>JANUYF010000002.1:390847546-393414212 GCA_026167975.1 Phrynosoma blainvillii | reverse complement strand
TGTCTGGCCAACCTCATGCAGGCCATCCCCAAAGAATGGAAGAAACCTACAGCTAGCAGACCATGCCATGCTTCAGTTAAGAAGTTATACAATTTCCCCCAATCAGTTATGGAGAAGCTTCAGGTCCCCCTGGTGGACGCTCCTGTATCTGTGTTGGTCTCATCAACAGTGTTCCCCAAGGAGGGCAAGGACTCTCTCAAGATTGTCGAAGACAGAAAAGTGGAGTCTGCCTTAAAGAAGGTACACGAGGCCCTCTCCATAGCCATCAGAACAGCAGTTTCCTCTTCCCTGGTAGCTAGGATTTTCCTTCTGTGGGCCAAAGGCATTCTGAAGGATCCCCCAACTTCTCGCACCAGGCTGCATCAATCACTCAACAAGTTGGCCAAGGCAGCAGACTATATAGCTCACGGCACCCTGGATTCAGTACAACTTCCTTCTACTTGAGAGACAACAGACAATCCAAACAGCATTGGGACGACTTCAAACTGCATTCAGAGTCAAGATCCGGATACTCACTGGAACCCTCCCCCACCCCAGCCGCCAGGAGAGGACAGTGCAAACCAAGCCACCAATGACAGGATGCTGCCAGTAGAAGGCCGCCTTCAGGGGTTTGTTCATGTCTGGGAGGTGTCAACATCGGACTCATGGGTATTGGAAACTCTTCGGCAGGGATATTGCATAGAGCTCCTTCGCAGGCCTTGCGACAGATTCATCCCCTCCCCCAGATCCAAGAATCCCAAGAAGTACTGCCTCCTCCTGGAGTCTATAGATGAGCTGCTTATGCTGGATGAGATAGAGCTCTTGTCTGAAATTTCTTTCCATTTTCTCAATTGCCTCTAAGATTTTAAATTTTGCATCCACTGTTTTGGTGGCCATTTTGATTGATGGTCTTCTGGCCTTTGTTGAGCTTTGGGTCTGCATCTGGGACTGAGCTGTTTTGCGTGAGATCATTGGCATCTTTTTTTATTTGTCCTCAGATCCGTGATATGGTTGTATCTATATAGTCTTTTATCCTACGGATTTCTTTATTCCCTTTCTTTCCCTCTTTTTTCAGGAAACTAATAAAGGAGTTAAGCTTTCTGTTCTGTTTCAATCTTGTTCACCACTCCGATTGCCCAGCAGAGGGGCAGGATATAAATATTATCATCATCATCATCATCATCATCATCATGGGCTGCGGTTCCATGAGGGTGGACTTCTGGCATCTCACACCAGCTGGAAGAAACATTTTTGCCAACAGTCTCAAGAATTTGATCAGCAAAGCTTTAAACTGTGTTATGTGGGGAAGGGAGACAGAGTCCTGGAAGACAAAAGGACTGTTCTCTTCTCACTCCACCTTCTTACTTGTGCCAAAGAAGAACGGGGCTTGGAGGGCCATTCTCAACCTCAGAGGAATAAATTGATTTGTAAAAAAGAGCAAATTTTGCATGGAGACCCTCCAATCTATCATTCAAGCCTTTCAACCTGGAGATTTTCTCACTTCTTGCAATCTCAAAGACCACCACAGGTTCCTCCGCTTTTCCTACGATGGGAGACATTTTCAATTCAAGACTTTCCCATTCGGCCCTCAGGGTCTTCACCAAGATAATGATAGCTCTGGTAGCAGATTGGAGGACCACCCACCTCCACATCTATCCCAACCTGGACGATTTGCTGATTCAATCACCGTCGACACAGGAGGGATGCCAGGATGTGACCAGGGTTCTCCACTCACTCTAGGACCACTTTTTTTGATAAACCTAAAGAAGAGCTTCATCATCCCATCTCAACACATCCAGCACCTTGGATTGATCCTAAACATGTCTCAGGGATGAGTTTTGGTGTCCCCTGAAAGAATACAGGCCATCGCCCAAGCAGTCTGCCAGGTCAAGACAGAGCCTAAAGCACGATCGCCCACCTATAGGGGCTAATGATCTCTGCCATGGACAGTCTGCCCTGGGCACATCTCCACTCCAAGCTGCTTCAGTGGCTGCTCCTATCTCACCAGGAAGCTATCGCCTGCAAAGACAAGGGCTCCATTCCAGTTCCTCTCACCATTTGGAACTCCCTTGATTGGTGCACCTCACCGGCAATCCACGAGGGTCAACTCATCTGGAGGCCCTAAAGGATCCAGATAACCAAAGATGCAAGTCTCAGGGGATTGGGCGCCCACTGCAGTCCCCTTCTTGCCCAGGGCAAGTGGAACCACTCAGAAAGCCAACACAGCATCAGTTGGCTAGAACTGTGAGCGGTGAGGCTAGCTCTATTAACTTTGCAGATCAGATTCAGAGTCAATCAGTTCTAATCAGATTCGACAAAATAACAACAAAGGCCTACATGACCGCGAAGGAGGGACAAGGTCGTGGGCCCTGATGGACGAAGCCCAGTTTTTGCTAGAATGGACAGAAATCACCTGTCCTCCATTGAGATGGAGCATCTTCGTGGAAAACAAAACTCCACTGTAGATTGGCTGAGCAGGACTGACATCGACCAGGGAGAGTGGAGTCTCCACCTGGAGATATTCCACAGGATCACTCAGGTCTTCGGTCAGCCTCAGCTAGACCTCTTCGCATCCCTAACAAATGCAAAGATACCTTGATTCAACTCCAGATTCCAGTCTCAGGGGGCACAGGGCATGGAAACCCTCAGCATGACCTGGCCAAGGACCCTACTGTATGCCAATTGCGATTTTAGCCAAGGTGCTCAGCAAGATCAGGAGGGACAAGTCAGAGATGATCTTGATGGCCCCAGTTTGGCCCTGGAAGCCTTGTTTCTCTGAGATCCTCTCCATGTCAAAGCACAGCCTACCTCTGCCAACTCATCCAGATCTCCTCTCTCAAAGTCAGATAGTTCACCTGGACCCAACCTGGCTTCAGCTTCACGCCTGGAAATTGAGCCGCAGATGTTACAATGATATGGATACTCACCCGGGGTGATACGCTCTATCGTGGCCTCCAGGCAACCCTCTACCATTAGGATCTATGAGTACACTCTTAGAGCTTTCAAAAGATGGTGCAGGCGCAAGCACCTGGACTTCACTGAATTCTCTGCAGCCACCCTTCTACAGTTCCTCTAGGATGGCATCAACTAGAGGCTCCGGCCTAACACAGTAAAGAGACAGATGGCTGCCATCACCTCCATTCTTGCCTTTGATAAAGCAGCCAAACTGTCCTCTAACGCACATATCAGAAGACTCCTGAGGGGAATAACCAACCTGGCCCCTCCAGCAAAACATCATTTTCCCTCATGGGACCTCCATACGGTCCTCAAAGGTCTCACTGTGGCACCCTTTGAACCACTTAGCAGTTCATCTTTAAATCACCTATCCTGGAAAGTACTCTGCTTAGTACTTAGTAGGACATCATCTCAGCTCATTGGGTCTCCGAGATTGGGGCCCTCTCAGTTTGCAAAGACTTGTGCATCATATGACCAGACTCCATGCTGTTACACACATTGGGGCCCTCCTTTGTTCCCAAAATCAATTCTCCCTTCCATCTGTCCCAGGATGTGATTCTCATCTCCTTCTGCCCACACCCTAAAAAAGAATTAGAAAACATCTGGCATACCCTTGACATCCGCAGAGCAATTAAAATTTATATTAAAAGTCATAAAAGTCAGCCAAATCATTCAGGACATCCAAAGTTCTGTTTGTTTCCTTCCACCAGTGACACATAGGAAAAAAGTGTCCCTGTCTACAATAGCCAGATGGATAAGGCACTGCATTGCAGCCTGTTACCAGTCATTGGACCTCCTACCTCCAGAGGGGGTGATGGCTCACTTCAACTTCTGCATCATGGTCCACCTTGGCCCCCTTAACAGAGATCTGCAGGGTGGCCATATGGAAATCTCCCTCCACATTTGTGAGACACTACAAACTAGACCTCTACCAATCGGCCGAGGCCACTTTTGGGAGAAAGGTACTTCAACAGGTGCTCCTGGGTTCCCCTGATAGAGCGCAGCACTCTCCCTCTCAAGTCAAGGGGGCTTTTGTAAATCCCAATCTAAGAAGGATCTCACCCTCTCCGCTGGAAAAAGGAGCACCAGTCTTACCTGATGTACATCCATTTCTAGCAGAGGAGGGTTTGATCCTCCTTCCCACCCTTTCTGTGTGCTGTGTTGGTAACCTTGGATTGCATGTTCTGTCTACCTTCTGCTATCTTTTTCGTTGTCTCTTTCTATTTTTCAGTCCAGCTTCATTTTGGCTGGCTAACAAGTGACCTCTCCTGGCATGCCCCTCCCCCTTGGGAAACTGGAAGGTCTTTTGCCTTTGCTTTGTCTTCCTGCCTCTAGGAGCAAATGGGAGGGACAACCCAATCTAAGGAGGATTGAACCCTTCTCCGCTGGAAATGGATTTATGTTCCTTTTACCACTCCCCAAAAGCAGGACTCAAAAGATCTTAAATGAAACCAAATGAGTCAAAAAGGTGAAAATTTTCCCATCAGCTATCTCATCCCAGAGGAATGTTAATTGACCCCATTTTCTAGCTCTGCTCAGATTCCCCTCCCTTTATTTATTTATTTACTTGATTTAATGCATGTATCTATCACCTTTCAACATTACCAGGAGCCCCAAGGTGATGCATGGTGTGCAGGAGCTGAGAAACTGCAGAATCCATAAAATAGTCTCAGTTCCCAGTTGGGCAGAGGCCAAATCCATCTTTTTTGGGTGAAGTAGAAAGAATGCTGAAAAGACCCAAAGAGATGAAGCAAGAAAGCTATGCATATTGTTCTGTCTGTCATGTGAAGTCAAGAATCCTGGGGGCGGGGGGAGCTGAACTATCTAGAAAGCACATACATAATTGGGAAATATCCTGGAATCGTACCAATAAATTTACAGCCTGTCAAGATCTAAAGGAAAATTATTTAAAAATGATGCATAGATGGTATCTCACGCCTATTCAAATCGATGCAATCTATAAAACAGGAAAACGAGAATGTTGGAAGTGCAAAAAGAGAAAAGGAACATTATATCATATGTGGTGGGGCTGTCCCAAATCAAGAAAATATTGGTACAAAATAAGACAAATAATAAATGAAATATTAAATATAAAAATACCTCTTTGCCCAAAACTCTTTTTACTAAATATGACAAAAGATTTAAATGTTGTAATAAAAAGAAATTATGAACGTATTCTTCTGTACATGATCTCTATAGCAAGAATAGTCTTCGCGAGATATTGGAAGAACGACAAAATTCCCAAAATGGAAGAATGGTTAATCAAACTGAAAGAAGCTATGGGGATGGATATCCTGACGAATTTAATAAGAGATAAATCTATGGAAAAAACTATGTCACAATGGGAATTGGTAAATAAATACATTGAGAGGAAAGGGAAGAATATTGGAAGTAGTGATTGGTCTTGATCCTCTCTTAGATCCTGGGTTAAACTCCTAGGATGAGATCATCTTCTTTTTTCTCAAGCAGGTAATGGCAGAATTTTGTGGAGCCCCCTGTCTTGTCATGGGAAACAACCAAGACTGTTGAGGACAAAGAGAAGTTTGGAAATCAAGGGGGACTGAAAAGAAAAAGAATAAAAAAAAAAGAATAGTAAAAAGGGAAAAAAAAACATCAAAGAATGGGAAGAAGAACTCCTCTGCTTCTCAAAGAGAGGATATTTGTAAACTCATGACCCCTCAGAAAAAAACACAAAGGGAAAAGAAAGGTAAACTGTCCTGTCTGTGGAAATACATTACAATATAAATCTCAGTTAAACTTACATTACAGAATGCACACAGAGGAGAAACCATATAAATGTAAGGAATGTGGAAAGTGCTTCAGTGATTATAGAACATGTCCTAAACATCAAAGAGTTCACACAGGGGAGAAGCCATATAAATGCAAGGAATGTGGTGGGAGCTTCAGTCAAACAGGAAATCTACAGAGACATCAAGGAACCCATACGGGAGAAACCATATAAATGGATAGAATGTGGAAAAAGCTTCAGTCAGTGGACATCTATATACACATTGAAGAGTCCACACAGGGGAGAAACTATATAAATGCAAGGAATGTGGAAAATGCTTCCGTGATTATGGAGCATGTATTAAGCATCAGAGAACTCACACAGGGGAGAAGCCACATGAGTGCATGGAATGTAGAAAGAGCTTCTCCTCTCACAGGAGTCTGCAGTCACATAAAAGAACTCACACAGGGGAGAAGCCATACAAATGCATAGAATGTGGAAGGAACTTCAGTCAGAGTTCACATCTACATGCCCACCGAAGAACGTACTCAGGGGAGAAACCATATAAATGTGTGGAATGTGGAAAGAGCTTCTCTTATAGCCACAGTTTACGTTTACATGAAAGAACTCACACAGGGGAGAAACCATACAAATGCACAGAATGTGGAAAGTGCTTCAGTGATTATGGCTCATGCACTAAACATCAAAAAACTCACACAGGAGAGAAGCCATAGAAGTGCATGGAATGTGGAAAGAGCTTCATTAAGGGTAGTAATCTATGCATTCATCAAAGAACTCACACAGGGGATAAACCATATAAATGCAGAGAATGTGGAAAGAGCTTTAGTGATAGTGGACATTTACATTCACATGAAAGAACCCACTCAAGGGAGAAATCACATAAATGCATCAAATGCGGAAAGAGCTTCAGTCAGAGTGCAAAACTACAATCACATCAAAAAAAGTCACACAGGGGTGAAAACATGTAATCACCCCTCACCTTTCACAGATTTAGCTTCCATCAAGATTGCCATCAGTAGAATGAGAGAATGGAATTATAGAGTTGGAAGTAATCACCTCTTTGCCATGCCAGAATACACAATCAAGGTACTTCCAACAAATGGGCAAGTATTCCTGTACTACCACTATCTAGTCTGTGCTGCATGTCCCCTACTGCATCATCTGCTCCATTTTGCCCAGGTTGAGCACTGTTTTCATTTCAGTAGTATCTCACCTCCCTATTCAGCAGCAATACCATTTCCTTGTTTTTCCTTTCTTACAGACATAATCAAAAAAGCCCTTTTTATTGTTTTCAGCCTCTACCAAGTCTGAGTTCATTATGCACTTGAGCTTTTCTGACACTCTCACTACATGTGCTTGCTATTTATTTGAATTTCTCTTTGATGATTTCCCCCCTTTTCCATTTCTTGTACATGTCCTTTTTAAATCTTAGCCCATTTTAAGGTTCTTTAGATATTAATAAGGAACCCTGGTAGTGCAGTGGTTAAATGCCAGCACTGCAGCCACAACGTTGTGAGTTAAATCCTGCGGGCTCCATAGTCGAGTCAGACTTCCATCCTTTGTAGGTCAGTAAAATGAATTCCCAGCTTGTTGGGGGCAATTGGCTTACATGTTGTAAACTGTTTAAAGACTGCCTAGTTGAGTATGAAGCAGTATAGAAACGTAAATGCTATTGCAATTGCTATCCTGATTTCTTTAGACACCTTCCATTTTTCCTTTCCACTGGAACTGTTTGAAAGCCATCAATATTTTACTTTTAAAAATCTATCATCCATCATAAACTCCCTTCTCTTTTAGTATTCTTGACCATGGAATGAGACCCAGCTTTCCCAAATTTTAGAATGCATTCTAAATTTGCTTGGCTTCTTTAGTGTAAAAAAAATCTGGGAGACCATGATCACTCCCACCTAAGGATGCAATGGGGTACAGTCGGGTTGCATGTTGCTACTGGGTATTATCAGACTTAATTCGCCGCCAATGCCACTGGGCGAGTGCAACCCGGCTGCATGCTGGGTCCCAGGCATGCCTAAGGATCCCATGACTTCCACACTATGAACCATCATTGTTGGTTAGGATCAGATCCAAAATAGTAGAACCCCTAGTTGCCTCTTCTACCTTTCTGGACAATGAAATTGTCTGCAAGGCAAGTGAGGAATTTGTTGTACCTCATACCTTGTTTCCTGAGTCATAGTCCAATGGTCAAACCACTGTGCCATGTTTTAATGTACTGTACCTCTCAAACCACTCTTAAAGACATGGGAGTGCCAACACATCTGATAGTCCTGATGAGGAATCTGTATCTAGGACAAAAGGCCACTGTTAGAACAGAACATGGAGAAACCAAATGGTTCCCAATTGGCAAAGAGGTTAGACAAGGCTGCATCCTTTCAACCTATCTTTTCAATTTGTTTGCAGAATATATTATAAGAAAAGCAGGCTTGGACACAGAAGCAGGAGGAGTGAAAACAGAAGGAAGGAACATCAACAATCTAACTAAGATATGTAGACGACACCATACTATTAGAAAACATTGAAGATCTAGAGCAGGGACCGGCAACCTACGGCCTGTGGGCCGGTTAAGGCCCAGGTCCCCGTACTTACCGGCCCAGGCGGAAGGTTGCCGCGCGCCACGGCGCGTTTTTGCCACCGTGCGGCCACCGTGCGCACAGAGGTGGCTGCGCAGCGGCTGTGGTACACGGGGGGGTGCACGCGCGTGGCCATTCCCCCCCTCAGCCCAGCGGCGGAAAGGACTTCGCGGGACCAACCCACGGCTCAAAAAGGTTGCCTACCCCTGACCTAGAGCAACTATTGAAGAAGGTCAAACATTGATCAGAACAGGGACTGCAGTCAAGAAATCAGAAGAAGACTAAGAATGGGGAGGACAGCTATGAAAGAATTAGAAAAGCTCCTAAAGAGCAAAGATATACAGCTAAACACTAAAGTTAGAATCATACAAGCAATTTATTCCCCATGGATGCGAGAGCTGGACAGTTAAGAAAATGACAAAAAGAGAATAAATTCATCTGAGATATGGTGCTGGAGAAGAATGCTGAGGATACTGTGGACAGCAAAAAGAACAAATAAATGGCTCCTAGAATAGATCAAGCCTGAAATTTCCCTGGAGGCAAACATAACTAAACTCAGGCTACCATACTTTGGCCACATCATGAGAAGGCATGTATCATTAGAAAAGACAATAATGTTAGGAAAGGTGGAGGGAAGTAGAAAGAAAGGTAGACCACATGTTAGATGGATAGATTCAATTAAGAGGGGTAGGCAATCTAAGGCCCGGGGGCCACATGCGGCCCCCTGAGGCCTTTGGACCAGCCCCAGGCCGGTCCTGCTGCTGCCCCCTGCCACCACCCCCGCCGCTGCCCCCGCCACCCGCCATGATTATATTAATTATTGTTATTACTTGTTCTTGGGGTTTTCTTGGCAAAATCTCAGGGGTTTTGCCATGGCTTTCTTGGGGCTGAGAGAGTGTGCATGCATATTTTTTAATTTTTTTAAAAAAAATGTTTGTTTGTTTGTTTATTTATGGTGCTTCGGCCCGCCAATTGTCTGAGGGACAGCAACCTGGTCCCCGGCTCAAAAAGGTTGCCTACCCCTGGTTTAGAAGAACAGTGGAAGATAGGGAGTCTTCGAGATGTCTCATCCACAGGGTCTCCATGGGTCAAGATTGACTCAAGAGTGGTTATCAACAACAAACCTCTCAAATAAAATTGTCCATGATTTTAAAAAATAATATAATTGATAAGGGAGAAAATATAATTGATAAGGTTAATCACATGGCACAATTGTATCTCTATGTCTGGCATGACCATTGTTTCTACAGGTGATTCTCGGGAACAGTTGATCAGCAACTTATCAGTTTGTAAGAGAGAAAGCCCATTTAATGCTGAATTTGAAGTGGAAAGAGTGCCTTGCATACTGAATCATACAAATTATGGTTTGATATCTAGTAGTTTTGTATATATTTTCTGGTATCAACTCACCCCTCATCCAAGTAGGGGAAAATGTTCTTTCTTAAGGAAGACAAAGATCTGAATTGGTTTTCTTATATGCAACTTGAGAGATTTAACAAGATAAGAGATCTAACCATGCAGGTTGGAGAAAACGAATTCTGTTTAGAATTGTATAAAGATAATCATGTAATAAAATAAAGTTATAAATATATGTTGAAATTAGAGATGGAAGATGAACTAATCAAAATTATTTAAGGTGGGGCTAAAATTTGGGGCACATGTTATGGAGGTATGGGGGAAATGTAGACTAAAGGTTAAAAAAAATCTTGTGTGGTAATCTGAAAAAATATATGTATAAGATGGTGTCTAACTCCTAAATAAGTTGGCAAAAATGTCTTAAAATGTTTCAAATCAATGCTGGGGTTGTCAAGATAAGGAGAGCTCTTTTTGTCTTATGGGGCAGACTTGTAAGAAAGAGAAAAAGTATTCGTCTAAGATGCACATGTTATTTTAAAAAATAGGTACAGTTTGCCATGTCACCAGAAATGTTCTTGCTGGGCATTATGGATAAAGAAATTGGACAGTAAGTATGGACTATTTCTTAGATAGTTCATTAACAGCAGAAAAAAAAACACTGTTTGCTCAAACTTGTAAACAGACTGAAGCACCAACGATGGAGGAATGAATGATTAAAGTTTTTGAGTTAGCCCAAATTGCCAGATTAATTTGGGTTTTAAAGGATAAATCAACTGAAGATTTTTTTTTTTGAAAGACTGGAAACTATTGATGGACTTTTTGAGTAATAACATCCTTGACCCTAATTCAGATGCCATTCATGGAAAATATAATGAGCATGTAGGCTAGCTTTGTAGTTGCTCTGAAACCCCGCTTCTGATGGATTAATTCCAGACAGCAGAGGAGGTGATGGGAGCCAGAACCAAAAGATCAATGGATGGCAGTTTTATGGTAAACAAGACCGGCCTACACATCAATCCTTGATGCCTGGAAATGTGTGGTCCTGATTGCCCATTCATACCTTAGTGTCACCACCTTGGAACACTACTTCAAAGTACCTCTGGACATTTCCAAAGTACTCAGTACCCATTTCAAAGATCCTTTTGGTCCCAATATGCCTTGGACTTTGCCCTCAATGCAGAAATTTCCTATAAAAGGGGACACCACTCTGTTCTCGGCCAGGTTCTGCTCAGCTGCAAGTAGGCACACTGCTGGTTCACTTGCCCAGCACCTCAAACGCTCGCCAATCTCCAGTTGCCTTGGGAGTGTTTGAGTATCCATTCCCATTCCAGACTTTCTACATTGGACTCAAGACTATCAGGTGCAATATTACCATTAGTGAAGCCTTTTCTGTTCCAACATAACACCTTTGATTTTCCTAGTTGTTGTTTGCGTGCACGGTTGCATGATTAATTGGCAGAAACATTTTTGCCAATAATCTCAAACATTTGATCACGAGGGCTTTAAACTGAGTCATGTGGGGGAGGGAGACAGTATCTTGGAAGTTATCTTGGAAGGCAGGAGTACATAATGGGCTGGAGATAATAGTCAAAGTATTGTAGAGGGAACAAGGCAAATGATGCAAGGCCCAACAGTGGGAGGCAAAAAACCTCACAGAGGCAGCAAGTGGGGAGGCCCCATGCTCTTAGATGTCTCTACACTAATGCATAGAGCTTGGGAAATAAACAAGATGAACTTGAACACAGCACATCAAAGTAAATAGGATATAATAGGCATCACTGAAACCTGGTGGGATAAGTCTCATGATTGGAATGTAGGAATAGAGGGGTATAAGCTTTTTAAGAGAAATAGGCCAAACAGGAAAGGAGGAGGATTAGCTTTATATGTCAGGGATGTTTACACCTGTGAAGGTATCCAGGATTTAAACCCTGGAAATCAGGTGGAGACCATCTGGATAAAAATTAAAGGGGAAGGAAATAACAGGGATGTTATTGCAGGTGTCTACTACAAACCCCCAAGTCAAATGAGGAATTGGATGATGCCTTTCTAGAACAGATGACCACACACTCAGAAAGGAGAGATGTAGTAGTGATGGGTGACATTTGCAGCATCCTTCTTCATGGTCACAACCAGCTGAATTCTGGTAGCACCTTATTAATATAAATACGGATGCTTTATAACTGACAGTGTCTTTCTCAGACTATGGACAAGCAATGAAGAATACAGAATGCTGCAAATAATTCAAAGGTTTATTAAATGATCCTGTAAGGGCAAGATATTTTAAAACCACAAACTCTGCAGCAGAAATAACATGTTTAAAAGATTATAACAGAGCTTTAAAAATACATTCTAGATGTATGAAGGCTACCACTCCAAAATAACATTTTTCAACTGCTCATATTTCTACACTTTCTGTTTAGTGTGGACTTCATGATGTCTCAAAAGGTGTGAATTCTGATCAAAACATTTCCAACAGAAATAGCATTCATATGGCTTATCTCCTGTATGGATGCTATTGTGGTGTGTAAGGTGTACCTGAAGTACCACTTGCTGGCATCTGAATGGTTTCTCTCCTGTGTGGACTCTCATGACAAAAAAGTATGCTTTTGAGCAAAACATTTTCCAGATTGTGAAGTCGTAGGCTTTCATGGCCGGCATCCATAGTTTTTTGTGGGTTTTTCGGGCCGTGTGGCCATGTTCTAGAAGAGTTTCTTTCTGACGTTTCGCCAGCATCTGTGGCTAGCATCTTCAGAGAAAACTGGAATGGAAGGGAATGGGTCTATATATACTGTGAGACCCTGGGTAGGGAGGAGTGGTTCCCAGGTGAACTGTGTGTTGTTCTGTGTTGAATAGGTATTGTTCTGTTGTTAATGGCATGGCTTCAGGGTATTCAATCAAGGATATTGTCTGCTATTCCCATGTAACCTGCGTATTGTTCTGTGTTGAATAGGTATTGTTCTACATGGAATACTGAAAAACAAGCCCTGGAAACAGCACCGAAAAAGCCCACAACTTGGTTCCGATACGTGGATGACACTTTCACCATTTGGAGCCATGGGGAAGAAGATCTGGTTGGGTTCTTGAATCACCTGAACAACATCCACCCTAACATCCAATTCACTATGGAAAAAGAAAAGGAAGGAACACTGCCATTCCTAGATGTCCTAGTCATCCGCAAACCAAACCAACGTCTGGGACACACAGTATACAGAAAACCCACACATACAGACAGATACCTGCACAAGAACTCTAACCATCACCCAGGACAAAAAAGAAGCACAATAAAAACACTGGTAGACCGAGCAAAACGCATATGTGAACCCCACTTCTTGGAAGAGGAATTGAAACACCTAGACCGGGCTCTACAGGCAAATGGTTACTCCAGCTCAGACATCAGAAGGGCTGCCAGACCCAGAAAAACCCAGAGGACTGAACACAAGCAGCCACCCAAAGGGAAGGTATTTTTACCATATATCAAAGGAGTCACAGACAGAATAGGGAAAGTAGTGAGGAAACACAACCTCCAAATGGTTTACAAACCAACCAAGAAAATCCAACAAATGCTGCGCTCAGCGAAGGACAGGAGAGACCCTCTCACAGCCGCAGAAGTTTACCGCATACTATGCAGCTGCGGACAAGTCTACATAGGGACCACCAAACGCAGTGTACAAACACGAGTCAAGGAACATAATAATAATAATAATTATTATTATTATTATTATTTGTATACCGCCCTGTGGCGAACCAATCCGGGCGGTTGACAACAATAAAATATGACAAGATTAAAATATAACATTAAACATTATAATCCCTCCCCCCCTTAAGAAAGTATTAAACAATATAACAAATTAAAAGCACAATATAAGAACATAAAACCATAATTAAAAACCACCTAAAAACCCTGATGTCCCTCTGGAGATCCTCAACCATCACTAAAGATGGGGCCACGGGAGGAATGAGGGGATCAGGAAGCCTGGGCCGGGATGGTTAATCTGGAAAGGCCTGCCGGAAGAGATCCGTCTTGACAGCTTTTTTAAAGCTGTCTAATGATGTCAACTGACGGATCTCATCCGGCAGGTCGTTCCAGAGTTTGGGGGCGACAGCAGAGAACGCCCTCTGGGAGGTTGCTGCAAGCCTAGATTTTAAAGGCTGTAGTAAGTTCCTCCCAGAGGACCGGAGAGCGCGGGGAGGATTGTACGGGAGGAGGCGGTCCCTGATATGAGAGACACAGCAGACTGGGCCAGCCAGAAAAATCAGCAGTAGCAGAACACATCATAAACCATCCTGGGCATAAAATGCTGTTTGAAAACACTGAAATTCTGGACCATGCCAACAACTATCAGGTCAGAATGCACAGGGAAGCCATTGAAATCCACAAACACTTGGATAACTTCAACAGGAAAGAAGAAACCCTTAAAATAAACAAGATATGGCTACTAGTCCTACAAAATAAGAAAATCAGCACTCAACAAGTGCAAATCGGAAACCAACCAGGGTCAGGGGCTTTCCCAGCAGACAATAGCAGACAATATCCTTGATTGCATATCCTCACCTGGAAGCCATGCCATTAACAACAGAACAATACCTATTCAACACAGAACAATACACAGTTCACCTGGGAACCACTCCTCCCTATCCAGGGTCTCACAGTATATACAGACCCATTCCCTTCCATTCCAGTTTTCTCTGAAGATGCTAGCCACAGATGCTGGCAAAACGTCAGAAAGAAACTCTTCTAGAACATGGCCACACAGCCTGAAAAAACCCACAAAAAACTATTTTCCAGATTGGTGGCATTTGTATGGTTTCTCTCCTGTGTGGACTCTTTGGTGTATTTGAAGGTATGACTTGTGAGCAAAACATTTCCCACACTGCTAGCATTTCCATGGTCTCTCTCTTGTGTGGACTCTTTTATGAGTCATAAGGTGAGACTTCTGAGTAAAACATTTTCCACAGTGCTGGCATTTGTATGGTTTTTCTCCAGTGTGGACTCTCCCATGACCCACTAGCTGTGCCGTGTCAGCAAAACATTTCCCACACTGCTGGCATTTGTATGGTTTCTCTCCTGTGTGGGCTCTCTCATGCCTCACAAGGTGAGAATTCTGAGCAAAACATTTTTCACATTGCTGGCATTTGTATGGTTTCTCTCCTGTGTGGACTCTCTCATGACTCACAAGGGCTGACTTGTGAGCAAAGCATTTCTCACACTGTGGGCATCTGTGCGGTTTCTCTTCTGTGTGAACTTTCTGATGCACCACAAGGTCTGACTTCCAAGCAAAACATCTTCCACACTGCTGGCATTTGTATGGTTTTTCTCCTGTGTGAACTCTCTGATGCCTCACTAGCATTGATGTGTCACCAAAACATTTCCAACATTCCTGGCATTCGTATGGTTTCTCTCTTGTGTGGACTCTCTGGTGTGTTTTAAGGTACGACTTGCGAGCAAAACATGACCCACACTGCTGGCACCTGTATGGCTTCTCTCCTATGTCGATTCTCTGAGGAATCACAAGTTTTTCTATAAAAAAAGACAAAGACAGACAAGACTGAAGCTCAGCATTAAGAGAAGAAGGGCCTTTGGAATCAACAATGGAACTAAACAAGCTCACGTAAAAAACAAAACAGCAGAGAAAAGGGAGTTTCTGCATATTAGCCATAATTGCTGAACTGAACTCTTATCTGAGAACAAGGACCTGAGCCAGTTTGCACCAGTTCACTGAAACTAGTCATTAAAATTTGTCAGGTTCATGGCTGCCTCACAATACAGTGGGGTCTCCTTATCTGCAGGTTTGCCATCCATGGATTTAGGAATCTGTGGACAGCAAGCCTCCAATGTCCCCAATGGTGGTGCATGCATGTGGCCACAGTACAAGGTGTGTGCATGTCGCACTGCTATTAGAGACAATGGGTCTTAAGATCCTGCATTTGTTGGTATCCTCACTAGCTGTGATGTGTCACCAAAACATTTCCCAACACTCCTGGCATTCATATGGTTTCTCTCCTGTGTGAACTCTTTAATCTCTTTGTAGTTTAATCTTGTTTTAATGGGATGGGATGGGAGATTTTGGGATGAGGGAATGTTTTTAACTCTGTATGCTTTAAAATGCTGTAACCCGCCCCGATTGCTGAGCAGAGGGGCGGGCTATAAATAAAATTTATTATTATTATTATTATTATTATTATTATTAACTCTCTGGTGTGTTTTCAGATGTGACTTGCCAGCAAAACATGTTCTACACTGTTGACAATTGTATGGATTCTCTCCTGTGTGGATTATCTGATGAATCACAAGTTCTTCTATAAGGAAGGACAAGGACAGACAAGACTGAATCTCAGCATTAAGAGAGGAAGGGCCTCTGCAATCAACACCCTCTGCTAAATACAGCTTGTGTGTTTTCAGAGAAACTTATCTAATAGACTCTGCCCTCCCTCCATTCCATCCGATGCCATCTGGGACCAAGAGACACTAGGCCCAGCACCATCGGGCCTGGAATAAGAAGAAGAGCCCTCCCTCCATTCCATCCGATGTCATCTGGGGAAGAGACACTAGGCCCAGCACCATCAGGCCTGGAATAAGAAGAAGAGCCCTCCCTCCATTCCATCCGATGTCATCTGGGGGAGAGACACTAGGCCCAGCACCATCGGGCCTGGAATAAGAAGAAGAGCCCTCCCTCCATTCCATCCGATGCCATCTGGGGGAGAGACACTAGGCCCAGCACCATCGGGCCTGGAATAAGAAGAAGAGCCCTCCCTCCATTCCATCCGATGTCATCTGGGAGAGAGACACTAGGCCCAGCACCATCGGGCCTGGAATAAGAAGAAGAGCCCTCCCTCCATTCCATCCGATGTCATCTGGGGGAGAGACACTAGGCCCAGCACCATCGGGCCTGGAATAAGAAGAAGAGCCCTCCCTCCATTCCATCCGATGCCATCTGGGGGAGAGACACTAGGCCCAGCACCATCGGGCCTGGAATAAGAAGAAGAGCCCTCCCTCCATTCCATCCGATGTCATCTGGGAGAGAGACACTAGGCCCAGCACCATCGGGCCTGGAATAAGAAGAAGAGCCCTCCCTCCATTCCATCCGATGCCATCTGGGGGAGAGACACTAGGCCCAGCACCATCGGGCCTGGAGTAAGAAGAAGAGCCCTCCCTCCATTCCATCCGATGTCATCTGGGAGAGAGACACTAGGCCCAGCACCATCGGGCCTGGAATAAGAAGAAGAGCCCTCCCTCCATTCCATCCGATGTCATCTGGGGGAGAGACACTAGGCCCAGCACCATCCGGCCTGGAATAAGAACCCTTAAAGGACGGGTGGGAATTGGGATTTTTATGTTCTATTTAAATTGTATTAATATATATGTATGGTAATTTTAATGTTGTAATCCGCCCCGATTGCTCTGCAGAGGGGCGGGATATAAATTATTATTATTATTATTATTATATCTAAGACTGCACTGTATAGGCAGCTGTATAGAGCTCAGCTGGAGAAGGGAGCTGATGTAAATGTGCACTTGCAAATAATGCAAAGTTTGTTTGCTGATTTAGCAGAAAGAGGGGAAGAGTTTACTCCCACACAGCAGTGCTTTATCATTCTGAGTTCCCTGGGGAAGAGTGGGATATTTTCTCTTAAAGCTTGGAAATGCTCCCAGAAAGTAGCCTGATGATGAACTATCTTACTAGAAGGCCTAAGGAGAAATTTTAGAGATGCCGACAGAGTGCAGGAGGCTGCAGATCGGAATGCTGTTCGAGGGAGGCTGTCTAGAGATGAGGAAGCTTCTAACAGCAGGTTTGACGGGGAGGCAGTCTATAGCATCTGAAAATGTTTTTCCTATCGCCAGCCAAGACGTCTACAAGGTCTTACCCTTGGAAGAGAGAAGATAGAGCTCCCAGGAGGTGACCACATGGCAGCAAGAAGACACCAAGGAAGGACATTGGTGCAATGTCAGTTTTCTTCCAGCAAGAGAAAAATTATGTCTTCATATTGGATAGTGCCCACATATTCAGAAACAGGGAACTGTTTCAAACCCTCAAACCTGCTCCCATGCCATGGTTGTTGGTGGCTAATGGACAAGAGATAAATGTTGAGGGCTGTGGACACTGCTTTGTTCCCTACTTAAATGTAATCATGGAAAACGTATATTATGTACCTGCCATGAGTTTGAATGTATTATCTGTCAGTACAAAAAATCACCAAGCAAAAGTACAATGTAAGCTTTACAGGTTCTCATTGTGATGTGGAATGGTGTGTGCCTCTGGTGAGGAGAAAAATGGTTTGTGTGACTTAAAGGGCACTCACTGCACAAGCCACAGTGGGTGCTGTGCAGAACACACATCCAATACATGATAAATGCATACACCTGTTGCATAGAAGAATGTGGCACAAGGGGTTTGATATTCTAAATAATGTGTTGAATATGTATGAAAACCATGGTGTAAAAAGATGTGACCAGTATCCGAAATGTGCAATTTGCAGTGCGGTCAAAAGCAAAGTGAAAGTGGAGTGAGGCACTGATGACAGCCAATTACATTGTGAACAGGTTCTGGTCCTCATCAATTAATAGTTCCCCTTACTGCATGCTGTTTGGTTGCCAACCTTCATTGAAACATATGAGGGTATTTGGCAGTTTTGCCTGGGTGGGTATCCCTATGCCTTTCTCAGAAGCTAAACTTCCAGACTGAAGGACTGGTGGCAAAAAAGGTACCCTTTTCCCCCCTTCCTTCCTGCACTTGAAATAGGATTCCTTTGGTCCTTAGAACAGAGTTGGACTCTTGCCAATCCTAATAATAAAGCAAACTTCCCAGTCAAGCTCAGAATTGGATTCATAAAACTATAGTATCCTCTTACATCTGATATCAAGATCAGAGCCCAGTTTAAATTCATATCAGGCCACCTTGCCCATCCGGTGATATTGGGAGTGCACATGAGTGTTTTGTTCCTCCCACAGTACGCCTGCAGGCTTCCCCCCCCTTACTTAAATGGCTTCCTTCTTTGGTGCAGGTTATTGTGAAGATGGGTGTGTGTGTGTGTGTGTGTGTGTGTGAGTGAGGGTCCCCTGGGCTTCGCAGAATCCCTGCCTACATTGGAGGAATTGGTTGCCCAGTGGTTTATCACCACAGAAGTTTGGGATTCTTACTTCCTCCTCTCTCCTGGTGGCTCCCTTCTTGGCTCCCTCCATAACCTCCCAGATCCATTCCCAGGATCCCAGGCAAAAGACCTCCCCCCCCCCCCCCCCACCAAGTTTGCTTTATTCTAAATTAAAATTGGGAGATTTATATACAGTAGGCTTTAAAGATTAAATCAACAACAAAAGGTGGTACTGATTTTTAAAAAGGACTTTTTGGTTAAGTCTGTAGCAAACGAAAGAAAGAAATGGTAGGGCCATTGCATGAAGATGATGGAAAAATGTTAACAGGAGACAAAGAGAAGGCAGAACTACTCAACACCTTCTTTCCCTCATCCTTCTCACAAAAAGAAACAGGTGCTCAACATGAGGAAAACGGAGCAGAGAACACAGTAGAAAATGCAGTACAGAATAAGTAAAGAGGTAGTGCAGCAGTACCTGGTTAACCTAAATGAATTCAACTTCTGGCTGGCTGTGGAAGTTCGAATGGTTGTGCTCCAAGGGAGCTCCCGGAGATGCCAACTGCACAGAGTGAAAAACCAAGCTGAGGAAGAACAGAGTCTGGTTAAACCTTCTCCTGGCATGGGGAGAGCAGAGGGGCTCACAGAGACCTGTTGCTTCCTGACTTTTTCTTTTCTTTTCTTTTCTTTTCTTTCTTTTGCTTTTTTCTCTCTGGAGAGAAGAAAGAAGAGAGTGAAAGTAGTAGTAGGGCTGGAGCAAACCACTGCTGCATGCGTGGAGCCACGAGCCAGCATAAGAATCTCTGCCAATTTTTTAAAGTATCTTTTTGGTTTTTCCCCCCCTCTTTTTTGGCTTTCTTCTTGTGGATAAAGGCATATTGAATACTGAATATAAAAGGAAACCCAGCAGAACTTTGGGACAAATAAATATTGGCAATTGCAGATCCTAAAGTGAATTAACTATCTGAGATCAAAAAGGAATGAACTGTGAGTAAACTGAGACAAGAGAGAAAGGGGAAGAAGAGAAGCACTGCTTGGGATAGGAGTTCACCCCACTATTTGACTATATTAAGGAATGGATGCTTTTGGCTACAGATATTTGGCTTTTTGATTCTGTGAATTTTATAACCTACTACCAAGTTTGGGGTTTATCCCTGTTTTTTGTTTTCTTTCCTCTGTTCTCTGATGGTGGGCAGAAAACAAAAATTCAAAACTAGTATACAAACAGAGACAGCTAAGAGACATTTGAGAGAGAATTAAATACATAGAGAAGGAACTGAAAAGGGGGAATCAACAATGGACTAAACTGAAAAAGAATGCCTGACTGGATATTTACTATACAGGGAAAGAAGTTAATCAGCTGTGGTGATACGGAGGTTAAGTAACGCTGATAGTGGTTTTCTGAGAGAGATTGTAGAGGAGGTAGAATCTATTCATTTGAGGCTTCCAGTGGAGGTTGCGGGGAGTTTGGCTGCGTTCTCACCGTGCTGGTGAAACCACAGCCATGAAACACGGCTTTTGTGCCAGTTTAGAGGTATCAAACTGGATTAAATTCCCTCCCCCCCCCCAACCGGGTAAAGGGGGCTCAGAGGATCTCAAGGGGAATCTAGAGAAGGCATCCAACCTGTGGAGGAGAGGAGGAAGTGTGCAGAAGATGTCAAGGGGGTCAAAGGAGCTGTACCCAACCCTGTTTCGGAGCCAGAAAGGCATTAGCCCAGCACTCTGGAACAGAAATCGGAAACACCACATATAATTTGAACATCCAACATTTGTGAGAGCTCTGCAACCAGCAGCAGGTCCTGCCTAGCAGGGCCCAAAAAATATCTAAAGGAAAAGAGAGAGTGATCTGTTTGAACTCCTGAGAAAGGAAACAAAACATTTTGCTTTTCAAGCTACTCAAAGCCAACAAAGCTAACAAACTTCTAGAAGGTACAAAAAGGCAGTCAAAAATAGAAGACAACAAAATAACCACACCAACAACAACACCAAGAGGAAAGGGGAAACCCCACCTGGTAAGATCAAATGATTATCAGAATACTGAAAGTAACAAGAAGCCCCACTCACTGATCCACCTGAATCGGTGCTGGCTCTACCTCCAAAGTAAGCTGCTCTTGGCGAGAGACATCCCAAGCAGGAGGGTGGAGGCGCTGAACACCAGGAGGAATGAAGGGGAATAAAAAAGAAAGCTACAGACGTGGTGGGAAGATTAGAGAAGGACTCTACCCCCATCCTTGTTAAAAACATTTCGGACTTCATACTAGACTAGAATTAACATTTAATGTAAATCCATGATGGACTCTTAAAGAACAGAGAGAGAAATTTGACTTTAACCCAACCCCCATTTAACGACTGTAACTGAGTTGAATAATCGACAGTAGTGAGTATATTGGAGGATGTAGAAAATATAAAGACTTAATTAACAAAGCTGACTCTCCCCCGCCCCTCGTATATGCTTTGATTTAATTAACAGTAAGTCAGGACTGAACAGTAAAGAAACCAAAGAGCTTAAAACAAGATACACTAGCGCAGGCACCAGCAACCTACGGCCCGGGGGCCGGTTAAGGCCCCGGGCCCCGGACTTACCGGCCCAGGCCGAAGGTTGCCGCCGTCAGAGTGCGTTTTCGGCTACGCTCGTGGCGATCACCATTTTGGAAGTCAAAATGGCGGTCGCGACACGTTTGCGCATGTGCAGTACTCTTGCGCATGCGCAAACGCGTCACAGCCGCCATTTTGACTTCCAAAATGGCGGCCGTGACATGCGCTGTGGTGGCTGCAGCCCCGCGCGCTACGGTGGCGGCCACGGGGGGGGCGCGTGCGCATGAGCACGTGCGCCACCATTCCCCCCCCTCGGCCCAGCCAAGACCTGGGCGACGGCAGACCGGCCCAGGTCTGAAAAAGGTTGCCTGTCCCTGCACTAGCGAATATTTTCTCCCGCCTCCATTTTGTTTTGTTAACTTGGTGGGTGCGGTTCGGCAGTGGTAAGAAGAGAGTGACACTACAGAAGGGGATTGTAACAATTACATAAAATCCTTAAACCAGAGGTAGGCAACGTTTTTGAGCCAGGGGCCGGGTTGCTGTCCCTCAGACAATTGGGGGGCTGAAGCACCAAAAATAAATAAATAAATAAAAATAAAAATTAAAAATTAAAAAAATATGCATGCACACTCTCTCAGCCCCAGAAAAGCCATGGCAAAACCCCTCTGGAGATTTTGCCAAGAAAACCCCAAGAACAAGTAATAACAACAATAATCAATATCATCATGGCGGGCGGCGGCAGGGGGCGGCAGGACCGGCTCGGGGCTGGTCCAAAGGCCTCGGGGGGCCGCATCCAACCCTGGGCCTTAGGTTGCCTACCCCTGCCTTAAACTAAATGAATCAAAGGATCCAAGATTTCAGTTGATTTGCTACTGAAGGAGTAGGAAAGGAGCAAGAATTCCCTCTCTTTCAGCTGACGCTGACTTCCACTACTCCAAATACTACCAAAATTACAAACTATCTTTTTCCTGTCCTTCAAAGATTTGAATAAGGAAGATAAACAGATAAAAGTCTGGTTGAAATGGGTGGTAGACTGAGAGATTGGCTTTAAAAGGCAGAGAGCCTCAGGGGAATAGTGTTGAAAACTGATTGTACCACTTCCTTTTCTGTGTCCAGGGGTTCTGAATTCTACTATACTACAAGAGTAAAAGAGGGAGGGATAAGGGAAGGGAAGAAATTGATAATGAATTGCTGAATTAACGACTTGATAATATTTCCAAGCTGTTTGTAACATGATTTTCTGTTTTTTGGAGCCCTGAATTCCACTCTACCACAAGAGTGAAAGAGGGAGGGATTAGGGAAGGGAAGAAATTGATAATGAATTGATGAATTGTTTAATTAATGAATTGATGTTATTTTTTAAATTGAAACTCCATAGAGGGTGATAGGTACATAGAGGGTGGTAGGTACAAGTGTAAGTACCTTCTCACTGAAGTAGTACCTAATTATCTACTTGCATTTGCATGCTTTCAAAGTGCAAGGTTGGCAGAAGCTGGGACTAGTGATGGGAGCTCACCCCATCATGTGGTACCTGGGCCTAGAAACTCCATAGAGGGTGGTAGGTACATAGAGGGTGGTAGGTACAAGTGTAAGTATGAGTATATTGATTTGAGGAGAGGAATTAACTAGATAAGTATGACAATTTAGAAAAGAGAGATGTATGAAATAATAATCTGTATATAAGAAGTTATACCGTTTACATTTATGAATATATGTAGGTGAATAGAGATTAAGAATAGGATATACTTCTTCTGTGATCTATCTATTCACACAGACACATGCACACACTTTCTTAAACCAAGTAAGGTAAATAAATAAGAACAATGAAGGCTGTTGGGAAGGAAGTCAATTATATGTTGCTATGTCACTTGTGATGTGATGTATTAGGCAATTAATATGTTGTCTGATATGTTAGGTACTCTATGTTATATGTTGTTTTGTATTTTATGCTCTATGAAATATATTAAGAAAAATAACAAAAAAATCTAAATGAATTCAAGTCTCCAGGGCCAGATCAACTACATCGAAGACTACTAAAAGAACTGGCAGAAGTATTCTCAGAACCACTGGCAATAATCTTTGAAAACTACTGGAGAACAGGAGAGGTCCCAGGAGACTGGAGGAGGGCAAGTGTTGTCCCCATCTTCAAAAAGGGGGAAAAAGAGGACCCAAACAATTACCACCTAGTTAGCCTGACATCAATACCAGGAAAGATTCTGGAACAGATTGTTAAACAGAGTCTATAAGCATTTAGAGAGAAATGCCATAATCACAAAAAGTCAACCTGGGTTTCTCAAAAACAAGTCATGCCGTACTAATTTTCTCTCTCTCTTTTGACAAAATTACCAGCTTGTCTGATGAAGTGAATGTTGCATATGTAACATATCTTGATTTCAGTAAGTTCTTCAACAAAGTCCCCTGTGATATTCTGGCAAACAAGCTAGTAAAATACAGGCTTAACAATGTCACTGTTAGGTGGATTTGTACTTGGTTGACCAGCTGAACCCAAAGGATGATCAGCAATGGCTCCTCTTCATCCTAGAGAGAAGTGACCAGTGGGGTGCCACAGGGTTCTGTCCTGGGCCCAGTGCTATTCAACATCTTTATCAATGAGTTGGATGAAGGAATAGAAGGCATGCTTATCAAATTTGCAGATGACACCAAATTTAGCTAATATCCCAGAGGACAGGGCCAAAATTCAAAATGACTTTAATAGATTAGAAAGCTGGGCCAAAACTAACCTAATGAATTTCAACAGGGAGAAATATATTATATTGAGGCAGAAAATCACAGAAAACTCAGATCATCCTATATCTGGCAAGGGCACCTGGGCTGACAATAAAAGGTAAAAGTATTCCCTGTTGACAAGGTTGTCAAGTCATGTCCGACCATAGGGGGTGGTGCTCATCTCCGTTACTAAGCCAAAGAGCCAGCGCTGTCAGAGACTACTCTGTGATCCTGTGACCAGCATGGTTGCACAGAGCGCTGTTTATCTTCCCACCGAAGTAGTACCTAATTATCTACTTGCATTTGCATGCTTTCGAACTGCTAGGTTGGCAGAAGCTGGGACTAGTGATGGGAGCTCACCCCATCATGCAGCAACGGGGCTTCGAACTGCCAACCTGCCAATCTTGCAGTCAACAGAGTCAGCGTCTTAACCATTTGAGCCACTGTGGGTTGACAACAGTACATGTGAAAAGGATCTGGGAGTCCTAGTAAACCACAAGTTGAACATGAGTCAACAGTGTGATGTAACATCTAAAAAAGGCAATATGATTCTAGGCTGTATCAATTGAAGTATAGTGTCTAGTTCAAGGGAGGGGATAATATCACCTATTCTGCTTTGATCAGGCCTCACCTGGAATATTGTGTCCAGTTCTGGGCATACTTATCATATGTACAAGATGTAAATTTTAAGAAGTTATAAAAAGCTTAATGGTATAATAAGAATAATAATGGCAAAAGACTGCAATCCATGGCAGGGGAATCATAGAAAATAGTGAATGGAATTGAAAGGTAGGCTGAGTTAGGTAAAATCAATTTCTGGAAAGTAGGAAGTATTATTCAATGAAAGCAAATGACACTGGATACTGATCTGTCTAATAATGAACAACTACCAATAAATTTTAAAGTTGACATTTTAACTTTCAAACAGTCTTTGTTGTTCCAGTAAGAGGGTTAAGAATAGTAATAATAGCCAGACTTTTTTTTTAAAAAAATGAATACTCATTAAAAAAAACAAGAGCTTTTTTTAAAAAAGTGATTTGGTTTAAACCAACTTGGTTTAAAGCAGCCAACCTGGGATATAAATATAAAATATATATGTATATATGTAAAGATATAAAGCAAATATAACAAAACATTAAAATAATCAATTATTTGAATTAACACTATACAGCCCAGACTATAAACAGCAGTATGGGAGAAGGACACATATCATTTGTTGAAGAAAAAAAAATGGCCCAGGGTCTCTCTCATTCAGTTCTTCAGTTAAACAGAAGGCAAATATGTTTCAACTCTTTTGCTATTTTACCTGTGTTTCTAGCTCAGGGGTCGGCAACATTTGTTGCTGGGGGGCCGGGAGGGGGGGGAAATGGCGCAGGGACCAAAAATGGCGCCCGCGCTTGCGTACGCATGCGCGCGAGCGTGGGCACCATTTTGAAGGCCCCACGGCGGCTGCACCATGCGAATTTGCACAGCGCAGCCGCCGTGGGGCCTTCCGTGGGCCTTGGGAAGGCCCCAGCATGCCTGCTAAGGGTGAATTTATTCCCATAGTCCCATAGAATTTGCACCAGTGCACGCGGGCCATAGGTTGCCGACCCCTGTTCTAGCTAAATCACATTGCACGCCACAATGCCTCCTGTGTTATATATTATAAAATAAACAGTATGATAATGAATGTGATAATAATAATAACAAAAACTTTATTATTATAATTATATAATAAAATTTTATACACTAATGTATATATCATTTTAGAAATATCGAACAATAGCATATTCTTAGATATTGAGATGCCTCATTTTTAATTTTAAACCTGTTTTGTGAACTGAGGGCCTCCTCCCACGTTACAGCCCTGTGTGGGTGTGGACAAAGATAGAGGAGGAGCCATTTCCTCTCCATCCCAGCAGGCATTGGGAGGAGTCATGTGACACACACCCCCTTTCAGGAGCCTACTATCAACCTTATCTTATGGTGGGGGGCTGCATCCTACAGAGCCCCCATTTCCCCTTCATCCCCAACATCCCATCAGGTCATCTCTGCCCATCCATCCTGGGACCCTGAGCCTCCATCTTGGGGCTGATCTTGTAGGGTCATTTAAGTTTCCTAAGGCTTTAGCCTTTGGTAAGGAAAAAAAAAATTGAAATCTAAAAAATGTCAAAGCCAAGCATGTTGGGGTCTAGCCTTAAATCAGCACAGTAGCAGAAATGCGCCTTTGTCTAACTAAGGGGAGAAACAGCCGCCCCTGAGAAAGCTGGATTGAGGCCACGGCAACTCCACGCCACAGTCCCAATCTGGCTTTTTGCTGGCAAATTGTCGTTCCTTTTTGAGCTGCCAAAAAGCTGGCTTTTCCTGCACCACTGCGGTGCTCCTGCATTGTGTGGCGTGTAAATGACACGCCACCGAAGCGTCGTGAAGCTGGCCCACATGTGGTCAGGTGTGTGGTGTGATGCTAGCATCGAGGCATGCGGCGTATAAACGGCAACCCCCCCCCCAGCTGCCTTGAGCTGTTCTGTTTCAGCTCTATGCTTCCCTAAGAACTGAGACTGACTCCAAAAACAACACAAGTAGCTTGTAGTTCAAATACCTTATTTTCCTGCGTATAAGACTACTTTTTACCTACAAAATCTGTGGCTAAAGTGGGGGGTCGTCTTATACGCCGGATATAAGGATAATGAGGATAGAGGTGCTAAAACTATATTTTGACTGGAAAAATGGGGGGGTCATCTTATACGCCGGAAAATACGGATTATTATTATTATTATTATTATTATTATTAAATAAAAGTTTACTAATGGTTTTAATCTTTATATACATGGAAGCTATATCCTAATCTAGAGAGTGAATAGTTCAGGTAAAATGAAATATTTATCTCACCATCTTTCACAGAAAATTGAGAGGAGGAAAATGGAAAACGTGCAGTTCAAATGAAAATCTTTGAGAGAATGTCTATTAATCCCAGAGGGGGAGTGACCTAAGTCACATGGTTAGTTTGAATATATGAGAGAGGAGTTTGCATGCAGGAAATCCCCATCTATCTGAGGGGGAAAGAGAATGCAAAAATCTTCCAATAGATCTTTAATGCCTAATTTTATGGCTGTGCCCAATTTTTAGATTTCCAGGTTTCCTCCGTCTTCTGCCTTCTATCTTCCCTTTCCCTGACGAAGAGCTCTTTGGAACCACAAAACTGGCACAATTAAAGGGAACTACCTTTTTTAAAAAGTAAGGAAAAGGCTTTGTCTCTATATTGGGGATGATCTTTAATGCCTAATATCAAGGCTGAGTGGAATAGCAAGGGTTTTTTTGCAACCAAATGCACACCTCCAGCTGTATTTGGAAGCCCAGTGATCCTCCATGGACAACTCCAGTCCTACCATCTTCAGCTGAATATGGATGTTCCGCTTTAGGCCAAAAAGTCCAACAGCGTCCATTGGGGAAATTATTTCCAGCCTGCTGCAGTAGTTTCAGTGTGGACTTCGGGCCTTTACAGACTGCCAGAAATAGTGCAAATTGAGGCCGCTTTAACTGTCCTGGCTCAGTGCTAAGGAATCATGGGAACTGTAGTTTATTGTGGCACCAGAGCTCTCTGGCAGAGAAGGCTCAATGTCCCAGAAAAAAAAATACAATTTCCATGATTCCCTAGCACTGAGCCAGGACAGTTAAAGTGGCCTCAATTTGCACTATTTCTGGCAGTCTGTAAAGGCCCTCCAACTCTGAAATGCAGGGTTCAAATTTCCACTCAGCCATGGAAACTCCCTGGGTGACCATGGGCAAGTGACATGCTCTCAGCCTCAGAGGAAGGCAAGGGCAAACCTCTTCTGAACAAATCTGGCCAAGAAAACCCTGCAATAGGGTTGCCTTAAGTTGGAAGTGATTTAAAAGCACACAACAGCAACAAAGCCAGGATTCTGGAGAGAGTGTCCATCCTTACCTTGCTCCACTTCTGCTGGATCACCCTCCATTGGAGACTCTGCCTGGGTCCAATGGAGCCTTCTCAGCCGCAGGGATTTCAGAGGAAACTTCTTCTACCAAGAGATTATTGACCTGAAACAGCAGTCAGGTTTCAAGACATAGAATTTGGAGACAGATGTATTTTTTTGCCTTCTCTGTCAGAGAGCTCTGGTGCCACAATAAACTACAGTTCCCATGATTCCCTAGCATTGAGCCAGGGGAGTTAAAGTGGTCTCAAACTGGATTATTTCTGGCAGTCTGTTCAGGCCCTTAGTTGAAGAGATAAAGGAATGTCCGGACCTTAATATCATAGTGTAGGAATGGAAGAAATCTTATAAGGAAAGATATTTGAAATAGAACTAAATTGTAAGAATGAAACACATATATAGGTTTTAAGTTGTAAGAAAATTTAATTGAAAATCAGAACGTCAGAATGAAAGAGATATAAATGAAATATTCATAGTAAAAGAGGGAAGTTATTTTATGTTTGTTTTTATGTTTGTTTATATGTTGTTTTTATTACAACAGTAATAGAATAGTAATGGATGTTTAGAGTAGTCATATTAACAAATGTATATGTGCTTATGTATGTGTGTATGTATAGCTGTAAAATAATGTTTGTTTTTATGTCTGTTTATATGTTGTTTTTATTACAGTAGTAATAGAATTGTAATGGATGTTTAGAGTAGTCATATTAACAAATGTATATGTGCTTATGTATGTGTGTATGTATAGCTGTAAAATAATGTTTGTTTTTATGTTTGTTTATATGTTTTTATTAGAATAGTAATGGATGTTTAGAGTAGTCATATTAACAAATTTATATGTACTTATGTATGTGTGTGTATATATATATATATATATATATAATCTGTAAATTAAAATTTTTAAATTTAAAAAAAAAAAGGTGGGATATTATAGGATAATGGCACCTGGGCTAATAATACTGTGCCTTCAAGTCCTCTCCGACTTAGGAGACAGACCTTTGACTCTGAGGGGATTCTCTGAGGCTGAGAGAGTGTGTAGGGGATGAAGGGAGCCACTCAGAGGGAATGCTCCCATGGCAGAGCAGGATTCGAACCCAAGCCCTAGTCCTACACCCAAAACAAGGCTGGCTCCCCCTCCTTCCTTCCTTCCAGAGGAAAAGCTTTCAGGGGGAAGGGGGCTGGGAAGGCCCACGCTCTCCTCCCTCCATTTCAAGGGGAAAATCTCTTCAAATAAACAGACAAAGGGGTGCTTCACTTTTACGGGCTTTTACCTGGGAGCTTCCTCCTCCGAGTTTTCCAGGAAGGAAAGAAGCCCCGCCCCCTTCTGCTCCCAGGAGCAGAGAGAGGAGATTCCTAGAGAGGTCAATATGTGTGTGGGGGGTGTGTGTGAGAAAATGGCGGCTCCTTTCTGTGACCTCATTTCCGGTATGTGTTGTGTGGGGATGCAAGGGGGAAGGAGAAAGAGGGTTCTCTCCGAATATCTTTGTCGGGGGAAGAAGTAAGAAAGGAAGGGGGGGATTTTTGGGACCCCCCCAATTCCTAAGGAGACTCTGGGGGAGGGGACTGCTGTCCTGGAAAGGGGTGCTGGGGGGGCACAGAGGTTTCTTCCCCCCTCCACTTCTGTTTGTTTTATTTCAATAATAATAATAATAATCTAGGCTGCATCCACACAGGAGAAATAACCCGGTTTGGTACCGCTTTGACTGCCTTGGCTGAAGGCTATGGAATTCTGGGAATTGGAGTTTGTTGTGGGCTCAGAGCGGAGCAGAGGTTCCCAGAAGAAGGAAATGGAGGAGCTGAGAGAGAAGATATCCCCCGCAGCCCCATATTCCTGGAAAGAGAGCCCTTGAGTTTCTTTCCTGTGGGGAGAAGTAGGGAAGAGGCTGCTGGAGGGAAGAGGAAGGAGGAGGAGAGAGTTTCTCCTTCCCAGAAGAAGGAACTGGGTGGAACTGGGAGAGAAGTCCCCCCCCCACACACACACACACAGAGCCCCATATTACTGGAAAGAGAGGGGCAGAAGGGAGCCCTTGAGTTTCTTTCACAAGAAGGAAAGAGGCTTCTGTAGGGAAGAGGAATGAGGAAGAGAGAAATTCTGCTTCCCCAAAGAAGGAAATGGGGGGAGAGAAGGAGACCTTCCCTCTCCCTCGCCCCATATTCTTGGAAAGAAAGGAGCAGAAGGGAGCCCTTTCCTGTGGAGAGAGGGGGAGTTGTGGGGGGAAGTGTGTGGATAGGGCAGGGGTAGGCAACCTTTCCCCTTTAAGGGCCAAGGGACTTCAGCTCCCAGAAGCCTCAGCCATGTTGGCCAATAGTCCCATGTTGGCCAATAGCTCCTGGGATTCTGGGAGCTGAAGTCCCTCGGCCCTTAAAGGGGAAAGGTTGCCTACCCCTGGGGGAGAAGGGACAGGAGAGGAATGGGAATCCAAATTACTAACATGCAAAGAGAGAGCAAAAGGCAAATTGTAACTGGAAAGAGCCCAGGGGGGCAAAGCCAAGGGTAAAGCCACCAGGAGGGGAGGTGAGGAGGGAACCCAAAGCCGGAACGTATTAAAACAAATGACAGTACTTGCCCATAGGAAAACCATACTTCAGGTGTAGGCAACCTTTCCCCTTTAAAGGCCGAGGGACTTCAGCTCCCAGAATCCCAGGAGCTATTGGCCAACATGGGACTATTGGCCAACATGGCTGAGGCTTCTGGGAGCTGAAGTCCCTCGGCCCTTAAAGGGGAAAGGTTGCCTACCCCTGCCATACTTGCCCATAGAGAATCATTGGGGAATACCTGCCCATAGAGAATTACAGGGAAATACTAGTATTCCCCTTGTTATAGAAATAAACTGCCTATGTGCTATAATAATAATTTTTATTTATAGCCCATGCCTCTGCTCAGCAATCAGGGCGGGTTACAGCATTTTAAAACATACAGAGTTAAAAACATTCCCTCATCCCAGAATCTACCCCTCCCATCCCATTCAAACAAGACTGAACTATAAGGAAATTAAAATGCCATAATGCAGTAAAACAACAAGACAATAGGGCAGCCATAATAGAAAGGAACAATAGGAACCATCTCCCCTAGAGCCAGGGAATTATTCCGGGAAGGCCTGCCGGAAGAGATCCATCTTTACTGCCTTTTTAAAAGCAGCAAGAGTGGTATTAAGACGGATCTCGTCCGGCAGTCATTCCATAGTCTGGGAGCGGTAGCAGAAAAGGCCCTCTGGGAGGTCTGAGACAGCCTAGTTTTTATTGGCTGTAACAGATTTCTCCCAGAGGACCGAGAGGGGACCGAAGTCAGGTTGTAAACAGGTTTTGTTGTCGACAGTCCCAAAAGAATTAGTATTCCAGAGTTTTAGGCCACGGACAGAAGAAAATGGCTACATTTATACACCACTAAACAAAGAATTCCAATTCTTATCCCTCATTGGATACTTCAAACCTTAAACATATAGAATCTCAAGCAATAAGAGTAAAGATCTTAGAATACATTATAATCTACTTAAAGCACATCGGGCCACATTCCCATGCTCCTTTATCAGCAGGAAGATGGTACCATGAGGCCCCTTTGCACAGAGTGTCTTGCCTCCTATCAGTGATTTATTATGGCTGCTATACCACTCTGGTGTTTTAACAGGGTCCTTCAAGAGGTCCATCTGACTAAACAATCCTAAACATTCCTGCTGTTAGAATCTTCAAGCATTTCATTCCTTTTCAAAGGCCTCAACTCCCAGAATCCTCTCCATGTGGCCCCTTGGCATCTATTTTCTACAATTTGACTACATTTCTAACATTGATGGTTAAAATATATTGATTATTGAAACTTTTCCATTTCGCCCTATGATTCCCTATGGGCAAGCATTCCCTTATGATTCTCTATGGACAAGTATTCCCCTATGATACTCTATGGACAAGTATTCCCCAATGATTCCCAATGGGGAAGTATTCCCCTATGATTCCCTATGGATAAGTATTCTCCAATGATTCTCTATGGGCAAGTATGGTTTCCCTATGGGCAAGTACTGTTATTTGTTTTAGTACATCCCCCAAGCCCCTTTTATGGCTGCTGGAGGAAGGAGGAGGAGGAGGAAGGAGCTGGATTCTAAGGTAGTGAACTCACATGGGAAGACAAAAGTACAGGAGACACCACCACCCAAAATGATCAGTGAGGCTGTGTGGTGGTTTTCTGGACCCTGAAGAAGTTTAATGTAATCCTCATCCCCACCATGGTCTAAAGACTGCTGGTTTTCCTTGTCTTCCCCGCACACCAATACTTTGACTGAAAGACTCCCTGCCACCCCCTTGTTTCCTCAGTGCCCCCCCCCCACTACCCTCTTTCTATTGCACTGCCCCCCTGGATCCTTCCACCACCCCCAGGTTGGGCATACTGCCTATTTTGGGAATCTAAATAGAATCAAAACTGGGCTAGACACTACATTCCTGTTGGTGCAACCTAGAATCACATTGAGTTATTTTAGCTGCTGCATCACATGGCTGACTCATGTCCAGTCTGTGATCCACTACGACTCCTAGATCCCTTTTGCATGTACTGCTGTCATGGCAGGTTTTACCCATCCTATATCTGTGCATTTCATTTTTACTTAAATAAATACACAAGGAAAACATCCAAATATTCAGCAATGCCCTGAGAATAATGAAACGAATCAATTCTTTCTGGCCTGTAGGATTCAACTGTGGATGCCTGGGAAGTGTGTGTGTTTTGGGGGTGGGGGGAGATATCTAATTTGGATTTTTAACAAAATTTATCTGTGACTAACAGCTTTTGGAAATGTGTAAGGGTCAATATTTATTACTATTAGGTAACATACGAGATCAACAATGAGTGATTGAAAAATTATCCTTCATTATTAAATACTGTTTTCAGTAGGTATAGCTAAGTGAAGACCCAGGTGTTATGAGAAGGAAGGATGGGATACAACAGCCTCCAGCTTCAGTGAACACCTGGGCAAAGTGAACACCTGGGCAAAGCAGAGGGAGGAAAGAGTTGGCAGTGCTGTCTGCTGCCTAATCTGCCCAGCTACACAGGTCTTTCTCTGGCTGGACAGGTGAGACAGAGGGAAGGAAGGGTTGGCAGGGCTTTCTGTTGCTGCTGCTATCACCCCTGCCACCCCACACCAGGTGACATCAACCCAAGTGGCTAAATCTTATGGGTAATCCCAAGTAGAGGGGTTTGGGGTTGTTCTTTTTCCTAATGAAGAAGGAAGGAATAACAACAGAAGAGCTTTTTGTTGTTCTGTTCTGTCAAGTTGGCTTCAACCTAGAATGACTTTATGAATGAGAGACTTTCAAGAGACCCTGTTATTAACAGGCTCAGTATTTTGGCTTCCCTGAGTCAATCCACTTGTTGTGTGCACTTTCTCCCAATTTATTGATAATCATCAGCTTTTCCAATGAGACATGTTCTTAATAGGTTAGAAAACTGTGCCAAAGCTAACAAAATGAATTTTAACAGGGAGAAATGTAAAGTACTGCACTTAGGGTGAAAAAATGAAATGCATACCATAGTTTCTGCCGTATAAGACAACTGGGCATATAAGATGACCCCCAACTTTTCCAGTTAAAATATAGAGTTTTGAAAGCCAATTTGGCTTTCATGGTTATTTATTTTATGGAAAAGATGTGGTAGATAGTAACTTTAAGAACCACTATCTATGTAAGGCCCTATTTAGAGTTTGGAGAAAACATAAGAAGAATTGGTGTTCCAAGATTCCACTATGGGCATCCCCTGTAGAGGCTTGCTTGAAAAAAGAAATTTATGGTCAGGACAGTTGGTTTAGATATATAGATTTAATAGAATTTGATAATGAGAAAAATATTAAGGGCATGAAATTTCAACGAGATTTGATGGAATCTGGTTTAAAAATGAACTGGTTTATGTATAGGCAGTTATATGAAAGATTTAAAATGGATATAAAAATTGTTGGAATAGGTCCGAGCTGTGTGGAATTTGAGAAGATAATTAAGTCAGCTCCAAAAAAACAAATTACAAAATTTTATAACTTAATTAGGAAAGGGGAGTTGGAGGAGGAGACAATAAAGGAATATATGGTTAAATGGGCCATAGATTTGAATCAGAAGATACAACTTGATCAGTGGGAGAAATTGTGGAAAGATATTATTCAATTTACACCGAATATTGAAATTAGAGAGAATTGTTATAAATCTATCTTTAGATGGTATCTGACCCCTCTTAGACTATCTAAAATGAGTAAGAGTATAAAACCAAGATGCTGGAAATGTGGTTCAGACCATGGTAGTTACCTGCATATATGGTGGAGATGTCCATTGGCGAAAAAATTTTGGAATATGATCCATCGTGAAATTATCAAAATCTTCAAAATACAAGATCGAATTGATCCTAAATTATATCTTTTAAACATTGCAGAAGATAAGAAGATGAAACTCAAGGAAAGGAGAGTCCTATTTTTGGCAATTGTAGCCGCTAGAATAGTGTTTGCTAGATATTGGAAACAGGAAGATATCCCCTCACTTACAGAGTGGAAATCAAAGCTAATGGATATTTGGGAAATGGATAAACTATCTTGTTTGATTAAAGATAAAAATATGAATAACTTCAATGTAAACTGGGAGGTATGGCATAATTATATACAAAGAAAGGATTAGATGTCATTAGATAAACAATTAAATTAAATAAGGTTACGGCTCACCTAAGTTTACATGTTATCCAATATACTACTACATAGTTAATAGATATGGACATCTGGTATGTTTACTTGAATAATTTAAAATGGTTGATATAGTTGGGCAAGACAGTTTAGAAAGGTTAGAAGATTATTAAAATTATATAGAGTTGAACTCAGTAGGGGTTTACGATTGTACCTTGGGAAGGGAAATGTAATATTTAAATAGTTTCGGATGTATTTTTCTATATAAATGATAAAGCAGTTATAGTGTTATAGACTTTTATAAAGGTTCTGTAGAAGCAGTAGCGAGGAAGTAATTTTTAGTGTTGTGTACTATATGTTGATGTGTTCGTTTGTTAATTCTTATTTGTTTTATTTTGTTTGTATGTTGTTTTTTTAATATTTCAATAAAATTTAATTTAAAAAAATATAGAGTTTTGGATATATGCGCCTTATAAGACTACCCCTCTTCCAACGCACACTAAATAAAAATTTAAAAAAACCCATCAGATTTGATTTCAGTATGGTACATAATTTTAATTCAAATGCTTATGACATGCAGGTACTAGGCAGGAAACTGTCACTTATAAACACAACAAACTACAGCTCCCATGTTCCCTAGCATTTATTTCTGCAGTGTGTTTTGGACCTTACTTTTTAAAAAATAGTCCAGATTTAAAAATTACTTCCATCTCCCAGCTATGAAATGGTTGGGGGGAAATGAGAAAGTTTTGGGGGGAAGGACTGCCAATATACTAGGTGATGCATACTGGAGTATGTACAATTTGTGGCCAAGTAAGTGAACCTGGGCATGTCACACACACTCAGCCTCAGAGGATGGTAATGGCAACCCCCATTTTAAGAAACATGCCAAGAAAACCCCATGATAAGGTTGCCTTAGGGTTGCCATAAGTCGGAAAGGACTTGAAGACACACAAGAACAACAAAAAAGTCTGCAATTGTTTCACAGGTAGTACATGGGAATAGGAGCCAGCATGGAGTAGTGGTTTGAGTGTTGCACTACCACTCTGGAGACCTGGGTTTGATTCCCCACTCTGCCATGAAACCTACTGGGTGAACTTGGACAAGTCACATACTCTCAGCCTCATGGGAAGGCAATGGCAAACCTCTGAACCAGTCTTGCCAAGGAAACCCCAGGTGATGATTGCGTTAGGGTTCCTCTCTTCTTCTTCTTCTTCCCGCCCTCACCTCTGTCCTCCTTGTCCTCTTCTTCCAAGGCTTCTTGCAGCCCCCACCCCTGTCCTCCTCCGTCCTCCTTTCCTTTCAAGGCTGCTTCCCCCTCACACCTCTGTCCTCCTCCTCCATATACCCGGCGTATAAGACAACCCCCCACTTTAACCCCAGGTTTTCCTGGGTTTAAAAGTCGTCTTATACGCCAGAGAATACGGTAAGATATCGGAGATTATTGCATTGGGATAGAGTCAGCTTATGGGTTGCTACTGGGTACTATCGCACACAAATTGCCGCCGTTGCCACTGTGTGGGTGCAACCCGGTTGTATCCCGGGTCCCAGGTGCATTTCGGAGGCTACTTTTCCAAGCCAGGAGCTTGCCATTTTGGAAAAGTGGCTTCCGAAGCACGCCTGGGACCCAGGATGTATCCTGTTGGGGAGCACTTGGGTTTTATCCTGATGTGATCATCTTCATAGCATGGGGGAAACCTGGCTTAATGTGACTATGGGCCTGTAGAGACTGCCAGAAATAATCAATCTTGATACCACTGTAATTGTCCTGGCTCAGTGCTAGGGAATCATGGGAATTGTAGCTTTTTTCTGAGACACTGAGCTCTGTCAGAGAGCTCTGGTGCCACAATAAACTATAGTTCCTACGATTCCTTAGCACTGAGCCAAGGCAGTTAAAGTGGCCTCAAGATGGATTATTTCTGGCAGTCTGTACAGGCCCTAAGTGTGAAAGGGATCTAAGAGTCCTAGCAGACCACAGGTTGAACATGAGGGTGAAGCAAATAAAAAGGCCAATGCAATTCTAGGCTGCATCAATAGAAGTATAGTGTCTAGATCAAGGGAAGTAATAGTGCCACTCTATTCTGCCTAGTGGGGTGCCACAGGATTCTGTCCTGGGCCCAGTGCTATTCAACCTAGAATACTGTGTCCAGTTCTGGGCATTCAAAAAGGATGTTGAGAAACTGGAGCGTGTCTAAAGGAGGGCAACTAAAATGGTGAAAAGTCTGGAAACCATGCCCTATGAGAAACTTAGGGAGCTGGGTATGTTTAGCCTGGTTTAGAGAAAGTTGAGAGGTGATATGACAGCCTTGTTTAAATATTTGAAAGGATATCATATTGAATGGAGCAAGCTTGTTTTTTTACTGCTTAAGAGACTAGGACCCGGAACAATGGATGCAAGCTACAGGAAAAGAGATTCCACCTAAACATTGGGAGGAACCTGTTTAAAGACCTCCAAAGAAGGAGACTCCACCACACTTCGAGGGAGTGTGTTCCACTGTCAAACAGCCCTTACTGTCAGGAGGTTCCTCCCAATGTTTAGGTGGAATCTCTTTTCCTGGAGCTTGCATCTATTGTTCCAGGTCCTAGTCTCTGGAGCAGCAAAAAACAAGCTTGTTCCCTCCTCAATATGACATCCCTTCAAATATTTAAACACAGCTATCATATCACCTCTTAACCTTCTCTTCTCTAGGCTAAACATCTGCAGCTCCGTAAGTTATTCCGCATAGGGCTTGGTTTCCAGACCCTTCACCATTTTGGTTACCCTCCTTTGGACATCCTCCAGTTTCTCCACATCCTTTTTGAATTGTGGTGCCCAGAACTGGACACAGTATTCCAGGTGAGGCCTGACCAAAGCAGAATAGAGTGGCACTATTACTTCTCTTGATCTAGACACTATACTTCTATTGATGCAGCCTAAAATTGCATTGGCCTTTTTAGCTGCTGAATCGCACTATTGACTCATGTTCAACTTGTGGTCTACCTGAACTCCTAGATCCCTTTCACACGTCTCATTCAGCCATGTGTCCCCCATCATATATCTGTGCTTTTCATTTTTCCTCCCTAAGTGCAGTACCTTTCATTTCTCTGTGTTGAATTTCATTTTGTTAGCTTTGGCCCAGCTTTCTTGTCTGTTCAAGTCACTTTGAACTTTGATCCTGTCTTCTGGGGTATTAGCTACCCCTCCTAATTTGGTGTCATCTGCAAATTGGATAACTATGTTCCCAATACTGTCATCCAAGTCATTAATAAATATATTGAATAGCACTGGGCCCAGGACAGAGTCCTGTGCCACTCTACTGGTCACTTCTCTCCAGGTTGAAAAGGAGCCATTGTTGAGCACCCTTTGGGTTCGGCCAGTCAACCAATTACAAATCCATGTAACAGTTACTTTGTCTAGCCCACATTTTACCAGTTTGTTTGCAAGAATGTCATGGGGAACCTTGTCAAAAGCCTTACTGAAATCAAGATATACTATATCCACAGCATTCCCTTCATCTACCAAGCTGGTAATTTCATCAAAAAAAGAGATCAGATTTGTCTGGCATGACTTGTTTCTCTTAAACCCATGTTGACTTTTTGTGATTATGGAATTACCTTCCAGATGTTCACATACTCTCTGTTTAATGATCTGCTCCAGAATCTTTCCAGGTATTGATGTCAGACTAACTAGACGATAATTGTTGGGATCCTCTTTTTTCCCTTTTTGAAGATGGGGACAATGTCCCAGTCTGCTGGGACCTCTCCTGTTCTCCAGGAGTTCTCAAAGATTATTGCCAGTGGTTCCGATATTACATTTGCCAGTTCTTTTAATACCCTTGGATGTAATGTAAGAATAATGATTTTGTGATATATGATATTTTATTGTGTAATTGCATGGTGGTATTTTAAGTTGGTTGTTAATATGAGTAGTTGGAATGTTGTCATTGTAACTGTAATATTTACAATAAAGTTAAAAAAAGTTTTGAAGCAGAAATAGACTCAAATTAGATTTTGATAGAATAAGATTTAGATAAGTTATTTAAGAATAGATTATTGTGATTTATAATATAATGTATACGTAATACTATTTTTTCAAATACTATTTAAAGTATGTTATATTATTATTAAAAAAATAAAAAAGGAAATCACCATAGCAAAGAATATAGCAGTGAACAAAGTACAGTTGTGTGTCCTGATAAAATGATCTCGAGCCATGCTGGGTTTTGAAGCTCCTGGATACGATGAAGTAAAATAGATTCATGCAGCTGTAAGAATTCTGGACACCCAATCTACTCAGGTCCCAACTGAACCAGGTCTGGAGATCTGTTAACGTGGAACAAAATGATGCTTTATAGCAGCAGTTCCCAACCTGTGCTCTGCAGAGTCCTTAGGGCTCTGTGTGCACTTTCCAGGTGCTCTGCAGCCGCTCCAAGGAAATGAAAGAAATAAAAATTAAATGAAATTAAAGAATAAGAAACAAAAAGTAGAATCAAAATAAGAAAACTAGAAATTACATTCTGAATGGAAATTTGTAAAGTTAAATTTCACACCTCCTCTAGCAGATGATGTTTGGTGATTCTGCTAGGTGCGAATTAAAAGTTGCATTTCAAAACTAAAGTCTACCAGAGTTTTGGCTGCATTTACAAGATCAATTCAAAATCTTGTCTGAGAAAGCAAAATTAGTATTGCTGTCTTTTTCAACTACATATGTCTGTGAAGTGGGATTCTAAACCTATACAGCCACCAAAACAAAATACAGAAGTCGCTTAAATGCACAACCATTCACCTGCAATTATCATCAACTGAACCTAAAATAAGAAAACTGTGTAAAAAATGCAAACACAGGTGTTTCATTAAATGTTTGTTATTTTATGTTATGTCTTAATTTAGGCCTATTATTGTACTACAATAAATAATAAAAAAATTCAAATAACAAGTAGGCCTAATGAATGAATATAAAGTCGCCCCTCCTTTTTAATGGGGGATCTGTTCCAGACCTCCCTGCAGAAAAGGAAAAACTGCAAATATTCAAAGCGTGTGTCCGCGGGGGCGAGTGGGTGCCCATCCCATTTTGTGCCCCTCTGTTCATCCTTCATGGATAAGCAAGGGTCGCAGACCTCAAGTCCGCGAAAACAGAGACAACTGTTTATATTACTGTATTTGAATTGAATTGGATGTAATGATTCAATTGGAGGAACTGAGTTTATTGTATGGAGGACCTTATTGTTGCTCTCACCAATAACAAAATCTACTGTAACGTGAATGGTTTGATATATTGAACTTTGGAAGAACTTTTATGTATGGCCATGTTTTGACAATATCATGTTTCTTGGTGACAGTTGAGAATGAACTGAGATATTATGGTAAATTTCAAAGTTTTTAAAATACAATTTCATTACATGGACATTGCACAATTGTTTCTTTAGGTTTAGGTTCTCTTTACATTCCCTTACAACCTATCCCATCTTCCTCCCCCTCTTGACACTACTTCTAAACTTTTAAGACATAGGATAGGCCTCTTAGGGGCTCCACCATAGAAACTGATTCTAAAAAGGGCTCTGAGTCAAGAAGGTTGGGAACCCCTGCTTTATAGGCATGAATCTGCCTAGAGTATTCAGAAACTTCTGCTCCCCATGGCTGAATCAAGGATGTCCTGGCAAGGGTGCATACACCCCGCTGGGACAGCCAAGAATGCCATGCCCTTGTTCACAGCAAGAGGCCAAATTCTGCCTCCTACTGTGAGGGGATGCTGGACATCTACCTCTGGGAAGAAAAAGACCCTTGATACCACACCTACTAACACTCCTGTGGATATGGGAAATTTTTATGCCCTGCAATACATTGGATGTCTCATCGGAAAGGAAAACAAATAGGCCACATTAAGGCATTCAACTGACTTTTTAAAAATCTGCCTGGAAGGAGGTAAAGTCCCTTCAACATCTCTTGAAGATTTGTGAATTTCTCAGGGCAGATAGCCCCTCCACTAACAGGGAATATGAATGTTTCACTCCCTTTGGGGGAAGTATTTACATGATATGTGTATATCTGATTTACATGATATGTGTACCTGCAGGGTCAAGGGTTTAAATGTATTTTGAAAAGATCTTTTTAGAGGCAACCCCCCCCCCTCAGTAGAACCTCTAGAACCCCTGTTCTTTTGGAAGAAGTTACAGGGGTTTTATGATTGCACTGTATTAATTTTAATTCTTGTTTTTAAATTGTTAAACATGGTTTTAATTATAATGTGGTTTAATAATGTTTTAAGGGGGGAGGGAATATGTTGTTTTATGTTGTATGCAACTTTTTATGCTGTAAACCGCCCGGATTGGGCTACCAATGGGCGGTATAAAAATAATAATAATAGTTATTATTATTATTATTATTATTATTATTATTATTATTATTATTATGTGGTGACATACACGTGTTCACATGCACACACCAGATAAGCGCTACCATATTGTGTATATGCACTGGACTGAGGCCTGAAAGTTAAAGACAGACACAGGCTATGTGATTCTCTGAATATGTAGAAAAATAGCAAAAAAGAATAGCTGACCAGGTGAGTATATGGTGACCCAAGACAGACCCTTGCATGACCATCCCCTGGTGATAGATTAAAGCAGAGTCTACCTGAGGCACTGACACAAGAACAATGGGCAGTAAAAGCAAATTACAGGTGGAAAAACTTGGGAGAAAAAAATGATCCTTTCTATCTCATGTTTAGGTCCTGAGGACAAAGATGTCAACATTTAACCTGGAGTCAGTAAACATCATGTGTCCAAAAGGTGAGGAAAAAAGAAAGAAATCCCCCCCCCCCCCAAGTTATAGGTCCATGCAATCAAGTGTCTTGGGCTGCATTTGCAGTGCAGAAATAATTCAGTTTGACACAATTTTAATTGTCATGGCTGAATGTCATGGGATTATGGGATTTGTAGTTTGTTGTGGCACCAGAGCTCTCTGAAACAGAAGGCCAAAAGTCTCACAAAACTGCAATTCCCAGAATTCTATAGTACTCAGCCTTGGGAGTTAATGTGGTGTTAAACTGGATTATTTCTGCAGTGCAGGTGCAACCATAGTCACAATCAGTTGAGTTGGGGAGTACCTCATTAATAAAAATACTAATTCTCCATAACTGATGCCATGTTTCATAGACACTGGATGAACTGACAAGGAAACAGAATATTCCAAATAATTCCAAGGTTTATTGAATGAACATATGAGTGCAAGATATTTTAAAATAATTTGGGGAAAATAGATGTACTGTCTTTCCAAACAAAAAGTATTTCACATGTTTATTTTATCTCCAGTGTGAACTTTCTGATGCTTCAAAGGGGTTAAATCCAGAGCAAAACATTTCCCACACTTCTGGCACTTTCATGGTCTCTCTGCTGTGTGGATTCTCTGGTGCCTCACAAGGGCTGACTTGTCAGCAAACCATTTTCCACACTGCTGGCATTTATTCAGTATTAATTGTGGTTGAGAGGGTTACATGACTCTAGTGACCCTCCACCAGCTGAGGTCGGGAATGGTTTGGGGGCGGAAATTGGAGTTGTGCAGGGAAAAGGGAGGTATGGTTGGAATGGAGTGAACAGATGTTACAAAAGAAGGCAGGATCGCTGTCTGAAAGCTATCCCGCCTTCAGTTCACTCTGTTTCCTGGAATGGATTTGAGAGCACACCAACCATTTCACAGAACCTTACTTTGCTCCTCTGCAATGCCAGGTTGGTTAAAAACAAGACTCATATTATTTACGATCTTCTTTTGGATGAGGATACTGACCTGGCTTGATTCACAGAGACCTGACTGGGAAAGGATAGCGCCATAACCTGGACGTGGGTACTCTTGTCAGTGAGCAGGTAAGGGGAAGTGAGTGGCGAGGGGGGGGCGGAGTGGCTCTGGTTTATAAGAACAACCTACTCTTGACCAGGATACCTGTCCGGAATACAGTCCACTTCGAGTGTATGTACCTGAGCCTGAGCACCAAGGATAGTTTGGGGATTCTGTTAGTATACCGACCACTCTGTTGCCTAGCAGACTCCCTATCTGAGCTGACACAGCTGGTCTCAGAGCTGCTGTTGGAGTCGCCCAGACTTTTAGTTTTGGGCGACTTCAACATTCCACTCGAGACCAGTTTGTCAAATCTAACTGGTGCAGCTCAGGAGTTCATGGAATCCATGACAAACATGGGCCTATCCCAATTTGTCGTTGGGCCCACACATTGTGAGGGCCATACCCTCGAGGCAGTCTTTAGCATGGAACAGGAATATCCATGGGTGGAGGTTATTAAAACCGCCGCATTGTCATGGATGGATCATTTCCTGGTCAAGACTGAACTGAGAGCCTCTACCTGCCCTACCGGGGGTGGTGGGCCCATTAGAATGGTCCGCCCTCAAAGGCTAATGGAGCCAATTGGATTCCAGAAAGCCTTGGAGGGTTTAATGGTTAGTAACGCTGGTGATCCTGTCGAATCTTTGGTTAATACTTGGAATACCAACCTTACCAACGCTATTGACACAATTGCTCCCAAGCTTTCTTGCCAACCTGCTTCAAATCGTAAGCCAGGGTATACAGCAGAGCTGAGGAAAATGAAGCGGGTTGGACAGCGACTAGAGCGCACCTGGCGGAAGACTTGACTCTTATCTGACAAGAGTCATCATAGGAATACTGGTCCTATCAAGAGGCAATACGTGCAGCACAGAGATCCTTCTCCTCTGCATGTACTGCATCTGTAGAGTCTTGTCCAGCAGATCTGTTTAGGGTGGTAAGGGAGCTGATGCAGGTCCCACCTGCGCAGAACCCATTGCTTAACCCGACAACGGCCTGCTGTGACGCATTTAACAACTTTTTTGCAAATAAAATCTCAGATAAGAGCTGACTTAGATGCCAGTATTTTGACAGAAACAACTGACTAGGTGTCCAGCAACCCCGTTAAATTATCCTGGATCAGTTCCAATCTGTGAGTACTGATGACGTGAACAAACTCCTTGGTAGAGTGAGGAAAACAACTTGCCCTCTCGACCCTTGCCCATCATGGCTGGCCGTCTGGGGAGGATGCATTGAGGATGTTCCTCACAGACATCATCAATGCATCCCTCAGGGAGGGTCATATTCCATTTTGCTTAAAGGAAGCAGCTGTTAGGCCACTTCTGAAAAAACCTTCCCTGGATTCCCTAGAAATGAACAATTATAGGCCAGTCTCTTTGTTACCATTTTTGAGCAAGGTAATCGAGAGGGCAGTTGCTCTTCAACTCCAAGCTGTCTTGGATGATACCGATTATCTAGACCCATTTCAAACTGGCTTTAGGACGGGATTTGGAATTGAGACTGCCACGGTTGCCTTGGTCGATGATCTGCGTCTGAGCATCGACAGGGGTAGTGTGACCCTGTTGGTGCTTTTAGACCTCTCAGTGGCTTTCGATACAATAGATCATAGCATCCTCTTGGACCACCTGAGGGGGTTAGGAATCGGAGGCACTGCTTTGCAGTGGTTCCATTCCTTCCTCTCGGGTAGGTCCCAGAGGGTGCTGCTCGGGGACAGTCACTCCGGTAAAAAGGAGCTTACTTGTGGCGTCCCCCAAGGCGCCATTCTGTCCCCGATGCTGTTCAACATCTATATGAAGCCGCTTGGTGAGATCAATCAGTCATGGAGCTGAGTGTTATCAGTATGCTGATGACACCCAGCTCTATTTCTCCATGTCTCAATCGTTGGCCTCAACTTCCGATGGCATCTCTCCTCTCAATGACGGTCTTAAGGCAGTAATGGGCTGGATGAGGAAAAACAGATTGAGAGTGAATCCAGACAAAATGGAGGTGCTCACAGTAGTGGCCCTGAAGCCAGGAATTGGGTTGCAACCTCCAGTCCTGGATGGGGTCACACTCTCTGTCAAGGACTGTGTTTGCAGTCTGGGGGTGCTCCTTGATTCATCGCTCCTGATGTCTAATCAGGTAAATGCGATGGTCTGGAGTGCCTGTTATCAGCTTCGGCTGATACGCTAGCTGCGCCCTTTCCTGGAAGTAAGGGACCTTGAAACTGTGGTGCACGCACTGGTAACCCTCATCTAGATTTCTGTAATGCGCTCTATATGGGGCTACCCTCGTGCTTGGTCCGGAAACTTCAATTAGTACAAAATATGGCAGCCAGAGTGGTTTTGGGAACATCTAGGAGGGACCACATAACCCCAGTATTAAAGTCCCTCCAGTGGCTGCCTATTAGTTTCCAGGCCCAGTATAAGGTGTTGGTTATTACCTTTAAAGCCCTAAATGGATGGGTGCAACTTATCTTTGGGACCGCCTCCTACCATACAATCCTCCCTGCGCACTCCGATCCTCTGGGAGGAATTTGCTTCAGCCAGTAAAACCAAGGCTGTCTGCTACCTCCCAGAGGGCATTTTCGGTAGTCACCCCCAGATTATGGAACGGCCTGCCGGAAAAGATCCTTCAGATCACGAACTTAAGCAGCTTTAAAAGAGCTGTGAAGACGGATCTCTTTCGGCAGGCCTTTCCTGATTAGATCCCAGCCTCAGGAGCTGTGCATCCCTGCCTCTTTTTTACTTTTAGTCTTTTTAGTTTTCGGCTCGCCGTCTGCTCTCGTTTGTTTTATAGTCGCTCCAATGACTTTATTTTGTTGTTTTATGCTATTATTTTAATGGATATGTAGTTTAATAAATTTTTAAGGGGGGGGGGAGTGGGGTTTCTGGGTTGTTTCTTAATCTGTAATTTTTAACTGTTGTAAGCCACCCCGATTGTTTGACAGAGGGGCGGGGTATAAATAAACTTTGTTATTATTATTATTATATGGTTTCTCTCTTGTGTGGACATTCAGGTGACGCTGAAGGTATGACTTCCAAGCAAAATATTTTCCACAATGCTGGCATTGGTATGGTTTCTCTCCTGTGTGGACTCTCTTGTGAGCTAAAAGACATGGCATCTGAGCAAAGCATTTCCCACATTCCTGGCATTTGTATGGTTTTTCTCCTGTGTGGACTAACAAATGACTCTGAAGGTATGACCTCTGAGCAAAATATTTTCCACAATGCTGGCATTTATGTGGTTTCTCTCCTGTGTGCACTCTCTGATGCCTCACAAGGGATGACTTATGAGCAAAACAGTTCCCACACCAGCATTTGTATGTTTTCTCTCCTGTGTGGACTCTCTCATGGTTCAGAAGGACTGACTTCTGAGAAAAACATTTTCCACACTGGTGGCACTTGTATGGTTTCTCTCCTGTGTGGACTCTCTGGTGTATTAGAAGATCTGACTTGTAAGCAAAACATTTTCCACAATGCTGGCAACTGCATGGTTTTTCTCCAGTGTGGATTCTCTGATGCTTCACAAGGGATGACTTATGACCAAAACATTTCCCACACAGCTGGCATTTGTATGGTTTCTCTCCTGTGTGGACTGTCTGATGATTCAAAAGAGAGAATTTATGAGCAAAACATTTCCCACACTTTTGGCATTTGTATGGTTTCTCTCTTGTGTGGACTCTCTGGTGTATTTGAAGATTTGACTTGCAAACAAAACATTTTCCACAATGCTGGCATTTATGTGGTTTCTCTCCTGTGTGAACTCTCTGATGCTTCAGAAGGGATGACTTATGAGCAAAACATTTCCTACACTGCTGGCATTTGTATGCTTTCTCTCCTGTGTGGATTCTCTGATGCTTCACAAGGTGTCCTAAAGAGGAGAACAGACAAGACTGAATCTCAGAATTAAGAGAGCAAGGGAAGGAACAATGGAGCTAAGCAAGCTCAAATAGGAAAAGAATTCGTTGTTGTTAACTGCCCTCAAGTTAGCCATGACTCATGGCGAGCATGTGGATGAGACATCTCCAAGAACCCTTGACTCCAACTACTCTGCTTAAGTGCTGTAAATTCAAGCTCGTGGCCTCCTTAACTGAGTGTATCCATCTGGCTTGCAGTCTTCCTGTTTTTTTCCTGCTGTGTTCTACTTTCCCTAGCATTATTTTCTTCTATAGTGAATCATGCCTACTCATGTTGTGGCCAAATTAGGAAAGCCTCAGTTTTATAATCTTGGCTTCCAGGAGTTCAAGTTTGATCTGCTCTAGGACCCATTTATTTGTCTTTATGGCTATCCAGGGTTTCTTCTCCAGCACCACATCTCAAATGAAATGATTTTATTCCTATCAATTTTCAGGGGAAAAAAAGCTTCTGTGTCTTCTTTCACTCCCTTCATAGTTATTGATCATAATTACTAATTGGAACCCCTTAATATGTCTGGAACCAAGGATCTGAACCAGTTTGCTCCAGTTATCTCAAATTGTTAAAATTTGTCAGGTTCGTGGCTGCCTCCCAATAGAGGCACCTATTCTATCCCTATTAGACATTCCCAGAGGTACCTTCCTCTCCACACAGAGCTAGACTGCCTTTGTTTTGCTCCTGTCCTCCCCTCCTCACTTCCACTTGCCTGATCTCTTTCCATTTCTCTCTACACTCTTCAACTTTTCCACCTGCCCTCATGTCCATCTGCATTGTTTCACCTTCTGCATATCTTCCATGCCATTCTATTTTACATGTTCTCATTCTCATTCTCTCTCTCACACATATGCATACAGAGTATGATGCAGGAAAGAGACACTTTGAGATGCATTTGGTGAGGAAGAATAAACATACAAATAAATCAATAGGAAAGGCTGAGGAAGAGGCTGGGAGTCAGGACCCAATTTTGGTGAGGGTCAGGGTCCAGAGAGGAGCCTTAAAACAGCCTTAGGACATCTCTAAGAGAGGGATGGGCAACTGTTGGGGATTAAGGGGGCCACAATGGACCCCCAGAGGATCTCAGAGGGCACTTCCCATTGTACCACCTGAAAAAAATGAAATAATGTTTTGCTCCTCAATATCCTCAACATCCTTTAGGGGAAATGGAGGCAGTTTTGCCACTGCTGGGCCCTCTTTGGGACAATGTAGGGCCAGGAGAAGCCATTTTCCCAAGAGGAAATTGGAAGCCTATCCAGAGCCTAGAAGGGCTGATAGAGGGACCAATAAATCAGTAAACTTGCTCTGGAATATGTTCAGGAATATTTGAGGCCAAAAAACATTAAGTGCCTTGGTTCCTTTCTATGAAATCCTAGGATTGGCAGTTTAGAAATGGGTATTTATAATCCTCGACTAAAGAGCTCTAGTGCATCACTAAACTACAAATTCCAAGATTCCACATGATGTTGCCATGACAATTAAAGGGGAATCATGGTGTTATGAAAATATAGTATGCAAGGACCCACCATCTCTGTAGGAAGGACCATAGGTTCAAGTTCCTTACCCAGGGCGGAAACATTCTGATAATTTTCCATCATCACCTCGTTGTACAAACATCTCTGGTTCTGATCCAACAGTTCCCATTCCTCCTCTGTGAAATATACAGCAGCATCCCCAAAGATCACCTGCAATAGAAAATAGCCCTCATCCAGAAAGTGACTAAGCAAAAGGGGAGGAAAACACATAGTGCATCCCAAATATTATTTCATCACTTCAGAATACCAATAGACTGGGATTTGTTTGAATATTCTCCCATCTCTTATCCTTAGCCCCTTGGATCTTGAAGAATAAGGCATCAAGGAAAAGACAAGGCTACAATCTAGTCCTTGATGATCCAGATTTCTTGTGTGAAGGGAGATTTTGTTTAGCAGACAGAAACTCTTCCACATAGATCTTCCCAGTCTGCATTACTAACTGGCGTAAATCCAGGGCAACCTCACCAATTAGCAAATGTTTTGGATTTCCAGATTGTATGGTTGTAAGTTCTTTAACCAAATACGACAGAGCCTCTTCCCATTGTTTACAATAAAAATATGAAAACCACACATTAAATCAGCCTCTTCCCATTGTTTACAATAAAAATATGAAAACCACACATTAAATCAAAAGAGCCTCTTCCCATTGTTTACAATAAAAATATGAAAACCACACATGAAATCAATAAGAATTGTTTCCTTTCATGACGTGACTCTAAACCTGAGTCAAAAGAGCCTCTTCCCATTGTTTACAATAAAAATATGAAAACCACACATTAAATCAATAAGAATTGTTTCCTTTCATGACGTGACTCTAAACCTGAGTCACATGCCTCTCTCCAACAAAATGATGGGCCAATCCTGTCTAAAAGCCATGGGTTTAATGCTCAGCAGGAATAGAACAAGTCCTCCTGAGGGGCACTCTGAGGTGCTACCATTGGCAGGAAGCCCAGTCCCGCTACCCCTGGCCCCAATGGGATGGGAAGCAAGGATGAGATGGCAGGAAGCAGTGATCAACTAAGACACTGAAGGAGAGAGGATATCTTCTGACCACCCACTGCATCCCAGACTGACAAACTCCTAATGGCTCCATCACAAAGAAAGAGGTGGTGAATGGTAACCTGTTTCAAGGTTGTCTCTCCTGCAGTTTCTTCCATGGAGGAGGAATTCATTGTATGTTCTCCTCTCTCTCTATGTTTAGAGACGATCTTAGACGTATGTGGACCTGCAAAAGGTAGAAATGGAGGTGTTTTGCATCAACATACATTTATACAGTTTTCCACGGACCACCCAAAAGACAATTAAATGACTCTAAGAGCAAATCAACTTTCCCAGAAAGACAAAATAAATAAATAGAGGGTATCATAATTTGGGCACATAGTGAGATGACATGAGTAATTGAAAAGACAGTCGGTAAAGGGGAAGGCAGCAAGAAAAGAGAGAAGTGCACTAAAGGTAGATGGATAGGTAGAAGAAAGTCAAAATGTTTTGCTTCAAGGACCTGGTTGTGCCTGTTCATAAAAGGGTTTCTTGGAGGTGTCTCATTCAACCAATTTTCTGTTTGGTTCCTTCTTTATTCATCAGAAAAAGAAAATCCTCTCTAGCTAGGACATTAATCACAAGATTTAGCCCTAAGGCTAAATGTGTTGCCCAATGGTTGGTGGAATACAACTCCCAGCACCCCTGATATGTTATGCTGTCAAAGGGGTGGCTGGCAGCTGTAATTGATCAACATCTGGAGGGCCACAGCGTGTCCACCCCGGTCCAAAGAAAGCAAACTATATACACTGAAGGAAATAGAAGCAGAGCCCTCCTTCCTTGGAGGCAGCTTGGGGTGAGGAGTGTAGAAAGAGCTTCAGCACCAGAGTGGTCTTCTTTTCTTGGAAAAGATGCATATATATTCACACACACACCCTCCCAAGAGCCATTACTATCCCTCAGCCTCCATGGAAAGGATCTGGGTGCCAAGCGGGCCTTTATTCATCTAGTCAAGGTGTTTTTGCCTGGGATCCTCTGAAAGGGGCCTGCCAGGAATGCAGATGCAAGGTTTGCAGAATGAACAGAGAGAGAAGGCAGACAGAGAGATTATCATCTTCAGCCACTCTTAGGTATTTAACTCTTGGAGGACAAATACATAGCAAGCTCAGCTTCCTAGAGAGGAAAGAACTGTTAACATGGAGGGAACAATAGAAACCTTGTACTCTGTCCCTATTTCCAGAAGGAGAAAGTGGATGAAGCAGGAAAAAAAGGTCATGGGGCAATAATACTCAACCAAGTTTGAAAAGACACCCAGCCAAGGATGTCCTCCCAGACACTGTTTGAATGTGGACTTTGACTCTGGAGACCAGAGTTCGAATCCCTGCTCAGCCATGGAAACCCACTGGGTGACTTTGGACAAATCACAGTCTCTCAGTCTCAGAGGATGGCAATAGCAAACCCCTTCTGAAGAAACTTGCCAAGAAAACCCTATGATAACTTCTACTTAGCATTGCCATAGTTCAGAAATGACACAAAGGCACACAGTAGTAAGGATTAATGTGGTATAATTTCCATTTTGGAAACCCAGGATGTCTCTTAATAATTTTTTTTTTTCTGGCAAAAATGGAAGGGCAGCGTTTTTAGTCTAGGCCACACTGCTTTACTGGGAAAGTCTTTCTTCTGTGCCACACCAGCACCATGGGAGTGGAGAGATCCTCTGGAGGGACCAGTTTTGGTGGTGGGGTGTCTTTGCTTCAGTCCCCCCATCCCATAACCCCCCCTTTCAGGCTCCCTCCTTCCACTCCAACCCTCCCTCTATTTTTTTTTCTCAGTGTTCAGGCAGTCCAAATCAGTAGGATTCAGCAAGAAAGCCAAGGCATCAGCCCTTCTCATTCTCAATACCCACAGCAAGAAGAATGTCCCTTCTTCTTGTTCACACTTCCAACAAACATTCCAGACCTCCTTATACATTTTAGACAATTTCAGTGGTGACATATACCAACGATGCATCATTTTATAAAAGTTATCTTTAAGGTCATAACACAGCGTAAATGTTAAGCCTTTTGACTACATCATTTCCCATTGTTTCATCTGAATATTACATCTAAACATCTTTGCTCATTTAATCATACAATCTTTAACTTATTCATCCATTTCAAATTGTAACAAAAGCTTATACATTGTATCAATCACATGCTCCCCATCTCTAAACAGTTGCAGTTTGAATTTTTTTTTAATCCATCTTAAATCTTTCAAACAACTGCAGGTAAGAAAAACATTGAACACTAATAATAAATTAATAATAATAAATTTTATTTATATACCGCCCTCTGGCGAACCAATCCGGGCGGTGAACATAATAAAATAGAATATACAATAAATGCAATCTAAAACACACCATTCCCCCCTCCCCCCTTTAAAAAACTATTAAATCAATCCAATTAAAAAACAAAATATAACTAATATATTTATAAAAATTCATACCAACCAGTTGCCCTGCTAAAGGGAATTTAACAAGTGTTTTTGAGAGCAGTCGGTCGCAAGTCTCAAGGTCTCAAGGCCGGGTTATTTAATCCAGAAAGGCCTGCCGGAAGAGATCCGTCTTGACAGCCCTTTTAAAGCTATCCAATGATGTTAATTGACGGATCTCGTCCGGCAGGCTGTTCCAGAGTCTGGGAGCGACAACAGAGAAAGCCCTCTGGGAGGTCCCCGCCAGCCTAGTTTTTTGAAGCTGCAGCAGGTTCCTCCCTGAGGACCGGAGAGCGTGGGGAGGATTGTATGGGAGAAGGCGGTCCCTGATATAGCTTGGACCCAAGCCATTTAGGGCTTTAAAGGTGATAACTTCCCTTTTATACCCCCTTTTAGTAATTGCTCCTTTGGTTTAATTTTATATTTACTCTGACAAGATTCCAGAAGAACATAATAAGTTCACCATCCCCTTCCTCCTTCCTCATCATCTCTAAGGAGACACATAGATATAAGGCTGGACTGTAGTTTAAAGGAGGAAAGCCCTAAAGTTTAAAAGACAGTGAAGAAAGCAGACAGAAAGAAAACCAATTCACTTGAATTGTAGTGTTGGAGAATCATAGAATCATAGAATCATAGAGTTGGAAGAGACCACAAGGGCCATCCAGTCCAACCCCCTGCCATGCAGGAACTCCCAATCAAAGCATCCCCGACAGATGGCCATCCAGCCTCTGCTTAAAGACCTCCAAGGAAGGAGACTCCACTACTCTCCGAGGGAGTGTGTTCCACTGTCGAACCGCCCTTACTGTCAGGAAGTTCCTCCTAATGTTGAGGTGGAATCTCTTTTCTTGCAGCTTGCATCCATTGTTTCGGGTCCTAGTCTCTGGAGCAGCAGAAAACAAGCTTGTTCCCTCCTCGATATGACATCCCTTCAAATATTTAAACACGGCTATCATATCACCTCTCAGCCTTCTCTTCTCCAGGCTAAACATCCCCAGCTCCCTAAGTCGTTCCTCATAGGGCTTGGTTTCCAGACCCTTCACCATTTTAGTTGCCCTCCTTTGGACACGCTCCAATTTCTCCACATCCTTTTTGAATTGTGGTGCCCAGAACTGGACACAGTATTCCAGGTGAGGCCTGACCAAGGCAGAATAGAGAGGCACTATTACTTCTCTTGATCTAGACACTATACTTCTACTGATGCAGCCTAAAATTGCATTGGCCTTTTTAGCTGCTGCATCGCACTGTTGACTCATGTTCAACTTGTGGTCCACCTGGATTCCTAGATCCCTTTCACACGTAGTCTCATTCAGCCAAGTGTCCCCCATCGTATATCTGTACTTTTCGTTTTTCCGCCCTAAGTGCAGTACCTTACATTTCTCTGTGTTGAATTTCATTTTGTTAGCTTTGGCCCAACTTTCTAGTCTGCTCAAGTCATTTTGAATTTTGATCCTGTCCTCTGGGGTATTAGCTACTCCTCCTAATTTGGTGTCATCTGCAAATTTGATAACTATGCCCCCAATACCGTCATCCAAGTCATTAATAAAGATATTGAATAGCACTGGGCCCAGGACAGAGCCCTGTGGCACCCCACTGGTCACTTCTTTCCAGGTTGAAAAGGAGCCATTGTTGAGCACCCTTTGTGTTCGACCAGATAACCAATTACAAATCCATGTAACAGTTACTTTGTCTAGCCCACATTTTACCAACTTGCTTGCAAGAATGTCATGGGGAACCTTGTCAAAGGCCTTACTGAAATCAAGATATACTATATCCACAGCATTCCCTTCATCTACCAAGCTGGTAATTTTATCAAAAAAAGAGATCAGATTTGTCTGGCATGACCTGTTTCTCTGAAACCCATGTTGACTTTTTGTTATTATGAAATTACTTTCCAGATGTTCACAGACTCTCTGTTTAATGATCTGCTCCAGAATCTTTCCGGGTATTGATGTCAGACTAACTGGACGATAATTGTTGGGATCCTCTTTTTTCCCCTTTTTGAAGATGGGGACAACATTTGCCCTCCTCCAGTCCGCTGGGACCTCTCCTGTTTTCCAGGAATTCTCAAAGATTATTGCCAATGGTTCTGATATTACATTTGCCAGTTCTTTTAATACCCTTGGATGTAATTCATCTGGTCCTGGAGACTTATATTCATCTAGATTAACCAGATGTTTCTGTACTATCTCTTTACTTATTCTGTGATGAAATTCTCCTATTCTGTCCTCTGCTCCATTATCCTCAAGTTGAGCACCCTTTGCCTTTTCTGAGAAGACTGAAGCAAAGAAGGTGTTGAGTAATTCTGCCTTTTCTCTGTCCCCTGTTAACTTTTTGCCATCTTCTCCACACAGTGGCCCTACCATTTCCTTCTTTTTCCTTTTGCTACTGACATACCCCCAAAAGCCCTTTTTATTGTTCTTAACCGCTCCAGCAAGCCTGATTTCATTCTGCGCTTTAGCTTTTCTGACTTTAACCCTACACGTGCTAGCTATTTGTTTGAATTCCTCCTTGGTGATTTCCCCATTTTTCCATTTCTTATACATGTTCCGTTTAAAACATAGTTCAGTTGCAAGTTCCTTAGTCATCCATCCTGGTTTCTTGAGACACCTCCCATTCTTCCTCCTCATTGGCACGGTTTGAAATTGTGCCTTCAGTATCTCCCTTTTGAGAAACTCCCATCCGCCTTGAACTCCCTTCTCTTTTAGTATTCCTGTCCATGGGATCACCCTCAGTATTTCTCTAAGTTTAGTAAAATCAGCTTTCCTAAAGTCTAGAATGCGTGTCTGACTATGCCTGGCTTCTCCTTTCCACAGAGAAGAGTTCTACAGATACTGTGGACTCCTAAAAAGACCAATAAATGGATTGTAGAGCAAATCAAGCCTGAACTCTCCTCCTTAGAAACCAAGATGACCAAGCTGAGACAGTCATACTTTGGCTGTATCATGAGAAAGCAAGACTCATTAAAAAAGACAATAATGCTTGGCAAAGGAGAAGAGAACCAGCATGGTGTAGTGCAGGGGTAGGCAACCTTTCCCCTTTAAGGGCCGAGGGACTTCAGCTCCCAGAATCCCAGGAGCTATTGGCCAACATGGGACTATTGGCCAACATGGCTGAGGCTTCTGGGAGCTGAAGTCCCTCGGCCTTTAAAGGGGAAAGGTTGCCTACCCCTGGTGTAGTGGTTTGAGCGTTGGACTATGACTCTGGAAGTCAGGGTTCAATTTTCTGCTTAGCCATGGAAACCCACTGCAAAAGGGATGATTTTGGGGGAGAGGGAAGAGACACCCCTAAATATGCTTTGTGGAGAGGGGAAGAGATGGGGAGGGGGAAGAATCCCCCTAGGTGTGATAGCTGGAAGGAAGATCTAATTCATGAAATTTACCAGGAAAGGAAGCCCCTCTCCCTGAAAAGTAATTGCTGGAGAGCCTCTCCCTTCCAGTCATCCTGTTCTCCAGTCTGCAATTTGTGCTTCCCTCCTTCTCTTCCCCTGAAATGCCTCGTATTCAGAATGGGGTGGTGTCACCATTCAGGTGCTATATTATTATATCGGAAGAACTGCAGAGTAATGATGTGAGTGTAATGTGTGACAAAGGATATCTGCTGTTCATGTCCTTGGAAAAAGCCAAACCACTAATGTGTATTGGACTGCACCTGGACTGTATGAGTAATGGATGCAAGGTTGCATCAGGCAAGAGTATAAGAGACACAACAGAGTAAGCAAGTGTGGGTCATAGTTGTGGAGTCGTGGAGTTGAAAGTTAGTGCTGTGAATTGGTCTGTATTAGTAAGTATATTGAAGAGTTCCTGTATTGCTTTGTGTTGCTGAGAGCTGGAGAAAGGAGGAAGCCTGTGTTTGCTTTCATCCTGGAGCTCTACTCTGAATCCGTATATAGTTATCCCCTATCCTCTGTAAATAAATCTTTCACCCTGAACAGCCCAGTTCTGTTTCCTTCTTTGGAGAGTATCTCAAGATCCCTGCCAAGATACTAAAAGGACATTCACTCCGTGTCTCAGCGTGACAGATGGTGCATAAGGGAGACTCTTGTTATGGGGGACAGGGCAATGGGGCTCAGTGGGGAGAGCTGCACTGCTTTTGTGGGCTGGGCGGCTTTTGGGAGGGAGGATGGGGATCCCCTTTTGAGTTTTCTGAAGCAAAAAAGAGATTTAGGGGTGAAACAGACCACCCAAAAAGGGGAGACTGGGGCTGCCCCAGCACCGCTCATCCTAGCATGGGGCCCTAATCCAGCTCATCACTGCTGTTTTTTTTTAATCAATAATAATAAAAAAAAGACCACACCAAAATATATGCAACATGGTGAAAGTTTATTACCTATGCAAATTAAAATATGTGTAACTTCCTTACATGTTGTTTTTTGGAAAGATATTATGGCTGTTGTGTCAGCTAGAGATTTTTTAGCTGGATAGTCCAATAACAAACTCTGGATGGCCCCTTGGGGTCTCTTCCGATTCTATGTATTCCTGCATGGCAGAATGGGGTTGGACTGGATGGCCCCTTGGGGTCTCTTCCAGCTCTAGGATCCTATGTATTCAAAGCACCTCCTTGTACTGATTCTTAGATGTATTCTTTGCTGCTTTTGTTTTTTGTCTATAAAATCTTTAAAATACTATTAAATATATATATATGTGTATATAAACACAAAGCAGCTGAGATCCTACATCAAGGGTGGAGAGCTTAACTCTCTGCTTGTGGAGATATGTACTGAACCTGCTAAACATCCCTGGTGTGGAAAGGCAGTCTTTTTGCAGCTAATGCATCTGGATGCCAGTGCATGCACTACTCCACTTCCACAATCATGAGCTGAACATGGATGCTCCGTATCAAACCAATATGTCCAACAGCTTACATTGGGGAAATTAGAGCCAGCATGCTGTAGTAGCTTTAGCGCTGGACTACAACTCTAAAGACTAGGTTCAAATCACCGCTCTGCCAGGTAAACCCCTAGGTGACCTTGGGCAAGTCACATGCTCTCAGCAGCAGCAGAAGGCAAGGGGAAACCTCCTCTAAACATATTTTGCCAAAGGAAACCTGTGATAGGGTTGCCTTAGGTCACCATAAGTCAGAAATGACTTTTTTCTTGTTATTTTTATTCCAAAGCCAGCATAACAAATTAAACACAAACAGTGTTGTGGCCACAGAGTGAACAGGTGGGTATATTTTTATACAGTAGCAGTAGGTTATCATGTTTGTTTCTCTATATGTCTGTCACAGACTTCAGATGGCATCTCTCCTCTTAATGACTGTCTTAGAGCGGTAATGGATTGGATGAGGAAAAACAGACTGAAGCTAAATCCAGACAAAACAGAGGTACTCACAGTCACAGGCCCAAAACCAGATCTGGGAATACAGCCTCCAGTCCTGGATGGAGTCACACTCTCGTCTAAGGACTGTGTTCACAGTTTGGGGGTGCTCCTAGACACGTCACTTCACATGACTAGTCAGGTGAATGCGGCGGTCAGGAGTGCCTGCTATCAGCTTCGGCTGATACGCCAACTGCGCCCTTATCTGGACATGAGGGACCTGGACACTGTGGTACATGCTCTGGTAACCTCATGTCTGGACTACTGCAACACACTCTACATGGGGCTACCCCTGTGCCTAACCCAGAAACTACAACTGGTGCAAAACATGGCAGCCAGGTTAATTACAGGAACATCTAGGAGGGAGCATATAACACCAGTGCTTAAATCCCTCGACTGGCTGCCGATTAGTTTCTGGGCACAGTACAAGGTGTTGGTTTTAATCTTTAAAGCCCTACATGGCTTGGGTCCATCTTATCTTAGGGACCTCCTCTCCCCGTATCATGGAATCATAGAGTTGGAAGAGACCACAAGGGCCATCCAGTCCGACCCCCTGCCATGCAGGAACTCCTAATCAAAGCATCCCCAACAGATGGCCATCCAGCCTCTGCTTAAAGACCTTCAAGGAAGGAGACTCCACCACACTCCGAGGGAGTGTCTTCCACTGTCGAACAGCCCTTACTGTCAGAAAGTTCCTCCTAATGTTGAGGTGGAATCTCTTTTCCTGGAGTTTACATCCATTTTTCCGGGTCCTAGTCTCTGGAGCAGCAGAAAACAAGCTTGTTCCCTCCTCAATATGACATCCCTTTAAATATTTAAACAAGGCTATCATATCACCTCTTAACCTTCTCTTCTCCAGGCTAAACATCCCCAGCTCCCTAAGTCGTTCCTCACAGGGCTTGGTTTCCAGACCACCATTTTAGTTGCCCTCCTTTGGACATGCTCCAATTTCTCCACATCCTTTTTGAATTGTGGTGCCCAGAACTGGACACAGTATTCCAGGTGAGGCCTGACCAAAGCAGAATAGAGTGGCACTATTGCTTCCCTTGATCTAGACACTATACTTCTATTGATGCAGCCTAAAATTGCATTGGCCTTTTTAGCTGCTGCATCACACTGTTGACTCATGTTCAACTTGTGGTCTACCTGGACTCCTAGATCCCGTTTACACGTAGTCTCGTTCAGCCAGGTGTCCCCCACTGTATATCTGTACTTTTCATTTTTCCGCCCTAAGTGCAGTACTTTACATTTCTCCGTGTTGAATTTCATTTTGTTAGCTCTGGCCCAGCTTTCTAGTTTGTTCAAGTCATTTTGAATTTTGTTCCTGTCTTCTGGGGTATTAGCTACTCCTCCCAATTTGGTGTCATCTGCAAATGTGATAACTATGCCCCCAATACCGTCATCCACGTCATTGAAAAAGATGTTGAATAGCACTGGGCCCAGGACAGAGCCCTGTGGCACCCCACTGGTCACTTCTTTCCAGGTTGAAAAGGAGCCATTGTTGAGCACCCTTTGTGTTTGGCCAGTCAACCAATTACAAATCCATGTAACAGTTACTTTGTCTAGGCAACATTTTACCAGCGCCCTTCAGTCCTCTGGGAGGAATCTGCTACAGCCAATAAAAACCAGGCTGTCTCAGACCTCCCAGAGGGTCTTCTCTGCAACCGCTCCCAGACTTTGGAATGGCCTGCTGGACGAGATCCGTCTCATTACTACTCTTGCTGCTTTTAAAAAGGCAGTAAAGACAGATCTCTTCCATCAGGCCTTCCCAGAATAACAGCTCTCTGTTGGGAGATGAGTTTTTATTCTGTTGGCATAACTGATTCCTTGTTGTTGTTTTATTGTTTTATAGCATAGTTACATTTTAACTTTTTCTTGGTTTAATTCTGTTTTAAGGGGTTGGAAGGGTGGATTGTGGGATGAGGGAATGTTTTTAAATGCTGTAACCTGTCCCGATTGCCGCACAGAGGGGCGGGCTATAAATAAAAAATTATTATTATTATTATTATTATTAGAAATGACTTGAAGACACACAACAACAAAGAGATGTCCTTACCTTGCAATGAGACCCCTCCATCGCACTCCTCCTTGATCGCCCTCCATTGGGGTCTCTGCCTGGGGTCCAATGGAGCCTTCTCGGCCACAGGAAATTCAGAATGAACTTCTACCAAGAGATTCTTGACCTGAAATAGCAGTCAGGATTCAATGTGGTCTGAGACTTCCACCCACAATCAAGCCAGGAAAAAGCCAACAGCTCATAAGCCCTACTTGAAAAAGTAGCATACAAAATAAGAATTCAAAAAGGTGAGATACAGTATCACACTTATGTTAATATTTTGTAAAAGTTATACTGGAAAATCCATGGAGCCCACAACAAGAACATCTGAAGTTCTGGAAAACCCTGCTTTGACGTCTTCTCATGTACCCGGTTTTATATATATAAATATATAATGTGTGTGCGTGTGTGTGTGCGTGCAAGGAAGAACTGTGACAGACATATAGAGAAACAAACATGATAACCTACTGCTACTGTATAAATATACCCACCTGTTCGCTCTGTGGCCACAACACTGTTGTTGGTAATTTGTTATGCTGGCTTTGGAATAAAAATAACAAGAAAAAAGTCAGCAATGGTAAAAGTGTTTCATCCCTTAGAGCATGGGTACGCAACCTTTCCCCTTTAAGGGCCGAGGGACTTCAGCTCCCAGAAACCCAGGAGCTATTGGCCAACATGGGACTATTGGCCAACATGGCTGAGGCTTCTGGGAGCTGACGTTCCTCGGCCCTTAAAGGGGAAAGGTTGCCTACCCCTGCCTTAGAGCAACAACTGGCTACTTGCTGGAGTGGGTGGGAGCCCATTCAGCCCCTGAACACATCAGGGCCAGACTCTGCCACTGGAGTTACCACGCGCGAAAGTCTAGTTCTGTGGCAGCACCAGCAGGGAAACCTGGCACTTTCTTTGAAAACCTGGGACACAGGGAACACACACCTGGTTTTGAAGCAGAATCACACTTCTCAGAGGCTTCAGGGACTGTGATTCCACTTCATCACAAGGTGGAGCTCCCCACACTCCTCCTTATCAAAGCCAAATCTGGGGGCACTACATTTCAGCAGAACCTCTTTAGGGGGCCTCTACCCCCCAAAGTCATCAGAGGTTCAAAAAAGGCAGCCCAGAGCTACAACCTATTCACCTTTGCCCCAGGAGGAAATGCTCTCACCTGCTGCTCTTTCTGGTTCTTCTCTGCCTCTGCACGACTCAGGAGGAAACCCTCTACCAGGGCCACTGCCTGGGAACAGGTCTCTGCCCCACATTCCCTGACCCAGTTCTCCACCTCTGGGGTTAATATGGACAGGAACTGCTCCAAGATCACCAGGTCCAGGATCTCACTTTTTGTGTGTCGCTCTGGCTTCAGCCACTGACAGCCGAGATGGTGGAGTCGGCTGCAAACCTCTCGGGGCCCCTCGCCCTCCTCATAGGAGAACTGCCTGAAGTGCTGGTGCTGTATGTCTGAGCTGGCAAGCTCCATTATCCAGGACCTCTGTACTGTCCTCTCCCAGAATTCCATACTGCTCTTAGCACTGAGACCATTGGAGCCTCTTCCTCTTCCAGGACCAGCTGAGTCTGGTTCATCCATCTATTTTTTTTTTTTTCCACCAATGAAACCACAAACAGGATGAAAGTTATACCTCCGCTGTCTCTTTCAGGGCAAATATGTCCCTAAGATGTTCTGCTCAAACACCCTGTAAAGCCAATACATTGTTTGCATTAGCATAGGCAATATCAGGTATTTATAGAGCACCATTAATTTGTACATTGGTGTGTTAAGAATAATTATCTTGGTGCAGATACTCTAGAGGCACCAGATCCCATCTGATCTTGGATGATGATGATAATAATAATAATAATAATAATAATAATTTTTATTTATATTTATATTTCCCACCTCTCCCTATGGATCGAGGTGGGATTACACAGTAGAGTGTACACAGAGTACAAAGTACAAACAATAAAATAATAAAATCAGAACATCAGTAAAAAAATCTATAAAATAGAATACAATATGATAAAATAAAAAATAAAATAAAATAAAATAATTAGCCCTGGTTAGTACGTGAATGGGACATTGCCAACAAATACCAGGCACTGTAGGGTCTATTTCAGAGAAATGAACTGTCTAAAAAACCAACAATGTGATGCATCAGCTAAAAAAGTCAATGTGATTTTAGTTTGCAGCAGAAAGCGTACAGTATCTAGATCAAGGAAAGGAATAGTAGCATCCTAATCTGCTCTGGTCACCAAAGAAAACAAAAGAAATGGGGGACAATCCTGAGATAGCTGTCCCTTCTTAGGTGTGGGGGGTCTGTTCTGGACCCCTCCCTTCACAGATAAGAAAAAAACATGGGACCTCAAGTCCCATTGTCCCCAATTGCTGGTGTGATGTGTGTGCAGCTACACACGTGCCTCCATTGAAAACAATGGGGCTTACTGCAGATGCTCAGATCCACGGATGGCAAGCCAGTGGATGGCAAGACCCTACAGTAATTGGCAGGTCAGAATTTGTTTAAACAAAGGAGAGGGTTGAAGATAAGTTTGTTAATGTTTTTTTAAAAAAAAACAACAGCAAATGTTTCTGAGTTTTGTACAAAAAGGTTGGAGGAGTGAATGTCATTGCTGAACTACTCCGTAAATGTGGAAATATTTGCCTCAGAATATGTTTACCGATGATGGAAATATCTTTTTCACACAACACAGCTGTAGAGCTTGTGTGCCACATTAACAGCCATGGCTCCATGTCCTATGGACTCCTGGGATGTTTAATTTTGTGAAGTATTTTGAATTCTCTTCCAGAAAGATCTTGATGCCTCCCCAAACTATAAATCCCAGGAGTCTACAGGACCTGGAGCCATGGCCAAGTGGTACCAAAGTGCTATAATTGTGCAACATGAAGTGCTTAGAGTTCAATACAATTGTAGCATTAATAGAAATAATGATCCAACATTAATACTTGAAATTATAAAGATGTTTCTTGTGCAATAAACTTGGTTCTTCTTGTTGTTTAACTTCCACCTAAGTCACTCATTGACAGGAATGGTAAGAATCTTGGTCATGGGCACAGAAACCTGAACCCAAAAAACCCACACATGTTGGCCTATAGTTGGTTCACTAGGCAGTGAACCCAAGGGAGAACTGAAAGCCAAGGGCCAAGTTAGGAGAGTGGGTGGCAGGAGCCCAGGGTGACATTCTGGGTGGGGAACCTGCAAGTGAGAATTATCACAGTTCCCCTACACAGAGAATGGATGTCGCCATGGCTCTCAGATTGAGAAAGAAACTGATAACCAGGTAGTTCCAGGTGTGCAGTTTAATTTTTAAGAAATTACTTTGGCAGAATTCATGATTTCCGCTTAGAGAAACTGAGGAAATTATAACTTTCTTACTTGCTCTCCTTGATATCTGCTTGCAGCCTCAAAGATCAAGAATTCGGGCAGGGGAAAATGCAGAATTCTTTCCTGTGTTACAGGGAGAAATTATTTCCTAGCGTTTCTTTGATATGCTACAGCTACCAAAAGGCTTGGAATGTTGACATTCAAAAGTGCTGGTTATCTCAGGAAAATTTGGGAGGGGGGGGGAATTAAGGACCTATATTTTCCTCACATTCAGAGCTGAATCCTACAAGACAGATCTAAGATACTCATCCATGTCTTGACAGGGACATTTCAGCCTTTTTTGGATGGTCATAAGATTAGTTTGTGGTGTTCATGGGCCAGCTAGTCTCTCTCTTGTACCTGCCTCACTGGGTTGTTGTGAAGGTAAAAGAGTCAGGAACATTTGTGTGCCCCAGACCGCCTTCCTACATTTAAAATGGTCCAAAACACAATGCAGAAATAATCCAGTTTGAGACTGCTTTAACTGCCCTGGCTCAATGCTAGGAACAGGGAACAGTATTACTGTGAGACATTTAGTATTCTCTATCAGAGAGCTCTGCTGCCACAATAAACTACAATTCCCAGAATTCTCTAGCAGTGAGCCAGAGCAGTTAATGTCAGTGTATGGATGATGGGTGTTGCAGTGATGCTCTTTGACACCCAGCAGAATCTGCAGGACAAGCTGGCTGCTGTGATCCACAGCCACTTTGGATCTCTTACCATCAACTAGCTCAGCTTCTCTTCTTCAGGATCCTGTCTTCCTCAGTCAAGAAGACACATTGTAAAGTCCAAAATCATAGTTTATTAATGCATATAAAAGAAAAATAAGATAGCTAAGTAAAATCCATTGTGATGAACTTATTTAGTTCAGCCATGAGAGATTACATCTTTAAAAACCCCAAAAGCATAGGATCCCAACATTGTTGATGGAAGTTAAGAAGTTACAGATCCATGTTTCCAGATCCAGGTGTTACATTATAAAAGCAGTATAAACACACCAAAAACTACAAGCCAAAAGCTCCATGGTTAAAACCACAGCCAGGCACTCACACACTCGCTTAATGTGTTTATAAACAAAACCAGACAAAGGATTCTCTAGGCCCTTCCCTTACTCCACCTTCTGGGTGTTAACCTTATGCTGATTGGATAATCCCTGTATGATGTGTAATAACCCAGCCCCTTGCTGTCCATCATCCCTCATGTGACTCCCTTCCCATGATCTCAGATGTTGATATATTTGTTATCTTTCGGTTTCTCTTGCTTCCCATAACAATATCTGTGTCTATGTGTTGTATCTATGGGAAAGTTCATGTTTATGTCTGTGCAGCCATCTGGTGCTAGCTAGCTTTCTCTTGTTTTTTCTAGATGTTGTTCTCATGAGGAAAATTCCACCCACACACCTCTACATTTCACCTTTGACAGTATAACCCATCCATATTTGACAGTTAAAGCTGTGTCAACCTGGATTATTCATGCACTGTTTTGTTTTTTGTTTCACCAATAAGAGACATCTGAAAATTAGGGATAGTATTTTGAAAATCAGGTTTCGTTCTTTTTATTCTCTTAAAACTAGTTTTATTGAACTAGTTAACTAGTTGTTTTCTTAAAACTAGATTTAAAAATCGTTGTCTATCTAGCTACGATTATAAAAAGAGGCTTTCTAACCCAATGGATTGTTTGGTGCAGATAGTAACTGAACCATCCCAGGTCTCTTTAAAGCAGGGGTAGGCAACCTTTCCCCTTTAAGGGCCGAGGGACTTCAGCTCCCAGAATCCCAGGAGCTATTGGCCAACATGGGACTATTGGCCAACATGGCTGAGGCTTCTGGGAGCTGAAGTCCCTCGGCCCTTAAGGGGGAAAGGTTGCCTACCCCTGCTTTAAAGTATAAATAATTTTTTTTAAAGCAGAAGTAGGGAAAATATGTGGGGGGGGGAGTGATGAGGGAGGAAGTGGAGAGGTGTATTTATTCCTCATTTCCCTCCTTCCCATCTCTCTTTCTTTCTGCCTGGAATCTCATGGGCTTCTTTTCCATTCAGGGAGACCCCAAAGAGCCTCTCTGGGTCTCCTTGGAAAGAGGAGGAAGAAAAATACACCAACCAGCCCCAGGAATAAAAGGCAGTGCATTGGAGGGGGGTGAGTGGGTTTATTCTGCCAAACCCCCCCCCCATTGTGCCCCTCCCATGGAAACTACATCCATCCCCCCCCCCCCTCCATGAGAGATCCTGGGAGGAGGAAAAAGAGAGAGAGCTTGGCAAGCAGATCAAGGGAGGGGGGAGGCTCTTCCACTGTCAGGCACCTGGCCTTCCTTCCTGGGGTGGGAGGGAGAGGAAGGGGCAATTCTTTCTCCTCCCGCCAGAAAGTGGTTTTGTTCCTCCCCCTTCCAATTCCTCCCCTCTTTGCAGCCTCTGGGGAGCAGGGCTTTTGTCCTTTAGACCCCTTGAAAGGGGAGGGGACTGACTGGGACGGGGTCTTTCTCTCTCTTCCTCCTTCCCTCCCTGAGAACCTTTTCTAGGTTCTCCATCCATTCCTTGAATTAGAATAGAATGGTCTAGATCAAGAGAAGTAATAGTGCCACTCTGTTCTGTTTTGGTCAGGCCTCATCTGGAATCCTGTGTCCAGTTCTGGGCACCACAATTCAAAAAGGATGTGGAGAAACTGGAGCGTGTCCAAAGGAGGGCAACTAAAATGGTGAAGGGTCTGGAAACTATAAAGCCCTATGAGGAATGACTTAGGGAGCTGGGGATGTTTAGCCTGGAGAAGAGAAGGCTGAGAGGTGATATGATAGCCGTGTTTACATATTTGAAGGGATGTCATATTGAGAAGGGAACAAGATTGTTTTCTGCTGCTCCAGAGATTAGGACCTGAAACAATGGATGTAAGCTCCAGGAAAAGAGATTCCACCTCAACATTAGGGGGAACTTCCTGACAGTAAGGGCGGTTCGACAGTGGAACACACTCCCTCGGAGAGTAGTGGAGTCTCCTTCCTTGGAGGTCTTTAAGCAGAGGCTGGATGGCCATCTGTCGGGGGTGCTTTGATTGGGAGTTCCTGCATGGCAGAGGGTTGGACTGGATGGCCCTTGTGGTCTCTTCCAACTATGATTCTAAGATTGCCCCCCCCCCCCAGCGTTTGATTCCTCCCAGCAAAACAAACCACCGCCTGCACCCCTTTCTCCCCTTCATAGGGGTCTCCTCTTCAACCTCCCCACAGCAACCCCCCCCAAAAAAGCCAAGGCAGCTCTTCTGCCCCCTCGGCTGCACCCCCCCTTTGTTTTTGGGGGGAGGTGGGTGGGGGTCTCCCTTCTCAAAGTGAGCGGCAGGAGCCGGGACCCCCCCACCCCAGCTAGGATACAGGCAAGGGCTTCTCCTTGACTCCCCCCTCCCCAAGGCCCACTTGGGGCACCCCCTTCCTTACCTCCTTCTCTCTCCCACTCCACCTTCTGGGCCTCCCCCTTCCCAACACGAGAACTTTCCAAACATCTCCTGCCTCTCTAGGAATGTGAAGCCTCCGCTCTCTCTTCCCTCCTTGGAAGACTCTCCAGTCTCCCCTTGGAGGACTCTCTAGGGATCTGAGGCTTCTGCTCCCTCTCTCTCCTCCTTGGAAGACACTCTAGGAATCTGAGGCCTCCACTCTCTCTCTCCTCCTTGGAGGACCCTCTAGGAATCTGAGCCTTTCCACTCCCTCTCTCCTCCTTGGAGGACTCTCTAAGAATCTAAGGCTTTCCACTCCCTCTCTCCTCCTTGGAGGACTCTCTAGGAATCTAAGGCTTTCCACTCCCTCTCTCCTCCTTGGAGGACTCTCTAGGAATCTAAGGCTTTCCACTCCCTCTCTCCTCCTTGGAGGACTCTCTAGGAATCCGAGCCTTTCCACTCCCTCTCTCCTCCTTGGAGGACTCTCTAGGAATCCAAGCCTTTCCACTCCCTCTCTCCTCCTTGGAGGACTCTCTAGGAATCTGAGCCTTTCCACTCCCTCGGACCCTCCCAGGCAAAGGAGAAGGGGGTCCAGGGGGATGCAGAGGGGCGCCCCAATGGAGTTTTGTGGGGGGCTGGGAGGGGGAGGAGCCCCTTCCTCTTGTGTGTCCCAGATATAGAGGGGGCCCTGATCCCTGCCCCCCGCCTTGGGATGAAGGTCCCCCTTGCTCCCAGCCCCCCTCCTCCTTTCAAAGGCCTCTTCCTCCCTCCCTCCCCCAAAAAGCTCACTTTCCCACAATGAGGAGGAGAGGGAGAAGGGAGACCTGGCTGTCTACACTGTAGGAATAAAAGCAGTTTGACACCACAGGGCTCCTTCCTGGGATTTGTAGTTTTTGGGAGGCACCAGCCCTCTTTGGCAGAGAATGAGAAAGACCTGGTAAAACTTCCAGGATTCCATAGGATGGGGCTGCAGCACTTAAAAGTGGTGTCAAACTGCCTTATTTCTACAGTGTAGATGATGCATCCCGAGTGGGAAGAGGAAGAAGGGAAAGTGATTTGTGGGTTCCTGGAGCAGAAAAGAGCTTAGGCAATGGGGGGGGGGGGTTGCCTAAGCTCTTTTCTGCTCCAAACTGAGGGGAGCCCTCTTTGCCTCCAGGGGTTCCAGTGTAGAGGATGGAGGGCAGGGAGGGAGGGAGGCTTAGATGATGATGATGATGATTATTAAAGTTTATTTCTAAAGCGCTGTCAATGTACACAGCGCTGTACAAAAAGACAATCAAACATAAAATAGAATAAAAACCTGCCAAAGGTGTACAATCTGAAATATAAAACAATAGGTAAAATAATAAAAGTCAATTAAAGCAAAAGACAATTACAACAATTAATTAGCAACACCCAAATGACAGAAAAAGTAAATGTATATCAGACAGTGCCTGGGAATGCCTCCCTGAACAAGGTGGTCTTTAACTCGGATTTAAAAGTGGACAAAGAAGTAATGACCCGTGTTTGAGGGGGAAGAGGGTTCCAGGAGTGAGGGGCGGCAAGCGAGAAGGGGCGAATCTGGGATGGAGCAGTGGAGATCCTAGGTTGGGAGAGCAGGCCTTGAGTACTAGAACGAAGGGTACGGATGGGAATGTAAGGAGAAAGAAGTTCAGATAGATACTAGAATGGAGGGTACGGATGGGAATGTAAGGAGAAAGAAGTTCAGATAGATACTAGAATGGAGGGTATGGATGGGAATGTAAGGAGAAAGAAGTTCAGATAGATACTAGAACGGAGGGTATGGATGGGAATGTAAGGAGAAAGAAGTTCAGATAGATACTAGAACGGAGGGTACGGATGGGAATGTAAGGAGAAAGAAGTTCAGATAGATACTAGAACGGAGGGTACGGATGGGAGTGTAAGGAGAAAGAAGTTCAGATAGATACTAGAACGGAGGGTACGGATGGGAACGTAAGGAGAAAGAAGTTCAGATAGGTAAAGAGGGGCTGTACATTCAGCCCCTCAGAACAACAGTGCTGGCACCATAGCTAACACATGTTAATATTGCACGAAAGGAGAACAGTAAACCCCTTTTGAAAGTCTTTTCTCATGAAAATCCTATGAGAAAATCCAAAATGAAACGCGATACTGCCAGAAGATGAAATGCCCAGAAACTTCCTCAAAAAAGTCTGTATAGGATTTTATTGAAAAGGGTGGATGTTGACTTTGCCAGAACTCCTGAAAACAGTGGAACTTAAATCAGGGATAACTAATCTTTATCATTGCCACACATGGATCTACTCTAAGTAGGGCTGTAGGAGCTGCAAAAAGATCCACAGAACCTATCCCTTCCCCTCTTACAGTGTGGCATTAATGTTCCTTTGCTTGTTGCTCCTTTTCCCCCATTATATGCTGCTTTGAATCACTGAACTGAATAAATACCAACATTTATAAATGTTCCCATGCACGAATGTGGACCCACACACACACACATACTGACCCCCAAGAGGAGCTCTCCCACCACCTTCTCCTCCTCCTCTCCTCATACAAGCATTACTTGAGCTGTCTCTTCCCCCTAACTCACTATCACCCCAAACATCCCCTCTTTCTCCCCTGCCTGCTCTCCTCCTGGCCCAGGAAGCTCCAGGGAAAACTCTTCCCCCAAAGCCATGTTTCTCCTTGAAATCGGAAAAACAGGGAGGGGGTGTCCTCTTCCTTCCCCCAGTTCCAACATTTCATGCCTCTCTAGGAAGTGATACGACATTATAACTGCAACAAGGGAATCCTAAAGAAGAGAGCCAGTGGACTGGGACCCTACAAACTGAGGTTTCTACCTCCAACAAAGGTAAAACAACGTGTCCCCCCCCCCAAAAAAAACCCTGGTTTGGCATGTTTTACGTGGACACCACCTAAAGTTTTCCTGATACAAGCATCAAGATTTCTTGATAAATTCAGTGTCCTCCGCCTGGGCCTCACAAAGGATGGAGACATGTTGAAGGAGCAATCTTTGGATTGCAAAGAAGCATCCTTTTGCTTTTCAAATGGATATTAAATTTCATGGACTTTGAGAATCTCCCAGTGACCACACGGCCAGGAGGAGGAGGTGCCAGCCTGCAAGTAATACCTGCCTCTATACCATCTCAACAAAAAACTGCAAAATGCAGGCCTATGACTAATATCTTCAATTCCACCCCCCATGGTTTTTAACACCTTGCCTGATGAAGAAGCCAATGAAGCTTCGAAAACTTGCACCATGTAATTGTGCATTTTGGTTGGCCCAATACAGGTATTGTTTGGTGGGTTTTTGATTTGCTATATAGGCCAACAGGCTACCCCTGAATAGTCTTTTAACAACAACAATCATTCCCTGCAGGGAGTGTCTGGGTAGGGGAACCAGAAGGGCCTCCCTGCCTTCCTTACCTCCAACTCTACGCCGGAGCTCCTGGAGGCAAAAAGGATCCCCCTCCAAAGGTTCATTCACCCTAAAACACACATACACACAATGGTCTCTTTTCTGCTCCATCTCCTGGAAACCATCCAAAGTAGGGTATCTCCTCTCCCTGGGCCACTTTGTCCCATCCCTGCCCCCCCCCCCCCAGTCAGATCCTCCCTCAACCCATTGTGAGGGGCTGTTTTTGAGGGAGATCAGAGGGCTTTGCTGGGGGAAGGGGGGTCTGGGTGGCTGGGGAGGGAAGGAAGGTGTCAGGAATGCATTAAATCAATGCTTTCCTGCCAGAATGGAGTTGATAAAATGTTAAAGGAGATGGGTTATAAAATATGCTGAAGGGGTTAATGACTGTAAAGCTGAAAAGGTGATGAGAGCTGAGTGCTGGAATGGGGGGAGTTGCCAGCCTTGGCCGCTGCAGAGAAATGGATTCAAACCTGCATGGTTAATTGGTTAAATGTTTAATTGTGTAGTGCTAGAAACATAGATGGATTGGTTTGATATTGAATGAGTGATGGAACAGGGTGCCTCAGTTAATCTCATATCTGTGCTGACTTTGATAGCCACGGGTTCCTAGTCTCAGGCTTCAGAGTTCATAAACAAAGCACCATCAAAGACCTTGTTTGGTCTAAGGCCAATGGGAAACTGTAGATTCACATGCACCTGGCTCTTTGTTGAATTTTCCGGACAGTAGGACATTACATCATGTGAAGAGCCAAGGCGTGGGAAACTTAGACCAATCACATTTTGCCACTTGACTATGGGAAGGGACTTTGTTCTATTCTATAAAAGTGTGTTAATGCACTGTGCCTTTAGATTCGTCAAAGAAGTCAAGGCCTGTCTGCGCTGTTTTCTTTTCTGCAATAAAGCTGTCCTTTTTGACTTAATGTCTGGGAACTGTCTTTATGTCTGAAAGAGGACTGGTGGGCATGCTGATACTGACAGTAGGGAGATCTCCCTCTCAAAGGGGGCAGCAGGAAACCCCCTCCCCAGCTGGAACACACCAAGCAGGGCTCTCCATGCCCCCCAATACAATTTAGGGTGCCTATCTCCCCAAATGACCCCCTTCCCTCCTCTCCCACCTGCTCCTACCACCAGGCCTCCCTCTCCCTTCTCCTCATGAGAAAAATCTTCCCCTCTCAGTTTCTGGACACATGAAAGGCAGCAGCTATTTCTTCTCTGAACCTGCCTCTCTAGGAAGTGACTCTTTCTGATCCCTCCACTTTGGGAGGACTGACTTTGTGGGGGGGGGATCCCCACCTGGTTGCTCCCCCCTCCAAGGGTCAAAGTGGGGCGGGCTTCATCAAGGCAGTTTTTCCACTCAGATTCTGCCCCCCCCCAAAAAAACTCCTTTTCCTCCCCTCCAGCCTGGGTCAGAGAGTTTTGTAGTCCTAAGGAGGGGGGGGTCCCATTCCAGGCAATCTCCATGGCAAAGAAATAACCCTAAGTCTTCTAGAGGCTCATCCAGCTTGCAAAGCCTCCTCTCCCCCCTTCCGAAACTGCCATGTTTCCCTCCTTTGCTCTCTCCACAATAGGGAAGGAGGCAATGTGGCCTAGTGGAAAGAGAAGAGATGCCCTTCAGGTCCCACAAGCGCTCCAACATACTTGCCCATGGGGAAACATTGAGGGATACTTGCCCATGGAGAATCATTGGAAAAGACTTGCCCACAAGGAAAAACATCGGAGAACACTTGCCCATAAGGATACATTGAGGAATACTTGCCCATAGGGAAACATAGGAGAATAATTGCCCATAAGGAAACATTGAGGAATATTTGACCATTGAGAATAATAGGAGAACACTTGCCCATAGGGAAACCATACTTGCCCATAGGGATTTTATGAAGGAATACTATCCCATTGAGAATCATAGGAGAATACTTGCCCATAGGGAAACATAGAATAATACTTGCCCATAGGGAAACATTGAGGAATACTTGCCCACTGAGAATCATAGGAGAACACTTGCCCATAGGGAAGCATAGCAGATTACTTGCCCATAGGGCAATAAATCCAGTATCCCCCAAATACCTTATTTCTTCCCCCCCCCCCCCCCACACACACAGAAGGGCGAGGAAGAGGAGCCTCCCAGAGGGGCTTTTGGGGGACAGGAAAGAAGCCCAGCCCCTCCTTCCTTCCCAGCCCTGGCCTTCAAGGGGGACCTTGCCTTCCTCCTCCCCCTCCAGCCTCCTCTGTCTCGAAGCTCTTCCCTCACCCCTCCTTCTTCCGGAAATGAGGTCAGAGGGGCGACACTCTTCTCCTTCCCCCTTGGCGTCTCTTCCCTGCCTCTCTAGGAAGCGGCACTCGCTGGCTGCCTGGAGGTCAGTCTCTCTCTCTCTCTTTGAGCCTCTCCTTTGTCCCAGAGAAGAAGAGAGCCCAGGTAAAAAGGCAGGAGGTTGAGGGAGAGCCCAGGTCAAAGGCCCTGAGGAAGGAAGGAAGGAAGGAAGGAAGCAAGCCCTCCATCCCCCCTGCAAGGAAGGAAGGAGGGAAGGAGGGAGGCCCCAAGGCTTTCCTTTCAGGCCCCCTGGAAGTGGCTAGGCTGAGCCCAAGGTCCCCCCAAGGAGGAAGGGTCCCCCTGGGTTTTAGTTCCCCTGAGGATTTAAGGGAAATGGGGAGAGAGAAGGGGGCAGAGGGGCCTAGTGGGGGGAGCAGGCAGGAGGGAAAGGGGAGAGGCACCCCCAAAGTGTGCTTTTTGGAGGGGAGAGGGAGGGAGGAGGGGGAAGAGCCCCTTTGGGGGTTGAGAAGGTGTGGGGCTGGTTCCTGCCACTGTAGCAGAAAAATGGGACAGAGAGACGCCACGGGCAGAAGGAGAGTGAGTTTTATTCTGACAAACAAAAACAAAATTATGCTAGCGGGCTCAACAGGAAATACTTTCCCCAAAATGCTGAGCCCTGATTTAAACAAAATGAGAATCTTATATAGTGATCTTACAAATATGTCCAGCATATAGGAAAACCACTCCCTCTTCCCTCTCTAGTTCACTTACGTACAGCCTTTACAGACTGCCAGAAATAATGCCGCTTCAGACCACTTTAATGGCCTTGGTTCAGTGCTAGGGAATCATGGGAACTGTAGTTTATTGTGGCACCAGAGCTCTCTGACAGAGAAGGCTCAATGTCTCAGAAAAAAACTACAATTCCCATGATTCTCTAGCACTGAGCCAGGGCCATTAAAGTGGTCTCAAGCTGCATTATTTCTGGCAGTCTGTAAAGGCTCTCAGTTTCACAATATTTGGCACTTTTTGCTAAGCAGACATTATTTTCAGAACATAGGAATCTTACGTAGAAAATGTTTACAGTACAAGAAGACTGTGGCCTTATCAATGCAACCTTGACGGCAGTACAGAGCACAGAGCTAAGAGAAACAAATAGACAGACAGAAAAATTTCCAATGTCTCATATAGAGTCCCAGTTGATTATTTGGTCTGACCCCAAATCATAGGCAATCATGAACAGTCATTTTAAAATACAATTTTTAGGCAATTGGCTACTTCACCACCCCTCTGGCAAAGGAAGAACCCCCCTCGACTCACCCAGAGGCCCCTCCAACATGCAAAGCCTTCCTCCTTTACATGCAGAGTAAAAACATAAAGTCCACTAAAGTATCACATCTTACAGATGTGGCTAAACAGGAACAAAACTACAGATCCATGTATGCAGATCTTAAGGCTACATTGTGAAGCAGTAAAAGCATACTATAGATCCATTGCAAAGTAAAGAGAAAAACTTAATCCATTTCAATGAAAGTTCAAAAACATACTAACTTCAATGCCTGACACACAATTTCTCAGCCAAGCCCTTCTCCACCTTTTGGGTGTTAACCTTCAGGTTGATTGGATGTTCTGTACGTGACATATGCTAACCCAACCTCTTGTTGTTCATCTTCCATCACGTGATTTACTTTCTCATAACAACTTTTATTATTGTTTCCTTGTGTAAACAAGAACACTTTCCCATCTAGTGGTTTCCTCTTATTTTGTCTTTGTGGCCACCTGGACTGAGTTGTTGTGTTCGGCCTAGAAGCATGTTCTCAAATGGAAAATTACAGACACACACATTTTTACATTTCACCATTGACTGTATAGCCCATCAATACTCTGACATTATCTACTTGCATTTGCATGTTTTCAGACTGCTAGGTTGGCAGAAGCTAGGACTAGTGACAGGAGCTCAGCCCATCATGCAGCACTTGGGCCTCGAGCTGCCAACCTTCTGATCTTCCGATTATCAGAATTGGCATCTTAACCATTAAAGCACCACATTCCTTTCCTGTCTCCTTCCCTAAATCTTTTTCTCTTTTTTTTGTAGGGGGGGCTAATCTTGAGGTCCCTTCCCCCAAAATGGAAATCTAGGTAGCCAGATTTAAACTGGTTTTTAACCTGTAGCAATGTTTTCCCCAGCTAAATTCTTCATTTATGACTGCACTGAATGCTGTTCCCTTTGCACCAAAGTGATGCCCATTTATCTACTTGTATTTGCATGCTTTTGATCTGCTAGGTTGGCAGAAGGTGGGACTAGTAACAGGCGCTCACCCCATCATGCAGTACTCAGGCCTCGAACTGCCAACCTTCAGATCCTACAATCATCAGAACTGGCACCTTAACCACTAAGCCACCCCATCCCTAGGGTACCTGAACCAGGGTAATAATTCTTAACACAACAACAACAACAACAACAACAATAATAATAATAGATTTATTTATTTATTTATATCCCGCCCCTTTGCAGAGCAATCGGGGCAGCTTACAACATTAAAATTTCCATACAGATATGTTAATACAATGTAAACAGAACCTAAAAATCCCGAAACCCACTCGCCCCTTCAAAAGTAAGGGTTCTTCTTCTTAGACTAGGCCCGATGGAGATGGGCCTGCATCTCTCCCCCAGATGACGTCAAATGGAGTGGAGGGAGGGCTCTTCTTTGTACATTGATGGTGCTCTGTAATACCTGATAATATCTAGATTAGAATAACAACAATCTATTGGTTTTACAGGGTGTTGCAGCAGAGCATTTTAAGGGCATCTTTGCCCTGAGACAGAGGTGGAATAACTTTGGTCCAACTTGTGGCTTCATTGGAGTAGAAAAAGATGGATGAACCCGATTCAGCCAATCCTGAAGAAGGACGAGGCCCCGATGGTCTCATTGCTGAGAGCAATGGGGGATTCTGGGAGAAGACAGTTCAGATGTTCCTGGGTGAGGAAATTGCCATCTCGGACATACAGTGCCAGCCCTTCAGGCAGTTCTCCTACAAGGAGGGTGAAGGGCCCCGAGAGGTTTGCAGCCAGCTCCACCATCTCTGCCATCAGTGGCTGAAACCAGAGAAACACACCAAAAATGAAATCCTTGACCTGGTGATCTTGGAGCAGTTCCTGACCATCCTGCCCCCGAAGATGAAGAACTGGGTCAGGGAATGTGGGGCAGAGACCTGTTCCCAGGCTGTGGCCCTGGCAGAGGGTTTCCTCCTGAGTCGGGCAGAGGTGGAGAAGAACCAGAAAGAGCAGCAGCTGAGAGCATTTCCTCCTGGGGCAAAGGTGAGCAGTGGGCTGTTTTACCCTCAAGGTTCTGGTGTCCAGAGAAGACACCATGCCAATGTTAGTTTTAGGGGAATTTCAACATAGCTCAAAATATAGAAATAGTATGACCAGAGTAACTCGGTCTTAAGGGACCTATCCCAATTTTTATAGAGTCCAAAAGTACACAGAATTCTAGAGGCAGATTTCTAATGTGGATGACTTTTATTCAAAGAGGAAATAAATGCTCAAGCATATGACCACAAACACACACAATAACTATATAAATCAAAGGCGGGAGGTTGGAATAGAAGTAAGGTGTCACTAACGGTGATAATTACCTATGCAGATCTTGATTCTGCTGAAGTAGGTCTGGAAAAGAGATGGGCCCTAAAACAGCATGGACCCTAAAACAGCAGAATTGGAGTTCATCCACAAACTACAGTCCCTCAGTAATGGGTTGAACAAAGATAATGGGCCCTAAAACAGCAGAATTGGAATTGAACAAAGATAATGGCTTCCTGGCTCACTACATGTTTCAGCACTATCTGACCCCATCCTTATGGGGCGTCCTACATTCATCCATTCTCTTCATCACAAATTAGTTCCATTGCCAAACTGTATTTGCCACTTCATCTCCATGCACAAAGGCTAGTTTTCAATGCCTTTGTTCAAAAACAACCATCGTTATAACTTGACTTGCAACTTCATTTCATATAGAAAGGATTTGTCATTTGAATTGACATTTGCACATAATAATAGCATATATATGTCTGTCCCTGGCTTCCACTTCACCAAATGCATCTGAGGAAGTAGACGGAAGTTTTCCAGAACTTCAGAAATTCTTGCTGTGGGCTCTATGAAATTGTTTGCATTCCACCACATAAAATAAATGTATGAAAAATATTACCATATATGTCATACTATATTCCACCTTTTTGAGCTCTTTGCATGTCATTTTTCCAAGTAGGGCTTATGAGCTCCTTTTTGCTGACTTGGCTGTGGCTGGATGTCTCATATCACAGATTATTTCACCAAACTATTTCCTCAAAAACCTTTACCACTTTCTCCAAATTCCATGGCTTGACTCCTCACTGCTGTTTCAGGTCAAGAATCTCATGGCAGACGTTCACTCTGAACTCCCTATAGCTGAGAAATCTCCATTGAACACCAGGCAGACTCCCCAATGGCGGGCAATCCAGCAGGAGTGTGGTGGAGGGCCCCCCTTACAAGGTAAGGATAAACATTTTCTGTCCAGAATCCTACAGTTCTCTTTATGCATCTAAATGCATCTGAGAATCAGTAAAAGGCAATGTTTTGAATTTGGTACTGGACTATCCAGCTAAAAAAAATCTTCAGCTGATATAGCAATAGCAAGTATATTTCTGTACTGCTTATCAGTGAACTAGCACTCCCTAAGTGGTTTAGAATGTGTAAGCCAATTGCCCCCAACAAGTTGGGTACTCATTTTACCGGCCTATGAAAGAATGGAAGTCTGAGTGGACCTTGAAGCCCCTGAGATTGAACTCACAACCTTGGGGCTGCAGTATTGGCATTTAAACACTTCACCACCAGACAAAAACTATAATTGATTATTTCACCAAAAAGCAACACATGAGGAGTTTGTTTTTGTTGTTAACCTTCCTCGACTCGATCTTGACCCTGTGGATGAGACATCTCTAAGATTACCTGGCCTTCACTACTCTGCTTAGTTCCTGTAATTTCATACCCTTGACCTCCTTAATAGAGTCCATCCATCTGGCCTTCCTCTCTTTTCTTTCACCAGCTCCAACTTTTCTTGCAATTTCTGTTTTGTTCCTGCATGCTCAGTAAGGGCCTCCGGAAGCAGCTGCTGTTTCCCTTATATGTTTTAGGCAGGCACACACGACTGCGGTACGATCAGCTAAAGCAGAATCCCACTGTTTCTCAGCTTAAACTTTAGTGCATTGTTTACTCCTGACATATTGCTGTAACCAGATGCTGAAAACTCTGATCTTTCTCCAGCCCTCTTTCACCATCTTTCCAATGCATATGCTGCTAAAATAGTTCCAGCTGTATAGAAGACAAAGAGGAAACGGGGGCAAAGCAGCTATAAGATGACTTCGTAAAAACCAGTTTATTTTTGATGTGCCTGTACTTCCTAGTGAGTCTTTAAGATTGTAACCTATAACAGCAACAGATGTGACTGGATCCCCCCCCCCCCCACCACCTTGATCTCTCCAACAGAGGCTGGAATGATGCCACAAGCAAGGACTCGGTCAACTCTTCCTCTTTACAGTGGAACAGAACCAGATCAGGTAAGGAAAAGGATTCCTGGAATAAGAGGAATGGAGCAGTCCTCTTTTCCCAGATCATATCCTTCTCAGCACTAGTGGATAATTTTGTTTCAGTCTGCTTTGGATTTTTAAAAATTGTAAAAATTTGCAAACTTCTTCTCTAGGTTTGAATCCCTATGTCTTTAACCTTCTTATTCTTGAGTTAGAGTTGCTCTCCGTTTTCTCTGAACTTTTTCTTGAACCCAAAAGGGGAGCTGATAGATATTCCCATCCTCATTCCTTGGTCCAGAACAAATTGCTCTCCCTGTGTGTTCAGCAGCTGGCATTCAGAGGAAGGCTACCACAACTTCTGAACAGCCAAGTAACCAGCAGGACCAGGGTAATGTTGGCCTCTACAAGGAAGATGGCCAGTGCCACTCAGGAATGTTTGAGGCACGGGTGGGAAAATTGTTTTTAATGCCAGTTTTCAGGTAATATTTTGCTCCGATTTGGAGAACATAAGAACTTTATTGGCCTTGTATGAAGGCTGTATCTGGCGTTTCTTTGTAGGTAGTCATAATAGGACCTTGTGCCATGAGTGATTTATGTCTCATAAACCCTCTTTCATATTGCTGTTGATAGGCTGGGATTATGTAGTTTTATTATTAATTAATTTATTATTAATCATTTAAAATTTGTTACCTATATACTCCCCACACAGACAATTTATATCCTAACTGTTTGTTTTCAAATTGGCTGAAAACCAGCCAAAATTTCAGCATCTTATTCCCTGCTCCCTTTCTAGCACCCTGTAACATATCCTCCAACCTTTCACAGAGGAAAATTGCCACATGTGTGATCAAGATGGCAAAGGTTATTGCTGAAGCATTACACATACACTTTGAGAGGCTGCAGCAGTTGGCTTTTCCCAGACTCTACTGGAAAGGGCAAGATTTGGTCCCTTCTCTCTTTCCCCCTTTGCTGAGTTGTTGTTGTTGTGATGAGCTTAGGCTCCTGTGTTTGTCAGACCTTGTTCATGATCTTCATGCTGCTGTTGCTAGAAGAATCAGTTTCACCTCAGGTGCCTTTGGAGCTATATCAGCCTCTGAGTCTACTTTATACTAATTGCCACAGCCGGCAGCCATCTTGGCATCAGGTGTGAACAAGAACCTTTTTCTTCTGTCTTTAGGGTCTGGTGACTATTGAGGAGGTGGTTGTGTCTTTCTCCCCGGAGGAGTGGGCCCTGCTGGATCCTGACCAGAGAGCCCTGCACAGGCAGATCATGGTGGAGATCCATAAGATCATGGCCCCTCTTGGTAAGATTCTCTCTTTCCCTGGATGATTACGTCTTCTATAGTTTTTGTAGGTTTTTCGGGCTATGTAGCCATGTTCTTTCTCTGAAGATGCCAACCACAGATGTTGACAAAACATCAGGAATAAACTCTTCCAGAACACAGCCACATAGGCCAAAAGACCCACAAAAACTATGGATGCCAGTCGTGAAAGCCTTTGACTTTATGTTATGTCTTCTGTTTTAAAATTTATTTATATTAACGGCATTAACAGCTACAATACTTTGTATTGTAAGTGGGTCCTGATTCAGCCCAAATGGGAAAGGGATGAGCCCTATATATGCAGGTCATGGAGAGATGATGAGTTGTCTTGGTAAGGCTTTCTTGTTGATGAAAATTTCCATTCAAAATGTGGTGGATGGATTGCCTGCTTCTGTGAGGCAAGAGGCTATGCTGACAGAGCACAGCTGAGACTAGGGTCTCCTAAGACAGGCTTTTGCTCAAGAGCCAGACAAAATGTGCCAGCAGTTAGTGGCCAGCAGCAATACAGTGTAGGGTGTGTGTGTGGAGGATCTCTCCAAGACTGAAGAGCAGTGGACAAGTACAAGTAATAGTGTAACTAATGCTGCAATTGGAGTCAAGCTTAAAGGACATTCAGCTGCTGACCTGCACAGGAAGGAAAGACAAGTCCCAAGCTGCACAACATCAGTAGGAAAAGAGGGAGACCACGCTCCAGGTGGATTGAGTCAATCCACGAAGCCATAGCCCTGAGTTTTCAAGACCCCAGCAGGGTAGTTGATTGCTGGAGCTTTTGGAGGTCTCTCATTCATAGGGCCAACAGAAGGTGACTTCATGTCAGAGAACAAAATGAATAACAAAATAAAAATAACAGTGGAAATAATGCTTTTTAGTGGGAATAGTGTCTCAACTACACCAGTCACGGGAGGCTCCATAAGGCAGGGTTGGGGAGCAGGTGTCTCTTTGGATGCTGTCTACCCCACACACCACATCTTTCCCCAGTCACACACCTAAATTATTCATGCTGCTGCCATCATATAGAAGAGAACTCATCCATATTCCTTTTGTGTTGCGGTGTCTAATCCATTTTGCATATTCAACATTTCTGGAGCTTGTGAAAAGTTGATATTTAATGTATCTGTTATTTGTGTGTGTGTGTGCGTGTGTCTCTCCAGTATCTTTTAATCTTCCCACATGGCCACTACATATGATAAAATGTATCATTTTCTTATCTGCAGTTCCAACAGTTATTCCCTTGATTTCCATAAATTTTGGCTAATTTGGCCAGTGTTAGGTGCCATCTGTAGAACAGTTTGTAGTAGTTTTCTTTCACATCATTACTTTTTGTAAACTTATGTTTTTGCCCCCATACTTTAGTCCAATACTCTAGGGGTATTTTGTGGCCAATATTCTGTGCCTGTCTTATCATGTCTCCTTTTCCATCTCATACATTATTAATATCTCATATTTTTATTATATGCTTATTTTCAGACTTGAGTAGTAAATCTAATTCTGTTTCTCCAGTTTCCAAACCTTCAAGCTTTATATTTCTCTTAAAAGTTTTCATTCAGTTGATGATACAGAAATCAATAACATATAACACTTTCCTGGTTCAGTTCTTCCCTTGTTTTTATTTGTAATTTCCCTTCTTTTTGACATGCCAATATTTTGTAGATGAGCCATTTGCTTTTATGTAGATTTTCTCTCTTGTGAAAGGCCTTATGTGGCGAAGCCCAAAGTGGTATTTTTGGGCATAGATATCTCTTGTATTGCAACCATATTCTCAAAAGCAACTTCCTTATTAAATGGTTCCTGAATTCCTTATTTGCTTTGAATTTATCATACAGAGGAAGGAGTGCCGTCCAAAATGTATATTAAATCCTTCTAGTTGTAGGACTCTTTTCTTTAACAGTGTTATCCATTCCTTTACCCATGCCATCTTACAAGCATGGTAATATGTCTTTATGTTTTGGGAGGACATTCATCTGAATTGCTGATATGCGATCCAGGAGGGATAGGCCAAAATTTGAACACTTGTGAAGATCATTCTTAATTATGTTCCACACCTTAGCATAATTATTGTCATAGAACTCTGAATTTTTCTTTGTGATAGTTAATCCTAGATATTTAACTTTGGGCTGAAACAGATGGACTGTTGGGGAGAGCTTGGAATTGGCTTGGGGGCATGGCATTTACACGCTGGTCAGCTTCTCTCCTTCTTGGGGGGTGTGACGTTTATACACCACTCTTCCAGGGGAGAAGGGGTGGCTTTTTTCTGTCCCAAAATTTCTGGGTGGAATCTGGCTGGATTGGGACTGGTCAACTCGGACCCAATTCAGCTTCAGAGCCGCCCCTTCTGGCCCATCTGTTTCCCCCCCTTTATTTTCTATTTTAAACTCTCTTTTTTTATCCAGTTCTAATTCTTCTTTTCTACTAAAGTTTTTGATAGAATTTTACTTTTCTGTTCATTTATTTTTAGACCCGAGAGTTCTCCATATTCTTCCTGTATGTTTATTAGGTTTCCTAAACTCTTATTAGGATCGTCAAGAAAGAACACAATATCATCCACAAATATTCTTAATTTGTATTTATGAGAATTTGTGCATTTTGTTTTCTGTACAAACTATAAATCCAGTTTAGAAAGTTCTTTCTTAGATGCATTTCAGCGAATACTTTCATGAAATCCCATCCAATGTTGTCAAATCATAGAATCATAGAGTTGGAAGAGACCACAATCGCCATCCAGTCCAACCCCCTGCCATGCAGGAACTAAAAATCAAGCCATACCCGACAGATGGCCATCCAGCCTCTCTTTAAAGACCTCCAAAGAAGGAGACTCCACCATACTCCAAGGGAGTGTGTTCCACTGTCAAAAAGCTCTTACTGACAGGAAGTTCCTCCTAATGTTTAGGTGGAATCTCTTTTCCTGCAGCTTGCATCCATTGTTCCAGGTCCTGTTCTCTGAGGCAGCAGAAAACAAGTTAGCGCCCTCCCCAATATGACATCCCTTAAAATATTTAAAGAGGTCTATCATATCCCCTGTTAACCTTCTCTTTTCCAGGCTAAACATACCCAGTTCCCTAAGTTGTTTATCGTAGGGCATGGTTTCCAGACCCTTCACCATTTTTGTCGCCCTCCTCTGGACACGCTCCAGTTTTTCAACATCCTTTTTGAATTGTGGTGCCCAGAACTGGACACAGTATTCCAGGTGGGGCCTGACCATAGTAGAATACAGTGGCACTATTACTTCCCTTGATCTAGATACTATACTTCTATTGATGCAGCCTAAAATTGCATTGGCCTTTTTAGCTGCGGCATTATGCCGTTGACTCATGTTCAGCTTGTGGTCCACTAGGACGCCTAGATCCCTTTCACACGTAGTCTCGTTAAGCCAGGTGTCCCCCATCTTATATCTATGCATTTCATTTTTTTGCCCTAAGTGCAGTATCTTACATTTCTCTGTGTTGAAATTCCTAACCCTAACCCTAACCCTAACAGAAGATACTATACTTCTATCAATGCAGCCTAAAATCGCATTGGCCTTTGTAGCTGCTGCATCGCACTGTTGACTCATGTTCAACTTGTGGTCTACTAGGACTCCTACATCCCTTTCACATGGTCTCATTAAGCCAGGTGTCCCCCATCTTATATCTAGTGCAATACCTTACATTTCTCCATGTTGAAATTCATTTTGTTAGTTTTGGCCCAGCTTTCTAATCTATTAAGGTCATTTTGAATTGTCATCCTGTCCTCTGGGGTATTAGCTATTCCTCCTAATTTGATGTCATCTGCAAATTTGAGAAGCATGCCCCTTATTCCTTCATCCAAAGCATTGAAAAAGATGTTGAAGAGCACTGGGCCCAGGACAGAACCCTGTGGCACCCCACTGGTCACTTCTCTCCAGGATGAAGAGGAGCCATTGCTGAGTGCCCTTTGGGTTTGGTCAGTCAACCAGTTACTAATCCACCTAGCAGTTGTATTGTCTAGCCCACATTTTACTATCTTTTTTGCAAGAATATCGTGGGGGACCTTGTCAAAAGCCTTACTGAAATCAAGATATGCTATGTATACCGCATTCTCTTCATCTAGGAAGCTGGTAATTTTGTCAAAAAAAGAGATCAGATTAGTCTGGCATGACTTGTTTTTGAGAAACCCATGTTGACATTTAGTGATTATGGCATTCCCTTCTAAATGTTCACAGACTCTCTGTTTAATGAACTGTTCTAGAATCTTTCCCGGTTTTGATGTCAGACTAACTGGGCGATAGTTGTTGGGATCCTCTTTTTTCCCCTTTTTGAAGATGAGAACAATGTTTGCCCTCCTCCAGTCTGTTGGGACTTCTCCTTTTCTCCAGGAGTTCTCAAAGATTATTGCCAGTGGCTCTGAGATTACACTGGCCAGTTCTTTTAATATCCTTGGATGTAGTTCATCTGGTCCTGGAGACTTAAATTCATTTAGGTTAATCAGGTATTCCTGTACTTCTTCTTTACTTCTTCTGTGCTGCATTTCCCCTATTGTGTCCTCTGCTCCATTTTCCTCAGGTTGAACACCCTTATCCTTTTGTGAGAAGACTGAGGCAAAGAAGGTGTTGAGTAGTTCTGCCTTTTCTCTGTCCCCTGTTAGAATTTCTCCTCCTTCTCTGCGCAGTGGCCCTACCATTTCCTCCTTCTTTCTTTTGCTACGGACATACCCAAAGAAGCCCTTTTTATTGTGCTTAATCGCTCTAGCAAGCCTGCGCTCATTCTGTGCTTTAGCTTTTCTGACTTTACCCCTACATGTGCCAGCTATTTGTTTGAATTCCTCTTTAGTGATTCGCCCCCTTTTCCATTTCTTATACATCTCCCATTTAAAAATTAGTTCAGTTGAAAGTCCTTTTGTCATCCAACCCGGTTTCTTGAGACATCTCCCTTTTTTCCTTCTCATTGGAATAGTTTGAGATTGTGCCTTCAGTATCTCCCTTTTGAGAAACTCCCATCCATCCTGAACTCCCTTCTCCTTTAGTATTCCTGACCGTGGGATCACACCCAGTGTTTCCATAAGTTTGTTGAAATCAGCTCTCCTAAAGTCTAGAATGAGTGTTTGACTATGCCTAGCTTCTCCTTTCCACTGTATAGGAAACTCCAGGAGAACATGATTACTCCCACCTATGGATGCCACCACTTCCACCCCCTTGACCAGGTCATCCCTGTTGGTTAGGATCAGATCTAAAATAATAATAATAATAATAATAATAATAATAATTTATTTATACCCCGCCCCTTTGAGATCAATCGGGGTGGCTTACAGTAAAAATGCAGTACAACATTTGTAAAAACAAATTACATCCCACCCACCCCTTAAAAAGTTATTAAATTTATTACTAGTTAAAAATGGACAAAGTTAAAACAACAATCACAAGCGTACAATAAAACGACAAAGGGCTGCGACAATATAGTAAATGGTTTTCGGGGAGACAGATAGGGCTCCCCTAAGGAAAGGAGGGGCCTGAGGCTGGGATATTCTATCCTGGAAAGGCTTGCCGGAAGAGATCCGTCTTGACAGCTTTTTAAAAGCTGCCTAAAGATGTTAATTGGCGGATCTCGTCCGGCAAGCTGTTCCACAATTTGGGGGCGACAACAGAAGAAGCCCTTTGGGAGATAGCTGAAAGCCTAGATTTTTGAGGCTGCAGCAAATTCCTCCCAGAGGACCGGAGAGCGCAGGGAGGATTATAGGGGAGAAGCCGGTCCCTGAGATAGTTTGGACCCAAGCCATTTAAGGCTTCAAAGGTGATAACCAACACCATGTACTGAGCCTGGAAGCTGTTAGGCAGCCAGTGGAGGGACCTTAGTACTGGAGTAATGTGGTCCCTCCTAGATGTTCGTGATACTAATCTTGCCGCCATATTTTGCACCAACTGTAGTTTCCGAACCAAGTACAAGGGTAGTCCCATGTAGAGTGTGTTGCAGAAATCTAGGCGTGAGGTTACCAGTGCATGAACCACAGTCTTGAGATCCCTTACTTCCAGAAAAGGGCGCAGCTGGCGTATCAGCCAAAGCTGATAACAGGTGCTCCTGACTATCGCATTCACCTGATTCGTCATCAGGAGTGACGAGTCAAGCAACACCCCCAGACTGCGAACATAGTCACTGGAGTAGAGTGTGACCCCATCCAGGACTAGAGGTTGCAACCCAATTCTTGGTTTCGGGGCCGCTACCGTGAGCACCTCTGTCTTGTCTGGATTCAGTTTCAATCTATTTTTCCTCATCCAGCCCATTACCGCCCAAAGACATTCATTGAGAGAAGAGACACTATTGGAATTCGAGGCCGACGAATGAGATACAGAGAAATAGATCTGGGTGTCATCAGCATACTGATAACATCCAGCTCCATAACTCTGTATAATCTCACCCAGCAGCTTCATATAGATGTTAAATAACATCGGGGACAGAATAGCCCCCTGTGGAACCCCACAGGTGAGCTCCCTTTTACTGGAGCTACTGTCCCCGAGCAGCACCCTCTGGGACCGACCCGAGAGGAAGGACCGGAACCACTGCAATGCAGGGTCTCCAATACCTAACCTCCTCAGGCGGTCCAAGAGGATGCCGTGAGCTATTGTGTCAAAAGCCGCTGAGAGGTCTAGGAGCAGCACCAGGGTCACACTACCCCTGTTGATGCTCAGACGCAGATCATCGGTCAAGGCAACCATGGCAGTCTCAACCCCAAAGCCTGTCCTGAAGCCAGTTTGAAATGGGTCTAGATAATCCCTGATTATCTAGCTGATCCCCTTGCTGCCTATTCCATCTTTTGGACAAAGAAATTGTCTTTGAGGCAAGTGAGGAATTTGTTAGACCTTGGAGTATTGGCTGAGTTTGACTTCCAGCAAATGTCAGGATAGTTAAGGTCACCCATCACTACTACATCTCTCCTTTCTGAATGTGTGATCATCTGTTCTAGAAAGGCATAATTCAATTCCTCAGTCTGACTTGGGGGTCTCTAATAGACTCCTACTATAACATCTCTGTTGTTTCTTTCCCCTTCAATTTTTATCCAGATGCTCTCCACCTAATTTCCAGGATTTAAGTCCTGGATCTCTTCACAGGTGTAAACATTCCTAACAGATAATGCCATTCCTCCTCCTTTCCTGTTTGGCCTATTTCTCTTAAAAAGGTTATCCCCCTCTATTTCTACATTCTAATCATGAGACTCATCCCACCAGTTTTCAGTGATACCTATTATATTTGCTTTGTTGTGCTAGGAGTTCAAGTTCATCTTGTTTATTTCCCATACTCTGTGCATTAGTGTAGAGACATTTAAGAGCATGTGTCCTTCCCACTTGCTGCCTGTGTGAGGTTTTTTCCTTCCACTGTTGTGCCCTTGCATCATTTGCCTTGTTCCCTCTATAACACTTTTACTATTATCTCCAGCCCATGATGTACTCCTGCCTTCCAAGATACCTTCCAAGATACTGTCTCCCTCTGCAACATGACTCAGTTTAAAGCCCTCGTGATCAAATGTTTGAACTATTGGCAAAAACGCTTCTGCCAAATGGTATGAGATGCAGCCCATCTCTTGCTAGAAGTCCATCCTCATGGAACCGCAGCCCATAATTCAAGAATCCAAATTGTTCTTGGCGGCACCATCTACAGAGCCAGTTATTCACATCTGCTATCTTCCTCTCCCTTCCTGGACCATGCCCTTCAACTGGGAGAAGAGATGAGATAACAACCTGGCATCCAGCTCTTTTAGCTTCCTGCCCAAAGCCTCATAATTCCTTCTGATATTCTGAAGACTATGCCTTGCAGTATCATTGGTTCCGACGTGGACCAAGAGGAAGGGGTAATGGTCACTAGGCTTGACAAGTCTTGTCATTCTTGTTGTCACATCATGGATTTCTGCCCCAGGGAGACAACACACCTCCCGGGACATCTTGTCAGGTCCACAAATCACTGCTTCTGTACCCCCAATAAGGAGTCCCCAACCACCACCACACACCGCTTCCGAGGCTTAGCGGTGGCTGTTCCCTGCGGTGGTACTCTTAGGGTCCCCTGCACTGTCCTTGAGGACTGTCCCTGCTGCTCTTCCTCTTCATCCTTGATAAGGGAGAGAGCTTCAAATCGATTCTGTAGCTGCAAGCTCCCAGAACGATCCCTGCTTTCCCTACTTCTATATGTGACGTTCCTCCAGGTGTCTACCTCCTGTGTGCATGAAATGACCTCCTCCTCAAAAACTTCTGTGTGGTCCCCGTCCAAGACCGTTCTTTCCGCTCTGTCCAGGAAAATCCCTTGCTCCCTAATATGCTGAAGCTTAGCTACCCGGGCCTCCAGCTGCTTGACTTTCTCTTCCAGGAGGGCTATGAACTTGCACTTAGTGCAGGTGTAGTTCCCCACATCTCTTGGCAAGAAGACAAACATCCCACAAGTGTTGCAGGTGACTGCAGCAACTCCCTCAGTGTCCGTATTGAGAAATTTGAAGTAAGCATTGGAAGAGGACTATGGGCTTCTCCCTCAAAAATTCCCCTGGTAAAGACCCACGTAAAGGGCCCCTGTGCTCTTGGTCTTCAAGCATCTGAAAACACCATAACCAATTTACTTTCATTATATTTTTCATATCTTCTGACATTATCTTTTATTTGCCTACTTGGCAAAAAGCCTGTTTGATCTTCATGTATCTATCTCTTAAAAAAAAAAATCAATCTTTCCAACAGTATTGATGCAAAGATCTTATAATCTGTATTTAACAGAGAAATTGGTCTGTAGTTCATTACTTCTGATGGATCATGATCTTCTTTGGGTATTAGTGTAATTAGAGCATTTCTCCCAGGACACCAAATTAGGAAGGATTGCTAGTACCCCGGAGAACAGGGTCAAAATTGAAAATGACCTTAATAGATTAGAAAGCTGGGCCAAAGCTAACAAATTAACTTCAAAAGGGGGAAATGTAAGGTACTACAATTAGGGCAAAAAAATGAAATACATAGATATAGGATGAGGGACATCTGGCTTAATGAGGCTACATGTGAATGGGATCTAGGAGTCCTAGTAGACTACATATTGAATATGAGTCAACAGTGTGATTCAGCAGCTAAAGAGGCCAATGCAATTCTAGGCTGTGTCAACAGAAGTATCTTGTCTAGATCAAGGGAAGAAATAGTGCCACTGTATTCTGGCTTGGCCAGGCCTCACCTGGAATACTCTGTCCAGTTCTGGGTACCACAATTTAAAAAGGATGTTGACAAATTGGAGTGTGTCCAGAGGAGGGCGACCAAAATGGTGAAGGGTCTGGAAACCATGCCTTATGAGGAAAGACTTTGTGAGTTTGGTATGTTTAGCCTGGAAAAGAGAAGGTTAATAGGTGATATGATAGCCTTGTTGAAATATTTGAAGGGATGTCATGTTGAGGATGGAGCAAGCTTGCTTTCTACTGCTCCAGAGAATAGGATTCAGAACAATGGATGCCAGCTACAGGGGAAGAGATTCCACCTAAACATTAGGAGAAACATCCTGACAGTAAGGGCTGTTCAACAGTAGAACACATTCCCTTGGAGTGTGGTGGAGTCTTCTTCTTTGGAGGTTTTTAAACAGAGGCTGGATGGCCATCTGTCAGGGATGCTTTGATTGTGAATTCCTGCATGGCAAGGGGTAGAACCGGATTGCCCTTGTGGTCTCTTCCAACTCTATGGTTCTATGATTCTCACACTGGAAGACCTCCACAGGTGGCTTCTCTAGGCATCTAGAGGTTCTCTAGTGCAACTCTGTGGTCAATGTCCGCTGGAGTATGGTGAGATAGAGAAAACCCTCCCCTGAAGATTGTAAGGCTCAGGCAGGCTCATATGGGGAAATGCAGGCTATCAGATAGTCTGGACCTAAGGCATAAGAGGGAGCATAGCATCTCTTCTTTTGTTGTCATGATTCATTTGTCTTTAAGAATGTATGGCTTTTATCTGTTCCTCATACTGTGAAATGCTTTTTCACACAATTATTATTTTCTGGTTTTCTTCACAGCTCACACATCAAACCTTTCGAAGCATCTGAAAGTCCACACAGGAGAGAAACCATACAAATGCCAGCAGTGTGGAAAATGTTTTGCTAAAAAGTCACACCTTGATGGACACCAGAGAGTCCACACAGGAGAGAGACCATACACATGCCAGCAGTGTGGGAAAGGTTTTGCTCAGAACTCACAGCTTGAGAGACATAAAAGAGTCCACACAGGAGAGAAACCATACAAATGCCAGCAATGTGGGAAAGGCTTTGGTCAGAAATCACAGCTTGAAAGACATCAGAGTGTCCATACAGGAGAGAAGCCATACAAATGCCAGCAGTGTGGAAAATGCTTTGCTGATAAGCCACACCTTGTGACCCACCAGAGACTCCACACACGAGAGAAACTATACACATGCAAGCAGTGTGAGAAATGCTTTGCTCACAAGTCACTGCTTGAGAGACATCAGAGAGTTCACACAGGAGAGAAACCATACAAATGCCAGCAATGTGGGAAAGGGTTTGGTCAGAAATCACAGCTTGAGAGACATCAGAGTGTTCACACAGGAGAGAAACCATATAAATGCCGAGACTGTGGGAAGTGTTTTGCTGACAAGTCTTCCTTTGTGAAGCATCAGAGAGTCCACACAGGAGAGAAACCATACAAATGCCAGCAGTGTGAGAAATGTTTTGCTTGGACGTCAGACGTTTCGAAGCATCAGAGAGTCCACACAGGAGAGAAACCATACAAATGCCAAGACTGTGGAAAGTGTTTTGCTGACAAGTGTTCCTTTGTGATGCATCAGAGAGTTCACACAGGAGAGAAACCATACAAATGCCAACAGTGTGGGAAACTTTTTGCTGGCAAGTCTTCTCTTGTGAGGCACCAGAGAATTCGCACTGCAGAGAGACCATAAAACTGTCAGAAGTATGGAAAATGCTTTGCACATAAGCCACACCTTGTGATGCACCAGAAACTCCAGCAGTGTGGGAAAGACTTTGTTCAGAAGTCACACCTTGTGGCCTATCAGAGTGTCCACATAGGAGAGAAACTATACAAATGCCAATAGTATGGAAAATGCTTTGCTCAAAATTCACATTTTATGAAGTGTCAGAGAAGCAACAGAGAGAAATCATTGAATTGTTATATTTGAAATATTCTCCACAAAATTCACATCTTTTGAGTTGGGGGGAGGGGTCCATACAGGAGACAAACTATGCAGACCACAGGACTGTGGAAAGTATTTTTTTTAAAATCCACACCTTTTCAGGCATGAAGAAGTCCACATTAAAGAAAAACTGTAGAAATACCAGCAGTATGGGAAAATTTTGTTTGGATGGGCAGCCTTCATACATCTTGATTGTTTCTTGAAAAGGCCTGTTAAAATCTAATTTGAGTCTATCTCTGCTTCAAAACTTTTTATTAACTTTATTGTAAATATTACAATTACAATGACAACATTCCAACTACTCATATTAACAACTAACTTAAAATACCACCATGCAATTACACAATACAGAATCACAAATCACAAGATCATTCTTCTTAAAGAAACCTACCTAAACCTTAAAACCCCCACTTTCTTCTTCCTTTCCATCCTTCCTCTTCCAAACCTTTCTTTATCTTCCTTCTCTTAATTCGCTTCCCTTTCACCTCCTCTTCCATTACCCTTCTCCCCCCTTATTAACTCCCCCTCTCTCTAACCTTCCACTCCTTTACTTCCTCATACCTTCTTCTACATGCTCTTACCCTCTTCTACATTCTCACACCCTCATTCTCCTAACCTATCATTCATATCTTCCATTCTTCCCCTCCTATCTCTTTCTTACCATTCAATCTAAATACACCTCCTACCTACTTATGCTGATGATAACCTCAAATTTCTTTGACCTTATCTATAATCAGCTAATGAGAAGCTTCCTCGCTTTTTCTCTAACTTAAAAATTTAACTATTGTGACTTTATTTGTTCCATCTGTATTAATACTTATTTCTGTATATTTACTCAAATTTCTATTTGCTTTCTTCAAGTGTCCTCATCTGCCTCCATCCGTATTCCTTATTCATCACTAATTATCTATTTCTCTTTGTTACTTTTACCTAATTACTCTATGCTATTTAGTTCTGTAAACCTATAACAGCCGTTTCCCCTCATATTTTCTCCAAGTAGCCTAGCACTGGTTTCCAATCCTCATTATCTTTCTTTGTGGATTCCAATCTCATGAATTGCGTTAATTCATCCATCTCTATTGCTTCACACAATTTTATTAACCATTCTCTTATATTTGGAGTTTTCTTTGATTTCCATTTTTGTGCCCATGTCATTCTTGCTGTAGTAGCCAAATAGTAGAGAATTTTCCCAAAGTTTTTTCCAAATTTTTCTTCCTACATATTTAACAAGTAGAATTCCAGACAAATTTGAATCTTTGATTGTAACATAGTGCAAATAACTTCATTTACCTTAAACCAATATTTCTTTGCCCATCTGCACATCCACCAACAGTGGTATAGAGTACCTGTTTCTTCCCCATACTTCCAACATAAGTTGTTTTTTGTTTTGTAAATTTTTGAAATTCTCTCTGGTGTGAGGTACTACCTAAAATAAAGTTTATAAAATTTCTCTCTGAGGCTTTGAGATACGGTGTATTGTATTCCTTTTTTTTAAAATTAAATTTTATTATTAAAAGACATAAAAACATTACAATTCAAACAGCGAACTTTACAAATCAACGTTATCACACTATAAACAAATATCACCCCCAACCTCCCCCGGTATGATAAACATAAACATACGCTTAAACAAACTTTGTCTACAACCCAAAAAAAAACAAAAACAAAAAATGACAAAAATGACAACAACAACAAAACTTCCTGAGCATTGGGATGGTCTTCTCCCCACCAAACAAACATCTCTGAGCTTTATCTTAAAAAAAAAAAAAGACCAAAGTTTCAACCTACTGTACAGTCTTAGAAAATATTAAATAAAGCACAATTATAGCAATGTCTCAATGAACTTACAAGTTGACAAAACCAGGTGTGAATGACTATATATCATGCTTTAATCTAATAAGCATAATACTAAGTTTTTATAGTCGCTCCTTTCTAAAAACTTTGTCAAAGGCTCCCAAATCTTTTTTATCTCGTCCCATGGAACCCCTCTTGCCAATTGTGTTAATTTATCTGCACAAATACAATCCATCAATTTGTATAGCCAATCTTGTATCCCAGGTATTTTAGTGTCTTTCCATTTTGCTGCAAATACCATTCTTGCCACTGTAGTTAAGTAAAACAAAAGCTTACGATGTTGTTTTCTCACCTCATTTTCTTCGTACATACCTAACAATTAAAGCTTAGGGTCCATCTGTTTTATTGAGGGAATAATATTAATTACGTTCCTATGTATACTTTTCCAATATCTTTTGGCATATTTGCAATGCCACCATAGGTGAATAAATGTACGTCTTTCTTATGGCATTTCCAGCATAGTTTACTAACACTGCATTCTAGCTAACTTCACCGGGGTTAAATACCATCGGAATTGCATTTTGTGCCAATTTTCTCTTAAATCATAGCAGAGAGAGTATTTCAGTCTTATTGACCAAGATATTTCCCATTGTTCTAGGGGGATTACTTGTTTTAAATCAATAGCCCACCTATTCATATTTTCTTTAATAACTTCATCCTCCAACTCAAGCTTTAACAATAACTCATAGAATTGGGCAATTCTACAATGATTCTTATTCGTTAAGATTTTTTCAAATTCTTCCTCAGCTTTCCCAACTCCATAGGTTGATTTGTCCTTCAAAAATCTCCCCCTTAACTGCATATATAAAAACCACCCACAATCTAAGCCTTTTTGTAATATTTCTCCCTGGGTCAAAAGTTCTAACTTACCGGTAACGTTATCTACCTTAGTGATTTCACCATAGGTAATCCACTTATCCTTGCTTAGTCTCTCTTCTAAAGAGCGCTTCATTTGATGACGCCCACAGTGGGATTTTGGGACATAAAATATTTTTATATTTAAACCAAACCCTAATAAGAGCCCTCCGAATAAAATGATTCTCAAAATCCCTATATGCCTTAACCTTGTCATAAAATAAATATGCGTGCAATCCGAACCTCAAATCAGCACCTTCAAACTCCAACATCTCTCTATTAACCAGAAAAAACCAATCTGTTAACCAAACCAAACAACAGGCCTCAAAATAAATTTCTAAGTTTGGCAAAGCTTTCATCCTCACTCGAGGTCTTTTGCCACTCCAGAGGAACTTGGACAGATCTTGATGCTATATTTTAAATGGGATCTTATTTTTGATGATAGGCAAATTCTGGAACAAAAAAAGTATTTTGGGTAAAATATTCATTTTGATCGTGGAAATTCTCCCAAGCCAAGATAATCTCAAATTTATCCACCTTTTCAGGTCCTTTTTAATCTCATGCCATTTCTTCTCATAATTATTTCTAAAGAGATCTACATTCTTAGTTGTTATTATTATTCCCAAATACTTTATTTCGTTCTTCAGCTGGAACCCTGTGTGATTTTTAATTTTCCTTTTCTCATCTTCAGTAAGATTCATAGTCAAAACTCTGGTTTTATTTTTATTTATCTTTAAACCTGCAGCTTCTGTGAACGCCTCTAACTCTTTCATTAGTTCTTCTATACAATCCGGATCTGAAATAGTCAATACTAAATCATCGGCATAGGCTCTAAGTTTAAAGTGGTGTCCTTTAATCTTAATACCGCCTATCCCTTCATTATTCCTAATATTATGGTTTAAGAATTCTAAAACCATCAAAAAAAAGGAGAGGAGAAAGTGGGCACCCCTGTCTTGTGCCTTTTTATACCTGAAATAATTTTGTCTTTTCATGATTGACAATAACTCGAGCCCTTTGCTCCTTATAGATTGCCTTTATCCAATCCATAAAGTTTTTGCCTACGCCTATCTTAATTAAACATTTCAACAGGAATTCTATACAGAATTCCCAATTAACGTTATCAAACGCTTTTTTGAAGTCAGTAAATATCATGATTAATTTATGACTTATGTCTTTCTCATGATATTCTATGATGTTCAAAATATGTCTAATATTATTCCTGAGATTACGCCCTGGTAAAAAACCATTCTGATCCAGAGGGATCCAATTTGTCAAAACCTTTTTTAACCTGTCTCCTAATATCATGGTAAAGATTTTATAGTCGCAATTAAGCAACGAGATAGGATGAATTTTTTTAACAAAGGTGTTATCTAAGCCATCTTTAGGTATTAGTGTTATATTGGCGTCTGCCCAGGTGTCCAGCGCCTTGCCTGTCAGTATATCCTTTATCGTAGCCAATAAAGGGGTCTTCAGTTGATCCGAAAACACCTTGTAGAATTCTCCGGGAAAACCATCAGGGCCCGCGGCTTTGCCCCGTTTGCATTTTTTAATTGCATCTGTTATTTCTTGCAAGGATATATTTTTATTTAATTCCACTCTCTGTTCTTCTGTAAATGATGGGATATTACAGTTGTTAATAAACTTCTCCATTTTTTGGCCTTCTACATCTCCCTTTCTATACAGATCACTATAATACTGCCAAACAATTTGGTTTAACTTATCCTGGTCTGAAACCTCTTTATCCTGATCCTTCAATTTATAGATCACTCTATTAGCCCTTTTATGTCTTAAATAATGTGATAACAGCTTACCCGGTTTATTCATTCCCTCGAATAATTTCTAAGATATTTCATCTTCTTATTTATATCCTCAGTAATCAGTAAAGTTATTTGTGTTTCTAATCCTTTTATCTCAACCAGCAAAGACTTATTACTGGGATCCTTTTTAAGCAATGTCTCTTTAGATTTTAGTTGATCTTGTAAATCCTTAAATTTAGCCTCTTTCACCTTTTTAACTTCGGCTCTTTTTTAAATAAAGAAGCCTCTAATCACGGCTTTAGCCGTATCCCAAATTGTCCTCATCTCTAAGTTCTCAGTTATATTTTCTGCAAAGAAATTTGACAGATGTGACCGGAACTCAATGACGACTCTTTCTTCATTCAACAATGCGTCGCTTAATCTCCAAGAGTATTCTTTCGATTCCTCTTTCAATTTGATAACAATCGGATGATGGTCGGAAATTATTTTGGGTAGTACTTCCATTTTCAAGATATCTGGTTCCTGGTTACTAAAGATATACAGATATCTTTAGTAACCAGGAACATATCTATCCGTGCCCATGAGTTATGTCTTTCCGAAAAATATGTAAATTCTTTCCTTCTGAAATATTTAACTCTCCACACATCATTCAACTGAAACTGATTAACGAGGTCAAAAAAATCTCTGGGTAATTTCCCCTGATTTTGTTTAATCTTACCTGACCACCGATCTATTGAGGGTTCCATAACTCCATTAAAATCACTCATTAAAATCATGGATTCACTATTTAATTCATTCAGTTTTGTTAACAACTCTTTGTAAAACTTTCCTTTATTTTCATTAGGGGCATAAACACCAATAACTGTCATTAAAACATTATTCCAGACAATGTCCACGCCAATATACCGACCTTTAGGGTCTTTCAACACTTGTACAGGTCTATATTTCTCCTTAACATATAAGACCACGCCTTTCTTTTTTTTTACTAGATGTTGCCGTAAATTCTAATCCAAGCTTAGCACATTTCAAATATTTTTCCTCACCCGTCTTAATTTTAGTCTCTTGTAAACATATCAATTCACAATTTAATGTAGTAAGGTAGTGAAACACTTTTTTTCCTTTTAATTGGACCACTGAGCCCTTTTATATTCCACGACAAAATCTTATTAAACCTCATCATTACCTAGAAGAGATTCCTCCTCGTCTGCAGATGAAATTTCAGAATCCAAATTACCCATTGCCTGTTCCAAGTCTACTGATGTTACATTACTTTCAACATTACCATGACTTAAATCGTCATGTTCTTTCTTTCTCAGTCGTACATTGCCCTTTTTTTTCTCTTTTCCGCCTTACCACACTTTCTGTGACAAGGCAATCACTTTCCTCCAAAGGCTCCTTTCTCTCAAAATTAGCTATGCCCATACTTTCTACCTCCTTTTCCCTGCTGTCTTCCTTCTGGGATTTAGATTGGCCCTTTCTGTTACCTTCCTTCATATCATCTTTGGACCCTCGTTTACGCTCAAACCTCTCATCTACTTTAAATTCCCCTCTATATTTTCACCAAAACTCTTTAGCTTCGGACACATTCTTTAATTTGATCCTAGTTCTTTTAAACCAGAACGTCAACCCCTCTGGAATAAGCCACCTATATGGAATCTGAAATTTTTGAAGTTGAGAGGTTAGAAAAATATAATCTTTCCTTTTCCTCATAATGGAAGGAGCCACATCTTTGAAAATCTTTAATTCAATCCCGTTAACATACAAGGGGGTAGAATTTTGCAAACTTATCAGTTGGTCTCTAGTCTGCTTACTGACAAAGTGAATTAATACATCCCGCGGGACCTTCTTTTGAAAGGCAACTTTAGAATTTAATCTGAAAATTTTGTCTATCTCAATCTCAAAAAGATGTGTAGGTTTCCCAAGAAAATCAGCTAATATTGGCACCAATATTTCTATCAGATTTTCCCCTTCCTTTTCTGGAAGACCCCGTAATTTAATTTACCTTTCTCTCTGTTTGGCTTCACCTTTTATTCTTTCATCCTCAAGTGCTTTAGCCAAGTTGTTATGATCTTCCCACTTCTCCTCAAATTTCCCATTTATCTTCAATCAAATCTAATCTCGACTTCATTTTACCAAACTCGACCGTGATTTTATCTATTGCACATCTAACATCCTTCATCTCCGATCTTAATTCTTTTTTAATTTCAGATTTAAAATCAGTCATGTCTTGCCTCAAATCTTGAATTTCCCTCCCTAGCTCCATCCTCATAGATTTAAATTCTTCCAACAGTGCTATATATGGGTCAGTCGCCTTACCCTGGTCTAATAATGGTCTTTGCTGAGGGGCTTGCATCTTCTGTGCCTGACTTCTCGAGTTCATCTCAACTTCCACAAATTATCACATCCAAACAGCACTAAAAAGTTATTACTGGGTCTATCAAATTCAAGGTGTTTTTGTCCAAATTCAAACGTTTTGGGTTTATCTGTCTTCTGCTTAATTCTATTTCTCCCGCCCCAACAAATACAGAATATCAAAATAATAATAATAATTTTAAAAATAAAAAAATAAAAAATACACATAACCTCCTAATCAAATCAAGCCCTCAGCATATCCCACATACGCTAACCTTTGCATATACATATGCATAATCAAACAGTTTATGCATACAATGATTGCACAGTGGGATAAAAATGGCAAGTATACCTGTAGACAAAGGCAAATCTATACATATACAAATACTGATGCAAATCCTGGTTTACATTATACTAATTAAGTCCTGTATCCACACAGTTGTAGCAGGGTTATTGGCAGGATTACTACTTAATTTCTCATTAGATGACACCAGACCTATAATTCTATGATGCCTGCTACTTCTTTCCCTCTGACTCCAGCATCTGTAGCAATGTCCACAGGGCTATGAGACAAGAAAGAAGAGAAGAGGAGAGGAGAAACAGAAAAGGTGACCACCTTAGATGTTCTCTGCTTCTTTCCAAGTTCTAAGATGCTTCCGCCGCTTTCCAAGTCTCTGTTCAATGTACTGCTGGGTATTTAGTATTTCCCAATCGCTTCAGTGCTTTTCCAGACTTCAAAACAGCAACTCTCTCTGACCCCAGCACACAAGCATCACTCACCGCCTTTCCTTAACCTCTTTGTTCTCTCCCATGCAAGGAAAGAAACAAAGCAATGCAAAGAAACAAAGCAATGCAGTGCGGCTGGGTTCAATATTTCCTCCGGAGCTACAATCCCCAGCAGTCCTTTCTGCTCGACGCTTTCCCTCTCTCTCCCTCTGATGTAACTCCTCACTTCCGGAGCGGCGTCTGGTATCTCACTTATGCAAGTGCAACGGCGATCTAAAAGGGACCGCTTCCAATCTCGCTGGGAATCTCAAACAAATCAAAATCACCCACCAAGGTGAACTGTAAGGTACAGATTCCAACTTCCTCCTCTTAAGATGTTCTTCTCCTTTCTAAATCCACTTATAGTTGGCAATCAAGTCAATTAAATCCAAAAAATACAAAACATGACGAGGTAGAAAAAGAAAAAAAAATCAAACGTTTCCCAAGGGGCCGCTCATTACACACTTGGCTTGAGCACAAGCTAAATTACAAAAAGTTCCAGAGATGTTAAACTTTCATACACCATCTCCTTCAACTCCACTTTAGTTGGTCTAACACCTCCATAGACATAGACCACAAAAAACAAAAACAAAAAAACGCTGCTAAAATAAGTTAGTGGCGTTCCTGACCGTCAAAGGCGGTAGCCTCAGCAAGGTAATGGAGTCCAAGGCTAGTTTCCAAAGTTCTTTCTTACATATTTCTTGCGTTTCTTCACCTGGATTAATTACCATGTAGACAGCATACAGAAAGCCCCTTCGCGCCTCCCTTACCAGGGTGGCATATTCTGGCTTCTAAAAAGTTATTTTTAGCAAAAAAACCTTGCTGAGCTGGGCGGACTACTAATGAATCTGTCCTGTCGGTCCGCCGGAACCAACCGGAAGTCTGTATTCCTTTTTTCAATGTATGCTCCCATCTATCCAATTCTATTGGATGCCCTACATTTCTAGCCCATTGTATCATATTTGTCTTGACAACTTCATCTTCCAATTCCCATTTTAGTAAGACTGTATAAAAATTCTTAATCTATTTTTCCTTTTCATTTAGGGATACTTTATCAAAATCAGAATGATTGTCTCTAAATCCATATAGTTTACTGTCTATTCTGTAGCTTTCCCAAATTTGTCTGTATAGAAACCAATTTATTTTATACCCTTCTCTAATTAATTCTTCCTGTGTTTTCAAGTTAAAATTTCCTTTGCTGTCTCTTTGTAATAGTTCCTCAAAGGTTAGCCAGTTTGTACCTTGTATCATTTTTTTGCGTTGTATCGCCTCTTGGGGTGAGAACCAGAGGTGGGGGGTTAGGCATAAACCTAGCTCTATATTTTCTCCATACTCAGAGCAATGCTTTCCTTATGCAATGAAAATTAAAATCTTTATTAGCCGTTATTTTGTTGAATCCTAAGTACACATGCCAACCGAAACATGCCATCCCCTTCTATTCCTAATTATCATTTTTCAGGAGAATCCATTCTCTAATCCACAATAGACATCGTGATTTGAAATATAGTTTGAGATTGGGAACACCTAATCCTCCTCTCTCCTTTGCATCTTCTAAGACAGGGGTCGGCAACCTACAGCCTCCGAGCCGGTTCCAGCCCAGGTCGCCAGACTTACTGGCCCAGGCAAACACCTGCCGCCGCCACCACGCGTTTTCGCCTCCGTCCGGCCGCACGCGCTGCGCCCATCATTTTGATTTTCAAAATGGCAGCCGTGACGCATTTGCGCAGCGCGGCGTGGCCGCCATTTTGAAAATCAAATTGGTGGCCGCGACATCGGCTGAGGTGCGTGGGTGGGAGGTAGCGTGCGGTGGCAGGGGGTGCGCATGCGCACGCCGCCCTTCCCCCCCCAACCCGGCCCAGTGGAAAGGAGGACTTCGGGGGACCGGCCCAGACTTTAAAAAGGTTGCCTACCCCGTTCTAAGATTTTTAGTCTGACCCTTGGTCTTTTCTTTTGCCAGATACACACATTGAGATGCTAATGCCACAATTTGACGAGTTTGTCTGTAGTTACTACTGGGATCATCTGGAATAAAAAAAGCATTCTTGGTAGCACTAACATTTTAATAGCCGAGATCCTTCCTAACAGAGAGAGCTGCTTTTTATTCGATACATGCATGCCTTTTTTTATTTCATTCCGAACTTTCTTATAATTTTTCTCAATTAGACCTATTGTTTTTTTGGGGATTATTATTCCTAAATATTTAACTTTTGTTTGTATTTTCATTCCCGTTTTAATATTCAGTTCTTTTTTTTTTATTTAAGAAGATTTTTTGGTAACAATTATTGACTTTTCTTTATTTAATTTGCATCCTGTTATTTCTCCAAATTCTTGTAAGATTTCCATCAGTTTATCAACACTCTCATATAGATTGTCCAAAATAACCAAATCATCGGCATAAGCCCTCAGCTTGTAGCTGTTATTCTTAATTTTAATTCCGCAAATCTGATCCTGCTTTTTTATTTCTTTAATTAATCTTTCTATAACCACTAAGAATAGAAGTGGTGAAAGTGGGCAGCCTTGTCTGGTACCTCTCTTAATCAAAATATTTTCAGTCCGCTCTCCATTTATGATAATCTTAGCTTTTTGTTCTTTATAAATTTCTTTTATCCATTTGATAAATTATTCGCCTTATTTCCATTCTTTCTAAGATCTCAATGAATGTTATCCAATTAACTGTGTCGAATGCTTTTTCTAAATCCACAAATACTAATCCTCCATTTCTATCATTGTGTCTCTCATAATATTCTGCCACACTTAATACTACTCTCAAATTTTCTCTCATCTGTCGCTGAGGAAGAAACCCTCTTTGATCTTCATCTACACAATCCTTTAGATAGTTCTTTAATCTTTTAGCCAATATGTTAGCAAAAATTTTGTAATTGGTATTTAGGAGAGATATTGGTCTGTAATTTTTTGGATCCGTTGTTTCTTTCCCTTCTTTTGGTATGACCACTATGTCAGCTTCTGCCCAAGATGGATGTATTCCTTCTTGCAATATGGAATTCATGGTTTATTGCAGTGTGACACATAGTTCCTCCATAAAAGTTTTATAGTATCCCAGTGCTTTACCTTCTTTGCATCTTTTAATTGCCTCTGTTACTTCTGTAATAGTTATGTAGTTGTTTAATATGTTAAGATGGTTCTCGTTTGGAGTTTCAAATTTTGCCTATTTAAATATTGCTTTATCTTCTTTATCTCTACTGGTTGATTGCAGTAAAGTATTGAATAGAAATTATGAAATATTCTCTTAATTTCATTCTGTTGTGTTACAATTTTACCTTCATCTTTAATTTTCATTATAGCTTTCCTTTCTTTTTCTTTCCTTAATCTTTAAGTCAGCCATCTACCCACTTGTTTGCATGTTCAAAATTTTCTTTGCTTCAATAACTTTAGCCTTTTTCCTATCTCTGTTGTATCTTTCCTAGCTAATTGTTTTTGTAATATTTTTATCTCTTCTATAATGCTCTCTTCTTCTGGGTTTTCTTTAAGTTCTCTCTCTTTTTGGACTATGAGATTTAACAATTTTTGACTTTCCTCTTTCTTAGTTTTCCTCTTACAGGCTTTTTGGTTAATAAAAAACTCTCTTAAGACCACCTTCCCAGCATCTCAAATAGTAGTTACCTTTACATCTTTTGTTGTGTTTTCTTTAAAAAATAACCTAATGGTGTCTTTAGCTTTCCTTATTATGTCTTGATCTTGTATTAAGTCGTCTTTCAATCTCCATACATTTTGTTTCCTCTTTTAATACAGGTTAATAATCACTAGGTTATGATCCGATATTGTTTGGAATAAAATATCTACTGACTTAATAAATTTACTTATAGTTGTAGGGAGCCAGATCATATCTATCCTGAAGAGTGAGTGATGTGAATCACTCACTTCAAAACTTTTAAATATCTTGCATTTTAGCTTTGATCCTCTGCGGGGAGCAGGCCAATAGGAGGCACTTATGGGCTTCCCAGATGGTTACTTGATCAGATGTTCTTCTGTTATTTTTATGTTGGAAACACCATTATGTTGTTGTTGTTGTTGTTGTTGTTGTAGATGGGAAGCCTACACATGTATATATCATGCATAGTCTGTGTTTTAATCTTCAAGCTTCTGCAAATAGCCAGTCTGGTGCAGAGGATGGAAGGGCAAAGGAGATGGGTTGCCAGGTTGGAAGGGGATTGGGGTTAGTCAGCAGACACAGTTGAGTGTGAGGATGGTTTCGGTCTCTTGTTTCTCACTCTCCCCAGTGATTCTCTCTCTTTTTGCTAAAACCTCATAACTGTGAAGAGAGAGAGAGGAGAGGAGCTGCTCTTATTGCTAGCTGCTTCTACTCTTGCAGTAAGATTAACAGCAGCCTGGTGTAGGGCACTGGACAAAAGCCAAAACAGAATGCAACCAGCCAGAACAGACCATTTTTGAAAGAGTTTGAAGCCAAAAGCATTGGACTATGTTGGACACTTGAGAACAATTTTTTACAAGGGAAACACTAATCTTTTTTCTTAATTTTCTTAGCTACATTGTTGTTACACTTGAGCTACATGTTCCCTTTTTCAGCAACCTATCACTGTAATTCATCAACAGTTTACAGCTAGACAATATATGTGCTTCATTTACGTTGTTTTTGTATAACATTTCTTAATAATAAAATACACAACTTTATATTTTAACTTGTCTCCTGTTTTGTTTCATTCTAAGTTCATTACATGATATCTTATATACATTATGTCATATATCTTAAATCTTGAAAGCCAGTGTGGCATAGTGATTTAAGCACAGGACTAGGACTCTGGAGAGTGGAGTTCGATTCCCTGCTCAGTCATGGAAACCCAGTGGGTGAACTTGGTGAGTCACACCCTCTCAGCCTCAGAAATTCCTATGATCGCCTTAGGGTCACCTGAAGTCGAAAACAACTTGAAGGCACAGAACAATAACAATATTATATCTTGTTGTATATCTCCAGCTTCCCGTTTAGTTAGTTGGAACTCACTTTTTGGATGATTTTCTCTGCTTTTCTGTTATCCAGTTTGTTACAGTATTCCTTCTAAACGTTATGTATTCAGTCATGCATTAGCTGGGCCATGGCTGATGAACTGACGGGTGGCAATTATATGGTCCTGAACATTTTCCTGGGCAATTCTTTTTCAGCAGTAGAAACAATTGATTCATTGATTTTCAAACATGTCCCTGGCAAGGTGGAACACATGTGATCCATTAGACCAATATTAAAACTTGTCTGACTGCAAATTAGCATTTATGTGTTCTAAGGGTAATCCTAGGTGGGATATTGGGTGGAACCTTATGGGACCCGAAACTCTCATCCACATCCTCTCTGTTCATCCACAAGGCTCCAGTGAATTGGATACAGATGTACAATTTCAGGATATAGGTATTTCCTTAGGCTAGCTTAAATTACCTGGGAGGCAAAAACAGATTACCTGGGAGGCAAAAGATTGCTCTGAATTTGTGTGCACTGTATAGCCAATGATAGGGCCGAAACAGACAGCCATGAAAAGCTGGCTTTTTGCTGGCTTAGGGGCATGGCGTGTAGACATGGCATGCTCCCCAGTCACCCAGAAGGCATGCCAGTGATTACATGCAGGCCGGCTTCTGGGTGACTGGAGGCCAGCGAAAAGCCACCTCAGGCCACTTAAGGGCCACTTTTATCCACCCCAAATAGGAGCAGATCTTTTCCGTTCCTATTTGGGGCAGAGACAGGCTGGATTGGGGCCGTGGCATCTGTTTGCCTTAATTCAGCTTCAGCGGGGTGGCTTGAAGCTGCGCCTTCAGGGGCATCTGTTTCTGGCCATAGGTTATGAATACTGTTTCCTGTTCAACTCCTATCTAGTGAAGCAGAAGCTGCCCAAGCAGATCCAACCCTTGTGCTACGTTGGTTAAACCCATGTTCTTGTTCTGTGTACCTTCAAGTCATTTCCAACTTATGGCTGACCTGAGGCAAACCAATTAGAGCAGCAGAAAACAAGTTTGCTCCATCCTCAATATGACACCCATTCAAATACTTAAACAGAATTTTGAGGCCACCTCCTCACCCAAGTGGAAGCCCAGGAAGAAACAGGAGATCAGGATGGTTCGCCCTCCCCAAATACCCCCAGAAAAGGGTGATATCATTGATGCCAGGACCCTCTGGAGGGGTTGGGCATAACTGGGGGAGGGCACTGAAACACTCCCATGATGACACTTTGATCCACCAGCTGCTCAGGAACCACCACCCCCTAACAGAATAAAGCAGACCCTCCCCCAAAAATAAACCCCCACCTCCAGCTTCCCAGCAGATCCAGCCAGAGACGTCCAGGGGAGGGAAGGCAGCCCCCAGAAAGACATCCCCCTGGGGGAGAGACGCCCCCCATCTTGGCAGAACAGCACCATCTGTGCTGGAAAAGGGCAGCTGGGGAAGACCAGGGGTCCCAGTGGGGAGTTGTGAGGGGCTTGGCGTTCTCTGGTGGGGAAGAGAGACTTCTTACTCACACACACCCCTTGAAAGGCACATGCCACACCAGAGGTTGGTCCTTTTCCAAAGGAGAGGGAGTCTCCAGGGCCCCCCCATAGGAAGTTTTGCTATTCCTCCCCTCCCCCCACTCCAGGAGAAGTAGGAGGAAGAAGGGTGACCAGGCACACTCTCACTTTCCAGGACATATTCTCCATTTCAGGCTCCTGTCCAGGAGGAATTCCAAAAGGTCCTCCATTTTGAGGAAGACTAAGAAGCATGGCTTTACAGTTCTAGGTCCTATAGGGGGCAGCCAGGATTCCCATTTGGGTTGGGGGGATGAAGTCCTCATTCCCCCCCCCAACTGCCCCCTCCCTTCATTTTTCCTTCACTCTGGATTGTGCAGAACATCCTGAAGGTGTTCCTCATTGGTAGGGATCTTTTCAGGAGCAACCTCATTCCCTTGTGGAGTCCCTGAACTGGCTTCTCTGGGCCTGAACAGACAGGTCAAATGAAGCAGCTTCGAGCCACTTTGAAGGTGTGCTGTTTAAATGATGCACACCTCCAACATAGCCCAAAGCCACTTCATTTGGCTAGTCTGTTCAGACCCTCTGTCTATAAATCCAAATCTATGCAGATTTAATGAAGATAAATTAATTTTAATTATAGACCCAACTATCATGCCAAAGTCCTTGATAACTACTAAGGTGGGAGGTCAAATGCTAGATTTGCCAGCATCCTGCCTTAACCTGGGTCATCCTTTGGAACTGAAGTGGCATTCCCTGGATGACAAAAGAGCAGGAAGACTTGACTTGTAAAGGACTAAATAGTGCAGGAGAACTGAAGCTCTGTTTATAGACTTCGGTCCCCAGGACATTGCAAAGTGTCAACATGGCAATTTAACCTGAATACTGAGGTTTTAATTTAGAAAAAAACAACTCATACATTATCATCTTTTGTCTTAAAAGAAAAAAAAACCCAATAACATAGCTTTCAATGATACAAACAACTTGTTGAAAGGTAAAAGTTTGCATTTGACATGCTTTTGAACAATGAATGTGATTTTTGCTGTTGTATGCATGCTGATAATTTGTCTAACCTTGGCTCATACTTTGTAAGTTTGAGAGTAACACATGCAGCACTCAGGTCATCTGTTAGTCTGTTCCTAGTGTCAGATTTGAAATAATTCAAAGCTGAAAACAGCTGCTCACAACCATGAGATATTCCAAACAAAGTAAGGAAAGCAATCCCAAATGCTTTCATTGACTTAAAATTCTTTGGCAGAGAATTCCACACTTTAAGGATTTCATTTTCAGAACTAACGATGCTGTCCTTTGTCATTCCTTTTATCTTCTCAAGTGTTTCATGCAGGCCATAGAATTTATTTTTCCAGATAGAGCTTTCTTGAAATTCCAATAGCTCCATTTACAGATTTCCTAAAACTAACCAGTGTAAACAGGAAAGATCAAGTTCTTGAAATGTGGTTTTATCTGGAGGAGTAAGAAAACACAGGGTTGTCTCCATCTTACAGAACTGTAAAAATCTGTCACTAAAATTCACCTTTGCAGCTGCTACAATGCTAGAACATTTAAAAAATGTTAATGAAAATGTTAAAAAGCTCTGAATGTAATAGGTAAATTGCTGTGGAAAATGCCCTTAACTGTGGCATATCAAAGGGTGTTGGTGCAATGACACCACCACAGTTACTACCGGCATGCAGTGAGCCACAAAATGTAAGGGGTTGGGAGATGTGTTTGTGCTTGTTTGTGTGTGTGTGTGAAGGGAGGGAGGAAAAAGGAACATGGAAATGGAGAGAGGTGTATGGAAGGGAATGTGGGAAGGCATTGCCTGAGAATACAGGAAAAATGTACAATTCCAACCCCCTTTCTCCCAAGTATCTTATACAAGCCATGGCCATCCACATTTGGGGCCTCTCTTACCAACAAGGCGGGGATGAAAAGGGTAGTGGAAGCTCACTCCTGCATGACAGTTGGGTGGCAAAGAAGGGGTCCATTTCTACAAGGGGTGGTCTTAGCAGAGCTAAGGATCATGATATTCTTGCAGACAAGCTGGTAAAATGTGGCCTAGACAATGTGAATGTTAGGTGGATTTGTAATTGGTTGAGCGGCCGAACCCAAAGGGTGCTTAGCAATGGCTCATCTTCATCTTGGAGAGAAGTGACCAGTGGGGTGCCACAGGGTTCTGTCCTGGGCCCAGTGCTATTCAAACTGGAATACTGTGTCCAGTTTTGGGCACTGTATTTCAAAAAGGATGTTGACAAATTGGAGCGTGTTCAGAGGAGGACGACCAAAATGGTGAAGCGTCTGGAAACCATGCCTTTTGAGGAAAGACTTAGGAAGCTGGGTATGTTTAGCCTGGAAAAGAGAAGGTTAATAGGTGATATTATAGTCTTGTATAAGTATTTGAAGGGGTGTCACATTGAGGATGGAGCAAGCTTGTTTTCTGTTGCTCCAGAGACTAGAACACAGAACAACGGATGCAAGCTACAGGAAAAGAGATTCCACCTCAACATTAGGAGGACCTTCCTGACAGTAAGGGCTGTTCAACAGTGGAACACACTTTTTTGGAGTGTGGTGGAGCCTCCTTCTTTGGAAGTCTTTAAACAGAGGTTGGATGGCCATCTGTCAGGTATGCTTTGATTGTGATTTCCTCCATGACAGGGAGGCTGGACTGAATGGCTCTCATCGATTTCAACTCTATGATTCTATGATCAACAAAGTGGGGGAAAGTGGCCAGTGTGTGTGTGTGTGTGTTTAGGGGTGATGGGCAATTTCTGAGGCTGGTTCTGTCAGGGTGACCAGACGACAGAGTACTAGTTGTGCCTAAAAATGTGGTCTTCATCAGGGCATTCCAGAGAGTTCCCAACACCACCTACCAAAAGACATTGTTCCCTCCCTCTTTTAGCCGTCCAGCAGAGGGAGGGCAGAAGGCTGGGCAGACTGGGGCCTAGGGCAGCCCCAGAGGTAAAGGCCCGGAGTGAAGGTGAGGCATCCACAGCCCACAACTGCTGCACTCTGATGGGGGAAGAACAGCAAGGTGGCAATGCCTGTTAGCGTGGTTATGCAGTGCATGATGTTCCACGTCAACGTTTGACACCAGGGTAACCACCTTCTGGGATGCAGGCAGCAGCTTGTGAGCTGGAGAAGCACCTCTCCCCTTCCAGAAAGAGTAGAGACACAGCAGATAGGCATCTCAGATGAGGCTTTTAATCTTGGTTCCTCTATATACAAGGCATATATCATACAGCGAGCACGATCCAGCAACAACAATATATACATCAACCACCGTCAACCAACCACGAACCAGCCACACCAACCACCATGTGACTAGAGGCATCTTCCTTATATAGCCAGGACTCTATGCGGTCTTTTGGCCCTGCCTCTTCCTCTTCTGTCACAATGACACCTGTCATTCAACCAGAGTGACTAAGCAGTTTTGCAGCCTTTCTGCAGTGCTTTACTGCACCAGGTGACCATCTGCCGATGTCACTTCCCCTAATTCAGCATGAATCAGCACCAGTCAAATGCTGTGTCATGATGGCTGCCAGTGACCCTATTGATGCCTAGTCACTGCTATTTCCCACACTGTACATTTTCCCCTGGGACTCCATTCTAACAATGCCACTTCATCCGCTTCTCTCCCCCAAAGCCTCCCAGATGGCCTGTCAAGGCCTCGGGGCCTAAGGGGAACCAGGCCTCCACAAAATGGAGGATGTGGCCACAGAGAAAGGTAGACACACACTTGTATTCATACCCATGCTTCTCAGTCACACACAAAATGAGGGGCGTTTTAAGTTTCCTAGGGAGAGTTTAACTCTTTAAAGGAAACAAAAATATACAAATATCAAAGCTAAACTTGTTAGAGTTTGTTTTACATCTAGCAGAACAGCAGAAGAGCGATTTTGCCTAACTTTGCTTTCCTAAAGAATACAGTCTGACTCAAAAAAGATAACATATAGTTTGTAGTTTAAAAAATAGTAATAATGGCTTTAACAAATAATTACATAACAACACTAAATCCTAATCTGACTAAAGAGTTATATATAGCATGAAGATTGAGAGAGAGATAAGATTAGCAGCCAGGTTAGAGACACATTCCAACTGTAAAGACAAAGACAGTAAACATTCAGGAGTAGCTGTGTTGGCCATTTAGCAAATTCAAACAAAAATCCATCAGGGATACCTTTATTGGTCAACCAAAATGCACTATATACTTATGGCAAGCATTTTGGTTGGCCAATAAAGTTATCAATGAGATAAAGACAGTTAGTCTTAAAGAGAGAGGGACTTAAATAGGAACCCCTATCTATATAATGAGGGGAAAGAGAATGCATAAGTTTCTTCCAACAGATTTCTCCTGGGCAGAAGAAATAGAGGGCTCATCCTGGAAAAGGAGGATGACTGGTCACCCTGGGCCTACTACCCCCTCTGTCATTTCCACACAACCACTGTCCAAGGGACCCTCCCTCCAACTCTTGGCCTCCTTCTTGTTCCCCAAACTTGTCCCCTCCCCCCCAGCTTCAGGATGTTGTTTTTTTTCCTTAGGTGGAGTACTTTTGAAGGGAGACCTTTGAAGGCCTCCTTCTCCCTTTGCCTCATGAGAAAAATCTCCCCCTCTCACTTTCTGGACACATGAAAGGAAGCAGCTATTTCTTCTCTGAACCTGCCTCTATAGGAAGTAACTCTCTCTGCTCACTCCATTTTGGGAGGACTGACTGGGGGGGATGCCTGCCTGGTTGCTTCCCCCTCCAAGGGGTAAAGTTGGGGGGGGGGACTTCATCAAGGCAGCTTTTCTTCTCAGATTCCCCCCCCCAAAAAAAACCCCTCCTTTTCTTCCCTTCCAGCCTGGGTCAGAGTTTTTTGAAGTCCTAAGGAGGGGGGGGGTCCCAATCCACACAATCTTCATGGGAAAGAAATAACCCCCCCCAAGTCTTCTAGGAGCTCATCCAGCTTGCAAAGCCTCCTCTCCCCCCTTTCGAAAATGCCCTGATTCCCTCCTTTGCTCTCTCCACAATAGGAAAGGAGGCAGTGTGGACTAATGGGGAAAATTAGCTTAAAATGAAATGTGGTGTAGGCAGTGTGGCCTAGTTGAAAGAGAAGAGATGCCCTGCCTTTTGGAGGCTGGAGAGACTGAGAGAAGGAAGAGGAGGGGAGGACAGACCCTTTGGGGTCCCTCCAGCATAAACATTGACTTCTTTGGCTTTATTGAGTTTCCTTGGCAAGGGGACATGGGGGAGAGGGATGAGACTGAGGAGGCTTCCCTTGGGCTGCTAAAGAGCAAGTCTGGAGGCAGAGATTTGAGGCACTTATTTAAGCACTTTTATACTGTATAGAAATCTCTCTCTCTCTCACTCACACACACACCACCCTCTGTCTTCAGATGGCTTTCCTGGGGGACATGGAGAAGGGGCTTCAAGCAAAATTAATGCCACAGTCAAAGAAGAGCCAGACTGGATCTAGAAAAACAGCAGGTCACATTAATCAAAAATGACTTGGAGGCACAAAACAACATCAAGGGTTGTTAAAAGTACTGTATACTGTTGGGAAATTAAGGACATCCAAGTGCAGACCCTCCTCCTCCTCTCTTCTGGTGGTTCCATCCTTGGCTTTTGCCTTCCTGGGCTCTTTGCATTTACAGTTTGCCCTGTTTTCCCTCAACAACAAGATCCATCTCTTCTCCCTCCTTCCTAGGACTCCAGGCAAAAGACCTCTCTCCCTCTCCCCCCAAAATTGCTTCACTGTCTATTGGAATTCATCAAATTGAACTGACTGCTTCCCTTCTCTTACTGCAACCCAGGCCTGGATCTGTGTCTCTGGAGGTTATTAGGGAGAGGTTCCACCTTCCTGAAAGACAAAATGGGAAGGAGATCAGTTCAAATACCACCTTCCCTTACCTCCAACCCAGAATAATGTAGAGACAAAAGGACCTCCCCTCTGTCCCTCCCCCCACCATGAGTGAACTCTGCAGAGGGATACCTTAAAATAATCAAGGCCATATTTTGGGGAGGGGAACTTTGCATTTAGATAACACTTCACCCCAATTCCTCCCCTCTTCTCATGCCTCACAATCTCCCAGGACTTGGGAGTCTGGCTCCTTCCTCCTGCCTGCATCAACTACAAGAAAACTCAAGAGCTTTCCTCTGCCCCCCCCTTCCAGGAATATTGAGGGGTGGGCTCCTTCCTCCCCAATTCCCAGCATTTCCCAACACACAAATCTCTCCTGTTTCTCTCCTCCTCCCACTCAGCCCTTTCATCCCTCAGCCTGACTCAGAACAAAACATCCCTCCCCAGCCAGCTATCCCCTTGAGCCTCTCCCAAATATCTGCCCCCCCCATATCTCCCAATACTCCTCCCTCCTCCCCCCATCAATTCCCAGGGAAGCAGAAAGCCCCTCCCCTGTCTCTCTCCTCCTCCTCCCACCCCACTCCCCCCACTTTAACCTGCCTCCTCTGCCCTCCTGGCCTCTCGCAATAGGCCCCCCATGTCTTCCAGGAAAGACCTTCCCTCCCACACACACAGACAGCCTGACCCAGAACCAAAGGTCTCCCCCAACTGATGGGATGTACTAAAACAAATTACAGTACTTACCCATAGGGAAACATAGAATACAGTACTTGCCCACAGGGAAACATAAGACAATACAGTACTTGCCCACAGGGAAACATAAGAGAATACTTGCCCATAGGGAAACATAGGAGAATACTTGCCCATAAGGAAACATTGAGGAATACTTGCCCACAGAGAATCATAGGAGAACACTTGCCCATAGGGAAACCATGCTTGCACATAGGGAAATATTAAGGAATACTAGCCCACTGAGAATCATAGGAGAACACTTTCCCATAGGGAAACCATACTTGCCCACAGGGAAGTATAGGAGAATACTTGCCCATAGGGAAACATTGAGGAATACTTGCCCATAGGAAAGCATAGGAAAATACTTGCCCATAGGGAATATGTTTTCCTATGGATAAGAGTTCTATATTTCCCTATGGGCAAGGATTCCCCATTTGTTTTAGTACGTCTTCTCCCCCCCCCGACCAAGGCTCCCCTATGAACCCCCCCTGAATCCAGTATCCCCCAAATACCTTACTTCTCCCCCCAAGAAGGGAGAGGAGGAGGAGCCTCCCAGAGGGGCTTTTGGGGGACAGGAGGGAAGCCCAGGCCCCTCCTCTTCCTTCCTTCCTTCCTTCCCAGCCCTGGCCTTCAAGGGGGGCCTTGCCTTCCTCCTCCCCCTCCAGCCTCCTCTGTCTCGAAGCTCTTCCCTCACCCCTCCTTCTTCCGGAAATGAGGTCAGAGGGGCGACACTCTTCTCCTTCCCCCTTGGCGTCTCTTCCCTGCCTCTCTAGGAAGCGGCACTCGCTGGCTGCCTGGAGGTCAGTCTCTCTCTCTCTCTTTCAGCCTCTCCTTTGTCCCAGAGAAGAAGAGAGCCCAGGTAAAAGGGCAGGAGGCTGAGGGAGATCCCAGGTCAAAGGCCCTGAGGAAGGAAGGAAGGAAGGAAGGAAGGAAGGAAGGAAGGAAGGAAGGAAGGAAGGAAGGAAGGAAGGAAGGAAGGAGGCCCTCCATCCCCCCAGTCTCCCCTGCAAGGAAGGAAGGAGGCCCCCTGGAAGTGGCTAGGCTGAGCCCAAGGCCCCCCCAAGGAGGAAGGGTCCCCCTGGGTTTTAGTTCCCCTGAGGATTTAAGGGAAATGGGGGGAGAGAAGGGGGCAGAGGGGCCTAGTGGGGGGAGCAGGCAGAAGGGAAAGGGGAGAGACACCCCCAAAGTGTGCTTTTTGGAGGGGAGAGAGAGGGAGGAGGGGGGAAGAGCCCCTTTGGGGGTTGAGAAGGTGTGGGGCTGGTTCCTGCCACCCCTCTGGCAAAGGAAGAACCCCCCTCGACTCACCCAGAGGCCCCTCCAACATGCAAAGCCTTCCTCCTCTACCTTCTCCTCCTCCTCCCTAAATATTCCCCTCTCCCCCTTCCACCATCCCAGGGTCTCCTTTGCCCCCCATCTGGGAACTCTGCCCAGTCTGCATGGGGCATAATGGGCAGGCCCTGGCTATGGGGGGAGTGGGGTGGCAGCGAGGCAGTCTGGTCTAGTGGAAAGAGCAGCTCTGTCATTTGTGGGCTATCAGGGATTATCAGGAGGAGGAGGAGGAGGAGGAGGGAGTGGACATGTGTGGCAAACAGTGGAGAAAATGGCCCTGCTAGTTGGGGATGGGGATGATTCCCAAGTGAACAGGAGATAACGCTGAGGAGCTGCTAAAGAGTTTGAGGTTTGAAAATAACACTGTGTGTGGCTACAAAGAGATGTTTTCAATTCTTCATTTCTCTGTCTTCTCAACTCCCCAACCCACCCCATCCTTTATGTCATCTGCCCCCACCATTGTTCTCCATGGCTTTCTAGCTAAGACCAGAGACAAGATGGCCCCAGAGGGGAGACCCTGGTTAGGAGGGGTGGGCATGTGTGGCAAAGAGTGGGGAAAATGGCCCTGCTAGTCGGGGATGGGGATGATTCCCAAGTGGACAGGAGATGAAGCTGAGGAGCTGCTAAAGAGCAAAACTAGAGGGAAGAGGGCAGGCACAAGCACACACAAATGCATGCAGCGTGTAAAGAAGTCTCACACCCACAAGCAGCCTCTGCCTTGAAGTGAGATTCGGGAGAGGGGGGCAGAGAGAAAGGGTTTCATGTAAAATGAAAGGAAGAGCCAAAGAAGAGCCAGACTGGAGCTACTCTTGATTTCTCTTGCTACCCAGGGCCCCCCTGGGAGAAGCCCCCAAGAAGGATATGAGAGTAACAGCACACACATACATACCTGTCACCATCCACACCCCGCATTGCCTGTCTTCCCCAGGAACTGGGATGGAGAGGGACCCTCCTGTCTCTGATCCTGGCCAGAAAGTCACACAGAGCCATTGTGACCAGTAGCCATGGAAGAAGGAGAAATATGGGATGGGGGGGGCATTGAAATTAAGGGCAAAATCCAGAATGAAAACCTCTCTTTGTAACTACAGATGGTGCTCTTCTGAACCTTAGTCTGGTTTTGTGAAGTATTCAGGGAAGATAGCTGTGCTAGTCTGGTTTAGCAAAAAAAAAAAAAAAAAGATACCAAGGAATTCTGTAGCCCCTTTGAGACAAACAGGGAAGAAAGGATTTTGAGCTCAAGGTTTGGGGGCCTCAGTCCAGCTTTTCTATCTGTTTCTTGAGAACAGGTTGCATCAGGTGCAGGAGACGGGAGTCCATGAAAGCCTCTGCTAGAAGCTTCTTCTCCAGCAAGTCTCCAAAGTGTTGCTGGATTCTTTTGTGTCTTTTCAGTCTAAAACAGTTAAGACATCTTTTTTCATTGAACACTTCATAAAACCAGTTTGAGATTTGAAAATAGTACTGTGTGTGGCTAGAAAGAGATGTTTTCAATTCTGCATTTCTCTTTGTCTTCTCAACTCGCCACCCCATCCTTTATGTCATCTGCCCCCAGCATTGTTCTCCATGGCTTTCTGGCTAAGACCAGAGACAAGATAGCTCCTCTCAGTCCCAGTTGCTGATGAAGAGGAGGAGAGGGATGGGTGGCTCTTGGCCTGGGACAAGGTGCTGTTACACCCTTCTTGGTGGGAATCTGGATGGGCAGATGGAAACAGAAATCAAGACTAGAGCCAATCTGACTCTTCCATTACTTTTGCATGAAGGCAACTGAAGACATACAGGTGTGTGTGTGTGTGTGAGAGAGAGAGATTTATATACAGGATATCTGTGTGCATGTATATATTTCACTAAATGTTCTGCTTCCAGACTTGCCCTTTAGCAGCTGGAGGGGAGTTCCCTCAGTCTCATCCCACCCAGCTCATATTGGTTTTGGCATTAATTTTGCAAGAAGCCTCTTCTCCCCACCCCACAGGAATGACATAGAGGTGTGTGTGTGAGAGAGAGAGAGTGAGAGAGAGATCAATTTATTTATATACAGCATAAATGTGTACTTATATATATTTTCTCAATTCTCTGCCCCCACACTTGCTATTTACCAGCCCAGAGGGAGCCTCTGTGCCAGTCTTGGGGATTGCCTTACTCCCCCCTCCATCCCCAATAACCTCCTTACAGGAGACCCTTGTCTCTGCGAGGGGTCCCTTTATCCCCTCCTCCTTATTACCATCCTCCTCCTTCCAATTAAAGGATTCATAATTATTAATTTTTCATAATTAAAGGGCAAGCACACTTCAGTGAGATCAAAAGAGTTGCACTATCTGACGAACGAGGTATTTCCTCCAGTTCCACCTGGTTGGACTAGACTTTGTGACCGGCTTATAAGATGGTTTCCACTAGAAATCAAAAATAGAGTGGCAAATCTAACAAAGATACAGTGAGTGCAACAAACCATCTAATGTGGTCCTGTGTTACAACAACTGGTAGTAAAAGGGGTAAGGCAATTGGGACTAAGGAGAGAAAATGAAGGGGAAAAGGGAAACCTATTGTTGAAATAGGGAATGAACAGACTGAGGTCCAATTAAAAGTAAATGGAGACAGTCCCATTCTAGGAATTGATAAGAACAAGGATAAGCCTCCCTCTGCTAAAACCAATCAAAACATTGAGGAAATAATAGCCTGTGATTTGCATGAAAAGGGAATGAAAAGTCATCTTCTGAAATAAATAGTAGCCACCTAAGCCATGATGAGAGCCTTACGGCATTTTTTGAGGACGTTCCTCCTCTTGATGAACTGCTATGAAATGAGAAAAAAATAATAGCTGAATCTCTAGAGCGCAGAGATAAAGTTATGAAGCAGTTATTAGCTTTGGAGGCAGAAACCCAAAATGATCATGAAATTATAAGTGAAACAGGTTCAGAGCAAACAGCAGGGAATAAGATAGTTGAGGATTACATCAGAATAGACCCAATTCAAGATATATATACCATCTTAAAAGCCCATGGTAATATAATTGGTACCATAAAGGCAAACATTGAGGTTATTTGTCATTTGATAGGTGAGGGCATCCTGAAAGCGGCCCCACCTAAGGAGGCTAAAATAATGATCAAACACACTAAATTGCAAAATCATATTACTGTCAAAAGTAAAAGTAAAAACCAATATGAATTAAAACTTGGGAAAAGTGTGATGAAGTGTGAGAGGACAAAGAGAAAAAAATGTATAAAGACCTTAAATATTGATAATCAGAAGAAAGAATTTACGAAAATGAAAAGACCTATAAATTTTAACTTCAAAACGTTTAAAATTTTGGAATCTAAAATAACACACAAAACTAGAAAACCAAAAAAGACAGTAACAAGAATGAAAACTAGAGATAATAAAACAGGCATAACTGAACCCCCACAAATAAATAGCTTGATTGATTCCAGCTGCACGATAGGGCAGCATGAACAGAATATATTAAATAAAGAGAAGGGAGTCACAAATAACAACAAAACTGATTTGATTAAGAAAACTGATTCGCAGAAACCTTGCCTTGGAATTAATAGCTCACCTCTCGTACTAGTACTGAAAAAAACACAATTGGCTTTCATAAATTGCCCAAAGCCATATGGCATAATAACAGAATCTCAAAGGAAAGAAGATTTCTTTTTTTTTTTTTGGGGGGGGGGGGAGTTTAAAAAAAATATATAATATTTAAATTTTATTATAAAAAAGAAATCAATTACAAAAATTATTGAATAATTACGTACATTACATAAACATTACATAAACAAACCTAATAACGAACAAAAGATAATAAATCAACAATAAGAAACATAAAAGACATACAAAGACATACAAATAGACTAACTAACATAAAACTATGACATACACTAAAATACTTCCTTCACCAGACTTTCCTTGAGCTTTGCCCTTTTCTTTCCTAACTTCTATTACCATGTCTTGCTGTTTATCTCACACCATACATGTTCTAACTTAAGAACAATATCTCATTTTTTAACTTAATTATTATTATATAAAGATTTTCGAATTATATTTACCATTTTACAGCAGTTCTATTGTATTTTTCTATATTCTTTATAATAAACCTATTGTAGTAACTAATTCCCCATTTTGTCTCCAATAGTCCATCACTGGTTGCCAGGTTTTCTTGAAAGTCTCTTCATTCTCTTCTCTCAATAAGATCGTCAGCTTATCCATTTCCATTATATCCATGACTTCCATGACTTTCATCGTCCATTTCTGTACAGATGGTATTTCTTTTTGTTTCCACATTGAAGCATATATAATCCTAGCAGCAATAATAAGATTAAACAATAGTTTACCGAATTTTTTTTTCTCCAACTCAAAATCTTTTACCATATTTAATAAAAACATCTGTGGATTATTTTCTAAAGTGGTACCCAGGATATCAGATATTATCTTTATTATATTTCCCCAAAATTCTTTAGCTTTTTGACATTTCCACCAAAGGTGGTAAGAAGATTTCATTCACCAGCTGGAAGCTTATGGGATAAGCCTCCTAAGGGGAAAAGATATTGAAAGCATAGAATATTTGTTCTACAACTACAAAACCGCAAGAGCACTGGTAACGTTCAGCAATGATCTCATCACAGCAAGGATTTATAAATTAAGAAATGTACTTTGGCATCATCAGATGGAGGTTAGAAGAGTTTTTAGCCACCTTACACCTTATCCTTTACTAGACCCCCAGTTAACTCAAGCAAAAGAAAAGCTTGTCAAAAAAAACAAACCAAACAAAACAGACAGCAGACGTTGAGGATTTGATTTGTCTGGATGACATCCAAGACATTAATGAAAATAAAATAGAGAATTCTCTGACGTGTCTTGACACAGAGATTCCGGAAGAGGAAGGACTAATAGGTTCATTTAAGAAACTTCCCCTGCTTGACAAACTGGTCATCATAGGTAGGCTTAACTCACTTCAAGCTCAGTTAAATAAACTCTGCAAAGTAGAATATGTAAATAATGAGTTCCCCAAAGCCCACTTAAATAAGATCATAACTGGGCATATAAAAGGGCCAGAAATAGAAAATAATACTATGAATAGAATCTCATCGGATAACAAATTAAAACCTGACGATATTCGGATTTATTTTAGAAAGGACAACAACCTTGCAGTAACAACTAATGATACTCATCTGCCATCTGAAATGTGCAAGAGTCAAGGAGGATCCAATAATAATAATAATAATAATAATAATAATAATAATAATAATAATAAAATTTATTTATATCCCGCCCAATGGATACCCAATCAGGGCGGCTTACAAGAATAAAAATACAATCCAAATAAAACATATAATACAAGAAGACCCACCCCCCCTTAAGACAGTATTAAATCAAACAGGATTAAAATCAACATAGTTAAAATTTAAGATCCAAACAGAATAACTAAGCCTTACAAGATGATCCCCTCCATCTAACGATGGGGCCACGTAGGAGCATCATTTGTGCGGCTGCTTAGGTCCGAGGTGGGGGTTAACTAGTCCGGAAAGGCCTGCCGGAAGAGATCCGTCTTAATAGCCTTTTTAAAGCTATCCAAAGATGTTAATAGACGGATCTCGTCCGGCAGGTCGTTCCAGAGCCTGGGGGCGACAACTGAAAAAGCCCTCCGGGAGGTAGCCGCAAGCCTCGATTTCTGCGGCTGCAGCAAATTCCTCCCGGAGGACCGAAGAGCGCGGGGAGGATTGTATGGGAGTAGGCGGTCCCTGAGATAGCTTGGACCCAAGCCATTTAGGGCTTCCTCCTGACCAAATGCCAACCCAATCAGATTTATTTCATGGAACATTGCCAGCTGGCAAAATAAGGTTCAAGATGATAATTTTCTAGCATTTCTGCAGACATACAAGATCATTCTCCTACAAGAAACGTGGGTTCAAAGTAGGGGTGAAATCACCTTACAGGGATTTTCAACATATGCTGCACCAGCCTTAAAAGCCACAAAGTTTGGAAGACCAGCTGGAGATATTAATCTCAACCGCACTGACAGGCATAGTTCATCAACATCCATCATTATCTTCTCCCAACTTTTTGGTTTTATCCATTGCTAACATCTTTCCCGAAACTGTCTATTTAGTTTGTACTTGCATTCCTCCACTAAAACTCTGTATCAATAAAATATCTTTGTGGGAAGCTTTTGATCAAGTGCTAGAAGAAATAGACAGCCTGATCCCTAATTCCTGGGTGATCATAGGAGGTGACCTCAATGCTCGCATAGGTAGTACTTCTTCAAGTAAAATAGCTTTCGGGCTAACCCTTGATAATATACCTGAAATATACCAAAGAGCAGCCATGGACATAACTCATAATCATGCTGGAAAACATTTCTGTGCACTTATAATGAAACACAACTTACTGTTGTGTAATGGGCATGGAGCGGGAGATCACAAGAGTAATTTTGCATACACTTCCCTCAGAGGCCATTTCAGCACAATTGATTACATATTTAACCTCCAATAATATACCAATTGATAGAAATACATTTAAAATAGTTATAAGAGCTGAGAGTGACCATTTCCCTCTTGAATTGTTGCTCCCACAAACGTCACCGAAGGAAGTATTAAGAGCAATAGATCAAACCCAATACGAGATTATGGGTAATAGGAGGTTAAAATGGAATGGTCAGCTTCAGGAGAAGATTTGTAAGATTCTTGATTCCCCTAAGTTTGTGAAACTTAGGGAAAACATCCTTCAAGAATCAAATGATGTCACAGGTGCATATCAGGCTCTAATATCACAAATAAAACCTTTATTGAGTTTATCTTATGTGCCCCAAAACATCAGAGTCAAACCCAGGACGTGGTTTGACCAGGACTGCTTAGAGCAGGGGTAGGCAACCTTTTTGAGCTGGGGGCCGGGTTGCTGTCCCTCAGACCAGGGGTAGGCAACCTTTCCCCTTTAAGGGCAGAGGGACTTCAGCTCCCAGAAGCCTCAGCCATGTTGGCCAATAGTCCCATGTTGGCCAATAGTTCCTGGGATTCTGGGAGCTGAAGTCCCTCGGCCCTTAAAGGGGAAAGGTTGCCTACCCCTGCCTCAGACAATTGGGGGGCCGAAGCACCAAAAATAAATAAATAAATAATTTTTTTGGGAAAAAAAATTAAAACAAATATGCATGCACACTCTCTCAGCCCCAGAAAAGCCATGGCAAAACCCCTGTGGAGATTTTGCCAAGAAAACCCCAAGAACAAGTAATAACAACAATAATCAATATCATCATGGCGGGGGGCGGCAGGGGTAGGCAACCTTTTTGAGCTGGGGGCCGGGTTGCTGTCCAGATAGCCCAATTACGGCAAAATTACAAAAAATTACTTAAAGAAAAGAAACAAAAATATTATGAGGAAGGAGCTATTGGCCAACATGGGACTATTGGCCAACATGGCTGAGGCTTCTGAGAGTTGAAGTCCCTCGGCTCTTAAAGGGGAAAGGTTGCCTACACCTGGCCTATGGCACTAGAACATCAAAGTATGCATTAGAGGCCGTAGTGCAAGGAAAAGATTGGGAGAACTACTTTTCCAATATTTACAAGCCTCAACATGACCTTTTATACCCAACCCATCTTGCCAAACCATTAGATACCCCTGAATGGCCCGATGTCACTCCGAACCAAATCAAAGGAATCATTGCTAGACAATCTACTAACAAAGCCCCTGGTGAGGATATGATACCCGTTGAACTGTATAAGGCAAAACTGGAATATTGGTCCCTGATTCTTGCAAAATTGTTCACTCATATAAATCGTTCTGGATGTATTCCAGAAGGTTGGAAACTGAGTATTATTGCTCCTATATATTAAAAAGGTGACAAGAAAGACCCAGCTAACTATAGGCCTATTAGCCTTAATAATAATAATAATAATAATAATAATAATAATAATAATAAATTATTTATTGATTTATTTATTTATATCCCGCCCCTCTGCAGAGCCCAGAAGACTGGGCAGATAGCTATAATTTATTGGCAGAAGTACAAGCTGGTTTCCAAAAGGGGAAGTCAACAATTGATTTGTGTTTTGTGTTGAATTTCCTTATGTGCAAATATGTTCATAACCTGAAGCAAAAATTGTATGTTGCCTTTGTTGATTTGAAATCTGCGTTTGATTTGATCTCTAGACTTTTGTTGTGGCAGAAATTGGAGAAAACAAATATTGACCACCGTTTATTTTTCCTTATAAAATCACTGTATACTGATACATCATTACAGGTTAAAGACCTGGCAGGACATCTTACCCCAAAGATTGATGCATCTGTAGGAGTTAAGCAAGGATGCATATTAGCACCTTTCCTGTTTAATTTTTTTATTAACGACATTGTAAAAGATCTGGAGGGTTTGCAATATGCCCCTGTTACAATTCTTGATGCCAAAATCTCTTTGTTAATGTATGCGGATGATTTAGTACTGATATCTAGAACAGAGGCAGGTCTAAGGAGACTCCTTGCAAAACTTTCTTCATACTTTAATAATAACAAACTGACAATTAATTACGATAAAACCCAGATTATGGTTTTTGAAAAACGCCCCGAAAAACATATTTGGCATTTAGATGGAAACATTATAAGTCAAGTGAAATCATTTAGATATTTAGGCCTAGTATATTCAGATACAACATCTTGGAAAGAACAAATATAAAAGTACAATCTTATAGATCAGCAAAAGGTACATTAAAGTTTGCTGCAACCAGAGGGGGAAACTTAGGAAACCCTGCCATGATAGTATACAAAGCCAAGACAATGGCACAGTCCCTCTATGGGGCTGAGGTCTGGGGTGCTACAGATAAATCAAATATCATAAATCTGGAACCCTCTCAGAACTACTTCTTGAGGTCATTGTTGGGTCTACCTAGAGATACACCAACTGCCATGCTTAGACTGGAAACTAATATGCTTAATATAGAAAGCCAAATAGATAAGAGAATTCTATGCTACTGGTTTAAAGTTCAGGAGATGGATAACGACAGACTTCCAAAAAATGTTTGGAGTTGAACAACAGCATGCCCAATAAAAACTGGGTACATCATGCTGCACAACCGGTTATCAAATATGGAATTTTTTTAGCTAAAATTAAAGAACTCCAACTGGAGGCGCAGATAAAGTCTATGAAGAACATAATAAGTGAAACATCTACACAAGAGGACCTGTATACTGTTTATTTGTCCTCATGTGCCCCTGTATACTATAAACTCGAGGTGTCCTGTAATCATGCAAACTATTTTAATAGTCTAACATTTGTAAAATTGCTGAAAGCTTTTACCGAACTAAGATTAAATATGATGGACACAGCATACAGAGACGGAAGACATAGAGGTATTCCAGCAAAGGAACGTGTATGTATATATGGTTGCCAAGAAGTAGAGGACCTTGTTCATTACATGCTATTTTGTCCTCTCTATAAAAAACCAAGAGAAAGGTTCGTCACACCTGTAATAGAAACTAATCCAGGTCAGAACTCACAGGATGTTTTTTTTTACCTTCTACTGGACCTGAACAAATATGTAACCTGGAAGGTAGCTTTGTTTGCCCTAGCAGCTAAAAAAATCAGGAAAACGTATGTAACAGAGATAGCTATAAGCTGCAAAGGTGATGACGATATCTGATAAACTTTTATTAGGTATAATAACAATTATTATTTTAAATATCAGGTTTAGAAATTTTGTATTAGATATGAGATGCTTATATTATAGATATATTTTATATATATTGTTATATGTATTGTTGTATCATTATACTGTGCAATGACCTTTGGTCAAAAGCAATAAAATTTGATTTGATTTGACTGCAATGAATGCTGTTACATTCCCTCCGAAGTGATGCCTATTTATCTACTTGCATTTGCATGCTTTTGATCTGCTAGGTTGGCAGAAGCTGGGACTAGTGACAGGAGCTCACCCCATCATGCAGCACTCAGGTCTCGAACTGCCAACCTTCAGATCATACAATCATCAGAACTGGCACCTTAACCACTACGCCACTGCATCCCTAGGGTACCTACATTCAGGGTACCTGAACCACGGTAATAATTCTTAACACAACAATGTACATCTGTAAATACCTGATGATATCTAGATTAGAATAACAACAATCTATTGGTTTTGCAGGGTGTTGCAGCAGAGCATCTTAAGGACATCTTTACCCTGAAACAGAGGTGGAATAACTTTGGTCCAACTTGTGGCTTCATTGGAGTGGAAAAAGAAAGCATAGATGGATGAAACTGATTCAGCCAATCCTGAAGAAAGACAAGGCCCTGATGGCCTCAGTGCTGAGAGCAATGGGGGATTCTGGGAGAAGACAATTCAGAAGTTCCTGGGTGAGGAAATTGCCATCTCAGACATACAGTGCCAGCACTTCAGGCAGTTCTCCTACAAGGAGAGTGAAGGGCCCCGAGAGGTTTGCAGCCAACTCCACCATCTCTGCCATCAGTGGCTGAAACCAGAGAAACACACCAAAAATGAAATCCTTGACCTGGTGATCTTGGAACAGTTCCTGACCATCCTGCCCCAGAAGATGAAGAACTGGGTCAGGGAATGTGGGGTAGAGACCTGTTCCCAGGCTGTGGCCCTGGCAGAGGGTTTCCTCCTGAGTCGGGCAGAGGTGGGGAAGAACCAGAAAGAGCAGCAGCTGGGAGCATTTCCTCCTGGGGTAAAGGTAAGCAGGGTCTGGCTGTGGGCTGTTTTACCCTCAAGGCTCTGGTGTCCAGAGAAGACACCATGTCAATGTTAGTTTTAGGGGAATTTAAATTTAGCTCAAAATATAGAAATAGTATGACCAGGGTACTTTGAAATGGGTTTGGAGTCACTTTAAAATGGTTTTCCAAGGTGGTATCGCTGAGGTATGAATGGTGTCAGGTTTAGCAAAATCAGAACTCTGTGAAATCAGTAAACCAGCCGATAGCAGCAATCAGGAGTTTATTGAATACACAAAGTCAGTATTTCACAGCACTGCGTTTAAGCCAGAACTGCCCCCCCAGCATTACAGTCCCATAATTAAACCCATTGAAACCATTACCCCACCCACTGGACATTTAGGTGCGCAAACCCATCTCCACCTACATTTCTCACAGTTTCGTTTCCCCCATTTCATCACCCCGTCCTGAGCTCATCCCATACCAACGGCTCTAAGGAGTACCATCCTCCCTTCCAGTTCTCAGCATTCCAAAGCGCCCGTTATCAAAACATCCAACCATTACATACATCCCATCCCCCCAGACCTTCCAGCTTCTTCCAGACTATTCTCCTTAACCATCATCCCCCCAACCTATTCTGGCAGGACCTGAACCCAGGTTCTGACAAATGGAAGGCAATATTTCATATTTCCGAGGCAGAGAGGATTAGCATGCACAATCGCCTGTGTTTTGTTAATCATACATCTGCAGCCCATTCTCCTGTTCAGATGGATCGCCTCACCTCCTTCAGAATGTCTGGAATCAATCAAACCAGGGCCCCATGCAATTCCTGCCTTGCTAACCTACATGCAGGAGCTATTCTCTGGCCATGGCATCTGAATTTGGGGTGGTGGAAGGGTCATCCAGCCTATTTTTTATTACATATCTGATATCAAAAAGTGGAGAAGTGTCTCGAGATACTCATGGGCCCTAAAACAGTAGAACTGGAGTTCATCCACAAACTACAGTCCGTCAGTAATGGGTTTGGACAAAGATAATGGCTTCCTGGCTCACTACACATGTTTCAACACTAGCATTAAGTTTTCAGTTTTGTTTCTCTATATGTGTGTTTAAACAACACACCTCCAAAGTGGCTTGAAGCCACTTCATTTGGTCTGTCTGTTCAGGCCCATAGATAGAGATATAAAAATAAATGGGTCTATGAGAAGACTTCCATTGTAAGTCAAAGCATGGTTTTCCAGACCTTCAGAAGTTCTTGCTGTGGGCTCCATGAAATTGTTTGCATTCCACCACATAAAATAAATGTATGAAAAATATTAACATATATGTCATACTATATTCCACCTTTTTGAGCTCTTATTTTGTATGTCATTTTTTCAAGTAGGGCTTAGGAGCTCCTTTTTGCTGACTTGGCTGTGGCTGGATGTCTCATACCACAGAAGTCCAAACTCTTTCCTCAAAAACCTTTGCCATGTTCTCTAAATTCCATGTTTTGACTCCTCACTGCTGTTTCAGGTCAAGAATCTCATGGCAGACGTTCACTCTGAACTCCCTATAGCTGAGAAATCTCCTTTGGACACCAGGCAGACTCCCCAATGGCGGGCAATACAGCAGGAGTGTGATGGAGGACCCCCATTACAAGGTAAGGGTGAACACTTTCTGTCCAGAATCCTATAGTTCTCTTTATGCATCTGAATGCATCTGAGAATCAGTAAAAGGCAATGTTTTGAATTTGCTACTGGACTATCCAGCTAAAAAAATCTTCAGCTGATATAGCAATAGCGAGTATATTTCCGTACCGCTTATCAGTGAACTAGCACTTCCTAAGCTGTTTAGAGTGTCAATTGCCCCCAACAAGCTGGGTACTCCTTTTACCTGCCTATGAAAGGATGGAAGTCTGAGTGGACCTTGGAGTCCCTGGGATTGAATTCATAACCTTGGGGCTGCAGTATTTGCATTTAACCACTTCACCACCAGACAAGAACTATAATTGATTATCTCACCAAAAAGCAACACATGAAGAATTTGTTGTTGTTGTTGTTAACTTCCCTTGACTCGATCTCAACCCTGTGGATGAGACATCTCCAAGATTACCTGACCTTCAGTACTCTGCTTAGTTCCTGTAATTTCATACCCATGACCTCCTTAATACAGTCCATCCATCTGGCCTTCCTCTCTTTCTACGTCCCTCCACCTTTCCTAGCATTATTGGTTTTACCAGTGAGTTATGCCTTCTCATGATGTGACTAAAATACAATAGCCTGTTTAGTCATTTTGGCTTCCTGGGAGATATCTGGCTTGATCTGTTCTAGGACCCATTTGTTTGTCTTTTTGGCTGTCCACGGAATCCTTAGCACTCTTCTCCAACACCATATCTCAAATGGATGGATTTTCTTCCTATCTGCTTTCTTAACCTTCCAGCTCTCACATCCAAACATGGTAATAGGGAATACAATGAAATTTATGTGTTTTCAATCGCATAACTAATAAACGTTCACTGTGTTGCATAGAATTTGGAGTAACTTTGGCTGTCTCTAGCAGCTCTTCATCTTTCAGTTAATTTGCCTATTAACATGATGTTCCAGAGTTTTGTGGTTTTTCCCCAGTTTCTGGCCTTTGCTCCTCATCACTCAAGGCCTCTTTATCTTCATAACAACCATCTTGTGAGATAGGTGTGTGTGTGTGTGTGTGTGTGTGTGTGAGACGGAGAGAGAATGTGAGAGAGAGAGGGTTGTTGAGGTCTACAAGTAAGTTCCAGTGGGAACTGGAACTGGATTTCCCCAGCCCTGCTCCAATATCCTAACCCATGCATCATTGTTGCAATGGTAGTGATGGTGTCTCTTCATAGCATTTCTGACTTATGGCAACTCTAAGGTGACCCTGGGAGGCAGCATAGCATAGCGGTTAGAACACTGGACTACGACTGTGGAGAGTGGGATTTGAATTCCTGCTCAGCTATACATTTTACTGGATTGTGTTACTGCCTCCCAGGGTCCTCTGTGGAAACAGTGTGCCATTAGTGCCTGATGTGCTCGCAGTACCACTGTGCATCCAGCTGTCCATTGAGTCATACATTTGGTGCAAAACATGGCCATTCAGCCCAAGGGTTGTACAGTTTGGATGATGCTCATCTCCACATGCGGATATTGGTTTTATGCTTCTCTGGCTTACAAGGCACATCTTGTTCCCTGTGTGTTTCTAAGAGCTGACTTTTGTTCTCTTGGACTCAAGTTCCTCACTTACCACCCTATAATTTGTCTGTACTACAGCAGCCTTGTGAGGTAGGTCAGGGGCCCCAGGTTTACCCAATATCTTTCAGGGCTCATGGGAAGCTAGAACTGGATTTTCCCAGGCCTAAGTCCTATTTGAACCACTGCACCCCCGGCATTTTCCAGGGCTGGAAGTGTTCTTTTGTGGCAAGGCATCCAAGAGAAGACAGGTGTACCTGAGTGAACAAACTCATTATATTCTAGGGCATTTCTTCTTTAACAGAAAAGTTGGTATGAGAGCCACAAATCACATAGGAAGACTAGGGAAGGGTTTCTGAACCAAAAAAAAAAAAAAAAAAGAGAGAGAGAGAGAGAGAGAGAGAGCATGTCAACATGTTTCAGTTCACTTCTTCTCCAGAACAAATAATATGCATATGTGAAGTGAAACCATGAGATCAGAGAAGGCTTGCATAAGTAAACAAAAATGTTTGGAACCTATTAGAACCCATCTGAATGAAGGCTTCTTTCAGAATGAATTCAGGAATGATCTTTTATTTCACCAGCTCCAACTTTTCTTGCAATTTCCATTTTGTTCCTGCATGCTCAGTAAGGGCCTCTGGAAGCAGCTGCTGTTTCCCTAGTGTATTTTAGGCAGGCACACACGGCTGCAGTAGGATCAGCTAGAGCAGAATCCCACTGTTTCGCAGCTCAAGCTTTAGTGCATTGTTTACTCCAGACATATTGCTGTAACCAGATGCTGAAAACTCTGATGCCTTTTCCAGCCCTCTTTCACCATCTTTCCAGTGCATATACTGCTAAAATATTCAGCTGTATAGAGGACAAAGGAAAATGGGGTCAAGGCAGGTATAATATGACTTTATAAAAAGGAACTTATTTTTGATGTGTCTGTACTTCCTAGTGAACCTTTAAAATTGTGCCTGATGTACCTGTATTTCTTAGTAAGTCTTTAAGATTGTAACCTATAAAAGCAACAAATGTGACTGGATTCCCCCCACACACACACTTTGGTCTCTCCAACAGAGGCTGGAATGATGCCACAAGCAAGAACTCAGTCGCCTCTTCATCTTTGTGGTGGACCAGAACCAGATCAGGTAAGGAGAAGGATTCCTGGAATAAGGAAACTGGAGCAGTCTGGGTTCCTCTTTTCCGAGATCACATCCTTCTCAGCACTAGTAGATAAGTTTATTTTAGTTTGCTTTGGATTTTTAAAAATTGTAAAAATTTGCAAATACAGTGGTACCTCTACTTACGAAATTAATTCGTTCCAACAGCCATTTCGTAAGTAGAAAATTCCGTAAGTAGAAGCAAATTTAACATTGAAACGCCCTAATCCGTTCCAGGCCCCCAGATTCAAGCTACAACTCAATACAAATGTATAATACAGGATTATTTCGTTAAGTACCTCTAATACAAACATGTTACATTACCCTTAAGGAAATACAGTCCTAGAGATCAAAAGCCAAAAATATCAGAAGCCAAAAATACAGTCCTGGAGATCAGAAGCCACGAATATCACAAGCCAAAAATACAGTCCTGGAGATCAGAAGCCACAAATATCAGAAGCCAAAAAGCCACAAGCCACAAGTCCTACCTTCCTGGACCTCAGAAGCCACCAATTTCGCTAGCCACACTTCCTCTCTTCTTTTGCAAGCCCAAACAGTGCTGCCTAGCTGAATTTCACTAGGCAAACACTTCCTCTTTCGCTAGCCAATACAGTGCTGCTTTGCTAGATTTCACTAACCAATGGCATGCCACGAAATTCGGAGAGCAGCTCGTTCGCACCAGTTTCGTAAGTTGGAACGCTTTCTTAAGTCGAAGCAAATTTTTTTGGAAGGCGCGTTTCGTAAGTCGCATTTTTCAGTAGAAGAAGCATTTGTAAGTAGAGGTACCACTGTATCTTCTCTAGGTTTGAACCCCCATGTCTTCAACCTTCTTATTCTTGAGTTAGAGTTGCTCTCCTTTTTCCTCTGAACTTTTTCTTGAACCCAAAAGGGGAGCTGATAGATATTCCCATCCTCATTCCTTTGTCCAGAACAAATTGCTCTCCCTGTGTGTTCAGCAGCTGGCATTCAGAGGGAGGCTACCAGAGCTTCTGGACAGCCAAGTAACCAGCAGGACCAGGGTAATGTTGGCCTCTACAAGGAAGATGGCCAGTGCCACTCAGGAATGTTTGAGGCAGGGGTGAGGAAATTGTTTTTAATGCCAGTTTTCAGGTAATATTTTGCTCCGAATTGGAGAACATAAGAACTTTATTGGCCATGTATGAAGGCTGTATCTGGAGTATCTTTGTAGGTAGACATAATAGGACCTTGGGCCATGAATGATTTACGTCTCATAAATCCTCTTCCATATTGCTGTTGATAGGTTCGGACTATGTAGTTTTATTATTAACTAATTTATTATTTATCTTTTAAAACGTGTTACCTATATATTCCCCACACAGACAATTTATATCCTAACATCAGCATTTTACTCCCTGTTCCCTTTCTAGCACCCTGTAACATATTCTCCAACATTTCACAGAGGAAAACTGCCACAGGTGTGATCAAGATGGCAAAGGTTATTACTGAAGAAGTACACATACACTTTGAGAGGCTGCAGCAGTTGGCTTTTCCCAGACTCTACTGGAAAGGGCAAGATTTGGCCCCTTCTCTCTTTTCCCCCTTTGCTGAGTTGTTGTTGTTGTGATGAGCTTGGGCTCCTGTGTTTGTCAGACCTTGTTCATGATCCTCAATCTGTTGTTGCTAGAAGAATCAGTTTCACCTCAGGTGCCTTTGGAGCTATATCAGCCTCTGAGTCTTCTTTATACTAATTGCCACAGCTGGCAGTCATCTTGGCGCCGGGTGTGAGCAAGAACTTTTTTCTTCTGTCTTTAGGGTCTGGTGACTTTTGAGGAGGTGGCTGTGTCTTTCTCCCCGGAGGAGTGGGCCCTGCTGGATCCTGACCAGAGAGCCCTGCACAGGCAGATCATGGTGGAGATCCATAGGATCATGGCCCCTCTTGGTAAGATTCTCTCTTTCCCTGGATGATTATGTCTTCTATAGTTTTTGTGGGTTTTTCGGGCTATGTAGCCATGTTCTTTCCCTGAAGATGCTAACCACAGATACTGACGAAACGTCAGGAATAAACTCTTCCAGAGCACGGCCACATAGCCCCAAAACCCACAAAAAACTATGGATGCCAGCCATGAAAGCCTTTGACTTCACTGTATGTCTTCTGTTTAAAAGTTATTTATAATAATGGCATTAACAGCTACAATACTTTGAAGCGGGTCCTGATTCAGCTCAAATGGGAAAGGGATGAGCCCTATATATGCAGGTCATGGAGGGATTATGAGTTGTCTTGGTAAGGCTCTCTTGGTGATGACAATTTCCATTCTAAAATGTGGATGGATGGATTGCCTGCTTCTGTGAGGCAAGAGGCTATGCTGACAGAGCACAGCTGACAGTAGGGTCTCCTAAGACAGGCTTTTGCTGAAGAGCCGGACAAAATGTGCCAACAGCTAGTGGGCAGCAGCAATACTGTGTAAGGTGTGTGTGTGTGACACTGATGGAGGATCTCTCCAAGACTGAAGAGCCGAGGACAAGGACAAGTAATAGTGTGTCTAATGCTGCAACTGGACTCAAGCTTAAAGGACATTCAGCTGCTGACCTGCACAGGAAGGAAAGACAAGTCCCAAGCTGCACAACATCAGTAGGAAAAGAGGGAGACCACACTCCAGGTAGATTGATTCAATCCACGAAGCCATAGCCCTGAGTTTGCAAGACCCCAGCAGGGTAGTTGATTGCTGGAGCTTTTGGAGGTCTCTCATTTATAGGGCCACCAGAAGTTGGCTTCATGTCAGAGAATAAAATGAACAACAAAAGAAAAATAACAGTGGAAATATTGCTTTTTAGTGGGAATAGTGTCTCAACTACACCAGTCACGGGAGGCTCCATAAGGCAGGGTTGGGGAACAGGTGTCTCTTTGGATGCTGTCTACCCCACACACCACATCTTTCCCTAGTCACACACCTAGAGGTGGTGTTGTGTAAGGAGGTGTGTTGTACCTTGTTTAACAATGAACTTAAACCGACATAGAAAACATATCCAGGGGTTGCTGTGTTGACCATATATCAAAGTATCGAATCATCCAAAATCCACAAAACAATTATACCTTTACTGGGCCAACCAACATGTACATTATACATGTTGCAAGCTTTCTAAGCTCCACTGGCGGCTTCATCAGGCAAAGGTGTTAAAATTAAGAGAGAGAATTTTTTTGATGATGTTAGTCATAGCCCGGCATTGGTTCAAGATGTTGTAGTTTATGTCCTTAGTTCAGATGTTATGAAATGTTAATCATGCAGGTGAGCCCCTTCTCCTTCTGGCCATGTGGCTATTGGGATATTCAGTCCAGCAAATAAATTTTATATTTCATTAGCAAGACAAAAGGTTACCACCTTTGAGATTCAGTTTGTTTCAAATACCTTGTGAGGCTACGAGCCCCTTTGTTAAGAAGAGACCACTGAATTTGTCAGGAAAACTCCATGCTTTTGCATCAGGAAAAGCTTAAGTGTTGTTAAGGTAAAACCTGCCAATGCAGCAGAAATCTCAAACAGTCCCAGTCCATTGGATTTCCCTTTAGGATTCCCCTGTGGCAGCTAAAAAGGAGTATCTTCACATCAAGAAAGTATATTCAGGGATAGACATGTTGGCTCTATGGCAACATACAGTGTGATCAGAATTCCACAAAACTGTTATCTTTTTGACCAACAAAAATCACATTATACTGTTGCAAGGCTTTGAAGATCATCTGGCTTCTTCATCAGGCAAAGGTGCTAAAAATGATTCAGATGAAAGAAAGAAAAAATGACAGTGTTTGCCATAGCCCAGGGGTATAGCAATGTACAGTATCATACAAAATCCACAAAACAGTGATCCTTTATTGTGCCAACTAAAATGCACATTATACATGTTGCAAGCTTTTAAAGCTCCACTGGCTGGCCCAATAAAGATACCACTGTTTTATGGATTTGGATGATAATGTACTTTGCTATAAGGCCAACACAGCTACTCGTCGATAAGTTTCCTGGATGTGAAGATATCACATTTTAGCTGCCACAGGACAAACCTAAAGAGATTTGTATGAGGAATAATTTCCTTGCAGGTATCAGTGTCTTAGAACCATAGAATAATAGAATTAGATTTGAAAGAGAACACAAGGGCCATCCAGTCCAACCCCCTGCATGCAGGAACACCAAATCAAAGCACACCAGTGTATAAAAATCTCCAAAGAAGAAGACTCCACCACACTCCAAGGCATACTATTCCACTGTTGAACAGCACTTACTGTCAGGAAGTTCCTCCTAATGTTCAGGTAGAATCTCTTTTCCTGTAGTATGAGTCCTTTGCACCATGTCCTAGTATCTGGAGCAGCAGAAAACAAACTTGCTCCATCCTCAATATGGCATCCCTTCAAATATTTAAACAGGGCTATCATATCACCTCTTAACCTTTTCTTTTCCAGGCTAACCATACCCAGCTCCCTAGGTCAAACTTAACGTTCTCTTCTCCAGGCTAACCATGCCCAGCTCTTTAAGTCAGTTCTCAGACATAAGGCATGGTTTCCAGACCCTTCACCATTTTGGTCACACACTCCAGCTTTTCAACATCATTTTTGAATTATGGTGCCCAGAACTGGATGCAGTATTTCAAGCAAGGCCTAACCAAAGCAGAATACAGTGGCACTATTACTTCCCTTGATCTAGACCGGGGTTCCCAACCTTTGTGACTCACAGAGCCCTTTCTAGAATCAGTTTCTATGGCGGAGCTCCTTAGAGGCCTCTAGTTTTCTTATTTTGATTCACTTTCATACTTCTGTATTGTCTTGTCACTTAGATATGTAGTTACTTTGCCCATCTCTGGCATATCCTTCAGTTTTAAAGTCCATTCTTAAATGGTCAGAAGTTGCTGATCTTTTCACTTTTTTGCATAGATTATTTGTGCTGCTGCCATCATATACAAAAGAACTTGTCCATATTCCTTTTTTGTTGCGGTGTCTAATCCATTTAGCATATTCAACATTTCTGGAGCTAATGAAAAGTTGATATTTAATATTTTTGTTATTTTGTGTGTGTGTGTGTATGTACCTCTCTCCAGTATCTTTTAGCCTTCCCACATGGCCACCACATATGGTAAAATGTATCATTTTCTTATCTGCAGTTCCAATAGTTATTCCTTTGATTTCCATAAATTTTGGCTAATTTGGCCAGTGTCAGGAGCCATCTGTAGAACAGTGTGTAGCAGTTTTCTTTCACATCATTACTTTTTGTAAACTTAAGTTTTTGCCCCCATACTTTAGTCCAATACTCCAGGGGTATTTCGTGGCCAATATTCTCTGCCTGTCTTATCATGTCTCATTTTCCATCTCATACATATTAATATCTCATAGATTTTTTTTATTATATTCTTATTCTCAGACCTGAGTAGTAAATCTAATTCTTTCTCCAGTTTCCAAACCTTCAAGCTTTATAATTCTCTTAAAGTTTTCATTCAGTTGATGATACAGAAATCAATAACATATAATACTTTCCTGGTTCAATTCTGTCCTTATTTTCATTTGTTGTTTCCCTTCTTTTTGACATGCTAATATTTTGTAGACGAGCCATTTCCTTTTCTGTAGATTTTCTCTCTTGTGAAAGGCTTTGTGTGGTGAAGTCCAAAGTGGTATTTTGGGGCATAGGTATCTTTTGTATTGCAACCATATTCTCAAAAGCAACTTCCTTACAAAATGGTTCCTGAATTGCTTTGAATTTATTATACATAGAAAGGTGTGCCATCCAAAATGTAAGTTAAATCCTTCTAGTTGTAGGACTATTTTATTTTCCAGTGTTATCCAGTCCTTTACCCATGCCATCCCACAAGCGTGGTAGTATGTCTTTATGTTTGGCAGCCCAAGACCTCACCTCTCTTTCTTATTTGCAGGACCATTATCTTAATTCTAGGCTTTTCCCCTTGTGATATGTATTTAGATCATTCTTTATTCCATTCTTTATTCAGGGTGGTGGGGGATTTGACGCAGATACTTCCTGCGCCGAACCCTCTACTTAACCCGACGACAGCCTGCTGTGAGGCATTTAATATCTACTTTGTAGATAAAATCTCTCGGATAAGAGCCGACTTGGACACCAGTATTCCGGCAGAATCTGTAAATGAGGCGTCCAGTAACTCCGTTGATGGCATTTTACTGGATCAATTTCAATTTGTGAGTACCGAGGATGTGGACAAGTTGCTTGGAAGGATGAGGAAGACGACTTGCCCCCTCGATCCTTGTCCATCATGGCTGGTCGTCCAGGGTGGGGACGCGTTGAGAGTGTTCCTTCGAGACACAATCAACGCATCCCTCAGGGAAGGAAGTATACCATCTTGCTTAAAAGAGGCAGCAGTTAGGCCACTCTTAAAAAAGTCTTCCCTGGATCCCCTGGACAGAAACAACTATAGACCAGTCTCCTTGCTGCCATTTCTAAGCAAGGTGATCGAGAGGGCAGTTGCTTCCCAGCTTCAAGCTATCTTGGATGAAACCGATTATCTTGATCCATTTCAAACCGGCTTTAGGACGGGATTTGGAGTTGAGACTGCCTTGGTTGCTCTGACCGATGACCTCCGCTTGAGCACCGACAGGGGAAGTGTGACCCTGCTGGTGCTCTTGGACCTCTCAGCGGCCTTTGACACTATAGATCATGCCATCCTCTTGGATCGGCTGAGAGAGTTAGGAATTGTAGGCACTGCTCTGCAGTGGTTCCGTTCCTTCCTCTCTGGCAGATCCCAGAGGGTGAGGCTCGGGGACAGTTGCTCTTCTAAAATAGAGCTTAATTGTGGTGTCCCTCAGGGCGCCATCCTGTCTCCGATGTTATTTAATATTTATATGAAGCCGCTGGGAGAGATCATTCGGAGGCATGGAGCGTGGTGTCTTCAGTATGCTGATGACACCCAGATTTATTTCTCCATGACCAAATCATCGTCTCAGACCTCTGACGGCGTCTCTCCTCTCAATGACTGTCTTAGAGCGGTAATGGATTGGATGAAGAAAAACAAATTGAGGCTGAATCCAGACAAAACGGAGGTGCTCACGGTTACAGGTCCGAATCCGGGCCCGGGATTACAGCCCCCAGTCCTGGATGGGGTCACACTCCTCCAAGGACTGTGTGCGCAGTCTGGGGGTACTCCTTGACTCGTCGCTTCACATGACCAGTCAGGTGAACGCGACAGTCAGGAGTGCCTGCTATCAGCTTCGGCTGATATGCCAGTTGCGCCCATTCCTGGATAAGAAAGACCTGGAAACCGTTGTGCACGCACTGGTAACCTCATGCCTGGATTACTGCAACGCACTCTACATGGGGCTACCCTTGTGCCTAACTCGGAAACTTCAGTTGGTACAAAATATGGCAGCCAGATTAATTACCGGCACATCTAAGAGGGAGCACATTACACCTGTGCTCAAATCCCTCCACTGGCTGCCAATTAGTTTCCGAGCGCAGTACAAGGTGTTGGTTTTGACCTTTAAAGCCCTACATGGCTTGGGTCCAACTTATCTTAGGGACCGCCTCTCCTCATATGAGCCCCCCCGTGCCCTTCGGTCAGCCGGGAAAAACCTACTCCAACAACCGAAATCCAAATCTAAACAGACCTCGCAGAGGGCATTCTCCATCATCGCCCCTAAACTATGGAATGGCCTGCCGGACGAGATCCGTCTCATCACAACACTTACTGCTTTTAAGAAAGCAGTTAAGACGGATCTCTTCCAGCAGGCCTTCCCAGATTGATCCTCCTTAGAGGAATGAACACCGAATCTCCTCCCTATGCTCTCTGATGTCCTGCCACCATTATTTTATAACTTTGTTTTCTTTTTTATTGATTTCTTGTTTTAAATCTGTTAAGTTTAAGTCTGTCTTAAGGGGTGGGAGGGATGGGGGGAGGGATTGGGATATCAGAATGTATTTTAACTGTTGTATCTTAATTGCTGTGAGCCGCCCCGATTGCTATGCAGAGGGGCGGGATAGAAATAAAATTTATTATTATTATTATTATTATTATTATTGATAAAATGGCTCATCATTGCTAATTATTGGCAGGTTTTTGAACATATAACAGTTTCGGGAGGACATTTATCTGAATTGCTGATTTGCGACCCAGCAGGGATAGGCTCAATTTTGAACACTTGTTAAGATCATCATTAATTATGTTCCACACCTTAGCATAATTATTGTCATAGAACTCTGAAATTTTCTTTGTGTTGGTTAATCCTAGATATTTAACCTTGGGCCGAAACAGATGGCCTGTTGGGGTGAGCTTGGAGTTGGCTTGGGGGCATGGCATTTTCATGCTACCCAGCTTCTCTCCTGTTTGGGGGTGTGGTGTTTATATGCCACACTTCCAGGGGAAAAGCTGGCACTTCAGGAGATTTTTTGGGCGGAATCTGGCTGGATTGGGGCTGGGCATCTCTTTGGCTCCGGCCCCAATTCAGCCTAAGAACCACCCCTTCCAGCCCAATTAATTTTCTATTTTAAAATTTCTTTTTTAGCCACTTCTAGTTCTTCCTTTCTACTAAAGTTTTTGGTCAGAATTTTACTTTTCTGTTCATTTATTTTTAAATCTGAGAGTTCTCCATATTCTTCCAGTATGTTTATTAGATTTCCTAAAGTCTTATTAGGATTGTCAAGAAACAACACAATATCATCTGCAGATATACTTAATTTGTATACATGTTCTTCAATCTTTAAACCTTGTATATGCACATCTTCTCTTATTCTCTTTGCCAACACCTCTAGAAAAATATAAAAAGTAGAGGAGAGAGGAGACAACCTTGTTGTGTACCTTTACTAATACTACATGGTTTAGTTTTTTTCTCCATTTATGAGAATTTGCGCATTTTGTTTTCTGTACAAACTGTAAATCCAGGTTAGAAAGTTCTTTCCTAGATGCATTGCAGTGAATACTTCTTTCATGAAATCCCATCCAATGCTGTCAAATGCTTTTTCAGCATCTGAAAACACCATACCCAATTTCCTTTCATTATGTTTTTCATAAAATTCTATTATATTCAATACCATTCTTACATTATCTTTTATTTGCCTACTTGGCAAAAAGCCCGCTTGATCTTCATGTATCATGTATCTATCTCTTAAAAAAAAGATTGAAGAATAAAGTAGGCTGAGAAAACAAGTGGAAAAAATATAGAGTAAAATATTGATTAATTTGAAATAACAGATTGATATAGATAAATTTTATTAAATGAATTGAAAAATTTAAAATTGAAATTTATAGTTTATATAGATAATTAAATAATTGGGTAATTGATTATTTAAAAAATTGTATAAAATTGATCGTTGAATTAATTGAAAATGAATTTAATTAATTGAAAATTTTGAAATATTTGAATATTGAAAAATTTTAGAGTGAAATTTATAATTTGAATTTATGAAATTTTGATTATTAATATAAGAGAATTTAAAGATAAATTATATTAATTGAGAAATTGGAAAAATATTTGATTTAGAATTGATATTGTGTTTTAATTTGAGAGCTATATTATATTAATTTACATTTTATATTGGTCTATTTAAATTTGAATTTTGAAAGTTGTAAAATTAAAGTGAATTGTTTATATTTGTAAATTGACACAAAAGACAAAAGGAAAAGAAAATATGGCGTTGGGAAAGAAAACTTATACACAAAGCCATATTCAAAATGTAACTCAAAGAAGAGCATCATCAGACACCCCAAAGCAAACAGAACCAACAATTTCTGCTATATTGGAAGAAATCAGAAGTCTAAAAACAGAGATACGTCAAGAGATAAAACAAGAGTCTAAAGATACAAGAAAAGAGATTAAGGATGAAATGAAGAGACAACTAGGAGCAATAGGGGAAAAAAAACTGGATAAAATGATGAAACAAGTTGAGAGTATGCAAACAGACGTGGAAGACTTAAAAGTTGTCACACAAAAGTTAAAGAAAACATCAGAACAAACAATAGAAATATAAAAGAAAGATGAAAATATGATCTTATGGCAAGAGACCCATTACAGGGACAAATGTCTTAAACTCAGAGGGATACCAGAAGAACCTAAAGAAAATATCTATAAGAGACTGATCCCAACATTAGCGAATTATACAGGACTGACAGAAGCAGAAATCGACCAAGCAATGGATAAAATCTTTAGAATTAATTCAGCAATCGCTAGAGAAAGGAAACTTCCACGTGATGTGGTAATATGCTTTACAAGAACCAGGATAAAGGACGTAGTGACTCAGAGAAGCTATGAGGATGATTTAATAATAGAGGGACAGAAAATAAGCATTTTTAAGATACTCCTCTTGCAATATTAAAGAAACAACAGGAATACAAATTTTTAACTCAACTTTTATACAATCACAGAATAAGATATGCATGGGAAAAGATCGAAGGAGTCGCATTTACTTATCAACAAAGAAGATTCAGAATAAACTGCATACAAAAAGCAAAAGATTTTTGCAAAAGATTTCAAGCGGAAAGGGAAGCTGATAATGAGAAAAGAACCACAACTGAAGAGAAGAAAGAGAAAGAGAAATCAAAGGAACAAAGAAAACAAGTTAAAGCTATAATGGAAACCAGAAGTCAAAAACAAGTGAAAAAAGCAGAAGAGGAAATAGAAGAGGGCGAAGGGAGTGAGCCTTTCTCAGACGAAAGCAAAGCACAAGAACAAACTGACAAGGAGGAAGAAGAAAAGTTGAAGAAACAAGGAGAGGAGGAATTATAGACAAAAGACCAGATACTATAATAATTTTAAATCTCAAAATGGCAACGCAAATCTGTTCTTGGAATGTTAAAGGATTAAATTCAAAACACAAACGTAGTAAAATATTTCATTATTTAGAAAAGAAAAAACAGGATATTATTTGTCTTCAAGAAACAAAGATTAAACAGACATTAGATTTTTACGTAACCCTACATTAGGCCAAATATTTGTAGCAGCGAATGAGAAGAAAAAGGAGTTGTGATTTATGTTAACAATAGATATGAAGCAAGAGAAATACTTGTAGATCAAGAAGGTCACTATATTGCTGTAGAAGTAATGTGGCAACAGAATAAATTTTTAATAATTGGTATTTATGCTCCACAGGAAAATAAAGATAAATTCTTTAAGAAACTGAGTCAGCAAATAGAGGAATTTGACTATGAGCATCATTTGATAATGGGACACTGGAACGGAGTTATAGATCCTAAAATTGACAGAACTACACACACAAAAAAAAATCAAGGACGACTTCCAAATAGCTTTTTTTAATTACAAGAAAAGCTCTCATTAGAAGATGTTTGGACTGGACTATATAACAGAACTAAAGGCTTTACTTTTTTTCTCAGATAGACACAAAACAGAATCACAAATTGATATGTTTTTAATTTCTAAACATCTTTTACATCAAATCAAGAAAATGGACATCTGGTCTAAAATTAGTTCAGATCACAATCCAATTCAACGTAGCTTTTCAGGACAAAAACATCAATATTCATGGCATCTGAACGAACACTTGCTTAAAAAAGATTTTGTAAAGAAAATGAAGGAAGAAATAAACCATTACTTCTGTGAAAACACTTCAAGTGAAGTTAAACTGAAGACAGTGTGGGATGCGAGCAAAGCAGTTATGAGAGGAATTCTTATTCAGAAAGGCGCTGAAATGAAGAGAAAATCACAACATGAAATGAAAAAATTGACAGAAGAAATATGAGAAAAAGAAAAAGAAATCCAGGATCAACCATTAAAAGAAGAATTGAAAAGCCACCTGAAAATATTACAAGCAAAATTAGATGCAATACTGACAAAGGCAGTAGAAAGAAAAATAAGCTATATAAAACAAAAACACTTTGAATCAGCTAACATGACTGGGAGGTGGCTGGCAAATAGGTTGAAAAAAAGAAAAAGAAAAGAAATTGATTCAGAAAATAGTGGAGAAAGAGACAATTATAACAAATCAAGAAGGAATTAAGAAGGCATTCACAAAATACTATACTAAATTATATAAAGAAACAGGATTGAAAACAAATCAGAAGACTATAAAAGAAAAGATATTGTCCGATTGGAATGCAAAAATAATCTCAGTGGCAGATAAAGAAATGTTGAATGCTCCTTTTATGGCTGCTGAAATAGAATAGGCAATAAGAAGTCAAAAGTTAAACAAAACACCAGGACCAGATGGTTTTACAGCGGAATATTATAAGACATTTGAAAAAGAACTGACAATACCATTAAAAATATATTTAATAAAATAAGAGAACAAGGAATACCAGAATCATGGGAAGAGGCCAACATTACACTTATCCCAAAAGAAGGCAAGACAAACTAAAAGTAGAGAATTATAGACCTATTTCATTATTAAATGTGAATTATAAATTTTTTATGACAGTACTAGCTACAAGATTGAAAAATATCTTGAAAACATTGATACATGAGTATCGAACAGGATTTTTACCATCAAGACACATGAAAGAGAATATCAGAACAGTATTAAATGCAATTGAATACTATGAAAAAAACAATGAGAAGAAGGCTGCACTGATCTTTCTAGATGCAGAAAAAGCCTTTGATAAGGTAAAATGGAACGTTATGTTTGAAGTGATTAAAAAATGGATTTGGGTGATAACTTCTATGAATGGATAAGAAACATTTATAATAAACAAAATGCAAAACTGATAATTAATGGAGAGAAAAGCTCAAAATTTGATATACAAAAAGGTACAATGGATGTAAGCTCCAGGAAAAGAGATTCCACCTCAACATTAGGGGGAACTTCCTGACAGTGAGGGCAGTTCAACAGTGGAACACACTCCCTCGGAGAGTAGTGGAGTCTCCTTCCTTGGAGGTCTTTAAGCAGAGGCTGGATGGCCATCTGTCAGAGATGCTTTGATTGGGAGTTCCTGCATGGCAGGGGGTTGGACTGGATGGCCCTTGTGGTCTCTTCCAACTCTATGATTCTATGATTCTATGGTACCAGACAAGGATGTATTCTATCTCCATTGCTGTTTTGATCTCGGAAGTGTTGAACAATAAAATTAGAGAAGATATAAATATAAAAGGACTAAAGGTTAAAGGACAACACTATAAGCTAAAAGCTTTTGTAGATGATGTAATAATATTTTTGGAAGATCCACTAAGCTCGATAGAGAGACTACAGACAATTTTACTGGACTTTGAAAAAAATTCTGGAATAAAAGTAAATAAAGAGAAGACAGTAATGCTTACTAAAAATATGACAAAAGAAGAAGAAAATAAAAGCAGCTTCATTTACATACCGCTTCATATCGCGCTATGGGATGTCTAAGTGGTTTACAACTGTAAGCTCATTGCCCCCCAACAGTTGGGTACTCATTTTAATGACCTTGGAAGGATGCAGGCCTGAGTCTAGCCTGAGCCCTGGCTAGTATTGAACTCGCAACCTTGTGGTCTATGAGTGAGTGGCTGCAGTACAGGCATTTAACCATTGAGCCACCAAACTATATCAGGATTTAAAATTGAGAAGAAAATCAGATATTTGGGAATTTAAATTACGAAAACAAATGCGGATATATTTGAAAATAACTATGAAAAAACATGGAAAAGAGTAAAAGAAGATCTTAATAAGTGGTCAAACTCAAATCTATCATTATTGGGAACAATAGAAACAATTAAAATGATGGTATTACCAAAGATGAACTTCTTGTTTCAAAACATTCCTATAATCTTAAATGACAAACCATTTATACAATGGAAAAAAGACCTGACAAAATTCATCTGGTCAGGTAGAAAGTCCAGGATAAAGTGGAAGACATTGATTGATAAGAAAAAGAATGGTGGCTGTAACCTACCAGATTACCTGGATTACAGACTGGGCAAGATTAGAAAAAGACAGGATTCTTGCTTTAGAAGGTTTCAATCTCAGATTTGGATGGCACGCATATATGTGGTATAATAAGACAAAGGTACATAAAGAATTTGAACATCATTATATCAGAAGATCACTAATTAGAATTTGGTTACAATACAAAGAAAAATTCTATAGAAAATTACCATATTTTCGGACGTATAAGACAACTGGGTGTATAAAACCACCCCCCAACTTTTCCAGTTAAAATATAGAGTTTGGGATATACTCGCCGTATAAGACAACCCCTCTTCCAACACACACCAAATAAAAATTTAAAAAAATCAGATTTGATTTCAATATGGTAATTTTAATTCAAATGCTTATGCAGGTACTTAACAGGAAAACTGTCACTTATAAACACAACAAACTACAGCTCCCATGTTCCCTAGCATTTATTTCTGCAGTGTGTTTTGGACCTTACTTTTTAAAAAAAATAGTCCAGTTTTAAATGCTGCTTTAAAACTTATTTCCATCTCCCAGCTATCAGATGGTTGGGGGGAAATGAGAAAGTGTTGTTGGGGGGAAGGACTGCCAATATACAAGGTAATGCATTCTGGGGTATGTACAATTTGTAGCCAAGTAAGTGACCCTGGGCATGTCACACACTCTCAGCCTCAGAGGATGGTAATGGCAACCCCCATTTGAAGAAACATGCCAAGAAAACTCCATAAGATTGCCTTAGGGTTGCCATAAGTCGGAAAGGACTTGAAGACACACAAGAACAACAAAAAAGTCTGCCATTCTTTCATGGGTAGTACATAGGAATAGGAGCCAGCATGGTGTAGTGGTTTGAGTGTAGGACTATCACTCTGGAGACCTGGGTTTGATTCCCCACTCTGCCATGAAACTCACTGGGTGAACTTGGACAAGTCACACACTCTCAGCCTCAGGAGGCAACTTGCCAAGAAAACCCCATGATCACCATAAGTCAGGAACAATTTGAAGGCACACAACATACACATATAACCTCCAAGTTAAGGAACTTGGTTATTCTTTAGATAAATCTTCAAGGGTACACTCTCTTTCTCTCTCATTGTGCAGACTTATTTGTTAAAGAAGCCATGCCCAAGCAACACATCAAATTTGGCTGTGTCTGCATTGCAGAAATTTATTAAAGCAATTTGACACCGCTTTAACTGCCCTGGCTTAAGGCTATGGAATTCTGGGATTTGCAGTTTTGTGAGGTATTTAGCCTTTTCTGTCAGAGAGCTCTAGTACCACAAAGCAAACTGCCGATCCTAGGAGTCCATAGGATGGAGCCATGGCAGTTAAAGTGGTGTCAAACTGCATTATTTCTGCAGTGCAGATTCAGGCTGCATCCATATTGTAGATGCAGTTTGACACCACTTTAACTGCCATGGTTCCATATTATGAGAACTCTTGGATTTGTAGTTCAATGGGCTACTTAGGCAAACGGCTGCTTAGCCTTCTCTTTCCAGGACGTGCCCTCCATGTCCTCTCTCTGAGCATGGCTAAGAAGCATGGATTTACATTTATATTAATGTTTTTAGCTTTCTCTACATTTTTTTTCTTGTATGTCCTACATGTTTTGTAATGACTTGTCCTCCTTTGCATTGAACACATTTGGTCACCCTATCTGAGTATCAGACTATGACTCTGGAAGTGAGGGTTTGAGTCCCCGCTTGGCCATGAAACCCACTGAGTGACCTTGGGCAAGTCACACTCTCTCAGCCTCAGGAGAAGGCAATGGCAAACTCCCTCTGAAGAAACCTTGCCAAGCAAACACCTTAGGGTTGCTGTAAGTTGGAAACGACTCAAGGGCATACAACAACAACAACAATCTTAGAAGTGGCTTCCTTCTTCTCCTCCCCCCCCCCCCAATTCTCACCCTCCTCCTTCTCTCCCCTCCATTTGCCTTCTTCTCTGCCTGGGTCCCTTCTTCTCTCCCCTCCGTTTGCCTTCTTCTCTGCCTGGGTCCTTTCTTCTCTCCCCTCCATTTGCCTTCTTCTCTCCCTGGGTCCTTTCTTCTCTCCCCTCCGTTTGCCTTCTTCTCTGCCTGGGTCCCTTCTTCTCTCCCCTCCATTTGCCTTCTTCTCTGCCTGGTTCCCTTCTTCTCTCCCCTCCATTTGCCTTCTTCTCTGCTTGGGTCCTTTCTTCTCTCCCCTCCATTTGCCTTCTTCTCTGCCTGGGTCCCTTCTTCTCTCCCATCTGTTTGCCTTCTTCTATGCCTAGGTCCCTTCTTCTCTCCCCTCCACCCTTCTCCTTCTCTGCCTTTGGTCCTTTCTTCTCTCCCCTCCGTTTGCCTTCTTCTCTGCCTGGGTTGCTTCTTCTCTCCCCTCCATTTGCCTTCTTCTCTGCCTGGGTCCGTCCTTCTCTCCCCTCCATTTGCCTTCTTCTCTGCCTGGGTCTGTCCTTCTCTCCCCTCCATTTGCCTTCTTCTCTGCCTGGGTCCTTTCTTCTCTCCCCTCCATTTGCCTTTTTCTCTGCCTGGGTCCCTTCTTCTCTCCCATCTGTTTGCCTTCTTCTATGCCTAGGTCCTGTCTTCTCTCCCCTCCACCCTTCTCCTTCTCTGCCTTGGGTCCTTTCTTCTCTCCCCTCCGTTTGCCTTCTTCTCTGCCTGGGTCCTTTCTTCTCTCCCCTCCATTTGCCTTCTTCTCTGCCTGAGTCCCTTCCTCTCTCCCCTCCGTTTGCCTTCTTCTCTGCCTGGGTACTTTCTTCTCTCTCCTCTGTTTGCCTTCTTCTCTGCCTGGGTCCTTTCTTCTCTCCCCTCCGTTTGCCTTCTCTGCCTGGGTCCCTTCTTCTCTCTCCTCTGTTTGCCTTCTTCTCTCCCTGGGTCCTTTCTTCTCTCCCTTCCTTTTGCCTTCTTCTCTGCCTGGGCCCTTTCTTCTCTCCCCTCCGTTTGCCTTCTTCTCTACCTGGGTCCCTTCTTCTTTCCCTTCTGTTTGCCTTCTTCTCTGCCTGGGTCCCTTCTTCTCTCACCTCCATTTGCCGCCTTCTCTGACTGGGTCCTTTCTTCTCTCCCCTCCATAGTTAATGGGGTGCAAGTGGTTGGATCCTTAGGCGGGAGTGATCATGTCCTCCTGGAGTTTATTATACAGTGGAAAGGAGAAGCCAGGCATAGTCAGACACGCATTCTAGACTTTAGGAAAGCTGATTTTACTAAACTTAGAGAAATACTGGGGGTGATCCCATGGACAGGAATACTAAAAGAGAAGGGAGTTCAAGACGGATGGGAGTTTCTCAAAAGGGAGATACTGAAGGCACAATTTCAAACCGTGCCAACGAGGAGGAAGAATGGGAGGTGTCTCAAGAAACCAGGATGGATGACTAAGGAACTTGCAACTGAACTATGTTTTAAACGGAACATGTATAAGAAATGGAAAAATGGGGAAATCACCAAAGAGGAATTCAAACAAATAGCTAGCACGTGTAGGGTTAAAGTCAGAAAAGCTAAAGCGCAGAATGAAATCAGGCTTGCTGGAGCGGTTAAGAACAATAAAAAGGGCTTTTGGGGGTATGTCAGTAGCAAAAGGAAAAAGAAGGAAATGGTAGGGCCACTGTGTGGAGAAGATGGCAAAAAGTTAACAGGGGACAGAGAAAAGGCAGAATTACTCAACACCTTCTTTGCTTCAGTCTTCTCAGAAAAGGCAAAGGGTGCTCAACTTGAGGATAATGGAGCAGAGGACAGAATAGAATTTCAGCACAGAATAAGTAAAGAGATAGTACAGAAACATCTGGTTAATCTAGATGAATATAAGTCTCCAGGACCAGATGAATTACATCCAAGGGTATTAAAAGAACTAGCAAATTTAATATCGGAACCATTGGCAATAATCTTTGAGAATTCCTGGAAAACAGGAGAGGTCCCAGCGGACTGGAGGAGGGCAAATGTTGTCCCCATCTTCAAAAAGGGGAAAAAAGAGGATCCCAACAATTATCGTCCAGTTAGTCTGACATCAATACCCGGAAAGATTCTGGAGCAGATCATTAAACAGAGAGTCTGTGAACATCTGGAAGATAATTTCATAATCACAAAAAGTCAACATGGGTTTCAGAGAAACAGGTCATGCCAGACAAATCTGATCTCTTTTTTTGATAAAATTACCAGCTTGGTAGATGAAGGGAATGCTGTGGATATAGTATATCTTGATTTCAGTAAGGCCTTTGACAAGGTTCCCCATGACATTCTTGCAAGCAAGTTGGTAAAATGTGGGCTAGACAAAGTAACTGTTACATGGATTTGTAATTGGTTAACTGGTCGAACCCAAAGGGTGCTCAACAATGGCTCCTTTTCAACTTGGAAAGAAGTGACCAGTGGGGTGCCACAGGGCTCTGTCCTGGGCCCAGTGCTATTCAATATCTTTATTAATGACTTGGATGACGGTATTGGGGGCATAGTTATCAAATTTGCAGACTACACCAAATTAGGAGGAGTAGCTAATACCCCAGAGGACAGGATCAAAATTCAAAATGACTTGAACAGACTAGAAAGTTGGGCCAAAGCTAACAAAATGAAATTCAACACAGAGAAATGTAAGGTACTGCACTTAGGGCGGAAAAACGAAAAGTACAGATATACGATGGGGGACACCTGGCTGAATGAGACTACCTGTGAAAGGGATCTAGGAATCCAGGTGGACCACAAGTTGAACATGAGTCAACAGTGCGATGCAGCAGCTAAAAAGGCCAATGCAGTTTTAGGCTGCATCAGTAGAAGTATAGTGTCTAGATCAAGAGAAGTAATAGTGCCACTCTATTCTGCTTTGGTCCGGCCTCACCTGGAATACTGTGTCCAGTTCTGGGCACCACAATTCAAAAAGGATGTGGAGAAACTGGAGGGTGTCCAAAGGAGGGCAACTAAAATGGTGAAGGGTCTGGAAAGCAAGCCCTATGAGGAACGACTTAGGGAGCTGGGGATTTTTAGCCTGGAGAAGAGAAGGCTGAGAGGTGATATGATAGCTGTGTTTAAATATTTGAAGGGATGTCATATCGAGGAGGGAACAAGTTTGTTTTCTGCTGCTCCAGAGACTAGGACCCGAAACAAAGGATGCAAGCTGCAAGAAAAGAGATTCCACCTCAACATTAGGAGGAACTTCCTGACAGTAAGGGCGGTTCGACAGTGGAACACACTCCCTCGGAGAGTAGTGGAGTCTCCTTCCTTGGAGGTCTTTAAGCAGAGGCTGGATGGCCATCTGTCGGGGATGCTTTGATTGGGAGTTCCTGCATGGCAGGGGGGTTGGACTGGTTGGACTTGTGGTCTCTTCCAACTCTATGATTCTATGATTCTCTCCCCTCCATTTGCCTTCTTCTCTGCCTGGGTCCCTTCTCTCTCCTCTGTTTGCCTTCTTCTCTGCCTGGGTCCTTTCTTCTCTCTCCTCTGTTTGCCTTCTTCTCTCCCTGGGTCCTTTTTTCTCTCCCTTCCGTTTGCCTTCTTCTCTGCCTGGGCCCTTTCTTCTCTCCCCTCTGTTTGCCTTCTTCTCTGCCTGGGTCCTTTCTTCTCTCCCCTCCATTTGCCTTCTTCTCTGCCTGGGTCTTTTCTTCTCTCCCCTCCGTTTACCTTCTTCTCTGCCTGGGTCCTTTCTTCTCTCCCCTCCGTTTGCCTTCTTCTCTGCCTGGGTCCTTTCTTCTCTCCCTTCCGTTTGCCTTCTTCTCTGCCTTGCGTCCCTTCTTCTCCCCCCTCCGTTCTCCTCCTCCTCCTCCTCTACCCGGCGTATAAGATGACCCCCGACTTTTGAGACCCTTTTCTAGGGTTAAAAAGTCATCTTATATGCCGGAAAATACAGTACCCTTATGGGTATCACCTCAAGAAGCAATTTTTGGAAGGTGGCGAGAAATACCGGACTGAAATATTTTTAAAAAGACAAGAAAAGAATTATATGAACTAAAGCCAATAGAAGAATTAAAAGAACTGGATAAAAATATCCATTGGTTTCCATACAAACAACTGGCAAATAGATTCAAAGTGGATCTCAAGAAAGTAGGATTTGAAGAAACCGAAAACGAATTATACAAAGTGATAAAACAAAATGGGAAAAAAATAACTTCTAAATATTACAAGATATTACAAGAAAGAGAATTAGAACAAGATGTCATAAAATAAACAATGATCAGATGGGCAAAAGACATTGGAAAAGACAAGAAAAAGTGCACAAAAGTTTACTTAATGCCAAGATTTGAAGGAAAATTACCTTAAAATGGAACAAGAATGGTATTTAACGCCAACAAAATTAGCAAAAATTTATAAAAACGGCAACAACAGATGTTGGAAATGTAACCAAACTACAGGAAGCTGGCTTCATATAGTGGAATTGTGATAGAATTAAAAAATATTGGATGAATGTCCACAAAACAATGTGTGAAATATTTAAAATAAAATATGACTTATTACCAGAAATATATCTATTGAATATGATGAACAAGATTCCGGAGAAGACAGAAAAGAAGTATGGAAGGGTACTGTTATATATGATAACGTTAGCACGAATAACATTAGCAAAAAAATTGATGGAAATTCCTTTGATTGGGGAATGGCTTACAAGACTTATTGAAATGATGAGTATGGATATACTTACGGCAAGGTTGAATAAGCATAATTTAGAAAAAGTTGAACAAGACTGGGCCCCAATAATGCAATACTGCAAAAAAGAAAACCTAACTATGTAAGGACTTATAATCTGTTGAAATGAATATTGTTAAATGAATGTATAGAAATCTCAATATAAAGATATTGAGATTTAGATATGAATGATCAAAAATGTTAAAGCTTGGGTTGTAGCACATAGAGGATCTAAATGGTATAATACATTGAAGATGAAGATAATAAGAGTAAATTGAAAAATAGTTGATGTCAAACTGGAGATTCAATGGAAGTTAACTGTATATAATGCAAATATATATTGAAAATGATATGAATATTTCATTATAGTTTTGAAAGAAATGTATCTTTTAATAAAATTATTTTTTTAAAAAATCACTCTTTCCAACAGTATTGATGCAAAGATCTTATAATCCATATTTAACAGAGAAATTGGTCTGTAGTTCATTACTTCTGATGGGTCATGATCTTCTTTGGGTATTAGTGTAATTAGAGCATTTCTCCCAGGAATTGGGTATCCTCCCTTGGTCAATCTCTTTTGAGATTCTGTATAACGGGAATGTCAGTTCTGCTGCAAATGTGTTGTAATATTATACTGTGAACTGCTGGGTCCCAGGGATTTTCCTGCTTTTGCCTTTCCAATTGCTTCTGCTATTTCAGAAATTGAAAATGATTTATTTTATTTCTTTGCTCTTCTGATATTCTTGGGATTTCCTCCTTTTCCAGGCATTTCTGTATTTCTCCTTTTCTTTCCTCCAATGTTGCTTGCTCTCTAAACAATGTAGAGTAGTAATTATAAAATATTTCCTTGATTTTCCTTGCTGTGTATGGTATTCTCCTTTATCCTTAACCCTCAGTATTATCTTTCTTTAATCTACATGATAGCCACTTTCCTGGTCTGTTTGTGTTTTCAAAATATCTTTGCTTAATAAATTTTAATTTGTTTGCAATTTCTCATATTGTTTCTTGTGAGAGTTGTTCCCAAGGTTTTGAATCTCGTTTTTTAGCTTTATCTTTTCTGGATATCTTTTCAATTCTCATTCCTTTTCTTTTAGTTCTGTTATTTTTTTCTACCTTTTTTTCCTTCCTCAATATTGCTTCTTGTTGAATTAATATCCCTCTTGCCACCACTTTGCCTGCCTCTCAAACTATGGCCATAGATGTACCTTGATCCATATTTTTCTGGAAGTAACATGTTAATTCCTTCTTCAGCATTTTTACTAATTCTTCATTTTTTAATAGAGTATCTTTTAATTTCAAAGAATACTCCTGTTTTCTTACTCTAATTGTCAGTAGGATGGGATTATGATCCGAAAAGGTTATTGGGAGTGATTCCATTTTCTGGATGTTCTTACTCATTATTTTAGATACCAAAAATGAGTCTATTCTCGACCAGGTTTGGTGCCTGTCAGAGAAATGTGTACTCTTTTTCTTCACCATGTTTATATCTCCACACATCTAGCAAATTCAGATTTTCTATTAGTTCTACAGTCAGCCCGCCTTATCCATGGATTTTTTATCCACAGATCCAAGCATCTATGGTATGAAAATATTTTTAAAAATATACAAATTCCAAAAGGCAAACCTTGATTTTGCCATTTTATATAAGGGACACTATTTTGCTAAACCATTATACTTAATGGGACTTGAGCATACACATCTTGTGTTATCCATGGGAGATCCTGGAACCAAACCCCAGTGGATAACAAGGACCCACTGTATAGCCATCTGTGGCAGTGTTGTTGTTTTTTTGTTTGTTTGTTTGGTTGGTTGGTTGGTTTTTTTTAAATTAACTTTGGATGTCCTATCTAAACTAGGATCTATAACACCATTCCAATCTTCTGTGATGATTATTTCTTCATAGTCATATTCAGTTATCTTTTTGTGTAATTTTCTATAAAGAGTTGATTTATTCTCTGTCAGTGCATATATACCAACCAGCAGAACTTTCACTTCTTGGAGTTGTAGTTGTACAGCTATCTGTTGTTCTTCCGAGTCTTTAAAGATCTCTTTAGCCACTATCCTTTTGTTAATTTAAGTAACAAACCCTTTCTTTTTATGTTTTTGTTGTTGTTGTAAATAAGTCTCCTAGTTTGGGTTTTTTTTAAGATACTTTACTTTTTCTGTTCTTCTGTGTATCTTTTAAAGACATATTATGTCTAATTTGAGCCTTTTCAAGTAGTGGAATATTTTCCTCCTCTTACACACAGAGTTGATTCCGTGAATATTCCAAGATAAGATTTTTTTCGCTCATCATCTTCTATTTTTTAAATCTTTTATTCCCTTTTTGGTTTTTCCTTTTTCCTTTTTCTTCCTTTAATAATAAATCCTCTTCTTCATCATCTAAATGTTCTTCCTCTTTTCCTAGCTCTTTATCTTTTACTCCTTCCTTCAACTCTCCTGCTCCTACTGTTTCTTGAGTTAAATCTGTTTTCCTCTGATGATCTACTTCTGAAACATCCTTGTGTTTTTTTTTTACTTTAGTAGTAGTATTAATAATTTTTTTACTTTAGTAGTAGTATTAATAATATGTCTTTTTTTTTTGCTTCAGTAAAAAGGACACCCCTTCAATCTTTTCCCATCTGTAGTTTATGCCTTTCTTCTTTAAATGTTGAATTAGAAATGTATATTCCTTCCTCTGTCTTAACACTTGCGGAGGTATGTCCTTGAAGATATTGGCTCCTTGGTTTTCAATAATTAGATTCTTTGTAATTTTTGTCTAAGATTAGATCCCTCACCTTTTCCCTTACAAAATATATGACAGTATCTCTCTGTTTATTTCTGTAGTTTGCCACCTATGAGTAAATTCTATATAATATATCAGTTTCTTAGTCCAATTGCTCTGCTGGTTACCCTATAAAATCTGCTAATGGTGGGATTATCCATGCACTTAAGTCTTCATTTGTTTGTTCATTCATATGCATTTTTTTTGAAATTAGACTTTAGTCAATGTCTTCAGTGTTTCAGCATGTTGATTCACTTGTAAATTTTGTGTTCTTTTCTCCAATTTATCTGATTTCTCTTTTAGTTCTGTTATCTTAGAGTTAATTATCTTTATTTCTTCTGTTATTATCTGCAGTTTCTGTTTAAATTTGTTCATTTCTTCCTTTATATCAGCTTTAATTTCTTCTCTCAATTCTTTCATCTCTGTTCTGATTTGTTCTCTTATTTCTGACTGAATTTCTATTCTATTTTTTTTTTATTTCCTCCAGGATCAATAAGTTGGGATCTAAACTTTTTGGAGATTCCATTGAAGGTCCTCTTTGTGTCTATGTTTGCATCTTAGATTGCACTATTGCCCTTCTTGTGCCTAAAGCCATATTATTGTTATTTTTAGTTTTGTTTTCCTTCTTAGTTCTATTATTTTCCTACTATATAGTACTATACAGTATCTCGTTTCCTTTCCCTCTCCTTGTAAGCTATCAATAAACTTTGCTTATCTCAAAATAAATTTTGTTCAATTCAATTTATACCCTTTTGCACACTTCAAACTAAATCAATAATTTAGCGACTTCAAATGAATTATTCAATATCTCTATCACAGTCCTGTTACTTTGCTTATTCTTATTGTATATACATATATAATTAACTTCAATATGTCTACAGTTAATAAAATCCTTTAAAGCTGTTCCCCCCTCAATCAAATATTCAAATCAATAGGACATTTCTGGAACAGTCTGATAATGAAATAGTCTATATGTTATTTGATAAACTATAATTGACAATGAATGTGTATGAATACATATTAAATGAACATTATTATAAACCCTATTCCCTAAATTCATTAATTGTTTTTATCTCTTCACAGTAAATTCATTCAGTCTAATTGAATCAGTTCACTTCAATAAATCAATTCATTAAATTCCTACAATCTAATTAAATCACTAATTGATATCAATCTTGATTATTCAAACTGCAGAAATATAGGAAGAGGCAAACACCGATCCCCCCTCATAATTATACATTTGTATTTTATAATCAGTTCACTTAATCGCCTTATGCCCTCCTTAAATTATCATTCCACACCCTCTTTCCAATAGACCACCTATAAATGTTAACCAGTCAATTTATCATTTAAGTAAATCCTGAACATATCAAATATTCAATAGATTATGTTATTCTTATCAGTCTGTGTATTTCTTTGTTTCTCTGTGTTTCTTTATGTCAGAACATATGTTTACTTTTACTTCTTCTTCTTCTTTTCTTTTTCCATTCATTTCATTTCCTCTTGGGTATCTCTTTTGAGCTCTTATGGGTGTGCTGTTAGGATATGAATGGGATATATAGTCAAAGGTGAAATGTAAAGATGTGTGTGTGTCTGTAATTTTCCACTTGAGAACAGTTTCTGGACAAGGCACAAACAATATTTAGAGAAACAGGGTGAATCAATGCCAGGTGGTAACAGAGACATCAACAATGTACTTTCCCAGAGGTAAAACTAATAGAACCAGACTTTATTATAGATAACAAAGAGATATCAAATACGTAAACATCGTTAGCTTGGGAAAGTTACTCACGTGGTGGATGATGGACAGCAAGAGGCTGGGTTAGCATACATCATACAGACATTATCCAATTAACATAAAGTTAACACCTAGAAGGTGGAGTATGGGATGGGCTTAAAAAAATCCTTTGTCTAAGAATTGTTTATTGTTCAAGATGTGAACGTGTGAGCGTGTGTGGATGCAGTGGTTTTAACTGCAACAAGTTGGATCCTAATGCTTTTGGGATTGTTAAAGATGTAATCTTGTATGGCTGAACTGGACAAGTTCATCACAATGGATTTTACTTAGTTATCTTATTTTTACTTTTTATATGCATTAATAAAGCTATGCTTTTGGACTTTACAATGTGTCTTCTTGACTGAGAAGCTGAGCCAGTTGATGGCAAATCTACACAGTGGCTGTGGATCACAGCAGCCAGCTTGTCCTGCAGACTCTGCTGGGTGCCAAAGGGCATCACTACAACACTCATCATCCACACACCAACAAGTGCTTCCTTTCTCTGACATGTTGTAGACACACACTCCACAGTCTCTACTCCCTGATGATTTCCCCCCCTTTTCCTTCTTTTCCTTCTACATCCTCTGCTCTCTTTTTCACTCTTTCCACTATCTTATTTTAAATTTATTCAGATGGTTGCTTCAAAGTCACTTCAGAATTGCTTTTACAGCTGCATTAGTAAGTCCCATATCTGTGTCTATAGTGTCTGTGGTTTGTCACAAATCCAGCATTTGATTGAGAGTTGTTTAAGAATTGTTAAGTGGTGGTTTAATTCATTTGATGTGCAGTGGCTAGATATATGTTCATGCTATTGAGTCTTTCTTTGGAACAAGCACCTGGCTATTCAGGCCTTCCTGGGGCACCTGCTCTCAGATAAACAGAGCAGGACTACTGAGAATGGAGGATTTGTAAAAAAAAAAAAAAAAAAAAAAAAAAAAAGTCTGAGGAACTGGAGCTTCCTATCTGAGCTGGGATTGAACCTGAGTCCAGTGGGGTTTAGTGCTCAGTAAGGATGGATCCTGTTGGGCCTGGAGAGAAGAACAAGTGGGGTGCCACAGGGTTCTGTCCTGGGCCCAGCGCTATTCAACATCTTTATCAAAGACTTGGATGAAAGAATAGGGGACATGCTTATCAAATTTGCAGATGACACCAAATTAGGAGGGATTGCTAGTAGCTCAGAGGACAGCATCAAAATTGAAAATTACCTTAATAGATTAGAAAGCTGGGCCAAAGCTAACAAATGAATTTCAATAGGGAGAAATGTAAGGTACTACAATTAGGGCAAAAAAATGAAATACATAGATATAGGATGGGGGACACCTGGCTTAATGAGACTACATGTGAAAGGAATCTAGGAGTCCTAGTAGTCTACACATTGAACATAGGTCAACAGTGTGATGTGGCAGCTAAAGAGGCCAATGCAATTCTAGGCTGCATCAATACAAGTATAATATCTAGATCAAGGGACGTAATAGTGCCACTGTACTCTGGCTTGGCCAGGCCTCACCTGGAATACTGTGTCCAGTTCTGGGTACCACAATTCAAAAAGGATGTTGACAAATTGGAGTGTATCCAGAGGAAGGTGACCAAAATAGTGAAGGGTCTGGAAACCATGCCTTATGAGGAAAGACTTAGGGACCTGGGTATGGTTAGCCTGGAAAAGAGAAGGTTAATAGGTGATATTATAGCCTTGTTGAAATATTTGAAGGGATGTCATATTGAGGATGGAGCAAGCTTGCTTTCTGCTGCTCCAGAGACTAGGACTCGGAACAGTGGATGCCAGCTACAGGAGAAGAGATTCCACCTAAACATTAGGAGGAATATCCTGACAGTAAGGGCTATTCAACCGTAGAACACACTCCCTTGGAGTGTGGTGGAGTCTCCTTCTTTGGACGCTTTTAAACAGAGGTTGGATGGCCATGTGTTTGGCATGCTTTGATTGTGAGTTCCTGCATGGCAAAGGGTTGAACTGGATGGCCCTTGTGGTCTCTTTCAACTCTATGATTTCCACACTGGAAGACCTCCACAGGTGGCTTCTTTAGGAATCTAGAGGATCACTAGTGCCACTCTATGGTCAATATCTGGAGGGTGGTGAGATTTAAAAAACCCTTCCCTGAAAATCGTAAGGCTCAGGCAGGCTCTTATGGGGAAATGCAGGCTATCAGATAGTCTGGATCTAAAGCATAAGAGGGAGCATAGCATCTCTTCTTTTGTTGTCATGATTCATTAGTCTTTAAGATTGTATGGCTTTAATCTGTTCCTCATACTCTGAAATGCTTTGTCACAATTATTATTTTCTGGTTTTCTTCACAGCAGAAAACCGGAAGAAAACATGCCTATGTGCTAAGTTTGGGAAGTATTCTAGGCAAAAACTGGAACTTACTAAGCAAGCTCAACATTCAGAAGAGGAAAGTTATATCCAAGAGAAACCCTACAAAGATAATCTATCTAGGAAAGGTTTTCCTCAAAATACAGCACTTGTGCCTTGCAAGACACCCCATGCTGTAAAGAAACATTTTAGGTATGAAATTTCTGTGAAAGGTTTTGATTACAAATTGTACAGTGTGAACCACCAAGAAGCCCATACAGTAAAGAAACCACACAAATGCCGGAAGTGTGGGAAACGCTTTGCATACAATTCACTATTTATGAAACATTTAAAAGTGCACAGAGACTTTGTGAGTCACTGGATAAACCACTGCAAATGCCAGCAGTGTGGGAAATGTTTTGCTCAAAAACCAGGCCTTGTGAAGCACCAGAGAGTTCACACAGGAAAGAAACTATATAAATATGGCAAGAGTGGCAATTGTTTTGGTAACAGTTTTCATCTTGTGAACCACCAGAGACTGCACACAGGTGAGAAACCCTACAAATGTCAAAAGTGCAGAAAAGGTTTTACTCAGAAAGCAGGCCTTGTGAAGCATCAGAGAATCCACACAGGAGAGAAACTATACAAATGCCAGCAGTGTCGGAAATGTTTTGCTGACAAGTCAGTCCTTTCAAAGCATCAGAGAGTCCACACAGGAGAGAGGCCATACAAATGCCAGCAGTGTGGGAAATGTTTTGCTTCCAAGTCAAATCTTCAAATACACCAGAGAGTCCACACAGGAGAGAAACCATACATGTGCCAGCAGTGTGGAAAATGTTTTTCTCAGAGAATAATCCTTCTGAACCATGAGAGTGTCCACACAGGAGAGAGACCATACACATGCCAGCAGTGTGGGAAAGCTTTTGCTCGCAAGTCACAGCTTGAGAAACATAAGAGAGTACACACAGGAGAGAAACCATATGAATGCCAGCCATGTGGAAAATGTTTTGCTTCCAAGTCAAATCTTCAAATACACCAGAGAGTCCACACAGGAGAGAAACCATACATGTGCCAGCAGTGTGGAAAATGTTTTTCTCAGAAGATATCCCTTCTGAACCATGAGAGAGTCCACACAGGAGAGAAACCATACAAATGCCAGCAGTGTGGAAAATGCTTTGCTGATAAGCCACACCTTGTGACCCACCAGAGACTCCACACAGGAGAGAAACCATACAAATGCCAGCAATGTGGGAAAGGCTTTGTTCTGAAGTCAAACCTTCGGGTCCATCAGAGTGTCCACACAGGAGAGAAGCCATACAAATGCCAGCAGTGTGGAAAATGCTTTGCTCATAAGTTCTCCCTTTTGAATCATCAGACTCTCCACACAGGAGAGAAACCATACACATGCCAGCAATGTGGGAAAGGCTTTGCTCAGAAGTCACACCTTGTGGCCCATCAGAGTTTCCACACAGGAGAGAAACCATACACATGCCAGCAGTGTGGAAAATGTTTTGCTGACAAGTCACAGCTTGAGAGACATCAGAGAGTCCATACAGGAGAGAAACCATACACATGCCAGCAGTGTGGGAAAGGTTTTGCTGACAAGTCACAGCTTGAGAGACATCAGAGAGTCCATACAGGAGAGAAACCATACAAATGCCAGCAATGTGGGAAAGGCTTTGCTCGGATGTCAAACCTTGTGACCCATCAGAATGCCCACACAGGACACAAACCATACATATGCCAGCAGTGTGGGAAAGGCTTTGCTCACAGGTCAAACCTTTCAAAGCATCAGAGAGTCCATACAGGAGAGAGACCATACACATGCCAGGTGTGTGGGAAAGGCTTTGCTCAGAAGTCACAGCTTGATAGACATCAGAGAGTCCACACAGGAGAGAAACCATACAAATGCCAACAATGTGGGAAAAGCTTTGCTCTGAAGTCAAACCTTGTGGCCCATCAGAGTGTCCACACAGGAGAGAAACCATACAAATGCCAAGACTGTGGGAAGTGTTTTGCTGACAAATCTTCCTGTGTGAAGCATCAGAGAGTCCACACAGGAGAGAAACCATACAAATGCCAGCAGTGTGGAAAATGCTTTGCTCATAGGTTCTCCCTTTTGAATCATCAGACAGTCCACACAGGAGAGAAACCATACAAATGCCAGCAATGTGGGAAAGGCTTTGGTCAGAAGTCATACCTTGTGGCCCATCAGAGTGTCCACACAGGAGAGCAACCATATAAATGCCAGGACTGTGAGAAGTGTTTTGCTGACAAGTCTTCCTTTGTGAAGCATCATATTGTCCACACAGGAGAGAAACCATACAAATGCCAGCAGTGTGGAAAATGCTTTGCTCATAAGTTCTCTTTTTTGAATCATCAGACTCTCCACACAGGAGAGAAACCATACAAATGCCAGCAATGTGGGAAAGGCTTTGGTCAAAAGTCACACCTTCTGGCCCATCAGAATGTTCACACAGGAGAGAAACCATACACATGCCAGCAGTGTGGGAAATGTTTTGCTCAAACGTCAAACCTTTCAAAGCATCAGAGAGTCCATACAGGAGAGAGACCATACACATGCCAGCAGTGTGGAAAAGGTTTTGCTCATAAGTTCTCCCTTTTGAATCATCAGCTAATCCACACAGGAGAGAAACCATACAAATGCCAGCAATGTGGGAAAGGCTTTGGTCAGAAGTCATACCTTGTGGCCCATCAGAGTGTCCACACAGGAGAGAAACCATACACATGCCAGGAGTGTGGAAAATGTTTTGCTTACAGGTCAGCCCTTTTCACTCATCAGAGAGTCCACACAGGAGAGAAACCATACAAATGCCAAGACTGTGGGAAGTGGTTTTCTGACAAGTGTTCCTTTGTGAAGCATCAGAGAATCCACACAGGAGAGAAACCATACAAATGCCAGGAGTGTGGGAAATGTTTTGCTGGCAAGTCTTCTCTTGTGAGGCACCAGAGAATCCACACAGCAGAGAGACCACAAACGTGCCAGAAGTTGGAAAATGCTTTGCTCATAAGCCACACCTTGTGATCCACGAGAGACTCCACACAGGAGATGCAAGCAATGCGGGAAAGGCTTTGTTCAGAAGTCACACCTTGTGGCCCATCAGAGTGTCAACACAGGTGAGAAACTATACAAATGCCAATAGTGTGGAAAATGCTTTGCTCAAAATTCACATCTTTTGAAGAAATCAGAGAATCCACAGAGAGAAATCATTCAATTGTTATATTTGTATTTTTCCCCCTCAAAATTCACATCTTTTGAGTGGGGGGGGTCCATACAGGAGACAAACTATACAGACCACAGGACTGTGGAAAATATTTTTCTGAAAATTCACACCTTTTCAGGCATGAAGAAGTCCACATTAAAGAAAAACTGTTGAAATACCAGCAGTATAGAAAAGTTTTGTTTGGATGGGCAGCCTTCATACATCTTCATTGTTTCTTGAAAAGGCCTATCAAAATCTAATTTGAGTCTATTTCTGCTTCAAAACTTTTTTTTAACTTTATTGTAAATATTACAATTACAATGACAACATTCCAACTACTCATATTAACAACCAACTTAAAATACCACCAAGAAATTACACAATAAAAAAAATCACAAGTCACAAAATCATTCTTCTTACATTACATCTAAGGGTATTAAAAGAACTGGCAAATGTAATATCGGAACCATTGGCAATAATCTTTGAGAATTCCTGGAGAACAAGAGAAGTCCCAGCAGACTGGAGGAGGGCAAACGTTGTCCCCATCTTCAAAAAGGGAAAAAAAAGAGGATCCAAACAATTATCATCCAGTTAGTCTGACATCAAAACCCAGAAAGATTCTGGAACAGATAATTAAACAGAGAGTCTGTGAACATCTGGAAGGTAATTCTATAATCACAAAAAGTCAACATGGGTTTCAGAGAAACAAGTCATGCCAGACAAATCTGATCTCTTTTTTGATAAAATTACCAGCTTGGTAGATGAAGGGAATGCTGTGGATATAGTATATCTTGATTTCAGTAAAGCCTTTGACAAGGTTCCCCATGACATTCTTGCAAACAAGCTGGTAAAATGTGAGCTAGACAAAGTAACTGTTACATGGATTTGTAATTGGTTGACTGGCCGAACCCAAAGGGTGCTCAACAATGGCTCCTTTTCAACCTGGAAAGAAATGACCAGTGGGGTGCCACAGGGCTCTGTCCTAGGCCCAGTGCTATTCAATATATTTATTAATGATTTAGATGACAGTATTAGGGGCATAGTTATCAAATTTGCAGACTACACCAAATTAGGAGGCGTAACTAATACCCCAGAAGACAGGATCAAAATTCAAAGTGACTTGAACAGACAAGAAAGCTGGGCCAAAGCTAACAAAATGAAATTCAAGATGGAGAAATGTAAGGTACTGCACTTAGGGCGGAAAAACGAAAAGCACAGATATACGATGGGGGACATCTGGCTGAATGAGACTACATGTGAAAGGCATCTAGGAGTCCAGGTAGACCACAAGTTGAACATGAGTCAATAGTGTGATGCAGCAGCTAAAAAGGCCAATGCAATTTTAGGCTGCATCAATAAAAGTATAGTGTCTAGATCAGGGGTAGGCAACCTTTTTGAGCTGGGGGCCAGGTTGCTGTCCCTCAGACAATTGGGGGGCCAAAGCACCAAAAATTAATTATAATTAATTAAAATTAAAATTAAAATTAAAAATTAAAACAAATAAAAATATATGCATGCACACTCTCTCAGCCCCAGAAAAGCCATGGCAAACCCCCTGTGGAGATTTTGCCAAGAAAACCCCAAGAACAAGTAATAACAACAATAATCAATATCATCATTGTGGGGGGCGGCGGCGTTGGCAGGACCGGCCTGGGGCCGGTTCAAAGGCCTTGGGGGGCCTCATCCGGCCCCCGGGCCTTAGGTTGCCTACCCCTGGTCTAGATCAAGAGAAGTAATAGTGCCACTCTATTCTACTTTGATCAGGCCTCATCTGGAATACTGTGTCCAGTTTTGGGCACCACAATTCAAAAAGGATGTGGAGAAACTGGAGTGTGTCCAAAGGAGGGCAACTAAAATGGTGAAGGGTCTGGAAACCATGAATCCCTATGAGGAACGACATAGGGAGCTGGGGATGTTTAGCCTGGAGAAGAGAAGGTTAAGAGGTGATATGATAGCCGTGTTTAAATATTTGAAGGGATGTCATATTGAGGAGGGAACAAGCTAGTTTTCTGCTGCTCCAGAGACTAGGACCCGGAACAATGGATGCAAGCTCCAGGAAGAGATTCCACCTCAACAACTGTATGATTTTATGATTCTATGAATTATCTTGCATTTTAGCTTTGATCCTCTGCAGGAGAGCAGGAAATAGGATGTTGGAATATGGATGGGATATGCAATCAAAGTGGAAATGTAGAGATGTGTGTCAAAAATCTCTTCTGAGAAAAGTGTCTAAATAAACAAAGAGGACTCAGCCTGCAGGTGGTTTGAAAGCCAATACAGTTTCACACTGAACAGGATAACAAAGTCTTTGAGCCTGGGAAACAGGATACTGGAAGGTAAACATATGAACTCATCTGGTTTGCATGAGAACCAGGTCACATGGGGAGTGACACACAGCTAGGGGCTGGTCTAGAGGCTGGCATAAAGCTGATCATCCTATCATTATGTAGGTTGCCACCCAGGAGATGGAGTTATGGGATGGGCCAAGGGTTCCTTTCTTCTTTGTTAAGAACTTGCTTTGCTTTCGACTGAAGAAGAAGAAGAAGTGATCCTATGATTTCTATCATCTGCAAGATGGATTGTATATAGTTATTTTCTGTTTTTACTATGTAACAAAGCTTTACTTTGGATTTACAATTGTGTCTTCATGGAAACAGCATTTTCCAGGATGGCTAGTGAAAGGAAGCAGTCTTCTGATCTCTGCTACATTTACATCACACAAATCAATATAGGAAGCATTTATGGGCTACCCAGATGGTTACTTGATCAGATGTTCTTCTGTTATTTTTATGTTGGAAATACCATTATTTTGTTGTTGTTGTAGATGGGAAGCCTGCACAGGTAGATATCATGCATAGTTTGTGCTTTAACTTTCAAGCTTCTGCAAATAGCCAGTCTGGTGCAGAGGGTGGAAGGGCAAAGGAGATGGGTTGCCAGGTTGGAAGGGGTTTGGGGTTAGTCAGCAGCCACAGTTGAGTGTAAGGATGGTTTCGGCCTCTTGTTCCTCACCCTCCCCAGTGATTCTCTCTCTTTTTGCTAAAACTTCATAACTGTGAGGAGAGAGAGGAGAGGAGAGGATCTGCTCTTTTTGTTGGCTGCCTCTGTCCTGCAGTAAGACCAACAGCAGCCTGGTGTAGGGCACTGGACAAAAGCCAAAACAGAATGCAACCAGCCAGAACAGGCCATTTTTGAAAGAGTTTGAAGCCAAAGGCATTGGACTATGTTGGACACTTGAGAACAAATTTTTACAAGGGAAACAATAGTCTTTTTTCTTAATTTTTTTAGCTACATTGTTGTTACAGTTGAGTTACACTGTTCCCTTTTTCAGCAACCTATCACTATAATTCATCAACAGTTTACAGCTAGACAATATATGTGCTTCATTTACATTGTTTTTGTATAACATTTCTTAATAATAAAATACACAACTTTATATTTTAATTTGCCTCCTGTTTTGTTTCATTCTAAGTTTATTATATGATATCATATATACATTAATGTCATATATCTTAAATCTTGAAAGCCAGTGTGGTGTAGTGGTTTAAGCATAGGACTAGGACTCTGGAAAGTGGGGTTCAATTCCCCGCTCAGTCATGGAACCCACTGGGTGAACTTGGTGAGTCACACCCTCTCAGCCCCAGAAAATCCTGTGATAGGATCGCCTTAGGGTCACCATAAGTCGAAAACGACTTAAAGGCACAAAACAATAACAATATTATATCTTGTTGTATATCTCCAACTTCCTGTCTAGTTAGTTGGAACTCACTTTTTGGATGATTTTCTTTGCTTTTCTGTTACTCAGCCTGTTATAGTATTCCTTCTAAACTTTATGTATTCAGTTATGCGTTAGCTGGGCCATGGCTGATGAATTGACGGGTAGCAATTATATGGTCCTGAACATTTTCCTGGGGAATTCTTAGCAGTAGAAACAATTGATTTATTGTGAAGTCGTAGGCTTTCATGGCCGGCATCCATAGTTTTTGTGGGTTTTTCGGGCTGTGTGGCCATGTTCTAGAAGAGTTTCTTTCTGACGTTTCGCCAGCATCTGTGCCTAGCATCTTCAGAGAAAAAATTTTTCTCTGAAGATGCTAGCCACAGATGCTGGTGAAACGTCAGAAAGAAACTCTTCTAGAACATGGCCACACAGCCCGAAAAACCCACAAAAACAATTGATTTATTGATTTTCAAACATGTCCCTGGAGACGGCCCTTTAAAGCTGGCTTTTTGCTGGCTTGAGGGCATGGCGTTTAGACATAGCATGCCCCCCAGTCACCCAGAAGTCATGCCAGTGATTACACACCAGCCGGCTTCTGGGCGACTGGAGGTTGTGGTGTTTACACGCCACACTCACCCAAGCTGGCAAAAAGCTAACTCAGACCACTTAAGGGCTGCTTTTATCCACCCCAAATAGGAGCGGATCTTTTCCACTCATATTCGGGGTGGAGACTGGCTGGATTGGGGGTGTGGCATTTATTTGCCCTAATCCAGCTTCAGCGGGGTGGCTTGAAGCTGCGCCTTCAGGGCCATAAGATATGAATACTGTTTTCTGTTCAACTCCTATCCAGTGAAGCAAAAGCTGCCCAAGCGGATCCAATCCTTGTGCTATGTTGGTTAAACCCATGTTCTTGTTATGTGTACCTTCAAGTCATTTTCAATTTATGGCTGACCTGAGGCAAACGGATCAGAGCAGCAGAAAACAAGTTTGCTCCATCCTCCATATGACACCCCTTCAAACTTTAAACAGTATTTTGAGGCCACCTCCCCACCTAAGTAGAAGTCCAGGAAGGAACAGGAGATCAAGGTGGCTGAGGTCATTGTGTACACCAGAGCCAACTCATCCCCCCATCAATTCTAGGGAAGGAGAGGCCAGGGATGTTCCCACTCCCCCAATGACCCCCTTTTCAGACCACTATTCCATCTCCTGCAAGCCCAGAGAGATTTTGCCTAGCAACAGCCTCATGAGTGCCAGTGCCTTTTTCTTATTGGCTGATCTCCTTTGCTTGCAGGGAGGTGGGGGACACACAGCCACTCTTCTAATAGCAGGATTGGACCCCAGCCCTCCCCTCCTGGCTCCAAGTTTCCCCCAGATTGCCTTGGCAGAGACCAGGTGGCAGAGGCACAAGAGTGAAGTTAAAGCCCATCATCCCCAGGATCCCTGGGGGCCTCCACTCCTTCTCCACTTCCTCCTCTTCTCCCTGCCAGATGCCAGAGCCCTGAAAGTTTGGGATGCCCTGAGGAAGTTGAGGGAGGCACCACATAAAACCCTTGAGACTCAACTCTGTGGAGGGGGAAAATAGTTTGGGGACCAGAGAAAAGAAAGCACCCTCCCATATTCCTAGGAGGGGGAAAGGGGTCCTTTGAACTTTCTTGAGGAGAAGAGATGGGGGCTGGTGCAAGAAGGCAAACATACAGAAACATAGCAAAGTGCCAAAATGGCAATTGAACCTCAATACTGAGGTTTTAGTTTAGAAAAAAAACAACTCATACATTAACATCCTTTTGTCTTAAAAGAAAAAAAAACACAATAACATAGATTTCAATGATACAAACAGGTTTTTGTTGAAAGGTGAAAGTTTGCATTTGGCATACTTAAGAACAATTAATGTGATTTTTGCTGTTGTATTCATGCTGATAATTTGTCTAACCTTGGCTCATACTTTGTAAGTTTGAGAGTAACACATGCAGCACTCAGGTCATCTGTTAGTCTGTTTCTAGTGTCAGATTTGAAATAATTCAAAGCTGAAAACAGCTGCTCACAACCATAAGATGATCCAAACAAAATAAGGAAAGCAACCCCAAATGCTTTCATTGACTTAAAATTCTTTGGCAGAGAATTCCACACTTTAAGGATTTCATTTTCAAAACTAACTGTGCTGTCCTTTGTCATCCCTTTTCTCTTCTCAAGTGTTTCACGCAGGTCATAGAATTTATTTTTCCAGATAGAGCTTTCTTGAAATTCCAATAGCTCCATTTCCAGATTTCCTAAATCAAAACAGTATAAGCAGGAAAGATCAAGTTCTTGAAATTTGGCTTTATCTGGAGGAGTAAGAAAACACAGGATGATCTCCATCTTACGGAACTGTAAAAATCTGTTACTAAAATTCACCTTTGCTAGGAAATTTTTAAAATGTTAATGAAAATGTTAACAAGCTTTGAATGTCAGAAGTGAATTGCTGTGGAAAATGCCCTTAACTGTAGCATATCAAAGGGTGTTGGTGCAATGACACCACCACTGTTACTACTGGCATGGAGTGAGCCACAAAAAATGCAAGGGGTTGGGAGGTGCGTGTGTGAAGGGAGGGAAGAAAAGGGAACATGGAAATGGAAAGGGAGGTGTGTGTGTGTGGAAAGGAATGTGGGAGGGCATTTCTGAGGATACAGGAAGCATGTACAGTTCCAACCCTCCTCCTCCCAAATATCTTATACAAGCCATGACCATCCAAATTTGGGGCCTCTCTTACCTAACAAGGTGGGTCTTTAAGCAGAGGCTGGATGGCCATCTGTCGGGGATGCTTTGATTGTAAGTTCCTGCATGTCAGGGGGTTGGACTGGATGGCCCTTGTGGTCTCTTCCAACTATATGATTCTATGTCTCAGACTGTTTCAGTGATCAAGGAGAGCATCTCCCCTCTGAATGACTGCTTGAGGTCAGTAATGGATTGGATGAAGGCAAATAGACTTAAACTGAATCCAAACAAAACAGAGGTACTCGTGATAGGTAACCCTAATCCAAGTATGGAGATAAGTTCACCAGTCCTGGACGGGGTCACACTTCCCCTAAAGCACTGCGTTCACAGTATGGAGGTGCTCTTGGACTCGTCACTTCAATTGTCATCTTAGATTGATGCCTGTTATCAGCTTCGGCTGATACGCCAGCTGCGACCCTACCTGGAGCCACAGGACCTAGAAACAGTTGTACATGCACTGGTAACCTCTCAGCTCGATTTCTGTAATGCGTTCTACATGGGGAAACCCTTGTGCCACGTTCGGAAGCTGCTGCAGAGGTTGGATGGCCATCTGTCAGGTATACGTTCGGAAACTCCAACTGGTACAAAACATGGCAGCCAGACTGGTCACAGGAAAATCTAGGTTTGACCGGATAACATCTATTTTGAAATCTTTACACTGGCTGCCTGTTAGCTTCCAGGCACAGTACAAGGTGTTGGTTATTACATATAAAGCCCTATATGGCTTGGGTCCAGTTTACTTGAAGGAATGCCTCCTCCCATATAATCCTTCCCGCATACTCAGGTCTATGGGAAGAACTTACTACAGTCAAGGAAAACTAGATTGGTGGTGACTTCCCAGAGGACCTTTTCAGTTGCTGCTTCTAAAATTTGGAATGACCTGCTGGAGGAGACTCACCAGATTACATCTCTTGATGTTTTTTTAAAAAGCAATAAAAACAATTCTCTTCCAGTGGGCCTTCCCAGACTGACCTCCGCCCTGGACAGAACTAACTGCCCATTTGATCTACCTCCCCTAGACATTGCCACTGTTATTAACTGCTTTTAATTGTTTTTTAGTTATAGGGATTTGATTGTTGTAATTTTATATCAAAGGGTGGGGGGGTTGAAGGGGTGGGGGGTTCGGGGATTATTTCTTGTTATTATTTCTGTATTTGTTTTAGTTTTTGCTGTTACCCACCTTGATCCTCAAAGGGGGAGGTGGGATACAATTATTATTATTATTATTGTTATTATTATTATTATTTTCTACCACCTGATCTTACAGACCTAATTGACCTTTTTGTACTATAAATATAGTATATAAATAAATAATAAAATTATTATTTTCTACCACCTGATCTTACAGACCTAATTGACCTTTTTGTACTACAACCATCATCTTCAATTTTTGCTACTAAACTACTTACAATACATTTAACTTGCACTTAACCACATAATTAATATAATTATTAATGTGTTCACATAGCCATATTTCTCCTGTCCCAAATCTTGGGCCAGAAGACTGCAGGAGGTAAAATATCCTCCTTTCTTCATTTAAAACAACAGTACTGCATCCTTTTTCCTTCCTTCTCCCTTGTAGAAGGTAAATTAACACCTGCCCTCAACTGACTATAGGGTAGGATGTTTCCCAGGGGAAAAGATCCTAATCTTTCCCTGCTTCCTGGATGTCCTGTTTCCCATAGTGAATACTACCTAGAGGCCACTCTGAACCCAATTCACTATTACCCGGCCCCAAGGTAAATACTTAATTTTCCTTACCTTGTCTGTGCACAGCTTTCTGGCCTCCATGGAATGTGCCTACTATTTTAGAACAACTTTAGACTAGTTCACTTGGTCCATTATCTCGAGAATCTGTTAGGACGTTATCACACGGGGAGTTGCGGGGGGAAAGTGGAAATAAACGGGCACGAGCGGAAGTCTTTAATTTACGGGATTTGTCCCGTTCTGCCTCGTCTGATAACTAAATTCGAATTTAAAAGGGGGTTAATTCAAACACAAACCTGATCTTTTCATTTTTGGGATTTTTGAGGATTTGAAAAAAAAAAGAAAAGAAATCTTGATTTGATTAACTTGCATCAGAATGGTTGGTTTGGGCTCTGTTATTCCAAAGTCCAGAAGTAAATTATGCAGCCATTTGATTTCATCACATGCTCTCTTTGCTGAAATACACTCAGCACCAGTAAAAGAATCTGTAATTGTGGATTGCTTCTTACTTGTCCAACTTACAGTCCTCCACCATAGAAGATCAAGTTTCTGCTAGTTGATTTTGTCTGCCAGACCTGCAGCCCAGTTTGCATCTGTGTAGGGCTACCCTTCTGTTTTCAGCGCATACTATAATGCACTGAACTCAAAGGTGTTATGGAGTTCAGCTATTGTTAGACTGAAAGTTCCAGCAACCCCTAGCTAGGGTAGCCACTGCTGAGGAATGCTGCAGTCCAACAACATCCGGATCTTGGAAGCTATGCTGGGTCAGCCAACCCTGGTTAGTACTTGGATGGGAGACCGCCAGGGAATACTAGGTGCTGTGGGCTAGCTTTCAGAGGAAGGAACTGGCAAAATTACCTTTGAGGATTCCTCACTTAAGAAAACCCTAGGAAATTCACAGGCTCCACATAAGTTGATGGGCTTCTTGAACTCTCAATCAAAGCATACCCAACAGATAGGCATCCAGCCTCTGTTTAAAGACCTCCAAATAAGGAGACTCCACAGCCGTTATTGTCAGGAAGTTCCTCCTAATGTTGAAGTGGAATCTCTTTTCCTGTAGCTTGCATCCATTCTTCTGAGTCCTATTCTCTGGAGCAGCAAAAAACAAGCTTGCTCCATCCTCAATATGACATCCTTTCAAATATTTAAACAGGGCTATCATATCATCTCTTAACCATCTCTTCTCCAGGCTAAACATACCCAATTCCCTAAGCCATTCCTCATAGGGCATGATTTCCAGACGTTTCACCATTTTAGTTACACTCCTTTGGACCCATTTCTGAGAGTTGAGGGTAAGAAGTCATGTGCAGACAGGGCACCCACCATCCTTGGGTAGAGCAAAATGCCCTGCTTATGAAACAGAAGCACTGCTGGGAGAATAGGGAATCCTATGGTGAACTGGAAACCAGTTTTTAGTGGCTGAGGGTAGGAAGACAAATGTAGAGAGGCGTCACACACTGCCCCAAAATACATACTTGTGCAAAGTGTGGGGGTGAGATACCTGCCATTTCCAAAAATTAAATTAGTTCTGTCCTGGCTGCAATGAAAACTGTTCCTCCTGGTCAAGGACAGTAGACTGAGTGTGGAGTAGGGCTCACACCTTACACCAGAATGCAAGTTTGTGCATCAACAAGAATCCCAAATTCAAGATGGTCCACACTTGCAAAAACAGCTACCATTGGAATTATGAAGTTTCCAGGGGACTGGAAATTGATTACTGGTAGTCAAGGGACTTTGGATGATCATGGAAAAGGGCCACACTTCACCCCAAATGAAGATTTCCATGAAAAATGTCCACTCCATAGGGAAACACACAAATGGAGCTGCTATATGCAGAAACAGGCTATGAGGAGGTAAAGGTGAAGGGGCCCTGGGAGCCTAGGGAGAATGGGGAGGTCAGAGCAGGGGCCCAACGGAGGCCCATGTGCCTGACATAGCAGAAGGGGACATGCTCTTAAATTACAGACATTCATTGGTTGGGATGTGGGGGGGGGGGTAATTGGGTAATTGGCATCATTCTGGAAAACACACTCCAAGGGGAGGAGAAAGATGGTCCCTCCATTACTGAGTATCCTCTCGCAACCGCAGTCCAACCACAATCGGGATGAAATATTTTTCCATGTTTTCCATGTCCTCATAAACCCTAATGGTGGAGGCTCCAGCAAAACAGCCACAAGATCTTTAGACAAAATCTTGGCATTTTCCCCTTGAAAAGTGCTTGATAATGACGTCCCGGTGAAAATGTAACTCGGGATGACTTTTTCTTCCTGCAAAGAAACAATTAGTCAGTTCCAAAAAGTTATTGAATCTCTTTTTTTGTTTTGAAAATTCATGTTTATTTACTTCAAAACATACAAACTAAATCACAACATACAGAAAGGGAAGGAAAAGGGGGAAAACCTGGATATAAATAATACCTATATAGAGCTAAAACTAAACTAATACTGTGACACATTACTAAAACATTAGCCTGTTACAATAGCCACCTAACTAATCACAAGCTAACACAAGAATACTTTGACCTCCCAAAAAAAATGTAATGAAAAAATGATTAATAAAAAATATATGATTCTAAAATTACAGATCAAACTGACTAGATTTGACTTACTACATTATCACATCACTAGATTTCTTATTGCTCAAAAAGTCCATGAATGGTTTCAATTCCTTCAAAAACATAAATAAATCTTCAATTGATTTATCTTTTGAATTCCATGTCGGTTTGGCACCTTGGGCAGTCTGCAACCCTAACAACCCATTCTTCCACCATCAGTACTTCCGTCCATTTCCAGGTTTGAGCCAACAGTATTATTGCGGCTGTTGTCATATATCAAACAGGTAGTCCATATTTACTATCCAATTTTTATCAACAATATTCAACAAAAACATTTCTGGTGACACTGAAAAATCTACCTTTTAATTTTTTTAATTAACATATAAAACTTTAGACCAAAAGCTTTTCGCCTTCCTAGAATCCTAGAGTTGAAAGAGACCACAAGGGCCATCTAGTCCAACCCCATTCTGCCATGCAGGAACTCTCAATCAAAGCATCCTTGACAGATGGCCATCCAGCCTCTGTTTAAAGACCTCCAAAGAAGGACACTCCACCACACTCTGAGGGAGAGCGTTCCACTTTCGAACAGCTCTCACTGTCAGGAAGTGCCTCCTAATGTTGAGCTGGAATCTCTTTTCCTGCAGCCTGCATCTATTGCTGTGTCCTATTCTCTCGAGCAGCAGAAAACAAGCTAGCTCCCTCCTCAACATGACATCCTTTCAAACATTTAAACAGGGCTATCATATCACCTCTTAACTGTCTCTTCTCTAGGCTAAACATACCCAATTCCCTAAGTCGCTCTTCATAAAGCATGGTTTCCAGACCCTTCACTATGGACACACTCCAGTTTCTCAACATCCTTTTTTGAATTGTGGTGCCAGAACTGGACACAGTATTCCAGGTGGAGCCTGACCAAAGCAGAATACAGTGGCATTATTACTTCCCTTGGTTTAAACACTATACTTCTATTGATGCAGCCTAAAATCCAATTGGCCTTTTTAGCTGCCGCATTGCACTGTTGACCCATGTTCAACACTACTCCACCTATGAAAAAAAGATCCAAAAGGTACATGCAAGCAAAATTATGCTTAAGATTCTGCAGAACAGACTGCAACCATACATACAGACAGAAATCCCAGACGTGAAAGCAGGGTTCAGAAAAGGAAGAGGCACTAGGGACCATGTTGCAAACACAAGATGTCTAATGGAAGTCCAAAACATATTGCAGAAATAATCCAGTTTGAGACTGCTTCAAGCGCCCTGGCTCAGTGCTACAGAATCCTGGGAATTATACTTTATTGTGGTACCAGAGCTCTCTGATAGAAGGGTAAATGTGTCACAAACTCCAGTTCCCAGATGGCACCTTGGCCAGCCAGGACCAGCAGAAGCACTTTCTGGGTGGGCAGGCAGGGGTGTCATGACGCTAGGGAAAGAGGAGTTGCCCCTCTCGTCTTCCCTGATGCCTAACTTAATGCTAGGGCCAGTGGGGCAGGGCACTCCAGTGTCTCATGGGCATTTCCACTCCTGCCCAGACATGGCAGATTGGGGTGGGAAGTCATGTGAATGCTTGGAGCATCAATATGTCTCTCCTTGTCTGTCTGTGACTGTAGGGTGGGGGATTCTGCCAGCCCAATGGAAACCTCTGCCCCGTCAATTGTCCTTTGCCTACAGTACCTGCACCGTCCACCAGATAATGCCACACCACCCCTACCTGGGAAGTGCTCCTTCCAGTCTGGACCAGCCACAGTGATATTTATCAAGGCCACTCTGTCAGGGTACCCCAGTCAGGGTAGGGCCACCCCTGTAAGCCCTCCGGCCAACTTCCATCCACACCTTCCCAGACAGTCCGTCCCGCTGGATTCCTTGTAGGTCAGGAGGCCACTTCCCCCAGCGAAGATGCAGCTGCCTAGGCTTCACATGCCAGGGAGGCACCCTGCCTGAGGCAAACAAGGTCCCAGGATTTTGCCGCATCGCATGGTGGGGCTGCGTGAGGCTGTGAGGAGGCACTGATGCAAGCTGGCAGGCCTGAGCCCTGGGGAGCCCCTGCTTGCCTGCCTGCCTATTACTTGCCCAGTCATTTCTCCCCCTTGTTGCCCCCGCAGCTTTGGCAGGCAGTTAGGTGGCTGGCACACACACACACACCAGTACTATCAGGCACCTGCCCCGGGTGACACCAAGATTGGGAACGCCACTGGGGTCGCCATGAGTCAGGGCAAACTTGAGGGCAATTAACAACAACAACAGCAATACTTCTGACAAAGAAAAAATGAGACTTGGCTTCCGTACTCGTCATTCCTTTTTCCAGGTGTTTCTGCTGGGTGATGCCCAGAATCTTTGAATATTTGTTTCTTTTCTTAGTATTGCTTCATGCATAACATCTGATATCTGTAGTAATTCATTCAATGCTGTCATCTTTATAGAAATGTTTGACCACCTACTAATAGTATGCATATAATTGATTTTTTTCTGATTAAGGTTGATTTATGTTATCTTAATTCTCTATTGACAGATAAAATCAATTTGATTATTGGTTGATCAATAAATCTCAATCTCTCTCTCTCTCTCTTTTTGCTATGTGGGTTTGTTGTGGATGGTGGTTGGTGGAGCAGTTTGTTGGTTAGGAGAAAGATTTATGAGTATTAGAGACGGCTGTCCTATACTCTGTGTATATATTGTAAATATACTGCAAACAAAGATTAAAGCCCGTGAGTGAAGGCTGGCCTTGTTGCTGTCTTTATTTGGCAAGCCAGAGCTCAAGGCAGTGTGCTGAGGTGAAGGAATTTTTCCTTCTCAGCCTGAAGTCTTTTGCAGAAGTCTTTCCAGAAACCTTCTCCTTGGTGTCCTGTCGACGTGGAACAACTTTGCAGGTGATCGTGGTGGACACAGCGCGTCTTTCTACGCCCCAACAATATTGTCAAGGAAATATCATGATAAGTTCACCTTAGAGTCCCCATAAGTAAGACACAAAAAACAACAACATCTATTTCTGAAGGAGACTCTTACTGGCTTCTAAGAGGATTTGGTCCCTATTTTGGCCCGCTGTGCTTCCAAAACAGAAGTCTTGGAGCCCAGTTCCCTCTTCTGCAAGTTTCTTCCTGAGAGATATACAAGCTCCTTTAGACTTGCAAAATAATTTGCTCATCTTTTTCTTAGTTGGAAACACTCTTATTTAACAGTTAAATTAACAGTCTTCACTTGCAAGTATTAATGGGACAAAATTTACAGGACTAGATGTTTACAGTAACTCAAATGTACAGATTTGCTTTGGAGTCCAGTGCCTGGATTATCCAGTCCTAAAAAGGTTCTTCCTCTGCTGCTCCCTACCCTGCCAAACCAGAATATGGCCCCCTTCCAACCTGCAGCACTTCACTTCTAGGAATTCAGTGTTTCATTCTTATACCCTCTGTCCTCACAATCACCCAGTGAGACAGAATCTGCTGGTCTGTAACTGTTTAAATAAAGATATTCAGACAGCTGAAATACAGCCTTCTGTACCTGTCCTGAAAGACAAGGTAGTTTACTGAGATTAAATAATCAGCCATTCATGTCCAACACCTTGCATTTACTTCTCTTTGTCTCTAAACACTTGTTCAGTGCGGTACATTTCTCCCAGCTTAAAAACAGGCTCTTGCTTGGACAACTGCATAGGACAAGCTAGATTTTGATTGCAACCATCTTGAAAAGTCAAATTCCACAACAGCTTCCCTCTTTGATTGTCAAATGCACACTCAGGATTTTAAGAAAACAGGTTTAGGAAACCAAAGTGAATATTAGGCTCAGTGTAGTAAGGACAGTCTGAAGCTGAACAACACATGTTATTAGGAATATGGAATGTGGGAAGGATGAATCAGTTAAACATTGCAAGACAAGAAATGGAGCATATAAACAGTGCAATACTTGAGTGAGCAAGCTAAAGTTGACAGGACTGGGCCATTTTCAGTCAGATAATTACATAGTATTCTATTCAGCAAATGAAAACCTAAGAGGAAATGGAGAGACATTAATTGTAAGAGGATATGTAGTAAAAGCAGTCAGGTGATAGAATGCAAAATCTGACCAAATATCAATAAGACTTCAGGGAAAACCCATCATTATAACCAAAATTCAAATTTATACTCCAATTACAAAGGCAGAAAAGGAAGAAACTGAAAGATTAGGTGCTGGAGTCCAGGAGGAAATTGATCACACACCATATCAGGACATGTTGATAATCACAAGTGAATGAAATGCAAAAGTAGGAAACAGAGCAGAACCAAACAGAGAATTTGGCCTAGGATCACGAAATGAAACAGGAAAATAACTTATGAATTTTATAAGACCAACAGTCTATTCACTGTAAACACATTCTTCAGGCAACCAAAGAGACAAGTGCATATGTGGATGTCACCTAACAGCCAATCCAGACATTAAATAGACTTACATAATTGGAAGCAGAAAATGGAAATTAGAAGCAAAAACAAGACCAAGATCAGATTGATGCAGAGACCACATCAAAAAGAACACCAAAGAAGAACATCCCTGTAGAATTTAAAAGGCATGTAAAGAACAGATTTGCATTATTAACCTAATTGACCGGAGCCAGAACAACTCTGGAATGAAGCTGGGGATACTATCCGGGAAGGATTCAAAAAGACACTATCTGCAGCTGAAAATTAAGAAAAGCCTCATTGGATAATGAATGAAACTTTTCAAACCATTATGGACAGATGAGAAGCAAACATGAAAGGTGACAGAAATACATTTGATAATAAGCTACATCAAAGAATTTCAAAGAAAATAAATCCATGTTTTATAGTTTATAACCTCCACTATAAGGTTAAACATTCATAAATCTATAGTTCTAAATGTAAATCTAAATGTAAATATATAACTGTAGCTAAAATACATAAGCAAATAAGTATATAAGTAAGTCAGATATATAAGTATGCAGACAGATCAACTATATCTCTATATATAGATATAGATATATATAGATATATTGACTTCCCCCTTAATTCCAATTAAATCCAATTTAATTAAATCAATTAATTTTAAAAATCTAAAAAAATCTAACACATCAGTACATTCCCATCTAAAATCTCTTTATCATCTTAGATATCTTTCTCCCTTTATTGTTTTCCTTCCCTCCTCTGTTAACTTCCTCTGTAAATGTTTTTATTTCCCAACAATTTATTCTTTCCTCTATCTTTTACTGGTCTTAAATTGGTCTTTTATTAACCCTCTCTTTCACTTTTCTCCATCGCCTTCCTTTCCAGCAATTTAAATTGCTTCTCCACAGCTTGTCAGTTTTAAATATAATTTCACTCAGTAAATGTTATTTTTAAAAGTTTATTGTCCCTTTTGCCTCTTCTTTCTTACTCTTCTTTCCCAAATCCTTCCTTGTTCATCTTTATGTCTCCTCACGTTTTCCTCATTTATTCCAAACCAGTTCTCACTATGTTCCTTCTACTGTCCACTTCTATAGATTGTTCTCAATCTCCAATAATATTTTTTTATTTAAATTAAAATTTTATTAATTAAAATCAAAATTAGATAACACACTACAGAACTTCATAACAGCAACAAACATACAAACATTTGTACCTCAACAAAATTAATTACTTCCTTAGGCTACATTTCCGATTTATACATACAATGAAAGAAAGGAATATAAACTTAGTAGTATAGCCCATGCCCATTACTCGCATATGTGTATAACTTTCCAGTTTTCTTTTTACTCAATCAATCAGTAAGGTCTAATCGATGATTCACTGTACAACAACCACAATTTAAACATGGATTAACTATTATATATATTGTATCCTGTTTCTCTAGAACTCATTAAAGTTTATGTTAGCATAAGTGAGTCGTTACAGTTTTTATTCTCTTTTCCTTTCCGCTTCCTTACCTATCTTCCTTTTGATCTTGCTAATTCGACTTTTTCCTGTAGCTCACAAGCAAATTATTTACAACAATGGGATCTTTCTTTTCTCTTCTTTAGCTTTCTGATCTCTTCCCTTCTTTATTCTTTCTCTCATTCTTCCACTTTCTCTTCTCTATTCCCTTCTTATCCTACTTTATTCCTTTATTCATTTCTATCCCCTACTTCTACATATCTCCTCTTTCCTCTCGTACACTCTCTTTTCTACTTACACACACCCTCACACATCCAACAACAACAACAACAACAATAACAACAACAACAACAACAATAATAATAAGTATACCGCCCAATGGTTTCCCAATCCAGGCGGTTAACAACATAAAATACAATACAAAATATTTCCCTCCCACCCTTAAAACAGTATTAAACAGTTACAGAATAAAATCTAATATCTATTATATTAAAATCAAATAATTACAATTACAATAACCCATGAGGGTTATTCTTATTACACTTGCTTCAACCATCCTACATTCTTCTCCTACTAACTTCCTTCCCATTAAGTAGCAGTTTGTATTTACTTGTTGTTGCCTTCCTGTAATCTCTTATCTATTGTAGCTTGCCCTTTTCCTACAAAACTACATCTACACAATATAGTCTAGCTTGCTGTGTTTCTAATTTTTTAGTTCTCTCTTTATCTTGCACCCAATGGGTTTCTAACTATTATCCTTGTTTAATCACAATCCCCTTATATCTTGATCTTAATTATTTAGAATTTAGGATTTACCCTAAAGTAAAAGAAAGAAAAATAAGCAAGTAAACAAAAATCATGAGAAAATATGCTTCTACATGACCACCATCGCAAGAGTATTGTATGCCCAGAATTGGAAGAAGAATACTATACCTAGTAAAAAAGACTGGTTAATTAGACTATGTGATGTGATGCAAATGGACAGATTAACACAAAGACTAAAATCAAATTCAACAGAGGTATTGAACGAAGAATGGGAGCCAGTACTGAAATATTTGGAAAAGAGATGGGGTAAAATAACTAAAATAGACCTTTCTTTATGAACAAATAACAGTAGAGAGAAGAGATGAAATTCCTAACCATCTGATCGAACAGAATAAATCCTAAATCAAATAATATTTTAATAATCTTGAAAATGTTTACTGTTCTTATAAATGTCTTTAAACTGTAATTTCTCACAAATTCATCTTTGCCTTTCTCACAGTTTCAACTAAGTTTGGCTCAATTCAAAAAAGTCCAATTCTCTCACTTTCATCACCACAATTTCCCTACTCTTCCCTCTCTCCTCACTTTGTCTTCCTGTCTATCCATTTTTCCAGGTTGTATATGATAAACGATTAAATAATCAAATAAATTAATCATACAAGTCACTGGGTGCAGACAATCTTGGGAATGAAGAAAGTTTAAATGATCCAACTTTGTGCCAATTCACATTGATCTCGTCTCTGAAGCTGTTCAGTTTTTTAAAAAAAAGCAGCAGCAGCACTTGTATGGCTGTTTGACATGGCCGTGGGTTGCTCACAGTCTCCTATGATCTCCTGCTCTCTTCCACTTTCCTTCCCATCTGTTTCTTCTTTGAAGCAGGAAAGGGACACTAGATAGCTAAAGAAGGGGACCTCTGTGAGCCCTTATGCTTCCCCTTTATCAGGGGGATTCAGCTATCGGTCAGCAAATCACCCTGATCGAATTAGTCCTCATGACAAGCAAATACCCCTAGAAGGGAGACCAAAGGATCAGTTCTCATACCAACATACACCAGAAGTACTTGATTTCAGTTAGGCTTTCCCCTGTCTGGATTACTTGATTTCAATTTAGATGTTAAATCTGGCAAAATCTCTTTCCGCATTGCATGCATTTAGGTGGTGTTCACATTCTTTGATGAGAATGTAGATGCTCACTCTCAATGAAGCTCTTTCCATATTCCATGCATTTCTATACTCCTGTGTGTGTTTTTTGATGTGAACATAAAGTTTGACTATGTGAGAAGGTCTTTCCACATTCCATGCATTTATATGGTTTTTCCCCTGTGTGCATTCTTTGATGGGAATGTAAAGTTTGATTATAAGCAAAGCTTTTTCCACATTCCATACACTTATATGGTTTCTCCCCTGTGTGGGTTCTTTGATGTCTACGTAAATGTCCACTTTGACTGAAGCTTTTCCCACATGCCATACATTTATATGGTTTTTCCCCCATGTGAGTTCTGTGATGTGAACGTAAATGTACATCCTGACTGAAGCTTTTCCCACATACAATACATTTATATGGTTTCTCCCCTGTGTGGGTTCTTTGATGTGTACGTAAACTTTGCCTATGAGAAAAGCTCTTTCCACATTCTATGCATTCATATGGTTTCTCTCCTGTATGGGTTTTCTGATGTGATTGTAGATTCCCATACTGACTGAAGCTCTTCCCACATTCCATACATTTATATGTTTTCTCCCCAGTGTGCTTTTTTTGATGTGAATCTAGATTTCCCCTTTGACTGAAGCTCTTTCCACATTCCAGACATTTATATGGTTTCTCTCCTGTGTGAGTTCTTTGATGTAAGCATAAAGTTTGGCTATGAGAAAAGCTCTTTCCACATTCTATGCATTTATATGGTTTCTGCCCTGAGTGGATTCTTTGATGTGAACAAAGGCTGCCTCTCCGATTGAAGCTTTTTCCACATTCCATGCATTCATATGGTTTCTCTCCTGTATGGGTTTTTTTATGTGAATGTAGACTTCCACTGTTACTGAAGCTCTTTCCACATTCCATGCATTCATATAGTTTCTCTCCTGTGTGAATTCTTTGATGTGAATAAAGATGTCCACTCTGACTGAAGCTCTTTCCACATTCCATGCATTTATATGGTTTCTCTCCTGTGTGAATTCTTTGATGTGAACGTAAATTGTGACTATGAGAGAAGTTCTTTCCACATTCTATGCATGTATGTGGTTTCTCCCCTGTGTGAGTTCTTTGATGTAAATGTAAATTTCCCTTCTTACTGAAGCTCTTTCCACATTCCATGCATTCATATGGTTTCTCCCCTGTGTGGGTTCTGTGATGTGAGCGTAGATGTGCACTCTGACTGAAGCTCTTCCCACATTCCATGCATTTATAGGGTTTCTCTCCTGTGTGGGTTTTTTGATGTGAATGTAGATGGGCACTCTGACTGAAGCTCTTACCACATTCCATGCATTTATAGGGTTTCTCCCCTGTGTGAGTTCTTTGATGTGAACGTAAATTGTGACAATGAGAGACACTCTTTCCACATTGCATGCATTTGTAGGGCTTTTCTCCTGTATGGACTCTGAAGTGTATGTTGTAGTCTGATTTATATTTGAATATTCTTCCACAGACAGGACACAGTAGCTCTTTCAACTGTGAATCCAGGGGTTTAGGAAGATGAGCACCCATCTTCCTTGTTTGGTTTCCTTTCTGCCTTTTTAGTCCTCTTCGATTTCCAAATTCCTCTTTTCCCATGACAAGTTTCATTATTTCCCATGATGCCACAGCTGGCTCCTGGTAGGTTTCATTCTCCTGCTCATGGTCTGCTTGAGGAAAAAGAGGAACACTTTAGCAGCAAGTCCTTCTTTATCTCCCTTTCCTCTTAATACTCCATGGTGAAATCTACATTCCCTTTGGAGCACACTGCTAGCACATCCAAGATCTATAGTGAGCCCTTGGTATCCATGGGGAATCCGTTGCAGAATCCCCAGGGATACCAAAATCCGCAGATACTCAAGTCCCATAGTACTCAATGGTGGTGTGGCCATGGGGCTGTGCCACCACTGGGGACAATGGGACTTTGCCCCCAGCCCCACTGAAGCCAGCCTTGCCATTCTCACCATGGCAGGGGGCTAGTTTCCTCTTTTTCCTCCTCTTCCCCTCCTAGTCCTCTTCCCTCCTCCATCACCTTGCCGCTACTTGCCCTCTTTTTCTTCTTCCTCCTCTTTTCTGCTCTTCTTCCTCCTCTTCCTCCACTGTTGCCCTGCAGTGGGCTTGCTATCCACAGATGCTCAAATCTGTGGATGGCAAGTCCAAGGATAAGCGGGCAACTTGTAAGTCCACGCATCCATATAGGAAGGGATCAAGTATAGAAGGATGGCTTACAAAATTTTACGAGGTGTTAAATCGAGATAAGATTACTAGAAAACTAAGAGATAAAAATCAGACATTTACAAGACTGGAAAAACATGTTAATATATTTAGAAAATATATGGGGTCACTTAATGACAAATTTACTGAGGATTGAATAAAATTGGATTAGAAATTAGAATAATGAAAAATAAAATTTAAGAAGTAAAAAAAGAGAGCTGAAAGGGAAACAAAGTCATATGGATACATGGACTTACAAGGAAAGAGAAAAATGGACAAATGACTAACAGAGGAAAGTGAGACAATCTGATAAAACGTTCTCTAAATTACAAAACTTACCTATTTTAAAGTTCAGATGGGAATGGAAGACTGAAGAAACAGGGAGTCTTTCAGCTAGATTAAAGGATTGCTAATAAGGAAACCTAAGGCGAATTTGATATATTTTCTGTTTGACTGTATGTAATTGTTTGTTTGTTATATATGTTATATGTACTGATATGTTAGGTTACATTTTGTATATTTGGAAATTCAATTTTAAAAAAGTAAAAATGAAAGAATAAAAGTTGAGAACTTGTTTGTAGATATCCCAATTGGTCAAATTTTTGAACAGCTGACTCTCCATACCCATCAGATCGACTCATCACTGAATCTTGCTCTCCAAACTGCTGAGGGGGTATTTTCTTGTGCACCTGATTTTCATAGGTGCCTTGATAACCAGGTTGAGTGTGCAAACTGCAGTTACGCCAATTAGGAACTAGAACTCCTAAAGGCAGGCAGACATTGCCCACAAGCTTAAAGGATTGAAAGATTTGTGGCTGTCACCTGAACATATTGCTAAACAATTATGTGATCTAGTGCCTTTTATAAATCATGCGCCCAATAGAAAGGAAAAAAACCCTGGTCTTCTAGGATCCTAGTCCAGCACTCAAACCATTGCACCAAACTATTATTGTTGTATACTTTCAAGTCTTCTTTCTGACTTATTTCGACCATAAGGGACCCTATTGTGGGGTTTTCTTACCAGTTTTCTTCAGGGGGGTTGACATGGCCACCCTCTGAAGCTGAGAGAGTGTGATCCAGTGGGTTTTTGTGGCCAAGCTGGGATGGGAACCCTGGTCTCCAAGTCGTCAAATGCTCCACCCACTTTGCTGGCTCCATTTTATCATCATCTGGTCTACATTGCGGAAATAATGCAGTTTGGCACCGCTTTTAAGTGCTGTAGTTCCATCCAATGGAGCCTCTGGATTTGTAGTTTTACTTCAGCCTTCTCTGTTAAAGAGTGCTGGTGCCTCATAGAGCTACCAACACCAAGATTCCGTAGGATGGAGCCATGGTGGTTAAAGTGGTCTCAAACTGCATTATTTCTACAGTGTAGATGCACCCTAGATTAGAGTCACTAAATCAATGGAATCTACCTACATGTTCAGTCACTGTTTAGCAATTGATTGAATGTCTTTCCTAGTTGGGAATAACCAACAGGAATTTATTTATTTGTATTTTATTTATTTTATTGGATTTATATGTGGTTTTTCTCCCATATGGCAGTCTGAGTGACTGAAAAGATGAGTGTTGTTGGCTCAGGATGGCCAGACTTGGTCTTCCCTTTCCTGGACCTATCCTCCCTTTATGTAGTACCAGGTGAACTCATGAATTAGAGGGTTTAGCTGCTAAATCTCTTAATTCTGCACGCCAATTTAGATATATGACAAAAACAAAACAAGAACATTAACACTAAATAACTTCCTGGAGTTCTTTCTGATCTTCCACAATTCTGAGATTCTACTTCCAGTCTCTTAACATATAGTTTAAATTATGTTTAAAGGCATACAATACAAGTTAGAATCAGCATTGACATTAGAGTTAAAGATTATTACTAAGGCCCTTTACAAACTACCAGAAATAATGCAGCTTGAGGTCACTTTAACTCTTCTCAGTGCTAAGGAATCATGGGAACTGTAGTTTATTGTGGCACCAGAGCTCTCTGACAGAGAAGGTTCAATGTCCCAGAAAAAAAAAATACAATTCCCATGATTCCCTAGCACTGAGCCAAGACAGTTCAAGTGGCCTCAAGCTGCATTATTTCTGGCAGTCTGTAAAAGCTCTATGTTGCCTAAAAAGATTTGGAGTATTTCCGATAAAATCAATTAGAGTATGTCAAGTTGTTGATCTTAAATGGATCTATGTGTCCGTGAGAGAGGAAAAAGAACAAGAAAGAAGAGAGAAAGAAAAAAAGAAAAAAAAAAGAAAAAAAGGAAGCATCCTGCTGCTATAATAATAGGGGACGAGCCTGAGCATTATATAACTAACTTTTCTCCTATTTTTTCCAAATATAATATTACCAGGTCCCATTCACTGTTAACTTCTTCCCAATTGGAATCTCTTATAGACAGGTAAGCTTATCCATCTCAATGAAGTCCAATAATCTGAACAACCATTCCTTTACATCCGGACAGTTTTTGCTTTTCCACTATTTCGCAAATATTATCCCTGCTGTTGTAGACATATAAAACAAAAGCTTTCCATATTGTTTTTCTAATTTCTCATCTGTTAACATACTTAATAAAAAAATTAGGGTTAAATTAATTTTGCATTTCAGAATGTTCTTAATTAAATCATGAATGTCCAGCCAATATCTCTTCAATATTTTACATTTCCACCAAAGATGTAAATAGTAACCTACTTCCTTACCACACTTCCAGCATTTATTATTAGACGCTTTAAAGATTTTAGCAATTTTGGCCGGCGTTAAATGCCACCTTGACTGGATTTTAAACAGGGTTTCCCTGAGATCCATGCTGATTGTAAATTTAATTCTTTTACACTAGTTCCTTTCCCATGGGATGTTCTGGCTGAGATCTTGGGTCCATTTAACCATCGATTGCTTAATAGTTTCTTTTCTGTATTCCATTTTAGGAACAGATCATATGGATCCAAGCAATATACAGCACTCAGGTGGGAAAAATAATAGTCAATGATGAATTAACTGACAATATAGCAATAAAAAGGGGCACCAGACAGGGTTGCCCTCTTTCCCCTTTACTATTTAATTTAGTCCTGGGGACCTTATTAATTAGACTCAGAACTAACAAACAAATTCAAGGATTTAAGATAAAAACTGTGGAACATAAAGTACGCGCATATGCCGATGACTTGCTATTGACCATCTCAAATCCAATAGATAGTATAGGCCCTCTATTAAAAGAATTAGATGATTATGCAGAAGTTTCTGGACTGAATGTAAATAGGAACATGTCTTCAATTTTAGCCTTAAATATCAACAAAGATGAAATCCAAGACCTAGAGAATAAATCTGGTATGACTACTCAACAAAAAATAAGATATCTAGGTATATATATATATCCCCCAAAAATGTCGATCTCTTTAGAAATAATTATGACAAAATGTGGCTGGAGATAAAAAAAGGATCTGACCAGATGGAAGAATCTGAATTTATCGCTATTTGGTAACAAATGGTGCTCAAATGTGTGCTAATCAAAACTATAATATTTTGAGGTCATTCCAACAAAAATTTTTGGAAGTATTTTTACAGTACCATGCTGTGTTTCTAATGCAGCTATATAATAATAGTAATAAAAATAATAATAATAGGTTTTAATTATATTTCCAGCCTCTCTCTACAGATCGAGGCGGGATTACACAATGAAATGAATACAATGTACAAAATATAAACAATAAAATAATAAAAATCAGAACAATAATAATAGATTAAGAGAATAGAATACAATATAATAAAATAAATGAAAATAAAATAAAATAGGATAAAATAAAATAAAATAGCCAATCATTGTCAAGAGTTTAAAGATCTGGAAGATCAGATGGATAGGCCCGCCGGAAGAGCTCTGTCTTAAGTGCCTTCTTGAAGGCTTCTAGAGTAGTAATAAGACGGATCTCCTCTGGCAGGCTGTTCTACAACTTGGGAGCTGCGACCGTAAACGATTTTTGGGAAGTCATGGTTAACACAGCCTACGGATGTTCCTGATCCATACTAAAGACCACATCGAGTGTATTACCAGCACAGTGTGTTGGACCCGAGACTAATTGGGACAGGCCCATGGCTGTCATGGAAGTCATGAACTCCCGAGCTGCACCTTTTGGATCTATTGAGCCAGACTTGAAGGGAGTGTTGAGGTCCCCCAGAACTAGAAGTTTGGGAGACTCCAACACCAGCTTCGAGACCAGCTGTGTCAGCTCAGCCAGGGAGTGTGTGAAGCAACGGGGAGGATGGTAAACCAACAGAATTTGGTCCCTAGCCTTCAGGGTCAGGTAGATACATTTAATGTGATTCGTTTTCCGGATAGGTCTCTTGGTCAAAGTGATGGTGTTTTTATGGACCAAGGCAACTCCCCCCCCCGCCCACTTTCCCTAAACTGCTCCTGGATAGTATATCCAACTGGGAGGGCTTTAACCCAGGTCACACAACTGTCCTCTCCCAGCCAGGTTTCTGTGAAACAAACCAGGTCGGCATCTTCTTCTTCTTCTAACAAATCGTGGATTATGTGGGATTTGTTCTTCACTGACCTGGTGTTGCAGAGGAGCAAGGTAAGGGTCTGTGGTATAGTTGGGACGATATGACTTGGGGTGGGCCTAATTTCTATTAAGGACAGGGCTTGAATTCTTATGTGTAATTATTGGTTGAAGCTTATGTTTATATCATATGGGTTAGCTCAGTTAACAATTGTAGATAATTATCTCTCTTCTTGGAAATAGATGGTAAACAAAAATTATTCTTAAGTACTTTCTCACAAAATGATTTATTACAAATTGGATAAATGAAGGCTAAATCAGTTTTGAGGCAGCATATATGGGACATATGAGAATATATGAGAAATATTAGAGGGGAAATTATAATACAGAAAACTTAGTTGTATATTTAAATGTAAATGCTACCTACAAATGAAATTCATAACATTTTATGTTCCTCAGCTTTTAATTTTTTGGTATTGGATAGAAACTTAGAAATTTATTTTTAGTGCAGGTTTTATGAATTTTGGCTGTATTTGTCTCTGAGTTATTATTTTATTTTTATGTTTGTCCTATGACCGTAAATAAGGATTGAATGAATGACACACCTGTATTCTCTGAGACTGCAGGTGAGGTATGCATGTTATGAGTTTTTCTGCCAGAGAAATTTTTAAAAAAATCCAAAAAACAAAATATTGCTAGACTTTGAAATCTTGAACATCAGGGAGATAAATATTCAGAGTGTTACTCCCCAACAACTCCCTAACAACTTTTCCTTTGACTCAGAGATAGGGTAGGGAAAAGTATTAAATCCCAAGATTAAATGGCAAAATGTGTTGTTTCAAACTCCTTCTGCTGTTGGGAGACAATGGGGCCTGAGAAGGAGGAGGAGGTGACCAAGGCACTGCACTTGCATCTGTTATAACTCTGCAAGCTTAAAACAAAGCAAAAAGTGTTTTATATTTAAAAATTAGCTTCAAACAAGCTCTGTTTTGGCACAGTATGACCCAGGGAGCATGGCCCGGTATCCGATTTCTATGCCTGCATCCCAAGAGTTGAATAAGAAATGGCAAGAACGTGAATTAATTCCCCCAGCACCTCTCCAACATAAGCAAAAGAGATCCTTACCCAGAGAGGTCTCTTTCCCACCATCTTCCATCCCTTACTTGTAGGAAGCCTTCTGGCTTGGATCCAAGAGATCTTACTCCCTTTCGGGGAAATTACATAACTTTCTCCTCAGCTGAAAAAGGAGCTGAAAAAGAGGAGAAACCAAAACTTCTTAAATGACAATCCCTCCTCCAGTATAAGCCTATTCAAGCTCCAAGGTCTTCAGGAGAGGCCCTTCTCTCTACCTCAGAGCAACTGAGGGGGAGCAGGAGAAAGCTAAGTAATTCACAGACACCCTTACAACACACAACACACAAAGCATATTTGCCAGTTGCAGCAACAAATGGAGTAAGCCTTGCAAATTTTATCACTTAGAGGAACAGGATAAGGAACATTTAATTTAGCCTGTTTGTTTCTAGCAGATGGTGGATGCGAGGAAGACTGGAGGGTGAGTCCTGGTATCACAGCATCTGGAGGGAGGAAGAAGCCAAGTAAGTTCGTAGACTCTCCCCACCACCACTTTGCCTGAGCTGGAGATTTGCACAGAGCCCTTTCCCCTTGCCTGGAGATGAACCCCAAAACTGGAGAACAGGTACCCTTATTTTCCTCTGGAAATGACCCATGGCAACCGAAGGCTCAGGGCCTTGACATCTGGCAACTATATGCTCTATGGATGTAGCATATCTTAATTTCAGTAAGGCCTTTGGCAAGGTTCCCCATGATATTTTTGCAAAAATGCTAGTAATATGTGGGCTAGACAATGCAGTTGGGAGGTAGATTTGTAGCTGGCTGACTGGCTGAACCCAAAGAGTGTTCAGCAATGGCACCTCTTCATTTTGGAGGGAAGTGACCAGTGGGCTGCCACAGGGTTCTTTCCTGGGCCCAGTGCTATTCAACATCTTTATCAACAACTTGGATGAAAGAATAGAGGGCATGCTTATCAAATTTGCAGATGACACCAAATTAGCTAGTACAGCAGTTCCTCCACATTTGCGGATTTGACGTTTGTGGATTTGATTATTCAGATTGTATTAGTATGCTCTCTCTAACAATATCTAGGTCCTCCAGTGCAACTCTATGGTCAACTTTAACCAAAAGTTGCACTGAAGGACCTAGAGATTCCTAGAGAGAACACTCCACTAGGCATTTGTAGCTCCTCCAGCATAATTCTGTGGTCAATATCTAGCAGATGTTGACTACAGAGTTGCACTGGAAGACCCAGAGAGGTATTCTCGCAAGTAAAAACATAAGCTTTTTTTCTGTTATTTCCAGTTTTTCCACATTCACAGGGGTCCTATGCCCCTAACCCTAGCAAATGTGGAGGGACCACTGTAATATGTGGGCTAGACAATGCAGTTGGGAGGTGGATTTGTAGATGGTTGACTGGCTGAACCCAAAGAGTGCTCAGCAATGGCTCCTCTTTATTTTGGAGGGAAGTGACCAGTGGGTTCTTTCCTGGGCCCAGCGCTATTCTTTCCTAGGCCCAGTGCTATTCAACATCTTTATCAACAACTGGGATGAAAGAATAGAGGGAATGCTTATCAAATTTGCAGATGACACCAAATTAGGAGGGATAGTTAGTACCCCAGAGGACAGGATCAGAATTCAAAATGACTTTAATAGATTAGATTGCTGGGTCACAACTAATAAAAAGAATTTCATTGGGGAGAAATGTAAGGTAGAAAAATAGGAAAAATAAAATGGGTGACACTTGGCTTGACAACTGGAGTGTGTGCAGAGGAGGGTGACCAAAATGGTGAAAGGTCTGGAAAGTGTATCCTATAAAGAGTGGCTTAGGGAGCTGAGTATGTTTACCCTGGAGAAATGAAGGTTAAGAAGGGTTATGCAGTAGCATTTCTGCCTCTGGTGGCACCTGGTCATGGCAGGGAACCAGGCCGAGCATGCATGTGGCCCCAGCCCTCCTTGCTACAGCAAGGACATGTGTGAGCATGCACATACTCAGCCTGGCTCCTTGCTGTGGCCTGGTTCTCCTCTGAGGAACCCCCCCCCGGCAGCAAGGAGGGACAGGACTGGTGTCACCCCCTCTCTGGGGTGTCATCTGGTGTGGGCTGCACCCCCTGCACACATACCCAGTAATGCCAATGGTGTCATGGCAGTCATGTTTAAATATTTGGTTATCATATTCGAAGATGGAACAAGCTTGTTTTATGATGCTCCAGAGACTAGATAGACCTGCACAACTTGGTAATAGGTAGGGACCAAAATTAAAATAGGCTAAACTTCTTCGGGCCACAGATATTAGCAGCTCAGTTTCCAAGTAAAGGTATAATTAATAATTAAACTATTTTAAGCATTAATTAATTACTTATTAATATTAATTCTGTCCTCCTCCTCTGCTCTGCCCTATCGTCGTGAGAAGGCTGACTGGCAGAGGAGCCTTGAGGGGTGACTGTTCACCCATCCTCCTTCTCTGTCTCCTGGTTCTTTCCTGGAAGAAAGCTGAGTGGCGAAGGAGCCTTGAAGTTGTTTCACCTCTTGAGGGCACGCAAAATCCTCTGGCAGGCTGCACGTGGCCCTCGGGCCGTATGTTGTGCAGCCTTGGACTAGGACATGGACCAAAGGATTTTAACTCCAGGAAATGAGATTCAGCCTAAACATTAGGAAGAACTTCCTGATGGCTATTTGACAGTGGAGCACACTCCCTCAGAGAGTAATGAAGCCTCCTTCCTTGGGATTTTCTAAACAGAGGCTGGGTGGCCATCTGTCAGGGTGCTTGGATTGTGTCTTCCTTCATGGCAGGGGGTTCGGTTGGATGGCCCTTGGGGTCTCTTCCAACTCTATGACCCTATGATTCTCTCTACCTTGCTGGGTTGTTGTGAAGATAAAAGGGAGGGGTCATGACCAGATGTGCCTTCTTCTGATGTTTACACTGAGGGCTTGTTTTCCATTTTGCCATCTGACTTTTTCCTCCATAAAATTTACCTTCACAAAATTAGTCTGTGATTTACTATTATCACTGGTTGTGGTTAAAGACAGGCAATTACAATCATAGGTTTAATTTTCTTTTCTTAGTTTCCCATCTGGACTGGACAACACAAATCCTATATTTCTCCTGGATGTCTGGTAAAGGGTGTAGGTCAGGGGTCGGCAACCTACGGCCCGCGGGCCGTTTCCGGCCCAGGTCGGCGGACTTACCGGCCCAGGCGGAACCCTGCCGCCGTCGCCGCCGCCGCCGCCCGGTTCGGCCGCCGCCCGGCCGCGCGCAACGCGACCGCCATTTTGGACCCCAAAATGGCGGCCATAATGTGTTTGCGCATGCGCAGGATTACTGCGCATGCGCAAACGCGTTTGCAGCCGCCATTTTGGGATCCAAAATGGCGGCCGCGGCACCGGGAGCGCGCGCGGTGCCCTGAGGAGGCCTGTCCCTGCCGAGGGAATACTCCCAAGGGGGGCCCTCAGTGGCGACGGGCTTCCAGGAGGCCCGTAGCCACTGAGGATCACCCTTGGGAGGCCTCCCTCGGTGGCTACGGGCTTCCAGGAGGCCCGTAGCCACCGAGGGAAGCCTCCTCGGGGCGACCCTCGGTGGCGACGGGCTTCCAGGAGGCCCGTAGCCACCGAGGGAAGCCTTCTCGGGGCGACCCTTGGTGGCGACGGGCTTCCAGGAGGCCCGTAGCCACCGAGGGAAGCCTCCTCGCGGCGACCCTTGGTGGCGACGGGCTTCCAGGAGGCCCGTCGCCACCGAGGATCCCCCTTGGGAGGCCTCCCTCGGTGGCTACGGGCTTCCAGGAGGCCCGTAGCCACCGAGGGAAGCCTCCTCGGGGCGACCCTCGGTGGCGACGGGCTTCCAGGAGGCCCGTCGCCACCGAGGATCCCCCTTGGGAGGCCTCCCTCGGTGGCTACGGGCTTCCAGGAGGCCCGTCGCCACCGAGGATCCCCCTTGGGAGGCCCCCCTCGGTGGCTACGGGCTTCCAGGAGGCCCGTCGCCACCGAGGATCCCCCTTGGGAGGCCTCCCTCGGTGGCTACGGGCTTCCAGGAGGCCCGTAGCCACCGAGGGAAGCCTCCTCGGGGCGACCCTGGGTGGCGACGGGCTTCCAGGAGGCCCGTCGCCACCGAGGATCCCCCTTGGGAGGCCTCCCTCGGTGGCTACGGGCTTCCAGGAGGCCCGTCGCCACCGAGGATCCCCCTTGGGAGGCCCCCCTCGGTGGCTACGGGCTTCCAGGAGGCCCGTCGCCACCGAGGATCCCCCTTGGGAGGCCTCCCTCGGTGGCTACGGGCTTCCAGGAGGCCCGTAGCCATCGAGGGAATCCGGCCCCCACACCTTTTTCCCCCCCCTCCCCCGGCCCCCCAGCAACAAAGGCCGCGGGGGGGGTCGCGCACAGCTGTGGAGGGCGCGCGCGCGCGCGCGCGCGCGCCGCCATCCCCCCCACCTTGGCCCAGCTGAGACCTGGGCTACGGGAGACCGGCCCAGGTCTCAAAAAGGTTGCCTGCCCCTGGTGTAGGTTGTGAAGGAGATCGGACCTAGGGCTCCCAATGGCTATCTATGGAGGCTGTCTCTGACCTCCTAGCTGGGAATAGAGACAGTGGGTCCCTCTCCATCCCAGCTGTTGGGGAGGATGGGCAGTAGAGTATGGAGGCATTGGCAGACAATGCAAGGTGTCTGTTTCATACACTCCAACATTTCCCAGGGGAAACCTAGGACATGTGTGACCAAGAAACACCCAAGAACGCCAAGATGGCAAGAGTCATCAGTGATGAAGAAGACACAAGTGAGGAGAGGGGGTTGGACCGGATGGCCCTTGTGGTCTCTTCCAACTCTATGATTCTATGAGAAGCTGCAGCCATTAGCTTTTGCCTAAATTGGGGGGGGGGGGGGAGAGGGAAGGAAGAGATCCTGTCCCTCTTCTCTTCTCCTCTCTCCGAGTTCACTGAGTGGGAATGACTTTGGCATTTTGGACTCTGCAGCAACAGAAGAAAGCTGAGGACGAAGGGGAAAGTGGGAAGAGGAGGAGAAAAACTGAGACATTTTAAAAGCAAGTGAGAAAATGGGACAACAGAGGATTCATCAGGACTCTCCCTTCCAAACCAGGACAGCAGGAAAGTATTGAAGGGGTGTGACTGTGGCCCTACCTTTCCATCTTTCTTGTGGGGCTTCCCATTGTGGGGAATAAAAACTGGTCGAGGGGATTAAATCTAGTTTGGCTCTTCTTTTGTTGATCTTACATGATTTTCCCATTAATATTCTCTAATAACTCTCCCTGAAAGGATTGTCTTGAGGGAGTGAGAGGACCCCCTCCATCCTTCCCTCCATCTTCTGCGTCCAGACCTGAGCTCCTGAAGGCAAAGAAGAGTACCCTTGGGTTCATTGCCCCCCCCCCGCCACCTGCCCCCAAAACACACAATGTAAGCAAAGGGAGACTCTTTTCTTCCTTCCTTCCTTCCTTTCTTCAGACTGGAGCCCCTGAAGGCCAAGAGAAGCCCCCTCAAGAGCTTCAGCCCCCCCTTCTTCCCCAAAGACCCCCCCTCCCCACAAAAGAGACCCACTGGATCCCCTGAACCCAAGGAGCCCCCCCCTCTCTCTTCTGCCCCAGGGACACCATTTTGGAGGTCCTCTCCTCCTCCTCCCCCCTCCCAGGGGGGCCTTGTAGGGGGGAGGGAGAGGAGGGGGTCTCCCATCTTCCCAAAGGGGGAGCAAGGAACCAGGACACCCCCCCTATTCCCTTCCCCTCTGGGCCCAAGGGAGGCCTCTCCTCCTCTCCCTAAAGGACAACGAAGGCCCCCTCCCTCCCCCCCCCAAAAGCCTCCCCACTGCCGCCATTTTACCTCCTCCTCCTCCTCCTCCTGCTCTCCGGCCCTTTCCACTCCCTGGGCCTCCCTCCCTCCCTCCTCTCCCCTTCCCCTGGTTTTTCCCTCACATGTCCTGCCTCTCTAGGAAGCGGGGCTCTCTGCTCCCTTGGAGGACTAAGGGGGGGGCAGAAGGGAGTCCCCATTTCCAGGCTCTCCCCCCAAAAGTGGAGGGAGGGAGGGAGGGGAGCCCTGGCCAGGCTGGGAAAAAGGGGAAGGGCAGGGAGGGGAATGGGGGGAGCAAGGGGGCTGGGATGCCCTTCGTCGTCCTCCTCCTCCTCCTCCATCCTTCTTTCTGTCCTTTGGGGGGCAGGCAGCCATGAAGTCATTTTAGTTTGAAATGGCTTCATCATCTTGTTTGTTGATATGCATTTGTCAGTTATCTTTATATATACTTGCCTATAGGGAAATTTTGGGAATACTTGCCCATAGGGAAACATTGCAAAATACTTGCCTATAGAGATACATTAGGGAACTTATATAAAGATAACTGACAAATGGCTATCCCCTCAAGAGAATCACCTGGAGAATTTGTATAGCATACTGTAGCTGAATATTTGCATCCTTCCTTCCTCTCTGTATATGTCTCTGTGTGTGATTGTATGCCTTTGGCAGGACTGGTGTTTTTACTTGTAAAGCACAGTGTTTAGTACACTGATGGCACTACTATCCAGTGGGCCCTTGGTATCCGCTATGGTTTGGGCCCTGGACCTCCCTTGGCTATCAAAATCTGTGGATGCTCCAGCCCCATTAAATGCAATGGCATAGCAATGGTGTCCCCGCAAAATGGCAAAATCAAGATTTGCTTTTTAAAAATCTATATATATATTTTTTAATGTGTTGAGTTTGGAATAGGAATCACTCCTGGCTTTAATTCTGTCACCACTGGTGGGATAACTCTTGCCATTCCTGGGGGTTTATCATCAGCCCAGACTCCTGGCATATCAAAGGATTTCCACACCTCATCTTTCTCTTTTACCTCCAATATTTGATGAATTCACCATTCTTCCTCCACTGGACAGGTGAGACATGTCTAGAATTTTTGGTACAACTGGCCTACAAAATTGGACACTCTGCCAGTGCTGTCTTCTTCGAAGGATATTTGAGCTCTTAGTAGACAGTAAATCTCTGCCCATCAATGGTATGGGACATTCTGGGATGTACGGTATATAAAAATCGATGATTAACTTGATGATTGGCTATATTATATTACAGGTTTCATGGTTGAAATAAACAATGAACTTGCTTTATTCCAGTGGCCCCCACAATCTTCATTTTCTAGCCACTGGTGGGAGCCACAGGAAAGGGAAAGGGAACTACTGATCTTTCAGTCCCTAAATATATCATAAAAGGGACTGCTCAGCCCCCTTCATCTACACTGACCATAGGAGAACCAGTCGGTTTCAATCCCATTCTTTTATATCAGCCATTCCAATGAACTCTAGCTTCTGGATTCAAAGATTAGGGTTGGTATACATGAATTTGAACTTGGCCTCGACCTCTTCCTCCTGGGCAAACCCCTCTTTTAGTTACTTTAGTTATGTTGTGGACATTCATTTCTCCAATGTCCTTGTTTACATAAGGCACACTGATTCCTTTCTCATGGACCTTCTCTTCCTCTGCATCCTCGACTTCTCTGCCAGGCTACACTGGACTCAGTTAAGGCAGCAGCCAACAACTTAGCCTTCTGCTTTTGTTGGTCCTTCTTCCTCTCTTCTTCCTGCTCTCAACTTACATAGATTTTCTGAGCAATCTCTACCAATTGGGATAAATTTGACCCCAAGAAACCATCCAAATTTTGGATCTTCTTCAGCATTGCTCTGTGCCATGAATGCCACATTTATCAATTTTCGGTTCTCCTCATTCTTTGGGTCCACGGGGTAAATTATCTATAAGAATTTAAGAGTCTTTCTAAAAATGCAGCTGGCAATTCATTTGGTCCTTGGATTACCTCGGCTGGTTTGGACATATTCATTGCTTTAGACCAGGGGTCAGCAACGTTACCTTACCTGGGGTCACTGGTCCCCAGGTCTTCCGGCAGGCTGGGGGGGGAATGGTGGCACGCGCGTGCAGCCCCCACCGCAGATGCCAACGCCGACGACGCTGTGTGCATTGCGGCTGCCATTTTGTTTGCCAAAATGGCGGCCGCGACTCATTTGTGCATGCGCAGGAGTACTGCACATGCGCAAACGAGTCGCAGCTGCCATTTTGGCAAACAAAATGGCGGCCGCAGCACGTGTGGCAGTGCAGTGGCGGGAATGCGTGGCAGCAGGAGGAGGTGGCAGTGGTGGGGGTCGGCGGGGGCCGGTTGGTGGGGGTCGGCAGGCTGGTTGCGGCCCGCGGGCCGTAGTTTGTCGAGCCCTGCCTTAGACATTCCAGCTCACATGGCTTTTATTATTAGGGTCTGATAAGCTTGTAGATGCCTCAGCCCTTCAGTATTGATCCCTTCTAGATCCCACTTTGGATCCTCTTCAGGGAAATGTTCTCCCATCCTTTTCTATAATCCCTGCAGGCTTATCAGCTTTACTAAGATGCCTTTCTTGCCACTGGGCAAGAATCCACTCCCTATTTTCTGGATCTTAATAATAATAATAATAATAAGTTTTATTTTTAGCCCGCCTCTCTGCGAAGCAATCGAGGCGAGTTACAGCAATTAAAATAGTACAGCTAAAATAACATTTCTTGCATCCAAGTCTGCCCACCCACCCCTTAAAACAAGATTAAACCAAAAAACAAGTTAAAACAAGCGATACCATTAAAACATTCTACTAAAAACCAACTAAACAATTGTGTCCATCAGACAGGATAAAAAACCTATCTCCTAATGACAGTTGTTATTCCGGGAAGGCCTGCCGAAAGAGATCCGTCTTTACTGCTTTCTTGAAAGCAGTAAGAGTGGTGATAAGACGGATCTCATCCGGCAGGCCATTCCAAAGTCTGGGAGCGGTTGTGGAGAAGGCCCTCTGGGAGGTCTGAGACAGCCTAGTTTTTATTGGCTGTAACAGATTCCTCCCAGAGGACCGAAGGGCGCGGGAGGGGATCATATGGGGAGAGGCGGTCCCTAAGATAAGATGGACCCAAGCCATGTAGGGCTTTAAAGGTTAAAACCAACACCTTGTACTGTGCCCGGAAACTAATCGGCAGCCAGTGGAGGGATTTCAGCACAGGTGTTATGTGCTCCCTCCTTGATGTTCCGGCAATTAGCCTTGCTGCCATGTTTTGTACCAATTGTAGTTTCCGGGTTAGGTACAAGGGTAGCCCCATGTAGAGCGCGTTACAGTAATCCAAACGAGAGGTTACCAGGGCATGTACCACAGCTTCCAGGTCCCTCATATCCAGATAAGGGCACAGTTGGCGTATCAGCTGAAGCAGGCACTCCTGACCGTCGCACTCACCTGACTAGTCATGTGAAGCGACAAGTCTAGAGGTACCCCCAGACTGCGAACACAGTCCTTCGAGGAGAGTGTGACTCCATCCAGGACTGGAGACTGTATTCCCAGATCTGGTTTCGGGCCTGTAACTGTGAGTACCTCCGTTTTGTCCGGATTCAACTTCAATCTGTTTTTCCTCATCCAATCCATTACCGCTCTTAGACAGTCATTGAGAGGAGAGACACCATCTGAGGTCTGAGACGATGATCTGTTCATGAAGAGATATATCTGGGTGTCGTCAGCGTACCGAAGACACCGCGCTCCATGCCTCCGAATGATCTCACCCAGCGGCTTCATATAAATATTAAATAGCATTGGGGACAGGATGGCACCCTGAGGGATGCCACAATTAAGCTCAATTTTGGAAGAGCAACTGTCCCCGAGCCTCACCCTCTGGGATCTGCCTGAGAGGAAGGAGCGGAACCACTGCAATGCAGTGCCTCCAGCTCCCAACTCTCTCAAGCGATCTAAGAGGATGGCATGATCTATAGCAGGGGTAGGCAACCTTTCCCCTTTAAGGGCCGAAGGACTTCAGCTCCCAGAAGCCTCAGCCATGTTGGCCAATAGTCCCATGTTGGCCAATAGCTCCTGGGATTCTGGGAGCTGAAGTCCCTCGGCCCTTAAAGGGGAAAGGTTGCCTACCCCTGATCTATAGTATCAAAGGCCGCTGAGAGATCCAAGAGCACCAACAGGGTCACACTACCCCTGTCGATGCTCAAGCGGAGGTCATCGGTCAGAGCAACCATGGCAGTCTCCACTCCAAATCCCGTCCTAAAGCCGGTTTGAAATGGATCGAGATAATCGGTTTCATCCAAGACTGCTTGGAGTTGAGAAGCAACTGCCCTCTCAATCACCTTGCTTAAAAAGGGGAGCAAGGATACTGGTCGGTAGCTATTTCTGTCCAGGGGGTCTAGGGAAGGTTCTTTCAGGAGTGGCCTAACCGCCGCCTCCTTTAGACAAGATGGTACCTTCCCCTCCCTGAGTGACGCGTTGATTGTGTCCCGAATGAACCCCTTCAGCGCGCCACCCCCCTGGACGACCAGCCAAGATGGACAGGGATCAAGGGGGCAAGTTGTCTTCCTCATCCTACCAAGTAGCTTGTCCATCGGTACTCACAGATTGAAAATGATCCAGTAAAGTGCCATCAACGGAGTTCCTGGATGCCTCATCTACGGATTCTGTCAAAGCAATGGCGTCCAAGTCAGCTCTTATCCGAGAGATTTTATCTGCAAAGTAGGTATTAAATGCCTCACAGCAGGCTGTCGTAGGGTTAAGTAGGGGGTTTGGCGCAGGAGGAACCTTAGTCAACTCCCCCACCACCCTAAACAGCTCTGCCGGGCGGGACTCCGCAGACGCAATACGTGCAGAACAGAAAGATTTCTGCGCTGCACGTAAAGCCTCCCTATAGGAATCAAGATGCTTCCTAAGGTGAGTTCTGTCGGATGGGAGGCGAGTTTTCCGCCATTCGCGCTCTAGTCATTGTCCGGCTCACTTCATTCCCCTAAGCTCCTCAGTATACCAGGGCCTGCGGTTTGAAGAGGGCCGGAAAGGACGCTTGGGAGCGATTGTGTCAATAGCCCTGGTGAGATCAGTGTTCCAGATATTCACCAAGGCTTTGACAGAGTCACCGGCGTTACCAACCATCAAACCCTCCAAGGCTTTCTGGAAACCAATTGGTTCCATAAGCCTTCGAGGGTGGACCATTCTAATGGGTCCGCCACCCCCGGGAGGGTGGACAGTAGCCCTTAATTCCACCTTGATCAGAAAATGACCCGTCCATGACAATGCGGAGGTTTCCTTGACCTCCACCCACGGATATTCCTGCTCCGTACTAAAGACCGCATTGAGTGTATGACCAGCACAATGTGTGGGCCTGTCAACCAATTGGGATAGGCCCATGTTTGTCATGGTATCCATGAACTCCCGAGCCGCGCCAGTTAGATCTTGTAAGCTGGTTTCGAGTGGGATGTTGAAATCGCCCAGAACCAAAAGTCTGGGCGATTCCAGCAGCAACTCCGAAACCAGGGCGGTCAGCTCGGTTAGGGAGTCTGTTAAGCAACGGGGTGGCCGGTATACCAACAGAATCCCCAAACTATCCCTGGTCTTCAGGCTAAGGTACATACACTCGGTGTGGGTCGTTTTCCGGGTCTACAGGGGTATTGACAGTAGGCATCTAACAGTCTCTCCAAAAACTAACTTGGAGGTTCATTGGGTCCTTACAGGACATCTGCATGTTTAGTCATGTTGACTTGAGACGCACACACACACCACCTTTAACAATAACTCTTGATACTGCTGCAGTTGTCAGTATCCACCCTACTGATTATGATCCCAGTTGAGATTCTGCTCTGGAAGGTGTTCCTTTTTCCAAATCTGGGCATTCACAACTTGGGGTTTCCCACACCCCTAAATATACCTGTCTAATGATTTATTAGACTAATGTTCCCCCATGTGGCCATACCACCCCAAATGAGGGCCATTCCACCTTGCACAGTTCATGTGCACAATTTTTCTGGGGTCATTCTTTTTCCTCCATGATCCCCATTAAAATCCTTGTTAAATTTCTTTAACATACAACCTAGTGGAGTACATTTGCTTCCACTGCCACCCATTTTCTACCCTCTAAATGAGACAAAGGACAAAGGGAAAGGGAATGGCCAGTGAATAAGGGGTCTCACTGGCCGACACAAAAAGTTAAAACATCAGTCATTCACTGCAAGCCTGCTCACCCAGAAATTCCTATGGCATGAAACAGAAATCAAGCAGTCACTCAGACAGTTTTCATTCACTTCACACACACTGTCCTGCCCCCCTCCTTTTCCAGTTTCCTAGAGTACAGTGGTTTCACCAGTGTCCCCCTGGCTCTGGCTACTAGGGCTGACTCGAGGATTGATCAGGGGCCCCTTCCATTCTTAGGATGTTATCACACGGGGGAAATCCTGTGAGGAAACGGGGGTTTAAACTGAAAATAACCCGCAAAAGCGGGTATATTTTCAGACGACGTCACATTTAAAAGCAGGTTAATCCGAACAGAAAGTAGTCAGAAACTGCTTCTTTTTATTTTCGGGGATCTTCCGAAAATAAAAAGAAGCAATTTCTGCCTACTTTCCGTTCGGAGTAACCTCCTTTTAAATGTGCAGGAGGTTTTCACATGGGGAAAGCCGGCTAATTAATTGCTTCCGCTTTTGCGGTAGCACTTTCACTTTAAAGCCGGCTTCTGTTCGGAGCTCCCCGTGTGATAACGTCCTTACAGAGTGGGGCTATTCAATATCCCTTTATACTTGCAAATTTCTGAAGGAGGGAAGATTCAGTTTCCTGATCTGATCACAGGGTTCTCTTTCAACGCACTCCTGTTCAGAAACCATGACACAGGCTACACCAGTTCTCCTGACAAAAATGGTCAGTGGCGCCTGGGAGCTTGAGTGGGTGTTACAGCTTCTTTCCAGGGTGATGGAAAAGGGCAGGCTAATGCCACCTCAGTCAGGAAAGTAGAGTTTATTCTTTAAACGTCAATGGACCTCTCAAGACAGGTCTGTCCTGTGACTGGAGAGAGTGCCCCCAGCTAATCAACATCCTTATATACCATCTTGCACAGCTAGTTTATAATTATATTAATACATGCATAATTCAACATTTTCATTGGTACAGGATACAACTGCAAACCCCCTCCTTTCCTGATTACGTTACACTTCTACTTGCCATGCGTGAACAAATTTGGCTTTCTTCTTTTACTGCCCATTCATACCATCACTCTTATCTCCTTTGACTGTGAAACTGTCTGCCTACAAGGCCAGAAAACAATATTCCTTTGTTATCTTTTCCAGTGAAACAGAGCTGAAAGCCTTTTACAAATCGCTCTGCAAATACAGTTTTAAACCTAGAAAATGAGACCCCAAAGGTCATTCAATCCAGCCCCGAATTAGCCATGAGCTTTGTAGTTTCTTTTACATTATTTTCATCTCTTACATTAACACCCCAGGTCCTCTGAAAGCTACAAATCCCAGGATTTTTTTTGGAGGGGGAGGGTGTGCTATTGCAGTGTATAGATGGACCTCCTCCAAAGATTGCTGAGACGGAGATATCTAGCACTGTAATGCCCCTAGGTCCTCTGCAAACTACAAATCCCATGATTTTTATTTTTAGGAGGATGGCCCTACTGTGTTATTGCATCAGTGCAGAGATGGACTTCTTCCAAAGAGTGCTGAGCTGGAGAGATCTAATGTTGTAATGCCCCTAGGTCCTCTGCAAACTACAAATCCTGGGATCGAGATCAGCCTGAAAAGGGAGAGTTGCTGGCTCAGCTTGCAATCTCTGTTTTCTTTGTCATTTTAAATCTCTTTCTGGGTGACCTTGAACAGTGTCTAACAGATGGGAGAAAAGACCTGCTTCCCACTTTGTTTTCTTCGATGGGGAAGACAATCCTTTTGGATACAATACTTATGGAACAATATTGGTTTATCCGCACAACAGAGATACAGCAACAGCTCTGCAGACTGCTACCCAAGTGCAGTTCATTAAAGAGTGTAAATATCCTGACTTGATAGGAAGATACATGATTAAAGATGCTGCGAAATTGCAGGGAAAAATCTATCCCAGTGAGTAACAGAAGTCAGCAATTAAAGAGCCCTCAAATAAACTAAAAAAGACAGATTGAGATTTTGACTGACCACTTTTTCAAGCCAAACTTTTGCCTTGGATGATTATAGTTAAGTCAAATCAGATAGTAGAGAGGAGTAGTAACAGTACAATGACTGAGGAACTTGGACATAAAGCAATAAGCAAGACGATAATGAAGAACAACCTTAAAAGGAAGAGAAGGACAGTAAAAGGAGAAATTCATACAAAAATAAAAAGAGGTAGGAAGTCTGGGAAGAAACAGGAGGGAAGGTCTGAAAATTTGGAAATTACAAAGGCTGCAACTACTCTTAAACAACTAAGAATGGAGGACGTGTTATTACATAAAAATACAGCAAATATCTCACCACACCATAATTCTACCTTGCTTACAAGCTTCCCTGATTCCCCTATTTCTGAAGAGGAGGTCCTTTCATCAGATGATGGAAATGCTTATAATATGAATACTATAAAGAACACAAAGATGGACTTAGACTTGGTTGCCATGAACTGTCTATTAACGGCCAAAACAGTCATCACAATTTTTGAACAACTGACGAGCATCAATCAGAAAATAGATGGACTAAAGGAGTTACTAGGCAAAACAAAAACAAAAACTGAGACAACTAACCATATTAAATCAGAACAATCCCAACACAGTCATGTAAAACACAATATAGTATACAAAGCAAATGCTAAAGACAAGTTAATACTTCAGCAAAATAGGATATTATTACAGGTAACAATTAATTCTCACAATAGTGGCAGATGGCATAATAAACAAGCAGTACTTCATTCACTTTCATTACTTCTCAAATTAAGGATGTATTCCAGTGAGCTCCTTGAGATATTTTGGTTACCTACACGGAAAAGATCTGAGAGAATTGTACTGGCATTTAAGAATTCCACTATTCCCACATTGATTTTTGATAATAGAAGACTGTTAAAGGAACTTGCAATTATACCTACATGTGTTTACCTTAACACTAACATCCAACCATTGCTAAAGACCATCTCCAGATGCGAAGACATACGTCAGGGTTGTAAACCCATTGACCAAGTTAAAAGAAGGATACAAACTCCTAACAATCTCCTAGAAGACGAAGGAGAACTCGCATAGATGTTCAGTACTCTCTCATCAAAGGAACAACAGCATATATTGGATAAACTAGAATCTGTCAAATCAGTGTTACAGTCCGTAACAGCCATAACAAAGACCATCAATGATTTGCTACCTCCCAGCCATTCCTTAGCTGAACCATTGACACCATCAAGGACTGTGTTAAAATGTTCTACTGATTGCCAGGACGAACCATTGACATCATTAATGTATATGTCCCCTAAAAGTCCTATGGAATGCCCAACTGAACCTTTGATACCATTAATACAATTGTCTCCCAAATGCACTGCGGACTGCCTAGATGAGCCATTAATACCATTAACATACAAGTCTCCTAAATGTTCTTCTCTACCTAAGAATAAAAAAAGGAGACACTCTATTTCAAATACTCTAACCACAACATCATCTATACAGCTTGATGGAGATTCAGTTAATCAGATTGGAGAGACAGGAGATAAGAATTTAAATTTAGACATTCGGGAAACCACATTTGTTGGTCAACATTCAAAGGTTATTGATTCAGCCATTTCAAAAGATACATGGACACTTAACTCTAGTTGTACCAACATAGTAATTGAGAAACCAGGAGACAAGGAATTTCATGGTAATGCTTCTTGGGGATTGTCTATATTAACATCTTCATCGACTCTAAATGATTGACAGCTAATAGATTCTACTTCTCTGATCCTCATTTCCTGGAATATTGCTGGATGGAAACCCAGAAGCAGAGACCCTTCTTTTATGTCTTTTGTCACCAGACATGACATCATTTTTCTCCAAGAAACTTGGCTAGCTCAGGAATTATATGTAGAGGGTTATAAATCAATAGCATTTGCCGCCCCTCACTCCCGGAACCTTCTTCTCCCTCGAACACGGGTCATTACTTCTTTGTCAACTTTTAAATCCGAGTTAAAGACCACCCTGTTCAGGGAGGCATTCCCAGGCACTGTCTAATATACATATATTCCTTCTGTTATTTGGGCAGACGGTGGATGTTGCTGTTTAATTGTTTTTAATTGTTCCCTGCTTTTAATTAATTTTTATTTTACCTATTGTTTTTGTATTTTTAGATTGTATGCCTTTGGCAGGTTTTTATTTTAATGCTTTGATTATCTTTTTGTACAGCGCTGTGTACATTGACAGTGCTTTAGAAAAATAATAATAATAATAATAATAATAATAATAATAATAATAATAATAGATGCGGTGCCAGGTAAAGGCCATGGGAGGTTTTGTGGGGGATTAGGTGTCTTAATATCTACTTCACTACAAGTACAGATCTCTAAAACACTATCTACATTAGATCAATATGCCTTGGCAATACTATTGCAATTTAAAAACTGTCTATTATACTTGATCAATGTGTATATTCTACCATTGCAAGGTTACTCAAAGATAAAATGTGTTTGGGACAAATTGAACAGTTACGTTAGGAATTTAATGGCTTCATGTCCAGCAGCACACCTTATACTGGCTAGTGATCTCAGTGCTAGAATTGGAGCAAATGATGTATCATTCTTTACTAAATTAAATTGTCAATCATTATCTCCTACACCTTTGCCCCCAATATTATGCTGCCAGTCTAAGGATACATTCTGTGATTATTGAGGTCTGTGTTTGTTATGAACTTCTCTAGAGCTAAATGTAGTTATTCTGAATGGGTCTTTAAGTGATGATCACCCTGCTGAATACACCCACTGGGCTGGAGCAAGACCCTCTGTGTTAGATTACGTTGGGATCTCACAGAATCTAATTCCTTATGTACATAAATTTAATATTGTTAGTCATCCTGAAAGTGACCATTTTCCAGTTTTGTTATACTTGAAGCCCTTTGATAGTCTATTTCTACCTATTTGCCGGAATGTAACTTTGCCTGATGATCTATGTCCTATCTGTGCCAAATGGACAGCCCAAACAGCAGAAGCACTCAGCAAGTTTCTTGGTAGTGATATAATTATGCATCTTCACAGTGCAATAATAGATGAAAAGACAGATATTGATGTACTGACCAATTTCAATAACTTAGTAAGTTTAGTTCAACCTTTATTAACTGCTCCTATAAACAATAGCAGCAGACAAGAAGCAAAAAATCAATAAAGTTAGTTCGATTCAGAGTGCAGAGAGACATGGAACTCACTTAAAGACCTCTTCAAACAATATAAGTCAGACCCAATGTACTACTCTGTGATAGACCTTTTGAACCAAAAGAAACAATATAAACAATTGATCAGACAAAAAAAAAAGGAGTGCTATTCACACATCTTGGGAAAACTTAATAACAGCAACCAGTGCAAATAATCCTACCTTCTTCTGGAGAGAGGGAGTGTCATCCTTCCCTAAAAATATACATAATCCCTTGTTTCAGATCCCTGCCAATATCTGGGAAAGTCATTTTGCAGATCTGTATGATCAAACAGATAATTTTACAGTAGAACTGATGTTAGATGCTGCGTCTCTCCCCTTATGGCCTCCAGTTTCTTCTTCAGAAATTAAGAATTTAATTAAGCAGTTTAAACCAGCGAAAGCTCCAGGAATAGATCTTATTACCTGTGAGATATTAAAGAATGATCTGGACTGGTGGATACCAGTACTATCTACACTTTTTACTGCAATAGATTGTTCAGCAATGATTCCAAAAGATTGTGGTCTTGCCACTATAATTCCAGTTTATAAGAAGGGTAAAAGAGATGACCCAACAAACTTTCAACCAATCAGTCTACTAAGTCAGATTAGCAAAATGTATGCCAAACATCTACAGGCTAAATTAATGGATTGGCTGGAAACTGAGGAGGTTTTGAAGGATGAGCAGGCAGGTTTTAGGGCTGGCAGATCAACTATAGACCATGCGACGGTATTACAACACCTAATAAGAGGTATGCTCACATAGGCCAACTTCTCTACGCAGCATTCATTGATTTTAAATCTGTATTTGACACTGTCTCTAGACCTAGACTGTGGGAAAAACTTAAGCATACTTCAATAGAATCATAGAATCATAGAGTTGGAAGAGACCACAAGGGCCATCCAGTCCAACCCCCTGCTATGCAGGAACTCCCAATCAAAGCACCCCCGACAGATGGCCATCCAGCCGCTGCTTAAAGACCTCCAAGGAAGGAGACTCCACCACTCTCCGAGGGAGTGTGTTCCACTCTCGAACCGCCCTTACTGTCAGGAAGTTCCTCCTAATGTTGAGGTGGAATCTCTTTTCTTGCAGCTTGCATCCATTGTTTCGGGTCCTAGTCTCTGGAGCAGATAAACGCCTTCTCTTATTACTCATTAAAATTCATGAAAACACCAGTTTGAAGGTGAGATGCAATATCGAACAACATGTCTCTAAGGAAATACAAGTTAGGAAAGGAGTCAGACAGGGATGTGTTTTGGCTCCAATCCTATTCAATTATTATATAAACTCACTAGTTTCCTTTTTGAGCAACTCTTCCTTTCAACCCCCCAAAATAGCCAATAGACATATTAATTTATTATCATATGCTGGCGATGCAGTTATCTTATCTTTGACCCCCATAGGCTTTAAGAGAGCTTTAAAATCTCTTTCTCACTATTGCGCTGAGGAAAAATTAATAATAAATTACTCTGAAACCAAGGATCCTTACCTTCTCTAAATGCCCTAAATTGAGAAATTGGATGTTGAAAAGGCAGTCTATTGAACAGGTTAAAATCTTTAAATACCTAGGGATTGTATTTCAAGCTTCAGGAAGCAGAAATGATCATTTAGATTATGTCATTCGGAATGCCCAAAGAATGGCAAATGCTATTCAAAATTATTTTTTCACTACAGGAACACAGTTTATTCCCGCCACAATCAAACTTTTTATGGCCAAAGCAGGATCACAATTGGAGCTCAGTTAGGATCCTACAGTGACATAACTGCCCTTGAATGAGTACAAACAAAATTCCTGAGGAAGATATTTCAGGTAACTCACTGTGTACCAAATGCTGTATTGCGAAGGGAAGCAAGGGTTAGTAATATTGAGTCTAGTATATGGATTAACATTTTCACTTACTGGCTTAAATTAAACAAAAATCCGGGAGGACTAGCCCAGTTAATCCTGGTAGATATCCATAAATCCTCTTGGGAAATAGCTATAATTTAGAATCTGAATCTCCTAGGACTTGCTAAGGATACCATCTTAAAGCTAGAAATAGAACAAGCAAAATTGGCTATTGAACAAAGGATCTTAGACATCGAAGGCCAGATGGAAATTGCTGTCTTCCCTAGGCATATAGTGATTAATAATCAAATGCTGGTTTCGTCACCAGCTTCTTACCTATTTCATGTTCCATTACTTAAATTTAGGAGAGCTTTATCTTTAGCTCAATTTAATGCCCTCCCAGCAGCAGTGTTAGAAAGAAAATATAGGAAAACACCTTATGAATCTCAGCTGTTTCATTGCGATGATGGTGTTATTGAAACCACAGAACATGTTCTTTTGTATTGCCAATTTTATACGGACATTCGCCATCAGCTGATTACTCCTCTCCTAAATAAATATCCTGGTCACACTGACACCTTTTATTTAAGCTATGGACGTTATCACACGTGGGCCACAAAGCGATAATAAACTGGAAATGACAAATTCCGAAAATAAACCAAAAATAAACCTTGATTCCGCAAATGTTTTTCACACGTAATTACCTTAATTGCGCAATTAAGGGAAACTCCCGCTGAAACTGCATTTAATGTTCATACACAAGTGAAAAAATCCCGTACATGTACTAGAAATGATCTTCTAGCACACGCGCACTATGCTTGCCACGGCTGTCACTTGCCGCAGCTGTCACTCCTTTTCCAGGTCATCCTCAGAGCGCCGGCTGTGCGGAGGGTCGGTGCTCCAAAGAGGTCCTCCTTGGAGCGCCAGCCATGCGGAGGGTCGGCGCTCCGAGGACGACCTGGGGAAGGGGTTGGGGCACCGATCGTGCAGCTGCCCCGCCCCTTCCTCGACCCCAAGACGGCTCAATTAGCCGTCTGCTGAGGGGGAAGGAGACACTTACACTGCCTCCAGGACCCCGCGGAACCATAGGGAAATGCGGGGAAATGCTTCCAAATGCGCATTTGCTTTTCACATTATGGCAAATTTACCTTAATTGCGAATTTACCTTAATTGCGCATTTGCATTTCCTCCAAACAACCGAATTTCAAAAGATCTCGGTTAACACCAGTTTCTGTCCACTTTCTGTGCGACGTCATGTGAAAACACGTAATTTGCTAATCCAGTTTCTGTTTCGGTTTTGTGTGGATTAACCAGCAGATTTGCCCCCGTGTGATAATGTCCATACTTTCCTCTTTGCCACAGGTCTATCTCTTGGACAATCAGAAACCAAATGTTGCTCATAAGGTAGCAAATTACATCCCCAACTGGCTGACGGGAACTGACATGGTTATAGCTGACTTTGAATTTGTATTTGAAATTGTTTAACAATTTTAATAACGGTACTGTGTATTTATTATTTTATTAATTTCTGTATTGGTCAATGACCGAATAAATTTTACTAATACTACTACTAAATCCCAGGATCCCAAAGGACGTGGGGCCCGTGGAACTCAAAGCGTTGTTGTGTGCATTGTTACTCTTCTCTTTCCCTATTTCCTTTTCAATGTTTCTTTTTCTCACATTGTTTCTCCTGTAGATTCTTTTGTATCGATTTTAAAAAGGTTACTTATTATTTTATTAAAAAGGAAGAAAGAGCAAAATAAATAAATACATAAACCTGCAAATTCCTTCCTTATACCAGAATCCCCAGATGACAGGACTTTGGGAGTTGGAGTCCCACCTAGAGCCACTATTTTATTCTATTATTATTATTATTATTATTATTATTATTATTATTATTAATGGAGGAGGGTTTGACAACTGTTGTTATATTAATTTAAAGTTTTATACTATTATTTAAATAAATAATAAATGTTAAGAGACTGCAGCTCCCATCAGCCACCACAACCAAGCACAAGGGGTGATGGGATATTGAGTCCAAGGCCCCCACCCCCCATCTCTTTCCTATGAAGAGCTTGGGAGGGAGAGACGTTACTGTCTTTGAACTATAATTCCCACCTGCCCCAGTGTCTCAAGCAAGGGATGATGGGAGATGGAATCCACTGTTCCCTATGGGTCACTAAAAGCTTGAGGGGGAAAGAAGTTACTTTCTTTGGACTATAACTCCCCTCCCCCCCCCTATGACCCAGAGCTGGGAGGGGGGAAAGTTCCTTTCTTTGGATTGTAACTCCCAGAATCCCCCAGCACGGGGATTCTGGATGTTGCAGTCAATCTTTCTGCACCAAGGCAGATTTTTTCTCCTAGAGATAGAGAGGCATAAAAAAGCTGGAGGAAGGCTGGGAGTTGGGGACTGATGGGAAATGCATGCAAACTCAGGAGGAGAGTTGCAAAGGGAGGCAGGGAGTGTGGCAGGGGATGTTGGGAGTTATAGTCTTTGAGAGGGGGAAATCTGAACTCCGGATTTGTTTGTGTTTTACTAAAGCAAAGTGAGGGACACAAGATGCATGCAATGCAATGCCTTGCTTGCAACGCAGTCCAAGTCTGGCTTGCAGGATTGCCTTGTATGCAATACGATATTGGTTTGTATGCAATGTAAGGCAGGACTGCCTTGCATGCAACACAATTGCCTTGCTTGCAGCACAGTGTGAGATTTGCCTTGCATGCAATATAATGTGAGATTGCCTTGCATGCAACACAATGCAGGATTCGCTTTGCAGGCAATACAGTATTGCTTGTGTGCAATTGCTTTACTTGCAGTGCAGTGCAGGTTTGGCTTGCATGCAATATATTGCCTTGCATGCAATAGAGTTCAGGACTGCATTGCATGCAACACAATGCAAGATTTGCAATATAATTCAGGATTCCCTTGTATACAATGCAAAGCAGGATTTATGTTCCATGCAATATGATGTTGCTGTGCATGCAATATAACGCAGGATTGCCTTGCACACAATGTAATGCGAAATTGCCTTGCATGCAACACAATGCAGGATTTGTAGGATAATTGAAGTTTTCCAGGTGTTTAATCCTTTAAAGGAAACAAAAATATACAAATATGAAAGCTAAACAGGTTTGAGTTTGTCTTTCATCAGTAGAACAGCCGAAGTGCGATTTTGCCTGACTATGCAAAATTGCCTGTTTGTGCAACAAGAACCCAAAACCATCTCTTTCATCAGTAGAACAGCCGAAGTGCGGTTTTACCTAACTATTCAAAATTACCTGTTTGTGCAACAAGAACCCAAAACCCAAGATGGTCCACACTTGCAAAAACAGCTGCCATTGGAATGATGTAGTTTCCAGGGCTCTGGAAATTGGTTACTGGTAGTCAAGTGAGGCAGGCATAGATGGAAAACCTAAATTGGCTATTTTCTATGGCAAATGTCTCGCTTTCTCTTGCAGCTGCTTTGACTGGAAAAGGTCAGGCTAAGTTTGAGAGGGGAGGGAGATATGTGCTCTAGCTGAACATTTGAGACAGTTCCCTATTCCCATCAGACAGGTTTGCGCTGCTTCAGGATTGCTAGACCACAGAGCTAACCACACTGCAGCGTATGGTCACCCTCATGACTGGTGATGGCTGTTTCTGTAGCAAGGATCCTGTTTTCTTTGAGCTCAACCAGGGGTCAAGCTTTCTGGCTTTGCAAGGTTTTCCAAAAGGTGATGAGCTAATTAAGTGCCTTATAGGGGTATGACTTAAGGAAGAAGCTTTAGCCAATTGTGGGGTACAGTTTTCTAAGTACCAAAGTACCAATCAAATTAATCAGCACAGAACAAGTGAAGCAGCAATCTCCAATTTGTTAGCTAACATTCTTGCAAGAAGAGGTGTCCTAAGTGAGTAGGCACACCCCCAAACTTGACACAGCATGGTTTTATTCCCTTTCCCTGACAGTATTTTTCCACCCCCATAACATTATTGGCTGATGTCATTGAACTATATTACAAATCACAAATGCCTAAAATGAATACATTATCTCTGCCCGTTTACACCTTCCCTCTGCTCAAATTCAGAAGCCCCTCACCTTTATTTACAGATCTCCTTTTAGGGGGGTTGCAGACTGCCAGAAATAGTGCAAATTGAGTCCACTTTTAGGATTAGGGTTAGGGCTAGGAAATCATGGGAACTGTATTTTATTGTGGCATCAGAGCTCTCTGACAGAGAAGGTTCAATGTCTCAGAAAAAAAACACAATTCCCATGATTCCCTAGCACTAACCCTAACCCTAAAAGTGGACTCAATTTGCACTATTTCTGGCAGCCTGCAACCCCCCTTAGTGTATATCTTTGGCGTGCTTTTCAACAAAAGCAAAACTAATACAATTAACCCAACTGTGAACTGTAATTTCACCCCAAGCCTCATTATTAACTGTCCATCCTTTCTTTCATATTTACATTATCTTTCTTTGTTTTTTCTTACTTTATTCCCAGTTCATACCATCAATGTTATCTCTTTGGCCCTGAAACAGTCTGTCTTCAAGGTAGAAAAACAACATTCCTTGCTGTCTTTTCTAGTGAAGCCAAACTGAAAGCCTTTTACAATTGCCCTGCAAATACAGAAAATAAGACTCCAAGGGTCATCCAATCCAGCCCCGAATTAGCCATGAACTTTGTAGTTTCTTTCTTTTATTGTTTCATCCCCTACACACATACATTTTTATTAGTTGTTAACTACCTTTGCGTCGATCTTGACCCATGGCAGTGACCCTCTGGAGGAGACCTCTCCAGGCCCCCTCTAAGTCTTCCACTGCTCTGCCCAGCTCCTGCAAACTCATGTTCATGAACTCTTTAATAAAGTCCGTCCATCTAGCATGTAAATGTGTGTAAATTATACATCTTCCCCTACATATAGCTATACATTTTTGTGTGTGTTGAATCCAAATTGTCAATTGTATCACCAATGAAATGCCAAGTTGTGCCTTATATATAATGTATAATGTAAAGTCCAGCCTGCTACTGTTAAAATGGGTATAAAATAAGCTGCTTGAGCCCAGCAAGGGGCTGTCAGTACTTTGGGAAAATATTCCAACTGAAGGTCTTTGGCCAAATAAAGTCTGTTTTCCTTTCCTACCTTGGTCTGGGTTCTCAGTTATTTGCACCTTGCTGCTACACAAGGGACTTTGGATGATCACGGAAAAGAGCCACGCTTCACCCCAACATGAAGATTTCCATGAAAAATGTCCACTCTATAGGGAAACACACAAAGGGAGCTGCTCTATGCAGAAACAGGCTATGGGGAGGTAAAGGCAGAGGCCTGGGAGCCTTGGGAAGTGCAACACTGAGGCGAGAACAGGGACCCAAGGGAGACCCATGTGCCTGACATAGCAGGAGGGGGGGCATTCTCCTAAAGTACAGACTTTCATTGGTTGGGATGGAGAGAGGGGGAAATTGGGTCAATTGGCATCATTCTGGAAAACACACTCCTAGGGGAGGAGAAAGATGGTCCCTCCATTACTGAGTATCCTCCCGCACCTGCAGTCCAACCACAATTGGGATGAAATATCTTTCCATGTTTTCCATGTCCTCATAAACCCTAACAATGGAGACTCCAGTAAAACAGCTACAAGCTCTTTAGACAAAATCAAAACATACAAACTCACAACATACAGAAAGGGAAGGAAAAGGAGAGGAAACTAGATATTTGTTTGTTCTTTGTCCTATTCTCTGGAGCAGGAGAAAACGAGCTTGTTCCCTCCTCAATATGACATCCCTTCAAATATTTAAACAGGGCTATCATATCACCTTTTAACCGTGATATGATAGCCCTGTTTAAATATTTGAATGGATGTTATATTGAGGAGAGAGCTAGCTTGTTTTCTGCTGCTCCAGATAATAGGACCCAGAACAACGGATGCAAGCTACAGGAAAAGAGATTCCACCTCAATATCAGGAGGAACTTCCTGACAGTGAGAGCTGTTCGACAGGGGAACACACTCCTTTGGAGAGTGGTGGAGTCTCCTTCTTTGGAGGTCTTTAAACAGAGGCTGGATGGCCATCTGTGAGGGATGATTTGATTGAGAGTTCCTGCATGGCAGAATGGGGTTGGACTGTATGGCTCTTGTGGTCTCTTCCAACTCTATGATTCTACCAGTCAGGGTAGTGCCATCTCGTGGCCCCTCTGGCCAACTTCCAGCCACATTTTCCCAGACAGTCCCAGAGGCTGTCCTGCTGGATTCCTTGTGGGGCAGGAGGCCACTTCCCCCAGCGAAGATGCAGCTACCTAGACTTCACATGCTATGAAGGCACCCTGCCCAAGGGAAACAAGGCCCCAGGATTTTGCTGCATTGCATGGTGGGGCTGCCTGAGGCTGTGAGGAGGCATTGATGCAAGCTGGCAGGCCCAAGCCCTGGAGAGCCCCTGTCTGCCCATCACTTGCTCAGTCATCTCTCCCCCTTGCCACCCCTGCAGCCTTGGCAGGCAGTTGGGTGGCTGGCACACACACATCAGTACTATCAGGCACCCACATCGGGTGATGCCAAGATTGGGAACGCCACTGGGGTCACCATGGGTCAGGGCAAACTTGAAGGCAATTAACAACAACAGCAATATTTCTGACAAAGAAAACATGAGACTTGGCTTCCATACTGGTCATTCCTTTTTCCAGGTGTTTCTGCTGGTTGATGCCCAGAATTTTTGCATGTTTGTTTCTTTTCTTAGTATTGCTTCATGCATAGTATCTGATATCTGTAGTACTTAATTCAACACTGTCATCTTTATGGAAATGTTTGGTCACCTACTAATAGTATGCATATAATTGATTTTCTCTGATTAAGGTTGATTTATGTTATCTTAATTCTCTATTGATAGATAAAATCAATTTTCTACTGGTTGATCAATAAATCTCTCTCTCTCTCTCTCTCTCTTTTTTTTTTTTTTGTTTGCTATGTTCCAGATTTTTCTCCCCAGTCTGTTGTTTCTCTGTTTATGATGCCCAGGCCACGCTGGCCAAGCAATTCTAAGAGCTGGACTCTATAAAGTTTTCCCATGTCCAGGAAATCTCTCCAATGTTTCTCTCCAGGAAATGGCTCCACTGGAACGTATTGCTATGGGCCAGTAACTTTTTATTTAAAAAATCACATGACATCTGGGAGCTCTGTCCTGTTTGGCTGCACTGGAATGGTTTGGATATCCATGGCCAAGTGGTAATCCACATCCCTGACAAAGCTTAAATCTGGGCCACTAGTTCCTGGTAGCCTCCTCTATCTATTCCTCTTTCCATTCGCTGGGCTCTGGCCCTCTCCTGTCTGTGGATATGATCAGCAGGGGAACACACTAATGATCAGGAAGCAATACAAAGCTGATGGAAACAATGTACTGAAGAACTATATAAAAAAGATGAAGACAGATTAATTCAAGGATGAACCATGTGAAGACAGAACAATATTAGAAAGTGAAATGGAAGTTTCACTCAAAGTAGGAGAAATAAATCACTAGAAACAGATGGCATACCCATACAGCTGTTTCCAGTTAGAGACAAGAATGCACTCAAATTCTAACTAAAATCTGCACACAAATATGGAAAACCAAACAGTGGCTCACAGACAGGAAACATATACAGTACAATCCTCAAGAAAGGGGATACCAGGGACTGGAGAAGCCACTGGACCATTGCATTAGTCTCCCACGCAAGCAAAACTATGCTTAAAAATTGATAAGATTTTTACCAGATATGGAGAGAGAAGTGCCAGATGTCCAAGGTGGGTTCAGAAAAGGAAGAGGCACTAGGGATCATAATGCAAGTGTAGAGTCACATTTAAAACTTAGAAAAATATTTAAAGTTACTTAAAAGTGTTGCTTCCCAATAATTACTGTTCCCTGGATGCTGAAAAGGATATGCAAACGCTATTGTAGATATTTACAAATGAAGAGCTTTTTCTTTCCTCCTAATTTACAATCTGCCTCATCTGTTACAGAGTGATTGAAATTACTTTCTAGTGCAAGCATATCATGTAAAGCTAGAACCATGATGCTACAGAAAGGATAATATAGTACAACTTGGGGAGAGGGAAAAATATATATGGGGGAGACTTATAAAATTTTTGCCCGGTTACAATTTTCATTTAGTCCAGTAGGTTTCTGAGTTTGTAGAGTGAAAATCCAAAAGAACTCACTTCTTTTCAGTTTCCTCTCCAAGTTCTCACTAGTTACAGTCATTTTCTCAATTATCCAGAATTTGATGTCCCTCTCTGTATGTTTATGTTGTAGAAAATGCTGGACCATAGGTGCAGTGGTTCTATCATTTCTTATACAGCTTTTATGTTCGCAGGTCCTCATTTTTATTTTCCTGGTGGTCATTCCAACATATAGGAGTTTGCAGGGGCATTGGATTGCATATATGGCACCCTTTGTATTGTAAGTATACATGTAATTAACAAAGTAGATTTTATTATTAACACGATTGACAAATTCCATAGTCTTAACACAATTTCTACAGATGCTACAATTATAACATGGGTAATTCCCTTTAGTTTTTCTTAACATAATGCATGGCTGAAGCTTCTGAGTGTTACACTTACTATGGGCCAGAATATCCTTAAGATTTTTTGAGTGTTTATATACAAATAAAGTTTTTTCTGATCTGAACAACTAGGGATGTCCTGAAGTAAATCCCAATAAAGGACAGCTGTCTGAATAGATCTTGTATGTCTGTTAAACGTACAATTTCTTCTCAATCTTATAAATTGAGAGTAAGGTAAGTTTTTCCTATATGTGAAGGTGGAAGCTATCTTTCTCAAAAAAGAGTTTGAATTGGTGTTCTTGCTATATAAGTCTGTTTGTAATGAAGTCCCTGTTTTAATTATCAATAAGCCCAAAAAAATGATCCTAAAGTAATCAAAGTTTAGTTCAAATTTTATAGTGTTGTGTACATTGTTCAGGTATGTATGGAATTCAAATAAATCAGACTCTGTGCCATATCTCCATATGATGAAGCTATCATCTAAAAATCTTTTGTATTTTAACATGTAGGTTTTAACATGTGTTATCTTGATTCAATATATACTGATGTTCAAAACCATCTATATATAGGCTTATTAATTCCGATGCAAACCTGCACCCCATTGCAGTACCAGAGACCTGCCAGTAGTATTGATCCTGAAATGATTTTCCCCCCCAATGTACACAAAAAATGTGTTGGTGGATGTATGTAGTCATTTCTCTTATTAAGTGTAGATTAGATGACTTCCATTGTCTCGTCATGGACTAAAGAGATGCCACATTGAGGGTCACTAAAAACATTCATTATTGGGCAATTTTGTCTGTTCCAGAATTTGCAAAAAGTGTGCTGTATCTTTAATACATGCTGGTATTTGTGGAACAAAGGGCTTCAAATAGAGATCCACATATTTAGAAAGGGATTCTAATGTAGACCCACAGCCAGATATAATTGGTCTACTGGGAACCGTAAGCAAATAAAATAAGGGTATTCTTTCTTCTGATTGTAATAAAAAATCATGGGCATTTTAATTAATATATCCATTCACAAGTGCATCATATACTATCCCAGAAATAATTTTTTTTAAAATTTCTTTAGTGGGTCCTGACTGCATGGAGCATAATGTATGGAGTTTCCTAATTGTCTATGAGCTTCAGTTATATAATTCTTAATATCCCATACTACTATAGCTCCTCCCTTATTTGCTGGCTTGAAAACAACATCTTGAAGTTGGTCCAGTTCTTTTAAAGCCAAATTTTCTAATCGTGTTGTTATACCATACTGGAGGGGATTGATCTCGGGCTAATTTTAATTCTTTGAGGATCATATCTTCAAATGCTAAGATATTATGGTTTGTTGTTACTGGATTAAAAGTGGATTTGGCCCTAAAGTTACCTACCTCTCTTTCCATATAAGGCTGATGAGTTTTGAAAAAATCTGCAAACTTAATTCTTCTGAATAATCCTTGCACCTCAATCATTGTTTGAAACCAATTTGTTTTAGGTGTAAGGACAAATGATAAACCTTTTTTTAAATACTTGAAGTTGGTTAGGGATAAATTGTCTTGTAGATAGATTAACTGGTCTTCAATATTCTTTTGCATGGGACCCTGATGGAGTTGTGTCGTCTTTTTCTCATGTTGTATGTGTGTCTATCGTGTCTTACATTAAAAAAAAAAGAAGACTGTTATGTTGAGGCCATAGAGTCCTCAATAACATTTAAAGAGGTATTACTCCTATTTTCATCAGGACTAGTTGCATTATCAGATGACTCATAAGCAAAGGATACTGATATTCTGGGTAAACTTGCAGACTTATTTCCAATTATACATTTTATCTTCCTGGTAGTCCCTAAGATCCCTTTGATTTTTTTTCAGTTTATTCTCTCTAATTTTATAGTTGTATAGTTGTTTTATAGATTATAGCCTCCACTATAAGGTTAAACATTCATAAATCTATAGTTCTAAATGTAAATATATAAATATATAACTATGTAGCTATATAAGCAAGTAAGCATATAAGTATGTCAGATATACAAGTATGCTGATAGATCAACTATATGTATATAACAATATATAGACTTGCCCCTTAATTCCAATTAAATCTAGTTTAATTAAACCAGTCAATTTTAAAAATCTAAAAAAAATCTAACACATCAGTATATTCCCATCTAAACTCTCTTTATCATCTTAGATGTCTTTCTCCCCTTATTGTTTTCCATCCCTCCTCTGCTATCTTCCTCTGTAAATGTTTTTATTTATTTCCCAACAATTTCTTCTTTCCTCTATCTTTTACTAGCCTTAAATTGGTCTTTTACTAGCCCTCTTTCACTTTTATTTACGCTATTGCATTATCTCCTTCCTTGCCAGCAATTTAAATTGCTTCTCCATAGCTTGGATTACATTTGTAACTTTGTTTTAAGAAAATTTTTTAATGTTGATAATGATTTAATAGATTTTTAAGGGGGAGTTATGTTTACTATAATTGTATGGGAATAATAATAATAATAATAATAATAATAATAATAATAATTTATTTATATCCCGCCTTTAGCCAAGGCTATCAAGGGGGCTTACAATTTAAAAATACAATCCCATACAATACAAAAGACATATCACCCCCCCTTAAAAAAAAGAATTTACCCCTAACCAACTTCAGGATTGTATTGTAATTGTAAGCTGCCTTGATAGCCTTGGCTAAAGGCGGGATATAAATAAAATTTTATTATTATTATTGTTGTTGTTGTTGTTGTCAGTCTTTAATTATAATTTCGGTCAGTAAATGTTATTTCTGTAAGTTTATTGTCCCTTTTGCCTCATCTTTCTTTCTGTTCTTCTTTCCCAAATCTTTCCTTGTTTGTATGAATCCTCACATTTTCCTCATTTATTCCAAACCAGTTCTCACTCTGTTTCCCCCACAGTGTACACTTCTATAGATTGTTCTCAGTTTCCAATAGTATTTTAATAATCTTGAAAATCTTTAATGTTCTTATAAATGTCTTTAAACTGTAATTTCTTACAAATTACCTTTGCCTTTTTCAGTTTCAACTAAATTTGGCTCAGTTCAAAAAGGTCCAATTCTCTCACTTTCATCACATTTTCCCTGCTCTTCCCTCTCTCCTCACTTTGGGGCTATGTAAATGGGAGGCTCTGGGGCGGCCTTGCTAGCAGCAAATCGGGGGTGCGGCAATCCCACGCCGTGGCCCTGATCCTTCCTTTTGCCACCATCTAAAAGAGCGGCAAAATGCCGCTCCTTTTAGGGGTGGCAAAAGGCCGCCCTAAGAGCCAGCACTGTGGCTCTCCCATGCCCTTTTGGCACAGCATCCTGATGCCACGTACCGTGTGCAATGTCAAATGGGTGTGCGGTGCAAACTCCACCCCCAGGCCGGCCATTTAGGCTGGTCTGCAACGCCACTCTGTCTTCCTGTCTATCCATTTTTCCAGGTTGTATATGATAAACGATTAAATAATCAAATAAATTAATCATACAAGTCACTCGATGCAGACAATCTTGGGAATGAAGAAAGTTTAAATGATTTAACTTTGTGCCAATACATATCAATCTCTTTTCTGAAGCCCGTTCAGGTAAAAAACAAAGCGGCAGCAGCACTTGTATGGCTGTTTGACATGGCCATGGGTTGCTCACAGTTTCCTGAAATCTCTCTGCTCTCTTCCATTTTCCTTCCCATCTGTTTCTTCTTTGAAGCAGGAAAGGGACACTACATAGCTAAAGAAGGGGACCTCTGTGAGCCCTTATGCTTCCCCTTTATCAGGGGGATTCAGCTATTGGTCAGCAAATCACCCTGATCGAATTAGTCCTCATGACAAGCAAAGACTCCTAGAAGGGAGACCAAAGGGTCAGTTCTCATACCAACACACACCAGAAGTACTTGATTTCAGTTAGGCTTTCCCCTGTCTGTGGATTCCTTGATTTCAATTTAGATGTTAAATCTGGCAAAATCTCCTTCCACATTGCATGCATTTAGGTGGTGTTCACATTCTTTGATGAGAATGTAGATGCTCACTCTCAATGAAGCTCTTCCCACATTCCATGCATTTCTATATTCCTGTGTGAGTTTTTTGATGTGAACGTAAAGTTTGACTATATGAGAAGGTCTTTCCACATTCCATGCATTTATATGGTTTCTCCCCTGTGTGAGTTCGTTGATGGGAATGTAAAGTTTGATTATAAGCGAAGCTCTTTCCACATTCCATGCATTTATATGGTTTCTCTCCTGTGTGGGTTCTTTGATGTGAACGTAAATGTACATTCTGACTGAAGCTTTTTCCACATGCCATACATTTATATGGTTTTTCTCCCGTGTGAGTTCTGTAATGTGAACGTAAATTAACATCCAGACTGAAGCTTTTCCCACATGCCATACATTTATATGGTTTCTCCCCTGTGTGGGTTCTTTGATGTGTACGTAAATTTTGACTACGAGAAAAGCTCTTTCCACATTCTATGCATTTATATAGTTTCTCTCCTGTGTGGGTTTTCAGATGTGACCGTAGACTTCCATGCTGACTGAAGCTCTTTCCACATTCCATACATTTATATATTTTCTCCCCTGTGTGGGTTCTTTGATGTGAATCTAGATTTCCCCTTTGACTGAAGCTCTTTCCACATTCCATACATTTATATGGTTTCTCCCCAGTGTGCTTTTTTTGATGCAAATCTAGATTTCCACGTTGACTGAAGCTCTTTCCACATTCCATACATTTATATGGTTTCTCTCCCGTGTGAGTTCTTTGATGTGTACGTAAATTTTGACTATGAGAAAAACTCTTTCCACATTCTATGCATTTATGTAGTTTCTCTCCTGTGTGGGTTTTCTGATGTGACTGTAGATTTCCATGCTGACTGAAGCTCTTTCCACATTCCATACACTTATATGGTTTCTCCCCTGTGTGGGTTCTTTGATGTGAACGTAAATGTACATTCGTTCTGAAGCTTTTCCCACATGTCATACATTTATATGGTTTTTCCCCCATGTGAGTTCTATAATGTGAACGTAAATGTACATCCTGACTGAAGCTTTTCCCACATACAATACATTTATATGGTTTCTCCCCTGTGTGGGTTCTTTGATGTGTACGTAGATTATGACTATGAGAAAAGCCCTTTCCACATTCTATGCATTCATATGGTTTCTCTCCTGTATGGGTTTTCTGATGTGACTGTAGATTCCCATGCTGACTGAAGCTCTTTCCACATTCCATACATTTATATGTTTTCTCCCCAGTGTGCTTTTTTTGATGTGAATCTAGATTTCCCCTTTGACTGAAGCTCTGTCCACATTCCATGCATTTAAATGGTTTCTCTCCTGTGTGAGTTCTTTGATGTAAGTGTAAAGTTTGGCCATGAGAAAAGCTTTTTCCACATTCTATGCATTTATATGGTTTCTGCCCTGAGTGGATTCTTTGATGTGAATAAAGGCTTCCACTCCAATTGAAGCTATTTCCACATTCCATGCATTTGTATGGTTTCTCTCCTAAATGGGTTTTTTTATGTGATTGTAGATTTCCACTGTTAATGAAGCTCTTTCCACATTCCATGCATTCATATAATTTCTCTCCTGTATGAATTCTTTGATGTGAATGTAAATTTTGACTATGAGAGAAGTTCTTTCCACATTCTATGCATTTATATGGTTTCTCTCCTGTGTGAATTCTTTGATGTGAACGTAAATTGTGACTATGAGAGAAGTTCTTTCCGCATTCTATGCATTTATGTGGTTTTTCTCCTGTGTGGGTTCTCTGATGTAAATGTAGATTTCCCTTCTTACTGAAGCTCTTTCCACATTCCATGCATTTATATGGTTTCTCCCCTGTGTGGGTTCTGTGATGTGAATCTAGATTTCCCTTTTGACTGAAGCTCTTTCCACATTCCATGCATTTATAGGGTTTCTCTCCTGTGTGGGTTTTTTGATGTGAATGTAGATGGGTACTCTGACTGAAGCTCTTACCACATTCCATGCATTTATATGGTTTCTCTCCTGTGTGAATTCTTTGATGTAAACGTAAATTCTGAGTATGAGAGAAGTTCTTTCCGCATTCTATGCATTTATGTGGTTTCTCCCCTGTGTGGGTTCTCTGATGTGAATAAAGATATCCACTCTTACTGAAGCTCTTACCACATTCCATGCATTTATATGGCTTCTCCTCTGTGCGAGTTCTTTGATGTGACTGTAAATTGTGACAATGAGAGGTGCTCTTTCCACATTGCACGCATTTGTAGGGCTTTTCTGCTGTATGGACTCTGAAGTGTATGTTGTAGTCTGATTTATATTTGAATATTCTTCCACAGACATGACATAGTAGCTGTTTCAACTGTGAATCCAGGGGTTTAGGAAGATGAGCACCCAGAAAAGCAAAGGGGTCCTTCTTCATTGTTTGGTTCCTTTTCTGCTTTTTTGGTCCCCTTTGATTTCCAAATTCCTCTTTTCCCATGACAAGTTTCATTATTTCCCATGATGCCACAGCTGGCTCCTGGTAGGTTTCATTCTCCTGCTCATTATCTGCATGAGGAAAAAGAGGAAGATCTCTTTAGCAGCAAGTCTTTCTTTATCTCCCTTTCTTCTTAATACTCCATGGTGAAATCTACATTCCCTTAGGAGCACACTGCAAGCACATCCAAGATCTATAGTGAGCCCTTGGTATCCATGGGGAATCCTTTGCAAACCCCCACCACCACATACCAAAATCCCACAGATGCGCAAGTCCCATAGTACTCAATGGTGGTGCAGCCATGTGGCCACGCCACCATTGGGAACAATGGGACTTTGCCCCCCGCCCCGAAGCCAGCCTTGCCATTCTCACCATGGCAGGCGGCAGGGGGCTAGTTTCCTCTTCTTCCTCCTCTTACCCGCCTACTCCTCTCCCCCCCCCCGTAGCCCTGCCACGACTTGCTCTCCATTTCTTCTTCTTCCTCCTCCTCTTCTCCACTCTTCCTCCTCCTGCGCTGCCACCCCCAGGGGGCTTGCTATCTACGGATGCTCAAATCCATGGATGGCAAGTCCAAGAATATGGACTGTATCTGGATTAATTCCCCCCTTAACTCCACTAGGCAGATATCTGACCCTTTAAGTGACCCCATAAATGACATCATAAATCTGCAGAAGGAACTGGAGAAATTTGACAAAATATCCAGATTAAGGAATAAAAAAACAAAACATCTATTTTGATGAAAAACATTGATTCCCACAAAGAAAAACTTCTTAATGAGATATCTGGTGTTCAAGTAAGCAAAAAAGTTAAATACTTGGAAATAGTGTTGAATAAGAAAAATGCAGATCTATTTGTCAATAAATTATAAAATTGCTAGAGGAAGATAAAAGAAGATCTTAAAAGATGGAAATAGGTCAAAATTTCCTTTCTTGGCAGAATTGTGGCCATAAAAATATCTATATCCCGAAAATATTGTTTTTATTCCAGACTATTCCAATAATTCAAAACAATTCAGTTTTCAAAGATTGGCAAAAAGATCTAAACTGTTTTATTTGGGAGGGGAAAACCCCCCTAAGAATCAGGCTAAAATATCTACAGGATTTAAAAGAAAGAAGAGGTATGGCTCTACAAAACCTTAAGCCTTACTATGAGGTGTGCTGTCTACTTTGGATGAAAGATTGGTTGTCTCTTCAAAACAAAAATCTGCTTAATTTAGAAGGTACAAATCTCAGATATGGCTGGCATGCCTATTTATTTTACAACAAAGTTAAAGTTAATAAGGAATTAAAAAAAAAATTATGCTAGAAACGTATTTTATATAGTCTGGAATAAATACAAAAGATCAATATGTACTGGAATTCCATTTTGGGCCTCTCCTCATGAAGCCTTGTTTAGAACCAATCCAAGGGTAAAGGAGACATGGCTGAGGTATGAAGATCTCCTAAGAATACAAGGAAATCCTCTAGAAATGAAATCAATAGAAGATCTAAATAAAGAAGGCTTGGCGAACAGCTGGTTTATGTATCTACAGCTGAAAGAGAGATTCAAAGCCAATTGTAGAACAAGTGGAATAGGTGGAAACAAAACTGAACTTGAAGAGATCCTTTGGTCAAAAAAAATGGACAATATCGAGACTTTATAAATGTCTATTAAAACAATATACCAAAGATGAGATTATCGAAGAGAAAATGGTAAAATGGGCACAAAAGATTGGTCATCTGCTAGAACCATATCAATGAGAAACATCCTGGGTTAGCATTCTGAAATATACATTGTGACAAGAGATAAGAGAGAACTACTACAAGGTATTCTATAGATGGTACATGACACCAGAAAAGATTTGTAGAATATATGGCAACACTGATAATAAGTGTTGGAAATGTGTAATGAAAAAAGGAACATTTTACCATGCCTGGTAAAGAGGCAAAAAAAAAAATGGTTAAAATTCAAAGAAAAATGAATAAAATGCTACAGATTAAATTGAAACTTTAACCTGAAATATTTTTGTTAAACATGTTAGATGAACAGAAAGAAAAAAGCATGGTTGTATATTATTCTATATAAGAACATCTGCCAGCAGGTAAGTTTTGTCATTTAGAGAATGTTTTATCAGATTGTCTCACTTTCCTTTGTCCCTTTTATATCAAATTCTCATTTGTCCCTTTTTCTCTTTCCTTGTAAGTCCATGTATCCATATAGAAAAATAGCTTATAAAACTTTAAGGTGTTAAATCTAGATAAGATGACTAGAAAACTAAGAAATGAAAAATCAGACAAATATTTACACGACTGAAATAACGTGATAATATATTAAGAAAATAAATGGGGTCGCTTAATGACAAACTTACTGAAGATTGAATAAAATTTGATTAGAAATTAGAATAATAAAAAATAAGATTTAAGAAATAAAAAGTAGAGAGCTGAAAGAGAAACAAAGACATTGGAAAGGGGGAAAATTCCTATATGGATACATGGACTTACAAAGAAAGAGAATAAGGGACAAATGACTAACAGGGGAAAGTGAGACAATCTGATAAAATGTTCTCTAAATGACAAAACTTACCTGCTTTAAAGTTCAGATGGGAATGGAAGACTGAAGAAACAGGGAGTCCTTCAGATAGATTAAAGGCTTGCTAATAAGGAAACCTAACAAGAATTTGATATATTTTCAGTTTGACTGTATGTAATTGTTTGTTTGTTATAGATGTTATATGTACTGATATGTTATGTTACGTTTTGTTTATTTGGAAATTTAATTTTACAAAAGTAAAAATACAAGAATAAAAGTTGAGAAATTGTTTGTAGATATCCCAACTGGTCACCAATATGGATAAACAATCCCATGAAATCAATCCTGGCTTGAAAAACACCATCAAATTTTTGAACAACTGACTCTCAGTACCCATCAGATCAACTCATCATTGAATCTTGCTCTCCAAACTGCTGAGGAGGTGTTTTCTTGTGCACCTGATTTTCATAGGTCCCTTGATAACCAGGTTGAGTGTGCAAACTGCAGTTACGCCAATTAGGAACTAGAACCCTAAAGGCAGGTAGACATTGCCCACAAGCTTAAAGGACTGAAAGATTTGTGGCTGTCACCTGAACATATTGCTAAACCATTATGTGATCTGGGGCCTTTTAAAAATTGCCCACCAGAAGGAAAAAAACAAAACAAAACGCCTGGTCTCCTAGGATCCTAGTCCAGCACTCAAACCATTGCACCACACTGTTATTGTTGCGTACTTTTAAGTCTTTTCTGACTTATTACGACCATAAGGGGACCCTATTGTGGGGTTTTCTTACCAGTTTTCTTCAGAAGGGGGTTGATATGGCCATCCTCTGAAGGTGAGAGAGTGTGATCTAGTGGGTTTCCATGGCCAAGCTGGGATGGGAACCCCGGTCTCCAAACTCGTCTAATGCTCAAACCACTATGCTGGCTTCTTTTTATCATCATCTGGTCTATACTGTAGAAATAATGCAGTTTGACACCACTTTTAAGTGCTGTAGATCCATCCTATGGAGCCCCGGGATTTGTAGTTTTACTTCAGCCTTCCCTGCCAAAAAGTGCTGGTGCCTCACAGAACTACTAACTCTGGGATTTTGTAGGATGGAGCCATGGTTGTTAAAGTGGTCTCAAATTGCATTATTTCTATAGTGTAGATGTACCGTAGATTAGAGCCACTGAATCAATGGAATCTACCTACATGTTCATTCATTTTTTAGCCACTGATTGAATGTGTCTTTCCTAGTTGGGAATAGCCAACAGGTATTTATTTATTTGTATTTTATTTTATTTTATTTATATGTGGCTTTTCTCCCGTATGGAGTGGCTGAAAAGATGAGTGTTTTTGGCTCAGGGTGACCAGACTTGGTCTTCCCTTTCCTGGACCTATCCTCCCTTTATGTAGTACCAGGTGAACTCATGAATTAGAGGGTTTAGTTACTAAATCTCTTAATTCTGAATATTATCTTGCTCTGCATGAGGACATATTAGCAGCTAATAATATAAACAGTGTTACAGATTTATTTCAAGATTTGGTGACTGTGCAACTGATTTTGGTGAACAACTTGCCCCAAAGATCACAAGTAATAAGCCAAAAATGGTTTGACAAAAGATTACTTGTAGATAAATATAAATCTTTTAAAGAGGGCAATCTATTTTAACTATGCATGGTTTCTTCGGAAGAAGAAATATAAAATTTTAATTAAAAAAAATGCAAATCAATTTGGCACATGATTTCAATTAATCTGCACTTCTAAATCATAGAATCATAGAATCGGACTCATCTACATTTTGGAAAATAGTATCAAGGATTTTTTTTGAAATTTAATTTAAGGGCAGATTGTTACATTTCAGCAACTGCTTGGGAATCCTTTTTTCATAATATTTTTTCAGCAAGGCAATTTGAGAATTATGATAAATGACAGAAGCAAGTTATGTTGTTGTTGTTGTTTTCTTATATCCCTCCTTTCTCCCAATACAGGGACTCAAGGCAGTGAATAACAAGTATAAAACAATACAATTTAAAAACAGTACAAATTTACAAACATTTGGAGTGGAGTGTTTGGAAGAAGGCAGAGGCTTGGGCTGCGGGAGAGACGAGGAGAGAGAGGGGTGGAGCTGTGGATGATAGCGAAGGCGGGGCTTTCCATGATTGACTGTGGAGGGTTGTGGATAAGGCGGAAGAGAGGCTGACCAAACCGGAAGAAATAGCTACAAGGGACAATAGAGAATAGATGACAGATAGGTCAGAAAGAGCTATAGAAGACAGAGAGACATTCCTAAAGGCGACAGAAGGAGACAAAAAGACCCACAGTAGATGAATCTGTGGAAGTTTGGGAGACCAGTTGCTTATAAAGTGAAAATAAAGGAGGCACAATTGTTATAAAGAGAGAGACTGTAACTGTGACAAAGACTAATTTGGACTTACTTTCTTATGGATAAAGAATATAAAGAAGAGACAAAATATAAGAAGATTAAAGATAAGAAAGCTAATTTAAAGAAACAAAGGACTAATTAAGATAGTATTCTAGCTGGCTTAATCTAGAGAATTATCAGTGGGATATATTGGCTATATTGGGTATATTGGACAAAGAAGATAGGAGGTAAAGGAGTGCCCCAGGGTTTAACAAAAACCTGGATTGGATCTTGTATTTACTTTTGGTTAAAACTGCAATAATAATATTCCTCACCTAGAAAGAGGAGACAAGACAATAATTGATAATAAACGATGATGTCGAGAAATCAACTACCTAAGACTCAAAGCCAGTCACAGCTCCCAAGGAGACCATCGTTAGAGCAACCTAAAGTGATGGACTCTAACGTGACTTCTGGAGGAGATAAAAAGGTTAAGATTGGAAATAAGACAAGAAATGAAAGATTTTAAGACAGAGATACGGCAAGAAATAAGGACAGAGCTACAGGGGATAAATAAAAAAATAGAGAAAATTACAGGAGAATTGTCTACAGAGAGTTGATAATTTGGAGTTTAGAACTGATAAGACTAGGTGAGGAATTAGAAGATATCGGGAAAGGAAAAGAACATTATTTAGATGAAAAAGCTGTATGGGATCAGAAACTAAGGGGAAAATGTGTAAAAATAAGACGGGTCCCAGAAAGTCAAAATGAAAATTTATTGGATGTGGTTACCCCTAAATTGACAAAATTTCTTAACAAAGATGCTCACCAATTCCAATATTAAATAGACAGGGCATTCAGACTTAATTCGTTGGTGGCTAAACAAAAAAATCTGACAAGGGACATAGTAATTTATTTTGTCCGAAAGCAGATACGTGACCTACTTTTGAGAACCCATAACAAAACACCCTTTGAGATAGAGAGGAGACAATTGCAAATTCTTAAAGACATACCAGCAAGACTTTTGAAGAAAAGAAAAGATTACACATTTTTGATAGCCTTTCTTAGACAAGAAAACATACTGTATAGGTGGGGTCAACCAGAGGGGCTGACCTTTTGGTTTAGGAAGAGACGGGTGGTGATAAGAACAGTGGAGGAGGCCAAGAGGTTCTGGGATCAAGAAGAGAGATGAAAAAAGAGTAGAGAAATAGTAGAGAAGAAAACTTCTCAGAATAAAAAAAGGAAAATGAAAGAGAAAGACAAGGAAATAGAGATACAGAAGAGAAGAGGGACTAGAAGGAGATTTCAGAGAAGGTGAAAAACAGGATGAACAAGGAGCGGAGAATTGGAGATATAGGAGTGATTTAATGGAATCAGAGGAAGAAGCTCCAGACGATTTTAATGACAATGAACATAGCAGAGAAGGAGAATCACAGGAAGATAGAGAGATAGATGCTATATAGGACAGTTTCATTTTGTTGAATATAAAGACACATAGATTAAGGGCGTAACATTGGTGATGGATAATATAAGGACCCTATCTTGGAATGTTAAAGTCCTAAACACGTCACAGAAAAGGAAAAAGATTTATCATTATCTCCAAAAACTAAAGGTAGATATTTGTTTACAAGAGACACGTTAGATTAAAAGATGTAATGTATTTAAAAAATCAGAGATTGGGAAAAAATGTATATCAACTGCCAAAAACAAATAAAAGGGAGTAGTTATGTATATTAATTCTAAAATAGAATCAAAAATATTATTTACAGACCCAAATGGTCACTATGTAATTGTGGAAGTTAATCTGAAGGGGGAGAAAATATTAATAGTTGTTGAATTATATGCAACCTTGACTAATAAAGGAAAATTCTATGAAAAACTGGCTAATAATGTGAATAATGAATCGATAATTATTATGGGGGACTGGAATGGGGTAATAGACCCATAAATAGATAGCCCAGGGGTAGGCAAACTAAGGCCCGGGGGGTGGGGGCGGCCCCCTGAGGCCTTTGGACCAGCCCCAGGTTGGTCCTGCCACTGCCGACGCCACCACTTCCCTGCCGCCGCCTGCCATGATGACATTGATTATTGTTGTTATTACTTGTTCTTGGGGTTTTCTTGGCAAAATCTCCACAGGGGTTTTGCCATGGCTTTTCTGGGGCTGAGAGAGTGTGCATGCATTTTTTATTTTATTTTTTCATTTTTATTTTTATGCATTTATTTATTTATTGGTACGGGGGGGGGGGGCATTGTCCGAGGGACGGCAACCTGGCCCCCGGCTCAAAAAGGTTGCCTACCCCTGAGATAGATCCTCGTCAAAAAAGATTAAATTAAACCAAAGAAAATCACCAAACAGTTTCTTTGAACTATGTGACAGATTGGCACTGAAAGATATATGGAGAATTCTATATAATAATGTAAAAGAATATACCTTCTTCTCGCATTCTCATAACTCTTGGTCCAGGATTGATATGTTTATGGTCACAACATTATTATGTAAACGAATAACTAAAATAGAAGTCCTCCCTGGAATTTGGTCTGATCATAGCCCAATCGTAATAAATATGAAAAATGGTCAGAGAGAATTTAGATGGAGACTAAATGAAAATCCTGGGCATAAAATGCTGTTTGAAAACACTGAAATTCTGGACCATGCCAACAACTATCAGGTCAGAATGCACAGGGAAGCCATCGAAATCCATAAACACTTAGACAACTTAAACAGGAAAGAAGAAACTCTTAAAGTAAACAAGATATGGCTACCAGTCCTACAAAATAAGAAAATCTGCACTCAGCAAATGCAAAGGGAAGACCAACCAGGGTCAGCAGACAACAGCAGACAATCTCCTTGATTGCATTCCTCACCTGGAAGCCATGCCATTAATACCAGAACAACACCTATTCAACACAGAACAATACACAGTTTACATGGGAACAGCAGACATATCCTGGATTGCATAGCCTGAAGCGAAGCCATCAACACAGAACAATACCTATTCAACACAGGCAACACACAGTTCACCTGGGAACCACCCCTCCCTACCCAGGATCTCACAGTATATATACAACCAGGCTTTTCCATTTCAGTTTTCTCTGAAGATGCTAGCCACAGATGCTGGCGAAACGTCAGAAAGAAACTCTTTCAGAACATGGCCACACAGCCCGAAAAAACCCACAAAAAAACTATGGATGCCGGCCATGAAAGCCTACGACTTCATAAATGAAAATCTCTTGAAAAATGGTAATATTGTTAGAGGCCCGAGATCAACTTAAATTATTTTTTCAAGAAAATTTAGGAAATTAAGTTTCACTAAATATGGTATAGGATGCCTCCAAAGCTTTTGTGAGGGGATATTTTTTAAAGAAAAGCTTGGAAATTAAAAAGAAGAAAGAAGCCCAAATAAAGAAACTAGAACAAGAAATTAAATTAATAGAAAACCAATTGAAAGTAAAACCTTGAGATGGGAAATTAAAAGAATTATACTGTCTACAAAAACAAATATCGATAATAACATGGAAGAGATAGAAAATAAAATAAAATACCTAAGGCAGAAAAAATTTGAATTTTCAAATAAACCCGGAAGAATGTTAGCAGTTAAATTAAGAAAAGAGCAAAGGAATAGAATTATAACAAAAATAATTGAAGTAAATAAAATATATTCAAAACAGAAAGAAATTAAAAGAATTTTCCTGAATTATTACTCTAATTTATATAAAGAGGAACATGATAAAATAGAAAAAATAAGCAGATATCTAGAACAACAAAAACTGATTAAAATGATAGGTCAAAAAAGAAGATTTGAATAAAAAAACTGAATCACAAGAGGCATTAGATGTAATAAGTACAATAAAGTCAGGTAAGTCACCAGGTCCAGACGGTTTCATTGCAGAATATTATAAATGTTTTGCCCATCAAGTAGTAATCCCTTTAATGAAAACTATGAATGAAGTATTGGTTGGTAAAATACGCAAATCATGGTTACAGACAAATATAACATTGATCCCTAAACAAAATACAGATAAATTAGACCCCAAAAATTATAGGCCCATATCATTGTTGAATTGTGATTATAAAATATTCACAAATATAATAGCGAATAGATTGAAGAAATGGTTGAACACCTGGATACACAAAGGTCAAGCAGGGTTCTCCCCGGTAGGATGATTAAAGGTAATACTAAAAATTTGATTAATCTAATAGAATACCATAATAAAAACATAGGCAAGAAATTGGAATTTATATATATATATATATATATATATATATATAAAAGCGTTCGACAATTTAAATTGGAACTTCATTCTGGAACTTACAGAGAAATTAGACATGGGCTACAATTTTATAAGATGGGTAAAATCCAGCTATTGCGATCAGGAAGCAAATATACTGACAAATGGAGAAAGTACTAAAAACTTTAAAATACAAAAAGGTTTAAGACAGGGGTGCCCATTATCCCCATTATTATTTATAATGGATTTTGAAATGTTATTGAATACAATCCGGGAAAATAAAATAATTCATGGTGTTAAAGTTAAAGGAATAGAATTTAAACTGCAGGCTTTTGCAGATGACTTGATGGTTTCATTATGAAATCCATTGGAGAGTATAGAGGAGCTTCTACGGATATTTTTTAAAAAAATGGTGAGGTAACAGGACTTAGGATAAATAAAGATAAAACAGCGATACTATTAATGGATTTAACAAAAGAAGAAAGAAAAAATCTAAGAGAAAAATTTTCAAGAGGAAAAAATAGTAAAATATTTTGGAATAAACTTCACAACAAAGAATTCAGACCTGTTTAAGAATAATTACAAGAAAGTGTAGAATGAAATTTAAAAAGACGTAGAAAGTTGGAAAAATTGAACTTATCTTGGATGGGCAAAATTACAACTATAAAAATGAGTGTTTTACCTAAAATGCTCTTCTTGTTTCAAAATATTCCTATTATGATTAGTGATATATCTTTTCAAAAATGGCAAAAAAGCTTACTAAATTTCATTTGGTCAGGAAAGAAACTGAGAGTAAGAATGAAATCAATGCATGATCACATATCTAGAGGGGGAATGGGATTACCAGATTTGAAAATTTATTATTATGCATGTGGGTTAAATTGGCTACTATACTGGATAAATTAGAAAAAGAGAGAAATTTAAAATTGGAAGGGTATGATAACATCTACGGATGGCACAGATATTTGATTTATGGGAAAATTAAAGTGCATAAAGATTTTAATGATCATTATTTAAGACAAGCTTTATTAAGAATTTGGCAAAAAGTTAAAAATAAGTGGGAGGACAATATCCCTAAGTGGACCTCGGCAAATGAAGCTTTCTTGAGAAATGATAAAATAGGAAAAGGTAAATGGCTGATTTATAATGAATTAACAGTTAATGAAGGAACAAATATTACAATCAAATCACAGGAGCAATTACTACAGGAAGGATATACATGTAACTGATTTGCTTACCGACAAATAAGGGAACACTATTTATTAGATAGGAAAACCAAGTGTATAGGAGTAATGAATAAAGAGTTTGGAGATATAATCCTGTCTGAAGATAGAAATAAAATATCCAAATTTTATAAACTGTTATTAAAAATTGAAATGGAAAAGGAAGTGGTTAAAACACATATGGTAAAGTGGGCACAAGATTTTGGGCAAAATATAGAATTTGAACAATGGGAGAAATGCTGGACGAAAAGATTAAAATATACTTTAAATTATGACATTAAGGAAAACTTTTATAAAATGCAGTTCCGTTGGTATCTAACCCTGTATAAATTAGCCAAAATGAGTAAAAACCAGAGGAATATATGTTGGAAATGCAGAAAGAAGGTAGATACTTTCTACCATCTATAGTGGAAATGTAAAGAAGCCAAAAAGTATTGGAGAAATATCCATAAAGTAATAGGAAAAATATTGAATATACAAATAAAATTAAATCCAAGGATGTATTTATTGGGGATAATAACAGAAGAAAAACTAGAAGAAGATCATGGAAGGTTGATGTTCTATTTGATTATGGCAGCAAGAATTAATTATGCAACTAAATGGAAATCTAAAGAAATTCCCACCATTACAGATTGGTTTAGAAAAATACGACCTTATGGAAATGGATAAGTTAACAGGTCTGATAAAGAAGAAAGGAACTGATATGTTTAAAAAAGATTGGAAATCAATGATAAATTATTGGTGACAAGAATGGGGGTCAAATTAGGGCTAGATTAATTCAGAGAACTCTGGAAAAAATGATATGATATAGAAAAGATAAAAAGGAATATTATATAGGAAGAATAGTGAGATAAGCATGACGACACATTTAAATAAATGTAGAAACAAAATGATGAAACTCGGGTGGGTAACAAGACATAAAAGACAAGGAAGCCTTTTATTTTGTTTTGCATAGTTTTGTCATATGATATAGGTGGTTTATATATTTGTCTGTTTATTTTCTTTTGTTTGTTGTTTTTTAACCAATAAAAATAAAAACATAAAAATAAAACAATACAATTTAAAAACAGTACAACAATGTTATATAAATATAACCTGGGGCCCTCCAGTTGTTTTGGATTACAACTCTCATAAACTTCACCTGCCACAGCCAATGACCAAAGACTATGGGAGCAGTAATCCAAAAAGCATGGATTGGAATACACAAAATACTTATTTTCAAAGTTACTATACATTGTGACCCTAGGCTTAAAGCTTTTACCTAAAAAAAGAATATGAAAAGGTGGACTCTGGTTATTGAGCAGTTACCCACATGGATAGATCAGATAGCAAGTTTTCCAAAAGATAGGACTGACAATAATCATCCATATTTATATGAAGGATAACCATTCAGAGCCAGCAAATTATAGACTAATCAATTTATTAAATGTCATCAGAAATTATATGGTAGGCATTTACAGTTAAATTACTGGACTGGATGGAACAAAACAATATACAGTTGGCCCTCCATATTTGCGGCTTTGACTTTTGCAAATCTGATTATTCACAAATTTGATTAATATGTTCTCTTTAGGAATCTCTAGGTCCTCCAGTGAGACTCTGCCAGTGGTTGACATACAGTCACACTGGAGCACTTAAGAGATTTCTAGAGAAAACACTTCTCTAAACATTTCTATGATCCGTGCAACTCTATGATCAACTTCTGCCAGATGTTGGCTGTAGAGTTGCAATGCAGGACCTAGGGATTTCTAGAGAGGTCGATTTTAAATTGATTTTCTCAATTTAAAAAAAAAAGTAGTTATTCATTTGCAGTTTTTTCCCCCCACATCCATAGGGGTCCTGTGCTAACCTCAGTGAATGTGGATGGCCCACTATATACTGAAGAAGAACAAGCAGGCTTTAGAATAAAATGATCAACTTTAGATCAAGAGCTTACCCCACAACATCTAGCTGAAAAATATGGGGGGAAACAGACGGGCAGCATGGGGCCGCCCCAGGAAGCTGCGGATCGGGGCCGAGGCATCCGCATTCCTCGGCCCCGCAGCGCAGCGTCCCTGCTCCAGGAAGGAGCGCTAAAATAGCGCTCCTTCTGCAAGACGCCGAAGGTGCGCCACAAAAGGTGTCCAGCGCACCTTCGGCGCCTCTTCCGCTGCAGTGTGTGCGGACGCTGCAGCGGAAGTGCGTCGTCGGAGCGCCGGCCATGCGGAGGGCCGGCCGCTCCGACGACGTTTTGGGGAAGGGGTTGGGGCGCCCAGTGTGAGGCTGCCCCTCCCCTTCCTGGCCGAGAAGACGGCGCTTTGCGCCTGCTTAGGCCCTATGTCACCCCATCATGTCAAACACTATATTCAGCATTCATTGATTTTAAATTTGCTTTTGATTTAATACCAAGGGATAAACTATGAAGGAAATTGCAAGATACAACAGTTAGTAAAAGATTATTAATACTTATTTATGGCTGGCACAAATAAATGTCCCTGAGAATTAGACATAGTCATTCTGGGACCTCCCAGGAAGAAGAAGGATAGCAGTTTCTGGGCAGCCACTTTGAGTGGGTGAGTGTTTAATTTTTTTAAAAAACAAAACACTTGGGAGAGTGTATTTGTTGCTGAGGGAGTAGGGCTTCACTGAGTCACATCTGTGAGTCACTAGGGGGGTGGAGCTAGCTGCCTAGCTCTATATAACTCCTCCCAGAGGTGCATGTCTAATGGTGCGCAATTTTTTTTGCAAGACAACGGAAAGCACAGCACAGTTAGAAGGGGGGCTGGGAACTTTATTTGAGAGGTTCTCCTTAAAAGTTTAAAAAAATGAAAGGGCTTGGGGGTTTGTTTGTGGGGGGTTTTTTGCTGAGAGGAAAAGAGTCAGATTCTTGCCTCCAGAATAAGGTAGCATCCAGGAGCTCTCTATAGAGTTATAAACACAGTTGATTGAGCTTGTTGACAACCTATGAAAGACCAAGCCAACAGGGGCTTTTTCGTGTGTCTTTACCGGGGGACTTTTTGAGGGAGAAGCCCACAGTCCTGTTTCACTGCTTACTTAAGAAGTCTCAATAGGGACACAGAGGGAGCTGCTGCAGTCACCTGCAGCACTTGTAGGAAGTTTGTCTTCTTGCCTAGAGATGTGGGGAACTTCATCTGCACCAAGTGCAAGTTGGTAGCCCCACTGAAAGAGAAAGTTCAGCAGCTGGAGGTCCGGGTAGTTACACTTCAGCATATTAGGGAGCAAGAGCTGTTCCTGGACACAAAGGAACGAACGGTCTTGGACAAGGACCACACAGAGGATGATGTTGCGGAGGAGGTCACTTCACACACACAAGAGGTAAACAGCTGGGGAAATGTCACACACATAAGTAGGGAAACCAGGGATCGTTTTCAGAGCTTGAAGCTACAGAATCAATTTGAAGCTCTCTCCCTTATCAAGGATAAAGAGAAAGACCAGCAGGGACAGTCCTCAGGGACAGTGCAGGGGGCCCTCAGAGTACCACTGCAGGGAACAACCACTGCTAAGCCTCAGAGGAGGCGTGTCGTGGAGGTGGAGGCGTGTCGTGGAGGTGTCCTTGTTGAGGGGTACAGAAGCAGTGGTTTGTGGGCCTGACAAGATGCCCCAGGAGGTGTGTTGTCTCCCTGGGGCAAAAATCCATGATGTGACAGTCAGGCTGACAAGACTTGTCAAGTCTACTGACCATTACCCCTTCCTCTTGGTTCATGTGGGAACCAATGATACTGCAAGGCATAGCCTTCAGAATAACAAAAGGCTTCGGGTAGGAAAATGAAAGAGCTGGATGCACAGGTTCTTATCTCATCTCTTCTCCCAGTTGAAAGGCATGGTCCAGGAAGGGAGAGGAAGATAGCAGCTGTAAATAACAGGCTCCGTAGATGGTGCCACTAAGAACAATTCAGATTCTTGGATCATGGGCTGCAGTTCCATGAGGGTGGACGTCTAACAAGAGATGGGCTGCATCTCACACCAGTTGGCAGAAACATTGCACTCCTCCCTCCCCCTCCGGAACACCTGGCCTCCTGGAGAGCCTTCTTAAGGACGCTGCCAGCCCGACCATCTTGGCTACAGCGAGGGAGAGAAGGGGACTCAGTGTTGCGTGTGTTTGCACTCCTCCCTCCCCCTCCGGAACACCTGGCCTCCTGGACAGCCTTCTTAAGGACGCTGCCAGCCCGACCATCTTGGCTACAGCGAGGGAGAGAAGGGGACCCGGTGGTGCGTGTGTTTGCACTCCCCCCTCCCCCTCCGGAACACCTGGCCTCGTGGAGAGCCTTCTTAAGGACGCTGCCAGCCCGACCATCTTGGCTACAGCGAGGGAGAGAAGGGGACTCAGTGTTGCGTGTGTTTGCACTCCTCCCTCCCCCTCCGGAACACCTGGCCTCCTGGAGAGCCTTCTTAAGGACGCTGCCAGCCCGACCATCTTGGCTACAGCGAGGGAGAGAAGGGGACCCGGTGGTGCGTGTGTTTGCACTCCCCCCTCCCCCTCCGGAACACCTGGCCTCCTGGAGAGCCTTCTTAAGGACGCTGCCAGCCCAACCATCTTGGCTACAGCGAGGGAGAGAAGGGGACCCGGTGGTGCGTGTGTTTGCACTCCTCCCTCCCCCTCCGGAACACCTGGCCTCCTGGAGAGCCTTCTTAAGGATGCTGCCAGCCCGACCATCTTGGCTACAGCGAGGGAGAGAAGGGGACCCAGTGGTGCGTGTGTTTGCACTCCCCCCTCCCCCTCCGGAACACCTGGCCTGACGTTTTTGGAGGCTGCGGAGGACTGCCTTTTTACTTGCAGCCCCCAATGAAAATGGCCCATGATGTACTCTGATTAGCCATCCACGCGGCGAGCCGTGGCGTCCTGGGGCCGCAGAGGACTGTTTTTCCCACCTTGCAGCGCTCGGAGGACCACAATGATATTGGAAATCATGTATTTTTAAATTGTATATTTTTAATCACTGTTATTTAATTTGTTTAGTATGTTGGGGGGGGGATGAGGGAAGGAGGGATGGGATTTGATTCTGACTTATTTGTTTTGGTGTTTTGTATTGTTGTACGCCGCCCCGATTGCCTAGCAGAGGGGCGGGATATAAATAAAAATTATTATTATTATTATTATTAATAGTCTCAAACATTTGATCAGTAGGGCTTTAAACTGAGTAATGTGGGGGAGGGAGAAAGTATCTTAGAAGGAAGGAGTACATCATGGGCTGGAGATAATAGTCAAAATGTTATGGAGGGAACAAGGCAAATGATGCAAGGGCCTAACAATAGGAGGCAAAAAAACCTCACACAGGCAGCAAGTGGGGAAGTAATAATGCCACTGTATTCTGCTTTGGGCGGCCCCACCTGGAATACTGTGTCCAGTTCTGGGCACCATAATTCGAAAAGGATGTTGAAAAACTGGAGCGTGTCCAGAGGAGGGTGACTAAAATGGTGAAGGGTCTGGAAACCATACCCTATGAGGAACAACTTAGGGAACTGAGTACGTTTAGCCTGAAGAAGAAACAGTTAAGAGGGGATATGATAGCCCTGTTTAAATATTTGAAGGGATGTCATATTGAGGAGAGAGCTAGCTTATTTTCTGCTGTTCCAGAGAATAGGACTCAGAACAACGGATACAAGCTATAGGAAAAGAGATTCCACCTCAACATTAGGGGGAACTTCCTGACAGTGAGAGCAGTTTGAAAGTGGAATACACTCTCTCAGAGTGTGGTGGAGTCTCCTTCTTTGGAGGTCTTTAAGCAGAGGTTGGATGCCATCTGTCAGGGATGCTTTGATTCTGAGTTCCTGCATGGCACGGGGTTGAACCGGATCGCCTTTGTAGTCTCTTCCAATTCTATGATTCTATGATTTTATGATTCTATGGGACAGCTAACTAATGAGGCTCTGACAAACAGGGGTATTAAGCAGAACTCTGTCCTGGCCCCCTTATTATTTAATTTATACATCAATTTGCTGGTTAAAACCTGAAAGGGTAAACATTTTCCAGTTGATAATGGCGTCTTGACTAGTAGCCCTAAGCATGTGCGCTGGGGGGACACTTTGGAACATCGGGAAAGAGGGTTAGAGAAGACCATCGAAAAATAACCCTTAAGTAATCTTCGGGTACAAAGATTTTGCTAAACTCAATTTTGGATCCATTCCTGTCCTCTGGCATGTCGGAGCTCTGAATGTTGTTGGATCCAGTGCAAGACGGTCAGGGAAGAAGAGGGGACTGAAGAGGTGAGCAACTCCGGTGTTACTGGTTCTTCAACAGACGACCCAAATGCCTCCAAATTTTAATTATCAAGAAGCCTAAAAGTTACATCTGACTGGGAAAAGCCTCCAATCAAAGATTGATGGCCAATTCCCGAGTAGATGAATTAAAATACAATATTTATCTCTGCGAAACAGGAGATAACAGATTAAAAATCAGAAAGCTTAAACATTTAAAACCAGCTTAAGAGAAGTGATTCCAGGAGTGTGGGGAAGTAGTAGAGAGAAAGACTCGCCTGGAGAGCGGTGATGGAAAAGCGGAGAGTGCGGGTTGTTGCGGGGACGCCAGGATAGAGCCGAGAGTGGGGGTGGAGTGGAGTGGTGGAGAGTGAACGAGGAGTGTGGGAAGGCCGTTGGAGAGGCGGAGATTTGTGTGTGTAAGAGCTGGGAAAGGAGAGCAGCAGCAGCGGTGGAGGTGGCTGTGCTGGGGAAAAGGGCAAGTAAAAGCGGAGAGTATGAAACAGAGGAGATGGAGGAGCGTCGGAGGAGCAGAGGTTTGAACAGGGGTAGGCAACCTTTCCCCTTTAAGGGCCGAGGGACTTCAGCTCCCAGAAGCCTCAGCCTTGTTGGCCAATAGTCCCATGTTGGCCAATAGCTCCTGGGATTCTGGGAGCTGAAGTCCCTAGGCCCTTAAAGGGGACAGGTTGCCTACCCCTGGGTTTGAACGAGGGCTGAAAGGCTATTGAGGTGGCTGAGCGTGGGGAACAGGGGAAGGTGGAAGCAGGATATTGTTCCCAGCTCATACATCTGGCAATGAGTGGAGAAGCGGGGCCATCCGATTGAGAAAGGAGGAGACAAGCTTGGAGAGTGGAGAGGAGTTTGGCTTGAGCCGAGGGTAGCCGTGCAGAGTTCATAGAAGGACTGCGATAGAAAGACTGCGACTGGAGGAAGAAGAGAACCAGAAGAGCCTGAGAAAGAGCAGTTCTGCTAGAGAGAGAGGATTAGAAGGGAAAGAAATTAGGAAAAAATTGAGTAAAGCATGGAAAAAGTTGTAACAGGGGAAAAGAGAAGGGAGATAAATAGTAGAGAAGGTCGGCTCCTTTAAGAAGAGAATAGAGATTAAAGGGCTAGAAAGGACCTGGGTATAGGAAGTAAAGAGAATTCTGGGACCAGTAGTTTTTATGCAGTATTATAGATTAAACAGTTGTGACAGAAACATCTAGTGGATAAGATTGGTAAGTTACAAAATACAAAAGAAAATAACAAAAATAAATAAAAAATAAGATAAATAAAGAGAGGGAAGACTTAGAACTTAGTGAGTAAGAGTGTTACTTTCATTGAAAATTGATATATACTGATATCAAAGATTAAAGATAAAAAATAAAAAAATCTAAAGGGCAATTACAGTTGGTACATATTTATAAGATATAAAAGGCTGGGGTATTTTGATAGAAGATTTTGTAAGAGTTTGAGTCAGTGGGAAAAAATTTAAAAATTAAATTAAAAAAAGATCTGGTGAGATATCTTTTAGGTATAAATCAGAAGGATAATATAGAGTGTGAATATGGTCAACTTATATGGTATTTATCAACCGCGGCAAGAATTATATATGCTACTAAATGGAAAGAAAAAAACAATACCGACAATAGAGGACTGGTTATTGAAAATATATGACTTAATGGAAAGCGATAAATTAACCCTATTAATACAGAAGAAACCAATGGATTATTTTGTGAATATATGGAAACCATTCATTGTATTTTTAAAACAAGAATGGGGACAACATTGGACAATAGGTTTAGAAACATAAATTTAGTTAATATAAGCAGAGAGGAGAATAATAAACTTTGGTTTGCTTTGATTGGGAGTTCCTGCATGGCAGGGGGTTGGACTGGATGGCCCTTGTGGTCTCTTCCAACTCTATGATTCTATGATTCTAAAGAAGAATGCTGCTTCCAGATTAAGGGAGTAATTAAGAGATAAATTATTTCTATGAGGTATGGAAGATAATGATTATATATCACTTAATAGGTTTAGATCAGGGGTAGGCAACCTAAGGCCTCGGGGGGGGGGTGGATGCGGCCCCCCGAGGCCTTTGGACCGCCCCCAGGCCGGTCCTGCCACCGCCACTGCCGCCCCCCCCACCGCCGCTACCCGCCATTATGATATTGATTATCATATTCAATCTCAAGGCATATTCTTCTGGACCCAAACGAAGGTATAACACAGGGGCAGGATGCGGCCCCCCGAGGCCTTTGGACCGGCCCCAGGCCGGTCCTGCCGCCACCCCCGCCGCCCGCCATGATGATATTGATTATTGTTGTTATTACTTGTTCTTGGGGTTTTCTTGGCAAAATCTCCACAGGGGGTTTGCCATGGCTTTTCTGGGGCTGAGAGAGTGTGCATGCATATTTTTTTTTTAAATTAAAAATATTTTTGTTTTTATTTATTTATTTATTTATTTTTGGTGCTTCGGCCCCCCAATTGTCTGAAGGACAGCAACCCAGCCCCCAGCTCAAAAAGGTTGCCTACCCCTGGTTTAGATCTATATCAGGGGTAGGCAACCTTTTTGAGCCTGGGACAATTGGGGGGGTGAAGCATCAAAATAAATAAATAAATAAATAAATATAAAAATTAAAAATTAAAAATTTTTTAAAAAATATGCATGCACACTCTTTCAGCCCCAGAAAAGCCATGGCAAAACCCCTGTTGAGATTTTGCCAAGAAAACCCCAAGAACAAGTAATAACAACAATAATCAATATCATCATGGCGGGCGGCAGCGGCAGGGGCCGATCCAAAGGCCTCGGGGGCCGCATCCAGCCCCCGAGGCCTTAGGTTGCCTACCCCTGATCTATATTCATAGTAATTTACCCCTATATAGGGGATGATATATAAGAAAAATGGACGGGATGCATATACACTAAAGAAATAATTTGGAATCAAAGATTGGAGATGGGAAGTCACTTTTGTCATAAATATTGTGTTTTGTTTATTTTATGTTTTTATTTTTATTTTTTATTTTCTGTGTACGTTTTTTGTTTTTTGGTCTGTGTGTTATATGTTTTTTTATGTTGTGTTGTTTTTTTTAAATCAATAAAATTTTGTTATAAAAAAACCCCTGAAAGGGTAAACATTTTCATTCTTCTCAATTGGTTCACCACACAATTTTAACTTTTCTCTACGTGGATGATGCTATTCTGTTATTTTGGGGGCTGTACAGATGGGCAAAAGAAGGTGCTTTCAGGCTGACTTGGAGGCATGGTGTTTAGCAGGAAAGCTCCCTCTAGAAGCCATATGCCAGGATAAGCCGCTCCAAAAAGGAGCATTTTCCCCCCGCTTCTTCCAGAAAGATGAGCACCTTCGCATGTGTGTATGTATGCAGCGACACTGGTGCATCAGAAAAAGGGTGCCGGAGATTTAAAACGGCTGTATAAATGCACTGCCGGACGTGCGGCAGAAATTGAGTCGGAGATCCAGAGCATGCACCCTATGATGCAGGCTTTAATTTAAAGCACCCTATGCTTCCAGGTGTGGATGCACTGCTGCAGGTGCACTTTAATATTAGAACCTTAACCCTAATTATAACCCTAACCCTAATTGTAACCCTATGTATGCGCCCTAGCAACTGTTCTCTATTATGACAATAAATGCATTCGGTCGCATGGACACTTACTGTCAGCATGCACAGTAGTTTGCATGAAAGAGGCTTTTGTGACCTCTTCTGCGCAGAGGTGCAGGGGTGCATAAGACCTGCACACCAGCTCCTGGCATGATTGTGGGGGGTTCCTGGAATAATGGTTGTCTGTGTGTCCTGTTGACCATGTCCCTTGCATAACCACCAGCTACATGTATCCAGTCTGTCCACACAAACCTCCCTTGCATGTACCTCTCCCCTCCACCCTGATCTGTGTGGGACATGTTTTGTGGAGGATGACGGAATAGATGTCTTTTCGGTTAACAAATTTGCTCCTCCTCCGCAAGGATGGCACAATCAGACAGTGGCAGCTGTTTATGGCACCCACTATTTGGGGGAAGCAGAGGTCAGCGAATCCTTGCATGATATGTGGGTCTATGACAAGTGTCCCTGCGCATGTGCGCATGCATCTGAGAGAATGAAAAAAAAAATTAAAGCAGCCGCTGCCTGCCCATGCGGCTGCTCCATCTCCCTTCGTGGCATCCTCAGGGCCAGCTGTGCAGTTGGCGGGGCTTCAATACAGCCTTGGAAAAGCTGGATTGACTGCCCCCCAGTGTGGTTGCTCCGCCCGATTTAGGGCATCTTTGGGGCAAGCAGTGCGGTTGCTGCAGCTTAGGGAAAAGGCAGCTTCATGTCACCTTTTCCTGCCTGTCTGCACAGCCCCTTACACAGCAATTGGTCCAAGGAGACTATTAAGGGAACTTGACAGAGATTGTCATGAAGAAGCTCTTGTTATTAACTATAATAAATCAAAGGTTATGTTTTTTCTGAAAAAAAGATTAATATAATTGGCAAACAAACAGTGTATCTATTGAACAAGTTACTACCTATAAATACTCAGGAATGGTGTTCCACTCTTCTTATTCATGGAAACTGCTGGAAAACTCCAGAAAGGTAAGTGCACTAAGGACCATATTTGCATTGCACAGATTATTCTTTACTAAAGGAGGACAATTTATCCTGAGGCAACACAGGTTTTACCAACTAAAGCTATTTCTGTTTTATTATATGGTGCTCAAATGTGTGCTAATCAAAACTATAATATTTTGAGGCCAGTCCCAACAAAATTTTTGTTCCTCAGCTTTTAATTTTTAGGTATTAGAAACTTATACATTTGTACTGAGTGCAGGTTTTATGAATTTTAGCTGTATTTGTCTCTGTGTTATTATTTATTTTTATATTTGTTCTATGACCGTAAATGAATGATGAATGAATGACACACCTGTATTCTCTGAGGCTGCAGGTGAGGTGTGCATTTTATAGGTTTTTCTGCCAGAGAAATTAAAAAAAACAATACCCAAATAAACAAAATATTGCTACACTTTGAAATCTCAAACAGCAGGGAGTTAAATATTCAGGGTTTTACTCCCCAACAACTTTCCCTTTGTCTCAGAGAGAGGATATTATGGGAGAAGTATTAAATCCCAAGATTACATGGCAAAATGTGTTGTTTCAAACTCCTTCTGCTATTGGAGACAATGGGGCCTCAGAAGGAGGAGGAGGAAAAGGAGACCAAGGCACTGTCCTTGCATCTGTTATAACTCTACAAGCTTAAAACAGGGCAAAAACAGTGTTTTATATTTTAAATTTAGCTTTAGATAAGCTCCGTTTTGGCACAGTATGACCCAGGGAGCATGGCCTGGCATCTGATTTCTATGCCTGCATCCCAATAGTTGATAAGAAATGCCAATATGTAGAAAGAGCTTGTAGCACCTTTGAGACTAACTGAAAGAAAGAAATTGGCAGCATGAGCTTTCGTAGACTTCAGTCTACTTCCTCAGATGCATTTAGTAATCTGGGAAGTAGAAGTAGAAGGAAGTAGACTGAAGTCTATGAAAGCTCATGCTGCCAATTTCTTTCTTTCAGTTAGTCTCAAAGGTGCTAAAAGATCTCTCTACATACTGATTCCACAGACTAACACGGCTATATCTTTGAAGAAATGTCAAGAACATGAATTCGTTCCCCCAGCACCTCTCCATCAAAGGCAAAAGGGACCCTTACCCAAAGAGGTCTCCTTCCGACCATCCTCCATCCCTTCCTTGTAGGGAGCCCTCTGGCCTGGATTCAGATCTCACTCCCTTTTGGGGAAATTACATAGCTACCTCATCAACGTAGACCTAGACCTGAAAAAGAGGAGAAAACCAAAACTTCTGTAATGACTCCAGTAATGACAATCCCTCCTCCAGAGCTCCAAGGTCTTTAGAAGAGGCCCTTCTCTCTGCCTTAGAACAACTGAGGGGGAGCAGGAGAAAGCTAAGTAAATTCACAGACACCTCCACAACACACAACACACAAGCATATTTGCCAGTTGCAGCAACAAATGGATTAAGCCTTGCAAATTTTATCACTTGGAGGAACAGGATTAGGAACATTTAATTTAGCCATTTCTAGCAGATGATGGATGCAAGGAAGACTGGAGGGTGAGTCCTGGTATCACAGTATCTGGAGGGAGGACGAAGCCAAGTAAGTTCATAGACCCTCCCCCCCCCACCTTGCCTAAATGCATAAAATAATAATTTATAAATAATATTATAAAATAAATAATGCATTACACCTTGTAAATTGTAACAATTCTGCTCTCCCAGCTGAGCTGGAGATTTGCACAGAGCCCTTTCCTCTTGCCTGGAGATGAATCCCAAAACTGGAGAATAGGCACCTTTATTTCCTTCCTGGAGATGACCCACGGCAACTGAAGGCTCAGGGCCAAGCCTGATATCTGGCAACTGTACACTCTATGTATGTAGCATATCTTAATTTCAGTAAGGCCTTTGACAAGGTTCCCCATTATATTTTTGCAAAAATGCTAGCAATATGTAGGCTAGACAATGCAGTTGGGAGGTGGATTTGTAGCTGGATGACTGGCTGAACCCGAAGAGTGCTCAGCAATGGTACCTCTTCATTTTGGAGGGAAGTGATCAGTGGGTTGCCACAGGGTTCTGTCCTAGGCCCAGTACTATTTAACATCTTTATCAACAACTTGGATGAAAGAATAGAGGGTATGCTTATCAAATTTGCAGATGACACAAAATTAGGAGGGATAGATAGTATCACAGAGGACAGGATCAGAATTCAAGATGACCTTAATAGAGAGCTGGGTCACAACTAATAAAAATAATTTCATTGGGGAGAAATGTAAGGCAAAATAGGAAAAAATAGGATGGGTGACACCTGGCTTGACAAGCTGGAGTGTGTGCAGAAGAAGGTGACCAAAATGGTGAAAGGTCTGGAAAAAATACCCTATGAAAAGTAGCTTAGGGAGTTGGGTATGTTTACCCTGGAGAAGTGAAGGTTAAGAAGGGTCATGCAGTAGCATCCCTGCCTCTGGTGGCACCTGGTCATGGCAAGGAACCAGGCCGAACGCACACGTGGCCCCAGCCCTCCTTGCCATGGCAAGGACATGTGGGGGGGTGCATGCACTCGGCCTGGCTCCTTGCTGTGTCCCGTTCTCCTCTGAGGAAAACCTGGCTGCAGCAAGGATGGACAGGACTAGCTGTCCCCCACCCTATGGGGTGTCATCTGCGGTGGGCTGCACCCCACGCACACACACCCAGTGATGCCACTGGTGTCATGACAGCCATATTTAAATATTTGAAAGGTTATCATATTGAAGATGGTGCAAGCTTGTTTTCTGTTGCTCCAGGGACAAGGACATGGATTACAGGATTTTAAATCCAGGAAAGGAGATTCAGCCTAAACATTAGGAAGAACTTCCTGATGGTAAGAGCTATTTCACAGTGGTGCACACTCCTTCAGAGAGTGGTGCAGCCTCCTTCTTTGGGTTTTTCTAAACAGATGCTGGGTGGCCATCTGTCAAGGTTCTTGGATTGTGTCTTCCTTCATGGCAGGGGGTTGGGTTGGATGGCCCTTGTGGTCTCTTCCTACTCTATGGCTCTATGCTTCTCTCTACCTTGCTGGGTTGTTGTGAAGATAAAAGGGAGAGGTTATAACCAGATGTGCCTCCTTCTGATGTTTACACTGAGGGCTTGTTTTCCATTTTGCCACCTAGCTTTTTCCTCCATAAAATTTACCTTCACAAAATTAGTCTGTGATTTATAGTTATCATTGATTGTGGTTAAAGACAGGTGATTTCAATCCTAGGTTTAATTTTCTTTTCTCAGTTTTCTATCCGGACAACACAAATCCTATTATTTCTCTTGGATGTCTGGTAAAGGCTGTAGGTTGTGAAGGGGATCAGATCTAGGGCTCCCAATGGCTATGGTGGCTGTCTCTGACCTCCTAGCTGGGAATAGAGACAGCAGGTCCCTCTCCATCCCAGCTGTTGGGGAGGATGGGCAGTAGAGTATGCAGGCATTGGCAGACAATGTAAGGTGTCTGTGGGCCTTTGCAGACTGCCAGAAATAGTGCACATTAAATTGAGGCACTGCCCTGGCTCAGTGCTAGGGAGTCATGGGGATTGTATTTTTTTCTGGGACATTGAGCCTTCTCTGTCAGAGGGCTCTGGTGCCACAATAAATTACAGTTCCCATGATTCCCTAGCACTGAGCCAGGGCAGTGCCTCAATTTAATGTGCACTATTTCTGGCAGTCTGCAAAGGCCCTGTGTCGTACACTCCGACATTTCACAGGGGAAATCTAGGATGTGTGTGACCAAGAAACACCCAAGTATGCCAAGATGGCAAGAGTCATCAGTGAGGAAGAAGACACAAGTGAGGAGAAGCTGCAGCCATTAGCTTTTGCCTAGAGATCCTGTCCCTCTTCTCTTCTCCTCTCTCCGAGTTTGAGTGGGAACGACTTTGGCATTTTGGACTCTGCAGCAACAGAAGAAAGCTGAGGATGAAGGGGGAAAGTGGGAGGAGGAGGAGACAAACTGAGACATTTTAAAAGCAAGTGAGGAAATGGGACAACAGAGGATTCATCAGGACTCTCCCTTCCAAAGAGGGATAGCTAGAGAGTATTGGAGGGTGTAGCTGTGGCCCTACCTTTCCATCTTTCTTGTGGGGCTTCCTATGGAGGGAATTAAAAATGGTATCCTCTAATCTCTTCCCCTGAAAGGATTGTGTTGAGGAAGTGAGAGGACCCCCCTCCATCCTTCCCTCCATCTTCTGCCTCCAGACTTGAGCTCCTGAAGGCCGAGGGGAGTCCCCTTGGGTTCATTACCCCCCCACCAGCTCCCAAAACACACAATGAAAGCAAAGGGAGTCTCTTCCTTCCTTCCTTCCTTCCTTCCTTTTTCCAGACTGGAGCCCCTGAAGGCCAAGAGAAGCCCCCTCAGGAGCTTCAGCCCCTTCTTCTTCCCCAAAGACAGCCCCCCCCCACAAAAGGGACCCACTGGGTCCTCTGAGCCCAAGGAGCCCCCCCTCTCTCTCTTCTGCTCCAGGGACACCATTTTGGAGGTCCTCTCCTCCTCCTCCCCCCTCCCAGGGGGGCCTTTTTTGGGGGGGGAGAGGAGGGGGTCTCCCATCTTCCCAAAGGGGGAGCAAGGAACCAGGACCCCCCCATTCCCTTCCCCTCTGGGCCCAAGGGAGGCCTCTCCTCCTCTCCCTAAAGGACAACGAAGGCCCCCTCCCTCCCTCTCCCAAAGGCCTCCCCACTGCCGCCATTTTACCTCCTGCTCTCCGGTCCTTTCCACTCCCTGGGCCTCCCTCCCTCCTCTCCCCTTCCCCTGGTTTTTCCCTCACATGTCTTGCCTCTCTAGGAAGCGGGGCTCTCTGCTCCCTTGGAGGACTAAGGGGGGGGGGCAGAAGGGAGTCCCCATTTCCAGGCTCTCCCCCCAAAAGCCCCAAAAGTGGAGGGAGGGAGGGGAGCCTGGTCAGGCTGGGAAAAAGGGGAAGGGCAGGGAGGGGAATGGGGGGAGCAAGGGGGCTGGGATGCCCTTCGTCCTCCTCCTCCTCCTCCTCTTCCTCCATCCCTCTTTCTGACCTTTGGGAGGTGTGAGTTACAGTTTTCTAAGCCCCAAAGTCCCAAATCAAATTAATCAGGACAAAACAAGTGAAGCAGCAATTTCCAATTTATTAGTTCACATTCTTGCAAGAGGAGGTGTCCTAAGTGAGTAGGCACACCCCCAAACTTGACACAGCATGGTTTTATTCCCTTTCCCTGCCAGTATTTTTCCACCCCCATAACATTAATGGCTGCTGTCATTAAACTATATAACAAATCACAAATGCATAAAATGAATACGTTATCTCTTCCCCTGTTTCCATTTCCCCACTGCTCAAATTCAGAAGCTCCTCGCCCTTATTTACAGATCTCTTTTTAGGGTATATCTTTGGTGTGATTTTTAACATAAGCAAAACTTACACAATTAACCCAACTGCAATTTCACCCCAAGCCTCATGATTAATTGTCCATCCTTCCTTTAATGTTTACATTATCTTTCTTTTCCCTCATTCACTACAAAAAGCTTCTCTGCCAAAAGATGACTATGGGGGGTTGCAGACTGCCAGAAATAGTGCAAATTGAGTCCACTTTTAGGGTTAGGGTTAGTGCTAGGGAATCATGGGAATTGTTTATTTTCTGAGACATTGAGCCTTCTCTGTCAGAGAGCTCTGGTGCCACAATAAAATACAGTTCCCATGATTCCCTAACCCTAACCCTAACCCTAAAAGTAGACTCAATTTGCACTATTTCTGGTAGTCTACCCCCCTACGTCTACCTAAGGAGTACTCTACCTGCTCTACAATGTTTGTCTGGCATTCAAAAGATAACCTCCTTTTTCATCCAGAAAAATGGGCCCTGGAGCCTAAGACTCCTTACAGGGGATTTGAGGGTGGTGTGTATTCCAAAAAACATTCCTGTCTTTTATTTTATGGGGCCTTATCCAAACTCTTCATTTTATTTTCACTACCTTCACACATATACGTATACGTTTTTATTTGTTGTTAACTGCCTTTGTGTCGATCTTGACCCATGACAGTGACCCTCTGGATGAGACCTCTCCTAAAGTCCATCCGTCTAGCATGTGAATGTGTGGAAGTCATACATATACATACATATATCTATATATTTTTGTGTGTGTTGAATCCAAATTGTCAATTCCATCGGGGGGGGGAGGGGGGCATGAAGTCATTTTAGTTTGTGATGGCTTCATCATCTTGTCTCTTGAGGTGATATGCATTTGTCAGTTATCTTTATATATACTCGCCTATAGGGAAATTTTGGGAATTACTTGCCCATAGGGATATATTTCGGAATACTCGCCCATAGGGAAACCTTGTAGAATACTTGCTGATAGGGATACATTAGGGAACTGATATAAAGATAACTGACAAATGCATATCCCCTCAAGAGAATCACCTGGAGAATTTGTATAGCATACTATAGTTTAATATTTGCATCCTTCCTTCCTTCCTTCCTTCTTTCATTCCTTCCTGTATATGTCTCTGTGTGTGTGATTGTATGCCTTTGGCAGGGCTGGTGTTTTTACTTGTAAAGCACAGTGTTTAGTACACTGATGGCACTACTATCCAGTGGGCCCTTGGTATCTGCTACGGTTTGGGCCCTGGACCTCCCTTGGCTACCAAAATCTGTGGTTGCTCCAGTCTCATTAAATGCAATGGCATAGCTATGGTGTCCCCGCAAAATAGCAAAATCAAGATTTGCTTTTTTAACATTTATATATATATTTTAAATATTTTCAAACTCTGGATGCTTGAATCCATGGTGAAACAATCTATGAGTATGGAAGGCTGACTATATAAATTGATGATGATGATGATGATGTGCCTACTCTGTCAAAGGGGCTTAAGAAGCATCCCCTTTTCCCTCTCAGCAATGTTTGCTAACTCCGAGTTCTTGTGTATGTGTGCGTATATGTTAGGATGTCTTTGCATGTTTGACTCTCCAAATAAATTACAGTTCATTGGGAAGCTTTGTCTCTATCAGTCTATTCCCTAGCCATCTCTGTAAACATAGGATAAAAGATCCCAGAGAAGACTTGAACTTTAGTAATTCCCCAGGTTCAAGGTCTTCATTACAGCATGCTGGTATGAAAAGACCCCCATTTAGTTGTGTTTTTAAAATACCAGCTGCACAGGGTCAATCACACCAGCCTTGTGGTTCATAAAGTTGTGTGTCTTCAAATTATCTGTAAATATAGTGGGCCCTTGGCATCCCCTCAGGTTTGGATCCAGAACTCCCCCATGGGTACCAAAATCTGTGATGCTCCAGTCCCATTAAATCCAGTGGCATAGAAATGATGCCCCTTATATAAAATGACAAAATACATTTAAAAACTATATGCATCTGAGGAAGCAGGCTGAAGTCTAGGAAAGCTCCTGCTACCAACTTTTCTTTCTTTCTGGTAGTCTCAAAGGTGCTACAAGATCTCTTTGCATACTGATTTTCCTGACTAAATACATATATCTTTGAATTTTGACAAAATCAAGGTTTGCTGTTTGGAATTCATATACCGTATTTTTCGCCCTATAGGGCGCTCCGGCATATTGGGCGCACCCAATTTTTAAGGGGGAAAATCCAAGAAAAAAGGATTCCTCCCTTTAGCCGGAGGCCGGTTGTTCAATGGGCTGGTGCTGGGATTGGAGACCGATCCCAGCACCAGCCCATTGAACTGAGGTCGCGGGGGGAAGGAGGGATTCTTCCCCCCGCGACCTCAGTCTTTGAATGAGCTGGTGCCGGGATCGAAGCGATCCCGGCCCCAGCCGATTGAAGACTGAGGCCGGCGGGGGAAGGAGCCTTCCTTCCCCCCCACCCAGGCCTCGGTCTTGGAATGGGCTGGTGCCAGGATCGTTTCGATCCCGGCACCAGCCCATTCCAAGACTGAGGCCGGGGGGAGAAGGAGGGCTCCTTCTCCCCCCGGCCTCAGTCTTTCAATGGGCTTGTGCCGGGATCGAAACAATCCCGGCACAAGCCCATTCCAAGACTGAGGCCGGGGTGGAAGGAGGGCTCCTTCTCCCCCCGGCCTCAGTCTTTCAATGGGCTTGTGCCGGGATCGAAACGTTTCGATCCCGGCACAAGCCCATTGAAAGACTGAGGCCGGGGGGAGAAGGAGCCCTCCTTCCACCCCGGCCTCAGTCTTTCAATGGGCAATCCCGGCACAAGCCCATTCCAAGACTGAGGCCGGGGTGGAAGGAGGGCTCCTTCTCCCCCCGGCCTCAGTCTTTCAATGGGCTTGTGCTGGGATCGAAACGTTTCGATCCCGGCACAAGCCCATTGAAAGACTGAGGCCGGGGGGAGAAGGAGGGCTCCTTCTCCCCCCGGCCTCAGTCTTGGAATGGGCTTGTGCCGGGATCGAAACGATCCCGGCACCAGCCCATTCCAAGACCGAGGCCGGGGGGGGGGGGGAAGGAAGGCTCCTTCCCCCGCCGGCCTCGGTCTTCAATCGGCTGGGGCCGGGATCGCTTGGATCCCGGCCCCAGCCGATTCCAAACCGAGGCCGGGGGGGGAAGGAAGTCTCCTTCCCCCGCCGGCCTCGGTCTTCAATTGGCTGGGGCCGGGATCGCTTGGATCCCGGCCCCAGCCGATTCCAAACCGAGGCCGGGGGGGGAAGGAAGGCTCCTTCCCCCGCCGGCCTCGGTCTTCAATCGGCTGGGGCCGGGATCGCTTCGATCCCGGCACCAGCCGATTCCAAGACTGAGGCCGCGGGGAGAAGGAGCCCTCCTTCTCCCCGTGGCCTCAGTCTTTCAATGGGCTGGTGCCGGGATCGCTTCGATCCCGGCACCAGTCCATTCAAAGACTGAGGTCGCGGGGGGAAGGGGGGCTCCTTCTCCCCACGGCCTCGGCCCCTTCGCCCTATAGGGCGCACTCACTTCCCCACGCATATTTAGGGGAAGAAAAAGTGCGCCCTATAGGGCGAAAAATACGGTACTTAAAAAAAATATTTTCATACCAATCTATGAATATGGGAGGCTGGCTGTATAAATAAATTGATGGTGGTGGTGGTGGTGGTAATGAGTGCCCACCCTCTCAAAGGGCCCTGAGAAACAGTGGGGAGGGGGAACCCCTTTTCCCTCTCAGCAATGTTTGTGTGGTTTTAGCATCTTCTTTGTCAACATGCTGGTATGAAAAGACTCCCATTTAGTTGTGCTTTTAAAATACCAACTACACAGGGTCAGTCACACTAGCCTTGCTGTTCATAAAGTTGTGTGTCTTCAAAGTATCTGTAAATATAGTGGGCCCTTGGGATTCACTAGGGTTTGGTTCCAGGACCTCCTTTGGATACCAAAATCTGTGGGTACTCCAGTCCCATTAAATACAATGGCATAGAAATGGTGCCCTTTATATAAAATGACAAGATCAAAGTTTGCTGTTTGGTAGTTATATACATTTTTAAAATATTTTCAAACTGGATGGTTGAATTCATGGATAAGCAATCTATGAATATGGAAGGCTGACTGTATAAATAAATAAATGATGATGATGATGATTATGGTGATGATAGTGATGATGATGATGACAAGGATACTGTGGACAGCCAAAAACAACAACAACAACAACAACAAAAACAAATGGGTCCTTGGAAGAGATCAAACCTAAAATACCCCTTGAAGCCAATTAAATTGAGGCTGTCATACTTTGGCCATACCATGAGATGGCATGACATTAGAAAAGACAATGGTGCTGGGAAAGGTCGAGGGTAGAAAAAAGAGAGGAAGACCCCACACCAGATGGATGGAGTCAATCCAACTAAATAGAGATGTGGAAAATCTGCCCAAAATCTGGACTGGGCTAAGGCGTTGCTAAGTTCCCTGGAAAACAAAGTTTTAAAGAACAAAAAGTATTTTGTAACAAGAGGTTTGTATTTAAGCATTTGCACTAATGTTTAAGTTTTAAGGACCCATTACAAGGGTAAATGTTTATGTTGTAGGGTGGCTTTAGCAAACGTCCTGCCCTAGAAACCAAATTAGATAACAGTCCTCAAAGAAAAAGGATTACTGTGTTGGTTCATATGTTGGAGAATGGTCCTCCAGGTGGACAATATGTTGGAGAGAAAATTTGCTGGAAATATATATTTTGTGAGGTTAAACCATAATTGGCTTCTTTTGGATACATCAGTCTTGCAGACAAAGAAAGTCTAGCGTTTCTTTTAAGTTACAATCTGTACTTGGTGGTACTTAGTGGAAAACTAAGTTTCCAATATAACTAGAATTTTTCTTTGTGGCCAAGTAGTTGTTTTGTTTCAGTCTTCAGCTACAGAAGCAGAAAAAGGGAGTTCCATTGCTCTCTCTGATAAGAGAGTTTGTAACACAAAGTAGAAGAATGTTGTAATGTTGAGTGTCTTTATTTTATTTTATTTTATTTTTCTTAAGTGGTTATAGAAAGCCTAATCTCAGAAGACGCTGTCTTCTGGCATCCCTCTCTCCCGCTGAATACAGAACTCAATTTTGTTCAAGTTGTGTTGGGTTAGGGATCCTCCAGTAAACAGAGGGAAGCTGTAGATTAAATGGAGACAGCCATAAAATTGAAGAAGTGGTTATTTTCATTATTTTTGTCAGGGAACCATTTGGCTTTAGGAGGGTTTTAATGAGAAGTCATACACATGGCTGGGGAAGACTTAGTAAAGGGGTCGGCAACCTACGGCCCGCGGGCCGGTTCCGGCCTGACCCCCCCGCTTACCAACCCCCGCCGACCCCTGCCGCTGCCGCCTGCCACTGCCGCTGCCGCTGCGAATTTCGGCTGCCGTGCGGCCGCGCACATCACGGCCGCCATTTTGTTTTCCAAAATGGCGGCCGTGACACGTTTGCGCATGCGCAGGAGTACTGCACATGCGCAAATGAGTCGCATCCACTATTTTGGCAAAACAAAATGGCTTCCAAAATGGCAGCCGCGACTCATTTGTGCATGCACAGTACTCCTGTGCATGTGCAAACGCGTCATGGCTGCCATTTTGGAAAACAAAATGGTGGGCGCGACATGTGCGGTGGTGGCAGCAGCAGTGTGTGCGGCGGGGGTCACGTGCGGTGGTGGGGGTTGAGCACACGCGCGCATGAGCGCACGCTGCCATCCCCCCCCTCGGCCCGCCGGAAGGGAGGACTTCAGCAGACTGGCCCCCAGCTGAAAAAGGTTGCCTACCCTTGACTTAGTATTAACTTTTAGGTTGCATGAAATAGCTGCTAGTTTACAATTAGTGACTTTTAAACATTTAAATGGTACACTATCTTGTTTTAGCTTGCGATGTTTTTAACTTGTTGTACGCCACCCCGATTGCACTGCAGAGGGGCGGGATAAAAATAATAATTATTATTATTATTATTATTATTATTATTATTATTATTATATGTACTAAGTGGAAGCAGCAGTTTAAGACCTTAGAAGCTGTTTCTGAAGTTCTGTCATGTTTTACAATTCAGACCACTTTATTGGGATGGAGAGATCAAATGTTGTCAGCTCTATATAGAAATGGAAACCTGTTGGTAGAAATAGGGAGTCTGGAACAATGGATTCATATAGGTATAAGATTTTGAGGAGAATCAATGTGGCAGATAAAATTGATGGGAGAAAATTATTGGAAACCTTATTTGCAGTCAAAACATGCAATCTGTATGAACTCCAATATATTAGAAATAAATGAGACAGTAGATTTAGATTGATGTAGAAAACTGGAAAACTGGATATATATGTCCACTTGGAATCTTTAAGTCTTTTGCATGTCCACAAAAATAACACAGTTGTCTTTGACTTAATTGGAGTTTGTGTTGTTAATATAATATTGTTGTTTGGGATGTGACATAGCCCATTGTGGTACCCCATGGATAGCATTGTTAGTGAAAGAGTGTTTAATTGTAAAATACCGATTTTCCAGCGCATAAGATGACCCACGTATAAGATGACCCCCATTTTCCAGTCAAAGTATAGAGTTTTTGCATATAAGACGACCCCCCCCCCCACTTTAGCCACAGATTTTGCAAGTAAAAAAGTCGTCTTATACGCCGGAAAATACGGTAAGTGTTTCTAGAAAACACAAAAGTTGAAGATTGTCATTCAAATCAGGTTAGGTTTGATTTTTCCATGTTGCTATACTCTTCATCATGCACAGTCTACCTGAACGTAAAAACAGTAAGTTTTCCCTTGTGCATTTCTTCTCTGGTCCATGGGACAAAACTTCTAAAATTCATTTGGGGATATTGTTGTTGCTATGCTGTGACTGTCAGCAGGATAGCTGTCCTGGAAACTAAGCTGGACAAATATCTGAACAGGTCTATCTCCCAGCTGGTATAGGTACTATAATGTTTACTCAAACAAAGATCTGGAGAAATAGAGAAAAAGGGAACTAGAATTACAGGTCTTCTTTCTAGCAGTAGCATTTAAATGAAGAAAAGTTTTATATATATATATATATATATATATATATATGAGAGAGAGAGAGAGCTGGAGGGTGTGAAAAATCGTGTATTTGTTGTCAGGAGTGAAAGACAAAGGGAAGAAAAATCATATTGATGTCTGAAAAACACCAAGTCAAACAGATTATGTAGCAATGAATTGGCCTGGCTGTTTAAAAAAGTTGAAATAGTAACAATTTTGTGGATACAGAAAGTTAGCAAATTCACTTTGGGATAACAATTAACTATTTATGTGCCATGTTTATGAGAGAAACCAAAGAATGAAGAATTTTCTCTATAGACCTATTTTGCCCCCATATGTTTCAACTTGTGTTATACCCCAGTTTGTTATTTTTCTTTTTCCTTTTTAAGTTTGAAGGGACTAGATAGAAATTTTTTTTTAGAGTGAGTTAAGGAGAGATAGATTTTCTCTCATGCCTGTTTGATTTTCAGTATAAAGGTTTTCCTAGACCTGAGGTGTTAATCTATTCCAGACCTGAGAGGAATACATACACAGGCTGAGATCTTCTGTCCTCAGCATAGTCATGCATGTCAATGATTCTAACAATTCCCTTGCTTGCGTATACTATTTCCTCTGCTTCTCTTTACATATATATGTATGTGTGTCTGCTAACTAATGTGTTTAAAAAAGAAGATTTAAAGCTGTTGCTCTGTTTTGTTAAAGAATAGATAATACGGAAAAATGGTTTTGAAATGATATCTATTGAAACTCAAGTGTTATACCAGGGGTAGGCAACCTTTTTGAGCCGGGGGCTGGGTTGCTGTCCCTCAGACAATTGGGGGGCCGAAGCACCAAAAATAAATAAATTAATTAAAATTAAAATTAAAATATTTTTAAAAATTTTAAAAAAAATTAAAAAATATGCACGCACACTCTCTCAGCCCCAGAAAAGCCATGGCAAAACCCCTGTGGAGATTTTGCCAAGAAAACCCCAAGAACAAGTAATAACAACAATAATCAATATCATCATGGCGGTGGGGATGGGCGGCGGCAGCGGTGGCGGCAGGACCAGCCTCGGGCCGGTCCAAAGGCCTCAGGGAGCTGCATTCAGCCCCCGGGCCTTAGTGAGTTTATAAAATCCCTCAATATTAAGAAGCTTTTGGATTCACACCACTCACATCTGAACAAACCAATAGAATTGGAGGAGATAAAACAGCCGATAGGTAAATTGAGGCCATTCAAATCTCTGGGTCCTGATGGCTATTCAGGTGAGTTTTACAAACTTCTTCGTGTGGAATTGTCCTCCCATTTACTCCACCTATTCAATTAAGTTTTAGGTGGGGGTCTTCCACCTCTAGCTGGCACAGGTCAAGAATCATCCCCATTCCAAAAACGAGAACCCTGGTCACAACATTTAGACCAATAGCACTATTGAATCAAGATGCAAAATTATTTACATCTATAATGGCTAATATAACAAGTTTTCCTCCCAGAATATATCAATTCAGACCAAGTTGGCTTTATGCCGGGCAGGAGGATGTCTGACTCAATCTGCAGGGTCCTTAATTTTACTCATTATGCATCCAAAACAAATGTCCCATTGGCCTTTCTATCATTAGACACCCTAAAGGTGTTTGGCAGCGTTGAATGGAATTTTCTTTTAGGGGTGTTGAAGGAAATGAACTTTGGGGCAAGTTTAGTACTGCAGTAAAACATTTACTAAAAATATTTAGTAAAACAGTACTAAAAAAAGTTTAGTACTGCAGTAAAAGGGACAGTGCCGGTCAATAGAATAGACTCAGAACCCTTTAGCTTGCACAGAGGCACCAAACAAGGCTTTCCACTATCACCACTCCTCTTTACGAGCTATATAGAACCATTAGCTGAAATGATTAGATCAAATTCAATTGTGTTAGGACCTCAGATAAATGGCCATCCTCACAAAATAATGATGTATGCAGATGGCATCTTTTTAGTGGTCCAGAATCCTGAATCATCCTTCCCTGTCATAAAGAGAATGTTAGATACCTTTGGGAAATTCTCAGGGTTCTGGATTAAATTACTACAAATCCAAAATAATGTATATGAATGTCTCTCAATCAGATCAAGAGAGAATGTCATATATTTCAAATTTACAAACATGTCCGTCTGGATTCTTCTCTTTGGGCATTCTCATCTCAAAGAATTTATCTCATCTGGTCCCAAGGAAATATTAACCAGTCATTAAGTGGATGAAAGCTAAAATAAGGGAATGGACAAAGCTGAACTTCTAATTTCTTGGCAGGTTCACCTTGGTAAAGATGCTTCTAACCCCACAATTGTTTTAATTTCACTCTATTCCTATTAGTCCAGCCCCACATAAATTTAATGTTTTGGCAAAAAATAATTACCAATTTTATATTCTTAGGTAAAAAATCCAGATTTTTCCAAATTGACCAGTTCACCAATGCTAAGGAAGGTGGATTAGTGATTCCTGAACTCAAGACATATTTTCATGCTTTTAAACTGAACCAGTTCTCCCAATTTGTCACAGAATCACATTCCACTAAATCTGTTCATATGGAACTAGAGGATAATAATTTAACTGATCTTAATCTCCTATTTTCTACTAAGGCTCAAAGGAAGTTGAGAGACATAATCCATTCCTCAACTACTCCATTCTCATATGGAAACAATGGGCACACTTAATTGTCCCTGATCCCTCACCTATCTGCCTTTTTTTTAGTGCACCCCAGCTTTTATGAGATAGATTAGCCTACTTGGAAAAAATGTGGAATATATAGAATAATTGACTTATTTGGGAAAGCTGAAATCTCCTGCTAGTTTGTTCAATGCCTTGAGACAAGCCAAACCCACTTGGCTCCAAATGCTGCAAGTCCTCTCCTTTGCACGTCACATCCTGCTAAAAGGTTATAGTTCAAGAACCCCCACTTTTTATGAATCCATTTACATAGATAAGGGACAATCTAAGGAGGAAAGCAGCTACTATATATAAAAACTTAATACAGCCCACTTATGGTAAAAATCATTCTGCCAGAATAACCTGGCAATTAGATTTAAATATAATAATAATAATAATAATAATAAGTTTTATTTTTAACCCGCCCCTCTGCATCGCAATCGGGGCGGCTTACAACGATTAAAAATACAATAGTTAAAAGACTGTCCAATATCCCAATCCCTCCACCCACATCCCTCCCACGCCCCTTAAAATAAAATTAAACTTGAAGATATTAAAACAAATAACTACATGACAATATAAAATTACAAGCAAACAGGAGGCTTGGGGAGGAGAAATCCAGTGTTCGTTCTCTGAGGAGAGTTATTCCGGGAAGGCCTGCCGGAAGAGGTCCGCCTTAACTGCTTTCTTAAAGGCAGTAAGTGTTGTAGTAAGACGGATCTCATCCGGCAGGCCATTCCATAATTTAGGGGCAATGGCGGAAAATGCCCTCTGCGAGGTCTGTGTAGACTTTGACCTCGGCTGTAGTAGTAGGTTCTTCCCAGCTGACCGAAGAGCACGGGGGGGCTCATACGGGGAGAGGCGGTCCCTAAGATAAGTTGGACCCAAGCCATGTAGGGCTTTAAAGGTCAAAACCAACACCTTGTACTGCGCCCGGAAACTAATTGGCAGTCAGTGGAGGGATTTAAGCACTGGTGTAATATGCTCCCTCCTGGATGTTCCGGTGATTAATCTGGCTGCCATATTTTGCACCAACTGAAGTTTCCGAGTTAGGCACAAGGGTAGCCCCATGTAGAGTGCATTGCAGTAATCTAGACGTGGGGTTACCAGTGCGTGCACAACGGTTTCCAGGTCTTTCTTATCCAGGTATGGACGCAGCTGGCGTATCAGCCGAAGCTGGATATATCAGAGGAAACCTGGACATGCATCTGATTTATATATGCTCCATATATAAATCAAGATCAGTAACTGCAAAGGAGAGTGCTTCAAAATCAGAAAACAAATGGTATTTAACCTCCGTGAAACTTTCAAAGTTATTGAAAAATGCTTCACCATACAGTTGGAGAGGCTGTAAGCTTCAAGGTTCTTGAATGTCCTAGGATCAATGATTTCTGGAAAGCAATGCTGATGCAAATATCTGCCATTATAAAACAACCAGTGAAATTTTGTCCAGCCTTATTACTGTTATCAATCTTCAACAAAACCAATAGTCATCTAAAACACCAGAGACTCATCATATTCCTAATAATAATAATAATAATTTTATTTCTACCCCACCTTTTGCTGTAGCAATCGAGGCTTACAGTTAAAACAGATACAAATCCCGACAATTAACAATTATACCCCCCTATTAAAAATATATTAAATACAATCTCTGTTAAAACCAATTTAAAACAAAAAATAAATTTAAACGAAGACACATAACAAATTGGCTCAATTAAACTATTGACATTCGGGGGCAGGCAGGAATGGAGAAGAGGAGAGCATCTTGTGAGGAGAGACCAAATTTAAAGGTGATTCTATTCCGGATAGGCCTGCCGGAAGAGATCCGTCTTGATGGCTTTTTTAAAGCCATCTAAGTTAGTTATCAGACGGATCTCTTCCGGCAAGGCGTTCCAGAGTCTGGGAGCGGTAACAGAGAATGTCCTCTGGGAGGTCGCCATCAATCTAGTTCTTGTCGGTTGAAGAAGCTTCCTCCCAGAGGACCTGAGGGAGCGGGGCGGATTATATGGGAGAAGGCGATCCTTAAGGTAAGTTGAGCCCAGGCCATGTAGGACTTTAAAGGTCATCACCAACACCTTATACTGTGCTCGGAAACTAATGGACAGGCTGTGAAGAGATCTTAAAATCGGTGTAATATGATCATAGAATCATAGAGTTGGAAGAGACCACAAGGGCCATCCAGTCCAACCCCCTGCCATGCAGGAACTCCCAATCAAAGCATCCCCGACAGATGGCCATCCAGCCTCTGCTACACTCCTAGGTATTCCAGTGATCAGCCTGGCTGCCATGTTTTGTACTAATTGCAGTTTCTGAGTTAGGTATAAGGGTAGCCCCATGTAGAGTGCATTACAGAAGTCAAGTCATGAGGTTACCAGTGCATGTACTACAGTTTCTAGATCCCTTACTTCCAGGAATGGGCGCAGCTGGCGTATCAGCCAAAGCTGATAGCAGGCACTCCTGTCGCATTCACCTGATCTGTCATGTGAAGCGATGAGTCTAGAAGCACCCCCAGACTACGGACACAGTCCTTAACAGAGAGCGTGACCCCATCCAGGACTGGAGGTCGCAACCCAATACCTGGTTTGGGGTGCCCCACTGTAAGTACCTCCATTTTGTCCGGATTCAGCTTGAGTCGATTTTTCCTCATCCAGTCCATTACCGCTTCAAGACATTGATTGAGGGGAGAAGCGCCATCTGCCGCCATAGCAGCTGACTGAGACATGGAGCAGAATATTTGGGTGTCCTCAGCATATTGACAACACCCTGCTCCATGTCTCCTGATGATCTTTCCCAGCGGCTTCATACAGATGTTAAACAACATCGGGGACAGGATGGCGCCCTGTGGAATGCCACATTTTAGCTCTGTTTTTGAGGAGCAGCTGTCCCCGAGTGCCACCCTCTGGAACCTGCCCGAGAGAAACAAGTGGAACCACTGAAGAACAGTGCCTCCCACTCCCAGCTCCCTCAGGCAGACCAGAAGGATGCCATGATCTATTGTATCAAAAGCCGCTGAGAGGTCTAAAAGCACCAACTGAGTCACGTTTTCCCTGTTGGTGCTAAGACACAAGTCATCTACCAGAGCGACCATGGCCGCTTCCACCCCATATCCAGGTCCGAAGCCGGTTTGAAATGGATCTAGAAAATCTGTTTCATCCAAGATCGCTTGGAATTGAAAGGCAACGGCTCGCTTGATCACCTTGCTCAAGAATGGTGGATGTCAGACTGGTCTGTAATTTTTCAAATCCAGGGGGTCCAGGGAAGGTTTCTTCAGGAGTGGTCTAATGACTACCTCCTTTAGACTTGACAGAACAGTTCCTTCCCTAAGGGATGCATTGATGACCCTCTTAAGAAAGGCCATCAAGGCATCACCTCCCTGGACAACCAGCCAAGACAGGCAGGGATCGAGGGAACACGTCATCTTCCTTATTTTTCCCAGGATCTTGTCCACGTCATCGGTACTCACCAACTCGAACCGATCCAGTCTAATCTCACTAATGGGTTCACTGGACACCTCATCAGTCACTTCTGTTATAACCCTGGCATCTAAGTCAGCTCTTATCTGATTTTATCTGCAAAATAGTTGTTAAAAGCATCACAGCAGGCTGTTGTCGGGTTAAGTAACAAGTTCTGCACAGGTGGAGCCCGTGTCAGTTCCCCCACCACCCTAGACAGTTCTGCTGGACGAGATTCTGGAGACGCAATACGTGCAGAGGAGAAAGACTTCTTCGCTGCCCATATTGCCTCTCAATAGGAACGAAGAAAGTTCCTATGACGAGTCTTATCAGATAAGAGTCCAGTTTTCTGCCAGGTGCACTCTAGTCGTTGTCCAACCCACTTCATTTTCATAAGTTCTTCCGTGAACCAGGGTTGACAGTTTAGAGCAGGTTGGAAAGGATGCTTGGGAACGATTGTGTTGATAGCTCTGGTGAGATCAGTGTTCCAGATATTCACCAGAGCTTTGACAGGGTTGTCGGCTTTACCAACCAAGGAACTCTCCAAGGCCTTCTGGAATCCAATTGGCTCCATTAGCCTCTGAGGGCGGACCATTTTAATAGGCCCTCTACCCCCGGTGGGGTGGGCGATGGCTCTTAGTTCAACTTTGACCAGGAAATGATCCATCCATGACAGTGCGGAGGTACCTCCGCACATGGATAGACCTGCTCCGTACTAAAGACTGCAACGAGAGTATGACCTCCGAGTGTGTAGGTCTGAAAACCAATTGGGATAGGCCCATGTCCGTCATGGAATCCATGAACTGCTGAGCCACACCTGTTAGACTGGTCTCGAGTGGAATGTTGAAGTCGCCCAGAACTAAAAGTCTGAGCAATTCCAGCAGCAACTCTGAGACCAGCTGCATCAGCTCAGATAGGGAGTCTGTTAGGCAACGGGGTGGATGGTATACCAACAGAATCCCTATACTATCCCTGGTTTTCAGGCTCAAGTACATACTCTCGAAGTGGTCTGTTTTCCAGACAGGTTTCCTGGTCAAAGAGAGATTGTCTCTGTGAACCAGAGCCACACCTCCCCCTGCCCACTTTCCCTTACCTACTCATACACAGAATACCCGGCTGGGAGAGTTTGATTCCAAGTGATGGCGCTGTCCTCCCCTTGCCAGGTTTCTGTAAAACATGCCAGGTCGACTTCTTCATCCATGAGGAGATCATGGATGACATGTGCTTTATTTTTCACTGATCTAGCATTACAAAGGAGCAAGGTAAGGTTCTGTGGCAAGGTCGGTGAGCTCCCCAGCTTACTTTGGGCAACAGAGTGGTCTGAAGGCGGGATCGCTTTTATACATCGAACCTGCCTTCTTTTGTAACAAGATACCACTCTGTTCTCACCATATCTCCCTCTGCCCACACCACTTCAATTGCCGCTCCCAAAGAGTCCTCTATCAGCTCTCCCCCGCTGTCCTGCATCTGATTAAATATCTTATAAAACCCTGAGTGCACAGCCCAGAGTGGCCCAGGATAAGCAATCCAAACATCTTAGTCTCTAGCAATAGCCGCCTCCACAGCTTCCTCCAGGGGTAGGTGGTATTGGACGGGCCTTGTGAGCCCTCCTGAGTCCTCCTGGGCTCTGTCGCTGCTGCTAGCCGCCTCCACGGCTTCCTCCAGGGGCAGATACCCAATCTCTATAGCTAGAACTGACATTGCGAGATGCTGGAAGATGGGGGAATTTGTTACTTGAAAACTGGTGGAAAAAGGTCTGGGACACACGGTTGTTAGAAAAACTTTCCTATTCCTTCAAGAACAGATCTGGACAAAAAAAGACACACACATATTAATTAAGGATTGGTCTGTTTTTATTATGTCAATAACAATGTATCTCATTTTGCTCCACCTTCATACCAAACTGGTTTTTGAAGGACATGTTGGACATTGACCACCTGACGGTGGCAAAATTATCTATGATTTTCCTTTCTGGATCCTTTTACAACTTCAAAAGAGTGAATTATTGGGTGGACATTCTTTTTGCTCATTCCCAAGGTCTGTTATTTCTATTGTTTATAAGTTTGTCATTTGACAAAACTTAATAAAAAAAATTTAAAAAGAGAAACTTCCTGACAGTAAGGGCTGTTTGACAGTGGAACACACTCTCTTAGAGTGTGGTGAACTCTCCCTCTTTGTAGGTTTTTCAACAGAGGCTGGATGTTATCTATGATTCTATGATCCCAGGGGGACTCTTCTGTGAGTTTCAAGAGGTGACTTCTGAGCAAAATATTTTCCACACTCCTGGCATTTGTATGGTTTCTCTCCTGTGTGGGTTATCTGATGCCTTGAAAGGTTTGACTTGTCAGCAAAAATTTCTCACACTCCTGACATTTGTATGAATTTTCTCCTGTGTGGAGACTCTGACGCCTTGCAAGGGAAGACTTATCAACCAAACATTTCCCACATTGCTGGCATTTGTATGGTTTTTCTCCTGTGTGGACTCTATGATGATGCACAAGGTCCCACCTTTGAGCAAAACATTTCCCACACTGCTGGCATTTGTATGGTTTCTCTCCTGTGTGGACTCTCTGATGCCTTGAAAGGTTTGACTTGTCAGCAAAACACTTCTCACATTTCTGGCATTTGTACGATTTCTCTCCTGTGTGGAGACTCTGATGCTTCACAAGGGAAGAATTCTTAGCAAAACATTTCCCACACTGCTGGCATTTGTATGGCTTCTGTTCTGTGTGGACTCTCTGATGATGCACAAGGTCTGACCTGTGAGCAAAACATTTCCCACACTGCTGGCATTTGTATGGCTGGTCTCCTGTATGGACTATCTGATGCCTTGAAAGGTATGACTTGTCAGCAAAACATTTCTCACACTCCTGGCATTTGTATGATTTCTCTCCTGTGTGGAGAGTCTGATGCCTTATAAGGGAAGACTTATCAACCAAACATTTCCCACATTGCTGGCATTTGTATGGTTTCTCTCCTGTATGGACTCTATGATGATGTACAAGGTCCCACCTCTGAGCAAAGCATTTTCCACACTGCTGGCATTTGTATGGTTTCTCTCCTGTGTGGACTCTCTGATGCCTTGAAAGGTTTGACTTGTCAGCAAAACATTTTTCACACTGCTGGCATTTGTATGGTTTCTCTCCTGTGTGGAGACTCTGATGCTTCACAAGGGAAGAATTCTTAGCAAAACATTTCCCACACTGCTGGCATTTGTATGGTTTCTCTCCTGTGTGTATTCTCTGGTGTACTTGAAGGTGTGACTGCTGAGCAAAACATTTCCCACATTGTTGGCATTTGTATGGTTTCTCTCCTGTGTGTACTCTTTGGTGTATTTGAAGGTGTGATTTGCGAGCAAAATATTGCCCACACTGCAGGCATTGGAATGGTTTCTCTCCTGTGTGGATTTTCTGATGATTCACAAGGTCTCCTATAAAGAACAACAAGGACAGAGAAGACTGAATCTCTGAAGGGCCTCTGGAGTCAATAATAGAGATAAGCAAGCTCAAGCAGGAAAAAAAACCTCAGAGAAAAAAGAGTTTCTGTGCCCCCTTTCCTTTCCTTCATAAATATTACTCAGAATTGCTAAATGGAACTCCTTTATATGTATGAAAAGGACCTGAGACAGTTCACACCAGTTCACTAAAACCAGTTGTTAAAATTTGTCAGGTTCATGGCTGCCTCACAACACATGAAAAACCTATTCTCACATATTACCGAAGCAGAGCCATTATGGCAGGGGTCAGCAACCTATGGCTCGGGGGCTGGATCCGGCCCCCTGAGGCCTTTGGACCAGCCCCAGGCCAGTCCTGCCGCCTGCCGCGGCCGCCATTTTGTTTTCCAAAATGGCACCCACAACTCGTTGGCACATGCACAGTATTCGGTGCATGTGCAAACGAGTCGCGGCCACCATTTTGTTTTCCAAAATGGCGGCCGTGACTCGCTCGCGCATGCGCAGTACGCCGGAAGTACTGCGCATGTGTGGGAGCGCACGCGCAGTGCCATTAGCCCCCCTCGGCCCACGGAAGACCTGGAGACCACCGGACCGGCCCCAGGTAAGAAGAAGTTGCCGACCCCTGCTTTAGGGGGTCACACTGGACCCCCTAGGAGATCTCAGAAGATACCCTCCATTGTATCACCTAGAAAAAAATGAAATAATGTTTTGCTCAATGTCCCCCAACATCCCCAAGGGGAAGCAGAGGTAATTTTGTCACTGTTGGGTCCTTTTTGAGCCATTTTAAGGCCAGGGGAGCCCTTTTTTCCTAGAGGTTATTGGTAGCCTGCCCAAACCCTAGAAAGGCTGAAAGAAGGGTTTAAAAAACTTAGTAAACTAGGTGGAGGAGCATTTGGGGGCAAAAAATATTAACTGGTTCCTTCCTATGAAGGAACTGGCAGCTTAGGGAGCAATATTTAGACTTCTCAACTGGAAAGCTCTAGGGCAGGGGTAGGCAACCTTTTTAAGCCGGGGGCCGGGTTGCTGTCCCTCAAACAATTGGGGGGGCCAAAGCACCCTAAATAAATAAATAAATAAACATTTTTTTAAAAAAATATGCATGCACACTCTCTCAGCCCCAGAAAAGCCATGGCAAAACTCCTGTGGAGATTTTGCCAAGAAAACCCCAAGAACAAGTAATAACAACAATAATCAATATCATCATGGCGGGCGGTGGCGGTGTGTGGGGGGAGGCAGCAGGACCAACCTGGGGCCGGTCTAAAGGCCTTGGGGGGGGGCGCATCTGGCCCCTGGGCCTTACTTTACCTACCCCTGCTCTAGGGTCTCATGAAACTAAAAATCCTAGGATTCCACAGGATTTTGCCATGACAATTAAAGTGGAACCATAGTGTTATGACAATGTGGTATGAAAAGATTCACAGCCTCCATAATAAAGGCAGTTGGTTCAAGTTCCTTACCCAGGGAAGATATATTCTCATTGTTTTCCATCATGACCTCCTTGTACAGAAATCGCTGGTTCCGATCCAACAGTTCCCATTCCTCCTCTGTGAAATATATAGCAATGTCCCAAAAGGTAATCTGCAATAGAAAATAGACTTCATCCAGAGAGTGACTAAGCAAAAGGGGAGGAAATCATATGGTGCATCCCAAGTATTATTTGATCACTTCACAATACTGACAGAATGGGAGAATTCTGAATATTCTCTCATCTCTTTCCTTAACTCCCTGGAACATGGTTTTGAGCCTCATGAGGGCATGAGAGGAAAGACAAGGCTATAATCTGGGTTCCCGGTTATCTAGATTTCTCATGTAAAGGGATACTTTGTTTAATACATGGAAACTGTTCCATGTAAGTTTTAACAATCTGCATTATTAACTGGCATAAATCTAGGACAGCCTCACCCCATCAGCACACTATTTGGGATCCATAGCCTTTATAGCATGTTCTTTTACCACATTGGGCAGAGAACATTACAAGATACTCTTCCCATCCTTGAAAATAGAAATAATGAAAACCACAAATTAAATAATTAGGAATTGTTGACTATCATGAGGCTCAAAACCAACTGCCTGAGCCAGGTGTAAATGGAGAACAATGGAATGTCCGGATGTGCAAGACTAGTTAAATAAGGGGCTGTACAGACAGGCAAAAAGAGGTGCTTTCAGGCTGACTTGGAGGCATGGCTTTTAGACGACGCATGCCTAAAAGCTGTCAGGAAAGCGCCCTCTGGTGCTGTAAGTTGGGAGAAGCTGCTCCAAAAAGGAGCAACTTTTTCCCGCTTCTTCCAGAAAGATGCGCACCTTTGCATGTGCGTATGTATGCAGTGACACTGGTGCATCAGAAAAAGGGAACCGGAGATTTAAAACAGCCATACTTGCACCACCACACTTGCAGTGGAAACTGAATCGGCGATCCAGAACATGTGCCCTACAATGCAGGCTTTAATTTAAAGCACCCCATGCAGGTGTACTTGAATATTATAACCGTAACCCTAACTCTAATTATAACCCTAACCCCAACTGTAACCCTACGCATGCACCCTAGCAACTGTTCTCTATTATGACAATAAATGTATTCCGTCGCATGTATGCTTGCTGTCAACATGCACAGTAGTTTACATGAAAAAGGCTTTTATGATCTCTTCTGTGCAGGTGTGCATAAGACCCGCACACAACTTTCTGGCATGCTTGGGGGGGGCCTCCTGGAGTAATATTTGTCTGTGTGTCCCTTGCATGACCACCAGCTGCATGTATCCAGTCTGTCCACACAAACCTCCCTTGCACATACCTCTCTCCTCCCCTGTGATCTGTGTGGGACATGTTTTGTGGAGGATGATGGACTAGGTGTCTTTTTGGTTGACAAAGGGGGGCTGCAGACGAGCGGCTCTAGGCTGCCCCAGGAAACAGAGGATCGAGGCTGCTGCTACCGCATGCAGTGGCCCCGATCCTCCCTTTTGCCGCCCCAAAAAGAGTGCCCTTTCAGGGGCGGCAAAAGGGCACCCTAAGAGCTGACGCGTGGCTCTTTAGCGCCCCTTGCAGCAGAGCACTTTAGGACACTGCGCCGGAAGGACGTCATGACCTGCGCACTGTGCGTAATGGCACACGGTGTCACGACATCCTCCCCATCCCTGCCTCCAGTTATTCCTCCACCCCAAGGGTGGCACAATCACAAAGTGGCACCTGTCTATGGCACTCACTACTTGGGGGAAGCCGAGGTCAGCAAATCCTTGCATGATCTGTGGATGTATGACAGGTCCTGCACAGGTGCGCAGGGATGCTGAACATCAGTCACCTTTGTACAGACAAAATGACAGACTGTATGCCACCCTATGACATGTTCTGTGCAGGGATGCTGAACTTCAGTCACCTTTGTACACAGAGAGTGACACACTGTATACCAGCCTATGACGTGTTCTGTGCAGGTGCACAGATGTGCAGGGATGTGCTCCTGCATATGTGTGCACGAGTCTGAGAGAACGAAAAAAATTTAAAGCAGCCACTGCCGGTTGCTCTGTCTCCCCTCGCGGCATCCTCGGGTTCAGCAGTGTAGTTGGTGAAGCTTCAATATGGCCTTGGAAAAGCCACATTGACTGCTCCCCAGTGCAGTTGCTCCATAATAATAATAATAATAATAATAATAATAATAATAATAATTTTTATTTGATACCCCGCCCCTCTGAGCGCAATCGAGGCGGCTTACATCATAAAATCAAACAGAACAGTTAAGAACAATTTCCTCCCCCTCCCCCCCTTAAAAAGTTATTAAACCAATTCCAAATTAAAACAAGATATAAAAAATGGATTCCTCCATATATAAAAACACAAAACAATACAAATGGAAGAAAGTGCGGCAGGTATATAAATGCAGGCTTATAAGAGAACCTGGTCAACAGAAGGGGAGCATCTCGGAGGGAGATTCTGGAGTCAGAGCTGGTAGATTAATCCGGGAAGGCCTGCCGGAAGAGATCCGTCTTGACAGCTTTCTTGAAGCTGTCAAGTGATGACAATTGACGGATCTCCTCCGGCAGGCCATTCCACAGTTTGGGGGCAACTACAGAAAATGCCCTCTGGGAGGTCGTCACCAGCCTCGTTTTTTGAGGCTGTAACAAATTCCTCCCAGAGGACCGGAGGGTGCGGGGAGGATTATACGGGAGGAGGCGGTCCTTAAGATAGCCTGGACCCAAGCCATTTAGGGCTTTAAAGGTGATAACCAACACCTTATACTGGGCTCGGAAACTAACAGGCAGCCAGTGGAGGGACCTTAATATAGGGGTAATATGGTCCCCCCTAGATGTGCCAGATATTAGTCTGGCTGCCATATTTTGAACCAATTGCAGTTTCCGAACCAAGCACAAGGGTAGCCCCATGTAGAGCGCATTACAGAAATCTCCATTTAGGGCATCTTCGGGGCTGGCGGTGCAGTTGCTGTGGCTTAGGGAAAAGGCAACTTTTCTGTACAGCCCCTAAGTTAACGGATTTGGTACAAATGGATAAGTTTACTTGTTTGTTAACAAGTAAATGGATAAGTTGACTTGTTTGTTAAGAGGCCAAGATTGGGAAAAGAACAAAGAAATCTGGGAACCTTTGAGTTGTTGTCTAAATAAGAAAGGAGTTAAGGGTGGTAAAGATGACTGAAGCTAGGTAGAAGCTAGGTAAATGGGATGTAATTACATATTATGTGTATAGGGCAAGGGAATATTTTTCCTGTAACTGGAAAAAAGGTGGGAATGGATGAAGATAGTAATATGATTTGACTTTGTTGGTGATCAGGAAGTCATTTATTGTAGTGTGTCTTTATTGTTGTTAGGTAGGGACAATGTGTGTAGATGTGTAGTTTTAGATATTATGTCTTGTAGTGTTTTGTTGTTGTGCATTTGTTTTTTTGTTGTTGATGATATGTTGTTATAATGTTCGTATGTATGTGTATGTTGCTACCTGTTTGTTTAATGCAATAAAAGTTATTTTTTAAAAAAATCAGCTGCCTGAGTCAGGTGCCTCTCTCCAACAAAGCACTGGACCAACCCTGTCTAAAAACCATGGGTTTAATGATCATGCAGGAATAGAAGAACTCCTTCTGATGGATGCCGTGAGGGGCCGCCATTGACAGTAATCCCAGTCCTACTACCCCTGGCTCTGATTGGCTGAGAGAAGAACCAAGAGCAAGTGGGCAGAAAGCACTAATCAACTGAGCCACTGCAGGACAGACAAAGACCTCTGACCACCCAAAGCATCCCAGACTGACAAACTCCCAATGGCTCCATCACAAAGAAGGAAGGGGTGAATGTTAACCTGTTTCAAGGTAATCTTTCCTACAGTTTCTTCCATGGAGAAAGCTTTCAATGTAGGTTCTCCTCTCTCCCTACATTTGGAGACCATCTTGGATCTATGCACACCTGCAGAAAGTACAAATGGAGTACACATTTATACAGTCTTCCATGGACCACCAGAAAGTCAATTAAATGGCTCTGGGTGAAAATCAAGCCTGAATTTACACTGGGAGATAAAACAACTAAATTGAGGCTGTTACAAGGCCTTCTTTGTATACTCAATGTTACCTTTTTACTTTCACCACATAAGGCAATTTCTCATTGACACCTACCCTGCTTTTACCATTTTAACACTCTCCCTAAGTATATAAGGGCTAGGGTCCCAAGTATCGTCCCCTTATCAATTCAATGTCTTAGGTAATGTGCTTGCCTTTATTTTCAATGTCTAGAATTCACTCAGAGACTTTTGTTAACCTAGTGTGGTTATATGAACATACATTTGCAGATTTATCACTGTCCCTTCTGCACTAACTAACCCCTCTCTTGTCAGAATCCCTCCCTGACTCCCAGTCAGATTCCTTATCTGATTCTCATGGAAGAATCTCTTAGTCTCTCCTGCTTTTATACATTTCAATTATATCATGTACAGTTGGCCCTCCATTCCGGACCCCCCCCCCCGGAAATAACGGAAATTCGCAAATATTCAAGCCCCATAGACTTGAATGGGGCGTACCCTCATGGGGGATATGGGGGCATGCCCCATTGATTTAAACAGAGGTTGCCCCTCTGTGAATATGTAAAACCACAGAACTGAAGTCTGTGAGAATGGGCAATTGTAGTGTTTGTTGTTATTTTGTGTTTGTTTCTTTGTTGATATGTTGTTATAATAGCCTGAACTACGATTGGTTGCTAAGAAGCCAAGCCTGCCAAGCAACTCCATTACATATCTCCCCCATACAAGTCATTGCTCTATGGAGGCCCCTCTAAGGGGTCTCTATAAAGGGCAATGAAATCCAATCTGTACAGAAAACATTATTCAGTTGACCTTCCACATCTGCAGCTTTGACTTTTGCAGATTTGATTATTTGTCATTTTGATTAATCTGTTCTCTCTAGGAATCTCTAGGTCCTCCAGCAGAACTCTGCCAGAGGTTGACCATAGAGTTGTGTGAGTGAAACAAGATGTTCCTAAAGAAAACACTTCTCTAGGTGTTTATATATCCTCCTACATGATTCTATGACCACCTTCTGGCATACACGGACTGTACAGTTACACTGGAGAACCTGGAGATTCTTAGAGGGGTGTATTCTTGGGCAAAAAGAATAGGGTTTTTTTTATTTGCAGTTTTTCTACATTTACGGGGGTCCTTCACTCCTAAAACCAGCGAATGTGGAGGGACCACTGTATAACCATTCCCAAAACATTAACCTTATTTTTTTTTATTTGCCAGATTTATATACCTATACAATATATCATATTTCATATCAACATAACAGTAATACTTCATCTATTTACGTTACCATATGTATCTTCAGCTTTCTTTTCATTTCTTTTTACAACACTTTAGCAATATTATACATAAATAATCCATAATCTTCAACTAAAATAAACCCACAAAATAGGCTCATTGTACCATCTCTGGGGGATGTGCTCAAAAGCAAAAACATACTGGACAGCCATACATAAAACAATGAAGGAAATAATAAAAATAGATATTGAATTCACACCAGCAATCTCTCTCTTAGGAATGGTCAAAGATGAAGAAATTGAGAGAAAACATGGCAGAATGATTTTTTTTAATGATAACATGTGCCAGGATTGTTTATGCTAGATTTTGGAAAAAACAAGATATACCAACAACAGCTCAATGACTATCCAAACTATGGACCTTAACAGACTGCCAGAAATCTATTCAATCTCTTTATCAGTGCTATTCAATCTCTTTATCAATGACTTGGATGACGGTATTGGGGGCATAGTTATCAAATTTGCAGACGACACCAAATTAGCAGGAGTAGCTAATACTCCAGAGGACAGGATCAAAATTCAAAATGAATTGAATAGACTAGAAAGCTGGGCCGAAGCTAACAAAATGAAATTCAATGCGGAGAAATGTAAGGTACTGCACTTAGGGCGGAAAAATGAAAAGTACAGATATACGATGGGGAACACCTGGCTGAATGAGACTACGTGTGAAAGGGATCTAGGAGTCCAGGTAGACCACAAGTTGAACATGAGTCAACAGTGCGATGCAGCAGCTAAAAAGGCCAATGCAATTTTAGGCTGCATCAGTAGAAGTATAGTGTCTAGATCAGAGAAGTAATAGTGCCACTCTATTCTGCTTTGGTCAGGCCTCACCTGGAATACTGTGTCCAGTTCTGGGCACCACAATTCAAAAAGGATGTGGAGAAACTGGAGCGTGTCCAAAGGAGGGCAACTAAAATGGTGAAAGGTCTGGAAACCAAGCCCTACGAGGAACGACTTAGGGAGCTGGGGATGTTTAGCCTGGAGAAGAGAAGGCTGAGAGGTGATATGATAGCCGTGTTTAAATATTTGAAGGGATGTCATATTGAGGAGGGAACAAGCTTGTTTTCTGCTGCTCCAGAGACTAGGACCCGAAACAATGGATGCAAGCTGCAAGAAAAGAGATTCCACCTCAACATTAGGAGGAACTTCCTGACAGTAAGGGCTGTTCGACAGTGGAACACACTCCCTCGGAGAGTAGTGGAGTCTTCTTCCTTGGAGGTCTTTAAGCAGCGGCTGGATGGTCATCTGTCAGGGATGCTTTGATTGGGAGTTCCTGCATGGCAGGGGGTTGGACTGGATGGCCCTTGTGGTCTCTTCCAACTCTATGATTCTATGAAATAATGCAGCTTGAGGCCACTTTAACTGTCCTGGCTCAGTGCTAGGGAATCATGGGAATTGTATTTTTGCTGGGACATTAAGCCTTCTCTGTCAGAGAGCTCTGGTGCCACAATAAACTACAGTTCCCATGATTCCTTAGCACTGAGCCAGGACAGTTAATGTAGCCTTAAGTTGCATTATTTCTGGCAGTCTGTAAAGGCCCATAATAGGAAAGGCAGAAGAATGCATAAAAAAATTGCAAATGTTATATGAATATCTCAAGAAGCTTTGGAAAGGGATAATTGAAAATTAAATAATAATGTAAACAAAATAAAATTATTTATTTAAAGTTCTATGAATATAAGTTTACGCAAAAAGGTAGATTCTTATACCCATTAAATTAATAACAAACAAATAAAAATGCAATAAAATGTAAATGTTAGAACTCTTAAGGAATTTAGGAGGTAAAGAAGGTAAAGCTAGATAGAAAACAGTATTTTCTATATTTTTTGATTTAAAATAGAATTAGACAACACAACCTAACCTTATCAGATGAATTAGAAATATAAAAAGAAGAACAAGACTTGTACAAGAGGAAGTCAAGAACTAAATGTTACTTGTGTAAAAGTATTGTTTTATTGTATTTGTAAATGTTGTAAAATTAAATGTTCAAATATTTTGTAAGTATGGGGGGATGCAGACGGGCCGCCCTGGGCCGCCCTGGGAAACAGAGGATCAAGGCCGAGGCTGCTGGACGTGTCGGCCCCAATCCTCCCTTTTGCCACCTCAGAAATGACATCTTTGATATGGGGTTGGGGCGCCCGGCATGTGGCTGCCCCTCCCCTCCCCTGCCTCCAAGACAGTGCAAAGTTTGGTGGATAAAGATAATTTTTTAAAAAATACCAATACATTGAGGCTTTGTTACCTGAAGATAGCAAGTGCCCGTTATCCCCAACTGCAGCACGTGTACGTGGCCATGCTGCCACTAGGGACAGCCCCATTGTCCCCGATGGTGGGACAGTCACATACACTATTCGGGACAACAGGACTTTAGGTCCATGGATTTTGGTATCAGTGGAGGGAGGGTCCATAACGGATCTCCCATGGACACAGAGATACCGAGATCCATCAAGATCTTGCATTAAGGGTGGAGGGCACAATCTGTGCATGTGAAAAATGTACTATACAAGAATGTACTACATAACCTTCAACAAATGTACTACACAACCTTCAACAAATCTTGCCAACAAAACCCCATGAAAGCTCCAGTGTCGCCATAAGTCAGAAACAACTTGAAGACACACAACAACAAAGAGACACACAGGATTCTGGATAGTGAGTGTTCATCCATACCTTGCAAGAGGGTGCCTCCATCACACTTCTGCTTGATTGTCCTCCATTGTGGACTCTGCATAGGACCCAATGGACCCTTCTCAGCCACAGGGAATTCAGAGGGAACTTCTACCAAGGGATTGTTGACCTGAAACAGCAGTCAGGATTCAAGACATGGAATTTGGAGAAGGATAAGAAAATGGCAAAAACCCTTGGGGAAAGGGTTTGGGCTTGTGTGCTATGAGACATCCACCCATAACCAAGACAGGAATGTCAGCACATCATAAACCCAATTTGAAAAAGTGGCATACAAAAGAAGAGCTCAAAAAGTTGGGATACAATATAGTATACTATATATAGCAGGGGTCGACAACATTTGTTGCCGGGGGGGGGGGGAATGGAGTGGGGGCCGGGCAGGTGCACATGCACACGACGCCCACCGTCATGCACATGCATGTGCCATTTTGGAAGACCGCAGGTCGTGTGTGCTGGGCAAATTCGCCCGGAGCAGGTGCGCTGGGGCCTTGCCAGGGCCCAAGTGTGTCTGCTCTGGGTGAATTTGCCTGGTGCACACGCGCTGCGGCCTTGCCCGTGGGCCGTAAGTTGCTGACCCCCGATATATAGTATAGGAACACATGTTTATACTTCGTATGTGTTTATTGCATATGCTGAAACACAAACAATTCCACGGAGCCCACAGCAAGAACACGTGAATTTCTGGAAACCTTTCTTTGACTTATAATGGAAGTCTTCTGCCACTTTGTACCATTTTATATACATATGTTACCCCAAGATTTGGCCCCCTTGATCTCTCCCATGTTTGACATAACATTAATCGAGAAGCACTGTGTTGGGTGACTTGGATCTGACCCCAATGTGGAAGTAGGCTCTGAGTAGGCTGGCAAATCATAGACTGGCAAGAGCTAAAGCTAGCAAAAGGGAGTAGGTACCAACCTTGATGGGATTAACAAAGTCCCCAGGGTAATCCTATTGTGTATGCAGAGGGAGCCAATGGATTTGGCTAGGGAAGGTGATGGTCTGCAATCAGCGAGATGAGGGAAGAGGCCTAATCCCTTTGTCCCAAGGAATGCAAACAAATCACCTACCCATCTGTGTTATTCTTTCCAACCTGGGAAAACCATTTACCAGCTCTTTAGCTTTTGGGTTCTGCCCCCAAAACAGTATAAATATCAGCCCTCACTGACTGGACTGACTGATCGGCAGCTGAGTTCAGTTGCCTGCAGACACTCTGCCAGTTTACTTGGCTGTCACACCTCAATACACTTGCCAATCCCACATAACTATTGAGTCTTCTCTTTCCATGCTGAACCCTCAGCAATTGGAATTAAGACCCAGGACAGGCAAATATTACCATTAGCAAAATACCTCTATTCACCACTCCCACCTTTGTTTCCTAGTTCTTGTGCAGGTGCATGATTGCTTGTGTGTGTGCATGTGCATTTTGATTATTCCCCTTTAATAAAATCTATTTTAAATGCTTCTGGAGTTCTGAGATTTCAGACTTGGTATATTTGGGCTGAATCCCCGAGGCCACTGTTACCGGGCCAAACCAGATCACTCCTTTGAGCTAAATACCAAAGTGAGGTAACACATACATACATATATGTGTGTGTGCATGTTTAAGAAAAAACTGTAACAAACATATGAGAAACAAAAATGAAAACCTACTGCTATTGTATGCCTACCTGTACACTCTGTGGCCACAACGCTGTTGTTTGTTAATTTGTTGTTTGCTTTGGAATGAAAATAACATGGTGACTGTAATTCTGCTCCATCACAGGTGGATCCTCCCTACACTGCTCCTTATCAAAGCCAAATCGGGGGCACCACACTTCAGCAGAACCTCTTCAGGGGCCTTTGCCCCTTGAAGTAACCAGAGGCTCCCCCCACTCCAAAAAAGGCAATCCAGAGCCAGGCCCTGCTTACCTTGGCTCCATGAGGAAACACTCTTACCTGCTGTACTTTCTGCTTCTTCTCTGCCTCTGCCTGACTAAGAAGGAAACCCTCTGCCAGGGCCACTGCCTGAGAACAGGTCTCTGCCCTACATTCCCTGACCCAGTTCTTCATATCGGGGGGCAAGATGGTCAGGAACTGCTCCAAGATCACCAGGTCCAAGATCTCATTTTTTGTGTGTCGCTCTGGCTTCAGCCACTGATGGCAGAGGTGATGGAGTCGGCTGCACACCTCCCGGGGCCCATCGCCCTCTTCGTAGGAGAACTGGCTGAAGTACTGGTGCTGCATGTCTGAACTGGTCAGGCCCTCATCCAGGGACCTCTGGACTGCCCTCTCCCAGAATCCGCCACTGCTCTCAGCAATGAGGCCATCAGGACCTCTTTCTCCTTCAGGACCAACTGAGTCTGGCTCATCCATCTATGTTTTATTACACCAATAAAGCCACAAACAGGATCAAAATTATTCCTCCTCCATCCATCCCAGGGCAAAGATGTCTCAAAGATGCTCTGTTCAAACACCCTGTAAAGCCAATACATTGTTGCATTAGTATAGATAATATCAGATATTTCCAGATCACCTATGTATGTTGTTTTGATAAGAATTAATATCTTGGTACAAGTACCCTGCCTAGAGATACCAGATCCTGTCTGATATTGAAAATTAAGCAGTCAGCCCTGGTTAGTACTTGGATGGGAGATCACCAACAAATATGACATGCTAGTAGGCTGTATTTCAGAGGAAGGAATGGGCAAAACCATCTCTGAGTACTCTTTGGCTAATAAAACCCTATGAAACTCATGGGGTCGCCATATGTTGACAGGCGACTTGAACACACATACAGGGAAAAAGAAATTTTTGGAAGCCTCTAACAGCAAACACATCTCTGCCCTGAAGGAAACACAGGTTCAGTTCTTTTATCTGAGAGCCAGTATCAATAACATGAAAAGCACCAATAAAATGAAAATCAATTTGATTGAGATGACAGAGATCAAGAATTATAGACCAATTTTGCTCTTGAATGTTGATTACAAAATCTTTGTAACATTATTACCTAAAAGACTTAAAAGGGTATTAAAAATTGGATTTACGAGGAGACAAGCAGGCCTTTTACCAAATAGAAATATAAAAGAAAATATAAGAACTGTATTATGAAAAACATAATGAGAGAAAGCTGCCTGTAATATTTCAAATTATAGTGAATGGGGAGAAAACCAAAATCTGTGAAATAAATAAAGAGACAAGGCTGTCCCTTATCACCCGTTAGATGACCTTGAATATTAGTTTATACTGCATGTATCTAGAACCAGCATGGCATGGTGGTTTGAGTGTTGGACTACAACTCTGGAGATCAGGGTTCGATTCCTTACTCAGCCATGGAAACCCACTTTCAGCCCTGTGATAGGGTCACCTTAGAGCCATGATAGCGAACTTATGGCACAGGTGGCACAGGTGGCACAGGTGGCACACAATGCCATTTCGCCTGTGCACCCGTGGCTCCTCCTGCTGCTGTTTCCTGCCCTCTGGAAAATGGCGGTGAGGAGAAAGAGCCACAGGTACGTGCCTCTGGCTCCTCCTCCCTGCATTCTCCCAGTTTCCAGCTTTCTCTCTGAGACAGCTGGAAGTTGGGGAAAGGGTGGGGGCCAGGAAAGCTTGGGGGAGGAGGAACGGGCCCACGCCTCTTCCTCCTCCTCCCCAGGGACCTTTCCTGGCACCCAGCTGCCTCCAGAGGGACAGATGGGGACAGGGAAAGCTCAGGGGGGAGGAAAAATGGACTGTGTCACTTCCTTCTCCTTCCCAGGGACCTTTCCCGGCCCCCAGCTGTCTCTCAGACACAGCTGGAGACCAGGAGAAGGGCAGGAGGGAGGAGGAGTGACTGGTGGGCACCCGTCGCTCCCCTCCGGACCTTCCCCAGCTTCTAGCTGTCACTCAGAGACACCTGGTGGCTGTTAGGCCACAGAAGAAGGGCGGGGGGAGAAGTCCAACCCTGGAAGTCCCACCCCTGGAGGGCCGGATTTCTGCCCCAGGGGGGAAGGACTTCTACCCTCGGCACCAGGTGCTACCCAGTACTGGGGAAAAAATTTACTTGGGGCATGCGGCCCCAAAAGGGTTCAAAAAGCCCTTAGAGCAGTGGGCCCCAACCTTTTTATTGCCGTGGACCGGTCAACAACTCCGGCAGACGCAGGAGTCCCGTCCCTGCACTTATTATCGGGACTCGCAGGACCCGCCGCCACCGCTGCACAGAAGACGCAGTAGCAAGACGGCCCGGTACCATTTGTTCTGCGGACCGGGACCGGGCCGCGGACCAGGGGTTGGGGACCACTGCCTTAGAGGAGCGATTCCCAAAGTGGGCAGTACGTCCCCCAGGGACCAGTGGAAAGATCCAGAGGAGCGGTGAGGGGAGAGGGGCAGCAGGGGGTGGTAAGAGGGAAAAGGGGGCAGTAGAGGGAGTCTTTAATGAAAGTACTGGTGCACAAGAAAAACAATAGGAACCAGCAGCCTTTAGAACCACGGTGGGGGTGAGGGTTGCATGACACCTCTTCTCAGAGTCCTTTAAAACCACCACATAGCCTCACTGATCACTTTGTGTGATGGTATCTCCTGCTCTTCACCTTCCTACATGAGCTCACTCCCTTAGCCACATCTTTTGCTAGTAGTGATGATGGCAGTTGGGAAGACTTGATATAGGGCATTGTTTCTGTTGCCCAGAATAGCGCTATTTGGGAAAGACTGATTGGTTGGAGCAAGGAAGTACAGCATGTGGTAGCGTGGGAGAAGTGGCGGCAAAAAATAAGCTTTCAAATTTAGGATTCTGCTTAATCTTTGTGAGCTTTGCTTGGATTGGCTAGCAGACTGAAGTTGCATTGCTGCTCCTGCTTTCTTTCATCAGACAGGCTAAGAGAAGAGGTAGCAGAAGAAACAATGTTTTTGTATGTGGGAAACATTTGAAGTTGTGTGGAGAAGACATGTCTCTGGAGGAGGAATTGGAGTTTCTGGAGACATTTCTTGGAAAGAGTCCTTCACCTTGGAGTGGCTCCTGTAGTTAAAATCTCTCCATTTCCCTATCCATGCCATCTCCAGTCCAGAGTATGTGGCTCTGTAACCTCACTACACACGCATCAACTATGCACCTCTCTGCCCCAACAAAGGACTAAGAGTCCTTCTTCACCAGGGATAAACTTCCCCCTTTGCACCTGGTCACCTTGGGAACAGCAACTGAGCTTCTGGCTAAATAGTGACCAAGAGGCCTTTTGCCCACACTGACCTTTGCTGGAAGGGCAGCAAGGGCAAGAGGCTTCTCGGTTACAAGTCAGCCAGCTACCTGGTTGCTGCAAAGGGAGCAGCAACTAAGCATCTGCATGTGCAGCAACTGAGAAGCCTCTTCCCTGAGTCGGCCTTTGCTCCAAGGCAGGCATAGACAACAGGCTTCTCAGTTGCTGCTCATGCAGAGATGCTCAGCTGCTGCTCCCAGGGTCACTGAGTGCAAAATGCCTAGATCTGTTCTTTTGAATTTGCAGTAGAACAGTATACCTAATATCACGAAATATATGGGGGAGGGGGAACTGAGGTTGTCACCCAAGAGAAAAGGGGGCAGTAGCTGGAAAAAGTTTGGGGACCACTGCCTTAGAGTCACCATAAATCAGATAGGCCTTGAAGACACACAATATACAATTCCATCATATTTATCCTATTATCCTACATTCTATATTCATTAAAATCTCAGTGTAGTTCCCATTCGTTACATCAGGTACACTGTCTTGGCAGATAAAGGTTCAATTTCTGACTACCAGAGCTAAGAGCCTCCTTGGAGGCACAGAGCCAATGTTTCCACAGGGAGAATCCTACTTTCCAGGAATTCTTCACTTCAGTACCCCTAAGCAGCCACCATTCCCTGGTTGTTTTTTGTTCCACATTGAGGCCATCTTCTTTATTCCTCTTTTCCTTCCCTTTTATGTTTTGGTGTCCTCCAAAAGACTCATGATCTCAGCTGTTAATGCTACTCTGCCTTCTGCTATCTTAACTCTTCCTCCTTGCTATTCTTCTGTCTGTTGGATAGGCCAATGAGATTCCAGGCTGCATCAATAGAACTATAGTGTCCAGACTGAGAGAAATAATAGTGCCACTCTATTCTGCTTTGGTCAGGTCTCACTTGGGATAATGTGTCAGTTCTGGGTACCACAATTCAAAAAGAATATTGAGAAGCTGGTGCATATCCAAAGGAGGACAACAAACATGGTGAAATGTCTGGAAACCACCAAGAGGGGGCTGAAGGGACCCCAGATTTGCTTTTTGTGTGGGAAGAAGGAAGGGAGGGGGAAGGTAGTGGGGGTGGAACCCTGCTTCTTTTCCCTGGAAAGAAGGGATCTTGGTGGAGGGATTATTTCAAAGTACCAAGGAGAGGCTTCATGAGCTGGGTATGTTTACCCTGGAGAAGAGAAGGTTAAGATGTGTATGATAGCTCTGTTTAAATATTTGAAGGGAACTAATTTAATTTTTGGAAATGGCAGCTATCTTGCCCCCACACCTTGCACAAGTATGTATTTTGGAACAGTGTGTGATCTCTCTGGGTTTGTCTCCCCACCCTCAACCACTAGCAACTGGTTTCCAGTTCACCACAGGCTTCCCTTTTTCTCCCAGCAATGCTTCTGTTTCATAAACAGGGCATTTCGCCCTGCCCAAGGATGGATTTTGGTGTAGGTGGGAGCCCTGTCTGCACATGACTCCTTACCTTCCACTGTCAGAAATGGGTCCAAAGAATGGAAACCATGCCCTATGAGGAGAGACTCAGGGGGGTTGCAGACTGCCAGAAATAGTGCAAATTGAGTCCACTTTTAGGGTTAGGGAATCATGGAAGCTGTATTTTATTTTGGCACCAGAGCTCTCTGACAGAGAAGGCTCAATGTCTCAGAAAAAACAACAATTCCCATGATTCCCTAGCACTAACCCTAACCCTAAAAGTGGACTCAATTTGCACTATTTCTGGCAGTCTGCAACCCCCCTTAGAGAGCTGGGTATGTTTAGCTTAGAGAAGAGACAGTAAGGGGTGATATGATAGCCCTGTTTAAGTATTTGAGGGGGTGTTATATTGAGGATGGAGCAAATCTGTTTTCTGCTGCTCCAGAGAATAGGACCTAGAAGAATGGATGCAAGATACAGAAAAAGAGATTCCACCTAAACATTAGGAGGAACATCCTGACAGTAAGGGCTGTTCGACAGTGGAACACATTCCCTCGGAGTCTGGTGGAGTCTCCTTCTTTGGGGGGTCTTTAAAAAGAGGCTGAATAGCCATATGTCAGGGATGCTTTGATTGTGAATTCCTACATGACAGGGGGTTGGACTAGATGGCCCTTGTGGTCTCTTCCAACCCTATGATTCTCTTCCAGAAAGGTCCTAGTGCCTTCTCAAACTACAAATCCAGGATTCTAGAGGACAGAGAACCATGGTCAAGTAGTACCAAAGTGCTACAAATGTGCAATATTAAGATGTGCTTAGAATGCAATACAATTGTAATGTTAATAGAAAATATGAGACAGCATTAACACTCAAAATTATAAAGAAGCCCTTTGTTCAATAAACTTTGTTCTTCTTGTTGTTTAACCTCCACCTAAGTCACCTATTGACGAGAATGGTGAGAATCTTGGTTATGGGCAGAGAAACCTGAATCACATGTGTTGGTCCATAGCTGGAACACTAGGCAATGAACCCAAGGGGGAACTGAAAGCCAAGGAGCAAGATGGATGGGTGGCAGGAACCCATGGAGAAATTCTGCGTGAGGAATCTGCAATGGAGAATTGTCATAGTCCCCCTACACAGAGAATGGGTATCTCTAAGCTGGAGTCTGCTCCTTTGGAGGTTTTTAAACAGAGGTTGTGTGGCCATCTGTCAGGAATGCCTTGATTGTGAGTTCCTGCATGGCAGAATGGGGTTGGACTGGATGGCCCTTGTGGTCTCTACCAATTATGATACTATGATACTGCACTCACCATGGCTTTCAGATTGAGAAAGGAACTGATAGCTAGGCAGCTCTGGGTGCACTGTTCAACTTTTACGAAATTACTTTGGCAGAATTCATTATTTTCTCCAAATTAACTGAGGAGTTTATAGCTTTCTTACTTGCTCTCCTTGATATCTTTTTGCAGCCTCAAAGGTCAAGAATTCCGGGGGTTAGGGCAGCAGTAGCTTTTTCTACTCTGCTCCATCGAATTAGCCATCTGGTGCCACAACAGTGCCTGGGGGTAGGGAGACAAAGGAAAAGAAATGTTCTCTGATGCCCCTCAGCTGCCCCACATTGCAAAGGGAGGACAACCTGAATCAGGATGTAGCTGGGAAATGGGGCCTGGAATGTCATTTTGGGGGAAGATGTAGCTGGAATATGGGACCTGACAAATCCTTTTGGATGGGAAACTTTTGCCTTTGTCTTCACTTAGGTTTCCTGCCTTTGTTTAATAGATATCCTGCCACCTGCATTTGAGGACTGGCAAATAAAATACATACATAAAATACTTTCCAAATTCCTGATTTTATTTTTCTTCCAGATCTATTTGGGGCTGAGTTTGTCTGGGGTAACAGAGTTGGTGGGGCCTTTACTCCCAGGAAAGTGGGTGCAAGATGGCAGCCAAAGGATTGAAGCTCATTTCCAAAGCATCTCTTCTAAGCATGGATAAGAAAAACAAGCAAGGGGAAATGCAAAATTCTTTCCTATTTTGCAGGGAGGAATGATTTTCTAGCATTTCTTTGATAATACAATATAGTCAACAAAATGCTTGGAATGTTCATATTCAAAAGTACTGACTTTCCCAGGAAAAAATTGTGGAAAAATAAATTATTTCCTCCATTTTCCAGACCTTCAGAATGGAATTCTACAGGGCAGATCTAACAGGTTCACCTATTTCATGACAGGGACATTTCTGCTTTTTTTTTTTTTTTTTTTTGGTATAGTCATATTAGTTTGTGGTGTTCATGGGCCAACTGGTATCTCTCTTGTGCCTACCTCACTGAGTTGTTGTGAAGGTAAAAGAATCAGGAAAATTTATCGTCTCAGATCTCTTTCCTATCTTATAATGAGAGACTTTTTTTTTCAAATCAGAGAAAGTATTTTTAAAATGTTTTTTTCTTATGCTTATTTTCTTAAATCTGGTTTTATTTAACTAGTTATTTTCTTAAAATTAGTTTTAAAAATCAGCCTAATCCTAGCCATAGTTATAGAAAGAAGTTTTCTATCCTAATAGATTGTTTGGTGCAAACAATGGCTGAACTCTCCCATGGATTCCCAGGGATCTTTTTAAAGGATGCATAAAAACACAACAATATTTTTTTATTGGGGAAAAATGGTGAAAGGGACACAGAGTGGTGTCAGCATTCCTTCCTTCTAGTCTCTCTCTCTCTCTCTGCCTGATTTCTCATGGGCTTCTTTTCCATTTAGGGAAACCTAAAAGTGTCTCTCTGGGTCTCCTTGTGAGGAGGAAGAAAATACATTAAGAAGCCCCCTGAAGAAAAGGTGGCACATGGGGCGAGGGTGTCTCTTATCGTGCCAACTAACATAGAAACTGCACATATCCCCCCCTCCATGAGGAATCCTGGGAGGCCAGAAAAGAGGGGAGATGGGGCCCTCTTCCACTGCCCCTCTTCTGGCCTCCTGGGGTGAAAGTGAGAGGGGGAAGATGGGGGAAAGTGGGAAGGAAAGGGCATGTTTTTCTCCTCCCAATGGAATCCAATTTTGTTTCTCCCTTTCCCTATCCCCTTTTTTTGTCTGGCCTTTCTGGGGAGCAGAGCTTTGGTCCTTTCGACCACTTGGGGGGGGTGGCTGGGGGGGTGTCTCTCCCTCTCTGCCTTCCAGAGAACCTTTTCCAGCTCCATACATTCCTCGAAGAGGATTTCCTCCCCTAAAAAAACCCACCGTCTTCTTCCCCCTTTGTCCCCACAGACAGGGGTCTCTTCCTCCTCCTCCCCTGCCCCCCCCATCTATCTGGGGAAGGAGAGTCTGTGGAAGGAGGGAAGCGGAGTCTCTGGGAGACCGGCTAGGACTCCTTCCCTCCTCCCCCACTTCCCGCTCCTCCCTCTGGGCCTCTCCCTCCCTCCTCTTTTACCTTTTCCTGTCAAGAGATCTTTCTGAACATCTCCTGCCTCTCTAGGAATCTGAACTCCCTCTCTCTTTCCCCCCTTGGCGGACTCTCTAGGAATCTGAGCTCTGCTCTTTCCCTCCCCCTTGGGGGACTCTCTAGGAATCTGAGCTCTCGGCTCTCTCCCCACCTCCCCGTTGGAGAACTCTCTAGGAATCTGAGCCCTCCGCTCTCTCTCTCCTCTTGGAGGACTCTCTAGGAATCTGAGCCCTCCGCTCTCTCTCTCTCCTCTTGGAGGACTCTCTAGGAATCTGAGCCCTCCGCTCTCTCACCCTCTTGGAGATCTCTCTGGAAATCTGAGTCCTCCGCGCTCTCTCTCCTCTTGGAGGACTCTCTAGGAATCTGAGCCCTCCGCTCTCTCACCCTCTTGGAGGTCTCTCTAGAAATCTGAGTCCTCCGCGCTCTCTCTCCTCTTGGAGGACTCTCTAGGAATCTGAACCCTCCGCTCTCTCACCCTCTTGGAGGTCTCTCTAGAAATCTGAGTCCTCCGCGCTCTCTCTCCTCTTGGAGGACTCTCTAGGAATCTGAGCCCTCCGCTCTCTCACCCTCTTGGAGGTCTCTCTAGAAATCTGAGTCCTCTGCGCTCTCTCACCCTCTTGGAGGTCTCTCTAGAAATCTGAGCCTCTCTCTCTCTCCCTCTTGGAGGACCCTCTAGGAATCCAAGTTCCACTCTCTCTCCCACTTGGAGGACTCTCTAGGAATCTGAGCCTCCCTCTCTCTTCCTCTTGGAGGACTCTCTAGGAATCCAAGTTCCACTCTCTCTCCCACTTGGAGGACTCTCTAGGAATCTGAGCCTCCCTCTCTCTTCCTCTTGGAGGACTCTCTAGGAATCCAAGTTCCACTCTCTCTCCCACTTGGAGGACTCTCTAGGAATCTGAGCCTCCCTCTCTCTTCCTCTTGGAGGACTCTCTAGGAATCCAAGTTCCACTCTCTCTCCCACTTGGAGGACTCTCTAGGAATCTGAGCCTCCCTCTCTCTTCCTCTTGGAGGACTCTCTAGGAATCCAAGTTCCACTCTCTCTCCCACTTGGAGGACTCTCTAGGAATCTGAGCCTCCCTCTCTCTTCCTCTTGGAGGACTCTCTAGGAATCCAAGTTCCACTCTCTCTCCCACTTGGAGGACTCTCTAGGAATCTGAGCCTCCCCACTCCCTGGGAACCTCCCTTGCTCTCCTCCCCAGCCCCCCTCTCTCCTTTCAAGGACCTCTTCCTCCCTCCCTCTCCCCCCAAAGCCCCCCAACGATGGGAAGGGGAGGGCAGAGGGCTACCCGGCTGTGGGGCTGGGGGTGCCTCTACACCAGGGGTAGGCAACCTTTCCCCTTTAAGGGCCGAGGGACTTCAGCTCCCAGAATCCCAGAAGCTATTGGCCAACATGGGACTATTGGCCAATATAGCTGAGGCTTCTGGGAGCTGAAGTCCCTCGGCCCTTAAAGGGGAAAGGCTGCCTACTCCTGCTCTACACCAGGGTTAGGCAACCTTTCCCCTTTAAGGACCGAGGGACTTCAGCTCCCAGAATCCCAGGAGCTATTGGCCAACATGGGACTACTGGCCAACATGGCTGAGGCTTCTGGGAGCTGAAGTCCCTCGGCCCTTAAAGGGGAAAAGTTGCCTACCCCTGCTCTACACTGTAGGAATAAAGGCAGTTTCACACAACTTTAACTGCCACAGCTCCCTCCTACAAAATCCTGGGATCTGCAGTTTTGGGAGACACCAGCCCTCTTGGACAGAGCAGGAGAAAGACCTGGTAAAACTTCCAATCCCAGGATTCCACAGGATGAAGTTACAGCACTTAAAGTGGTGTCAAAATGCATTATTTCCATTTATAATCTTTCAGCTTTTTTTTTTTTTTTAAGTCAACCCCACCAACCTTTTGCCTCTTGCTGTGCTCAAAAGAGGGCTGGGAGGGAGGGGCAGATGGCGGGAGCTTTATAATCAAATGGGGGGGGGGGTATATTCAATTTCCCTGCATCAGGGAACCAAACCCCCAGCAGAAAGGGGGGGGGGGGAATAAGATACACTTTGATTTATTCAACCAAGTCCACCCCCCAAAAAAGACCCTCCCCCCACCTGCCACCACATTCTCCACCCACCCACCCCAACTTGTACTTTTGCTCCCCCCCCGTCCAGCATTATGATTTTAGGGACTTTGGGTGGGAAATGTGCATTTCTTCCATGGGACTTGTAGTTTTGTGTGGCACCAGCACTTTCTGGCAGAGAATACTAAAGACGCTGTTGTTGTTCTGTGCCTTCAAGTCATTTCTGACTTATGGCGACCTCAATCATGGAGTTTTCTTGGCAAGTTTCCTCATTGCCTTCCCCTGATAATTAAAAAGGGCTCAATGGAAAAGGATGAAAGTCAGTTTATGAAGTGATTTCAGTAATCTCATAGAATATTTCAATTCTCATCCAGGGAGAAATGCAAGGTATGAATTCAATAAAATCAATAAAACTCTACTTTTCTCACTCTCCCACTCACCCATAAGTCCCTGATGTCTTGTATTCCTACATGATGAGGGAAGCCTGGAGGTGTTGGGAGGGGCATCAGGGACAAAACTACCAACAGCGAGTGGCCACAGTGGCTCTGTGAGAGAGACAGGGGTCCCTTTCTCTTCCAATTGCTGGGGAGGAAGAGCTGTGGGGTGTGGGGGAGAGGGAGCCCCTATTGCATTCTCGCATCCATCTTGGAGGATTCCCCATGAGCAGATTTAGGCAAGGGTGGTATTCTCTCCCAGGAATGTATGCTTTAGATCTCCCATTCCCACCTATGGCACCCTGGCACTCTTTTCCCCCTCCTGCTCCATCTTTGCTTCCTCCACAAAGAACATTTGCAGGTGTCTCTCCCCTGCAACTAAAGTTGGATCATTTCGCTCCAGGGCAGGGTGGGCAATTATGGAAGACGAGGGGGCTGTGTTAGTCCTTTAGGAGGCTTGGGTTAGAACAGGGGCATTTTGAGACAAATTCATTTTGGGTTTTTTTGGCAGTTTCATTTTGACCCTTAGGGCAGTGATGGCGAACCTTTTAGAGACTGAGGGCCTTTGCAGACTGCCAGAAATAGTGCGAATTGAGTCTACTTTAAGGGTTAGGGCTAGTGCTAGGGAATCATGGGAATTGGTTTTTTTCTGAGACATTGAGCCTTCTCTGTCAGAGAGCTCTGGTGCCACAATAAAATACAGTTCCCATGATTCCCTAACCCTTAAAGTGGACTCAGTTTGCACTATTTCTAGCAGTCTGCAAAGGCCCTGAGTGCCTAAACTTGGTTGTATTTTACAGAGAGGCGGGATATAAATGAATTGTATTATTATTATTATTCCCACACCTGGTGCTGGGGGGTGGGGTGGCAGGACTTCTGAGAGGCAGAGCTTCTGGAGGCAGAACTTTCCTGAGTGGGGAGGGATGGAGAAATGGAACCCTCCTTGCTTTCACTCTTCCCACCCTGGAAAGGCTTTCTCCTGGCTTTTCCAGGATGTGAGAGGTGGAGAAACAGAGCGCTCCGTCTCCCTCACTCCTCCTGGCCTCTGCCATGACAGGGGTGACTGTGCACATGCGTGCCACAGGTTCGCCACCATGCCCCTATGGAGGACATGGAGGGCTGTAAATATGGTTGAAATACACACCACAGCCTTTAAGAGATCTTTGGAGGGCATTTCAGGGCAAGAGTTCTGCTTGACTCCTAGGAAGGATGCACTTGGCTTATCTCTGCTGGTGGTAGAAAAGCTTCACCCCTTCTTTTCCAAAATATGAGAGGGCATTCCTCTTGCCTCCAGCATCTACAGTTTGAACATTTCACATCTCTAGGAAACTGAGCTCTCTACTTAACCTTTGAAAGAGAAAATGGCAACCTTGGTACAGCATCCCTCTGAATTTTACAGAAAATACTAGGCCAAGACTGTGGGGTATGACTTTAAAATGCACACTGAGCCATCTGCTTTTTAAAATATGTATTCTGAAGTAACTCTTCATGTGTAAAAGAACTGATACAGCCTTTTGTCCTGCATGTCCACATTCAGAGGCATTCAGATCCAAAGTGATCAAGGGACTTGCAGGGAGCTCAGGAATAAGGCAGCACTCCTTCAACAAGTTTACTTCAACAGACTTATTTTCTTTTTCTTCTTTAAGTACCACCCAAGTTACGAGCCCCAGCATTCTTCTTGTCTGACATCTCTCTTAATCTCTCATTCCCTCCTTCTCATTCCTTTATTCTGCATCCCTTGTTGCAGTTGCCTTAAAGAGGATCACAGGCAAAGGCTGGAACGTGACTAAAGAAAGACTTTCTTCCTTCTGGATTATTCACAAAATTAAGTTGTGTGGCAACACTGTGGGGCCAGTTATTCTCCCAGCTGAACTTTTCTTCCTGGATTATTGTGAAGACAGGTTTGTGGAGGGGGAGGTTGAAGATCCTATGTGCCTCCCAGAATCCCTGTTTACCTTCACAAGTAAGGAGTTACTTGCCTTGTGAGTTTATCCCCACAAGAGGAGCCTTGGGTTCTCTCTTGCTCTCTCCTAGTAGCTCCCTTCCTGGCTTTGCCTTCTATACAGAAGAAAAGATTTGCTTCTACCCACCCCCAGGATAAGAGAGCTGTGCATAGATTCACAGAGTTGGAAGAGACCTCAGAGGCCATCCAGTCCAACCCCCTGCCATGCACGAACTCACAATCAAAGCACCACAACCACCCCCGACAAATGGCAGCTCTCCTTCTCTTACCTGCAGCTCAGGCCTGGATGTATGTCTCTGGAAGTTACGGGAGAGAGGGAGAGCTTCTACCTTCCTGGAAGGCAAAATGGGAGGCAGGTCAGTTTCAACCCCATTTCTCTTCTCATCCCTTCCACCCACCATTATGTTAGAACAGGGGTAGGCAACCTTTCCCCTTTAAGGGCCGAGGGACTTCAGCTCCCAGAATCCCAGGAGCTATTGGCCAACATGGGACTATTGGCCAACATGGCTGAGGCTTCTGGGAGCTGAAGTCCCTCGGCCCTTAAAGGGGAAAGGTTGCCTACCCGTGTTAGAAAGAAGGCTCCCCCACGCAACACTCTAGGCTCTGCAGGGGGAACTAGAGGGTGTCCAAAGCAAGGCCATATTTTTTGGCTGTATTACTTTGCCTTTAGCGAAGACCTCATCCCATTCTTCCCTCCACTGCAGACCTCTCACACTTCCTCCACAACCCCTCCAAAAGGCTTAGAGTCTGGCTCTCTCCTCCTTCTCCTTCCAGCAGCCTCTTCCCTTCTTTTCCCCGCAGGAAAACTAAAGGTCTCCCTTTTCCAGGAATATTTATTTATTATTATTTATTTATTTGATTTCTATCCCGCCTTTCTCCTTGAAAGGGACCCAAGGTGGCTCATAATTAAAAATTCTAAAAATATATTACAATAAAATGATTAAAAGACATTGAAACCACACTAAAAGAGAGCAAAGCATCTCTTTTTATACCATTTTACAAACAGTTCTTCTACGTCACAGCAACTTTTATCGGTTAATTTACAGAACTATGTGATCCATTAGTTAGTTGGCCTTTTGACTTTTAATATACACAAATACCAAGAATACCTACTTATCTTAACATATACAATGACAAGGAACATCCTTATCTATCTCCTGTCAGGAAGCTCGGTAAGTCTCCCTAAATCACAGGGGCAAGAGACATCCTGTCTCTTTACTTTATCACCAGTTATATATATTGTCCTGACAGCAGGGTCTCCGGCTAAAGGGTACAGAATGCAAGCTGGATCAAAAGTACAATTCTAACAACTATATTTGATTCCAGCTATCATTTGGTTCATTGCATACTAGGTAAAGGCAAAGGTATTCCCTGTTGACAAGGTTGTTAAGTCATGTCCGACCATAGGGGGCGGTGCTCATCTCCCTTACTAAGCTGAAGAGCCAGCGTTGTCAGAAACTACTCTGTGATCATGTGGCCAGCATGACTGCACAGAATGCTGTTACCTTCGCAGCAAAGTGGTACCTATTTATCTACTTGCATTTGCATGCTTTCAACCTGCTAGGTTGGAAGAAGCTGGGACTAGTATTTTTAAGCAGCTTCATTTATATACCGCTTCATACCACGCTATGGGGTGTCTAAGCGGTTTACAACTGTGAGCTGATTGCCCCCCAACAAGCTGGGTACTCATTTTAGCGACCTCGGAAGGATGCAGGCCTGAGTCGAGCCTCAGCCCTGGCTGGTATTGAACTCGCAACCTTGTGGTTTATGAGTGAGTGGCTGCAGTACAGGCATTTAACCACTGCGCCACCAGGGCTGATTAGTGACAGGAGCTCACCCCATCCTGCAGCACCCGGGCCTTGAATTGCCAACCTGCCAATCTTGCAATCAACAGAGTCAGCATCTAAACCACTTGAGCCACTGCATCCCTTTCATTGCATACTAACATGAATATAATTTTGATTTTTCCCATTTCTTCCACCTCAATATAACAAAAACCCAACCCATCCCATAATATGGAGCAGGGGGTCTCCTTCCCCTCCCCCACTTCACCCCTTCCTCCTCCCCAGAATTATGTAGAAAGGAAGGATCTCCCACCATGAATGAGCTCTGCAGGGGGGATGGGAACCATAGGCAACATTTCACACACACACACACACAGAGGGCCTCTGCAGACGGGTGGCTCTGGGCCTCCCTGGAAAGTGGCAGATCAGGGCCGTGGCAACCCCACGCCGCAACCCCGATCCTCCCTTTTGCCTCCCCGAAAAGAGCAGCAAAATGCCACTCCTTTTAGGGGCGGCAAAAGGCCGCCCTAAGAGCCAGTGCCGCAGCTCTTCCTCGCCCTTTTGGCGCAGTGTGTTTAAACACAGTGTCAGGATGGCATCGGGGTGGGGGTGGGGGTGGGGGCTGGAGGGCGGCTGCCCCACTCCAACTCTACCCCCAGGCCGACCCTTCTAGCTGGTCTGCAGAGGCCTACACACACATATATATGTGTGTGTGTGCACACATCTGTTTGTGTGTACGCACTGGCTTAAGTGGTTAAGACACTGACTCTGTTGATTGCAAGATCAGCAGGTTGGCAGTTCAAGGCCCGGGTGCTGCAAGATGGGGTGTGCTCCTGTCACTAGTCCCAACTTCTACAAAACTAGCAGTTCGAAAGCATGCAAATGCATGTAGATAAACAGGTACCACTTCGGTGGGAAGGTAAACAGCGTTCTGTGCAATCATGCTGGCCACCGGATCACAGAGTAGTCTCTGACAATGCTGGCTCTTCAGCTTAGTAACAGAGATGAGCACTACTCCCTATGGTCAGACACGACTTGACAACCTTGTCAACGGGGAATACCTTTACCCTTAATATACACACAAACACACACACATATACACACACACACACACACACATATATATATATAGGGGGTGGCTTTGCTTTTAGTTAACACTTCCCCCCATTTTCCCTTCGCAGTCATCCCTGCCGAAGGGATCTCAGTCGACCTTTCCCCTCGACAAATATCCCTCCTCCTACCTCTCTTCTCCCCCCCCCCCCGGAATCCCCTCTGCATCCCTTTTACAGAAAGATCTCTCTCCCCCCCCTAAAAAAATCCCAACATCCTCCTCCTCCTTTTTCCTCCTGGCCTCCCATAATAGTCCCAGCAAAGACCCCTCTTTCTCCCCCACAAACACACAAGAGCCTTTTTTCTTTTCTCCTTATAGATGAATATGACTATATAAGCTTCTGGATGTATTATGTATATGTATATTATGTATAAATAAGAAAAGAGTTATAGTTGATATGATGATATATGGTTGTCTTCTCATGTACAGTTTAGGAAGTGATGCTAAGTTTACAGTATTTTTATTTATTCTTCAACTAAAACACACACACACACAAGAGCCAAAGGACCCCCACAACCCCCCAACAAAGCCAGGAAGGAGGCTCTTATTCCCCATGAACAGCCCCCCCCATATCTCGGCTTGGGTCCAACAGAGACCCCCCCCCAGAGAGGAGAGGAGAGGAGGAGGCCTTTGGGGGGAGTAGAAAAGGGGTATTTTCCCCCTTCCTTCCCCCCCCCTCCAGCCCCCCTAAATTCCCTATAGGAGACTCCCGTACATGGGGACTTTGGGGTCCCTCCACTTACCTTCCTCCTTCCGGAAGCTCCTTCCCTTCCCTTCCCTTCCCTGTCAAAGGGACTCAGAGAGGACCCTCGCCCTTCTCCACCGGAAATGAGGTCAGAGGGGCCACACGCTTCTCCTTCCCCTATATTAACATTTCCGGCCTCTCTAGGAAGCTGCACTCGCTGCTCCTGGGAGGAATTGGAGGTTCTTTCCTTCCTGCAAATAAACCTCGGAGGAGGAGGAAGAGGAGGGTCCCAGGTAAAGAGATGGGGTCCTTGTGGTGCGCTTTCAAGACCTTTCGGACTTATGGCGGCCCTCAGGGGACCCTCTCCTGGGGTTTTCTGGGTAAGACTTGTTTCAGCGGAGGTTTGTGCCCTTGCCTTGCCCTGAGGCTGAGAGAGTGTGACTTCTTGCCCAGGGTCACCCAGTGGGTTTCCATGGCAGAGCAGGGATTCGCACCCAGGACTCCAGAGGCAAAGTCCAACCCTTCAAGCCCTGGGCCAGGCTGGCTCCCAAAGATATTTTTTTTGTGGGGAGGGGTGTGGAAACAAAAGAACAAGGCTCCCCTGGAAATAAAGGGATAAAGAACTAAGTTAAATTCTCCCTGAAAGGAAGGAAGGAGGCCCCTTCCATGAAACCCTTTTTCTTTAGCAGCTTCTATTTTTTTTTTTTAAAAAAAAAGGGAGGGGCTAGTCTTTATTTTCCTAAAATGGAAAGAAGGAGCACCTGGGTTTTCTGGACATTGGTCCAAAACACACTGCAGAGGTAATCTATTTTGAGACCATTTTAACTGGCATGGCTCCATCCTATGGAATCTTGGGATTTTTAGTTTGCTGTGGCACCACAGCTCTCTGAGAGAGAAGACTCAATGTCTCACAAAACTACAATTCCCAGAATTCCCTAGCATTGAGCTGGGGCAGTTAAAGTGGTCTCAGACTGGATTATTTCTGCAGTGTGTTTTGGCTCATTATCACACTACACTCCTTCTGGTGCCCAGTCTGGTATTATTGGCGAATGGTCTGAATATAGAATCATAGAGTTGGAAGAGACCCCAAGGGCCATCCAGTCCAACCCCATTCTTCCATGCAGGAACTCAAAATCAAAGCATCCCCGACAGATGGCCATCCAGCCTCTGTTTAAAAACCTCCAAAGAAGGAGACTCCACTGCTCTCTGAGGGAGTGTGTTCCATTGTCCAAAAGCTCTTGCTGTACGGAAGTTCCTCCTAATGTTGAGGTGGAATCTCTTTTCCTGGAGCTTGCATCCATTGTTCCAGGTCCTATTCTCTGGAGCAGCAGAAAACAAGCTAGCTCCCTCCTCAATATGACATCCCTTTAAATATTTAAGCACAGTTATCATATCACTTCTTAACCATCTCTTCTATAAGATTGGATTGATTATGGAATTTAAAATTTTGGTTAATAAGGACTTGGAGATCAATTCTGGAATATGTGTTATGGACTGCTGCATAGAAGGTGAAGTCTTTCTCTGGAGGGTGTAGAGATCTCCAAGGGTCAGGTAATCCTGCATCTTTCATTATCTGCATCAATGGGGTTGGACCTGTATGTTTTAGGAGGTTTTAATTTATCAAGATAGGAGTGCAAAACTTCTTAGAATCCCCTTCCAACAGTATGTGCCCAATAGCCACTTCACTGAGGGGCTGTACAGACCACCCGAAAGGGGCAGTGGCAAGCCACCCCTTTGCTCGCTGTATTGGGGCCACAGCAACCGCACGCTGTGGCCTTGATCCAGTGCTTTGCCGCTCTAAAAAAGAGCTGGCAAATGCCGCTCCTTTTTAGAGCGGCAAAAAGCCACTCCTGCCACCATGGTGGCAGCGTTTCGGCACTCCTTTGGCGCAGCATGTGTGGACGCTGTGCCAAGGGAGCGCCCTGATGCCTCCCACTGTGCGGTAGGGCATGCGGCATGAAGACAACGTAGAGGCAGAGTCGGGGCGGCTGGCGTGTGGTCGCCATGCTCCCACTCTGCCCCCAGGCCGGCTCTTTATGCTGGTCCTTTCAGCCCCTGAGATAATGTTAAAAAGCTGACATAAATTGCTGCTGACCTGTATTGGGTGAATAGGAGGTGCCTAAAGTGTTCCCCCATCAGTATTAGGTAGCGTCCAGCATCATCTCTAAATTCATTGTTTACCATGAAAGGACATGATTTGCCAAAGAGAATGGTTACCCCTTTGGCTTTTCCCATGGCCCCACTACATATTGGTTTCCAAACAATTTTTTGGGGAGGATGGGATCAGAACCCTTACAGTGTGTTTCTTGAAGGAATAAGAAATTTGGGTATAATGGTTTGATTTGTTTTAGGATTTTTCCTCTCTTTTTTTGCTGAGCATAAGCTCTTAACATTATAGGAAATGACTCTCAGGGATGCCATGTAATACTATATTGGATTGTAAAAAGAAATTGGAACTTATTTTCCTATTGTCCACATTATTTTCCAATTTGAGGGTTAGCATTTGAGGATCTAAAAAGTTCAGTTTTGCCACATTTGGATATCTTACAGGTTTTCCCCTGAAGATTTTAAGAATAGTTGTGAGAAGTAAATAAACATTCAATAACCTAACAATATAGATAGCAATGAACAATGAACTAAGAACAGTATCAAGAAGAATGGAGGACAGACATCTTCTGTTTTTCCAATCAGAGTCAAACTTTCTGATCTCCTCTGAAGGGATGAGGGCAAATAATATCTTTTCGTTGTAAGACATTATTTCCTATGTTTTCGGCCCATCCTGTGATTAATATTTTTATAATAGTTTGCTAAGAAGCAAGAAATGCTAAATTTTAAACCTTAAGAGTATCTTATAACACTGTATAGGCTTGTTAGTATGCCAGGCAAATTAAGAGCTGTGTAGATAGGAAAAACAATAACAATAGTTTAGGCCTGGCTGAAGCCTGCAATTACTAGCTGTGGAGAAATAGTACACAAAATTGTGGATAGTTGCATCCCTGAAATGAATCACTGTCACTAAGTTTTTGAAGTTCAACAACCAAAATGGTGGACAAAAGTGACGGTGGTACAGGAACACAAGTCTCGAGATGGCTGCCATGGGGGTGTTGCTAGGCTCGCTCCACTACCTGCAAAGTCCTATCAAAGCACTGAGAATCATCACTGACTAATTCCCAGGTGTTTGCAGGGTGCCTAAACTGAAGCTGGAGGGTTGATTGAACTTCTTTTGTTTTTGTTTTTCTTCACCATCTGCCTTTGTGGTCCTTGATATCTGTCACCCTCAGGGATCTCATTAGGTCTAATTGAGCAGGTATTTCTTTCAAGATCCATGGGTATTGTAATGCCAAGTGTCTCAAAAATGTGCATCATTTGGGCTTTGGTAGAAGCAGTTAGGGCCTCATTGCCGTGGAAGATAAGGAGCTTGAAGGGGACTCCCCAGCTGTATTTTATTCCCTTGGAGAGCAAGACAGCTGTAAAAGGCTTGAAGGACTGTCTTTTCCTTGGTGTCTCCACTGAAACATCATGGTAGATTGCCACATTATGCTCCTCGTAATTAAGATTTGTGACTTGATGAGGTGTTCAAAACTAACATTTTTTTTTGGAAATCTTGCTAATCGTATGATAATATCTCTGGGGGCCTTGTTAGCTGACCTTTGTGGCTTTAGGGAGTGATGCATGTGTTATGTGTTTGATGCAGATAGGTTTACATCAAGATTTATTTTATTCATCCATGCAAGTATTGATTCTTATAGGGAGGAGAGGATCACCAATTCTGGAATACCATTCAGATAAAGCTTTTATTGTAAAGTTTTTTTTTTTAAAATTCTCTTTGAGATCCACCTCAGGTCCCTTTCTGGGACAAATAAATACATATAAATACCATTTGTGACATCCCAGCCATTAATATAAATGTTGTTCTTTTTGTTAACTGCCTGAAACTTGACCTTGATTCATGGTGACCCTTTGGATCAGACATCACCAAACTCTCCTATCCTCAACCTCTCTGCTCAGGTCTTGCAGAGTCAGGCCCCTGGTCTCCCTGAGTGAGTCCATCCATCTGGCATTCCTCTCTTTCTTTTGGCCTCTACCTTCCCCAACATCATGGCCTTTTCTAGTGAGTCACTCCTTTTCATGATGTGACCAAAGTACAACAGCCTTGACTTCCAGGAAGTGTTCTGGCTTGATCTGTTCAAGGACCCATTTGTTTGTCTTTTTGGCTGTCCACATTATGTTCTACAGTCTTTTCCAGTACTACATCTCAAATGAGTTGATTTTCTTCTTGTCTGCCTTCTTCTTGCACCCAGGCTCCAGGTGCCCCCCTTGTCTCTTGCTATTCCTAGATGAGAATTGGTTTTAAACCAAATTATTAAAAAAAATCCACTCCTGTTTTTTTTTAATTCATTCTCTCTCTCTCTCTCTCTCTCTCTCTCTCTCTCTCTCTCTCTGTGTATGTATAGTCTGGCTATTATCACTATTTTCCAACCCAAGTTGGAAATCCAAGTCTCCCATCCAAGTAACTAACCAAGGCTGTGTGACCCTGCTAAACTTCCAAGATCAGGTGGGATCTGGTGCCTCTAGGCTACCCGCATCAGGATAATAATTCTTAACCCAACAGTGTACATTGATGGTACTCTGTAAATACCTGATATATCACTAATAATACAATAATGTTTTCGTTTTGCAGGATGGTGAATCAGATCATCTTAGGGACATCTTTGCCCTGAGACACAAAGATCCAACTTGTGCCTTTATTGGATTAAACAAAACAAAAAAGGACATAGATGGATGAACCAGCCCCAGCTGGTCCTAAAGGAGGAAGAGGCCTTGATGTCCTCAGTGCTGAGAGCAGTGGGACATTCTGGGAAAGGACAGTCCAGAGGTCCCTGGTTGAAGACTTTGTCAGCTCAGACACAGAGTGTCAGCGCTTCAGGCAGTTCCCCTACAAGGAGGGTGAGGGCCCCCGGGAGGTTTGCAGCCGACTCCACCATCTCTGCTGTCAGTGGTTGAAGCCAGAACGATGCACAAAAAATGAGATCCTGGACTTGGTGATCTTGGAGCAGTTCCTGACCATCTTGCCTCCAGAGATGAAGAACTGGGTCAGGGAATGTGGGGCAGAGACCTGTTCCCAGGCAGTGGCCCTGGCAGAGGGTTTCCTCCTGAGTCGGGCAGAGGCAGAGGAGAAGCAGAAAGAGCAGCAGGTGAGAGCATTTCCTCCTGGGGCAAACATAAGGTTTTGACTTTGAGTTGCCTTTTTTGTGCCTCTTATGACTTTGGGGGGTAAAGGCCCTCTGAAGAGGTTATGCTGAAATGAGGTGCCCCCAGATGTGGCTTTGAGGAGGAGGAGTGTGGGCAGGGTCCACCTTGTGATGAAATGGAATCACAGTCCCTGAAGCCTCCGAGAAGGGTGATTCTGCTTCAAAACCTGGTATATGTTCCCTGTGTGGTAGGTTTTCAAAGGAAGTGCCAGGTTTCACTGCTGGTACTGCCACACATCCAGACTTTCCCCATGGTGACTCCAGTGGAGGAGCCTGGCCCTGATGTGTTCAGGAGCTGAATGGGCTTCCAGCTACTCCAAGAAGTATCCATTCTAGCTCTAACGGGTGAAACACTTTTACCATTGCTGACTTTTTTCATGTTGTTTTCATTCCAAAGCAAACAACAAATTACCAACAACAGCGTTGTGGTCACAGAGTGTACAGGTAGGTATATCTGTACAGTAGCAGTAGGTTTTCATTTTTGTTTCTCCATTTCTGTTACAGTTCCTCCTTACATACACACACACATCGTGCTGGAAAAGTGAGGTGGAAACTGCAATAAGAGAAATAGCAAACAACAAATCGCCAGGAAAAAATGATATTCCAGTTGAATTGTTGCAATCCACATTGACAGAGTCAACTCTAGTGCTAACCAGCACATGTCAACAGATATGGAAAACCGAACAATGGCTAACAGATTGGAAATGATCAATATACATCCCCATCCACAAAGAGGGAGACACAAGAGACTGCAGCAACTATAGGACCATAGCATTGATCTTCCAAGCAAGCAAAATCATGCTCAAAATTCTGCAACATAGACTCCAACCATACATGAGAAGAGAGATCCCAGAGGTCCAACAGGGTTCAGGAAAGGAAGAGGCACTAGGAATCACATTGCAAACATGCGATGGCTAATGGAGCGCAGCAGGAAATTCCAAAAGAAAATCAGCAAGTGCTTTATAGACTATAGCAAAGCCTTTGACCACATAGACCAGGGGTAGGCAACCATTTTGAGACCTGGGCCGGTCTCCCGTAGCCCAAGTCTCGGCTGGGCCGGGGGGGGAGGGATGGTGGCGGCTGCCCCCCCCCCGCACATGCGGCTGCCGCCGTGCATGGCGTGGCAGCAGCCGCATGTCCGGGGGGGTCGCGTGCGTTGATGCTGGGTGTGCACGGGGAGGCTTCCCTCGGCGGTGACAGGCCTCCTGGAAGCCCGTCACCACGGAGGGTGCGCGTGGGGAGGCTTCCCTCGGCGGCGACAGGCCTCCTGGAAGCCCGTCGCCACAGAGGGTGTGCGCGGGGACGCTTCCCTCGGCGGCGACGGGCCTCCTGGAAGCCCGTCGCTGCCGAGGGTCCCCCCCAGGGAGGCTTCCCTCGGCAACGACGGGCCTCCTGGAAGCCCAGCGGCCCTGAGGGTCCCCCCGCGGAGGCTTCCCTCGGCGGCGATGGGCCTCCTCCCGGGCACCGTGGCCTCCATTTTGTTCTCCAAAATGGCGGTCGTGACGCGTTTGCGCATGCGCAAACACGTAGCCGCGATTTTTTTCTCCAAAATGGTGGTTGCGGCGCGCACGGCCGTGCGGCGGCCAAAACGGGCGCCGGCGGTGGTGGCAGGGGTCCGCCTGGGCCAGTAAGTCCGGCGACCTGGGCAGGAACCAGCCCAGGGGGCGTAGGTTGCTGATCCCTGGCATAGACCATGAAAGGCTATGGAATGCCCTTAAAGGCATGGGAGTGCCAGCAGATCTGATAGTCCTGATGAGGAATGTGTACTCAGGACAAGAGGCTACTGTCAGAACAGAACATGGAGAAGCACAATGGTTCCCAGCTGGCAAAGGGGTCAGACAAGGCTGCATCCTTTCACCTTATCTGTTTAACTTGTATGCAGAACATATGATAAGAAAAGCAGGTTTGGACACAGAAAAAGGAGGAGTGAAAATAGGAGGAAGGAATATCAACAATCTAAGATATTCAGATGACACCATAATATGAGCAGAAAACCTCACAGACCTGGAACACCTACTAAGGAAGATCAAAGAACAAAGTACAAAGGCAGGCTTAGTGCTGAACATAAAGAAAACAAAAATAATGACCATCTAGGACCTTCACAAGTTCAACCTAGACAATGAAGAAATAGAAATCGCAAAAGAATTCCCATACCTGGGATCAAACATTGATAGAAATGGAGACTGCAGTCAGGAAATAAGAAGAAAACTGGGGAGGGTGACTATGAAAGAACTAGAAAAGATTCTAAAATGCAAAGATACACAACTCAGCACAAAAATTAGAATCATACAAGCCATTCTATTCCCTATTACCATGTATGGATGTGAGAGCTGGACAGTTAAGAAAGAAGAAAGGAAGAAAATCAATTCATTTGAGATGTAGTGCGGGAGAAGAGTGCTGAGGATCCCATGTCCCAAAAGGACAAACATGTGGGTCCTAAAGCAGATCAAACTAGAAACTCCTTGAAAGATCACCAAACTGAGACTGTTGTACTTTGGACACATCATGAGAAGGGAGGACTTTTTTTGGGGGGGAAATAATGCTGGGGAAGATGGAGGGAAGCAGTAAGAGAGGAAGGCCACATGCCAGATGGGCGGACTCTTAAGGAGGTCATGGGTATTAATTAAGGGGTTGCAGGAATTAAGCAGAGCAGAGGAGGACAGAGGGTCTTGGAGATGTCTCATTCATCGAACTTGTGAAGTCCCTCAGTGGTCATTATTTTTGTTTTATGTTCAGCATTAAGCCTGCCTTTGCACTTTCTTCTTTGATCTTCCTTAGTAGGTGTTCCAGGTCTGTGAGGTTTTCGGCTAGTACTATGGTGTCATCTGCATATCTTAAATTGTTGACATTCCTTCCTCCTATTTTCACTCCTCCTTTTTCTGTGTCCAAGCCTGCTTTGCTTATAATATGTTCTGCATACAAGTTGAACAGATAGGGTGAGAGCATGCAGCCTTGTCTGGCCCTTTTGTCAATTGGGAAACATTCTGTTTCTCCATGTTCTGTTCTAACAAGCTGGGCTTATGAGATGCTGACTTTTTCCTGGCTTGGTTGTGGATGGATGTCTCATACCACACAAGTCCAAACCCTTTTTGAGGTTTTTGCCATTTTCTTACCCTTCTCCAAACTCCATATCTTTAATACTGACTGCTGTTTCAGGCCAAGAATCCCTTGGTAGAAGTTCATTCTGAATTCCCTGTGGCTGAGAAGGCTCCATTGGCCCCCAGGAAGAATCCACAATTGAGGACAGTCAAGCAGAAATGTGATGGAGGCACCCTCTTGCAAGGTACAGATGAACAAGGTCCAGAATCATGTGTGTCTTTTTGTTGTTTGCCTTCAAGTTGTTTATGACTTACGGCAACCCTAATCATGGAGTTTTCTTGGCAAGATTTGTTGGAGGTTGTGTAATATGTTCTTCACATGCATAGATTGTGCCCTCTGCCATTGATGTAAGGATCTTGGCCACTTTGTGTTCATACTTAGAGTGTTAAAAAAGTAAAAGCAGGGTAGGTGTCAGTGACAAGCAGCCTTAGGTGGAGAAAGTTAAAAGGTAGTTTGGGCATATAAGGAAGGTCCTGTAACAGCCTCAATTTAGTTATTTATTTATCAGTGTGAATTCAGGCTTGATTTGCTCTCAGAGCCATTTAATTGTCTTTGTTGTGGTCCATGGAAGACTGTATAAATGTGTACACATGTAGAACACTTTCATTTGTACTTTCTGCAGGTGTGCATATGTCCAAGATGGTCTCCAAATGTAGGGAGAGAGGAGAACTGACATTGAAAGCTTTCTCCATGGAAGAAACTGCAGGAAAGATGGCCTTGGAACAGGTTAACCTTCAGCCCTTCCTTCTTTGTGATGAAGCCCTTGAGAGTTTGTCAGTCTGGGATGCTATAGGTGGTCAGAGGTTATTGTCTGTCTCGCAAAAGGCTCAGCTGATCAGTGCTTTCTGCCTCCTTGTCCTTGCTTCCCCCCTCAGGCCAAAGCCAGGGGTGATGGGACTTGGGTTACTGCCAGTGGTGGCCCCTCACAGCTTCCTTGAGGAGGACTTGTTCTATTCCTGCATGAGCATTAAACTCATAGTTTTTAGACAGGGTTGGTCCACTGCTTTGTTGGAGAGAAAAACCTGACTCAGGCAGCTGGTTTTGAGCCTCATGATAGCAAACAATTCTTAATGATTTAATTTGTGATTTTCATATTTTTTTATTTTCAAGGATGGGAACAGGATTTTGTAATGTTCTCTGCCACATGTGCTAAAAGAACTTGACCATAAAGACTGGAAATCCAAAAAAGTGTGCTGATAGAGTGAGGCTGTTCTAGACTTATTCCAGTTAATAATGCAGATTGGGAAGATTTACATGGAAGAGTTTCCATGTGCTAAACAAAGTCTCCCTTTACATGAGAAATCTAGATATCCAGGAACCCAGACTGTAGCTTTGTCTTTCCCCTCATGTTCTATTCTTCATGTTCCAGGGAGTTAAGGAAAAGAGATTGGGGAATATTCAAACCTGTCCCATTCTATCAGTATTCTGAAGTGATCAAATAAAATTTGGATGCACCATGTATTTTCCTCCCCTTTTGTTTAGTCACTGTCTGGATTATCTTTCCAGATTACCTTTTGGGATGTCGCTGTATATTTCACAGAGGAGGAATGGGAACTGTTGAATCAGAACCAGAGATTTTTGTACAAGAAAGTAATGATGGAAAACAATGAGAATGTATCTTCCCTGGGTAAGGAACTTGAACCCATTGCCCTTCCTATGGAGACTGAGAATCCTTTCATACCACATTGTCATAGCACTATGATCCCACTTTAATTGTCATGGCAACTTCCTGTGGAATCCTGTGATTTTTAGTTTTCTGAGGTACTGGAGCTCTCCAGTTGAGAAGTCTAAATACTCCTCTCTAAATTGTCAATCCTGGGTTTTTGTAGGAAAGAACCATGGCAGTTAATATTTTTTGCCCCCAAATGCTCCTCAGCATATCCCAGACTGTTGACTCTCTCCATCTGGATTTGCAGTAACAAAAACAAAACTCTGTGGCCCACTTGGAATGGAAACGTTCAGCGCTATCTGAGGACACCGCTCTCAGAAGCAGCTTAATGTAGCAGAGTACAGAAGCAATAGTCCAGATTAAGGTATTGGCAGTTTACTGACCACATTCCACACTTAAAACTCACAGACACAGTTGATGTCTTCCAAGTCTTTGGAGGTTCTTTATTTTGAATTGTGATATATACAAATATTTACAAACTCCCCTCACTGACTCCCATCAACATTCACCATCTGTTGTAACCAAGCAACATTCCACAAATCATCCAATGCACCTGCCATCCAACCCACAACATGCCCTGACTCCCAGTGCACTTGTATACTGTGACAGCCATGATTCATCTTCCTTTGTTTCACAGAATGATGCAGTCAATTGCAATAAGTTGCATCATGCCATGTGCTCTGCATCAGCATTTCCTGACAGTCTCACAGGAAATGATGCATCCCTGTCACTCAAAATATTTTCACCACAATTTAAAGAAACATTGTTCCAAAACAGACCCTGTTTGCTGAATTTGTTTACACTTCTTTCAGGGTCTGGTTTCCAATATCCTCTTGGGAAAAAGGCCTCTTCTGCTCTTATAATGGCTCAGAGAGGGCCCAATAGTAACAAAACTGCCTCCACTTCCCCTAAGGGATGTTGGGGGATATCGAAGAGCAAAACATTATTTCATTTTTTTTCCAGGTGGTACAATGCAGGGTGCATTCTGAGATCTGGGAGTCCAGTGTGGGCCCCTAATGTCTAAGAATTGTCCATCCCTCTCTTACAGATGTTTTAAGGCTCCTCTCGGGAGCTTGACTCCTGTGTGAACTCTCACCAAAATTTCATATTTTGTGTGAACTTCACCAAAATGAAGGTCCAACTGTCAGCACCCTTCCTCAGCATTTCTTACTGATTTATTGGTATATTTATTATCCTTCCTTTCTCACCAAATGGGCCTCAAATTGTCTCTTTCCTGCATCACACACTGTGTGTATGTTTATGTTTGAGTGAGAGAAAGAGAATGTGTAAAATGGAATGGCACGGAAGACATTCTGACGGTGAGATGCTGAAGCCATACAGATGGGTATGAGTGGAGGGAGAAATGGAAGTTGGTCAGGCATGTAGGAGCAAGATGGGAAGAAGGGAACAAAGCAAAGCTCTGTTGATAGGCTCTGTGTTGATAGGAAGGTATTTCTGGTGAAGTCCAGAATAGTGCCAAAATCGGTCTCTCATGTATTGTGAGGCAGCCATGAACCTGACAAATTTTAACAACTGGTTTGAGTGAACGGGTGTGAACCACCTCAGGTCCTTCTTTTCATACATATAAAGGAGTTCCATTTAGCAATTCTGAGTAATATCTATGAAGGAAGGGAAAGGGGACACAGAAACTCTTTTGTTCTCTGAGGTTTCTTTTCCTGCTTGAGTTTGCTTATCTCTGTTGTTGACTCCAGAGGCCCTTCAGAGATCCAGTCATCTCTGTCCTTGTCATTCTTTATAGGAGACCTTGTGAATCATCAGAAAATCCACACAGGAGAGAAACCATTCCAATGCCAGCAGTGCGGACAATATTTTGCTCGCAAATCACACCTTCAAATACACCAGAGAGTCCACACAGGAGAGAAACCATACAAATGCCAAGACTGTGGGAAATGTTTTGCTGACAAGTCTTCCCTTGTGAAGCATCAGAGAGTCCACACAGGAGAGAAACCATATAAATGCCAAGAGTGTGGGAAAAAACTAGCTTGCAAATCTCACCTTCAAATACACCAGAGAATACATACAGGGGAGAAACCTTACAAATGCCAGCAGTGTGGGAAATGTTCTGCTGACAAATCTTCCCTTGTGAAGCACCAGAGAGTTCACACAGGAGAGAAGCCATACAAATGTCAGGATTGTGGGAAATGTTTTGCTGACAAGTCTTCCCTTGTGAGGCATCAGAGAGTTCAGACAGGAGAGAAGCCATACAAATGCCAGGTCTGCGGGAAATGTTTTGCTGACAAGTATTCCCTTGTGAGGCATCAGAGAGTTCACACAGGAGAAAAACCATACAAATGCCAGCAGTGTGGAAAATGTTTTGCTCATGCTTCAGACCTTTCAAAGCATCAGAGAGTCCACACAGGAGAGAAGCCATACAAATGCCAGGACTGTGGGAAATGTTTTGCTGACAAATCTTCCCTTGTGAAGCATCAGAGTCTCCACACAGGAGAGAAACCATACAAATGCCAGGAGTGTGGGAAATGTTTTGCTGACAAGTCAAACCTATCAAAGCATCAGAGAGTCCATACAGGAACGAAACTATAGAAATGCTAGCAGTACAGAAAATGTTTTGCTTACAAGTCAGTCCTTGTGAACCATCAGAGAGTGCACACAGGAGAGAAACAATGCAAATGCCAGCATCTTGAAAGTCACCTAAGAGTCCACACAGGATTATAGAATTATAGAGCTGGATGAGACCTCACGGGCCATCAAATCCAACCCCCTGTCATGCAGGAATACACAACCAAAGCACCCCTGGCCATCCTAGTATTGATGTTGGTAATTGGGTGGTAATTGTTTGAAACCTCTTCCCCTCCTTTTGGAAGATGGGGACAAAATTTGCCTTCTTCCAGTTCACTGGGACTTCTGCTCTCCAGGAATTTCCCAGTATTATTGACAACAGTGGTTCTGAGATTACTTTTGCCAATTTTTTAATACCATTGATGTAGTTCATCTGGCCCTGGAAATCTGAATTCGTTTAGATTAACTAGGTATTCCTGTAATACCTCTTTACTTATTCTTGTTAGAATATGGATGGGTTATACAGTCAAAGGTGAAATGTAGAGATGTGTGTGTGGAAATTTCGTCATGAGAACAACATCTAGAGAAACAAAGTGAATCTAACACCAGATGGCTACACAGACATAAACATGAACTTTCCCAAAGGTACAACTCATGGACACAGACTTTGTTATGAGAAAGACTTGATAGCAGTATCCAAAACATCGTTAGGCTGGGAAAATAGTCACGTGGTGGATGATGGACAGCAAGAGGCTGGGTTAATATACATCATACAGGTATTATCCAATTAACATAAGGTTAACACCCAGAAGGTGGAGTATGGGAAGGGCCTAGAGAATACTGTGTTTAAGAATGTTTTATTTCAAGATGTGAGCGCGTGTGCATGCCTGCCTGGCAGCAGTGGTTTCAACTGCAACAAGTTGGGATCCTATGCATTTGGGATTGTTAAAGATGTAATCTTTCATGGCTGAACTGGACAAGTTCATCACAATGGATTTTACTTAGCTATCTTATTTTTCTTTTGTATGCATTAATAAACTATGCTTTTGGACTTTACAATGTGTCTTCTTGACTGAGGAAGACAGGATCCTGAAGGAGGGAAGCTGAGCCAGTTGATGGCAAGAGTTACAAAGTGACTGTGGATCACAGCAGTCAGCTTGTCCTGCAGATTCTGCAGGGTGCCAAAGAGCATCACTGCAACACCCATCATCCACACACTGACAATTCTGTGCTCTGACGTCTCAAGGAATGGGTGCAGCTGGTGCACTAGTCTTAAGTGTGTAAATGCATGCTGGCCACTGCTGAGACCCGGGCATCTAGGCCGAGTTGAATCCAGGAGATTCTGCTGTAAGAAATTAAAACTCGGTCTTAAAATAGGGAGACACTTTTGTTGTAAAGCTCTTTAAAATTGGTTAATTGTTAAATAACATTGTAAATATGTTCAATTCTCTTATATTTGTGCATGCTGAGAAAACTGTTTTGCCTCAGAAAGCTGTCAGCAGGGATTTCAGGGCTGCTCCAGAGACAAGAATGCCAGTCCTCTATTATGACTTGGGAGTGATGGAAGAAGCCACAAAACGTCCATAAGATTGTGGGGAAGGTGGACCCTCTGGGATTTTTGTGGTTTGTTACCTCACTCTCACCTAGTCTTCTGTGACTGATGAATCTGGTGTGCACATTTTTGTGGCCTACTCCGAAGCTGGCATTCTGGGCTATCTTATTATTTTCTTATATTATTATTGTGACTCTGGACATAAAGTGGTTAGTAAAAGGAGTCTCTTTGGGATATGTTGAGGTATAAAATGTTTTTCTCAATGTGCCCAGCACATCCCAACACCTTTGGTCTCAGACTGGAAAATGTCCAGCTTGACCCATTATGTTATATTTTCTCCTGACCAATCTTATCCACCTGTCTCAGAATTGAAACATATTCACAGTGACTTCAGGAAAGTTGACTCCACCAAACCCTGAAAAGTTACCTTGCAATGCATCTTACACCCTCATATGTTGAGTTACAGCCTTCCTTCCCCCCAGAGCAGAGGGTGCAGAAAATACTTCGTCTCCCACCCACCCACACAAACAGACCCAGAAGCCCTTGAAGCTCCACCTGGAGGGCTATTCCTAATTCAGCTGGGTAGACATCTGGAACAGTCCCTCCAACCTATCTACATGGGAGGGAGCAAGCCTGCAAGTTCACAGAGTTCTTATTCAGTTGGATATGATGCAGAGAGGTAGGAAGGGGTCCAAAGGAAAAGGTCTGTTTGAAAAATGAGCAGTCACAGGGGCATGCAGAAGTGCTTACCCCACCCCACCCCTTTCATTTTTCTGGATTTCATTGTGCAACATCCTGGAAGTGAAAAGCATTAAATTGTTACTACTTGTTGCACAGAAGAGAATCAATCTTGTCAAAGTGCAAAACTGGTTTCCTACTGCACAAAACTGAAGTAAACAAACTGGCAAAGTTTAAAAGGGTCCTCCAGAGGTTAAAAGGCCTATGTTCAGCTTCCTAGGGAGGCAGGACAGGCTAATGGTGTCAGAGTAAATTGCACTCTGGGTAGAAAATGTCTAGATGTGGTTATGGCATGAAACTGGAGCAAAGGTAAAAAGGTAACCTGTGTTCAGTTGGGAGACATGATGACTCCTCATTTGAAGAGTCCTGAGTCATAGGAAGCTGATGACAGAAGGGTAGGAGGTGAAGTCATCAAACTTTACTTCTGCAGAGTCATGGCTATTAGGTGACAGGAAATTGGGTGACATACCAGTAGTGAGTGGACTCAAATCCCAGGGGGAGATACTGTATATAAGTGAGTGAGCTGAATGCTCAGTGTGGTTGCATTGTAAATGGGAGCCTGGCATACCACTTTGTCAGTCTGATGTATATAGCTGTACTCAAGAATAAAAGCCTCTTTGTGAGAACTCAGCAGTCCAGTAGTTTTCGTCTTGCCGATAGCTTCTGCATGAGCGGATTTTTTCTCTGCAGCCTGCACCGAACCTCACAGCAGAGACTCTTCTGTGGCGTCTTGTTCCTGGCATAAGTCTTCTGTATGTTGATCCCAGACCCCACATGCCCCAACAAATGGGTGGAGGGAAGAGAAGCAAAACCCCATATTCCTGGGAAGGAGAAAGAAAGGCCCTGAGTGTCCTTGGGTGGAGAAGGAGGAGAGGAGTTGGTCCCTGGATACAGAAAAGACGGAGGCAAAAGAAGACATGGAGGCTGGATATGGAGAGTAACAAACATCTCATACCTTTCCTTTTCTTTCTGCAAAGCATAGGCCACTGTCACCAGTCACACAAGATTAGACAGGAGTGAGGCAAAAAGATGCACAGGAAATACTTTCTATTACATAGGTTTTAAAATTTTAATTATTTTTTAGATATTAAAACAACTATACACATAAACACAAAAATACATATAAACACTTGTTAACATGTCTACTGTAAAGATCTATTCCTATTCTATTAAAAACATATAAAAACATATAAACAAAGATAAAATGATTTCCCCTCCTTTACTATGAATATTTCAATTAAATTTCTTCCATTCTGACTTTCTGATATTCAGTTAAATTTCTTACAATTTAATTCATATTTCCAAATTTGACCCTTAACATTCGGTTATATTTCAGATATATTTCCATGTAACCCTTTCTCAGTTTTTTAAAGTTTTATTTTATTTTATTTCTTTAATCCCACACTATGATAATCACTCCTAGACATTCCTTTAATTCTTCAACTAAGACAGTAATATGTTTAACACCCTATAGTTGGCCATTCTTCCAATATTGTTCTAATTTTAATCTAAAACTATTACACTTTTTTCTCCCACCTTTTTGAGATGTATTAGTTATTTAGGTATTTAGTCCACCTCTTTCTTTATGATCTTGTATAAATTTCATTTTTATTCTGGGTTTCTTTTTGTTCCAGAAAAATGTCGATAATTCTTTTTCCCATTCTTTAAAGGGGGTATCATTAGTTATTATCGGTAAAGATTAGAAAAGAAATAACATTTTTGGTGTCATGTTCATCTTAATTGTTGAGATTCTTCCTAACCAAGATAAATTCATATTGGACCATCTTTGTACATCTCTTCTTATCTCCTGCCATGCACTGCCATAATTGTTTTAAAATAATTCTGAATTTTTTATTGTAAGATATATCCCCAAATATTTTATCTTTTTCTTTATTTATTTCATTTCCTGATAATTGTTGTAATTTGTCTTTTTCAATCTTTGTCATATTCATTGTTAACATGTTTGTCTTCTTTTTGTTTGCCATATTCAGTAATTGTTTCCAGTAGAGATGAGATACTCTCCAACGGATTAGAGTTACTGCCATATCATTGGCACATGTCTTTATCTTATATCAAATTTTTAAATCTTTATTCCAATGATTGATTCTTCTGTTCTGATTTTGTTATTCAGCACTTCTAGCACTGTAATATACAAAAGAGGGGGAAAGGGCAGCCTTGGCTAGTTCCTTTTTGAATCTGACAGATTTCTGTTTGTTCTCCATTTATTAATATTCTAGCTTCTTGTTTTTTATAAATCGCTGCTATCCAATTCAAAAAATTCAGGCCTATTTCCATTTTTTTTAAATGTCTTTATTAAAAATTCCCAGTTAACATTATCAAAGGCCTTCTCTGCATCCAAAAATATTAATGCTGCTTGTTTGGCCTTTTGTCATGGTATTCTATAATGTTGATTATATTTCCTATGTTTTCTTTCATATGTCTGTTGGGCAAAAAACACTTTGGTCTTTGTTTATCCAGCTAGTTAACATTTTCTTGAGTCTTTCTGCCAGTATTAAAGTGAAAATTTTATAATCCGTGTTGAGTAGTGTGATTGGTCTAAAACTTTTAATGTCTTGTATCTCCTTGTCCTCTTTTGGTATTAGTGTTATATATGATGTTTTCCAAGTCTCTGGTATCTCACCTTCTAAGATTGCATTCATTGTCAATTGTAGAAGGGCGGCTATACAATTCATGAATTTTTTATAATATAAAACAGAATCCATCAGGACCTGGCATTTTTCCAGTCTTCTCTCTTTTTATCGCCTGAATCGTTTCCATAATTGTAATTTTATTTAGTTCTTCCCATTGTTTGTCATTTATTATTTGTATTTTTTTGTTTATCAAGGAATTCTTGAATTTCTTTTTTCTTTATTGTTATTTATTTATTTTTATTTATTTTTAAAAATATCCGTGGATTTGTTTTATTTCTGTAAATATTTTCAATCCTTCTTTTATTCTCCAAATTGTTTTTCCCCCGATATTCTTTTTTAATTTCCAAGCAAGCCATTTTCCAGGTTTGTTGGATAATTTGAATTGTTTTTATTTTGCGTACCTGATTTTTTTCTCTATCTCATCTGTCATTATTATTATTGTTTTTGCATTATTTGTATTTCTTCCATCAGTTCTTTTTTCGATGGATCTCTTTTTAATTGATTTTGGGCCTGAACAGACTGCCAGAAATAATCCATCTTGAGAGCACTTTAACTGCCCCGGATCAGTGCTAGTTAATCATGGGAATTGTAGTTTATTGTGGCACCAGAGCACTCTGACAAGAGAAGGCTCAATGCCTCAGAGAAAAATGCAATTCCCAAGATTCCTTGGCATTGAGCCAGGGCAGTTAAAGTGGTCTCAAGGTGGATTAATTCTGGCAGTTTGTTCAGGCCCTTTCTTTACTTTTTATGTCTTGTAACAATTGATCCATTTTTATTCCTCTTTTTTATCTTCTCTGCGTTTCTTTGAATAAAGAAGCCATGCATCATGGCTTTCGATGTATCCCATACTATTTGAGGCTTCATTTCAACATTAGGAGGAACTTCCTGAGAGTGAGAGCTGTTTGACAGTGGAACACACTCCCTCAGAATCTGGTGGAGTCTCCTTCTTTGGAGGTCTTTAAACAGAGACTGGATGGCCATCTGTCGGGGATGCTTTGATCTTGAGTTTCTACATGGCAGGGGGTTGGACTGGATGGCCCTTGTGATCTCTTCCAACTCTATGATTCTATGATTCTTTATTTAAGTTTTCTTGAAAAAATAATTCTAAGGTTCCTTATGCTTGTTTCAATATTTCTTTATACTTTAATAGTGATTCATTCAAACACCAATTGAATTATCTTGGTCTATTTCTGATTTCCATTGTTACTGAATCATAGAAGAGATGAGATGATGATAACAATAATAACAATAACAACAACAACAACAACAACAACAACAATAATAATAATAATAATAATAATTTATTTATAGCCCGCCCCTCTGCCCGGCAATCGGGGCGGGTTACAATATTTTAAAACAAAGTTGAAACATTCCCTCATCCCACAATCCAACCCTCCCATCCCCTTAAAAAAGAACCTGTGCATCCAGCTCTTTCAGTTTCCTACCTGAAGCCTCATAATCCCTTTTGTTATTCTGAAGGCTATGCCTTGCAGTATCATTGGTTCCCACATGAACCAAGAGGAAGGGGTAATGGTCAGTACACTTGACAAGTCTTGTCAGCCTGACTGTCACATCACATATTTTTGTCCCAGGGAGACAACACACCTCCTGGGACATCCCACAAGCCACTGCTCTGTTCCCCTCAATAAGGAGTCCCCCACCACCACCACATGCCTCCTCTGAGGCTTAGCAGTGGTGTTCCCTCCGTGGGACTCTCAGGGTCCCCTGCACTGTCCCTGAGGATTGTCCCTGCTGCTCTTCCTCTTCATCCTTGATAAGGGAGAGAGTTCTGTAGATGCAAGTTCCCAGAACAATCCCTGGTTTCCCTACTTCTGTGTGTGACATTCCTCCAGGTGTCCATCTCCTGTGTGCTCCCTCTTCCTCCCTAATATGCTGAAATGTAGCTCCCCGGGCTTCCAGCTGCTATACTTTCTCTTCCAGGAAGGCTATGAACTTGCACTTAGTGCAGGTGAAGTTCCTCAGATCTCTTGGCAAGAAGATAAACATCCCACAAGTGTTGCAGGTGACTGCAGCAACTCCCTCAGTGTTCATATTGAGAAATCTTAAGTCAGCACTGAAACAGGACTGTGGGCTTCTCCTTCTAAAAGTCCCCTGGTAAAGACCCACATAAAGGGCCCCTGTTCTCTTGGTCTTTTCACCAGGCTCTGTCAGCAAGCTCAATCAACTGGGTTTCTAACTCTACAGCGAGCTCCAGGATGCTACCTTATTCTGGAGGCAAGTCTCTGTCTCTCTTCCTCTGAGCAAAAAACAACCTCAAAGCCCTTTAAATTATTATTATTATTATTATTATTATTATTAGTATTATTATTATTATGAGAACCTCTAAAAAGAAAGGTCAAAGCCCCCCTTCTACCTATGCTGTGCTTTCCCTTGTCCTATGAAAAAACAGTCACACTCTCACCAGATGTTTTTAAAAAGAATTTAAACCACGGGTAGGCAACTTTTTTGAGCCAGGGGCCGGGTTGCTGTCTCTCAGACAATTGGGGGACCGAAGCACCAAAAATAAATAAATAAATAAAAATAATTTTTAAAAATTTAAAAAAATATTCATGCACACTCTCATAGCCCCAGAAAAGCTGTGGCAAAACCCCTGTGGAGATTTTGCCAAGAAAACCCCAAGAACAAGAAATAACAACAATAATCAATATCATTGTGGTGGGCGGCGGTGGCGGCGGCAGGACCTTAGGTTGCCTACCCCTGATTTAAACACTCACCCACTCAAAATGGCTGCTCAGAAATATTCTCCTTCCTGTCAGGAACTGGCCTGGAAAGCCTCTGGGAGGAGTTGTATGGAGCTAATTAGCTAGCTTCACCCCCTATTGACTCACAAATGGGACTCATCAAAGCCCCACCCGCTCAGCAACAGTCTCCCCAAGTGTTTTTAAAAAGAATTTAAACCAGGGGTAGGCAACCTTTCCCCTTTAAGGGCCGAGGGACTTCAGCTCCCAGAAGCCTCAGCCATGTTGGCCAATAGTCCCATATTGGCCAATAGCTCCTGGGATCCTGGGAGCTGAAGTCCCTCGGCCCTTAAAGGGGAAAGGTTGCCTACCCCTGATTTAAACATTCACTCACTCAAAATGGCTGCCCAAAAACTGCTTTCCTTCTCCTTCCTGGCAGGAACTGGCCTGGAAAGCCTCTGGGAGGAGTTGTATAGAGCTAATTGGCTAGCTCCACCCTCTATTGACTCACAAATGGGACTCACCAAAGCCCCACCCAGTTAGCAACAGTCACACTCGCCCGAAATGTTTTTAAAAAGAATTTAAACACCCACCCACTCAAAATGGCTGCCCAGAAACTGCTTTCCTTCTCCTTCCTGGCAGGATCATAGCATTATGTACTCTCTACAGTGGTGCAGTTTAGTGCTTAGAATGCTGGGGCTGGCATTGGGCGGCTTGGTTTTCATAGAATCATAGAATTGGAAGAGACCACAAGGGCCACCCAGTTGAACCCCCTGTCATGAAGGAACTCAAAATCAAAGCATCCCTGACAGATGGCCATCTAGCCTCTGTTTAAAGACCTGCAAATAAGGAGACTCCACCACCCTCCAAGGAAGTGCCTTCCACTGTCAAACAGTTCTCACTGTCAGGAAGTTCCTCCTAATGCTGAAGTGGAATCTCTTTTCCTTGCATCCATTTTCCGAGTCCTATTCTCTGGAGCAGGAGAAAACAAGCTTGTTCCCTCCTCAATATGATATCCCTTCAAATATTTAAACACGGCTATCATATCACCTCTTAACCACCTCTTCTCCAGACTAAACATACCCAGTTCCCTAAGTCGTTCCTCATAGGGCATGGTTTCCATACCCTTCACCATTTTAATTGCCCTCCTCTGGACATGCTTGTTTCTCAGCATCCTTTTTGAATTGTGCCCAGAAATGGACAGAATATTATTCCAGGTGGGGCCTGACCAAAGGAGAATACAGTGGCACTATTACAGGGGTCAGCAAGATTTACTCACCTGGGGCTGGTCCGCGCCCCGCTCGCGCATGCGCAGTACTTCCGGAGTACTGCGCATGTGTAAGCGAGCCATGGCCGCCATTTTGGCAAACAAAATGGCGGCCGCGACTCGTTTGCGCATGCGCAGTACTCAGCACATGCGCAAACGAGTCAAGGCCACCATTTTGATTTCCAAAATGGTGGCCGTGGCTCATTTGCACATGCGCAGGAGTACGCGCAGGCAGCGGCGGGGGCTGGTCGGCAGGCCTCGGTAGGCTGGGTGCGGCCCACGTGCCGTAGGTTGCCAATCCCTGCACTATTACTTCCCTTGATCTAGATCAGGGGTCAGCAACGTTAACCTACCTGGGGCCGGTCGCTGGTCTCCAGGTCTTCCGGCAGGCTGGGGGGGGGAAATGGCAGCGCGCGCCCCCCACCACTGTCACCACTGCCGCCGCCGCATGTGTGCTGCCACTACCGCCACCACATGCGTCATGGCCACCATTTTGTTTGCCAAAATGGTGGCCGCGACTTGCTTGCGCATGTGCAGGAGTACTGTGCATGCGCAAATGAGTTGCGGCAGCCATTTTGGCAAACAAAATGGCGGCTGTGATGCGTGCAGCACTGTGGCAGCGGGAGCGCGCAGCGGCGGCGGGGGCCGGTCGGCAGGGGTTGGCGGGCTGGGTGCGGCCCGTAGGTTGCCTACCCCTGATCTAGATACTATGGTTCTATTGATGCAGCCTAAAATCACATTGGCCTTGGGGGCTGCCACATCACACTGGCTTACTTTGTGTCCCCAGTGAGCCATGAAGAAGGTTTAAGTCTACAGTGAGCCTCTGGGTGACTTTGGGCCTGTCGCTCTCCCTCCGCTTTTAGCCTGACTCAACCTCAAAAGGTTGCTGGGAGGGTGAAGTGTGGGCGGTGAGAACAACAGATGCTCCTTCTAGCCTAGTGATTCCCAAACTTTGTCACTCTGAATGTTTTGGACCTCAGTTCCCAAAATTTTCTATTGACCAAGCTGGCTGGGGCTTCTGGGAGCTACAGTCCAAAACATCTGGAGGACCAAAGCTTGGGAGGTAAAATGGGAAAAAGTGATAACTAATAAAACACAAAAACCACATGCAGTCTCAGGGCCCCATCTGGTGTCACTGAGTTCCATAGTTTAACCATGTAGTGAGTGAAGAGATCCTTTTCCTTCTCCAGGTTGCATTTTGGGGCCTTCTCCTCTGCTTCCCAGCTAGATTCTGCAGTTCCAGACTGGACTGGAGGCCTGGAATCAAAAGCAAGAAAGGACACACAAGATCTTCTTCCCCAAAAAAGAATGCATGGTTTGCAGAGGGGAAAAGGAGAAATACCTTTATTTGAAGAGGACCCAAGGTGAAAATGCAACGTTGTCAGTAAGCTTGATCTTTCCTTATTCACAGGCTTCTTCAAAGCAGCGAGATAACTGTTAACCTAACCTAATCAGCTCTTAGCATCTGAGTTCACTTAATGAAATCTGCAATTAATATTATTAATAAAGGAGGTGCCTTTGAGCATGTGTTGGTCCTACCAACACAGAGGCACTGCAGAAATAACCAGCAAGGAAACACTGAAACACATGCAGTCTCTGTTCACTCTCACAAAGTTATAGGGTTGGCAGAGACCTCAAGGGCTATCCAGTTCAACCTCCTGACATGCAGGAATACACAAAGCATCTCTGACAGGTGGCCATCCAGCCTCTGTTTAAGAACCTCTAAAGCAGACTACCACACTCAAAGGCAGTGGCATCAGGGGATGTGGGTGCAGACTGCACTGGGTGACAGCCCAGATGGTCATCCTGTCCTGCACTGGCTCAGTTTATCAGCCATCTTGTCCTTGCTTCTAGCCAGTCAGGACAAGGGGTGGTGGGACTGGGCTTCCTGCCAATGGTGGCACCTCAGAGTGTCCATCAGGAAGACTTGTCCTATTCCTGCATTAGCGTTAATTCCATGGCTTTTAGACAAGGTTGGTCCACCATTTTGGTGGAGGTGGAGGCACCTGACTCAGGCAGCTGGTTTTGAGCCATCATGAAAGCAATTCCTAATGATTTAATTTGTGGTTCTCATATATTTACAGTCACCCCTCCTTTCTCGTGGACTCAAAGTCTGCAGATTTGCATATTTGCGGAGGGGCAACCTCCGTGAAAATCAATGGCCCGTGCCCCCTTGGGAGGGGGGGCGCACCCCATTCAGGTCTATGGGGCTTGAATATTCCTGAACCTCCATTTTCGTGGGGGGGGGGTCCAGAACGGATCCTCTGCGAAAACGGAGGGGTGACTGTACTTTCAAGGATAGGCCTTCAGTACTCCAAGGTGGCCTTAACAGGGAGCACACATGCTATATGTTCCTCCTGACCTAAGAGTAGTCCACTACAAACAGAGAAAACCTAAACACAGTGATGTCTATTGGGGAGAGGGGCATAGGTTGATTTCAGGCAATACAGTGGGTCCTCAGTATCGGCTGGGGTTTGGCTCCAGGACAGCCCCCCCCCCCCGGGATATATAACACAATCCGAGAATGCTCAAGTCCCATTAAATATAATGGTGCGGTAAAATGCTCTCCCTTATATGAAATAGCGAAATCAAGGTTTATTTTTTGGAATTTATATATTTTTGGAATATTTTCAAGCCACAGATGGTTGAATCCATGGATATAGAGGCCTGACTGTATGTGCAAAAAACTACATGATATCGAACCACAAATGTTATGTTCTGTATGCAAGACAATTTTTCGTCTTCAAACACAGGATTAAACATGCTAGGAGCTCTCTGTCATAGGTTCTTTACAGACTGCCAGAAATAATGCAGCTTTAGTCCACTTTAAATGTCCTGGCTCAGTGCTAGGGAATCATGGGAATTGTATTTTTTTTCTGAGACATTGAGCCTTCTCTGTCAGAGAGCTCTGGTGCCACAAGAAACTACACTTCCCATGCACTGAGCCAGGGCAGTTAAAGTGGACTCAAGCTGCATTATTTCTGGCAGTCTGTAAAGGCCCATAGTCTGGTAAGTTGCAGATCCACTGTTCCTGAGGATCACCTGAAGAAATGATGGCCCAGACAGATGTAGGGATGGAATGTGATTCATCTGACTCACCCTCACAAATGTAGCACCATCCTTTTTTTAAAGCCATGTATTTATTTTATTTAGGAAGCAAAATACATTCAAAAGATTGTCTACCTCTGATCCCCACCCGCTGGCCTTTCCTGTTGCTGTGGAACTCTTAAGAAAAACACAGGCATGTCTCAGTTAACAAAGTAGATGTGTCCCTGGGCATTACTTCTTTAACAGAAAATTTGGTACCGGAGGTGGAAATAACATGGAAAGAATAGGGTAGGTTCCTAAACTGGAGGGGGGGAGGGGGGGAGGAAGAGCAGATCAGCATGTTTAACCCAAATTTTTATTTAAAAAAATATGCACATGCCAAATAGAACAACCTGATCAGGGAAGCCTTGCACTTAAAACAAGCATTTGTTTCTCCCTTCTTTCTCCCAAAATGCATCCAGGGATGACTTTTTCTTTCAAGAGCCTTTACTTTTCTTCCAGTTGCTATTTTGTTAGTGATCTATGCATTTTTATAGATTGCTAACAGAAGAGAATTTTTTTATAGATCACTAACAAAAAGAACTTATAGATCTATGCATTTTTAATGCGCTGGGGTAGCTGGGAGACAGGCTTATCTGCTCTTTCCTTTTGTCTTTTTTGCTGCTCACAAATGCTTAATAAGTGATTCTGGAGGCAATTCTTACTTACCTTGCCTATTGTAGGCAAACACTGGCAGCAATAGTAAGATTGGCTAGAACAGAATCCCATTCTTTCCTAGCTCAAAGTTTGTTTATTTCATTGCTTACTACAGATACGCTGGAGCAGCCCAGCACACAAAGTCTGTTTCTCCAGCCCACCACCTTCTCGATGGCAATATTGCTGCTAAAACATCCAGCTACACAGAGAATAAGGAAGAAAATGGAGGCAAGTGGGTGTAAAACACTGTGTTAAAAGGAGCTTCACTGTGAGAATGTGTTAACTGAGGTATGCTTGCACAGTGCTCTGTTGGGAGACATGCAGACTGGGAGGAAGGTGGGATATAAATAAACAGAATGATGATGATGATGATGATGATGATGATGATGATGATGATGATGCCTGGCTAGTATAGAATTTTGGTATCCCTAAGCATGGCGTAGTGGTTTGAGCATTGGTCTATGACTCTGGAGATCATTGTTCAAATCCCTGCTTGCCCATGAAAGCCACTGGGTAAACTTGGGCAAGTCACACTCTCTCAGCCTCAAGTGAAGGCCATGGCAAAACTCCTCTAACCAAACATTGCCAAGAAAACCCCATGATAGGGTTGAGGTAGGGTTGCCCTAACTCAAAGGCACACAACACCAACGCAACAAAATGAAATGAGGCAGAATGAAGATTCCACTTCTCACAAAGCTTTTGACTGAAACACATTTTGACATTTGGCATGTTTATCCATTTATATGGTTTCTCTCCTGTGTGGGTTATTTGACGTGTAGAGCATAGAGCATCTCTCCTAATGAAGCTCTTATCACATTCCATGCATTTTACAGTCAGTTACACTCAAGTTTCCCAGAGGTTAGGGGTTCAGGACCCCCATCAAAGTGCAAAAACTACAAACATTTCTAGGCCCCTTTAACATGCATACTACAGACTACAATTCCAAGCTGCCGCTGATGCTGGAAAACTCTTCAGTATTATCCTTTGCCAAAAAGAAGAGGACTAGGACACTGAAGGATTTTTACAGCAGCTGCAGCATCCACCTCTCTGATATCTTAATCGCAGGGAGTAGGCTGAGTGGAGGGCAAGGCTTGGAGACTGGCGGAGTTGGCCTTGGAGCAGGGTGGAGGTATCATGGTGCCACCGTGGCAAAGGGAGTAACAGGCCTGGGCTGTTGGTGGGAAATAAGATGGAGAGGTGGAGGACAGATTGCCACCGCAGGCCCATCCCTGCCACAGCTGCTGCTTCAAAAACCTCTTTTGATGTCGAAGAACAATGACACTGAAGGAAATGTTTGGAGCAGCACCAGCTGCAGTGGTCATCTGAGGAAGCAGACTGAAGCCAACTTCATAGAATCATAGAGTTGGAAGAGACCACAAGGGCCATCAAGTCCAACCCCTTGCCACTCAAAATCAAAGCATCTCCAACAGATGGCCATCCAGCCTCTGTTTAAAGACCTCCAAAGAAAGAGACTCCATGACTCTCCAAGGGAGTGCATTCCACTGTCGAACAGCTCTCACTCAGGAAGTTCCTCCTAATGTTGAGGTGGAATCTCTTTTCTTGTAAGTTTGCATCCATTGTTTTGGGTCCTATTCTCTGGAGCAGCAGAAAGCAAGCTTGCTCCCTCCTCAATATGACATCCTTTCAAATATTTAAACAGGGCTATCATATCACCTCTTAATCGTCTCTTCTCCAGGCTAAACATCCCCAGCTCCCTAAGTCGTTCCTCATAGTGCTTGGTTTCCAGACCCTTCACCATTTTAGTCGCCCTCCTCTGGACATACTCCAGTTTTTCAACATCCTTTTTGAATTTTGGTGCCCAGAACTGGACACTTTATTTCAGAATTTCTTTATTTCAGTTAGTCTCAAAGATCTCTCTTATACACTGATTCTACAGACTAACACAGACTACAGACTAACACAGCCATAACTTTGAAAACCCTAAACAATAATTGTGTGCTCGTAGAGACAGATAGACCAGGGATAGTTCCAGGGAAACATCCGTGGGAGTGATTAAATGACTTAATCTCTCCACCGAAGCAATCGGGGTGGAAAGAAAAAGACAGCATCTAAGAAAGTAGACTGAAGTCTATGAAAACTCATGCTGCTAACTTCTTTATTTCAGTTAGTCTCAAAACTGCTACAAAATCTCTCTACATACTGTTTAGGGTTTTCTTTGTCTCCTGTGCTCCTTGAATTACGATCTCCTACTCTTCCCCTTCAAGTTAAAAACAAGGGTGATGGCACATACACTTCAAAGTGGTAAGATGTGGCTGGGCTCTGCTCTTCCGACTGCCTCAGTGCTGTTTGTGTCCACAGCTTTCCAATGTCCTTGTTGCCTCTCACCAGACAATGGCTCCTAGAACAAAAACTGGTCCCCACTGAGTTCCTCTGATCCCTCTTTGCCTAGAGGGAATTTCACCTTCAAGACAAATACTTGTGACCTCCCTGCACATTTGTTTGAAAAGTCTCCTTTACCACACCTTGCGATCGATCGCCTTTTACCCTCTTGTGAAAGCCCAGGAGGGAACTTTTCTAGGAAAAAATGGACTCATTCCTCTTCACTGTAAAAACATTTGGGCATTCCTAGCCAATATTTAGGCATTTCAAGTTCCACCACCCCAAAGTGAAGAGGTGGGAAACATTTCCTGCCTAACCACAGGAGAAAGGTGCATGACTTCCAACATTTCATAGATGAAAACTGGGATATGTGCAGCCAAGGAACACCTTAAACTGAAATAGGGAAATCTGGCACCTTAACATTTCACACAAAATCCTGACTACGTCCTGGGACTATACCTAATCATCAGTTGAACATGATCCAGCAGTGTGATGCTGCTGCAAAGAAGGCAAATAATATTTTAGTCTATAACAACATCATCTTACTTTCCAAAACAAAATCATACCCCTACTATGTTGTAGTCAGGTCTCATCAGGTTACAATGTTTAGTTCTGAGCACCTCATTTTTAAAGAATGATATAGAGAAGTTACAGAGGAGTCAGAGAAAGTCAACAGGATGATCCAAGCTATGGAGAACAAAACATTTGAGGAAAGGCTGAGGTAGCTGGGCACCTTTGTTCACGGGACAGTTTGTTTGGTCAAGAGTGAGGGTCAGTTGGGGTAAAGCTATTTGTTTTGTTGTTGCCTAGTGGTTTGTTGTGGAATTCCACGCTACAGGGAAATCACCATAGCAAAGAATATAGGAGTGAATGAAGCACAGTTGTGTGTCCTGACAAACTCATCTTAGCCATGGAGGGTTTTGAAGCTCCTGGGTACAATAAAGATTCATGTAGCTGTAAGAATTCTGGAGACCCAAACCACTCAGGTCCCAACTCAGCCAGGTCTGGGGTCTGTTAAAGTGAAACAAAATGATGCTTTATTGGCATGAATCTTCCTAGTATTGAAAAACATCTGCTTCCCATGGCTGGATCATGGATACCCTGGACAGGGGTGCATACACCCCCACTAGGATAGGTAGAAGCATCAGGCCCTTGTTCATAGCAAGAGGCCATATTCTGCCTCTTGCTGTGGGGGGATGCTGGAAGTCTGCCTCTGGGTGTTTGGCTACTGTGGCATAATAAGACTCTTGATTCTACACTGTGTATATAGGAAATCTGTCCTGTGGATATGGGAAATTTTTATACCTTGTAAAACACTGGCAGTCTCATTGGAACCTGGAAGGAGGTAAAGATCCCTTGAAGATCTGTGAATTTCAAAGGGAAGACAGTCCCTCCACCAACAGAGAATGTGAGTGCTTCACTCTCTCTGAGGTGAAGACTTTTGTGATGACATGTTTCTCCCCATTTCAGATAGGCTAGGCAACTATCCATATACATACAGGGACAAGAGGTTAAATATATTTTTAAAAGATCCTTTCTAAGACAAAGACTATGTGGTGACATACACATGTGAACGCACACACAAATACCAAATAAGTAACACCATATTGTGTATATGAACTGATCTGAGGGCTGAAAGTTAAAGACAAACACAGGCTATGTGATCCTGTGACTATGCAGATGCTCCTAGGCTAGAGAAAATAACAAAAACAAGAACACCTGGATCAGGTGAGTATCTGCTGACCCAAGACAAGCCCCCTCCATAACCATCCCCTGGTGAAGGATCAAAGCAGAGCCTGAACTGGGGCACTGACCACAAGTATAAAAGGCAAAAATAAATAAATAAAATAAAATAAAATAAAATAAAAAATTAGAAAATCATTTTTATGCCGATAAAACACAGTTTTATTTTTCTACTCCAGAACTTTCTTTGGAAATTGAACAACGTCTTACATCATGTCTCTCAGCTATCTCATATTGGCATCTAAAACTTAACATGGCTAAGACAGAACTACTCATCTTTCCTCCAAAACCTACTTTACAATATACATTTTCTATCATGGTCAATAATGTTTCCATCCATCCTGTGAAGGAAGCAAGTAGCCTTGGCTTTATTTTTGATTCTTCATTGTCCTTCGCTCCTCAGATTCAGGCTGTAGCCAGGTCATGCCCATTTTTTCTTATAATATTGCTAAAATTAGGCCTTTTCTATCAGCTTCTTCTGCTAAGACCTTAGTTCATGCCCCAGTTATCTCCTGCCTTGACTACTGCAATCTTCTCTTGACCGGGCTCCCACTGTTCCACCTTATTCCTCTGATTTCCATTCAACATTCTGCTGCTAAGATTGTTTCAGCTCTTCGCTTTGATCATGTCATCCCATTTCTGATATCTCTTCACTGGCTACCCGTTCCTTTTAGGATTTGGTACAAGCTTCTTCTCTTAACATTTAAATCTTTACACAACCTAGCTCCTCCTTTATCTGTTAGTCCTTATTTCATCTTACTATCTTGTGCGAGATTTGCATTCCAGGAAGCTCAAGGCTTCTTACCCAGCCAAAGGTTTCTTCTTCCTTGACTCGGGTTCATCCTTTTCAACTTGATGCACCATACTCCTGGAACCACCTCCCTAAACATTGGTGGACTGTCTCTTCTCTATCTAGCTTTAAATCTAGATTAAAACTTTCTTGTTCTCAGAAGCATTCAGTATTCTAGCTTAATATTGTTTTATAATTTAATTTTACTATATGTATAATCTGTTTTCACAGTTTTGTATTTTAATTGCATAACTTACTTAATTTTGTATAGTTTATATTTTATGACTTTTAGATTGTATACCATTGGCAGATTATATGCTGTTTTGATGATGCCTGTAAAGTGCCATGCAAATTTATGGCACTATACAAATAAACAACAACAAAAACAAAACAACAACTTGAAAAAACAGGATCCTTTCTGCCTCATGTATAGGTTCTGAAGACAGGACACCATTTATCTTGGGACTCAGTAGTCATCATGTGTCAACCAGGGGAGAAAGGGGAAAGAAATTCCTTCTCAAGTTATATAACCATATAATCTATTGTCTTGGGCTGCATCTACACTGCAGAAATAATCCAGTCTGACACCATTTTAACTGCCACAGCTCAATGCTATGGATTATGGGACTTGTAGTTTACTGTGGCACAGAGCTCTCTGACAGAGAAGGCTAATTATCTCACAAACTGGAAATTCCTTAGCATTTAACCTTGGCAGATAAAATGGTGTCCAACTGGATTATTTCTGCAGTATGGATGCAGCCATGGTCAGAATCAGATGAGTTGGAGAGTAATTCGTTAATAAAAATACAGATACTCCATAATTGATGCTATGTGTCTTAGCTATTGGATGGCCTGCCAAGAAAACAAAATGCTCCAAATAATTCCAAGGTTAATTGAATGAACATATGACTGCAAGATATTTTCAAATCACATGATTTGAAAAAAAAATACCATCAAAGGGGATTATAACAGATTTATAAAACAGAATCTAGATGTACTGTCTCAAACAAAAAACATTTCACATGTTCATTTTAGCTCGTGTGAACCTCAAAAGGGTTAAATCCAGAGCAAAACATTTCCCACACTTCCAGTAGTTTTATGGTTTCTCTGCTGTGTGGATTTTCTGATGATGAGCCACAACAGTAGACTTGTCCGAAAAACATTCCTCACACTGCTGTCACTTGTATAGTTTTTTCTCCTGTATGGTTTCTCTGATGAATCACAAGGGCTAATTTGTGAGCAAAACATTTTCCACACTACTGGTATTTTTACAATTTGTTCTTTTTTCACACTGCTGCTATTTATACTCCGATTACTCACCAAGTGGAAACTGCAAGGAAAACTTTTTCCATAGTGCTGGCATTTCTATGGTTTTGGCCCTGTGTAGACAAACTTTGATAAATAACGTGACATCTCAGTAAAAAAAAAAAAAAATCCAAAATGCTTGCATTTGTATGGTGTCTCTCCTGTGTGAACTCTGATGTATTGCAAGGGCAGACTTGTCAGTAAAACATTACCCACAGTGCTGGCATTTGTATGGTTTTTCTCCTGTGTGGACTTGTGTTTTTTAAGGTGTGATGTGCAAGCAAAACATTTCCCACATGGCTGGGATTTGTACGGTTTCTTCCCTGTGTGGACTGTTGTGAATTATAAGATCTGATTTGTGAGAAAAACATTTCTCACACTGCTGGCATTTGCATTGTTTCTCTCCTGTGTGCACTCTCTGATGGTTCACAAGGACTGACTTGTAAGCAAAACATTTCCCACACTGCAGGCATTTGTATGGTTTCTCTCCTGTGTGGACTCTCTGATGCTTCACAAGGGAAGACTTGTCAGCAAAACATTTCCCACAGTCTTGGCATTTGTATGGTTTCTCTCCTGTGTGGACTCTCTGATGTTTCACAAAGGAAGACTTGTCAGCAAAACATTTCCCACAGTCTTGGCATTTGTATGGTTTCTCTCCTGTGTGGATTCTCTGATGTGTCACAAGGAATGACTTGCAAGCAAAACACTTCCCACAGACCTGGCATTTGAATGGTTTCTCTCCTGTGTGGACTCTTTGATGAATCTCACAGTCTGAACTGCGAGCAAAACATTTTCCGCAATGCTGGCACTGGAATGGTTTCTCACCTGTGTGGACTCTCTGATGAGTGATAAAGTCTGACCTGTATGCAAAACACTTCCCACACTGATGGCATTTGTACGGTGTCTCTTCTGTATGGACTATTTGATGTTTCACAAGGGTTGACTTGTGGGCAAAACATTTCTTACACTGCTGGCATTTGTGTGGCTTCTCTACTGTGTGGACTGTCTGATGCTTCACAAGAAATGACTCGCAAGCAAAACATTTCCCACACTGCTGGCATGTGTATGGTTTCTCTCCTATGTGGACTCTCTGATGCTTCACAAGAGAAGACTTGTCAGCAAAACCTTTCCCACACTCCTGGCATTTGTATGGTTTCTCTCCTGTGTGGACTCTCTGATGAGTGACAAGGGCTGACTTGTAAGCAACACATTTTCCACACTCTTGGCATTTATATGGTTTCTCTCCTGTGTGGACTCTCTGATGCAGCACAATAAATGACTTAGAAGCAAAACATTTCCCACACTCCTGGCATCTGTACGGTTTCTCTCCTGTGGGGACTCTCTGATGTATCTCAAAGGGTGCCTTCTCATCAAAACATTTGCCATACTGCTGGCATTTGTATGGTTTCTCTCCTGTGTGTACTCTCTGATGTATCTCAAGGGCTGGCTTCTCACCAAAACATTTGCCATACTGTTGGCATTTGTACGGTTTCTCTCCTGTGTGGATTGTTGGAAGCATCAAAAGGCCTCCTAAAGAGAAGAACAAGGACAGGCAAGATTGATTCTCAGCATTAAGAGAGCAAGGGTCTCTGGAAGCAACAATGGGGTAAGCAAACTCAAATAGGAAAATAAATTTGTTGTTGTTAACTTCCCTGAAATCATCCACAAGTCATGGTGAGTCTCTGGATGAGACATCTCCAAAAACCCCTGTCCTCAACTGCTCTGCTTAGGACCTGCAAATTCAGGCCTGTGACATTCTTGAGTCTATCCACTTGGGATGTGGACTTCCTATTTTATCTGTTACCTTTTTCTTTCCCTAGCATTATTGTCTTCTCTAGTGAGTCATGCCTTTTCATGATGTGGCCAAAATATGACAGCCTCAGTTTTGTCATTTTGGCTTCCAGGAAGAGTTCAGGTTTGAACTGCTCTAGGCCCCATTTGTTTGTCTTTTTTTGCCATCCATGACATCCTAAGCACTTTTCTCTAGCACCATATCTCAAATGAGTTTATTTTCTTCCTATCACCTTTCAGAGAAAAAGCATTTACACCCTCTTTCCCTCCTTTCGTAGATAATTGCTAAATGAAATACTGTAATATGCCTGAAATCAAAATCCTGAGCCAGTCTGCACCAATTCACTCAAACCAGTTGTTAAATTTTGTTAGGTTCATGGCTGCCTCATAATACATGATGCACCTATTCTGGCCTTTTTAAGGACTTTTCCCAGTGGTAACTTCCTGTCCACACACAGCTACACTGCCTTTGTTTTACTCTTGCCCTCCCCTCCTAGCTCCCAGTTGCCTCATTGCCTTCCATTTCTCCTTCCATTCTCCAATCTTCCTTCCTGCCCTCATGCCCATCTGCACTGCTTCAGCATTTCACCTTCAGCATCTATTCTCTGCCATTCTATTTTACACATTCTCTCTCTCTCTCTCACACACACACACACATGCACACACACAGATATACACAGAGTGTGATGCAGGAAAGAAACACTTTGAGGCCCATTTGGTGAGAAAGGATAATAAATATACAAATAAATCAATAGGAAGGGCTGTGGAAGGGGCTGGGAGTTGGGCCCCAATTCTGGTGAAGGTCAGGGTCCAGTGGAGCCTTAAGACATCTCTAAGATAGGGATGGGCAAATGTTGGGAATTAAGGGGGCCACACTGGACCCCCAGAGGATCTCAGAGGGCACTCCCCACTGTACCAGCTGGGAAAAAAATGAAATATGGTTTTTCTCCTCAATATCCCCCAACATCCTTTGGAGGAAGTGGAGGCAGTTTTGCCACTGTTGTGCCTCTCTGACCCATTGTAGGGCCAAGGGAAGCTATTTTTCAAGAGGAAATTGGAAGCCTGTCAAGAGCCTGGAAGGGCTGAAAGAGGGGGCAAAAACTCAGTAAATTTGCTTGCTCTGGGATATGTGTAAGAACACTTGGGGACAAAAAAAAAAATGGTTCCTTCCTATGAAATCCTAGGATTGGCAGTTTAGGAATGGGTATTTAGAATCCTCAAATAGAGAGCTCTAGTGCCTCACTAAACTACAAACTCCCAAAATTCCACACAATGTTGCCTTGACAATTAAAGTGGAATCATGGTGCTATGAAAATATAGTATGCAAGGACCCACCATCTCTGGAGGAAGGACAATGGGTTCAAGTTCCTTACCCAGGTATGACACATTCTCATAGTTTTCCATCATCACCTCGTTGTACAAAAATCTCTGGTTCTGATCCAACAGTTCCCATTCTTCCTCTGTGAAGTACACAGCAATATCTTCAAAGGTCAACTGCAATAGAAAATAGCCCTCATCCAGAGAGTGACTAAGCAAAAGGGGAGGAAAACACATAGTGCATCCCAAATATTATTTCATCACTTCAGAATACCAATAGACTGGGACATGTTTGAATATTCTCCCATCTCTTTTCCTGAACTCCCTGGATCTTGAAAAATGAGTCCTTGATGATCTAGATTTCTTGTGTGAAGGGAGATGTTGTTTAGCATGTAGAAGCTTTTCCACATAGATCTTCCCAATCTTCATTACTAACTGGTTTAAGTCTAAGGCAGTCTCACCCAGTTACCAAACGTTTTGGATTTCTAGCCTGTATAGTCAAGTTCTTTTATCAAATAAGTCAGAGACTACCACAAGAGCCTCTTTCCATCCTTGACAATAAAAATTTGAAAACCACACACTAAATAATTACAAATTGCTTCCTTTCATGGCTCTAAAATTGCTACCTGAGTCAAGTGCCTCCCTCCACCAAAATAGTGAACCAATCCTGTCTAAAAGCCATAAGCTTATTTATTTTTATTTTTGTTAAAATAAATTTTATTGTCTTAAAACTAATAACAAAAATAAAAAAATTACATACATAAAAACATAATCAATCCAAACAACAATAAAAACAAGACTAATTGTAGACAAAACACACAAACATTGAAACATACTTAGGGGGGTTGCAGACTGCCAGAAATAGTGCAAATTGAGTCCACTTTTAGGGTTAGGGTTAGGCTTAGGGAATCATGGGAACTGTATTTTATTGTGGCACCAGAGCTCTCTGACAGAGAAGGTTCAATGTCTCATAAAAAAAAAACAATTCCCATGATTCCCTAGCACTAACCCTAACCCTTAAAGTGGACTCAATTTGCACTATTTCTGGCAGTCTGCAACCCCCCTTACTTCCTGAACTTCTTGAATATTCGATCTATTTGGCAATCTATATTTGTACTTACTTTCTCCAAACATATCTTACACCATATCCAGTTGACCATCATCTATATCAAGGGTCGGCAACTTTTGTTGCCGGGGGCTGGGGGGGGGATGGCGCTGGGACCAGGCGCTCCGCGTCGTGTGCATGCGTGCACGCATGGGAGACGCCATTTTGGAACGCCCAAAGGTGGCATGCGCATGCGCACGCCGCTGTTGGGTATTCCAAAATGGCGCCCATTGCTGTGCGCATGTGCTCACACTCGTGCGCGACGGCGTGCCGTAGGTTGCTAACCCCTGATCTATATATTGACCATGAATACATGTATTCCAAACAATTTTAACATTTTTTCTATATTTCTATATTGATAATAGCTTGTTTTCTATTTTATTTCCTCTAATCTATTATATTTATACTTCTCAACTATCATTATTCTAGGGCGATACACATTTTATCTTCTTCTACTTGTGTATATTGAATCCAAGGCTTCCATTCTTTGTTAAATTTCTGTATTGATTTCTTGTTAATTAGGCATGTTAATTTATCCATTTCATAATATTCATATGATTTTATTTCCATTCTTCAATTTTAGTTAGTTCTGTACTTTTCCAATATTTTGTATATAGTGCTCGTGCTGCTACAATTGTATAGAATAAGACTTTTCCAAATTTACTTTCTAATTCTTGATTTTCTACTATATTTAACAAGTACACCTTAGGGTGTGTGTGACTTTTAAAGTTGAAAATCTTCTTCATTTCAGTGTGAATCAATTTCCAATATTTTTTTCTGTTTCACATTTCCACCAACTATGACAGTATGTGCCTACTTCTTTCTCACATTTCCAACATGTGTTTTTTGGGGGGTTTTTTGGGGGGGTCATTTTTGATAATTTGTATGGTGTTAAATACCATCTGTATTGTGATTTGTACACATTTTCTTTTATATCATAATTTAAGGTATATTTGGTTCTTTTTTTCCATTTTTTAGTTTGATATTTTGTTTTAAATCCTTTGCCCATTTTAACATAAATTCTTTAACTCTTTCCTCTTCCATTTCATATTTAGTTATTAATTTGCATAGTTTTGATATTTGTTTGGTAGAATTTTCTTTTATAATTTTTTCAAAATCTTGATCTGCTAGTCCTATTCCATTCAAATTCATATCCATCTGAAATCTTTCTTTTAATTGACAATATGAAAACCAATTACAATTATAACCTTCTTTTGACAGTTCTTGCATTTTCATTACTCTTTTGTTTTGTTGGAGTTTTGTAATTTCGGCATATGATATCCATCTATGTTTGTTTACCTCTTCTCTTCGGAATAGGGCCTCATTAGTTGAGACCCATAAAGGTATTTTAGGGCACCATTTTGATTTAAATTTTGACCAAATGCGTAAAAGAGTCTTTCTTATGAAACGATTATTAAATTTTTTATCTACTTTCAAATTTTTATAAAACAAATATCCATGGAGTCCATATCTTAAATCTACACTTTCATGGCTTAATGTTCTTCTTTTGTTTAACCTAACCTAGTCCATGAGCCAATTTAACATACAGGCATAAAAGTACCATTTCAAATTTGGAAGTTCTAGTCCTCCTCTCTCTACTGTGTCATACAGTATTTTCATTTTAACTCTAGGGTTTTTGCCCATCCATATAAAAGAAGCAATATCCCTATGCCAGTTGACAAAAGGAGTATCATTTGTAATGATTGGCAAGTTCTGGAATAGGTATATCATTTTCGGTAAGACAGACATTTTAATTGTAGAGATCCTTTCCATTCATGTTATATTTAATTTATTCCATCCATCTAAATCTTTTTTAAATTTCTTTCCAGGTCTTATAGTAATTATTTTTCAATAATTCCAAAATTGTAGTTGATAATGTAATTCCTAAATATTTCACTGTTTTTTTTTCCACTTGGAATTCTGTTTTTTCTACCAAATCTTTTGATTCCTTTCCTGGTAGGTTCATAGTCAACATTGTTGTTTTATTTTTGTTAATACAATAACCTGCTACATCTCCATAGTATTTAAGTATCTTTAATAATTGATCTACATTTTCAGTTGGGTTCGCCATGGTTAACGCCAGGTCATCTGTGTAAGCTCTTAATTTATAGGTCAGGTTTTTCAATTTAACTTCTTCAATTGAATTATTTTCTCTAATACCAATGTTATCAGGAATAGCAATGGAGACTTATCAAATAAGTCAGAGACTATCACAAGAGCCTCTTTCCATCTGTGACAATAAAAATTTGAAAACCACAAATTAAATAATTACAAATTGTTTCCTTCCATGGTGGCTGTAAAACTGCTGCCTGAGTCAGGTGCATCCCTCCACCAAAATGGTGGACCAACCCTGTCTAGAAGCCATGGGTTTAATGTTCATGCAGGAATAGAACAAGTCCTCCTGAGGGACACTCTGAGGGGCCACCATTGGCAGGAAGCCCAATCCCACTATCTCTCGCCCTGATTTATTGGGAGGGGAAGCAAGGACAAGATGGCAGGAAGCAGTGATTAACTCAGACACTGAAGGACAAAAAATGCTTTCTGACCACCCACTGCATCCCAGACTGACAAACTCCCAATGGTCCCATCACAAAGAAAGAGGGGTGAATAGTAACCTGTTCCAAGGTCATCTCTCCTGTAGTTTCTTCCATGGAAAAGGAATTCAGTGTATATTCTTCTCTCTCCCTATGTTTGGACATATGCACACCTGCAAAAAGCACAAAAGGAGGGGTTTTACATTAGCACACATTTATACAGTATTCTATGAACTGCTGAAAAGACAATTAAGTGGCTCTGAGAGCAAGACAAAATAAATAGAGAGCGTAATAATTTGGGCACATAGTGAGATAACATGAGTCATTGGAAGAGATGATGATGGTCAGTAAAGTGGAAGGCAACAAGAAAAGAGGAAAGTGCACTACAGGTAGATTGACTTAAGGAAGCCAGAATGTTGTGCTTGCAAGAGATGGTTGAGCCTGTTCATAGACGGTTCTCTTGGAAGTCTCTCATTTAACCAATTTTCTATATAGTTCCTTCTTTATTCATCAGAAAAACAAAATTGCTCTAGCTAGGATATTAACCACAAGATTTAATCCTAAAACAGGGTGGGAATCATGTGGTTTCCCAAGAGTTAGGTAAGGTAAAGGTATTCCCCAATGACAAGATTGTCAAGTCATGTACAACCGTAGGGGGCAATGCTCATCTCCGTTACTAAGCCGAAGAGCCAGCATTGTCAGAGACTACTCTGTGATCATGTAACCAGCAGGATTGCACAGAATGCTGTTTACCTTCCCACCGAGATGGTCCCTATTTATCTACTTGCATTTGCATGCTTTCGAACTGCTAGGTTGGCAGAAGCTGGGACTAGTGACAGGAGCTCACCCCATCATGCAGCACCTGGGCCTTGAACTGCCAACCTGACGATCTTGCAATCAATAGAGTCAGCGTTCCCAAGGATTGGTGGAATACAACTCCCTGAATCCCTTACCGATTTGTTATGCTGTCAAAGGGGCAGATGGGAGCTGTAGTCCTTCAACATCTGAAGGGCCACAGGATGTCCACACTAGTTCAAAGAAAATAAATTATATGCAGTGAAGGAAAGGTTTCAGAGGCAGCCTGGGATGAGAAGTGTGGAAAGAGCTTCAGCACCAGAGTTGGTCTTCTTTTCCTGGAACAGATGCATATATATTCACACAGAGCCTCCCAAGAGCCATTACTATCCATCAGCCTCCATGGAAAGGAGCTGGGTGCCAAGCGGGCCTTTATTCATCTAGTCAAGGTGTTTTTGCCTGGGATCTTCTGAAAGGGATCCTGCCAAGGATGCAGATGCAAAGTTTGCAGAATGAACACAGAGAGAAGACCAACAAAGAGATTGCTGCCATCAGCTGCTCTTTGTCCTCTAAGAGTTAAATACACAGCAAGCTAGTGTGGCGAGGGAGAGGGAGGAAATGTTAACATGAGGGGAAGAATAGAAACCTTGCACTCTCTCCCCATTTCCAGAAGGAGAAAGTGGATGAAGCAAGAGAAAAAGGTCAGGGGGCAAGAAAGTGGGGAGATGATGATGGCAGAAAAGGAGAGATGCCCCAAATGGGTTTGCTTTATGAGGGTGGCTAAGCAGGAGAAAAATGGGGGAGTGGATGCCTTGAAGGTCAGCAAGAATGTGATTCTCTTTTATCCCCCTTCCAAATACTGTGGCCCCATGGAGATTCCAAGAGGTGAGAAGAGGTGCCTCACAACTGGAGAAGCCTCGATACCTTTGGAGGGGAGAGAAGAGGTGCTACTTAGCTTCCACAACCCCAAGGCTCCCTCCTTAGGGAAGATTCCCTAGCCCACAGCCCACCATTGTCACCACAAGGAGGTCTCTTCCCCTTCCTTCATTCACGCATAAACCAAATTTGGGTGTCCTCCATCCCCACTGCCTTTTCTCTCCAGCCGCTTCAAGGCATCTACCTACCCTGCCAAAGGAATCCAGAAGGACCTCTTATTCATGACTGGCCAACAGTCAAACCCACCAGCCTTCTAGAATCCCATTCAGACACTCGGCTAATTGCCACCCCCTCCCAACAGAACGTACCATATTACATTTACTATACATTACATACATATCCGTTTCCTTGCCTTAATTTTTCTGAGAAACAACTACATTTTTTATAAAAGCCCATAATGTCAAATAGGCCCATTTTTGTGTTACCCAAAAAGCTGGGGTCCTGGAAAGGAACCCACAAATAGTATTTAATATAGGAATTAATTTAGGTCAGTTACAATATACTTTTGGTTGGGGCAAAATTCACCCTGGGATCTTAACCCTTTTTATACTAGGTCCAAATCTCACAGAACTCCAGAGGGAATTCCAAATAGATTTTGTAGTTTTATTAGGGCAATAGTCAACATATGCATGCACACTTGCTCTCTATCACACAAAAGCAAGCAAAGCAGCTTCATTTATATACTGCTTCATACTATGCAGTGTCTAAGCAGTTTACAACTGTAAGCTCATTGCCCCCCGACAGTTGGGTACTCATTTTAGTGACCTCGGAAGGATGCAGGCCTGAGTCAAGCCTGAGCCCTGGCTAATTTTGAACTCGCAACCTTGTGGTTTATGAGTGAGTGGCTGCAGTACAGGCATCTAACCACTGCGCCACCAGGGTTTCAGTGGCACACACATAAAAACTAACGAAGCAAAGGTGGGAGAAGGGGGAATGTGGAGGCCTTGCTAATGGTGATACTGTACCAATCCTGAAGCTTCCAATTCGTGGACTTCCATAATGAAGATGACTCAATAGCCGCCATGGCAAGTGGGGTGGCTGGTTTAGAGAAATCTAGAAATCAGTCTGTCCTGCTTCAGACTAAACAAAATTGCTAGTGTACAGGCAGTGATATTTATACTTAAAATTATATCCCAAGGAAGTAATCTTGGAATGAATGGATTACCTATGCTATGTTGTTGCGAGATGGTATGTTTATTTTATACCTTAATTTTATTCTATATTTTAATTGTTTTAGTTTAATATCTTTTTAGGGGTGGGTGGGTTTGGGTATTGATGTACCTATTGGTGTTTTTAATGTTGTAAGCCACCCCAATTGTGCTGCAGAGGGGCGGAATAGAAATAATTGTTGTTATTATTATTATTACCTACCTCACTGCTAAATGGCATTTCCGGGAGAGAAGAATGTTGGCGAAAATATTTAAAAACAACTGCGAAAATATTTTGATTGACAGGTGGCATCATATCCTGTGGGATTGCCATAGAATACTGAGTCAGACATGGCATGATGCAAACTTACTGTAAAGGTTGTGTCATGCTGTGTGGCACCAGATTATGACTCATAACCAACACAGTATAGAGGTGGACCAGGTCACATGTGGATTGGTGTAGATTGGTCTGGTGGATTGTTGTGAGTTAGTTGAATGAATTGTTGACATACAACAGACGGAGAATTTGATGACGTCAGAGAAGAGAGTTTGTAAATATTTGTATTATATTGCAATTCAAGATAAAAAACCTCCAAGGACCTGGATGAAGTCATTTGTGTCTGTGAGTTATTTTTTCATTGTCAGTGCATTGCCAAAATAGCTATATCTGGATTTTTGTTTTCATACTCTGCTGTTATTGTTGAGCTGCATCTAGGTACATCATCTTCAGATCACACTGAAAGGTGGCTTGTGAAACAGGAAGAGTTAAGAAAGAGCCAACAAAGAATGGTTGGGAGATTAAGGAAATGTTTGGAGAACTGGTGTGAGCATCTTAGACAAAGGAAAATTCCTACTACTGGAAAAGACCCCTTTGTCTGTGTATGCACAACCACCTTCTTCGGTCAGAATCCCATCATCGCCCTCTATAGCAAAAGATATTATGCTGATGTATTTGAGTGATCTCACTGTGGTGGGTGCTCTTGCTTCCTCCCTTGCTAAATGAACCAGATTTCCAAATATGGTATGGCCAGTTTTCCGTAGTGGGGGAAAGTAGTCATTAAGTGGTCATATTAAGTAGTCATTAAATATGAGAGGGGTGACCCGGGGGTCATAGTTGCTTTGCACCTACCGACATCACTAGATGGCGGAGGAGATAGTGTTTAGCCTCTGCAGAGATAGGGCCTTAACATGGGGAGAGAGAAACAGAGTCCCATCCCTCTTTGAAGGGGAAAGTGAGTGCTGTGGCTCTTTTTTGCAGGGCAAAGAGTAAGAAAAGGGTCTGGAGGAGACAGATTTGATACTCCCACTCACCTCTAGTTCTCTCATGACCTTCAGAGTGGGCATTGCCTTGTGGCCAGTGCTGGAGGAAGACTGAATAGGAAGATAGAGATGCCTATTTTTCTCTCCTCTGGTGTCAGACAGAAAAGTGTTCCCAGACTCTTCACCATTTTGATCGTACTCCTCTGGAATCAAAATACTTTTGACTAGTATCAAAATACTTTTGACTTCCTTTTTTGACCAGAAGGTGGCCTCATAATACTGTTTAAGTATTTGAAGGGGTGTTCTATTGAGGATGGAGCAAACTTGTTTTCTACTGCTCCAGAGACAGGAATGGAACAATGGATGCAAGCTACAGGAAAACAAGATTCTCCCTAAATATTGCTGTCAATAGCTCTTGACAGCAAGAGCTATTCGACAGTGGACTACATTGCCTCGGAGAGTGTTGGACTCTCCTTCTTTTGAGGTTTTTAAACAGAGGCAGGATGGCCATCTCTTGAGGGTGTTTTGATTGTGTCTTCCTGAATGACAGGGGGTTGGACTGGATGGCCCTTGTGGTCTCTTCCAACTCTGTGATTTTATGATAACCCAAGAGGATGACGTCGCCTTTTCGAGTACATCATGAGACAAAGAGGCACATGAAGTGTTTGTTTCAAAATGGGCCACTACTGACTGGTCAGCTTGATGTTGATGAAAAGAATATTATGTATTCATCGTAAGAATACCTATTAAGAGACATCAGGGTTTCTAAAAAGCAAATCATACCACATGAATCCTTTTGGACTTTGGATTTGAGGAAAAGTTTAGTGAAACTATCATGGAAGTTTATGATACAGAAGCACAACTTATGATAAATGGAGAGAAATCAAGAAAATTGAGAATGAAAAGTGGAGTAAGGCAGGGATGTCCACTTTCCCGCTTATTAGTTATATTAGCAATGGAACTGTTTGCAAATACGCTTAGGGAAGCAGAAGAGATAAAGGGATATAAAATAGGCAAATAAGAGATAAAGATGAATGTATTGGTGGATGATGCTCTGATAATGACGCAGAAACCATGTCAAGCTATGATCAAATCATTAGAAATATTTCAGAAATTTTAAAAAATACCTGGGCTTAAATTTATCATAATTTAATAATATATAATATAATACTAATATCAGACATAGTGTTTATGAACACTGATTGGTGGGAACAAAAAGAAATTCAAATGATGGCCCAAAACACATGGGCCAAATAAAGCAGCTTCTGGCTGCTTTGGGAGTATGGTGTTTAGATGACGCATACCCTCAAACTGTCCAGAGGCCACTCCAAGACAGTACTAAGGCGGCAAGAGCCAGATCTTGGAAGGAGGCTATGTGGTCACTGCGGTCCCAGTCCAATTGGGGCCAGAGGCCACTCCTTCAGCCTCAAATCAGGATTGAAATTGGAGATTAAAAATATGAGATATTTAGGTGTAAACATATCAATTGAGTTAACACTGTACAAGGAAATTATAATCAAATGTGGAAAATAATAATACTCAAATCTCAAAATGGCCCAGTAAAAACTACAAAATGCTAACAAAAATTAGGATATTTAAAATGATGGTATTACCATTTTTTAAAATTTATTTCAAACTATCCCAAAAATAATCTCGAGTAAAGTTATGAAGAAATGGGATAGAGCAATATTAAAGTCAGGAAATAAAAAAGTAAGATTATCTAAGGCATTATTATATGAGCATCAAAAAAATGGAGGATGGGGGTGTTCCCTCGCTTGAATTATATTTTTTTAATTTATTTTTTGAAAAAGTTTTATTAGTTAAAACTTAAAAACACATTCATAACATACATTTCACTTCTTGTAATACATAAGTATCACTTGTTATTAAATAATTGCATTAAATTTAGCCATCATAAATTATATTCCAGATATATCCAAGCATTTCAAGTTGCAGAGAGGTACTTTATCTCATTACCTCAATTACTTATTATTCTATTAAACTCGATATCATAATTCTTGAATTATATTTTGAGGCGATTCAATTGTTAAGAATGGTAGAGATGGAATAAAATCAAAATATAAATTGGGTTAAATTAGAAAGCCAGAGCAACTAAATGGAGTATATTTCTATTTTCCAGGGGGGAAAATATGGGAAAAGAAAGATAGAGAGAAAATAATTGGTCATGTGATGGTGAATTATAAAATATGGAAGTGGCTTAAAAATTGGGTATATAAAACTGGAAATGGTTATCAATACAATATTTAAGTAGGAATAATAATTTTGGATCAGAATGAATTGTTAGAAGAAATAATTTTAAAAGAGTTAGAAGATGGAAACAGATTAATAGGGAAAATTTATAAGATTATGTTAACAACCCAATTTAGAATGGTTCAAGGATTGACAATGAACTGGGGAAAAGATTTATTGATAGATACAGACAAAATTAAAATTTGGCTACAAGAAATTATTAAAATTAAAAATACAAATGTAAAAGACAAAGAAATGAAAATGATTGAAAAATAGTACAGGATCATATCAATTAGCATTTATAAATGATAAATTCCAATCAAAATGTTGGCATGGATGTGGAGCTAGGGTTTTTTATCTATTTATGTGGTGGGAATGCCCATTTGTTCAAGAATTTTGGACAGAAATTAAGGAACAGATAAATATAGTATTACGAATAGAGATACAATTAAGCAAAAACATTTTTTTGTTTAACTCTTTAATTTAGGGTAATTAGGATTGGACAGTAATCAAAGATACTGTATGTAACAAAACAAATTTTAAAATCCACCCATGCAGCGATTGCTTTTGGATGGAAAAAGAAATCTAATTGGAACAGGAGAAGTCGCAGCACACTGGAGGAGGCCAAATGTTGTCCCCATCTTCAAAAAGGAGGGAAAAAAGAGGATCCCAACAATCATTGGCCAGTTAATCTGACATCAAGACCAGGAAAGATTCTAGAGCAGATAAACAGAGAGTCTGTGAATATTTAGAAGGGAATGCCATAATCACAAAAAGTCAACATGGGTTTTTCAAAAACAAGTCATGCCAGACTAATCTGATATATTTTTTTTTATAAAATGATCAGCTTGGTAGATGAAGGGAATGTTGTAGATATAGCATATCTTGATTTCAGTAAGGCCTCAGACAAGGTCTCTCATAATATTCTTGCAGACAAGCTAGTAAAATGTGGGCTAGCCAATACTATTACATGGATTTGTAATTGGTTGACCAACCGAACCCAAAGGGTGCTCAACAATGGTTCCTCTTCATCCTGGAGAAAAGTGACCAGTGTGGTGACACAGGATTCTGTCCTGGGCCCAGTGCTATTCAACTTCTTTGTCAATGACTTGGATGAAAGGATAGAGGGCATGCTTATCAAATATGCAGATGACACCAAATTAGGAGGAGTAGCTAGTAACCCAGAGGAGAGGATCAAAATTCAAAATGACCTGATTTGATCAACAGTGAGAAATGTAAGGTAATGCACTTAGAGAGAAACAATGAAATGTGTAGATATATGATGGAGGACACCTGGTTGGACAACTGTACATGTGAAAGTGATCTAAAAGTCCTAGTTGACCAAAAGTTGAACATGAGTCAACAGTATGATGCGGTAGCTAAAAAGGTCAATGCAATTCTAGGCTGCTTCAATAGAAGTGTAGTGTCTAGATCAAGGGAAGTAATAGTGCCATTCTACTCTGCTTTAATCAGGTCTCATCTGGAATATGGTGTCCAGTTCTAGGCACCACATTTCCAAAAGGATGTTGACAAGCTGGAGCATGTCCAAAAGAGGGCAAACCAAAATGGTGAAGGGTCTGAAATTCTTCCATGATTCTGTGATTCTATGAAACCATGCCCTATGAGAAGAGACTTAAGAGACATGGGTATGTTTAGCTTGGAGAAGAGACAGTAAGGGGTGATATGATAGCCCTGTTTAAGTATTTGAGGGGGTGTCATATTGAGTTTGGAGCAAGCTTGTTTTCTGCTGCACCAGAGAATAGGACCTGGAACAATGGATACAAGCTACAAGAAAAGAGATTCTACCCAAACATTAGGAGGAACCTCCTGACATTAAGAGCTGTTTTGATAGTGGAACACACTCCCTTGGAGCATGGTGGAGTCTCCTTCTTTGGAGGATTTTAAGCTGAGGCTGAATGGCCATCTGTCGGGGGTGCCTTGATTGTGTATTCCTGCATGGCAGGGGGTTGGACTCGATTACCCTTGTGTTCTCTTCCAACTCTGTCATTTCTCCCAATGGAAACAGTACTCAACCTGGGGAAAATGGAGCAGATGATGCAGTAGGGGAATCGGAATAATCATCATAAATCATAGGTTTGGAAGAAACAGAATAAAAACATTTCAAATTTTATATGGACAGGTAAAAAACCAAGAGTTAAAATGAAGTTACTGCAGAATGAAACAATTAGAGGAGAAATTAATTGAAATTATATTATTACACATGTGCTTTAAATTGGATGTTGGGTTGGATAAAGCTAGGAACATTATAATTGGAAGGCTCCGAAATAAGATATGGATGGCATGGATATATGTTTTACGATAAATTAAAAGTAAATAAAGACTTTAAAGACCATTTTATAAGGAAATCTCTATTAAGAATCTGGATGAAAGTGAAATCGCAATGGTGTAGCTGTATACTGAATTGGGTGTCTATTAATGAGGCTTTGTTTAAAAGAAAAGAACTTCATAAAGATAAATGGGTAACATGCAGATTTAACAAAAATAGAACAAAATTAGGAAAAAATGAAAATGGAAGAACTGTTAGCAGAAACTTATAATTGCAATTGGTTTGTATATCACCAAATAATGGAACGATTTAGATATGAAATTGTTTGGAATTGGAAAAGTTGATCCTGATTTTAACAAAATAATAGAAGCTGAGGGCAACCATCAGAGTTCAAAATTATACTTCATTTGTTGAACTAGTTAGAATATCTTCATACGTAAGCCATATGTAAAAATCAAACTAATGAAAGAACTTAATAAAGAAGGATTTGGGATACAATGGTTAGGATGCCTTCAAATAAAAGAAAGATTTAAAAAAGATATGGCAAATATTGGAATAGAATCAGAAAAAAGTGTTAGAAAAAATTATGGAGAAAGGGGAAAAACATGATAACTAGTAAGGCCTTTGAGAAGGTTTCCCATGACATTCTTGCAAACAAGATGGTTAAAATGTGGGCTAGACAAAGTAAATGTTACATGGATTTGTAATTGGTTGACTGGCCAAACCCAAAGGGTGCTCAACAATGGCTCCTTTTCAACCTGGAAAGAAGTGACCAGTGGGCTGCCACAGGGCTCTGTCCTGGGCCCAGTGCTATTCAACATCTTCATCTTTATCAATGACTTGGATGGCAGTATTGTTTAATTCCTTTTTAAGGGGTGGGGGGGCTGTGGGATTTGGATGGTATTTTAACATTGTATGATGTTTTTAAATTGTTGTGAGCCGCCTCGATTGCGTGACAGAGAGGTGGGATATAAATAAAAATTATTATTATTATTATTATTATTATTAGGGGCATAGTTATCAAATTTGCAGACGACACCAAATTAGGAGGCATAGCTAATACCCCAGAAGACAGGATAAAATTCAAAATGACTTGAACAGTCAAGAGACACACAGTAAAAGATGATCACACAAGTTCAGACACTGAAGATGAGAGGGGTAGAACAGTCACTTTCATCCCTCGACACAGTCAGAGTGTCAGAAAAGCTCCAGATAGATTTGTAGTGCAGGAAGCAAGAATTTGCACTGTCATGGAGGAGCCTCAGGGTTTTGAAGAGTTGCAAGAGTTTCCTGTTCAGGAAAAGGATCAGTGGTACCGGGCATTGGACCAGGAATTTGATTGTCTTGTGAACAAAGGTGTTTTTGAATTTGTGGATAGACCTAAAGATAAAAAGGTGATTGGCTGTAGGTGGGTGTATAAGAAAAAGGAGATGCCGGATGGTAGTCTCAAGTACAAGGCAAGGCTAGTGGCAAAGGGATTTGCACAGCAACGATTTGACAGTTTTGACAAGACATTTTCACCCACAGCCAAGCCAGAGAGTTTGAGACTGGTGTTGGCACTGGCACCCAGGAGAGGATTATTAGTACAGCGTTTTGACTTTGAAACAGCCTATCTAGATGCCAATTTAGATGAGGAAGTGTTCATGGAGCAGCCTTCTGGTTTTGAGGAGGACAGTGTCAAGAAAGTATACAGATTAAGGAAAGCTTTATATGGACTAAAGCAGAGTGCCAGAGCATGGAATCTGTGCATACATGATGAGTTAGTGAAATTGGGGTACACAAGGAGTGTTGCAGATGCTTGTGTTTACACCAAGGGTGAGATTGTGTTGGTCATTTATGTTGATGATTTATGCGTGGCTGCTAAATCACAACAGGAAATTCAGGAGGTTAAAAAGGAATTGTCTAAGAAATTTGTTTTGAAAGACTTGACAGTGGTGATTGTTTGTTGAGCCAGAGTAGAAAAATAGAGAGGCTGATTGAAAAATGTGGGTTACAGAATGCCAAGACTATTAAAACCCCAATGTCTGCTGGTTATGTTTCTGGAGAAACAACAAGGCATTTTGAGAACGCAGATTTGTTGGGAGTTTGCTATTTTTGTCGAATAACATGAGGCCAGATATTTCTTTTGCGGTCAGTTACTGGGCTGGTAATTAAATTCAGTGAAAGCCCAAAAATCTTGAAAAGTGAAAAACAAAACCATGTGGCTCAATTTTTAAGCCACTTCCATATTTTAGCAGAGTTCGCAGCATTGAATGAAATTGTGAGGTGCAGTGGATTGAGCAGCTTTTGGAGGACCTTGGAGAAAGGTACAGGACTCCAGTGCAGATTTTTGAGGACTCACAGTCATGCATAGCTATGGCAGAAACTGAAAATTTGAGGTCAAGGACCAAATTATGTAGGTGTGAGGTACCAGAATGTGCGTAAGATGGTACAGAAAGGTGTGATGAGACTGAGTTACATTGAATCAGAAAGGAACATAGCTGATTTGTTTACAAAAACACTGACTGTGGAGAAACACGAGAGGTTCACACAATTAGTTGGGATGACACCATAGATGACATAAATCTTTTCTTTTCGGAGGGGCTTGTCAGAGAAATGCTTGATGGGACTTGCAGTCAGGCTGGAAATGTAAAAGATGTATGGGACAAAATTTTCCTATGAGAAGAATTCAGAAAAACATGGTTCAGGCAGACAAATAACAGGTGTCATGCCAGACAATAACAAAGGAGCCAGCACTAGTGTGTTTTGGGAACAGGACACATTGTAACCAAAACACACTACGTAAACATGTTATGTCACATGGACAAGGACGTCAGCAACATGGGTTGGGCTGTAGGTCTGGGAAAGAGGGACTCAGCCAATCATTGTGGATTGACACACCTAAGTGAGTGGTAGCTTGTGAAAATAACAATAATGCTTTGTCCATGTGGGGGGAGAGAGAGAGAGGCTTGGAAGGTTCTAAACGTGTTCCACAGTTTAATGTGTTGCAAGATCTGTTTCTGTAAATAAACTAGTGATGTAAATATATCTAGTTGTAGAATAAAGATAGTGTTCTTAGACTACAACTGGTGTGTTTCCTGACTGCTGGTAAGGCTGGAGAGCTGAGGCAGTGTCATCTGGATCCAGAGGAAGAAGTCTGGAATCATGCAGGAAAAGACTGTCAGCTTTTCCTAACAACTCTGCTGTTTGGTAACTGCAACACAGATCATCCACCATTCACTGACATAGGGAGCTGTGGATGTTTAGCCTGGAGAAGAGAAGGTTAAGAGGTGATATGATAGCCATGTTTAAATATTTGAAGGGATGCCATATTGAGGAGGGAAAAGGTTGTTTTCTGCTGCTCCAGAGACTAGGACCCAGAACAATGGGTGCAAGCTCCAGGAAAAGAGATTCCACCTCAACATTAGGAGGAACTTCCTGACAGTGAGATCTGTTCGACAGTGGAACACATTCCCTCGGAGTGTGGTGGAGTCTCAGTCCTTGAAGGTCTTTAAGCAGAGGCTGGATGGCCGTCTATCAGGGATGCTTTAATTGGGAGTTCCTGCATGGCAAGAGGTTGGACTGGATGGCCCTTGTGGTCTCTTCCAACTCTATAATTCTATGATTCTAGACTATATAAGATGATACTTGACGTCTACTTAAAAGAAGAATCGATAAAAAACTGTATGATAAAATGGATGCAAGATATCAGAGAAAATATCATGCTAGAGACCTGGGAAGAAGTATGGTTAAAAAACTTAAAGTTCATGAAGAGCACTTATTTAATTGAAAACTATTACAAGATGCTTTATAGATGGCATATGTCCCCTGAAAAATTGGCTAAGCTAAATGGCAAAGCAGAAGGCACGTGTTGGAAGTATGGCCAAAACAAAGCTAATTTATTTCACATGTGGTGGGAATACAAGACGGCAATGGATTTCTAGGAACTGATTCATATAAGAATACAAAAAACCTTTCAAATTACATTTAATAAGGATCCTAAACTGTACCTATTGAATATAACAGCAGAATTGAAAAGCAAAACAAGTAAGGAAGAAATGGATGTTATTCTTTATATGATTACAGCCGCGCGAATATCATTTGCAAAATATTGGAAAGAGATAAAGGAGAATTTAGAGAAAGATTGGCTGACAATGGACAAATTGACAATGATAATAAAAGATAAATTGCACCAACAATACTGTGCCAAATGGAAAAAAATAGAGGTTTTATGGAAGTAATTATAGAAACGGTATAGAACAGGGGTAGGCAACCTTTCCCCTTTAAGGGCCGAAGGACTTCGGCTCCCAGAATCCCAGGAGCTATTGGCTAACATGGGACTATTGGCCAACATGGCTGAGGCTTCTGGGAGCTGAAGTCCCTCGGCCCTTAAAGGGGAAAGGTTGCCTACCCCTGGTATAGAAAAAGGTGTCTAAGAGATATAAATCCAGTTAGAATAAGGCAAAGATGAAAGCAATATAGCAATTGAATACAGACATACAGTATTGAGATTTATTGAAAAACACTGCTGAAATAGTACAAGGAGCAGGAGAATTTACCGTATGTGATTCTAAAAAGATTTAATTTCCTCTTTTCCTTTTTATCTTCTTTCTTACTTTTTTTCCCTTTTCTTTCTAATTATGACAAACCAAAACTTCAAGCAAGGCTGTATAAGCTTCTATTCGCGTCTCTGTTAAAACCATCGAAATCCTTCTCGAGGCAAAAATGAAATGTATATAGCACTATTTTAAAACAATAAAAAATAAAAAGTGATGACCTTTATGGTAGAAAAATGGGGCAAACTGGGCAAATATGGGAACAAACGTAGATTTCTAAATACTAAGGGTTCAACGGTATGAAGTCAACTTTAAACACATATATAATATTTGTGCACAGTAATAAATCTACAAGGTGATTAAATCCTTTGAATTAGCTAACATCTAAGTAGTTCAATATGCTTTTATCCTCATATATATTAGTGGATAAGAAAAAGAAAAAATGGAAAAAGAAATATGTTGTTACATGGTATACATTTACAATAAATCTTCATTATACAAAGAATTGTCTTTTTGGGAAAAAAAAAGGAATTAAAAAAAAACCCTTTAGGGAAACAACCTTCCTTCCCCCAACAAGTGACCACCAGAAGACAAAATCCCTTGTAACATACATGTAACATTTCACAGACAAAAACTAGGACACACGTGGCCAAACAACATCAGTGTGCAATTAAGATAGCAAAACTTATTAATGAGGAAGAAAACACAAACTAAGACAGGCTACGGCAGTTTGCCTTTGACTGAGCCTACTGTGAAGAGCAAGACTCTGTCCCTCTTCTCCTCTTCACCATGCTGACTTAATGACTGTATTTTGTATTTTTAACTCAGCTCTCAGCAACTGAAGCCAGGACAAAGGACAGAAAAACTGGGACATTTTAAAAGCAGCTGAAAAAGTAGGAGAACAGAGGATTAACTGGGACTGTCAATGCCAAATCTGGACAGCTGCAGGGTATATAGCATGCTGGGATTGCAGACAAATATTTAAGTCAGCAGCTATTAAGTCTGGCAGAAATGAATACATGACAGCTAAGGTTGTAGTCTACCAAAATAAATAAATTCAAAATTATATAAATTGTTACTGAATTCTGAAATGGAGGAAGAATAAAAGAATGCATAATTAAATGGACCAAGGATTTGGGACAAAGTATTAATTTGGAACAACGGGAAAGGAATTGGTTTAAAAGATTAAAATACATGTTGAATTATGATTTAAAAGAAAATCTATACAAGACACAATACAGATGGTATGTTACACCATATAAGTTAGCAAAAATGAGCAAAAATGTCAAAAATTTATGTTGGAAATGTGAAGAAGAAACAGGCACTTTCTATCAAATTGCGTGGTTATGCAAAAGGGCAAAAGAATATTGGAATATGATACATAGTGAAGTAAAGAAAATTTGGAAAATGTGCAGATCTTAAATGGATCCTAAAATTATATGATTATAGATAGATAAATTTACACATTTGCTAAAAAAAGAAATCATTACACAGTTTTAAGATAGATTGGGAACCATTGATTAACTACTTAAAATGAGTACAAATATGATTATTGGTTTTGAATGAGAAGAATATTCAATTTAAAGAATAAGAGATAATTAGAAAAAGGATTGAATCATGTGAATAAGGAAAGTGAAGAAAATACATAAACATTGAGTCAAAATGGTAGAGAAGATACTGATGTTAAATAAAGCAGAAAAATTATCAGGAATCCAAAAAAGATCAGGAAGGAAATTGTATGTTATTGTTATTGTTTTATATTATATTGATGTCTTCCATTGTGTTGTGATTGATTTTTATTTTAAGAAAAAACAACAATAAAAGATATTTTTTAAAATACCCTTGGATGTACTTCATCTGGTCCTGGAGACTTAAATTCATTTTGATTAACCAAATATTCCTGTACTGTACTCTTATTCTGTGCTGTATTTCCCCAACTGTGTCCTCTGCTCCATTTTCCTCAGGTTGAGCACACTTTTCCTTTTGTAAGACGCCTGAGGCAAAGAAGGTGTCAGGTAGTTCTGCCTTTTCTCTGTCCCGTTAGCTTTTTGCCATCTTCTCCACAGAATGGACCTACCATTTCCTTCTTCCTTTTGCTACGGACATAACCAAAGAAGCCCATTTTTGTTCTTTTTAACCCCTCTAGCAAGCCTGAACTAATTCTGCGCTTTAGCTTCTCCGGTTTTACCCCTACACGTTCTAGCTACTTGTTTGAATTCCTCTTTGGTGATTTCCCCTTTTTTTCATTTCTTATACATGTCCTGTTTAAAACTTTGCTCATTTGAAAGATCTTTAGTCATCCATCCTGGTTTCTTGAGATGCCTCCCATTTTTCCTCCTCACTGGAACTGTTTGAAATTGTGTCTTGCATTGCCCTTAGGGTCTTTTCCAGAGGACAGGATCAAAATTCAAAATGATCTTAATAGATTAAAAAATTGGGCCAAAACTAACAAAATGAATTCAACAGAGAGAAATGTAAGGTACTGCACTTAGGCAGAAAAAAAGAAAAAGAAATGCACAGATATAGGATTGGGAACACCTGGTTGGGCAACTGTATGTGTGAAAGTTATCTAGGAGTCCTAGTAGACCACAACTTGAACGTTGAATTTCATAGGGTTTTCTTAGGGAAGGAATAATCAAAGGTAGCTCTGACAGGTGGTGGACAATAAATGGCTGGGTTCACAGGAGAAAATGTGTCAGAAAGACAACAAAGCATGTGATGTGTTGGTCCTTGCCTTGGTTACATGTTAGTACAGGGGTAGGCAACCTGTCCCCTTTAAGGGCCGAGGGACTTCAGCTCCCAGAAGCCTCAGCCATGTTGGCCAATAGCTCCAGGAATTCTAGGAGCTGAAGTCCCTCGGCCCTTAAAGGGACAGGTTGCCTACCTCGTGTTAGTATTTCTTACAAACAACAGTGTTAAGTCCAAGAATAAAGGCACCAGATCCAATCTTGGAAGCCCTGGTTAGTACTTGAATGGGAGACTGCCAACAAATATACCAGGCACTGTAGGATATATTTCAGAAGAAGGAATTGGCAAAACTACCTTTGAGTATTTCTTGCCTAAGAAAACCCTATGAAATTCAATGGGTTTCCGCAAGTCAACAGGCGACTTAAAGGTGCACACACACACACACACACATTCATAACGCATTGGTGCTTAAGACTTTTCTTTATACAGTTGCCCCTCCATTTTCATGGACTTCAAGTCTGCTTCCCTCGCCCGTTCGTGGGCAGGAAACGGAGGGGGATAAAATGAGGGGTGCGCCTCTCGGGCACACATCCCCATTCAAGCCTATGGGGCTTGAATATTTGTGGTTTTCCATTTTCATGACGGGAGGGGTCTGGAATGGATCCCCCACAAAAACGGAGGGACAACTCTATAGTCATACTTGTATCTATTCTCAGTATAGCTTTAGTGCCCTTTTGTGACAGGAACTGGAGGGCAGGGAGTGGAGGTGATTTGCAAAGCTCTGAAAGCCAAAGAGTGAGGTTGTTTTTTTCCATTTGGCTGGAGACCCTTAGTTCACACTGCTATTCCTCTCTTCCAAAGGTTTCTCTCACCACTGTTGACTGGTAGTCTGGAGGTTAAGCATATTAATAGATGGCTGCACAGGCAAATATGAGTACTCTGAGAGCAACTGATCTGCTCTCAACAACATCAGATAGACTGAAGAGAGTCAGGACTGAGGCCGTGGCATTGAAGAGGAGGGCGGACCCCTTTTGTGACTCTTACATGCCACCTGTTCAATGACAGCAGAACCTTTGGGATAAATTAAATGGAGAGGTCAGCAGCTCACTCTTCTGGCTGAGAGAAGAAAATGATGGCCACAATCCCTGGTTAGAGATGTGATTCCCAATAGTCCATTGTGATGCATTACACTGTCACCCTCTTGCTGTTCCTGCTTCTTTTCTCACCAATGATGCCACCAATGATGCTACCTCTTTCCATTTCCCCCATTTTGCTTTCATACCCCCACCTACCAAGGCTGGACAAAAAAACACCACCATACCTGTGTCATGTGTGAGCATAATAACATAATTCCCAACTTCAGCCAAGGGTGGGTCCCATTTCAGCAGGGTTTCTGTTGGGGTAACGTTCATGGCAGTCAAACTCTCTGGATTATCCATGGCTGGAAAAGGTGCAAAAAAAAAAAGGCAAGGGAGTCGGCATTTACTTATTTCATCCATTACTCACAGATCAGGACAAAGAAATCAAAACAAAGGAACAGCTTAAAGCTATACAGACATCTGAAGATCTCAGTACAGAAACAATAGACAACTAGTGTACCACACGTCAGCAATTCACTCTTGTTTCAAATTCAGTTCAGCAGCGGCTATCCAAATTGCAATGTTACACAGGAAAGAAATTAATGTTGCTGTTGTTTTGAATAAGCAAGACCAAATATTTTTATGGCTGTAGGTCCTGAATAATCAGCCAAATGAGAATGGGTAGAGCAGCCACATTCATGATCTATGTATCTGCCTCATTCACATACACACCAGGAAGTGAGGTTTGGTTTTTTACATCAATAGTTATCTGACCTCTCCACAGCCCACTGCTTCCCCCCCACACACTTTTTTTCCAGTCCAGCTCTGACTGGCTATGAGCTAGATTGGGGGTGGCAATGAAGGAAACTGTGGAAGGTGGAAAAGTAAGAGGAGGAGGATTAATCTGCATGCCCATTTAAACAGACTACCCACCCCTCTGGTTCCCATGTGAGTGAGGTGTTCACATGAACACAGGAAAACAGGGCTGCCCAGTGTGTGCCTGTGCCAAACCAATGGGAGGGGGGCAAACCCCAGGGACTACTACAACCACTGCCCATACCCAGGGTCCCCTGGGCACATAACTAAGGACTTTATCCCAGACTTACCTGACAGTCATGGGTGAAACACTATTTGGGTGGTGACAAGACTTATTTTCTAAACAAGTGCACTTTGTGGGCTGCAAAGGTTTGCCGACAGTGGCCAAGCTGGCAGACTTGTTCATCATCCATATTTATAGATTACACAGGCTGCCCACTAAGATTGTGAGTGATCGCAGTAGCCCGTTCACCTCTCAATTTTGGAAGGTGTTACAAAAAAACCTGGGGGTTCAACAGGCGATGAGCACCTTTCATAACTCCCAAAGGGATGGGCAGACGGAGAAAGGTAATTTTACTTTGGAACAATAGTTGAGGTGCTGCATTAATTATCTGCAGGATGGCTGGTTTGATCTATTGCCCCATGCAGAGGTGGCATTTAATGGGGCTATAAATCAAAGCATGGACATTCACTATTTGAAATTGTCTATGGCTATGAACAAAAGACACTCCCCTCACTGATAGCGGAACCGACAGACTCAGTACTGCTGACACAATGGATTACAAAAATCAGGGAGGCTTGGCCTGGAATAGTAAGCACCTTGGATGAGGCAAAAAGGGACTATAAAAAAGTTGCAGACTACAAAACTGGCAAAGAATGGGATGTGGCTCTGGGCAGCAAAATTTGTCTACCAAGCACTTAAAAATCAGACAACCAGCTAAAAAATTGGGACCTAGGTTTGTTGGGCCTTTCACAATTAAAACACTGGTTAATGAGTTGACTGCAGAGCTGGACTTGCCTAAATCTTATAAACACTTACATCCTGTATTTCATTTCAGCCTGCTGAAACCAGTTCTGACTACTGACCCATGGAGGATTGAACAAGAACTACCCCTGTAGCTCCAGACAACAGGACCCAGACCAATAGGTTTGAACTACAGGAAAAGAAATTCCACCTAAATATTAGGAAGAACTTAATGACAGTAAGAGCTGTTCGACAGTGAAATAAACAGCTCCAGAGTGTGGTGGGGTCTCCTTCTTTGGAGGTTTTTAAACAGAGGCTAGATGGCCATCTGTCAGGAGTGCTTTGATTGTGTGTTCTTGCGTTGCAGGGGGTTGGACTGAATGGCCCTTGTAATTTCTTCCCACTCTATGATTCTATGAACACAGAATAATGAGGTAGTGCAGGAATTAGTGGCTACTTTAAAGGACTCAAGTCTCCAGATCCACATAAACTACATTCAAGGGTATCAGAAAAAGAGACAGATGAAGATCTGGCACAGGGCCTTCATGGCGGCTGGTCCCAGACTTGGGAATGCCCCTTCTTGGGAGAAAATGGAACCTCAGGAGGAGAGGGTGACTGAGGCACTGCACTTTCCATCAGTTATAGCTTTGCAAGCTTGGAACCGGGCAAAATCAAAGTTTTATATTTAAAATGCAGCTCCAGCCAAGCTCAAGCCAGGGCGACCCATGGGGCATGGCATCCCATTTTTTTAAACCTGCATCCCAGCAGTGGAAGAAGAAATGCCAAGAACATGAATTCATTCCTTCATAGAATCATAGAGTTGGAAGAGACCACAAGGGCCATCCAGTCCAACTCCCTACCATACAGGAAATCACAATCAAAGCATCCATCTCTTCAACAAAGGCAAAACGGCTCCTTACCCAGAGAGGCCTCCATCCCATCATCCTCTATCTTGATTTCTCTGTAGAGAATCTTCTGGCTTGGATCCAGGGGAACCCACTCTTCTTGAGGAACTTGCATGGCCACCACCTAAAGTCTACCTCCAGCTGAAAGGAGAGAAATCCAAAACATTTGTAATGACCAATAATCTCTTCTCATGCATCTCCCAGTATGAGCCCATGAGAGCACCAAGATCTTCAGAAGAGACCTGTCTCTCTGCCCCACTACATTCCCAGGCCCATAGGATGGGAAGAAGGAGACATGGTCTTTTTGTTAACTGCTCCCAGACCTTGGAACTGCCTAAGTTGGGAAACTAGGAAGGCTCCTTCATGCTGTCTTTCCATTGGCAAGTCAAAATATTCTTAATCCTTCAGATGTTTAAACATGTGATGGACTTCCAATGGTGACCTATGTTGCTTTGGATGTAATCTTTTAATTTTTAATAACTTTACAGATTACTGAATATTTTTTTTTGAAATAATGTTTGTATTTATATTTTTGTATTTTTTTAATCTACAATGTTCTTAATAAGCTGTAAGTCTCAGTGAACCTTATTTTTGGGGAAAAGGCATGATATAAATTAATCTTTATTGGGAAAGGAGGAAAGCGAATTTGGTCATCATCCACAAAACCCGGAAGATCCTTGCAACACCTTGATGACTAAAAGCACTTTTTGCAATTTACTTCCAGGAAAATGGGTAGAACAACTCACTTTCACAAAATTAGTTTGTGACTTGAATCATTAAACAGAGAGTCTGTGAACATCTAGAAGGCAATGCCATAATCACAAAAAGTCAACATGGGTTTCAGAGAAACAAGTCATGCCAGAATAATCTGATCTCTTTTTTTGAATAAAATTACCGGTTTGGTAGATGAAGGGAATGCTGTGGATATAGCATATCTTGATTTCAGTAAGGCTTTTGACAAGGTTCCCTATGACATTCTTACAAACAAGCTTGTAAAATCTGGGCTAGACAAGGTAACTGTTACATGGATTTGTAATTGGTTGACCAGCCGAACCAAAAGGGTGCTCAACAGTGGTTCCTTTTCATCCTGGACAGAAGGGACCAGTGGGATGCTACAGGGTTCTGTCCTGGGCCTAGTGCTATGCAACATTTTTATCAAAGACTTGGGTGAAAGACTAGGGGGCATACTTATCACATTTGCAGATGACACCAAATTAGGAGGAATAGCTAATACCCTAGAGGACAAGATCAAAATTCAAAATAACCTCAATAGATTAGAAAGGTGGGCCAAAGCTAACAAAATGAAATTCAACACAAAGAAATGTAAGGTATTGCATTTAGGGCAGAAAAATGAAATGCATAGATATAGGATGGAGGACACCTGGCATAACGTGACTACACGTGAAAGGGATCTAGGAGTCCAGGTAGACCACAAGTTGAACATGAGTCAACAGTGCGATGCGACAGCTAAAAAAGCCAATGCAATTTTAGGTTGCATCAATAGAAGTATAGTGTCTAGATCAGGGGTAGGCAACCTTTCCCCTTTAAGGGCCGAGGGACCTCAGCTCCCAGAAGCCTCAGCCATGTTGGCCAATAGTCCCATGTTGGCCAATAGCTCCTGGGATTCTGGGAGCTGAAGTCCCTCGGCCCTTAAAGGGGAAAGGTTGCCTACCCCTGGTCTAGATCAAGGAAAGTAATAGTGCCACTGTATTCTGCTTTGGTCAGGCGTCACCTTGAATACTGTGTCCAGTTCTGGGCTCCACAATACAAAAAGGATGTTGAGAAACTGGAGCGTGTCCAGAGGAGGGCGACTAAAATGGTAAAGGGTCTGGAAATCATGCCTTATGAGGAACGACTTAGGGAACTGGGTATGTTTAGCCTGGAGAAGAGATGGTTAAGAGGTGATATGATAGCCCTGTTTAAATATTTGAAGGGATGTCATATTGAGGAGGGAACAAGCTTGTTTTCTGATGCTCTAGAGAACAAGACCCAGAACAATGGATGTAAGCTACAGGAAAAGAGATTCCACCTAAACATTAGGAGAAATGTCCTGACAGTAAGGGCTGCTCGACAGTGGAACACACTCCTACAGAGGGTGGTGGAGTCTCCTTCGTAGGAAGTCTTTAAACAGAGGCTGGATGGCTATCTGTTGGGTATGTTTTGATTGAGAGTTCCAGCATGGCAGGGAGTTGCACTGGATGGCCCTCGTGGTCTCTTCCAACTCTATGATTCTCTGAGTCCATGAATTATCACTAACGGTGATTACAGGCAGATAGTGTCAATCCTAGATTTAGGGCTTGAACAGACAGTCCAAATAAAGTGGCTCCGGGCCACATTGGAGGTGTGCTGTTTTAAGAACATACAAGAGGCTGGAAGTCACGCCAACGCTGCACTCCAGTCCCAAGGACCAGAGCACAGCTTCAACCCAGCTTCGGCCCCTTAGGACATGTGTGCTCTTTAAACAGCACACCTCCAAAGTAGCCCAAAACCACTTTATTTAGCCTGTCTGTTCAAAATTTTCTTTTCTCCCATCTGCACAATACAAACCTCTTTCTCCTGAATAGTATCTGTGCCATATCCTCCAACATTTCACAGGTGAAACCCAGGACATGTGTAACCAAGCAACACCAAAGTGTTGTCAATAAAGCAAATATTACCAGTGAGGAAAAGCTGCAGCGATCTGCTCTTACTTGAGCCTGGGAGAGAAGAAAAGGATTCTGCCCCCTCCTCTCCTCTCCCTCCTCAGGGGTAACCTAGTGCAACTACTTTGGCATTTTGAACTCAGTTTGTAGCAATAGAAGCAAGCTGACTGCAAAGGGAGGAGTGGGAGGAGAGAAACTGGGACATTTTAAAACGGAGAAAGTGGGCCAACAGAGGATTCATCAGGACTCTCTGCCATATTGGAACTGCTGGAGGATATTGGTGTTTGTGTGGGTGTGGTATTAATTTACCATCTGTTTTTCCCATGGGGCAGGGGAATGAAAACTTAATGGTTTAAACCAGTTGGACTCTTCTTACATTATTTTCCCATTAATATCCCCTAACACTGAGCCTCCCTCTGAAGGGGGTGTCTGGGTGAGGGGAGTGAGAGGGGCCTTCCTGCTTCCCTTTCCTCCATCTTCCACCTTTACACTGAAGCTACTGGAAGCAAAGAGGAGCCCCCCTCCAGGTTCATTCATCCTAAAAGTCCTCCCTTCCCTCCTCCTCCTCTCCCATCTGCTCCAACCACTGGGCATCTCTCTCTCTCCCTCCTCCAGAGATAGGTCTCTCCCTCTGCCCTTCTGGACATGTGAAAGGGGGGATTTCTTCTCCCATCTAAAGTCCAAATTCTGAACCTGCCTCTCTGGGAAGTGATTTTGCTTGCAATGCCTCCTCTCTCCCTTCCAAAATTTTCCTTCCTTTGCTCTTTCCAGAATGAGGAGAGAGGCAGTGTGGCCTAGTGGGAAGAAAAGAGATGTCCTGGCATTTTGAGGCCGGAGAAACTGAGGGAAGAAGGAAGAGGGGAGGAGAGGCCCTTTGGGGTCCCTGCAGCAGAAAAGGGACTCCTATGGCTCAGTGAGTTTCCTTGGCAAGTGGGCATTGGAAGGATGAGACTGAGAGGACTGTCCTTGGGTTGCTAAAGGGCAGAGAACTGAGGGAAGGTATTTAGGCACACCTTCATAGGTATACAAATATCTCACACACATTGACACTCTCACACTCAAACTCATTCACACATCACCCTCTGGACGTTATCACACGTAGGCCAGTTTCGTTGTTAAAGAGATAATAAAGTGGAAATGAAGCATCCTGAAAAGAAAGTGGAAATAGAGCTTAATTGCGCAAAAGCTTTTCATACGTAATTACAATAATAACGGAATTAAGTTAAAAGTGAAAAAAAGACGTTTTTAACTTTCATACACAAGTGAAAAGAACCCGTACATGTACTGGAAATGGGTGTGTTTTGTGACCAGACTCCTCCTTTTCCAGAGCGGGTCCTGCATTTCCCAGGAGGAAATGTCAGACTGTCCTCCATTTGGGGTCATGTCCTCCTGCACAGGTCCTAACCCCCTTCCGTTGGGGTTAGGACTTCTCAAGAGAGCAGAGGAGGAGGAGGAGGCTGGAAAGGCAAGGCAAGCTGAGGCAAGGGAGGGACTGGAATGGCTCACCCTCCCTTTTCTCTCTCTCCTTTCCTGGCATTGGAGGCTGTCAGCTGCTGGGGAGATGGGCAAGGAGGCAGGATCACAGGCAGAGCTGGCAGGGAAGGAGGAGGAGGAGGAAAGGGAAGGGAAGGAAGGAAGGAAGGGCTGGGTGTTCCCTGGGGAGAGCCAGAGCCTTGGATGATGCCCAGGAGAGGGGGAAACTGGAGGTAGCTCCCATGCACCTCCAATAAGCCTTACCCCTTTGTAGGACTTGCAGGGCAGAATGTCATGGTGAGACGGATCTCCAAGTTGCTCCACAAGCACACCCCACACTTGCACCCACATCCACCCACAGCTGCTGTGAGAGAAGCCTTCTTTCCCCTCCTTTTCCCTCCATCCCAAATGCCAAACTTCTCCTTCCCAAACTTCCCTCTCCTGGGCTCCCTTCCCTTCCCTGCATGGCACTGAAGAGGAGCCCGGGACTCTCCCTCCCTGGAGACCCCTCCTCCTCCTCCTCCTCCTGGCCCTCCAGGTTTTAAAAAAGAATTGCTTTTCAGATTAAAGTAAATGCGCAATTACTGTAATTTCGCAAATGCATTTCCTCTAAACTCCCAAAATTAAAAAGATCTCGGATAATACCAGTTTCTGTCCAGTTTCTGTGCGATGTCGTGTGAAATCGTGAGGCGCAAATTCGCTTTTTATTTGGGATTTGTGTGGATTAACCAACAGATTTCCCCCATGTGATAACGTCCTCTGTCTGGCTACAGCTGTGGGCAGGGAGAAGGAGCTTCAAGCACAATTAATGCCAGAGACAAAGAAGAACCAGATCACATCTAGAAAAGTGGCAGGTCATCATAAGTCAAAAACGACTTGGAGGGACAAAACAACAGGAGTTGTTAAAAGGATATTGGTGGGTGATTAAGGACATCCAGATGCAGATGATATCTAAGGAAAATATCCTCATGGCCAAAGGAAATCAGTTAGATCTCAGAGAGGAAGAGTTTGCAGACAACTTATTTTACTACTCAGAAATATATTTTTCTTTTTTACACTGCAGCAAAGTAATTAGCTTCAGTTTTCTCCTCATTTTGCACATCTCTCAGTCTCTCTCATTCCCTCCCTCTCATGTAACTCTCTATTTCCCCCCTTTAATCTGCATCCCTCACAAGCATCTTAAAAAGGATCCCAGGCAAAAATTGTGGGGTGACTAAAGAAAGGCTTTTTATGCCTTCTTGGATGTTCATAGAAGTAAGTTCTAGGAATCCTGGGAGGTCATTTCTTCCCTCAGCTGAACCTCCTCCTCACTGGGCTTTTGGGAAGGGAAAAGGGGTAGGTGGGATCAGGATCCTGTGAGCTTCCTAGATTCCCTGCCCACATTCCCAAGTGAGTGGGTGTTTTCCCTGTAGGTTTATCACTACAAAAGGACCTTTGGTGGCTCCCTTCTTAGCTTTCACTCTGATTCTCAGTTTGCTCTTTGCTCCTTCCACAACAAGATCCATCTCTTCTCCCTCCTTCCCAGGACTCCAGGCAAAAGGCTTCCTTCCTCCTTCCCCCAAAATTGCTTCACAGGATACAACTGTGTTGCAGAGGGGCGGGCTATAAATAATAATAATAATAATAATAATAATAATAATAATAATAAGACTTCATTAATTTGAGTTGGCCGGCTCCATTTCTCTTACCTGCAGCCCAGGCCTGGATGTGCGTCTCTGGAGATTAGAGAGGGAGAATTTCCACCCTCCTGGAAAGCAAAATGGGAGGGAGGTCAGTTTCAAATCTCCTTCCCTTTCCTCCACCACAGAATAATGTAGAAAAAAAGGATATCCCCTCTGTCGTCGTCCCCCCGCCCCCCGTGAGCTCTGCAGAGGGAGACTTAAAGCAAGTCCATATTTTGGGGAGTGGGAAGGAAACTTTGCATTTAGATAACACCTCAGCCTAATTCCTCCACCACCCCTCAACCCCCAATCAGATCTCACTCAGTTTCCTTCACAAATTTCCCAAGGCTTGGAGTCTGGGCCCTTCTTCCTCCCTGCAGCAGGCATAAGAAAACTCAAGAGACACCCCTCTTCCCTCTCTTTTCCAGGAAAATGGATGATGGGGGGGTCTCCTTCCTCCTCCCCCCAATTCCCAACATTTTCCAACATAACAAATCTCTCCTCTGTCTCTATCCTTCTCCCATTTGCAGCTTTTAAATTGCCTTCCCTGCCCTTTAGGAGCTGGGACCACGCTGGCCTCCTCAAAACACCCCCACATGATGAAAACTCAAGGGCTCCCCTCTGACCCCCCTTTTCCAGAACAGGGAGGCTGTGGGGGGTCTCCCCCCAACTCCCAACATTTCCCGCTTCTTTGAAACAGAAACTCTTTCCGTCTCTCCTCCTCCCACTCCCTACCACCACCTGCTTTTAACCTGCCTTCCCTGCCTTTTGTGGTCCGTCTGCCCCCCTGGCACCCCATAATACACTCGTCCTTCCACATTTGCTGGGGTTAGGGGCACAGGACCCCCATGAATGTGGAAAAACAGCAAATAACAAAACCACTATGTTTTTACCTGAGAGAACACCTCTCTAGGAATCTCTAGGTTCTCCAGTACAACTCTGTGGTCAACATCTGCCAGACACTGACCCCAGAATTGTGCTGGAGGGCTACAAATGCCTGGTGGATTGTTCTCTCTAGGAATCTCTAGATGTCCTTCAGTGCAACTCTGTGGTCAACATCTGCCAGACATTGATCCTAGAATTGCGTTGGAGGAGCTACAAATGCCTAGTGGAGTGTCCTCTCTAGGAATCTCTAGATGTCCTTCAGTGTGACTTTTGGTTAAAGTTGACTATAGAGTTGCGCTGAAGGACCTAGATATTCCTAGAGAGAACGTATTAATACATTCTGTGAATAATCAAAGCCGCAAAAGCCAAAGCTGCAGCCCTACCAATGCCCCCCAGGAAAGATCCCTCCCTCCAAAGCCAGGACCAGAGCCAGCAAGAATGCTCTTATTCCCCTTTGAATCCTCTTCCCAAATGTCTATACTCCCCCACAGACTCCTGAGAGGAGGAAGAGGAGGCCTGGCAGCTGAGTCTCAAAGGGGGGCTTTTGGGGGGAAGGCTTCCATCCAATTAACCCTCCCTCCAGGAGCACACCCCCCCCCCCTCCTGGCCATCATCTTAAAAGGAGGCCTTGCCTTCCTCTTCCTTCTCCTCCTCACCAAGGAAAGGCAGTAGAAGCCTCCTTTCCCTCAATTTCCTTCAGGAAAGAAATGCCTCCCCACACTTCCTCACTACACTCTTATAGGGCCTGAACAGACTGCCAGAAATAATCCAACTTGAGACCACTTTCACTGCCCTGGCTCAGTGCTAAGGAAACATGGGAACTGTAATTTATTGTGGCACCAGAGCTATCTAGACAGAAGAGGCTCAATGTCTCAGAAAAAAAAAACTACAATTCCCATGATTCCCTAGCATTGAACCAGGACAGTGAAAGTGATCTCAAGCAGGATTATTTCTGACAGTCTGTTCAGGCCCGTAGTGCTGCTATTCCACTATTAGTGCTCTGGCTGCCTCCTGCTGCATTCTGGGATCTGCAGTTGAGGGAAGGGGCACTTAAGAATTCTCAGCCAGGGAGCTGTTAGGCCTCAATGAACTACAAACCCCAGAATGCAACAGGAGGCAGACAGGGCAGTAATAGTGGAATAGCAGCACTGTAAAAGAGTAGTGCAGAAATGTGGTCCTTCTCCTCCCCTTTTAAACTTCCTTCCCTGCCTTTGGTGGCCCAGACCCAAAGGCCCCCCCCCACTCGCCTGGCCAAGATGCTATTATTATTATTATTATTGTTATTGTTCCCTTTGCAATCCCCCCCCCCGCCCAACAAATATACCTGAGGCCCCAGGAGAGGAGCCTCCAAGAGGGCCTTTTGGGTAGAAGAGAAGAGAAAAGAGGGGCTTCCCCCCAAATAATCCCTTCAGGAGACCCCCCCCCCCAGAAACCCAGGCTTTAAAAGGAGGCCTTGCCTTGCCTTGCCTTCCTCCTCCTTCTCTTCCTCCCTCGCCAAGGAAAAGCAGCTAGGCCCTCCTTCCGGAAATGAGGTCAGAGGAGAGACACTCTTCTCTCCCCCCCTTCTTTTAACCTTAATGACAGAATGGGGTTGGACCGGATGGCCCTTGCGGTCTCTTCCAACTCTATGGTTCTATGATAGGCCTTTCCCGTGCCTCTCTAGGAAGTGGAACGCTCTAGGAATCTCGAGATGTCCTTCAGCGCTTTGACGTTTGGTTAAAGGTGACCATAGAGTTGCCCTGGAGGACCTGGATATTCCGAGAGAGAGAGAGAGAGAGAGAGAGAGAGAGAGAAAACATTAATTAAAACCCGTGAATAATCAATTTTTATTTGGGGGAGGGGGTTGTCAGGGGGAATCCATCCAACCCCCTCCCCATCCCGGCCCCGCAGTGGTCCCCAAACTATGCTCTTTAAGGGATTTTGGACTTCAGTTCCCAGAATCCCAGACTATTGGCACACGTGGCTGAGGCTTCTGGGAGCTGAAGTCCAAAATCTCTTAAAGGGGACAGTTTGGGGATCACTGCTGGAAGGAAGGGGGCCCAAGGCCTCCCCGCCCCCGCCCCTGAAACCTTTCCTTCAGAAGCCCCTAAAAGCAAAAAAAATGGGGTGGAAAGACTAGTCTTGAGTGTTATTCCTCCCAAAAGCAAAGGGGCGCCTGGGCTGAAACCCTTTCCCAGCCTCAGGCTGTTTTTCCCTGACTGCATCCTAGGGAGGGAGAGAAAGGGGTCAACAGGAGGGAGAGGGAGGAAGAAGAAGAATAGGAAGGCCCTCCCTTTGGCACTGAGGAGGGGGTCCTCAGAATGGGGGGGGGGGTGTTCCTGCTTTTCAGCCTTCAGAGGATGAAGAGAAATGGGGGGAAGGGGGGCAGAGAAACCTAGTGGAGGGAGCAGGCAGGAGGGGAAGAGGCAAAGGGAGAATATTGGGAGGGGGAGAGACCCCCCAAGTATGGTTTTTTTGGAGGGGGGAGAGGTTGAGGAAGGGAAGTGCCCCTTGTGGGGTGGAGAAGGTGAGGGGGGAGCTGATTCTTGCCATCCTTCTGGGAAAGGAAGACCCTCACAAGTCATCCAGAGGCCCCTCCAACTTGCAAAGCTTTCCACCTCCTTCCTAAATAGCCCCCTCCCTGCCCCCATCCCATGGTATCCTATTCTTCCCCAACTGGGAGCTCTGCCCCATCTACATGAGGCCAGGCCCTTGCTGTGGAGTGGCGGTGGGGCAGTGTGTTCTCATGGGAAGAGGGGGCTCTGCTAGTTATGGATGGGGAAAGGAGGAGGAGAGCCCCTTTGGGGTTCCTGCTGCAGAAGGCTTTGCAAGCTGGAGGAGCCCCTGGATGTTTTGAAGGGGGATGTCTTCCTTTGACAGGAAGATTACAGGAATCAGCCTCCCCCCCTCAATCCCAAAAGGGGGCTCTTCCCCTCCCACATCCCTCCCCCTCCAAAAAGCACACTTGGGGCCCTTCCCTCCCCTCCCCCTCCAAATGTTCCCTCTTGCCTGCTCCCCTCCCCATGGTTTCCTTTCCCAGTCTGCTTTCCCTTCCCAGACCGGGTCTGGCCCAGTCTACATGGGGCCAGGCCCTTGCTATGGGGCAGCTGTGGGGCAGTGTGGTCTAGTGGGGAAAAGGGCCCTTCTATTTGTGGGGTGAGGGGATTACCAGGCAGAAGTGGAGACCCCTAGGGAGAAGCAGTCCAGTCTCCTTGGACGCCACAGTGGGTCCACAGAGGGGAGACCCTGGTGGGATCCTTAAGTGGGAGTGATCATGTTCTCCTGGAGTTTCTTATACAGTGGAAAGGAGAAGCTAGGCATAGTCAGACACTCATTCTAGACCAGGGGTAGGCAACCTTTCCCCTTTAAGGGCCGAGGGACTTCAGCTCCCAGAATCCCAGGAGCTATTGGCCAACATGGGACTATTGGCCAACATGGCTGGGGCTTCTGGGAGCTGAAGTCCCTCGGCCCTTAAAGGGGAAAGGTTGCCTACCCCTGTTCTAGACTTTAGCAGAGCTGATTTCAATAAACTTAGGGAAACAGTGGGAGTGATCCCATGAATACTAAAGGAGAAGGGAGTTCAGGATGGATGGGAGTTTCTCAAAAGGGAGATACTGAAGGCACAATCTCAAACTGTTCCAATGAGAAGGGAAAATGGGAGATGTCTCAAGAAACCAGGTTGGATGACAAAAGAACTTTCAGCTGAACTAAGTTTTAAATGGGAGAGGTATAAGAAATGGAAAAGGGGTGAAATAACTAAAGAGGAATTCAAACCAATAGCTAGCACATGTAGGGGTAAAGTCAGGAAAGCCAAAGCACAGAATGAGCTCAGGCTTGCTAGAGGGGTTAAGAACAATAAAAGGATCTTTTTGGGGTATGTCCGTAGCAAAAGAAAGAAGAAGAAAATGGTAGGGCTACTGCACAGAGAAGATAGAGAAATTCTAGCAGGGTCAGAGAAAAGGCAGAACTACTCAACACCTTCTTTGCTTCAGTCTTCTCACAAAAGGAAAAGGGTGTTCAACTGAGGAAAATGGAGCAGAGGTCACAAAAGGGGAAATGCAGCACAGAATAAGTAAAGAGGTAGTACAGGAATACCTGGTTAACCTAAATGAATTTAAGTCTCCAGGACCAGATGAATTACATCCAAGAGTATTAAAAGAACTGGCAAATGTAATCTCCGAGCCACTGGCAATAATCTTTGAGAACTCCTGGAGAACAGGAGAAGTCCCAGCAGACTGGAGGAGGGCAAACATTGTCCCCATCTTCAAAAAGGGGAAAAAAGAGGAGCCCAACAACTATCGCCCAGTTAGTCTGACATCAATAACGGGAAAGAATCCAGAGCAGATCATTAAACAGAGAGTCTGTGAACATTTAGAAAGGAATGCCATAATCAGTAAAAGTCAACATGGATTTCTCAAAAACAAGTCATGCCAGACTAATCTGATCTTTTTTTTATATATATATAAAATTACCAGCTTGGTAGATGAAAGGAATGCAGTAGACATAGCATATCTTAATTTCAGTAAGGCTTTCGACAAGGTCCTCCATGATATTCTTAAGATTTCTCAGTTTGGACATTGAGGGACTGAAACAGGACAGGACCCAAAAAAGTCCCCTGATAAAGACCCACATAAAGGGCCCCTGTTCTCTTGGTCTTTTCACCAGGCTCTGTCAGCGAGCTCAATCAACTGGGTTTCTAACTCTACAGCGAGCTCCTGGATGCTACCTTATTCTGGAGGCAAGTCTCTGTCTCTCTTCCTCTGAGCAAAAAACAACAACCTCAAAGGCCTTTAAATTATTATTATTATTATTATTATTATTATTAGGAGAACCTCTAAAAAGAAAGGTCAACCCCCCCCCCCTTCTAGCTGTACTGTGCTTTTCCTTGTCCTATGAAAAAATTCCCTTCCTGGCAGAAACTGACCTGGAAAGCCTCCTTTTCCTTCTCCCTTCCTGGCAGAAACTGGCCTAGAAAGTCTCCTTCTGCTTCTCCTTCCTAGCAGAAACTGACCTGGAAGTCTCTGGGAGGAGATGTATAGAGCTAATTGGTTAACTCCACCCCCTATTGGCTTACAAATGCAACTCACCAAAGCCCCACCTGCTCAGCAACAGTCACATTCTCCCCAAGTGTTTTTAAAAAGAATCTAAACACTCACCCACTCAATATGGCTGCTCAGAACTGCTTTCCTTCTTCCTTCCTGGCTGAAACTGACCTGGAAGTCTCTGGGAGGAGTTGTATAGAGCTAATTGGCTAGCTCCACCCCTGCTAGGAGCTGCTAAAGAGCAAATCTGGAGGCAGATGGTGGAGGGGAGATAAACACACATATATGCACACTTTGTACAAACAAGTCTCACAAGCATACACACCCACAAACACAGCCCCTGCCTTGAGCTGATGTTTGTGGGTAGATGGGAAAGAAGGGGTTCCTTGTAAAATGAAAGGAAAAGCCAAAGAAGAGCCAGCCTGGATCTGCTCGTGATTGCTGTTCCTATCCAGAGCCTCACCTGGTAGAAACCCCCCAGCACACGCATACACACTTGCCAGAATCCATACCCCACATTGCCTGTCTTCCCCAGAACCTGGGATGGAGAATGACCTTCCTGTCTCTGATCTTGGCTAGAAAGTCATACAGACCCATTGCGACCAGGAGCCACAAGAGAAGGAGACATATGGGAGCATTGGGAAGAAGAGAAAAATCCAAAATGAAAAATTCTCTCTGTAACCACAGATGGTGTTCTTGTGAATAGATGTGAAGCTCGGGGGGGGGGGGGGGGAACCAGAAAAATTTGGGGGGGATTTTTTTTTCCTGAAGCCTTTTTTGGTGTGTGTTTTTTGTTTGTTTTTGTTTTGTTTTTGAAAAATTGGAAAAATTGATAAAAGGAAGAAAAATTAATGTTTTATTTTAGCATGATGAATAAAATATTTGAAACAAGATTTAAATATGTTTTCCAAATCACTTCTAAAAATTATGTACAGTACCAGATTATTCTAAGGGTAGAGAAGTTTGTTTCAGTCTGGGTAAACCTTGGGTGTTTAGAATTACATGATATAACAAAGCAGAAGCAAAGACTAAACCTGATACTTCTAACCAGGGCTGCATGTGCACTGCAGAAATGATGCAGATTGACACTACTTTAACTGCCATGGCTCAATGCTATGGAATTCGGGGAATTGTATGAGACATTTAGCCTACTCTGTCAAAGAACTCTGGTGCCACAACAAACTACAGTTCAGTTCATCTTTATTAAGGTCATAGATCAGCACAAACACAATAAACTATAATTTTCAAAATCCCCTAGCATTGAATCATGACAGTTAAAGTGGTGTCAGACTGGAGTGTTTCTGCAGTGCTGATATAGCCCAGAGCTCCGAAACTGAGTCTGTTTAAATTTCATGCTTATTCATTGAACCTTAGTCCCTCCACCCTTCCACACACTTTCCCCTCAATTCTCTTTATGGGAATGGGTGCTTTATGTCTATTTGATATTAAACTAACAAAACCAAAGAGGTTCTGTACAGTTCAGGAGATTGTTATCCCATTTGTTACAAATAAAGATTAAAAAACAAATAAAAGTAAATTCTGTCTGTAATATTGTATATACTTGAGCGCATCCCCATTAAAACAAATGGGGCTTGAGCATATGCTTTTTTTTGCCATACGCAGGGGAGTCTGGAACAGATCTCCGCATATAAGAAGGACCCACTGTACTTACATTGACCTATGGATAAGTTGACTTAGGGTTTTTGGGTCAACTTTTTGACCTACATTTCTAGACTTATACATGAGTATATACAGTAATAGTTTGAATACACTGTATTTTAATATACCAATTGTGATAATTTTATGCCAAATCAAATTGTATGTAGTCTTATTTTCCTAAAGGAACAGAGTGACTTGCATTTTTACAGTTTTTCGAATAATTTCCATTTTGTTTTTTCCATGGCTTCAAAATTTCTGGAAATTTTAAATCTCTACTTGTGAAGCTCAAAATGGGTTTGTAAAGTATTCAATGGAAGACAGCTGAGTTTGTCTGTTTTAATCTGAAAAGACACAGGGATCCTGTAGTCCTTTCAACAGGAAAAAAGGGACTTTGAAGTGAAGGTTTGGGGGCTTCAGTCCAGCTCTTTTATCTGTTTCATAAGATAAGGTTATATCGGGTGCAGGGGACAGGAATCCATGAACGCCTCTGCTAGAAGCTTCTTCTTACCCAGCAAGTCTCAAAGGTGCTGCTGGATTCATTTGTGTCTTTTCAGTCTAAAACAGATAACAATCTTTCTTCTTTGAACACATCATAAAACTAATTTGAAATTTGTCTGTGGTTACAAAGAGATGTTTTCAATTCTGTATTTTTCTGTGTCTTCTCAATTCCACCCACATACATCCTCTATGTCATCTGCCCCCCATGAGAAAAAAATATGATGTATGTGATAAACCTGGTCAAGATGTAGCTGTGTCAGAACCAACAGTTCAGTTTTTCAACAGTCTATCAAACTTTGTAGATGCAACAAAAGTCTTAGTCAAAACTAAAGACCCATGCCCCCTCCCAACATTATAAAGGCAATTAAATCAATAAACTCTGCCCCCATACTTGTCATGGAAACGGTTGTCCATTACTATGACAACCTTCTAACAATTCTAATAGTTCAACCCCTGCAATATTTTCCTCACTTTTCTATCCACAACTTAAATAAAACACATGGCAGATGCTATTAATTCTAACATTTCACCACCCCAAGCTACATTCCCCCCCCCCCCCCCCCCACTTCAAGGATCTGGCTTGTCTGGATACTTATCATGTAACTTCTGTAACAAATCAGGAGTGTTAACATGTTTGGTACACACCCATTCATTTTCTGCCTCTGGGAAATGTTTCCATTTAACAAAATACTGCATTTTTTTTGGAATGGCAAGAGTGCAGGATTTTTGTCACCTCAAAATGTTGTTCTCTCTCAACCACAAGAAGAGGCAGAAGCGCTGTCTCTGGTTTCCAAGGATCTGACTCCACTGCTTCAGTAAACTAAAATGAAATATAGGGTGCAAATGTTTATAGTTCTTAGGCAAGTCCAGTTCTGCAATTACCTCATTGACCAGCCTCTTAACCACAAATGTCCAACATATTTTGGGAGTAGCTTCATCACTGGCTGTTGGGTTTTCAGATGTTTTGTAGACAGATACACATTCCCTGGCTCAAGTGTCCATTCTGTGCCCCCTTTTCAGTTGGCATATTTTTTATAATCTCGTTTGGCCTCCTCAAGGGCTGTCACTATGGATTCTATATACATGAGCTATAAACGGATCTGCTAGTTGATAGTTGTAGGCAGTGACTTAACAACCCACAAAGTGCACTTGTTTGGAAAACAGATCTGTGATCACCCAAATCATGTTCTGATCCTGACTCTCTAGTACAGGGGTAGGCAACCTAAGGCCCGGGGGTCGGATGCGGCCCCCCGAGGCCTTTGGACCGGCCCCAAGCTGGTCCTGCCACCGCCGCCGCTGCCCGCTATGATGATATTGATTATTGTTGTTATTACTTGTTCTTGGGGTTTTCTTGGCAAAATCTCCACAGGGGTTTTGCCATGGCTTTTCCGGGGCTGAGAGAGTGTGTATGCATATTTTTTAAAGTGTTTTTAATTTTTTTAAAAAATTACATTTTTTATATTTATTTATTTATTTATTTATTTATTTATTTTTGGTGCTTCGGCCCCCCAATTGTCTGAGGGACAGGAACCCGGCCCCCGGCTCAAAAAGGTTGCCTACCCCTGCTCTAGTAGGTTCAGAATAAAGTCCATAGCTATGTGAGACCAAGGAGTCATCGGAGTTGGTAGCAGCCGTAACAACCCTCTGGGTTTGCTCCCCCTCCCCAATTTGGCCCAGGCGGCAAATGTGGCATCCTTTGATGTAGGTCTCTACATCCTGTCTCACCCCTTCCCACCAGTGCTGTTTCCGTAGGTGGCAACAAGTCCTCAAGAACCCCCAGTGTCCAGACTCCTTGGTGTCATGACATACCTGCATAATTTTAATCCATTGTTCCTCAGGGATAAGCCTGGTCACCTTTGTACCAAATGCAATTTCTTTGTTCTAACTCCTCTTGATGCTCTTTCAACCATTTCTCCCTAATGCCCACTTCACAGAAGCTCTGGTGTAATGAGTCAGTGGATGAGGGTGATGGCTGGCTGATGTTCTTTGACTGACTCCTAGTGTGACTGCCAAACTTAGTTGCTGGGGCATAAACGCAGTGTCCATTGGGGCCTCTCACTTACTTTTGTGTTGGGAACCTTGACAGGGCATCAGCGAGGACATTTTGATTCCTGGGCAAATATATTAGTCTGAAATTAAATCTATAAAAATATTTGCCCATCAGCTCTGCTTGGGGTTAAGCTTTCTAGGTGTCTGCAGTGTTTCCAGATTCCTATGGTTGGTCCAAACCTCGAAGGGGTGGGGTGGACCTTTCAGGAATTGCCGCCAAGTTTGAAGCGCCCACTTAACTACAAAAGCATCCCACTCCCAAGTCGGTCAATCTAGTTCCAGTCCTGAAAAATTCTTCGACAAATACGCACAAGGGTTTAACTCCCCTTCTGAGTCTTTTTGCAACAGTACCACACCAATGCAACATCACTGGGCACCTTCCTGGATTACAAACAGTTTCTTGGGATCTTCATGTTTGTCCTCAGTTAAAATGTTATGAAAAGGTTTTCATGTAGGTGGGGCCCTCTTCCTAGCAATGTGGCTACTGGGAAATTCAGTCCAAGAAATAAATTTTAAATTCCATTAGCAAGACAAAACCCTACTGCCTTTGAGATATATGCCTTTGAGAATCCACTGTTCTTACCTCTTTGGCTGCCACGATGTGTTTTCCAACTGGTTTTATATTTGATGACTAATTTGATTTTAATTCTACAATAGTTTAATTTCGTTTTAAGGGGTGGGAGGGGTGGGGGTGGGGGTGGGGGTGGAGGGCGTGGGGAGTTGGAATGTTTTAACTGTTGTATATTTTTAACTTGATGTAAGCCGCCCCAATTGCTGAGCAGAGGGGCGGGTTATAAATAAAACTTATTATTATTATTATTATTATTATTATTATTATTATTACAGTTTGTCTCAAGACCTTTGTGAGGCTACAAGCTCCTTTGTTAGGAAGAGAATACTGAATTTCTCAGGAATGGTGATACCTTTCTAGGGCAACCAAAATGCATATTATACATGTTGCAAGGTTTTGAAGATCCTCTGGCTTCTTCATCAGGCAGAAATGTTAAAAAGGATACAGGAGAAAGAAAGCAAAATGATGATGTTAGTCATAGCCCAGGGGTAGCCTTGTTGGCCATATACCAAAGTACAGTATCATCCAAAATCCTGAAAACAGTATTACCTTTATTGGACCAACTAAAATGCACATCATACATATTGCAAAGCTCCACTGGCTGGCCCAATAAAGGTATCACTGTTTCATGGATTTTGGATGATGCTGTACATTGCTATAAAGCCAACAAAGCTACTCCTGGATATGTTTTCTAGATACGAAGATACCACTTTTTAGCCACCACAGGGGAATCCTAAAAAAGAAAGCCAATGGACTTGAACTTTACTATTTGAGGTTTCTATCTTGAATAAAAGTAAAACATTTTTTTTTAATTGGGACTGGATTGGCAAGTTTTAGCTTAATAACACCTAAAGGTTTTTCTAATGTAAAGCATGGAAGCTTCCTGCGAAATTTAGTGTTCTCTTTCTAACCAGCCTTACAGTAGATCTTAGACAAACTCTATCTCAAATCTTTAAATTAAATTTGCAAGACAAAAAGCTCTACTGCTTTTGTCTTGCAAATGTAATTTAAAGTTTATTTACTGGACTGAATCTCCCTGTAGCCTCATAGCCAGAAAGAGGAAGGTCCCACCTGCATGAATTTCATAACATCTGAACTGAGGGCAACAACTACAACATATTGACCAAATACAGGGCTATGGCTAACATTGTCAATTTTTTCTTTCTTTCTCCTGTATCATTTTAAACACCTTTGCCTCATGAAGATGCCAGTGGAGCTTCAAAAACTTGCAACATGTATAATGTGCATTTTGGTTGCTCCAAAAAAAAGTATCACTGTTGTGTGGATTTTCGATGATACTATACTTCAACCAAAATACTCGTAATCCCAAATTACAGACATGTATATCATCAGCCAGGTCCCAGCCCATGTCTGTTTGAGGCAAGCAGTGTGTTCCTAAGCCAAGGTGTGTTCTAAAATAAAGGAGGACTCTTAGGTAGAATGAGGCAAGAGCCCCAGCCAGCCCATTTTTGCGGCAATCCAGAATTGCCTGAGCATAAAGTAAATATCTACATGGGGACGTAAGCTTCACTAGCATTCCCTAACTCCATGCACCATAGCAGCATGGCACAGCACATCAGTGATTGGGTTCCAATTTGAACTGCAATGCACAATGTTGCTATATGTGCACCTCCACTTCTGCCACAGTCAACAGAATATTTCTGATCATGAATTATCATTAATAATTCTCCCTGCAAGTGTCAGGCGACTTACTCATGTGTAATGTCCCTAACAGGATGCCAGCTTGGGTGTCTTAAAAGGGCAGCAAATTTTTAACTTTATTTATTATGTTTCTGCTTGTGAAATGGACTGACTTGGAAAGTGGTGAACATCTTTCCAAACAGTTTTAGTTGTGTGTTCCTGCATGGCAGTGGGTTGGAATAGATGTCTCTGGCAATTCTTCCATCTCTAAGATTCTCTCATTCTCTGTTCTGAAACTCATGTTACCATAAGCCCCAGCCAGCCTGGCCTGGCCTGGTCTCTCTTCATCCTGGCCATTGGTGAAGGATAACGGTGATAGTAGTTCATCAGCACACAGACGGCCATAGATTCCTCATTCCTGCTCCACTCTGATCAGGAAGATTATACTTTAGAGAATGCTTTCCCAGCCAAAAGGGCAAGAAGCAAAGAAGGTTTTAATGTTGGTACTGTACCGGTGTAGGCATTCTTGAGTTGTCTACATGAGGACAGAGAAGAAGGATGGGCTAAAACAGAAATGTGCTTCCCCCTGGATTTACTGTATATAAATATATACATAAAACATGTGTGTGTGTGTGTGTGTGTGTGTGTGTGTGTGTGTGTGTATATATAGTATATGTATAAAATGTCTATATGGATTTACTGTATACTGTATATAGATACATGTATAAGTCTAGAAATTTTAGTCAAACAATTGACTCCCAAAAAACTGGGATGACAAACAGATCATCAATACTGGGTTAAATGGAACAAATTGAACAATCTATGGCAGTAACTAAAGACAGGTTGTTATATAAATAATGCTATGAGCAACCTTTCTCTCCGATATCTACTCTTCATTCTCCTTCTCACTTATACTTTCATTCTTTCTTACTTTCCTTTCTTTACTCTCTTTCTTTTTTTTCTTCCCACTTTTTTTTAAAACCTCTTTTCCTTTCTTTCTCCTCTCTATGTACCTCAGCCTGTGATATGACTAATGGATAATTTAGATAGGATAATATAGGCATAGATTATACTAAATGCCTCTTATAACATTCAATGTTGTTATAACAACGACAGGATAAGATATATTACAATTTAAGATTTGCTTTATTTGATGGAAACTCCTCCTGAGAAAGTGAATGGTAACAGGCAGAAGTATTAGGGAACTTGTTTTCATAATGTAAACTTTTCTTTTTCATTTCTCTTTTTTTTATTTGCAGTTTTACTCTTTATCTTGCTTAATATATTAAAAAAATAAAATTAAAAAAAACTGGGATGACTTCTATGTGAGGTCAGTGTATGTACTGTGCTTTAACTCATATATAAAAAAAGAGCCATCCCCTTCTCTGAGTAGAGTGATGAAAGGGAAGAGCTTAGTCTGTCCCAGGAGAACATAAAAGAAGAAGCAATCTCTCCACTTCCAGCCTTTTTGAATGCTTGGGCAAAACAAGTTTATTTGCCTTCTTTTTCATCAGGAAGAGGTGCATTTCTCTTCCCTGATGAAAAAGATGAGGTGCATTTGTTGATTTATTTATGGTGGTGTTGTAGTAGCAGAGATCTTGTGCCAGAATGCCAAGTTTTCATCCATCAGCCAACTTTGTTTCTGGATCAGAGATGAGCTGAGCTCACCATTCTGGAATGCAGCCATCCTTCAGCTCTCTGTAGATTCAAGCTTTTCATTAAGCCACACCAGAGCAAAGATTCTTCAAAAGAAGGTTTTTATTCTTGATTGCATAGTAAAGAGAAAACTATATACATCCATTTTCATACAGGAGGAAATATAAGATCCAACACACACAACACAGTGCATAATTTGTAAGAACAAAGCAGGCTCTAAGCCAAACCCAAACTCCTCCCATGGGCGGATACCTCCATAGACAATTTGCTGAATAGCCTCTAACCCAGCCTCTTGCTGTGAGTCATGTGTCATGTGATCCTGGTTCCCAGACAATAAGATGAGCTAATTGTTTATGTTTTGTCTCCCTCTGTTCCCAAGCCACTGACCTTGTGTGAGCTCTGTTTACATTTGCCACCTGCAGGCCCAAAATCTTTCCAATAGAAATTTTCCCACATCTGTTTATTTCCACTTTAACTACATATCCCAACACTCCTAATAGCACTTCTTTTCTCCGATGAATAATAAGAAGAATAAACTTGTCTTGCTACTAAAAGACTCCACAACCAACAACAGGAGTACCATGATTCCAAACAGCAATATTATAAATTAATCAAGCCACAACCTAAGTCAGGCAGAAGAGGCTGTTTTGTCCTTCTGTCCCTCCAAACCCACACACATGATAGTTTCTGCAGTGATCTAGAGGCCTTCTTTTGCTACCTACATCCCAAAGAATACTTCAAAGACTATGACACCAGTCAGGAGAACAACACACAATGATCATCCCTGTCCCTCAACACAACTGTAGAAACCACAGCAATATATTTCAGATTCTAAACAGAACAACTCCACATGGACCCTCCTGATGGCCAATGCATGGAACTACATAAAATGTTTCTGCCACTGTGCCCAGACAGAAATAATAGAAATAAGAGACACAATTTACAACTGAATCTCAGTGACAAGGAACAAGATGCTATACACAGTCTCAAGAACAATCCTAATATTGTCATCAAAGAGGCTGATAAAGGAGGAGCGGTAGTTATCATGGACAGATCTGCCTACATACAGGAGGCTGAGGCAACTGTCTAACACCACATTTTACAGAACCCCATTTAACAATCCCACAGAGGAATACCAGAAGGAATGATACAGGCTGCTTAAGAAATTTCCCATAAAGGCACAGAATCAAATCCTTATTGACACACCCCAAGAGCCCCAATGAGGCACATTCTACCTATTACTCAAAATACGTAAACAGGGCAACCCTGGACAACCTATCATCTCCAGCATTGGAACACTTACAGTCTGTGCCTCCAAATATATGAACAATATCCTTAAACCATATACCACCAACACCCCCAGCTATGTGAAGGACACCACAGACTTTCTACAGAAGATACAATTCATCCACAACCTTCAAGGAAACACCAACTTAGCCACTATAGATGTGGAATCCCTGTACACCAACATCCTGCACAAAGATGGACTACAAGCCATCAGGAACATCATTCCAGATGGAAACTTAACAGACCAAGCCACTAAGGTCTGCTAGTTTGTTCTCACACACAATTACTTCAACTTTAGTAATAATAGTGCATGGCATCACAATATGCCAATATCTTCATGGTTGACCTAGGACAACACTCCCTTAACTCGTGCACCCAGAAACCACGCCTCTACTTGAGGTACATTGACGGTATCTTCACAATTTGGACTCATGGAGAAGACTCATTCAAGACATTTCACCAGAAAGCCTTTCACCAGTGAAAACCTTCGACTTCACATTTCACCACAGTTTCAACAACTTCCACTCCACCATCAACCTCAGCTTGGAACTACTTATGGAACAAGTTCACTTTCTGGTCACCACAGTAAGGACAGCTAAGCACCAGACTATATTGCAAACCCACAGACTGCTACATGTACTTACATGTCTCCAGTTTCTACCCTGAACACACTTCACAGTCTACACCCAAGCCCTCTTATACAATCACATCTGTTCAGACTCACAAGACAGGGATGTCGGTATGGTGTATGATGTGTGTTGCAGTAGTTTTACCATTCAGCAGAGTTGACAGGAAAAGCTGACTCTTCTCCTGCACACCTCCAGACTTCTTTTTCCCATCTGGAACTTGGATGCTCCTGCCTCAGCTCTCCAGCTTTACCAGCAGTTAGAAAACACTCCAGTTGTAAGCAAATAAAATGATGCTTTATTGCTACAACTAAATAAGCTATGTACAGTCCTTGAAAATTTACAAACAATCCTTTGCAACACACCACACAGCGATTTACCAGATGAACCTCCCAGCTCCCTCTCTCAATCATAATGCAATACACAGACAAAGGATTTTGTCTCCCCCCAAGCTACCACCCACTTGGGCGTGTACCTTTTTGTTAATTGGATGAACCCAACTTTCCCAGACTCTTAGTCCATCCTCTGGTGTTGATGTCATTGTCCATGTGACCTGTAAACTTGTCAACATGCTGACGTTGTGTGTTTTGGTCAGTACTTTTCCTTTCCCCAAACACCCTGTTGTTTTCCTCTTCTCTGGTCTTCTGTTTATGTCTGGTGTGACATCTGGCCCAACTTGCCTTCCAATCCCTTCCCACAGGAAAGTTCCTCATGCATCTTATAATTTTCCATGACTGACTCTATATCCCATCTAGCAAATCCTGACAAGCCCCTCCGAAATGTAAAGATGTATGTTGCCTATGGTGTCATCCCCACCAAATGTGTCAATCTTTCATGTCTCTCCACAGTCAATGCCTTGGTGAAAATATCAGCAATGTTCCTTTCAGATTCTATGTATTCTAATTTCACAACTCCTGTTTGTACTAATTCCCGCACATTTTGGTACACCAGCATATTTAGTTCTAGACTTCAAATTTTCCATCTCTGCCATTGCTATGCATGACTGTGAGTCCTCAAGGAGCCTTATTGGTGTCCTGCAACCTTACCCAAGATCTTTCAACAATTGTTCAATCCACTGCACCTCATTAACAATTTCATTCAAAGCTGCAAATTTAGCTTCACTGGTGCTCAGGGCCATGTGATTCTGTTTTCTGTTCCTCCAGATTACTGGACTTTCACTATATTTAATTACCAGTCCAGTTACTGACTTCTTGTCATGTAGCTCTGATGCAAAAGAGCTATCTACATAACATTCCAAATCCACTTCGCTGTTCCTGATCACCAGCTTCCTATCCAGGCTACCCTTCAGGTACCTAACCAAATGTTTTAAAGCAGTCCAATCTTCCACTTTGGGACAATTGGTTCTTCTACTGAGCACACTGACTGCAAACTATTTCTCCTTTGGTGTAAACACAAGCATCTACCACACTCCTTGTGTATCCCAATTTAACTAATTCATCATGAATGCACAAATTCCAAGCTATGACACTCTGTTTTAAACCATACAATGCCTTTCTTAATCTGTAGACTTTCCTGTCACTATTTTCTTCAAATCCTGAAGGTTGCTCCATGAAAACCTGCTCATCTAAACTAGCATTCAAATAAGCAGTTTCAAAATCAAAATGTTGCAGCACATGACCTCTCCTGGCTGCCAACGCCAACAGTAACTTCAAGCTCTCTGGCTTGGCTGTGGGTGAAAAAGTCTTGTCATAATTCTCAAATTGCTGCTGTGCAAATCCCTTTGCCACCAACCTGGCTTTGTACTTGAGACTACCATCTGACATCTCCTTCTTTTTGTACACCCACTTACATCCAATTACTTTTTGATCCTTTGGCCTGTCAACTATTTCAAAAACTCCTTTGTCAATCAAACAACCAAATTCCTGGTCCATAGCACTATACCACTGGTCCTTCTCCTGAACAGGAAAATCTTGTAACTCTTCAAAAGTCTGAGGATCTTCCATTACTGCACAAACTCTTGCCTCCTGTACCACAAACCTATCTGGGGCTTTTGGTACTCGCTGAGTCCGTCTTGGGATGAAATTGATTGTTCTCCCCTTTTCATCCTCTGTGTCTGAACTTGTGTGTTCTTCCCTTTCTCTATATCTTTTGACCTCTGACATTCTGCTCATGGTTGGTCTAGTTTGAATTGATTCATCTGAAATGCATCTGTCACTGTCAGATGAAGACTCACGTTTCACAGAAAACCCTCTGTTTCTTGTGTTTGTGTTAGTTTGTCCCAACCTTAAAAAAACCTCCTTGTTAGAGTGCAGTCTATCCCATCTGGAATGTTTTTCAAAATTTGCACTCCTTGACATCAATATCTCACTCCCAACCAGGTAAAACCTGTAACTGTTTCCTGAATACCCCACAAACATTAATCTTCGACTTTTTGGTTCACCCTTTTTTCTAAAACATGCTGGAATGAACACATTTGCATACTGTCCAAAAATCCTTAAATACTTGTGATTAGGGTTTCTCCCATACAACAACCTGTATGGCATATCCTTGATTGATGCATTGTACATCCTGTTTGAGATATGATTGGCAGTTTGTATTGCTTCACCCCAGAAACTCTCTGGTACCCCTGCATCTAATACTATGCAGTCTTTCATTTGTTTAAGAACTCCAATCTTTCTTTCCGCCAAACCATCTTCAGCTGGTACAGCTGGGTTTGTAGTTTGATGACTTATTCCTTTCTTCCTCAGCCAATTAGCCAAATTGTTAGATAAAAATTCTCCACCCCAGTCTGTTATTAAACTCCCCACTTTAGAATCAAATTGACGCTCGATCATTCTCACCCAGGTTTTAAAACTTTGGCCTGCATCTCCTTTGTTTTTTAGCAACATAATGAATGAAAATGTTGAGTAGCAATCCACAATCACTAAAAAGTATTTGCTGCCACCTAGTGACAAACAATTTGCTTGTGCCACATCTGCGTGGACATATTGAAATGGTCATTCAGCAATTCTCTTGCTGTGTTTTGCAACTGGATATGATTTAATTTTATTTTACTGCACACAGAACACTCTAGGTCATTCTGGTACGCTGACATTTTTAACTCTGGACACAATTCCCTCAGTTTGTCCAAACTATTGAAATTTGCATGCCCAAACAACCTGTGATAATAGTTGTCAGGGACAGCCAGGTGGAGGACTTGGAGGACTCTGAGGGGGAGGATGTGGGGCCTGATCCTAGCTTGGTGCCACCAGCCCCCATAGACCTAGCTGAACCTGGACCTAGCTGTGTGGAACCCATTGAGCAACAGCCCCTGCCTCAGCAGCCTAGCCTCCCTCCTCAGAAGCCTAGCCTTCATCCAGCAGAAAGCCTTTCCCCAGCAGAGGTTGCAGGCCAGGAAGAAGCAGAGGAGCAAGAGATTGAAATCCCTACCTTTGCTCAGAGGAGAACAGATAGGGAGGGGCTGCGGTGTTCTCGAAGGTTAGCTGAGAAATGCGCAGCTAAAGAGAAACACCTGGGGGAGAGGAGCTGAGGCTAGATAAGCAGCTGGGAAAAGCCAAGCTCTCCGTCAAGGCTTATCTTGGACTCCCCGGTGGAAGCTCTTGGCTCTCGGCTTGATTTTAGACTGTTTATATCCTATGACCTTTGGAACGGCTCTGGACTATCTGCTCGCATTAACCCTGGACCTTGGATTGCTCTCTGACCTGCCTTTCGGAACTCTGGACTTGTTGGTTGCCTGCTGCAAACATACAGTGGCACGTCACTTGCACTGGGGTATTATCTTGGAAGAGGCCCTGTCTTTATCAGCCACTTGTTGGCAGCTTTCCTGGACAATAGTGTATGCAATTTGAATGTAAAGGCACATTTCCTATCATGGCAAATTCTGCATTGACTTGCATGTAATACATTTTGTCCTTCTTGATGGCTTTTGCACATACCTCCCCATCAAGGCTAATCTTGCATTCATTTCCCACAAAATTTAACTCATACCCATCATTAGTTAACTCTGAGACACTCACTAAACAGTTTTGCAACTCAGGAACACATAAAACATTTTCAAAACTTTTACCAAACCCTGGTATGAAGACAGTCCCCATCTCATGGATCTCTCTTCTCTCAGTCCCATCAGCTAAAACAACAGAGTTTACAGATGATGTTTTTCTACTGTCCAGTAGATTTGCAGAATTACACATATGGGAACTTGTCCCACTGTCAAGAATCCAATTGTTTTTACAAAATCGCAAGATCTAAAAGAAATTTTTTGGAAAATGGAACAAAAGTGGTATTTGACTCCAGTTAGAATAGCTAAGATATACAAAATAAAAGAGAAAGAATACTGGAAGTGCAAACAGAACATTGGTTCTTGGTTCCATACATGGTGGAAATGTTCAAAAATAAAGAATTATTGGAAAGAAATACATATTAATATACAAAATATGTTGAATATTAAATTTGAATTGCGTCCGGAATTTTATTTGTTAAATATGTTAAATAGTTTGTATCAGGTAATTGAGAGAAAATACTGGAGAATCCTCCTCTATATGGTAACAGCAGCCAGAATATTAGTCGCACAAAAATAGAAAAAACAAGACATACTACTTTAGACGAATGGTTCTTAAAATTAGCAGAAATGAAAGAAATGGACAAATTAACAAATATACTTAATAACAAAGACTCAGAGTTAATTGATGAAGAATGGGCTCCAATAGAAAAATATATTAAAGATAACTGGATGTAAATAAGCTAAGATATTAAGAAGAAAGATGACATATTTGATTTATTAGTAAGAATGGTAAGAAAAATAAATTTAAGATAGAAACTTAAGAACAATTGAATATATATAAGTACTCATTGTGGAAGAACTAGAGGAAGGTTATATGTATGTATTGTAAATAGAACATTTGTAGTAATAGAACGTATTGTATAAATTATTTTAATTATGTAATAAAAATTTTAAAAAAGAATCCAATTGTTTTGTTTTATGCTGGATCTGCCCTTTACCACAGAAGCAGTTCCTTTTTTATTCCCAAAGTCCCTGGGATATTGTTGTTGCTGATGCTGTTGTTCCTGGTTTCTCTTTCTGTCTCTATCTGCAGCAAACTTTCTGCACTGGCTCTTCAGATGTCCCAGTTTGTCAAAGTCCTCATGCAGAGACCCTAACAAAACAAAAGTTTTCTGCTCTCTACCGAGCTGGACTCCTCTCATTTCAACCTGAGAAAACAAGTCCTGCATGATTTTTTGCCGGTACAGTCTCTTGCACCAAAGCATTTTAGCCAAAGCTGAACTTGCCTGATGTATTCCCTTCAGCATGTCCCAGACATCTTTTGCTGAAGCACATTGTCTTATGAAATTTAATTGTTCCTCCTCAGTCATGAGGAAAATAGTTGCTTTTGCTCTGGAATTTCTCTCTATCAGATCATGTGCAGCTCCCGGAGGTAAACCTCCCTCTGTGACTGTCCACAAGCCTTCCTTCACCAGAAGGGATTGAGCATAGCAGCTCCACGTATTATAGTTCCTCTCATTTAATTTAGGAAACTTGATTGCCTCCATTTTAAGTAAAATGGCTCTAAGCAGAGACTAAGGCAATGTCCCCTTTTCTTTCTCCCAACTGTCTTCTTTTGAGTATAGTGAGTCAAGACCAAAGTCCTTCAGAGTTTGCACTCAGGCCCTCCAGGCTATTTAGACAGCTGTCCTATGCTATCCAGCATAGTTGTTTACTTACAGCTTCCTCTGCAGTCCAGCAGACTTCTGATGCCTGTTGTTGGCTCAGGATATCCTGGGAGTTGGTGTCTGGTTCCTTCCCTGGTTTCTTGTTCTGACTGGGCCCGTAACCCTTGTCAGTATGGTGGATGATGAGTGTTGCAGTAGTTTTACCATTCAGCAGAGTTGACAAGAAAAGCTGACTCTTCTCCTGTATGCCTCCAGACTTCTTTTTCCTATCTGGAACTTTTTGTACACCCACTTACAACCAATTACTTTCTGGTCTTTTGGTCTCTCTACCACCTGAAAAACATATTTTTCCACCAAACAACTAAATTCCTGTTCCATAGCACAATACCATCATTCTCTTTCCTCAACAGGAAAATTTTGTAATTCCTCAAAACTCTGAGGCTCTTCCATCACAGTACAAACCCTTGTCTCTTGAACCACAAACCTGTCTGGAGCTTTACGTACTCTTTGGTTCTCCTTGGAATGAAATTAACTGTTCTCCCTCTCTCATCTTTTGTGTCAGAACTAGTGTGTTCTTCCCTCTCTCTATGTCTCTTCATTTCTGTCATTCTACTTGTGGTAGGTTGTGTTTGAATGGATTCATCTGCTATGTTCCTGTCACTGTCAGATGAAGACTCGTGTTTCAATGTAACCCCTCAGTTTCTGATGTTTGTGTCAGTCTGTCCCAATCTCAGAAAAACCTCTTTGTTTGAGTGTAATCTATCCCACCCTGAGTGTTTTTCAAAATTTGCGCTTCTGGACATCAAAACCTCACTTCCCCCCACGTGAAACTTGTAACTGTTACCTGAGTAATCCGCAAACATCAACCTGCGAGTTTTGGGCTCACCCTTTCTTCTGAAACAAGCTGGTATGAACACATTAGTGTATTGCCCAAAAATTCTCAGGTATTTGTGATTTGGAGTTCTCCCATACAACAATCTGTAAGGTACATCTTTGATTGCTGAGTTATAAATCCTGTTTGATATATAGTTGGCTGTTTGTATTGCTTCTCCCCAGAAACTTTCTGGTACGCCTGCATCCAAAATCATGCAGTCTTTCATTTGTTTTAGACTTCCAATCTTTCTCTCTGCCAAGCCGTCCTCAGACAGAACAGCTGGGTTGGTTGTCTCATGTCTTATTCCCTTCCTTTTCATCCAGTTAGCCAAACTGTGAGATAAGAACTCTCCTCCCCGGTCTGTCACTAAAGACCCCACTTTACGATTAAATTGTCGCTCAACCATATTCACTCAGTTTTTAAAACTCTCGGCAGTGTCTCCTTTGTGTTTTAACAATCTAACAAAAGAAAATCTGGAAAAGTGATCCACTATTACTAAAAAGTATTTGCTGCCACCTAGTGATGCACAATTAGCTTGTGCCACGTTTGCATGAACAAACTGAAATGGTCTTTCAGCAATCCGTTTGCTTTGCTTCACTACTGGAAATGCTCTCACTTTTACTTTGCTGCAAACAGAACACTCTTAAGTGATTCTGGCATGGTGACATTTTAAAATCTGGACACAATTCCCTTAGCTTATCCAAGCTGTTAAAATTTGCATGCCCAAGCAATCTATGAAAATAATGAACACAGTTGGAATGCAAAGGTACATTTCCCACAACTGCACATTCTGCATGCTCCTACATAAAATACATTTTGTCCCTCTTGATGGCTTTTGCACACACCTCCCCATCAAGGCTAATTTTACATTAATCTCCCACAAATTCAACTCATACCCATCATTTGTTAATTCTGATACACTTACTAAACAATTCTGTGACTCAGGAACACATAATACATTTTCAAAATTTTTACCAAACCCTGGTATGAAGACAGTCCCCATCTCATGGATCTCTCTTCTTTCAGTCCCATCAGCTAAAACAACAGAGTTCACTGTTGAAGATTTTCTACTTTTCAGTAGATCTGGAGAATTACACGTGTGAAGTAGCATCACTATCCAGAATCCACTAGTTTTGCTTCACACTGGCTCTGCCCTTCACCACTGAAGCAGATCCTTTTTTTTTGTCCCAAAGTCCCTGGGTTGTTGTTGTTGCTGCTGATGTTGTTATTCCTGGTTCTTCTTTTTGCCTTTGTCTGCAGCAAACTTCCTGCACTGGTTTTTTAGATGACCTGGCATGTTGCAATAAAAACATCTCTTTTCTTTTGAAACATTTGCCTGCTCTGGACACCACTCTCTGGAAACCTCTGGCTCAAGTATTGTCCTAGGCACTGTTTGCTGTTGTTGCTGAAAATCTTTTTCAAACCTGCGCCTCTGGCTTTCCTCCAGCACCCTGGACGCAATCATTTCCACATTAATTTGTGTGTCTGGTACTCCTTGTAATCCATATAGAATGTTGTCATAGTCCTCATGCAGAGACCCGAGAAGCACATAAGATTTTTGCTCTCTGCCCAGCTGGACACCTCTAATCTCTACTTGAGTAAATGAGTCCTGCATCACTTTCAGATGCTCCTCTGCTGTTTGCTCTTTTTGCATTTTTTGCTGGTACAGTCTTTTGCATCATAGCATTTCTGCTAAGGTAGAACTTGCCTGATGAATTCCCTTCAGCATGTCCCAGACATCTTTTGCTGAAGCAAATTGTCTGACAAAATTTAACTGTCCCTCATCAATCATGAGTAGAATAGTTGCTTTGGCTTTGGTATCCCGCTCCAACAATTCCTGAGCAGCTCCCTGAGGCAGACCTCCCTCAGTTACTGACCACAAGCCTTCCCTTGTCAGCAGGGATTGAGCATAGCAGCTCCAAGTATTGTAGTTCCTATCAGACAATTTTGGGAACTTGATTGCCTTCATTTTAAACAAAATGGCTCTAAACAGAGACTAAGGCAGTGCCCAGCCTTCCTGGCTGCTTCCCTTCTTCCAACTGTCTCTTTGAGTGTAGTGACTCAAGACCAAAGTCCTTCAGAGTCTGCACTCTGCCTTCCAGGCTAGTAGACAGCTGTCCTATGCATGCATCCCAGCATAGTTATTTACTTACTGCTTCTTCCCGAAGCCACCTCTGCAGTCCAGCAGATTTTTGATGCCCGTTTCCGGCTCAGGGTAGCCTTTCCACTGGTTGTTGGTTACTGAATCTTTGCCTGGCTTCTTGTTTTGACTGGGCCCATAACCCTTGTCAGTATGGTGGATGATGTGTGTTGCAGTAGTGTTTACCATTCAGCAGAGTTGACAGGAAAAGATTTTTCTTCCCATCTGGAAACTTGTTGAAGCTCCTGCCTCAGCTCTCCATTTCTGATTGTTCATCAATCAGAAATCCACTCCAGTTGTGAGCAAATAAAATCAAGCTTTATTGCTACAACTATTAAGCTATTTACAGTCCATGTTATTTGCAAAATTAGTTCTCTGCAACACCACATAGCGGTAGCCAGTAAAAACACTAACACCTCCCAGCTCAGCCCATAGCTAATACAAAGGATTTTGTCTCCCTCCAAGCTTCCACCCACTTGGGCGTATTCCTCTTTGTTCATTGGTTGTTCCTCTTTTCCCAGACCCTTAGTCCATCCCCTGGTGTCTATGTCAAGACCCATGTGACCTGCAAAGTGTCAACATCCTGACGTCATGTGTTTATGTTCAGTTTCTTCTTTGTTCTCAAAACACCCTATTGTTTACCTCTCTCTGGTGTCATGTTTATGTCTGAAGAGACATCTGGTGTTTGTCTGGCCTGTCTTTCCCTCCAAGCCTTTCTCACAGGAAAACTTTTTCATACATCTATACATTTCCCACTTGTGACTCTAAGTCCCATTCACTAATTCCTGACAATACCTAGGTGTAGTCTTTCAATATTCAGGATCATGGAAAACCCAGAATGGCAGTAGAGAATGCACAGAGGACTATGTCAGCTCTGCTTAGATTTTTTTATAATAAAGGGGGAAGATATTCCTTCGGTCATCCAAGTGTGTACAGCTAAGATTTTATCACAAATGCTGTATGGCTCCGAACTTTGTGCTTACAATTATTTTGATTTATTTGAAGCACTACAAACTAAATTCCTTAGAAGCATATTTGCTGTCTCAACCTGTGTCCCAAATGCATTCCTGTGTCTAGAAGCTGGCCTGACTTCTATTGAGGCCCGCACCTGGATTATTAAGTTTAATTAAGATTTAATTTAATTAAGGTGTTGTCCTGTTTGTCATCAAAGCTTTTTCCCAGGATGCAAACAATGCCATAAACTGCCTCCTTCTCAGGAATGCCCATCTGTTCCCTGCTTGCCATCTGTTTGGATTGCCGCCCCCTTCCCTTTTCGATGTCTCTTTATTTCTCCATAGCACCATTTAATAATAATAATAATATTTATTTATATCCCACCTTTCTGTAAAAACCACCAAGGCAGCTTACAAGATTTCACCATATCATTTTCCCCCATTCTCACATATCCCTTATGATAGATCCATACACTTTTGGATATGACATTCCGTCATATCAGAGGTTAAGTCCCCACACTTTATTAATCCCCCCGGGTTTATCTGGATAATGTTCATGAAACAAGGGAATTAAGTCCGCAGCGTCTACATCAGGGGTAGGCAACCTTTTTCAGGCGGGGGCCGGTCCAAAGAACAGCTCCCTTCAGGTGGGCCAGGGGGGGAAATGGCGGAGGAGTACTGCGCATGCGCAAACGTGTCACAGCTGCCATTTTGGAAAACAAAATGGCGGGCGCGATGCACGCGGCTGTGCGGCAGCCAAAACTTGCAGCAGCGGGGTCAGCGGGGGCTGGTAAATGCGGGGCCCTGGGCTGGAACTGGCCCATGGGCCGTAGGTTGCCGGCCCCTGGTCTACATGTTTGGCATACACCCATTCATTATGCGATTCCTGGAAATGTTTCCAATTGACCAGGTACTGCAATTTACCCCAGTGCCACTTCAAGTCCAAAATCTTGGCCACTTCAAAGTGCTGTTCCCCCTCTACCACCAACGGGGTGGAGGCTCTGGATCTACGTGCCAGGGATCTGTGGCTAAAGCCAGTTTGAGCAGGCTAAAGTGGAACACTGGATGCAAATATCTATAATTCTTAGGCAGGTCCAGTCCAGCAGTTACTTTGTTGACCAACTACTTAATCACAAATGGTCCCACAAATTTTGGCACCAATTTCTTTGAAGGTTGTTGAGTTTTCAAATGTTTAGTAGACAAGTAAACTTTACTCTCTGGTTCCACCTCCCACTCCTTGCCCCTCTTGTGATCTGCAAACCTTTTGTAGTCCTTCTTCACTTCTTCCAGTGCTGTTACGATTTGAGGCCAAACGTCTTTAATTTTTGTAATCCAGTGGGAGAGTGAGATGGGGTCCATGGGTTCTGAGGACAGTGCAGGCAAAGTCTTTGGTTTGCATCCATAGACTATCTCAAATGGTGAGTGTCCTGTGCTTTGGTTGAAGGCAACTTTGCCATGGGGCAGCAAATTGAACCAATAGTCTTGTAGATAATTGCCACAGCAGTGGATGTACTGCTCCAGCGAGCCTTTTGTTCTCTCTGATTGCCCATCAGTTTCAAGGTGATGAGAGGTGCTCATTGCTTGCTCAATCCTCATTTTTTTAGTGCAGTGCCCTCCAGAATTGAGAGGTGAACTGGGAGTCCTGATTCATGACAATCTTCTCTGGGATTCCGTGTAATCTATAGACATGTCCAATGAATAATCTAATTTGGTCATGTTAGGCAGTACCTTGCACCCCATGAAGTGTGCCTGCTTTAAAAACAGGCCCATAACCACCCATATGGTGTTTCAGCTCCTACTCTTGGGTAAGTCTGATATAAAATCCATGGCAATATATCTCTAGGGGCACTGGGAATAGGCAGTGGCTGCAACAGCCCCTGAGGCTTGCCTGTCATTGGCTTAAGCGGGCACATATTGTCTCTACATCCCACCTACTCCCATCCCACCAATAGTTTTCTTACCAGATGCCAAGTTCTCAGGAATCCCTAATGTCCTGCTGCCTTTGTGTCATGGCATAACTGTAAAACCTTGAGTCTCAGGTACTCCGGGATGTAGACACAATCCCCTTTGCACCACAGTCCATCTTTCAGCTCCAAAGTTTCTGAATGCACTTTAATTAAGCCACTGGTCCTTTTCAGCTGCCTCTGGATGCTTTGAAACAAAGGATCCACAGGTGTGGCTTGGCTCTTGTTTTCCTCCTCCTTGCACGCTTGGCTACGAGTCATTACCGCCAGTCCCAACTGTTCCAGGCTAAGAATGGTTTCCTCTGGGGCGTCCCTCCAGCTTTCTGGATAAAGCATCGGCGAGTACATTTTGCTTTCCAGAAAAAGTCTTTAACAGGAACCTGAAGCAATAGAATTCCTTGGCCCATCAACTCTGTTTTGAGCTGCCCCATGTCGAAGTTGCACAAACCTTCTCAGGGTTGTAAGGCTTCCAGGTTATGATGGTCTGTCCAGACCTCAAAGGGGGGGAAGCCCTCCAGGAACTGGCGCCAGGTCTGTATCACCCACTTGAGGGCAGAGGCTTCCTTTTCCCAAGTGGGCCAACTCCACTTCCTGGAACTTTTCAGATAAGCAGGCACAAAGCCTTAACTTCCCCTCTGTATCTTCCTGCATTAATACAGGTCTTATTACCACATCACTGGCATCAGTCTCTATAACAAAAGGTTGCTCCAGGTCAGGATGCTTTAGGATGGATTCTGTGCTAAATAGTCCTTTCAACTTATCGAAAGCTTCTTGACACTCTAGAATCCACTTGATCTTGGTGGATGGCTTGGGTTTTTCATTTGGTCCCCCCGGGTGGCTTTTAGTCTTTAGCAGGTTGGTAATCGGCAATGCTATCTGGTCAAAGTCCGGGATAAACAGCCTATAAAAGTTCACAAACACCAAGAAATTGCACCTGCTTTCAGGTCTTGGGGGGCGCCCATTCCAACACTGTCTGTACTTTGGTTGGGTCCATCTCTATTCCTGCATTCCTTTTCCTCAAATACCTTTGCTAGATCTAAATAGACCAGGGGGTAGCCCAGCTGGTTCTCCTGGATAGCGCTTCCAACCCACTTTTGTAGCAAGTCATGTTGGCTCAAAGACACCACTGCACTCCTTTCCCCATTCAGATTATGGTCCTTGGTGTGGGCTCTGCATCCCAGATTGTCAAAGATCAATTCTCCTGTTCCCCACTGTATCCTGGGGTTGTGGAAATGGAGCCAGTCCATTCCCAGGATCACTTGGTAGCATGAAGTGGGGCCCAAGACAAACAAGTATATGTGCATTTTGGTTGGCCAATAAAGGTATCACTGATGGATTTTTGTTTGAATTTGCTAAATGGCCAACACAGCTATCCCTGAATGTTTACTGTCTTTATCTCAAGATTCTAAACTATTAATCTTAGTTGGAATGTGTCTCTAACCTGGCTGCTAATCTTATCTCGCTCTCTCAATCTTCCCACTATATATAACTATCTTTAGTCAGATTAGGATTTAGTGTTGTTATGTAATTATTATTATTTTTTAAACTACAAACTATATGTTTGTTATCTTTTTTGAGTCAGTCTTTATTCTTTAAGAAAGCAGAGTTAGGCATAATCACACTTCTGCTGTTCTGCTAGATGTAAGACATGTCAGGGATGATGGGAGTTGTAGCTCTTCCCCTCTGGCTCTAACTCACCACCTTGTTATGCAGCAGAGCTGACCAGCTTTGATCAATGGTTGATGCTTCTTTCCCAAGCAGCAGAGTTTCAGAGAATAGGCTGAAGACCCTGACAAACTCTCCAAGCCTTCTCACTCTTCTTCCTGAGATGTCTCCAAACTTCTGCAGGATTCTTCTGGCTCTTGTATCTTCCCTCAAGACACCAGACAACTCAGTAGTCTTATATAAAAGATCTACTTTATTCTACTATATACACAAATACTATATGCCCTACAAATCACAATCTCTACACTTCACAATATCTCCAAAACTACTCCAGGATTCTTCTGGTTCTTGTATCTTCCCTCAAGACACCAGACAACTCAGTAGTCTTATATAAAAGATCTACTTTATTCTACTAAATACATAAATACTATATGCCCTAGAAAACACAATCTCTACACTTCACAATATCTCCCAAACTACTCCACAATGTACATTAGCAAACATTGCAATTTATAGCCATTGTTAGACACCACCCACCAGTCAGTTTCCACCCAGTGGGTGTGTACATACATCTTGATTGGTCCACATAGATCATCCCATACCTAAGACCAACCCAAGTGTTTCATCACTTTACCTTGACCACTTAATGAGTCTCAGGTGTTTGCAATCTATCACAGGTGTTCTCAATATACCTTCTATAACTTTGTCCTTGGCTCTCAAGGCTTCTTAATTATATTATCTTTTTCACCTGTGTATCTTCCTGATTGCTCCTGCTTAGTCACTTTGACATTCGCATACATATTTTTATTTCTATTACTGTATATCCCATGTTGCTTTTTCCTTAACACTAACAGGTTTAGCTTTCATATTTGTATATTTTTGTTTCCTTTAAAGCAGGGGTAGGCAACCTTTCCCCTTTAAGGGCCGAGGGACTTCAGCTGCCAGAAGCCTCAGCCATGTTGGCCAATAGTCCCATGTTGGCCAATAGCTCCTGGGATTCTGGGAGCTGAAGTCCCTCGGCCTGTAAAGGGGAAAGGTTGCCTACCCCTGCTTTAAAGGGTTAAACCCCTAGGAAACTTGAAATGCCCTCCATTTTGTGTGTGACTGAGAAGCATGGGTATGAATACAAGTGTGTGTCTAGCTTTCTCTGTGGCCACATCCTCCATTTTGTGGAGGCTTGGTCCCCCTTAGGCCCTGAGGCCTTCACCGGCCCTCTTGGAGGCTTTTGGGTAGAGAAGGGGATGAGGCGGCATTGCCACCTTGCTCTCCTTCCCCCTCAGAGTGCAGCATTGGTGGGCTGTGGAGGCCTCGCCTTCCCTCCGGGTCTCCGCCTCCAGGGCTGCCCTGGGCCCCAGTCTGCCCACCCTCCCTCCGCTGGGTGGCTGAAGGAGGGAGGGAACTGGCCTGGCGACCAGGTATGCCTTCCTTTTCCCAGACACCCTTCTCCATTTCAGCCTTCTGCCCAGGAGGAATCCCATGATGTCCTCCATTTTGAGCCTGACTTAGAAGCAGGGATTTCTATTTGCACAGTGGGCCTGCCCTTGGTATCCACCAGGGGTTGCTTTTCCAGTTTCCCTCTCCACGGATCTTCAATTTGCATTACAGTAAAAATTGTGCCTGTTATATAAAATGGCAAAAAACAAGGTTTGCTTTTTGGAGTGTGTGTGTGTGTGTGTGTGTGTGTGCATGCCCAACACCTCCACAGGGTCCTGGCATCGATGCCCCCACCCTTTTCTGGGGGTGTTTGAGGAGGGCGAGCCACCTCGATTTCCTGTTCCTTCCTGGGCTTTCACTTGGGTGGGGAGGTGGCCCCAAAAAAACTGTTCAAGTTTTTGAAGAGGTGTCATATTGAAGATAGAGCAAACTTGTTTTCTGCTGCTCTGATCAGTTTACCTCAGGTTAGCCATAAGTTGGAAATGACTTGAAGGTACACAGAACAAGAACATGGGTTTAACCAGCATAGCATAAGGGTTGGATCTGCTCGGGCAGCTTCTGCTTCACTGGATAGAAGTTGAACAGGAAACAGTATTCATAACCTATGGCCAGAAACAGATGGCCCTGAAGGCGCAGTTTCAAGCCACCCCACTGAAGATAGATCAGGGCAAACAGGTGCCATGGCCCCAATCCAGCCAGTCTCCACCCCGAATAGGAGCGGAAAAGATCTGCTCCTGTTTGGGGTGGATAAAAGCTGCCCTTAAGTGGCCTGAGCTAGCTTTTCGCTGGTGTGGGTGAGTGTGGCGTGTAAGCACCACAACCTCCAGTCACCTGGACGCCGGCCAGCGTGTAATCACTGGCACGTCTTCTGGGTGACTGGGGGCATGTTATGTCTAAATGCCATACACCCAAGCCGGCAAAAAGCCAGCTTTTCAGGGCCGCCTCTTTCGGCCCTATCATTGGCCAGACAGTGCAAACAGATTCAGAGCAATCTGTTTCCTTTTGCCTCGCTGTAATTTAAGACAGCCTAATGAAATACCTACACCCTGTGATTGTACGTCTGTATCAAAGTCATTGGAGCCTTGTGGATGAACAGAGAGGATGTGGATGAGAGTTTAGAGTCCCATAAGGTTCTACTCAATATTCCACCTAGGATTACCCTTAGCACACGTAAATGCCAAATTGCAGTCAGACAAGTGTTAACATTGGTCTAACGCAGGGGTAGGCAAGCTTTCCCCTTTAAGGGCCGAGGGACTTCAGCTCCCAGAATCCTAGGAGCTATTGGCCAACATGGGACTATTGGTCAACGTGGCTGAGGCTTCTGGGAGCTGAAGTCCTTTGGCCCTTAAAGGGGAAAGGTTGCCTACCCCTGGTCTAATGGATCACATCTGTTCCACCCTGCCAGGGACATGTTTGAAAATTAATGAATCAAATGTTTCTACTGCTGAGAAAGAATTCCTTAGGAAAATGTTCAGGACCATATAATTGCCACCCATCAATTCATCAACCATGGCCCAGCTAATGCATGACTGAATACATAAAGTTTAGAAGGAATACTATAACTGGCTGAGTAACAGAAAAGCAGAGAAAATCATCCAAAAAGTGAGTTCCAACTAACTAGACGGGAAGTTGGAGATATACAAGAAGATATATTGTTATTATTCTGTGCCTTCAAGTTGTTTTCGACTTATGGTGACCTAAGGCGATCCTATCACAGGATTTTCTGGGGCTGAGAGGGTGTGACTCACCAAGTTCATCCAGTGGGTTCCATGACTGAGCGGGGAATCAATCCAGAGTCCTAGTCCTGTGCTTAAACCACTACACCACACTAGCTTTCAAGATTTAAGATATATGACATTAATGTATATATGATATCATGTAATGAACTTAGAATGAAACAAAACAGGAGGCAAGTTAAAATATAAAGTTGTGTATTTTATTATTAAGAAATGTTATACAAAAACAATGTAAATGAAGCACATATATTGTCTATCTGTAAACTGTTGATGAATTATAGTGATAGGTTGCTGAGAAAGGGAACAGTGTAACTCAACTGTAACAACAATGTAGCTAAGAAAATTAAGAAAAAAGACTATTGTTTCCCTTGTAAAAATTTGTTCTCAAGTGTCCAACACAGTCCAATGCCTTTGGCTTCAAACTCTTTCAAAAATGGCCTGTTCTGACTGGTTGCGTTCTGTTTTGCTTTTTGTCCAGTGCTCTACACCAGGCTGCTATTGGTCCTACTGCAAGACTAGAGGCAGCCAGCAATAAGAGCAGCTCCTCTCCTCTCTCTCTCTTCACAGTTATGAGGTTTTAGCAAAAAGAGAGAGAATCACTGGAGAGGGTGAGGAACAAGAGGCCGAAACCATCCTCACACTCAACTGTGGCTGCTGACTAACCCCAATACCCTTCCAACCTGGCAACCCATTTCCTTTGCCCTTCAACCCTCTCCACCAGACTGGCTATTTGCACAAGCTTGAAGGTTAAAGCACAGACTATGCATGATATATAACTGTGCAGGCTTCCTATCTAGAACAACAGCAACAACAACAAAATAATAGTGTTTCCAACATAAAAATAACACAAGAACATCTGATCAAGTAACCATCTGGGGAGCCCATAAATTTGCCTGCTCCCTCACAGAGGATCAAAGCTAAAATGCAAGATATTTAAAATTACAAGTTTTGAAGCAGAAACAGTCTCAAATTAGATTTTAATAGGCCTTTTCAAGAAACAATCAAGATGTATGAAGGTTGCCCATCCAAACAAAACTTTTCCATACTGCTGGTATTTCTACAGTTTTTCTTTAATGTGGACTTCTTCATGCCTGAAAAAGTGTGAATTTTCAAAAAAATATTTTCCACAGTCCTGTAGTCTGTATAGTTTGTCTCCTGTTTGGAAACCACCCCCCTCAAAAGATGTGAATTTTGTGGAAAATATTTCAGATATAACAATGGAATGGTTTCTCTCTGTGGATTCTCTGATGCTTCAAAAGATGTGAATTTTCAACAAAGCATTTTCCATACTATTGGCATCTGTATAGTTTTTCTCCTTGTGGACACTCTGACGGGCCACAAGGTGTGACTTGTCAGCAAAACCTTTCCCATACTGCTGGTATGTGTATGGTCTATCTCCTGTGTGGATTCTCTGATGCTTCGAAAGGTTTGACCTGTGAGCAAAACATTTCTCGCACTGCTGGCATTTGTATGGTCTCTCTCCTGTGTGGACACTCTGATGGGTCACAAGGTTTGACTTCCGAACAAAGCCTTTCCCACACTGCTGGCATTTGTATGGTTTCTCTCCTGTATGGACTCTCTGATGTCTCTCAATCTGTGACTTGTCAGCAAAACCTTTCCCACACTGCTGGCATGTGTATGGTCTCTCTCCTGTGTGGACTCTCTGATGCCTCGAAAGATGCGACGTGTGAGCAAAACATTTCCCACACTGCTGGCATGTGTATGGTCTCTCTCCTGTGTGGACACTCTGATGGGCCACAAGGTGTGACTTCAGAACAAAGCCTTTCCCACATTGCTGGCATCTGTATGGTTTCTCTCCTGTGTGGAGTCTCTGGTGGGTCACAAGGTGTGGCTTATGAGCAAAGCATTTTCCACACTGCTGGCATTTATATGGTTTCTCTCCTGTGTGGACTCTCTGGTGGGTCACAAGGGAATACTTGTCAGCAAAACCTTTCCCACACTGCTGGCATTTGTATGGTTTCTCTCCTGTGTGGACTCTCTGATGCTTCACAAGGGAATACTTGTCAGCAAAACTTTTCTCGCATTGCTGGCATTTGTATGGTTTCTCTCCTGTGTGGACTCTCTGATGTCTATCAAGTTGTGACTTTTCAGCAAAACCATTCCCACACTCCTGGCATTTGTATGGTTTCTCTCCTGTGTGGAGTCTTTGGTGGGTCACAAGGTTTGACTTCCGAACAAAGCCTTTCCCACACTGCTGGCATTTGTATGGTTTCTCTCCTGTGTGGTGTCTCTGGTGGGTCACAAGGTGTGACTTGTCAAGAAAACTTTTCCCACACTGCTGGCATTTGTATGGTTTCTCTCCTGTGTGGACTCTCCGATGCCTCGAAAGGTTTGACCTGTGAGTAAAACATTTCCCACACTGCTGGCATGTGTATGGTTTCTCTCCTGTGTGGACTAACAAATGACTTTGAAGGTATGACCTATGAGCAAAATATTTTCCACAATGCTGGCATTTGTATGGTTTCTCTTCTTTGTGGACTCTCTGATGCTTCACAAGGGAATACTTGCCAGCAAAACATTTCCCACACTGCTGGCATTTGTAAGGTTTCTCTCCTGTGTGGACACTCTGATGGGCCACAAGGCTTGACTTCAGAACAAAGCCTTTCCCACATTGCTGGCATTTATATGGTTTCTCTCCTGTGTGGACTCTCCCATGGTTTAGGTCTGTCCTCGGAGAAAAACATTTTCCACACTGCTGGCAGATGTATGTTTTCTCTCCTGTGTGGACACTCTGATGGGCCACAAAGTTTGACTTCTGAGCAAAACCATTCCCACACTGCTGGAATGTGTATGGTCTCTCTTCTGTGTGGGCTCTCTGATGCTTCAAAAGGTCTGACCTGTGAGCAAAACATTTCCCACACTGCTGGCATTTGTATGGTTTCTCTCCTGTGTGGACTTGCTGGTGCTTCACAAGGCCTGCTTTCTGAATAAAACACTTTGTGCACTTTTCACATTTGTAGGGTTTCTCGCCTGTGTGCAGTCTCTGGTGGCTCACAAGATGAAAACTGTTATGAAAACATTTGCCATATTTATATGGTTTCTTGCCTGTGTGGACTCCTTGGTGCTTCACAAGGCCTGGTTTTTGAGCAAAACATTTGTCACACTTCTGGCATTTGCAGTGGTTTATCCAGTGACTCACAAGGTCTCTGTGCACTTTTAAATGCGCCATAAATAGTGAATTGTATGCAAAGCATTTCCCACACTTCCGGCATTTGTGTGGTTTCTTTATTGTATGGGCTTTTTGGTGGTTTACACTGTACAATTTGTTATAAAAACTTTTCACAGAATTTTCATACTTAAAATGTTTCTTTACAGCATGGGGCATCTTGTAAGGCACTAGTGCTGTATTTTGAGGAAAACTTTTCCCAGATACATTATATTTGTAGGGCTTCTCCTGGATATAACTTTCCTCTTCTGATTGTTGAGCTTGCTTAATAAGTTCCAGTTTTTGCCTAGAATAGTTCCTATACTTAGCACATAGGTATATTTTCCTCTGGTTTTCTGCTGTGAAAAAAACCAGAAAAAATAATTGTGTGAAAAACCTTTTTAAAATATGAGGAACGGATGAAAGCCATACAATCTTAAAAACAAATGAATCATGACAACAAAAGAGATGCTATGCTCCCTCTTATGTCTTAGGTCCAGACTATCTGATAGCCTGCATTTCTCCATAAGAGTCTGCCTGAGCCTTAAATCTTCAGGGGTAGGCTTTCTCTATCTCACCACCCTCCAGCAGACATTGACCATAGAATTTCACTAGAGAACCTCTAGATGCTTAGAGAAGCCACCTGTGGAGGTGTTCCATTGTGAGAATCATAGAATCACAGAGTTGGAAGAGACCACAAGGGCCATCTGGTTCAACCCCTTGCCATACAGGAACTCACAAGCAAAGCATCCCCAACAGATGGCCATCCAGCCTCTGTTTAAAAACCTCCAAAGAAGGAGACTCCACCACACTCCAAGGGAGTGTGTTCTACCATTGAACAGCCCTTAGTCCTGTCAGGAAGTTCCTCCTAATGTTTAGGTGGAATCTCTTCTCCATAGCTGGCATCCATTGTTCCAAGTCCTATTCTCTGGAGCAGCAGAAAGCAAGCTCCATCCTCAATATGACATCCCTTCAAATATTTCAACAAGGCTGTTATATCACCTCCTACCTGTCTCTTCTCCAGGCTAAACATACCCAATTCCCTAAGTCTTTCCTCATAAGGCATGGTTTCCAGACCTTTCACCATTTTGATCGCCCTCCTCTGGACACGCTCCAATTCGTCAACATCCTTTTTGAATTGTGGTAATAATAATAATAATAATAATAATAAAATTTATTTTTATCCCGCCCCTCTGAGGAGGCAACCGGGACGGCTTACAACATTAAAATACAACAAAAATACAATATAAATCCTATGACCCACCCACCCCTTAAAATAGTATTAAACAATAGAACGATTAAAACATGTTAAAAATGCATCACAATAACACAAACAATAATGACAATAATGATGATACTGCAGTATTGCAAGTGAGGCCTGACCAAGGCAGAATACAGTGGCACTATTATTTCCCTTGATCTAGACACTATACTTCTACTGATGCAGCCTAGAATTGCATTAGCCTCTTTAGCTGCCACATCATGCTGTTGATTCATGTTCAATTTGTAGTCTACTAGGACTCCTAGATCCCTTTCACATGTAGTCTCATTAATCTCCAATAGATCCCAACTTATTGATCCTGGAGGAAATAAAAAATAAGAATAGAAATACAGTCAGAAATAAGAGAACAAATCAGAACGGAGATGAAAGGATTGAGAGAAGAAATTAAAGCTGATATAAAGGAAGAAATGAACAAATTTAAACAAAAATTGCAGATAATAATAGAAGAAATAAAGACAATTAACTCTAAGATAACAGAACTAAAAGAGAAGTCAGAGAAATTGGAGAAAAGAACACAAAATTTACAAGTGAATCAACATGCTAAAGCACAGAATCCTCCCCGCACACACTAGTCCTCTGGGAGGAATTTGCTGCAGCCACAAAAAGCTAGGCTTGCGGCTACCTCCCAGAGGGCTTTTTCGGTTGTCACCACCAAACTATGGAATGGTCAGCCGGATGAGATCCGTCAACTGACATCTTTAGACAGCTTTGAAAAGGCTGTCAAGATGGATCTCTTCCGGAAGGCCTTTCAGTGACAGATAATCTCAGCCTCAGGAATCCCTCCCGTAAGGGGGGTTCTAGGTTCTTAGTTTTAAATCTGTAATTAAGAATCGCAGCCACATTGTGATTTGTTTTAAATATTATTGCTGTGTTTTTATATTGTATGTTTTAATTCATAATTGATTTAATAACTTCTTAAGGGGGGGGCTGGGAATTAGATTTTACTGTTGTATGTGTATTATTGTTATTATTGTTGTTAGCCACCCTGATTGATCTCAAAGGGGTGGGATATAAATAAATTTTATTATTGTTATTATTGACTGAAGTCAAATTTCAAGAAAAATGCATATGAATGAATAGACAAATGAAGACTTCAGTGCATGGATAATCCCACCACTGGCAGATTTTATAGGGTGGCCAACTGAGCAATTGGACTCAGAAACTGATATATTATATAGAATTTACTCATAGGTGGCAAACTACAGCAATAAACAGAGGGATACTGTGATATATTTTGTAAGGGAAAAGGTGAGGGATCTAATCTTAAGACAAAAATTACAAAAAATCTACTGAAAATCAAGGAACCAATATCTTCAAGGACATACCTCCGCAAGTGTTAAGAAAAAGGAAGGAATATACAATTCTAATTCAACATTTAAAGAAGAAAGGCATAAAGCACAGATGGGAAAAGATTGAAGGGGTGTCCTTTGTACTGAATCAAAAAAGACATATTATTAATACTATTACTAAAGTTTAAAAAAATGCTTAAGAAACACAGGGAAGTTTCAGAAGTGGAAGATCAGAGGAAAACAGATTTAACTCAAGAAACAGTAGGAGCAGGAGAATTGAAGGAAGGAGTAAAAGAGCTAGGAAAAGAGGGAAAATATTTAGGCGATGAAGAAGAGGATTTATTATTGGATTAAAGGAAGAAAAAGAAAAAAAAGGGAAGAAAAGAATTAAAAAATAGAAGATTACAAGCAAAAACACCCCCCTCATTTTGGAATATTCACGGAATCAACTCTGTGTGTAAGAGGAGGAAAATATTCCACTACTTGAAAAGGTTCAAATTAGACATAATATGTCTTTAAGAGATACACAGAAGAACAGAAAAAGTAAAGTATCTTTAAAAAAAAACCCAAACTAGGAGACTGATTTACAACAACACAAAAAACATAAAAAGAAAGGGGTTGTTACTTAAATTAACACTAGGATAGCAGCTAAAGAGATCTTTAAAGACTCAGAAGAGCAATAGATAGCTGTAGAACTACAACTCTAAGAAGTGAAAGTTCTCTTGGCTGGTATATATGCACTGACAGAGAATAAATGGACCCTTTATAGAAAATCACACAAAAAGATAACTGAATATGATTATGAAGAAATAATCATCACAGGAGATTGGAATGGTGTTATAGATCCTAGTTTAGATAGGATGTCTAAAGTTAATTTAAAAAAACAACAACTAACAAACCATCGCCACAGATGTCTATACAGTGGGTCCTTGTTATCCACTGGGGTTTCATTCCAGGATATCCCGTGGATAACAAAATACGTGTATGCTCAAATCCCATTAAGTATAATGGTTTAGCAAAATGGTGTCCCTTACATAAAATGGCAAAATCAAGGTTTGCCTTTTGGAATTTGTATATTTTTAAAAATATTTTTATGCCGTGGATGCTTGGATCTTTGGATAAAAAATCCATAGATAAGGAGGGCCGAGTAATAGAAAATCTGAATTTGCTAGATTATGGAGATATAAATATGGTGAAGAAAAAGATTACACGTTCTTCTTTGACAGGCACCAAGAATAGACTCATTTTTGGTATCTAAAATTTTGAGTAAGAACATTCAGAAAAATGGAATCACTCCCGAAAACCATTTCGGATCATAATCCCATCCTACTGACAATTAGAGCAAGAAAACAAGAGTATTCTTTGAAATTAAAAGATACTCTATTAAAAAAAGGAATTAGTAAAAATGTTGAAGAAGGAATTAACATGTTACTTCCAGGAAAATATGGATAAGGCCATAGTTTGGGAGGCAGGCAAAGAGGTGGCAAGAGGGATATTAATTCAACATGAAGCAATATTGAGGAAGAAAAAAAAGAAGGCAGAAAAATAACAGAACTAAAAGAAAAGGAACGAGAATTGTAAAGAAATCCAGAAAAGATAAAACTAAAAAAAGAGATTCAAAACCTTTGGAAACAACTCTCACAAGAAACAACATAAGAAATTGCAAACAAATTAAAATTTATTAAGCAAAGACATTTTGAAAACACAAACAAACCAGGAAAGTGGCTGTTGTATAGATTAAAGAAAGAGAAAGAGCTAATACTGGGGGTTAAGGATAAAGGAGGATACCATACACAGCAAGGAAAATCAAGAAAATATTTTACAATTACTACTCTACATTGTTTAGAGAGCAAAGCAACATTGGAGGAAAGAAAAGGGAAAATACAGAAATACATGGAAAAAGGGGAAATCCCAAGAATATCAGAAGGACAAAGACAGAAATAAAATAAATCAATTTCAATCTCAGAAATAGCAAAAGCAATTGCAAAGGCAAAAGCAGGAAAATCCCTGGGACCCGGCAGTTCACAGTACAATATTACAACACATTTGCAGCAGAACTGACATTCCCATTATACAGAACCTTAAAAGAGATTGACCAAGGGAGAATACCCAATTCCTGGGAGAAATGCTCTAATTACACTAATACCCAAAGAAGATCATGATCCATCAGAAGTAATGAACTACAGGCCAATTGCTCTGTTAAATACGTATTATAAGATCTTTGCATCAATACTGTTGGAAATATTGAATATTTATTTATTTATTTATTTATTTATTTTTGAGGGATAGATACATGAAGATCAAGCGGGCTTTTTGCCAAGTAGGCAAATAAAAGATAATGTCAGAACGGCATTAAATATAATAGAGTTTTATGAAAAACATAATGAAAGCAAATTGAGTATGGTATTTTCAGATGCTGCATTTGACAAAATTGGATGGGATTTCATGAAAGAAGTATTCGCTGAAATGCATCTAGGAAAGAACTTTCTAAACTGGATTTATAGTTTGTACAGAAAACAAAATGCTCAAATTTTCATAAATTGAGAAAAAAACTAAAGCGTGTAGTATTAGTAAAGGTACACAACAAGGTTATCGCTTCTCTCTTCTACTTTTTATAATTGTTCTAGAGGTATTGGCAAAGAAAATAAGAGAAGATGTGCACATACAAGGTTTAAAGCAGGGGTAGCAACCTTTTTGAGCCGGAGCCCAGGTTGCTGTCCCTCAGACAATTGGGGGCCCAAAGCACAATAAATAAATAAATATAATTTTTTTAAAAAAAAATTAAAAAATAAAAAAATATGCATGCACACTCTCTCAGCTCCAGAAAAGCCATGGCAAAACCCCTGTGGAGATTTTGCTAAGAAAACCCCAAGAACAAGTAATAACAACAATAATCAATATCATCATGGCGGGGGTGGCAGCGGCAAGACCGGCCCGGGCCTTAGGTTGCCTACCCCTGGTTTAAAGATTCAATAACATGTATATAAATTAAGAATATTTGCAGATGATACTGTGTTCTTTCTTGATGATCCTAATAAGAGTTTAGGAAACCAATATGGAGAACTCTCAGGTCTAAAAATAAATGAACAGAAAAGTAAAATTCTGACCAAAAACTTTAGTAGAAAGGAAGAACTAGAACTGGTTTTTTAAAAAAGACTTTGAAATAGAAAATAAAGGGGGAAACAGACGGGTCAGAAGGGGCGGCTCTTTGGCTGAATTGGGGCCAGGGCCAAACAGATGCCCAGCCCTAATCCAGCCAGATTCCACCCAAAAAATTTTGGGGCAGAAAAAAGCCGCTCTTTCTCCCAAAGTGCCAGCTTTTCCCCTGGAAGTGTGGCATATAAACGCCACACCCCCAAACAGGAGAGAAGCTGGCCAACGTGTAAATGCCATGCCCCCAAGCCAACTCCAAGCTGGCCCCATCAGGCCCTGTTTTGGCCCAAAGTTAAATATCTAGGATTAACCATTACAAAGAAAAATTCAGAGTTCTATGACTATAATTATGCTAAGGTGTGGAACATAATTAAGAATGATCTTAACAAGTGTTCAAAATTGAGCCTATCCCTGCTGGGTCGCATATCAGCAATTCAGATGAATGTACTCCCGAAACTGTTATGTTTGAAAACCTGCCAATAATTACCAACTATAAGTCATTTTATCAATGGAATAAAGAATGATCTAAATACATAGGGCAAGGGGAAAAGCCTAGAATTAAGATAAAGCAGCTTCATTTATTTATATACCGCTTCATACTGCGCTATGCAGTGTCTAAGTGGTTTACAACTGTAATCTCATAAAGGTCCTGCAAGATAAAAAAGAGAGGGGAGGTCTTGGGCTGCTAAACATAAAGACATACTATCATGCTTGTGGGATGGCATGGGTAAAGGACTGGATAACACTGGAAAATAAAAGAGTCCTCCAACTAGAAGGTTTAACATACATTTTGGATATCATACCTTCTGATGCATGATAAATTCAAAGCAAATAAGGAATTCAGGAATCATTTTGTAAGGACGTTGCTTTTGAGAATATGGTTGCAATACAAGAGATACCTATGTCCCAAAATACCACTTTGCATTTCGCCACACAAGGCCTCTCACAAGAGAGAAAATCTACATAAAAGCAAACAGCTCATCTACAAAATATTGACATGTCAAAAAGAAGGGAAACTACAAATGAACACACGGACAGAATTGAACCAGGAAAATGTTATATGTCATTGGTTCCTGTATCATCAACTTAATGAAAACGTTAAGAGAAATATAAAGCTTGAAGGTTTAGAAACTGGAGAAACAGAATTAGATTTACTACTCAAGTCTGAAAATAAGAATATAATTTAAAAAAAATCTGTGAGATATTAATAATGAATGAGATGAAAAAGGAGATAGGATAAGATAGGCACAGAATATTGGCCACGAAATACCCCTGGAGTGTTGGAGTATGGAGGCAAAAACTTAAGTTTACAAAAAGTAATGATGTGAAAGAAAACTACTACAAACTGTTCTACAGATTTATGGAATTTATGGAAATCAAAGGAATAACTGTTGGAAGTACAGATAAGAAAGTGATACATTTTACCATATGTGGTGGCCATGTGGGAAGGGTAGAAAATACTGGAGAGAGGTACACACACACACACACACACACAAAATAACAAAAATATTAAATATCAACTTTTCATTAGCTCCAGAAATGTTGAATATGCTAAATGGATTAGACACCACAACAAAAAAGGAATATGGACGAGTTCTTTTGTATATGATGGCAGCAGCACAAATAATCTATGCAAAAAAGTGGAAAGATCAGCAACTTCTGATCATTTAAGAATGGACTTTAAAACCGATAGATATGTCAGAGATGGGCAAAGTAACTACATACCTAAGTGACAAGACAATACAGAAGTATGAAAGTGAATCAAAATAAGAAAACTAGAGGCCTCTAAGGAGCTCCGCCATAGAAACTGATTCTAGAAAGGGCTCTGTGAGTCACAAAGGTTGGGAACCCCTGGTCTAGATCAAAGGAAGTAATAGTGCCACTGTATTCTGCTTTGGTTAGGCCTTGCTTGAAATACTGCATCCAGTCCTGGGCACCATAATTCAAAAAGGATGTTGAAAGAGTGTGTAACCAAAATGGTGAAGGGTCTGGAAACCATGCCATATGAGGACTGAGTTACAGAGCTGGGCATGGTTAGCCTGGAGAAGAGAAGGTTAAGTGTGCCTTAGGGAGCTGGGTATGGTTAGCCTGGAAAAGAAAAGGTTAAGAGGTGATATGATAGCCCTGCTTAAATATTTGAAGGGATGCCATATTGAGGATGGAGCAAGTTTGTTTTCTGCTGCTCCAGAGACTAGGAGATGGTACAAAGGACTCAAAACTACAGGAAAAGAGATTCTACCTCAATATTAGGAGGAACTTCCTGGCAGTAAGTGCTGTTCAACGGTGGAATAGTATGCCTTGGAGTGTGGTGGAGTCTTCTTTTTTTATACACTGGGATGCTTTGATTTGGTATTCTTGCATGGCAGGGGTTTGGACCGGATGGCCTTTGTGTTCTCTTTCAAATCCAATTCTATGATTCTATGGTTCTAAGTCACTGATACCTCCAAGGAAAATTATTCCTCATACAAATCTCTTTAGGTTTGCCCTGTAGCTGCTAAGATGTGATATCTTCACATCCAGGAAACATATCAAGGAGTAGCTGTGTTGGCCTTATAGCAAAGTACAGTATCATCCAAATCCATCAAAACAGTGGTATCTTTATTGGGCCAGCCAGTGGAGCTTTAAAAGTTTGCAACATGTATAATGTGCATTTTAGTTGGCACAATAAAGGATCACTGTTTTGTGGATTTTGTATGATACTGTACATTGCTATACCCCTGGGCTATGGCAAACACTGTCATTTTTTCTTTCTTTCATTTGAATAATTTTTAGCACCTTTGCCTGATGAAGAGGCCAGATGATCTTTAAACCCTTGCAACATGTATAATGTGATTTTTGTTGGTCAAAAAGATAACAGTTTTGTGGAATTCTGATCACACTGTATGTTGTCATAGAGCCAACATGGCTATCCCTGAATATACTTTCTTGATGTGAAGATACTGCATTTTAGCTGCCACAGGGGAATCCTAAAGAGATATCCAATGAACTGGGACTGTTTCAGATTTCTGCCTCGAACAAAGCTACAACAATTTTTTTCTTTTAACTTAGGACTGCATTGGCAAGTTTTACCTTAACAACACCTAAAGCTTTTCCTGATGCAAAAGCGTGGAAGTTTCCTGATAAATTCAGTGTTCTCTTAGTCTCACAAGGTATTTGAGACAAATTGGATCTCAAAGGTGGTAGCCTTTTGTATTGCTAATGGAATATAACATTTTATCCCAGTAGCCACATGAATATCCCAGTAGCCATATGGCCAGAAGGAGGATGGCCTCACCTGCATGAATACCATTTCATAACATCTGAAATGAGGACATAAACTACAACATCTTGACCGAATGCAGGGCTATGACTAACGTCATTAAAAAAAATCCTCTCTCTTAATTTTAACACCTTTGCCTGATGAAGCCGCCAGTGGAGCTTAGAAAGCTTGCAACATGTATAATGTGCATGTTGGTTGGCCCAGTAAAGGTATAATTGTTTTGTGGATTTTGGATGATTCTATACTTTGATATATGGTCAACACAATGACCCCTGGATATGTTTTCTATGTCAGTTTAAGTTCATTGTTAAACAAGGTACAACACACCTCCTTACACAACACTGCCTCAAGGTGTGTGACTGGTGAAAGATGTAGTGTGTGAAGTAGAGAGCATCCAAAGAAACACCTGTTCCCCAAACCTGCCTTATGAAGCCTCCCATGACTGGTGTAGTTGAGACACTATTCCCACTAAAGAGCAATATTTCCACTGTTATTTTTCTTTTGTTGTTCATTTTGTCCTCTGACATGAAGCCAACTTCTGGTGGCCCTATAAATGAGACACTTCCAAAAGCTCCAGCACTCAACTACCCTGCTGGGGTCTTGCAAACTCAGGGCTATGGCTTCCTGGATTGTATTAATCCACCTGGGGTGTAGGAGGAACTTCCTGACAGTAAGGGCTGTTGGACAGTGGAACACACTCCCTCAGAGTGTGGTGGAGTCTCCTTCCTTGGAGGTCTTTAAGCAGAGGCTGGATGGCCATCTGTCAGGGATGCTTTAATTGGGAGTTCCTGCATGGCAGGGGGTTGGACTGGATGGCCCTTGTGGTCTCTTCCAACTCTACGATTCTATGATTCTATTGCTGCTGCCCACTAGCTGTTGGCACATTTTGTCTGGCTCTTCAGCGAAAGCCTGTCTTAGGAGACCCTACTATCAGCTGTGCTCTGTCAGCATAGCCTCTTGCCTCACAGAATCAGGGAATCCATCCACATTTTAGAATGGAAATTGTCATCAACAAGAGAGCCTTATCAAGACAACTCATAATCCCTCCATGACCTGCATATATAGGGTTCATCCCTTTCCCGTTTGGGCTGAATCAGAACCTACTTCAAAGTATTGTAGCTGTTAACGCCATTATATAATAAATTTTAAAACAGAAGACATAATGTGAAGTCGAAGGCTTTCACAGCTGGCATCCATAGTTTTTTGTGGGGTTTTGGTGCTATGTGGCTGTGTTCTGGAAGAGTTTATTCCTGACGTTTCATCAGCATCTGTGGTTGGCATCTTCAGAGAAAGAACATGGCTACATAGCCCGAAAAACCCACAAAAACTATAGAAGACATAATCATCCAGGGGAAAAGAGAACCTTACCAAGAGGGGCCATGATCCTACGGATCTCCGCCATGATCTGCCTGTGCAGGGCTCTCTGGTCAGGATCCAGCAGGGCCCACTCCTCTGGGGAGAAAGACACGGCCACCTCCTCAAAAGTCACCAGACCCTAAAGACAGAAGAAAAAGGTTCTTGCTCACACCTGACACCAAGATGGCTGCCAGCTGTGGCAATTAGTATAAAGCAGACTCAGAGGCTGATATAGCTCCAAAGGCACCTGAGGTGAAACTGATTCTTCTAGCAACAACAGATTGAGGATCATGAACAAGGTCTGGCAAACACAGGAGCCTCAGCCCATCACAACAACAACAACAACTCAGCAAAGGGGGAAAGAGAGAAGGGGCCAAATCTTGCCCTTTCCAGTAGAGTCTGGGAAAAGCCAACTGCTGCAGCCTCTCAAAGTGTATGTGTACTTCTTCAGTAATAACCTTTGCCATCTTGATCACAGTCTGTTGTTGCCTGGCCACACATGTGGCAGTTTTCCTCTGTGAAATGTTGGAAGATATGTTACAGGGTGCTAGAAAGGGAACAGGGAGTAAAATGCTGAAGTTTTGGCTGGTTTTTAGCCAATTTGAAAACAAACAGGATATAAATTGTCTGGGTATATAGGTAACAAATTTTAAAAGATAAATAATAAATAAATTAATAATAAAACTACATAGTCCAAACCTATCAACAGCAATATGGAAGAGGGTTTATGAGACATAAATCATTCATGGCACAAGGTCATATTATGTCTACCTACAAAGATACTCCAGATACAGCCTTTATACATGGCCAATAAAGTTCTTATGTTCTCCAATTCAGAGCAAAATATTACCTGAAAACTGGCATTAAAAACAATTTTCCCACCCGTGCCTCAAACATTCCTGAGTGGCACTGGCCATCTTCCTTGTAGAGGCCAACGTTACCCCAGTCCTGTTGGTTACTTGGCTGTTCAGAAGTTGTGGTAGCCTCCCTCTGAATGCCAGCTGCTGAACACACAGGGAGAGCAATTTGTTCTGGACCAAGGAATGAGGATGGGAATATCTATCAGCTCCCCTTTTAGGTTCAAGAAAAAGTTCAGAGAAAAAGGAGAGCAACTCTAACTCAAGAAGAAGGTTGAAGACAAAGGGATTCAAACCTAGAGAAGGCGTTTGCACATTTTTACAATTTTTAAAAATCCAAAGCAAACTGAAACAAAATTATCCACTAGTGCAGAGAAGGATGTGATCTGGGAAAAGAGGAACCCAGACTGCTCCAGTTTCCTTATTCCAGGAATCCTTCTCCTTACCTGATCTGGTTCTGGTCCACCACAAAGAGGAAGAGGCGACTGAGTCCTTGCTTGTGGCATCATTCCAGCCTCTGTTGGAGAGACCAAAGTGTGTGTGGGGGGGGAATCCAGTCACATTTGTTGCTTTTATAGGTTACAATCTTAAAGACTTACTAAGAAATACAGGTACATCAGGCACAATTTTAAAGATTCACTAGGAAGTACAGGCACATCAAAAATAAGCTGCTTTTTACAAAGCCATATTATACCTGCCTTGCCCCCATTTCCTCTTTGTCCTCTGTACAGCTGAAGCTATTTTAGCAGCATATGCACTGGAAAGAGGCTGAAAGAGGGCTGGAAAGAGCATTAGAGTTTTCAGCATCTGGTTACAGCAATATGTCTGGAGTAAACAATGCACTAAAGTAGGGGTAGGCAACCTGTCCCCTTTAAGGGCTGAGGGACTTCAACTCCCAGAATCCCAGGAGCTATTGGCCAACATGGGACTATTGGCCAACATGGCTGAGGCTTCTGGGAGCTGAAGTCCCTCGGCCCTTAAAAGGGAGAGGTTGCATACCCCTGCACTAAAGCTTGAGCTGCGAAACAGTGGGATTCTGCTCTAGCTGATCCTACTGCAGCCATGTGTGCCTGCCTAAAACACACTAGGGAAACAGCAGCTGCTTCCGGAGGCCCTTACTGAGCATGCAGGAACAAAACGAAAATTGCAAGAAAAGTTGAGAGCTGGCGAAATAAAAGGTTATTCCTGAATTCATTTTGAAAGAAGCCTTCAAATGGGTTCTAAAAGGTTCCAAACACTTTTGTTTACTTATGCAAGCCTTCTCTGACCTCATGGTTTCACCTCACATGTACATATTATTTGTTCTGGAGAAGTGAACTGAAACATGTGAAGTCGTAGGCTTTAATGGCCGGCATCCATAGTTTTTTGTGGGTTTTTCGGGATGTGTGGCCATGTTCTAGAATTGTTTCTTTCTGACGTTTCGCCAGCATCTGTGGCTGGCATCTTCAGAGAATACTGTAATAGAAGAGAATGGGTCTATATATACTGTGAGACCCTGGGTAGGGAGGAGTGATTTCCATGTAAACAGTGTATTGTTCTGTGTTGAATAGGTATTGTTCTGTTGTTAATGGCATGGCTTCCAGGTGAGGATATGCAATCAAGGAGATTGTCTGCTATTGTTCGCTGGGAAAGCCCCTGACCCTGGTTGGTTTCCCATTTGCATTTGCTGAGTGCTGATTTTCTTATTTTGTAGGACTGGTAGCCAAATCTTGTTTACTTTAAGGGTTTCTTCTTTCCTTTTGAAGCCATCGAAATCCACAAACACTCGGATGACTTCAGGCACCAACGGCACACTGTTTCACAGTTACTGAGAAGCAGTAACACAATCCAGTAAAATGTATAGCTGAGCAGGAACTCAACCCCACTCTCCACAGCTGTAGTTCAATGTTCAAACCACTATGCCATGCTGCCTCCCAGAGTCACCTTAAAGCAGGGGTAGGCAACCTTTCCCCTTTAAGGGCCGAGGGACTTCAGCTCCCAGAATCCCAGGAGCTATTGGCCAACATGGCTGAAGCTTCTGGGAGCTGAAGTCCCTCGGCCCTTAAAGGGGAAAGGTTGCCTACCCCTGCCTTAGAGTTTCCATAAGTCAGAAATTCTATGAAGAGACACCACCACTACCACTGCAACAAAAACAACCTGATGCAGGGGTTAGGATATTGGAGCAAAGCTGGGGAAATCCAGTTCCCACTGGAATTTACTTGAAGACCTCAACAACCCTCTTTCTCTCTCAATCTCTCTGTAGGCCTGCCAGAAATAATGCACATTAAATTGAGGCACTGCCCTGGCTCAGTGCTAGGGAATCATGGGAATTGTATTTTTTTCTGAGACATTGAGCCTTCTCTGTCAGAGAGCTCTGGTGCCACAATAAATTACAGTTCCCATGATTCCCTAGCACTGAGCCAGGGCAGTTCCTCAATTTAATGTGCACTATTTCTGGCAGTCTGCTTAGGCCCTGTGTCTCTCTCACACACACACATACATACACACACACCTACCTCACAGGGTGGTTGTTATGAGGATAAAGTGGTGAGGAGCAAAGCCTAGATACAGATAAGAACACAAAACTCTGGAACATCATGCTAATTGGAAAATTAACTGAAAGAGAAAGGGCTGCTAGAGACAGCTAAGGTTACTCCAAATTCTCTGCAACACAGTGAACATTTAATAGTTATGCAATTGAAAACACATAAATTCCATTGTATTCCCTATTACCATGTTTGGATGTGAGAGCTGGAAAGTTAAGAAAGCAAATAGGAAGAAAATCAATCCATTTGAGATGTGGTGCAGGAAATAAGTGCTAAGGATTCTGTGGACAGCCAAAAAGATAAACAAATGGGTCCTAGAACAGATCAAGCCATATATCTCCCAGGAAGCCAAAATGACTAAACTAAGGCTATTGTATTTTGGTCACATCATCAGAAGGCATAACTCATTGGAAAAATGAATAATGCTAAGAAAGGTGGAGGGACATAGAAAGAGAGGAAGGCCAGATGGATGGGCTCTATTAAGGAGGTCATGGGTATGAAATTACAGGAACTAAGCAGAGTAGTGAAGGCGAGGTAATCTTAGAGATGTCTCATCCACGGGGTTGAGATCGAGTCAAGGGAGGTTAACAACAACAACAAATTCCTCATTGTTGCTTTTTAGTGAGAAAATCAATTATAGTTCTTGTTTGGTGGTGAAGTGGTTAAATGCCAATACTGCAGCCACAAGGTTGTGAGTTCAATCTCAGGGGCTCCAAGGTCCACTCAGACTTCCATTCTTTCATAGGCCGGTAAAATGAGTACCCAACTTGTTGGGGGCAATTGGCTTACACACTCTAAACTGCTTAGGGAGTGTTAGTTCACTGATAAGCGGTACAGAAATATACTTGCTATTGCTATATCAGCTGAAGATTTTTTTTAGCTGGATAGTCCAGTAGCAAATTCAAAACATTGCCTTTTACTGATTCTCAGATGCATTCAGATGCATAAAGAGAACTGTAGGATTCTGGACAGAAAGTGTTTATCCTTACCTTGTAAGGGGGGCCCTCCACCACACTCCTGCCGGATTGCCCACCATTGGGGAAACTGCCTGGTGGCCAATGGAGACTTCTCAGCTACCGGGAGTTCAGAGTGAACATCTACCATGAGATTTTTGACCTGAAACAGGTAAGGAGTCAAGACATGGAATTTGGAGAAAGTGGCAAAGGTTTCTGAGGAAAGAGTTTGGACTTCTGTGGTATGAGACATCCAGCCACAGCCAAGTCAGCAAAAAGGAGCTCATAAGCTCTACATGAAAAAATGACATACAACATAAGAGCTCAAAAAAGTGGAATATACTATGACATATATATTAATACTTTTCATACATTTATTTTATATGGTGGAATGCAAACAATTTCATGGAGCCCACAGCAAAAACTTCTGAAGTTCTGGAAAACCATATTTTGACTTACAATGGAAGTCTTCTCATAGACCCATTTATTTTTATAGCTTCATCTATGGGCCTGAACAGACAGACCAAATGAAGTGGCTTCAGGCCACTTTGGAGGTGTGCTGTTTAAACAACGCACACATCCTAAGAGGCCAGAAGCCATGCCAAAGCTGTGCTCCAGTCCCAAGGACCTTTGCCTTAGGATGCATGTGTCATTTAAACAGCACACCTCCAAGTGGCTTGAAGCTGCTTCATTTGGCCTGTCTGTTTGGGCCCTATATTTATACGTGTGTGTAAGGAAGAACTGTATCACACATATAGAGAAACAAAACTTAAAACTTACCGCTACTGTATAGATATACCTAACTGTACAGCTTATGGCCACAACACTGTTGTTGGTAACTTGTTACGTTGGCTTTGGAATAAAAATAAAATGGAAAGAAAACTCAACAAACGTAAAAAGGCTTCAGCCCCTATAGCAGTGGTCCCCAAACTACAGCCCGCGGGCTGAACCCGGCCCGTTGAGGCCTTTTAATCGGCCTGCGGCTGATCCTGCTGCCACTGCCGCCACCCGCCCGCGACGTTGGCGCCATTTTGTGTTCCAAAATGGCGCCCGGAGTTGTGCAAATGTGCCTGGCGTTGCGTGCGCATGCGCACAACTCCGGATGCCATTTTGGAACACAAAATGGCACCTGGCATCGCATGCACATGCGCACGACACCGGCGCCTCCGTTTCCCCCCCCCGACCCTCGGCTGTTCTGAGGGACAGCTAACCGGCCCCCGCCCAAAAAAGTGTGGGGACCCCTGCCCTAGAGTAAGAGTGGGGTGTTTGTTGAAGTGTGTGGGAGCTTCCTGAAAATATCAGGGCCAGACTCTGCCACCAGAATCACCCTGGGGGAAATTCCAGTTGTTTGGCAGTGCCAACAGAGAAACCTGGCACTTCCTTTGAAAACCTGGCACACAGGGAGCGTGCACCTGGTTTTGAAGAAGAACCACCCTTCTCAGAGGCTCTGGGGACTGTGACTCCAGTTCACCACAAGGTGAATACTCCCCACACTCCTCATCAAAGCCAAATCTAGGAGCACATTTCAGCAGAACCTTTTAAGGCAGCTTTCAAAGATATAACTGTGTTATTGTGGAATCAGTATGTAGAGAGATCTTATAATACCTTTGAGACTAAGGGGGGTTGCAGACTGCCAGAAATAGTGCAAATTGAGTCCAGTTTTACGGTTAGGGTTAGTGCTAGGGAATCATGGGAAGTTTTTTTTTCTGAGACATTGAGCCTTCTCTATCAGAGAGCTCTGGTGCCACAATAAAATACAGTTCCCATGATTCCCTAACCCTAACCCTAAAAGTGGACTCAATTTGCACTATTTCTGGCAGTCTGCAACCCCCCTAGCTGAAACAAAGAAATTGGCAGCATGAGCTTTCATAGACTTCAGTCTACTTCCTCAGATGCATTTGATGGAGTGGAAGCCATGGACAGACATATATATGCTATTATTATGTGTGAAAGTCAATTCAAATTACAAATCCTTTCTGAAGTTCCAAGTCAAGTTATAACGATGGTCGTTTTTGAATAAAGGCATTGGAAACTAGCCTTTGTTCATGGAAATGAAGTGGCAAATCCACTTTGGCAATGGAACTACCCTGTAGTGAAGAGAACAGATGATGTAGGACGCCCCCATAAGAATGGGGTCAGATAGTGTTGAAACATGTGTAGTGAGCCAGGAAGCCATTATCTTTGTTCAATCCATTACTGAGGGGCTGTAGTTTGTGGATGAACTCCAATTCTGCTGTTTTAGGGCCCGTGGGTATCTTGAGACACCTCTCCACTTTTTAATATCAGAAATGTAATAAAATATAGGCTGGATGACCCTTCCACCACTCCAAATGATGCCATGTCCAGAGAATAGCTCCTGCACGTAGACTAGCAAGGCAGGAATTGCATGGGGCCCTCGTTTGACTGACTGATTCCAGACATTCTGGAGGAGGTGAGGTGATCCAATTGAAGAGGACAATAGGCTGCAGATGTACGATTAACAAAATACACGCGATTCTGCGCGCTAATCCTCTCTGCTTCGGAAATATGAAATATTGCCTTCCATTCATACCTCAGTGTTACCACCTTGGAAAACCATTTCAAAGTGACTCCAAACTCATTTCAAAGTAACTTCAAAACCATTTGGTCTTTTCAAACCCTTGGAATCTGTCCCCAAGGTATACGGTACTTTTGGTATAAATACTGGGACCTTTTTAGCAGGTCCCTGGCTCAGTCCAGCAGCAGGCAGAAACGCTGTCAGTTTGCTTGGCTAGCACCTCAATCACTTGCATTCCCATTTGTCACAAGAGCGATTGAGTCCTATCTTTTTTCCAGACCTACTTCAATTGAATCAAGATCATAAGTAATCATAAGAATCAAGCCTAAGTAATTATCACTGTTAGTGATGCCTTACTTCTATTCCAATCTCTCGCCTTTGATTTCTAGTTTTTGTGTGCGTTTGTGGTTATATGCCCGAGCATTTATTTCCTCTTTGAATAAAATTCATCCACATCGGAAATCAGCCCCTGGAATTCTGTGTACTTTTGGACTCCATAAAAGTTGGGATAGGTCCCTTAAGACAAAGTTACCCTAGTCATACCATTTCTATATTTTGAGCTAAATTTAAATTCCCCTAAAACTAACATTGACATGGTGTCTTCTCTGGACACCAGAGCCTTGAGGGTAAAACAGCCCACAGCCAGACCCTGCTTACCTTTACCCCAGGAGGAAATGCTGTCAGCTGCTGCTCTTTCTGGTTCTTCTCCACCTCTGCCCGACTCAGGAGGAAACCCTCTGCCAGGGCCACAGCCTGGGAACAGGTCTCTGCCCCACATTCCCTGATCCAGTTCTTCATCTTCGGGGGCAGGATGGTCAGGAACTGCTCCAAGATCACCAGGTCAAGGATTTCATTTTTGGTGTGTTTCTCTGGTTTCAGCCACTGATGGCAGAGATGGTGGAGTTGGCTGCAAACCTCTCGGGGCCCTTCACTCTTCTTGTAGGAGAACTGCCTGAAGTGCTGGCACTGTATGTCTGAGATGGCAATTTCCTCACCCAGGAACTTCTGAACTGTCTTCTCCCAGAATCTCCCATTGCTCTCAGCACTGAGGCCATCAGGGCCTCGTCCTTCTTCAGGATTGGCTGAATCGGGTGCATCCATCTGTTTTCTTTTTCCACTCTAATGCAGCCACAAGTTGGACCAAAGTTATTCCACCTCTGTCTCAGGGCAAAGATGTCCTTAAGATGCTGTGCTGCAACACCCTCCAAAACCAATAGATTGTTGTTATTCTAATCTAGATATTATCAGGTATTTACAGAGTACCATCAATGTACATTGTTGTGTTCAGAATTATTACCCTAGTTATTATTAAATAGGTACCACTTTGGTGGGAAGGTAACAGCATTGGGTGCAGTTATACCAGCCACATGACCACCAGAGCAGTCCTTGGACAACCAGATTGCTCTGCAGAGGGGCAGGATATACATTATTATTATTATTATTATTATTATTATTATTATTACCCTAGGGATGGGGTAGCTTAGTGGTTAAGGCACCAATTCTGATGATTGTAGGATCTGAAGGTTGGCAGTTCGAGGCCTGAGTGCTGTATGATGGGGTGAGCTCCTGTCACTACTCCCAGCTTCTGCCAACCCAGCAGATTGAAAGCATGCAAATGCAAGTAGATAAGTGGGCATCACTTCAGTGGGAAGGTAACAGCATTCAGTTCCTTCATGACCACTGGAGTTGTCTTCGGATAATGCTGAATTAGTAACGAAGATGAGCATCGCCCCCTGCAGTCAGTTACAACAAGACATTCATGTCAAGTGACTACCTTTACCTTTTTCAGGTACCCTAGAGGCACCAGATCCTGCCTGATCCTGGATGTTACGAAGGGTCAATCCTGGTTAGTACATTGATGGGAGACTTGGGTTTCCAACTTTGGTTGAAAAGTAGTAATTATAGACTCTGTGTGTGTGTGTGTATACATACACACACATAGACACACATGCATGCACGCACACAGTCGCCCCTCTGTTTTCACAGGGGATCTGTTCTGGATCTCCCCACGAAAACGAAATAGCGTTCATATTCAAGCCCAATAGAGTTGAATGAGTGCATGCTTCCATGCACAGCCATGGGCATACAGCTCATTTTAAGTCTCCCCTATTACTTGTCCACATAAAGAGCGGACCACAGACTTCAAGTCCGCAAAAAGAGAGGGGCGACTCTCTCTCTCTCTCTCTCACACACACACACACACACACACAATAAATATTAAAAAACAGGAGGTTTTTTTGTTTGTTTGTTTTTAGTCAGGGGACAAGGGCTGCATCAGGCTTTTCAAAAAATGAAGAATTTAGCTGGGGAAAAGCAGTGCTACAGGTTAAAAACCAGTTTAAATCTGGCTACCTAGATTTCCATTTTGGGGGAAGGGACCTCAAGATTAGCCCCCCCCCCCAACAAAAAAAGAAGAAAAGAGTTTAGGGAAGGAGACAGGAAAGGGATGTGGTGCCTTAATGGTTAAAATGCCAAGTCTGACATTCGGAAGATCAGCAGGTGGGCAGCTCAAGGCCCAAGTGCTGAATGATGGGATGAGCGCCTGTCACTAGTCCCAGCTTCTGCCAACCTAGCAGTTCAAAAGCATGCAAAAACAAGTAGATAAATAGGTACCACTTTGGTGGGAAGGTTACAGCATTGGGTGCAGTTATACTATACCAGCCACATGACCACCAGAGCAGTCCTTGGACAACACTGGCTCTTCGGTTTGGTAATGTAGATGAGCACCGCCCCCTACATTACGACTACATTCGGACTAGGGACTACCTTTACCTTTACAGGAAAGGCCACAGCCTTCTTCATCCATTTCAGTGGGAATCGATTTATTCTCTTATTTCCTGGGCATCTCCTTCTTTTCTCTCCCCTCATCTTTACCTGGGCTTCGCCTCAGAGCTTTGCAAGAAGAAAAGAAGTTATTTCCCTCTTTTGAGCAGTGAGCTCAATTTCCTAGAGAGGCCAGAAATGTTAATTTGGGGAGGGGAAAAGAGAAACACTCTCTGATCTCTTTTTTTGGGGGGGGAAGCACATCCCCTTGAATTTCCTTGTGGAGGGGGGAAGGAAGAGGATGGTAATAAGGAGGAGGGGGTAAAGGGACCCCTAACAGGGAAAAGGGTCTCCTGGGGATGGAGGGGGAGTAAGGCAATCCCCAAGATTGAGATGGGGGCTCCCTCTGGGCTGGTAAATAGCAAGTGTGAAAGGAGAGGATTGAGAGAATATATATAAGCACACATTTATGCTGTATATAAATAAACTGATCTCTCACTCACTCACACACATACACCCCTCTATGTCTTTCCTGTGGGGTGGGGAGAAGAGGCTTCTTGCAAAATGCCAAAACCAGTATGAGCTGGGTAGGATGAGACTGCGGGAACTCCCCTCCAGCTGCTAAAGGGCAAGTCTGGAAGCAGAACATTTAGTGAAATATATACATGCACACAGGTATCCTGTATATAAATCTTTGTCTCTCTCTCACACACACACACACACCTGTATGTCTTCAGCTGCCTTCATGCAAAAGTAATGAAAGAATCAGATTGGCTCTAGTCTTGATTTCTGTTTCCATCTGCCCATCCAGATTCCCACCAAGAAGGGTGTAACAGCACTTTGTCCCAGGCCAAGAGCCACCCATCCCTCTCCTCCTCTTCATCTGCAACTGGGACTGAGAGGAGCTATCTTGTCTCTAGTCTTAGCCAGAAAGCCATGGAGAACAATGCTGGGGGCAGATGACATAAAGGATGGGGTGGGATGGGGAGTTGAGAAGACAAAGAGAAATGCAGAATTGAAAACATCTCTTTGTAGCCACACACAGTACTATTTTCAAATCTCAACCTGGTTTTATGAAGTGTTCAAAGAAAAAAAGATGTCTTAACTGTTTTAGACTGAAAAGACACAAAAGAATCCAGCAACACTTTGGAGACTTGCTGGGGAAGAAGCTTCTAGCAGAGGCTTTCATGGACTCCCATCTCCTGCACCCGATGCAACCTGTTCTCAAGAAACAGATAGAAGAGCTGGACCGAGGCCCCCAAACCTTGAGCTCAAAATCCTTTCTTCCCTGTTTGTCTCAAAGGGGCTACAGGATTCCTTGGTATCTTTTTTTGGCTAAACCAGACTAGCACAGCCATGTTTCCTGAATACTTCACAAAACCAGACTAAGGTTCAGAAGAGCACCATCTGTAGTTACAAAGAGAGGTTTTCATTCTGGATTTTGCCCTTAATTTCAATGCCCCCCCCCCCATCCCATATTTCTCCTTCTTCCATGGCTACTGGTCACAATGGCTCTGTGTGACTTTCTGGCCAGGATCAGAGACAGGAGGGTCCCTCTCCATCCCAGTTCCTGGGGAAGACAGGCAATGCGGGGTGTGGATGGTGACAGGTATGTATGTGTGTGCTGTTACTCTCATATCCTTCTTGGGGGGCTTCTCCCAGGGGGGCCCTGGGTAGCAAGAGAAATCAAGAGTAGCTCCAGTCTGGCTCTTCTTTGGCTCTTCCTTTCATTTTACATGAAACCCTTTCTCTCTGCCCCCCTCTCCCGAATCTCACTTCAAGGCAGAGGCTGCTTGTGGGTGTGAGACTTCTTTACACGCTGCATGCATTTGTGTGTGCTTGTGCCTGCCCTCTTCCCTCTAGTTTTGCTCTTTAGCAGCTCCTCAGCTTCATCTCCTGTCCACTTGGGAATCATCCCCATCCCCGACTAGCAGGGCCATTTTCCCCACTCTTTGCCACACATGCCCACCCCTCCTAACCAGGGTCTCCCCTCTGGGGCCATCTTGTCTCTGGTCTTAGCTAGAAAGCCATGGAGAACAATGGTGGGGGCAGATGACATAAAGGATGGGGTGGGTTGGGGAGTTGAGAAGACAGAGAAATGAAGAATTGAAAACATCTCTTTGTAGCCACACACAGTGTTATTTTCAAACCTCAAACTCTTTAGCAGCTCCTCAGCGTTATCTCCTGTTCACTTGGGAATCATCCCCATCCCCAACTAGCAGGGCCATTTTCTCCACTGTTTGCCACACATGTCCACTCCCTCCTCCTCCTCCTCCTGCTAATCCCTGATAGCCCACAAATGACAGAGCTGCTCTTCCCACTAGACCAGACTGCCTCGCTGCCAGCCTACTCCCCCCATAGCCAGGGCCTGCCCATTATGCCCCATGCAGACTGGGCAGAGTTCCCAGATGGGGGGCAAAGGAGACCCTGGGATGGTGGAAGGGGGAGAGGGGAATATTTAGGGAGGAGGAGGAGAAGGTAGAGGAGGAAGGCTTTGCATGTTGGAGGGGCCTCTGGGTGAGTCGAGGGGGGTTCTTCCTTTGCCAGAAGGGTGGCAGGAACCAGCCCCACACCTTCTCAACCCCCAAAGGGGCTCTTCCCCCCTCCTCCCTCTCTCTCCCCTCCAAAAAGCATACTTTGGGGGTGCCTCTCCCCTTTCCCTCCTGCCTGCTCCCCCCACTAGGCCCCTCTGCCCCCTTCTCTCCCCCCATTTCCCTTAAATCCTCAGGGGAACTAAAACCCAGGGGGACCCGTCCTCCTTGGGGGGACCTTGGGCTCAGCCTAGCCACTTCCAGGGGGCCTGAAAGGAAAGCCTTGGGGCCTCCTTCCTTCCTTCCTTCCTCAGGGCCTTTGACCTGGGCTCTCCCTCAGCCTCCTGCCTTTTTACCTGGGCTCTCTTCTTCTCTGGGACAAAGGAGAGGCTCAAAGAGAGAGAGAGAGAGAGAGAGAGAGAGACTGACCTCCAGGCAGCCAGCGAGTGCCGCTTCCTAGAGAGGCAGGGAAGAGACGCCAAGGGGGAAGGAGAAGAGTGTCGCCCCTCTGACCTCATTTCCGGAAGAAGGAGGGGTGAGGGAAGAGCTTCGAGACAGAGGAGGCTGGAGGGGGAGGAGGAAGGCTAGGCTCCTCCTCTTCTCCCTTCTGAGGAGGGGGGAGAAGTAAGGTATTTGGGGATACTGGATTTAGGGGGGGTCGTAGGGGAGCCTTGGTGGGGGGAAGACGTACTAAAACAAATGAGGAATCCTTGCCTATAGGGAAATATAGAACTCTTATCCAGGGGAAAACATATTACCTATGGGCAAGTATTTTCCTATGCTTTCCTATGGGCAAGTATTCCTCAATGTTTCCCTATGGGCAAGTATTCTCCTATACTTCCCTGTGGGCAAGTATGGTTTCCCTATGGGAAAGTGTTCTCCTATGATTCTCAGTGGGCTAGTATTCCTTAATATTTCCCTATGTGCAAGCATGGTTTCCCTATGGGCAAGTGTTCTCTAGTCATTCTCTATGGGCAAGTATGGTTTCCCTATGGGCAACTGTTGTCTTATGTTCCCTAAGGGCAAGTACTGTATTCTCCTATGTTTCCCTATGGGCAAGTACTGTATTCTCTTATGTTTTCCTAAGGGCAAGTATTCTCTTATGTTTCCCTAAGGGCAAGTATTGTTTTCTCCTATGTTTCCCTATGGGCAGGTATTCTATGTTTCTCTATGGGCAAGTACTGTATTCTCCTATGTTTCCCTATGGGCAAGTATTCTCTTATGTTTCCCTATGGGCAAGTACTGTATTCTCTTATGTTTCCCCGTGGGCAAGTACTGTATTCTATGTTTCCCTATGGGAAAGTACTGTAATTTGTTTTAGTACATCCCATCAGTTGGGGGAGACCTTTGGTTCTGGGTCAGGCTGTCTGTGTGTGTGGGAGGGAAGGTCTTTCCTGGAAGACATGGGGGGCCTATTGCGAGAGGCCAGGAGGGCAGAGGAGGCAGGTTAAAGTGGGGGGAGTGGGGTGGGAGGAGGAGGAGAGAGACAGGGGAGGGGCTTTCTGCTTCCCTGGGAATTGATGGGGGGAGGAGGGAGGAGTATTGGGAGATATGGGGGGGGGGGCAGATATTTGGGAGAGGCTCAAGGGGATAGCTGGCTGGGGAGGGATGTTTTGTTCTGAGTCAGGCTGAGGGATGAAAGGGCTGAGTGGGAGGAGGAGAGAAACAGGAGAGATTTGTGTGTTGGGAAATGCTGGGAATTGGGGAGGAAGGAGCCCCCCCTCAATATTCCTGGAAGGGGGGGGCAGAGGAAGGCTCTTGAGTTTTCTTGTAGTTGATGCAGGCAGGGGGAAGGAGCCAGACTCCAAGTCCTGGGAGATTGTGAGGCATGAGAAGAGGGGAGGAATTGGGGTGAAGTGTTATCTAAATGCAAAGCTCCCCTCCCCAAAATATGGCCTTGATTATTTTAAGGTATCCCTCTGCAGAGTTCACTCATGGTGGGGGGAGGGACAGAGGGGAGATCCTTTTGTCTCTACATTATACTGGGTTGGAGGTAAGGGAAGGTGGTATTTGAACTGATCTCCTTCCCATTTTGTCTTTCAGGAAGGTGGAACCTCTCCCTAATAACCTCCAGAGACACAGATCCAGGTCTGGGTTGCAGTAAGAGAAGGGAAGCAGTCAGTTCAATTTGATGAATTCCAATAGACAGTGAAGCAATTTTGGGGGGAGAGGGAGAGAGGTCTTTTGCCTGGAGTCCTAGGAAGGAGGGAGAAGAGATGGATCTTGTTGTTGAGGGAAAACAGGGCAAACTGTAAATGCAAAGAGCCCAGGAAGGCAAAAGCCAAGGATGGAACCACTAGAAGAGAGGAGGAGGAGGGTCTGCACTTGGATGTCCTTAATTTCCCAACAATATACAGTACTTTTAACAACTCTTGATGTTGTTTTGTGCCTCCAAGTCATTTTTTACTAATGTGACCTGCTGTTTTTCTAGATCCAGTCTGGCTCTTCTTTGACTGTGGCATTAATTTTGCTTGAAGCCCCTTCTCCATGTCCCCCAGGAAAGCCATCTGAAGACAGAGGGTGGTGTGTGAGTGAGTGAGAGAGAGAGAGATTTCTATACAGTATAAAAGTGCTTAAATAAGTGCCTAAAATCTCTGCCTCCAGACTTGCTCTTTAGCAGCCCAAGGGAAGCCTCCTCAGTCTCATCCCTCTCCCCCATGTCCCCTTGCCAAGGAAACTCAATAAAGCCAAAGAAGTCAATTTTTCTGCTGGAGGGACCCCAAAGGGTCTGTCCTCCCCTCCTCTTCCTTCTCTCAGTCTCTCCAGCCTCCAAAAGGCAGGGCATCTCTTCTCTTTCAACTAGGCCACACTGCCTACACCACATTTCATTTTAAGCTAATTTTTCCCCATTAGGCCACACTGCCTCCTTTCCTAATGTGGAGAGAGCAAAGGAGGGAATCAGGGCAGTTTCGGAAGGGGGGAGAGGAGGCTTTGCAAGCTGGATGAGCCCCTAGAAGACTTGGGGGGGTATTTCTTTCCCATGAAGATTGTGTGGATTGGGACACCCCCCCCCCTCCTTAGGACTTCAAAACTCTCTGACCCAGGCTGGAAGGGAAGAAAAGGAGGGTTTTTTTGGAGGGGGGGATCTGAGTGGAAAAGCTGCCTTGATGAAGCCCCCCCACCACTTTTCCCTTGGAGGGGGGGAGCAAACAGGTCCCCCCCCCCCCCCCCGTTAGTCCTAGAATGGAGGGAACAGAAGAGTCACTTCCTAGAGAGGCAGGTTCAGACAAAAAATAGCTGCTTCCTTTCATGTGTCCGGAAACTGAGGGGGGAGATTTTTCTCAGGAGGAGGAGGGAGAAGGAGGCCTAGTGGTAGGAGCAGGTGGGAGAGGAGGGAAGGGAGTCATTTGGAGAGATAGCCACCCTAAATCAGGTGTAGGCAACCTTTCCCCTTTAAGGGCCGAGGGACTTCAGCTCCCAGAATCCCAGGAGCTATTGGCCAACATGGGACTATTAGCCAACATGGCTGAGGCTTCTGGGAGCTGAAGTCCCTCGGCCCTTAAAGGGGAAAGGTTGCCTACTCCTGCCCTAAATTGTGCTGGGGGGGGCATGGAAAGCTCCTTCAGAGGGTTGTTTTGCATCACTACTACAGCAGGAGGCCTTGGCCTTGGAAGATTGTTATCTGCCTGCAATTATCATCACCTGGGGCAGGCCAGCAGCCCTCAAGGACATCATCTGGGCAGCCTGTCCCTGTTCGCAGCTGTGTGAAAGCCGGGAGGAATAGTGGCAGAGATAAAACCTTGCCTGAGTTCATCTCTCCCCCGGCAGACACGCGGTAGCGGCGGTGACGTCCTGGGGCCATAGAGGGACTGTGTGGGACCAGTACCATCATTACCAGAACTGTTTGTTGTTAACATCTTAAACCCCTAGAATGCTATTAAGGGGGAGTCTATTTGTTCTGGGAAGAAGTCATACAGGAGATCCTTACAGCCCCTCCTTTTTTTGTTATTCACCTTGGCTAGACGCTGCCACTTATCAGGGACAGTGATTAGCTGGATTATTCTCCTCCCCCTTCACATGATGTAGCCGGATACAGTCTGGGAGAGGCCATTGAGGTGGTGCGGGGGCAGGGAAGGTATGGCGGCAGCAGAGTTAACAAATGTTACAAAAGAAGAAGGGACAGATGTTTGGTACCTGTCCCTTCTTCAGTTCACTCTGTTTCCCAGGATAACATGGAGAGCACGCCAACCATTCCACAGACCCTTAATCTGCTCCTGTGCAATGCCAGGTCGGTCAAAAATAAGACCCATCTCATCCATGATCTCTTAGTGGATGAGATGGCCGACCTGGCATGTTTCACTGAGACCTGGCTGGGAGATGCCAGTGCTGCGACATGGGCGCAAATCCTCTCGGCCGGGTACTCAGTGAGCAGATAAGGGAAAGTGGGCGGGGGGGGCGGTGTAGCCTTGGTCCATAGAAACACCTTAACCTTGATCAGAAAGCCTATCCGGAAAACGACCTACATCGAGTGTATATACCTTAGCCTGAAAACCAGGGATAGTTTAGGGATTCTGTTGGTATACTGACCACCCCGTTGCTTAACAGACTCCCTAACCGAGCTGACTGCCCTTGTTTCAGAGTTGCTGTTGGAGTCGCCCAGACTTTTAGTTCTGGGGGACTTCAACATCCCACTCGAAACCAGTTTACAAGATCTAACTGCCGCAACTCGGGAGTTCATGGATACCATGACTAACATGGGCCTATCCCAATTGGTTGACGGGCCCACACATTGTGCTGGTCATATCCTTGATGCGGTCTTCAGTACGGAGCAGGAATATCCATGGGCGGAGTTCGAAAAGACCTCTGTTTTGTCATGGACGGATCATTTTCTGATCAAGGCGGAACTAAGAGCTGCTGTCCACCTTCCCGGGGGTGGCGGACCCATTAGAATGGTCCGCCCTCGAAGACTAATGGATCCAATTGGTTTCTGGAAAGCCTTAGAGGGTTTAATGGTTGGTAACGCTGGTGATTCTGTTGATGCCTTGGTGAACACCTGGAACAACGATCTCACCAGGGCTATCGACACAATCGTTCCCAAGTGTCCTTTCCGGCCCGTTTCAAATCGTAGGCCCTGGTACACAGAGGAGCTTAGGAAGATGAAACGGGTCAGACAACGACTAGAGTGCAAATGGCGAAAAAGTCGTCTTTCATCCAACGCGCCTTAGGAAGCATCTTGATTTCTATAGGGAGGATTTACGTGCAGCACAGAAATCTTTCTGTTCTGCACGTATTGCGTCTGCAGAGTCTCGCCCGGCAGAGCTGTTTAGGGTGGTAGGGGAGCTGACAAAGGTTCCACCTGCGCCAAACCCCCTGCTTAACCCAACGACGGCCTGCTGTGAGGTATTTAATATCCACTTTGCAGATAAAATCTCTCGGATAAGAGCTGACTTGGACACCAGTGTTCTGGTAGAATCCGTAGACGAGGTATCCAGCAACTCCGTTGATGGCAATTTACTGGATCAACTTCAATCTGTGAGTACCGATTACGTGGACAAGCTGCTTGGAAAGCTGAGGAAGATGACTTGCCCCCTCGATCCATGTCCATCTTGTCTGGTTGTCCCGGGGGGGGGGGGGGGGACGCTTTGAGAGTATTCCTTTGGGATGCAATCAATGCGTCCTTCAGGGAAGGTATTGTACCATCTTGTTTAAAGGAGGCGGCGGTTAGGCTCCTCCTGAAAAAAACTTCCCTGGACCGTCTGGATAGAAACAACTATAGACCAGTCTCCTTGCTCCCTTTTTTAAGCAAGGTGATCAAGAGGGCAGTTGCTTCCCAGCTCCAAGCAGTCTTGGATGAAACCGATTATCTCGATCCATTTCAAACTGGCTTCAGGACAGGATATGGAGTGGAGACAGCCATGGTCGCTCTGACTGATGACTTCCGCTTGGGCATCGACGGGTAGTGTGACCCTGTTGGTGCTCTTGGATCTTTCAGTGGCTTTTGACACAATAGATCATGCCATCCTCTTAGATCGCCTGAGACAGTTAGGAATTGGAGGCACTGCTTTGCAGTGGTTCCGTTCCTTTGTCTCGGGCAGATCTCAGAGGGTGAGGCTCGGGGACAGTTGCTCTTCCAAAATAGAGCTTAATTGTGGCATCCCTCAGGGCGCCATCCTATCCCCGATGCTATTTAATATTTATATGAAGCCGCTGGGTGAGATCATTCGGAGGCATGGACCACGGTGTCTTCAGTACGCTGATGACACCCAGATATATCTCTCCATGACCAGATCATCAACTCAGACTTCAGATGGCATCTCTCCTCTTAATGACTGTCTCAGAGTGGTAATGAATTGGATGAGGAAAAACAGATTGAAGTTGAATCCAGACAAAACGGAGGTACTCATGGTCACAGGCCCAAAACCAGATTTGGGAATACAGTCTCCAGTCCTGGATGGAGTCACACTCTCCTCTAAGGACTGTTCGCAGTTTGGGGGTGCACCTCGATTCGTCGCTTCACATGACTAGTCAGGTGAATGCGACGGTCAGGAGTGCCTGTTATCAGCTTCGGCTGATACGCCAACTGCGCCCTTATCTGGACATGAGGGACCTGGAAACTGTGCTCTGATAACCTCACTTCTGGACTACTGCAATGCACTCTACATGGGGCTACACTTGTGCCTAACCCGGAAACTGCAACTGGTACAGAACATGGCAGCCAGATTAATTACGGGAACATCTAGGAGGGAGCACATAACACCAGTGCTTAAATCTCTCCATTGGCTGCCAATTAGTTTCTGGGCACAGTACAAGGTGTTGGTGTTAACCTTTAAAGCCCTACATGGCTTGGGTCCATCTTATCTTAGGGACCGCCTCTCCCCGTATGATCCCCCTCCCACGCCCTTCAGTCCTCTGGGAGGAATCTGTTACAGCCAATAAAAACTAGGCTGCCTCAGACCTCCCAGAGGGCCTTCTCTGCGACCGCTCCCAGACTTTGGAATGGCCTGCCAGATGAGATCCGTCATATTACTACTCTTGCTGCTTTTAAGAAAGCAGTAAAGACGGATCTCTTCCGGCAGGCCTTCCCGGAATAACTCTCCGGCTTGAGGGGATGGCTTCATCTGCCCCTTTCCTGTGCCCACTTTATTACTGTGTTATTGTTTTGTTGTATTTTATTATATTGTACTAGGTTTTAATTCTCAATAGTTTAATCCTGTTTTAAGGGATGGGAGGGTTGGTATGGGATAGGAATGTTTTTAAGCTGCATGTTTTACAATGTTGTAACCCGCCTCGATTGCTGCGCAGAGGGGCGGGCTATAAATAAAAATTTATTATTATATTATTATTCCTGCTGCCCCCTTTGAGAGGGAGATCTCCCTTCCTTCCCTCCCCAGCCACCCAGACGCCCCTTCCCCCAGCAAAGCCCCCTGATTTCCCTCAAAAACAGCCCCTCACAATGGGTTGAGGGATAATCTGACTGGGGGGGATGGGACAGAGTGGCCCACGGAGAGGAGATACCCAATTTGGATGGTTTGCAGGAGATGGAGCAGAAAAGAGAGTGGTACTAAAACAAATGACAGTACAGTACTTGCCCATAGGGAAACATACTTGTCCATAGGGAAACATTGCAGAATACTTGCCTATAGGGAAATATTGGGAATTACTTGCTCATAGGAATACATTTGGGAATACTTGCTCATAGGGATACATTAAGGAATATTTGCCTATAGGAAAATACTGGGAATTATTTGCCCATTGAGAAACATTGCAGAGTACTTGCCCTTAGGGAAACATAGGCAACATCTCCAATGTTTCCCCATTGGCAAGTACTGTCATTTGTTTTAGTATGTCCTGAAAAGAGACTCCTTTTGCTTAGACTTGTGTTTATTTGGGGGGAGGGGAGGTATTGAACCCAAGGGGGTATATTTTTCTGTTTCTACCCCATTCCCTTCATCTACCAAGCTGGTAATTTTACCAAAAATAGAGATCAGATTAGTCTGGCATGACTTGTTCTTGAGAAACCCGTATTTGCTTTGTTGTGCTAGGAGTTCAAGTTCATCTTGTTTATTTCCCATGCTCTGTAAATTAGTGTAGAGACATCTAAGAGCATGCGTCCTCCCCACTTGCTGCCTGTGTGAGGTTTTTTTTCTCCCACTGTTGGGCCCTTGCATCATTTGCCTTGTTCCCTCTATAACACTTTGACCATTATTTCCAGCCCATGATGTACTCCTTCCTTCCAAGATACTTTCTCCCTCCCCCACATGACTCAATTTAAAGCCCTCCCGATCAAATGTTTGAGGCTATTGGCAAAAATGTTTCTGCCAACTGGTGTGAGATGCAGCCCATCTCTTGCCAGAAGTCCACCCTCATGGAACCGCAGCCCATGATCCCAGAATTCAAATAGTTCTTGGTGGCACCATCTACAAAGCCAGTTATTCACATCTTCTATTTTCCTCTCCCTTCCTGGACCATACCCATCAACTGGGAGAAGAGATGAGATAACAACCTGTGCATCCAGCTCTTTCAGCTTCCTACCCAAAGCCTCATAATCCCTTCTGATATTCTGAAGGCTATTCCTTGCAGTATCGTTGGTTCCCACATGGACCAAGAGGAAGGGGTAATGGTCATTAGGCTTGACAAGTCTTGTCAGCCTCACTGTCACATCATGGATTTTTATCCCAGGGAGACAACACACCTCCTGGGACATCTTGTCAGGGCCACAAATCACTGCTTCTGTACCCCTCAACAAGGAATTCCACCACCACCACCGCACGCCTCCTCTGAGGCTTAGCAGTGGTTGTTCCAGGAGCACCTCTTTCTCCCTAATATGCTGAAGTGTAGCTACCTGGGCCTCCAGCTGCTGAACTTTCTCTTCCAGAAGGGCTACCAATTTGCACTTGATGCAGATGAACTTCCCCACATCTCTAGGCAAGAAGAGAAGCATCCCACAAGTGTTACAGGTGACTGCAGCAGCTCCCTCCATGTCCATATTGAGACTTCTTAAGTAAGCAGTGAAACAGGACTGTGGGCTTCTCTCTCAAAAAATCCCCCAGTAAAGACTCACGAAAAGGCCCCCTGTTGGCTTGGTCTTTTCACCAGGCTCTGTCAGTGAGCTCAATCAACTGTGTTTATAACTCTATACAGAGCTCCTGGATGGTACCTTATTCTGGAGGCAAGTCTCTGACTCTCTTCCTCTGAGCAAAACAAACAAACAAACCCAAAGCCCTTTAATTTTTAAAAAACTTTTAAGGAGAACTTCTCAAATAAAGTTCCCAAGCCCCCTTCTACCTGTGCAGTGCTTTCCCTTGTCTTGCAAAAAATAATAATAATTGTGTGCCGTTAGACGTGCACCTCTGGGAGGAGTTATATAGAGCTAGGTGGCTAGTTCCACCCCCTAGTGACTCATAGAATCATAGAATTATAGAGTTGGAAGAGACCACAAGGGCCAACCAGTCTAACCCCCCTGCCATGCAGGAACTCCCAATTAAAGCATCCCCAACAGATGGCCATCCAGCCTCTGCTTAAAGACCTCCAAGGAAGGAGACTCCACCACACTCCGAGGGAGTGTGTTCCACTGTCGAACAGCCCTTACTGTCAGGAAGTTCCTCCTAATGTTAAGGTGTGGTGACTCACAGATGTGACTCACTGAAGCCCCACCCCCTCAGCAACAAACACTCTCTCCCAAGTGTTTTTTTCTAAAAAATTAAACACTCACCCACTCAAAATGGCTGCCCAGAAAATGCTTTCCTCCTCCTTCCTGGCAGGTCCCAGAATGATTACGTCTAATTCTGAGGGACATTTGTTTGTGCCAGCAAAAAATAAGTATTAATAATCTTCTACTAAGTGATGTATCCAGGAATTTCCTTCATAGTTTATCCTTTGGTATTAAATCAAAGGCAAATTTAAAATCAATGAATGCTGCATCTAGTGTTCGACGTGATGGGGTGATATATTTTTTAGCTAGATGTTGTGGGGTAAGCTCTTGATCTAAAGTTGACCATCCTATTCTAAAGCCTGCTTTTTCTTCTTCAGTATACAGGGGGCCATCCATACTTGCTGAGGTTAGGGGCACAGGACCCCCATGGATGTGAAAAAAAACCTGCAAATGAATAACTACTTTTTTTTAACCTGAGAAAACCACCTCTCTAGGAATCTCTAGATCCTCCATTGTGACTCTACAACCAACATCTGGCAGAAGTTGATCATAGAGTTGCAACAGATCATAGAAATGCCTAGAGAACTGTTTTCTCTAGAAATCTTTTATGTGCTCCAGTATGACAGTATAGTCAACCAGTGGCAGAGTCGCAGTCGAGGACCTAGAGATTCCTAAAGAGAACATATTAATCAAATTTGTGAATAATCAGATTTGCAGAAGTCAAAGCCACAAATGTGGAGGGCCAATTGTATATTGTTTTGTTCCATCCAATCCAATAATTTAACTGTAAATGCCTACGATATAATTTCTGATGACATTTAATAAATTGATTAGTCTATAATTTGCTGGCTCTGAATGGTTATCCTTCATATAAATATGGATGATTATCACCAATCCTGTCTTTTGGAAAACTTGCTGTCTGATCTGTCCATGTGGGTAACTGCTCAATAACCACAGTCCACCCTTTCATGTTCTTTTTTTAGGTAAAAGCTTTAAGCCCAGAGTCACAATGTATAGTAATATGAATTGATATGCTCAAACTTTGAAAAAAATCATTTTGTGTTTTCCAATCCATGCTTTTTGGATTACTGCTCCCATAGTCTTTGGCCATTGGCTATGGCACGTGAAATTTATGAGAGTTGTAATCAAAAACAACTGGAGGGCACCAAGTTATATTTGTATATTTTAATATTGTTGTACTGTTTTTAAATTGTATTGTTTTATACTTGTTGTTTACCACCTTGAGTCCCTGTATTGAGAGAAAGGCGGGATATAAGAAAATAAGAACAACAAAAATGTAACTTGCTTCTGTCATTTATCATAATTCTCAAATTGCCTTGCTGAAAAAATATTATGAAAAAAGGATTCCCAAGCAGATGCTGAAATGTAACAATCTGCCCTTCCCTGATACTATTTTCCAAAATGTAGATTAATTGAAATTATATGTCAAATTGAGCTTGTCTCTTATTTTGCTTTAATTAAAATTTTATATTTCTTCTTCAGAAGAAGCCAAGCATAGTTTAGATAGATTGCCCTCTCTAAAAGACATATTTATCTACAAGTAAATTCTTCATATTAATAAAATCTTAGTCTAACCATGTTTTGGCTTATTGCTCATGATCTTTGAGGCAAGCTGTTCACCAAAATCAGTTGCACGGAAGTAATTAAATCTCGAAATAAATCTGTAACACTGTTTATATAATTAGCTGCTAATATGTCCTCATGCAGAGTGAGATAATATTCAGAATTAAGAGATTTAGCAACTAAACCCTCTAATTCATGAGTTCACCTGGTACTACATAAAGGGAGGATAGATCCAGGAAAGGGAAGACCAAGTCTGGCCACTCTGACCCAAAAACACTCATCTTTTCAGTCACTCATACTGCCATATGGGAGAAAAGCCACATATAAATCCAATAAAATAAATAAAATACAAATAAATAAATTCCTGTTGGTTATTCCTAACTAGGAAAGACACATTCAATCAGTTGCTAAACAGTGAAAGAACATGTAGGTTGATTCCATTGATTCATTGGCTCTAACCTAGGGTGCATCTACACTGTAGAAATAATGCAGTTTGAGACCACTTTAACCGCCATGGCTCCATCTTACAGAATCCTGGGATTGGTAGTTCTGCGAGGCACCAACACTCTGGCAGAGAAGGATGAAGTAAAACTACAAATCCCAGGGCTCCATAGGATGGAAGTACAGCACTTACAAATGGTGTCAAACTGCATTATTTCTACAATGTAGACCAGATGATGATAAAAAGGAGCCAGCATAGTGGTTTGAGCATTAGACGAGTTTGGAGACCAGGGTTCCCATCCCAGCTTGGCCATGGAAACCCACTCGATCACACTCTTTCAACTTCAGACAATGGCTATGTCAACCCTCCTCTGAAGAAAACTGGTAAGAAAACCCCACAATAGGGTCCCCTTATGGTTGCAATAAGTCAAAAATGACTTGTACACAACAGCAACAGCCTGGTGCAATGGTTTGAGAGCTCAACTAGGATCCTAGGAGACCAGGGTTTTTTCCCCCCCTTCTGGTGGGCAATTTATAAAAGGCACCAGATCATATAATGGTTTAGCAGTAAGTTTAGGTGACAGCCACAAATCTTTCAGTCCTTTAAGCTTTTGGGCAATGTCTGCCTGCCTTTAGGAGTTCTAGTTCCTAATTGGCATAACTGCAGTTTGCACACTCAACTTGGTTATCAATCTCTTTGGGCAGAATATCACTTTGGAGTGCTGGGAACAAGTTTGGAAAAGAAATCTTAAACTTACAGCAAGCTATAACATCAGAGAAAATTGGTTTAAAATGCAATTCTATTGATATGTAACACCTTACAAATTATCTAAAATGAGCAAGAACACAAGCAATATTTCCTGGAAATGTGGCAAAGAGATATTTTTTCCACGTTTGGTGGCGTTGCGAAAAAACTAAGAAATATCGGATGTCAATACATGCATATATCCAGGAGATATTAAAATCTAAATTTAATTTAGATCCTAAACTGTACTTATTGAATATGGTTGCAGATTATAAATTAAGAAGGAAACGTGAGACGATCTTATTTTATATGGTTTTGGCAGCGAGAATGCTGTTTGCAGCAAAATGGAAACAAGAGAGTTGCCCGTCAATCAATGACTGGGTTATGAAACTTTATGATTTTATGGAGATTGATAAATTAACTAAATTGCTACATGGGAAAACATTTGAACAAATACGTAGAGATTGGGATCCTTTTATTAACTACATGAAAGAGTACAAGAATACTAGCTACTTTTTAGGGCTAGAATAAATGTCTGATTCTGTTGGATTAAAAAAAAGTATTAGTGATGGAATATGATAATAATGTAGTTCTAAATTAAGAAGTATGATTTCTCAGTTGACTTATATTTGATAATGAAAACCCAAGACAAGGAAGTCCAAATTTTAGTTTAATGTTAATTTTTGTAAGACTGTGAGGTAAACTGGGTGGAGGGTTATTTGCTAGTGTTTGTTGTAGAGTTTAGATGTTTGTCTTCTTTCAAATGTATGTGAAATATATGTTTTAAATATCTAATAAAATCTTTTTTTAAAAATTAAATTTCCAAATATATAAAATGTAACAAGACATATCAGTACATATAATATATATAACAAACAAACAATTACATACAATCAAATATCAAATTCACCTTAGGTTTCCTTTTTAGCAATCCTTTAATCTAGCTGAAAGACTCCCTGTTTCTTCAGTCTTCCATTACCATCTGAATTTTAATGCAGGTAAGTTTTGTCATTTAGAGAATGTTTTATCAGATTGTCTCACTTTCCTCTGTTAGTCATTTGTCCCTTTTTCTCTTTCCTTGTAAGTCCATGTATCCATAGAGGAATGTTTCCCCTTTCTAATATCTTTGTTTCCCTTTCAGATCTCTGCTTTTTATTTCTTAAATCTTATTTTTCATTATTCTAATTTCTAATCCAATTTTATTCAATCCTCAGTAAGTTTGTCATTAAGTGATCCCATTTATTTTCTAAATATATTAACACATTATTCCAGTCTTGTAAATGTCTGATTTTTTATCTCTTAGTTTTCTAGTCATCTTATCTAGATTTAACACCTCATAATGTTTTATAAGCCATTCTTCTATACTTGATCTCTTCCTATATGGATACATGGACTTACAAGGAAAGAGAAAAAGGGACAAATGACTAACAGAGGAAGATGAGACAATCTGATAAAACATTCTCTTAATGACAAAACCTACCTGCTTTAAAGTTCATATACCATTCTGGCAGATGTTATCATATAGAATAATATACAACCATGCTTTTTTTCTGTCTGTTCATCTAACATGTTTAACAAAAATATTTCAGGTTTAAATTTCAATTTAAAATGTAATATTTTATTCATTGTTCTTTGAATTTTTAACCAATTTTTTTGCCTCTTTACCAGGCATGGTAAAATGTTCCTTTTTTCATTACACATTTCCAACACTTATTATCAGTGTTGCCATATATTCTACTGTTAGGCGTGGTAACGTAGCGCGTGGAGACCACGTAACGTGAAGCACCAGGATCCAGATTTCTCTGATGAAGCAGGCTGCTTGTCAGGTGGAGAAACTCCTCTCCCCTTCCAGATAGAGCACAGAAACTCCACAGACAGACGTCTCACGAATGAGGCTTTAATCTTTGTTGCTCTATATACAGATATGTACAGCATACACCAACGCAACTCCAACAGCAAAACAGCAATACGCAATCCACCATCAACAATCCACACACCCCACTCCACATGTGTGTCCAGAGGCTTGTACCTTATATAGCCTGTGCTCCACATGGCTTTCTGGCCCTGCCTCTTCCTACTGGACACCTGTCACTCACCTGAGTGACACCGCAGTTTTACAGCACTTTTGCTATTTAGAGTTTAGATCTTTTTGCCAATCTTTGAAAACCGAATTGTTTTGAATTATAGGAATAGTCTGGAATAAAAACAATATTTTTGGGAGCATAGATATTTTTATGGCCACAGTTCTTCCAAGAAAGGAAATTTTGACCTCTTTCCATCTTTTAAGATCTTCTTCCCATAGCATTTTTATAGTTATTGACAAATAAATCTGCATTTTTCTTAGTCAACACTATTCCCAAGTATTTAACTTTCTTGCTTACTTGAAAACCAGATATGTCATTCAAAAGGTTTTCTTAGTGGGAATCAAATGTTTTTCATCAAAATAGATGTTTTGTTTTTATTAATCCTTAATCCTGATATTTTTTCAAATGTCTCCAGTTGTTTCTTCAGATTTATGATGTCATTTATGGGGGTCACTTAAAGGGCCAGATATCTGCCTAGTGGAGATAAGGGGGGAATTAATCCAAGTACAGTCTGCTCTCCATATCCTTGGACTTGCCATCCACAAATTTGAGCATCCATGGACAGCAAGCAGCGGAGGAGGAGGAGGGGGGGTGGCAGCGGAGGAGGAGGAGGAAGAGTGGAGAAGAGGAGGAGGAAGAAGAAGAAAAAGAGGGCAAGCGGCAGCAGGGTGAAGGGGGAGGGGAGAGGAGTAGGCGGAAAAGAGGAAGAAGAAGGGGAAACTAGTCCCCTGCCACTTGCCATGGTGAGAATGTCAAGGTTGGCTTTGGGGTGGCTGGAGCAAAGTCCCATTATCCCTAATGGTGGCACAGCCGCATGGCCGCACCACCATTGAGTATCATGGGACTTGAGTATCTGTGGATTTTGGTATCCGTGGTGGGGGCTCCACTATAGATATTATTGGATGTGCTAGCAGTGTGCTCCAAAGGGAATGTAGATTTCACCATTATTAAGTATTAAGAGGAAAGGGAGATGAAGAAGGACTTGCTGCTAAAGAGATCTTCCTCTTTTTCCTCAAGCAGATAATGAGCAGGAGAATGAGACCTACCAGGAGCCAGCAGTGTCATCATGGGAAATAATGAAACTTGTCATGGAAAAAGAGGAATTTGGAAATCGAAGGGGATCAAAAAGGCAGAAAGGGAACCAAACAAGGAAGAAGGACTCCTTTGCTTTTCTGGGTGCTCATCTTCCTAAACCCCTGGATTCACAGTTGAAACAGCTACTGTGTCCTGTCTGTGGAAGAATATTCAAATATAAATCAGACTACAACATACACTTCAGAGTCCATACAAGAGAAAAGCCCTACAAGTGCATGCAATGTGGAAAGAGCTTCAGTCAGAAGGGAAATCTACAGTCACATCAGAGAACCCACACAGGGGAGAAACCCCATAAATGCATAGAATGTGGAAAGAACTTCTCTCATAGTCACAATTTACGTTCACATCAAAGAATTCACACAGGAGAGAAACCATATAAATGTATAGAATGTGGAAAGAATTTCTCTCATAGTCACAATTTACGTTCACATCAAAGAATTCACACAGGAGAGAAACCATATAAATGCATGGAATGTGGAAAGAGCTTCAGTCAGAGTGGACATCTTTATTCACATCGAAGAATTCATACAGGGGAGAAACGATATGAATACATAGAATGTGGAAAGAGCTTCAGTAACAATGGAAGTCTACATTCACATAAAAAAACCGATACAGGAGAGAAGCTATGTGAATGCATGGGATGTGGTAAGAGCTTCAGTAATAGTGGAAGTCTATATTCACATAAAAAAAACCATACAGGAGAGAAACCATATAAATGCATAGAATGTGGAAAGAGCTTTTCTCATAGCCAATCTTTACGCTTGCATCAAAGAACTCACACAGGAGAAAAACCATATAAATGTATAGAATGTGGAAAGAGCTTCAGTCAGAGTGGACATCTTTATTCACATCAAAAAAAGCACACTGGGGAGAAAACATGTAAATGTATGGAATGTGGAAAGTGCTTCAGTCAGCATGGAAATCTACAGTCACATCAGAAAACTCACACAGGAGAGAAACCATATGAATGCATAGAATGTGGAAAGAGCTTTTCTCATAGGCAAAATTTACGTACACATCAAAGAACCCACACAGGGGAGAAACCATATAAATGTATTGTATGTGGGAAAAGCTTCAGTCAGGATGTACATTTACGTTCACATCACAGAACTCACATGGGGGAAAAACCATATAAATGTATGGCATGTGGGAAAAGCTTCAGTCAGAATGTATATTTACGTTCACATCAAAGAACCCACACAGGGGAGAAACCATATAAATGCATGGAATGTGGAAAGAGCTTCAGTCATCATGGAAATCTACAGTCACATCAGAAAACCCACACAGGAGAGAAACCACATAAATGCATAGAATGTGGAAAGAGTTTTTCTCATAGTCACAATTTACGTACACATCAAAGAACCCACACAGGGGAGAAACCATATAAATGTATGGCATGTGGAAAGAGCTTCAGTCAAAGGGGAAATCTAGATTCACATCAAAGAACCCACACAGGGGAGAAACCATATAAATGTATGGCATGTGGAAGGAGGTTCACTCAAAGGGGAAATCTAGATTTGCATAAAAAAAAGGCACACTGGGGAGAAAACATATAAATGTATGGCATGTGGAAAGAGCTTCAGTCAAAGGGGAAACCTAGATTCACATCAAAGAATCCACATGGGAGAAACCATATAAATACATGGAATGTGGAATGACCTCACATAGTCAAACTTTACGTTCACATCAAAAAACTCACAAGGAATAACTGGAAATGCATGGAATGTGGAAAGAGTTTCATTGAGAGTGAGCATCAACATTCTCATCAAAGAATGTGGACACCACCTAAATGCATGCAATGTGGAAGGAGATTTTGCCAGATTTAACATCTACATTGAAATCAAGGAATCCACAGACAAGGGAAAGCCTAACTGAAATCAATTACTTCTGGTGTATGTTGGTATGAGAACTGACCCTTTGGTCTTGCTTCTAGGGGTATTTGCTTGTCAGGAGGACTAATTCAGTCAGGGTGATTTGCTGACTGATAGCTGAATCCCCCTGATAAAGGGGAAGCAAAAGGGCTCCCCTTTGGCTATCTAGTGTCTCTTTCCTGCTTCAGAGAAGAAACAGATGAGAAGGAAAGTGGAAGAGAGCAGGAGATCACAGGAGACTGTGAGCAACCCACAACCATGTCAAACAGCCATACAAGTGCTGCTGCTGCTTTGTTTTTAAACTGAACCGGCTTCAGAGAAGAAATCAATGTGAATTGGCACAAAGTTGGATCATTTAAACTTTCTTCATTCCCAAGATTGTCTCCATCGAGTGACTTATATGATTAATTTATTTGATTATTTAATCATTTATCTTATACAGCCTGGAAAAATGGATAGACAAGAAGACAAAGTGAGGAGAGAGGGAAGAGCAGGGAAATTGTGGTGATGAAAATGAGAGAATTGGACCTTTTTGAATTGAGCCAAACTTGAATTGAGAAAGGCAGAGATGATTTGTAAGAAATTACAGTTTAAAGACATTCATAATGTAACTGTTACATGGATTTGTAATTGGTTGACTGGCCGAACCCAAAGGGTGCTCAACAATGGCTCCTTTTCAACCTGGAAAGAAGTGACCAGTGGGGTGCCACAGGGCTCTGTCCTGGGCCCAGTACTATTCAATATCTTTATTAATGACTTGGATGATGGTATTGGGGGCATAGTTATCAAATTTGCAGACGACACCAAATTAGGAGGAGTAGCTAATACCCCAGAAGACAGGATCAAAATTCAAAATGACTTGAATAGACTAGAATGCTGGGCCAAAGCTAACAAAATGAAATTCAACACAGAGAAATGTAAGGTACTGCACTTAGGGTGGAAAAACGAAAAGCACAGATATACGATGGGAGACACCTGGCTGAATGAGACTACGTGTGAAAGGGATCTAGGAATCCAGGTGGACCACAAGTTGAACATGAGTCAACAGTGCGATGCAGCAGCTAAAAAGGCCAATGCAATTTTAGGCTGCATCAGTAGAAGTATAGTGTCTAGATCAAGAGAAGTAATAGTGCCACTCTATTCTGCTTTGGTCAGGCCTCACCTGGAATACTGTGTCCAGTTCTGGGCACCACAATTCAAAAAGGATGTGGAGAAACTGGAGTGTGTCCAAAGGAGGGCAACTAAAATGGTGAAGGGTCTGGAAAGCAAGCCCTATGAGGAACGACTTAGGGAGCTGGGGATGTTTAGCCTGGAGAAGAGAACGCTGAGAGGTGATATGATAGCCATGTTTAAATATTTGAAGGGATGTCATATTGAGGAGGGAACAAGCTTGTTTTCTGCTGCCCCAGAGACTAGGACCAGAAACAATGGATGTAAGCTCCAGGAAAAGAGATTCCACCTCAACATTAGGAGGAACTTTCTGACAGTAAGAGCGGTTCGACAGTGGAACACACTCCATCAGAGAGTAGTGGAGTCTCCTTCCTTGGAGGTCTTTAAGCAGAGGCTGGATGGCCATCTGTCAGGGATGCTTTGATTGGGAGTTCCTGCATGGCAGGGGGGTTGGACTGGATGGCCTTTGTGGTCTCTTCCAACTCTATGATTCTATGATTCTATAAGAACATTAAAGATTTTTTATTATTAAAATACTATTGGAGATTGAGAAGTCTATAGAAGTGGACACTGTAGGGGAAACTGAGAGTGAGAACTGGTTTGGAATAGATAAGGAGGAAAACATGAGAAGACATACAGACGAACAGGAAGGATTTGGGAAAGAAGAGGAGAAAGAAAGAAGAGGCAAAAGGGACAGTAAACCTTTAGAAATAACATTTACTGACTGAAATTATATTTAAAGATTGACAAAGCAATTTAAATCTATGGAAAGGAAGGAAATAGTGCAATAGAGTAGATAAAAGTGAAAGAGAAGGTTAATAAAAGATCTATTTAAGACTAGTAAAAGATAGAGGAAAGAAGAAATTGTTGGGAAATAAAAACATTTACAGAGGAAGATAGCAGAGAAGGGATGTAAAACAGTAAGGGGAGAAAGACATCTAAGATGATAGATTTTAGATGGGAATGTACTGATGTGTTAGTTTTTTTAGATTTTTAAAATTAATTGACTGATTTAATTAAATTGCATTTAATTAGAATTAAGGAAGAAATCTATATATCTTTATATATAGTAGATCTATCTGCATACTTATATATCTCACTTATATACTTATTTGCTTATATATTTTAGCTACATAGTTATACATTTATATTTACATTTAGAAATATAGATTTATGAATATTTAGTGAGGCTATAATCTATAAAACATGGATTTATTTTCTTCTGAAATTCTTTGGTGTAGCTCATTATCCAACGTACACTTGCATTATGATCCCTAGTGCCTCTCCCTTTTCTGAACCCACCTTGGATATCTGGCACTTCTCTCTCCATATCTGGTAAAAGTCTTATACATTTTTAAGCATAGTTTTGCTTGCGTGGGAGAGTAATGCAATGGTCCAGTGGCTACTCCAGTCCGTGTTATCCCCTTTCTTGAGGTATGTACTGTTTATGTTTCCAGTCTGTGAGCCACTGTATGGTTTCCCATATTTGTGTGCAGATTTTAGTTAGTATTTGAGTGGCTTCTTGTTTCTAACTTGAAACAGCTCTATGGGTATGCCATCTGTTCCTAGTGATTTATTTCTCCTACTTTGAGTGAAACTTCCATTTCACCTTCTATCTTCACAGGGTTCATCCTTGAATGAATCTGTCTTCTTTTCATCTTTTTTATATAGTTCTTCAGTACATTTTTCCATTGGCTTTTTATTGCTTCCTGATCATGTAGTGTGTTCCCCTGCTGGTCATATAGCATCTCCACCCTTGGTTTAAGTGTTCTTTTAATTTCTCAGAGCTTGTGGAAGAAGTCTCTTCTTTTACCTTTTTTTGTTGTTGTCTTCTATTTCTCTGCACTGATTATTCTGGTACAGTCAGCCCTCCATATCCATGGCAAGCATCCATGGTTTGAAAGTATTTTTAAAATATAGAAATTCCAAAAAGCAAGCCTTGATTTTGACAATTTACATAACACCATCTTAGTGTGCCATTGTATTTAATGGGACTTGAGCATCCACTGATTCTGGTCTCCACAGAAGGTCCTGGAACCAAACCCCAGCAGATACCAAAGCCCACTCTCTTTGTCCTTGCACAGAAGTCACTGAACAATTGCATCCAGGGTTCTGCCTATTTCTGTCACCTTTCATTTTTGCTTCTCATCTGTCCATAATGGTTTGAAGAGTTTCATTCATTATCCAATGAGGCTTTTCTTAATTTTTAGCTGCAGATAGTGTCTTTGTGAATCCTTCCCGGATAGTGTCCCCAGCTTCACTCCAGAGTTGTTCTGGCTCCGGTTAATTAGGTTAATAATGCAAATCTGTTCTTTACATGGCCTTTAAATGTTCTTCTTTAGTGTTCTTCTTTTTGATATGGTCTCTGCATCAATCTGATCTTAGTCTTCTTTTTGCTTCCAATTTCCATTTTCCGCTTCCAGTTATGTAAGTCTATTTGATTTCTGGATTGGCTGTTAGGTGTCATCCACATATACAGTTGTTTCTTTGGTTGCCTGAAGAATGTGTTTATATTGAAGACTGTTGGTATTATAGAATTCATAAGTTATTTTCCTGCTTCATTTTGTGATCCTAGGCCAAATTCTCTGGTTCTGCTCTGTTTCTTACCTTTGCATTCCAATCACTTGTGATTATCAACATGTCCTGTTTTGGTGTGTGATCAATTTCCTGCTGGACTCCAGCACCTAATCTTTCAATTTCTTCCTCTTCTGCCTTTGTAAATTATGGTTAGAATGATGGATTTTCCCTGAAGTCATTGATATAATTTGGTCAGATTTTGCATTATATCACCTGACTGCTTTTACTACATATCTCTTTACAATTAATGCCTCCATTTCCTCTTAGGTTTTCATTTGCTGAATAGAATACTATGTAATTATCTGACTGAAAATGGCACAGTTCTGTCAACTTTAGTTTACTCACCTCAAGTATTGCATTGTTTATATGTTCCATTTCTTGTCTTGCAATGTTTAACGGATTCATGCTTCCCACATTCCATATTCCTAATACATGTGTTGTTCAGCTTCAGACTGGCTTTTCCACATTGAGCCTAATATTCCCTTTGTTTTCCTAAACCTGTTTTCTTAAAATCCTGAGTGTGCATTTGATCATCAAAGAGGGAAACTGTTGTGGAATTTGGCTTTTCAAGATGGTTGCAATCAAAATCTAGTTTGTCCTGTGCAGTTGTCCAAGCAAGAGCCTATGTTTAAGATGGGAGAAATGGACCGCAGTGAGCAAGTGTTCAGAGGCAAAGAGAAGTAAATGCTAGATGTTGGACATGAATGGCTGATTATTTAATCTCAGTAAGCTACCTTGTCTGTCAGGACAGGGGCACAGAAGGCTGTATTTCAGCTGTCTGAATATCTTTATTTAAACAGTTACAGACCAGCAGATTCTGTCTCACTGGGTGATTGTGAGGACAGAGGGTATAAGAATGAAACACTGAATTCCTAGAAGTGAAGTGCTGCAGGTTGGAAGGGGGCCATATTCTGGTTTGGCAGGGTAGGGAGCAGCAGAGGAAGAACCTTTTTAGGACTGGATAATCCAGGCACTGGACTCCAAAGCAAATCTGTACATTTGAGTTACTGTAAACATCTAGTCCTGTAAATTTTGTCCCATTAATACTTGCAAGTGAAGACTGTTAATGTAACTGTTAAATAAGAGTGTTTCCAACTAAGAAAAAGACAAGAAAATTCTTTTGTAAGTCTAAAGCAGCTGTATATCTCCCAGGAAGAAACTTGCAGAAGAGGGAACTGGGCTCTTAAGATTTCTGTTTTGGAAGCACAGTGGGCCAAAATAGGGACCAAATCCTCTTAGAAACCAGTAAGAGTCTCCCTCAGAAATAGATGTTGTTTTTTGTTTTTACTTATGGGGACTCTAAGGTGAACTTATCATGAGATTTCCTTGACAATATGTCTTCAGAGGAGATTTGCCCCCATGCCCTTCCTCTGAGGCTGAGAGTGCAACTTGCCTAATGGATTTCCATCCCCGAGCAGGGATTTTAACTCTGATCTGTAATAGCTTGCCTTTCCTGTTTGCTCTTTGGATAGGCCCTTTGGATAGGAACACTTTGGAAAGGAGGGGAGTGGTCTTGGTAGGGCTGTAGGAAGCAGATGGTCAGGGAGGAGGAAGATGGAACGATGGAAAGGGACATTCAGGAACAGGGGCATTGCAATAGGAAGAAAGTGGGAGGTAGGAGAGGGCCAGAGCCCAGCGAATGGAGAGAGGGATAGATAGAGGAGGCTATCAGGGACTTGGTGGCCCAGATTTAAGCTTGGGCAGGGATGTGGAGCCCTGGAGGGTTGCCCATTACTACTGGGCCATGTATATCCAAACCATTTCGAGTGCAGCCAAACAGGACAGAGCTCCCAGATGTCATGTGATTTTTTTAAAAAATAAAAAGTTACTGGCCCACAGCAATACATTCCAGTGGACCCATTTCCTGGAGTGACACATTGGAGAGATTTCTTGGACATGGAAAATCTTTTTTTAGAGTCCAGCTCTTAGAATTGCCTGGCCAGCATGGTGGGGGCATCATAAACAGAGAAACAACAGACTGGGGAGAAAAATCTGGAACATAGCAAAAAGAGAAAGAGAGAGAGATTTATTGATCAACCAATAATCAAATTCATTTTATCTATCAATAGAGAATTAAGATAACATCAGAGAAAATCAATTATATGCATACTATTAGTAGGTGACCAAACATTTCCATAAAGATGACAGTGTTGAATGAAGTACTACAGATATCAGATACAATGCATGAAGCAATACTAAGAAAAGAAACAAACATGCAAAGATTCTGGGCATCAACCAGCAGAAACACCTGGAAAAAGGAATGACCAATATGGAAGCCAAGTCTCATGTTTTCTTCGTCAGAAATATTGCTGTTGTTGTTGTTAATTGCCTTCAAGTTTGCCCTGACCCATGGCGACCCCAGTGGCATTCCTAATCTTGCTGTCACCCGGGGCAGGTGCCTGATAGTACTGGTGTGTGTGTGTGCCAGGTACCCAACTGCCTGCCAAGGCTGCGGGGGCAACAAGGGGGAGAAATGACTGGGCAAGTGAGGGACAGGCAGGCAAGCAGGGGCTCCTCATGGCTCAGGCCTGCCAGCTTGAATCAATGCCTCTTCACAGCCTCAGGCAGCCCCACCATGCAATGCGGCAAAATCCTGGAGCCTTGTTTCCCTCGGGCAGGCTGACTCCATGGCATGAGAAGCCTAGGCAGCTGCATCTTCACTGGGGAAGTGGCCTCCTGCCCCACAAGGGATCCAGTGGGACAGCCTCTGGGACTGTCTGGGAAGGTGTGGATGGAAGTTGGCCGGAGGGGCCACAGGGGTGAGAACCCAGACCCAGGTAGGAAAGGAAAACAGACTTTATTTGGCTAAAGACCCTCAGTTGGAATATTTTCCCAAAGTACTGACAGCCCCTTGCTGGGCTCAAGCAGCTTATTTTATACCCATTTTAACAGTAGCAGGCTAGACTTGACATTATACATTACATATAAGGCACAACTTGGCATTTCATTGGTGATACAATTGACAATTTGGATTCAACACACACAAAAATACATAGCTATATGTAGAGGAGGATGTATAACTTACACACATTCACATGCTAGATGGATGGAGTTTATTAAAGAGTCCATGAACATGAGTTTGCAGGAGCTGGACAGAGCAGTGGAGGACAGTAGAGGGGGTCTGGAGAGGTCTCATCCAGAGGGTCACTGCCATGAGTCAAAATCGACACGAGGACAATTAACAACAAATAAAATATGTGTAGGAGATGAAACAATGGAAAAGAAACTATAAAGCTCATGGCTAATTCGGGGCTGGATTGGATGGCCCTTGGGGTTGAAATCACTACTGCAAAAATGCAGATATTTCTCCCTGTCCAGTGTGTTAGCCAAAAGACTGGACAAGAAGCAGAGAATCCAATAGGAACAAAAGCTTTATTTGATTTTGCGAAGCCAAAAATTGACCAGACCAGAGCAAGGCTCAAATTGGCTCAAAAAAAGTTGCCAACCCCTGGTCTAAGGCAATGAATATGTCTAAACCAGCCAAGATAATCCAAGGACCAAATGAATCCCCAGCTGCATTTTTAGAAAGATTTCCAAATGCTTATAGATAATTTACCCCTGTGGGCCCAAAGGATGAGGAGAACTGAAAATTGATAAATATGGCATCCCTGGCACAGAGCAATCTTGAAGAAGATCCAAAAATCGGCTGGGTTCTTGGGATCAAATTTATCCCAATTGGTAGAGATTGCTCACAAAATCTATGCAAGTTGAGAGCAGGAAGAAGAGAGGTAGAAGGACTGACAAATGAAGCAAAAGGCCAACTTGTTGGCTGTTGCCTTCACTGAGTCCAGTGTAGCCTGGCAGAGAAGTTGAGGATGGGGACACAGAGGCACAGGAGGAAGAGTCCAAGGTGCCAGAAGAGGAAGAGAAGGTCCATGAGAAAGGAATCAATGTGCCTTATGTAAACAAGAAGGACATTGGAGGAATGAATGCCCACAACATAACTAAAGAGGGGTCTGCCCAGGAGGAAGCGATCAAGGCCAAGTTCAAGTTCATGTATACCAGCCCCAGTCTTTGAATCCAGAAGCTATAGTTCATTGGAATGGCTGAAATTAAAGAATGGGATTGAAAGCAACCGGTTCCCCTGAATCTTGACCCCAGGGAACCTATGGTCAGTGTGATGGAGGGGGCTGAGCAGTCCCTTTTTTGATAGATTTAGGGACTGAAAGATCAGTAGTTCCCTTTCCTGTGGCTCCCACCAGTGGCTAGAAAATGAAGATTGTGGGGGCCACTGGAATAAAAAAAAGTTCATTGTTTATTTCACCCATGAACCTGTAATATAATATAGCCAATCATCAAGTTAGTCATCAGTTTTTATATACATCCCAGAATGTCCCATCCCATTGATGGGCAGAGATTTGCTGTCCAAACTAAGAGCTCAAATATCCTTTGAAGAAGACAGCACTAGTAGTGTCCAATTTTGTAGGCTAGGTGTACCAAAAATTCTAGTCATCACCTGTCCAGTGGAGGAAGAATGGTGAATTCATCAAATATTGGAGGTAAAAGAGAAAGATGAGGTGTGGAAATCTTTTGATATGCCAGGAGTCTGGGCTGAAGATAAACCCCCAGGAATGGCAAGGTTTATCCCACCAGTGGTGACAGAATTAAAGCCAGGAGTGATTCCAATTCATGTATGCCAATACCCTATACCCAGATAAGTTATCATTGGGATGCAGAAACACTTAAACATACTGCTCAAATATGGAATTCTGAGAGAATGTCAATCTCTGTGGAATACTCTATTACCATTATCGAAGCCAGGGATCAGGGACTACCATCCATTTCAAAACTTTAGATTAGTAAATCAAGTTACAGCTGCTATTCACCCTGTGGTCCCCAACCTATATGTTTTATTGGGATTGATTCTGGCAAAAGCAACCCATTTTACCATTTGGGATTTAAAAGACACTTTTTTCTGCATCCGTGTAGCTCCACAGAGTCAATCTCCAATCATTGTGAATAATAACCCCAGTTGGGGAGACTGTCATATTTTATTGAATATCTTTTTGCTTCCTGAGGAGAAGTGTATGGTTTGCCCAAAGACAATAGATATGGTCTTTTGTCTATAATATAATGTTTAACTTCAGTCTGCACTGGAACAAAAGATAGACTCTGAAGATACTTTATTTTTCTTTTTGAATTTGGAAGATGCTTTCTCATGTGTCTAAGCACTAGAATGACAAATTGACAAAGAGATCGATCACAGATTAGCAAAGGCATATAGCGCATTTGGAAGACATTACAAAAGAGTCTGGAGTAACAAACACCTGAGGCAGAGCACAAAAATCAGTGTGTATAGAGCCATTGTACTGTCTATTCTCCTTTATGGGTCTGAAACATGGGTCACCTATCGCCAACACTTACAACTCCTTGAACGCTTTCATCAGCGCTGTATACGTACAATCCTAAATATACACTGGACTGACTATGTGACGAATGTTGCTGTCCTTAAGCAAGCAGGGATCACCAGCATTGAGGCCATACTATTGAAAACGCAGCTGTGCTGGGCAGGGCACGTTTCTAGGATGGAGGACCATCGCCTCCCCAAAATAGTACTCTACGGTGAACTCGCCATGGGTCAGCGTAAGAGGGGCACTCCAAAAAAGCGATACAAGGACTCCTTGAAACAACATCTCAGGCTCGGCCAAATTGATCACCAACAATGGTCCACCCTGGCCTCACATCGGGAGGCATGGAGACACACTATCCACAATGCTGCAGCCTTATTTGAGAAGTCATGCTGAACAAGTCTCGAAGAGAAACGACAACGCAGAAAGAATCACAACCCGGAAACATCACCCAAGGAGATCTTCTGCTGTGCTTTCTGCAACCGGACTTGTTTATCTCGGATTGGCCTTTTTAGTCATCAGCGCACTTGCAAAAAGCATGGGATGAGTCCTTCCTGAATCTTCGTTTGCGAAGAAAAGCCAGAGAGAGAGAGAAGCACTAGAACCTGAGAGAAAAGAGGCTTATCAGCAGGATAGCTGTCTTGATATATTGTCAGGAACAAAGCACAAAGAAAGCAAGAGACAGAGGGGAAGGGAAAAAAAATCAGATTCTTGGTGTCTGGAAAAGGGTCAGAGGGGCCTTTGCAGACTGCCAGAAATAGTGCAAATTGAGTCCATTTTAACTGCCCTGACTCAGTGCTAGGGAATCATGGGAACTGTCGTTTATTGTGGCACCAGAGCTCTCTGACAGAGAAGGATCAATGTCTCAGAAAAAAAATACAATTCCCATGATTCTCTAGCACTGAGCCAAGGCAGTTAAAGTGGACTCAATTTGCACTATTTCTAGCAGTCTGCAAAGGCCTACTTTTCAAGTCAGGTTAAGTAGTGTTAAAGTAATCTGGCTGTTTAAAAGACTGAAACAGTAATAGTGCTAGTGGTGCAAGGGACAGCAATTAACTATTCATGTGCCATGTTTATGGGAGGTACCAAGCAATCCTGCTTGCTGAAGAATTTCCCCTGCAGACCTATTTTAAATCCATCCAGCCTATGAGTGTAAAGTCATATTGGATACTTTTGGAAACTGTAGTGCAGGGGTAGGCAACCTTTTTGAGCCGGGGGCCGGGTTGCTGTCCCTCAGACAATTGGGAGGCCAAAGCACCAAAAATAAATAAATAAATATTTTTTAAAAAACAAAAATTAAAAAAATATGCATGCACACTCTCTCAGCCCCAGAAAATCCATGGCAAAACCCTTGTGGAGATTTTGCCAAGAAAACCCCAAGAACAAGTAATAACAACAATAATATCATCATGGCGGGCAGCGGCGGCGGTGGCTGGACCAGCCTGGGGCCAGTCCAAAGGCCTGGGGGGGGGCGCATCTGGCCCTCAGACCTTAGGTTGCCTACCCCTGCTGTAGTGGTTCCTGGACTTGCAGTACAAGTAACAGCCAAAGGGAACTGGAGAACAAAAGCTGCATGAAAACACTCATCAGGAAACCAAAGCCATGATATAGAGGCCTCAGAAAATCCTGATTGAACAGTTGATATTAACATCCGAACCAGACTACCTACAAGAGCTAGACAACCTGCAGTGCCTAGACCAGGGGTCGGCAACCTTTTTTTACCTGGGGCCGGTCCCTTCTGGCGGTCCCTTCCGGAGGGGGGAATGGCGGTGTGTGCGCTTGTTTAATTAATTATAATTATAAACTAGCTGTGTAAGATGGTATATAAGGATGTTGATTAGCAGTGGGAGGGGCTCTCTCCAGTCACAGGACAGACCTTTCTGGGAGGCCCATTGACAAATAAACTCTACTTTCCTGACTTCCAAAAGGCTCTCCGTTCCTGTTTATCCAAAACATTTCCAGAAGCCCAGCATGGTGTAGTAGTTTGAGTGTTGGGACTATGACTTTGGAGACCAGGCTTCAAATCCCTACTCAGCTGGAAGATCTTGGGCAAGTCACACACTCTCAACCTGAGAGGAGGCCAAAGGCAAACCTCCTCTGAAAAAAAATCTTGCCAAGAAAACCCCACAACAGTTTGCTTTAGGGTAAAGGCATCACTAGTGGGGTGCAGGGGCACATCTGAAGACTAGTCTTTGAAAGCTAATTAATTCTGAAATGTTATTAAGTTTGTGAACAAGCACTGAGTTGATCTGACTGTGGTTTACATTTACATGACCACTCTCCGGGTGGCAACTTGGTAGTGTCATACATGCATGTAAGTGTGGCTTATGTACTTGTACAGTTGTCCCTCCACATTTGTGGCTTTGACTTTTGTGGATTTGATCGTTCGTGGATTTGATTAATATGTTCTCCCTAGGAATCACTAGCTCCCCCAGCATGACTCTGTGGTCACCTTCCTCCAGAAGATGGCATTTGTATGTCCTCTAGTGTGACTCTATGATCAATTTCTGGTGGACGTTTGTTGATTTATGGTGTGAGTGTAGCAGAGTGGGTGCGTGACTGCCGTTCATCAGCCATCCGTCTCTGGATCTGTAACTTGTTCAGCATTCCATGAAACCAGACCAGAGATCAAATTATCTTCAAAAGAAGGTTCTTTATTCTTGTTGTTGCAAATAAACATAACTATTTACATTATAGAACATCCAACATGCAAGCAGAGAACAAAGAGAACTCTGTGCCAAGCCCAGAAAGCCACTCAAGGAAAAAAAAACTCCACCCCAGGGTGTTACCTTTATAGACATTTGCTAAACAGCTCTAAACCCAGCCTTCTTCTGTGTGTCATGTGACCAGTGGTTCTCACACACTTGATGACCTAATCTGTTTTCTTCTTGTATCCTGTGTTCCCAGACACACTGACCTTGGCTAGCTAACAAGCTCTCTACATTGTTTTTCATCTGATCCACCTGCAGGTTATTTCTTTTGCAGTTAGAAATTTTCCCACATCTGTACATTTTGACTTTGACTACATATCCCAACAACATTGCCCACAGAGATGTGCTGAGGACCTAGAGATTACTAGAAAGGTTTTTTTGTGGTTCATTGTCCTCAGGTCAATTTCAACCCATGGCGACCCTGTGGATTAAATATCTCTAGGACTCCCTGTCTTCCACTGCTCTGCTTAATTCCTGTAAATTCATACACATGACCTCCTTAATTCAGTGTAGACATCTAGCATGTGGTCTTCCTCTCTTCTACTTCCTTCCACCTTTCCTAGCATTATTGTTTTTTTTTTCCAATGAGTTGTGCCTTCTCATGAAGTGACCAAAGTATGACAGCCTCAGTTTGGTCATCCTGGCTTCCAGGGAGATTTTCAGCTTGATCTGTTCTAGGACCCATTTGTTTGTCTTTTTGGCTGCCCATGGAATCCTTAGCACTCTTCTCCAGCACCACATTTCAAATGAATTGATTTTCTTTCTATCCATTTTCTTAACTGTCCAGTCCTCACATCCATAGACAGAAATAGGGAATACAATGGCTTGTATGAGCCTAACTTTTGTGTTCAGTTGTATACCTTTACATTTTAAGAGAGATGTTTACTTTTAAGTGAGGTGTTATCTGAGGTTAAAAAAATAGTGGGTTTTTTATTTGTGGTTTTTCCATTTTCATGGGGTCCTGCACCCCTAACCTCAATGAATATGGAGAATCTACTCTACTTCTCTTTTCGGATGGTACCAGAGGCTCTTGTCCAGCCCTTTTTGCCCTGACCAATTCTTCTCCATCTTCAGCAGTGGTCAATTCCTAGGAGAGGCTTCTACCATTGCAGTTTACCAATGGTGAAGGGAAGGAAAAACAGCCCTGCCAAAGGCATACAATCTCTCTCTCTCTCTCTCTCACACACACACACACAGGAAGAAAGAAGTGATACAAATATCAAACTATGCCCTACAATTGTTGAAACAAATTAAGCAGACAGAGCTACAAAACCCAACACAATACAATAAAAAGCAAAGTGACAAACACATAACACCTGAATATGTAAGATCAGGGACCGGCAACCTTTTTGAGACCTGGGCCGGTCTCCACTAGCCCAGGTCTCAGCTGGGCCAAGGCGGGGGGGGGGGGGGAATGGCGGCGCGCGCGCGCGCCCCCCTCGAATCCCCTTACCGAGCCAGGCGGACCCCTGCCGCCGCCGCCTCCGCCTCCTCCTCCTCCGCCTTTAACAGGGGTCTGCCTGGGCCTGCAAATCCGGCATCCTGGGCCGGAACCAGCCCGGGGGTCGTAGGTTGCCGACCCCTGTGTAAGATGATAAAACCCTAGTAAACTAAAACAACTAAATCATTGCCCCCCTTTCTTGAAGATGCTCCACTTTGGGCAAGAAAGAGGGGTAGAGGAGGAAGAGGGGAGTCTCAGCCATCCGGCCTCTATTGCCCCGCTCCTGGCCCCCCTTTCTCCTCCTCCACCCTCCCCTGGGGAGGGAGGATTGTGGGGGTGGGATGCCCTATTCTTTCCTGGATGGTCTCCCAAATAAGTAGCCAGAGAAGATTTTGGACTGGGGGGAGTGGATGGGTGTCAGGTTTTGATGGGATATATAGTCAATGTTAAAATGTTGAAATGTAAAGATGTGTGTCTGTATTTTTCCTTGCTGAGAAAATCTGTTTTCTGAGGCTAGATTCACAACACCCAGGTGTGTGTTAGTCAAAACAAAGTTAGTTAACAAGCTGAAAGTCTGTGAGAAACAGTTTTATTTACACAAGGGGTTTTCAATAACAAAGTATGTTTTGGGAATGGCAGTCACATGATGTAATATGGAAATTAGAGGTTGGGCTAACACACGTCATGAAACATCAACCAATCAGTCTGTAAAGGCTACACCCAAAGAGGTGGAGAGATGTGGGCTGGAAATTGTGATTCTGGAAAAGTTCCTCACTTCTTTTAAAACAGGGGTAGGCAACCTTTCCCCTTTAAGGGCCGAGGGACTTCAGATCCCAGAATCCCAGGAGCTATTGGCCAACATGGGACTATTGGCCAACATGACTGAGGCTTCTGGGAGCTGAAGTCCCTCGGCCCTTAAAGGGGAAAGGTTGCCTACCCCTGTTTTAAAACCTTCAAGCTAAATGGATTAACTAAAAAATATTTTGCTGATGCTGTAACTTGACTAACTTTCAAAAATGTAGCAGTTAAAGTTTTGTTCCTGCTTAGCCATTCTGGCTAAGGTGAAAATGCTATTATTATTATTATTATTATTATTATTATTATTATTATTATTATTATTTGTTTTTGCTCATGCTGATTTTTGCAATAAAACAAGGAGCTTGCTGAAGCTGCCTGGGTCTTGGTGACTGGTTTCATGGACTGTTTGCTGTACATCCATCATCATCACAATTCAACATGGGGGGGGGGGGCTTAGAAGGACTAGAAGTGGTACCCCTCTTAGCCACTGCAGTTACCCATTCTTCACACCCTTCCTCCCTCCCACAAAGACCCCATCCAGGGCTTGTTTGACCTGCTAGAATATGACAAAATGGAGAAGAAGCACCCTTGTCTCCCACCTAGAGATGACCCATTGAAAAAGGAGACTTCTGGCAGCCCTACTCTCTAATCTAGAGGTCAGTCAGGCTGGGCCCTCATGGCAGACCACTTGGAGACCACCTCCAGGGCTGCAGGGTAAGCCTTTCCCATCTTGGAGGAGCCTCCCAGAGCAGATGCTCCTCTGGCAGGGGCCCTCCAGAGAACCAGGTCACCTCCACGGCACAAAGGGTCAGCAGGGGAGGGACTGCGGAGGAATTAGTTTTGCACACATTTCTGTTAAAGGCATGAACAACAAGGCTGGTGTGATTGACCCTGAGCAGCTGGTATTTTAAAAAACAAGACTGAACGGGGGGCTTTTCATACCAGCATCTTCTGATAGGTGTTGTTGTTAACTGCCCTCGAATTGATCTCAACTCTTGGCAACCCTATGGATGAGACATCTCCAAGACCCTCTGTCCTCCACTGCTCTGCTTAAATCCTGCAAGTCCTTAATGCCGTGGCCTCCTTAATAGAATCCCTCCATCTAGCATCTGGCCTTCCTCTCTTCCTACTTCCCTCCACCTTCCCCAGCATTATTGTCTCTTCTCATGATGTGTCCAAAGTACGACAGCCTCAGTTTGGTCATCTTGGCTTCCAGGGAGGTTTCTGGTTTGATCTGCTCTAGGACTCACTTGTTTGTCCTTTTGGCTGTCCATAGGGTCCTCAGCACTCTTCTCCAGCATCACATTATCTCAAATGCACTGATTTTCTTCCTATCATCTTTCTTAACTGTCCAGCTCTCACATCCATACATGTTAATAGGGAATATGATGGCTTGTATGGTTCTAACTTTTGTGCTGAGTTGTATATCTTTGCATTTTAGGATCTTTTCTAGTTCTTTCATAGCCACCCTCCCCATTTCCTGACTGCAGTCCCCATTTCTATCAATGTTTGATCCCAGGTATGGGAATTCTTTTACTATTTCTATTTCTTCATTGTCTAGGTTGAACTTGTGAAGGTCCTCGGTGGTCATTATTTTTGTTTTCTTTATGTACAGCATAAACCCTGCCTTTGCACTTTCTTTCTTGACCTTCCTTAGTAGGTGTTCCAGATCTGTGAGATTTTCTGCTAGTACTGTGGTGTCATCTGCATATCTTAGATTGTTGATATTCCTTCCTCCTATTTTCACTCCTCCTTCCTCTGTGTCCAAGCCTGCTTTTCTTATAATATGTTCTGCATACAAGTTGAACAGATAGGGTGAAAGGATGCAGCTTTTTCTAACCCCTTTGCCAACTGGGAACCATTATAGACAGCATCCTAAAAGCACACAAATGTTGCTGAGAGGGGAAATGGTTGTGCCATCCTCTGCTTCTTTGGCCCTTTGACAGGGTTTGTTGTTTACTGCTCTCCAGTCCACCTTGACTCGTGGCAACCCTGTGGATGAGACATCTCTAATTCCCCCCTGTCCTCCACTGCTCTGCTTAATTCTTGTAGACTCAAGCCCGTAACCTCCTGGATTGACTCTATCCATCTGGTGTGGGGTCTTCCTCTCTTTTTTCTACCCTCAACCTTTCCCAGCGCCATTGTCTTTTCTAATGTCATGCCATCTCATGGTTTGGCCAAAGTATGACAGCCTCAATTTAATTGGCTTCAAGGGGTATTTCAGGCTTGATCTCTTCCAAGGATCCATTTGTTGTTGTTGTTGTTGTTTTTGGCTGTCCACAGTATCCTCAGCCCTCTGATTATTGTCATCATCATTATCACTATCATCACCATAATCATCATCATCATTTATTTATACAATCAGCCTTCCATATTCATAGATTGCTTATCCATGAATTCAACCATCCACAGTTTGAAAATATTTTTAAAATGTATATAACTACCAAATAGCAAACTTTGATCTTGTCGTTTTATATAAAGGGAACCATTTCTATGCCATTGTATTTAATGGGACTGGAGTATCCAGGGATTTTGGTATCCAAGGGAGGTCTCGGAACCAAACCCTAGTGGATACCAAGGGTCCACTGTATTTACAGATACTTTGAAGACACACAACTTTATGAACAACAAGGCTAGTGTGACTGACCCCATGCAGCTGGTATTTTAAAAGCACAACTAAATGGGGGTCTTTTCATACCAGCATGCTGGCCGAGAAGATCCTAAAATCATACAAACATTGCTGAGAAACAAACTGTTTCTCAGGGCCCTTTGACAGGGTGGGCACTTATTGTCAGGGATGATGGGAGTTGTAGCTCCTCACCTCTGGCTCTAACTCACCACCTTGTTATGCAGCAGAGCTGACCAGCTTTGATCAGTGGTTGATGCTTCTTTCCCAAGCAGCAGAGTTTCAGAGAATAGGCTGAAGACCCTGACAAACTCTCCAAGCCTTCTCACTCTTCTTCCTGAGATGTCTCCAAACTTCTCCAGGATTCTTCTGGTTCTTGTATCTTCCCTCAAGACACCAGACAACTCAGTAGTCTTATATAAAAGATCTACTTTATTCTACTATATATAAATACTATATGCCCTACAAATCACAATCTCTACTCTACCACACTACACCACAATATGCATTGGCAAACATTGCACTTATAGCCATTGTTAGTCACCACCCACTAGTCAGTTTCCACCCAGTGGGCGTGTACATTCATTTTGATTGGTTTACATAGATCATATCATACTTAAGACCAACCCAAGTATTTCATCATTTTACCTTGACTACTTAATGAATCTCAGGTGTTTGCAATCTATAACAGGTGTTTTCAATATACACTCTATAACTTTGTCCTTGTCTCTCAAGGCTTCCAAATTACATTATCCTTTTCACCTGTGTAGCTTCATGATTGTTCCTGCTTAGTCACTGTGACTATCACATACATATTTTATTTCTATTACTGTATGTCCCATGTTGCATTTTCCTTAACACTTATTACCACCACCACCACCACCACCACCAATTTATTGTATTTATTTTATATTTGTAAGCCGTGTTGATTGATTAGGCAAAAGGTGGGATATAAGAAATATAGTAATAATGCCTTCCATATTCATAGATTGCTTATCCATGGATTCAACCATCCATGGTATGAAAATATTTTTAAAAAGTATATAAATTCCAAATATAAATTGTCAACAAAGATATAACTTTAGCATGCTGTAATGAAGACCTTGAACCTGGGGAATTACTAAAGTCCAAGTCTTCTATGGGAACTTTTATCCTATATTTACGGAGGTGGCTAGGGAATAGACTGATAGAGACAAAGCTTTCCAATGAACTGTAATTTATTTGGGGATTCAAACATACAAAGACACCCTAACATACATGCACAAACACAAGAACTTGGGAGTAAAGTAGTTAGCAAACATTGCTGAAGCCCCTTTGACATAGTGGGCACATCATCATCATCATCAATTTATGGTAGTCAGCCTTCCATACTCGTAGATTGCTTCACCATGGATTCAAGCATGCAGAGTTTGAAAATATTAAAAAAAATGTATATAAATGTTAAAAAAGCAAATCTTGATTTTGCCATTTTGGGGGGGACACCATTGCTATGCCATTGCATTTAATGGGGCTGGAGCATCCACAGATTTTGATAGCCAAGGGAGGTCCTGGGCCCAAACCGTAGCAGATACCAAGGGCCCACTGGATAGTAGTGCCATCAGTGTACTAAACACTGTGCTTTACAAGTAAAAACACCAGTCCTGCCAAAGGCATACACAGAGACATATACAGAGAGGAAGGAAGGATGCAAATATTCAACTACAGTATGCTATACAAATTCTCCAGGTGATTCTCTTGAGGGGATAGCCATTTGTCAGTTATCTTTATATAAGTTCCCTAATGTATCCCTATAGGCAAGTATTCTGCAATGTTTCCTTATGGGCAAGTATTCCCAAAAGTATCCCTAGGGGCAAGAAATTCCCAAAATTTCCCTATAGGCAAGTATATAGGCAAGCATATATAAAGATAACTGACAAATACATATCAACAAACAAGATGATGAAGCCATTTCAACTAAAATGACTTCATGGCTGCCTGCCCCCAAAGGCCAGAAAGAAGGATGGAGGAGGAGGAGGAGGAGGAGGAGGAAGAAGAAGAAGGGCATCCCAGCCCCCTTGCCCCCCCATTCTCCTCCCTGCCCCCTCCCCAGAAAGGCCCCTCCCTTCCCCTTTTTCCCAGCCTGGCCAGGCTCCCCTCCCTCCCTCCACTTTTGGGGCTTTTGGGGGGAGAGCCTGGAAATGGGGACTCCCTTCTGCCCCCCCCTTAGTCCTCCAAGGGAGCAGAGAGCCCCGCTTCCTAGAGAGGCAAGACATGTGAGGGAAAAACCAGGGGAAGGGGAGAGGAGGGAGGGGGGGAGAGGAGGGAGGGAGGGAGGGAGGGAGGCCCAGGGAGTGGAAAGGGCTGGAGAGCAGGAGCAGGGGAGGAGGAGGTAAAATGGCGGCAGTGGGGAGGCCTTTGGGAGAGGGAGGGAGGGGGCCTTCGTTGTCCTTTAGGGAGAGGAGGAGAGGCCTCCCTTGGGCCCAGAGGGGAAGGGAATGGGGGGGGGTGTCCTGGTTCCTTGCTCCCCCTTTGGGAAGAAGGGAGACCCCCTCCTCTCCCTCCCCCCTAAAAGGCCCCCCTGGGAGGGGGGAGGAAGAGGAGAGGACCCCCCAAAATGGTGTCCCTGGGGCAGAAGAGAGAGAGGGGGGGGCTCTTTGGGCTCAGGGGATCCAGTGGGTCCCTTTTGTGGGGTGTCTTTGGGGAAGAAGGAGGGGCTGAAGCTCCTGAGGGGGCTCCTTTACGCCTTCAGGGGCTCCAGTCTGAAGAAAAGAAGGAAGGAAGGAAGAAAAGAGTCTCCCTTTGCTTTCATTGTGTGTTTTGGGGGCTGGTGGGGGGTAGTGAACCCAAGGGGGCTCCCCTTGTCCTTCAGGAGCTCAAGTCTGGAGGCAGAAGATGGAGGGAAGGATGGAGGGGGGTCCTCTCACTCCCTCAAGACAATCCTTACAAGGGGCGATATTAGAGAATATTAATGGGGAAATCATGTAAGATCAACAAAAGAAGAGCCAAACTAGATTGAATCTCCTCGACCAGTTTTTATTCCCCACAATGGGAAGCCCCACAAGAAAGATGGAAAGGTAGGGCCACAGTCACACCCTTCAATACTTTCTTGCTGTCCTGGTTTGGAAGGGAGAGTCTTGATGAATCCTCTGTTGTCCCATTTTCTCACTTGCTTTTAAAATGTCTCAGTTTTTCTCCTCCTCCTCCCACTTTCCTCCTTCATCCTCAGCTTTCTTCTGTTGCTGCAGAGTCCAAAATGCCAAAGTCGTTCCCGCTCATGAACTCGGAGAGAGAAGAGAAGAGGGACAGGATCTCTAGGCAAAAGCTAATGGCTGCAGCTTCTCCTCACTTGTGTCTTCTTCCTCACTGATGACTCTTGCCATCTTGGCATGCTTGGGTGTTTCTTGGTCACACATGTCCTAGGTTTCCCCTGTGAAATGTTGGAGTGTACGACACAGACACCTTGCAATGTCTGCCAATGCCTCCATACTCTACTGCCCATCCTCCCCAGCAACCGGGGACTTCAGCTCCCAGAAGCCTCAGCCATGTTGGCCAATAGTCCCATGTTGGCCAATAGCTCCTGGGATTCTGGGAGCTGAAGTCCCTCGGCCCTTAAAGGGGAAAGGTTGCCTACCCCTGCTTCATAGGGTATTTTTTCCAGACCTTTCACCATTTTGGTCACCCTCCTCTGCACACACTCCAGCTTGTCAAGTCAGGTGTCACCCATTCTATTTTTTCCTATTTTTTCTACCTTACATTTCTCCCCAATGAAATTCTTTTTATTAGTTGTGATCCAGCTTTCTAATCTATTAAGGTCATCTTGAATTCTGATCCTGCCCTCTGGGATACTATCTTTCCCTCCTAATTTGGTGTCATCTACACATTTGATAAGCATGCCTTCTATTCTTTCATCCGAGTTGTTGATAAAGATGTTGAATAACACTAGGCCCAGGAAAGAACCCTGTGGCAGCCCACTGGTCACTTCCCTCCAGAATGTAGAGGAGCCATTGCTGAGCACTCTTTGGGTTCAGCCAGTCAACCAGCTACAAATCCACCAACCAACTGCATTGTCTAACCCACGGGTAGGCAACCTTTTTGAGCCGGGGGCCAGGTCCCTCAGACAATTGGGGGGGGGGCGCGAAGCACCAAAAATAAATAAATAAATAAAAATTTGAAAACAATTAAAAAAATAAAAAAATATGCATGCATACTCTCTCAGCCCCAGAAAAGCCACGGCAAACCCCCTGTGGAGATTTTGCCAAGAAAACCCCAAGAACAAGTAATAACAACAATAATCAATATCATCGTGGGGGGCGGCGGGGGTGGCAGGACCGGCCTGGGGCCAGTCCAAAGGCCTCGGGGGGGGCGCATCTGGCCCCCGGGCCTTAGGTTGCCTACCCCTGGTCTAGCCCACATATTACTAGCATTTTTGCAAGAATATCACAGGAAACCTTGTCAAAGGCCTTACTGAAATTAAGATATGCTACATCCATAGAGTGTACAGTTGCCAGATATCAGGCTTGGCCCTGAGCCCTCAGTTGCTATGGGTCATCTCCAGGAAGGAAATAAGGATGCCTGTCCTCCAGTTTTGGGGTTCATTCTCCAGGCAAGAGGAAAGGGCTCTGCAAATGTCCAGCTCAGCTGGGAGAGCAGAGTTGTTACAATTTACAAGGCTTAATGCATTATTTATTTTATATCATTATTTATTTATACATTATTTATTTTATGCATTTAGGCAAGGTGGGTGGGGTCTATAAACTTACTTGGCTTCCTCCTCCCTCCAGATACTGTGATACTCCAGATACTGTGCGCAGGCCCTCCCAGCTGGGTACTCTGTTAGTGAGCAGGTGAGGGGAAGTGGGCGGGGGTGGTGGTGTGGCTCTGGTTCATAAGAACACCTTGACCTTGACCAGGATACCTGTCCGGAACACAGCCCACTTCGAATGTATGTACCTTAGCCTGAAGACCAGGGGTAGTTTGGGGATTCTGCTAGTCTACCAGCCACCCCGTTGCCTAACAGACTCCCTGACCGAGCTGACACAGCTGGTCTCTGAGGTGCTGTTGGAGTCCCCCAGACTTTTAGTTCTGGGGGACTTCAACATCCCGCTCGAGACCAGCCTAACAGGTGCGGCTCGGGAGTTCATGGAGACCATGACAAACATGGGCCTATCCCAATTGGTCAATGGGCCCACACATTGTGCAGGTCATACACTCGATGCTGTCTTTAGTACGGAACAGGAATATCCGTAGCCAGAGGTGGTAAGTACCTCCGTATTGTCATGGACGGATCATTTCCTGGTCAAGATGGAACTTAGAGCCAGTATCTGCCCCACCGGGGGGGTGGACCCATTCAGATGGTCCGCCCTCGAAGGCTAACGGAGCCAGCAGGATTCCAGAAAGCCTTAGAGGATTTAATGGTTGGGAATGCTGGTGATCCTGTCAAAGCTCTAGTTAATACTTGGAACACCGACCTTACTAGGGCTATCGACACGATCGCTCCCAAGCGCCCTTACCACCCCGCTCTCAACTGCAGGCCTTGGTATACGCCAGAGCTTAGGAGGATGAAGCGGGTTGGATAACGGCTACAGCGCAAGTGGCGGAAGACTCAACTCTTATCTAATAGAACTCGCCATAGGAATTTTCTTCGTTCCTATCGGGAGGCAATACGTGCAGCGAAGAGAGCTTTCTCCTCTGCACGTATTGCATCTGCAGAGTCCCGTCCATCGGAGCTGTTTAGGGTGGTGAGGGAGATGACACAGGTGCCTCCTGCGCCAAACCCCTTACTGAGCCCTGTGACAGCCTGCTGTGACGCGTTTAACAACTACTTTGCAGATAAAATCTCTCAGATAAGAGCCGACTTAGATGCCACTATTGAAACAGAGTCTATAGGCGAGGTGTCCAGCGACTCCGTCGATGTAGTTATACTGGATCAGCTTCAATCTGTGAGTACCGAGGACGTGGACAAGCTGCTTGGTAAGCTGAGGAAGACAACTTGCCCTCTCGACCCTTGCCCATCATGGTTGGCCGTCCAGGGGGGGGATGCATTGTTGAGGTTCCTCACGGATATCATCAATGCATCCTTCAGGGAAGGTTACATTCCATCTTGCTTGAAGGAAGCGGCTGTTCGGCCGCTTCTGAAAAAACCTTCCCTAGACCCCCTGGATATGAGAAATTATAGGCCTGTGTCATTACTACCATTTTTGAGCAAGGTGATTGAGAGGGTGGTTGCGCTTCAGCTCCAAGCGGTCTTGGATGAAGCCGATTATCTAGACCCATTTCAAACCGGCTTCAGGACAGGCTTTGGGGTCGAGACTGCCATGGTTGCCTTGACCGACGATCTGCTTCTGAGCATCGACAGGGGTAGTGTGACACTGTTGGTGCTCTTAGACCTCTCAGCGGCTTTTGATACAATAGATCACGGCATCCTCTTAGACCGCCTGAAGGGGTTAGGTATCGGGGGCACAGCTTTGCAGTGGTTCCGGTCCTTCCTCTCAGGTAGGTCCCAGAGGGTGCTGCTCGGGGACTGTAGCTCCAGTAAGAGGGACCTCACTTGTGGGGTCCCTCAGGGGGCTATTTTATCCCCGATGTTATTTAACATCTATATGAAGCCGCTGGGTGAGATAATACGGAGCTATGGTGCTGGGTGTTATCAGTATGCTGATGACACCCAAATCTATTTCTCCGTGTCTCGTTCGTCGGCCTCCAATTCCAGTGGCATCTCTCTCAATGAATGTCTTCGGGCGGTAATGGGCTGGATGAGGAAAAACAGATTGAAATTGAATCCAGACAAGATGGAGGTGCTCACGGTAGCGGCCCCGAAACCAAGAATTGGGTTGCAACCTCCAGTCCTGGATGGGGTCACACTCTCCTCCAATGACTGTGTTCGCAGTCTGGGGGTGCTTCTTGACTCGTCGCTCCTGATGACAAATCAGGTAAATGCGACGGTCAGGAGCGCTTGTTATCAGCTTCGGCTGATACGCCAGCTACGCCCTTTTCTGGAAGTAAGGGATCTCGAGACCATTGTGCACGCACTGGTAACCTCACGCCTCGACTTCTGTAATGTGCTCTACATGGGGCTACCCTTGTGCTTGGTTCGGAAGCTTCAGTTGGTTCAAAACATGGCAGCCAGGCTTATTTCTGGAACATCTAGGAGGGACCACATCACTCCGGTTTTGAGGCCCCTCCACTGGCTGCCTATTAGCTTCCGGGCCCAGTACAAGGTGTTGGTTGTTACCTTTAAAGCCCTAAATGGCTTGGGTCCAAGCTATCTCAGGGATCGCCTCCTTCCATACAATCCTCCCAGCGCTCTCCGGTCCTCTGGGAGGAATTTGCTGCAGCCTCAAAAATCTAGGCTTGCAGTGACCTCCCAGAGGGCTTTTTCTGTTGTCGCCCCAAAGCTCTGGAACGGCCTGCCGGACAAGATCTGTCAGCTGCCATCACTAGACAGCTTTAAAAAGGCTGTCAAGACGGATCTCTTTCGGCAGGCCTTTCCAGACTAATCACCCTGGCCTTGGGTTCCTGGATTCCTGCGTTCCTCTCGTGGCCCCATCAGTTGTTGATGGATGAGGAACGCAGTAGAAGTTGATCAGGGCACCGCAACCTGTTTAAATGTTAATGTAACATTAACAGGATCTCTCTTCCGCTCCCCCTTTACAGTCCCTCTATACCCCCAAGAAATGGAAGTGGTGGGGTGTGGGTTTTGTTTTTTTAATCGATTTCTATTTAAACTTTATTTTTAATGAATCTGTTATTGTTTTAATTGATATCTGATTTAATAATGTTTTAAGGGGGGGAGGGAATATACTGTTTTATCTTTGTTGTTCTTTTAATTGTTGTAAACCGCCTAGATTGGTTCGCCATAGGGCGGTATAGAAATAAAAATTATTATTATTATTATTACCAGGACTCACCCTCCAGTCTTCATCGCATCCACCATCTGCTAGAAACAAACAGGCTAAATTAAATATTCCTTATCCTGTTCCTCTAAGTGATAAAATTTGCAAGGCTTAATCCATTTGTTGCTGCAACTGGCAGATATGCTTTTTGTGTTGTGTGTTGTGGGAGTGTCTGTGAATTTACTTAGCTTTCTCCTCCTCCCCCTCAGTTGCTCTAAGGCAGAGAGAAGGGCCTCTCCTAAAGACCTTGGAGCTCTGGAGGGATTGTCATTACAGGAGTCATTACAGAAGTTTTGGTTTTCTTTTTCAGGTCCAGGTCTGCGCTGAGGATGTAGCTATGTAATTTCCCCAAAAGGAAGTGAGATCTCCTGGATCCAAGCCAGAGGGCTCCTTACAAGGAGGATGGTGGGAAGGAGACCTCTCTGGGTAAGAGGTGCTGGGGGAATGAATTCATGTTTTTGGCATTTCTTCAAAGATATAGCCATATTAGGGTGTCTACAGACGTCGCTTTGCGCCATCTTGGAGGCCCTCTGCATCCCCCCTTAGTCTGTAGAATCAGTATGTAGAGAGATCTTGTAGCAATTTTGAGACAAATGAAAGAAATTGGCAGCATGAGCTTTCATAGACTTCAGTCTACTTCCTTTTACTTCTACTTCCCAGATTACTAAATGCATCTGAGGAAGTTGACTGAAGTCTACAAATGCTCATGCTGCCAATTTCTTTCAGTTAGTCTCAAAGGTGCTACAAGATCTCTACATATTGGCATTTCTTATTCAACTATTGGGATGCAGGCATAGAAATTGGATGCCAGCCATGCTCCCTGGGTCATACTGTGCCAAAACAGAGCTTGTCTAAAGCTAATTTTAAATATAAAACACTGTTTTTGCCCTGTTTTAAGCTTGCAGAGTTATATCAGAGTGCAGTGCCTTGGTCTCCTCCTCCTCCTCCTCCTCCTTTTGAGGCCTCATTGTCTCCAATAGCAGAAGGAGTTTGAAACAACGCATTTTGACATGCAATCTTGGGATTTAATACTTCTCCCATAATATTCTCTCTCAGAGACAAAGGGAAAGTTGTTGGGAGTAAAACCCTGAATATTTAACTCCCTGAGGTTTGAGATTTCAAAGTGTAGCAATATTTTGTTTATTGTTTGTTTGTTTTTTTAATTTCTCTGGCAGAAAAACCCATAACATGCACACCTCACCTGCAGCCTCAGAAAATACAGGTGTGTCATTCATTCATTATACATTTACAGTCACAGAACAAATATAAAAATAAAATAATAACACAAAGACAATCTATCTAATACCCAAAAATTAAAAGCTGAGGAACAAACATTTTGTTGGACTGACCAAATATTATAGTTTTGATTAGCACACATTTGAGCACCATATAATAAAACAGAAATAGCTTTAGCTGGTAATACCTGTATTGCCTCAGGATAAATTGTCCTCCTTTAGTAAAGAATATGGGCAGGCAGCTGCTGCTTTATTTTTTGTTTCATTCTCTCAGACTCATGCACACGTGCGCAGGGACACCTGTCATACACCCACATATCATGCAAGGATTTGCTGGCCTCAGCTTCCCCAAGTAGTGAGTGCCGGAGACAGGTGCCACTGTCTGATTGTGCCACCCTTGGGGAGGAGGAACGAATTTGTTAACCGAATAAATATCTATTCCGTCATCTTCCACAAAACATGTCCCACACAGATCAGGGTGGAGGGGAGAGGTACATGCAAGGGAGGTTTGTGTGGACAGACTAGATACATGTATCTGGTGGTTATGCAAGGGACATAGTCAACAGGACACACAGACCAACATTATTCCAGGAGCCCCCCGCCCCCATCATGCCAGGAGGTGTTGTGCAGGTCTTATGCACCCCTGCACAGAAGAGGTCACAAAAGCCTCTTCCATGCAAACTACTGTGCATGCTGACAGTAAGTGTACATGCAACAGAATGCATTTATTGTTATAATAGAGAACATGCATAGAGTTATAATTAGGGTTAGGGTACTAATATTAAAGCGTACCTGCAGTGGTGCATCCACACCTGGGAGCATAGGGCGCTTTAAATTAAAGTCGGCATCATAGGGTGCATGCTCTGGATCTCTGACTCAATTTCCACCACACATCCAGAGTGCATTTATACGGCCGTTTTAAATCTCTGGCGCCCTTTTTCTGACGCACCAGTGTCGCTGCATACATATACGCACATGCGAAGGTGTGCATCTTTCTGGAAGAAGCAGGAAAAAGCTGCTCCTTTTTGGAATGGCTTTTCCCGGCATATGGTGCCTAGAGGGCGCTTTCCTGCTGGCTTTTAGCTGTGTGTCTTCTAAACCCACGCCTCCAAGTCAGCCTGAAAACACCTTTTTCTTGCCCATCTGTACAGCCCCAAAGATAGCAGAATAGCATTGTCCACGTAAAGAAAAAATAAAATTGAGTGGTGAACCAGGTGAGAAGAATGAAATTTTTTACCCTTTCAGGTTTTAACCCAGCAAGTTGATGTATGAATTAAATAATAAGGGGGCCAGGACAGAGTTCTGCTTAATACCCTTGTTTGTCGGAGCCTCATTAGTTAGGTGTCCCATAGAAGCATAGAGTTTGAAGAGACTACAAGGGCCATCCAATCCAACCCCCTGACAAAATCAAAGCATCCCTGACAAACGGCCATCCAGCCTCTGTTTAAAGGCCTCCAAAGAAGGGAGTGTGTTCCACTGTCGAACAGCTTTCACCGTCAGGAAGTTCCTCCTAATGTTGAGGTAGAATCTCTTTTCCTGCAGCTTGCATCCATTGTTCTGGGTCCTATTCTCTGGAGCAGCAGAAAACAAGCTAGCGCCTTCCTCAATATGCCATTCCTTCAAATATTTAAACAGGGCTATCATATCACCTCTTAACCATCTCTTCTCCAGATTAAACATAGCCAGTTCCCTAAGTCGTTCCTCATAGGGCATGGTTTCCAGACCCTTCATCATTTTAGTCGCCCTCCTCTGGACACGCTCCAGTTTTTCAACATCCTTTTTGAATTGCGGTGCCCAGAACTGGACACAGTATTCCAGGTGGGGCCTGACCAATGCAGAATACAATAGTAATATACTATTACTTCCGTTGATCTAGATCAGGGGTAGGCAACCTTTCCCCTTTAAGGGCCGAGGGACTTCAGCTCCCAGAATCCCAGGAGCTATTGGCCAACATGGGACTATTGGCCAACATGGCTGAGGCTTCTGGGAGCTGAAGTCCCTCGGCCCTTAAAGGGGAAAGGTTGCCTACCCCTGATCTAGATACTGTACTTCTATTGATGCAGCCTAAAATCGCATTGGCCTTTTTAGCTGCTGCATCACACTGTTGACTCACGTTCAACTTGTGGTCTACTAGGACTCCTGGATCCCTTTCACACGTTAAGCCAGGTGTTCCCATCTTATATCTATGTATTTCATTTTTTTTGCCCTAAGTGCAGTACCTTACATTTCTCTATGTTGAAATTAAGCCTTGTTAAGCCAGGTGTCCCCATCTTATATCTATGTATTTCATTTTTTTGCCCTAAGTGCAGTACCTTACATTTCTCTATGTTGAAATTCATTTTAGACCTTTACAAACTGCCAGAAATAATGCAGCTTGAAAAAATAATAATAATAATGCAGCTTGAGGCCACTTTAACTGTTCTGGCTCAGTGCTAAGGAATCATGGGAACTGTAGGTTATTGTGGCACCAGAGCTCCTTTTCATTTTCCTAAGTTCTTCGGTGTACCATGGCTTACAATTGGAAGCGGGCTAGAAAGGACGCTTGGGAGCGATCGTGTCAATAGTCTTGGCGAGATCGGTGTTCCAGGTATTGACCAAATCTTCAACAGAATCACCAACCATTAAACCCTCTAAATCTTTCTGGAATCCAATTGGTTCCATCAGCTGTCGAGGGCGGACCATTCTAGTAGATCCACCACCCCCGGTGGGGCGGTAGTTGCTCTTAGTACAGTCTTGACCAGGAAATGATCTGTCCATGACAATGTGGTGATTTTAGTTACCTCCGTCCATGGATATTCCTGTTCCGTACTAAAGACTGCATCGAGGATATGACCTGCACAATGAGTGGGCCCGATGACCAATTGGGATAGGTCCATGTTTGTCATGGACTCCATGAACTCCCGAGCCACACCGGTAAGATTTAACACACTGGTCTTGAGTGGAATGTTGAAGTTGCCCAAAACTAAAAGTGTGGGTGACTCCAGCAGCCACTCTGAGATCAGCTGTGTCAGCTCGGTTAGGGAGTCTGCTAGGCAACAGGGTGGTTGGTATACTAGTAGAATCCCCAAACTATCCTTGGTCCTCAGGCTTAGGTACATACACTCGAAGTGAACTGTGTTCCGGACAGTCTTATTCTTGACTGACCTGGCATTGCAAAGGAGCAGAATAAGGTTCTGTGGAATGGCTGGTATGCTCTCCAATCCATTCTGGGAAACAGAGTGAACTCAAGGCAGGATAGCTTTCAACCATCTATCCCATCTTCTTTTGCAACATCTCTTCACTCTGTTCCCGCCATACCTCCCTTTCCCCTGCACAACCTCAATTCCCACTCCCAGATAATTCCCGGCAGTTATAGGAGGCTAGGGTGTTGATATAGCCAGACAGCCTCTTCCTCAGTATTCACCTGACAGCGCAGGAGAAAGGGCCTTAGTAGCAGTACTCAGAAGAATTTGTTTACTGCTAGTGGCCAAAGGGTTGCGACTGGCTGAAATAGCTGTGACATCCCAGATAGTAAAAGGGGTGGGCGGGCTAGGTTGAAATCCCTGCTCTGGCCCGACTCCCGGCCTTGTTGCTGCAGAGTCCCAGGTGGTAAGGGAGTTGGGATGGGCTGAATATCTCCACCCAATCCTGGCAGTCTCTGCCCAGCTCCTGCTGTGTCCCAGGTGGAAGGAGGGCTGGACGGGATGGATGAAAAGTCCCAGCCCAGCTCTCGGGCTCGCTGCTGGTGGAGAGAAGGGTTGGGGCAGGTTAAATATCTCCGCCCAATCCCGGCAGTCTCTGCCCGGCTTCCGCTGCATCCCAGGTGGAAGGAGGGCTGGCCAGGCTGGATGATCAATCCCAGCCCAGCTCTCGGGCTTTAATTTCTAAACCAATTTTATTCGATCTTCAGTAAGTTTGTCATTAGGTTACCCCATTTATTTTCTAAATATATTAACACGTTATTCCAGTCTTTTAAATGTCTGATTTTTTTATCTCTTATTTTTCTAGTCATCTTACCTAGATTTAACACCTCATAAAGTTTTATAAGCTATTCTTCTACCGTATTTTTTCGGCATATAAGACGCTCCGGCATATAAGACGAACCCAATTTTAAAGGAGGAAAATCTAGAAAAAAAAAAGATTCTTAACCAAATACTGTAGTAAAATATTTTATATCAACTGTATAAAGTTAACAGCAGTTTAAGAACAATTTTAAGTTGTAAACGTAAGTTTAAGCCAGCAGCAGGGCCAGGTATTGCACAAATTCCCTGCCCAACTTTCTTGCAAGTCTCCTGTCGCCTTATGGTGACTCCATGAATTTCTTAGGGATTTCTTAGGCAAGGAAGACTCGAGAAGTGGTTTTGCCAGTTCCTTCCTCTGAAATACAGCCTGCAGCACCTGGGATTCTTTGGCGGTCTCTCATCCAAGGACTATCCAGGGCTGACCCTGCTTAGCTTCCAAGATCAGATGGACTGGTACCTTTGGAGTTTTTAGGCCATTGGCTTATGGAGTAATTTATGGCTTATTTTGACCCTACCATGAGGGTTTTCTTGGCAGATTTCTTCAAGGGGGGGGGGGTTGCCATTTCCATCCTCTGAGGCTGAGAGAGTGTGATTTGGCCAGAGTAATCCAGTGCCTTGGAGTAATTTCTGGCTCATTTTGACACTACCATGAGGGTTTTCTTGGCAGATTTCTTCAGAGGAGTGAGTTTGCCATTTCCACCCTCTGAGGCTGAGACAGTGTAACTTGGCCAGGGTAATAATCCAGTGCCTTGGAGTAATTTCTGGCTTATTTTGACCCTACCATGAGGGTTTTCTTGGCAGATTTCTTCAGAGGAGGGAGTTTGCCATTTCCACCCTCTGAGGCTGAGACAGTGTAACTTGGCCAGGGTAATAATCCAGTGCCTTGGAGTAATTTCTGGCTCATTTTGACCCTACCATGACGGTTTTCCTGGCAGATTTCTTCAGAGGAGTGAGTTTGCAATTTCCACCCTCTGAGGCTGAGACAGTGTAACTTGGCCAGGGTAATAATCCAGTGCCTTGGAGTAATTTCTGGCTCATTTTGACCCTACCATGAGGGTTTTCTTGGCAGATTTCTTCAAGGGAGGACTCGTTCCACCCCCGTCCTGGGTGCTCCAATGGACTCTTCCTGGGATGGGAGGATGTCCTCTGACCCCAGGAAGAGTCCATTGAAGCACCCAGGATGGGGGTGGAAAGAGGAGGAGCACATTCAACTAGCCAGGAAAAGAGGGCTCTTTCCACCCCCGTCCTGGCTGCTCCAATGGGCTCTTCCTGGGATGGGAGGAGCCCACTGGAGCACTGAGGCTGAGGCTGAAATGAGGCCTACTTTTAGCCTAGGCCTCGGCAGTTTGCCCTCAGCTTGTATATTCGCTTTATTAGGCGCAGCAACTTCCCCACCCTCGTTTTGGGGAAGAAAAAAATGTGTCTTATATGCCGAAAATCTCTTCCAATATGGATACATGGACTTACAAGGAAAGAGAAAAAATAAACAAATGACTAACAGAGGAAAGTGAGACAATCTGATAAAACGTTCTCTAAATGACAAAACTTACCTGCTTTAAAGTTCATCTAGCATATACCATTCTGGCAGATGTTATCATATAAAATAATATACAACCATGCTTTTTTTCTGTCTGTTCATCTAATACAGGGGCAGGCAACCTTTTTGAGACCTGGGCCGGTCTCCCTTAGCCCAGGTCTCGGCTGGGCTGGGCGGGGGGGGGGGGGGCGGGGGCACACGCGCTTATGCGCGCGCGCACGCCCTCCTCTGCACGCACGCACACCCTCCTCCGTGCGTGATGCGCCCCCATGCACCCTCCTCCGTGTGCAGCACGCGCGCGCGTGCCCACAACCGCCACGGCACATAAGTCACACTCTCTCAGCCTCAGAGGGTGGAAATGGCAAATGGCGGTCAGCTCACTGTCCTGAGGCAAGTCTGCTTCGCTTCCACAGGTGTCCTCAGTCCTCCCTCTTCTTCCCAAGGGAGGGCTGAGGACACCCATGGAAAGTGAAGGAGACTGGCCTCAGGAGAGCGAGCTGAGCGCCCGGCCGGCCAGGGTCCTCTTCTGAGGCGTTTCTTTTGCCTCCTTGGCTGTCTCCCTTGGGGAAAAGAGGGGAGGACAGCCAAGGAGGCGAAGGAAACGCCTCAGAAGAGGATCCTGGCAGGGCAGTGAGTTCGCTGCCTGAAGCCGCTTTCCTCGGCTTCCATGGGTGTCTCCCCTCCCTCTTCTTCCCAAGGGAGGGCTGAAGACACCCGTGGAAGCCGAGGAAAGCGGCTTCAGGCAGCGAGCTCACTGCCCTGCCAGCAAGGATCCTCTTCGGAAGCCTTTGCTTCGCCTCCTTGGCTGCCTCCCTTGGGGAAAAGAGGGAGGACAGACAGCCAAGGAGGCGAAGCAAAGGCTTCCAAAGAGGATCCTGGCAGGGCAGTGAGCTCGCTGCCTGAAGCCGCTTTCCTCGGCTTCCACGGGTGTCTCCCCTCCCTCTTCTTCCCAAGGGAGGGCTGAAGACACCCGTGGAAGCCGAGGAAAGCGGCTTCAGGAAGCGAGCTCATTGCCCTGCCAGCAAGGATGACGCTGTACAGGGGGCGGAGCTTGCCGAGAGCAACCCGGCAGCCATTTTATGTTGCCGGAGAAGCCGGCAAAAAACCCCGCAGCGGCGGTAGTGCCGCGGCGGCGGCGGCGGCGGCGGCAGGAACAAAACGGGGCCGGTAACAAGGCCTCTCTGGGCCGGATCCGGCCCGCGGGCCGTAGGTTGCCGACCCCTGATCTAATATGTTCAATAAAAATATTTCAGGTTTAAATTTCAATTTAATCTGTAATATTGTATTCATTGTTCTTTGAATTTTTAATCTTTTTTTTTGCTTCTTTACACATCCACCAGGCATGCTAAAACGTTCCTTTTTTCTTTACACATTTCCAACACTTATTATCAATGTTGCCATATATTCTAATAATCTTTTCTAGTGTCATGTGCCATCTATAGAATTCCTTGTAGTATTTTTCTCTTATCTCTTGGCAAAATGTATTTCAGTCTGCTAACCCAGGAAGTTTCCCATTGATCTAGTTCTAGCCCATGACCTATGTTTTGTGCCCATTTTACCATTTTCTCTTTGATAACCTCATCTTCGGTATATTGTTTTAATAGACATTTATAAAGTCTCAATATTGTCACATCAAACAGCCAACAACAACATACCTTTATTTCAGCCAACAGACCATTAGGCAACAGAGTATATATAAAACGTATAAAACATGATAAAATAGTACTATAAAACAAATATTCCTAACATACTCGTAATGCATACATGTGTACACATATATATACATATGCAAAGTTACTCACAGATAGATTAGGTGATACTAGGCCATATGACACTGGGACAAGGTGGATATTTGCATGGGTATTTAAGGAACAATAGATGGGCTGTTTGTTTTGCATGGGTCATAATCTTACGAGTTTTAGCAGCAGAGAGGAAAAACTTTGCCACTGTTCTGTTTTACTTTTCTCAAAAGTCATTTAGCAAATAACCAGATACCAATTAATTGGTCTATCTGGAAACTTAAGCAGGAGGGATGAAATTAATCTTAGCCTCTCATCCTTATAAAAAATACAGAAAAATAGGACATCTTTATTGTCACATCTTTTTTTGACCAAAGGATCTCTTCAAGTTCAGTTTTGTTTCCACCTATTCCACTTGTTCTACAATCGGCTTTGAAACTCTCTTTCAGCTGTAGGTACATAAACCAGTAGTTCTCCAAGCTTTCTTTTTTTAGATCTTCTATTGATTTCATTTCTAGAGTATTTCCTTGTATTTGTAGTAGATCTTCATACCTCAGCCATGTCTCCTTTCCCCATGGATTAGTTCTGAACAAGGCTTCGTGAGGAGAGGCCCAAAGAGCAATTCCAGTACATATTGATCTTTTGTATTTATTCCAGACTATATATAATTTGTTTTTAAAATAATGATTTTTGAATTCCTTATTAACTTTAACTTTGTCATAAAATAAATAGGCATTCCAGCCATATCTGAGATTGGTACCTTCTAATTTAAGCAGGTTTTTGTTTTGAAGAGACAACCAATCTTTCATCAAAAGTAAATAGCACGCCTCATAGTAAAGTTTAAGGTTTCTTATGGCCATACCTGCTCTTTCTTTTAAATCCTGTAGATATTTTAGCCTGATTCTTGGGGGGGGGGGGTTCCATTCCCAAATAAAAGAGTTTAGATCTTTTTGCCAGTCTTTGAAAACCGAATTGTTTTGACTTACTGAAATAGTCTGGAATAAAAGCAATATTTTCAGAGTTATAGACATTTTTATGGCCACAAAATTTTGATCTCTTTCAATCTTTTAAGACCTTTGTTTAACTTCCCTCAGCATTTTTTATAATTATTGACAAATAAATCTGCATTTTTGTTAGCCAACACTGTTCCCAAGTATTTAACTCTTTTGCTTACTTGAAATCAGATGTCTAATTAAGAGTTTTTTCTTAGTGGGAATCAACGTTTTTCTTCAAAATAGCTGTTTTGTTTTTATTAATCCTTAATCCAGTCACTTAAAGGGTCAGAAATCTGCCTAGTGGAGTTAAGGGGGGAATTAATCTGAGTACAGTTCACCGTCCATATCCTTGGACTTGCATCCACGAATTTGAGCATCCATGGATAGCAAGCTCGCTGAGGGGGCGGCAGCGCAGGAGGAGGAAGAAGAGGAAGAGTGGAGAAGAGGAGAAGGAAGAAGAAGAAAAGGAGAGCAAGTGGCGGCAGGGTGATAGAGGGGGGAAGAGGAGTAGGCGGAGAAGAGGAGGAAAAAGAGAACACTAGCCCCTGCCGCCTGCTGTGGTGAGAATGGCAAGGCTGGCTTCGGGGGGGGCTGGGGTCAAAGTTCCACTTTCCCAAATGGTGACACGGCCACATGGCCACCCCACCATTGAGAATAATAATAATAATAATAATAAATAAATAAAAATTATTTATATCCTGCTCCTCTGCAAAGCAATTGGGGTGGCTTCTAGCATAAAATTACAATACAGTAAGAGCAAAGCAAAGCAAAGCAAAGCAGTTTCATTTATATACCGCTTCATACCGCGCTATTGGGTGTCTAAGCGGTTTACAACTGTAAGCTTATTGCCCCCCAACAGTTGGATACTCATTTTAGCGACCTCGGAAGCATGCAGGCCTGAGTCTAGCCTGAGCCCTGGCTAGTATTGAACTCGCAACCTTATGTTCTATAAGTGAGTGGCTGCAGTACAGGCATTTAACCACTGCGCTACCAGGGCAACCCCAAACCCCAACCCTCCCACCCTTAAAAAGTTATTAAACAATATCAATACTATGGGACTTGAGCATCTGTAGATTTTGGTATCTGTGGGGGGGTCCGCAATGGCTTCCCCAGGGATACTGAGGGCCCACTATAGATATTATTGGATGTGCTAGCAGTGTGCTCCAAAGGGAATGTAGATTTCACCATGGAGTATTAAGAGGAAAGGGAGATAAAGAAGGACTTGCTGCTAAAGAGAACTTCCTCTTTTTCCTCAAGCAGATAATGAGCAGGAGAATGAAACCTACCAGGAGCCAGCTGTGGCATCATGGGAAATAATGAAACTTGTCATGGGAAAAGAGGAATTTGGAAATCAAAGGGGACCAAAAAGGCAGAAAAGGAACAAAACAACGAAGAAGGACCCCTTTGCTTTTCTGGGTGCTCATCTTCCTAAACCCCTGGATTCACAGTTGAAACAGCTACTATGTCCTGTCTGTGGAAGAATATTCAAATATAAATCAGACTACAATATACACTTCAGAGTCCATACAGAAGAAACACCCAACAAATTCATGCAATGTAGAAAGAGCATCTCTCATTGTCACAATTTACGTTCACATCAAAGAACTCACACAGAGGAGATGCCATATAAATGCATGGAATGTGGTAAGAGCTTCAGTCAGAAGGGAAATCTACAGTTACATCAGAGAACCCACACAGGGGAGAAACCACATAAATGCATAGAATGTGGAAAGAACTTCTCTCATAGTCACAATTTACGTTCACATCAAAGAATTCACACAGGAGAGAAACCATATAAATGCATGGAATGTGGGAAAAGCTTCAGTCAGAGTGCCCATCTAAATTCACATCAAAAAACCCACACAGGGGAGAAACCCTATATATGCATGGAATGCGGAAAGAGCTTCAGTAACAGTGGAAGTCTACATTCACATAAAAAAACCCATACAGGAGAGAAACCATATAAATGCATGGAATGTGGAAAGAGTTTCAATCGTAATGGAAGCCTTTATGCACATGAAAGAATCCACTCAGGGCAGAAACCATATAAATGTATAGAATGTGGAAAAAACTTCTCTCATAGTCACAATTTACGTTCACATCAAAGAATTCACACAGGAGAGAAACCATATAAATGCATGGAATGTGGAAAGAGCTTCAGTCAGAGTGGACATCTTTATTCACATCAAAGAATTCATACAGGTGAGAAACTATATAAATGCATGGAATGTGGAAAGAGCTTCAGTAACAGTGGAAGTCTACATTCACATAAAAAAACCCATACAGGAGAAAAACCATATAAATGCATGGAATGTGGAAAGAGCTTCAAGCGGAGTGGAAGCCTTTATTCACATCAAAGAATCCACTCAGGGCAGAAACCATATAAATGCGTAGAATGTGAAAAGAGCTTTTCTCATAGTCAAAATTTATGCTTACATCAAAGAACTCACACGGGAGAGAAACCATATAAATGTATGGAATGTGGAAAGAGCTTCAGTCAAAGGGGATATCTAGATTCACATCAAAAAAAGCACGCTGGGGAGAAAACATACAAATGTATGGAATGTGGAAAGTGCTTCAATCAGCATGGGAATCTACAGTCACATCAGAAAACCCACACAGGAGAGAAACTACATAAATGCATAGAATGTGGAAAGAGCTTTTCTCATAGGCAAAGTTTACTTACACATCAAAGAACTCACACAGGGGAGAAACCATATAAATGTATGGAATGTGGAAAGAGCTTCAGTCAAAGGGGAAATCTAGATTCACATCAAAGAACCCACACAGGGGAGAAAACATATAAATGTATGGAATGTGGAAAGAGCTTTAGTCAACAGGCAAATCTACAGTCACATCAGAAAACCCACACTGGAGAGAAACTACATAAATGCATAGAATGTGGAAAGAGCTTTTCTCATAGTCAAAATTTACATACACATCAAAGAACCCATACAGGGGAGAAACCATATAAATGTATCGTATGTGGGAAAAGCTTCAGTCAGAATGTACATTTACATTCACATCACAGAACTCACACAGGGGAAAAACCATATAAATGTATGACATGTGGGAAAAGCTTCAGTCAGAATGTACATTTACGTTCACATCAAAGAACCCACACAGGGGAGAAACCATATAAATGTATGGAATGTGGAAAGATCTTCTCACATAGTCAAACTTTACGTTCACATCAAAAAACTCACAAGGAATAACTAGAAATGCATGGAATGTGGAAAGAGCTTCATTGAGAGTGAGCCTCAACATTCTCATCAAAGAATGTGGACACCACCTAAATGCATGCAATGTGGAAGGAGATTTTGCCAGATTTAACATCTACATTGAAATCAAGGAATCCACAGACAGGGGAAAGCCTAACTGAAATCAATTACTTCTGGTGTATGTTGGTATGAGAACTGACCCTTTGGTCTCGTTTCTAGGGGCATTTGCTTGTCATGAGGACTAATTCAGTGAGGGTGATTTGCTGACTGATAGCTGAATCCCCCTGATAAAGGGGAAGCAAAAGAGCTCCCCTTTGGCTATCTAGTGTCCCTTTCCTGCTTCTGAGAAGAAACAGATGGGAAGGAAAGTGGAAGAGAGCAGGAGATCACAGGAGACTGTGAGCAACCCACAGCCATGTCAAACAGCCATACAAGTGCTGCTGCTGCTTTGTTTTTAAACTGAACCGGCTTCAGAGAAGAGATCAATGTGAATTGGCACAAAGTTGGATCATTTAAACTTTCTTCATTCCCAAGATTGTCTCCACCGAGTGACTTGTATGATTAATTTATTTGATTATTTAATCGTTTATCATATACAACCTGGAAAAACAGATAGACAAGAAGACAAAATGAGGAGAGAGGGAAGAGCAGGGAAATTGTCGTGATGAAAGTGAGAGAATTGGACCTCTTTGAACTGAGCCAAACTTAGTTGAAACTGTGAGAAAGGCAAAGGCAATTTGTAAGAAATTACAGTTTAAAGACATTTATAAGAACATTAAAGATTTTCAAGATTATTAAAATACTATTGAAGATTGAGAACAATTTATAGAAATGGATACTGTAGGGGAAACTGAGAGTGAGAACTGGTTTGGAATAGATTAAGGAGGAAAACGTCAGGAGACATACAAACAAGGAAGGACTTGGGAAAGTAGAACAGAGAAAGACTAGGCAAAAGGGACAATAAATTTACAGAAATAACATTTACTGACTGAAATTATATTTAAAGACTGATAAGCTGTGGAGAAACAATTTAAATCACTGGAAAGGAAGGAGATAATGCGATAGAGTAAATAAAAGTGAAAGAAGCCTAGTAAAAGACCTATTTAAGACTAGTAAAAGATAAAGGAAAGAAGAAATTGTTGGGAAAAACATTTACAGAGGAAGATAGAGGAGGGATGGGAAACAATAAGGGGAGAAAGACATCTAAGATGATAAAGAGATTTTAGATGGGAATGTATTGATGTGTTAGATTTTTTCTTAGATTTTTAAAATATACATATAGTTGATCTATCTGCATACTTATATATCTGACTTACTTACATACTTAACTTGCTTATATATTTTAGATACATAGTTATATGTTTACATATTTATATATTTACATTTATGTTTGCATTGAGAACTATAGATTTATGAATGTTTAACCTTATAGTGGAGGCTATAATCTATAAAATAATAATAAAACTATAAAATTAGAATAAACTGAAGAAATTCCAAAGGGATGTTAGGGACTACCAGGAAGATAAAGTGTATAATTGGAAATAATCAAAGTCTGCAAGTTTACCCAGAAAATCAGTATCCTTTGCTTATGAGTCATCTGATAATGCAACTAGCCCGGATGAAAATAGGAGTAATACCTCTTGAAATGTTAGTAGTGAGGACTCTATGGCCTCAACAGAACAGTCTTCATCTTTTTAAAATGTAAGACATGATAGACACACATACAACATGAGAAAAAGACAGGATACGATCTCCATCAGGGTCCCATGCAAAAGAATATTGAAGACCAGGAGGTAGTTTATCTACAAGATAATTTACCCCTAACTAACTTAAAGTATTAAAAAAGGTTTATCATTTGTCCCTACACCTCAAACAAATAGGTTCCAAACAATGATTGAGGTGCAAGGATTATTCAGAAAAATTAAGCTTGCAGATTTTTTCAAAACTCATCAGCCTTATATGGAAAGAGAGGTAGGTAACTTTGGGGCCAAATCACTTTTAATCCAGTAACAACAAATCATAATATCTTAGCATTTGAAGATATGATCCCCAAAGAATTAAAATTAGCCCGAGATCAATCCCCTCCAGTGTGGCATAACACGATTAGAAAATTTGGCTTTAAAAGAACTGGGCCAACTTCAAGATGTTGTTTTCAAGCCAGCAAATAAGGGAGGAGCTATAGTAGTATGGGATATTAAGGATTATATAACTGAAGCTCATAGACAATTAGGAAACTCCATACACTATGCTCCATGCAGTCAAAACCCAACTAAAGAAATGTTAAAAATTATTTCTGGGATAGTATATGAGGCACTCGTGAATGGATAGATTAATAAAAATGCCCATGATTTTTTTTTTATTACAGTCAGAAGAAAGAATACCCTTATTCTATTTACTACCTAAAATTTACAAGAATAAACTCCCGGTTCCTAGTAGACCAATTATATCTGGCTGTGGGTCTATATTAGAACCCCTTTCTAAATATGTGAATCTCTATTTGAAGCCCTTTGTTCCACAAATATCAGCATATATTAAAGATATGGCACACTTTTTGCAAATTCTGGAATAGACAAAATTAACCAATAATGAATGTTTTTAGTGACCCTCGATGTGGCATCTCTTTGTGCCAATATATTCCATGATGAGGCAATGGAAGTCATTGAATCTACATTTAATAAGAGAAATGACTACTTACATCCGCCAACACTTTTTGTGTGTGTGTGTGTACATTGACTGAGATTGCTTTGAAAAAAAATTTTTTTTTCCGTTTCAGGATCAATACTACTAGCAGGTCTCTGGTACTGCAATGGGGTGCAAGTTTGCACTGGAATTAGCAAACCTATATATGGATGGTTTTGAACATCAATATATAGTGAATCAAGATAACATATTCAAAGCCTACATATTAGAATACAAAAGATTTTTAGATAATATCTTCATCATATAGAGATATGGCACAGAGTCTGATTTATTTGAATTCCCTATATATCGGAACAATGTGCACAACACTATAAAATTTGAACTAAACTTTGATTACTTTAGGATCAATTTTTTGGACACTGATAATTAAAACAGGAACCTCATTACAAACAGACCTATATAGTAAGAACACCGATTCAAACTCTTTTCTGAGGTATGATAGCTTCACACCTTTACACATTAGGAAAAACTTACCTTACTCTCAATTTATAAGATTGAGAAGAAATTGTACAGCCTAATTGAATTTGATAGACAAGTCAAAACTTTGATTGAGCAATTTGTAATAAGAGGATATCCTAAAAAGAGATTAAAACAAGCCTACTTTAGAGTAAGGATAATGGACAGAAAAAGTTTACTCCAAAATAAACCCAAGAAACAAAAACACTCGAGAATGTTAACACCTGTAACGTTTAACAGACATACAAGCTCTATTCAGACAGCTGTCCTTAAATATTGGGATTTACTTCAAGACATCCCTGGTTGTTCAGAAAAACTTTTATTTACACTCAGAAGCTTCAGCCATGCATTATGTTAAGAAAAACCAAAGGGAATACCCATGTTACAATTGTAATGTCTGTAGAACTTGTGTTAAAATTATGGAATTTGTCAATCCTGTTAATAATAAAATCTACTTTGTTAATGACATGTATATGTGTGATACAAAGGATGCCATATATGCAATCCAATGCCCCTGCAAACTCCTATATGTTGGAATGACCACCAGGAAAATAAAAATGAGAATCTGTGAACATGAAAGCTGTATAAGAAATGACAGAACCACTGCACCTATGGTCCAGCATTTTCTACAACATAAACGTACGGAGAGGGACATCAAATTCTGGATAATTGAGAAATTTATTGGAACCGGTGAGAACCTGGAGAGGAAATTGAAAAGAAGTGAGCTTTTTTGGATTTTCACTTTACAAACTCAGAAGCCCACTGGACTAAATGAGAATTGTAACTGGGCAAAAATTTTATGTCTTCCTCCCCAATATATATATTTTCCCCTCTCCCCAAGTTATACTATATTATCCTATCTGTAGCATCATGGTTTTAGCGTATGTAATGCTTTACATGATATGCTCGCACTGGAAAGTAATTTCAATTACTCTGTGACAGATGAGGCAGATTGTAAATTAGGAGGAAAGAAAAAGCTCTTCATTTGGAAATATCTACAATAGCGTTTGCATATCCTTTTCAGCATCCAGGGAACAGTAAGTATTGGGAGCAACACTTTTAAGTAACTTTAAATATTTTTCTAAGTTTTAAATGTGGCTCTACACTTGCATTATGATCCCTAGTGCCTCTTCCTTTTCTGAACCACCTTGGGCATATGGCACTTCTCTCTCCATATATGGTAAAAGTCTTATAAATTTTAAGCATAGCTTTGCTTGCGTGGGAGAGTAATGCAATGGTCCAGTGGCTACTCCAGTCCCTGTTATTCCCTTTCTTGAGGATTGTACTGTTTATGTTTCCAGTCTGTGAGTCACTGTTTGGTTTTCTTTATTTGTGTGCAGATTTTAGGGCCAGCCTGGGGGTGGAATCGGGGCGGAGCAGCTGCACACCTGATGCCCCAACCCCAGGCTAACACCACCCTGACACTGCACGATCGTACGCATGGCACACAGCATCAGGATGCCCTCCCAGCAGAGTGTTTAAACATGCTGCGCCAAAAGGGCACGGACGAGCCATGGCACTTGCTCTTAGGGTAGCCTTTTGCCGCTCCTAAAAGGAGCAGGATTTTGCCACTCTTTTCGGGTGGCAAAAGGGAGGATCGGGACCACGGCGTGGGGTTGCTATAGCCCCAATCCGCTGCTTCCCAGAGCGGCCCTGTGCCGCCCCAAACGGCTGGTCTGCATCGCCCTTAGTTAGAATTTGAGTGGATTCTTCTCTCTAACTTGAAACAGCTCTATGAGTATGCCATCTGTTCCTAGTGATTTATTTCTCCTATCATTTCACTTTCTAATATTGTGGTTGTATCTTCATATGGTTCATCCTTGAATGAATCTGTCTTCTTTTCATCTTTTTTATATAGTTCTTCAGTACATTGTTTCCATTGTCTTTTTATTGCTTCCTGATCATGTAGTGTGTTCCCCTGCTGGTCATATAGCATCTCCACCCTTGGTTTAAGTGCTCTTTTAATTTCTCAGATCTTATGGAAGAAGTCTCTTCTTTTACCTTTTTTGTTATTGTCTTCTATTTCTCTGCACTGATTATTCTGATACAGTCAACCCTCCATATCCATGGATTATTTATCCACAGATTCAAGCATCCATGGTTTGAAAATATTTTTAAAATAAAGAAATTCCAAAAGCAAGCCTTGATTTTGACAATTTAAATAATACCACCTTACTATGCCATTGTATTTAATGGGACTTGGGCATCCATTGATTATGGTCTCCACAGAAGATCCTGGAACCAAACCCCAACAGATACCAAAGGCCCACTGTACTTCTCTTTGTCCTTGCACAGAAGTCACTGAACAATTGCATCCAGGGTTCTGCCTATTTCTGTCACTTTTCATTTTTGCTTCTCATCTGTCCATAATGGTTTGAAGAGTTTCATTCATTATCCAATGAGGCTTTTCTTAATTTTTAGCTGCAGATAGTGTCTTTGTGAATCCTTCCCGGATAGTGTCCCCAGCTTCACTCCAGAGTTGTTCAGACACTGGTCAATTAGGTTAATAGTGCAAATCTGCTCTTTACATGTCCTTTAAATTCTACAAGGATGTTCTTCTTTAGTGTTCTTTTTTTTTATATGGTCTGTGCATCAAGCTGATCTTGGTCTTGTTTTTGCAGAGAGAATGGAGATTCTCCATTTTCTGCTTCCAATTATGTAAGTTATTTAATTTCTGGATTGGCTGTTAGGTGACATCCACATATACAGTTGTCTCTTTGGTTGCCTGAAGAATGTGTTCACAGTGAATAGACTGTTGGCCTTATAGAATTCATGTTATTTTCCTGCTTCATTTCGTGATCCTAGGCCAAATTCTCTGTTTGATTCTGATCTGTTTCCTACATTTGCATTCCAATTACTTGTGATTATCAACATGTCCTGATTTGGTGTGTGATCAATTTCCTCTTGGACTCCAGCATCTAAATTTCAATTTCTTCCTCTTCTGCCTTTATAACGAATATAAACTTGAATTATGGTTATAATGATGAGTTTTCCCTTAAGTCTTATTGATATTATTTGGTCAGATTTTGCATTATATCACCTGACTGTTTTTATTACATATCTCTTTACAATTAATGCTTCTCCATTTCTTCTTAGGTTTTCATTTGCTGAATAGAATACCATGTAATTATCTGACAGATGGTCAGGGAGGAGAAAGATGGAAAGAGAAATTCAGGAACAGGGGCATTGCAATAGGAAGCAAGTGGGAGGCAGGAGAGGACCAGAGCCCAGTGAATGGGGAGAGGGATAGATAGAGGAGGCTATCAGGGACTTGGTGGCCCAGATTTAAGCTTGAGCAGGGATGTGGAGCCCTGGAGGGTTGTCCATTACTACTGGGCCATGGATATCCAAACCATTCCAGTGCAGCCAAACAGTACAGAGCTTCCAGATGTCATGTGATTATTATTTTTTAAATAAAAAGTTACTGGCCCACAGCAATACATTCCAGTGGAGCCATTTCCTGGAGTGACAAATTGGAGAGATTTCTTGGACATGGAAAAACTTTTTTTATAGTCCAGCTCTTAGAATTGCCTGGCCAGCGTGGCCTGGGCATCATAAATAGAGAAACAACAGACTGGGGAGAAAAACCTGGAATATAGCAAAAAGAGAGAGAGATTTATTGATCAATAATCAAATTGATTTTATCTCTCGATGGAGAATTAAGATAACATAAATCAACCTTAATCAGAGAAAATCAATTATATGCATGCTATTAGTAGGTGACCAAACATTTCCATAAAGATGACAGTGTTGAATGAAGTACTACAGATATCAGATACTATGCATGAAGCAATACTAAGAAAAGAAACAAACTTGCAAAGATTCTGGGCATCAACCAGCAGAAACACCTGAAAAAAGGAATGACCAGTATGGAAGCCAAGTCTCATGTTTTCTTTGTCAGAAATATTGCTGTTGTTGTTAATTGCCTTCAAGTTTGCCCTGACCCATGGCAACCCCAGTGGCATTTCTAATCTTGCTGTCACCCGGGACAGGTGCCTGATAGTACTGGGGTGTGTGTGTGCCAGGTACCCAACTGCCTGCCAAGGCTGCAGGGGCGGCAAAGGGGAAAGATGACTGGACCAGTGATGGGCAGGCAGGGAAGCAGGGACTCCCCAGGGCTTGGGCCTGCCAGCTTGCATCAGTGCCTCTTCACAGCCTCAGGCAGCCCCACCATGTGATACGGCAAAATCCTGGGGCCTTGTTTCCTTTGGGCAGGGTGCCTCCATGGCATGAGAAGCCTAGGCAGCTGCATCTTCACTGGAGGAATCCAGCGGAACAGCCTCTGGGAAGGTGTGGCTGGAAGTTGGCCAGAGAGGCCACAAGGGTGAGAACCCAGACCAAGGAAGGAAAGGAAAACAGACTTTATTTGGCCAAAGGCCCTCAGTTGGAATATTTTCCCAAAGTACTGACAGCCCCTTGCTGGGCTCAAGCAGCTTATTTTATACCCATTTTAACAGTAGCAGGCTGGACTTGACATTATACATTACATATAAGGCACAACTTGGCATTTTATTGGCGATAGAATTGACAATTTGAATTCAACACACACAAAAATATATAGCTATGTGTACAGGAGCATGTATAACTTACACACATTCACATGCTAGACGGATGGACTTTATTAAAGAGTCCATGAACATGAGTTTGCAGGAGCTGAGCAGAGCAGTGGAGGACAGTAGAGGGGGCCTGGAGAGGTCTCATCCAGAGGGTCACTGCCATGAGTCAGAATCGACACGAGGACAGTTAACAACAAATAAAATATGTGTAGGGGATGAAACAATGGAAAAGAAACTACAAAGCTCATGGCTAATTAGGGGCTGGATTGGATGACCCTTGGGATCTCATTTTCTATGTTTAAAACTATGCATTTGCAGAGCAATTGTAAAAGGCTTTCAGTTTGGCTTCACTGGAAAAGATAGCAAGGAATATTGTTTTTTGACATTGAAGACAGGCAGACTGTTTCAGAGCCAATTGATGGTATGAACTGGGAGTAAAGTAAGAATAAACAAAGATAATGTAAATATGAAAGGAAGGATGGACAGTAGATTACAGTTCACAGTTGGGTTAATTGTATAAGTTTGGCTTATGATAAAAATCACACCAAAGATAGACCTTAAAAAGAGATCTGTAAATAAGGGTGAGGGGCTTCTGAATTTGAGCAGAGGGGAGATGGAAATGTATTCATTTTAGGCATTTGTGATTTGTTATATAGTTTAATGACAGCAGCCAATAATGTTATGGGGTGGAAAAATACTGGCAGGGAAAGGGAATAAAACCATGCTGTGTCAAGTTTGGGGGTGTGCCTACTCACTTAGGACACCTCTTCTTGCAAGAATGTTAGCTAACAAATTGGAAATTGCTGCTTCACTTGTTCTGTGCTGATTAATTTGATTGGTACTTTGGTACTTAGAAAACTGTACCCCACAATTGGCTAAAGCTTCTTCCTTAAGTCATACCCCTATAAGGCACTTAATTAGCTCATCACCTTTTGGAAAACCTTGCAAAGCCAGAAAGCTTGACCCCTAGTTGAGCTCAAAGAAAACAGGATCCTTGCTACAGAAACAGCCATCACCAGTCATGAGGGTGACCATACGCTGCAGTGTGGTTAGCTCTGTGGTCTAGCGATCCTGAAGCAGCGCAAACCTGTCTGATGGGAATAGGGAACTGTCTCAAATGTTCAGCTAGAGCACATATCTCCCTCCCCTCTCAAACTTAGCCTGACCTTTTCCAGTCAAAGCAGCTGCAAGAGAAAGCGAGACATTTGCCTTAGAAAATAGCCAATTTAGGTTTTCCATCTATACCTGCCTCACTTGACTACCAGTAACCAATTTCCAGAGCCCTGGAAACTACATCATTCCAATGGCAGCTGTTTTTGCAAGTGTGGACCATCTTGGGGTTTGGGTTCTTGTTGCACAAACAGGTAATTTTGAATAGTTAGGTAAAACCGCACTTTGGCTGTTCTACTGATGAAAGAGAAACTCTAACAGGTTTTGTAGCAGAGTTCCCCAAGAACCAGATCCAGGAGTCCAAATTTTATCTAAGGCAAGAACACCTTTATTTTGGCCAAAAGGCGACAACAGCACTCAAGATGGCGCTTGAAACTGTTGCCGCGCCCAGATGTTTTCAAACTTTTCCTTTATACACTCTACTTGCATAGAATATAGCATCACATGATATAACTTCTAACTCCATTGGCTCGTTGCTACTGATCACGCTCTTGTTCTCTAGCCCTATTGGCTAGCTACTACTAACCATGCTCATGTTCATGCACTATCCACATGAACCACCTATTTCCATTAATACAGGTTCCTACCGGTTTGGGCAGGTTTTCCCCAGCCTAACTTGCACTTTTGCTGACCCCTTGTTAGCTTGCACTTTTGCTGACCCCCTTAGAGAGAATCTGGAGGATTCCCTCCCAGCACTTCAGTTTAGCTTTCATATTTGCATATTTTTTGTTTCCTTTAAAGGGTTAAACCCCTGGGAAACTTAAATTATCCCACAAACCCTGCATTGTGTTGCATGCAAGGCAATCTCGCATTACATTGTGTGCAAGGCAATCTTGTGTTATATTGCATGCAAGGGAATCCTGAATTATATTGCATACAAGGCAATACCATATTGCATCAAGGCAAATCCTGCATTGTGTTGCATACAAAGCAGTCCTGAACTATCTTGCATGCAAGGCAATATATTGCATGCAAGCCAAATTCTTCACTGCACTGCAAGCAAGGGAATTGCACACAAAGCAATATCGTATTGCCTACAAAGCGAATCCTGCCTTGTGTTGCATGCAACACATTCTCACATTATATTGCATTCAAGGCAAATCCCACACTGTGCTGCAAGCAAGGCAATTGAGTTGCATGCAAGGCAGTTCTGCATTATATTGCAAAGCTATCCAGCATTACATTGAATGCAAGGCAATCTTGAATTATATTGAATACAAGGCATATCCTGCATTGTGTTGCATGCAATGCAGTCCTGAACTATATTGCATGCAGGCAATATCATACTGCATACAAGGGAAATGCACTGTGCTCCAAGCAAGGCAGTTGTGTTGAATGAAAGGCAATCCTGCATTACATTGCACACAAAACAATATCAGATTGCATGCAAAGCAAATCCTGCATTGTGTTGCATACAAGGCAATCTCACATTATATTGTATGCAAGGCAAATCCCGCACTGCACTGCAAGCAAGGTATTGCATTGCATGTGTCTCTGTGTCCCTCACTTTGCTTTAATAAAACACAAACACATTGTTGGGAAGCCAAGACCTAATTTTGGGGAGTTTATAATTAGCTCAAATTAGAGAGGGAAGCGCCCAGCTTCGCTTCTAGGACCTTATCTGATTGTCTACGGGAGACGTAAGAATTCTGGCTAGGAAGACACTGAAACGGACCAAGCTCCAATTAAAGTATGAAATCTTTTATTAACAAAATAAGCAAACATCCAAATGCAGCACACACACACACACACACACACGCTAGAAGAATAAGTGGGGGAAGAGCGAGAGTGGGGAAGGCAAAGAGAGAAAGACCAGGACAGAGGAGATACTTACACCCGAGTGACTCCTCTGGGCTTTGGCGGCGAATGAAGATGAGTTCTGTGGAAGGGGATGACCAGCAAGAGGGGGGGCGCGGGAACTATCTCAGAGCACAGTTTCAGCATGCACTTCCAAGGTAGCACAAGGTCTGCTAAAATCCAGGGGTTTTTATAGGGAAATTCTGCCTTCTAGCCATGGGCCGGACAATAGCTAGACAAAGGTGTGATGGGCTTTTCATTGTTTACTTGTCTGGGCATAGTCTAAACAATGCATGTGGTATCAAGGCAATCAAGGAAAGGAAGCTAGAGAAAGGAGGTGTCATCAAATCTAATTACTGTATCATCAAGTGTGAGACTAAGACAAACAAACACCGTTAGGTATCTTTTCCAACATAATGGGATATTCCCCAAGGCAACTCCCATAACCTGCCTGTTCTGGTGGTCTTTTGTAACTTTACTTGCTTACATGACTTCACATCTAGGGGATTATGGCTTCTATCTCCCAGGGGTCAGGCTGGGGTCATAGGGGACTCCGCATAGTCAAAATATATATGAAAAATGGAGGACTTTTACTAACAACATCCAGAGTTTGGATTCCCCCCTCAAAGACTACAACTCCCAACATCTCCTGCCACACTCCCCATCTCCCTTTGCAACTCTCCTCCTGAGTCTGCATGCATTTCCCATCAGTCCCCAACTCCTAGCAGCTTTCTTATGCCTCTTTATCTCTAGGGGGAAAAATCTACCTTGGTTCAAAAAGATTGACTGCAACAACCAGAATCCCCAAGCTGGAAGAACTTCCCCCCTCCCAGCTCTGGGACATAGGAGGGGAGGGGAGTTATAGTCCAAAGAAAGTAACTTCTTTCCCCTCTCAAGCTTTAGTGACCCACAGGGAACCATGGCCTCCATCTCCCATCATCCCTTGCTCTGAGACATTGGGACAGGTGGGAATTATAGTTCAAAAACAGTAACTTCTCTCCCTCCCAAGCTTTTAGAGATAGGAGATAAATGGGGGAGGGGCTTGGACTCCATTTCCCATCACCCCTCTCACTTGGTTGTGGTGGCTGATGGGAGTTGCAGTCTCTTAACATTTATTATTATATTTAAATAATAGTACAAATATTAAATTAATATAAAAACAGTTGTCAAACTCTCCTTTTCCTCCCTCCTCTGGGTGGGACTCCAACTCCCAAAGTCCTGTCATCTGGGGATTCTGATGTAAGGAAGGAATTTACAGATTTATGTATTTATTTATTTTGCTCTTTCTTCCTTTTTAATAAAGAATAAGTAACCTTTTTAAAATTGATTTCGATACAAGAGAATCTACAGGAGAAACAAAGAATGTGAGAAAAAGAAACATTGAAAAGGAAAGAGGGAAAGAGAAAAGTAACAGTGCACACAAGCTGTTGTTATGTGGTTCCACTTTAAACTCCATGGGCCCCACATCTTTTGGGATCCTGTTAAGTGCCTACTGTCAATACCCCATAGACCCTGAAGATCCAGAAAATAGAGAGTGGATTTTGGGGCAAGCAAGGTATCTTAGTAAAGCTGATAAGCTTGCAGGGATTAGAGAAAAGGATTGGATGGGACAACATTTCCCTGAAGAGGATCCAAAGTGAGATCCAGAAGGGATCAATACAGAAGAGCCAAGGCATCTACAAGCTTATCAGACCCTAATAATAAAAGCCATGTGAGCTGGAATATCTAAGGCAATGAATATGTTCAAACCAGCCGAGGTAATCCAAGAATCAAATGAATCCCCAGCTGCATTTTTTGAAAGACTCCTAAATGCTTATAGAAAATTTACCCCTGTGGACCCAAGGGATGAGGAGAACCGAAAATTGATAAATGCGGTATTCATGGCACAGAGCAATCCTGAAGAAGATCCAAAAGTTGGATGGGTTCTTGGGATCAAATTTATCCCAATTGGTAGAGAAAATCTATGTCAATTGAGAGCAGGAAGAAGAGAGGAAGAAGGACCGACAAATAAAGCAAAAGGCCAACTTGTTGGCTGTTACCTTCACTGAGTCCAGTGTAGCCTGGCAGAGAAGTCGAGGACAGGGATGCAGAGGCACAGGAGGAAGAGTCCAAGGTGCCAGAAGAGGAAGAGAAGGTCCATGAAAAAGGAATCAGTGTGCCTTATGTAAACAAGAAGGACATTGGAGGAATGAATGCCCACCAGTCACTAAAGGGGGGGGGGGATCTGCCTAGGAAGAAGAGGTCGGGCCAAGCTCAAGGTCATGTATACCAGCCCCAACCTTTGAATCCAGACCCTAGAGAGTTAATTGGAACGGCTGAAATAAAAGAATGGGATTGAAACCGACTGGTTCCCCTGAATCTTGGCCCCACGGAACCTATGGTCAGTGTGGATGGAGGGGGCTGAGAAGTCCCTTTTATGATAGATTTAGGGACTGAAAGATCATAGAATCATAGAGTTGGAAGAGACCACAAGGGCCATCCAGTCCAACTCCCTGCCATGCAGGAACTCCCAATCAAGGCTGTGCAGGAATGATGAATCCTCTTCAGTTTCCCAAAAACCTTTGGCTGAAGAACATCCTCTCCCAAAATTTAACTGTGACTCAGAGAGGGTTAAAAGAATGATTTCTTTTTGGCTTAGGCATCCACCTCCAGCAATTCCTGCTGCATTAGAACTCCATGCATTGCAACATGCATCTGTGACTCAAGTCCTTGAGCCTTGGTAACCCAGCTGCATCCATTTTAAACAAAATGGCCCTTAACAGAGTTCGTTTGCAGCTTTGAAATTTTTTTCACTGCATTTATCTTGCAGTATTTTCCAGCCTGTCCAGGCTGTGTTTCTCTGCTTCCTACTGTTCATAGAGTGGAGATTTCTCAGACAACTGTCTTTAAGGACTTCTGCACTCTGCCATCAGGCAAAAACAGCCTAGCAGTAAACATAACTGTTACGTACATCTGAAGAAGGGTTGAAGCCACCTCTGCTTTTCCCAGCAAACGCTGAAGCATGATTCCCTTGTCCTGGCGCAGCTGAAGTCATGGATAGGAAGTCTTGCCTCCTGGCCACCTTGCAGACTTGCCATCTGGACATCTGGGCTCCTGAGTACCCAGCTTGTTGGGGGGCAATCAGCTCACAGTTGTAAACCACTTAGACATCCCATAGCGCGATATGAAGCGGTATATAAATGAAGCTGCTTTGCTTTCCTTCTGGACATTTGGCCTCTTTGTCCTCTGGCAGACCAGCCACATCTGACAAACAAGCCTCTTCAGCCAGACTAGCCATCTCTGGCAGACAAGCCTTAACTGGCAGACTAGCCATATCTGGGCCTGTAACCTTTGTCAGTGTGTGGATGATGGGTGTTGCAGTGATGCTCTTTGGCACCCAGCAGAATCTGCAGAACAAGCTGGCTGCTGTGATCCACAGCCACTTTGTAGTTCTTACCATCAACTGGCTCAGCTTCCCTTCTTCAGGATCCTGTCTTCCTCAGTCAAGAAGACATATTGTAAAGTCCAAAAGCATAGTTTATTAATACATATAAAAGAAAAATAAGATAGCTAAGTAAAATCCATTGTGATGAACTTATCCAGTTCAGCCATGAAAGACTACATCTTCAACAATCCCAAAAGCTTAGGATCCCAACTTGTTGCAGTTGAAAGTTAAAAAGAAGTTACAGATCCATGTTTCCAGATCTAGGAGTTACATTGTAAAAGCAGTATAAACATACTAGAAGCCATCTCTTAACTCCATGGTTAAAAACCACTGTCAGCCAGACACGCACGCGCGCTCACATCTTAAATTATAAACATTCTTAAACACAGTATTCTCTAGGCCCTTCCCATACTCCACCTTCTGGGTGTTAACCTTATGTTGATTGGATAATGCCTGTATGATATATATTAACCCAGCCTCTTGCTGTCCATCATCCACCACGTGGTTTCTTTCCCAAACCTAACAATGTTTACCTTTTTTTTAAAAAAATGCTTTATTAATTAAAATAACCACATACAACTCATCACACTATACATTATACATAGAACATAGAACATAAAACATACTACACTTACAAACAAAACATTTAACTATCATATTTATCTACATAAATAACATACATATACCATACATAACTTACAAAACAATACAATACATAACTACAATAACATATGACATAGCAATACAGACACTACAAATAATAAACAAAACTTCCTGGAGAAGGAGCCCGGTCCTAAAAAAAATTCTTTGTCAGTACCCTTTTCATTATGAAAACCTGAAGCTATGCTTCCTATAAAACTTAAAACTAATTTATACTCTATCTCCGTAACTTAAAGGCTTAAACCGACTATCACCAGTAGATACCTTAGCTTCTTAACTAAAATATTCAACTATTCATTTTAACCTTAATTGTCTTTAACCTTATATAATCCATTCATATAGTCCCTGAACGGTTTCCAAGTCCTCTTGCTTATTTCTACATTATGCCCTCTTAATATAGTAGTAAGCTCATCCATCTGCTCAATTTCACAAAGTTTATTTAACCAACGCTCCACTGCTGGGATTTCTTCCGATTTCCACATACTTGCCAAAACCATCCTGGCCGCAGTTGTCAGATGAAATGTTAATTTCCCAAACTTACTTTCAAAATCCATGTTTTCACATAAACTCAATAAATAAAACTTTGGGTCCAGATTAAATTTTAAATGTAAAATTTTTTTCAATAATACCATGAATTTTTTTCCAGTATTTCTGGACGTTTTTGCAGGACCACCACATATGCATGTAGGTTCCAATTATTTTCTTACATCGCCAACATTTATTTGATGTACCTTTATATATTCTACCAATTTTGGCTGGGGTAAGATGCCACCTAAATTGCATCTTCACGTTATTTTCCCTAAGATCACAGCAGGGGGAATATCTAACTCTATTTCTCCACAATTTCTCCCATTGATTCAGATTAATATTATATTTTAAGTCTTGGGACCATTTAATCATCGTATCCGTGATTAGCTCCTCCTCCATTTCAAAGTTCATAAGATACTCATAAAACCTCGCTATTTTATGTCTCCTTTCCGAATAGATAATTTCATCAAATTCACTCCTTTCCTTTCTAATACCAATTAATTTTTGATCAGAAAGAAACCTCTCTCTCAACTGTCTATGTAGGAGCCAACCACACTTATAGCCTTCATCTATTATTTGTTGATGTTTTTTGAAGCATAGCTTTCCATCCGACTCATTCACCTCCAGTAAATCATCATATGTAATCCACTTCCCTTCTTTTATAACTTCCCTTTGATGAAAAGCCTCGTGAGTTGACACCCACCTGGGTAAATCCGGACTGACTCTCTCTTTATACTTTAGCCAAACATTAAATAAGGATTTGCGTATAAAATGATTCCCAAAATCTTTGTGTACCTTATATTTCCCATGAAATAAATAAGCGTGCCACCCAAATCTAAGTCCATTACCTTCAAGTGCTAAAATCCCGTCATTATCCAGCAAAAACCATTCCAACATCCAAACGAAACAACAGGCTGCATAATAAACTTGTAAATTAGGCAAAGCAAGTCCACCCCTATTAAATTTATTTTGTAAAAGTTTAAATCTCACTCTGGGCTTTTTTCCACCCCAAACAAATTTAGAAATTTCTTTATGCCAGATTTTAAATGGTTTAAAGTTGGTGATTATTGGTAAATTCTGGAAAAGGAACATAAATTTAGGTAAAATTTTCATCTTTATAACAGAGATTTTCCCCAACCATGATAATTGTAGTTGACTCCATAGTTTTAGGTCTTTAACCACCGCCCTTGTCATCTCCTCATAATTATTCTTATAGAGGTCCACGTTTTTACTGGTCAATGTAACCCCTAGATATTTAACCTTCCTACAAATCTGGAATCCTGTAATTTCTTTGATTTTGGCTTCCTCATCTTTAGAAACATTCATAGATAATACCGAAGTTTTCTCTTTATTAATTTTTAAACCCGATACTCTACAAAATTCATTTAAAATATTGACAAGACATTCTATACTATCAATGGGATCAGCTACTGTCACCAAAAGATCATCTGCATAAGCACGCAGCTTAACTTCATGTCCCTTACTTTTTATCCCTACAATATTTTCCTCAGCTCTGATCTTATTATTAAGTATTTCTATTACCATGAGAAACAATAAAGGGGACAACGGACATCCCTGTTTGGTCCCGTTATGAATTCGTATTTTCTCTGTTCTTTCCCCATTAACTATTACTCTCGCTTCTTGGATATCATATATAGCCTTAATCCATTTGGTAAAGTTCTTCCCAGCCTCCACCTTTTCCAGAACCCAAAAGAGAAAAGACCAGTCTACTTTATCGAAGGCCTTCTCGAAATCAATGAAGGTCATGATCAATTTTTTATCGATGTTTTTTTTCATGGATCTCAATCAAGTTCAATACTACACGCAGATTATCTTTTATTTGTCTCTGTGGTAAAAAACCACATTGATCTTTGTGGATCCAGTCCTTCAGAATATTTTTCAATCTCTCTGCTAAAATGGAGACAAAGATCTTATAATCTACATTCAGCAGAGAGATAGGTCTATAGTTACCTATAACTTGCGTGTCCTTATTTTCCTTTGGTAATAACACTATGTTTGCATGTGCCCATGTTAGCGGATATTTCCCCTCAAGTATTTCATTCATCACTTCACGCAAGACAGGAGCTACCTGCCCTGCGAACTTTTTATAGAACTCCGCAGAAAAGCCATCTGGTCCCGATGCCTTACCCGTTCTAATTTTTTTAATGGCCTCTAAAACTTCCTGGATAGTTATAGGTTTGTTTAACTGCTCTCTTTGAGTCACATTAAAGGTAGTCACATTACAGCTCTCCAGATATTCAAAAATGGCTTCATTTGATATCTCCTCCTCTTTTTTATACAACTGTTTATAAAAGTCATAGACTATTTTTTTCACCTGTTCTTGTTCGGTATATTTCTTACCCTGATCTCTCAAACCTACAATTTGTCTTTTTGATCTTTCTTTTCTCAGTTGATGAGCCAGCCATTTACCGGGTTTATTGCTTCCTTCAAAGAGTTTTTGTTTCATAAACTTAAGTTCCTTTTGTCTCTCTTCTGAGAGCTGTGTTGCTATTTGTAACTGTAAATCCTTAATTTCTATTTCTATATTACGTTTATTCGGGTATTGTTTTAACAGCTTTTCTTTCTCTTTTAATGTTTCTTGTAATATTTTCAAGGATTGTATCCTCATCTTTTTCAAATAACTATTTCTCTCCAGAAAAAAGCCTCTCAGAACTGCTTTTGCAGCTTCCCATATGGTAGTTACTGAAGTATCCTTATCTTGATTTTCATTAAGATAATTTTGTAAACAAGTTAAGGCATCTTTAGAGATTTTATCATTATTTAAGAGGTTATTGTTTAACCGCCAACAATATTCTTTAGGTCTTTGTTTTATTTCAAGGGAAATTAAACCATGGTCTGATATTACTCTGGGGATTATTCCTACGTTCATTACCAAATGAGAAATATTTTTAGACACAAGTATCATGTCTATCCTTGCCCAGGAGGAATGTCTATCTTTATAAAAAGAAAATTCCTTCTTACCGGGGTTTAATTCTCTCCATATATCCAGAAGTTCCAGTCTATCCAATATATCAAAGAACTTAAGTGGCAATTTACCCTGGTTATTCCTGATTTTCTTTGATGAAAATCTATCTAATTGGGGATTAATAACCCCATTATAATCTCCCAGAAATATACAAGCATCAAAGGACAGACTTTCAACTTTATTCAACAATTTTCCATAAAATTTCCCTTGTTTAATTAAAGGGCCATAAACACCCAACACAAGAACTTTTTTTCCTTCTAAGATCATTTGCAAACCAATATAATGCCCTCTGTTATCATTCAAGACCTCTTCCACAACATAAGAATCTTTAACATATATAGCCACACCCTTCTGTTTTTTTTCCTGCAGCCGAAAAAAATAGCTTGCCTAACTTCCGGTTTTGTAATAGTTTTACATAATCTTTTCTGATTCGATGTTCCTGCAAACACACAATTTCTGCTTTGATCTTTTTTAGGTACTGAAAGACTCTTTCTCTTTTTGCACAACCATCCAGTCCTTTCACATTTAACGAAACAATTTTCAAATTATTCACACATCTTAAGTTGTCATTTATATTGTTATTTTTAAACATTTCAAATCCAATAAATCAACCTAAACTATGAATTTCTCCTTGTAGTTTTAATTCTTCCTCCTCCTCGTCAATGCCCAATTTGCCCAATTTACCGTTGTCTTCACCTTCACTTTCACTATCTAGGACTATATCTAAACGGTTTTCAAAATTAGATCGTACACTTTCTGAATCTGTCTGTTTCCTTACTTTCTCCATCCTCACTGCCTCTTCTTCCTTATCCAGATTTAACAAAGAGTACTCTTTCCCTCCCTGGAATGTTTTTTTTATCTCCCTTAGTCTCTAAATCATTAGTCCTCCATCCCTTTTCTTCTCTTTCTTTATTTTTTTGGTCTCTTCTTTTTAGAAATTTAAGAAAGTCCTTAGCCTCCTGTATCGTTCTGATTTCAATCTTTTTCTTTTGGAACCACACAATAAGTCCTTCGGGAATTAGCCATCTATAAACCACTTGTCTTTCCCTAAGTGTAGATGTTAAAAGCTTATATTCCCATCTTCTTTTCAGGATGGCTGAAGGTATATCCTTATACAAAAATAAATCCTTGCCATCCCACTGTAATGGTGTATCCCTATATTTCTGTAGTAAAGAGTCTCTCATGTTTTTCCGGACAAAAACAACCATAACATCTCTGGGCACCTGTTTTTGCTTTGCCACAAATGAGTTCAATCTATACAAATTATCTATCTCCAACACACACAATTCTGGAGCAATCTCCATATACTCCCCTATTATTTGAGATACCTTTTCCAGCAAATTCTCCCTTCCTTGCTAGGGAATTCCTCTTATCTTCACTGCCTTTTCCCTGGCCCTTAAATCTTTAATCAAACCATCATCAATAATTTCTTTCTGCTTCTGTCTAATATCTTTTAGATTACTTTCAAAAGATTCGTGTTTAGTTTCAATCCTTTCCATCTTATTTTGATCTTATTAATTTCTAGTGAAACCTTATCGAGGGAACCACTCACTCCCTTTAAATCCTCCCTAAGCTCTTTCTTCAATTCCCCCCTTAAATCGGCCATTTCCTGCCTTAGGTCTTGAATTTCTTTCCCAAGTTCGGATCTGATTTTCCTGATCTCCTCAAGAATCTGGGAGTTGCTATCCATTGTTTTAATTTGTTCCACAGATGTTCTACGGGCAGTTAAAGCTTGCAACTGTGCCTGAGTTTGCGCCCTCGTTTTTCCAGTGGCCATTTATTTTCCAGGAGAAAAAAAACAAACAGATTATGTTATTATATTGGCTAAACCACAAACTAGTAACAATGATATATTAATTAAGAATGTAAACCCGATTACCAGACAGAGCAAATCTATAGACAAAGAAACAAATTCAGAATTCCAGCCAAAAATAATAAACCCAAGTTACTTTAGGTTGAAAGCTTAATATCAAAGCAGTACAAATATCTTTGAAACACCCTGAAAAGGATTATCCAACTAATCCAAATACCAGAAAGTCTCAAGAGATGCCACAGCACAACGTGTAGAGAAGAAGAAAAGAAGAGAAAAAAAAAACCCTCCAAATCCGATTCACAGCGACAGTAGAGCAGTCTCCAGCTGTTCCAACTTCTCCCAATCCAAGGGCATATCAGTTCAGATTTTAGAATTTCAGGCCAACGCCTCCGGGTCCTTGTCGCTCCGAAGCACCTCTGATATCATCAGCAGTCTTCTGGCTATGAGCTTCAGCAGCTCCGACCCAGGCGCAATCCTTCTCCCAAGTTCTAAGTCCGGATTTTCCCCGTCTCTGCTTCAACCGCCGCCAAAGGTTACAACCAGCAGCAAGCAGCCTAATCACCAGCAACAAGCAATAGTCCAACCATAGGCAGTGTGTGTCAGATCGCCTCACCTCTTAACAGCTGCTGCTCCTTAATTCTTGCCCAACAGTACTCAAAATACTGTGGTCTAGCTTTCTTCCTTAGCAGCAAGCAGCTACAGTTAAGATGATTAAACTACTATTCCTAGCAGTCACTTCGGCTTCGCTCTCACTTCCTGGACCGCCTCACACCAACAGGAAAAGGAGAAGCCCCTTCCACTCTTACTCCCAACAAACACTGAAAAGTATAGCGCTTCCTTTCAGGTAAGAGAAACGGACCTTTTCAAAGAAAAAAGAAAAAAGAGAAAAAATCCCACAGCTCTATTCAGGTGTCGATGATTACTGATAAAGTTTTTCAAAACTTATAAAAAGTCATTTCCTTAATTATTCTTTTCTTCTAAATCTTGCCTTTAATCCAAGAAAACCAAAAGAACATAACATGGAAGATCAATATGTCCACAAAATACCCCCAAAAGAGGATAGATAAATATTAGAAGGGGTGTAGCACCAAATGAAAAGTGCTAAATCCACACCGGTGTCCTAACTCCCGTAGTAATAAAAATGAATAAAACTTCACCTCAACACATGTAAAATTAAAAAGTTGGTAGTGTCCCTCAGCCCCGTAAACAGGGGAAAGCCAAAAGGTGGACATGGCAACCGTTGCAGACTGCAGACTTATAGATCTTCTTCCTCTTCTTTTCCCTCCTCGACTCTCTCTCTCCTGCAGTTACCAACTCGCCCTCCGAGACCCCCTTACCAGGGGGACTATCTTCGGTTTTTTTAGTATAATTTATAACCTCCTCCACCTTTGGCAAGACGGTTCCCTCTGGAGACAATGAGGAACGCGTCTCACCAGTCCACCATTCCGGGTTGGAATGGTGGAACAATGTTTACCTTTTTGATATCTCTTGCTTCCCATAACCAAATCTGTGTCTATGAGTTGTACCTTTGGGAAAGTACATGTTTATGTCTGTGTAGCCATCTGGTGTTAGATTCACTTTGTTTCTCTAGATGTTGTTCTCATGAGGAAAATTCTACACACACATCTCTACATTTCACCTTTGACTGTATAACCCATCCATAATCTAACAGTTCCTTGATGGAGAGTATGTGGATTTAATGGTAACAGTGGATGTGGACAGAAGAGAGAGCTGGAGGGGACCGCCCCCAGCTAAAATCCGTGTGTATATTGTCAGGAACAAAGCACAAAGAAAGCAAGAGACAAAGGAGAAGAAAAAAAATCAGATTCTTGGTGTCTGGAAAAGGGCCAGAGACATACTTTTCAAGTCAAACAGATTAGTGTTAAATTGGTCTGGCTGTTTAAAAAGTTGAAACAGTAACAGCTTTCTGAATTTGGAAGATGCTTTCTCATGTGTCTTGGTGCTGGAAGCTAGCAAATTCACTTTGGGACAGCAATTAACTATTTATGCACCGTGTTTATAGGAGGTACCAAGCAATCCTGCTTGCTGAAGAATTTTTCCTGAAGACCTATTTTAAATCCATCCAGCCTATAAGTGTAAAGTCATCCTGGAGATTGTTTATGCCAGTGAAGATACTTTTGGAAACTTTTTGTTCCTGGACTTGGCAGTGCAAATAACAGCCAAAGGGAACTGGAGAATGAAAGCTGCATGAAAACATTCGTCACCTATAAGAACTACACCATCTGCAGAGCCTAGACCATCACTGGAATCAGCAAGGTTTTGCAGACTCTGGATCTCTAAATTTGCATTGATGGCAAAACCCTTGTATGAAGCAACCAAGGGCCCAGAATATTCAGAGAGGAATTAGGAATCAGAACAACAAGAAGGATTTGGAAAAATTAAAAAAACCTTATTAGCACCTGCTTTAGGATTGCCAGATGTGACCAAGCCCTTTACCCTGTATGTGCATGAGAAGCAGGAAATGGCCATAGGAGTACTAACACAGACACTAGAGTCCTGGCAGAGATGAGTGGCTTATATTTCTAAGCTATTGGATTTAGTGGTGAAAGGATGGCCAGGATGTTTGCAGGCAATAGCAGCTACTGTCCTATTAGTTAAAGAAGCTGACAAACTCTCACTAAGACAAAAATTAAAAAGGCTAGTCCAGTTTAGTTCCCTATTAGGGACCCTCAGAACCCCTTAAAAATAACATTGAGGAGACAACAACTAACTTCTGGATTTGACCCTACCAGAAATGGGCAGACTCACAGGCAACAATATTAAGAATCCATCCAAGGGAAAAGAAGATTCAGACTAGGCCCTACTGCAAGCATCCACAAGAAGCTGTTTGCCCTGTGTACGGCTGGATCTGCAATGAGGGAGGGATAGACCCTGCTTCTACCACAAACTGGAAGCTGGTAGATCTACACATGGTCCAACATATGTCTGAAATTGCTCAAGAAGATTTGGTGGAAATCATAAGAATAATTTGGACTTCCAGTTGGTAATGGCGCCCAATTGAGTCTTCTTATGCATAATGGCAGAGGGGGACTCTAAGCTATGAGATATTCTCGTGAAGGAGGACATTGTTAATTCACCAGAGTAGATTCCTTGGGCACAAGGAATCTCGAGAACCTCCCTGTGGGTCTTTTCCTGAACCCTGGACCATTGGAGACCCAGATGTTCTTGGATCTGGAACAAGATGATTGGGAAGGGCAGAGGGGACCAAAGAGGAAAACGATCTCATGGTTAATGTTTAATCAGAAGACAACCCAGGATGCCACCAATTTTAAATAAGTGTGACTGCTATAATAATCAGCTCATTGTGAGTAATCACCACTACCGATTGTTATAAATCTCCAGCACCTAACCTTATGGAGGGAAAAATCTTTCTGGATTCATAAAATAAAACATCAGAGATGGAGTCCAGACAACTCAACCCCGACTGGGAACGAAATTTGATCTACACTTTTGATGTGGAATGGTGATCGGAAGTAAGAGAATATCCCTTTAAAAAAAAGTAAATTACTCCCCTCCAGTCACTAAAGACTGCAAAATTGAAGAAAAGGGGATTCTTAGGGTGTTGGATTTACCTTCCTCTTCACCTCTGGATGTAGCCAGGCTAAAGCAGAGGAGACCTGGTCAACCCACCCCGATGTTTGTAGAGCGTGAGGTTCCATGGCTGCAGTGAATTTAAAGGGTGAGAGAGACAGTGCTGACTTGGCCGAGGACCTCTGGAGCAGCTGGGATTATTTGGCAATGGGATTGAGGCAAGGAAAAGTGCTGAGATTTGAGTGGAGCTGAGTCAGTGTTGACGAGCCAAGGATGGAGACCGAAACCTTGGGCTGTGCCTTGTACACCCCCGGCTGCCTCACGTGCCAGCTCTGGGATGGAACACACACTTTGAGGAGGATTTGGATGGGTGAAGGCCCTTATAGTGTTTGTGGCTCTGAGGTGGTCAGCGGTGGAGACGGGGGGATATAAAACCGCTTGGTGGGTAGCCCTAGGGATGGACAAGAGGGAAGGAAGAGGGAGGGGAACTTTCAGAAGTAAGGACTGATATGGGAATGTAAACTTTGTAACTTTGCTGTTTCGTCTTTGATTTGCTGAGCTCGATCTTATGTTTCCTTGAGGTTTAAGTTTGAGAGGGGGAAAAATGTGTTCCAAACGAATAGGGAAGAAAGCTGCTGCTCTTTTAAGATCCAAACTGGGACAGATATAAGAAAGGAAGCCTGTTACTCAAAATCAACAGCATTGTGGGACTTGTAGGCTCAAAAGAGATTTTGGATATTATTAGAAAAGCAGTAGAACGAGGAGATAAGATAAGAATAAAATAGAGTTATCCCTAGGAAAAGTGTAGAACTAATAAGATAAGAAGTAGGTAGAAAGAGGGAATACATATAAAGAAGCTAAGTAAAAAAATGATTGGCACTTAAGATAAGAATAGGAAGAGTAGATATAGAAGTAACATAAGCATACACTAGATTAGGTAGAAAAGAGAAAGAATAATTTTAAGTCGGGGTAGAAGCTTATACAGAAGATTAACAACAACAAAAAAGAAGATACAAAATTAATATAAAATAGAATAGAATAAAGAGATATAATATAATAATAATAATAATAGAAAATAAAATAAAAACAAAAATAATAAAATTAAAATAAGTATATAGAAAAAATAAACAAATTGGAGGAACGCTTAAGATTATAATCCAACAACAGAAATTACTCTTTAAAATAAATTTCCATTTCCTCATTGTCTAGGTAGAACTTGTGAAAGTCCCCAGTAGTTACTATTGTTACTTAAAACAATCAACCTGTGTAAGAAAACATTGTCAGGAATAATAAGATGATGAGTCTGAGAAACCAATCATCAAAAAAAATTTTTTTAGTCTGTTTGTATAGAATGCATGGTGTTGTGTTTTTATAATTAAATAAAGTTTTTTAAAAATTAATGAGTAAATCACAAACCCAGTGTGATAAGGAAGGCTGGCCCATGGAAGAGGGTTGTTCTGGAAAGCAAGGGTTAATGAGGGAAAAAGCAGGGAGCCCGAGAGGGGAATTACAAGATCTAACGACACCTGGAAAAGAAGAAAGGGAAGCAAGGCCCAGGAGGGAGGGGCCCAGGGATAAAAGGGAAAAGGAGGAGGTGTTCGGGGAGAGGGAAAAACGCGGAAGAAGGCTCGGTGAGGCGGACGGTGGAAGGGAAAGAGAAAGAGAAGGAGAGAATGCTGGCAGAAGGGGAGCCACAGTCTGGTGAATGAGCTTCTGAGTTGATTAAAAGGTACCGAGCATACAACTTAAGTGGTCTGCCCTTTCTTTCGTCGAAATGGATACCTCCAAGAAGCATGGAGTGGGAGGAGTTCCTTGTGGCCCCGCGACACCCAGTTACAATTTACTAGGAGACCATCTCTTCAACAACAAAAAATGGAACCAACAAACCAAATTCTACTTCAAGAAATCAGGAAACTAAAATTTGACATCAGTCAGGAAATGAAAGATTTTAAAGCAGAAATTCACCAAGAGATAAGGTCTGAGAAATAAATTGGACAGTAGAAAAATTAACAAATGAAATCTCCTTAGCAAACCAAAAAATTAAAGTGTTGGAGGAAAAAGTAGATTTGGTGGAAGAAGAGTGTCATAATATGAAATCAAGAAGAGAAGATCTTGATGATAAGGCGATGTGGAACAGAAATTAAGAGAGCAGATGCGTGAAATTTCGTGGACTATCTGAACAGAAAGAGGAAGATGTAATGAAAATATTTCTACAAAAATTAGGTATCTAGAAAGAGAAGAAAAATCCTTCAAACTGGAAATTGATAGAATCTTTCAATTGAATTCAAGTATTGCAAAGAAAAAAAAACTCAAAAAAAAAACACCCAACCTTCCTAGGGACATTGTGATTTATTTTGTAAGAAAACAAACTAGAGATGACTTGCTAAGGTTTCACAATGAATCACTTTTGGTAATAGGAGGATAGGAACTACAAATTTTTAAATGTTAGTGTGGTTACGCAGCATGTGAAAATCTACGTAAGCATGCAACAACGACAACCATCCACATCCATTATACATCAACCCACAACCACAATCCACATGTGTGTCCAGAGGCATCTGCCTTATATAGCCAGGACTCCATGTGGCCTTCTGACCCTGCCTCTTCCTGTGCCACCTGTCACTCATCCTGAGTGACTCTGCAGTTTTGCAGCAGTTGTCTGTGCTTTCCAGCACCAGGTGACCATCTGCATGATGTCACTTCCCATGACTCAACATGACTCAAGAACAGTCAAATGCTGTGTCATTATGGCTGCTGCTATTCCCCACATTGTACATTTTTCCCTGGGACTCCCTCCTAACATTAAAGATATTCCATCCAAGCTTCTGAGAAAAAGGAAAGAGTATGCCTTTCTAACCCCCTCCCTAAGAGAGTGTGATATCTCTTATAGATGGGCTCAACCAGAAGGTTTAACTTTCTGGTTTAATAAAAGAAGAATCACAATTAAATCAATAGATGAAGCTAAAAGATTCTAGGAACATTTGCAGAGAAAAAAGAAAGATGAAAGGAGAGAAAGAGAGGAAAGAAATGGAAATAATTCACATTTAAGCAAAGAGGAAAAGAAAGGGGGGGGGGAAGAAAGACTCAAACAGATAGAGTTACATAAAAAACCTATTCCAGAGAAGAAGAAAGGGAAAATTTAAGATCTTTGACAGTAGAAGAAATTAGATCAGGGGTAGGCAACCTTTCCCCTTTAAGGGCCGAGGGACTTCAGCTCCCAGAATCCCAGGAGCTATTTGCCAACATGGGACTATTGGCCAACATGGCTGAGGCTTCTGGGAGCTGAAGTCCTTCGGCCCTTAAAGGGGAAAGGTTGCCTACCCCTGAATTAGATCTTTAGAAAAACAACAAGAACTTAAAATAGAAGAAGATCTAATTTGACTAAAAAGACCAAATGAAGAAGAAGATGATGATGAAGAACAAGAAGAGGAACCAGAACTGGAATGGGAACCAGAGTGATATAAGATGAAAAGAAAATAAAGAGAAAAAGGGAGAGAAAAACAAAAACAAAAAATACCAACATTCATAAATGTTCAAACAGATGAAACTCTTAATTTGGAATGTAAAGGGCTTGAACTCACCCCAAAAAAGGAAGAAAATTTTTCACTACCTACAGAAAAATAAACTAGATGTTATATGCCTTCAAGAAACGTGTATCAGAGATAAAGATGCCGAAAAAGCTTTTGATCAAGTTAATTGGTACTTTATGTTAGAATTGATTAAACAGATGGGTATGGGGGAGATGTTCTATAAATGGGTAAGTGCTATATATAAAGAACAATGGGCACAAATAATTATAAACAATGAAAAGACAGAACAAATTAAAATTGAAAGAGGAACAAGACAAGGATGCCCTCTTTCACCATTATTATTCATACTTGTATTAGAGATCTTAAATAATAAAATAAGAGGTGAGTCTGATATAGGAGGAGTTCAAATTAAACATCATATATTTAAAATCCAAGTGTTTGCAGATGATATCATTTGTTTTCTAGAGAATCCGAAGAAAAATATCAAGAAATTAATAGAAGTGATAATAGAATTTGGGAAAGCGGCTGGTTTTTACATAAACAAAGAGAAAACAGTGATATTGACAAAGAACATGTACGCAATAGAAGAAGAAGAATTAAAAGAGATAACAGGATTTAAAATAGGAATTAAGGTAAAGTATCTAGGGATATATCTGACGAAGAGGAATATTGATTTGTTTAAAAACAACTATCAAAAGGTTTGGGAAGAAATCATGAAAGACTTGGTAAGATGGGCAAAAAAACATATGTCATTTTGGGGGAGAAATGAAACAATAAAATTGAATGTATTACCCAAACGAATGTATCTGTTTCAAAACATACCAATAATTAGTGATGGAAAATATTTGGCAAAGAGAATTATCTAAATTTATTTGGGAAGGAAAATGACCCAGAATCCTGGCTCCTTTTTATCATCATCTGGTCTACATTGTAGAAATAATGCAGTTTGACACCATTTGTAAGTGTTGTAGTTCCATCCAAGTAAGAAAACTGTAAACTCCGCAGTTTCCCTTGAATTAAATCATGAATTCTGCTAAAGTAATTTCTTTAAAATTCAATGACACACCCAGAGCTGCCTGGCAAGCAGTTCCTTTCTCAATCTGAGAGCCATGGTGAGTGTAGTAAGAGACACACGTTCTCTCTTGCATCCGTGAAAAGAGATTCCACCTCAACATTAGGAGGCACTTCTGACAATGAGAGCTGTTTCACAATGGAACACACCCTCAGAGATTTTGGTGGGGTCTCCTTTGGAGGTCTTTAAGCAGAGGCTGGATAGCCATCTGTCAGGGATGCTTTGATTTTGAGTTCCTGCATGGCAGGAGGTTGGACTGGATGGCCCTTGTGGTCTCTTCCAATTCTAAGATTCTATGATCCTATGGAGCCTTGGGATTTGTAGTTTTACTTCAGCCTTCTCTGCCAAAGAGTGCTGGTGCCTCACAGAACTACCAATCCCAGGATTCTGTAGGATGTAGCCATGGCGGTTAAAGTGGTTTCAAACTTCATTATTTCTTCAGTGTAGATGCACCCTATATTAGAGGGACTGAATCAATGGAATCTACCTACATGTTCATTCACTGTTTAGCAATTGATTGAATTGTCTTTCCTGGTTGGGAATAACCAACAGGAATTTATTTATTTGTATTTTATTTATTTTATTGGATTTATATGGACTTGGTCCTCCCTTTCCTGGACCTATCCTCCCTTTATGTAGTACCAGATGAACTCATGAATTAGAGGGTTTAGTTGCTAAATCTCTTAATTCTGAATATTATCTCACTCTGCATGAGGACATATTATATAAACAGTGTTACAGATTTATTTCAAGATTTAGTGCCTTCTGTGCAACCAATTTTGGTGTAAAGCTTGCCCCAAAGATCACGATAAGCCAATAAGCCACAACACGGTTTGACAAAGATTTTATTAATATGAAGAATTTACTTGTAGATAAATATTTAATTAAAATTTTAGAGAGGGCAGTCTATCTAAACTCTGCTTAGCTTCTTCTGAAGAAGAAATATAAGATGTTAATTAAAGCAAAATAAGAGGCAAACTCAATTTAACATATGATTTCAATAAATCTGCACTCCTGAATCATAAAAATAATTAGAAAGCTCGATGAAGTTAACAAATTGAATTTCAACATGAAGAAATGTAAGGTACTGTGCTTAGGGCAAAAAAATGAAATGCATAGATATAAGATGGGGGACACCTGGCTTAATGAGACTATGGGCCATTGCAGACCAGCCCAAAGGGCCAGCCTGGGGGTGGAGTTGGGGTGGGGCAGCTGCACACCGGCCGCCCCAACCCCACCCCGACACTGTCCTGACGCCACACAGCCATACACATGGTGTGCAGCATAAAGACGCCCCCCCCGGTGCAGCGTTCTGACATACTGAGCCGAAAGGGCATGGAAGAACCGTGGCACCAGCTCTTAGGGTGCCCTTTTGCCAGCTCTTGGGGCAGCAAAAGGAAGGATTGGAGACACAGCGTGGGGTTGCTGTGGCCCCAATCCACCGCTTCCTGGGGCACCTCTGTGCCACCTGTCTGCAGAGGCCCTATGTGTGAAAGGGATCTAGGAGCCCTAGTAGACCACAAGTTGAACATGAGTCAACAGTGTGATGCGGCAGCTAAAAAGGCCAATGCGATGTTAAGCTGCATAAATAGAAGTATAATATCTAGATCAAGGGAAGTAATATTGCCACTGTATTCTGCTTTGGTCAGGCCTCACCTGGAATACTTGTTAGGATATGGATGGGCTATACAGTCAAAGGTGAAATGTAAAGATGTGTGTGTGTCTGTAATTTTCCACTTGAGAATAGTTTTTGGACAAGGCACAAGCAACATTTTGAAAAACAGGGTGAATCAACGCCAGGTGGTAACAGAGACATCAACAATGTACTTTCCCAGAGATACAAGTCAGAGACAGAGACTTTGTTATGGTTAACAAAGATATATCAAATACGTAAATATTGTTAGCTTGGGAAAGAGAGTCACGTGGTGGATGATGGACAGCAAGAGGCTGGGTTAGTAGACATCATACAGACATTATCCAATTAACATAAGGTTAACACCTAGAAGGTGGAGTATGGGAAGGGCCTAGAAAATCCTTTGCCTAAGAATTGTTATTGTTCAAGATGTGAGCGTGTGTGGCTGGCAGCATGAAGTTTTAACTGCAACAAGTTGGATCCTAATGCTTTTTGGATTGTTAAAGATGTAATTTTGCATGGCTGAACTGGACAAGTTCATCACAATGGATTTTACTTAGTTATCTTATTTTTACTTTTTATATGCATTAATAAAGCTATGCTTTTGGACTTTACAATGTGTCTTCTTGACTGAGGAAGACAGTTTTGCTGAAGAAGAGAAGCTGAGCCAGTTGATGGAAAATCTACACAGTGGCTGTGGATCACAGCAGCCAGCTTGTCCTGTAGACTCTGCTGGGTGCCAAAGGGCATCACTACAACACTCATCATCCACACACCAACAAGGGTTACGGGCCCAGTTATGGCTAATTTGCCAGTTATGGCTCTGCCATTTAAGACTGTTTTTGCCAGTTTGTGGCTAGTCTGGCTGAAGGGGCTTGTTTTGCCAGTCTGTGGCTAGTCTGCCAGCTAAGACTGTTTTTGCCTAAAGAGAGGCTTGTCTGCCAGATGTGGCTGGTCTGCCAGAGGACAAAGAGGCCAAATGTCCAGAAGGAAAGGAGCCCAGAATGTCCAGATGACAAGTCTGCAATGTGTCCAAGTGGCAAGTTTGCCTATACACGACTTCAGCTGTGCCGGGACAAGGAAACCATGCTTCAGCGGTTGCTGGGAAAAGAAGAGGTGGCTTCAAATCTTCAGATGTAAGTAATAAAGTTTACTGCTAAGCTGTTTTGCCTGATGGCAGAGTGCAGAACTCTTTAAAGATGGTTGTCTGAGGACTCCACTCTTTAAACAGTAAGATGCAGAGAAAAGCAAAGCCTGAGAATGCTGGGAATACTGCGGGTTCAATGCAGTGAAATTTTTGTTTTTGTTCAAAGCTGCAAACAATTCTGTCAAAGGCCATTTTGGGGGGTTGCAGACTGCCAGAAATAGTGCAAATTGAGTCCACTTTTAGGGTTAGGGTTAGTGCTAGGGAATCATGGGAACTGTTATTTTTCTGAGACATTGAGCCTTCTCTGTCAGACAACTCTGATGCCACAATAAAATACAGTTCCCATGGTTCCCTAACTCTAACCCTAACCCTAAAAGTGGACTGAATTCACACTATTTCTGGCAGTCTGCAACCCCCCTTTGTTTGAAATGGAAGCAGCTGGGACTTGAGTCACAGAATACATGTTGCAATGCATGCAGTTTTAAAATGCAGCAGGATTGCTGGACACAGGCGGTTGCCTAAGCTAAAAGACTCATTCTGTTAACCCTCTCTGAGTTACAGTTAAGTTTTGGGAGAGGATGTGTTTCTTCAGCCAAAGGTTTTGGGAACTGAAGAAAGAATGAATGATTTCTACACAGCTTTGTCATAAATGCTGTGGTCAAAGGACTTTACCGTTCTTGGAGAAAAATACAAAAATCCCTGGTGAGGGTGAAATTTTACACAGTGGCCAATGCTGTGGGGCTGCAACAGTGTTGCTGGATGCCAAAAAGGTTCCAAAGGTTGGAACGTGATGAGCCAAGCGGTTTGCTTGAAGAAAAGCCAGAAGTGCTTAGTTTGGGGATACCTAAGCAAGCATCTGAGATTTCTGAAAAAAATGCCTGAGACAGCACCTGAAGTCAGGAAATGCGTCTTGAAAAGGCAGCTGATGCACGGGAGAAAACCGATGTTTTTACTGCGGCAGAACAGGAGTTTTGAAAATGGCAATGCAAAGAAGTTTACAACAATCAACAATCAACAACCCAGAGACATTGGGGGGAAAAGGAGAAACTACAAGCTCTTCTACAGAGCTGAGACAGTGTGACTCACACAGGTGGTGAAAAACCTGAGGACAAAATAGAATATATATATTCTGAGACAACCAGACATAAATATTGCAGGTTTTGCTGAAAAATAAAGAAATCCTCCAATCTTAATGATGTTTATCTAGCTGATGGAGGGGTAAGAGATGTCAAAAAAAAAAAAAAAAGAAATTGTAAAAATGTCTACATGCCAAGTTTTGGTAAGAAAATTTTGAAAATGTTTTATATGTACTGTTTAGTTGGTGTGTCAAGGAGATATACACTGAGTTTTGTGGGAGACAAATGTAAAAATCACCCCGGATGGGGAGGTATAGACAAAAGCTATAAAAGGGAAAATATATATTTTATACAAAGTGAAACAAATGTTAAATGTGCAGGTGTGAAAAATGAATAATTACATTCTGGTTATGCACATCAATAATATAAAATCCTAGGGAACATAGGATTTGATAGCTTGTTTAAGATGGTGAGATATAGGTCCTAAAGTTTGAGAAATGTCTTATTATACAAATGATTTGAGAGATGTTTGGTTTGCCACAGAGAAAAAAGCCAAGGTTTTTCCTGTGACAAAACCAGAACAAAAAAAATTGTTAAAAATGATCTGTTGAGGTTGGTTTAAGCTGTTAAGAAAAACAAAAACAAAATGTGTGTTACTGGGTGACAACAAATATTGTTTTTTCTTAGTGATTATAGATAGATTTTCCAGAAGTTTTCATATGTCAGAGTTTTAAAACAGAGATGTGATACATTTAAAAGTTTTTAACAATGGATAAACATAAATGTAAAAAAAAATTGATTACAAAAGGGTCTTTGCTCATAGACCGAGAAAAAAAAGGAGAATTTTTGGCTCACAGTTTAAAAACTGGCTGAGAGAGAAGAAATCCAACATCATTATACATGTTATGTGGGGATCCACTAAATTTAAAGATATCTGACAGTTTTTAGACAATATACAAAGATATATGTGCCAGCATGTTTTAAAAGGGAAATTAAACCAAAGTGCTATAGATGGTGTATATAAGATATACAAAGAACAGTTAAAGATTTCACCTTGGTGGTAGGAAAAGTTTTAATGTCCAAGTATAACAATTATTAAAAAAAAATAACATTCAAGCTTTGATTGAGAGTTCCTGCATGGCAGGGGGTTAGACTGGATGCCCTTATGGTCTTTTCCAACTTTATGATTTTAAGTTGAAAAAAGATACATTCAAACAAAGATGTTTTAGGATAAAACAGTTTAAAGATCCATGTGTCAGGAAATGGAGGGGCACACAACACACAAAGGACAGACAAACATTAATCCTCTGGAAGTGAGGGAAACACTTTAGTTCAGACAATGCAGACAAGATTATCAACAAATAGAATGACAATAAAACAAAGGACACACAAGTCTACACAAAAGATGAGAGAGAGAATGATACATGTTATGTCAAAAAAAAGTTCATAGAGAATGAAAACAACACACAAATTTATTATACAAGAAACAAGAGTTTATACAAAGGTGGCTGGTGAGCCGGGAAATTTCAAAGCGTTTTAGACAGTGTCAAGGAGTTTCAGAGATTTTTAAAAGTTTTAAAAGTTTTTTCCTGTTGAAGAAAGTAAGAATGATACACTGCAGTGCAGCAAGAAATTCCAGTGTTTAAAATTGACAAAAGGATGTTTAAGTGTGGTTGATAGACCTAAAACAACAGGAGTTACAAACTAGGTTAATAGCAAAAGGATTTGTTCAACAAAGATTTAAAAACATTGATAAAACATTGAGTTTAAGGCTGAGAGCTTGTGACTGGAATGGACTTTAAACAACAAGGAGGGGCTAGTAAGTTTAACATTTTGGTTTTGAGATTGCTTGTTTAAATGCTGATATGTGTGTTAACACAAGGGGAGATAACAGTTTTTGGTTGTTTAGATTCAAGAGATTTAGAAAAAGAAAAGTTGTTTAGAGAGATTTAATATCAAAAGTTTTGATTTTTGAGATCTTATTTTTGAGGTTATTAGACTACTGATAGAATATGTTTAGTGAGTCAAAATAGAAAGAGTGGAGAAAGTGTGATTTGCAAAGTACAGAGGTGGTGACAGGTTTAAAGTCAAAAGGTTTTGTTTGGAATAAAATAAAGTTACAAAGAGTTTTAAATATCCAGATATGGAAAAGCTTTGTGAGAGGTTTGATGCTTATAGCTGACAAATAATAAATTACAATTGTGTTTAGATATGTGTTTTAAAAAATATATATAAATTGTTTTAAGATAATAGATTAAACAGCAATAAAATATTTGATAAGTTTTTAAGAAAAAGGGGCTTGTGATTTAGAATAGCCATATTGAGGTTAAAATATTTTATAGATAGCTCATTTGCTTTAAAGTTATATGATAGACAGTCAGGTTAAGGCTTGCTAATTAGAAATAGAAAAAAACTCAATAGTTTGGTGGATTAAAAATAAGGATATATAGTTTTAAGTGTTGATAGAGTTTTGAGTGCTGATAAAACAAAATATATAACATTAAATGAGATAAGATAGATTAAACAGTTGTTATAAGATTTACATTGTGAACTGTCAGTTGTGATATATAGAGATTTACAGACATGCATTTTTATGACAATAGCAAAAATGTTAAGATATAGATCAAAATAGATTAGAGTTTCATAACAGAATGCTAGAGAGAGCTAGTTAAAAATAGAATTGTGTGCCTAAGGGTTTAAGGCTAAAACACAACACTATAGATGTATTAACAAAGGTTCTGGAGATATAACAACATTGACAATTGTTATAACAGACTGAGATGTCACTTTAAGTGTATAGAATCAAACATTGTGCTTAGACAGTTTCAATAACAACAACAAAATAGTGATCTCACACATCTGTACATTTCAAGAGGGGATTGTTAGGATATGGATGGGATATACAGTCAAAGGTGAAATGTAAAGATGTGTGTGTGTCTGTAATTTTCCACTTGAGAACAGTTTTTGGACAAGGCACAAACAACATTTTGAAAAACAGGGTGAATCAACGACAGGTGGTAACAGAGACATCAACAATGTACTTTCCCAGAGATACAAGTCAGAGACAGAGACTTTGTTATGGTTAACAAAGATATATCAAATACGTAAATATTGTTAGCTTGGGAAAGAGAGTCACGTGGTGGATGATGGACAGCAAGAGGCTGGGTTAGTAGACATCATACAGACATTATCCAATTAACATAAGGTTAACACCTAGAAGGTGGAGTATGGGAAGGGCCTAGAAAATCCTTTGCCTAAGAATTGTTATTGTTCAAGATGTGAGCGTGTGTGGCTGGCAGCATGAAGTTTTAACTGCAACAAGTTGGATCCTAATGCTTTTTGGATTGTTAAAGATGTAATTTTGCATGGCTGAACTGGACAAGTTCATCACAATGGATTTTACTTAGTTATCTTATTTTTACTTTTTATATGCATTAATAAAGCTATGCTTTTGGACTTTACAATGTGTCTTCTTGACTGGGGAAGACAGTTTTGCTGAAGAAGAGAAGCTGAGCCAGTTGATGGAAAATCTACACAGTGGCTGTGGATCACAGCAGCCAGCTTGTCCTGCAGACTCTGCTGGGTGCCAAAGGGCATCACTACAACACTCATCATCCACACACCAACAATACTGTGTCCAGTTCTGGGCATCAAAGGATGTTGAGAAACTGGAGCGTGTCCAAAGAAGGGCGACTAAAATGGTGAAGTGTCTGAAAACCATGCCCTATGAGGAATAACTTAGGGAACTTGGTATGTTTAGCCTGGTGAGGAGATGGTTAGGAAGTGATATGATAGCTCTGTTTAAATATTTGAAGGGATGTCATATTGAGGAGGGCGCTAGCTTGTTTTCTGCTGCTCTAGAGAACAGGACCCAGAGCAATGAATGCAAGCTGCAGGAAAAGAGATTCCACCTCAACATTAGGAGGAACTTCCTGACAGTGAGAGCTGTTCGACAGTGGAAGACACTCCCTCGGAGAGTAGTTGAGTCTCCTTCTTTGGAGGTCTTTAAACAGAGGCTGGATGGCTGTTCTCAGGGAAGCTTAGTTTTTAAGTTCCTGGACTGGATGGCTCTTATGGTCTCGTCAAACTCTATGATTCTATGAGACAGCTAGCTAATGAGGCTACGACAAAGAAGGGTATTAAGCAGTACTGTGTTCTGGCCCCCTTATTATTTAATTTATCCATCAAATTGCTGGTTAAAACATGAAATGGTAAAAATTTTCATTCTTCTCAACTTGTTCACCATCCAATTTTAATTTTTCTTTAAGTGGACAATGTTATTCTGTTATCTTTGGGGCTGCACAGATGGGCAAATAAAGGTGCTTTCAGGCTGACTTGGAGGCATAGCATTTAGACAACACACACCCCAAAGCTGGCATGAAAGCGCCCTCTAGGTGCCATATGCCAGGAAAAGCTGCTCCAAAAAGAAGCAGCTTTTTCCTGTTCTTCCAGAAAGATGCGCACCTTCACATATGCATATGTTTGCAGCAACATCGGTGTGTCAGAAAAAGGGCGCTGGGGATTTAAAATGGCCATATAAATGCACCACCGCACGCTTTAATTTAAAGCACCCTATGCTTCCAGGTATGGATGCACCACTGCACGTGCATTTTAATATTAGAACACTAACTCTAACCCTAACCCTAATTTTAACCCTAACCCTAATTGTAACCCTATGCATGTACCCTAACAACAGTTCTCTATTATGAACTGTTCTCTATTTTGTCGCATGTACACTTACTGTCAGCATGCACAGTAGTTTGCATGAAAGAGGCGTTTGTGACCTCTTCTGCACAAAGGTGCAGGGGTGCATAAGACCTGTACACCACCTCCTAGCATGATGGGGGGGGGCTCCTGGAATAACGTTGGTCTGTGTGTCCTGTTGACGATGTCCTTTGCATGACCACCAGATACATGTATCCAGTCTGTCCACACAAACCTCCCTTGCATGTACCTCTCCCCTCCACCCTGATCTGTGTGGGACATGTTTTGTGGAAAATGATGGAATAGGTGTCTTTTCAGTTGACAAACTCGTTCCTCCTCCCTAAGGGCCCTGAAGTGGACAGCTGTGGAGGTCTGCAGCGACCAAAGGTGCACTGGCAAAATGGCGCTGGAATGTGTGTGGGGGTCCAGCTTAAAAGCGAAACTTTCCCTTTATCTCTTTGACACAATGTAACATCCAGTAGCAACAGTTTCACCTTCCCACTCTGGCGCATGCACACTGTGAAAATTAGGGTTAGGGCTAGGGTTCTGAGGCAGATGCACCTGTGGCAGTTCACCCACACCTGAACCCTAAAAATGTTTTAATTTGAAGCTTTTTTCAATGGGTGCATGCTCCCCAGGGGCAGCTCTAAATGCGGCGCACCTGTACACGTGCATTTACACCAGCGTCTTTTGTTCTCGGGTGCCCTTATTTCCGCCATACCTCCGTCGCTGCATCCCGACGTACCTTGGAAGGTGTACATGTTTTCAGAAGGAGTGGAAAAAAGCAGCTCCTTTTTGAAGCGCACTTTCACAGGAAGAGGCAAGTATGGGGCGCTTTTTCGGAGTGCGTCATATAAAGACCATGCCTTCAGGTCAACCTCAAAACAACCCTTTTAGCCTGTCTGCATACCTCCTTAGTCTCAAAGGAGCTACAAGATCTCTCTACATACTGATTCCACAGACTAACACGGCTATATCTTTGAAGAAAAGTCAAGAACAATTCATTCCCCCAGCACCTCTCCATCAAAGGCAAAAGGGATTCTTACCCAGAGAGATCTCCTTCCGACCATCCTCCATCCCTTCCTTGTAGGGAGCCCTCTGGCCTGGATCCAGATCTCACTCCCTTTTGGGGAAATTACATAGCTACCTCCTCAACATAGACCTGGACCTGAAAAAGAGGAAAAAACCAAAACTTCTGGAATGACTACTGTAATCCAGGGGTAGGCAACCTTTCCACTTTAAGGGCCGAGGGACTTCAGCTCCCAGAAGCCTCAGCCATGTTGGCCAATAGTCCCATGTTGGCCAATAGCTCCTGGGATTCTGGGAGCTGAAGTCCCTTGGCCCTTAAAGGGGAAAGGTTGCCTACCCCTGACTGTAATCCAGAGCTCCAAGGTCTTCAGGAGAGGCCTTTCTCTTTGCCTCAGAGCAAATGAGGGGGAGCAGGAGAAAGTTAAGTAAATTCACAGACACCCCCCAAACACACAACACACAAAGCATATTTGCCAGTTGCAGCAACAAATGGAGCAGGGGTAGGCAACCTTTCCCCTTTAAGGGCCGAGGTACTTCAGCTCCCAGAATCCCAGGAGCTATTGGCCAACATGGGACTATTGGCCAACATGAATGAGGCTTCTGGGAGCTGAAGTCCCTCGGCCCTTAAAGGGGAAAGGTTGCCTACCCCTGAAATGGAGTAAGCCTTGCAAATTTTATCACTTAGGAATAGGATAAGGAACATTTAATTTAGTCTATTTGTTTCTAGCAGATGGTGGATGCGAGGAAGACTGGAAGGTGAGTCCTGGTATCACAGCATCTGGAGCGAGGAAGAAGCCAAGTAAGTTCATAGACACACCCCACCAGGCAAATAAATAAATACATGCATTAAGCCTTGTACATTGTAACAAACTTCTGCTCTCTTAGCTGAGCTGGAGATCTGCACAGAGCCCTTTCCCCTTCCCTGGAGATGAACCCCAAAACTGGAGAACAGGCACTCTTATTTCCCTCCTGGAGATGACCCATGGCAATTGAAGGCTCAGGGCCAAGCCTTGACATCTGGCAACGATATGCTCTATGGATATAGCATATGCACTGAAGGACCTAGAGATTCCTAGAGAACACTCTACTAGGCATTTGTAGCTCCTCCAGCACAATTCTGTGGTCAATATCTAGCAGATGTTGACCACAGAGTTGCACTGGAGGACCAAGAGCGGTGTTCTCTCAGGAAAAAACATAGGGGGGGGGTTTCTAACATGATTTGGAGGACATGGGGAGTTGAGGTGGTGACCTCCCAGCCTTTCAGGACTTTGAGGACATGCGGAGTTGAGGTGCTGCCCTCCAAGCCTTGCAGAACTTGGAGGACATGGGGACTTGAGGTGCTGCCCTCCCAGCCTTGCAGGACTTGGAGGACATGGGGAGTTGAGGTGCTGCCCTCCCAGCCTTGAAGGACTTGGAGGGAGGGGGCTTTTTGAAATTCCTCCTGGACAGGAGGAGGTTGAAATGGAGGACAGGTCCTGGAGAAGGAGGCCATCGGGTCCCCCTGGACCTCTCCTTGGAGCTGGGGGTCTCTGCGCCTGCCTCCGATCTCTCTTTGTGCAGGGAGCCTCTGGGGGGGATACCCTCCTGCCAATCCTCTGCCCTAGTTCCTCTCCTCCAGTACCATGTGATTGAGACCCAAATGTCTTTCACATTTGTTGAACACGCTTGCAAAGTGATTCTTTTCAAAAGAACCACCAGAAGATCTGTCTTCAGAAAGAGCAATTCCTTTACATTTGCCGCGATTCAGACAGAATGAAGTCAGGTCTGAAATTGTTTCCAGCCTGAATGAGACACATCTAAACCGATCAGCAAATTGGTTCAAATCTTTGTGGGAATGAGCCCCTAGGGAAAACATTTCTCTAGGCCCTTGTAAGTCCTCCGGCACGATCTATGGTCACCTTCCAGCAGATAAATAAAACACCAGCCCATGCCAAAAGTATACAATCACACACAGAGACAGAGGAGAAGGAAGGAAGAAGTGCTACAACTATCAGACTAGTCCATCGGATGGTTGAAACCAATTCTCTAGACAGAACTGCCAAACCCAAGGCCATGCCATATAAAGCCAACTGGCAGATGCTTGTCACCTCAATAGACAACATTAAGAAACCATTGCAAACTCACCTGACTTCATGGTGAGCTCCTCAGCCCAGAAGGAGGAGGGGGGAAGAGGAGCAGGGGTGTCCCAATCCCCCCAATTCCCGCCCCCCTCTAAAGGCCCCTCTTTTCCAGGCTGGCCAGGATTCAAGGGATGTCATATTGAGGAGGGAGCTAGCTTGTTTTCTGCTGCTCCAGAGACTAGGACCCGGAACAATGGATGCAAGTTCCAGGAGGAGAGATTCTACCTCAACATTGGGAGGAATTTCCTGACAGTAAGGGCTGTTCGACCAACAGTGGAACACACTCCCTCGGAGTGTAGTGGAGTCTCCTTCCTTGGAGGTCTCTAAACAGAGGCTCGATGACCATCTGTCAGGGATGCTTTGATTGGGAGTTCCTGCGTGGCAGGGGGTTGGACTGGATGGTCCTTGTGATCTCTTCCAACTCTATGATTCTATGATTCCCCCCTCCACTTTTGGGACTTTTCAGGGGAAGAGCCTGGATGCCCCCAGGGAGGGGAGGAGGAGGGCTGGAGGGTCTCCCGGGGGTCTTCCTTTGGGGAGCTCAGGACACCCCATGTGGAATCCGCCTGGGGCACTCTTTGCCTATAATAAATACATATGTACCTCTAAGCGTGAATGTCTGAATGGGGGGGACACACCCCACCCAAGGATATTTGTTTTGTCTCCAGCAACTTCAACTGTAGCCACGTTCAGTTACTAGTAAATATGGAATTGCTGGGATTGTTTACAGACACACTAGAGAGCAAAGATGAAGATCTTCTTTTCCTTTCTAAGGAAATCTCTTCTTTTACCTACACTCATCCTTCCACAATTGTGGTTTTGACTTTTGTGGATTTGATTATTCATGGATTTTATTCCCTCTAGGACTCTTCAAGTCCTCCAGTGCAACTCTATTGTCAACTTTAACCAAAAGTCACACTGAAGGATGTAGAGATTCCTAGAGAGAACACTCCACTACACGTAGTTCCCCCTGTGCAATTCTATGGTCAATATCTGGCAGATGTCGACCACAGGGTTGCACTGGAGGACCAGAGATTCCTAGAGAGAACACTCTACTACAGGGGTAGGCAAGGCAACCTTTCCTCTTTAAGGGCCGAGGGACTTCAGCTCCCAGAATCCCAGGAGCTATTGGCCAACATGGGACTATTGGCCAACATGGTTGAGGCTTCTGGGAGCTGAAGTCCCTCGGCCCTTAAAGGGGAAAGGTTGCCTACCCCTGCTCTACTAGGCCTTTGTAGCTCCTCCTGTGGAATTCTATGGTAAATGTCTGGCAGATGACCACAGAGTTGCACTGGAGGACCTAGAGATTCCTAGAGAGTATACTCCACCTAGGCATTTGTAGCTCCTCCAGTGCAATTCTATGTTCAATGTCTGGCAGATGTCAACCACAGAGTTGCACTGGAAGACCAGAAATTCCTAGAGAGAACACGCAACCTAGGCATTTGTAGCTCCTCCAGTCCAATTCTATGGTCAACTTTAACCAAAAGTCGCATTGAAGGATGTAGAGATTCCTAGAGAGAACACTCCACTAGGCCTTTGTGGCTCCTCCAGTGCAATTCTATGGTCAATGTCTGGTAAATGTTGACCACAGAGTTGCACTGGAAGACCAGAGATTCCTAGAGAGAACACTCCACCTAGGCATTTGTAGCTCCTCCAGTGCAATTCTATGGTCAACTTTAACCAAAAGTCGCACTGAAGGATGTAGAGATTCCTAGAGAGAACACTCCACTAGGCCTTTGTAGCTCCTCCAGTGCAATTCTATGGTCGTTGTCGGGCAGATGTCAACCACAGAGTTGCACTGGAAGACCAGAGATTCCTAGAGAGAACACTCCACCTAGGCATTTGTAGCTCCTCCAGCGCAATTCTATGGTCAACTTTAACCAAAAGTCGCATTGAAGGATGTAGAGCAGGGGTAGGCAACCTTTTTGAGCCGGGGCCCGGGTTGCTGTCCCTCAGACAATTGAGGGGCCAAAGCACCAAAAATAAATAAGTAAATAAATAAATAAAAATTAAAAAAATTAAAAAAATTAAAATTTTAAAAAATATGCATGCACACTCTCTCAGCCCCAGAAAAGCCATGGCAAAACCCCTGTGGAGATTTTGCCAAGAAAACCCCAAGAACAAGTAATAACAACAATAATCAATATTATCATGACGGGCGGTGGCGAAGGCGGTGGTGGGAGGTGGCGGCGGCGGCGGCGGCAGGACTGGCCTGGGGCTGGTCCAAAGGCCTCGGGGGGGCCGCATCCGGCCCCCCAGGCCTTAGGTTGCCTACCCCTGATGTAGAGATTCCTAGACAGAACACTCCACTAGGCCTTTGTAGCTCCTCCTGTGCAAGTCTATGGTCGTTGTCTGGCAGATGTTGACCACAGAGTTGCCCTGAAGAACCTAGAGATTCCTAGAGAGAACACTCCACTGGGTCTTTGTAGCAACTCCAGCACAATTTTATGGTCAATGTCTGGTAGATGTTGACCACAGAGTTGCACTGGAAGACCAGAAATTCCTAGAGAGAACACTCCACCTAGGCATTTGTAGCTCCTCCAGCGCAATTCTATGGTCAACTTTAACCAAAAGTCACACTGAAGGATCAAGAGATACCTAGAGAGAGCACTCCACTAGGCCTTTGTAGCTCCTTCAATGCAATTCTATGATCAATGTTGGCAGATGATGACCATAGAGATGCACTGAAGGACCTAGAGATTCATAGAGAGGCATTCTCTCAGGTAAAAACATAAGTATTGTTATTTGCGTTTTTCTACATGGGAGGGGGGGGGAGTCCTGTGCCCCTAATCCCAAGAAATGCGGAGGGACCAGTGTACAGTATTTGCTTTCTCTGGGTAGCCAAATCCAGCTCATCCCATTGAATTATCCAAAGATGCAGAAAGAGGGGGAAATATCCCAAAAGGGAGTGAAGATGTGAATGAGTGGAGGCATTGACTGTTTAAGTCAGGGGTAGGCAACCTTTCCCCTTTAAGAGCCAAGGGACTTCAGCTCCCAGAATCCCAGGAGCTATTGGCCAACACGGGACTATTGGCCAACATGGCTGAGCTTCTGGGAGCTGAAGTCCCTCGGCCCTTAAAGGGGAAAGGTTGCCTACTCCTGGGTTAAGTGTATGGAGGCAAGTGCTGGCGGTGAGCAGTAATGGAGGAGGACTGTTTCTGCGCCTGTCCCAGCTGAGCCTAATCTTTCCAGCACAGGGAGGCAAAGAATGGGCTCCTGCCCACAAGGCTGAGGGATTCCCTTAGGGGGGTTGCAGACTGCCAGAAATAGTGCAAATGGAGTCCACTTTAAGGGTTAGGGTTAGTGCTAGGGAATCATGGGAATTGGTGTTTTTTTCTGAGACATTGAGCCTTCTCTGTCAGAGAGCTCTGGTGCCACAATAAACTACACTTCCCAGGATTCCCTAACCCTAACCCTAACCCTAAAAGTGGACTCGATTTGCACTATTTCTGGCAGTCTGCAACCCCCCCTTAGTTCTCTAAGGGGTGAGAGAATCCGGTTTCCTAGAGAGGCAGGGGCGGTTCCATCTTGAGATGGGGAAATCCGGTGTCCAGAAGGAGAGAGGATCATAGAATCATAGAGTTGGAAGAGACCACAAGGACCTGAAGGGAGGCAGGCGGGAGACCAGGAGGAGAAGGTAAAATGTCGGCAGGGAAGCATGGGGGGGGGGGGTTCCCCTTCATTGTCCTTTGGGAGCAAGAGGAGAAGCCCCCCCCCCTTGTGTCTCCTTGAAACCGGGAGGAAGGCGGGATAATAATAATGATAATGTCCCAGCTAGAGGGGGGGTCCTGGTTCCTTACTCCTCCTTTGGGAAGAATAGAGATCCCCCAGACTCCCCCTTTCTCCTCCAGGTAAAGCTTTCCCTAAAAATGGTTGGCGCGGGGGGGGGGGGGAGAGACGCTCCAAATGGGGTCCCTAGAGCAGAAAAGGGGCTCCCTGGGATCTGCTGGGGGGGGGAGGAGGAGGTAAAATGGCGGCAGTGGGGGGGGGGTTGGGGGGAAAGGGAGGGGGCCTTCGTTGTCCTTTAGGGAGAGGAGGAGAGGCCTCCCTTGGGCCCAGAGGGGAAGGGAATGGGGGGGTCTGGTTCTTTGCTCCCCCTTTGGGAAGATGGGAGACCTCCTCCTCTCCCTCCCCCCCAAAAAGGCCCCCCTGGGAGGGGGGAGGAGGAGGAGAGGACCCCCCAAAATGGTGTCCCTGGAGCAGAAGAGAGAGAGGGGGGGCTCCTTGGGCTCAGAGGACCCAGTGGGTCCCTTTTGTGGGGGGGGCTGTCTTTGGGGAAGAAGAAGGGGCTGAAGCTCCTGAGGGGGCTTCTCTTGGCCTTCAGGGGCTCCAGTCTGGAAGAAGGAAGGAAGGAAGGAAAAGAGACTCCCTTTGCTTTCATTGTGTGTTTTGGGGGCTGGTGGGGGGGGTAATGAACCCAAGGGGACTCTTCTTTGCCTTCAGGAGCTCAAGTCTGGAGGCAGAAGATGGAGGGAAGGATGGAGGGGGGGTCCTCTCCCTCAACACAATCCTTACAAGGGGAGATATTAGAGAATATTAATGGGGAAATCTTTGCCTTCAGGAGTTGAAGTCTGGAGGCAGAAGATGGAGAGGAGGAAGGAAAAGAAAGAGAGATACTAAAACAAATGACAGTATATTTGCCCATAGGGGAACATTGCAGAATACTTGCCTATAGACGAATATTGGGAATTACTTGCCCATGGGGATACATTTGGGAATAGTTGCCCATAAGGATACTTTAGGGAATATTTGTCTGTAGGGAATTACTGGGAATTATTTGCCCATAGGGAAACATTGAAGAATACTTGCCCATAGATAATCATTGGGGAGTACTTGCCCTTAGGGAAACATAGGCAACATCTCTAATATTTCCCTATGGGCAAGCATTCTGCAATGTTTCCCCATGGGCAAGTACTGTCACTCCTTTTACTTAGACTGTGTCTTGTGTTGTGTGTATTGACGGGAGGGGGTTAGGTAATGATCCCAAGGGAGCTCCTCTTTGCCTTCAGGGGTTTAAATCTGGAGGCAGAAGATGAAGGGAAGGCTGGAGGGGGGTCCTCTCACTCCCTCAACACAATCCTTACAGGGAGAGATATCCAGACCTTTCACCGTTTTGGTCACCTTCCTCTGGACATGCTCCAGCTTGTCAAGCCAGGTGTCACCCATCCTATTTCTTCCTATTTTTTTCTACCTTGTATTTCTCCCCAATGAAATTCTTATTATTAGTTATGACCCAGCTCTCTAATCTATTAAGGTCATCTTGAATTCTCATCCTGTCTTCTGGGATACTAACTATCCCTCCTTTGGTGTCATCTGCAAATTTGATAAACATGCCCTCTGTTCTTTCATCCAAGTTGTTGATAAAGATGTTGAATAGCACTGGGCCCAGGAAAGAACCAAGTAGCACTCCACTGGTCACTTCCCTCCAAAATGAAGAGGTGCCATTGCTGAGCACTCTTTGGATTCAGCTAGTCAACCAGCTACAAATCCCCCTCCTAACTGCATTGTCCCTCCACATTCGCTTGGGTTAGGGGCACAGGACTCTCGTGAATGTGGAAAAACCAGAAATAACAAAAAACCTCTCTAGGTCTTCCAGTGCAACTCTGTGGTCAACATCTGCTAGATATTGACCACAGAATTATGCTGGAGGAGCTACAAAGGCCTAGTGGAGTATTCTTTCTATGAATCTCTAGGTCCTCCAGTGCAACTCTGTGGTCAACATCTGCTAGCTGTTGATTACAGAATTATGCTAGAGGAGGAATCTCTAGGTCCTTCACTGCAACTTTTGGTTAAAGTTGACAATAGAATTGCACTGGAGGACCTATATATTCCTAGAGAGAGCATACTAATACAATCTGTGAATAATCAAATCTGCAATAGTCAAATCCACAAATGTGGAGGAACTGCTGTACTAGCACTTTTGCAAGAATATCATGGGGAACCTTGTCAAAGGCCTTACTGAAATTAAGATATGCTATATCCATAGAGCATATAGTTGCTAGATGTCAAGGCTTGGCCCTGAGCCTTCAGTTGCCATGGGTCATCTCCAGGAGGGAAATAGGAGTGCCTGTTCTCCAGTTTTGGGGTTCATCTCCAGGGAAGAGGAAAGGGCTCTGTACAAATCTCTAGCTCAGCTGGGAGAGCAGAAGTTTGTTACAATGTACAAGGCTTAATGCATTTGTTTATTTATTTTTGCTGGAACAGGCAAAGCAGGAGGGAATCTATGAACTTACTTGGCTTCCTCCTCCCTCCAGATGCTGTGATACCAGGACTCACCCTCCAGTCTTCCTCGCATCCACCATCTGCTAGAAACAAACGGGCTAAATTAAATGTTCCTTATTCTGTTCCTCTAAGTGATAAAACTTGCAAGGCTTAATTCATTTGTTGCTGCAACTGGCAAATATGCTTTGTGTGTTGTGTGTTGTGGGGGTGTCTGTGAATTTACTTAGCTTTCTCCTGCTCCCCCTCAGTTGCTCTGAGGCAGAGAGAAAGGCCTCTCCTGAAGACCTTGTAGCTCTGGAGGAGGGATTACAGTAGTCATTCCAGAAGTTTTGGTTTTCTCCTCTTTTTCAGCTCCAGGTCTACGCTGAGGAGGTAGCTATATAATTTCCCCAAAAGGAAGTGAGATCTCCTGGATCCAGGCCAGAGGGCTCCCTGCAAGGAAGGGATGGAGGATGGTGGGAAGGAGACCTATCTGGGTAAGGATCCCTTTTGCCTTTGTTGGAGAAGTGCTGGGGGAATGAATTCATGTTATTGGCATTTTTTATTCAACTATTGGGATGCAGGCAGAGAAATGGGATGCCAGGCCATGCTCCTTGGGTCATACTGTGCCAAAACAGAGCTTGTCTGAAGCTAATTTTAAAATATAAAACACTGTTTTCCCCTGTTTTAAGCTTGCAGAGTTATAACAGATGCAAGTGCAGTGCCTTTGTCCCCTCCTCCTCCACCTCCTCCTTTTTCTGAATCCCCATTGTCTCCAACAGCAGAGGGAGTTTGAAACAACACATTTTGCCACATAATCTTGGGAATTTAAATATTTCTCCCTACCCTATCTATGAGTCAAAGAAAAAGTTGTTGGGGAGTAATGCCCTGAATATTTATCTGCCTGATGTGAACATGAGTTTCAAAGTGTAGCAATATTTTGTTTTTTGGTTTTTTTAAAAAAAATTCTCTGGCAGAAAAACCCAGAACATGCACGCCTCACCTACAGCCTCAGATAAGACAGGTGTGTCATTCATTCAATCAGTCATTTACGGTCATAAAACAAATATAAAAATAAAATAATAACGCAGAAACAAATACAGCTAAAATTCATAAAACCTGCACTAAAAACAAATTTCTAAGTTTCTATCTAATACACAGAAATTAAAGGTTAAGGAACATGAAATGTTACAAATTTCATCTGTAGGTTGTATTTACATTTAAATATACAACTAAGATTTATGTATCATAATTTCCCCCTAATATTTCTTATGTATTCTCATATGTCCCATATATGCTGCCTCAAAGCTGATTTAACCCTCATATATCCAATTTGTAATAAATCAATTTGTAAGAAACTACTTAATAATTTTTGGTTTACCATCTATTTCCAAGAAGAGAGATAATTATCAACAATTGTCAACTGAGCTAACCCATATGATATAAACATAAATTTCAACCAACAATTACACCTAAGAATTCAAACTATATCCTTAATAGAAATTAGAATCATAGAATTATAGAGTTGGAAGAGGCCACGAGTGCCATCCAGTCCAACCCCCTGCCATGCAGGAACTCCCAATTAAAGCATCTCCGACAGATGGCCATCCAGCCTCTGCTTAAAGACCTCCAAGGAAGGAGACTCCACTACACTCCGAGGGAGTGTGTTCCACTGTCGAACAGCCCTTACTGTCAGGAAGTTCCTCCTAATGTGGAGGTGGAATCTCTTTTCCTGGAGCTTGCAGCCATTGTTCCAGGTCCTAGTCTCTGGAGCAGCAGAAAACAAGCTTGTTCCCTCATCAATATGACATCCCTTCAAATATTTAAACAAGGGTATCATATCACCTCTTAACCTTCTCTTCTCCAGGCTAAACATCCCCAGCTCCCTAAGTCGTTCCTCATAGGGCTTGGTTTCCAGACCCTTCACCATTTTAGTTGCCCTCCTTTAGACACGCTCCAGTTTCTCCACATCCTTTTTGAATAGTGGTGCCCAGAACTGGACACATTATTCCAGGTGAGGCCTGAGCAAAGCAGAATAGAGTGGCACTATGACTTCTCTTGATCTAGACACTATACTTCTATTGATGCAGCCTAAAATTGCATTGGCCTTTTTAGCTGCTGCATCACACTGTTGACTCATGTTCAACTTGTGGTCCATCTGGATTCCTAAATCCCTTTCACGCGTAGTCTCATTCAGCCAGGTGTCCCTCATCGTATATCTGTGCTTTTCGTTTTTGCACCCTAAGTGCAGTACTTTACATTTCTCCATGTTGAATTTCATTTTGTTAGCTTTGGAACAGCTTTCTTGTCTGTTCAAGTCATTTTGAATTTAGATCCTGTCTTCTGGGGTATTAGCTACTCCTCCCAATTTGGTGTCGTCTGCAAATTTGATAACTATGCCCCCAATACTGTCATCCAAGTCATTGATAAAGATGTTGAATAGCACTGGGCCCAGGACGAGAGCCCTGTGGCACCCCACTGGTCACTTCTTTCCAGGTTGAAAAGGAGCCATTGTTGAGCATCCTTTGGGTTTGGCCAGTCAACCAATTACAAATCCATGTAACAGTTACTTTGTCTAGCCCACATTTTACCAGCTTGTTTGCAAGACTGCCATGGGGAACCTTGTCAAAGGCCTTACTGAAATCAAGATATACTATATCTACAGCATTCCCTTCATCTACCAAGCTGGTAATTTTATCCAAAAAAGAGATCAGATTTGTCTGGCATGACTTGTTCCTCTGAAACCCATGTTGATTTTTGTGATTATGGAATTACCTGTAATTAGGCCCACCCCAAGTCATATACCTGCATTAGAAACACAGCATGAGACTGTAAAAATACTTCTCAAATGTTTCATTGGAATGACCTCAAAATATTATAGTTTTGATTGGCACACATTTGAGTACCCATGTAATAAAATAGAAATAGCTTTAGCTGGTAAAACCTGTATTGCATCAGAGATAAATTGCCCTCCTTGTAAAGTAAAGAATAATCTGCAGTGCAAATATTCTCCTTTGTGCACTTACCTTTCCTGGGTTTTCCTGCAGTTTCCATGAATAAGAAGAGTGGAATACTACTCCCAAGTATTTATAGGTAGTAACTTGTTCAGTGGATACACAGTTTGCCAATTGTATTAATCTTTTTTCAGGGGGAAAAACAACCTTTGGCTCATTACAGTTAATAATTTAAGAGCTTCTTCATGTTTCCTGCTAGAGAGGAGGAGGAGGTGAGCAGTTCCTGGGCTGCCATTTTAAGGGGGCGAGTTTTGAACTTTTAAAAACTCTTGGGGAGAGTGTGCTGTTACTGAGGGGGTGGAGCTTCTGTGAGTCACTAGGGGGTGGAGGTAGCAGTCTAGCTCTATACAACTTGTGTTCCAAAGTGGCGCCCGGAATCGGCATGCGCGTGCGATGCCGGCCGCCATTTTGGATCACAAAATGGCGTCATGCAGCAGCGGCGGAGGCAGGATCGGACGCGGGCCTATGGAAAGGCCTCGATGGGCCATAGTTTGGGGACCCCTGCACTAGGGGGTGGAGGTAGCAGTCTAGCTCTATACAACTCCTTTCATTGCCTTCTAGACACTTCTAGGCAAGTTCCTGTTAGGGAGGAGGAAGAGATTACCAATTCCTGGGCAGCCATTTTAAGGGGTGAGATTTGAATTTTTAAAAACTCTTGGGGAGCATGTGTTGCTGAGGAGATGGAGCTTCTTTGAGTCACACTTGTGACTCAAAAGGAGGTGTATGTAACAGTCTAGCTCTGTACAACTCCTCCCAGAGCCTTCTAGACACTTCTAGGCAAGTTCCTGCTAGGGAGGAGGAGGAGGAGGTGAGCAGTTCCTGGGCAGCCATTTTAAGGGGGTGAGTTTCAAACTTTTAAAAACTCTTGTGGAGAGTGTGTTGTTGCTGAGGGGGTGGAGCTTCTGTGAGTCACACATGTGAGTCACTAGGGCGTGTAGGTAGCAGTCTAGCTCTATACAGTGCCTCTCAGAGCCTTCTAGGCAAGTTCCTGCTAGGGAGGAGGAGGAGGAGGAGGAGGAGGAGGAGGAGGAGGAGGAGGAGAAGAGCCTTTCAAGAACAGATGACTGCACACTCAGAAAAGTGAAATATAGTAGTGATGGGTGACTATATGACACAGCAAGATCTCTTTTTTTGATAAAATTACCAGCTTGGTAGATGAAGGGAATGCTGTGGATATACTATATCTTGTTTCAGTGAGGTCTTTGACAAGGTTCCCCATGGCATTCTTGCAAACAAGCTGGTAAAATGTGGCCTAGACAAAATAACTGTTACATGTATTTGTAATTGGTTGACTTTTCAACCTGGAAAGAAGTGACCAGTGGAGTGCCACAGGGCTCTGTCCTGGGCCCAGTGCTATTCAACATCTTTATCAATGACTTGGATGACAGTATTGGGGCATAGTTATCAAATTTGCAGATGATACCAAATAAGGAGGAGTAGCTAATACCCCAGAAGACAGGATCAAAATTCAAAATGACTTGAACAGACAAGAAAGCTGGGCCAAAGCTAACAAAATTAAATTCAACAGGGAGAAATGTAAGGTACTGCACTTAGGGCGGAAAAACGAAAAGCACAGATATACGATGAGGGACACCTGGCTGAATGAGACTACGTGTGAAAGGGATCTAGGAGTCCAGGTAGACCACAAGTTGAACATGAGTCAACAGTGTGATGCAGCAGCTAAAAAGGCCAATGCAATTTTAGGCTGAATCAATAGAAGTATAGTGTCTGGATCAAGAGAAGTAATAGTGCCACTCTATTCTGCTTTGGTCGGGCCTCACCTGGAATAATGTGTCCAGTTCTGGGCAACACAATTCAAAAAGGATGTGGAGAAACTGGAGCGTGTCCAAAGGAGGGCAACTAAAATGGTGAAGGGTCTGGAAACCAAGCCCTATGAGGAATGATTTAGGGAGCTGGGGATGTTCAGCTTGGAGAAGAGAAGATTAAGAGGTGATATGATAGCCTTGTTTAAATATTTAAAGGGATATCATATTGAGGAGGAAACAAGCTTGTTTTCTGCTGCTCCAGAAACTAGGACCCAGAACAATGGGTGCAAGCTCCGGGAAAAGAGATTCCACCTCAACATTAGGAGGAACTTCCTGACAACTAAGGGCTGTTCGACAGTGGAACACATTCCCTCAGAGTGTGGTCGAGTCTCCTTCCTTGGAGGAACAATGGATGCAAACTACAGAAAAAGAAATTCAAGAGCTGTTGGACAGTGGAACACACTGCCTAGGAGAATGATGGAGCCTCCTCCTTTGGAGGTCTTTAAACTGAGTCTGGATGGCCATCTGTTGTGATACTTTGAGTTCCTGCAGGGCAGGGGGTTAGACTGGATGGCCCTTTAGGTCTCTTCCAACTGTATGATTCTGTGGTCTTCAATGATTACTTTCTACTGTTTTTTTCCCCCTTTCTGGTGGGCAATTTATAAAAGGCACCAGATCACATAATGGTTTAGCAGTAAGTCATAGAATCATAGAGGTGACAAAATCATCCAGGTGACAGCCACAAATATTTCAATCCTTTAAGCTTGTGGGAAATGTCTGCCTGCCTCTAGTAGTTCTGGTTCCTGATTGGCATAACTGCCAACCAGAGAACTCAGCCCCCATTGCAAAATAACCAGACTTGGATATAAGTTTCCAGTTCAGTGATTAGGTTGGAACTACGCAAACCCGGCCCCAATGTAATATTAAAACCCCAAAAGTCCCTCCCTCCAAATTGGCGCACAAAACTACCTGCCTTTGCAGACTGCCAGAAATAGTGCAATTTGAGTCCACTTTAACTGCCCTGACTCAGTGCTAGGGAATCATGGAACTGTAGTTTATTGTGGCACCAGAGCTCTCTGACAGAGAAGGCTCAATGTCTCAGAAAAAAAATACAGTTCCCATGATTCTCTAGCACTGAGCCAGGGAGGTTAACGTAGACTCAATTTGCACTATTTCTAGCAGCCTGCAAAGGCATTGCCATAACATTCCCAGCTCTTAACAATTTCATATCACACACACACACACACACACACGCTAGCGCTACCAGGCTAGAAGATTGCAAAGGAAAAATACCCCCACACATTCCATTCCCCAACACAATCAGACTGAACCAGGCACTCAAGGCCATGAAAGTGCTAATAGGCTTGACTGTCTATTTCACTGCATTCTAATGCATCTATAACTATCCTAACAAAATATAATTATAACCTATAACCAGACATTCATCCTGCCAAAACCAATCATGGATTCTGACAAATTTGCACACTCGACCTGGTTATCAAGGCACTTATAAGTACCCCAAAATATCCCCTCATCAGTTAGAAGGGCCAGATTCAGTGATGAGTCAATCTGATGGGTACAGAGAGTCAGTTGTTCAAAACTTTGATGGTGTTTTTTTCAAGCCAGGATTGATTTCATGGGGTTGTTTATCCATATTGGTGACCAATGGGGATATCTACAAACAACTTCCCAACTCTTATTTTTTTAATGTATGACCATACAATCTTCAATGCAGGCTTGCTTACTATTAAGGTTTATTATAAGTAAGAATGGAATGTACAGGTCAAATGACGTTGTAATCTTTTCCACCAACCTTTTAAGCTTGGCTTGGTTTAGAAGGATTGGATTTGTTGTCCTTTGCACATGAAAGACCAGGTCATAAATTGACCTAGTCCTGATCTTGGGCCACCATTGTTTCTCTTATCTGATCAAGGACTCTTTGCCTGGAAACAGACAAAAAGAATTCACACCAGGCAATGAGCTTTTTTGAGCACAGCTAGTCTTTTCTTCTAGCCTTGCTACAGCTGCGGCTTCTCCCCCAGTTCTTACAATCTTACTGAAATGAATTCTACTGTTTTACCACCAGGAAAAGAAAAGGTTAAATATCTCTGTCTAGTGAAGTTAAGGGGGCAGTTAATCTAAGTACAGTCCACCTTCCGTATCCGCAGACTTGTCATCTGTGAATTTCAGCATCCGCGGATGGCAAGCCCACCAGGGGGGGTGGCAGAGGAGGAGGAAGAGAGAAGAGCCGTGGCAGCAGCAATAGGAGAAGAGGAGGGAGAGTGGAACAGAAGGAGGAAGAGGTGGGAAAGAGGAGGAAGATTAGGTCACTAGCCCCCTGCCACCTGCCATGGTGAGAGCAGCGAGGCTAGCTTCGTGGGGATGGGGGCAAAGTCCCATTGTCTCCAGCCATGCTACAATTGAGTACTATGGGACTTGAGTATCTGTGGATTTTGGTATTTGCGGGGGGGGGGAGCGGACCGGATCCCCTGAGGATACCGAGGGCCCACTATAGATGTTATTGGATGTGCTAGTAGTGTGCTCCAAAGGGAACATAGATTTCACCATGGAATATTAAGGGGAAAGGGAGATAAAGAAGGACTTGCTACTAAAGAGATCTTCCTCTTTTTCCTCAAGCAGATAATGAGCAGGAGAATGAGACCTACCAGGAGCCAGCTGTGGCATCATGGGAAATAATGAAACTTGTCATGGGAAAAGAGGAATTTGGAAATCGAAGGGGACCAAAAAGGCAGAAAGAAAACCAAACAAGGAAGAAGGACTCCTTTGCTTTTCTGGGTGCTCATCTTCATAAACCTCTGGATTCACAATTGAAACAGCTACTGTGTCCTGTCTGTGGAAGAATATTCAAATATAAATCAGAATACAACATACACTTCAGAGTCCATACAGGAGAAAAGCCCTACAAATGCATGCAATGTGGAAAGCGCGTCTCTCTTTGTCACAATTTACTTTCACATCAAAGAACTCACACAGGGGAGAAACCCTATAAATGCATGGAATGTGGGAAGAGCTTCAGTCAGAGTGCCCATCTACATTCGCATCAAAAAACCCACACAGGAGAGAAACCCTATAAATGCATAGAATGTGGGAAGAGCTTCAGTCAGAGTGCACATCTACGCTCACATTACAGAATCCACACAGGGGAGAAACCATATAAATGCATGGAATGTGGAAAGAGCTTCAGTAAGAAGGGAAATCTACGTTTACATCAAAGAACCCACACAGGAGAGAAATCATATAAATGCACAGAATGTGGAAAGAACTTCTCTCATAGTCACAATTTACGTTCACATCAAAGAATTCACACAGGAGAGAAACCATATAAATGCATGGAATGTGGAAAGAGCTTCAGTCAGAGTGCACATCTACGTTCACATCACAGGATTCATACAGGGGAGAAACTATATAAATGCATGGAATGTGGAAAGAGCTTCAGTCAGAGTGCACATCTACGCTCACATCACAGAATTCATACAGGGGAGAAACCATATGAGTGCATGGAATGTGGAAAGAGCTTCCATCGGCTTGGAAGCCTTCATTCACATCAGAGAATCCACTCAGGGCAGAAACCATATAAATGCATAGAATGTGGAAAGAGCTTTTCTCATAGCCACACTTTACGCTCACATCAAAGAACTCACACAGGAGAGAAACCATATAAATGTATGGAATGTGGCAAGAGCTTCAGTCAAAGGGGAAATCTAGATTCACATCAAAAAAAGCACACTGGGGAGAAAACATATAAATGTATGGAATGTGGAAAGAACTTCAGTCAGCTGGCAAATCTACACTCACATCAGAAAACCCACACAGGAGAGAAACCATATGAATGCATAGAATGTGGAAAGAGCTTTTCTCATAGGCAAAATTTACGTACACATCAAAGAACCCATACAGGGGAGAAACCATATAAATGTATGGCATGTGGGAAAAGCTTCAGTCAGGATGTACATTTACGTTCACATCACAGAACTCACACGGGGGAAAAACCATATAAATGTATGGTATGTGGAAAAAGCTTCAGTCAGAATGTACATTTACGTACACATCAAAGAACCCACACAGGGGAGAAACCATATAAATGCATGGAATGTGGAAAGAGCTTCGCTCATAATCAAAGTTTACATTCCCATCAGAGAACTCACACAGGGGAGAAACCATATAAATGCATGGAATGTGGAAAGACCTTCTCACATAGCCAAACTTTACAATCACATAAAAAAACTCATAAGGAATGACTAGAAATACATGGAATATGTCAGAGTAAATTGCATTCTGGGTAGAAAATGTCAAGGATGTGACTATGGCATGAAACTGGAACAAAGGGAAAAAGGTGACCTGAGTTCAGCTGGGAGACATGATGACTCATCATTTCAAGATTCCTGAGTCACAGGAAACTGATGACAGAAGGGTAGGAGATAAAGTCAGTAAACTTCATTTCTGCAGAGTCATGGCTATCAGGTGACAGGAAACTGGGTGGCATACCAGTAGTGGGCTGGACTCAAATTCCAGGGGGAGATAAGCTATATAAGTGAGTGAGTTGAATGCTCAGTGTGGTTGCATTGTAAATAGGAGCCTGGCATAGCACTTTGTCAGTCTGATGTATTTTTCGCCATATAAGACGCTCCAGCATATAAGATGCACCCAATTTTAAAGGAAGAAAATCTAGGAAAAAAGATTCTTAACCAAATACTGTAGTAAAATATTTTATATCAACTGTATAAAGTTAACAGCAGTTTAAGAACAATTTTATGTCAACCATGTAACATATTAAGAACTATCTTTACTCTCATTAACAGTAAAGTCAGTAACAGTGAAAGTAACAAAAATAAGGCTGTGATGTTTTTATTCGAACCCCAAGAATTCCTCTTCTTCGCTGCTATCAGAAATGAATAAGGACAGATCCACGCAGTCATTGGTATCACTTTCTTCCTCACTGGTGTCAAATAAGACGTCGTCTTCTGTTCCATCCAAGGCATTACTAATGCCACACTTCTTGAAGGATTTTATAACAATGTCCTCCTTCACGGAGTCCCATGACCTTTTAACCCATTCACACACTTGTGTGATAGTGGGCCTCTTTATCTTCCCAGTAGGCGTCAGATCATGGTTCCCAGCTGCCATCCAGGTGTTCCACTCCTCTCGCATCAGAACTTTGAATGGTTTGTTAATGGAAACATCCAGAGGTTGCAGCTGGCTGGTAAGACCACCAGGAATCACAGCTATTTGGGTCTTAACTTCCTTAAAGTTCTTTTTAATAGTTTCCGAAATGTGCGCTCTGAACTGGTCAAGCACCAACAAGGAAGGTTTCTTCAGAAGCCCACCAGGACATTTGGACCACACTTTGTCAATCCACAGCCTCATGACATTTTCGTCCATCCACCCTTTATCATGAACGTGCACGACGACTCCCCGTGGAATTGTTTCTTTTGGGAATGTTTTCCTTTTAAAGATCAACATCGGAGGCAGTTTGGTACCATCTGCACAGCAAGACAGCACAACCGTGTAGTGGGTTTTCTCATGCCCTGAGGTTTTTACAGTTATGGTTTTGGCTCCTTTGTTATCTACGGTTCTGTTAGATGGCACATCAAACGTTAGCGGGACCTCATCCATGTTCCCAATTTGGCTCATTTCAAAATTATTCTTCTTCCTTGCATCAATAACAACTTATGAAAAGACAGAATCTTTGATTCGTATTCCTTTGGCAATTTTTGTGCTATTCTTGTTTTGGTCCGCATAGAAAGGCCAGATCTCTTCATGAACCTATAGCACCATGATGGTGATCCGGTGAAATCCTGAATGCCTTTCTCCGCAGCAATGCGTTTGGCCTCATAGATTATCATTTTTGTTGAGACAGAAAGTCCATTTTGCCGGTGACGTGTGATCCACTCCTTCACTTCTATCTCTAACTCTGGCCACTTTGCAGTTGGTCCACGTAAGGTGTGCTTGCTTTTATCCAACTTTTGGAGCTGATCCTCCTGTTTCCTCCAATCTCTTATCATTTTCTCAGTTGGAGGTGGCCCGAAGTGTCTCTCCGCTGCTCTGTTTCCATGCTCCTTAGCAAATTTGATTACTTCCAGCTTGAAAGGAACTTTATATGCCAGTCTCTTCTGCTTAGACATCTTGAAAAGGAGGTAACGGTAATTTTCTGCAAGAAATCCAGGAATGGAAAACTGGTCGTTTTTTCCTCCTTACCTGCACTATTTCTGGCAGTCTGCAAAGGCCCTGAGTCCCTTTTAACTATCCGGGCTCAGTGCTAGGGAATCATGGGAACTGTATTTTTTTCTGAGGCGTTGAGCCTTCTCTGTTAGAGAGCTCTGGTGCCACAATAAATTACAGTTACCATGATTCCCTAGCATTGAGTCAGGGCAGTTAAAGTGGACTCCATTTGCACTATTTCTGTCAGTCTGCAAAGGCCCTGAGTCCATTTTAACTATCCGGGCTCAGTGCTAGGGAATCATGGGAACTGTATTTTTTTCTGTTAAAGAGCTCTGGTGCCACAATAAATTACAGTTCCCATGATTCCCTAGCACTGAGTCAGGGCAGTTAAAGTACCATAGACTCAATTTGCACTATTTCTGGCAGTCTGCAAAGGCCCTGAGTCCACTTTAACTATCCTGGCTCAGTGCTAGGGAATCATGGGAACTGTATTTTTTTCTGTTAAAGAGCTCTGGTGCCACAATAAATTACAGTTCCCATGATTCCCTAGCACTGAGTCAGGGCAGTTAAAGAACCATAGACTCAATGTGCACTATTTTTGGCAGTCTGCAAAGGCCCTTAGAGGCCCTTAGAGGTCCAAAGCGGGAAGTGGAAGAGAAAGAGAGGGGGCACCTGTCCGCTCAGGTTCCACGAAGAAGAATAAGGAGGAGGAGGAGGGGCTTCCTCCCGCTCTTCCTCCTCCTCCTCCTCCTCTTTCTCTCTCCTTCCTCCCTCCTTGCATTTCCCCTCATATTCCCGATCACAGCTGTCCTCCTTGAGGCAGCCCCCATGAGGAGGATGCTTGGAGGACAAGCGCCTGCCTGCCTTCCTGTTAGCAGAGGCAGCAAGGCACCCAGGAGGGAATCCCTGCTTGGGGCCGATGGAGGACGGCATTGCTGCCGGAGGACAGCAAGGCACCAGGAGGGAATCCCTCCTTGGGGCCGACGGAGGACGGCATTGCTGATGGAGGACGGCAAGGCACCAGGAGGGAATCCCTCCTTGGGGCCGACAGAGGACGGCATTGCCGCCGGAGGACAGCAAGGCACCAGGAGGGAATCCCTCCTTGGGGCCGACGGAGGACGGCATTGCCGATGGAGGACGGCAAGGCACCAGGAGGGAATCCCTCCTTGGGGCCGACGGAGGACGGCATTGCTGCCGGAGGACAGCAAGGCACCAGGAGGGAATCCCTCCTTGGGGCCGACGGAGGACGGCATTGCCGCCGGAGGACAGCAAGGCACCAGGAGGGAATCCCTCCTTGGGGCCGACGGAGGACCGGGGGTTGGGGGGGGCTGACATTCGCCTTATAGGGCGCACCAACTTCCCCACCCCCATTTTGGGGAAGAAAAAGTGCGTGTTATATGGCGAAAAATACGGTATATAGCTGTACTCAAGAATAAAGGCCTCTTCGTGAGAACTCAGCAGTCCAGCAGTTTTCGTCTTGCCGACAGCTTCTGCATGGGTGGATTTTTTTTTTCTTTGCAGCCTGCACCAAACTTTACAGTAGAGACTCTTCTGTGGGGTCTGATTCCTGACGTAAGTCTTCTGCATGTTGATCCCAGATCACACATGCCCCAACAAGGGTTACGGGCTCAGTGTACGCAAGGACAGCGCTGAGATGGTTGTGTGAGTTCTGGAAGTGTGCAAGGCCTGCAGAAGTTCCACTATAGAATCTGGTGTTCTGGCAGTGACTGAGTTAATGCTTAACTGCATGTCTCAGAAAGCCTTATCAGTGAGCTGAGTTGGCTGTTTGCCAAACATCCATTTGTCTCTGAAGGCTGAGTGCACTGAGCAAGTATGGAGATGGCTGTAGGATTTGAGAGGCTGAAGGATGGCAATTAAAGGGCCTGGTCTATCTATGTAGAAACCCTGTTAGTCAAACAGGACCTCTGGGAAGAGGTAGAGACAACACCAGATCAATCCCAATTGGAGAATGATAGAAAGGCCAGAGCTTTGATTTTTGTTGACTTTAGAGCCCTGTCAACTAAATTATGTCAGAGGGAAGCAGACTGCTTTTGAGATGTGGAAAGCCTTGTGTGAAGTTCATCAGTCTGGCAGCTCGTTATCTAAAATGATATGGAGTAAAAGACTGTACAATTACAAGTTACAAGAGGGAGATTCTGTAATGGAGCATTTAAAGAGAATGCAGGATCTATTTGTCCAAGTGGAGAACAGAGGAGTGGTGATAGAAGATTGCCAGAAGACCTACATTCTTTTAGGAAGCTAGACCAATAATTGGGACTTCCTAATATACAGTTTGCAAAGAGTTGCTGAGAAAGATCTGAGATCAGAGCTTGTTGCTTCAAGGATTTTGGAAGACATCCAGTGCAATGCCAAATCAAAGGAAGTGGAGAGAGCTAGCCAAATGCCAGTGCAACATACTCAGGCATCCTTATCTCTGAGAGAGGGCTATGTAGTTTTTCTTGTAGAGAGACTGGATATTTCAGGTGGAATTGTCCTGTCTTCTACAGCCCAAAAGGGATCGTCTGCAAGGAAGAAGAAACCTCAGGAAGGGAGGGGGGTTGCTTCAATGGCAGGAGTTGTTTGTAAAAATAATAAAAATAATATTTGGTTGCTAGATAATGGCGTGTCTGATCACATGATGGACAGATATGAGATATTGCAGAACCCAAAACCAACACCAGTAAACACCATAGTTTTTGCTGATAGTGGGTCTGGCAGTGTACAGAAAAAAGGGTCTGCATATATCCCTAGTCTGGGCAGAACATTTAACAATGTTTTGTGTGCACCCAAGTTGCAGACTTGCCTTGTGAGTGTGTCACTCACCTTTCTGAACATAGGATTCGAAAGCTTGTTTAAGCTGGGGGGATATAGGTCCTGAATTTAAAAATGTCTCATTATACAAATCATTTGGGGGTATTTGGTTTGCCACAGAGTAAAAGTCAAGGCTTTTCCTGTGACAAAACCAGAGCAAGAGAATTGCTAAAATGACCTGTTAAGGTTGGTCCATGCTGATAAGCAAAAATGACAAATGTGTGTCATTAGGTGACAACAAATATTTCTTAGTGATTGTGGATAGATTTTCTGGATTTTTCATATGTCAGAGTTTTGAAATAAAAAAAGTGATACAATTAAGAGTTTTAAACAATGGGTAAACATGAATGAAAGAAAATTTTGATTACAAAATAGGGTCTTTGATCACAGACCGGGGGAAAGGAGAATTCTTGTCACACAGTTTAAGAAACTGGCTGAGAAAGAAAGAAATCCAACATCATTTCACATGTTATGTGGGAAATCACTAAATTTAAAGTATCTGACAGTTTAGGGGCTGTATACAAATATATATGTGCCATCATGTTTTAAAAAGGAAAAAATGAACTAAAGAGCCACAGACTGATGGTTGTGGGATATGCAGGATACAGTTAAAGATTTCACCTTGGTGGTGGGGAAAATTTTAATGTCCAAGAGTAACAATTTTGAAAAACATTCAGGTTGAAAAAGGATACATCCAAACAAAGAAGTTTTACTGAGGATGAGATAGTTAAACACAAGTGCCAGAAACGGAGGGGCAGACAAACTACAAACATTAATCAGTGTCCTCTGGAAGTGAGGAAAACACTTCAGATCAGTCAATGCGGACAAGACCAACAACAAGTAAAAATGACAGAAAACAAAGGACACACAAGTTCAGACACAAGAGATGAGAGAGAGAAAACAATAAATGTTATATCAAGAAAAATTCATAGAGTGTAAAAATTACCAGACAAATTTATTATACAAAAACAAGAGTTTATACAATAGTGGCTGGTGAGCCAGGGAGTTTCAGAGATTTAAAAAGTTTTTTTCCTGTTGAGGAAAGTGAGAATGGTATTCTACAGTGCAACAGAAATTCAAGTGTTTAATTGACAAAGAGGTGCTTACTGTTGATAGACCAAAAGATCACAGAGTGATTGGATGCAAATGGATATACAAAATAAATAAAAATGCCTGATGGCAAACAAAGATAGGTTAATAGCAAAAGGATTTGCTCAACAAAGGTTTAAAAAAATTGATTAAAACATTTAGTCCAAGGCTGAGAGCTTGTGACTGGTATAGACTTTAACAGCAAGGTGGGGATATATAGCTTTGAGCACTGATAAAACAGAATTTGTGGTATTGGGTGAGATGGAGTGGATTAAACAGTTGTTGCAGGATTTGGGTTGTGAATTGTCAGTTGTGATGTGTGGAGATTCGCAGACATACATTATCATTGCAGAAACAGAAAAATTTAAAGTGCAGATCAAAATACATTGGTTAGATAACAGAATGCCATGGAGCTAGTTTAAAATAGAATTGTGTGCCTACAATATAAAAAATTGAAACACAACACTACAGATATATTAACAAAGGTTCTGGAGATAAAACAACATAAATTGTTACAACAGATTGAGATGTCACCTTAAGTATACAGGACTAGCCATTGTGCTAAGATATTTTCACAACAGAAAATAGTGTATCACACATCTATACATTTCGGAGGGGATTGTTGGAATATGGATGGGTTATACAGTCAAAGGAGAAATGTAGAGATGTGTGTGTGGAATTTTCCTCATGGGTACAACATGTAGAGAAACAGAGAACTTGGCCCAGATGGTCAAGAAGTCATAACAATTATAGTTTTAGTTGGGAAAGAGATAACAAATACATCAACATCTTAGCTCATGAGAAAAGCAGTCACATGGGGGATGATGGACAGCAAGAGGCTGGGTTAAAACACATCATACAGGCATTATCCAATCAACATAAAGTTAACACCCAGAAGGTGGAGTATGGGAAGGGCCTAGAGAATTCTTTGTCCAGATTTGTTTATATTTACAAACAGTGTGTGCATGTGGTTTTATCTATGGAGTTAGTTTCTGGATTTTAGTATGTTTATACTGCTTTTATAATGTAACTCCTGGATCTGGAAATACGGATCTGTAACTTCTTCTTAACTTTCAACTACAAGTTGGGGTCCTATGCTTTTGGGATTGTTAAAGATGTAATCTTTCATGGCTGAACTGGATAAGTTCATCACAATGGATTTTACTTAGTTATCTTATTTTTGTTTCATATACATTAATAAAACTATACTTTTGGACTTTACAATGTGTCTTCTTGACTGAGGAAGACAGGATCCTGAAGAAGAGAAGCTAAGCTAGTTAATAGTAAGAGATACAAAGTGGCTGTGGATCACAGCAGCCAGCTTGTCCTGCAGAGCCTGTTGGGTGTCAAATAGCATCACTGCTACACCCATCATCCACATACTGACATCCCTGACAACAGATAGTTATGAAGTGTTCTTTAAGGGGGATAGGTGCTTAATTTCTGAAAATGGGACAATATGTGGTAAGGCTGTGAAGAAAAACAAGATATACAACATGCTTTCAAATGTGCAATGTGCAAATGTGTCCAACAAGCCTTTATATGATGATTGTGCTCATTATTTACACAGATGGGGCATGCAAGTTTCAGAAGCTTGGCAAATTTAGAGAATGTTTGCCCAGAACTAAAAGTGAACAAATGCAACAAATACATTGATTGATCTGTGTGCAAGAAAGTGAAGTTAAAGGCTTATCCAGTCCCAAAAGAAAATAAGTTCACCACCATGAGGCCATTTCAGGTGGTACATGCAGATTTATCTGGTTCACATCAGGTGGAGAGTGAAGGGGGTAATAAATATGTCATGGTGATGGTGGACAGACACACCAGATTCGGATATGTGGCATTGCTTAAGGGCAAAAGCAATGCTGCTGTGAAATTTCAGTAATGGGTCAATGCCATAAAGAGAGAATTCCCATATCAGGTTGGCATCTTAATCACTGACAGGAGAGGCGAATTTCTCACACAGAAATTGCAGCATTAGTTTAAGCAGAAGGACATATATCACCGTATGACCAATCTGGCTTGTCCTGACAAGTACGGTTTGGCCAAACAGCACATTGGCATGGTAAACCAAATATGGTACTGCATGATGTTAGATGCAGGAGCACCTCCTAGTTTGTGGGGAGAGGCTACCAGAACAGCATGCCATGTCATAAATAGGATGTGGAATAGTGCAGTACAACAAACTCCATATTGCCTATTGTATGGGAGAGAACCCAATTTGGTTTATCTCAGGATTTTTGGGCAATACACAAATGTACTGATTCCACTCAGTTCAGAAGAAAAGATGAACCAAAATGGAGAAGGTTACAATTTGTTGGTTATGAGGGGGACAGCTACAGGTTTTCATTGGGTCATGGCAGAGTGATGTTCTGAAGCGTGAACTTTGAGAAACACTCAGGATGGGACAAAATCCACTTTAATTATGATGCTTTTGTGCCATTGGCAAATGCTTCATCAAACATCAAAAATAGAGAGGGGGATTTGTCCAGGGCTAAGAATGGTGCAAAACCCAGTACAGCACAAGACACAAACACTACAATTCAGACACAAACACCAAAAGCTGAGCTAGATCAGAGGTCTGTAACAGACAGGTAGACAGACAAGTAGTGAAAGTGAAGATGAGGCAGGGAGGACAAAAGTAATCATTCCACGGAAGACTCACACAGAGGAGGAAACCTGACAGGTTTGTAGTGCAAGAAGCAAGAGTTTGCACAGTAATAGCTGAGGTACCTGAGAGTTTTCAGGAAGTGCTGCATTATCCTACTGAGGAGCAAGAAAAGTGGAATGTTGCCATGGATGATGAATTTGAAGCTTTGGTAGAAAAAATGTGCTTGATATTGTAGACAGCCCTGGGCGGTGAGCGGCGAGGCATGGCGTAGAGGAGAGGCCCAGCCCATCCGGGCCTACAAAAGGCCCCAGCATCCCTCCCAGACCCAGTGGTGAGAGGCGAGGCGCAGCGCGGTGCGGAGGAGAGGCCCAGCCCATCTGGGCCTACAAAAGGCACCAGCGTCCATCCCAGACCCGGTGGTGAGCAGTGAGCCGTGGCGTGGTGCAGCTCAGAGGAGAGGCCCAGCCCATCCGGGCCTACAAAAGGCCCCAGCGTTCCCCCCTAACAGGCTGCACCCTTCTATCTGTTATAGTAGAATATCTCCCTTGGAAATCTGTAGGATCGTGGTGTCAGTAATGACCAGGAGTGGAGACATGGGAAGACGGGCATCTGGCCCTAGGCACGCCTGTATTACCACCTCCTCCTGTGATCCAGAATCTAAAACACTGACCTGTCTCTTCCACACTGACACAGGGAATTAAGACATAGCAACATAGTATTTAAATGATCACAGACAATCCTAACCAAGTAGGAGTAGTGCGGGGCAAGGGGAGATATAGCGTTAACAGAGTGAGGGTAAAATATAGGCACCAGCTTGTTTGACAAGGTTCCCCATGACATTCTTGCAAACAAGCTGGTAAAATGTGGGTTAGACAAAGTAACTGTTACATGGATTTGTAATTGGTTGACTGGCCGAACACAAAGGGTGCTCAACAATGGCTTCTTTTCAACCTGGAAAGAAGTGACCAGTGGGGTGCAACAAGGCTCTGCTCTGGGCCCAGTGCTATTCAATATCTTTATCAATGACTTGGATGACGGTATTGGGGGTATAGTTATCAAATTTGCAGATGACACCAAATTGGGAGGAGTAGCTAATACCCCAGAAGACAGGATCAAAATTCAAAATGACTTGAACAGATTAGAAAGCTGGGCCAAAGCTAACAAAATGAAATTCAACACGGAGAAATGTAAAGTACTGCACTTAGGGCAGAAAAATGAAAAGCACAGATATACGATGAGGGACACCTGGCTGAATGAGACTACGCGTGAAAGGGATTTAGGAATCCAGGTGGACCACAAGTTGAACATGAGTCAACAGTGTGATGCGACAGCTAAAAAGGCCAATGCAATTTTAGGCTGCATCAATAGAAGTATAGTGTCTGGATCAAGAGAAATAATAGTGCCACTCTATTCTGCTTTGGTCAGGCCTCATCTGGAATAACACTGTGTCCAGTTCTGGGCACCACAATTCAAAAAAGGATGTGGAGAAACTGGAACGTTTCCAAAGGAGGGCAACTAAAATGGTGAAGGGTCTGGAAACCAAGCCCTATGAGGAACGACTTAGGGAGCTGGGGATGTTTAGCCTGGAGAAGAGAAGGTTTAGAGGTGATATGATAGCCGTGTTTAAATATTTGAAGGGATGCCATATTGAGGAGAGAACAAGCTTGTTTTCTGACGCCCCAGAAACTAGGACCCAGAACAATGGGTGCAAGCTCCAGGAAAAGAGATTCCACCTCAACATTAGGGGGAACTTCCTGACAGTGAGAGCTGTTCGACAGTGGAACACACTCCCTCGGAGTGTGGTGGACTCTCCTTCCTTGGAGGTCTTTAAGCAGAGGCTGGATGGCCATCTGTTGGGGATGCTTTGATTGGGAGTTCCTGCATGGCAGGGGGTTGGACTGGATGGCCCTTGTGGTCTCTTCCAACTCTATGATTCTATGTTCTATGATTCTCTCACCCCCTCTCAACTTTCTTTCTTAACATTAGTCCTTTAATCACAACTACCAGTCTTTTTCTTCTCCTTCTCCTCCTCTTCCTACTGGATCTCTTCTCTTTTTCCTTCCTTTCTTCCCTCCTCCCTCTTTCTTCTCTTTTCTCTTGGTGTAATTTTCCTCTTCCTCTTCCTTGGCCCTCTCCTTGTGTCATCTTTATTATCTTAAGTAATTGTGTTTGATTGCAACTCTTTATATGCTTTCTTACTCTTATTGTTCATTTCTTTTCCTCTTCTCCTCCTCCCCTCCTTCTTTCTCCTTTTGCCTTTTGAGGTGTCACTTTTCCTTCTTTCTTTCGATAGATCAACTAATCTTTCCTTTCTTATAGAGGTCTCTTGGTGTCTCTATTTTTCAAGGACTCTTCCCTGATTCTTTAATCTTTAATCTTCAGAGTCTATATTTTAGAGCTTTAGTCTTATTTCATTTATTCTCTTTGTTTCTTCTGCTTTTTACTCTCTATTCCTTATTTGGGTTTGTTTGAGTTTTCCTTTTCCCCTTTTCCTTCTCTTGACTTTCTCTCTATTCTTTCTATTGCCTTGGGGACTACAAGTGGTGGACTGTCAGGACATTGTCTTCGAGGGAGACACCCAGCGAGGACTCGTATAACCACGAGAAACAGAAAAAGTTATAAAGCGGACTGGTAGTTAGCTGAAATTGAAGGTAAAAAGCAATAAACCGAGGAATCCTGAAGAATTATCTGAGACTTTAGAACTACTAAAATATAGACACATAAATTCAATTGAAAGTAAGGGAAAGAGAGCAGCAGAGGAAACTGGGAAGTGTAGTCCCCAGGGCATGGAGCTTCTGTGAGTCACTGGGGCAGAGCTAGCAAGCAATTTATAACTCCTGCCAGAGGTGTGTACCTAAACAGCACATGAAATTTCACAGAAAATCAAGAAAGATTCAGAGCACAGAAGAGAAGGTGAGCTAGGAGCTCTGTTTCAGGGGTTCACCACTGTTTCACTGTTTTTCTTTAAGGGGCTTGGGGGGGTCACTTTTGCTCAGAGGAAATGAGTTAGAAACTTCCCTGGGGAAGGAGCTAGAAGCCAGTAGCTTTCTAGATAGCTGTAAACCTAGGCTCTGGAGTTCGGTGACAAACATTGGTGATCAGGCCAGGCCAAAAGTGAGTGTTTAATGGTGACATTTTTGAGAATGAAGCCCAGAATCCTGTTTCAGCTGCTTAAGACTTCTGAATATGGATAGTGAAGGAACTGCTGCAATCCCCTGCAACAATTGTGCTATGTTTGTGTTCTTGCCTATGGACGTGGGAAACTTCACCTGCACCAAGTGCAAGTTGGTATCCCTATTGTAAGAGAAGATCCAGCAGCTGGAGACTTGGGTAGGTACACTTCAGCATATTAGGGAGCAAGAGGTTTTCCTGGACAGAACAGAATGGACAAATCCTGGATGGGAAATGCACAGAAGATGTTTCTGGGGAGGAGATCACTTCACATACACAAGAGGTAGACAGTTGGAGCAATGTCACACACAGAAGTACGGAAACCAGTTATTGTTCTGGGAACTTGCAGCTACAGAATCGATTGGAAACTCTCTCCCTTATCAGGGACAATGAGGAAGAGCAGCAGGGGCAGTCCTCAGTGACAATGAAGGGGACCCTGGGAGTACCACAAGGAGCAGCCACTGGTAAGCCTTGGAAGAGGCATGTGGTTGTGGTGGGGGACTCCTTGCTGAGGGGTAGAGAAGCAGGGGTTTGTGGGTCTGACAAGATGTCTTGGGTTGTCTCCTTGGGACAAAAATCTATGATGTGACAGTGAGGCTGACAAGACTTGTCAAGCCTACTGCCCATTACCCCTTCCTTTTGGTCCCTGTGGGAACCAATCATACTGCAAGGCACAGCCTTCAGAATAACTGAAGAGATTATGAGGCTCAGGGCAGGAAGATAAAAGAGCTGAATGCACAGGTTGTCATCTCATTTCTTCTCCCAGTTGAAGGGTATGGTCCAGGAAGGGAGATGAAAATAGCAGATGTGATCTCCACAGATGGTACCACTGAGAACAATTTGCATTCTTGGATCATGGCCTGGTGGTTTCTTAAGGGTGACTTCTGACAAGTGATGGGCTGCACAATACATCAGTTGGCAGAAACTTTTTTGCCAATAGTCTGAAAAAATTGACCAGGAGGGCTTTAAACTGAGTTATGTGGGGAAAGGAGACAGTATTTTGAAACACAGGAGTTCATTAAGAATTAGAGATAATAGTCAAATTGGTACAGAGGGAACAAGGAAAATACTGCAAGAATCCAACATTGGGAGGGGAAAAACTTTGCACAGACAGCTACTGGGGGGGGGACCCATGTTCTTGGATGTCTCTACACTAATGCACAGATCATGGGAAATAAACAAGATGAACTTGAACTCTAGCACAACAAAGCAAATATGATATAATAGGCGTGATTGAAACCTGAAGGGATGAGTCCAATGATTGGAATGTAGAAATACAGGGGTATAACCTTTCAAAGAAAAATAGGCCAAACAGGAAAGGAGGAGGAATATGAATAAGTATGTATAAATGAGTGATGGATAGGAAGGAAGGAAGGAGTACAAGAGTAATAAGGCAGAAGGTAAAGTATGTAAGAAGTAGTATTAAGTATGTGAGTAGAAGGTATGAGGATGTTGATGAAGAAGTAGAAGAGGAGAAGTAGAACGATAGGAAGGATAGACGATTGGGAAGAAGGAAAGGAGAAGATGAGATGTAAGAATGAGATTTTAAATTGTCTTTGGTTCTGTCATTATGGATGAAGTTTGGAAATGTATACATAAAGTCTGTATTGGTTGTATTGTATGTATATACAGTCGCCCCTCCATTCTCGCAGACTTGTAGTCCATGGTTTTGAATATTCACGGAGAGACAACCTCCATTGAAATCAATGGGGTGTGTCTGTGCATGCCCGCAGGGGCACACCCTATTCAAGCCTATGGGGCTTCAATATTGGCGAGATGCAGGTGAAACATCAGGAATACCTTCTTCCAGAACACTGCCTCACAGCCCAAAAAAACCACAAAAACCTATGGATGCCAATCGTGAAAGTCTTTGACTTCACATAGAACAAAGAAGGTTAGGTATAGAGAAGGATAATAGGAGAGAGTAAGAGAACGAGGGAAAGAGTAGGGAAGAAAAATGGAGAGTAAAAAAAGGGTACGAAAGTGGTAAACAGGGGAATGTGTAAGTGGGAAGTAGAATAAATGCAAAAGAAAGTTAGAAAATAATGAAGCTAAACCAAAAAACAGTTGTTATGGAATTGTGGTGTATGATTAAGACTGTATGATTAGATATAACTATGTTAATCAGTCAGTTAAATGATATGTATGTATGTATGTTTGTTAAGTGTGTTTGTTTTTAAAATTCATTACCATCCAATGTCATCTGGGGGAGAGACACTAGGCCCAGCACCATCAGGCCTAAAATAATAAGAAGAGCCCTCCCTCCATTACCATCCGATGTCATCTGGGGGAGAGACACTAGGCCCAACACCATCAGGCCTAAAATAAGAAGAAGAGCCCTCCCTCCATTACCATCCGATGTCATCTGGGGGAGAGACACTAGGCCCAACACCATCGGGCCTAAAATAATAATAAGAGCCCTCCCTCCATTACCATCCGATGTCATCTGGGGGAGAGACACTAGGCCCAACACCATCGGGCCTAAAATAAAAATAAGAGCCCTCCCTCCATTACCATCTAATGTCATCTGGGGGAGAGACACTAGGCCCAGCACCATCAGGCCTAAAATAAGAAGAAGAACCCTCCCTCCATTACCATCCGACGTCATCTGGGGGAGAGACACTAGGCCCAGCACCATCAGGCCTAAAATAATAAGAGCCCTCTCTCCATTACCATCCAATGTCATCTGGGGGAGAGACACTAAGCCCAGCACCACCCGGCCTAGAATAAGAAGAACCCTTACTTCTTAAAGGATGGGTGGGATTCGGGATTTTATGTTCTGTTTAATGTATGGAAATTATAATGTTGTAAGCCGCCCCGATTGCTCTACAGAGGGGTGGGATATAAATAATAATAAAATTATTATCAATAAACATTATTTTAAAAAAGTTTCTCATGGGGAGACTGAAATTTGCAATTCTAGGTGGAGCTTGGAGCCCCTTAAACTTGCACGGACCACATTCCAAAATTTTACTTCATCCCTTTGCCTGATGGCCAGGACCAAGTCCATACATCTTTTCTTATAAATGCAGTTTTCTTCCTCTTTAGCAAGGCTTTATATTGAGATCGTTTTTTAAATCAGGCTCTTATATGAAATATTAGACCCATTCTTTTTTTGATATTTCTAATAAGCTTAGTTAGTTCCTTTTTAGTATTGCTGCATTCTGCGTCAAACCAAGTTGCGTTATGGGATTTACAGATTTTGACTGGTTGTGACTGAATTAGGTATGGCTTTAGGAGGTCTACAATTTGTTGATAACTCTCCATCATTTCTAGGTTACCTTCTAAAATTTTATTTCTAAAATCAGTCAAAATAAGGCCATACCACAGTTCAGTAACCTCGGTGCTCAGACATTCAGGCCATTTAAGATATCTATTGCCATCTGTAACCATTCCCAATGGAAAAATATTTTTGTTTCTAGTTTGCTCCACCTGTAAAATTAACTTAATAGGGTAATGGTCACAACCATTGAGCTATACCATTTGAGCTAATTATAATTCCCCATACTTACATTTATTGGTTTGGTGGCCTGTTGGTGAGACCTTGGCTGTGCTATCACATGAAACCAGTTATTGGGATGCAACCTCAAGTCCTGGATGGGGTCACACTCTCCTCTAAAGACTGTGTTTGCAGTCTGGGTGTGCTCCTGGATCCATTGCTCCAGATGATAAATCAGGTACATGCAACAGTCAGGAGTGCCTGTTATCAGCTTCGGCTGATACACCAGCTGCACCCTTTCCTGGAAGTTGAGGACCTTGAAACTGTGGTGCACGCGCTAGTAACCACTCATCTTGATTTCTGTAATGCACTCTATATGGGGCTACCCTCATACTTGGTCCGGAAACTTCAACTTGTACAGAAGATGGCAGGTAGGCTGGTCTCAGGAACATCGAGAAGAGACCATATAACACCGATCTTAAGATCACTTCACTGGCTGCCCATTAGTTTCTGGGCCCAGCACAAGGTGTTGGTTATCACACTCCCTCGGAGAGTAGTGGAGTCTCCTTCCTTGGAGGTCTTTAAGCAGAGGCTGGATGGCCATCTGTCAGGGATGCTTTGATTGGGAGTTCCTGCATGGCAGGGGGTTGGACTGGATGGCCCCTGTGGTCTCTTCCAACTCTATGATTCTATAATTCTATCACCTTCTATGATTCTATCATATCACCTTCATATCACCTATGATTCTATCATAGAATCACCTTCTATGATTCTATCACTTTTAAATCCCTAAATGGCTCGGGTCCAACCTATCTTTGGGACCGCCTCCTCTCGTATAACCCATTCCGCACACTCAAGTCCTCTGGGAGGAATCTGCTGCAGCCTATAAAAACTAAACTGTCTGCAACCACCCAGAGGACCTTTTCAGCAACTGCACCCAGATTAAGGAATGGCCTGCTGGATGAGATCTGTCACATTACCACCTTCAACAGCTTTAAAAAGGCTGTTAAGATGGATCTCTTCCGGCAGGCCTTTCCTGAATAGATATCCCGGCCATCAAGAGACAGCTCAACCTGTTCTCCTGATTCTGCAGTTTTTGTTTATTTGTCTATTTATATTATTATTTTAAGTGTGTTTTTAAATTGTCATTGTTCAATAGTATTTTAAGGGGCAGATAGGATTGTGGGATATGTATATTTTAATGCTGTAAGCCGCTCCGGTTGCGTTACGCAGAGAGGTGGGATAAAAATAAATTTTATTATGATTTATTATTATGGCATGACTCCCTGGAAAAAAATAATGATGTTCAGTTAAGTGGAAAGCAGCAGGAAAAGAGAAAGAGCACACTGTGGGTGGATAGATTCAAGGAAGCCAAAATGCTTTCAAGAGGAGCTCAAGCCTGTTCCCTTGGAGGTCTCTCATTCATAGGGTTACTCTAGGTTGAAGCCAGCCTAACAGCACAAAACAACAAAAGGCTCTTCTGTTGGGTTCCTTTCTTTTGTTTTGTTTCTTTCTTTATAGGATTTATATCCCGCCTTTGTCCCAAAATGAGATTCAAGGTGGGTTACAATAATTTAAAAAGATAAAACTAAAACTTCATTTACCTTTATCAGAAAAAAAACAAACCCAAACCTAATCCCACTGCCAGATGGATTACGTGCAAAATTTAGCCCTAAGGAAGGGGTGGGAATTCTGCAACACTCCAGGTGTTGGCAGACTATAATTCTCAGCACTCTTCACTTATTTGTAATGCTGTCTAAGAGGTTGATAGGAGCTCCAGTAAATCAACATCTGGAGAACCACAGGATGTCCACACAATGCCAAAGAAAATAAACTGTATGCAAGAATGGAAAAGAGGCAGAACCCTCCTTTCTCTAGGTTTTGGAGGAAGCCTAGGATGAGGAGTGTAGAAAGAGCGGACTTTAACATACAGGGAAAATCCCCTGCAGAAACGTGGGTTTAAATAGAAAAAAATCCGCAAAAGTGGGTAGATGCTTTGATTGGGAGTTCCTGCATGGCAGGGGGTTGGACTGGATGGCCCTTGTGGTCTCTTTCAACTCTATGATTCTATGATTCTATGAGATTTTCAGACACCATTACTGTTAAAGTGTAGTTAACCTGGATGGAAAGTAGTCAAAAGCCACTTATTTTTACTTTTAGAAAATCCCAAAAGTAAAAAGGAATGACTTTTGACTACTTTAACAGCGATGTGTGTGAAAATCTACCTGCTTTTGCGGGTTTTCCCCAGCTTTAATATCCCATTTCTGCATGGGATTTCCCCCGTGTGATAAGGTCCAGCGTCAGCACCAAGGCTCTTCTTTTATTCCAAAGATCCATCTGTATTCCCCCACACACCCTCCCAAGAGCCATTACTGTCTTTTGGCCTCCCCTGGAAGGGAGCAGGGTGCCAAGGGGCCATTTATTTATTTAGTCAAGTATTTTTGTCCAGGATTCTCTTCCAAGGGCCTGCCAGCAATGCAGTTTTAAGGTTAGCAGGAATGAAGACGGGGAGGCGGGGGGGAGGAGAGAGACAGGCAGCTTCCTAGAGAGAAATTATTACCTTTGGCTCTTATTGTCCACCAACAATTAAATAAATAGCAAGCTTGGCTCAGGGAGGAAATGTTGATATGGGGGAAGGACAGAAAATAGCGAAAATTTATAAAAACATTAACAATAAATGTTGGAAATGTGGAGAGACACTAGGAACATTCTTCCACTGTTTGTGGACATGTAAACATGCCAAAAAAAATATTGGAAGACAATAAAAGCAGTATTTAGTGAAACTTGCACATTAAATTAGAAATGAAACAGAAAGCTTTTTATTAGGCATGTTTGAGGATGAAATTGAAAAGAAATATGGGAACACTTTGTTTTATATTACGACTATTGCTAGGATTATTTTTTGCACAAAAGTGGAAAACTAAAAACATTCCAGATAAGGAAGAATGGATAATGAAATTTTATGATATAATAGAAATTGATAAATTGACCCAACTGTTAAAGAATGATTCATTGGAAAAATTTGATGAAGATTGGGCTTTAGTTTTCGAATTTATGAAGGAGCAATGGGGGGGGGGGATAATTTTGAAATAATAATTTTAAATAATAAATTCAGTGATGTAGTTGGATGAGTTTAAGTTGAATAAGTAGACAATGTTAGTAGATCTGCAAGACAAAACGAAATAGATGAGTAGGGATGAAAGTATGAAATACATTAAAAGGAGACAAATGGGGGGATGTAGATGGGTGGCAGTGGGCCGTCCTGGGAAGCAGCGGATTGGGGCCTCCAAGATGGTGCTTTGCCCAAGTGTTAAGACTAATAAGGTAGAGATATTAGCAATAAGGTAAATAATAGGTAGACAAATGTAAGTCAAAAAATTAGTTATAGAAAATAGTAAGAAAGGAGATTAAGATAGTAAGGAAATGAAGCATCAGGGATGATGGAAGTCAATATATGAGGATTTTGGAAAGAAGAAAGATGAGAGTATGCAGAGTGAATAGGGAAGGTCTTCAAGAGGGAATGAGTAAGTAGGAGAGGGTTTGTGTAGGTTAATAAGATGTAGAGAACAGAAGGAACGAGAAGGATGATGTGAGGGAAGGAAGTTTGAAAGTAGGAGAGATGGGAGATGGAGGAATGAAATTGGAAAGAATATATAGGAAAAATAAAGGAAGAGTAGGAAAAAGGGGATAAATTTGAGACAGAGAAAAATAGATAAAGAAGGGAAAGCAAAAGTAGAACAAAGGTTGAGAAGGAGAATGGATGGGATGATCAATTAGAATAGGCTGAAATTTATTTTTAAGTAGAAGATGTATCTAGAATTACAGTCGCCCCTTCGTTTTCACGGACTTCAAGTCCGCGTCCCTCACCCATTTGTGGGCTGCAAACAAAGGAGGACAAAATAGGTGCAGGCCCATGGTGCGCGCCTCCATTCAAACCAATGAGGCTTGAATATCTACAATTTTCTGTTTTCCAGTGGTGGTGTGTCCAGAACGGATCCCTGCGAGAACGGAGGGGCGACTATGGGCTTTTGCAGACAGCCAGAAATAGTGCAAATTGAGTCCACTTTAACTGCCCTGACTCAATGCTAGGGAATCATGGGAACTGTAGTTTATTGTGGCACCACAGCTCTCTGACAGAGAAGGCTCAATGTCTCAGAAAAAAATACTTTTCCCATGATTCCCTAGCACTGAGCCAGGGCAGTTAAAGTAGACTCAATTTGCACTATTTCTAGCAGTCTGCAAAGGCCCTAAATAAGTATATTGTTTTATTGTAGTAGTAGAATTATATTAGATTTAGTTGATTGGTGATGGTGATTAGTGATGGTTATGATGGATTAATGATGGTTGAAAAGTATAAAAATTGTCACATAAAAAAAATCGTATTTCCCCCCAAAGTACTAGTATTTTTACTATCTCTTTCCCATATTTTTTAGGAAAGGAATTTGGGTGCAGAACAGCTAGCTTTATTAAAAATGAATAATTTGGCAAGTGAAAAACAACGTTAAAGGTTTTAATACTGAAAGATTATAATATTTTCTCCCAAGTATATAATATATATATATATATATTAGAAAGGAATTTGGGTCCAAAACAGGTTTAGCTGGCCTCACTAAAAATAAAAAAGAACAATTTGGCAAGTGAAAAATGGCATTAAACGTTGTAATACTAAAAGGTTTTAATATTTTCCCCCAAGCACTGATATTTTTGGTATCTCTTTCTTGTAATTTTAAAAAGAATTTGGGGGCAAAACAGGTTTAACCAGCTTTATTAAAAACAAAAATGAACACAATGGCAAGTGAAAAACAGCATACAAGGTTTAAAAAAAAACCAGTTTAAACTCAGTTAAGAAAGAAAAAGGGTTTCAGGGAAAGGACAGGGAAGCCCATGGCCTCCTCCATTCCTTTCAGTAGGAATCTCTGTGTTTATTGATTCCTTTCTTTATTCCTGGAGCATCTCTTTCTTTTGCCTCTCTCCCCGCCCCCCCCCCCCATATATCTTTACCTGGGATCCTACTGGAAGGTTGGCTGGAAGAAGGAGAAAGACTACCGTTGCCCTCCATTCTTGCAGACTTGTGATCCGCATTCCTCAACTATCCGTGGGTGATGAATGGAGGGGGACAAAATGGGGTGCGTGCCCCCGCAGGCACGCACCTCCATTCAAGCCTATGGGGCTTAAATATTGTCAGGTACAGCATGCCCACCAGTCTTCTTTCAGACATAAAGACAGCTCCCAGACGTAAAGTCAAAAAGGAAAGCTTTATTGCAGAAAAGAAAACAGCGCAGACAGGTCTTGACTTCTTTGACGAATCTAAAGGCACCGTCCATTAACACACTTTTATAGAATAGAACAAAGTCCCTTCCCATAGTCAAGTGTCAAACTGTGATTGGTCCAAGTTTCCTGCGCCTTGGCCCTTCATATGATGTTATGTCCTACTGTCCGGAAAATCCAACAAATGGCCAGGTGCATGTGAATTTACAACTTCCCATCGGCCTTAGACAAAACAACTTTGAATCCCACATCTGCTCTTTGTTTGTGCACTATGTTTATGTACTATGAAGTCTGGGACTAGGAACCCATGGCTATCAAAGCCAACACAGATATGAGGCTAACTTAGGCACCCTCTTAACATATTAGATCTAAACCCATTAATCATTTAATATCAAACAAATCCATATACGCTTCAAACACTACACAATTAAACACTTCATCCACTTAATTATGAGGGTTTGAATCCAAGCCTATGCCGCGGAGGCTAGAAACTCCCGCACATTCCAGCTCCAAAGCCTTTCACTTTCCAGCTAGCACAGTTCCAGCTTTACAGTCATTAACCCCTTCAGCACAATTTCACAACCCATCTCCCTTATAAATTTCATCAAAACCATTCTGGCAGGAAAGCATTAACCTAGTTCCTGACAGTCTGCCCCCCCCCCCCCCCCGAAACACATCTTCATAGGAGGTAGTATAATAAAACAATAGCAGTGAGTAAATATCAATTTAACAAAACAAAGCAATAACTATAAAAAATTAAACGGCAACATCCAATTTCAAACAGTAAGCTAAACTTCAATTGGTTATAACCTTAAAATTTATTTATATAACAACAGTTATCATATTAATATCTTTAAAAAAATTAACTCAATAGTCATCTATATAAACACTAGTTAAACTCTCATAAACAGAACAAAATAACACAACAGTGAACTAACAAACACCCTATATATCCAAATTCAAAATTCAAATATAACTTGTCAAAAAATCTAAATCTATAAAATAACCAAATCAAACTGTATCATATGAACAGTTAGATACTTAATCAGTGTTATCAAATTAAACTATCATCAAACAATTATAAGTAAATAACAGCATTAACCCCCCCAATGCTATGCTTATTTAAACAGCCTATTTAAATTTCCTAACATAACAGTTTAACCCATATTATCAAACAGATCTATATAGCTAGTTAAGCAACTCATATGTTATATAATCACAACTATGTTTGTTATTATTTTTTAAAGTCCACAAAATCAACAATAATAGTCAAAATTAAATGTTTACATCAGGGATAGACAACCTAAGGCCCGGGGGCCAGATGCGGCCCCCCAAGGCCTTTGGACCGGCCCAAAGCCGGTCCTGCTGCCACCGCCACCCCCCGCCATGATGATATTGATTATTGTTGTTATTACTTGTTCTTGGGATTTTCTTGGCAAAATCTCCACAGGGGTTTTGCCATGGCTTTTCTGGGGCTGAGAGAGTGTGCATGCATAATTTTTAATTTTTTTAAAATTTTTAATTTTTATATTTATTTATTTATTTATTTATTTATGGTGCTTTGCCCCCCCCCAATTGTCTTAGGGACAGCAATCCGGCCCCCGGCTCAAAAAGGTTGCCTACCCCTGGTTTACATCAACAGTTATATAGGCACAGGAAAAACAGTCTTACTGGAGTTTTCAAGTACCAGTCCAGTAACTGGTATCTGCACTTAACCACCACTGTTTGGGTTTGGGGCCTTTAAAAAGTCTGTGTCTCCCGTCAGTTAGGATCCCAGACCTCGTTGCTCTCGCTTCTCAAGGAATTCTGCAGGCACGCCACTTCATTGTTGTTAACCACTTTAGCAACTTTCTTAACTGGCCTCATGTTTTTAAGTTTGGGTTTCAGCAGTCCATTCTTCACAAACAAAAACTCTGTTGGACTGAAGCAGGTAGTAAACCCCTCAAAGTCTTCCCCACCCCCCGAGTGACTTTTGGATGACCCCTCGCTGGAAAAGGGTCTTATCAATTTCTCTTCCACACTCTGGCTGGAAATTTCTTTGAAGGCCCCTTCCGCTGTGATGAGCTTTCAATTACTCCAACTCTGAATGGAGGTTTGGAAGGCGGGGGTGGTGAAGGCACTCAGATCAACAGTTGAGTGAACTGCTATCTTTTCCGCCTCAGTGGCTTGGTCCTCCGGTCCGAGGAGGACGGCTGGACATTGAAGCTTTGGTGGGAACTCTAGTGATCCCGAACTGAGGAATTTGGACACAGGCACCTCAGGAGTTTGGACTATTCTGGGTTTCTCCCTGCCAGAGCGGGCTGCAGGGCAACTTCCCTTTCGCTGAGAGCCTTCTTGGGCACTGAGCACAACCCCTTGTGGCTGCGGCTCTCGGTAAATTGCCCTGTGGAACTTGGAGTTGTCTTGGGCCACTGTGTTCTCCTGCCTGTGACAGACTCTGTGGTGTTAGTTCTCTTGATTCATGGTTTGACTGTACACCCTCATCCTCCACCTGGAGGGATTTTATGTAGAGTTTGGCAACTATGGAATCAGCCTTTAACTCTGGATCAGCCCCTTCTGGATCAAGTCTCACCTGGTAAGTAAAGTATTTTGGGTCTTCTTGGCTGTTCTGGTTCTTGTGAGTTCCCGGTCGGTCTGGGTCAAGCTCTTGGTCTAGCCAGCTGTAGTCTTTGAGAATTGCCATCGCTTGGGATTTTAGGTGAGCATGTTCATTTGTTAAGCTCCTCTGGTGTGCTATCAAGTTCAAGCCTCAGGATCCTTCTGTGTTCACCTCCCTCTCAGCCTCAGTCCATGTCAAAATTTTGGGGCCACCGTCTGTCTGATATGGGCCCGGTGGTCCCTCACCATCCGGGCTGTCTTTCTGGGTTTCACTGGCTCCACTGTGATTGGGACTTTTGGCTTTAGGGTTGTCATTGGGCCGCTCTGAGTGGTTTACCGCCATCTGGTCTTGGCACCTTTTGGGATTTCTAGTTTCTTGTTCCCCCTGCATCAAAAGAGTTCCCTCCTGCAGCATTCCGGCCCCTAAGTTCCCCAGGTCAGGGAGAGTGTTGTAATGCAATGGTTAAATGTTGTAAGAACAGGGTTGGAGGATATGGGGGGATGGGAGGTGAGCAGCTGCAAGGGTGTTTTGATAACGGGCCCTTTGGAATGTGCAGAACTAGAAGGGAGGATGGCACTCCTCAGAGCTAGTGGTGGGGGCGACTCAAAGGTGGGGGCCCTCCCTCCTCCCCTTCAGTCTGCTTCTGAATAGTTGCTGTGGCAACCGCCTTGCTTAACCCTTCACCAGCTTGAACATGCTCTCTGCACACCGGATCATCAAATACCAACTGAAGTTTCTTCCAGTCTATGGATGGATTGTGAAAGAGCGCGAGAAACTTGGACCAATCACAGTTTGACATTTGACTATGGGAAGGGACTTTGTTCTATTCTATAAAAGTGTGTTAACGTACTGTGCCTTTAAATTCGTCAAACTGTCAGGTACAACATGCCCACCAGTCTTCTTTCAGACGTAAAGTCAAAAAGGAAAGTTTTATTGCAGAAAAGAAAACAGCGCAGACAGGTCTTGACTTCTTTGATGAATCTAAAGGCACAGTACGTTAACACACTTTTATAGCATAGAACAAAGTCCCTTCCCATAGTCAAACGTCAAACTGTGATTGGTCCAAGTTTCCCGCGCCTTGGCCCTTCACATGATGTAATACCCTACTGTCCAGAAAATCCAACAAATGGCCAGGTGTGTGTGAATCTACAGCTTCCCATCGGCCTTAGACAAAACAACTTTGAATCCCGCATCTGCTCTTTGTTTGTGCACTATGTTTATGTACTATGAAGTCTGGGACTAGGAACCCATGGCTATCAAAGCCAGCACAGATATGAGGCTAACATAAGCACCATCTTAACATATTAGATCTAAACCCATTAATCATTTAATATCAAATAAATCCATATATGCTTCAAACACTACACAATTAAACACTTCACCCACTTAATTATGAGGGTTTGAATCCAAGTCTCTGCCGCAGCTGAGGCTAGAAACTCCCCCGCATTCCAGCTCCAAAGCCTTTCACTTTCCAGCTAGCACATTTCCAGCTGTACAGTCATTAACCCCTTCAGCACAATTTCACAACCCATCTCCCTTTTAAATTTCATCAAAACCATTCTGGCAGGAAAGCATTAACCTAATGTGTTCCTGATAAATATACACGATTTTCCGTTCTCGTTGGCAGGATCCCTCGCAAGAATGGAGGGTCAATTGTATAAGGACATTATCACATTACACTTTTAAAGCACTGCTATTCCACTTTAACAGAACCCTGGTGGTGCAGTGGTTACATGCCAGTACTGCAACCACAAACTCACAAACAGCAAGGTTGTGAGTTTAATCCCAGCCAGGGGCTCAGGCTCAACTCAGACTTGCATCCTTTCATAGGTCACTAAAATGAGTACCCAGCTTGTTGGGGTCAACTGGCTTACACAATGTAAAACGCTTAGAGTGCTTAAGTGCACTGATAAACGGCATAGAAATGTACTTGCTATTGCTATTGCTAACTGCTCTGACTGCCTCCTGTTGCATTTTGGGGGTTGTAATTCAGTGAGGCCTAAGACTTTTCTGGCCGAATATTCTAAATGCCCCTTCCTAAACTGCAAATCCCAGAATGCAACAGGAGGCCTCTAGAGCAGTTAAAGTGGAATAAGAATGCTTTAAGAGCATAGTGCGATAATCTCCAAAAAGAGATGGCTTTCGTGTCTCTAGGTCCACAGAGGAGTGAGTTCAGATTCCTAGAGGAATGAAAAAATGTTTGGTGGGGGAAGGGGAAAAGTGATGCACCCTCTGATCTCACTTCTAGGGAGGAAGAAAGGGTCCTTTCCAAATTTCTTTGGCAGGAGAAGGGAGGGAAGGACATAATAAGTGGATGAAAGACCCCAGATTTGCTTTTGGTATGGGAAGAGAACCTGTGTGACGTCGTGGCTTGAACTTTGGACTCTGGAGAACAGGGTTCAAATCCCAGCTCAGCCATGGAAAACCAGTGGGCAAATCACACACTCTCAGCCTCACAAGGAGGCAAGGGCGGACCCCCTCTGAGGAAACTTGTCAAGAAAACACCATGATAGGACTGCTTTAGGGTTGCCATGAGTCGGAAACGAGCTGAAGGGATGCAGCAACAGCAACAAATGGGAAGGAAGGAGAAGAGGGGTGGAAGGAGGAGAGGGGTTACAGGGGCTGGAAAGCAAGGAAAGGCCCCCCTTCTCTCCACTTGTCATGCCCAGCCTGGGTGAGGACTCAGAGGACAAGACAGAACCTCCTCTGGGACCTGAGCCTGCATCTGTGGAGCCTCAGCCTGGCCCTAGTTCTGCTTTAGCAGTTCCATCAGAGCCTATGGCCTCTCAGGAGGCTCAGCAGCCAAGTCTCCTGGCAGCAGAACTTTCAGACATGGAGGAGGATCAAGGGACAATAGCCAGTGTCAAGCAGAAATGGAGGGCCTTTGGCGTTCAAGGAGACTTTATGAAAAACACCAGAGCAATCAGTCTCAGCTGAGCTCCTGCAGCTTGGTAGTTTAAGCAGGTGCAGTAGGTCTACCTCGGTGCCAGAGATTATCTGAGCTTCCTAGTGAAAGCCTCTGTCTCTCCTTGTTCCTTGGGCTGAAACCTTGTCTCTCGGACCTCTAACTTATCTTGAACTTCTGGAACCCTTGACCTTCGGACTGCTTTGTTGCTCTGCCTCTTAAGAATCCTAGACCTTCGGACTGTTTGACCATTCTCTGGCTGGACCTTTGGATTGGTAATATGGACCTTTGCTTTCTTGCTTTGCATTAGTAAAAGACTTGTTTGCCTTCAACCCTCACAAGAAGCTGCTATCAGCACTCTTGGCAGCTTTCTTGGACACCACCCTTGGACAGCACTGACGGCTGTGAGGCTTCCTTCTCTTCTCCCCTCTGGGGGCAGGAAGTGTCTCCATGGCGCCCAGATAGTTTTTTCCAGGATATTAACAACATCCTGACTGGCTGAGCAGGGGGTCAGTTACTCTAGCTCAGGTGCAGGGGGGGGGGGGGAACTATCATAATATTACATTATATTGCGGGGAGGTTCAAGGGGAATAAGAGCAATAGCAATAGCAAATACATTTCTATGCCACTTATCAGTGCCCTTAAGCACTTCCTAGCAGTTTACAATGTGTAAGCTAATTGCCCCCAACAAGCTGGGTCCTCATTTTAGTAACCTTGGAAGGATGCCAGGCTGAGTCAACCCTGAGCCCCTGGCTGATAGTGAACTCACAACCCTGGATTTGTGAGTGGCTGCAGTACAGGCATTTAACCACTGCACCACCAGGACTTTTCTCCTTGCTGGATCATGCTGAGGGGGCCTTCTTGGGGGCTGAGAAGGGGACTGTTATGATCAGAATGGCAAGGCATGTGATTTAAGGGGGGGGGGAGAAGCAGAAGGAGGAGGGGAATGTTGAGAAATGTGGTGGGGAGAAACTCCGCCAGTCTCCATATTCCAGGAAATGGGGGCAGAGGGGACCTCCTGAGTTTTCTTGGAGGGGGAAGAAGGGAAGAGGCTGCTGGAGGAAGGAGGAGGGATCCAGACTCCAAGCCTTGAGGGGCAGAGTTGTGGGGGGAAGAGTGTGAGAGGCAGGGAGCAGGGGGGAGGAATGGAGGGAGGTGTTATCTAAATGCAAAGTCCCCCTCCCCCCAAAAATATACTGCTTTGCTTTGAGGATCCCTTTGGTTTCCCTTCCCCCTGAAGAGTTCCCTCATAGTAGGGCTGTGAGAGAGGGGAGATCTATAATTATGGCATGAAGGAGAGGGAAGTGGGGGGAGGGACTGATCCCACTTCCCATTTTGCCTTCCAGGAAGGTGGCAACTCTCCTTCCGTCTCCCTAATAATCTCTAGAGAGGCACATCCAGTCCTAAGGTGCAGGATGGAGAAAGGGGAGCCAGGGCAATTTGGAAAGGAATGGAAAGCAACCTTTGAGGGAGGAAGATCTTTTGCCTCCTTAGAAAGACAGACGGTGGATGGATCAGGAGATTGTGGAGGGAAGAAAAAGCAAACTGAGAATAGAAAGAGCCCAGGAAGGCAAAGCCAAGAAGGGAGCCATCAGGAGAGAGGAAGAGGGACCCAAGGCTCCTTTTCGGGTGATAAACCCACTGGGCAAACAAAACCCTTTCACTTTTAAAATTTTGTTTATTTATTTTATTTCTATGCCACCTTTCTCCCAGAAGGAATCCAAGGTAGTGCACAAACAAAAACACATTAGACTTGTTATAATTAAACAATTAAAACGTCTCATAAAAACAATATAAAATTACAAACATTGGAGACTGTCACAGAATATAAAGCAGCTTAAGTGAGCTGGCTTAAAGTTAGAAGTGGGAGGCATCCTGACATCATCAGATGCATTTAGCCACTGAAATCGCCGCCTGGGTGCAGCCCGAGTCCATCGCCGCTCAGAGGGGCACTCCAGCAGCCATTTTTTCAAGCCGGAAAACTCTCGGCTTTGAAAAGAGGCATGAGGAGTGATCCTTCTAATGGCAATGGACCCGGGCTGCACCCGGGCAGCAATTTCGGCAGCAGAATGCATCTGATATTATTTATTTATCTGGCTATGGCTTTTTTTTAATTATGTGTTTTGGTTTATCTTGTTTCAATGCAAACATTAATTCTTTTTTAAGGGGTGGGGCGGTGGGATTTGGATGGTATTTTAATATTGTATGATGTTTTTAAATTGTTGTGAGCTGCCTCGATTGCGTGACAGAGGGGCGGGATATAAATAAAACTATTATTATTATTATTATTATTATTATTATTATTATTATTATTATTATTATATTATCAGGATGCCGCCGGCTTCTAATTTTAAGCTGGCTCAGATAAGCCGCTTTATATCCTAATGCAATAATCTTCATTAAAACCATAATAAAAGCACAATACCCACCCCATATGACAAACACCCCATATATAAAGCCATCCCATGATTACACATTAAAAGCCTGCCTGAATAAAAGTGGTTTTGCTTGCCAAAGGAAGGCAAGCAAAGAGGGGGCCAACCTTGCTTCTTATGGAAGGGCATTTCAGAGGGCAGGAGTAGCCACCGAGAAGGCTCTCGTCTCCTCACCAGATGAGCCAGTGATGGGGGTGAGACTGAGAGAAAACCTTCTCCTGAAGATCTTAGGGCTCTGGTAGGTTCATATGGGGAGATACAGTTCCTATGGGGAGATAAGCAGGGATTCTGGGAGGCCCACAGGATCCTGATTCCTCAGCCCACCTTTTTTCTCTTTCCCAACAACCGAGTGATGGGGGTTCAGCTGAGGGAGGAACTGGCCCAAGATTGCTGCAACTTAATTCTATGAACACCCAAAATGACCCCTTCTAGCAGCAAAACTGGAGCATGTCCAGAGGAGGGCGACTAAAATGGTGAAGGGTCTGGAAACCATGCCCTATGAGGAACGACCTAGGGGACTGGGTATATTTAGCTTGGAGAAGAGACAGTTAAGAGGTGATATGATAGCCCTGTTTAAATATCTGAAGGGATGTCATATTGAGGAGGGAGCAGGCTTGTTTTCTGCTGCTCCAGGGAACAGGACCCAGAGCAACGGATGCAAGCTACAGGAAGAGATTCCACCTCAACATTAGGAGGAACTTCCTGACAGTGAGAGCTGTTCGACAGTGGAAGACACACTCTCAGAGTCTGGTGGCGTCTCCTTCCTTGGAAGTCTTTAAGCAGAGGCTGGATGGCCATCTGTTGAGGATGCTTTGAGTTCCTGCATGGCAGGGAATTGGCCTGGATGGCCCTTGTGGTCTCTTCCAATTCTATGATTCTGTGACAGAAAAGGCTGCCTTCAGTTAGCTCACAGCCTTTGCCTGGGATCCTGTCCTGCTTGAGTTAATGCATTAGTAGTCTTGGGATGTAGTGGCTCAAGTGGTTAAGACGCTGACTTCTTTCCATGCAGTTTCTGCCAATTGTACATTTTCTGTTCAAGAAGTCATGCCCAGGAATAGATGGACTTTGTTAACCGTGGTACAGTAGTTTCATTACTCCAGGAAACCAGGTTCAAATCCTCACTCAGCCATGAAAACTACTGGTTGACCTTGGGCAAGTCCCACTCTCTCAGCCTTAGAGACAGGCAATAACAAACCTCTGAATAAATCTTGCCAAGAAAACACCATGATATATATTAATAGTTATATTAATATATATTAATAGTTTGGAACTAAAGGCCTGGTTTGTAATTTCAGACCTTTTAGTTTTTATAAGGAAACTAATGTCTATAAGGAGACCATTGTTGTTGTTGTTGTTGTTGTTGTTGTTATTATTATTATTATTTCATTTTAAAAATTGTCTTATATCCCACTTTTCTCCCAATATAGGGACTCAAGGCAGTGCTGCAATGGTTTGAGTGTTCGACTAAGGCTCTGGGAGAGCAGAGTTCAAATCTCCACTCAGCCAAGGAAACCCACTGGGTGGTCTTGGGCAAGTCACACTCTCTCAGCCTTACTGCAAAGCAAATGGCAAACATGTAATTATTTTAGACAAGAAAATCCTTGGACAGAGACACCATAAATCAGAGCTGACTGAAGATATGTAGCAACAAATTATTAAAGGGGAGTCCTTTAGAGTCCTTTAAATGTTAAACAGTGCCTTCCCTGACCCAAAGGGGTGGTCAGCATGTGAACCCCTGGATTTTGCCTTGTGAAAAGGTATTTAATTTATTTGAAAAATCTTGTTCCCTCTGAGTACGTTGCTCCCCAGCAGAAAGATGCAGCAAAAGCACTCTGGGCCCATAACTAGAGGTTGATGGATAGATAGATGGGGCATTCCAGCACTTGTAAAAAGCACCCACCACTCCCCACTTTTGTTCATGGGAGTCAAGTTTCAAAGCTGAGTACTTCAGCAAATTCTTTTACGAGGTGCCATCAGAGGATCTGCAGAGTCCATCTAAACATCATATATGGTTCAGGGGAAGATCGTATTAGATCTCTTAGTAAAAATAATTTAAATGGTTTTTCAAGAAGCAAGCTGGGACTGATTCTTTGAAATGTGGTAAACACATACAGGTAAAAATCTATTTATTTTATTTTAACACTTCTCTCCCAGCATGGGATTCAAGGTAGCTTAAAATTTAGTTTAAAACAAGGTACAGCTAAAAATCTACTAATGAAAAAAGTGTTTTCAAAAATTTACTAAATAAGCAATCCTATTAAGAACACTAATTTAAAACAGTTTAAAACTCATTTAGACCATGGTAAAGAAGTCAGAGGCACAGCACATCCCATTTAAGAAACCCTTCTCTTACAACCAGCTAGTAGCCAAAAGCCTGTATAAGGTCTTGGCTTGCTGGCAGAAAGACAGCAGAGAGGGTGAAAGAGTATACAAAACATGCACAAGTTGATTATTAAATTACAATTCTAATACCATAATTTCAGTCAGGCTTCAAAGAAGATAAAATTCTTGCATGCATGGTGGTGAAATGCAGGTCAGGCAATGCTATCTTTCAGCAGTTTTTTAGCATCTTGAACAATGCAATCTAAAGAGTGCTATGCAATGGCTTCTGTTCATCTTCCAGAGAAGTGAGGTGTTTCAATGTTTTCCCCTAGGCCCAATGATGTGAGACACTTTTCTTAACAGGTTGGATGAAGCAGTAGAAGGGATGAAAATAGAAAAGGATTTAGGATGACCCTAACTACCACGGCATAACGTATAGTACATGCTCATTTTGATCTAATATATATCCACTGCCTCAGCAATGTCTACAGAGGGGGGAAAGCCAGACAAAATTTCTCAAACTGCTGGAAGTTGCACTTCAAACTCAAATTCTTTAAAATCATGTAATATTTTGGGAAATAAAATACATCACTTAAAGAGAATTTTGTATCACAGACACATCTCCTTTAAATGTTTTCTCTTGGTGTAATCTTCTGGAACCTGCAAGAAAAACAGTACTGCTGCAATGGGAGATGGTATACTCCCAGTCAGCATAGGAACTTGATCTTCACTAAAGCAGCAAAGATGAAATGAAGGAGAGGAACTTCTGGTTCTGTTAACATCCCATTGATCAATCTAGTTCTCCTAGATGTGGGTCCCTTGATGTAAGTTCTATTTTGCCTTCCATGTGAAAATAACTCCAGAGGAAAGGATCAAAATTCAAAATGACCTTAACAAATTAGAAAGCTGAGCCAAAACTAACAAAACGAATTTCAGCAGGGAGAACTCTAAGGTACTGTACTTAGGCAGAAAAAATAGGATGGGGAACACCTGGCTTGACAACAGTACATGAGAAAGGGATCTAGGAGTCCTAATAGACCACAAGTTGAAAATGAGTCAACAGTGTGATGTGGCAGCCAAAAAAGCCAATGTGATTCTAGGCTGCATCAATAGAAGTATAGTGTCTAGATTGAAGGAAGTAATAGTATTCTGCTTTGGTCAGGCCTCAGCCAGAATACTGTGTCCAGTTCTGGACACAACAATTCAAAAAGAATGCTGACAAATTGGAGCGTGTCCAGAGGAGGGCAACCAAAATGGTAAAAGGTCTGGAAAGTATGCCCTTTGAGTAGTTGCATCTGGGTATGTTTAGCCTGGGGAAGAGAAAGTTAAAAGGTGATATGATAGCCCTCTTTAAATATATGAAAGGATGTCATACTGAATATGGAGCAAGTTTGTTTTCTGCAGCAACAGAGAATATGAGCCAAAACAATGGACTGAAACTACAGGAAAAGAGATTCCACCTAAACATTAGGAAGAACTTCCTGAGAGTGGAATACTGTCAGATTGTAGTGGAATCTCCTTCTTTGGAGTTTTTTTTAATTTTATTTTTACAACGAATAACTTGCAAAATAGTAGCATTCAAAATAATCATAACATTTAGTTTTCCAAACATATAGGCATCCATTGGTATCCGTGGACTTGCCATTCGTGGTTTTGATGATTCACAGATGGCAAGCCCACTGCATGCAGCCACACCACCATTGGGGACAACCCCTCCCTCCCTCCCTTCCTTCCCAGCATCTTCCCCCCAGCGCCGGGGCCTGTAACCGGCCCTGGATGCCATCAGGACTCACCTTCCCAGCGGTGCTTGGGGCCCGGCGTGCGGACACCCTGACCCCCTCCACTGCAGCCAATGGGCATGCGATACATCATTTGGCTGTGGCGGAGGGGAGCAGGGCATGTGCACACCAGGTCCCGAGCACCGCTGGGAAAGTAAGTCCCTATGGCAGCTGGGGCCGATTACAGCTGGGGGGAAGATGCCGAGAAGAGAGGGAGGAGCAAAGGGAAGGGAAGGGAAGACAAGTCCCATTGTCCCCAATCCTGCATGGCAAGGGGCTAGAGTGAATGGCCTTGAAGTCACTTCCAACTCTATGACCATTATGCTATAATACTGTCACTGCAACTCTTTTCACATTCCAAGTATTGATATGATTTTGACCATGTGTAAATCGTTTGATGTTATATGTTCTAACACTACTGAAGCTCTTTCCACATTCCATGCATTTATATGGCTTCTCCCCTGTGTGAATTCTTCAATGTTAACGTAGAGGGGTACCTTGACTGATGATATTTCAACATTCCATGCATTTATATGGTATCTCCCCTGTGTGAGTTCTTTGATGGTAGCTATAAGAGCCAGTATCGCTGAAGGTCTTTCCACATTCCATGCATTTATTTGGTTTCTCCCCTGTGTAGGTTCTTTGATGAACAGTCAGATATCCACTCTCACTAAAGCTTTTTCCACATTCCATACATTTATAAGGTTTTTCCCCTGTGTGGGTCCTCCAAATGTGAATTGAGATGTTCATTCCAACTGAAGCTCTTTCCACATTCCTTGCATTTATATGATTTATCCCATGTGGATTCTTTGACATGTGGTGACACTACTGTTTGTACTGAAGCTCTTTCCATATTCCATACAATCATACAGTTTCTCCCATGTGGATTCTTTGATGTAAACATAAATTGTGACTAAGAGAGAAGCTCTCTCCACATTCCATGCATTTATATGGTTTTCCCCCTGTGTGAATTCTTTGATGTTTGCTATATGAGCCACTATCACTGAAGCTCTTTCCACATTCCATGCATTTATATGGTTTCTCACCTGTGTGGGTTCTTTGATGTTTGCTATATGAGCCACTATCACTGAAGCTCTTTCCACATTCCATGCATTTATATGGTTTCTCACCTGTGTGGGTTCTTTGATGGCTACGTAAAGTTTGACTATGAGAGAAGCTCTTTCCACATTCCATACATTTATATGGTTTCTCGCCTGTGTGGATCCTCTGATGTGAACTGAGATGTCCACTCCGAGTGAAGCTCTTTCCACATTCCATGCATCTATATGGTTTCTCCCCTGTGTGGGTTCTTCGATGGAAAAGTAAACTGTGACTATGAGAGAAGCTCTTTCCACATTCCATGCATTTATATGGTCTCTCCCCTGTGTGGGTTCTTTGATGAAGAGTCAAATATCCACTCTCACTAAAGCTCTTTCCACATTCCATGCATTTATATGGTTTCTCACCCGTGTGGGTCCTCCAATGTGAATTGAGATGATCACTCCGACTGAAGCTCTTTCCACATTCCAAGCACTTATATGGTTTCTCCCCTGTGTGAGTTCTTTGATGAACAGTTAGATGTCTACTCTCTCTAAAGTTCTTTCCACATTCTATGCATTTATATGGTTTCTCCCCTGTGTGAATTCTTTGATGTTTGCTATATGAGCCGCTATCACTGAAGCGCATTCCACATTCCATGCATTGATATGGTTTCTCCCCTGTGTGGGTCCTCCGATGTGAACTGAGATGGTCATTCCGACGGAAGCTCTTTCCACATTCCAAGCATTTATATGGTTTCTCCCCTGTGTGGGTTCTTTTGTGAACAGTCAGATATCCACTACTACGGAAGCTCTTTCCACATTCCTTGCATTTATACGGTTTTTCCCCTGTGTGGGTTCTTTGATGTGTTGTGACGCTACTGCTAATACTGAAACTCTTTCCACATTCCATACATCTATACGGTTTCTCCCCTGTGTGAGTTCTTTGATGTACACATAAATTGTGACTATAGAAGAAGCTCTTTCCACATTCCATGCATTTATACGGTTTCTCCTTTCTGTGAATTCTTTGATGTGAATGTAGAGTTCTGTATTGACTGAAACTCTTTCCACATTCCATGCATCTGTATGATTTGTCCATTTGGATTGTGAAGTGGACTCTTCAATGCAATTTATGTTTCAGTATTTTCTCAGAGACTAGACACTTTACTTTTCTTTTTCCTTTGTGATTTCACTATGTGGTCAAGTGTTGAAAAATATCAGCACTCAGAGAAGCAGAAGATTAGTTCTTCCTTATCTTCAATAGGTTTCCCTTTGTTTTTCTCACTTGTGATTTCCAGACTCCTCTATCTCCACAAGATGCTTTCTTTTTTCCTGTCACATCAAAGGTGATGATAAAATTCTCCTTTTCCTGATCCTTTCCTAACTGAGAGAAAACACACAAAAGTTTATATCACCTACCCCCCCTGCTTTCCTCAGTTACTCTAAACTCAGTTCAAAGTGCACAAATAGTTAAATTCAATTAACTCAGCTGTGGGATAAGTGAGGCAGGGTTTTGCCCTTCTCAGTAGAATCCAGCAAAAGCAAAATGCTGCAGCCTCTCCTAGCTTGTGTGTTTTTCCTCATTACTAAAATTTACCCTCTTAACCACACTGTAATATTGGCCATGTATCCTGGTTTTCATGTGTGAAATGCTAGAGGGTATGTTGGACAAATGTTCTCCTTTGTCCTCAGCATGTTTCAGTTGTGGCAAACTGAGATCAATGTGTAAAAGTACTTTGCACTCCAGTATGAATAGCAATAGCAAGTACATTTCTGTGGTTTGTGAGTGAGTGGCTGTAGTACAAGTATTTAACCACTGCGCCACCAGGGCTCCTATATAGAAATGTAATGCTATTGCTATTTTGCATTAACTCAGCAAGGGGGACCACACTCTGATGTTGCTTGACCACAGATGTCCTGAATTTCATCTGTGAAATGTTTGAGGGTATGTCAAAACCCAGACTAGAACTAAACTGCTGCTGTTTTTTTGTTTGTTTGTTTGTTTTGCTAGGGCGTATCCTATTCAATTCAATGTATATATCAAACGTTAGAAAAGTAATTTCCTTTCTATATTGCTTGGCCAAATGTTTGGAAAACAGATTAAATTGGTTCCCCCAGCAGTCTGGCTCCTGTCACTTGAATAAGATGGGAGACACTTTTCTTGTTAGGTCCCTGACAATCACATTCTGGCCTTCAGTTCAAATGACAACTGGAAAGCTGACAAACCAAACAGTTCCCCTGAGTCCTGGAAACTCAAGCTCTTTCTTTGTGGAAAGATCTAAGGAGGCTTGGGATAACTCGAAGAATTCTTTCTAAGGGGGAAAAAAACTGGATTTATTCCTGTTCACTCTAAACAGCTTCAGGCATTCCTAGCAAATATCCAGGCATTCCACGTCCAAAAAACCTCAAAGACAAGAGGAGGGAAACATTTCCTATCTATTCACAGGAGAAAGGGGTAACAGCTAGCCTGAGCAGCCTTTGGTGGCACAGTGGTACACAGTTGGGATCAGTGGCAAGTTCTGCATCCTTTAGAACTGGCTTGGGGATATTTTTGTGGCCCCGAGGGGAAAAAAGAATGTTGTTGTTTTTTTGCAAAGCCCCCAAATGACCCTAGGAGAGACCTTTTTGAAACAACAGGTGAACAAGAAGTGTCATTTGTTGACTTCCTGTTGTTTAACAAGGCCTCTCTTCAGCCTAAAGTAATCCTTGGGGGGCATAAAAGTATGGCAAAAAGCCACACACACACACCACTTGGAGGATGCCTGGGGCATTTGAGAGCCTTTGCCTTCTGCAGGGGTGGCCCTTCCAGGTCTCCTGGAGTGCTAATGCAGCCTCCTACTGTTCCACAGTGCCCATCCCTGCCCTAGAACTGGCCTGTTCCACTAAGATGCTGAAGGACATGCCAGTCCAAATACAGAAGGGAGCCTCAGTCCATGAAATGGAAGCAGGGCCACCATCTCATTTTCAGCTGGATCTGCCAAGCAGTGGGACTCACCCAGCCCATTTCTACTATTCCATCCCCAGGGAATGTGAGGGAAAGCCTCACATTATGTCTTTCTGCTCCCCTTCCCCAGCAGGTCTGGCACACTCTGGCAGAGACCTCTGGTAAAAGCTGGCATTTTATATTTCTAGAATTTCATCACGCATGGCACAGTGTGGCATAAAAGACCCATCTAGGGGCTACAGACCAACCAACATTTCACATTTGGCATGCAACAGCAGAGCGAGAAATTGCTTACCTCCAGCTGTCCCAATTTGGCAGGATCAGTCCTGGTTAGTCCTCCGTCATCCAACTTTTTCAGCTGCTTTTGGAAGGTCCTAGTTTCTCCCAATTGCAAGTTTTTAGGTTCATTATATCTCTAAAGATGGTTTCAGAGAAATGATGTCAATCTTGTGAGATTGTTATGCTCTGGAAAAGATTTTTGGTATTTTTATTGTTCACAGAAATAGTTGTGTTAGTCTGCTGCAGCAGAAAAAGGGTGTAAAAGTGGGATGAGGAAGCAATCTAGAAGCACTTGGATCAGGGGTGGGCAAAGTGTAGCCTGCGGAATGCATGTAGTCCCTAAGCCCCCCAATATATTTTACTTAAAATGTCCTCTAGAGTCTAATAAGCATTTTCACAAGAGTTAATTTATTCCTAGAGAGGCCATTTTTTAAAAACAGGAAGTGACTTCCACTCACTTCCTGTTGTTCAAAAAGGCTACTGTGTGCCCTTAAATAGCCTAAAGCAGTGGTTCTCAAGCAGTGGGGTAGAACTCCCAGGGGGCGCGAGATTTGCTCAAGGAGGAGGGGGTGTGAGACTTAGAGGCCGTGATCCTACCTCCTCCTCTTCCCAGACTTTTTCTGTCCTGGAGGGGAAAAGTGTGGAAGGCACCTGGAACAGCCACCTCTGCCTGAGGGAAGAGAAGTAGGAGTAGAGCAGGAAAGCTAAGTGGATCATGACCTCTGGCAGGGCCCATCCTGAGCCACTGTTTCTTCTTCACCCATTTGTCCCATCACTGCCTCAGTTTTGGGATGGCACTGCTGCAGGCTCAATCAATATGTCTGCTCAATTCAGTGCACCCTAGGCGCACAGCAGTTGACGGAGAGGCAACATGTGTGATGGCCCCCCAAATCTTGGGCTCCGAAATCAGTCCCAAGCAAGAGGTGCCACCAGCATCCACCACGGTGACATCTCTTGCTTGGGGCTGCCACTGTCATCTGACTCTGGCTGGGACCCCTTGGAAGGAGAGAAGTGGCCTTGGTGGCTCTGCTCCTGAACGAATGGCACGTCAGACTGGTCAGCTGAGAAGAAGTGGTGCAAGCACATGGCTTCCTGCAAGCTGCTAGAGCAGAGTGTGTGCCTAAGGAGAAGCATCGGGAGCTCAGTACAACGCCATATGGTAAAACATTCCTCGCTGCGCCTCCTATTTTCAACATTTTTCTTCTTTTTAAAAAATTTTAAACAATTTTACTAGTGTTATGTACCACCTATATAATGTAGATCAGGGGTAGGCAAACTGTCCACTTTAAGGGCTGAGGGACTTCAGCTCCCAGAATCCCAGACTATTGGCCAACATCCCAGACTATTGGCCAACATGGCTGAGGCTTCTGGGAACTGAAGTCCCTCGGCCCTTAAAGGGGACAGTTTGCCTACCCCTGTAAGATCATTGTTCTTGTTCTTGTAGTGTGCCTTCAAGTAATTTCCTAAGGCAAACCTATCATAGGGTTTTCTTGGCAAGATTTGTTCAGAGGGTTCCTCTGAGGCTGAGAAAGTGTGACTTGCCCATGGTCACCCAGTGGGTTTCATGGCTGAGCAGGAAATCAAATCCTGGTCTCCAGAGTCCTAGTCCAACATTCAAACCACAACGCCACACTGGCTTTTTCCCAAAATTTAAGGGGGATTCCTTTTTAACCTTTATAAATTAATGTTTTAGTTAGTAGTTGAACCTTTATTGTAAGCTGCCTTAGATCCCATTTTGGGAGAAAGTCAGGATGTAAGGGCACTAAATAAATAAATAAATAAATAAAATTGTAAAAATTCCCCCAACACCACCAAAATGATGCTGGATGCCATTTGATGACCATAACAACAACAACAATAGCAACAACAAGTCGTCCCTTCCAATTTGCGGGGGATCCGTTCCGGAACACACACACCCTGCGAATCAGAAATATCGCTAATATTGGGGGCCCACTGATTTTCAATGGCCATGCTCTCCTGCACGCAGCCCCACATGCGCACCATGGGCGCATGCACCATTTTGTTCCCTCTCCACCTTATCGTTGCAAAGAGTGAGACCACAGACTCCAAGTCCGCAAACGGGGAGGGAAGGCTGCAATAATAATATCTTATTTTCCACTTTCTCCTACAAAACTACTGCAGCTCCCTAGTCTACCCCAGCTGCCCACCTATAACCAAAATCTAGGATAACCCCTTTAACCCTCCCCTTCCCTCTTTTCCTTTAGTACTGTTCAGAAACAGAGATCCTTTTTCCTGGGGGGAAGAGGTGGAATGGGGGTGCAATTCCCCTCATATCATACTTGTGGGGTTTCCCATTGAAGGGACCTGGACGGTTCCTATGTGGGAACAGAGAGCAGGATTAGATCAAGGGTGACTCTTCTGCTCTTCCAGGACCTTACTTACATTACTCATCCAGTTTGGTCTGTGGGTTCTCCCCTCGGGTTTTGTTCCTTATCCTGGTCCAAACAAAACTGTTGTAAGGAACGCTCATGTGTCACATCTTCCCATTCCTCTCTCTTTAGCTCTTGTTAAATCACAGAATCATAGAGCTGGAAGACACCCCAAGGGCCATCCAGTCCAACCCCCTGCCATGCAGGAAAATACAATCAAAGCATCCCTGACAGTTGTCCATCCAGCCTCTGTTTAAAACCCTCCAAAGAAGGAGACTACACTGCTCTCCAAGGGAGTGTGTTCCATGGTTGAACAGCTCTGACTGTCAGGAAATTTTTTCTAGTGTTGAGGTGGAATCTCTTTTCCTGTAGTATGAATCCATTGCTTCATGCCCTAATCCCTGGATCAGCAAAAAACAAGCTTGCTCCTTCTTTCATATGATATCCTTTCAAATATTTAAATGTGGCTATCATGTCATGTTATCTTGCCCTTAACCTTCTCTTTTCCAGGCTAAACATACCCAGTTCTCTAAGCCGTTTTCCCCATAAGGCATGGTTTCTAGGCCTTTTACCATTTTGGTTACCCTCCTCTGGACACACTCCAGGTGGCTTTCTTAGCTGCTGCATAACATTGCTGACTCATGTTCAGCTTGTTGTTCATTAAGAGTCCTAGATCCCTTTTGCATGTATTGCCATCAAGTCATGTCACCCATCCTATACAGTCAGCCCTCCATAGCCACTGATTCCTTATCCATAGATTCAACCACCCAGAGTTCAAATATATTTCTCTCTCTCTCTCTCTCTCTAAATTCCAAAAAGCTAACCTTGACTTTATCATTTTATATAAGGCACACCATTTTACTATGTCATTATATTTAATGGGAGTTGAGCAGACATATTTTGGTATCTATAGGGTGCCCTAGAAACAAACTCCATCAGACAGCAAGAGCTCACCCTATGTGTGCATTTGATTTTTACTGCCCAAGTTTAGTATCCCAAATTTCTCCTTGTTGAAAATCATTTTGTTGGTTTTGGCCCAAATATCTACTCTGTTAAGGTCATTTTGAATTCTGGTCCTATCCTCTGGAGTATAAGCTACTGTTAGAATATGGATGGGTTATACAGTCAAAGGTGAAATGTAGAGATGTGTGTGTGTGGAATTTTCCTCATGAGAACAACATCTAGAGAAACAAAGTGAATCTAATACCAGATGGCCAAGAAGTCATAAACATGTACTTTCCCAAAGGTACAACTCATAGACACAGATTTTGTTATGGGAAGCACGAGATATCAAAAAGGTAAACAATACAGCAACTTCATTAGGTCTTGAGAAAATAGTCACGTGGTGGATGATGGACAGCAAGAGGCTGGGTTAATATACATCATATAGACATTATCCAATTAACATAAGGTGGAATATGGGAAGGGCCTAGAAAAGCCTTTGTTTAAGAATGTTTTTAATTCAAGATGTGAGTGCGTGCCTGCCTGCCTGGCAGTGGTTTTAACCATGGAGTTAGGAGATGGCATCTAGTATGTTTATACTGCTTTTATAATGTAACTCCTAGATCTGGAAACATAGATCTGTAACTTCTTTTTAACTTTCAACTGCAACAAGTTGGGATCCTATGCTTTTGGGATTGTTAATGATGTAATCTTTCATGGCTGAACTGGACAAGTTCATCACAATGGATTTTACTTAGCTATTTTATTTTCTTTTATATGCATTAATAAACTATGCTTTTGGATTTTACAATGAGTCTTCTTGACTGAGGAAGACAGGATCCTGAAGAAGGGAAGCTGAGCCAGTTGATGGTAAGAGATACAAAGTGGCTGTGGATCACAGCAGCCAGCTTATCCTGGAGATTCTGCTGGGTGTCAGAGCATCACTGCAACACCCATCATCCACACACTGACAGCTACCCCCTCCTAATTTAGCATCATCTGCAAATTTGATAAGAATGCATCCACGTCATTGATAAAGATGTTAAACAGCACTGGGTCCAGGACAGAACCCCTTCTTAATTCTTGTTAAATCATTCTGTTTAAGTCTTAGGCTTGCCTGCGGGGTGATGTTATGAGGAATGCCCCCATGTTATCAGGGGCCTACATAGTCTAAAGCAGGGGTAGGCAACCTTTTTGAGCTGGGGGCCAGGTTGCTGTCCCTCAGACAATTGGGGGGCCGAAGCACCAAAAATAAACAAATAAATAAATGAAAATGAAAATAATTTTTTAAAAAATTTAAAAATTTAAAAAATTATGCATTCACACTCTCTCAGCCCCAGAAAAGCCATGGCAAACCCCCTGTGGAGATTTTGCCAAGAAACCCCCAAATACAAGTAATAACAACAATAATCAATATCATCATGGCGGGGGGGGGGCGGCGGCGGGGGGCAGCGGCGGCAGTGGCGGCAGGACTGGCCTGGGGCCAGTCCAAAGGCCTCAGGGGGCTGCATCTGGCCCCCGGGCCTTAGGTTGCCTACCCCTGCTCTAAAGGCATCAGATCCGTGTGATCTTGGAAGCTAAGCAGGATGAGCTCTGGTTACTTCTTGTATGGGAGAATGCCAACAAAGACGAGATGCTGTAGGCTATATCTCAGAGGAAGGAACTGGCAAAATCACCTCTGAATATTCCTTGGCTAAGAAAACTCTATGAAGTACATGGGATGTACTTCACCCCAAGATGAAACAAAGATGACTTGAAGGCAGGCACAGAAACAAATACACGTCACCCCTCTGTATTATACCACATGCTGGGGATATTTCAAAGTATGGGTCTGGGCATGAATGGTGGGGGAGCACTAGTGGAGAAAAACACCCCTCCCCCTCAGTCTCTGAGGCCATATCTGCCAAAAATAATAATAATAATAAAAATTTCACACCCCTGGGATTTTCGGAAACGATGCCCCTTCTTTAGGGTTGTCAGAGTGAAATCTGGAGGGGACTCCTGTACCTTTTAGGGTTGTTTCGAAGAGGGAATTTCAGCTGCCACTGCATATTACCTGGTTGAACGACAAGTAACCCATGCTGAAATACGTTCTTCTACACAACCTTTAAAGGTAACAGAGCCTCCTCCAGTTTTCAGTGTGGCGACCCTAAGCAGATCCCTTCTTCCTCAAACCCAACTGAAGGAGGCAGGATGGCATTAATTTATTCCTACTGGGCAGCAGCAGAAGTGGGGGTGACAATGGATCTCTCAGAGATAACGGTAGTGGAACTTTAGTTATCTCTTATTAATATGACACAAAAGAAGGCAATGGTGCACCATTCCTGAAGGGTTTTACCTTGAAAATCCTGTGATGAGATAATCCAAAGTGAAAGGAGACAGTGCTGGATGATGAGGCTCCCAGGTCAGAAGGTATTCAATCAGCTACTGGGGAAGAGTAGAGGACAAGCATGAGGAGCCCTGTGTCTAATGACACAGCTGGGGTCAAGCCAGAAAAATGTTCAGCCACTGACCTGCAAAAGGGTGAAAGAAAACCCAAAGCTGAATGTAGTAGAATGCTTGGTAAAATGGAAGGCAGTAGGAAAACAGGAAGATTACCGGTATATTGACTCCACTGTGTCGCGGTTGCCCTAAATTTATAAGACCAGAGAAGGATTTGCAAGACCAAGACAATGGCAGTGATAGCTAATTTTAGCAGATTATAATTAACTAATAAAATAGCTAATTTTAAAGGACTATGCAGAATGCAACAATGGCAAACAACTCCTGAATTCCTTTCACCTTTCACCCCAAGATGAAACAAATCTTGTTACCCGTCCCGATTGCCGTGCAGAGGGGCGGGCTATAAATAAAAATTATTATTATTATTATTATTATTATTATTATTAAATCAAAAGGTAACATTCTGGCAGGCGGGGGGATTGCATGAATCAGATTCCCCTACAGCTATGACATGGGGGGGGGGGGCTCTTCTTCCTTGCTTTTTCCTGGTTTTAATGTTTACACATGCTGATATCAATAACCCATTCTACATTGACACTTTGAGCAGATTTGTTTACAATCATCCCTTGTGAGGAGTAAGAGTAGAGGGCCCTCGTGAATGTTAAAAAAATGCAAATAACTTAGCCCTGCCCAGACACGATACAGAGTCCTCTCCCACCAAGTGCACCACTCTCTACAACCTTGTGCATCTTGCTTGCATTTCCAAGCCCTTCCATTTTCAATCTGATTAGGAAAGATCCATCTTGTACTTACTATTTGTTGTATGCTTGCAACTCATTTCCAACTTATGGCCTCTTGTTGCATTCTTGCTGCCCTTTTGTCAGCAAGTTAAAATATTCTTCTTCCTTCAGAATTTAAAAAATTGACTGTGATGGACTTTCAGCAGTGTCTTGTGTTGCTTTGCATGCAGTTTTTAATTAATTTTAATTTTTAAGAACTTCACAGATTGAATTGTTTTAAAATAACTTTTATATTTATACTTTTCATTTACATTTTTGTACTCTTATAATAATAATAATAATAATAATAATAATAATAATAAAAATTATTTATATCCTGCCCTTTGGAAACCCAATCAGGGCGGCTCACAACCATAAAAACAATACAATAATCAAACCCAACCCTCCCCCTCTTAAAACAGTATTAAATCTGCAAGAATTAAAATCAACAATCAACAAAAACAATTAAAAACCCAATAATAAAACCTACGGCAATAATCCTCACCATCCTTAGATGGGGCCACGTAAGGATCACTGGGGTGGGGGTACCCGAGGCTGGGATAATTAATCTGGAAAGGCCTGCCAGAAGAGATCCGTCTTGACAGCCCTTTTAAAGCTGTCTAATGATGTTAACTGACGGATCTCATCCGGCAGGCCGTTCCAGAGTTTGGGGGCAACAACAGAAAAAGCCCTCTGGGAGGTAGCCGCAAGCCTTGATTTTTGAGGCTGCAGCAAATTCCTCCCAGAGGACCGGAGAGCGCGGGGAGGATTGTATGGGAGAAGGCGGTCCCTAAGATAGCTTGGACCCAAGCCATTTAGGGCTTTAAAGGTGATAACCAACACCTTGTACCGGGCCCGGAAGCTGATAGGCAGCCAGTGGAGGGACCTCAAAACCGGAGTGTGGTCCCTCCTAGATGTTCCCGACACAAGCCTGGCTGCCATATTTTGTACCAGCTGTAATTTCCGAACTAAGCACAAGGGTAGCCCCATGTACAGCGCATTACAGAAGTCAAGGCGTGAGGTTACCAGCGGGTGCACAACGGTCTCAAGATCCCTTACTTCCAGAAAAGGGCGCAGCTGGCGTATCAGCCGAAGCTGATAACAAGCGCTCCTGACTGTCGCATTTACCTGATTTGTCATCAGGAGTGATGAGTCAAGGAGCACCCCCAGACTGCGAACACAGTCACTGGAGGAGAGTGTGACCCCGTCCAGGACTGGAGGTTGCAACCCAATTCTTGGTTTCGGGGCCGCTACCGTGAGCACCTCCGTCTTGTCTGGATTCAGCTTCAGTCTGTTTTTCCTCATCCAGCCCATTACCGCTTGAAGACATTCATTGAGAGGAGATGCCCTTAATCTGCACTAAGTCCTATTACAGGACTCATAATGGTGCAGTTTGGAGGGGGGGGGGGAGACCTGGGTTTATGTCTTGTGAATCTGATCACACCCAGATCAGTCTTGTGAATCCCCCCAGATTTTGTCAATGTCACAACTACAGATCTCCCCTCCCCAATCTCCCAGGGCCCCCCACCTCAATTTTGCAGGAGTGAAAGAATGAAGTTCTCTGTTGATTTATCGGTACATGTCTGCATTTTTGGAAATTAAAATTTTTTTGGAAATTTTTTGAAATTAAAAAATTACTTTGAGATGATCTTGGGCCAGTCGCTTTCTACCTCTGTGAAGATAAAGGGTAAGGGAAAAAACCAAGTGTGCCTCCTTTTGGCATTTACACCAAGGGATTGTTTTGCATTTTGCCAAGTGGCTTCCCCCTCCCCACAATGTTTTCAAACTTTGATTTAATTTTATTATCCTCAGTCTGCCATCTGAACAACACAAATCCTATATTTCTCCTAGATGTCTGGTGAAGTCTAAGGTTGGGAAGGAACACAGGAGATGTGTCACCAAGCAACAACAAAGGGTGGTCAAGCTGGCCAATGCTGCCAATGAAAAAGAATACATGAGCGAAGAAAAGCCGTAGATGTTTTCTTTTGCCTGAGCCTGGAGGCAAAGGAAAAGATCCTGCCTCCTCCTCTCCTGTACCCCATGAGTTACTGGAGTTACTACAGTGGAACTTGGATAAATCGAACTTCTTTAATTCGAAATCCTCTTTAATTCAAATATTTTCCCTGGTCCTTAGAATGTTGTATGTAAAACAATGTTAAAAATATTGGATAATTTGAAGTTTATTTTGGATAATTCGAAGTTTTTCCAAGGCCCTTGGCTTGAGGCTTGCCGCCAGGGCAATATTTTCTCCCCTTTTTTCCCCTTTTCCCTTGTGCGGAAGGCAGTTCTTGGGGATTTGCCTCAGGCGGAGGAAAGGCCGCCATGTGAAAGTCAGCCCATCATCCACAGCCCCACCTCCATGTGCCACTGTCATGATTACAGCAACCACAGACATCGCTTTAAGGACTCTCAGGTTACTGGGATATTTATCAGAAAGCTACTTAAGAATCTTGAAAGCCCGGTTAAGCCCCCAATCCCTCTCCTTCCCGGAATATAACCATTTCACCACGAGCCAGGCGGAGGCAGATACACCTCCTTCTTCCCTTTCCCTTTGGATCGTTCCTTTCCTCCCCCCATCCCCATTCATCACTGATAAGTGATGGGCTCCACGCTGGGAAAGAGCTCAGTGGAGGGTGAGGAGGGAGGAGGAGCCGGAGGGAGGAGGAGACGCGGCGGCGGCTTAAAGCGACAGTGTGGCCGGCGGTGACGAAGAGGCGCCCAGGAGCAGCCAGGACGGCAGTCTCCATCGCCGCCGAGGCTGGTTCCCTTCAGGCAGAAGTTGGGGGCGAGACGGGGAGAAAAAAAAAACGCCGCAGCCCAAAGCAACCCCCCCCCAGCGCCAGGAGGAGGAGGAGGAGGAAGAAGCGGAAGTTTTGGATAATTTGAATTTTTTTGATAATTTTTTGGATAATTCGAAGTTTTGGATAATTCGAATTTTGGATAATTCGAATTTTTTTACTGGTCCTTTGGGGTTCGAATTATCCAAATTCCACTGTACTTTGGCTTTTTGGACTCAGTTTGGAGCAACAAAAGGAAGCTCAGAACAAAGGGGGAAAGTGAGAGGAGAGAAACTGGAATATTTTAAAAGCAAGAGAAAAATGGGACAACAGAGGATTAAGCAGGACTCTCCTGCCAAATTGGGACAGCAAGAAAATATGATGTGGGTGCTATGGCCTTTTTATCTTTCTTGTGGGGCTTCCCATGGAGGGAGGGGGATAAAAGCCAGGGGGCAGATTGGGTTTAGCTCCTCCTTCTCTCTCTTTGTGGCTCCCTTTTTGGCTATGCCTCCTTGGGCTCTTTCCATTTTCAGTTTGCTCTTTGCTCCCTCCACACCCTCCCAGATCCCTCCCTCCCTCCCTCCAAAGCTGCTTTTCCATTGGAGTTCATTCATTTGAAAATTGTGGACTCCCCTTTCTCTAACCTGCAGCCCAGGCTGGAGGTTTGTCTTTGGAGATTATTAGGGAAAGCTACCACCTTGCTGGAAGGGAAAATGGGAAGGAGGTCAGTTCCAACCCCCCTTCCTTTCCCTCCACCCCACGATTTTGTAGAAAAAGGGCCTCTCCTCCTTCCCACCCGAACCATGAGTGAAATACTCAGGGGGAAAGGAGACCAAAGGGATCCTTTGAGCAAGGCAGTGTTTCTGAAGGAGGGGGATCCATGATAGTATCATCTTGTTGTTTGTTGTTATGTGCCTTCAAGTCATTTCTGACTTAGGGCAACCCTATCATAGGGTTTTATTGGCAAGATTTGTTCAGAGAAGGTTTGCCATTGCCTTCCCCTGAGGCTGAGAGCATGTGACTTGCCCAAGGTCACACAGTGGGTTTCCATAGCCAAATTGGGAACTGAACCCTGGTCTCTAGAGTCCAACACTCAAACCACTAAATGGCATGCAGGCTCTAGGTTTGTCTTAGGCTCACTGTAAGTTTGAAGTGACAACAGCAACAACAGCTTTGCACTTAGATCAGGGGTCCCCAAACTACGGGCCGTGGGCCAGAACCCGCCCATCGAGGCCTTCCTACTGGCCCATGGCCGGTACTGCCACCGCCGCCGCTCGCGCTTGCCGCCGTACACCATTTTGTCTTCCAAAATGGCGTCTGGAGTCGTGCGCATGCGCCCGGCGTTGCACGCACATGCACCTGCTGCTGGACACCATTTGTCTTCCAAAATGGCACCCGGAGTTGTGCGCATGCGCACGCGCCTCTAACCCCACAGAAGATCTAGGGGCCAGCGAACTGGCCCCCGGATCAAAAAGTCCGGGGACCCCTGACTTAGATAATACCTAGGACTTTCACAAGTTCAACCTAGACCGGGGTAGGCAACCTTTCCCCTTTAAGGGCCGAGGGACTTCAGCTCCCAGAAGCCTCAGCCATGTTGGCCAATAGTCCCATGTTGGCCAATAGCTCCTGGGATTCTGGGAGCTGAAGTCCCTCGGCCCTTAAAGGGGAAAGGTTGCCTACCCCTGACCTAGACAATGAAGAAACAGAAATAGTAAAAGAATTGCCATACCTGGGATCAAACTGATAGAAATGGAGACTGCAGTCAGGAAAACCGAAAAAGAATAGGGAGGGTGGCTATGAAAGAACTAGAAAACATTTTAAAATGCAAAGATATACAACTCAGCACAAAAGTTAGAATCATACAAGCCATCGTATTCCCTATTACCTTGTATAGATGTGAGAGCTGGAGAGTTAAGAAAGATGATAGGAAGAAAATTAACTCCTTTGAGATATGGTGCTGGAGAACATGCTGAGGATCCCATGGACAGCCAAAAGGACAAACAAGTAGGTCCTAGAGCAGATCAAGCTAGAAACCTCCATGGAAGCCAGATGACCAAACTGAGGCTGTTGTACTTTGGACACATCATGAGAAGAGAAGACTCATTAGAAAAGACAATAATGCTGGGAAAGGTGGAGGGAAGTAGGAAAAGAGGAAGGTCACATGCCAGATGGAGGGACTCTATTAAGGAGGTCACAGGTATGGGGTTACAGGAATTAATCAGAGCAGTGGAGGACAGAGGGTCTTGGAGATGTCTCATCCATAGGGCCATCTTGAGTCAGGATCAACTCAAGGGCAGTTAACAACAAAACAACAAACACCTCTCCCCATCCCTCTCCCCCGCAATCCCTGCTTCAGGCTTCACATGACCTACCCCCACAAAAGTCTGGCTTGCTCCTCCTCCAGAAACCCTTTCCCTTCTCCCCCACAAAAAAACCCAAAGGACCAACCTCTAATTCCCCCTTCCCAGCTTTTCCAGGCCAAGAATATAGAAGCTGTGTGTGTGTGGGGGGGGGGGGGGTCCTCCTCCGTCGCCCCTTTCTCAGTCAATTATTTTATTTCAATACTGTTTTATAATTTTATATTTGATTACATGTATTAGTTGCTTTCGTAGTATTGTACTTTACTTGCATAATTTGTTTTATGATTACTGTATAGTTTTATAATACTGTTTTATAATTTTATATTTGATTACATATATTAGTTGCTTTTGTACTGCACTTGTCCCTCCACATTCGCTGGGGTTAGGGGCACAAGACCCTTGTGAATGTGGAAAAACCACAAATAACAAAAACACTGGGTTTTCACCTGAGAGAATACGTCTCTAGGAATCTCTAGGTCCTTCAGTGCAACTCTGTGGTCAACACCTGCCAGAAATTGACCACAGAATTTGCACTGGAGGAGCTACAAATGCCTAGTGAGGTCTTCTCTCTAGGAATCTCTAGGTGTCTTTCAGTGCAACTTTTGGTTAAAGTTGACCATAGAGTTGCTCTGGGGGACCTAGATATTCCTAGAGAGAACATATTAATAAAATCTGTGAATAATCAAATCCGCAAAAGTCAAAGCTGCAAATGTGGAGGACAAGTATATTGTACTTCACTTGCATAATTTGTTTAATGATTGCTGTATAATTTTATATTTATTATTCCTTAGATTGTATGCCTCTGGCAGGATTTAATGCTTTGAATGACTGTACCTGTAAAGGGCCATGTAAAATTTATGGTGCAATACAAATAAACGATGATAATAATAATAATGAATCCCCCCATTTCCCACCTCTGGGCAGCAGAAACTCTCCCCTCCTCTGCCACTTCATCCTATTTGAAATGGTCTCCCCTCGTCCCACCACATTTGCAGTGCAACTCTAGAACTTTAACTAAAAATCGCACTGAAAGGCCTAGAGATTCCCAGAGAGAACACTCCAGTAGGCATTTGTAACTTCTCCAGTGCAACTCTATGGTAAACTTTAACCAAAAGTCCCACTGAAGGACCTAGAGATTCCCATAGAGAACACTCCACTAAGCATTTGTAGCTCCTCCAGCGCAATTCTATAGTCAATGTCTGGCAGATGTGGACCACAGAGTTGCCCTGGAGGACCTAGAGATTCCTAGAGGGGTGTTCCCTCAGGTAAAAGCATAGTGTTTTTGTTATTTGTGGTTTTTCCACATTCACAGGGGTCCTGTGCCCCAGTGAATGTGGAGGGACCAGTATATTCGTGGGCACCCTAGCATCCTATAACAGCTCCCCTCCTCAACTCTCCACTGACCCAGGAAAGAGCCCTGCCCCCCCTTCAAGCCAGAGCCAAACCTCCTCCAGTGAAGAAGAAGGAGCCCCTATTATTCCCTCTGAAAGCCCGCCCTCCAGAGGAGAGGAGGCCTGGCCTCGCTCAAAGGAGGGGCTTTGGGGGAGGAAGAGAAGGAGGCTTTCCTACTCCCCCCTCCAGCCCCAATGCACTCCCCACAGGAGACTCCCACAATCCCCTCCACACACACCCCTCTTACCTTCCTCCTCCTCCTCCCCAAAGTGCCTTCCTTCTTCCCACAAGGAAAGACCTCCTCTTCCTCCTCCCCATCCCCTAACCGGAAGTGAGGTCCGAGGGAACGGCCATTTTGTCCTCCCCCCACATTAACAGTGCCTCCTCTCTCCCAACAAGGAAGACTCGCCTTCTCCCCGTCCCACCGGAAGTGAGGTCCGAGGAGGCGGCCATTTTTTCCTCCCCCCATATTAACAGTGCCTTCTCTACCCACAAGGAAGACTCGCCTCCTCCCCGTCCCACCAGAAGTGAGGTCAGAGGGAGCGGCCATTTTGTCCTCTCCCCTCATTAACAGTGCCCTCTCTCTCTCCACAAGGAAGACCCACCTTTTCCTCCCGCCGCCCCACCGGAAGTAAGGTCAGAGGGAGCGGCCATTTTGTCCTCCTTCCTCCACATTAACAGTGCCTTCTCTCTCCCCACAAGGAAGACTCGCCTTCTCCCCGTTTCACCGGAAGTGAGGTCAGAGGGAGCGGCCATCTTCTCCTCCCACGTTAACGTTTCTGGCCTCTCTAGGAGTCTGTGCTCGCTGCTCTTGGGAGGAGGAGAAGGGTCTTCTTTCCTTCTTGCGAAGCTCTGAGGAAGCTCTCAGCTAAGAGAAGACAATAAAGCAGGGGTAGGCAACCTTTCCCCTTTAAGGGCCGAGGGACTTCAGCTCCCAGAAGCCTCAGCCATGTTGGCCAATAGTCCCATGTTGGCCAATAGCTCCTGGGATTCTGGGAACTGAAGTCCCTCGGCCCTTAAAGAGGAAAGGTTGCCTACCCCTGCAATAAAGACTAAAGACAAAGAGGCTCCCCCTGGAAATCTTCCCCATCTCCCTCATCCCTTCCAGCCCAAACACAGCAAGAGAAAAGGGTGCTTTATTATTAAACAAAACGTTAGAATAGATTTAAGATGGGTGGGGGTAGCATTAATTTTTTAAAATAAAAAATTAAACCTAGAGGCACATTTTACATTTTGTAACCAGACTTGCTCTCCCCTGAAAAGGCTACCAATGAAAAAAAGTTGCAGGGTTCGTTCGTTTGTTTGTTTGTTTTAAACTCAGTGGGAGTTTATTCTATTTTTTAATTTCCACATTCGGACTCTTTCTTTGCCTCTCTCCCACCCCCTCCCTTAGGATCTCCTTTCAAAGGGCAAAGGATGACTCTGGGGAAAAAAGAAAGAAAGAAAAAGAGGGCACTACTGTGTCCAATTCTGGGCACTACAATCCAAAAAAGATGTTGAGAAGCTGGAGAGTGTCCGGAGGAGGTCGACCAAAGTGGTGAAGGGTCTGGAAACCATAAAGCCCTATGAGGAGAAACTCAGGGCCTTTGCAGACTGCCAGAAATAGTGCAAATTGAGTCCAATGTGAAGCATTTGTTCAAAATTTAATTATTATTTAGAGTTCGGTGTAACTGGACTACCCTATAAAATTCCCAGGGTACTCCCTCCAGAGGGTGTCTCAACTGCCCTCTGTGCCTGTCTCCTCAGAGCATTCTGTGCATGCTCAGAGGGCTGCTTTTCCTCAGAAGAGTCCAGCACCAGGCCTGGGCTGCTCCTAAGGGGAACAGAACTGATCTGTCATTCCTTAAAATAAGGAGATAATTATGTTGTAAAGTTCTTTTAAATGTGTTAATTCATAAATAATATTGGACATATGTCCATTCTGTTATTCGTGTGCAGGCTGAGAAAACTGTTTTCCCTCAGAAGGCTGCCCAAAGGGACCTCAGGGCTGTACCGGAGGAGAATAGAGCTGATCTGTTTTTCAGTATTACAGATGCCATTCAAGAGGACCGGAAAGACACCAAAAGTGTGGGGAGAATTGTGAGATTCATCTCAAGCATTTGTTCTTTGAACTTTATATTTATGTTAACACATAAATTATATTGTTAAGTGTATTTTTGTATAGTTTAACTGAGACAAAGATAAAGAAACCAGTTATAAATTATAGGGGTTTTGTGTGTGTGTGTGTGTGTGTGTGTGTTTGTATGATGGGAAAATGCTAATACAGAGCCATGACTGGGAGGCTCACTAACTCATTTGAATGAATCCTGACTATTATTGAATATGGTCCAGGGGAGGGTGGGGTGAGTGAGTGGGGATGAGGGTCAAGGGAGTCATTCAGTCAGCTGTAGGAATTAAGGAGTGAGGTTTAAGAGTTTGAGTTAGGTAAGAGATGCGTGAGAGTGAAATACTTGTTTTAAATGTATTCATCTGTTTTGCTATGTTTAACTTCTTTTACTGAAGAACTGTTTTTTTGTTTCAAACAGTTGTAGCCTCCAGGAACACCATATATTTAAAGACTGGATTCAGATTCAGTGTCTGTGGTGGCAGCAGGTAATAAAGAGAGTTTGTTTCCAGTGGCAGTAGAATCCCACACAGGAACATTGAGAGCATCTAGTAGGTCCCACAGTTGGTGGCCATAACAATAGGAGAGACAAAGGTCCTTACATGGGTGGCACAGGCAGGGATAAGGGAAAGCTCTCAGTCTGGGTAGTAGCAGTGATATTTGTGGAAGGCTTCATATGTAGTGGCAGCAGAGATTTAGGCAGAACCTTACATCTGGTGAGAAAAGAGGTGGAATAAATGTGAAAACCTCACAGGCCTCTCTGAGATGAAAATTTCTTAGAATTGAGAGTGAAGGCTACAATTAAAAACAATCTCAAAAAGAAAAGAAAACTGGGAGGCATTAGAAGAAGCCAAGTTGGATGCATAAGGAGTTTTATCATGAATTGAGATTTAGAAGGAGCACATATAAGAAATGGAGGAGCAATAGCAATAGTAGCTTCATTTATATATCACTTCAATAATAATAATAATAATAATAATAATAATAATATTTTTATCTCGCTCCTCTGCAGCACAATCGGGGAGTATTTCTTGGGGGCTTTACTCTTTAGTGACCATGAGCTCAGGTTGGCAAGACAGGTTAAGATCAGCTTTCAAAGTGGGAATGGGGAGGCTGTGTTTAAACGAGGTATTAAGAAGAACAGCGTTCTGTGCAATTATGCTGGCCACATGATTACAGAGTAGTCTTTGACAGCGCTGGCTCTTCGGCATAGCAATGGAGATGAGCACCATCCCCTATGGTCGGACACGACTTGACAACCTTGTCAATGGGGAATGCCTCTCTAAAAGAAGCAGCAGGTCCACTGTGTGGAGAAGGTGGAGAAATGCTAATGCGTGACAAAGGGAAGGTGGATAAAAATGTTCCGCATCTGCGTTGCTCCTCTATTCTCTCCAGCAGAAACAGTGATCCACCTGGGGAAATAGAATAAAAAGGGCAGAGGGAGGTTGCACAAGTGCTACAGGAGTAGTTGGTTACTTTCAGTGAATTTAATAGGACCTTTCCTCTCTCTCTCTCTCTGAAATCCCATGAGAATGGCTGTTCCTCTTCCAAACACATTATGAGATAAGGAAGTATGTGAAGCATTTGTTCAAAATGAACAACTCCTGACAGGTTAGCTTGATGCTGATGAAAAGAATATGGATTCATCATAAAAAAATGTATTAAGTGATAGCACAAGATTGTCAAAAGCAAATCGTAGCAAGCTCTTTTCAAGTGAAGGGGCTCTCTTCCCATTTCATTCTCCAACACCCCCACCCCATAATCCCTATTCAGAGCATACAGCTTCTATTCCCCCCCCCCCCCCATGTTAACATTTCCTCCTTTCTAGAAAGCTGAGTCTCCTGTCTATTTAACTCTTGGAGGACAAAGTGGGGCTGAAGGTGACAATCTCTCTGTCCTCCCCTCCCCCCCCCACACACACACACATTTGTAAATCTCTCCCTGGCAGGGCCTGGAAAGAGGATCCCAGATCAAAATGCTTGGATTGGATAAATGAATTCCTATTTGGCACCCAGCCCTCTTGGTGCGGGCTGAGAGACAGTAATGGCTCTTGGGAGAGAGGGGGTGTGTGTGAATACATATGGATCTTTTGAAGTAAGTGATGACCAACCCAAGTGCTGAAGCTCCCTCCACACTCCTCACACCAGACTGCCTGTGAAACCTGGAAGAAGGACGATTCTGTCTCTGTTTTCTTCACTGTATACAGTTTATTTTCTTTGGGCTGGGAGTTGTAGTCCACTAACATATGGAGAGCCTTGTGCTAGGTCTAAACCTTATGGATAGTCTCAGCTGAAGGGGTTTGAGGTTTTTTTTCCCCTGAGAAAGAAGGAACCCAGCTGAAAAGACTTTTGCTATTGTTTTGTGCTGTTAATATTGGCTTCAGCCTAGGGCAACCCTATGAATGAGAGACCTCCAAGAGACACTGTTCTTTACAGACTCAGCTAGGGTTTGCAAGCTCTATTTTGACTTCCTTGAGTCAATCCACTTGTAGTGCACACTTTCTCTTTTGCTGTTGCCTTCCACTTTACTGACCATCCTCGTCTTTCCAATGAGTCCCAATATGTCCAAAGTGTGATAACCTCAATTATTTTATTTTGTCTTTAGGGAAATTTCAGGCTTGGTTTGCTCTAAGAACCACTTAGGTCCAAAATAAACTGCAGAAATAATCCAGTTTGAGACCATTTTAACTGCCCTGGCTCAGTGCTAGGGTATCCTTGGAATTATAGTTTATTGTGGCACCAGAGCTCTCTGACAAAGAAGGCTAAATGTCGCAAAAAGCTACAGTTCCCAGAATTCCCTAGCATTGCACCAGGGCAGTTAAAGCAGTCTCAAGCTGGATTATTTCTGCAGTGTGTTTTGGACCTTAGTTGTATATTTGGTGGTCTATGGAAATTGTTTAAATGTTTACACATGTAAAATACCTGTACTTGTACTTTCTGCAGGTGTACGTAGGCCCAAGGTGGGCTGGCCTGACCTCCAAATGTAGGGAGAGAAATTAATCTACACTTAATTCCTCCATGGAAGAAACTGCAGGAAAGATGTCCTTGGAACAGGTTAGCATTCACCCCCTCCTTCTTTGTGATGGAGGCATCAGGAGGAGTTTGCAGCAGAAGATCCCAAATGGTTAATACCAAGGGCAGAAGGATTCATTTCAATCCCCCATGAACTGAATCCTTTGTTTGTCAATCTGAGATGTGATGAATGGTTAGTGGTCATCATCTGTCTTGCAGTGTCTCAGCTGATCAGTGAGTGGTTCTTGCCATCTTATCCTTGCTTCCCCTCCCAACTAGTCATGGCCAGGGATGATGGGACCAGGCTCCCTGCCAATTGTGGCTCCTCATGCTAGCACCATCGGGCCTAGACTAATAAGAAGAGCCCTCCCTCCATTCCATCCAATGTCATCTGGGGGAGAGACAACAGGCCCAGCACCATCGGGCCTAGACTAAGAAGAAGAGCCCTTACCTTTTAAGGGGCGGGTGGGTTTCAGGATTTTTAGGTTCTGTTTACATTGTGTTAACATATCTTTATGTAAATTTTAATGTTGTAAGCCGCCCCGATTGCTCTGCAGAGGGGCGGGATATAAATAAATATTATTATTATTATTATTACTATTACTCAGAGTGTCCCTCAACCTGTCAAGAGGACTTGTCTTATGCCTGTGTTAGCATTGACCCCCATAACGTTTAGGCAGGGTTGGTCCATCCTTTTGGTGAAGGGAGGCACCTGGCTCAGGTAGCTGGTTTAGAGCTAGGAAGCAATTCCTAATGATTTAATTTGTGGGTCTCATAGTTTTTTTGTCAAGGATGGGAGGAGGTTCTTGTGGCGTTCTCTGCCTTATGTGCTAAAAGAAAATGATCAAATGGAAATCCAAAACATTTTCTAACTGGGCGAGGCTGCCCTAGATATATGCCGGTTACTAGTACAGATTGAGAAGACTTGTGTGCAAGAGCTTTCACATTCATAATAAAACATCCCTCCATGCAAGGAATCTGGTCATCAAGAGTCCAGGTTGTAACCGTATATTTTCCCTCATGCCCTATTCTCCAAGATCCAGGGAGTTAAGGAAAAGTGATGGGGGAATATTCAAACATGTTCCACTCTATTGTTATTCTGAAGCAACCAAATAATAATGTTTGGGATGCACCCTGTGTTTTTCTCCACTCTTGATAAGTCACTCTGTGGATGAGGACTGTGTTCTGTTGCAGGTGACCTTTGGGGACGTGGCTGTGTATTTCTCTAAGGCAGAATGGAACCTATTGGATGGGAACCAAAGATCTTTGTACGAAGAGGTCATGATGGAGAACTATGAGAATGTGTCCTCCCTGGGTAAGGAACTTGAACCCATTTCCCTTACTATGAAGACAGAGAGTCCTTTCATTCTACCCCATCATAGCACTTATGATTCCACTTTAATTGACATGGCAGCATCCAGTGGAATCTTGGGATTTGTAGTTTAGTGAGACAGTAGAACTCTCCAGTTGAGAATTCTCAGTAACCCTCCCTAAACTGCCAATCCTAGGATTTTGTAGGAAGGAACTGTGACAGTTAATATGTCAAAATGCCCCTCAACACATACCAAAACAATTTTGCCAAGTTTTGGGGCCTTCTTTTGGCCAGGATACACCTCCAGCTTCCTCTTGGGGGAAAAATCCTCCCCAGCTTTAAAATGGCTCAGAGAAGGTCCAACACTGGCAAAAAACTGTCTCATCCTCTCCTTTTAGGGGGTATTTAGGATATATTACAATTAGTACTTCTGAGATCCCCTAGGAGTCCAGCGTGACCCCCTAATCCTCAACAATTGCCCATCCCTATCTTAGGGCCTCTGTAGAGCACTTAGTGTGAAGTCTAAATCACACTCCTAGCCATGAAGCTCTCAAGTGACTTCCTCAGTCCAGCCTCCTTGCTTAGCATTTCTTATTTGCAACAAGCCCGTCATAACAGTGTGCCAAGCATTTGTGGATTGAAGCTCCCGTGAATCACTCTGCCCCATATTAGCCAGTGGTGGTGTGCACCCACAGGTGCACTGATACGTTCACACACATGCCACCACCCATTGATTAATATGGGGCTTGTGATCCCATGTTTTTTCCCATCTGCAGGGGCCCCCATAACCAAACCCCTGCAGGTAGAAGGGGCCCACTGTTTTTATTATTCTGCCTGTCTGCCAAAAAGGCACTCAAAGCAGCTTACATTGAAGCTTCTACTTCATATTTCAGCTTCTGTCACAGGCTAGTACTGTACCACAATAGGTCAAGAAAGCAATGGTCTCCCAGGGAGCTGTTGGACCTCAGGTCCAGTGGTATCATGTGCAGACAAGCAAAACTGGCTGAGACAAAGACAGATGTATGTTTATCCTCCACAAGAGAAATGGTACCCACCCCACCCCCATTTTAACACATTTATTCAGTTACATGCTTCTGGAGATGAACTGGCTCATGCTTTCAGCTTTCGTTTCCCCCATCCTTGGTCCCATGGAGTTAGTGGATTGCTCTCCTCTTCTCCCTCCACTCTCCAACTTTGCCACCTGTCCTTATGCCTATGTACACTAGTCCAGCATTTTACCTGCAGTATCTCATTCGTGTATCCTTTCTTCTGCTGTCTGTTTCTCTCTCTCTCTCTCTCTCTCTCTCTCTCACACACACACACACAGGGTTCCCTGCATGTTGATAGGTATCCAAAAAACCAACAAATTTTAACAAGTGGTTTGCATAAACTAGTGTAAAGCTCAGGTCTTTGTTTTCAGACCTATCAGTGGGTTCCATTTGGCAACTGTGACTAATATCTATGAAAAGGGGGAAAGGGACACAGGGCCTTTGCAGACTGCCAGAAATAGTGCAAATTGAGTCCACTTTAAGGGTTAGGGTTAGTGCTAGGGAATCATGGAAATTGTATTTTTTTCTGAGACATTGAGCCTTCTCTGTCAGAGAGCTCTGGTGCCACAATAAACTACAGTTCCCATGATTCCCTAGCACTGAGCCAGGACAGTTAAAGTGGACTCAGTTTGCACTATTTCTGGCAGTCTGCAAAGGCCCACAGTCTCTCCTCTTTCTCTGGTGTTTCTTTTACTTCAAAAACTTGAGCTTGCTTAGCTCCATGGTTGCTCTCAGAGGTCCTTTATCTCTGAACACTGAGATACAGTCTTGTCTGTTCTTCTTCTTTATAGGAGATAACTGGTGGAAAACAAATATATGCATGAAGAGGTGGAAGTGTTTTGGTCATAAACTGGTTCATGCCAAACATCTGCAAATCCACATAAAAGAGGAACATACCACCAAGAATCTGTACAAGTGTACTATGTGTGGAAAATGTTTTGCCCAAATGATGGAGCTTAGTCTTCACAAAAAAGCCCATGCTGGAAAGAATAATTTTCAATGTGAAGTACTCAAAAAGCATACTATTGGAGGTTTGCACCTTAGGAATTACCAGAGAGTGCACAAAGTAGAGAAAGCATGCAGATGCCAAGAATGTGGGAAATGTTTTGCTCACAAGTCAGTTCTTGTGACTCATCAAAGAGCCCACACAGGAGAGAAACCATACAGATGTCAGCAGTGTAGGAAATATTTTGCTGACAAGTCGGTCCTTTTGAGGCATCACAGAGCCCACACGGGAGAGAAACCACACCAATGTCATCATTGTGGAGATTGCTTTACTCAGAGGTCAGTCCTTCTGACTCATCAGAGAATTCACACAGGAGAAAAGCCATACAAATGTCAGCACTGTGGAAAATGTTTTGCTCAAAAGTCAACCCTTGTCACTCATCAGACTGCCCACACAGGAGAGAAACCATACAAATGCCAGCAGTGTGAGAAATGTTTTGCTCAAGGTTCAAATCTTTTGGCACATCAGAGAGTCCACACAGGAGAGAAACCATACAAATGCCTGCAGTGTGGGAAATGCTTTGCTTACAAGTCAAACATTGTGACTCATCATAGAATCCACACAGGAGAGAAACCATACCAGTGCCAGGAGTGTGGAAAATGTTTTGCTCACAAGTCAGATCTTGTGACTCACCAAAGAATCCACACAGGAGACAAACCGTACCAATGTCAGCAGTGTGGAAAACATTTTGCTCGCAATTCAGACCGTGAAATTCATCAGAGAGTCCACACAGGAGAAAAACCATACAGATGCCATCATTGTGGGAAATGTTTTGTTCAGAATTCATGCCTTCTAAGGCATCAGAATGTCCATACTAGAGAGAAAGCAAAAGTGTGAAATACTTTTTGTTTGGAGAGACAGTGCATCTAGATTCTGTCTTGTAAAACTATTATTTGTTTGTTTATTTATTTATATCCCACCCTTTTCCCAAGACTGGGACTCGGGGCAGGTCACAACATTAAAAGAACAGTACATTAAAAGCATACAAAAATAGTACATAAAAAGAGAATTAAATTACTGCAATATTAAAACAAGTTACATATTAAAAGAATAAAATACATTTAGAATGTTAAAAATACTTTAAAGCAACAGAACACCATCCCATGTTTTTAAAATCTTCTGTTTTAAAACCTGTCTAAATAGGTAGGTCTTAGGGCCTTTGCAGACTGCCAGAAATAGTGCACATTAAATTGAGGCACTGCCCTGGCTCAGTGCTAGGGAATCATAGGAACTGTAATTTATTGTGGCACCAGAGCTCTCTGACAGAGAAGGCTCAATGTCCCAGAAAAAAATACAATTCCCATGACTCCCTAGCAGTGAGCCAGGGCAGTGCCTCAATTTAATGTGCACTATTTCTGGCAGTCTGCAAAGGCCCTAGTCTGCCGACTGAAGGATAACAAGGAAGAGGCCTGTGGTGATGGGGCGGGAGCAAGCAGCCAATCCAGTAACCTTATCTTTGGGCCTTTGCAGACTGCTAGAAATAGTGCAAATTGAGTCCACTTTAAGGGTTAGGGTTAGGGAATCATGGGAACTATATTTTATTGTGGCACCAGAGCTCTCTGACAGAGAAGGCTCAATGTCTCAGAAAAAAAACAATCCCCATGATTCCCTAGCACTAACCCTAACCCTGAAAGTGGACTCAATTTGCACTATTTCTGGCAGTCTGCAAAGGCCCTTTGACTCTGCCCTCAGCAGATCATTAATTGCCAGTCTCCTGGGTCTTTGTTCCCACTCCCTGCTGAGCTGAATGAAACACCTAGAGACTATCTATACTAGCTGCCACTACCTAGTGAATTAAGAATGGACTCTCTTACAGCACACTAGGTCTAGGACTCTGTAAGAGAGTTGTAGTTTCCTTTTCCCTTTGCCAACCTTAGCAAAGCAATAATCAAACAGTAACCGAGGGCCTTTGCAGACTGCCAGAAATAGTGCAAATTGAGTCCACTTTAACTGCCCTGGCTCAGTGCTAGGGAATCATGGGAATTGTATTTTTTTCTGAGACATTGAGACTTCTCTGTCAGAGAACTCTGGTGCCACAATAAACTACAGTTCCCATGATTCCCTAGCACTGAGTCGGGGCAGTTAAAGTGGACTCAATTTGCACTATTTCTGGCAGTCTGCAAAGGCCCTGAGTCAAGGTGCGTGTAAAGGAATATAGAAGCAGGTACTTTTTAAAGACTAGTTTTATTCTAACTAGGGAGCTGAACAGACTGCCAAAAATAATTCATCTTGAGACCACTTTAACTGTCCTGACTCAATGCTAGGGAATCATGGGAATTATATTTTTTTCTGAGATATTGAGCCTTCTCTGTCAGCTCTAGTGCCACAATAAACTACAGTTTATTTAAGTCCCTAGCACTGAGCCAGGGCAGTTAAAGTGGTCTCAAGCTGGATTATTTCTGGCAGTCTGTTCAGGCCCAAAGACAGGTTCTATAGCAAACTAGGTATCCTTCATGCAGGGCCTCCTTGCCTTGCAGGTACAGGAAGTAAGTCACAGAAATAACAGTCATTTCAGGCAAGCTATGAAAAATAACAAAAAGCCTAAGCGCACTAACTAACATAGCTCTGTACAGCTCACAGTAAGATGGGATCTGCAGTCCTTGATGGTTTAGGTTGCAAAGAGCTGGCATCCATTGCCTAGCTTGACCCGCATCCCTTAAGCCTGCCCTCTGGGCACAGGCCCAACAGCTAGGCGCGCAAACAAAGGAAAGACTCACAACCAACTGCATGGTCTCCAGAAGCCTTTAAAACCTCATGGAAATCTCATGAAGTTCCAGATGTGGCCAGCTGATGGGTCAATTGGTATCTGCATCAGCTGTGATGTAACCTCATTAGAATGTGATGTAACTCTCATTAGCATGCAGGACCTTCCCCCAACCCTTAACCCTTTGGAGTCCTCAGATGAATGAAGGACCCATTCATCATAGCGCCATTCTGGTCTCCCTGGGCAAGGAGTTCCACAATCTAGGGGCATCCACAGAAAAGGCCCTCTCTCATGTTGCCACCAACTGCACTTGTGGTGGTGGTGGTGGTACGGAGCGAAGGCCCTCTCCCGATGATCGCAGAGCCTGGGCCAGTTCATACGCAGAGATATGGTCTGCCAATCCCCTTTGGTGGTATTTTTGTAATGTCTGCTGTTGCCGTTTATATATGACAGACTCACAAGCTGATAAGACACCAAAGGCAAGATTTCTTTCTTCACAAACTCCAGCAGAGCATTGTGGACTAGGTCTGACAACAGAAGCGTCCACACATTACAGCTGCAGTAAATGCAGACCATAATGTTGCTTCAAAGCATATGATTTGAAAGTATCTTGCAATCGTGTGATCATTCAACAAACCTTTGAATTGTTTGGACGATTCTGTTTCTTGGCTGCCCAAGATGGCTGGGGCAGGAGAAGGGTTTCCCTTTCCAAATGGGCCCAGATTATCTTCCCAAAAGCATCCCCCCTGCGGAGTGTGGAAACTCCAGCCAGGATGGGAACTGCAGGGTCCTTTCTTGGGTTGGGGCAGAAGGGTCCTGGCGGGGGGGGGGGGGATGAGGGGAGGGATGCCAAGAGAGGCTGGGTGACCGGGACACCCCTCCTCTGCTCCTCTCTCTGGCCTGGAGAGGTGCATCTGGCTGGGCAACAGCAGCAATGAAGTTGTTTAAGAAGTTGGGCTGCAACCTCCGGTCCTGGATGGGGTCACACTCTCCGTAAAGGACTGCATTCACAGTCTGGGGGTGCTCCTTGATTCGTCGCTCCTGATGACAAATCAGGTAAATGATACACCAGCTGCGCCCTTTTCTGGAAGTAAAGGACCTCGAGATTGTTGCGCATGCGCTGGTAACCTCTCATCTAGATTTCTGTAATACGCTCTACATGGGGCTACCTTTGTGCTTGGTCCGGAAACTTCAGTTAGTACAAAACATGGCAGCCAGAGTGGTTTCTGGAACATCTAGGAGGGGCCACATAACTCCGGTGTTAAGTCCCTCCACTGGCTGCCTATTAGTTTCCGGGCCCAGTATAAGGTGTTGGTTATTACCTTTAAAGCCCTAAATGGCTTGGGTCCAACCTATCTCTGGGACTGCCTCCTCCCATACAATCCCCCTCGCACACTCCGGTCCTCTGGGAGGAACTTGCTACAGCCATTAAAATCTAGGCTGTCGGCAACCTCCCAGAGGGCATTTTCGGTAGTCGCCCCCAGATTATGGAATGGCCTGTCGGACGAGATCTGTCAGATTACAACATTAAACACCTTTAAAAAGGCTGTTAAGACAGATCTCTTCCGGCAGGCCTTTCCAGAATAGACTTCCCGGCCTGTGGAACCCCCTTATTTTGCTTTATTTTGCCCTCTTTAAATTTGTTGCTGCCGCCATCTTCGCTACTCTGCTGATTTTGTGTTTGTGATCTCCGCTGTTGCCATTTTCTGTTGGGTAATTTTGGTTTTATTCAATTTCATGTTTTTATCTGTTTTAATTAGTGTTAGTTTAATACTTTCTTAAAGGGGGTGGGTAGGTATTGGTTTTATGATTGTATACTATGTATTTTAACTGTTGTTAGCCGCCCAGATTGTGCTCAGAGAGGTGGGATATAAATGAAATTTTATTATTATAGTTAAATATGGTTTTATAATCTTGTATATTTTGGTTATGCACATTTGTCAGCTTGCTTTATATTGTATTGCACTGGGTTTTGTATTTCTACAATCTGAACAATTTGTGTTTATCAATTATACAATTATACAAGTTTTATACTTGTCCCACTTCCCAGTACCCAGCAATTAGCTTACAGTTGTAAACCGCTTAGAGACTGCTTAGAGTGGTATAAAGAGGTATATAAATGAAGCTGCTAGCTGCTATTCTCTGTGTGTATGCGTATTTGTGTGTGCAGGTCTGTAAATACAGTCCCTCCAGATTCATGGGGGTTAAGGATGGAGGACCCTTGTAAATCTGAAAAAGTTGCAAATAATTGGGGGGGGGGGAACTAGTGCGTGGGTCTCCCTTCCAAAGCTTTCTGAGACACTGGAAGGGCAGGGGACCTCTCTGAAACCTTGGGAATGAAGGAACGAAGGAGGGCATGCTGGCCGCTTCCTCTTTCATTCCCAAGGCTTCAGAGAGCTCAGTTATTTTGGAGTCCCAAGCTGTGTGCGTTCACCCTCCTGGCTTTTCCCTCCGTCCTTAGCTTTCTATCACTCATAGGAGAAAAGCCTGGGAGGGACGGAGAGGGAAGAGTGCACCACACACAGCTAGGGACTTGCGAATAATCGAATCCGCGAATGTCTAGGGAACACTTGTACATATGATTGTATATTTTTAGCTGGCATGAGCCAGTGTGGCATAGTGGTGTGAGTATTGGACTATGACTCCACGCTCTCAACATAAAAACCCACTGGGAGTCCTCGGGAAAGTCACCTTTTTCTCAGAGAATGGTAATGGCAACCCCCCTCTGAAGAAACTTGCAGAGTAAACCTTGTGATTGGTTTGCCTTAGGGTCGCCATATGTTGGGAATGCCTTGAAAGCAAAACAACACAAACAACACATACCTTTAGCAGGACTGGCCGTTTTGATATTGTTCTTTTCCTAGCACCATGTACACAGATGGGACTATAAATAAATGCCAAGTGCCCACCCGACCAAAGAGCAAGGTAAGCAGAGGCCAGGCTAATCTCTTCCCCCTCGCAGCAATGTCTGTGTGATTTTAGGATCTTGTCTGTCAGCCTGCTGGGATGAAAAAAGAAACAGTTTAGTTGAGTTTTTTAAAAAATAATACAGCTTTATCAATCACACCAGCATCTTTGTTCATGGGGTTACCTTTAACATAAATGCACGGTAGCTAATTCTTCCCAAGTCCTTCCCTTGCTGCCTCCTTGTCTTCTCTAAAGGGTTTCCCGCCAGGAGAGCATCAGTCCTAGGAAGATAGGAAGGGCTCCCATACAACCCTGGAGGTAGTCTTGTTTTCATGGATCATCTCCCGGCGGGAGAGAAGGGAGCCTGTTATCCAGTTTTGGGGGGCTCATCTGGACGTAAGAGGAAAGGGCTCTGTTCAAATCTCCAGCGCAGCTAGGAGGGCAGGAATAAATAAAATAATAATAAAACTTGTATTTGTATTCAGCTTTTCTACTATAATAGCAATCAAGGTGGCTTACATGTTAAACCAATACAATACCTAATAACAATACATGATAATATATCTTAACACCCTCCCCCTATAGAAAGAATTAAACTTAGCACATTTAAAAAAATATAGTCAGTTAAAATCTATTAATAGCAAATGGTCTATTGGGCAGAGAGGCAGCATATTCAGGAATAGGAACTTGTTTCACTTTGCAAGGCTTGATCCATATGTTGCTGCAACTGATCAAGACTGCAGGGGACCTATTAATTTACTTGGGAGATTACTGTTATAGTGCTGCTATTCCACTTTAACTGCTCTGGCTGTCTCCTGATGCATTCTGGGATTTGCAGTTTAGGGAGGGACATTTAGTATTCTCACCAGAGAGTTCTTAAACCCCACTGAATTACAAACCCCAGAATGCAACAGGAGGCAGCCAGAGCAGTAAAAGTGGAATAGCAGCACTATAGGAGTGCAGTAGTCTACTGTACATAGTTTTTCCCCCACCTCCATTTCTGTGATACCAGGGCTCACCTTCCACTCTGCTCTGCATCCACCATCTGCCTAAAACAGGGGTAGGCAACCTAAGGCCCAGGGGCCAGATGTGATGATATTATTGTTATTACTTGTTCTTGGGGTTTTCTTGGCAAAATCTTCACAGGGGTTTTGCCATGGCTTTTCTGGGGCTGAGAGAGTGTGCATGCATATTTTTTTAAATTTCTTAATTTTTTAATTTTTTTAAAAAAATTATTCATTTATTTATTTATTTTTGGTGCTTCGGCCCCCCAATTGTCTGAGGGACAGCAACCCGGCCCCCGGCTCAAAAAGGTTGCCTACCCCTGGCCTAAAAGCATGTAGGCTAAGCTGAATGTTCCTCATCCTGCCCCCTAAGTGAGAAGGGTTATCATATTTTGAAAAACAAGAAATAGGACACAGTGACTATTTCAAACCACCAAGCACTATTGAGAAGGGAGCAAGCTTGTTTTCTGCTGCTCTAGAAAACAGGACCCGGAACAAAGGGAAAGAGACTCCACGTAAATATTAGGAGGAGCGTTCTGACAGTTAAGAGTGGTTTGACAGTGGAAGACACTCCCTCAGAGAGTGGTGGAGTCTCCTTCTTTGGAGGTCTTTAAACAGAGGCTGGATGGCCATCTGTCGGGGATGCTTTGATTGAGAGAGACCCTAAGAATGGCAGAATGGGGTTGGACTGGATAGCCTTTGTGGTCTCTTCTAACTCTAGGATTCTATGATTCTATGACTCTATGACACTTACTGGAAATACCTACAAACCATGAGTTGTTTGCCATGTAATGGAAATATGTACAGATCCCCGGGGGGGGGGGGTTTCCAATGTGCCCTGCACTATTATTGGGAGGAGGGGCTGAGTCAATGCAAGTGTTTTCAGTGGTATGCCTGAATTTTCAGGTGGGGCTCCCAAACTGGATGCGGCTACATGTGATTCACAAACCAAGAGGTCCCGGTATTGGCATGAGATGAGACAGGAGAAATAGTGGAATCCCAAGTCCAGAGCTGTCACCTTGCGAAGAGAGGAGGGCTAGGGGAGCCCTCCACAGGACATCTTGCTTGTAGCATAAATATTTTCTCTACCCCACATGATTTCCCCGGGTGGTTCTCCGGTCATTGTTCATCCTCTTCACTAGAAAGCAGCAGAGGTTCCTGTTAGGTGAGGGCGTGTGGGATTGTGGCACAAAATACTCACAAGGAGATAGTTTCTACTTCATGCATGGTGTTTCAGAAGAAAGGTGTGACTAAAGAAAACATCTACAAATTGTGGTTAACTCCTTAGAATTGTGACAATAAAACAGTCCCTACATAATCTGATGGTTTGATTTGTGACATTAGCTATTTCCTTTATACAGAATCCAAAAACCATATACTTTTGGACACTGGATCCAGAGATAGAGAAGGGAATCCAGAGGATACTTGGATGTGCGAGTTCTCGACAGCATCTGGCTCCTGAGATTCAACAGCAGGTATTGCATTCTGCCTTCCTAACCTGCACCTATATGCACACTATTTTGCAACAAGATAGATCACATGCAGGGCCAAAGATTGCTGGTGGATGCCCTAACCCCCCAGCCTCCAATGGTGTTGATCTGGCAGGGACAGTCCCAGTTCACTCTCTGATATCCCACTTTTTTCAGCTGATTGTGGGTTCCAATTTTTCTCTTCTCTTCCCATTCGTATATACCCAGAGTAATAAGTAGCAGTATCACCATCCTCATCTGTATGTTGCCCACCTTTCTTGACCGGACCCAGTATTCCAGGTAAGGTCTGACTAAAGTAGAACAGAGTGGTACTATTACTTCCCACAAACTAGACATTATATTTCTATTGATGTAGCCTAGAACCGCATTGGCTTTTTTAGTTGCTGCATTACACTGCTAAGAGACACTAGGACATTTTAAAAATATCTGGAAAAGTAGGACAGCAGAGGATTAATGTGTATTGTCCCTTCAAGATCAGAACAAGTGAAGGGTGTTCTGACGAAAGCTGAAGACAGGGAGAAAGTTTGAGGAAGAGAAACCAGGACATTTTTAAAGCAGTTGGGAAAGTGGGATGGGAAAGGATTAACTGGGACTGTCCCTGCCAGATCAGGGCAGGTGGAGGGTATGTGCAGGACAATAAAAGTGGAGGATATGAGACATGCAAATCTATCTGGCCCAGAAAGCCTACACAAAAGAAGCCATGAGTTCTTGCCCTCTTCCAGCTACGAAGACAACCTAAACTATGCCCTGGTGCTTAGAGAAGTTACTTTTCAAGAGAAGGAAGAAAGTAAACAGGCCTTAGCTCCCTGGATTCCTCTATCAAAGGCACTACTTTGGAGGCAAACTTTGGATGCTGTGGCTCAAGTGGTTAAGATGCTGACTCTGTGGACTGCAAGATCAGCAGGTTGGCAGTTTGAGTCCCAGGTGCTGCATGATAGGGTGAGCTCCCATCACTAGTCCCAGCTTCTGCCAACCTAGCAGTTCAAAAGCATGCAAATGGAAGTAGATAAATAGGTGACACTTCTCAGTGGGAAGGTAAACAGTGATCTGTGCAATCATGCTGACCACAGGATCACAGAGTAATCTCTGACAACACTGGCTCTTCGGCTTAGTAACAGAGATATGGTCGGACACGACTTGACAACCTTGTCAATGGGGAATACCTTTACCTTTACCTTGGAGTCATTACCTTTGTTCTCAGAACAAGCCAACAGTAGCTTCCTGAATGCACACTGGCCATGTCCCTGGGCAAACTGTGTCAGACACTGTCCAAAAAAGGAACTTTTCCAAGCCCTGTCTCCCTCCCATCGTGGAGTCAGGTGACCCAGCCCTTTCCCAGTCTCAACCCTGCAGTGACCCACTGGAAAAGCGACCCACAGGAAGACAACTGCTGCCCCTCCCAGATCTAGCACAGACTCATCCAGAAACAGCCCCTCTGCCTGATCTCCCGTGTGTGTGTGTGTGTGTGTGTGCGTGTGTGTGTGTGAACGGGGACCAGCTAAGACAGAAAACACAGAAGGGCTGAGATTGGTTGAGGTGGTGTCCTTTAGCCAATACGGGGTGGGGGTTCCTCTATAGATGCTGAGATGCCAGGCAGATCTGGACCAAGACTCAGTCCAAAAACTGAGAGGAGTTTGCAGAAGTCATGTGGTGTTGCTCAATGGCAAGCTTTTAAAAACATCTTCCTATTTTCCTGCATCCTCAGGGATTTTTCCAGGGCAAGAGTTACCAACAGATTATTGTTGCTGAAGGCTGGAACGAATCATGTTCTGAGACTCAGGTCTACTGTACATTGGTTATTACTTTTGGACACAGGACCCAGAGATGGAGAAGCTCCGCTCAATTTATTTTGTTCCCCATATATAATATGTGATATTCTTATGATACAATCCAACAGCCAAACCTCACTTGCTAACAAAACCTGGAAAGGTACTTTGAAGAAGCAGAATATAGTGACGTGCTGAAGCCATCCATTCCTAAACAGTTACAGGATGATGTTCTGGGTTGCAAAGCCGCATTCTACCATCACTCAGTTTTGGATGGCTTCAGCATGCCACTATACTTCTTCTTCCTAAAAGTAATTTCCTAATCTCTGCATAGGAAATATAGGCCAAATACAGCCAGGGAAGAGGGAAATGATGCTATTCCCCTTGGCACAGAAATAAAAAGGGTTTGATCATCCACCCTTCATGAAATCAATAAAATCAAAGAGGAGGTAGGGAGTGCTCAGATACCAACAATAATTCTGGAACAGCATGAAGATATGTTCATGGTTTCTCGCCTTTCAAAAAAGATCCGGTTTCCCACGTTTTTGCAGAAGATTAGGAATGACAATCTTGCCCAGATCATGGGAGAGGTAGCATTTGCACAAAGCACAGTTGCCATGCCCAATCTAAAGAAGGCCTATTTGCCACTGTTGTTGTCATCTCAGCTGTTGTGACTGCCAACACTTGGCTCAGACAGTACCCTTCTGTGGCTGTAGCATGAGAGAATCAGCTGGACCTGGTCCAATGGTTTGCTGTGTAAATTGTGGTTATCTCTTTGGAAACATGACAATAAAATAAAGTCCTTACTTAATCTGATGGTTTGATATGTGACAGTATCTATTTCCTTTATAACAGATTCCAAAAACCATATCCTTTTGGATATTGGACTCAGAGACGGAGAAGGGAAGCCAGAGGATACTTGCATTAAGTAAGTTCTCTACAGCAAGTTGTTCTTGGTTTCAACAGTACAGATTTCCTTCTGCCTTTTGCATTCAAACTTCGCAACCCACCTGCACACTGTTTTCCACCTGGCTTTGGTCAGTGGGCCTCACAGTCCTAGTAAACAAGATAGATCTCACACAGGGTCAAAGATTGCTAGTGGTTGCCCTAACCTCTCACCCTGCAATGATGCCGATTTGACAGGGAGAGTCCCAGCTCATCCTCTGCTGTTCCATATAGAACATACAAAGAGAGAGAGAGAGAGAGAGAGAGAGAGTAGTAAGCAGCAGTCTCACCATCCTCATTCTCATCTTTATGTAGCCCACCTACACCTTACTACCCCAGACTGCAACTCAAGGTGGTTTATCAATTAAAATGATGACTATCTATCTATGAACATCCAAAAAGTTAATAAAACCATTAACCATTTAAATATTAAAACCATTTAAAACATATGTACAAAACCAATTTAAATACCCCATTCCCCTCCGTCCAAGGTCAAGCCCTGTTGCCACTCTTCCCAGCCTTTCCCACCTCCCATTGTCTTTCCCCCTCCAAGGTGGGGCTCCTGTTAAAATCATAAAATGCAATTTAAAAGATAAAAATGCTTAAAAACCAGTACATATTAAAATACACAAAAATACGAAAACAATAAAACAGTAACACATAAAACTATATACAGACTCTTAAACCTTCAAATCCAATACCACAGAGCATTGAGAGCCCAACCTCAACTGTCTGTAAAGCTCTTGTGGCACAAAAATGTTTTAACTTGGTACTGGAAGGGAAGCAAAGATGGGGCCATTCTGGGGAGGGAGTCCCAGAGTCTGGAAACAGCTACCAAGGAGGCCCTCTCTTTTGTTCTCACCAAACAAGCCTGAGAAGGTAGTAGGACAGAGAGAAGGGCCTGTCCAGATGATCTTAAAACCCTAATGGGTTCATAAAGGAAGATATGATCCTTCAAATAGCTTCAACCCAAGCTGTATAGGGCTTTGTAGGTCAAAAGCAGCATTTTAATTTGTGCCTCGAAATGGATCAGCAGCCAGTGGAGCTGTTGCAACAAGGGAGTTGTATACTTCCTGTAGCCAACTCCAGTTAACAACCTGGCTGCAGCTCTTTGGGCCAGCTGAAGTTTCTGAGCATTTTTCAAAGGCAGCCCCATGTAGAGTGGAATACAGTAATCCAAATGGGAAGTAATCAAGGCATGTACAACCGTGGCCAGATCCAGTTCTCCAGAAATGGCAGTTGGCACGGGAACTTTAACTGTGTGAATGCACTCCTGGTCACTGCCGAGACCTGGGCCTCCAGGCTCAGTGCAGAAAGCAGAAGTACCCCCAAACTGTGAACCTATGTTTTCAGGGGGAGCGTATGGAGAGAGAAATCCCAGAGGTCAGGAAAGGAAGAGGCACTAGGGATCACATCGCAAATATACGATGACTAAGGGAGCAAAGCAGGGAGTTCCAAAAGAAAATCAACATGTGCTTTATAGACTATAGCAAAGCCTCTGCATAGATCATAAAAGGCTATGGAATGCCTTTAAAGACATGGGAGTGCCAACACATCTGATAGTCCTGATGAGAAATCTGTACTCAGGACAAGAGGCTATTGTCAGAACAGAAGACAGAGAAACAGAATGGTTCCCAATTGACAAAGGAGTCAAACAAGGCTGTATCCTTTCACCCTATCTCAGGGGTCGGCAACCTACGGCCCACGTGCCGCACCCGAGCCGCGGACCCCCGCCGGCTGGCCCCCACCGACCCCTGCCGACGCTCACACCGACCCCCACCGCCGCGCGCTCCCAGTGCCACGAGTGTCGCAGCCGCCATTTTGTTTGCCAGAATGGCGACTGCGAGTCGTTTGCGCATGCACAGGAGTACTTCGCCCGCAGCGGGTGAAGAGGGGGCTTTAGGAGGCCCAGGGAAGCCCCCCCATGGCTGCTGCGGATGAATTCGCTCTCCGCAGCCACTTCGCTGGGGCTTGGAAAGGCCCCCCTGCCGCCAGTGCGGAGGGGCCTTTAGAAGGCCCAGGGAAGCCCCCCCCGTGGCTGCTGTGGGCGAATTCGCCCGCCGCAGCCGCTTCCCTGGGCCTCGGAAAAGCCCCCTTGCTGCTGCTGTGGGCAAATTCGCCCACCGCCGGTGCAGAGGGAGCTTTAAAAGGCCCAGGGAAGCCCCCCCCCCGCGCAGCCCAGGGAAGCCCCCCAGTGTGGGGGGGGGCGCTTCCAAAATGGCGGGCACATGTGCACGACAGCTCCACCGTGCGCATGCGCGTAGGGGGAAAGGAAGTGTGCGTGCGCCTCCGGCTCCCCGCGCCATTTCCCCCCTCCTCCTGGCCTCCCGGCAACAAAGGTTGCCGACCCCTGCCCTATCTGTTCAACATGTATACAGAACTTTTTATAAAAACATATTATAAGAAAAGCAGGCTTGGACAAAAACAAAAACAAAAACCACACAAAATTTATACATTAAACATTATGGTGTTTAATAATTAAATTAGGAAAAAATATACAAGCCCAAATTAATTACAAATATAAGAAAGGTAAAGACTTTTTATAGTACTAGGAGGATTTAAAAGCTATATTAAAATTTATTTGATGTCACACAATCTTATAAATATCGAAATTACAAGTAAGAATAAGTGGATTGAACATTGATAATATGTCAACTTAAAGAAGAATTAATAATTAATATTTCTATGTGATATGCTCTACTACAATCCAAACTAAGAATACAGCATACAATAAAGGTATTTCTGTTGGGAAGGAAAGAGAAACTGGAATCAATCTTGCAGGATGGAACTATAGACACACAATAATTTATACCAGGGGCCGGCAACCTACAGCCCCTGGGCCGGTTCCGGCCCAGGTCGCCAGACTTACCAGCCCAGGCAGATCCCTGCCGCTGCCGCCGTGCGCCACCGCAGCACGTTTTTTCGTCCGTGCGGCCGCGCCCGCCATTTTGATTTCCAAAATGGCGGCCATGACGCATTTGCGCATGTGCAGGAGTACTGCGCATGTGCAAACGAGTCGCGGCCGCCATTTTGGAAATCAAAATGGCGCCCGTAACATGTGCGGCGGCAGTGGTGGCGGCGGCGGCGGCAGCAGCGCGCGCGGGTGTCATGTGTGGCGGGGGGTGTGCACACACGTGTGAGCGCGCGCCCCGCCATTCCCCCCCCGGCCCAGCGGAGACGAGGACTTCGGGGGACCGGCCCAGGACCGAAAAAGGTTGCCTACCCCTGATTTATACAATTGTTAGTAATGATGTACAGGGTTTTTTACCCTATATCTATGTGTTTTTCTTTTTATTGTATTGTATCTTGGTTTGAATAAAAGTATTTGAAAAAAAGAGAAGAAGAAAATAACTTAATGTCAGTGTCAAAACTTACCTCAATGGGATATGAAGACATATTTATGAAAGGGAAATGTGAAATACTTAAGAAAGGAAAAGTTAGCATAATGGGAGAGCTAGAAAATTCATTATGTTTTTAATAACAAATGTTTAGAATCTTACAACAGAAGAAAGTCAAAAGTAGGAATGACAAGAGCAAATAAACCTCCACATGATGATTGCATACACTTAATGCACAGATGGTTAGGACATAAATATTTTAAGACAGTAAGCAAAATGCCAGGATTGTGCTTAGACATGAAACTAAAACCATTTAGTATCTCATTTATGGATTGTAATGCTTGTAAAGAGTGCAAATCAACAACAGTTCCCATTAACTCTAGATGTGAAAGGAACTCTAAACCAGGGGTAGGCAACCTAAGGCCCGGGGGCCGGATGCGGCCCCCCAAGGCCTTTGGACCGGCCCCAGGCTGGTCCTGCCGCCGCCTCCCCTGCCACCGCCGCCCGCCATAATGATATTGATTATTGTTGTTCTTGGGGTTACTTGTTCTTGGGGTTTTCTTGGCAAAATCTCCACAGGGGTTTTGCCATGGTTTTTCTGGGGCTAAGAGAGTGTGCATGCATATTTTTTAATATTTTTTTAATTAAAAATATTTATTTATTTATTTAATTTTGGTGCTTTGGCCCCCCAATTGTCTGAGGGACAGCAACCCGGCCCTGGGCTTAAAAAGGTTGCCTACCCCTGAGTTAGACTGAGAGGTCATGGCTAGTTCAGAGCTACTCTCTGAGCTGTATTGCTGATTATCTCTATCTCTATCTCTATCTCTATCAGGGGTAGGCAACCTAAGGCCCAGAGGCCGGATGTGGCCCCCCGAGGCCTTTGGACCAGCCCCAGGCCGGTCCTGGCACTGCTGCCACCCCCGTCGCCGCCCGCCATGATGATATTGATTATTGTTGTTGTTACTTGTTCTTGGGGTTTTCTTGGCAAAATCTCTACAGGGGTTTTGCCATCATGGCTTTTCTGGGGCTGAGACAATGTGCATGCATCCCTGCTTGTTTGTGGGCCTGCCTTCCAGTTGTTTCCATGATGATAATGATTATTGTTGTTATTACTTGTTCTTGGGGTTTTCTTGGAAAAATCTCCACAGAGTTTTGCCATGGCTTTTCTGGGGCTGAGACAGTGTGCATGCATATTATTTTTATTTATTTATTTATTTATTTATTTATTTATTGGTGCTTCGGCCCCCCAATTGTCTGAGGGACAGCAACCCGGCCCCCGGCTCAAAAAGATTGCCTACCCCTGCTCTAAACGAAATCTAGAACTGATACATGTGGATCTGGCAGGACCATTTCAGAAAACTATAGGAGGAGCAAATATTATCTAATAATAGTTTATGATTATTCAAGATACAGTTTCATTTATTCGTTAAAGAATAAGAGGGATGCTGAACAACTCAAAATCTTTTAAATTGGAAGCAAGATTTGGAGAAAGAATTAGCAATTACAATCAGACCAAGGAGGAGAATTTAATTCAAATACTTTTGCAAATTTTCTATCTAAAAAGGGGATTTATCACCAATTAACACCTCCTTATTCTCCACAACTTAATGGTGTTGCTGAGAGATAAAGTAGATATTTGCAGGATATGATGAGAACAATTATTAATGATTCCCCACTTTCCGCAATATTTTTGGGTGAATGCATAATTTATGCTAATTACATCCAAAATAGGATTTATGCAAATGCCACAGATTCCACACCATTTGAGAAATTCCATGGGTCTAAACCTAGAATTAGTAATTTGAGAACATTTGGATCTGAATGTTGGGTTAATATGCCGAAAGCACAAAGGAAAGGAAAAAAGAGTGCAAGAGCAAAGAAAGATATATTGTTAGGATTTGAAAATGCAAATTATCGGGTATGGTTACCAGATCAAAGGAAGATGATGTCACGAGCACTGCTTACTTTCCTTGGTGTAACAGCCCAATGGGTATTATGAACCCACTGCTGCCTCAATATTTGATGGACCAGACCACTTTTATTTACATCTATGGGTTTACTCCCCAAACTTGGTTTCTTTATTTCTTAGTAACATGGGTAATGATTCAAGGTTCAGACAAGCTTGTAATTAAATAATAAAACTTTATTGGAATGATGGTTAACAATGTTTCATTTGTTACAATTTTGCATTTGCATTTACTTGTTTTTGTTATACTTTGTCACACCCTCTTTACCTCTAGAGAACACAAGTTACTATTCTTTAGGACTCTCACACTGTCCTTATTTATGTTTATCCTTTTAACCTTATTTCTGTAATAGCCTAACTATATCCCACAGGATATCAAATATCAGCAACTCCCTCACTTGGAGTGCTATACTCAACTAAGGGCCTATACAGATTGCTAGAAATAATCCATCTTGAGGATTATTTGATAACTGACCTGACTCAGTGCAAGGGAATCATGGGAACTGTAGTTTATTGTGGCACCAGAGCTCTCTGACAGAGAAGGCTCAATGTCTCAATAAAAAACTACAATTCCCATGATTCCCTAGCATTGAGCCAGGACAGTTAAAGTGGTCTCAAGCTAGATTATTTGTGGCAGTATGTTCAGGCCCTAAGTCCCTCACTACTGGACTTTTCCTTCACAGTCCCTCACTCCTGGACTGTTACACATCCAGATGCAGTCTGACTCCAACTGTCAGCAACGGAATTCTTTATCACCTACAGCCCACAATTCTATTGGCTGTCACCAGTTTACTCCTGATTGGCTGTTGCTAGCTTGGCAACAGATGATTGTTAGCAGAAACATAAAAGCTTTTGAACAGAATTGGAAAACAGTAGGAAAATTTACACTACATGATTTGGAAACTGGAGCAGGAGATTCGAATGTAATTATTGAACCTGAATCATCTCCTGAACCAGTTGCTAGGGAACAAATTGAGATTAAGCAAAACGAGACAGAAGACGACTTATCTCAGAAAGAGGAGGGGGAACAAGGAGAAACAAGTTCACAATCAATACACACACCAACTCTTAGAAGGTCAGAAAGATCAAAATTATGTAAACCACCTGAAAGATTTCAAGCAAGTACTGTAAAGATATTTTCTGCAAAGGTAGAACCTGAAACATACATAAATATAGAAAAGTTACCAACAGAAATTGCCCAAAATTGACAGAAAGCCATGAAGGAAGAAATTGATGCCATGAAATAAAATTCCACTTGGACATTAACTTGTTTATCCCCAGATAGAAAAGCAATAGAGTGCAAAAGGATTTACAAAATCAAAAGAAATGCATCTGGTGAAATTGAGACATATAGAGCAAGATTAGTAGCGAAAAGATACAACCAGAAATTTGGTAAAGATTATGTTGCTGTAATTGCCCTAGTAGTTAGGCATGAAACAATTAGATTATTGCTAAAGATAGCTGCAATGAAAGGATTGCAAGTATTTCGTTTTGATTTCAAACAGCTTTTCTTTATGGAGATTTGGAAGAAATTTTATTTATGGAACAACCACCTGGTTTCATAGAGAATCCAAATCTAGTTTGTAAATTAAACAAATCCATTTACGGTTTAAAACAAAGTACTAGAAATTGGAATATCAAAATAGACTACACATTTAAAACTTTTGGATTTAAATAAGGTAAAACAGATCCATGTATCTATGTAAAACAATGTGAACTGTTTATGTAGATGGCATTCTCTTAATATGTGAATCAAATGAACAAAGAGAAGAATTTGAAAGACAATTAAGAAATAATTTTGAGCTGAAATGCCTAGGGCATGTAACATAATACTTGGGAATGGAAACAGAAAAAGGTACTGATGGTAGTTTCCTACTTTACCAAGAGAACAAAATAGAACAACTATTGCAAAATTTTGGAATGCTAGATAACAAACATGTCAAAACACCTATGACAGTAGATTTTTAGAGATGTATTGAAAGCCAACCATTAGAACAGGCTCCTTATATAGGAGTGCTATTGGCAACTTACTGTACAGTCGCACTCCATTTTTGTGGACTTAGTGTCTGCGTCCTTCGCTCGTTCACGGGCAGCAAACGGAGTTTGTCATTTGCATGTAATGAAATTGTATGGTTCAGACAATTGTTATCAGCCTTCAATAGGAATATAGAAAAAACTATTATAGTTTATGAGGAAAATCAAGCATGTATTAAATTAGCAAATGCAGAAAAATGTTCTAACAGAACCAAACACATTGATATTAGGTATCATGTTAAACACTGTATAAAGCAAGGATATTTAACACTACGTTATTATGAAACTTATGCAATGATTGCTGATTTGTTCACAAAGCCTCTGAGTGCAGAAAAACATGGAAGGTTCGTAGAGTAATTGGGAATGACTGAAAGAGGGAAAACAAAATGATGCAATTGATTTAAAATAACTTCATTTGATCAGTTGTAAAATAAGGAGGGTTTTGTTGGTAATAGTAAAACAATAGTATGCATTTCTGTAAAGGCCCCAAGTAAGTCAGAGACTTTGCTGGGGGAGTAGCTAACAGCCAGTAGTTTTCCTATATACCAGCAGTCTCAGGCCCTGGAGCTTGGCAAACTGCCTTCGAAAACAGGGTGTTTTGCATGGGTGTTTAGTGGGGGGAGTTTGAGGGGGAAGCCCAGAGTCCTGTTTCAGTGCTTGCTTAAGACTCCTAAACATGAGTATTGAGGACGACGCTGCCGTCACCTGCAACAGCTGTGCTATGTCCATGTTCTTGCCAATGGATATGGGGAACTTAACTTGCACCAAGCGCAAGCTGGTAGCCCTTTTGGAAGAGAAGGTCCAGCAGCTGGATTGCTGGGTATGTACACATCAGCATATTAGGGAGTAAGAGCAGAACAGATGATCTTGGATGGAGAACACATAGAGGAAGCTTCTAGGGAGGAGCTCAGTTCCCATACACAGGAGGCAGACAGTTGGAGAAATGTGACACATAGATGTGGGGAAGCCAGGTATTGTTCTGCAAGCTCGCAGCTATGAAACTAATTTGAAGCTCTCTCCTTTGTTAGGGATGACAATGGAGAGCAACAGAGACAGGGAAAATGCACAAGACTTTGTTAGAATCAGCACAGGGAATAGCTGCTGCTAAGCCTTAGAAGAGGCTTGTATGATCATGGGGTACTTCTTACTGAGGGGTACAGAATAAGTGGTCTGTAAGCCTGATAAGATGTCTCGGAATGCGTGTTGTCTCCCTGAGGCAAAAATCTGAGATGTGACAGTGAGGCTGACAAGACTTGTCAAGCCTACTGACCATTACCCCTTCCTCTTGGTCCATGCAGGAACCAATGATATTGCAAAGCACAGCCTACAGAATATCGTAAGGGATCATGAGGCTCTGGATAGGAAGCTGAAAGAGCTGGATGCACAGGTTGTCATCTCATCTCTTCTCCCAACTGAAGGGCATGACCCAGGAAGGGAGAAGACATAGCAGAAGTATTCTTGGACCATGGCCTGGTTTAAGGAGGGGGGACATCTGGCAAGAGATGGGTTGCACTTCACATCAGTTGGTAGAAACATTTTTTTCCAACAGTCTGAAAAAATGTATTAGGAGGGCTTTAAACTGAATTATGAGAAGGGAGATGAATTCAGGAGTTCATCAAGGGCTGGAGATAATAGCCAAGCAGTCATAGAGAGAACAAGGCAAACAGTGCAAAAACCCAACAGTGAGAAGGGGAAAAAGTTACAAAGGCAGTAAAGGGGGATGTCCCATGGTCTTAGCTGTCTCTACACTAATGCATAGAGCATGGGAAATAAATAAGATGAAATTGAACTTGTAGCACAGGAAACCAAATACAATAGGCATCATTAAAACTTGGGGGGATGAGTCTCATTATTAGAATGCAGCAATAGAGGGGTATAATCTTTTAAAGAGAAATAGGACAAACAAGGAAGGAGGAGGGGTAGCATTATATGGCAGGGATCATTACACCTGTGAAGAGATCCAGGACTTCAATACTAGAAGCCAGGTGGAGGGCATCTGGATAAAAATTAAAGGGGAGAAAAACAACAGAGATGTTATTGTGGAACTATACTACAGACCCCTAAGTCAGACTGAGGGACTGGATCAGGGGTAGGCAACCTTTCCCCTTTAAGGGCCGAGGGACTTCAACTCCCAGAATCCCAGGAGCTATTGGCCAACATGGCTGAGGCTTCTGGGAGATGAAGCCCTTCGGCCCTTAAAGGGGAAAGGTTGCCTACCCCTGGACTGGATGATGCCTTTCTAGAACAAATGACACACACTCAGAAGGAGAGCTATAGCAGTGATGGGTGACTTCAACTATCCAGATATTTGCTAGAAGTCAAACGCAGCCAAAACTTTAAGGTCTAGCAAATTCCTCACTTTCCTGGCAGACAATTTCATTGTCCAAAAGGTAGAAGAGGCAACAAGGGGATCAACTATTTTAGATCTGAACCTAACCAGCAAGGATGGCCTAGTTAATGGGATGAAAGTGGTGGGATCCTTGGGTGGGAGTGATCATGGTCTCCTGGAGTTTGTTATACAGCTGGCCTTCTGTTGTCGCAGAGATCCGTTCTGGTCCGCCCCCCCCCCCAACGTGAAAATGGAGACTCACCAATATTCAAGCCCCATAGGGTTTGAATGGGGTGCGCCCTCATGGGGGCGCATCCCATTGATTTACGGAGGTTGCCCCTCCATGAATATTCAAAACTGCAGACCTCAAGTCTGCAAGAATGGAGGGGTGACTGTACAGTGGGAAGGAGAAGCCAAGCACAGCGAGACATGCATTCTAGATTTTAGGAAAGATGATTTCAGTAAATTTAGGGAAAGACTGGGTGTGAATCCATGATCAGGAAAAGAGAAGGGAGTTCAGAACAGATGGGAGTTTCTAAAAAGGGAGATACTGAAGGCACAATGTCAAAGTTCCAGTGAGGAGGAAAAATGGGAGGCATCTCAAGACACCAGGATGGATGTCTGCGCAGTGGGTTTATCACCCCAAAAGGAGCCTTGGGTTCCCTCCTCCTTCTCCTCTCTCCTGGTGGCTCCCTTCTTGGTTTTGCTTTCCTGGGCTCTTTCCATTCTCAGTTTGCTCTTTCTTCCCTCCACAACGCCCCAGATCATAGCATCATAGAATCACAGAGTTGGAAGAGACCATAAGGGCCATCCAGTCCAACTCCCCTGCCATGCAGGAACGCACAATCATAACCCCTCGACAGATGGCCATACAGCCTCTGTTTAAAGACCTCCAAAGAAGAAGACTCCACCACACTCTGAAGGAGTGTGTTCCACTGTCATGCAGCTTTCCCCCTCATGTTTAGGTGGAATCTCTTTTCCTGTAGCTTGCATCCATTGTTCTGGGTCCTGTTCTCTGGAGCAGAAGAAAACAAGCTTGCTCCATTCTCAATATGACAACCTTCAAATACGTATGCAGGGCTATCATATCACCTCTTACCTTTCTCTTCTCCAGGCTAAACATACCAAGCTCCCTGAGTCTCTCCTCGTAGGACATGATTTCCAGACCCTTCACCATTTTGGTTTGCCTCCTTTGAACTCGCTCCAGCTTTTCAACATCCTTTTTAAACTGTGGTGCCCAGAACTGGACACAGTATTCCAGGTGAGGCCTAACCAAAGCAGAATAGTGAGGCACTATTATTTGCCTTGATCTAGACACTATACTTCTATTAATGCAGCCTAGAATCACATTAGCCTTTTTAGCTGCTGCATCACATTGTTGACTTATGTTCAACGTATTCTACGTGGTCTACTAGGACTCCTAGATCCCTTTCACATGTAGTCTTGTTAAGCCAGGTGTTCCCATACTATATCTATGCATTTCATTTAAAGAACTTTCAACTGAGCTAAGTTCTAAAAGGGACATGTATAAGAAATGGAAAAAGGGGGAAATCACCAAAGAGGAATTCAAACAAACAGCTAGCTTGTGTAGGAGCAAAGTCAGAAAAGCTAACACACAGAATGACCTCACTTGCTAAAGAGGTTAAGAACAATAAAATGGGCTTTTGGAGGCATGTCCATAGCAAAAGGAAGGAGGAGGAAATGGTAGGGTCAATACATAGAGAACATGGCAAAATGCTAACAGGCGACATGGAAAAGGCAGAACTATTAAACACCCTTTTTATCTCAGTCTTCTCACATAAGAAAAAGGATGCTCAGCCTGAGGAAAATGGAGCAGATGATATACAGCACAGAATAAAGTAAAGAGGTAGTACAGGAATACCTGGTTCATCTAAATGAATTCAGATCTCCAGTGCCAGATAATCTACATCCAAGGGTATTAAAAGAACTGGCAGAAGTAATATCAAAATCATTATCAATAATCTTTCAAAATTCCTGGAGAATTGGACTGGAGAAGGGCAAACGTCCCCATCTTCAAAAGGGGTAAAAAAGAGGGCCCAAAAAATTACCACCTAGTTAGCCTGACATCAATAGCAGGAAAGATTCTAGAGCAGATAATTAAACAGAGTTTGTAGACATTCAGAAAGGAATGCCATAACTGCAAAAAGTCAACATAGGTTTCTCAAAAACAAGGCATGTCAGACTAATTTTATCTTCTTTTTTCATAGAATTACCAGCTTGGTAGATGAAAGGAATACTGTGGATGTAGCATATTTAGATTTCAGTAAGGTGTTTGACAAATTCCCCCACAATATCCTGACAAACAGGCCAGTAAAATCTGGGCTAGACAATGCAACTGTTAGGTGTATTTATAATTGGTTGAACAGTCAAACAGCAATAGCTTTTCTTCATCCTGGAGCCTTGCAGGGTCCCACAGGGTTTTGTCCTGGGACCAGTGCTATTCAACATCTTTATCAATGACTTGGATGATGGAATAGACTATAGAGGGTATGCTTATCAAATTGACAGATGACACCAAATTAGGAAGCGTGGCTAATACCCCAGAGGACAGGATCAAAATTCAAAATACCCTCAGTAGATTAGAAACCTGTGCTAAAACTAACAAAGTGAATTTCAACACAGAGAAATGTAAGCTGCTACACCTAAAGAGAAAAAATGAAATGCACAGATATATGATGGGGGACACCTAGCTTGACAGCAGTATATGTAAAAGGGATCTAGGGGTTCTAGTAGGCCATAAGTTGAACATGACTCAGCAGTGTGATGCAGCATATAAAAAGGCCAATGCAATGCAGCATCAATAGAAATATAATGTCTAGATTGAGGGAAGTAATAGTACCACTCTATTCTGCTTTGGTCAGACCTCATCTGGAATACCGTGTCCATTTCTGGGCACTACAATTCAAAAAGGATGTTAACAAGCTGGAGTGTGTCCAGAGGAGGGCCACCAAAATGGTGAAAGGTCTGGAAACCATACCCTATGAAGAGCTGGGTATGTTTAACCTGGAGAAGAGAGGGTTAAGAGGTGATATGATAGACGTGTTTAAATACTAGAAGGATTATCATGTTGAGGATAGAGCAAGCTTGTTCTCTGCTATGCCAGAAACTAGGATACAGAGCAATGGATGCAAACTGCAGGAAAAGAGATCCCACCTCAACATTAGAAAGAACGTTCTGACAGTAAGAGCTGTTTGACAGTGGAACATACTCCTTCAGATTGTGGTAGAGTCTCCTTCTTTGTGGGGTTTTATACAGAGGCTGGATGGCCATCTTTCAGAGGTGCTTTGATTGAGTATTCCTGCTTGGCAGGGGGTAAGACTTGATGGCCCTTCCAACTCAATGATTCTATGATCCTGTATGTATTCTTAGGAGACTTTCAAGATGTGACTTCTGAGCAAAGCATTTTCCACACTGCTGGCATGTGCATGGTTTCTCTCCTGTGTGGAGTTTCAGATGCTTCACAAGGGAAGACTTCTCAACAAAACATTTCCCACAGTGCTGACATTTGTATGGCCTCTCTCCTGTGTGGAATTTCTGATGACTCTCAAGTTGTGACTTGCGAACAAAACATTTCCCACACTGTTGGCATTTGTATGGTTTGACTCCTGAGTGGATTTTCTGATGCCTTGAAAAGTTTGACTTGTCAGCAAAACATTTCTCACATTCATGGCATTTGTATGGTTTCTCTCCTGTGTGGAGTTTCAGATGCTTCACAAGGGAAGACTTCTCGATAAAACATTTCCCACAGTGCTGGCATTTGTTTGGCTTCTCTCCTGTGTGGACTTTCTGATGACTCTCAAGTTGTGATTTGCGAACAAAATATTTCCCACACTGTTGGCATTTGTCTCCTGTGTGGATTTTCTGATGCCTTGAAAAGTTTGACTTGTCAGCAAAACATTTCTCACACTCCTGGCATTTGTAAGGTTTCTCTCCTGTGTGGAGACTCTGATGCTTCACAAGGGAAGACTTCTCAACAAAACATTGCCCACACTGCTGGCATTTGTGTGGCTTCTCTCCTGTGTGGACTTTCTGATGATGCACAAAGGAAGGCTTGTCAGAAAAACATTTTTCACACTGCTGGCATCTGTATGGTTTCTCTCCTGTGTGAACTCTCTGATGCCTTGAAAAGTTTGACTTGTCAGCAAAACATTTCTCACACTCCTGGCACTTGTATGGTTTCTCTCCTGTGTGGAGTTTCAGATGCTTCACAAGGGAAGACTTCTCAAAAAAACATTTCCCACAGTGCTGGCATCTGTATGGCTTCTCTCCTGTGTGGACTCTCTGATGATCTGAAAGGTCTGACCTTTGAATAAAACATTTCTCACACTCCTGGCATTTGTATGGTTTCTCTCCTGTGTGGAGTTTCAGATGCTTCACAAGGGAAGACTTCTCAACAAAACACTTCCCACAGTGGTGGCATTTGTATGGCTTCTCTCCTGTGTGGACTTTCTGATGACTCTCAAGTTGTGACTTGCGAACAAAACATTTCCCACACTGTTGGCATTTGTATGGTTTGACTCCTGAGTGGATTTTCTGATGCCTTGAAAAGTTTGACTTGTCAGCAAAATATTTCTCACACTCCTGGCATTTGTATGGTTTCTCTCTTGTGTGGCCTTTCAGATGATGCACAAGTTCTGATTTGTGAACAAAACATTTCCCACAGTATTGGCATTTGCATGACTTCTCTCCTGTGTGGACTTTCTGATGACTCTCAAGTTGTGACTTGCGAACAAAACATTTCCCACACTGTTGGCATTTGTATGGTTTGTCTTCTGTGTGGATTTTCTGATGCCTTGAAAAGTTTGACTTGTCAGCAAAACATTTCTCACACTCCTGGCATTTGTAAGGTTTCTCTCCTGTGTGGAGACTCTGATGCTTCACAAGGGAAGACTTCTCAACAAAACATTGCCCACACTGCTGGCATTTATGTGGCTTCTCTCCTGTGTGGACTTTCTGATGATGCACAAAGGAAGGCTTGTCAGAAAAACATTTTCCACACTGCTGGCATCTGTATGGTTTCTCTCCTGTGTGGACTCTCTGATGCCTTGAAAAGTTTGACTTGTCAGCAAAACATTTCTCACACGCCTGGCATTTGTATGGTTTCTCTCCTGTGTGAAAATTTTGATGCCTCACAAGGTTAGAGCTCTCAGCAAAACATTTCCCACAGTGCTGGCATTTGTATGGTTTCTCTCCTGTGTGGAGTCTCTGGTGGGTCACAAGGTGTGACTTATGAGCAAAGCATTTTCCACACTGCTGGCATTTATATGGTTTCTCTCCTGTGTGGACTCTCTGATGCTTCACAAGAGAAGACTTGTCAGCAAAACATTTCCCACACTGCTGGCATTTGTATGGCTTCTCTCCTGTGTATACTCTCTGGTGTATTTGAAGGTGTGATTTGCGAGCAAAATATTGCCCACACTGCTGGCATTGGAATGGTTTCTCTCCTGCACGGATTTTCTGAAGATTCACAAGGTCTCCTATAAAGAAGAACAAGGACAGAGAAGACTGAATCTCTGAAGGACCTCTGGAGTCAACAGAGATAAGCAAGCTCAAGTAGGAAAAGAAACTTCAGGGGGAAAAAAGAGTTTCTGTGTCCCCTTTTCCTCCCTTCATAGATTTTAGTCAGAATTGTTAAATGGAGCTCCTTTATAGATATGAAAAGAAGGACCTGAGGCGGTTCACAACAGTTCACTCAAAGCAGTTGTTAAAATTTGTCAAGTTCACAGCTGCGTCACAATACAAGAGAGACATATTCTGGTTCTATTCTGGACTTTCCCAGAGGTATCGTCGTATCAATACAAAGCTAGACTATCTTTGCTTTGTTCCCTCCTTACCTCCTTGCTCCCGCATGCCTAATCACCTTCCATTTCTCCTTCCACTCTCCAACTTTCCCATCTGCCCTCATACCCATCTGCATGGCTTCAGCATTTCATCTTCAGCATCTCTTCCCTGCCATTCTATTTTACTCTCTCTCTCTCTCTCTCACACACACACACACACACAGAGTATGATGCAGGAAAGAGACAATTTAAGGTCCATTTGGTGGGAAAGGAAGGATAATAACTATACAACTAGATCAACAAGAAAGGCTGGGGAAGGGTGCTGAAAGTTGGGACCCAATTTTGGTGAGGGTCAGGCTCCAGAGAGGAGCCTTTAAGAGGTCACATTGAACCCCCCAGGAGATCTCAGAGGGCACCCTCCATTGTATCACCTGGGAAAAAATGATTTACTCCTCAATATTCCCCTACATCCCTTAGGGGAAGTAGATGCAGTTTTGTCCCCATTGGGCCTTCTCTGAGCCAAAGGTCTTTTTCCCAAGAGGATATTGGAAGCCTGACCAAACCCTTCAAAGGCTGAAAGAAGGGTAAAAAACAGCTCAATAAACTAGGTCTGGGGTGTGCTGAGGAGCATCTGAGGGCAAAAAATATTAACTGCCATGGTTCCTTTCTACAAAATCGTAGGATTGGCAGTTTAGGGGGGGGGGTGTTTCCACTTCTCAGCTGGAGAGCTCTAGTGCCTCAAGAAACTGAAAATCACAGGATTCCACAGGATGTTGCCATGACGATTAAAGTGGAATCATAATGCTATGACAATGTGGTATGAAAGGATTCTCAGCTCCATAGGAAGGGCAATGGGCTCAAGTTCCTTACCCAGGGAGGACACATTTTCATAGTTTTCCATCATGACCTCCTTGTATAAAAATCTCTGGTTCTGATTCAACAGTTCCCATTCCTCCTCAGTGAAATATACAGCGACATCCCAAATGGTCATCTGCAGTAGAAAATAGACCTCATTCAGAGTGTGACAAAGCAAAAAGAAAGGAGAACACATGGTGCATCCCAAATATTATTTCATCACTTCAGAATACTAATAGAGTGGGACATGTTTGAATATCCCCTATTTGTGTAGTCGAAGGCTTTCACGGCCGGCATCCATAGTTTTTTGTGGGGCTATGAGGTCATGTTCTAGAAGATCTCTATGGGGAGAAACTGTTCCAAGACACCTGGAGACTGGAAAAACTCCACACCAGGAGAGCACATCTATTCTGTTCACTAACCTTCCTGCTACGCTGCAGAGACACAGATACCATACCATACTTTCTCACAGCCAAAAGGACCTTAACATTCCCACAGGCCAACCATATCTACAACCAAATGGAACATGCACTATTACGGGAAGGAATACATACAACCCACAAAGAACTGGCTAACACAGACAAGGAGCTGCTATAACTCCACCTCAGCATCAGTCAAAAGATGAACACCCAAGACTGGGACAAAATTGACAGCCTCACCTACAGAAGAATGGAAAAAGATATGGAGGACCACACTGAAAGACAGAAATAAAATTCAACATATGCCACAAGCACAAGCTGAAACCCTCACTGGACACATCAAGAACCATCCTCAATCTGATAGAGCAGCAACTTTCAAAAGAAGAAACATCCATCCTGGCCAAAGGAGGCAACTCTGCGGTTACCATCACCAGAATCCCAGTTGAAGTTGCCCAGGTTGAATCCGCCCTCCACCATCTCCCAGAGGAGGAAGCGGAAGAGATTAAGAGAAACAGCAAGGATTCTGTGCAAGGCAAAACCACCACCCAGCTCCATAACCAAAAAAGAAAAAAAACCCATCAGACCTCAATTCAGACCCAGAAATCATCATTCTTCCAGCAGACAAAGGCAATGCCACAGTAATCATGGAAACAGAACAATACAAACAAAAAAATCAAGGAACTCCTAGATCCAGCAATATACAAAAACCTGAAACAAGAGCCAGCCAACAAAATCATCAGGCAAATGAACACCCTGATCAAAATCTCCTCCATTCAGCCAACCACACGCCAAAGTCTATGCAAATCTGAGGCTCTCCCACCACGACTGCATGGACTTCTCAAGATCCACAACAATTCCATTCCACTTGGACCCACTGGATCCCCACATATGACTTGGCCACGTTTCTGGCCACACAATTACAAGCCCATATAGGGCAAACCCCCCCCCCCCACTACATCAAGGACTCAGCTCACTTCATAGAAAAAAATCAACAACCTCAAACTCTATTATTATTATTATTATTATTATTATTATTAAACCCAGAGGCTTACTAATCAGCTTTGATGTGGCCTCCTTGTTCACCAAAATCCCCATAATGGACACCATGGCACTCATCTAACAAAAATTTCCAGGAGACATCACAGCCCTGTTCGAACATTGCCTCACCATAAGCTACTTCCAGTAGGACAATAGATTCTACGAGCAGAGAGATGGGGTAGCCATAGTTAGTCCTTTTAGCCCTGTGATAGCAAAATTTTACCTGGAACACTTTGAAAAGCAAGCCCTGGAAACAACACCAAAAAAGCCCACAACATGGTTCCTATATGCAGATGACACTTTCACCATCTGGAGCCATAGAGAAGAAGATCTGCCCGTGTTTTTGAACCATCTGAGTAACATCCAATTCACGATGGAAAAAAGAAAATGAAGGAATATTGCCATTCTTGGATGTCCTGCCATTCATAAACTGAACCAAAGTTTAGGCCACACAGTATACAGAAAACCCACACACATGGACAGATACCTACACAAGAACTCCAACCATCTCACAGGACAAAAAAGAACCACAATAAAAACACTGGTAGACTGCATAAAAAGGATCTGTGAACCCCACTACCTGGAAGATGAACTGAAGCACCTAAACTGAGCACTACATGGTAATGGTTACTCCAGCTCAGACATCAGAAGAGCAGCCAGATCCAGAAAGACCCACAGGAGTTAAGGCAAGCAACCACCCAAAGGGAAGGTATTTTTAGCATACATCAAAGGAGGCACAGATAGAATAGGGAAACTGGTGAAGAAACACAACCTCCAGATAACCGACCAAGAAAATCCAGCAAATGTTGTGCTCAGTAAAGGACAGGAGAGACCCTCTCACAGCCGCAGGAGTTTACCATATACCATGCAGCTGCAGACAAGTCTACATAGGGACCATCAAACGCAGCGTCCAAACACAAATCAAGGAACACAAGAGACACTGCAGACTGGTCCAGCCAGAAAAATCAGCAGTAGCGGAACACGTTATAAACCACCCTGGGCATAAACTGCTATTTGAAAACACTGCAATTTGGGACCAATGACAATAACTATCAGGTCAGAATGCACAGGGAAGCCATTGAAATCCATAAACACTCTGACAACTTCCAACAGGAAAGAAGAAACCCTTAAACATAGTCCTGAAAAACACCAAAATCAAGACTCAGCAAAATGCAAATGAAAACTACCCAGGGTGAGGGGAGTTTCCCAGCAGACAATGGATCATTAATTAAATAGACACCCTGAGGTCTTGCCATTCAACAACAAAACAATACACAGATTAACATGTAAATCAATTCCTCTCAGCCAACAGTTTATATACCCCACTCTCTTCCATGCCAACATTCTCTGAAGATAGCAGCCCCAGCTGCTGGTGAAACGTCAGGATGAACTCTTCTAGAACACAGCCTTATAACCTGAAAAACCCACAAAAAACTATTTCTTTTCCTTAACTCCTTTTCCTTGACTTTTCCTTAACATGAAGAATAGGACATAAGGGGAAAGACAAGGCTACAATCTGGATTACTGGTTATCTAGATTTCTCATGTAAAGGGAGACTTTGTTCAGCACATGGAAACTCTTCCATGTAAATCTTCCCAATCTGCATTATTAACTGGCATAAGATTAGGACAGCCTCACTCTATCAGCATACTTTTTTGGATTTCCAGCCTTTATGGTTTAGTTCTTTTAGCATATAAGACAGAGAACATTACAAGATCCTCTTCCCATCCTTGAAAATAAAAATATGAAAACCAAAAGTTAAATAATTAGTTGTTGGCTATCATGAGGCTCAAAACCAGCTGCCTGAGTCAGGTGCCTCTTTCCAACAAAGCAGTGGACCAACCGTCTAAAAACCATAGGTTTAATGCTTATGCAGGAATAGAACAGGTACTCCTCATGGATTCTGAGGGGCCACCACTGGCAGTAACCCCAGTTCCACCACTCCTGGCTCTGATGGGCTCAGGGGGGAAGCAAGGACAAGGAGGCAGAAAGCACTGATCAGCTGAGCCACTGCAGGACAAATGATGACCTCTGACCACCCATAGCATCCCAGACAGACAAATCTCCACTGGCTCTATCACAAAGAAGGAAGGGATGAATGTTAACCTGTTCCAAGGCCATTTTTCCTGCAGTTTCTTCCATGGAGAAAGCTTTCAATGTTGGTTCACCTCTCTCTGTACATTTGGAGACCATCTTGGACATATGCACACCTGCAGAAAGTACAAATGGAGGTGTTCTATATGTGTATACCTTCATACTGTTTTCCATGGACCACCAGAAAGACAATTAAATGACTCTGAGAGCAAATCAAGCCTGAACTTACACTGGGACCTTTACAGACTGCCAGAAATAATGCAGCTTGAGACCATTTTAAATGCCCTGACTCAGTGCTAGGGAATCATGGGATTTATAGTTTATTGTGGCACCAGAGCTCTCTGACAGAGAAGGCTCAATGTCTCAGAAAAAAATAGTTCCCATGATTCCCTAGCACTGAGCCAGGACAGTTAAAGTGGACTCAAGCTGCATGGTGGCCGCCCTGGTGGCGCAGTGGTTAAATGCCTGTACTGCAGCCACTCACTCATAGACCACAAGGTTGCGAGTTCAATACCAGCCAGGGCTGAGGCTCGACTCAGGCCTGCATCCTTCCGAGGTCGCTAAAATGAGTACCCAGCTTGTTGGGGGGCAATCAGCTCACAGTTGTAAACCGCTTAGACACCTCATAGTGTGGTATGAAGCGGTATATAAATGAAGCTGCTTTTGCTTTGCATTATTTCTGGCAGTCTGTAAAGGCCCAAAATAATTAAATACAGGCTGTGACAGGACCTTCCTTATATGCCCGAAGTTTCCTTTTAACTTTCTCCCCATAAGGCCCATCATCACTGACACCTACCCTGCTTTTACCCTTTTAACACTCTTCCTAATTATATAAAGACTAAGGTCCCAAGTGTCTTCAACTTATCAATTCAGTGTCTTAGGTAGTGTGCTTGACTTTGTTTACAATGTCTAAAACTCACTCAGACAGAGACCACTGTTAACCTAGTGTGGTTATATTAACATACACTTGCAGTCTTATCACAGTCCCTTCTGGACTAATTTAAGTGAACCTCTCTCCTGTCAGAATCCCTCTCGACTCTCACTGACTCCCAGTCAGATTCCTCATCTGACTCTCACTGAAGAACCTCTCTCAGTCCCTCACTCCTGCTTTCATACATTCTACAGTTGGTCCTCCCTTTTTGCGAGGGATCCGTTCGGGACCCCCCCTACGTGAAAACGGAGACTCGCCAATATTCAAGCCCCATAGGCTCGAATGGGGTAGGGCGCCCACCTGCAGGTGTGCACCCAATTGATTTCAATGGAGGTTTCCCCTCCGTGAATATGCAACTCCGTGGACTTTAAGTCCACGAGAATGGAGCGGTGACTGTAATTCTCCTGCAGCCCCCCCTCACAGTCTGCCTGAACTGTGATTGGCTGCCAGGAAGCCAAGCCTGCCTAGCAACTCTGTTACATACCTCCCCCCCCCCCCCCCCCCCGCTTAGAAGTCATTGCTGTACGGCAGGGGTAGGCAACCTTTCTCCTTTAAGGACCGAGGGACTTCAGCCATGTTGGCCAATAGTCCCATGTTGGCCAATAGCTCCTGGGATTCTGGGAGCTGAAGTCCCTCGGCCCTTAAAGGGGAAAGGTTGCCTACCCCTGCTCCAAGGGGTCTCTATAAAAAGCAAGCAGCTTGACCTACACACAAAACATTACACAGCCATTCCCAAAACATTAGCCTTATTTCTTTACTTACCATATTTATATATCTATACAATATATCATATTTCATACCAACATACTAAAAACATAACAGCAGTTCTTCATCTATATACATTACCATACTTAACAGATAATTGTATCTCAGCTTTCTTTTCATTTCTTCTTACAACACTTTAACAATATTATACATAAATAAATAATCCATAATCTTCAACTATAAACACTGCTTTAACTTTACTCACCATGTAATATTGCATTTCTTGCAAAAGCTACTTAAGTTAAACATTGCTAACACTTCTGGTACATTTATCCTTTTACCTTTTTCTGGGAATTCACCTTACACAATTGTAATTTACATGCATAACTCTCAATTATTTTTATATATATATACATACATACATACATACATACAGTTGCCCCTCTGTTTTTGCAGGGGATCCATTCCGGACCCACCCACCCATCCCCGCAAAAACAGAAAAACATAAATATTCAAGGCCTACTACTACTACTAATAATAATGATAATAATAATAAAATTTATTTATACCCCACCCCTCTGCATAGCAATCGGTGGTGCTTGAATGGCGGTGCATGCCTGCGAGTATCTGTGGGCACCCTCAGCACACGCCCCATTTTAATTCCCTCTGTTTGCCCCCCACAAATGGGCAAGGGATGCAGACTCAAAGTCCGCAAAAACAGAGAGGCAACTGTATTGCAAACATAATTGGCTTAAACAATTCCCAGTATACATGGTGGTACTTCCTGCTGGTCTTCTCCACCAAAACGACATGTGGTGCCCACAGACTTTCAGATGGTACAGTTATTCCCAACCTTAATATGTCCTCAATCTCCTTGGCAACATTCTCAGCATACTTCCCTGTCACTCTATATGATAAAGTTACAATAGGTGCAGCATCTTGTTTTAATCCAACACTGTACACCTTAGACTTTCTCTAGACGATTGGAAAATACACTTTTATAGTTGTACAATAAGGTGCACCCATCATCCTTTTGTTCTTTGGAAAGGAATCCATCCAGGGTGATTTCTTCAACATTACTTTCTGTGAAATCCCACTTCTCCCAATAACGTAAATAGAGGAATAGAGTTTTCCCAGCAAACAATGGATCACTAATCCTCCTTGCATATCCTCCCACCCTGAGGCCTTGCCATTCAGCAATAGAACAATACACAGATTAACATGCAAATCACTCCTCCCAACCTAGGGTCACACAGTATATATATACCCCACTCTCTTCCATGCCAGCATTTTCTGAAGATGCCAACCACAGATGCTGGCAAAATGTCAGGAATAAACTATACCAGAATACGGTCACATAGCCCAAAAAAACCACAAAAAAACTATTCATTTTTCTGCCTAGGAGTAGGACCTTATATTTCTCCCTGTTGAAATTCATCTAGTTAGCTTTAGCCCAGCTCTCTAATTTGTCAAGGTCATTTTGAATTATTATTCTGTCCTCTGGAGAATTAGCAACCCCTCCCAGCCTTGTTATCATCTCTAGATGTAACCAGCATCTTCTCTAATCCTTCATTCAAGTCACTGATAAAGATGGTGAATAGCACAGGGCACAGGAAAGATCCCTGTGGCATTCCACTAGTGACCTGTGTCTAGAGCAGTAGTTCTTAACCTAGGTCCGATCGAACACCAGGGGTTCGGTGAGTCAGTCTCGTGGGTTCGGCGGAAGTCAAGACACATATCCAATTCATATGATTCGTGATGACACGCCCCGCTCGTCCATCATTGGCTGCAGGTGATAACCTGTATACGTTTTTTATGCCCCACTATTTATATGCCCCATCCAACCAAACCAGCTTGCCCTGCCTCCACCGACAGAAGTGGCCCTCTGATTGGCCGTGTGGCGTGATTGACAGCGCGGCGGCCCACTCCCCTCACCGGATGGCGCTGACGGTCCATCTGTATTGGCGGTAGAAGGGTTCGGTGAATGCGTAAGAATCGTAAGAAGGGTTCGGTGAATGCGCATATGAAACTGGTGGGGGTCAGTACCTCCAACAAGGTTAAGAACCACTGGTCGAGAGTGAAGAGAAGCCATTGGTGACCACCCCTTTGGCTTTGGTCAGCCAGCCAATTACAAATCTGACTAGGCCACCTTTTACTAGTTTCCTTGCAAGAATATCATGGAGAACTTTGTAAAAAACCTTACTGAAATCAAGATATGCTACATCCACAGCATTGCCTTAATCCAGGGGTCGGCAACCCACGGCCCCCGGGCCGGTTCTGGCCCAGGACGCCGTATTTGCAGGCCCAGGCGGACCCCTGCCGCCGCCGCCGCCGCGGCACCTCCGCCGCTTGTTTTGGTCGGCGCGTGACCGCGCGTGCCGCGGCCGACATTTTTTTCTCCAAAATGGCGGCCACGACGCGTTTGCGCATGCGCAGGATTTGCGCATGTGCAAACACGTCGCGGCTGGCATTTTGGAGAAAAAAATGCTGGCCGCGGCACGCGCAGTCGCGCGCCACCCAACACCGGCCGTTGGTGGAGGCAGCGGCGGTGGAAGCAGTGGAGGCAGCGGCAGAGGCGCCGCCACCTCCGATGCCGCCTCTGGCTCCGCCGCCGCTGGATCCTCCTCCTCCTCCTCCTCCTCCCCCACCGCCGCCACCGCCACCACCTCTGCCTCCTCCTCCTCCACCGCCACCACTGCCGCCGCCACCGCCATCACCGCCGCCACCTCTGCCTCCTCCTCCTCCTCCACCGCCACCGCTGCCGCCGCCACCGCCATCACCGCCACCACCTCTGCCTCCCCCTCCTCCTCCTCCACCGCCGCCGCCACCACCGCCGCCACCTCTGCTTCCTCCTCCTCCGCCGCCGCCGCCTCTGCCTCCTCCTCCTCCTCCGCGACCACCGTTTCCACCGCCGCCGCGGAGCCCGCTTTTGGCAGAGCGGGACGCGGCCTGCATTTTGGTCCAAAATGCAGGCCGCGTCCCGCTCTGCCAAAAGCGGGCTCCGCGGCGGCGGTGGAAGCGGCGGTCGCGGAGGAGGCGGCAGCGGCGGCGGAGGATGAGGGGCCAGTGGCGGCGGCGGAGGAGGAGGAGGAGGATGAGGAGCCAGCGGCGGCAGCAGTCGCGGAGGAGGAGGAGGAGCCAGCGGCAGCGGAGGAGGAGGAGGAGGAGGCGGTGGCAGGAGTCCGCCCTGGGTAAGGGGACTCGTGGGGGGCGTGCGCGCGGGTTAGTGGAGGGGGGGCGCGCGCGCAAGCGCGCGCACACCGTCATTACCCCCCCCCTTGGCCCAGCCGAGACCTGGGCTAGTGGAGACCGGCCCAGGTCTCAAAAAGGTTGCCGGTCCCTGCCTTAATCTATTAAACCTGTAACTATCAAAAAAAAGAGATCAGATTAGTCTGTCATGTTTTTGAGAAGCTCATGTTGACTCTTAGTGATAACAGCATTGTATTCTAAGTAATTACAATCCATCTGTTTAATTATCTGTTTTAGAATCTTTCCAGGTTTTGATGTCAGTTAGGATCAGATCTAAAACAGCATATCGTCTAGTTGCCTCTTTCACCCTCTAGACCAGGGATAGGCAACCTTTTTGAGCTGGGGGCTGGGTTGCTGTCCCTCAGGCAATTGGGGGGCCGAAGCACCAAAAATAAATAAATAAAAATTAAAAATTAAAAAATATATAAAAAAATAGGCATGCACACTCTCTCAGCCCCAGAAAAGCCATGGCAAACCCCTTGTGGAGATTTTGCTAAGAAAACCTCAAGAACAAGTAATAACAACAATAATCAATATCATCATGGCGGGGGGTGGCGACGGCGGCAAGACCGGTCTGGGGCCAGTCCAAAGGCCTCGGGGGGCCGCAACCGGCCCCCCGGGCCTTAGGTTGCCTACCCCTGCTCTAGACAGTGAAATTGTCTGCAAGACAGGTAAGAAATTGGTTGGACTGCCAACATATACCAGGATAGTTGAAATCTCCCATTACCACTTGTGCACTCATCTCCTCCATGTAGGCATCATTCATATCCTCACAGTCTGGCTTGGGGGTCTGTAGTAGTCCCCCACCATGACATCCCTTTTATTTCTCGACCCTGAATTCTTACTCAGATGCTCTTAACCTGGCTTCTTAAATTTAAGTTATGGATCTCTTCACAAGTATAAACATCCTTAACATATAAAGCTACTCCCCCTCCTTTCTTTCTAGGTCCCAGGAGTAGGCAACCTTTCCCCTTTAAGGGCCGAGGGACTTCAGCTCCCAGAAGCCTCAGCTATGTTGGCCAATAGTCCCATGTTGGCCAATAGCTCTTGGGATTCAGTACAAAGTTGTCAAGTTGTGTCCGACCATAGGGGGCAGTGCTCATCTCCGTTACTAAGCCGAAGAGCCAGTGTTGTCAGAGACTACTCTGTGATCTTATGGCCAGCATGATTGCACAGAACGCTCTGTGTGTGTATGTGTGTGTGCCACAGCCTGTGCATGTGAAGAACGTACTACATAACCCTAACAAATCTTACCAAGAAAACTCCATGATTAGTGCCTTAGGGATGCCCTAAGTCAGAAACAACTTGAAGGCACACAACAACAAAGAGACACACAGGATTCTGAACAGCAAGTACTCATCCATACCTTGCAAGAGGGTGCCTCCATCACACTTCTGCTTGATTGTCTTCCATTGTGAACTCTGCATAGGACCCAATGGAGCCTTCTCAGCCACAGGGAATTCAGAGTGAACTTCTACTAAGGGATTCTTGACCTGAAACAGCAGTCAGGATTCAAGACATGGAATATGGAGAAGGATAAGAAAATGGCAAAAGTCTTTGGGGAAGGGGATTGGGCTTGTGTGGTATGAGACATCCACCTACAACCAGGAAAAAGTCAGCACCTCATAAACCCAACTTGAAAAAGTGGCATACAAAAGAAGAGCTTAAAAAGGTGGAATATAGTATGACACTTGTGTTAATACTTGTATATGTTTACTGTATATGCTGGAACACAAACAATTCTATGGAGCCCCCAGCAAGAACTTCTGAATTTCTGGAAACTTATAATGGAAGTCTTCTGCCACTTTGTACCATTTTATATACATACATAGATATGTGTGTGTGTGTTCGTGTGTAAGGTGGAACGAAAACCTACTACTACTGTATAGATATACCTACCTGTACACTCTGCAGCCACAACACTGTTGTTGGTAATTTGTTATGTTGGCTTTGAAATGAAAATAACATTAAAAAAATCAGCAATGGTAAAAGTGTTTCACCTCTTAGAGCTAGAGTGGGTTACTTCTTGGGATGGCTGGATTCTGCCACTGGAGTCACCATGGGGGGAAATCTGGCTGTGTGGCAGTGCCAGCAGAGAAACCTGGCACTCCCTTTGAAAACCTGACACACAGGGAGCACACACCCGGTTTTGAAACAGAATCACACTTCTCAGAGGCTTTGGGAACTGTGATTTCACTTCATCACAAGGTGGATCCTCCCCACACTTCTCATCCAAGCCACATCTGGGGGCACCACATTTCAGCAGAACCTCTTCAGGGGGCCTCTGCCCCCAAAGTCATCAGAGGCTCAAAAAAAGGCAGCCCAGAGCCAGAACCTGCTCACCTTTGCCCTAGGAAGAAATGCTCTCACCTGCTGCTCTTTCTGCTTCTTCTCTGCCTCTGCACGACTCAGGAGGAAACCCTCTGCCAAGGCCACTGCCTGGGAACAGGTCTCTGCCCCACATTCCCTGACCCAGTTCTCCATCTCTGGGGGCAAGATGGTCAGGAACTGCTCCAAGATCACCAAGTCCAGGATCTCATTTTTTGTATGTCGTTCTGGCTTCAGCCACTGACAGCAGAGATGGTGGAGTTGGCTGCAAACCTCTCGGGGTCCCTCACCCTCCTCGTATGAGAACTGCTTGAAGCGCTGGCACTGTATGTCTGAGGTGGCAAATGCCTCTCCCAGGGACCCCTGGACTGCCCTTTTCCAGAATCTACCAGTGCTCTCAGCAATGAGGCCATCAGGAGCTCTTCCTCCTTCCGGATCAGCTGAATCTGGTTCATCCATCTATGTTTTTGTTTTGTTTTGTTTTGTTTTTGTTTACTCCAATGAAGGCACAAATTGGATCAAAGTTATTCCTCCTTCTTTGGCAAAGATGTCCCTAAGATGATCTGCTGCAACGCCCTGCAAAACCAATACATTATTGTGTTATTAGTGATATATCAGTTATTTAGAGAACACCATCAATGTACATTGTTGTGTTAAGAATTAGTATCCTGGTGCAGGTACCCTAGAGACACCACATCTCGTCTTATCTTGAAGGTCTAGCAGGGTCAGCCAGGTTAGTACTTGGATGGAGATCACCAACCAAGTGCTGTAGCCTGTATTTCAGAGGAAGGAACTGGCAAAACCATCTCTTGAAGATTCCTTGGGTGATAGAACCCTAAGAATTTCATGAGGTCACCAAAAGTTGACAGATGATTTGAAGGCACACACATGCATACAGAGAAGAAGAAATTTATGGAAGCCTCTAACAGCAAACATGTCTCTTCCCTGAAGGAAATGCAGTTTCAGTTCTTTCACCTGACAGCCAGTATCAATAGCGTGAAAAGCATCAATAAAGAAATTCAGTAAAGCATCAATAAAGAAATTCTTCCTATCAAAGGGTCTTACAACCTGTTAAAAGACCAACCTCAAGAAGATGCCATCCACCAAAATATTCCTGATGCAAACATATGGAGACTTCTTGAGGAATCCATTGCTCAATTGCATGGCCAATAAAAATATCACTGATGGATTTTTGTTTGAATTTGCTAAATGGTCAACACAGCAACCTCTGAATGTTATTAATAGACTTTGTTTTTCTTGTTTAACCTCCACCTAAGTCGCTCATTGACAGAAATGGTGAAAATATCGGTCATGGGCATAGAAACCTAAATCCATAAAACCCACACAAGTTGGTCCATAGTTGGCTCATTAGACCGTGAACCCAAGGAGGAACTGAAAGCCAAGGGGCAAAATGGGTGGGTGGCAGGAGCCCAGGGAGAAATTCTGGGTGAAGAACCTGCAAGGGACAATGGTCACATTTCATAGAATCATGGAATCCTAGAGTTGGAAGAGACCACAGGGGCCATCCAGTCCAGCCCCATTCTGCCACGCAGGAAGTCAAAATCAAAGCATCCCTGACAGATGGCTATCCAGCCTCTGTTTAAAGGAGACTCTACTACACTTCAAGGGAGTGTGTTCCATTGTCAAACAGCTCTCACTGTCAGAAAGTGCCTCCTAATGTTGAGGTGGAATCTCTGTTCACGGATGCAAGCTACATTTCCCCTACACAGAGAATGTGTGTCTCTTACCGCACTCACCATGTCTCTCAGCTTGAGAAAGGAACTGCTAGCCAGGCAGCTCTGGGTGTGTCGTTTAATTTTAAAGACATTACTTTAGCAGAATTCATGATTTCATCCAAGAGAAACTGTGGAGTTTACAGTTTTCTTACTTGGTCTCCTTGACATCTGACTTGAAAGTCAGGAATGCAGGGGGGACAGGGGAATCCGGCAGCTTTTCCCGCTCTGCTCCAAAGAACAGAGGATCCGAATTAGCCCTCTGGTGCCACAGCAGTGCCTGGGGAAGGGAAGACAAAGGAGGAGAAATTATGCTTTCTGATGTTCTCTGAGGGACTCTTCCTGCCCCTCGACTGCACCGCACTGCAAAGGGAGGGGAACCTGAGTAGGAATATAGCTGGGAAATGGGGGCCCGGCATGTCATTTGGGGATGAAGAGACAGAGGATAGGAACACTTTGGCCTTTCTCCTCATTTGGGTTTCCTGTGTTTAACAGATATTCTGCACCTGCATTTTGAGCACTAGCAAATAAATCTTCCCAATTTTATTCTTCATCCAGATCTATTTGTTTCCATTTTCAAAAGGGGGGGGGGCTGAGATTGTTTGTTGCCTCAAAGACCACAAAGAGTCTTCTGAGATGAACAGAGCTGGTGGAGCCTTTACTCCTAGGAAAGTGGGTGCAGAAAGGCAGCCAAAGGGTTGGATCTGGATTGAGGGCCTGAACAGACTGCCAGAAATAATCCATCTTGAAACCACTTGAACTGCCCTGGCTCAATGCTAGGGAATCATGGGAACTGTAGTTTATTGTGGCACCAGAGCTCTCTGACAAAGAAGGCTCAATGTCTCAGAAAAAAACTACAATTCCCATCATTCCCTAGCATTGAGCCAGGACAGTTAAAGTGGTCTCAAGATGAATTATTTCCGGCTGTTCAAGCCCTTAGTCATCCCCAATGCATCTCTTCCAAGCATGGATAAGATAAAAGAAAAAGGAGCAGGGGAAAATGCAGAATTCTTTCCTATGTTACAGGGAATAATTATTTCCTAGCATTTCTTTGATATGTTACAGCTACCAAAAGGCTTGGAATTTTGATATTCTAAGTGCTGGTTATCCCAGGAAAATTTTGTGGAAAAACAAAACTAAGCACCTATTTCCTCCATTTTCCAGCTATTCAGATCTGACTTTTACTGGTAGATTTTCAAGGTCAAGGAAATATAATGTCCATTTACAATTCAAAGATGTTTCCCTGAGACCCAGCATGTCTCCTTCCTTTGTGAAGCCACAGACTCCAAGGAAACATCTTGTTTGAATGGCAAATGGCCATTAAATTTCCTTTGTGGTAGAATTTAAAGATACAGCAGCCATGTTAGCCTGTAGAATCAGTATGTGGAGAGATCTTGTAGCACCTTTGAGCTTTCATACACTTCAGTCTAGTCCAAATGCATCTGAGGAAGTAGACTGAAGTCTACGAAAGCTCATGCTGCCAACTTCTTTCTTTCAATGAGTCTCAAAGGTGCTACAAGATCTCCCTACATTAAATTTTCCTTGACTCTGAAAATCTTCCAGTGACCGCAGGGCCAAAAAAAAAAAGGGGGGGGGAGGGGTGCCATCCTGCCTGCAAACAAGCCCTCCCTACCTTCTGAACTAAGACCAGAAACAGCAAAATCCAGGCCTATGACTAACATCTTCAATTTTACTTCTCCCGCTTGCCTGATGAAGAAGCCAGTGTGACTTCCAAAGCTTGCAGCATGCAGTTGTGCATTTTGGTTGGCCCCATAAAGGGATCATTGTTTGGAAGTCACTGATCTCCAATATTTTTTTAGCATGTTTGCATGACCACTAGCAATGGATCCAGGGGTAGGCAACCTTTCCCCTTTAAGGGCCGAGGGACTTCAGCTCCCAGAATCCCAAGAGCTATTGGCCAACATGGGACTATTGGCCAACATGGCTGAGGCTTCTGGGAGCTGAAGTTCCTCGGCCCTTAAAGGGGAAAGGTTGCCTACCCCTGGGATAAACGTTCCTACTGCTTCACCACATTTCCAGCATTTGTTGTTTGAACCTTTAGCAGCTCCCCACAGAAAGGAGTCTCCTCCTCTTCCTCCCCACAGCAAAACCTCCCCCTGCAAGGCAAGGCAGGGCAGCAGGACCCCCTCCCCTAGCCTCCTGCTCTCCTAACCCCCCCCAAAAGCACCATCAAGGGCGCCCTCTGCCCCCTCACCTCTTCCTCCTCCTTCTCTCTAGATGCTTAACTCGCTTTCAAAGGGGAACAGAAAACACGTCTGCTCCACTCACAAGGGCTCCTCCCCTTCTCCACACGAGATCTTTCCAAACATCTCTTGCCTCTCTAGGAAACTGAACTCAGCTCTCTCTCTCTCTCTCTCTCTCTCCATGGAGGACCCTCTAGGAATCTGAGCCTCTGCTCCCACTCCCCCTTGGAGCACTTTCTAGGAATCTAAGCTCTACTCTCTCCCCCTTGGAGGACTGTCCAGGAATATGAGCACTCTGCTCTCTTTCCCCCTTGGAGGACTGTCTAGGAATATGAGCACTCTGCTCTCTTTCCCCCTTGGGGACGCTCTACGAATATCAGCTCATCTCTCCCCTTGGAGGACTCTCTAGGAATACGAGCCCTCCGTTCTCTCTCACCCTTGGAGGACTCTCTACGAATATGAGCACTTCGCTTTCTCTCCCCCTTGGGGACGCTCTAGGAATATCAGCCGCATCTGTCCCCTTGGAGGACTCTCTAGGAATCTGAGCTCCTCTCTCTCCCCTTGGAATACTCTCTAGGAATCTGAGCACTTCGCTCTCTCCCCTTGGAGGACTCTCTAGCAATCTACTGTTTCTACATTTACTCTATATTTTAGATAATAAAAGTTTCTTCACTTTTTCATTACTTTTCCATATGTCTCTGCACAACACCATTGTTTTGGGTAACAGTCCGTACCAGGACACTAAGAGGCCCTGAATTCAAGGCTTGCATTCCAAGAGGCCACTTTGACCTGGTTTGCTATCTTATCATTCAGCCAGCCATTAATACATTTCAGCTACTTTTCTACTATTAAGCATTCTAGGAGGAGAAAGACCTGGTAAAACTACAAATCCCAGGATTCCCTGGAGCAGAAAAAGAGATCCCTTTCCCTCAGGCAATGAGTGTGTGTGGTGTGTTTGTGGTGGCGGGGGGGGGGTAATGAAACTGAGGGGGCTTCCTCTTTGTGAAAGATGGAGGATAAGGAGGCCCCTCTTGATCCCCAGCCCAGACACTCCCTTCAGGATGAGGTTTAGTGTTAAGGAATATTAATGGGAAAATGTGCGAACAACAAAAGGCCTCCCAGCATCTCCCCACTCTCCCTCTTTCCACCTTCTGGAACATCCTGCCAACTAGAGACAAAAGTCCTGATCTCAGTGGGCCAATGTGGATCACAGGATGGCCTGCTTCCCTCTAAGAAAGCCTCATATATGCATGGCCCCTCATGTATCATGCCCAAACTTTGCTCTGCCTCCTTCTATTCCACAGGAGTCATCTGGACAGATACTGTCTCAACAGCAGGTAGTGAGAACCTCCAATGCAAACATCTTAAGGCAGAGGTTGGCAACCTAAGGCCCGCGGGCCAGGTGCGGCCCGCAGAGGCCTTCAGACCGGCCCCTGCCCGGTCCTGCCGCCGCCGCCTTTTGTGGTCACGGGGGTCCTCCGGAGCACCATTTTGGATTCCAAAATGGCGCCCTGGAGGACCCTCGCGGCCACGCTGAGCTTCTTGGAGGCCCGGCGCGGTCGAGGGAGCCCTCCTGGGGGGCCCCCGCGGCCGCGCTGGGCCTCTCTGAGGTCCGGCACGGTCGAGAGAGCCCTCCTGGGGGGCCCCCGCGGCCACGCTGGGCCTCTCTGAGGTCCGGCACGGTCGAGAGAGCCCTCCTGGTAGTGCGCGCATGCATCGGACCGTGGCTTGGGGGGCATAGGGGGACCGGCCCCACCCCCAAAAAGGTTGCCGATCCCTGTCTTAAGTCACTTTGTAGATGCTTGTTGACATTCTTTACTGTCTCAGTTTGCAGGTCTTTCAGAGCAGACCTCCCCTCAACTCTAGTATCAGACTCTTTATCAGCAATTTGCCCCAAATTCCGAATTTATCGCTTGCCAAATAAGCCAGCTTACCTCTTCCGGCTTCAATCCTGGATCCGGGATACCCCCAGATGTTATCAGACATAAATTGCCGCCAATTTAGTTGTGATGCCACTGGCCAAATCTGTTCCGGGTCGAACAGCTGGCACTTTTCAAAGCCAGGGAGCCTCCAACTTCAAAAATTGGCCAGCTCAGCGAGGCTTCGAGCCGGGATGCATTCAGCCTGCGGCATCATGGCTAAATCAGCAGCAATTTATGTCTGATAACATCTGGGGGTATCCTGGATCCAGGATTAAAGCTGGAAGAGGAAAGCCGGCTTATTTGGCGAGTGATAAGCTCCTTTCTCACCTACAACTTCCCTTCCTGACCTTTTGTGCTAGACCTAGAAATGTCCAATCTCTGCTGTAAGCCTCCATTACACCATATTTTTCATTAGGTAAAGTGTCACGCCACCTACTTTACTTTTAGGCCACAAGGACTCATGAATGGTTTGGGAGGAGGCCGAATTCATCTTTCAAGCAGATTTGGGAGATATTAAAACCAGTTCTTCCTGGGACAATTCTCCTCCTCCCTCCCCAAGTTGGCTTTATTTTGTGGATTGTGTTGTTCTTACCTTCCTGCCAGAAGGACACTATAGAGTCTCCCAGAAGATGGATGCATCTTGGTGTGGGGATCAGAAACCCCACAACTTGAAAGCTTATGTTGCAAAGCTGGCATTCAGAATCAGGCTTAAGGAACAAACAAACAAAAACCCCACAGGGCCTATTAGAGGAAAGTTGAGATGGAGCAAAGACAAGACGAATCAAAGTACCCCAAACATGTGTCAAACCTTGTAGCAGAAATAAAAGTCTGTGTGCAAACAGCCATCAGCCTGGGTTGCTAGCAGAGCAAAAGCAAAATAGAAAGGACCGTTGATCAGCATACAAACACAATTTTATTTATTTATGTGCACAGTCCCAATGGAATTTGCATTCAAAGCATTGGGCCCCCGGCAGAGGGCAAGCAATCTGTTTTATACTCCATCAAACAAAGAAATCCAAACGTAACATTCTATTGGATACTTAAACTTTAAATATATAGAATTCTAAGCAATGAGAAACCAAAGTTCAGAATACATTATAATATGCTTAAGATACCAACCACATACCAAGATTCTCTTATCAGTACTGGGCCCCTCTCAGCCCAACACAGTGTCTTCCTTTCCTTATCACTTGATTTATTATGACTGTGCATATATATCCAGGCGCCTAATGCAGCCTGGTGAAGGTTCTTTCAGAAAGGTCGGGCTGTACCATCTCTGCACAGCTCTGCAAATTCCTAAAGAGGCCCCCTGCATCCCAGAATCCTCTGTGTGGCTGCTTGATACTTGGCATCTTTTTCTGCATATAATGGCATACATTTCTAATATAGATAATAGGAATATATAGATTATAGAATTTCTTCTACCTCACCCATGTATTACTGTAGTTATTTTGTTATTTTGTAAAAGTAGTTTTATAAGTACCGTATTTTTCGCCCTATAACACGCACTTTTTCTTCCCCAAAACGTGTGTGGGGAAGTTAGTGCGCCTTATAAAGCGAAGGGCCGAGGCCGCGGGGAGAAGGAGCCCTCCTTCCCCCCGCGACCTCAGTCTTTGAATGGGCTGGTGCTGGGATCGAAGCTTCGATCCCAGCACCAGCCCATTGAAAGACTGAGGTCGGGGGGGGGGAAGGAGCCCTCCTTCCCCCCGCGACCTCAGTTCAATGGGCTGGTGCTGGGATCGGAGAAGTTCTCCGATCCCAGCACCAGCCCATTGAACAACCAGCCGCGGCTAAAGGGAGGAATCCTTTTTTCCTGGATTTTCTTCCTTTAAAATTGGGTGCGTCTTATATGCCGGAGCGCCTTATATGGCGAAAATATGCAACTTTATAAAAGTAGTTATTTTGGGCTACGTTATGCTGTTGTCAGATGGCTTCATAATTACACAGAGGATGGCAAAAACATTAAACTATTTGCGACAACCTGCATTTCACCAAAGTAGTGCCAACATCTACTCGAGCCCTGCCTTCAAGCCTGAAAATGAATCGTTTAAAAGCCCTGGCGATTCTCACTTTTCCAACAGTACCTTCTGTCTCTCTTTGCCTTGCTCAGCTCAGGGTCTTCTGCTGCTGGTGAATCATGCTGAACTCTGTCTCGTCAGATCAGCAAAGGGAAAAATTCCTTCATCCAGAGGACAAATACTGAAGGAATTGAGGAATGCTTGACAGAGAGAGACTAGTAGTGGGAAGAGAGGTCTGAAATGGTGGTGGCAAAGCCAGTTTTGCCTTTGACAAATACCAGTGGCCAGGGAGGGAGGAAAGAAAATGTTGGCCTAATTCCTTTCCTACTTCAAACTAAGAATTGCTATGATGGCACACACTGTAAACGCTTCTACCATTTAAGCTGTGATAATTGCTACTAGAAATATTCCTAACTTCACTGTATGTAGAAAACAGCATTGTCTTCCCTTTCACCCTTCCCTGCTGCTTCAGACCACCATCTCATTTGCTCCACTGCTGGACTGTTCTATTGCCTCTGCATCACCAAAGGTTCTCTCAGCCAACATGTTTGACTAGCTCACATTCTTCCTATGGGTCTGCCCCCCTTCTCCTTCCTTCCTTCCTTCCTTCTTTCCCCCCCTTCTCTTCCATTGGGCCAGCCTCCATCCCTTATCCTAGTAAAGATCTCAATAGAGATGGCAGCTGGCCATGATGAGGCAACATCAGCAGGTAAGGTAAGGTAAAGGTATTCTCCATTGACCAGGTCGACAAGTTGTGTCTGACCATAGGGGGTGGTGCTCATCTCCATCTCCATTACTAAGTCAAAGAGCCAGCGTTGTCAGAGACTACTCTGTGATCATATGGCCAGCATGATTGCACAGAACGCTGTTTACCTTCCCACCAAAGTGGTACCTATTTATCTACTTGCATTTGCATGCTTTTGAACTGCTAGGTTGGCAGAAGCTGGGACTAGTGACAGGAGCTCACCCCATCATGCAGCATCTGGGCCTCGAACTGCCAACCTGCCGATCTTGCAATCAACAGAGTCAGCGTCTTAACCACTGGAGCCACCGCATCCTTGGATTCTCCTATAGGTAAAGGTATTCCCCATTGTGTTATTAGTGACATATCAGGTATTTAGAGAGCACCTGGGCTGCTGCCATGGAAGAAGTCAAAGGCTTTTCACAACATTGTGGCTGCAATACTAGCATTTAACCACTGCGCCACCAGGACTTCCTGGTGCATCCATGCAGATAATTAAAAACAAATCAGCATCAGTGCAAAGGAGTAGACAAGGCATGGTATCTCCACAGGCCTATTTACTTTGAGAAGTACAAAAAAAATTCTGTATATCACCTAGCCTTATCAGGGGCGTGATAGAGGGCTGGAAAGAGAGTGGGACATTTGAAAGACAACCTGTGTCCCATCCTTCCCTCCTTTCATTCACTCACTTTCTTTCTTTCTAAAGTTTTTTGTCTTTTAAAAAATAAAGAAAAAAGGGAACACACGCACACAAAGTTCCTAGGGCAGGGGTAGGCAACCTTTCCCCTTTAAGGGCCGAGGGACTTCAGCTCCCAGAAGCCGCAGCCATGTTGGCCAATAGTCCCATGTTTGCCAATAGCTCCTGGGATTCTGGGAGCTGAAGTCCCTCGGCCCTTAAAGGGGAAAGGTTGCCTACCCCTGTCCTAGGGAATGACACCCACACCTCTCATAAACCCCCTTTTCCTGGCTTGCCTGGTATGTGTGCACCTCTCTTTTTCTTACCAGAACTAGTCACCAAATTGCACCCGCTGTTGCTAAAACATCAGCAGCAACAATGAACACCCAGCAGCCCGCAACATGCCACTAAAAGATCCAAGAGCTTCCCTATCCACTAGTCATATGCACATCTGAATCACAGCCTCTCCACTAGGCACACATGTTGGGAATCAAGTCTACTAGGGGAATTTCTAATTAGCTCAAATATGCGAGAGTGAAGCCCCCACCAACACAGCTTCATGGGATCGAAACCAGGTGTATACGGAAGTCCTAAGGAATCTAGCAGGGGATGACACTGAGACAGACCAAACTCCATATTAAAGTCTAAAAATATTTATTAACACAATAAGCAAACATCCAAATAAGGCACACACACACACACTAGAAGGATAAGCGGGAGAGAGTGGGGAGAACAGAGGGAGAGACCAGCGTATGAGGGATATACTTATGCCCGAGAGACTCCTCCAGACTTCTGGCAGCGAATGCGGATAATTCAGTGGAAGGGCACGACCAGCAAGAGGGGTCGCGGGAACTATCTCAGAGCGCAGACCGACAGAGATTCAGCATGCACTTCCAAGTTAGCACATGGACTGCCAGATCCAGGGGGTTTTATAGGGAATTTCTGCCTTCTAGCTATGAGTCTAACAATGGAGGACAAAGGCTTTGACGAGTTTATCTTTGTGTTTCTAAGGATGAGCATAGCCTAACAATGCATTTGGTTTCAAAACTATCAAGGAAGAGAAGCTAGTGAAAAGGGTGCAATCAAATCTGATCACTGTTCCATTAAGTGTGAGACCTAAGACAAATAAACACCATTGTGTATCTTTTCCAGTATAATGGGATATTCCCATGGGCAACTCCCAAACCTGCCTGTCCAGGAAATCTCTAGTGGTCTTGAGCAACTTCAGCAGTGCCTACATGACCTTACATTTAGGGGATTATGGCTGCCATCTCCCAAGGGTCAGGCTGGGGTCATAGGGAACTCCACATGCTTCTAAAATGCCAAGAAAAATGGAGCACATCCACTAACACACATCTGTGGGTGGTTAGATTGATTGCAATGTTTGTGTCTTGGGAGATAACTTGTGGGTGTTTCCTTGGTCTCCCTCGTCGATGGTTCTGCACTGACAGGTTGCTTCTGGGCTGCTGTCTCAGAAGTTGATGACTGGCAATCTCCTCCACCTTATGTGCTCATCATGGCTCCACTTGCTTAATGGGGTTGCTTGCTCGCTGGCTTTCCCCCTCTGTTCAACTTGACTGTAGTGCAACACATATCAGCATCCCTTAAATCAGGGGTAGGCAACCTAAGGCCCGGGGGCTGGATGCGGCCCCCTGAGGCCTTTGGACTGGCCTCAGGCCGGTCCTGCCGCCACCGCCCGCTATGATGATATTGATTATTGTTGTTATGACTTGTTCTTGGGGTTTTCTTGACAAAATCTCCACAGGGTTTTTGCCATGGCTTTTCCGGGGCTGAGAGAGTGTGTATGCATATTTTTTATTTTTATATTTATTTATTTATTTATTTATTTTTGGTGCTTCGGCCCCCAATTGTCTGAGGGACAGCAACCCGGCCCCCGGCTCAAAAAGGTTGCCTACCCCTGCCTTAAATGAATGATTTAAAGGATTTAAATTTAAATTAAATTTAAAACTCAAATCACCTATTAAACGGAGATGCAGAAAGAGAAAAGGAGCCTTTAAGAGCACACTCAGTCCAGGACAGCCACAAACAGGGTGCCAAAAAATACCAGTGTCCAGAGAACTCAACAGAACTCCAGTGTTTTGTGTTAGAAGCACTTGCAGTTCATCCCAGGCAGGCCCTTAACCCCATTCCTCCTCATGAGATGTGCAAAGCTTGAAGGAAACTCTCACCACTAACTAGAGACTGCTCAGACAGTAAGCCTTTTGGCCTTGAGATGCCAGTCTTGAAGTGGAATGCCAGGCCATGACCCCTGGGCCATGCTGTACCACACCTCAGTTTGTCTGAAGCTGTTTTTAATTGTAAATTTTCAGTTCTAGCTGGTGTGACACTTGCCGAGTTTCCACTGGCATTTCAAAGAACAGGGGAAGTTTGAAACAAGAGACCTTTTTTATTGGAAACACTTAGGACTTAATGCCTCTCCCATAATGTCCCTTTTTATGTGAGTTGAGGAAAATAAAAAGTTCTTAGAATCATAGAATCTTAAGAGTTGGAAGAGACCCCAAGGGCCATCCAGTCCAACTCCATTCTGCAATGCAGGAACACACAATCAAAGCACCCCCGACAGATGGCCATCCAGCCTCTGTTTAAAGACCTCCAAAGAAGAAGACACCACCAATCTCAGAGGGATTGTGTTCCACTGTCAAACAGTTCTTACTGTCAAGAAGTTCCTCCTAATGTTGGGGTGGAATCACTTTTCCTGTACTTCAATCCATTGCTCTGTGTTCTATTCTCTGGAGCAGTAGAAAACAAGCTTGCTCCATCCTCAGTATGACATCCCTTCAAATATTTAAACAGGGCTATCATATCCCTTCTTAACCATCTCTTCTCCAGGCTAAACATACTCAGTTCCCTAAATCACTCCTCATCGGGCATGGTTTCCAGACCTTTCACTATTTTGGTCACCCTCCTCTGGACATGTTCTAGCTTCTCAAAATCCCTTATTTTGTAAGGTTTCTAGGTATAGGATTTTGTTTGTAATGTGGAAGAAAATCCATAAGGTCCACGCAGCCCTCCTTACAAAATGTCCTGTGGGACCCTGATGGCTGCAAATGCCATCCCTTTACCTCCTTTTCTTTCTCCCCCCCCCAATTCCCCCCATTTCTAGCATCTCCCTTGGAAGACTGTTGGGGAATGGGGGCAGGAGGCAGTTGTCTCTCTTCCTCCCTCCTGAGAAACTTTCCCAGCTCCATTCCTTCCTTGAAGGAGAGGGATTTTTCCCTTCTGATTCCCCCCCCAAAAAAAAACACACCCAAAAAGGAGGAGGTAAGGGGGAACATGGGGGGAGTTCATGGCCTGCACCCCCTCTCCCCGCAGGTGTCTCTTTCCTGCTTCCACCTTCCACATCCCACAATCCCCCAAAAGCCAGTCACTTCCCCACCCCCACCCCCACCCCCCCAGCCCCCTCCTTCTCCCCACAGTCGGGAGTCTAGCTCTCCCTTCTCCCCTCCCTATACTGAAAGATCATTTGGGGGACAGGGAGGGAGAGCAGAGTCCAGATGGCTGGGGAAGGAAGGAAGGAAGATCTCCCTTTATAAAAGAGGTGGTAGGACATGGGACTCCTCTCCCCAGCTGTGTGCGGGGAGGTGTCTCCTTCTCCCCCCTCCAAACCCAATTTACAGCACCCCTGGATCCCCAAAGTTTCCCTCTTACATCCCTCCCTCCCCCTCTTCTCCAAGGGAGCCAAAGAGGAGGGGGGTCTTCTCCCTCTAAGGGGGCAGAAGACCCCCCTCCTTTCTCCCCACCAGAAAGCACAATACACAATACAGGAGGGGCCTACCCCCTATGTCCCCCCACCTCCTCCAGGCCATGGGAGCCAATGAGGGGGGCCTCCCCTCTTCTCCCTCAAAGGGGGCAAAAGAAGAGACACCTCCCCCCTGAAAGCCCCATTTAAAGCTCCTCTCCCGCCTCCCCCCAATATTCCCTCCTTACCACCTCCTCTATATGAAGACCCTCTTCCTCTTCCTCCCAAAAAAGCCCCATTTAGGGGCCCCCTGCCTCCTCCTCCTAACCCCCAAAGTTCCCCTCCCCTCCCCTGCTCCTCTCCCACTGGGCCCTCCTCCCTCCCTCCCTCTCCCTTGGGACCCCCTTCAGGCCCTAGGCTGCCCAGGAGCCCCCTCCCCACCAATGTTGCCGGGAGGCAGGCCCCTCTTGGCCGGGTGGAAGTCCTCCAGAGAAGGAGAGGGAGGAAGGAAGGGGAGGAGATCTCAGTCCTCCAAGCGGTGAGCGAGAGGAGTGCTCAGATTCCTAGAGAGTCAAGAAGCGTTCCGCGTTAGAGAGAAAAATCACGTGAGGCGGTGAGTTTAACATTAGTCCTCCAAAGGGTGAGCGAGAGGAGCGCTCAGTTTCCTAGAGAGGCAGGAAGCGTTCCGAGTTAGAGGGAAAATCACGTGAGGCGGTGAGGAGGGAGGGACGGAGAGAGTTTGTCTCCTCAGTCCTCCAAGGGATGAGCGAGAGGAGTGCTCAACTTCCTAGAGAGACAGGAAGCGTTCCGAGTTAGAGGGAAAATCACGTGAGGCGGTGAGGAGGGAGGGACGGAGAGAGTGTCTCCTCAGTCCTCCAAGGGATAAGCGAGAGGCGCGCTCAGCTTCCTAGAGAGGCAGGAAGCGTTCCGCGTTATAGGGAAAAATCACGTGAGGCGGTGAGGCCCTGTTCCCTCAGTCCTCCAAGGGGTGAGCGAGAGGCGCGCTCAGCTTCCTAGAGAGGCAGGGAAGGATCACAGAGACAGAAAACTCACACGAGTCGGCGAGGAAGAGAGAGGGAGGCCCAGTGGGTGGAGCAGGCGGGAGAGGAGGTGAAGGGGAAGGGACCCCTAAATTGGGCTTTGTGGGAGGGGGACTCCCTTTCCTTTATCTCGCTATGCTGCCCTTTTGTCCCTATAGTCCTTGCTGTATGTCTGTGTATAAACCTGTCTGGTTTTAATTCTCCATATCTATCTATACGCCTTTGCAGACTGCCAGAAATAGTGCAAACTGAGGCCACTTTAACTGCCCTGGCTCAGTGCTAGGGAATCATGGGAATTGTATTTTTTTTTTCCTGAGACATTGATCTGTCAGAGAGCTCTGGTGCCACAATAAACTACAGTTCCCATGAGTCCCTAGCACTGAGCCAGGGCAGTTCAAGTGGACTCAATTTGCACTATTTCTGGCAGTCTGCAAAGGCCCTATATCACTGCATTCCTTTGTAAGCATGATTTCCATCCCTTTCCCTAAATCCTTTCCTCTCTTCCAGTCAGGGAAGGGTGTGGGTTGCCCCTCCTCCTGCCAGCCCAGAATAACCGACCCTTCAGGGTAAGTACCACTCCCCATGCCCTCCCTCCCTCCTTATCCATCAAGACCCTCCCTCAGCTGGCAAGGACCCCTCCTCTCCCTCTCTCCCCTCCCAAAAACAAAAAACCTGTCCCCCTCAATGGAGGGAGGGCAGCTGAGGAGGAAGAGAGCCCTGTGGGGAAAGGGGGAATCAGGTGGGGGGAGGGTAGAATCAAAAGAGAAAAAAAAATACCCTCATTTTCAAGGAAGGGATGGAGCTGGAAAAAGGTTTTCCCAGGGAGAGAGAACCACTTTGTGCCCCAGTCAGTCAGTCCTCCAAGGGAGAGGCTGGAATTGGGGGGAGGAGGGGACATTTGCAGCCACCTGGGCCCCACAGGAGCTTCTAGGGCAGGCCTGCACAACTTGGCAGAAGTTGGGGGCTAAAATTAAAATAGGCTAAACTTCTTTGGGCCACAGATAGGTTTTAATCAAATATTAATTATAATTAATTAATATTAATTCCATCCTTCTCTGCTTAGCCCTCAGGAGAAAACTGAGCAGCCGAGCAGCCTTGCCTGTCCTTCTCTTCCACTGGGAGCAGCAGAAGAGCCTTGCAAGGTAGGTGTTCGCCCACCCTCCGCCACCACCGCAACCTGGCCTTCACCTCAGGACAAGGAGCCTTGCAGGGCAAGTGTTCACCTGTCCTCCTCTTCCACCCGTCCTTCTCCCCAGGAGGTAGAGGAACCTTGCAGAGCGAGTGTTCACCCTTCCTCTTCCTCCTTCTCTGCATGCTCTCTCCTCAGGAGGAGGCTGGGCAGCAGAGGAGCCTTGAAGTTGTTCCATATCCTTAGGGGCCACCCAAAATACTTTGGCGGGCTGCATGTGGCCCCCAGACCGTATGTTGTGCAGGCCTGCTCTAGGGGTTGGGCGGACTTTATGAATTCCCCCCTCCCCCGTTTTTATGAAAAACCCTAGCTAGAAACCTAGAACATCAGGGAGTTAAATATTCAGGGCATTCCTCCCTAAAACTTTTAAAATTTTCTCAGTGCACATAAAAAGGGACGTTATGGGAGAGGCATTGAGTTCTAAGTGTTTCCAGTAAAAAATAAATAAATCTCATTTTTGTAAAAAAAATGGGAATTGAGGGGAGGATGTGCCCCCCCCCCCATATTTTTTTCTACTTCTACTTTGATGTAGATTTATTCATACTTTTAAAAGACCCCTGGAAATCAATGGGACAATTCAATTGCTATCTTCATGGAACAATCCATTAGGACAGAAACCCTCTTTCGGTAATGATAGCTAGAGATACTACGATTTTTAAAACTATTTTCATGAAAACAAATCCACAAGAAAAAGAAATTGATTTTTTTAAAAAGTCGCTCATTGTAAATGTAGGAAGGCGTTCCAAGAGGCAGGTGTCTCTAATCCCTTTACCTTCACAACCAGCCAGTGAGGTTAAGCATGACAAAGAGACCAACTGGCCCATGAAAACCATAAACTAATATTATGATACAAAAAAATAAAAGCAGAAATGCCCCAGCAAGAAATGGGTGAGTCTCTTAGATCTGCCCTATAGGATTCCATTCTGAAGGTCTGGAAAGTGGGGGAAATAATTTGTTATCCACATCCTGGGATAACCAGTACTTTTGAATATCAATATTCCAAGCATTTTGGTGACTGTAACATATTACGTTACATACTGTAGCATATTAAGTAAGGGATGCAGTGGCTCAAGTGGTTAAGACGCTGACTCTGTTGATTGCAAGATTGGCAGGTTGGCAGTTCGAGGCCCGGGTGCTGCATGATGGAGTGAGCTCCCGTCACTAGTCCCTGTTAAAAAAAAAAAAATTTGCATGGATGGTGGGTGGCTGCCTGGTGAATGACTCAACCTCCATCTGGAACTTAGCCACAATCACCAAAGAGAATCCATTACAGGCATCTGGAACTTCCTGCAAAGCTTCTTTATTTAAGACAGCAAAAAGGACCAAAAAGCAATAATTGTAAAAATGACTTAGCCTTAGAAGGCTAACTGGAACAGGTTAGCCAACTACATAGTTGTAAAGTTAAATGCAACTACCAGAGATCTTTACATCTCAGAAAACAGACAAAGAAGTAGAGATTTCAAAAATGGCTGCGAGATCCACATGTTTCAGCCCACCTTGCTCCACCTTCGTGGGCGTAGTCTCTTCAGACTGATTGGTCAAACATGTATGATGTGTCTCTAGTCCAACCCTTAAATTACCATAATAAAACATGTGACTACAATTCCCAAAACAATGAATGTTGATTTTTTCTTAACATAAACATTAGTTCATTCTCATGAAGCTTAACCTTGCTGGCTTCACTTGTTTGGACTAAATTCACACCTGGTACTGATAACATGTGGCTCTGGCCTTGTAGAAAGAAACATCTTTTACACAGCATGTAAAAATACAGACACACATCATTGCATTTCAACATTTTAAAATCATTGACTCTATATCCCATTAAAATCCTAACAATCCCCTCCTGAAATGTATGATGTGTGTATGGTGTACACTAAACTAAGGTGAAACAAAAACTATCTTGGTTCACTGACCAGGCCTAAACTTAAGACATGTCAAGTAGACGTGACAACTGTTCGTGTCTATCAATGGTCAATGCCTTTGTCAAGATGTCTGCTTGATTTTGACTAGTCTCTATATACTGTAGACTCACAATTCTATTTTGTACCATCTCTCTGACATTCTGATATCTCACACCAATGTACTTTGTTCTGTACTTTAGGTTCTCAGCTTTAGCCATGGCAATGCAAGTCTGAGAATCTTCATGAATCACCACTGGTTCACAACAATCTTTATTCAAATCTGTCAACAACTGCCTAATCCACTCTATCTCGTTGACTATCTCTGATAAGGCTCCAAATTCTGCTTTTCCCGTATTTAACGCTACGTATCTCTGTTTTCTGCTTCTCCACACAATTGAACTCCCTCCAAACTTGATCAACAATCTTGTCACTGACTTCCTGTCGTGTAGCTCAGAAGCAAACGAACTGTCAACAAAACATTCAAGACCAGCTTGACTGTTCTGTAACTTCAATTTCCTATCTAAGCTACCTTTCAGGTATCTCAACAAATGCTTTATTGCTGTCCAATCCTCCACTGTAGGACAACTTGTCTTCCTTCCCAACATGGCCACTGAAAAACAGATGTCAGGCCTAGAATTTGCTGCAATGAACAAAAGACTGTCTATATAGCTCCTATACATCTCCACATCTTTAAACTCCCTAGTGCCTTCACAATTCACATAACCCACTGACATTGGGCTTTTCACTGTTTTTGCATCTTGCAATCCACATTTTTCAATCAAACTCTGGATTTTCCTCTTCTGACTCAGACAACAACTCCCATCTTCACACCACTCAACATCTATGCCTAGATAAGACCTCAAAACTCCAAGATCTTTCACATTGAATTTCTGTGACAACTCCTTTTTCACTGTCTGAATTCCTTGTTTTGAACTAGCTACTACACACACATCATCCACATAAATCACCAGGATCACATCTCCCTTTGTGTAAACACACGCATCAGCTACACTGCGTTTGTAACCTAGCTTCACCAACTCCTCATGAATGCAAAGATTCCAGCTTCTAGCACTTTGCTTTAAACCATACAATGCCTTCTTCAACTTGTACACCTTTTTGTCACCATCCTTCTGAAAACCTAAAGGTTGTTCCATGAAAACAGTTTCCTCAAGATCTGCATTCAAGTATGCAGTCTCAAAATCAAAATGATGCACCAACTGGCCCCTCCTTGCAGCTAAAGCCAAAACTAATCTCAAGCTCTCAGGCTTTGCTGTTGGAGAAAATGTCTTGTCAAAGTTCTCAAACCTTTGTTGTGCAAATCCCTTAGCTACCAACCTAGCCTTGTATTTCTGACTACCATCCGGCATCAGCTTCCTCTTGTAAACCCATTTGCAACCAATCACTTTGTGATCTGTTGGCCTGTCTACAATTTCAAACACTTTCTTGTTTACTAACGCCTTGTACTCCTGTTCCATTGCTGATTCCCATTTCTCTCTCTCCTCATCACAACACTCTAGTACTTCCTGATAAGTCTCTGGCTCTTCCACCACGACAACACAAGCCCTAGCTTCCTGCACTTTAAAGCGATCTGGAGGCTTCCTAACTCTTGTAGTTCTCCTAAGTACAATTGTCTTTGTCCTTCCCTCTTCATCCTCTGTGTCTGTGCTTGAATGTGCCTCTCTCTCTGAGTGTCTCTTTTTTTCTGACATTCTAGGTGTAGTGGGGCGAGGGCTTGTCTTCTTCCCTGAAGTGCTTGGCCCTTCATCTCCTGAATCTGATTCCTGTTTCACTGCCCCTCCATTCCTAACAGGTGGTTGTGTTTGTGTTTGTGTTTCTGACTGTCCCAGTCTGTAAAACACCTCTTTGTTTGAGTGAATGTGCTCCCAGCCTGAATGTTTCTCAAAGTTTGCGCTTCTTGAAAAAAGAACCTGATCACCCCCAAGGTGAAATCTGTAACTGTTACCTGTGTAACCCACAAACATCAGGCGTCTCCATTTGGGCTGACCTTTCCTCCTGAAAGCTGCAGGAATGTACACATTTGTATATTGCCCAAACACTCTGAGGTACTTTAAATTTGGTGGCCTTTTGAAAAGCATGTGGTAAGGAGTAGTCCTCACAGCTGAATTCTAAGTGCGGTTTGACAGGAAATTGGCTGTGAGAATTGCTTCACCCCAAAGCCTTTCAGGAGCCTTTGCATCAAGCATCAAACAATCTTTCATCTGTTTAAGCCAGCGTATTTTAATCTCGGCTAAACCGTCTTCAGAAGCGCAACTTGGGTTAGTTTTATGATGCCTGATTCCCTTTCTTCTTAACCAATGGGTCAAGTGAGAAGCCAGGAACTCCCCCCCCTGTCGGTGACCAGAGTTCCCACTTTGAAATCAAACTGTCTTTCAATCATGTTCACCCATTCTTTGAATCTATCCCCTGCTTCACTTTTCTCTTTCAACAAAATGACATAAGAAAATCTTGTGAAACGATCAACAATCACCATGAAATATTTACAGCCACCCTCAGTCAAAATACTAGAAGGCCCTGCTAGATCTGCATGGATTTGTTTGAATGGTCTTGAGACCTTCAACTTAGTTCGTTTTGCCACAGGATAAGCTGTCAGCTTAATCTTGCTGCAAACTGAACATTCCAGATGGTTTGTGCATGGAGACATTTTAAGTTCAGGGCAAACTTTCTGCAATCTCATAAGATTGTTAAAACCCACATGTCCCATCACCCTGTGGTAATAATGAATGCAATCTGCATGTAAAGGTTGGTTTTGTGCAAGCGCACACCCCTCTTTTTCTACCAGGTAATACAGTTTGTCCCTCTTAACTGCTTTTGCACACATCTGCCCATCTTTAGAAATTAAACATTCATCCCCTTCAAAATTGACTTTGTACCCATCTGTTGTCAAAGCAGACACACTAACTAAACAGTTTTGTAAATTAGGTACATACAATACATTTTCAAAATTTTTACCAAACCCAGGAATGCAAACAGTCCCCATTTTCTTGATTTTCTGGGCTGCCCCATCTGCTAGGGCTACAGTAGAAACACCTGCTGGTTTCTTACTCTGGAACAGTTCCTCTTTATTGCACATATTGTATGTTGTTCCGGAATCTACTAGCCACGTGGTTTCAGATTGAACAAGAGTCACAGAGTCACAGCTTCTTTGCACTGTAGTCGCTGCAAATCCCTGGTGAGCGCTATCCCGCCTTTTGTCACCAGATGGCGCTGTCGGCCGCCTTTTCTTGCAGTCAGCAGCAAACTTTCTACAGTCTTTTTTAATATGTCCTTTTTTCTTGCAATAATAACAAATTTTAGCCAAAGCGGCTTTATCAACTTGAGAATCTTTAAAATTGTCATCAGAACTTTGGGCTGGCTTAGCAGTAACGGCACTCTGTCCTTTCTTTTGCTCAGCCTCAAATCTCCTCCGTTCTTCTTCCTCCATAACTCTACTACAAATCATTTCCATGGTGATTTGAACTCCAGGCGTTTGCAGTCCCAACATTATGTTATCAAAGCTTTCATTCAAAGATCCTAATAGTATATAAACTTTGAGGTTTTCATCTAACACGACACCTCTGGCTTCTACCTGGCCAAACAAGTCTCTCATTCTGTCTAAATGAGAAATCGCAGATTGCTTTTCAGCCATTTTGCAAGCAAAAAGACGCTTCGCCCAAATCATTTTCGAAAGATCTGAAGTGGACTGGTGTATTCTCAAAAGAGTTTCCCATATTTGCTTTGCTGAGGCAATATTTTTCACATAATTTAGCTGGCCCTCAGACAGTAATAGATGCAAGGTGGCAATTGTCCTGCTATTCCTCCTTTCCTCCTCCTGAGTAGGGACCTGAGGAATCCCATTCTCTACCACGCTCCAAAGGTTTTCTCTCACCAACAACGCCTTTGCATAAATACTCCAAGTCCCATAATTCTCGGCATTTAATTTGTCAAATTTCTGGTGCTCCATTTCTTAATTAATATGCCTTTTTAAACAGTCCAGTTCCTCGGCCGGAACTTTGTCTTCTCCCCCTCCCTTCTTAGGCTTTCCCTCCAGGACACAGTCTCTTTAGAAATGCAGCTTTCACAGCCCAATCAAGCTAAATGGCTGCTTTTCAAGAACAAGGCAGACTGCCCTTTAGCAACTTTGCCTTTGAATCAGGGGTTTTTATTTACTTACTCCACCAGCTTGCAGGAGATTCTTCCTACTTCCATCCGCTGATCCCAGCTGGAAGGGAAAATACTTCTCCAGGCTTTTCAGAGGTCAATGGCAGTTCATTCTCTGGCTGCAGGTGCCCTCCGAGAAGATCTGTCGGAAACCATCCTCTGCTACCACTTGTTAAAAAAAAAAAATTGCATGGATGGTGGGTGGCTGCCTGGTGAATGACTCAACCTCCATCTGGAACTTAGCCACAATCACCAAAGAGAATCCATTACAGGCATCTGGAACTTCCTGCAAAGCTTCTTTATTTAAGACAACAAAAAGGACCAAAAAACAATAATTATAAAAATGACTTAGCCTTAGAAGGCTAACTGGAACAGGTTAGCCAACTACATAGTTATAAAGTTAAATGCAACTACCAGAGATCTTTACATCTCAAAAAACAGACAAAAAAATAGAGATTTCAAAAATGGCTGCGAGATCCACATGTTTCAGCCCACCTTGCTCCACCTTCGTGGGCGTAGTCTCTTCAGACTGATTGGTCAAACATATATGATGTGTCTCTAGTCCAACCCTTAAATTACCATAATAAAACATGTGACTACAATTCCCAAAACAATGAATGTTGATTTTTTCTTAACATAAACATTAGCTCATTCTCATGAAGCTTAACCTTGCTGGCTTCACTTGTTTAGACTAGATTCACACCTGGTACCGATAACATGTGGCTCTGGCCTTATAGAAAGAAACATCTTTTACACAGCATGTAAAAATACAGACACACATCATTACATTTCAACATTTTAAAATCATTGACTCTATATCCCATTAAAATCCTAACAGTCCCTGCTTCTGCCAACCTAGTAGTTCAAAAGCATGCAAATGCAAGTAGATAAATAGATACCACTTTGGTGGGAAGGTAAACAGTGTTCTGTGCAATCATGCTGGCCACATGATCAGAGTAGTCTCCAACAACGCTGGCTCTTCGGCTTAGTAACAGAGATGAGCACACACACACACCACGGTCGGACACGACTTGACAACCTTGTCAACGGGAAATACCTTGAACATATTATCAAAGAAACTCTAGGAAATAATTCCTCCCTGTAACATAGGAAAGAATTCTGCATTTTCCCCTGCTCCTTTTTTCTTTTTCTTATCCATGTTTAGAAGAGATGACTAAGTTCCACCCTGCACTCACTTTCCTTGGAGTAGCAGTCCCACCATCTCTGTTACCCCAGAAGACTCCCTGTGTCCTTTGAAGCAACAGACAAACTCAGCTCCCCTTTTGAAAATGGAAGCAAATAGATCTGGAAGAAGAATAAAATTGGGAAGATGGAAAGCCATTTATATATATTTTTATATACTAGTCCCCAAATACAGGTGCAGAATAATGGCAGGAAACCCAAATGAGGAGAAAGGCCAAAGTTTTCCTATCCTCTTATCTCTTTCTCCGAAAGGATGTGCCAGGCCCCCATTTCCCAGCTACATTCCAACTTGGGTTCCCGTGTGGGGCAGGTGAGGGGCAGAAGTCCATCAGAAAACATAATTTCTTCTCCTTTGTCTTCCCACTCACAGAGGACTGCCATGGGACCAGAGGACTAATCTAGATCCTCTCTTTTTGGGGGCAGAGAGGAAATAGATGCCAGACTCCCCACCTGAATTTCTGACCTTCAAGGCTACAAGCAGATGTCAAGGAGACCAAGTAAGAACACTGTAAACTCCTCACTTTCTCTTGGAGGAAATATTGAATTCTACCAAAGTATTTAAAAACAATTTTAAAGTAATTAAAAATACAAAAGCAGTACACCCACCTGGTTTTCAGTTCCTTTCTTAGTCTGGGAACCATGTGCAGTGAGAGAAACATGTATTATCTGTGTAAGGAAATAGTGATAATTGTTCCTTGTAAGTGCCTCATCTAGAATTTCACCTGTAAACTCCCCCTTGGGTTCATTATATCGTGGGCAAACTATGGACCACTACATGTGGATTTGTCAGTTCAGGAAGCTTCTTTATAACTTCAAGCATTAATACTGGCTCAATATTTCTATTAATGTTAAAATTGTATTGAACTCACAGCCTCAGTTTGGTCATCTTTTTGTCTAATTTGAGATCAGGCTCCATTTGCTGTTAGAGCCAAAGAAAGGTCCAAAGTAAGCCTACCCCTGACACAAAATCAGTTCTCCTGACAACCAGGCTCCCTCTGAATCTTGCAAGGATGCTGGTTGTCTAAAGCAGGGGCCACAGGAGTCCCACTCCTTCAGGAGTCCCACTCCTTACTTCATTGTAGATAATGACTGACTGAATGCTAAAGGTGAAGGGGAATGGTCTGGGAGTTCTACTTTTCTGAAGGGATGGCGCTCTTCCGCCTCCTCATCTTCCAGCAAGTCCCATACTACACACAAAAAAAGCAAGGGTAGCTCTTCCTACAAGGCCACATTGTCTGTCTCTTTTCATGCTTGTAAACTTCACATTTACATCTATGGCTGACCCCTTACAAAGGATCTCAGGCAAAAATACTTTGATTAGATAGAGTCCCACTTGGCAACCAGCTCCCTTCCATGGAAGGCTGAGAGAGTAATAGCTCTTGAGAAGTGTGTGTGTGTTTGTGTGTGAGAGAGAGGGAGTTTATACACAGACTGGTCTATTGAGCTGAAGCTCTTTCTACATTCTGTGCCCCAGGCTGCCTCTGAAACCTGGAGGGATGAGAGCTCTACCTCTGTTTCCTCCATGGCTTGCCATTTTGTCTCTCTGGGCATGGTTGGGCCTTGTGTGGCCATCCAGATGTTGATGGTTAACTTAAACAATACTGGGAGTTTCAGCTTACCAACATTTGGAGGGCTATATAATCCCCACCCCTGCTTTAAGGCTAAATCTTGTGGATAACCCCAGCTAGAGTTTAGTGGGGATTCTGTTGGATAAGGAAGGAGTCCAACAGAAGAGCCATTGGTGCTCATTGTGCTGCCAAGTTGCCTACAACCTACAGGACCCTATGAGAAGCTTGAAAGGGCTCAGCAGTTTGGTTTCTTTGATGGAGTCAATCAACCTGTGTTGGGGTCTTCCCCTTTTTCTTCAACTTTATACAGAACGTTATCTTGTCCAATGAGTCTTGTCCTTGTACTCGTCCAAAGTACAATAGCTTCAATTTAGTCATTTTGACTTCTAGTGAGAATTCTGGCTGGATTTGCTCTCAGGGCCATTTATTTATCTTTTTGTGATCCATGGAAGACCGTATAAATTTGTGCACATGTTAACCATCTTTGTATTTTTTTCAGGTTCTCAGACATCCAGGACAGGCCCGCCTGGTCTCCAGACTTCCAGAGAGAGGAGAGTCTCTGTTGAATTCCTCTTCCGTGGAAGAAACTGCAGGAAAGATGTCTTTAGAACAGGTGAACACTTGCCCCTCCTTCTTTGGGACTGATCACTTGGGAAGAATCTGAAGAGCCCAAAACATTTGATACCAAGGATGGAAGGAACCCCATCCTCCAGTGTTCTTTAACTTACTCCCCAGATATCATGCTCATACCTGCCATGTGGCTCACTTGATCAGTGTTTCCTGCCCTCATGCCCTTGCTTTCCCTCCAGCTGTCAGGGTTATGGGTGGCAGACATGCGTTCCCTGCCCAGTGCTGGCTCTGCAGGAACCCCTCAGGCCTAATTGTGTTAACATTATGTGTTAACATTATGTCTATAGCTTTTTGGCAGGGTTTGTACCTCTGCTTTGGTGGAAGGAGGCAGCTAACTTAGGGAAGTAATCTTGAACCATCATGAAGTGCAGCAATTGCTAGTGGTTTAATTTGTGGTTCTTATATTTTTACTGTCAGGATTGGAAGAGGTTATGTGCCAAAATAACACATTTGCCAAAGTAATGAGAATTAAAGGAAATCCAAAACATCTGCAGGACACTAGATTGGGAAATGCTGCCTTGTGTACACATACCAAACAATTAATATGTCAAGGTATGCCAGTTTGCATACTAAGTTGTGACTGGATGAAGGTATAGCAAAGTGGTAGGTGGAGTCCATGATAGTAAGCCAGCTCTGGCAATTAATGATGCAGTCAGCCAATTAGGCCAGGTGGACTTGATAGCCACTTAGTAGTGTATAACTGCATTGGGAGCCTGTTGGGATTTTGGAGAGTGTATTACTCTCTATGCTGGTAAGAAGCCTGTTGCTGGGAAGTAAGTTTTTCTCCTTGCTATGAAGTTATAGTACTGCAGGTATGCAGGAAGTTATGCTGTACTGTTTTTGTGCCTAGCCATGATGCTGTACTCTTTGTTTTTGCATATATTTTTTGTCTTACACTCTGCTGAGTAAAGCTCTATTTTTGTTGACTCCACAACTCTGCTGTACTATTTTGTAATACACCCAACATAATAATGGTTGGGAAGGTCTATGCGGACAAGCTACCATGTGCTAAATAAAATCTTCCTTTGTATGAGAAGGTTAGTTCATCAGGGAGCCAGATTGTAGCCCTCATGCACTACTCTTCAAAATGCAAGGAGCTAGTGAAAAGAGACAGCATGTCGTCCCATCACCCCAAAGTAGACAAATCCAGCTGAGGATACACATAGAACCATAAAAACCATGCACCGTGGTTTTCTTCCACATCTGGATCTGTTTTCTGTTGCAGGTGACCTTTGAAGATGTGGCTGTGTATTTCACAGAGGAGGAATGGACATTGTTGGATCAGAACCAAAAATCTTTGTACAAGGAGGTCATGATGGAAAACTATGAGAATGTGTCTTCCCTTCTAGGTAAGAAACTTGAATCCATTGCCCTTCCTAGGCTGAGCCAGCTCTCTTTCACACGACAGGATTCTCTAGCACTCAGTTAAAACAGTTTCAAACTGGATTATTTCTTCAGTGTGTTTTGGATCATTGTCCTCTATTTGATGACTATCTTGTGAACAATTCTTTGGCCAAGTATCATTTAAATAAATGATCTTATAATGTAACCACATGCCAAAGGACAAAGTTCACCTTCATGTATTTCATGGCAGCTATATTTCATGTTTTCTCAACAATACAAAAAAGCTTCATGTACCTTTATGGGTCAATCCTGGTCTTCATTGTTCACTTCTTTCCCCAACTTCACCTTTGGCTCCAAAGCCTGTGCTCATCTCTCACACATATCAGGAGGATCTTGGGATTAGGGTGCCAGATTCCCAGGGCTGGGAGGAAATGGATTGCTTTGAAACCATTTCCAGCAATTTAACAGGCAAGCCAGCTCAATGACACAACTGTTGCTTGCCTGACAAATACTCATGCCATTTACTCACCACCATAATGTTTTATAACAAGGATAGACATTGCAGATGGTTGGTGGCATCTTGGGCATCTTCCAAAAATACCCGGCCAGAAGCTACACCCCATATCTACAGCTGTATCATCCCATATTCTGCTATGGATATGTTGACAAAGAAGCCTCTTTCCCAGAGTAAGTCTGTACATGGAAACAATAAATGCAACATCAGTTTCCATGGCTGAGTGAGGATTCAAACCCTGGTCTCCAGGACTCGTGCATCCTCTTAATCCCAAACAGTTGCCTACCCCTGTCTGAGGCTATTTGTAGCCTTTGCCTTTACTGAAAAGTGGGTCCCAATTCTGGCTCATCTATGAAGTTTTCAGATGCCTTAGAATTCCAGCTCTCTTGCTTGGCTTTTCCTATTGAAGCTTCTGTTATGGTTAGTTTGACACACATCTGGACAGGCGGTACTTCTGGGAAGGAGGAAAGCAGATCCAGAAAGCAAAGGCTTCCCAGGCAACTGGTTGTCCCCAGATCCTTCTGTTCAGGCATATAAAGTAGTTTGACTATTGTGATTAATATTTAGTGGACAGTGGGCAGGGGGAGGGGAGAAGACACAATAGCTCCTTTTTCCCTGATGTTGCTTTCCTTTCAGGATCTTGAGCTTGCTTAGCTCCATTGTTGTTCTTCCTTTCTTAATGCTGGGATTCCTCCTTAATGCTGCTACTCAGTTTTGTCTGTGCTTGTCCTTCTTCACAGATCACTGGAAGAAGGTGAATGTATGCATTGATCTGCATCTTATGAGCTGCCAGAGAGTTTGCATACCAGGCAAAGCAGATAAATGGCAAGAGCATGAGGAATGTTTTGTTTCTAATTGTGTGAGCTACACAAGAGACCAAACCAGAAAGAAACCATACAAATGCCAAGAATGTGGGAAAGGTTTTGCTTGCCGCTCAAATGTTGTGACTCATCAGAGAATCCACACAGGAGAGAAACCATACAAATGCCAGAAGTGTGGAAAATGTTTTGGACAGAAGTCAAACCTTCTGACTCATCAGAAAAGCCACACAGGAGAGAAACCGTACAGCTGCCAGCACTGTGGGAAACATTTTGCTCGCAATTCATTCATGGTGCTCCATCAGAGAGTCCATACAGGAGAGAAACCTTACAAATGCCAGGAGTGTGGGAAATGTTTTGCTCACAAATCACACCTTAAGAGTCACTTGAAAGTTCACACAGGAGAGAAACCATATAAATGCCAGGAGTGCGGAAAATGCTTTGCTCACAAGTCACACTTTTTGAGGCATGAGAGAGTCCACACAGGAGAGAAACCCTACAAATGCCAGGAGTGTGGGAAAGGTTTTGCTTGCTGTTCAAGCCATTTGAGACATCAGAAAGTCCACACAGGAGAGAAACCATTCCAATGTCAGCAATGTGAAAAATGTTTTGTTCACAGGCTAAATCTCTTGAGCCATCAGGAAATCCACACAGGAAAGAAACCATTCAAATGTCAGCAGTGTGAAAAATGTTTTGTTCACAGGCCAAATCTTTTGAGGCATCAGAGAGTCCACACAGGAGAGAACCCATACAAATGCCAACAGTGTGGGAAATATTTTTCTGACAAGTCTGCCCTTGTGACTCACCAGAGAATCCACACAGGAGAGAAACCATTCAAATGCCAGGACTGTGGAAAATGTTTTGCTGACAAATCTGTCTTTGTATCTCATCAGAGAATCCACACAGGAGAGAAACCATTCAAATGCCAGCAGTGTGGGAAATGTTTTGCTCGGAAGTCAGACCTTGTGAGTCATGGTAGAGTCCACACAGGAGAGAAACCATACATCTGCCAGCACTGTGGGAAATGTTTTGCTCACAGGCCAGATCTTTTGAGGCATCAGAGAATCCACACAGGAGAAAAACCATACAAATGCCAGGAGTGTGGGAAATGTTTTGCTCACAAGTCAGCCCTTGTGAGACACCAGAGGCTCCACACAGGAGAGAAACCATACAAATGCCAGGAGTGCGGACAGTGTTTCGTTCACAAGTCAGCCTTTGTGACTCATCAGAGAGTCCATACATGGGAAGAACCATTCAGATGCGAGGACTGTGGTCAATGTTTTTCTCAGAATTCACAGCTTTTGAGGCATCAGAAACATCACATTAGAGAGAAAGCATAGAAATACCAGCAGTATGGAAAGTGTTTTCTTTGGGGAGGCACCCTTGACACTTCTAAACTGTGTCTTATAAAGTTCCATCATGCTCTCATTTCTGCTATATCTGCTTCACAGCTTGTAATTCTAACATATCTTGCACTTTGGTTTTGATCCACCACTGAGGGGTCAGGCAGGCAGGGGACATGTGTGGTTGAGTCCCCAGTGCTTGCCTGGTCAAGTGTTCTTGTTTTTGTTACTTTCCTCTAAGGCAGGGGTAGGAAACCTTTCGCCTTTAAGGGCCGAAGGACTTCAGCTCCCAGAAGCCTCAGCCATGTTGGCCAATAGTCCCATGTTGGCCAATAGCTCCTGGGATTCTGGGAGCTGAAGTCCCTCAGCCCTTAAAGGGGAAAGGTTGCCTACCCCTGCTCTAAGAAGTAATTTTTTTCTTTCAAGGCTGGAAGCCTGCACAGGTACATATCACCACATAGTCTTTGCCTCCACCCTGGACTTTATACAGATAAGCAAAATTGCATAGCCTGTCTGGGGGGCTTGAGGCCCAGCAAAGACAAATGAGGGGAGACAGGGTAGCAGGTACAGATGGAGTGGAAGTCAGTCAGCAGAAGACAAGGTGGAGGCAGAAGAGGATGGTCACCTTATCACCCTCACTTCTTCTTGGTGATTCTCTATTTTTGGCCCTTTTCTAAGCCTCAGTGGCTGTGCTGAGAGAAGGAGGGAGAAGAGGTCAGGAGGGGCTGTTGCTGGTTGTGGCGCACACTACTGCCACCTTTCTCCTTTTACACTTTAATTCTAGCTGGCAGTCCTGTGGGAACTTGTTATTCCCCACCCTTCCCACCTAATGAAGTGTAAGAGACCCACACTGTCTTTTGTAGTATGTCCCCCTCCAAATCCTCCAAATATTAGTACCGTGTTTTGTGACTAAAACATAGACCAAGTGATGTTGGAACAAGAAGAAAAGTTTCTTTTAAATCAGCATGTAATAAATGTAACTTGCTTCAGAACTTGCTACTAATGTCTTTTTTGGTTACAAAATTATAACGTTTGTTTCTAATTGACTCACAGCACCTCAGCCACACTGGCTAGCACTATCTATCTGGAGAAAACACCACAGCAACTCTTTTCTTTAGAGTTCTGTGAGCGTTCAGAGTCTCTCCTTTCTAGAGACTCAGGGGGGTTGCAGACCGCCAGAAATAGTGCAAATTGAGTCCACTTTAACCGTCCTGACTCAGTGCTAGGGAATCATGGGAACTGTAGTTATTGTGGCACCAGAGCTCTCTGACAGAGAAGGCTTAATGTCTCAGAAAAAAAACAATTCCCATAATTCCCTAGCACTAACCCTAACCCTAAAAGTGGACTCAATTTGCACTATTTCTGGCAGTCTGCAACCCCCCTAACTTTCCCAAAATACAGTTCCCTCAGGAACACCAGTGTTCTCTCTGGCTTAACTTTCTCAACCCTCTCCTCAGCTTAACTCTTTAACTGTCCACCGTCAGCCTCTGCTTTTTAAATGCTTCCAGCTTAAATCCCATTGGCTGGCTCTCAGCTGCCTCCTGATTGGCCAGCTGGGCATTCTATTCACCACACTGGTACTCTTGCTGTTGACTGCCTCGTTCCTGTAGCAAGAGCAAGAACTGGGCATTAGCTGAAACTGACTTTAACTGGTCAACGGAATTCAACTGGTCAACAGATTCTATGATTCTAACACAGCACTAGGATGTTGGACACATTTCCAAAAAATATTTTATAAGTGAAAAGTTATTCTGTTTACTAACCCTGTAAATAGTCCCAAAACATTAAGAACGCCCACCAAATTCACCAGCCACAAAAGACTAGATGAGAGCAATGGAGGAAGCCAGCAATATTTCACCTTCTACTACCCATTCTGGTCACCTCACCTGTATTCTTACTGCTTTGAGACTGCTCAGTGCGGTATGAAGCGGTATATAAATGAAGCTGCTATTTTGATCACATGTCAAAATTATTTTTATTATTCATCACATTATTTTTGGTCACACAACTGTGGCTGCTCCACTTTTTTCCTTCCCGTCCTGCATGCAAATATACTTATTTCTTCATTCAGTATTAAGCAAAGTGACACACTGAGTTTAAATGCCAATAGATGGAGGTGCACGAATGCTGATATGCAAGTATCTGCACAAACACACCTTCAAAAAATAATGCTGACTACACACTTGCAAAATATAAATATAATTGGCCCTCAGTATCCATGAACCACCCATTTAACCCCATTGTGCAAACAGGGGAAGTAGCCTTTTCTGGTGGGAATGATCGCTTGGCCCAAATAACTTCCCACCAACTTCTACCACTCCACTGCTCCAAACTCCACACAAAGTCAACTTGGACACATGTACAATAAACCTGTTTTTCCAGGAAAGTGTGGTGTAAAATGTAATTTAAAAAAAAATGGATCTAAGACCTCTAGCATCAAAAAGAACTGTATTCAATTCGTATCCTTAAGAATGGCATGTATTCTATGAGAATATTCTATGAGACCCCAGTACAACGTAAGTATGGGTATTTTTGCCTGTACAGACAACCTCTCAGTGAATGATCTTATTAGTCTGATATTAAAGTTTCGCCTCTATTAAAGTTTCACCTAACCCTAACCCTGGTCTTCCCACCAAGGGAAACAGTGGAAATAGGGGACAATCCTGAGATAATTGGTAGGCCAGAATTTATTTAAACAAAATAAAGGGTTGAATATAGTTTTTTTTATTATTATTTTAAAAAATCAGAAAATGAATAATAGAATCCTAGAGTTGGAAGAGACCACAAGGGCCATCCAGTCCAACCCCATTCTGCCATGCAAGAACTCTCAATCAAAGCATTCCCGAAAGATGGCCATCCAGCCTCTGTTTAAAGACCTCCAAAGAAGGAGACTCCACAACTCTCCAAGGGAGCATCTTCCATTGTCAAAAAGCTCTTACTGTCAGGAAGTTCCTCCTAATGTTGAGGTGGAATCTCTTTTCCTGTAGCTTGCATCCATTGCTCTGTGCCCTTTTCTCTGAAGTAGCAGAACACAAGCTTGTTCTCTCCCCAATGTGACATCCCTTCAAATACTTAAACAGGGCTATCATATCACCTCTTAATTGTCTCTTCTCCAGGCTAAACATACCCAGCTCCTTAAGTCGTTCATCGTAGGGCTTGGTTTCTAGACCCTCCTCTGAACACGCTCCAGTTTTTCAACATCCTTTTGAATTGTGGTGCCCAGAACTGGACACAGTATTCCAGGTGGGGCCTGACCAACACAGAATACAGTGACACTATTACTTCCTTTGATTGAGACACTATACTTCTATTGATGCAGCCTAAAATCTCCTTGGACTTTTTAGTTGCTGCATCACACTGTTGGATAATGTTCAACCTGTGGTCTACTTCAAATGCTTCAGAGTACTGCGAGTTCAATACTAGCCAGGGCTCAGGCTAGACTCAGGCCTGCATCCTTCTGAGGTCGCTAAAATGAGTACCCAACTGTTGGGGGGCAATGAGCTTATAGTTGTAAACCGCTTAGACATCCCATAACGTGATATGAAGAAGTATATAAATGAAGCTGCTTTGCTTTACTATATAAACAGGTTGGAGGAGTGAAAGTCACTGCTGAACTACTGTTAAGACTTGAGCTTATGGCTTTAGCAAGAATATGATTCAGGCTACGTTTGCATTATAGATCAGGAGGCCTTGTTTACCATGTTAGAGAATAGGTCAAGGACAGTTCTCCCTGCATCTGGATGATATGGGGAGGTGGAGGAATGGCATCCAAATGCCAAAAGATACGACGTTTCAGCTTATCTCAGCACCTGGTACAATTCAGTAATTGGCATGGGAATGTTTTCCCCTTTTGTTCGGTCCAAACTCTCTAGGTTAGATGACATGATGATGTGTTTCTAGAAGCTTATAGAAGAGACAAAGATACATAAATCGTTGAACAAAAGCTCTCGCTTTGCATCCACTTGCACCCCTGCGTAACCAAATGTGCATGTATGCTTACGTTTCTTTTTCTAGTACATGACTATCTGAATCTAGAGTGTGTATGCATGCCTTGCCTCTCTTTTATTCTTTCTTGTTTAAATAAAGCAGCCTTTCTCAAAACCAGGGCTGTGTGGTGTTTACTTTTATGAAGTATTTGGAATTCTCTTCCAGAATTAACACAGACCTGGCCTGGTGGGATGGAGGGGAAAGGAGGGGACATTTCTGCCCAATTTCTCCCCAATTTCCCCCCTTTCCAGCCTCTCTGGAGGGCAGACCCCTCTTCTTTTGCCCCTTGAGGAGACTGATGGAGGTGATGGTTCTCCCTCCCTCCCTCCTGGAGAACCTTTTTCAGCCCCATCCATTCCTCCAAGAAGATCCCCCCCTTTTCAATCCCACCCCAAAAATACACTGCCTGCGTCCTCCTCTCTCCACAAGGGTCTCCTCCTCCTTTTCCCACATAGCCCCCCCATCCTCTCAAAGGCAGGTGAGAAAAAGACTTAGGGAAATGGGTATGTTTAGCCTGGAGAAGAGATGGTTAAGTGGTGATATGATAGCCCTGTTTAAATACATGACAGCCGTATTTCAATATTTGGCTTAATGAGACGACATGTGAAAAGGATCTAGGAGACCTAGTAGACCACAAGTCAACAGTGTGATGTGGCAGATTAAAAGACCAATGCGATTCTAGGCTGCATCACTAGAAGTATAGTGTCTAGATCAGGGGAGATAATGGTGCCCCCTATTCTGCCTTGGTTCTGGGCACCACAATTCAAAAAGGATGTGGACAAGCTGGAGGGTGACCAAAATGGTGAAAGGTCTGGAAACCATGTCCTGTGAGGAGAGATTTAGGGAGCTGGTTATTGTTTATCCTGGAGATGAGAAGGTTAAGGGGTGATATGATATCTCTTTTTAAGTATTTGAAGGGATGTCATATTGAGGATAGATCAAGCTTGTTTTCTGCTGCTGCAGAGAATAGGACTTGGAAGAAAAGATGCAAGCTACAGGAAAAGATTCCACCTCAACATTAGGAGGGACTTCCTGACAATGAGAGCTGTTCAGCAATGAAACACACTCTCTTGGATAGTGATGGAGTCTCCTTCTTTGGAGATCTTTAAACAGAGGCTGAATGGCCATCCATTGGGGATGCTTGGATTTTGAGTTCCTGCATGGCAGGAGGTTGGACTGGATGGCCCTTGTGGTCTTTTCCAATTCTATGATTCTATGATACTCAGAAACATTTCAATTAAGAGAGAAGCCATGTGGGAGACAAAGTAGATAAAGGGAATCTGTAGTTGGTTATTCAGCATCCAGAATATATATCTCACCCTTCTCCTAAAAATCTAGGGCAGCCTAAATTCACATGGGATAGTAACTTTAATAGCCAAATAGGTAATGGTAAAGGTATTCCCCATTGACAAGGTGGTCAAGTTGTGTCTGACCGAAGGGGATGGTGCTCATCTCCGTTCCTAAGCTGAAGAGCCAGCGTTGTCAGAGACTACTCTGTGATCATATGGCCAGCATGATTGAACAGAACGCTGTTTACCTTCCCACCAAAGTGGTACCTATTTATCTACTTGCATTTGCATGCTTTCGAACTGCTCGGTTGCCAGAAGCTGTGACTAGTGATGGGAGCTCACTCCATCCTGCAGCACCCAGGCCTCAAACTGCCAACCTTCCGATTTTGCAATCAACAGAGTCAGCATCTTAACCACTTGAGCCACTGCATCCCATAGCCGAATGCCTGATGAAAAAATGGTCAACATTAGGGTCAGTGGGGCCAACCTAGCTAAAATCTCTGCAAACATCAGAGAACATGCTCTATAAATGCTGAAACAAAGGGTATACAATATATACCCTTTACAAATTAAATGTTTACAAATTAATGTTTACAAATCAAAGTGACAGATTTTGGAAGCGGTGTGGGGAGTAGGATCTCCATATATGGTGGCCATGCCCAGTAGTAGTAAATTGTTTCTAGAAAGAAGAGATGAGTGTTTATTTTCACTCATTCATGGCAATAACTTTTAACTTGTCTCAAAAAATCCTGATTTATCTTTCATGAGTTTTGTCAGTTTGGAGGGTCATGGCTACAAACTGGAAGAGTGGGGCATGTGTATGCATGTGTTTCAGTTGTGAAATGGAAAAACAAATTATGGAATGTGGCATTAATGGAAAAACTAATTAGCCACGTAAAAAGTATTAGGAATAATGGAGATCATGACTTTTTAGCACCACGGCTTCCCTTGTTTCTTATGTCAATTTAAACAGACATCTGTCCCTCCTGCTACTCATATGGATTTATTTATTTTTATTTATTTTTATATCAAATAAATTTACAATAATACGTTTGAATTCACATTATACATTAATAATGTCTTCATCATATTGTTATCTACATGATATAACTCCTCTTAACTGTCTCTTGCATAATTCACCATATTCTCACACTTCGCTCTAACCTTATTGTTATTCAGAATTTTCCAAGATATATCTCATATATCTAGTCAGTATTCATGAGATTTCATTTATCCCTTCCTTTTTCCTTCTTTTGTGTTAACTCTTCTGATTTCCATTTACACCTTTTTGTTACTTGTAACCTAATTCAATCTGTTATCGCAACATTCATTTATTGGGAGCCATTCTTTTCTTGTAGTGTCCTTTGCAGACTGCCAGAAATAGTGCAAATTCAGTCCACTTTAACTGCCCTGACTCAGTGCTAGGGAATCATGGGAACTGTAGTTTATTGTGGCACCAGAGCTCTCTGATAGAGAAGGCTCAGTGTCTCAGAAAAAAAATACAATTCCCATGATTCCCTAGCACTGAGCCAGGGCAGTTAAAGTGGACTCAATTTGCACTATTTCTAGCAGTTTGCAAAGGCCCTAAATCTTTCTGATTAAGTTGAGCTGTTAAAATATCCATTTCCTTCATTTCTGCCAATTTCATTAACCATTCATCGATAGTTGGGAGTTCTTTCTGCTTCCATTTCTGCACCACTAGTATCCTTGCTGCTGTAATCGTATAAAGCAGGGGTAGGCAACCTTTCCCCTTTAAGGGCCGAAGGACTTCATCTCCCAGAAGCCTCAGCTATGTTGGCCAATAGTCCCATGTTGGCCAATAGCTCCTGGGATTCTGGGAGCTGAAGTCCCTTGGCCCTTAAGGGAGAAAGGTTGCCTACCCCTGGTATAAAGTAATATTCACCAATATTTTTTCTGTATACATCGGTAATTTGTTAAGCATATTTAACAGATAAATCTCAGGTCTCAATTTATAGTTCACCTTTAATATCTTCCCAATCATAATATGAATCTTCTTCCAATAGACCTTCAGTTTCAGGCAGCTCCACCACATATGGAACCAGGATCCACCTTTCTTGTTGCATTTCCAATACTCACTAGAGTTAGTTTTGTAAATCTTTGCAATTTTACTAGGTGTAAGAAACCATCTGTGTTCCATTTTAAAGTAATTTTCTTTTAAATCCTGAGATTTTGTGAATTGCTTCATCTTTGTCCTAGCATAATTCCAACTTTCTACTCAAATCACCCGATCACAGTCTGTTGCCCACTTTATCATGGTATCTGATATCAAGTCGTTTTCCTGTTCTCGTTCTCTCAGAAAGTTGTGATATTCTCTTCTTTGAATCCAATAATATTTTATCAATTTCTGATTCGTTTTCTCCAAATTCTTCATTCTTTTTGTCTAATTTGAATATTTCACTAAGTTGTAGGTAGGCAAATGAGTGCATTTTCAATTCCATTTCTTTTAACTCATCAATCTCCTTTAGTTAATATTTATTACAAGATGTTCTCTTTATTATGTCCTTATATGTTAGCCATTTATTCAGTTCTCTCCACCTCCCAAAAAAAGCTTCTTGAGGGGATATCCACATCGGTATCTTTCTGTAAACTTTCTTCTTAAATTTCTCCCACACAATTAGCAATGCTTTTTTAATTATGTGATGGGTTAATTCCTTATGTATAACTGCTTTATCATACCAGAGATAAGCGTGCCATCCGAATCGATTATTAAAGCCTTCCAAATGTAATAATTTAGTATTATCTAATGTTATACACTCAGCAATCCAGTTTAGTACGTTAGCTTGATAATACAATTTTAGATCGGGTATCCCACCTCCCCCGTCCTCTCTCTTTCTAGTCATTGTTTTCCAATTGATTCTCGATTTTTTTGCTGCTCCATACAAATTTTCTCAAATCTTTTTCCCATTCTGCTATTACTTTAAAATCTTTAATAATGGGTATACTTTGAAATAGAAAATTAATTTTAGATAGGATCACCATCTTGATTGCTTCAATTCTTCCAAATAAGGACAATTGTAGTTTATCCCATTTTTCCAAGTCCTTTTAATTTCTCTCCATAGAGGCTTATAATTGTTATTAAACAAGTCAATATTTTTTTTCGTTAACCATATCCCCAAATATTTAATTTTGTTATTTATTTTACAGTTGGTAAAATTTTCAATCTGTTGTTCTTCTTCCCTCTTTAAATTCTTAGTCATTATCTGTGTTTTGTTTCTGTTGATTTTAAATCCCGAAATTTGTCCAAAATTTTCTATTATTTCAAAAAGTTTCTCCATTTTTTGGGTTGGGTCCTCTACAATAATAACAAAATCATCCATGCAAGCTTTCAACTTATATTCTTGTCCTTTGATTTTTAATCCTCGTACATCTCCATCTTGTCTAATTTGATTTGCTAAAATTTCTAGTACAGTTATAAATAGGAGTGAGGATAGGAGACAACCTTGTCATGTTCCTTTCTTTATTTCAAGAGTTTTGTCAGTTTGGATGGCCATGGCTACAAACTGGAAGAGTGGTGTGTGTGTGTTTCAGTTGTGAAATGGAGAAACAAATTATGGAATGTGGCACTGATGGAAAAACTAATTAACCAAGTAAAAAGTATTAGAAATAATGGAGATCATGACTTTTTAGCACCACGGCTTCCCTTTATTTCTTATGTCAATTTAAACAGACATTTGTCCCTGCTACTCCTGCTACTCATATGGATTTACAGAATGATGATGTCACATGCTGTTTTAGTTTCTTCTGCACTGATTTCCTACATTTAATTGTATGGTCAATTTTGATTTTCAGAGGACTGGCAATCCTGTTCATGTTTGTTTTTTGTTCATATTAAAACCAATAAAATTATTGCAAAGGGAGAATTAAGAGACAGCATGGATTTCTCAAAACCAAGTCCTACCAGACTAATCCTCTTTTCTTTTTTCATTGAATTCCAAGTTTTATAGATGAGGGGAATGCTGTGGATATAGTGTGTCTTGGATTGATACAGCTTTGGTCAAGGTTCCCCTTGATATTTTTGCAGACTGAAACTCTAAGAGGACTCAACAATGATTTCCTTCATCCTGGAGAGAAGAAACCAGTCGGGTGCTGCAAGGCTCTGTCCTGGGCCCAAAGTTCTTCAATATCTTGACAAATGACTGGGATGACGGAGTAATGGGGATGTTCATCCAATCTGCAAATGTCACCAAGGTGGGAGGGATGACTAATATCTCAGAAGTCAGAGCCAGGATTCAATAGGACCTTAACTATTAGCACACGCTATATGTCATATTTTTTTAAATTGTTTATTAATTTTAATACAGACCAATTCACAGTCAACATAAAACATTTGGAAAAAAAGAAAAGAGAAGAAAATATATACACACAGACAGATGCATATATAGATGAAACTAAAGTAGGTCTAAAACACTGAACTGAAACAATAAACACAAACCAATACAATAAACACTGACAAAAACACAAAAAGGCTCTGACCTCCATTCCAAACAATAATGAAGGAAACATATTATACTAACATTACAGATCCAACTAAACAAACTTAGTAAAGTTACTACTAACCATAACTACAAATTACATTGTTAGAATTCTTATTGTTCAAAAAGTCCATCAATGGTTTCCAGTATTTCAAAACAATTAATAATCTTCAATTGGTTTATCCTTTAAAACCAATGTTAATTTGGCGATCTGGCCAAATTTAGTAGATTTAACTGTCCATTCTTCCATTGTCGATGCTTCAGTCCACTTCCATGTTTCAGCAAAAAGTATTTTTGCTGCTGTTATCAAACATATAAGAAGTTGCCCATATTTATTCTCCAATTCTTTATCCATAATACCCAGCAAAAACGTTTCTAGTGACAATGCAAACTGTACCTTTACATTTTTTTGAATTAAGATGTAAATCTTAGACCAATAACTTTTCTTTCTTACAAGTCTGTCACGTAACCAAAAAAGAGCCTTCCTTATCCTAAGAACCCCAACATTGATTTGAAATATTTTAGACATTTTCATATAGTGATTTAGAGACAGATACCTTCTAATCATCATCTTATTTTCTTTTAGGTTATCACACAAGGTAAATTTTATATCTTTAGTCTACATTTTCCCCATACTTCCATTTTAACATTATGCTCAAAATTTTGGGCCCACGTTATAATATAACTTCCGATTAGTTCATTTTCCATCTCTAGTTTCAAAAGATGTTTATATACTTGTTTGATTACATGGTTAACTTTATACAATTCCAAATAGAATTCACTTTCTCCAGAATCTATCATTGGATCTCTTATCTTGTTAAATCCCTGCTTAAGCTGCACATAAGAAAACCAATTCAGATCTTTGCTTTCCTTAAGAAGGAACATGTTCCCATACTAGGAGGAGGGGAGTGGGTTGGTATCAGATTCCATGTTGGAATATGGATGGGTTATACAGTCAAAGGTGAAATGTAAAGATGTATGTGTGGAATTTTTCTCATGGGAACAACATCTAGACAAAGACAACTTGGTCCAGATGGCCAGAGAAGTCATAACATGAGCAGATTTAGCTGGGGAAACAGATAGTGAAATTCAAACAATATGAGATCATGGGGAAGGAGTCACATGGGTGGATGATGGACAGCAAGGGGCTGGGTTAAAACACATCATATAGGCAACATCCAATCAGCATAAGGTTAACACCCAGAAGGTGGAGTAAAGGCAGGACCGAGAAATCTCTTTGTCTAGAATTGTTTATATTTCATGCATTCTTCTTGTGTGTGTGTGTGTGTGTGATTGCAATGGATTTAACCATGGAGTTAATTTCTGGACTATAATATGCTTATATTGCTTTTACAATGTAACTTCTGGATCTGGAAACATGGATCTGTAACTCTTCTGTTCTACCACATCAGCAAGATGTGATCCTATGGTGGACTGTATATTTTTCTTTGCTTATTTTTATTTTATGGAACAATAAAGCTCTACTTTAGATCTACATGATTTGTCTGCATGCTTTCAGCATGAGAAGGCTGATGAAGAAAGCTAGTTTCCTAGCTCTGCTGCATTTCAAGCACACCACAACAATTAATCAACAATAATATATACAAAACTACTAGATAACAAACCACAAATTGTATGATTCAGTATGCAAGATATTTTTTTGATCTCTTTCCACTTTAAACTCAGCATTAAACAGGCTTTCTCACTCACAGACTGGCAAGTTGCTGATGAACTGTTCCCGAGAATCACCTGTAGAAACAATGGCCAAGCCAGACATAGGGATACAATTGTGTAATGTGATTCATCTGATTCTCTCTGATGAACACTGGCGGAAATTTTTACAGCAGCCTCAAAAGATGCCTCTCTGATGGACTAATGGAATTATAGAGTTGGAAGAGACCATGAAGCCTGCCATTACAGCATCAACAAGTCAACTGTAAGGGAAAAGCCAGGTTGAGAGCATCTGGGTAAAAATTAAGGAGGAAAGAAACAACAGAGATTGTGGGGGTCTACTTCTGAACCTCAAGCCAGATTCGAGACCTGGATGGTGCTTTCCTGGAACAGATAACCATACATGCAGAAAGGTGAAGGGTCTGGAAAACAAGCCCTATGAAGAGCAACTTAGGGAGCTGGGAATGTTTAGCCTGGCAGGGGGTTGGACTGGATGGCCCTTGTGGTCTCTTCCAACTCTATAATTCTATGATTCTATGAGAGATATATGGTAAATATAATGCAGGATTTCAACTATCTTGATATTTGTTGCATCTACCTTGGTATCTGCTGAGGTTTTGTTCTAAGATGCCTTGTGGATGCTAAAATCCATGGATGCTAAGGTCCCATAATATCCAATGGTATAGTAAAATGGTGCCCCTTATATACAATTGCAAAATCAAGCTTTGCTTTGTGTATGTATGTATGTGTGTGTATTTCAAGAATCCATGGCTATGGAGGGCCAACTATATAAGGTCCAACAAATTCCTCACTTGCCTTGTAGACAATGTCATTGTCCAGAAGGTGGAAGAGGCAACTAGGGGATCTGCTATTTTGGATCTGATCCTAACCAACAATGATGATCCGGTTAATGGTGTGGAAGTGGTGGGAACCTTAGGTGGGAGTGACCATGTTCTCCCAGAGTTTGTTTTTCAGTGGAAAGGAGAAGCCAAGCGTAGTCAGTCACACACATTGCAGACCTTAACCAAGTTGATTTCATTAAACTTAGGGAAATACTGGGTGTGATTCTGTGGTTAAGAACACTAAAAAAGAAGGGATTTAATGATGGATGACAGTTTTTAAAAGTGAAATATTGAAGATACAATTTCAAACAGTTCCAATGAGGAAGAAAAATGGAAGGTGCCTAAAGAGACCAGAATGGATGTATAAAGAACTTTCAGTTGGGCTAAGATTTAAATGGGACATGTCCAAGAAAAGGAAAAAGGGGGAAATCACCGGCAAGGAATTCAAGCAAATAGCCAGCATATGTAATAATAATAATAATACTTTTTATTTAATATCCCGCCCCTCTGAGAACAATCGGGGCGGCTTACAAATTAAAATGTAGCAAGAGTGTTCGAAAAATTAAAGCACAAAACGAGCTCATGCTTGCTGGAGATGTTAAAAACAATAATAAGGGCTTTGTTGGTTATGTACGTAGCAAAGAAAAGCAAGGAAATGGAAGGACCACTGCATAGGGAGGTCAGAGATACAGGTAGTATAGGAATACCTGGCCATTTGTTGGGAGTGCTTCTAACTCTATCATTCTATTCTAGATTCTACTGATGGCAATCTTGGGAATAACAAATCCATGGAAGTTAAACCCATGAATGGTGAGGGCTGCCTATATAGTTTCTTCCTTGTGTGACTTTTTTTGATGTGAATGTAGTTTTGCACTCTGACTAAAGCTCTTTCCACATTTGCTGCATTTATGTGGTTTCACCCCTGTGTGGGTTCTTTCATGTGAACGTAGATGTCCACTATCACTAAAGCTCTTTCCACATTCCATGCATTTATATGGTTTCTCCCCTGTGTGAGTTCTTTGATGTATACGTAGATTGCCACTCTCACTGAAGCTCTTCCCACATTCCATGCATTTATATGGCTTCTCCCCAGTGTGAGTTCTATGATGTTTAGTACGTGATCCATAATCACTGAAGCATTTTCCACATTCTGTGCATTTGTATGGTTTCTCCCCTGTGTGAGTTCTTTCATGTAAACGTAAACTGTGGCTATAAGAGAAGCTCTTTCCACATTCCACACATTTATATGGTTTCTCCCCTGAGTGCGTTCTTCGGTGGGCATGTAGATGTGAACTCTGACTGAAGCTCCTTCCACATTCTATGCATTTGTATGGTTTCTCCCCTGTGTGAGTTCTTTTATGTGACTGTAGACTCCTGTGAGAGGAGAAGCTCTTTCCACATTCCATGCACTCATGTGGCTTCTCCCCTGTGTGAGTTCTCTGATGCTTAATACATGCTCCATAATCACGGAAGCATTTTCCACATTCCATGCATTTATGTGGTTTCTCCCCTGTGTGGATTCTTTGATGTGTGTGTAGATGTCCACTCTGACTGAAGCTCTTTCCACATTCCATGCATTTATATGGTTTCTCCCCTGTATGGGTTCTTTGATGTCTCTGCAGATTTCCCCTTTGACTAAAACTCCTACCACATTCCTTGCATTTATATGGTTTCTCCCCTGTGTGTGTTCTTTGATGTTTAGGACATGTTCTGTAATCACTGAAGCACTTTCCACATTCCATACATTTATAGGGTTTATCCCCTGTGTGCATTCTGTAATGTAAGTTTAACTGAGATTTATATTTGAATATTTTTCCACAAACAGGACAGTTTACTTTTCTTTTCCCTTTTTGCTTTTCCTGGGGAATCCCAAGTTCACAAATATCCTCCTTTAGAGAAGCAGAGGAGTTCTTCCCATTCTCTGACTTGTTTTCTTTTTGTCTTTCCAATCCCCCTTGATTTCCAAACTCCTCTTTGTTCTCAACAACCTTAGTTGTTTTCCACGACAACACAGAGGGCTCCACAAAATTCTCCTTCTCTTGTTCATTATCTGCTTGAGAAAGAAGAAGATTAACATAGATATACAGGATCTCTGTAATCAAGACCAATCACTGTTTTTAATCCAATGTTCTTCCCTTTCCTCTCAGCCAAGAACCTCTATTCCATTTAGGTCAATTTCCTTTGTTAACTGCACCAGCCACAGATTTCTGTCCCTTCAGGAACTATCCACTGAAGGCAAAAATATTCCTTACCTGGAGAGACCACGTTCCCATCACCGTCCATCCTGACTTCCTTGCAGAGAACCCTATGGCCTCAACCTAGGAGATGCCACTCCTCCTCAGTGATATGCATGGCCACCTCTTCAAAGTAGACCAGTAGCTGAAAGAGAGAAAATGACAACACTACTCTCATCACAAATAATCTCTTTTACTCTGTTCCTAATAATTTGGGCAGCTCTTTATGTGCTTTTTAGTTCAGCTTTTTCCTCCTCAGGATTCATGACATGAGAGAAAGAACAGTGTGCACCAGTTACAGCATTATTTTCACTCCACCCAAAAAGAAAGAGACTGGATTTGGCCTCTGGTGCCGCTGAACCACCTTTGAGGAAGGAGGGGAACCAAGGCCATTTTGTGGATTCTTACAGTTTCTCAGCTCCTAGAATAGAATCAGAGAATCACATATTTGGAAGAGATCTCAAGAGCCATCAAGTCCAACCCACTGCCATGCAGAAATACACAACCAAAGCGCCCCCAACAGATGACTGTCCAGCCTAGAATCAGAGTTGGAAGAGACCCCTGAAAGATGACCATCCAGCCTCTGTTTAAAAACCTCAGAAGGCAGAGACTCCTTTACTCGCTAAGGGAGTGTGTTCCACTGTCGAACAGCTCTCACTGTCAGGACGTTCCTCCTAATGTTGAGGTGGAATCTCTTTTCCTGTACTTTGCATCCACTGCTCCTGTCCTAGCCTCTGGAGCAGCAGAAAACAAGCTTGCTGTATGACAGCCCCTCAAATATTTAAACAGGTTATCACATCACCTCTTAACCTTCTCTTTTCCAGGCTAAATATAACCCTAAGTCGCCCCACAAAGGGCATGGTTTCCAGACCTTTCACCATTTTGGTCGCCCTCCCCTGGACGCCCTCCAGCTTGTCAACATCCTTTTTGAATTGTGGAGCCCATAACTGGATTCAGTATTCCAGGTGAGGCCTGACCAAAGCAGAATACAGGGGTACTATTTCCTTTAATTGATGCAGCCTAGAATCGCTCCTGCATACCACATATGACCTCAGGGGCCCAGGTGATGTTAAAAGGTGATACAGAAATGAATTCAATGAAATAAATAAATAAAGGGAGGGGGATCTGAGCAGAGCTAGAAAACAAGGTCAATGAACATCCCTTTGGAAAGAGATAGCTATTGGGAGAATTGTCACCTTTATGACTCTTTTGGTTTCATTTATGATCTGCTAACTTCTGCCTTTGGGGAGCAGTAAATGGAACACACACAAAAAATGGTTTTCCACCTTCCCATTTTGCTTTCCTTCTAGAGTCTCTTTTCTTCCATTTCCAGAATCAAAGTCTGAAAATGGTAGCAAGGAGACACTAGAATCCTCAGAGGTTTATCTACAATCTTAAAAAAAAATCAGAGGACATTGGGATTGACTTCCAGGGAAGGGGTGTGGTGAAAAGGCACTCCCATCTCTTTTATAGGAAAAATTAAGTGTTCTTTGCTGTTTAATGGCTAAGCTGTACCTATTTGGACTTCTCTCTAGTCACCCTGTAGTTATCTGGACTTTTAACTCATGAATAAGACTATAGTCTACTTAAGTAGAAGAGCCAATGTGGTGTAATGGCTTGAGCGTTGGACTAGGACTCTGGAGGACAGAGTTCAAATCCCTGCTCAGCCATGGAAACCCTCTGGGTGTCATCTTGTCTTGGGATGGATCTGCCAGGCACTTGCACACATCAGACCCATTCTCACAGACCCATCGCTATGAGAGGAGGGCAAGCGCCTTCTCCTCCTACTTGAAAAGCCTCCACTAAGTCAAGGAAGGATACCACGGACATTATTAGTCATTCATAGTCTTTCCCCAGGAAGTGAGTCCAACACAGAACTCCTTGTGGATGCAACAGGGTTGGAACTCCACACAAGCTGGTCCATCAGAGCTCAATAATAATAATAATAATAATAATAATAATAATAATAATAAATTTTATTTATATCCCGCTTATTGACAAAGACAATCCAAGCGGCTTACATAAAAACTCATACAATATAACCCCTGAGACCAATCCACCCCCCCTTAAAACAGTATTAAATATCTCATAATTAAAATAATCAAACAATAATAAAATCATAATAAACCAACAAAATAAAACAGACAAACAAAACAAACAAACAAACCAGCAAAACAAACCCAGCCAACCTCTAAAACGTTCCTCATCCATCAGAATGATGGGGCCACGAGAGGAACAGGAGGCTGGGTAAGGTAGGACACTGAATGACCCGAGGGGACTGGGAAGCCCAAGGCTGGGGTAATTAATCTGGAAAGGCCTGCCGGAAGAGATCCGTCTTAACAGCCTTTTTGAAGCTGTCTAAGGATGTCAGCTGACTGATCTCGTCCAGCAGGTCGTTCCAGAGTTTGGGGGCGACAGCAGAAAAAGCCCTCTGGGAGGTCGTCACAAGCCTCAGTTTTTGAGGCTGCAGCAGGTTCCTCCCTGAGGACCGGAGAGTGCGGGGAGGATTGTATGGGAGGAGGTGGTCCCTGAGATAGCTTGGACCCAAGCCATTTAGGGCTTTAAAGGTGATAACCAACACCTTGTACCGCGCCCAGAGTCCAGTGAGAACAGGGCAACCTCAACCTCTTGCACAGAATCCTGGCTATTTAGATTCTGTCCAAGAGCCTCAATGAGGTAGAAGAGGAACCCTCTGGACACATGAAATGACCTGCAGTAAAGCAACTGGGGCAAGAAATAATAATAATAATAATAATAATAATAATAATAATAATAAAATTTATTTTTACCCTGCCTCTCTGAGCGCAATCGAGGCGGCTAACAAAAGTTAAAATTACAAATTATATAATACATCCCAATACCCTCCCTCCCTTAAAACAATATTAAATCAGACATAGGATTAAAACATATTAGATTTAAAAAAACCCACAGTAGTTAAAAACATAAAATAAACAAGATAAGATGAATAAAAGAAACCAAGTAGCGGGAAAGCGGCAAGAATCATAATTGGTGAGAGGACCGAGTAGCGGGAACTTTTTGAGGCCGGGACATCTATTCTGGAAAGGCCTGCTGGAAGAGATCCGTCTTAACAGCCCTTTTAAAGTTGTTTAGAGATGTAATCAGACGGATCTCATCCGGCAAGTCGTTCCACAAAAACAAGCCAGCACCTCCTACCTTTAACAAACAGGGGAAAAGAGGACACACCATTATCACATCTGTATTCTTTGAGGCTGCAGTTGAAGAGCTCATACTATGCTCAAAAATAAAGGGGTTAGACTGGCTACTAGCCCTTAGTCTCGCCCAACTCTATGATTCTGCTAGCAGAATTCAAGAACATCAGGGATCTGGAACTTTTCTCACTAACAATTTTTATCTTTTAAAAAAAAAACACCATACAAGCTTCATAAAGTGAGTCATGGATTGATGCAAAGAAGATCCTTACCCAGAGAGGCCCCGTTCCCAGATGCTGAAAGAAGGAGAAACAACATTCCCCATTCAGAAATAATCTCTCCTCGGAGATGTTCCCTTTCATAGAGAGAGAACCTCACCATATGCCTCTTTCTTCCCACGACTCTAAGCAGGGCTAAAAAATCTGAAAAAGCAAAGCAGTAGCAGTGCCAAAATGCAAACTCTCTTGCTATCTTACAGTGAGAAATTACTTTAAATTCACCCATGGCTGTTTCTTGCAAGACTTGCTCTAAACATCAACATTCAAAAGTACTAGGGGATCTGAGAACTGCCAGTTTGCATAATTATTCCCCCAAACGTCTACTTATCAATGGACATATTTATCCTTTTAAGGATATTCACAAAATTTGACCAAACTAAAAGTAGTTCCTTATTCCCGGTTCTTTTTGTTCTTGTTGTTGTGGTGCTCCTTCAAGTTGTTTCCAACTATGGTGACCCTAAGACAAACCTATCATGGGGTTTTCTTGGCAGGATTTCTTTAGTTGTATGAAAATTCAAGTGACAGCTAACTCTCCTTCGGATGAATATGAATGTCCCTTTTTTTGTTTTGTTCTTCATGTGCCTTCAAGTCATTTCTGACTTATTGTGACCCTAAGGAAAACCTACCATAAGGTTTTCTTGGCAAGCTTCTTCAGAAAGTGTTTGCCATTGCCATCTTCTGAGGCTGAGAGAGTGTGATGTGCCCAAGGTGGGTGGAGCCAGGATTTGAAGCCTGGTCTTCCGTGATGGAGTCAGGATTTGAATGATGGTCTTCCAGTGTCCTGGTTCAACACCCAAACCATTACACCACATTGGCCTTCTGTCCCTACACTCCCCAACACATCTCTTAAACACCCCAGGTTACATATGGTTTCCTAGAGAGGCCTGTGAGGCCTCCCCTCTTATTCCACCACTTCCCCACAAGATGTAACCTAAATCCCCACTGCCACAACATGTGGAGACTTCAACAAATCTCACCGCTACCACCAACGGGGAGGGCTTTCCCTTATCCCTACCTTTGCCGCCTATCGTAAGGACCTCCTCTTCTCCTACTCCTGGGGCCACCAATGGTGGGGGACCTACTAGATGTTCTCAAGGTTCCTGTGCAGGATATGACGCAATGTCTCCAGACACCACCTCTCTCTGTTCTCTGCTGCCACCGCAGATACCGTGACTGAACTCAATCGTTATACACTGTGAGCAGTCCTAGAGTGCATAATATACAAATGAAATACTTTATTAACAGAAGTTGACCATAACAACACACACTAATAATTTAACACAATTAAAGCAAGTATTTCACCTTTGCTCACACTCTTCCCTTAGCTAACTCAGGGCCTTTGCAGACTGCTAGAAATAGTGCAAATTGAGTCCACTTTAAATTGAGGCACTGCCCTGGCGCAGTGCTAGGGAATCATGGGAATTGTATTTTTTTCTAAGACGTTGAGCCTTCTCTGTCAGAGAGCTCTGGTGCCACAATAAATTACAGTTCCCATAATTCCCTAGCACTGAGCCAGGGCAGTGCCTCAATTTAAAGTGGACTCAATTTGCACTATTTCTGGTAGTCTGCAAAGGCCCTCAGACTCTTAAATCCAACTACACTTGTCCCTCCACATTTGCAGCCTTGACTTTTGTGGATTTGATTATTTACGGATTTTATTATGTTCTCTCTGGGAATCTCTAGGTCAGGGACAGGCAACCTTTTTGAGACCTGGGCCGGTCTCAAAAAGGTTGCCGCTCGGCTGGGCCAAGGGGGGGGGGAAATGGCGGAGCGCGCGCGCACATGCACGCACACACCCTCCTCCTGCGCGCGCGACCCCCCCCCCGCGCACGCTGCCGGTGCGGCCACTACCGCGGCCGCCGTCGTAGTGCGCACCGCCACAGCTGCTATGGCGCATGCGCGGCCGCGATTTTGGAAGCCAAAATGGCGGTCGTGACGCGTTTGTGCATGCGCAAAAGTATTGCGCATGCGCAAACGCGTCGCGACCGCCATTTTGGCTTCCAAAATGACGGCCGCGACAAGCGTGCCCGAAAACGCTCCCCGGCAGCGGTGCGCGGCGGCGGGGGTGGCGCGCGGTGGCAGCGACGGCGGCAGCCTTCGGACGGGGCCGGTAAATCCGGGGCCCGGGGCCTTAACCGGCCCCCGGGCCGTAGGTTGCCGGTCCCTGCTCTAGGTCCTCCAGCACAACTCTATGGTCAACTTTAACCATAAGTCACACTGAAGGACCTAAAGATTCCTAGAGAGAACACTCCACTAGGCATTTGTAGCTCCTCCAGTGCAATTCTATAGTCAATGTCTGGCAGATGTTGACCATAGAGTTGCAATGGAGGAGCTGGAGATTCCTAGAGAGGTGTTCTCTCAGGTAAAAACATAAGTGTTTTTATTATTTGCGGTTTTTCCACATTCATGGGGGTCCTATGCCCCTAACTCCAGTGAATGTGGAGGGATGAGTGTACTTAATTCCTAAAGCTGACTGAGGGTGCATCTACACTATAGGAATAATGCAGTTCGAGACCACTTTAACTGCCGTGGCGTCATCCTACTGTACTTGCTATTGCAAATCCCCAAATGGTCGCCATCTTGAAGACGAAAAACCCCACATCATTTTCCACCCAAAGTCATAGAATCATAGAGTTGGAAGAAACCCCAAGGGCCATCCAGTCCAACTGCTGCCATGCAGGCACTCAAAACCAAAGTGTCCCGACAGATGGCCATCCAGCCTCTGTTTAAAGACCTCCAAGGAAGGAGACTCCACTACTCTCCGAGGGAGTGTGTTCCACTTTTGAACAGTTCTTTACTGTCAGGAAGTTCCTCCTAATGTTGAGATGGAATCTCTTTTCCTGTAGCTTGCATCTGTTGTTCTGGGTTCTATTCTCTGGAGCAGCAGAAAACAAGCTTGCTCCCTCCTCAATATGACATCCCTTCAAATATTTAAAGATGGCTATCATATCCCCTCTTAACCGTCTCTTCTCCAGGCTAAACATACCCAGTTGCCTAAGTCATTCCTCATAGGGCTTTATGGTTTCCAAACCCTTCAGCATTTTAGTCGCCCTCCTCTGGACACACTCCAGTTTCTCAACATTGAATTCTGGTGCCCAGAACTGGACACAGTATTATTCAAAGTGAGGCCTGACCAAAGCAGAATATAGTGGCATATTACTTCCCTTGATCTAGACACTATACTTCTATTGATGGAGCCTAAAATCGCATTAGCCTTTTTAGCTGCTGCATCACACTGTTGACTCATGTTCAACTTGTGGTCTACTTGGACTCATAGATCCCTTTCACACGTAGTCGTGTTAAGTCAGGTGTCCCCCGTCCTATATCTATGCATTTCATTTTTCTGCCCTAAGTGCAAAACCATACATTTCTCTGTGTTGAAATTCATTTTGTTAACTTTGGCCCAGCTTTCTAATCTATTAAGTCCTTGAGGGCACAATGCTGGAGGGGGACACAAAAGTCTAGGTTGGACACTGAAGAAAAGGGTGGCAGGTGGGTGAAGAATAAAAAGTGCCTCCCCTGAGTGTGTGTGTGTGTGTGTGCGCTGCATTTGGATGCTTGCTTATTTTGTCAAATACATATTTTAGACTTTAATTGGAGCTTGGTCCGTTTCAGTGTCCTTCCTAGCCAGAATCCTTATACCTCCCGTAGACAATTGGATAAGATCTTAGAAGCGAAGTTGGGCGCTTCCCTCTCATTTGAGCTAATTATAAAATTCCCCAAAATTAGTTCTCAGTTTCCCAACAATTGCCATGAAAGTTGGAAACGACCGGAAAGGCACACAACAACAACAAGGCGAAACCTATCATGGGGTTTTCTTGGCAAGATTTGTTCAGAGGGGAGAGAGAAGATTATATATATATATATATATATATATATATATATATTTGAAGGATCTAACAAGTGGGGATCAGCATTTTAAAACATGACTTTTTCATTGGCATATTTTAATAAACATATTATATAAGAGTATTTTTTAAATTTAATTTTATTAACGTTACATTAAAATCACTTATATAATGTACCATAACACCATAAACAATCAGATCACATCACATTATCACCCCAACAACAATAAAACCCCACCATCTAGACGACAGTCCTTCCTATTCCCTTGATATGTCTTTTTTTGTAGCTTCTATCATACTTCGGATTAAATTTGGTTCCATGTTGATAGTAAACATCCTTACTTGTTTTTACAGTCAAAACTCATGTTATCTTAATGTAGCCCCAGTACAGAAGTTGGACCCCGTTCCTTCCTCAAGAATTTTATAAAGGGATCCCCATCCTGTCTAAATTCACTTAAAGGATTCCTCCTCAATAATTGTGTCAATTTATCAGTTTCCATATAATAATCATATAGCTTCCCAAGCCATTCTTTTATATCAGGACTTTCTTTCCTCTTCCATTTTGATGCATTATATGAGTGTGTTTTAATGGTGTCATAGTATTGTGTTTTAACTGTTGGTTTTATGTGTTTTTTTTCTTTTTTAATTGTGTTTTGTACTTTTAACATGCTTCGAGCCTTGAGGAGAGGCGGGAAAGAAATAAAAATTATTATTATTATTATTATTATTATTATTAATAATAATAATTGAACATTGGAAACAATTTAAACCCTAGGTACAGCCTTTCCATTTGGAAATTGTTTGATAAAAAGAGTATGATTAAATTGTTCTATTTTCAATTTTTAAAGCACTGCAGGTAACAGATATTACAGTGGTCCCTCCACATTCGCTGGCGTTTGGCATGAAGGACCCCTCTGAATGTGGAAAAACCGCAAACAAAACAAAAACACTATTTTTACCTGTGAGAACACCTCTCTAGGAATCTTTATTTTTTTTTACCAAGAGAACACCCCTCTAGGAGTATCTAGGTCCTCCAGTGAAACTCTATAGTCAGCGTCTGCCAGAAGCTGACCATAGAGAAATGTTTTCTGTAGGACCTACAAATGCCCAGAGAAGTGCTTTCTCTAGGATCTTCTAGGTCTTCCAGCACACCTCTATGGTCAACTTTCAACAGAATTGCTTTGTAGGACCTAGAGATATATTCCTAGAGGGAACATATTGATCAAAATCACAAATAATCAGATCTGCAAAAGTCAAAGCCAAAAATGTGGAAGGCCAACTGTAGTTGTTAGTCATGTATGGGATGGGGGGGTGAATGTTTTTTGTGCGGTATGGATATGATGTTTATAAAAAAAAATTGGGGGGTGCCCCCAAATCATAAAATCATAGAGTTGGAAGAGACCCCAAGGGCCATCCAGTCCAACCCCATTCTGCCATGCAAAAATTCAAGATCAAAGCATCCCTGACAGATGGCCATCCAGCCTCTGTTTAAAGACCTCCAAAGAAGGAGACTCCACCATTCTCTGAGGGAGTGTGTTCCACTGTCAAACAGCTCTTACCATCAGGAAGTTCCTCCTAATGTTGAGGTGGAATCTCTTTTCCTGCAGCTTGCATCCATTGCTCTGTGTCCTGTTCTCTAGAGCAGCTCCATCCTCAATATGACATCCTTTCAAATATTTAAACACGGCTATCATATCACCTCTCAGCCTTCTCTTCTCCAGGCTAAACATCCGCAGCTCCCTAAGTCGTTCCTCATAGGGCTTGGTTTCCAGACCCTTCACCATTTTAGTTGCCCTCCTTTGGACACGCTCCAGTTTCTCCACATCCTTTTTGAATTGTGGTGCCCAGAACTGGACACAGGATTCCAGGTGAGGCCGGACCAAAGCAGAATAGAGTGGCACTATTACTTCCCTTGATCTAGATACTATACCTCTATTGATGCAGCCTAGAATCACCTTGGCCTTTTTAGCTGCTGCATCACGCTGTTGACTCATGTTCAACTTGTGTTTTACTAGGACTCCTAGATCCCTTTCACACGTAGTTGCGTTAAGCCAGGTGTCCCCATCTTATATCTATGCATTTCATTTTTTGACCTTAGTGCAGTACCTTACATTTCTCCATGTTTAAATTAATTTTGTTAGCTTTGGCCCAGCTTTCTAATCTATTCAGGTCATTTTGAATTTTCATCCTGTCTTCTGAGGTATTAGCTATCTTTGTTAATATTTTAGAAAAAACTTGGTTTCAATGGGCATTTATCCATTTATTTATTCACTTCAGTTGACATCTCCACCCCTTACCTGAGATCCTCTTTCTTTCTTTTAGAAGAGCTTAGCAGCGAAGGAAGACAGACAGAGGCTCCATCTGAGCATAGAGCTCCGCTTCCTAGAGAGGCAAGAAATGTTCATGACGGGGGAAAGAGAAGAGTGACGGACTCTCTGTTCTCATTTCCGGTGTGTGTTTGTTGGGAGCGGGGAAACGAGCTTTCTTCTGAATTTCCTTGGCGGGGAAGGAGAAGCGAGTTTGGTGGGAAGAGAAGGAAGGTAAGGGGGAGTGTAGGGAGCCCCAATTCGCTTTTTGTGTGAGAAGGAAGAGTATTTCCCCCCCCCCCTTTTTTGGGGGACATCAAGGGAAGTAACAAATGACTTGCATAGATATAGGACGGGGGACGCCTGGCTTAATGCAACTACATGTGAAAGGGATCTAGGAGTCCTAGTAGACCACAAGTTGAGCATGAGTCAACAGTGTGATACTGCAGCTAAAAAGGCCAATGTGATTTTAGGCTGCATCAATAGAGGTATAGTGTCTAGATCAGGGGTAGGCAACCTTTCCCCTTTAAGGGCCGAGGGACTTCAGCTCCCAGAATCCCAGGAGCTATTGGCCAACATGGGACTATTGGCCAACATGGCTGAGGCTTCTGGGAGCTGAAGTCCCTCGGCCCTTAAAGGGAAAAGGTCTAGATCAAGAGAAGTAATAGTGCCACTCTATTCTGCCCTGGTCAGGCCCCACCTGGAACCCTGTGTCCAGTTCTGGGAACCACAATTCATAAGGGATGTTGAAAAAGTGGAGCGTGTTCAAAGGAGGGTGACTAAAATGGTTAAGGGTCTGGAAACCATGAGGCCCTATGAGGAACAACTTAGGGAATTGGGTATATTTAGCTTGGAGAAGAGATGATTAAGAGGGGATATGATATTATATATCAGGGGTAGGCAACCTTTCCCCTTTAAGGGCCGAGGGACTTCAGCTCCCAGAATCCCAGGAGCTATTGGCCAACATAGGACTATTGGCCAACATGGCTGAGGCTTCTGGGAGCTGAAGTCCCTCGGCCCTTAAAGGGGAAAGGTTGCCTACCCCTGTTTATTTATATATATATATATATATATATATATATATATATATTTACCAGAGAGAACACCTCTCTAGGACTCTTTTAAGTCCTCCAGCACAGGTCAACATCTGCCAGAGAATTGTGTTGGAGGGCCTCCAAATGCCTAGAGGAGTGTACTCTCTAGGTCCTCCAACATGACATCTGGCTGAAATTGATCCTAGAGCCATGTTGGGGGACCTAGAGATTCCTAGAGAGAGCATATTAATGGAATCCATGAATAATCAAATCCGCAAAAGTCAAAACCACAAATATGGAGCGCCACCACTCTCCCTCCCGCCCTTTCCCCGAAACTGGGATTCAGGGCAGCTTACAATATTTTTTTAAAAACTCACAGTACAATTAAAAGCATACAAAAGTAGTACGTTAAAACAGAATTAAATTACTACAGTATTAAATTGCACATTACAGTATAAAATACAGTTAAAAAAAATTAAAATATGCTTAAAACGCTTTAAAACAATATAACACCCCAGCCTGTTCTTTAAAAGCTTTCTGTTTTAAATGCCTGTTGTATCCTTTCAAGTCGTTTCCGACTTATGGCAACCCAGAGGGGGAACCTATCGTGGGGTTTTCTTGGCAACTTTCTTCAGAGGGGGTTTGCCATTGCCATCCTCTGAGGCTGAGAGTGTGTGACTTGCCCAAGGTCACTCAGTGGGTTTTCATGGCGAAGCTGGGAATCAACCCCGGTCTCCAGGGTCGTAGTCCAACACTTAAACCACTACACCGTGCTGGAGGAATTGGCAAAGGAGGAGAGAGGCAGGGAATGTTGGGAATTATGGGGAGAGGCAGAAGAAGACCATGCCTCCAGGCTCCATATATTGGTAATTCTGCAATCTCCATTCTGGTTAATGACAGATCCTTCAGTGATGAAAGTATGAAGAAATCTTTGACTGTTTGTATTTCCTCCTTCTCTAGATTGAATTTATCTGTGGCCTCTGTAAATCCTCTGTGGCCATTATTTTTATTTTCTTAATTTTCAGCAGCAAGCTTGCCTTTGCACTTTCCTCTTTAACTTTCCTTAGTCGTTGTTCCAAGTCTTTGCTGTTTTCCGCTAGTGGTATGGTGTTGGCCACATATCTTAAGATGTTGATGTTCCTTCCTACAGTCTTAACTCCTCCTTCTTCCACATCTAAACCTGCTCTTCGTATGATGTTTTCTGCAAACAAGTTGAACAAATATGATGATAAGATGCAGCCTTGCCAATTGGAAACCATAGAGTTTCTCTATATTCTGTTCTAACAGTTAACGTCTTGTCCTAAGTACAGATTTCTCATCAGGACTATCAGATCTGGTGGCATTCCCATGTCTTCAAGGGTGTTCCATAGTTTTTTGACTATGCCATCAAAGGCTTTACTGTAGTCTATCCACATTTCCTCACTACATTCTTATAGTGCTGTTATTCCACTATTACTGCCCTGTTTGCCTCCTGTTGCATTCTGAGGCTTGTAGTTCAGTGAGGCCTAAGAGCTCCCTGGCTGAGAATTTTAAATGCCCCTTTCCTAAACTGCAAATCCCAGAATGCAACAGGAGGTAGCCAGAGCACTAATAGTGGAATAGAAGCACTATAAGAATGTAGTGCGGAAATGTGGGGAAAAAACACATACCGATTTTCTTCTGGGATTCCTTGGTTCACTCCATTAACCATCATATGTTTGCTGTGTGGTCCCTAGTGCCTCTTCCCTTCCTGAACCTGTTATATTTTGAGGATTTATCTTGGATTGTTCCTTCCTCCTATGCTCACTCTTCCTTCTAACAAGTCTAAAACTATGCTTCGTACGATGTTTTTTGCATATAAGTTGAACAAATAGGGTGACAGAAAGCAACCTTGCCTGACCCCTTTGCCTTGCCTTCATTGTGCACAGTTTATTTTCTTTGGTTTTGGGTGGACATCCTGTAGGCCTCCAGATGGTGAGGAACTGCACCTCCCATCCCTTTGGATCAACATAACAAATAAGTGAGGGTTATATAATTCCCACCCCTGCTTTAGGACTAAATGTTATGGATAATCCTCCGGGGGGGGGGGGGGGAGAGACGATATTAGATTTTTTTCTTACAAAGGAAGGATCCCAACAGAAGAATTGGGTGCGGTCAGATTACCTTCCCTATGAATGGCAATCCCATAAATGAGTGACCTCCAAGAGACTCTGTTATGAACAGGTTTGAACAAGCTCAGTATTTTGGCTTCCTTGAGTCAGTCCACCTCTGACTCTTTTCCTGCTGCTTTCTCTTTTACTAACCATCATCTTCTTTTCCAATGAGTCATGCCATCTCATGATGTGTCTAAAGGATCACAACCTCAATTTAGTTATTTTGTTTTCCAGGGAAAGGTCAGACTTGATTTACTCTCAAACCAATTTAGTTGTCTTTGTGGTGGTGCAAGGAATACCACATACCTGTATGCACATATGAAACAACTTCCTTTGTACCTTCTGCAGGTGGTCAGAGAACCAGGAGAGGCCTCTCCAAACAGGGAGAGAGAAGAGTCTTCACTGAATTCCTCTTGGCTGGAAGAAGCTGCAGGAATGAAGCCCTTGGAACAGGTTAGCCTTTGCCTCCTTTTCCTTTGTTATGGAGCCACTGGGAGACATCTCCAGTAGAAGGTCCCAAATGGTTGATACCAAGGGCAGAGGGACTCTTCCCTCCCAGAGTGTTGCTCAGTTCTCCCTCCCATGAATTGGTTTGTCAGTCTGGAATGTGATGGTTGGTCAGATGCCATCCTCCATCATGTAGTGGTTCAGGTAATCAGTGTTTTCTGCCATCTTGTCCTTTCTTTCTCTCCTCTTCATTGAATCAGGGTCAGGGATGGTGGGACTGGACTTCAGGGATCCTTTAGGCCTGTCAGCGGAGCTTGTTCTATACCTCTGTTAGCACTGAATCCATGGCTTTGGGGCAGGGTTGTTGCCCCCACTTTAGTGGAGGGAAGCAGCTGATAGGCTGCTGACTTTGAGACTCAAAAGAAACAGCAATTTTTAATTAATTTAATTAGCTGTATTTTTACTGTCAGTTATCGGAAGAGATCCTTGTGGTATTTTCTTTCCCTAGTTCATCAGGGAGTTGGTTTATAATCTTGTCTTCTCCCTCATGCATTGTTCTTCAAGATGCAGGGACTTAATGAATCGTAGAATCATAGACTTGAAAGAGACCACAAGGGCCATCCGGTCCAACTCGCTGCCATGCAGGAAAATGGTCTATTCCAGTATTAACATGGAATCCATGGCTTTTAGGCAGGGTTGGTGCCGCCACTTTGGTGGAATGAGGCAGCTGACTCAGGCAAAGTGGTCTTGAACCATCATAAAAGGCAGCAATTGTTAAGTATTTGATTTCTTGTTCTTTTATTTTTACTGCCACTGATAGGAGGAGACCCTTGTGGTGTTCTTTGCTATAGGTGCAAAATAATTAGACTAACATACCAAAATAGCTGGAAATATCAGGAGTAAAAATCCAAAACATCAGCAGGACACTTGCTTGGGCAGGTCTGCCCTGGACACATTCCCGGATTGGGAGGATCTGTGTGGGAAATCTCCCATGTGTCAAAATCTCCCTTCACCTGAGAAAGCTAGTTCATCAGGAAGCCATGTTGTAACTTTCTTTTTCCTCATGCTATTCTTCAAGATGCAGAGAGTTAAAGAAAAGAGATGGGAAAATATTTACAAGTATCTATATTGTGAAGCAATCAAACCCTGCTGGGGAGGCACAATGTTTTTCCTTCCACATCTGATGAGTCTCTCTCTGGATGAAGGCTATTTTCTCTTGCAGGTGACCTTTGAAGATGTGGCTGTATATTTCACAGAGGAGGAATGGAAACTCTTGGATCAGAACCAAAGATCTTTGTACTGGGATGTCATGATGGAGAACTGTGAGAATGTGTCCTCTTTGGGTAAGGAACTTGAACCCATTGCCCTTCCTCTGAAGACTCAAGGTCCTTTCCTACTACATGGCCTAATATTGTGATTCCCCTTTAATTCTCATGGCAACATCCTCTGGCTTGGGATTTATAGTTTAATGAGGAACTAGAGCTCTCTAGTTAAGGCTGAATGAGACTACGTGTGAAAGGGATCTAGGAATCCAGGTGGACCACAAGTTGAACATGAGTCAACAGTGTGATGCAGCAGCTAAAAAGGCCAATGCAATTTTAGGCTGCATCAGTAGAAGTATAGTGTCTAGATCAAGAGAAGTAATAGTGCCACTCTATTCTGCTTTGGTCAGGCCTCACCTGGAATCCTGTGTCCAGTTCTGGGCACCACAATTCAAAAAGGATGTGGAGAAACTGGAGAATGTCCAAAGGAGGGCAACCAAAATGGTGAAGGGTCTGGAAACCAAGCCCTATGAGGAACGACTTAGGGAGCTGGGGATGTTTAACCTGGAGAAGAGAAGGCTGAGAGGTGATATGATAGCCGTGTTTAAATATTTGAAGGGATGTCATATCGAGGAGGGAACAAGCTTGTTTTCAGCTGCTCCAGAGACTAGGACCTGAAACAATGGGTGCAAGCTCCAGGAAAAGAGATTCCAGCTCAACATTAGGAGGAACTTCCTGACAGTAAGGGCGGTTCAACAGTGGAACACACTCCCTCGGAGAGTAGTGGAGTCTCCTTCCTTGGAGCTCTTTAAGCAGAGGCTGGATGGCCATCTGTCAGGGATGCTTTGATTGGGAGTTCGCACAATTCAAAGTGCTGGTCATGATTTATAAGGCTTAGGTCCAGACTATTTGAGAGACCATATCTCTCCATTCGAACCTGTGAGAGCCCTAAGATCTGCAGCAGAAGGCTTTGTCTCAGTCCCGCCAAGATCAGAGGCTCACCTGGTGAGGACATGGGAGAGAGCCTTCTTGGTGGCTGCTCCCACCTTCTGGAATGCCCTTTCTCAGGAAGCTAGGCTGGCCCCCTTCCTGCTGGCCTTTCACCGGCAAGTAAAAACGTTTTTATGCAGCAAGCATTTTGTATATAATGCATAGCAGGGTGGTTTTTATGGAGCAGATGGGTTTTTACTTTGTTTTTAACTTTTGTATATTTTATGCGATCTTATACTGGGTATAGTTGTTTTGTTTTGAATTTTACTGAGATTTTGAATGTTTTATCTATGAGCTGCCTTGAGTCCCTCTGGGAAGAAAGGTGGCATATAACTGAAATAAATAAATACATAAAATAATGTTTCCCCCTTCAAATGCCTTTCAGCAAATCCCAGAGCAATTGCCCCAAGATTATGGCCTTTCTCTTGACAGGCTCCACTTTCCTCTTGGGAAAAAGGCTCCCCTGGTCTTAAAATAGCTCAGAGAAGGTCCCAAAGTGGCAAAATTGCCCCCACTAACCCTAAGGGATGTTGTTGGATAGAATCATAGTGTTGGAAGAGTCCACAGGGGCCACAGAGTCCAACCCCCTGCCATGCAAGAACACCAAGCAAAGGACCCCACAACTGATAGCCATCCATCCTCTGTTTCAAAACCTCCAAAGAAGGAGACTCCACCACACTGAGGCAGCATATTCCACTGTCGGAACAGCTCTTACCATCAGGAGTTTCTTCCAAATGTTGAGGTGAAATCTTTTTCTTTCTTTTTTTGTAGTTTGAATCCATTGCTCTTTGTCCTAGTCTCTGGAGCCATGGAAAACAAGCCTCTTCCTTCTTCGATATGACATCCCTTCAAATAATTAAACATGACTATCATATTCCCCTCTTAACCTTCTTTTCACTAGGCTAAACATTCCTAGCTCCCTAAGCCGCTCCTCACAGGGCATGATCTGGACCTTTCACCATTTTGGTCACCCTCCTCGACACGTTCCAGCTTGTCAACATACTTCTTAAATTGAGGTTCCCAAGAATGGACACAATATTTGACCAAAGCAGAATACAGCGGTACTATCACTTCCCTTGATCTGGACACTATACTCCTTTTGATGCAGCCAAGAGTTGCATTAGCTTTCTTGACTCTCACATCACACTGCTGACTTATGTTCAGCTTGTGGTCTACTACGACTCCTAGATCCCTTTCACTTGAACTGTTGTCAAGCCAGGTGTTTCCCATCCTATATCTGTGCACTTCATTTTTTCTGCCCAAGTGTCCGGTCCCCTTCCTCAGCCTTTCCTATTTATAGATTTATTATCCTGCCTTTCTCCAACAATTTTTGGGACTCAGAAATTAAAACTTCTCCTTCCTGCTTCAGCTTCTGTCACTGTGGACAGGAAAGTACCTCTGAGAAGTGGAGCGTATCGAGAGGAGGGTGACTAAGATGGTGAAGGGTCTGGAAACCATGCCCTATGAGGAATGACTTAGGGAACTGGGTATGTTTAGCCTGGAGAAGGGACAGCTAAGGGGTGATGTGATAGCCCTGTTTAAATATTTGAAGGGATGTCATATTGAGGAGAGAGCAAGCTTGTTTTCTGTTGCTCTAGAGAACAGGACACAGAGCAATGGATTCAATCTACAAGAAAAGAGATTCCACCTCAACATTAGGAAGAACTTCCTGACAGTTTGACAGTGAAAAACACTCCTTCGGAGTGTGGTGGAGTCTCCTTCTTTAGAGGTCTTTAAACAGAGGCTGGATGGCCATCTGTCGGGGGTGCTTTGATTTTGAGTTCCTGCATGGCAGGGGGTTGGACTGGATGGCCCTTGTGGTTTCTTCCATCTCTATGATTCTATGACTCTATGATACAGAGAGTGCCTTGTGTATTGAAAGGTAGCTGCGCACCACACAAATTCTAATGACTGGTTTAGGTGAACTGATGTGAACTTGCTCAGGTCTTTGTTTTCAGGTCTAAGGGGTTCCATTTCGCAAGTGTAACTAAGATCTATGAAGCGGGGAAATCATCTCCATGATCTTCATGATCAGGAAGGGGGGGAACCACCTTCAGGATGACAGTATCTCCCCTGCCAGCTAAGTAGCTTCTGTTTCTCTGATGTTTCTTTTTTTTCTTGAGCTTGCTTAGCTTAGGGCTGTGTTGTCGAACACACAGCGCGCGTGCCGCATATGGCACGCAAAGCCATCTGCCGGCATGCAGCAACCACAGCAAGGAGAGGCAGGGAGACGCGCTCAGCAGGCCCGGCTATTTGCTGCGGCCCACTTCTCCCTCGGAAAACTGAGCCACAACAAGGAGGGGTAGATGCCCCTCCCCTCCATGAGGCATAGTCCGTGGGGGATGCTATTACTTTCTCCCCTTCCTCCTCCCAGAGTTGGTGTTGTGTACCTTCAAGTAGTTTCTGGCAACCCTAAGGTGACCCTATCCCATGGGGGTCTTGGTAAGTTTCGTCAGAGGAGGTTTGCCATTGCCATCCTCTGAGGCTGAGAGATTGTGACTTCAGTGTGTGTGTCTGCGTGTGTGTGTACTGTGCCTTCAAGTAATTTCTGGCGACCATATCATGGGATTTCCTTGGCAAGCTTGGGGCCAGAACAGACTGCCAAAATAATCCATCTTGAGACCGCTTTAACTGAGAATCCTGGAAATTGTAGTTTATTGTGGCCCCAGAGCTCTCTGACAGAGAAGGCTCAATGGCTCACAAAACTACAAGTCACAGAATTCCATGGCATTGAGCCAGGGCAGTTAAAGAGGTCTCAAACTGGATTATTTCATCAGTGTGTTTTGGACCTTTGACTTATATCCTGTTAATAGGTTAACACCAGCTGGGGGAGACAGAGTGACCAGATGTCCCAACCACAAAGGAGGACAAGGCACCACAAAATGTAGGACATTAGGGGGAAATGTAGGAGGTTCCAAAATGACTTTCGGCCTATTGTTGTTGTTGTTGTTGTTATTGCCAAAGGGCAGGAACTATATCCGCTATGAAATTAAAGAATAAAAAAAGGTTGTTCTGAGGGATCATGGGAGCTATAGGAAAAAAACAAAGAGAGTATTCCGTGTAATGGCTGCCTTACGTTTGAGGTAATGTACGGAACTTTTGTTTTTTCCTTCAGGGGTGTCGATTGACTCCCTCCCTGCCATCCCTGAATCGGTGCAGTGTCTTTGGCGGCATCCACACTGGAGAAATGATCCGGTTTGACACCACTTTAACTTCCCTGGCTCAGTGCTATGGCAATCTGGTAATCAAAGTTTGTGGTGGCCCCAGAGTGGAGCTTCAATTCCCAGAATGCCATAGCATTTAGCCAGAGGAGTTAAAGCGGTGTCAGACCAGATTATCTCTGCAGCCTTGGTCAGTGGGGGTTTGCCATTGACCTCCTGTGGCTGAGAGAGTGTGACTTGGTGTTTTTGGTGTCCCTATCATGGGGTTTTCTTGGCATGCTTGGTCAGGGGGGGGGTTGCCGTTGCCTTCCCCTGAGGATGAGAGAGTGTGACTTGCTCAAGGTCACCCACTGGGTTTCATATAGCCAAGAGGGAATTGAACCCTAGTCTTCAGAGTCATAATCCAACACTCAAACCACTGTGCCACCAAATAGCTTGTTCTCCTTTGTGGTTAGGTTACCAGGCATCCTCCTTTTCCAGGACACATCCTACATTTCAACCTTCTGCCCAGGAGGAATTTCAGAATGTTCTCCATTTTGAGCATGACTAAGACGCATGAATGTATATTTATATTAAAGCTTAAGTTTTATACTAAGTGTTTTTTTGGTCCTTCAACCTCCATTTTGTGGTGCCTTGTCCTCCTTTGTGGTTAGGCAACCAGATGTCCTCCTTTTGAAGGAATTTCAGTATGTCCTCCATTTTGAGCTTGGCTAATGAATTTATATTTATATTTATATTATGTGTTTTTAACTTAAGTTTTATATTAACTGGTGTTTTTTCCTAGTCCTACAGTGTTCTTAATCTCCCATATTTTGTGGTACCTTGTCCTCCTTTGTGGTTAGGCAATCAGACATCCTCCTTTTCCAGGACACATCCTACATTTTGACCTTTTGTCCAGGAGCATGACGACAAAGCATGAATTTCTATGTATATTAAGGGTTTTTAGTTTAAGTTTCATATTAAGTGGGGGGGGAGTTGCCCCACATTATTCTTGAATGCCCTCCATTTTGTGATGCCTTGTCCTTCTCTGTGGTTAGGACAATATCTGGTCACCCTGCCTTAAATGCCATTGCAAGAAACAGCATGGATAACATGGGAATGTCTACATTTGTGTGTTGATTTTAAAGTCCTGCTGGACAAGGTGACCAGTTGTCCTAACCACAAAGGAGGACAAGGTACCAAAAAACATTGGACATTCAAGAAATAATGTAGGACATGACCACAGAAAAGCTAGAAACACTTAATATAAATGTAAATTTATGCTTCTTAGTGATGCTCCAAATCAGGGGTAGGCAACCTTTTTGCGCTTGGAGCCGGTCCCGCTGCTGGGCCGAGGGGGGGGGAATGGCGGTGCGCACACCACCCCCCGCGCACGTTGCCGCCGCCACCACTGTGCAGCCGCCTCCGCGCGTGCCGCCAACACCATTTTGGAAATCAAAATGGCGGTCATGACGCGTTTGCGCATGCACAGTACTCCTGCACATGCGCAAACGAGTCGTGGCCGCCATTTTGATTTCCAAAATGGTGGTTGTGGCCGCGTGGCAGCAAAAATGTGTGGCAGCGGCGGCAGCAACCTTCCGCCTGGGCCGGTAAGTCCAGGGACCTGGGCCTTAACCGGCCCCCGGGCCGTAGGTTGCCGGTCCCTGCTCCAAATGGAGGACATTCTGAAATTCCTTCTGGGCAGAAGGTTGAAATGTAAGTCCTGGGAAAGGAGGACGCCTGGTTGCCTAACCACAAAGGAGGACAGGCCCTACAAAATGTCAGACATGCGGAAAAAAATGTAGGTCATAAGCAAAGACGGACAAGGCACCACAAAATATTGGACAGTCAAGAAAAATGTTGGACTAAAAAACACTTAATATAAAATTTAAGCGACCAGCACTTGATATGAATATAAATTCATGCTTCTTAGTCATGCTCAAAAGGGAGGACATTTTGAGATTCCTCCCGGACTGAAGCTTGAAATGTAGGATGCACAAATGTAGATTTGTTCAGAGGGGGTTGCCATTGCCTTCTGAGGTTGAGAGAGTATGATTTGCCCAAGGTTACCTGGTAAATTTCTGTTGCTTCATGGCGAATTGACTAGTCCAACACTCAAACCACTACACTGCATTGGTGGCCCAAACACAACAAACCTGTTGCAGGATTTCCTTAGCAAGGGGTTGCCATTGACATCCCCTGAGGCTGAGAGAGTGTGACTTGCCCAAAGTCACCCAGTAGGTTTCTTGCCTGAGCAGGGATTTGAACCCTGGTCTCCTGAGCCATAGTCCATCATTCAAATCACTACACCACACTGACTCTTGGTAAGCAAAGTACAGTAACATCCAAAATCCACAAAATGGTGATACTCAGCCACTGGTGTTGGGTCTGCATCCTCACTGCAGAAATAATCCAGTTTGGCACCGCTTTAACTGCCAGGGCTGAATGCTGTGGGATCCTGGGATTTATAGGTTGGTGAGATATTTAGCCAGAGAGCTCTGGTGCCACAATAAACTACAGTTCCTAGGATTCCCTAGCACTGAGCCAGGGCAGTTAAAGCGGTCTCCAATCCAATCCAGACTGGATTATTTCTGCAGTGTGGATGCAGACCTAACACCAGTGGCTGAGTATCACCATTTTGTGGATTTTGGATGTTACTGTACTTTGCTATATGACCAAGAGCCAGTGTGGTGTAATGGTTTGAATGATGTGTTTTGAACCTCTGGCTTCAGCCGCAGTCCTGCCTTTGGCACCCGGTGTAGGAATGCCATTGTGTTTGGGCACTCGGTCTCTAAAAGGTTCGCCATCACTGGCTTAGGTCCTTCCTCTCTGAATGATGAAATTTTTCTTCTCCTTGTCTTTCTTTATAGAAGACCTCCTGATTCATCAGAGAATCCACACAAGAGAGAAAACATACAAGTGCCAGCCATGTGGGAAATGTTTTGTTCACATGTCAAAGCTTGTGGCACACCAGAGAATCCACACAGGAGAGAAACCGTTCAAATGCCAGCAGTGTGAAAAATGTTTTGCTCACAAGTCCCACCTAGAGAGTCACCTGAGGGTCCACACCGGAGAGAAGCCATATAGATGCCAGCAGTGTGGAAAATGTTTTGCTCACAGGTCACACCTTCTGATTCATGAGAGAAGACATACAGGAGAGAAACCGTACAAATGCCAGCAGTGTGGGAAATGTTTTGCTCAGAAGTCACACCTCAAGAGTCATTTGAGAGTCCACACAGGAGAGAAACCATACAAATGCCAGAACTGTGGGAAATGTTTTGCTCAAAAGTCAGTCCTTTCAAGACATCAGAGAGTCCACACAGGAGAGAAACCGTTCAAATGCCAGCAGTGTGGGAAATGTTTTGCTGAGAGGTCATCCCTTCTCACCCATCAGAGAGTCCACACAGGAGAGAAACCATACAAATGCCAGCAGTGTGGGAAATGTTTTGCTTACAAGTCAGTCCTTGGGGATCATCAAAGAGTCCACACAGGAGAGAAGCTACACAAAAGCCAGCAGCGTGGAAAAGTTCGGGATTCAACCCTTTTGAGACACCAGAATGTCCACACTGGAGAGAAAATCAAAGTGTGAAATACATTTTGTTTGGAGAGACAGTGTATCTGGATTCTGTCTTGTAAAACTAATTAGAACCACCTTTGATGCACTCTGTGCTTCAGAGGATGTGATTTTAATGTATCTTACACACATATTGGGCAAACAGGACAGTCTCTGCACCAGAGGATAAATGGACATAAATCAGACATCAGGAATGAAAATATACAAAAAACCTGTTTCCGAACACTTCATTCTTTCTGGGCATTCTATCTTGGACCTCAGAACAGTGGTCCCTGAACAAAAGAATAACTACAAAGGACAATTGGAAAGAGAGATAGCAGAATTGGAATGTATCTACAATTTTCGTTCCATTGGCAGTGGCTTGAACAGAGACAGTGGCACAGGCACACATTGTAACACTAGCTAATCCCATGTCCTCATCTAGCCTCCCATGGCCAGTTCATCACATCTCCTTTCTGGTTCCCACACTATATTCCAGTATGTAGAGAGATCTTGTAGCACCTTTGAGACTAACTGAAAGAAAGAAGTTGGCAGCATGAGCTTTCCTAGACTTCAGTCTACTTCCTCTGAAGCTTTTGGTGGAGTGGAAGCCAGGGACAGACATATAGATGCCCTTGGCGTGCGAGAATGTCAATTCAAATTCAAAATCCTTTGTGTATTGAAAGGAAATAGCAAGTCCAGTTTTAATGATGGTCATTGGTGGAAAAAGAATCATAGAATCCTAGAGTTGGAAGAGACCACAAGGGCCTTCCAGTCCAACTCCCTGCCGTTCAGGAACTCCCAATTAAAGCATCCCGGACAGATGGCCATCCAGTCTCTGCTTAAAGACCTCCAAGGAAGGAGACTCCAACGCTCTCCGAGGGAGTGTGTTCCACAGTTGAACAGCCCTTACTGTCAGGAAGTTCCTCCTAATGTTGAGGTGGAATCTCTTTTCCTGGAGCTTACATCCATTGTTCTGGGTCCTAGCCTCTGGAGCAGCAGAAAACAAGCTTGTTCCCTCCTCGATATGACATCCCTTCAAATATTTAAACACGGCTATCATATCACCTCTCAGCCTTCTCTTCTCCAGGCTAAACATCCCCAGCTCCCTAAGTCGTTCCTCATAGGGCTTGCTTTCCAGACCCTTCACCATTTTAGTTGCCCTCCTTTGGACACGCTCCAGTTTCTCCACATCCTTTTTGAATTGTGGTGCCCAGAACTGGACACAGTATTCCAGGTGAGGCCTGACCAAAGCAGAATAGAGTAGCATTATTACTTCTCTTGATCTAGACCAGGGGTTAGCAACCTACGGCCCGTGGGCCACACCCGACCCGCGGACCCCCGCCGTCCAACCCCCGCTGCTGCCGCCGATCGCCGCCGCCGCCATTTTGCCTTCCAAAATGGCCGCTGTGACTCGTTTGCGAGTCGTGGCCATCATTTTGTCAGGCAAAATGGCAGCTGCGGCACGTGCGGCCAAAATGGCGCCCTGGAGGAGGCCTATCGCTGCCTAGGGAAGCCTCCCGGGGGCACCGCGGTGGCGCTGGGCCTCATGGAGGCCTGTCGCCGCCGAGGGAAGCTCCCCAGGGGCACCCGCGGCACGTGCGGCCAAAATGGCATGCCGGAGGAGGCCTATTGCCACCGAGGAAAGCCTCCCAGGGGGCACCCGCGGTGGCGCTGGGCCTCATGGAGGCCTGTCGCCACCGAGGGAAGCCCCCCAGGGGCACCCGCGGCAGCGCTGGGCCTCTCGGAGGAAGCCTTCCTGGGGGCCCCCGCTGCCGTGTGCATGCGCACGGGGGGGGACAACAGCTGCCATTTTGTTTTTCAAAACGGCAGTGCCTGTGTGTGGGGGGGGGTGCGCGTGCATGCGCGCTGGCCCCGAGCACCATCTCCCCCCCCCCCCGGCCCGTCAGCAAAAAAGGTTGCCGACTCCTGATCTAGACACTATACTTCTATTGATGCAGCCTAAAATTGCATTGGCCTTTTTAGCTGCTGCATCGTACTGTTGACTCATGTTCAACTTGTGGTCTACCTGGGCTCCTAGGTCCGTTTCACACATAGTCCCATTCAGCCAGGTGTCCCCCATCGCATATCTGTGCTTTTCATTTTTCCCCGCTAAGTGCAGTACCTTACATTTCTCCCTGTTGAATTTCATTTTGTTTGCTTTGGCCCACCTTTCTAGTCTGTTCAAGTCATTTTGAATTTTGATCCTGTCTTCTGGGTTATTAGCTACTCCTCCTAATTTGGTGTCGTCTGCAAATTTGATAACTATGCCCCCAATACTATCATCCAAGTCATTAATAAAGATATTGAATAGCCCTGGGCCCAGGACAGAGCCCTGTGGCACCCCACTGGTCACTTCTCTCCAGGTTGAAAAGGAGCCATTGTTGAGCACCCTTTGGATTCAGCCAGTCAACCAATTACTAATCCATGTAGCAGTTACTTTGTCTAGCCCACATTTTACCAATTTGCTTGCAAGAATGTCGTGGGGTACCTTGTCGAAGGCCTTACTGAAATCAAGATATACTATATCCACAGCATTCCCTTCATCTACCAAGCTGGTAATTTTAGACATCGCCATTGGGTATGGGAATGAGGTAGCAAGACCAGGTTGGCCTCAGGAACTAGCCTGTACATGAGAATAGATGAGTGTAGGATGCCCCCATGAGACAGTACAGTTGCCCCTCCTTTTTCATGGGGGATATGTTTCAAAACACACACACACCATGATAAAAGGGAAAATGCAAATAATCAAGCCCTATTGGCTTGAATTGAGGTGTGTGCCACAGGGGTGAGCAAGCATATGCCATGGGCATGCACCCCATTTTATGTCCCTCTGTTCATCCCTCGCGGATAAGCAAGGGTCACGGACTTCAAGTCCGCAAAAACAGAGGGACAACTGTATTCATTCATATTCCATCCATTTATATTCCAGTACTTATTTCATATAGTTATGTATCCACCTTGGCTTTAGACAACGTCTTGACCCTTGCCAAGGGCCATTGCTATAACTGAACTTCTCACCTCATCTCCACACCTACAAAGTTTTGTATTCCTGTTGACACTCTCACACAAAGCCTACTTAAATAGATCTGTCCCTGGACTTTCTACTCCACCCCATGCACCTGAGGAGGTAGACTAAGGCTCGGAAAGCTCATGCTACCAGCTTCTCTCTTTCAGATAGTCTCAAAGGTGCTACAAGATCCTTTTGTTTACACATATATGTTAAGTTTATGTTAATAAACCTTTGCATTGTCTGGAACATTTTGTTTTCTTGGCAGCCCATCCAACTCTATGAAACATGGCATCAGTTATGGAGAATCAGTACTTTTATAAGTGAGATGTTCCCCAATTTCAGATGGTTGTGACCATGACGTTAGACTGTATGTCCATATAACTGTGGGAAGGGGCAGTGTGTATGGGGCTGGCTCCATATTGACACATGATGTCCACTGATTCCCAAGTTAAATGCTGGCATCATCCTGTCCTTCGGACCTAAGAGATAAAAAGGATCATGTCCGTCCCGTCCCCCGGCTTTTCTGTATACGATGTGCTTTTCCTATCCTTTGCACTTGTGGTCAGTGCCCTAGTTTAGGCTCACCTTTGATCCTGTCTTGGGTCTCCAGGTAATCATTTGGTTATATTGACTTTGTTATAATTCTGGAGGAAGTGACTTTTTTCTGTACAGCCCAGGAGCCTTTGCCCATTTGCAGAATAACGTAGCCTGTGTTTGCCTCAGAAAATTTTTCTTTTAACTTTCAGACTTCATCGGAGCACATATACTAAAAATCATATTGCTTGTCTGGTGTCACTGTATGTGTGCATCACCACTGCATAGTTTTCCCATGGATAGATAGATAGATATGCCCTTGATCTTGTGCAGATATGGACGATTCCCTAGCCTGTCTGATATGGCGGGGGGTATGCATATCGTAACATAGGTCTTCACCTCAGAAAGGCCTTAATTTAATCTCTTGATCCTGTACAGATATGCAGAACTGCCTGTCTGGTGCAGAGGGCAAGGGGTGTGTATTGCCCAGCAAGAACAAAATTTTGGGGGGGGAGGGATTTGGTTGGTAGGTGAGATTGGAGTTAGTCAGCTGTCACAATAGAGGAGGATGTTTTCAGCTGTGCTGGGTCTCTCAAATTGTGGCCACCGTCTTAGCCCTCTGCTGTGTTCAGTACTTTGTCCTCTATGTTTCCTTAAATATTTCTGGACTGAAGTGTAACAGCAGCAGCCTGAATGGAGGAACCGAGTGAAAGCCGAAAACGGAACACAATGGGTATGATTGGTCATTTCTGAGAGAGACTGTGGGCAGCACTACAATGCGTTGGGCACACTTGAGAACAATATTCTGTAACTCAGATGTATATCAGACAGGATGCTTTTATTGACCCCTTTATTCATAGAAACAATCTGGAACAATATAATGGTCCAGAACATCCACTTCGGATCAGCCACCAAATTGAGTAGCCACACAAGGCTCTGCGGGAGTCAGGGAACAAGCCACCAAAACCTCACAGGGCCCACCTTCTGCTTCCAAATGATCTTGTGGGATTTTTGTGGCTGCTTCATCACTCCCATGTAATAGCACAGGACTGGTGGATTTGGTGAGAACCACTGTATGGAAAGGGATGCAGTGGCTCAAGCGGTTAAGATACTGACTCTGGATTGCAAGATTGGCAGGTTAGCAGTTCGAGGCCTGGGCTGAGCTCCCGTCACTAGTCCCAGCTTCTGCCATCCTTGCAGTTCGAAAGCATGCAAATGCAAGTAGATAAATAGGTACCAGTTTGGTGGGAAAGTAACAGTGTTCTGTGCAATCATGCTGGCCCCATGATCACAGAGTAGTCTCTGACAATGCTGGCTCTTTGGCTTAGTAATGGAGATGAGCACCGCTGCCTGCGGTCGGACATGACTTGACAACCTTGTCATCGGGAAATACCTTTACCTTTTACTGTATGGGAAGTGGGTTTTCCAGAGTTTTTTTCTGGAAAACACAAGAGGTAGCAGGAAGTATTTCCTATGCAATTTGGCTGGGTTTTGCCTCCCTCCAGTCTTGTGTGCCTGGAGAGTGTGGCCCATACTTTGCAGACAGTAGTAACCTTGAGGTTACCAGTCTATTGCAGAAGCCCAACCTTGAGATTACCATTGCATGCACTAGTATCTTTGCAGACAGCAATGTCCTCCTCCATTACTCTCCCCATCCAGGCTCCATGTTTCTCTACACCTCCACCTATCCTTCTCCTTCCCAAGTGAGCTCAGAGGGCCTGCTTTCTCCCTCCCAGAAATACGGGGGTGGGGGGGTGGCTTTTGCTTCTGTTTGGTCTGCCTTCCTAAAAAGCTGAACTCAGCCCTTTTAACCTTTGGCGGACCCTTTTAATCCTTGCCAGTTTGTGTACGTGAGTTTTGTGCGTAAATAAAACTATTTTGGACCTTGACAGGCTTTTCTTCTTACATCAAGTCATAACAACAGTAATGAAACGCATTTCAATTCCAGGATGTAACACAGTGAAATAAAATGAAAGGAGTGGGTAGGTTAAACACTTTTTTCAAGCCCCTCCCCCCCAATGAATGGTCATTTTCCAGACATCCAGGGGTAGCCGTGTTAGTCATATAGCAAATCCAATAACATCAACGATCCACCAAACACTGGTATCTTTATTGGCCAACCAAAATGCACAATTACATATTGCAAGCTTTCGAAGCTCCACTGGCTTCTTCATCAGGCAAGGTGTTAAAAACCATACAGGAGGGGGGGTGGAATTGAAGATGTTAGTCATAGGCCTGCATTTTGCTGTTTCAGTTTCCAGTTCAGATAGTATTGAAGGATATTACTTGCAGACTGGCACTTCCTCCTCCTGGCTATGCAGTTACTGGGAAATTCTCAAAATCCAGGAAATTTTAACATCCATTTGCAACACATACAAAAAATACTTTCTTTGCAACCCAATATGTCTCCATCTTTGCGAGGCCACAAGGAGTTCTGGATTTCAAGATACGGCGTTACAGCCGTAACAGGTGAATCCTAAAGAGAGAGCTAGTGGACTGAGACCTTCCTATTTGAGTTTTTTTTAAAATAATTTTTATTAACATTATAAACATTATAAACAATGAACATTACAGGTTGTATGTAACTAAGGACAACATAGATTCGTATTAAAGGAACAAACAAACCATATACTGTATATTCAGTGTTGCTTATTTATTTCATATCCTGTTGTGTGTGGGTATATATATATATATATATATATATATATATATAATATTTGTATATATATATTTTCCTTCAGACGTTTTTATATACTGCTTCTATATATCGCATCTATATGTTATTATTCTTATTTACAAGTCTTTGCCAATTCTTATATTGAATTGTTCTACTGTTGAGTCCAACTTCTTCTTTTTTTGATGTTCCTAAGTCATAAATCTAAAGATGCATCATTAAATATGTACGAATTGTTTTCCCCATATTTTGTCACAATAAGTATATAGACACTTCTATTTTTCATTTCTATCATTTGAAGATATCCCCTCAATTACATCAGATAGAATAGCCATATTTGATATGTTAATCATTTTCTGGAGCCAGTTATTTAGAGTATAGGTTTCTACTTCCAACAAAGGTAAAAGATAACTTGTGTTGAATTTATTGTTTATTATTTTAATTGTCTAATTGTTTTAATCCTTTTCATGTTTAATTTTGTTTTAAGGGGTTGGGAGGTTGGGACTTGGGGATTGGGGTTGTTTTTACATTGTTCTCGTTTTAATTACTGTAACCCGCCTCGATTGTTGGGCAGAGAGGCGGGCTATAAATAAAAATTATTATTATTATTATTATTATTATTATTATTATTAAAAAAATTCTCCCCTGCCGCCCCTTAAATTTTGACTGGATTGGCATGTTTTACTTCAACACCACCTAAGATTTTCCTGATGCAAAAGCATGGAAGCTTCTTGAGAAATTCCGTGTCCTTTGCCTAACAAAGGGGCCTATGGCCTGAAAAGGATGGAGACATTGGCTTGCAAAGCAAGTATTTTTTTGCGTGTTGCAAATGGTTAAATTTCTTGGACTTTGAAAATCTCCTAGCAGCCACAAGGCCAGAAGGAGGACGTGCGAGTAATACCACTCCATACCATCTGAACTGAGAACAGAAACAGCAAAATGCAGGCCTATGACTAACATCTTCAGATTTTTTTTTTCTTTCTCCTGTTTGGTTTATAACATCTTGCCTAATGAAGAAGCCCATGGAGTTTCGAAAGCTTGCAACATGTATATTGTGCATTTTGGTTGGCCAATAAAGGTATCACTGTTTGGTGAGGTTTTGATCTTATTGTATTTTCCAAACAGATTTCCTTTGCATCCTTCAGTCTGCCTCTCTGCTTCATATCCAACTGATGGAAAAGCTTTATGGAACTTCCAGGCTTGCTCCCTTCATTGTAGATGTAGAATAGAAAAATGCCCAAAACACATGATGCAAGCTTTGGAAGCTCCACCGGCTTCTTCTTCATCAGGTAATGGTGTTTAAAATTTTTAATAATGCACCAAATAAATGATGCAAACTTTCAAGGCTCCACTGGCTTCTTCTTTGTCAGGTAATGGTGGTTAAAAATCATACATGATTTTAATAATGCACCAAATAAATGACACAAGCTTTCAAGGCTCCACAGGCTTCTTCTTCGTCAGGTAATGGTGCTTAAAATCATACAGGATTTTAATAATGCAGCAAATAAATGATGCAAGCTTTCAAAGCTCCACCGGCTTCTTCTTCATCAGGCAAAGGAGTTAAAAATCGTAGGGGGGGGGGGATAAAATAAAATGAGGATAATAGTCAGAGACCTGCGTTTTCTCAGGGTGCTGTTGGTTGCTGTTCTTTGGAGGGGAGATCTATGCCAACCTGGGACTGACAATGGTGTCTGGTGGCTATCCATGGCAATGGAGGCATTTGGGGGGCTCACTTACTGCGGACCAAACTCTCTGCAGCACCAAAGTTTCTGATGTCTAACCTCTTTTGGGGAGAAAACATAAACTCTTTAAAAGAATGACACACACCCCTAGAATAAAAGTCATCTTCCCTTCCTGGATCTGAGGAGGGATGGAGTTCGAGAGGAGGCTCTTGAAGTGCAGATATATAGAATGGGGGACCCCCAAGAACACTTGGGCATTGCCCACCACTTTGCCCAAGTGGAGGTGCCACTAGTGGGGTACGGGGGGTGTAAGTGGCACAGGGGACACCCCAAGGGTGGGGGTGTTTGTGTATGTGCTGGGTTTATTTGTGACATCACTGCTACCTAAAAGTTTGGGCAGAAAAGGGCTGCGGCAGCATTCCTCTGCCTCCTATTGAAAGGCTGAAAAAGAGATGAGGGAGTGGGGGGAGGCTCAGGGGCAGGAGAAATTAGGCAAGAATGTAGGCATAAAAATAAAAAAAAATAAAATATTTAGGTATAGTAATTACAAAGAGAACATTAGATTTATTTGATGACGATTACAAAAAAACATGGAGTGAAATGAAAAGAAACATGACCTTATGGAATGAAAAACAACTGTCACTGTCAGGAAGAATATCAACTATTAAGATGTTAGTCCTAGCAAAAATGCTTTTTTTAAAAAAATTTCAAATGATACCAATAATAGTTAAAGATAAATTCTTCAAAATTTGGAATAAAGACATAAAGAGTTTCATTTGGCAAAATAAAAGACCAAGAATCAGACTCAAAATATTGCCAGATTCAATAGAGAGAGGAGGAATGGGGGTACCCAATTTAAAACTCTACTTTGAAGCAAGTTGTCTTACTTGGCGTAGGGAGTGGATCACTTTAGAGAATGATGAGCTATTAGAACTTGAAGGTGGTGGCCTCTGTTTTGGATGGCATGTCTATTTGGGATATGGGAAAATAAAAGCGAATAAGGCATTTAATAAACATTGTATTAGATGTGCCCTATTTAGAGTATGGAATGAACAAAGTGGAAGAATTATGCCCAAATTTGCAGCATGGTTCTCTCCCCAAGAAGCAACACAACGGAAAGAAATGAGGCAAGGATCGAATTGGATAACATATGACAAATTACTAAAAAAAGGATGAAACAGGCAAATGCAAAATGAAAACACAAGAAGAGTTAAATGAAGAAGGATTTTTATTAGACTGGTTTCAATATAGGCAAATCACAGAATGCTACAAGAGGGATCTGAGAGAACAGGGAATTGAATTGAAACTGAACGAATTTGATAAAGTTTGGCTAGGAGACAATAAAAAATGGATTGGGTGTTTCTACAAATTACTATTAAAATGGGAATTAGAAGAGGTAATAAAAGAAAATATGATTAAGTGGGCAAAAAACTTCGGCTTTCCAATCAAGTTAGAAATGTGGGAACAAGTATGGACTAAAAGATTAAAATATACAAGTTCACAAAATCTTAAAGAAAATTGCTATAAAATTTTTTTTCGTTGGTATTTAACCCCCAAAATGATTTCAAAAATGTATAAAATGAAGAACAATTTATGTTGGAAATGTGACAAAGACCTTATATCTGTGACAATGACCTTATATCATTGCTTATGGGCATGTAAATTAGTTAAAAGCTACTGGATAAAAGTTAATGAGATTATTAATTATATGTTACATAAAAACATACAGATTTATTTATTAAATATGTGGGATAAGAATCTAGATAAGGAATTTGGTAAAATCCTTTTTTATCTAATTACTACTGCAAGACTAACTTTAGTACAAAGGTGGAAAGCTAAAAGGATCCCAAGTCTGAAAGATTGGGTGATGAAGCTTTATGATTCAATTGAAATGGACACACTTACAAAAATTTTAAGAGCTAATACGATTGATAGTGGAAATAATGAATGGACACCAGTATTGAAATATCTTGAGGAACAGTGGGGTAATCTAGGTAGAATTAATTATTAAAGATTTAGATCAGGGGTAGGCAACCTTTTTGAGCCGCGGGCCGGGTTGCTGTCTCTCAGACAATTAGTGGGCCGAAGCACCCAAAATAAATAAATGAATAAATAAAAATATATATTTTTTAAAAATTAAAAATTAAAAAATATATGCATGCACACTCTCTCAGCCCCAGAAAAGCTATGGCAAACCCCCTGTGGATATTTTGCCAAGAAAACCTCAAGAACAAGTAATAACAACAATAATCAATATCATCATGGTGGGTGGCGGTGGCGGCCTTAGGTTGCCTACCCCTGATTTAGATAAAGAAAGCAAGATGATAAAAGTTAGGAAAGAATTGGAAGAGATTACTGAAGAAGCTAGAATAGCAAAACTAAAAACTAAGGAAGAATATAATCAAAGGGAAAGAGGGAAAGGAAGTTAAGGAGTTTCGATATAATAGGAAAAAGGAAGAACATGGTGATATGTCAGGAATTTACGGCACAAAGACTTTTATTTAAAAAGAAATAGGACTCAACAGAGAATGAATTAAAGAAGTAAACAAAATGTAGATAATGCGTGAGTAAACTTTAAGGGAATGGTATAAGGATGCTAAAGTTAGAAATAAGACAGAATATAACAGATATAATAAAGTGTAAGAAGTAGGAAGATAAACACAAATGGATCCAAAGATAAATATAAAACAACTTATCAAAGGATTTAGTAAGAGATGAAGATAGAGTGAAGAGGGTCAATTTATAATACTAGATAATCTAGCTTTGACAAGAAGGAAGGAGAGGAATTAATGTAAAAAGTATGTGTGAAAAGTCTGGAAGAGTTTAAAGTAGGAAAGATAGAAGGGAAGGGAAGCTGAAGGTGAGAGAATGTAGTAAGGAAAAGGGAAAGTAGTAAGGTAAAAGTAGGAGGCTGAAGAACAATAATGAGGATATATTAACTTAGGACGTTATCACATGGGGAGTTGCGGGGAGAAAGTGGAAATAAACCGGATGAGCGGAAGACTTTAATTTACGGGATTTGTCCCGTTCCGCCTCGTCTGATAACTAAATTTGAATTTAAAAGGGGGTTAATTCGAACAAAAACCTGATCTTTTCAAATCCTCAAAAATCCCGAAAATGAAAAGATCAGGTTTGTGTTCGAATTAACCCCCTTTAAAATTTGAATTTAGTTATCAGATGAGGCAGAACGGGACAAATCCCGTAAATTAAAGACTTCCGCTCGTGCCCGTTTATTTCCACTTTCTCCCCGCGACTCCCCATGTGATAACGTCCGTAGAAAGAAAGGAAACAAAGTGAGGGAAGAAAGAATGAGATGGATAGTAAGGAGGGAAGGAGGTGAATGGGAAAGATGGAAGACAAAGAAGGGGTATGAATAAGTGGGTTCAGGTAGGAAAGAATGAGAACTGAAAGATACAGACGGATTTGAAAGACTTAGAAGGAACCACAATAATTTGAGTACTGTAATGAGGGAACAATAATGGAGGGAGAAAATATAAGATTTTGTTACCTTGTTGTGTCTGGATTTTGACGGAATATAAAAAAGATGGTTTAATATAGAAAGACTAGATAGTTATAATGATCAATTGTGCACTGAGAAATACGATTTATGTATTGAATGAATGTACTTTCTGAATTTTAATCAATAAAGTTTTGGTTTTTTTAAACTAAAATTTTAATTTTAATCTCATCCCTGGCCTAAATTTGAAAGAAACACTGCAGAAATCACACTTGCCTTTGGCATGGCTGACTTCTCCAATGTGTTTGGGGAAAGCACCCCATTTCCCTCAACTCTTGGCCTTTGTGTTGCAGTGTAAAAAAAGAAAGAAAAGAAACCCCAGAACGTAATAATTCAACTATTTATTTTTTTGCCACCCTTTTTAATAATGTAATTATTTATTTATTTGCCACCCCTTCAGAGCAGCATACAATAAAACCAGCCTAACAAATTTAAAACAGCATACACGATAAGCATGATTTTAAAATGCAGCATCAAAATTTCAGTTTTCTCTATTTAAGCTTTGCTTGGCAAGCTGTATGAAATGCAAAGTTAAGATTTTGCACATTCGTTAATAGATGAAAAAAGAGTGCAGAGAGATTTTAGGGCCTCTTTGCAGACCAAACTGGATGAATCCTCCTTGTTTATGCTGAATCAGAAGAAGGTTGTTGCATTGTGTGACTTCAAGTTATTTCGAATGTACACCAAATTCCCATTACACCGAATGCCCAATGCCCCGAGTGCGAAGCAGACAGTCTTCCCCACAGATTCCTGGGAGCCCAACATGTCTTTCCCTTCAGTTTTCCTCCAGCCAAAAAGGAAGAAAGCATGAACCCTTCCCGAGCCATGATCCTGGCAATGCAGGGAACACTTGTGTGCATGATATGTGTGCCTTCAAGTTGCCTGTTGTTGACTAATGGGGACCCCACAGATCTCCCTTCTTGGGCCAGGAAGACCCTGAGGTGGTTTTGCCACTTCGTTCTGAAATATTGTTCCCCATTTCGATTTGATTGTGTATTCCTGCATGGCAGAATGGGGTTGGACTGGATAGCCCCTGGGGTCCCTAGGACTCTATTATTCTAACCAGGGCCAACCCTGCTTAGCTTCCAAGATTAGAGTATTTAAGCTCTAAGTTCTTCAGTGTGTATGAGTGTGTGCTTTCAAGTTGCCTGTTGATTTATATATAGGATCCTGGAGTTGGAAGGGACCCCCAAGGGCCATCCAGTCCAACCCCTCTTCTGCCATGCAGGAATACACAGGATGCTAGAGTTGAAAGGGACCTCCAAGGGCCATCCAGTCCAGTCCCCTTCTCTCATGCAGGAATACATAGGATCCTAGAGTTGGAAAGGATCCCAAGGGCCATCCAGTCCAACCCCCTTCTGCCATGCAGGAATACGTAGGATCCTAGAGTTCGAAGGGACCCTCAAGGGTCATCCAGTCCAATCTCCTCTTGCAATGCAGGAATACATGGGATTCTAGAGTTGGAAGGGACCCCCAAGGGCCGCCCAGTCCAGCTCCTTTCTTCTGCCATGCAGGAATACATAGGATACTAGAGTTGGAAGGGACCCCAAGGGCCATCCCCTCTTCTGCCATGCAAGAATGCTTAGGATCCTAGAGTTGGAAGGGATCCCCATGGGCCATCCAGTCCAACCCCTCTTCTGCCATGCAGGAATACACAAAATCCTAGAGTTGGAAAGGACCCCACAAGGGCCATCCAGCCCAATCCTCTTCTTCTGCCATGCAGGAATACATAGGATCTTAGAGTTGGAAGGGACCCTCAAGGATCATCCAGTCCAAGCCCCTCCTGCCATGCAGGAATACATAAGCCACAACCTGTGACCAAATGCAGATGTTTGAGGAACAATAGTGTCACTTGGTGCAGGCTGCACCCCCCCCTTGTTTTGTTCCAGATTTTTGCCAAGAGTCTTTGGTCTCTGCATCTATAAAGCTCTGTTGCAAGGGGTCTGTCTCAGCAGTTTCTCCAGCCCCTCCTTGGGCTTGACTTCTAGTGGTCACAGCCACACTAACAGTGGAGGGTGGCTATTGGGGTCTTCCATTTCCTTTCATATTGTGTCAGTCTGGACGAAGCTAACACATTTTGTTTCCCTGGCCAATATTTCAACTTCAAGTTAAACTTATAAAAATATTTGGCCCATTGCACTGGTTTTGGATTCAATCTCCTGAGGATTTTCAGTGCCTCTGAATTTCAATGATTGATCCAAACTTCAAATGGGTGTGGGGGCCCTCCAGGAATTGCCTCCAATTTTGTAAAGACCATTCAACAGAAAAAGCTTCCCCTCCACCCTCATGGTCTCCCAGATAATTCTGGTCTGGAGAAGTCTTTTTGGACAGGTAAGCACATAGTATTAGTGACCCCCGCCCCACCAAAGCTTTTTGTAAAAGCATGGTCCCCATCGCAACATCACTAGCATCAGTTGCTTGCGTTGTGCTTAAGGATGGGTACCAAACTAAACCACCTTTTTAATCCTTTGAATGCCTCTTGGCTCTTTGGCATTCACAAAATCTTGGCTCCCCCCTCCCATTTTTGGGGCTTTTTTTTTTTTTTTGGATAATAATTCTTAACAATGTACATTGTGTTATATCCATAAAAACACAATGCAGTAGCCCCCGTTTTCCAAAAATGGAAATTCACAAATAATCAAGCATCATTGGCTTGAATGGCCGCATGCTCCCATGCGCGGCCCTGCATGCGTGCCATTTAATTTAATGGAGCTTGCCCCTCTGTGAATAGTCAAGACCACAGATATCAAGTCTGAGAAAACAAGGGCAGCTGTAATGTATTGGTTTTACAGGTTGTTGCAGCAGAGCATATTAGGGACATCTTTGCCCTAAGACAGAGGGAATATAGGAATAATGTTGACCCTATTTATGGCTTCATTGGTGTAAAGCAGCATATATGGATGAAACAGACTCAGCTGGTCCTGGAGGACAAAGAGGTCCCGATAGCCTTAGTGCTGAGAGTAGTGGGGGATTCTGGGGAGGACAGTCCAGAGGTCTCTAGGAGAGGAACTTGCCAGGTCAGACATACAATGCCAGCATTTCAAGCAGTTCTTCTATGAGGGTGGCAAGGGACCCTAAGAGGTTTGAAGCCAACTCCACCATTTGTGCTGATCTCAAATGAGATCCTGGACCTGGTGATCTTGGAGCAGTTTCTGACTATCTTACCCCAGAGATGTGAAACTGGGTCAAGGAATATGGGGCAAAGACCTGTTCCCAGGTGGTGGCCCTGGCCGGGGGGGGGGGGGGGCTTCCTCTTGAGTCAAGCAAAGGCAGCAAAGCAGATAGAGCAGCAAATGAGAGTGTTTCGTCCTGGAGCAAAAATGAGGAAGTTTTGGCTCTTGCGGCTCTGATGACTTCAGGGGAACAAAGACCTCCTGAAGAGATTCTGTTGAAATGGAAGTGAAATCACAGACCACAAAGGCTCTGAGAGAGTCAGCTTCAAAACTAGGTGTGTGCTCCCTGTATGCCAGGTTTTCCTGCTGGCATTGCCACACAACCGTACTTTCCCTGTGATGAGTCCAGTGGCAGTCTGTCCCTGATGTGTTCCCACTCACTCCAACAAGTCACCCTCACTTGCTCTCAGGGTCAAAACACTTTTACCATTGTTAACTTTCCCCCCTTTTCATTGTATTGCTACTCCAAAGCCAACAGAACAAATTACTAGCACAAGTGTTGTGGCCACATTTTTCCTACCAAAAAATGAAAGGGGTGGAGTGCAATAAAACCTTTTGCAAGCCACTGTGAATGTTCATTTCCCAAACAGAGTTTTTCTTTGAGCTCTGCAGATCTTGTTGGAAGGGCTGGGCCAGATTCATATCAGATAAATTAGGAATAACCCTTCAGGTGGAGCTTCAATGGGTTCGAGGGGGAGAGATTGTGGACAGTTTTATTATTCTCCCTTCAACTACAAATCTATATACGAGGGTGTAAGAGACATGCCAAAGTAATTTTTAAAGGTTTGCTAGAGTCGTCTTTCTTGGAGTCACTGTGAGTATGTGAAGTCGTAGGCATTCATGGCCGGCATCCATAGTTTTCTCTGGGTTTTTTGGGCTGTGTGGCCATGTTCTAGAAGAGTTTCTTTCTGACGTTTCGCCAGCATCTGTGGCTGGCATCTTCAGAAAATACTGGAATGGAAAAGAGTGAGTCTATATATAATGTAAGACCCTGGGTAGGGAGGGGTGATTCCCATGTAAACTGTGTATTGTTTTGTATTGAATAGGTTTTGTTCTGTTGTTAATGGCATGGCTTCAGGGTGGGAGGATATGCAAACAAGGATATTGTCTGCTATTGTCTGATGGGAAAGCCGCTGACCCTGGTTGGTTTCCCATTTGCATTTGCTGAGTGCTGATTTTCTTATTTTGTAGGACTGGTAGCCAAACCTTGTTTACTTTAAGGGTTTCTTCTTTCCTGTTGAAGTTGTCCAAATGTTTGTGGATTTCGATGGCTTCCCTGTGCATTCTGATCTGATAGTTGTGAATATGTGTAAATTCCAAGTCAGATGGACAGGAGCAGTCAGAGAACGATGGGTGAATGGGACATTTCAATGAGACTGAAGCCAAATGTGTTAGCATGTGTTGCACACACTTGAAAACAAAATTTTATACTTCAAAATATGTCAAATATACTCCTTTTATTAGCCACTTTATGCCCAGAAACCAACTGGAATGGTCCAAAATGCCAATTTCTGAGTGGGTAACACACACACCACATTTGTCAGCCACAAAAATCTTAAAGGATTTTGGGATTCCATGCAATCTTGTGGAAAATCTGTGGCTTCTTGGCTCACTTCACTGTCATAGTACAGGACTGGTGCTGATAGCTTTCCGAGGCAAAACAGTGTTCTCAGCATGCACACATATAGGAGAATTAAAACATTTTACAATATTACTTGACAATTAATAAATTTTAAAGAGTTTTGCAACAGCAATTTCTCCATTTTAAAATCTAGTTTTAATTCATAACAGCAGAAACACTTTGTTACCCTACCGATAATCCATATCTTCCACATATAAATATTTACAGATCCCTATAATAGTTAAAAACAGGTTATCAAAGGCCTTTGATAACATAATTTGCAATTTCATGATCGCGGTTTTAAAAAATTAGAAGTTGGAGAATCCTTTTTAAAATGGGTTCAGAAAATATATACAAATCAAAAAGCTTATATATTAGTGAATGGGGAAAGGACACAAAAATTTGAAATACAAAAAGGCGTCCGTCAAGGCTGCCCTTTGGCTCCGCTACTGTTCATTCTAACTTGGGAAATTCTTCTTATAAAAATTAGAAATAATAAAGAAATCAAGGGAATAGAGGTTCGTAAACAAATCTATAAATTGAGAGCCTACGCTGACGATTTGGTTCTGACAATTGCAAATCCAGAAGACTGTATGGAGGAGGTTGTGTCCTGTCTGATTGAATATGGTAAGGTATCAGGCTATCGAATTAATAGAAATAAATCAACCATGATGCTTTTGAATATTTCAAAAAAGGATACTGAAAAATTAGAGAAAATCACAGAATTTAAAATAGAGAATAAAATAAAATACATGGGGATTTGGCTAACCAAAAAAAAAAAAAAAATTCAGATTTGTATAAAAATAACTATTGTAAGACTTGGCAAGAAATCAAAGGAAAATTAAGGAAATGGGATTTGCTGAATTTATCATGGCTGGGTAGAATTGCTATAATTAAAATGATGGTTCTCCCCAAATTAATTTATCTTTTCCAAAATACTCCCATAATAGAAAATTATAACACCTTTAAGGTATGGAACACTGACATATTAAATTTTATTTGGAAGAATAAAATGCATAGAGTGAAACTGATAGATATGCAGGACTCAACTGATAGGGGAGGATTAGCCCTCCCAAACATTCAATGGTACTACAAGGCATGTGTTTTGGAATGGTTACAAAATTGGCTTCTATTGGGTAATCAAAGAGTCTTAGATTTGGAAGGTATAGATCTACAATATGTTTTTCACTCTTATGTATTTTATGATAGATATAAAGGAGATGCAAAATTTAATGATCATTATATTCGTAGAGTGTGCTTAAAAATTTGGTTAAAATATAAAAGAAAATGGTGTCAGAATATTCCGGAGTGGGCATCCCCAGCAGAAGTGGTTTTAATGAAAACTATATATAAGGAAGGAAATTGGCTCAAATATAAAGATTTGATTGAAATGGAAGGTTCGAATATAAAGTTTAAGTCTTATGAAAATTTAAAATTGGCAGGCTGGGAAATAAATTGGTTTATGTATAAACAACTATATGATCAATTTAAATCTGATGAAAAATTAGGAAGATTGGGCCCAGCGGAAAAGAATTTTGACAAGTTGTTGAAAGGAGATAAAAAGAAAATGATTTCAAAATTTTATAAATTGATTAGAGAATGGGAGATGGAAGAGAACACGGTGAAAAATTATATGATAAATTGGGTGAAGGACTTTAATCAAAATATTAATCTGAAGGATTGGACTAGAGTCTGGAAAAATATGAAGGACTACGCTTTAAATACCGATGTAAGGGAGAATGCCTATAAAGTAATGTTTAGGTGGTATCTGACGCCATTTAGACTTTCAAAAATTTATAAAGGACAAAGACCAATATGTTGGAAATGTAGGCGAGATAGGGTTTTTTCTACATGCGTGGTGGAAATGTGAGATCTCACAGAAATATTGGAAAGCTATAAATAGCTTAGTTTAGTTTTTGGTTTAAAACTTAATTTGGATCCAAAGATGTATTTGTTAAATATTATAAATGAACTAGGAAAAAAGAGAGGAAAATTACTTTTTCTATTAATTACAGTGGCGAGAACTCTTTTTGCAAAACTCTGGAGGAAAAGGGAAACTCCGACAATGGAGGAATGGAGAAATAAAGTACAAGACTTGTATAATTTGGAAAAATTAACTTGCTCAGTACAAAATAAATCTTGGACATTATTTCATGAGCATTGGAAACCTTGGTATGATTATATTAAGAAAACTGTTATAGATATTGTATAATCCATCGCTCTATTAGATGAATTTATCACTGTAATTGATTGAATACGTATTTATATTGTAGGTAAGGCAATGATTCAATAGATACCCGGTTGCAAATTGTTTTTTTATTGATGTAAGTTGTTATTATTATAAGGGAAAAAATGGAGAGAGTTTTGATTGTAGGATTTTGACTGTGATATTGTATATATTGGACATATAAGGGCAAAGATATATATATATATATATATATATATATATATATATATATATATATATAGTTAAATATATAAACCTATGTAGTGTGGAGGAAGTTTTTTTATTAGATATGTATGTATTTCTGTAATGTTTAGTTCTGTTTGTTTTGTTGTGTCTTGTCAGTGTTGTTATATTGTTTTTGTTCTTTTATGTTTCATAATAAACTTAAAAAAAATAAAAAAAAAAACATTTAAAAACAGAGTAGTGTCTGTCATCAGTAATAGACTGGGTGAAGACAAACGTATTGAAACTTAATCCAGACAAGACAGAGGTGCTCCTGGTCAGTTGGAAAGCAGATCAAGAAATTGGGATTCAGCCTGTGTTAGATGGGAGTTACACTGCCCCTGAAGACACAGGTGCACAGTTTGGGGATACTACCAGACTCAACTTTGAACCTGGAGGCCCAGGTTTCTGCAGTGACCAGGAGTGCTTTTGCACATTTAAAGCTTGTGAGCCAACTGTGCCCATTCCTTGAGACATCAGATATGACCATGGTGGTACATGCCTTGGTTACATCCATTTGGACTACTGTAACGCACTCTACTTGGGGCTGCCTTTGAAGAGTGTTCAGAAACTTCAGCTGTTCAAAGAGCTGCCGTTAGGCTGTTAATGGGGGCGGCTTACACAGACCACACAACACCCCCATTGAAACAGCTCCACTGGCAGCCAATTTGTTTCTTGGCCCAATTCAAAGTGCTGGTGATGAGCTATAAAGCCCTATATGGCTCAGGTCCAGGCTATTTGGCAGACCATATCTCCCCGTATGAACCAGCCCAGGCTCTGAGATCATCTGGAGAGGCCTTTCTCTCAGTCCTACCACCATCACAAGCATGGTTGGTGGGGACGTGACAAAGGGCCTTTTCTGTGGCTGCTCCTGGACTGTGGAACGCCCTGCCCAGAGAAGCCAGAATGTTCCCTCCTTGTTGGCCTTCCCCCGGCAGACTAAGACCTATCTGTTTAAACAGGCTTTTAAAATAGAAGGCATTTAAAGACAGGTTGAATGTTGTATTCTTTTAAAGCATTTTAAACACTTCTATCTTTTGAACTATATTTTATTCTTTCATATGCAATTTGTTTTAACATTGTAATCATATAAATTCTGTTACCCTCAGGAGCAGCCCTGAAGTCCCTGCTGACAGGCCAGCAGAATCTACTAAGGAAAAGCAGTGCATGCACAGAGTGTTCTGAATGAGGAGAGAAGGGGAGGGGGCAATTGAAACATGTTGGGAGCGCCCAGGGAAAGATTTTATAGCCTACTAGTCACACCGAACTATAAATAGTGACTTAAATGACAGTCACTATACAATTCACAAGGCCAGGGTGGGTGGGAAGTGAAAGAGGAACTTGGAGCCTGGAGGAGGTGGTTGGAAGGGGAGAGTTTGTTGAAGAAAATAATGTGTCCTCTATTTTGCTTGGGAGGGGGGGGGTTCCTAGTACAGGGAAATTGAACAACCCATCTGTTTGCAAAGCTGCCATCATCTTCTAGCCTAGTTCACAGCAAGATTTAAACCCAGGTACACCTCTCCATTTGGAGGGGGGAAATCATACTAGCACCCAGCCTCCCAAAGGCTACTAAAGAAGAAGTTTCCCCTCCTCATATTCTTTGGATGTATGTGGTTTCACCTGTGAGTTGCTTGATGTGAATGTAGATGTTACCTGTTACTGAAGTTCTTTCCATATTTCATGAATTTATATGGTCTCTTCCCTTTGTGGGTTCTTTGATGTGAACATAGATGTCTGCTCTGACTGAAGCTCTTTCCACATTTCATGCACTTATATGGCTTCTCCCCTGTGTGGGTTCTTTGATGTGAACGCAGATATCCACTCTGCCCAAAGCTCTTTCCACATTCCATGCACTTATATGGTTTCTCCCCTGTGTGGGTTCTTTGATGTGAACGTAAACTATGTCTATGAGAGAAAGTCTTTCCACATTCTATACATTTATGTGGTTTCTCCCCTGTGTGAATTCTTTGATGTGCATGTAGATGGGCACCTTGACTGAAGCACTTTCCACATTCCGTGCACGGATATGGCTTCTCCCCTGTGTGGGTTCTTTGATGTAAACGTAAACTGTAGCTATCAAAGAACCTCTTCCCACATTCCATGCACTGATAGACTTTCTCCCCCGTGTGGGTTCTTTTATGTGTATCTAGATGTCCACTCTGACTGAAGCTCTTTCCACATTCCATGCATTTATATGGTTTCTCCCCTGTGTGAATTCTCTCATGGGTACGTAAATTGTGACGATGAGCGAAAGTCTTTCCACATTCTATGCATTTATGTGGTCTCTCCCCTGTGTGAATTCTTCGATGTGAATTTAAATGGGCACCCTGACTGAAGCTCTTTCCACATTTCATACATTGATATGGTTTCTCTCCAGTGTGAGATCTTTGATGTAAACGTAGATTTGTACTCTGAGAGAAGTTCTTTCCACATTCCATGCACTTATATGGCTTCTCCCCTGAGTGGATTCTTTGATGTAAACGTAGAGGTCCACTCCAGTTGAAGCTCTTTCCACATTCCATGCATTTATATGCCTTTTTACCTGTGTGAATCTTTTGATGTGAACGTAAACCTGCACCATGACCGAAGCTTTTTCCACATTCCATGCATTTATATGGTTTCTCCCCTGTGTGGGTTCTTTGATGTGACTGTATATAGTCACGACGAGAGAAGCACATTCCACATTCCATGCATTTGTATGGTTTCTCCCCTGTGTGAGTTCTTTGATGTGAATGTAAATTCTGGCTATGAGAAAACTTTTTTCCACATTCCATGCATTTATATGGTTTCTCCCCTGTATGGGTTTTTTGATGTGAATGTAGATTCGAACGCTGACTGAAGCTCTTTCCACATTCCATGCACTGATATGGTTTCTCCCCTGTGTGGACTCTAAAATGTACTTTTAAATGACCTTTACACTGGAATATTTTTCCACAGACAGGACACTTTACTCCTCTTGTCCCCTTGTAGTTTTTCTGGGAGGTGAAGACTTCACAAATATCCTCCTCCTGAGAAGCAGAATTCTTCTCATTCTTTGATTGATTTTCCATTTGACTTTTCAGTCTTCCTTGATTTACAAACTCATCTTTTCCCACAATATTAGTTACTTCCCGTGACACCATGGAGGGCTCATCAAAATTCTCCTCCTTCTGATTACCTGCTAGAGAATGAAGAAGATCATCCCATTAGGAGCTGAACACAGAAATTCAGGATCTCATTGGGAATCAAGACCAATCACTGATTTTATATATTATTCCCTTTCCTCTCAGGCATTCTGGTCAATATCCTCTGTGAACTCTACCAGCCATAGATTTATTTCCCGTATTGAAGGTGAAAATGTTCCTTACCTGGAGAAGCTATGTTTCCATCATCCTCCATCCTGATTTCCTTGTAGAGAGCCCTATGGCTTTGATCCAGAGGACCCCACTCTTCCTTGATGAGGCACACAGCCACTTCCTCAAAGGAGACTGGAAGCTGAAAGGGTGAAAATGACAACATTTCTCTAATCACAAATCAACTCTTCTGAAAATGTTCCCCCATAAACAGAAATAATTTGGGTGGATCTCCATATGCTTTTAAATTTATTATTAAAAATATTTTTGAGGGAGAATTCCTGACTTCATATGAACAAAAGAACAGAATCTGCAATCTTCTTATATGTTCTTCTTCAGATTATTATTGTTATTATTATATAAAAACATACCTTGCATTTATTTAGTCTAAGTGCAAGTGGTGAAAGTGGGACTTGGGGGCTTACAATATTTTTTTTAAAAAGTACAATTAAAAGTATACAAAAGTGGTACATTATAAAAATACATTTAAAATAGAATTAAATTATCACAACATTAAAATAGATTGCATGTTAAAGAATAAAATACAGTTATAAAGATTAAAATGTTTAAAACAGATTAGGCCTCTTGTGCTATTGAACTTCCTATGAAGGAGAATTTGAACATAATTTAAGGCCATTTTGTGGTCTCTGAAGACTTCATTGTGGTTACACACCAGACATTGTACATTGTCTTGGGGTCTAGAGGTGTTGACAGATGATATGGAAATGCTTTAAATAAGACAAATATAGCGATAGCTATATACATTTCTATACCGCTTATCAGTGCACTTAAGTACTCCCTAAGCTGTTTACAATATGTAAGCCAATTGCCCCCAACAAGCTGGGTCCTCATTTTAGCAACCTCAGAAGGATGCCAGGCTGAGTTGACCCTAAGCCCTTGGCTGGTACTGAATTCACAACCTTGTGGTTTGTGAGTGAGTGGCTGCAGTGCAAGTATTTAAACACTGCACCACCAGGGCTCTTGGTGGATAGATAGATGGAGGAAGTGTCTGAGTATACTAGCAAAATGTGGTCAATGCATGTCTGTTTGGGAAAGGGATCGCTGATGGGAAATCCTTTGCCCTTTTGAGTCACTTGGCTTCATTTAAGATCTTCTGATTCCTGCTTTTGGGGAGTAGTAAATTGAATACATAAAAGAAATGGTTTTTCATCTTCCTATTTTTTAAAAAAATGCATTTCCTGTTTCTAAAATGGCCCTGGAGGGCCTTAACATGGCAAAATTGTCCCCACAGCAAACCTTGGGGTACATCTGGGGGGACTGTGGTATTTTTTGGCAGTGGTGTGTGTGGTGGTGGTGTAAAGGCTCCTAATAAGGGGCTAGTGCAATGGCATATCATGCATCGCAGAAATATGTGCATGTGTGCATACAGAGACACAAACACACAAAGAGACATATCTCTTCTTATATTTCTCTCTTTCCTGGAAACATGAGATAGCTTCTCTCTCTCCCTCCCTCTTCCCAATGTACATTTATGGGGGGGGGGAGTTCATGCCTCCCATGCCCCCTTCTTTCTCTTCCTTCCTCCAGGCATTTCCTGCCTATCTAGGCAGCTGAACTGGGTCCTTTCAACCCTTGGAAGAAGCAAGTAGCTAAAGATAATACTTTCTGTTTACCTATGCCAGTGGTCCCCAACCCCCGGTCCGTGGCCCGGTACCGGTCCGCAGAACAAATGGTACTGGGCCGCCCTGCTGCTGCGTCTTCTGCGCAGCGGCAGCCGAGAGGAAGAGGAGGAGGAGGCAGAGGCAGCCTCGGGAGCGTGTCTCCCATGCCCGCTTCCTCTGTCCGCCTCCGAGTACCAGTCTGGGCGCTTTAGCTGGAGAGGGAGGGAGGAGGCCGAGGCAGGGGACCCGACAGCCAATCCCCGCCAATAGGAGGAGGAGGAGAACCCTTAGGCCCGCCCCTCTAGCTCACTCCCTTCTTCCCTCTCTTTCGCCTTCTTTCTTCCCTCTCTTCCCCCCTCCCTCCTTTCTCCCTTTCTCTCCTTCCTTTCCTCTTCCCTTCCTCCTTTTTCTCTATTTCTCTTTCCTTCCTTCCCTCTCTTTCGCCTCCTCTCTCCCTTATTTTTCGCTCTTTCTCTTCTGCCCCCTCTTCTCCTTTCCTCTCTCCCTCCTTCCCCCTCCTCTCCTTTCCCCCTCTTTCTCTCCTTCCTTCCTTGGCCTCCTCCGAAGCAGTTACCGCACTCCCTTCTTCTTCTTCCTCCTCCTCGCCTTTTATTCCTTTCCCCACCGCTTCCTCCCCAGGCAGCAGGTGTGTGCCAGCCTCCTGGGCAGAGAAGGAGGGATGCTTGTCTTGGCTTCCAAGGGGAGGATGCCGAGAGCGAGGAAGAAGAGAGATCCAGGGCACCACTTCTGGGAAAGTTTTACACACACACACACACAGAAGGGGGTTTGTTTGGATGGCCTTTGAGGGTCTCTTTTTTCCCCTCCCTCCCCTCTGGTGTCTCTTTCTCTGGGGGTGACCAGACCTCCTCACCACAAAGATGTAGGACATTCGAGAAACAAATTGAGGACTTTATATATATATATACACACACACACACACAAAAGCAAAACGCACTGGGAATCCCTCCTGGGCAGAAGGGTGGCATGGAGGGCCTGTCCAGGAAAAGGAGGATGCCTGGTGTGTATGCCCCCCCTCCAACCCTAGACTTTTTAACCCAACCAGGGGATGATGGGCAGGAGAGTGTTGGCCTGCAGCAGCACCCGCTGGTCACTGATTTACCAGCTGCAGCTGCTTTATATCAGTGACCAGAACAAATTTAAGGGTTCTCATTGATTTAGCGTTCTAGTCACTAGAATCCAGAGAGTTAAAATGTTAAATTAAGTTAATTTTGTTGTAACTGTATTTTATTTTGATGCCATGTTAAAATACAATTAAATTAAAATTGTTTATATTTGAGATTGTTTTGATTTAAATAATCAACGCGACGCTGCAACCCCCCCCAGTGGGCCGCGGAAAAATTATCAAACGTTGACCGGTCCACGGCAATAAAAAGGTTGGGGACCACTGACCTATGCCATCCTTTTAAAGCCGCCTTCCTGGCATCTAAGGGAAGATTTTCTTGCTTTCACTTGGGGCCTTTACAGACTGCCAGAAATAGTGCAACTTGACACCACTTTAACTGTCCTGGCTCAGGGCTAGGGAATCATGGGAATTGTATTTTTTTGTGGGACACTGAGCCTTCTCTGTCAGAGAGCTCTGGTGCCACAATAAAGTACAGTTCCCACGATTCCTTAGCACTAAGCCAGGACAGTTAAAGTGGCCTCAAGTTGCATTATTTCTGGCAGTCTGTAAAGGCCCTTAGTTTTGGTGTGTGTGTTTCCTTGCTAATGACACCACTCCCTCAATTGACCACTTGCACTTGGGCTAAATAAATGCAGGGCATTTTTTTAAAAAAAATAGGACTTAAAAATATTGAAGGATACTGAATGACACTGGCAGTAGCTGCCACAACATCAACAGCAGTAATAACTGCAACCACCCATCACTATCTCACACACACAAGACTGAGACACAGCAAAGGCAACAAAACTCCAGCTCCCATTTTTCTTTTCCTTCCTTCCTTCCTTCCTTCCTTCCACTCACTATATTCCTTTCTTTCTGAAGGCAGAGGGAAGTTTTGTGCCTTTCAAAATAAAAGGAAGGAAAGCAATGCAAGCACTCATGTGCACGCAGTTCCCTCCTATGGCCTACAGGGATTTACACACATACACCCCTCACAAACCCCATTTTCTCAGCTTGCCCAGTGTGTGTGTGTGTCCCTCTCTCTTCCTCACCAGAGGTAGCCACCAAATTCCACCCACGACTGCCACCAAAACAGAAGCGGCAACAATACACACTCACCACCACCACACACTGCTTAAGAGTCCAAGAGCTTCCCTATCTGATGGGCATGTGTGTGCTAAATCCCACAACCTCTCCTGCCGGCACACATCTATGGATGGTTAGGTTGAACAAAGGGTGAGTGTATCCATGTGTTTGTGACAGAGGTAAAGGGTAGAGATATACTGACTTGTGGCTGCTTCCTCGGTCTCCCTTGTCCCTTCTTTGGTGGTACTATATTGGCAGGTTCGTCCTGGGCTGCTACCACAGAAGAAGTCAAAGGCTGGCTGGCTCCTTCACCTTCAATGCTCACTGGGGCTCCATTCCCTTGCCAGAGTTGCTTTCTCTCTCTCCATCGCTTGCTGTAAGGCACCTTGAAGAAATGAGGAAATTTCGAAGGCAATCTTTATTTGTCTTTGCCCACCCCACCCTCTTGCTCCTGCAGTAGCATACTATCACAACTAAATGCCAGACATCCGGGTCCTGCCAAAGAGAGAGGTGAAAGGGAGGAAGAAGAGGCAGCAATGGCCATGGTAGTAGTGCTGTTGGTGATAAGGCTGATGACACTTGCTGTTGTCACTGCTTGGGAAGAATGGGGAGCAGGATCCCTTGTTACAATTTAGCACCAAGATGGCAAAGGTCTAAAGATGGAGCTCGAGGTTGAGAGGGCAAAAAGTGGGGCTAGGATGACAGAATGTGCACTAAGCTCTTCAAATGCTGCGAGAGGAGGGGCAGGAATCATAAAGGGGTGGCTGGGTGAGTGAGAGAGGCTTCTGAGGAGCAGAAAGTGAGTCAGGGGCTGCAACCGTTTGGCTTAACTGCTGCTGCTGCTTCATGAGCCAAAGAAGGAGTCATCTAGTGCGCCTTTCAGCAATTGCCGAATTGGAACATGCATGTTGGGAGCAACAGGGAGATCATTAGTGGTATGGTGGGTGAGATGGGGATATTTTTTCTATATACATAGGGAGAGGAAGAAATAAGAGAACCGTGTTTCCTTCTAGTTGAATTTCTCAGTATCTGACTCATGTACCTATTCTGCCTCACTTATGTGTCAGGTAATGGGACGTCTTTCTCTGCATGAAAAGGTTTTATGCAAAAATTTTCAATACATTTATTTTTATATGCACTCTTATATTGTTTTGCAAAAATCAAAAGAAAGATACCCATGAAACAATGTTTATTTACCATCCACCCACCCTCAGATAGACAGACAGATAGATAGATAGGTAAAGGTATTCCCCGTTGACAAGGTTGTCAAGTCGTGTCTGACTGTAGGGGGATGTGTTCATCTCTCTTTCTAAGCCGAAGAGCCAGCGTTGCCAGAGACTACTCTGTGATCATGTGGCCAGCATGACTGCACAAAACACTGTTTACCTTCCCACCGAAGTGGTACCTATTTATCTACTTGCATTTGCATGCTTTCAAACTGCTAGGTTGGCAGAAGCTGGGACTAGTGATGGGAGCTCATCCCATCATGCAGCACCGGGGCCTTAAACTGCCATCCTGCCAATCTTGCAATCAACAGAGTCAGCGTCTTAACCGCTTGAGCCATTGCATCCCTGCACATCCCTATATATATAGTTTTGGGTGAAAAGGGAAATTGTCACTTTAAATATTGAAGTCTTGAGATCACCAATTTATTCCTCTGCAATCCATTTAAGGCTCCTTTTTTGTTTGGCAAAAATATATATAAATATCTTTTTAAATCCTAGTTTTCTTTTGTTACAAAAATCTTTGTGGGAGGTGAGTCTTATTAGTCTAGCATTAGAACTCAATTTTTACATTTAAATGAAAATAAGTTCTCCCTCATCCCAACCCAACCCCCTCTTCAATAAACCACACAGCTTTAAAAAAGAATGAACTGGTGGGGAAAAAAAATCCCTGAACTGATCTAATATCTACATCTTGTGCCACTATTCACAATATAATGATTGTTGATTTTTCTACTAATTAGTGAACAAGACAGGATAATTTGGATTATTACTCAAGGATGGAATTTATAATACTATCTGGTGGCTATACATTTTCAGAAGCATTCTAATTCCCACCAATGTATGATTGGTTTTTTAATACTAAACACTCGGCTCCAGTTAAATTTATTATAGTGTTAAGCAGTGCATTAGGGTGGGTGTCACACGGTGCAATAAATCATGGTGTCACTGCCATTGACCTCCTCCCATATTATTCAGAATCCTTAGTACAGTGGCCCCTTGGTATCCACTGGAGTTTGATTCCAGGACCTCCCGTAAATACCAAAATCCATGGATGCTCAAGTCCCATTAAACATAACGGCATAGTAAATTGGTGTCCCTTATATAAAAGGACAAAATGAAGGTTTGCCTATGGAAATGTGTATATTTTAAAAGTATTTTCAAGCCATGGATGCTTGAATCCATGGATAAAAAGTTTGTGGATAAGGAGGACTGATTGTAATATTTTTTGTACTAATGTTACTCATAAATTGTAATTCCCGTATATCACTGAATATGATGGCAGTAGTTATGACATAGACAATTAGCAAAATGAAAATCACCGTATTTTCTGGCGTATAAGACGACGCCCCATTTTTCCAGTCAAAAATATAGAGTTTTAGCACCTCTATCCTCCTTGTCCTTATACCCGGCGTATAAGACGACCCCCCCCCCACTTTAACCACAGATTTTGCAGGTTAAAAAGTAATCTTATATGCAGAAAAATAAAGTACACCTTTAAATTACAGTATCATAAACACAGGCAAATGTATTTACATTTACATAGTTTCATGTGATTAATGTGAAGTTTGGTAAGATGTGATGTACAATTTAAAAACAAAACCAAACCCTGAGATCTCTCATTTCTCTGCCCACTGAGTCTTGCCCCACTCATGCCTTCTCTTCCATGGAGTTCCCAGATTCTACAAAGACACAGGAGAACTCTACAACCCATTTGTGCCAAAAGACAGATATTTGGGAAGCAGTGGTGTCACTCCCACTTAGGGTGCCACCTGGTGCAGCCTACACTTGTTGCACCTTCCTAATGATGCCCCTGGTGTTAGGAAATCTAGAGAATTTGAATAGTTATTGTTAGACATAATAATAATAATAATAATAATAATAATAATAATAATAATGTTTTATTTCTAAGCCGCCCCTCTGCTTAGCAATCAGGGCAGTGTGCAGCATAATTTAAAAACAAGAGACAATGTAAAATTCCTATATCCCACACCCTAATCCTCCCACCCCTTAAAACTAAATTAAACTATAATAGCAGAATTAAAACGATTCTTAAAAACATAATAAAAACAAAGCAAAAAGAAGTAAAAACAAATTAAACAACTTGGGCATGCCCATGTACTATGGGAGGTTAAGGGGCATAAGGTAACCTCCGCTAGACATTTAGGATGTTGCATTGTCACAGTAGTTAAGATTTATTTCTTCTAGAGTACAGTTCTGAATGCAGAAAAAACATGAATGGATAGAAAGGTTTCATTTTTCAAACAAGGTGAAACAAGGAAAACTGCCCCCAAGATGCCCTATGACATTCCAACATGAAATAATATTAAAATAGCACAAGTTCTGAATTTCAGAGGTTAAATATGTGAAATCCTGAGGTTACTGAGTAATCTTACCTTCTGAGCTGCTTTAGATGGACTCTTGTTTCCTCTTCCTTTCGGTCTTCCTCTTGGTCTTTTAGGAAATGGCTCTCCTGTTGGTTCCTAAATACAAGAAGACATGCCATTGGAACAAGAATGTCAAGAAAGATCCTAATTACAAGCAACAGCATGAATCCAAGTGTGTCACTGAGGCATTCAGTTTGAAAAATGAAAAGAAAATGAAAGAGAAGTGGGAACAGAACCATTAATGAGAATAATGTTACATCGTGACTACTGGACTCATATGACAAAATTGTAAAAAAGCTGTATTTTCACACTCTTTCCAATTAAATTTACTTTTAAAGGTTGACTATTGTTTTTCTAATCATTCAGAACATTTCAAAAACAGTCACATAAATAAGATGAACTCAGATGCAGATCTTCCAACATTTTTGTTTTAAACAATGAAGTATCTATGTTGGTTTAAACTATAGACAGCTTTAATTTTCTTAAAGCTGCAAAGGAGAGTTTTGCTTTGTTTTGTATCTTTCAGTCTCTTTCCATTTGTCTAACTCAGTGGCACTCAAAATTTTTACCCTAGGACCCCCCTTTACAGCTACATGTGGATGTCAACCTCCTCTCAACCTAGTTATATTAATAAAAATATTTTGTTTGTATAGTGTAGATGTCTTCATTCACACTCCATGTATATTTGCATTTTAGAATTTTATAAGGAAATAAGATCGTTCAAATTAGAACAGATTTATTTAAGTAAATTCAATATTTAACTGAATGCATGTGTGAATTTTACCCATTAAAAAAATTTGGAAAGAGGAGGAGGAGGGATCAGGTTCTCCAAGTCTTGTGCTCCCGCTCCTTGACAACTGTCACACCTGAGGGTCCTGCCCCATTGTTTGATCACCACTGGTCTAACTTAAAGGAATGCTGTGCACTGTGTACAGTGGGGCGAGGGACTGGTCTTTATCAGTTCTACTACAATGAAAAATCAGTGTAGAATTTAAAAGGTGCCTAGGATTCAAATAATTCAAGAACAATGACTGTTTTAGGGCCTGTGCAGACTACCAGAGATAGTGCACATTAAATTGAGGCACTGCCCTGGCTCAGTGCTAGGGAGTCATGGGAATTGTATTTTTTTCTGAGATATTGAGCCTTCTCTGTCAGAGAGTTCTGGTGCCACAATAAATTACAGTTCCCATGATTCCCTAGCACTGAGCCAGGGCAGTGCCTCAATTTAATGTGCACTACTTCTGGCAGTCTGCAAAGGTCCTTAGCCACATAGGTTCATTCACCGCTTGACAGTAAATAAAAAAGGTCATTTAAGTGTATGTGATAAAGCTTTCAGATTTCAAATACTGAATGTTTTATTTCAATTACAGGAGGCTGTTGGACTAAATAAATGAAGAATTTTTAAAATAGGAATCATGGGGGTAAAACAGACCACCCAGAAGGAGTGGCATCACACTGCCCCTTTGATCACCAGATTGGAGCCATAGCAACTGCATGCCATGCCCACAACCCGGCTTTATGCCGCTGCTTTTTGCAGTGGCATAAAGCAGCTTTTCCACAGTCGTCCTGGCTTTCTGGTGTTACTACGGCATCTAAATGCCACACTGCCGAAAAGCTGCCGCCAAGTAAATAGCCCGGGTGGCTTCTCAGTAGCCTCCTGGCAGCTTGTAGGTGTGCATCATCTAAACGACACGCCCCCAAGCCACCGGGAAGCCACCGCAAAGGGACTGTCTATTTCTCCCCTTAAACATTTAAGGCAATCAAATTGCACACACAGCTGCTGCCACAATAGTAGCAGAAACAATAAAAAAACGTCCACCACCACCACTAGAAGCTTCCCTATCCAAAAGGTATGTGCACCACCCATAGACGTGTGCCTGTATCACACAGACTCTCTCCCAGGTACACATCTATGGGTAGTTGAGTGAAGTGTGTTTGTGTAGTAAGATCTACTGACCTGAGGCTGTTTCCTTGGTCTCCCTCGACCCTTCTTTAATGGTTCTGTGCTGGCAGGTTGCTCCTGGGCTGCTGCCATGCAAAAAGTTGAAGGCTGGCCAGCTCCTTCACCTCGTGTACTCATTGTAACTTTGTTCTCTCGCCAGGGCTGCCAGCTCACTTGCCCGCTTACTGCCTTTCTTCCTCTCTTGCTCCCCTGCCACCCGCTGACACACTTGTTCCCTCGTTGGCTGTAAGGAACCTTGAAGAAAAGACATTCAGAAGGTTTCAATTTTACAGTACTCGATATTTATTTCTTCTATAGTACAGTCTTGAATACTGAAGAACATACATGTATATAAAGGTTTAGTTTTCTTAAAGCTGTAAGGAAAACTGCCTCTAACACACACAGGATTCTCCTACAACCTTTCAACATAAAATAATATTAAAATATTGCGGACTCTGCAGTTCAGAAATTAAATATGTGAAAAGCTGTGGTTACTGCTTAATGAGTAGATAATAATCCAAGCACATCTTTTGCTTTGGAGTAACCTCACCTTCTGAGCTGAATTAGTTGGACTCTTGTTTTTGGTTCCTTTTGGTCTTCCTCTTGGTCTCTTAGATGGCTCTCCAGTTGGTATCTAAATACAGGAAGACATGATAATGGGGCAAGGATTTCAACAAAATCCTAAATACAAGCAATAGCACAAATCCAACTGTGTCACTGAATGATTCAGTTTTAAATAGGAAAGAAAATAAAGAGAAGGGGTACAGAACCATTAATGTGACTAAAATCATAGAATCATTGAGTTGGATGAGAGTAAAAGGTTACATTGTGACCATTTAGTCTTTAGTGTCTGCACATGGGCTCTACAAAACAGTACCTGCAATTTTAATTGGGTTGCATCCACCCAGATAATGAAAAATAATAATAATAATAAGTTTTATTTTTAGCCCGCCTCTCTGCAAGGCGATCGAGGCGGGTTACAGCAATTTAAAATGATACAGCTAAAATACATTCCCTCCCTCCAGATCTACCCACCCACCCCTTAAAACAAGATTAAACCAAGAATTCAATTAAAAACGAACAGAACATTACACATTAAAATCATAAACCCATACTAAAGCCACTGAACAGTTGTGCGCATCAGGTAACTAGGGGTAACTAGAAGACCCATCTCCTATGGCGGTTGTTGTTCCGGGAAGGCCTGCCGAAAGAGATCCGTCTTTACCGCTTTCTTGAAAGCGGCAAGCGTGGTAATCAGACGGATCTCGTCCGGCAGGCCATTCCAAAGTCTGGGGGCGATTGCGGAGAAGGCCCTCTGGGAGGTCTGAGACAGCCTGGTCTTTATTGGCTGTAACAGATTCCTCCCAGAGGACCGCAAGGCGCGGGGGGGGGTCATATGGGGAGAGGCGGTCCCTAAGATAGGATGGACCCAAGCCATGTAGGGCTTTAAAGGTCAACACCAACACCTTGTACTGCGCCCGGAAACTGATCGGCAGCCAGTGGAGGGATTTCAGCACTGGTGTTATGTGCTCCCTCCTTGATGTCCCGGTAATTAACCTGGCTGCCATATTTTGAACCAACTGTAGTTTCCGGGTTAGGCACAAGGGTAGCCCCATGTAGAGCGCATTACAGTAATCCAGACGAGAGGTTACCAGGGCGTGCACCACAGTTTCCAAGTCCCTCATGTCCAGATAAGGGCGCAGTTGGCGTATCAGCCGAAGCTGATAACAGGCACTCCTGACCGCCGCATTCACCTGACTAGTCATGTGAAGCGACGAGTCTAGAAGTACCCCCAGACTGCGAACACAGTCCTTAGAGGAGAGTGTGACTCCATCCAGGACTGGAGACTGTATTCCCAGATCAGGTTTCGGGCCTGTGACCGCGAGCACCTCCGTTTTGTCCGGATTCAACTTCAGTCTGTTTTTCCTCATCCAATCCATTACCGCTCTTAGACAGTCATTAAGAGGAGAGACGCCATCTGAGGTCTGAGACGATGATCTATTCATGGAGAGATATATCTGGGTGTCGTCAGCGTACTGAAGACACCGCGCTCCATGCCTCCGAATGATCTAACCCAGCGGCTTCATGTAAATATTAAATAGCATCGGGGACAGAATGGCGCCCTGAGGGACGCCGCAATTAAGCTCAATTTTGGAGGAGCAACTGTCCCCGAGCCTCACCCTTTGGGATCTGCCTGAAAGGAAGGAGCGGAACCACTGCAGTGCAGTGCCTCCAACTCCTAACTCTCTCAAGCGATCCAAAAGGATGGCATGATCTATAGTATCAAAGGCCGCTGAGAGATCCAAGAGCACTAACAGGGTCACACCACCCCTGTCAATACTCAGGCGGAGGTCATCGGTCAGAGCAACCATAGCAGTCTCCACTCCAAATCCCGTCCTAAAGCCGGTTTGAAATGGATCAAGATAATCGGTTTCATCCAAGACTGCTTGGAGTTGGGAAGCATCATTCCAAATGGAGCAGAAAAGGTCCAGTATCTCCTCAGGCCTATTTACTTTCAAAAATACAAATATTTCTGCATATTACCCAGCCTTATCAGGGGCATGGTGGGGTGGGGCGGGGGTGGAGAGAGTGTGAAACATTGAGAAACTGCAAAGGCAAAGACAGCCCAGGTCACATTCTACTTTTCCTTCCTTCCACTCATTTACTCACTCACTTGCTCCGTCTTTCTTTCTTTCTGAAGTTTTGTGCCTTTGAAAAATGAAAGAAAAAAGGAATGCACACACATACTCTGTCTTACACAAACACACAAGAAGTTTGCTATGGCAGCCAACGGGGATTTACACAGACACACCTCACAACTTCCATTTCCCTGGCTTGCCTGGTGTGTGTGTGTCTGCCTCTTCTCACCAGAACTGGTCTCCAAATTGCATCCCCTGCTGCTCCCAGAACAGCAGCAGCAGCAACAACAAACACCCACCAGCACCACCACATGGGGCCAAAAGACCCAAGAGCTTCCCTATCTGAATCACAGCCTTTCCTCCAGGCACACATCTACTGGTGTTTAGGTTGCGAAGTATGTGTGTGTGTGTGGGGGGGGGAGGTGTATGTGTGTACCAGTTGAGATGTACTGACTTGTGGCTGCTTCCTGGGTCTCCCTCGTCCCCTCTTTGGTGGTTCTGTGATGGTAGATCCATTATGGGCTGCTCTTGCAGATGTCAAACGCTGGCCAGCTCCTTCACTTCGTGTGCTCACTGCGACTCCTCCATTTGCTTGCTGGAGTTGCTCATTGGGTGGCTTTCCCCCTCTGCTCAGTTTAACTGTGGTGTCAGGCATCTCGGCAACCTTTAAACAGATGATGTATTGTAAAGGATTTGAATTGTAAGTAAAATTTAAAATTTAAATCATCTGTCAAATGGAGATACAGAGAGAGAAAAGTGGTGTCTCTCTGAGCACACTCAGACCAGGACACCTGCAATCATGCTACCAAAAAATGGCAGTGTCCATAGGCTGCAACAGAACTTCAGTGTTTCGTACGAAGAGAGGTATTTGAATTCAGTGTTTTGTGTCAGAGCACTTGGCATTCATCCTAGGCAGGTACACCTCACTTCTCCTGATGAGATGGAATCAGAGAATTGGATGAGACCACAAGGGACATCCAGTCCAACCCCCTGCCATGCAGGAATATCAGAGCATCCCCGACAGATGGCCATCCAGCCTCTGTTTAAAGACCTCCAAAGAAGGAGACTCCACCACTCCCTTACTGTCAGGAAGTTGTTCCCAATGTTCAGGTCCAATCTCTTTTCCTGTAGTTTGAATCCACTGCTATTGGTCCTATTCTCTTGAGCAGCAGCTGCAGCAGCAGCATAGTGCTCCATCGTCACTATGACACCCCTTTAAATATTTAAACAAGGCTATCATATCACCTCTTAACCTTCTCTTCTCTAGGCTAAACATATCCATCTCTCTATGTGACTCCTCCTAAGGCATAGTTCCCAGACCTTTCACCATTTTGGTCACCCTCCTCTGGACATGCTCCAGCTTGTCAACATCCTTTTTGAATTATGGTGCCCAGAAATGGCCTCAGTATTCCAGGGGAAGTCTGACGAAAGCAGAATCGAGTGATACTATTATTTCCCTCGATCTAGACATTATGCTTCGATTGATGCAGCCTTAACATTACATTTCTCCCTGCTGAAATTCATGTAAAGCTTGAAGAAAACTCTCACCACTAACTAGGCACTCTTTGGCCAGTGTGCCTTTTGGCTCTGAAAAGGGACATTGGCTCTTACACGTACTATGTCCATTTCTAGTAGTAAGAGCCCCACATCTTGTAGCTTGGGTTATGTTCCTCCCACTCACTCGAGAGGCAGGAAAGAAAAAAGAGACCTTCCGGTTACCCCATGGGGGAGCTAACCATAGCAGACCAGTTGCTACAACAGCTGAATGCTCCAGAAAAAACATAAAATTTTTATTTCCATATCAGACTATACAGAATTAGATGATGACAGAGACAACCAGTGAGCAATCTAACTTGCTGCCTATAGGACAGAACTATGTGCATTATGAACCATCCATATACCATCACCCCTTAGGGTGGGCCAGGATGTGGGGCTCTTATCTACTTTAAACAGACATATTACAGGTAAGAGCCAATGCCCCTTTTCCCTGTAGATAAGATCCCCACATCCTGCAGTTTGGGATTTACCAAAGCCAACCTAAACAGAGTGGGTGGTGCTGGCCCCTCAATGACCTAGGTTTGAGCACCTGCTGCAAGACCCTGCTGCCAACAGCATCCTCAGCTGAACCAAGCTGTCAAGCCAGTGATGCCTAATAAGTGTGTGTGGTGGCCACTCTGCTATAGGACCTATGATGACTAGAGGTGCTGATGCACCTGCGCTCTTTGGTACGGGTAATTTGGTTTCTGGTGGTGACCTCCTAGGAATTCATGGCAGGTAGTAATGCAGAGCCTGATTCACCTGCTAGGCGTGGCGGCCAATGCCTTCTTTAGCATTAAAATAGGGCTGAAAGGAGACAACGTGGGGTGTCAGAGGAACGAAAGCTGCTTCTTCTCTATGGGTGGCTCTCCAGGCACGGTGTATGTTTTATATTCTTTCCAATTCCTGGGAGAAATGAAGGAGAAGGCTGGGGGGATGGGATTCTGCACTCTGAGAAGGTTAGAGCTCACCCTAAGGGTCTGGCTGAATTGCCATGGTGTCAGTTCTAATAAAATCAATGTTTGCTTATATATATATATTTACAAGCTGTGGATGGCTGAATCCGTAGATGAAAAATTTGTGGATACAGAGGGCTGACTCTGTGTGTGTGTATAATATATAATATATATATGGAGCTGTATGGTATATTAGATGTGAGCATGTGTACTAGCAGAAAACAAGGTCCACTCTTCCAGCCTCAGAAGAAGGCAATGGTGTTGACTTTGCCATGAAAACCTAATCAGGGATAAAACACTCAAGCACATAGTGGCTACTCTTATAACAATAGTATGCAAAGGGATCTTGTAGCACCCTGGGACTAACTAAAAGAAAGAAGTTGGTAGCACAAGCATTCAATGGACTTGAGCCTACTCCCTCATATGCATGATAAACCTTGTAACAATAGGTCCACCAGGTCAGCTACCAGTTGAATGGCAAGCCCATCTGCGGGCATTCTTATCTAAAGTGTAACTATTTAGACTATTTAACAGGTAGGTCTGCTTTTCTTTTGGGCAGACCCCCTCAGGGCTCTATAGGATCTCAGTGTGAGATTTGAAGCCACTCCTTAGCAGAAAAAAATACTTTTATTGTTTTAATACACTCAGAAAAAAGGGGTTCTCCTGGGATAGAGAAGAGACTGTTTCTGATTAAGAATTTTAACCTCTTCTATTTCTGAGAACCTTCTCATAGCAGAAAACTGTACTTCTTACTTTCCTATCTGAAACAGACACCTTTCATCTGAGGGAAGGGAAGGAGATGGAAGCCAGCTATCTCTTGATGGCTGGCTGGCTGAGGCTCCCTGTATTTCATATCAGGAACTTGGATACCCTACTGCCCCTAAAGTGGAGCTTGGCTGGTCCCATTAATCTATTATACAACTCTCACCCAGTTTGAGATTATTTTCTCAGAGGTCCCTAAAGGCGTGTAAGCATTACAGATCCACTGAGTCATGGCCAGGGGAGGGGAGTATCTTTCTCCTTGCTTGACTCCTCCTGTTTAGAGTTCACACAAATCTGTGTTGTTAAGGCCTATGTTCTAGTGTTTTTACTGAGAGGTAATAAGGTTGACACCAGTTTCCAGAAGGGAGGTTACAACCATGTGCTCATCCTGTTTCTTAGGCTCTCCTCCTTTATTTACAGTACCAAGGAAGGTGGCCTGGGCAGTAGGTTCTTCCAGACAGAGAGGAAACTGCCCCTGAGTTAGCAGTGCCTGAAGGCCATTCCTACTCATGGGTAGATAGCTGCATGTGGCCTGTAGTGAAGCCCTGATATTCACAGGGCATTCTGTTTTATTTATTTTTGAAATAGCCCCACCTTCAAAGCTGGGGTTTGGAAGCTTAGTCCTTTCAATCTCAGACAGGCTCTATAGTAACCTGGCTGTATTATAGGGGCTGGCTTGCTCCTCAATTCCCTCCCTATTTGCATAGGTTAGCTGGGAAGTGACAGGGCTCCCCATTTCTCTGAGGTAGGTCTGGATCCTGAGAAGGGATCAGCTGTGATGGAAAGGAGAGGCCAAGGGCCGTAACTGCTCTCCTCAAGAGTGCCACAATTTGGGACAGCCAAATACAATCAGGGGTGAAGGGAACTCTCTCCCTTCCTTCCCATAAATGTTTCCCTCCCCTGCTTCTGAGGAGGGAATGTAGGTGGATTCATTCCCATGTGCTTTCTCAGAGAAGTGGGTGGCAGAGGCCATGCTACCTCTGGCGAGGGCATGATGCCATTTCCTGCTTTCCTTGTGGGGTTCACTATGTGGCAGTCAAAGAAGACCATTTCAGAGTTGGAAGCCTCAGCCTCTGCTAGGCCCTGTCTAGCTTCGTTTACAGCCATGCAGCCAAGATGGTGGCTGTACATGCCAGAGGAGGAGTCCTCCACCTCCTTCCACAACATTTCATTGCAAGAATTTAAAGGGATTAGGGCAGCAGCCCAGGCAACACCAACAACATGTGTTTCCCAGGCTGCAATAGGATCTTCCATGCCTACTGGGGTCCTGAGCATCATTGGGGCTGGAGATGGGAAGGAAGTGGAGAGCAAGTATCTATGCCCCCATCTGCCCTCCTGGCAGGGTTCCAAACCTTATGCTAGGCATAGTGCCGGCAGTGGCAACAGCAGAGGCCTCCAATGACTGCCCTGGGCAAGGGCACTAGATCTGGCAAAGGTTCCTTGCTGGCTACATAGAGGGGCCCCCTGGTACTCATCTCTTATCCTGTGTCTTCTGGCTGGCTTGCCTCTTTGACCTCTGGCCCTGTTTTGGGCTGGGCAGAGGTGCTGCAGAGAAACTGTTCCCCATGGCTTCTGGTTGGCCTGTCTCCCTGACCCCTGGCCCAGAAACGGGCTGGGCAGAGATGTTTCCGTATCTTCTGGCCAGTTTCCGTATCTTCTGGCCAGTTGCCTCCCTGACCATTGGATCTAAATGGGCTGGGCAGAGGTGATGCGGAGAAACAAAGACATGGAGGGGATTTCCCTCACCATCTGTTCTTGCAGCTCCCATGCTGCTGTAAAACTGTTTGCAGAAGTCACCTGTGCTTCCACCATGAAATGGGGCAAGTTTGGAGAAGAGGGAGAGTCACTGGCAAAGCCTGAAATCTTTCCCCCATCCTGGGGGCCTTTGCCATATTAAATCTTTTTTCATGCTTCCAAGAGAAACGAGAAGGAAAAGGACTGGAGTGGCTGTAGCGAAGATGATGCAAAGCAACAGCAAACACATCCTACTGTAGTGATAGGCAGGGCAAGACTGGCCTTCTGGGCTTTGGTCCACACATGTGAGGTCACCAGAGCCTCTTTTTTTCTTCTGCCTATCTGGAAGGAGTGGGAGAATAACCCAAACTACAGGATGTGAGGATCATATTTACTGGGAAAACACTCACTGCCACCACCACTACATGCTGCCCAAAAGCTTCCCTATCCAAAAGGTATGTGCACCACCCATAGATGTGTGTCTGTACCACACAGCCTCTCTCCCAGGTACACATCTATGGGTAGTTGAGTGAAGTGTGTTTGTGTGTGGTGAGATCTACTGACCTGCGGCTGCTTCCTTGGTCTCCCTCGACCCTTCTTTAATGGTTCTGTGCTGGCAGGTTGCTCCTGGGCTACTGCCATGCAAAAAGTTGAAGGCTGGCCAGCTCCTTCACCTCGTGTACTCATTGTAACTTCATTCTCTCGCCAGGGCTGCCATCTCACTTGCCCACTTACTGCCTTTTCCCTCTCTTGCTCCCCTGCCACCCGCTGACTGGCTTGCTCCTTCGTGGCTGTAAGGCACCTTGAAGAAAAGACATTCAGAATGTTTCAATTTCACAGTAGTTGATATTAATTTCTTCTATAGTACAGTCCTGAACATAGAAGAACATACCTGTATATAAAGGTTTAGCTTTTCTTAAAGCTGGAAGAAGGAAAACTGCCTCCAACACACACAGGATTCTCCTACAACCTTTCAACATAAAATATTATTAAAATATCACAAACTTTGCAGTTCAAAAATTAAATATGTGAAAAGCTGTGGTTACTGCTTAATGAGTAGATAATAATCCAAGCACATCTTTTGCTTTGGAGTAACCTCACCTTCTGAGCTGAATTAGTTGGACTCTTGTTTTTGGTTCCTTTTGGTCTTCCTCTTGGTCTTTTAGATGGCTCTCCAGTTGGTATCTAAATACAGGAAGACATGCTAATGGGGCAAGGATTTCAACAAAATCCTAAATACAAGCAATAGCACAAATCCAACTGTGTCACTGGATGATTCAGTTTTAAATAAGAAAGAAAATAAAGAGAAGGGGTACAGAACCATTAATGTGACTAAAATCATAGAATCATTGAGTTGGATGAGAGTAAAAGGTTACATTGTGACCATTTAGTCTTTAGTGTCTGCACATGGGCTCTACAAAACAGTACCTGCAATTTTAATTTGGTTGCATCCACCCAGATAATGAAAAATAATCCAGCATCATTCCAAAAGGAGCAGAAAAGGTCCAGTATCTCCTCAGGCCTATTTACTTTCAAAAATACAAAATATTTTTGGATATTACCCAGCCTTATCAGGGGCATGGTGGAGGAGTGGAGAGTGTGAGACATTTGCTACACATCCACACAATATTGGGACACTGCAAAGGCAAAGACAGCCCGGGTCTCATTCTTCTTTTCAGTCCTTCCACTAATTTACTCACTCACTCACTTGCTCCTTCTTTCTTTCTTTCTGAAGTTTTGTGCCTTTGAAAAATGAAAGAAAAAAGCAACACACACACGTAGTCTGTCTTACACATACACACACATATGATTTGCTACTGCAGCCAACAGGGATTTACATAGATGTACCTCACAACCCCCACACCTCACAACTTCCATTTTCCTGGCTTGCCTGGTGTGTGTGTGTCTGCCTCTTCTTCTCACCAGAACTGGTCATCAAATTGCATCCCCTGCTGCTCCCAGAACAGAAGCAGCAACAACAACAAACACCCACCAGCACCACCACATGGTGCCAAAAGACCCAAGACCTTCCCTATCTGCTGGGCATGTGCACTGGTGTCATAGTGTCACCCCGCCCCCATTGACTTCCTCCCATTTCTCACCATACATAATCCTTAGCAATGTTTTTTTTGTACTGTTACTCATACATCGTAACTCCTGTATAGCAATTACAATAGGAAGTACATTTCTATACCATTTATCAGTGCATCTAAGCACTACCTAAGCGGTTTATAATGTGTAAGCTAAGCTAATTATCCCCAACAATCTGGGTACTCATTTTAGCAACTTCGGAAGGATGCCAGGCTGAGTTGACCCTAAGCCCTTGGCTGGTATTGAACTCACAACCTTGTGGTTTGTGAGGGAGTGGCTGCAGTACAGGCATTTAACCACTGCACCACCAGGGCTCCTTGTAGCACTGAGTGTAATAGTTGCAAACAACTAGCAAAACTATGACAATATCAGATGTCGAACCTAGAAGTATTTACGTATACACAATGAAGATTGGTTAAAATGTGGTGTTTTTAAAGAAAAATTGAAAAAATTTAAAAAAATAATTAATTTTTTTTAAAAAAAAATCAAATTAAAAATTTTGAAATTTGAATTTTAAAAAATTCTGGGGCCTCCCCTTTCTCCTCCCACTGAGTTTCACCCCACTCCTGCCATCTTTTAAAACATTTTAAAGGGAAGCAGATGAATGCCACAGCCCATTTCTGCCAAAAACTAGGTGTTTGAGGAGCAGTGGTATCACCCCACTTTAGGGTGTCACCTAGTGTGGCCCGCACCCCTCCCACACCCCCTAGTGACACCACTGCTTTCCTCCAGGCACACATCTATAGTTGTTTAGGTTGAGAAAAGTGTGTGTGTGTGTATGCGTACCAGGTGAGATATACTGACTTGTGGCTGCTTCCTGGGTCTCCCTCGCCCCCTCTTTGGTGGTTCTGTAAAGGCAGGTTTATCCTGGGCTGCTGTCACAGAAGATGTCGAAAGCTGGCCAACTCCTTCACTTCGTGTGCTCACTGCGACTCCTCCATTTGCTTGCTGGAGTTGCTCATTGGCTGACTTTCCCCCTCTGCTCAGTTTAACTGTGGTGTCACACATCTCAGCATCCTTTAAACAGATGATGTAAAGGATTTGAATTTTAAGTTAAATTTAAAATTTAAATAGCCTATTAAATGGAGGTACAGAGAGAGGAAAGTGGTGTCTCTCTGAGCACACTCTTTTAGACTCAGCCATTTACCTTTTTAAATAGGTTACCAACTCCCCATGTATTGCAAAGGGACCTTGTAGCATCTTTGAGACTAACTGAGAAGATGAAAGCTTTCATAGACTTGGGGTGACACACACTGTAAAAGTAATGTAGTTTGACAACACTTTAAATGCTGTTGCATCATCTTTTTATTGTTTTGTCCCTTGATGAAAATGATGTCATAAATAACCGTTGTTGTTCTTCTTATTCTCATTATCTTATGGATTCCTTAGATTTGTAATTTTACAAGGTGTTTCACCTTCTCTGCCCAAGAGTGCTGGTGTCCCACAGAATGACAAATCCTAGGATTCTCTAGGATGGAGCCACAACAGCTAAACTGGTGATATTATGATATTGGAATATGCTGATACTCCAGACTTATACTGAGATGTCTCTGAATTCTATCCTCCTGTCCTCTTTAATATTTAAATACACCATTTAAAGAAAAAAAAAGGGGGGAAGTAGAATTTCAAACACTTCCAATTCTATGGGGTGCTCCAACAGAATGCCTGGGGCATAAATACTGGCTCTGGTCTTGCTGAAATTGCTCGCCTCATCACAACACAACCTCCCCCCCACAAATCCAGCCCCCCCCAAAAAAAGCTTGGGAGTCTGGCTCCCTCCATCTCCCTCCAGCAGCTTCTCCCCTTCTTCTCCCCCCCCCCAAGAAAACTCAAGGCACCCACCTGCCCCTCTTTTTACAGGAAAATGGCACCTGATGTGAGGGTCTCCTTCTCTTCCCCCCCCCCCCCATTCTGTTTCTCTTCTTCCCCCCCCCCCTTTAAATTGCCCTCTCTGCCCTTCCTGGCTATTCTGGTCATAACTGCACCCCATATCCAGAGCTAAATACCCCACATCAAGGACCTGCAACCCCCCTCCAATATCTGGGGGCCCCAGGAGACCCCCCCAGAGGGAAAGGAGGAACCTCCAAGGGGGTCTTTTGGGAAGGAGAAGAGAAGGGGGGCTCCCTTGCTTCCACCGAAATAAGCCCACACCCACCCAGGCTCCCTCCAGGAGACCCCCCTCCTGCCATGATTTTGAGGGGAAAGGAAGAAGATTTACCTCCCTCCAACCCCCAAAAGATGAGCGCCTACCTTCTCTCCCCCCTCCCTTCTTTTCCTCGCTTTCCCTTATCTTCCCTTCCCTCTCTTCTCTCCCCCTCTCCCTCCCTTCTCCCTCTTTCTCTTCTTCTCTCCCTCTCACCCCTCCTCTCCCTCTCCTCCTTCCCTTCTCTCTCACCCCTTCCCCCCTTCCCCCCGCCCCTCTCCCCTTTTCTCCCTCTCCCTTTCCTCCTCCTTTTCTCTTCCCTCCTCTCTCTCCCTCTCACCCCTTCCCTCTCTTTCCCTTCCCTTCTTCTCTCCCTTCTTTTCCCTCCCTCTCACCCCTTCCCACTCTCTCCCTCCCCTCCCTCTCTCCCCTTTCCTCTCTCTCCCTTTCCTCCTTCTTTCCTCTTACCTTCTCTCTCTTCCTCTCACCCCTTCCCTCTCTCTCCCTTCTTTTCCCTCCATCTCACCCCTCCCTCTCTCCCCTTTCCTCCTCCTTTTCTCTTCCCTTCTCTCTCTCCATCTCACCCCTTCCCTCTCTTTCCCTTCCCTTCCCTCCCTCTCCCCCTTCTTTTCCCTCCCTCCCTCTAACCCCTCCCCTCCCTCTCACCCCTTCCCACTCCCCCCCCTTTCCTCCCTCTCCCTTTCCTCCTCCTTTCCTCTTCCTTTCTTTCTCTTTCTCTTCCTCTCACCCCTTCCCTCCCTCTCACCCCTCCCTCTCTCCCCTTTCCTCCTCCTTTTCTCTTCCCTTCTCTCTCTCCCTCTCACCCCTTCCCACTCTCTCCCTCCCCTCCCCACACTCTCTCCCCTTTCCTCCTTCTTTCCTCTTCCCTTCTTTCTCTTCCTCTCACCCCTTCCCTCCCTCTAACCCCTCCCTCTCTCCCCTTTCCTCCTCCTTTTCTCTTCCCTTCTCTCTCTCCCTTCTTTTCCCTCCCTCTCACCCCTCCCCTCCCTCTCACCCCTTCCCACTCTCCCTCCCCTTTCCTCCCTCTCCCTTTCATCCTTCTTTCCTCTTCCCTTCTCTCTCTCCTTCTCATCCCTTCCTCCCTCTCCCTTTCTTCCCTGCCTCTCTCCCCTTCCCCCTTTCCCTTCTCTTCTCTCCCTCTCTCCCTTCTTCGCTCTCCCCTTTTCCTCCCTCTCCCTTCTCGTCCTTTCCTCCCTCCCTTCCCCTGTCTCCCTCCTCCTCACCTTCTTCCTCGTCCCCAAAGCTCCTTCTATCCTCCGCAGGTCAGAAGGCTCCTACTTCTCCACCTCCATTCCCCCGGAAATGAGGTCACAGGATACCTTACTCTCCTCCTCCTTCCCTACCTCTATTACCATTTTCCCCTGCCTCTCTGGGAAGGAGGAACTCGCTGCTCTTAGGACCCAGAAGCTGAGGGTCAGACGACTTCGCCTTTTCCCCGCTCCCCCGGAAATGAGGTCACAGGGCGCCTCACTCTCCTCCTTCCCCCATTAACTTTGTTCCTCTCTGCCCCTCTAGGACGCGGAACTCGCTGGTTGGAGGACCCAGAGGCAGAAGAAGAGGAAGAAGCTGCCTCTCTTTCTCTCTCTCTCTCTCTTTCTCTCTCTCTTTCTCTTTCTCCTTTTTTCCTTCTTCTTCTTCCTGCCAACCTCTGAGGAGGGTCCCAGGTAAAGGCTGGGCCTGATGGAAGGGATGGGGAGACTAAAGAAGTAAATACAAGGAACCAATAAGGAATTTTTCCCTCTCTGGTCCAAAACACACTGCAGAAATAATCCACTTTGACTCCACTTTTAACTGCCCTGGCTCAATGCTAGGGGAATTTCATTGGGAACTGTAGTTTTGTGAGACATTTATGAGCCTTCTCTTCCAGAGAGAGCTCTGGTGCCACAGTAATAAAGTACAGTTCCCAGGATTCCCTAGCACTGAGTCAGGGCAGTTAAAGTGGTCTCAAACTGGATTATTTCTGCAGTGTGGGCCTGAACAGACTGCCAGAAATAAAATGCAGCTTGAGACCACTTTAACTGCCCTGGCACAGTGCTAGGGAATCATGGGAACTGTAGTTTATTGTGGCACCAGAGCTCTCTGACAGAGAAGGCTCAATGGTCTCAGAAAAAAATACAATTCCCAGGATTCCCGAGCATTGAGCCAGGACAGTTAAAGTGGCCTCAAACTGGATTATTTCTGCAGTGTGTGTCTCTCCTTTTTTTCCTTCTTCCTGCCAACTTCAAGGGAGGATCCAAGGTTGGGGAAAAATGAGGGGGAGGGGGAAAACAAAAAGAAGAGATGCCCATGGAAGCCAATAAAGGAATCAATAAAGAGATTCCCACTGAAATTAATGAACGAAGCAGGCAATAATGAATGAAGCATGGAACCCCATGGAGTGGAGGATTCATGAAACCTTTTTTGGAGGGTGGGGGTGTAGTCGTAGAATCATAGAATCATAGAGTAGGAAGAGACCACAAGGGCCATCCAGTCCAACCCCCTGCCATGCAGGAACTCCCAATCAAAGCATCCCTGACAGATGGCCATCCAGCCTCTGCTTAAAGACCTCCAAGGAAGGAGACTCCACTACTCTCCGAGGGAGTGTGTGCTTCGGCCCCTCCAATTGTCTGAGAGACAGCAACCCGGCCCCCGGCTCAAAAAGGTTGCCAAAAAGGTTGACTGGGGCTACACAGTCGCATGTGTGATGCTCCGCCAGTTAATAATAATAATAATAAAATTTATTTGTATCCCGCCCCTTGGTAATCCAATCTGGGCGGCCTTTACAGTTAAAAGATACACATTACAAAAACATACAATATAAAAATCCCTCCCCCCTTAAAACTGAATTAAATTTAAGACAATATAAAAACAATAAAGCAATTTAAATCTATTAAAATATATAAAGCCCTCCTGCCCAGAGACTCCGTGAGCATGGTTTGCCTGGTATGCCTAGGTTTGACGATCCTCCCATCACATGATGGGGCCACGTGAGGATCATCGCATGGAGGATTGTTAATCAAGGGTAAGATCAGTTCAGTTCAATATACCTAGTCTGGAAAGGCCTGCCGGAAGAGATCCGTCTTGACGGCCTTTTTAAAGCTGTCTAAAGATGTTAAAAGACGGATCTCGTCCGGCAGGCCGTTCCAGAGCTTAGGCGCAATGACAGAGAACGCCCCCCGGGAGGTAGCTACAAGCCTAGATTTCTGTGGCTGGAGCAAATTCCTCCCGGAGGATCGAAGAGCGCGGGGAGGATTATATGGGAGCAGGCGGTCCCTGAGATAGCTTGGACCCAAGCCATTTAGGGCCTTAAAGGTGATCACCAACACCTTGTACCTGGCTCGGAAGCTAATAGGCAGCCAGTGGAGGGACTTCAAAACTGGAGTTATATGATCCCTCCGAGATGTACCTGAGACAAGTCTGGCTGCCATATTCTGTACTAGCTGTAATTTCCGAACCAGGGACAAGGGTAGCCCCATGTAGAGTGCATTGCAGAAGTCAAGGCGTGAGGTTACCAACGCGTGCACCACAGTCTCGAGGTCCTTTACTTCCAGAAATGGGCGCAGCTGGCGTATCAGCCGAAGCTGATAACAGGCGCTCCTGACCGTCGCATTAACCTGATTTATCATCAGGAGCGACGAATCGAGGAGCACCCCCAAGCTGCGAACACAGTCACTGGAGGAGAGCGTGACCCCATCCAGGACTGGAGGTTGCAACCCAATTCCTGGTTTCGGGGCCGCTACCGTGAGCACCTCCGTCTTGTCTGGATTCAGCTTCAATCTATTTTTCCTCATCCAGCCCATTACCGCCCCAAGACATTCATTGAGAGAAGAGGTGCCAGTGGAATTCGAGGCCGACGAACGAGATATGGAGAAATAGATTTGGGTGTCATCAGCGTACTGATAACACCCAGCACCATAACTCCGTATAATCTCACCCAGCGGCTTCATATAGATGTTAAACAACATCGGGGACAAAATAGCTCCCTGAGGGACCCCACAAGTGAGGTCTCTCTTACTGGAGCTACAGTCCCCGAGCAGCACCCTCTGGGACCGACCCGAGAGGAAGGACCGGAACCACTGCAAAGCAGTGCCCCCGATACCTAACTCCCTTAGGCGGCCCAAGAGGATGCCGTGATCTATTGTGTCAAAAGCCGCTGAGAGGTCTAGAAGTACCAACAGGGTCACGCTACCCCTGTCGATGTTCAGACGCAGATCGTCGGTCAAGGCAACCATGGCAGTCTCAACCCCAAAGCCTGTCCTGAAACCGGTTTGAAATGGGTCTAGATAATCGGTTTCATCCAAGACTGCCTGGAGCTGAAGAGCGACCGCCCTCTCGATCACCTTGCTTAAAAATGGCAGTAATGACACAGGCCTGTAGTTCTTCATGTCCAGGGGGTCCAGGGAAGGTTTTTTCAGAAGCGGCCTAACCGCCGCTTCCTTTAAACAAGATGGAACATGTCCTTCCCTAAAGGATGCATTGATGATATCCGTAAGGAATCTCATCACTGCATCCCCCCCCGGATGGCCAGCCAAGATGGGCAAGGGTCGAGAGGACAAGTTGTTCAAGGCATTGGGGCATCGGTGTGCTAATGATACTTTGGCAAAGTACAATCATAGAGCCCCCCCATATATGCCCCCTTTGCCCTCCTTCACTCCATGCCCCCGTGTCATTTGTGTATATTGTAATTACAACCATTGGAGTTGTCACACTTTCGTTGCTTTGCTTTGCTGCTGACCCGCATTCATGTCGGGGGGTGTACATATATATACACACTGGTAGGGCTTCCCATGCCAGACAGATCAAAACCGAATGGGTCTGACAAAGAACGTCAAAGAGCAGGATGGCCTCCCTAGCCTTATGGCAACCATCCTAGGAGAAGGAAAACTCTAATTCCAAATCCGGGCAGATGGTGCTCGTCCAACCCTGTAAGGTCAACCATCTAAGAGAAGGAAACTCTAAACAAACCTACGACCCAAGGTAAAAAAAACCAATAAAAATAATTAAAAAAAAAAAACTACGACCCAAGGATCTCGTTGCTACCGTCCATGCTTGCAAGGCCATAGCAGACGAACCTTTGGTTTAAAGGGTGAGGCCAGTTCTGTGCACGCTGCGCTCCACCAGAAAAATCCATTGCACAGGCTCAAAGGATAAATCCAATCTCCAAAAAAACACTGTAGCGATAGGTGAGGGACAAAACGGCAGGTGTAAAGATGCACTGGAAGCTGCAGACCCAACCCTGCATGCAGGCGGTTCAGGACTTTGGTCGCTTGAGGCTGACCCGGGAGATGACAGTCTTGTTCGGCAGCATCCTGAACGACCAAGCAGCCTTTTTTAAGGAGAGCACTGCTTGCTCCATACGGAGAGGGGCCTAGAAAAGGTGGCCTAACGAAAGCTCATCCCCACCTACCCGGTTGGCTAGCCGTGGCCAACGGGCATCTTCTGATGCGGTCAAACAAAGACAAAGAAACAAAGGCACACACCGGCCTCCAAAGGTGTAAATAAACTGACGCTTGCATGCTGGAACATCAGAACCATGCAAGACTCTGCAGATAGTGGACGTCCTGAGCGTTGCTCTGTTTTAATAGCTCGTGAACTAGCACGACTTAATATTGACATCGCTGCTCTTAGTGAAGTTCGTCTCCATGAGGAAGGCAGCCTTAACGAACACGGTGCCGGCTACAAACTTTACTGGTCTGGCAAACCCAAAACTGAAAAACATCTTTCAGGAGTAGGCTTTATGATTAAAAACTCCATTGCCTCCAAACTCGAAACCTTGCCAACAGGTCACTCTGATTGCATTATCTCCTTATGCCTCCCACATATTGTTCTCTTCAGTATATATGCCCCAACTATGCAAGCCAACTCTGTAGAGAAAGACAAATTCTACACAGACCTACGCCACCTTATACAAAAAGTCCCTGTAGAAGATAAAATTATTATCCTTGGTGACTTCAATGCCAGAGTAGGAAAGAACTCCGAAGCCTGGAAAGTTGTTTTAGGCAAGCATGGTGTTGGAAATTGTAATGATAACGGACGCCTCCTGCTAGAGTTCTGTGCAGAACAACAGCTGACTATTACAAACACTGTCTTTCAGCAGAAAGATAGCTTGAAGACAACCTGGATGCATCCCCGATCCAAACACTGGCACCTCATTGACTATGTTCTAGTCCGCCAAAGAAACATTTGCGATGTCCGTCATACTCGAGTGATGCCCAGTGCAGAATGCCAAACAGATCATCGCCTCGTAAGATGTAAACTAAATCTTCATCTCAAGCTCAAACCTAAGAAGGGTGGCATCTTAAAGAGGAGACTCCAAGTCAACAATCTTCAACAAGCTACCATGAGAGACAACTTCCAGGCAAATCTGCAATCAAAACTTGAAGACCACCCTACAGATCCTTCTCCTACAGTGCTTTGGCAACATATCAAAAACAGTATCCTCCAGTCTGCGGAAGAATCCCTCAGGTTCTCCCATAAGAAAAATCAAGACTGGTTTGATGAAAACAACCAAGAGATCCAGGAGCTGTTGGCAAAGAAGAGAACTGCTCACCAGGCATACTTCGCCCAACCAACTTGCCATGTAAGAAAAGCAGCTTTCCATCTCATGTGTAGTAAACTTCAACAAAAACTCCGAGACATTCATAACAAGTGGTGGATCAATATAGCAGAAAAGACACAACACTGTGTAGATCTGGGTGATCTTAGAGGATTTTACGAAGCTCTTAAAACAGTGTTTGGACCTACTTATCAGATCCAAAGCTCCTTATACAGTAGAATCATAGAATCATAGAGTTGGAAGAGACCACAAGGGCCATCCAGTCCAATCCCCTGCCATGCAGGAACTCCCAATCAAAGCATCCCTGACAGATGGCCATCCAGCCTCTGCTTAAAGACCTCCAAGGAAGGAGACTCCACTACTCTCCGAGGGAGTGTGTTCCACTCTCGAACCGCCCTTACTGTCAGGAAGTTCCTCCTAATGTTGAGGTGGAATCTCTTTTCTTGCAGCTTGCATCCATTGTTTCGGGTCCTAGTCTCTGGAGCAGCAGAAAACAAGCTTGTTCCCTCCTCGATATGACATCCCTTCAAATATTTAAACATGGCTATCATATCACCTCTCAGCCTTCTCTTCTCCAGGCTAAACATCCCCAGTTCCCTAAGTCGTTCCTCATAGGGCTTGGTTTCCAGACCCTTCACCATTTTAGTTGCCCTCCTTTGGACATGCTCCAGTTTCTCCACATCCTTCTTGAATTGTGGTGCCCAGAACTGGACACAGTATTCCAGGTGAGGCCAGACCAAAGCAGAATAGAGTGGCACTATTACTTCTCTTGATCTAGACACTATACTTCTACTGATGCAGCCTAAAATTGCATTGGCCTTTTTAGCTGCTGCATCGCACTGTTGACTCATGTTCAACTTGTGGTCCACCTGGATTCCTAGATCCCTTTCACACGTAGTCTCATTCAGCCCGTTGTCCCCCATTGTATATCTGTACTTTTCGTTTTTCCGCCCTAAGTGCAGTACCTTACATTTCTCCGTGTTGAATTTCATTTTGTTAGCTTTGGCCCAACTTTCTAGTCTGTTCAAGTCATTTTGAATTTTGATCCTGTCCTCTGGGGTATTAGCTACTCCTCCTAATTTGGTGTCGTCTGCAAATTTGATAACTATGCCCCCAATACCGTCATCCAAGTCATTAATAAAGATATTGAATAGCACTGGGCCCAGGACAGAGCCCTGTGGCACCCCAGTGGTCACTTCTTTCCAAGTTGAAAAGGAGCCATTGTTGAGCACCCTTTGTGTTCGACCAGTCAACCAATTACAAATCCATGTAACAGTTACTTTGTCTAGCCCACATTTTACCAACTTGCTTGCAAGAATGTCATGGGGAACCTTGTCAAAGGCCTTACTGAAATCAAGATATACTATATCCACAGCATTCCCTTCATCTACCAAGCTGGTAATGTTATCAAAAAAAGAGATCAGATTTGTCTGGCATGACCTGTTTCTCTGAAACCCATGTTGACTTTTTGTGATTATGAAATTATGTTCCAGATGTTCACAGACTCTCTGTTTAATGATCTGCTCCAGAATCTTTCCGGGTATTGATGTCAGACTAACTGGACGATAATTGTTGGGATCCTCTTTTTTCCCCTTTTTGAAGATGGGGACAACATTTGCCCTCCTCCAGTCCGCTGGGACCTCTCCTGTTTTCCAGGAATTCTCAAAGATTATTGACAATGGTTCCGATATTACATTTGCCAGTTCTTTTAATACCCTTGGATGTAATTCATCTGGTCCTGGAGACTTATATTCATTTAGATTAACCAGATGTTTCTGTACTATCTCTTTACTTATTCTGTGCTGAAATTCTCCTATTCTGTCCTCTGCTCCATTATACTTAGGTTGAGCACCCTTTGCCTTTTCTGAGAAGACTGAAGCAAATGTTGAGTAATTCTGCCTTTTCTCTGTCCCCTGTTAACTTTTTGCCATCTTCTCCACACAGTGGCCCTACCATTTCCTTCTTTTTCCTTTTGCTGCTGACATACCCCCAAAAGCCCTTTTTATTGTTCTTAACCTCTCTAGCAAGCCTGATTTCATTCTGCGCTTTAGCTTTTCTGACTTTACCCCTACACGTGCTAGCTATTTGTTTGAATTCCTCTTTGGTGATTTCCCCATTTTTCCATTTCTTATACATGTTCCATTTAAAACATAGTTCAGTTGCAAGTTCCTTAGTCATCCATCCTGGTTTCTTGAGACACCTCCCATTCTTCCTCCTCGTTGGCACGGTTTGAAATTGTGCCTTCAGTATCTCCCTTTTGAGAAACTCCCATCCGTCTTGAACTCCCTTCTCTTTTAGTATTCCTGTCCATGGGATCACCCCCAGTATTTCTCTAAGTTTAGTAAAATCAGCTTTCCTAAAGTCTAGAATGCGTGTCTGACTATGCCTGGCTTCTCCTTTCCACTGTATAATAAACTCCAGGAGGACATGATCACTCCCACCTAAGGATCCAACCAGATGGTCAAACACTACTGATAAAGCCTCCATCCTGAATCGATGGGCTGAACATTTTCAAAGTCTCTTCAGTGCCAACCGAGTAGTCCAAGGCTCAGCTATCCAACATATGGTACAAAAACCGATGAAAAGCGAACTGGACATAGCTCCCGCTTTGGAAGAGACCCTTAAGGCCATACAGCAGATGAAAAACGGCAAGGCAGCTGGGATTGATGGAATCCCACCTGAAGTTTGGAAACACGGAGGTCATGTACTCCATGCTAAATTCCACAAACTCCTTGTGAGCTGCTGGGAAAAAGGGGAACTGCCATCAGATCTCCGAGATGCAGTCATCATCACCCTGTACCAGAAAAAAAGGAGCAAAATCCGATTGCTCAAACTATCGAGGTATAACATTGCTCTCTATTGCTGGAAAAATCCTTGCAAGGATACTCCTGAACAGATTAGTTCCTGCTATTGCAGAAGAACTCCTTCCTGAAAGCCAGTGTGGCTTCAGAGCCAATAGGAGTACTACAGATATGGTATTTGCCCTTAGACAACTGCAAGAGAAATGTAGAGAGCAGAACAAGGGACTCTATGTAACATTTGTTGACCTCACCAAAGCCTTCGACACTGTGAGTAGAAAAGGTCTATGGCAGATCCTGGAAAGACTAGGATGCCCCCCCAAATTCCTCAAAATGATTATCTTGCTACATGAGGGCCAGCATGGTCAAGTCAGATACGGTGATGCTCTTTCAGAGCCCTTTCTAATAACTAATGGAGTGAAGCAAGGTTGTGTTCTTGCTCCAACTTTATTTACAATCTTCTTCAGCATGATGCTCCAAAGGGCTACAGTAGAGCTCAAAGAAGAAGACGGCATCTATATACGTTACCGTGTTGATGGTAGTTTGTTTAACTTAAGCCGTCTAAGGGCTCGCACTAAGACTCTAAACCAGGGGTAGGCAACCTTTCCCCTTTAAGGGCCGAGGGACTTCAGCTCCCAGAATCCCAGGAGCTATTGGCCAACATGGGACTATTGGCCAACATGGCTGAGGCTTCTGGGAGCTGAAGTCCCTCGGCCCTTAAAGGGGAAAGGTTGCCTACCCCTGCTCTAAACTATCTAGTCCGTGAGCTGCTCTTTGCTGACGATGCTGCCCTTGTTGCCCACACAGAAGCAGCTCTGCAGCGCCTAACATCCTGCTTCACAACAGCTGCAGAAATGTTTGGGCTGGAGGTCAACCTGAAGAAAACGGAAGTTCTCTACCAGCCTGCACCACAGGATGAACACTACCATCCCCACATCGCTGTAGGCAAATCTGTGCTTAAGTCTGTTCAGCAGTTCACCTACCTGGGAAGCATCATCTCCTCAGATGCCAAGATTGACAAAGAGATCGATCACAGATTAGCAAAGGCATACAGCGCATTTGGAAGACTTTACAAAAGAGTCTGGAGTAATAAACACCTGAGGCGAAGCACAAAAATCAGTGTGTATAGAGCAATTGTACTGTCTATTCTCCTGTACGGGTCTGAAACATGGGTCACCTATCGCCAACACTTACGACTCCTCGAACGCTTTCATCAGCGCTGTATACGCACAATCCTAAATATACACTGGACTGACTATGTGACGAATGTTGCTGTCCTTGAGCAAGCAGGGATCACCAGCATTGAGGCCATGCTATTGAAAACGCAGCTGCGCTGGGCAGGGCACATTTCTAGGATGGAGGACCATCGCCTCCCAAAAATAGTACTCTATGGTGAACTCGCCACGGGTCAGCGTAAGAGGGGCGCTCCAAAAAAGCGATACAAGGACTCCCTGAAACAACATCTCAGGCTCGGCCAAATTGATCACCAACAATGGTCCACCCTGGCCTCACATTGGGAGGCATGGAGACGCACTATCCATAATGCTGCAGCCTTAATTGAGAAGTCACGCTGAACAAGTCTCGAAGAGAAACGACAACGCAGAAAGAATCACAACCCCGAAACATCACTCAAGGAGATCTTCTGCTGTGCTTTCTGCAACCGGACCTGTTTATCTCGGATTGGCCTTTTTAGTCATCAGCGCGCTTGCAAAAAGCGTGGGATGAGTCCTTCCTGAATCTTCGTTTGCGAAGAAAAGCCAGAGAGAGAGAGAGAGGTATTGTAATGTTGTTAATGGCATGGCTTCAGGGTGGGAGGATATGCAAACAAGGATATTGTCTGCTATTGTCTGCTGGGAAAGCTGCTGACCCTGGTTGGTTTCCCATTTGCATTTGCTGAGTGCTGATTTTTTTATTTTGTAGGACTGGTAGCCAAACCTTGTTTACTTTGAGGGTTTCTTCTTTCCTGTTGAAGTTGTCCAAGTGTTTGCGGATTTCAATAGCTTCCCTGTGCATTCTGATCTGATAGTTGTGAATATGTTTAAATTCCAAGTCAGATGGACAGGAGCAATCAGAGAACGATGGGTGAATGGAACATTTCAATGAGAGACTGAAGCCATATGTGTTAGCATGTGTTGCACACACTTGAGAACAAAATTTTATACTTCAAAATATGTCAAATATACTCCTTTTATTAACCACTTTATGCCCAGAAACCAACTGGAATGGTCCAAAATGCCAACTTCTGAGTGAGTAACACACACACACATTTGTCAGCCACAAAAATCTCAAAGGATTTTGGGATTCCATGCAATCTTGTGGAAAATCTGTGGCTTCTTGGCTCACTTCACTGTCATAGTACAGGACTGGTGCTGATAGCTTTCCGAGGCAAAACAGTGTTCTCAGCATGCATACATATAGGAGAATTAAACATTTTTACAATATTACTTGACAATTAATAAATTTTAAAGAGCTTTGCAACAGCAATTTCCCCGTTTTAAGATCTAGTTTTAATTTATAACAGCAGAAACACCTTGTTAACCTACCAATAATCCATGTCTTCCACATATAAATATTTACAGATCCCTATAATATTTAAAAACAGAGCAGTGTCTGTCATCAGTAATAGACTGGGTGAGGACAAACGTATTGAAACTTAATCCAGACAAGACAGAGGTGCTCCTGGTCAGTTGGAAAGCAGATCAAGGAATTGGGATTCAGCCTGTGTTAGATGGAGTTACACTCCCCCTGAAGACACAGGTGCACAGTTTGGGGATACTACCGGACTCAGCTTTGAACCTGGAGGCCCAGGTTTCTGCAGTGACCAGGAGTGATTTTGCACATTTAAAGCTTGTGAGCCAACTGTGCCCATTCCTTGAGACATCAGATATGACCACGGTGGTTACATCCATTTGGACTACTGTAACGCACTCTACTTGGGGCTACCTTTGAAGAGTGTTCAGAAACTTCAGCTGGTTTAAAGAGCTGCCGTTAGGCTGTTAATGAAGGCAGCTTACAGAGACCACACAACACCCCCATTGAAACAGCTCCACTGGCAGCCAATTTGTTTCTCGGCCCAATTCAAAGTTCTGGTGATGACCTATAAAGCCCTATATGGCTCAGGTCCAGGCTATTTGGCAGACCTTATCTCCCCGTATGAACCAGCCCAGGCTCGGAGATCCTCTGGAGAGGCCTTTCAGTCCTACCACCATCACAAGCATGGTTGGTGGGGACGCGACAAAGGGCCTTTTCTGTGGCTGCTCCTGGACTGTGGAACTCCTTGCCCAGAGAAGCCAGAATGTTCCCTCCTTGTTGGCCTTCCCCCGGCAGACTAAGACCTATCTGTTTGAACAGGCTTTTAAAATAGAAGGCATTTAAAGAACAGGTTGAATGTTGTATTCTTTTAAAGCATTTTAAACACTTTTATTTTTTGAACTATATTTTATTCTTTCATATGCAATTTGTTTTAACATTGTAATCATATTAATTCTGTTACCCTCAGGAACAGCCCTGAAGCCCCTCTGACAGGCCAGCAGAATCTACTAAGGAAAAGCAGTGCTCTGAGCATGCACAGAGTGTTCTGAATGAGGAGAGAAGGGGAGGGGGCAATCGAAACATGTTGGGAGCGCCCAGGGAAAGATTTTATAGCCTACTAGTCACACCGAACTATAAATAGTGACTTAAATGACAGTCATTTGGCCAGGACAGGGGAAGGAGGAGGAGGAGGCTCTCCAGGCCAGTTTCTAAAAGAGAGGAGAAAGAGGCTTTCTAGCTATTTTCTGCCAGGAAAGGAGAAAGAAAAGAAAGCTTTCCAGGCCAGTTCCTGCTAGGAAAGGGGAAGAAAGCAGTTTCCAGGCAGCCATCTTGAGAGGGTAAGTTTTTAAATTCTTTTTTTTTAAAAAAAACTCTTGGGGAGAGTGTGACTGTGACTCAGCGGGTGGGGCTTTGTTGAGTGGCATTTGCAAGTCAATAGGGGGTAGGCTAGGCAGTTAGCTCTATACAACTGCTGCCAGAGCCGCGCGCCATTTTTTTAACCAGTACTAATTGTAGAAAAGTTCCATTCATCAGCAGACTTAACACTGGTGTTAGCAAGGGATTTTCTTTGAGGAGGAAAACCGTAGTCCTCTTTCAGCTACTAATTAAGACTTAGTATGGACACTGAAAGAACAGCAGCCGTCACCTGCAATACCTGTGGTATGTTTGTATTCTTACCTTCAGATGTGGGGAACTACACATGCTCCAAGTGCAAGTTGGTAGCCCTCTTGGAGGACAAAGTACAGCAGCTGGAGGCGCGGGTAGCTACACTTCAACATATTAGGGAGCAAGAGGCTTTCCTTGACAGAACAGAACAAACGGTCTTGGATGGGGTACACACAGAGGAAGTTGCTGGGGAAGAGGTCACATCACACACACAGGAGGTAGAAAGCTGGAGGAAGGTCACACGCAGAAGTAAGGAGACCAAGGATCGTTATGGGAGTTTGCGGCTACAGAATCGATTTCAAGCTCTTACTCTTAGCAAGGAGGACGAAGAAGAGCAGCAAGGACAGATTTCAGGGACAGAGCAGGGGACCCTGGGAGTTCCACCACAGGGAATAGTCGCTGCTAAGCCTTGGAGGAGGCGTGTGGTCGTGGTGGGGGACTCCTTGCTGAGGGGGACAGAAGCAGTGATTTGTGGGCCTGACAAGATGTCTCGGGAAGTGTGTTGTCTCCCTGGGGCAAAGATCCGAGATGTGACAGAGAGGCTGACAAGACTGGTCAGCCTCTCTGTCTGACCAATACCCCTTCCTTTTGGTTCATGTGGGAACGAATGACACAGCAAGACACAGCCTTCAGAATATCAAAAGGGATTACGAGGCTCTAGGTAAGAAGCTGAAAGAAATGGAGGCACAGATTGTCATCTCATCTCTTCTGCCAGTTCAAGGGCATGGTCCAGGAAGAGAGGAAGATAGCAGATGTCAACAATTGGCTCCGCAGATGGTGTCGTCGAGAACGATTTGGATTCTTGGATCATGGGCTGCGGTTCCATGAGGACGGAATCCTGGCAAGGGATGGGCTGCATCTAACACCAGTTGGAAGAAATGTTTTTGCCAACGGTCTCAAGAATTTGATCAGGAGGGCTTTAAACTGAACTGTGTGGGGAAGGGAGACAACGTCCTGGAAGACAAAAGGACTGGAGAAAATAGTCAAACTGTCATAGAGGAAACAAGGCAAACAGTACAGGGACCCAACAGTGGGAGGCAAAAAAACGTGCACAGGCAGCAAGTAAAGGGGACATATGGTCTTAGATGTCTCTACACTAATGCACAGAGCATGGGAAATAAGCAAGATGAACTTGAACTCCTAGCACAAGAAAGCAAATATGATATAATAGGCATCACTGAAATCTGGTGGGATGAGTCTCATGACTGGAATGTAGAAATAAAGGGGTATAAGCTTTTCAAGAGAAACAGGACAAACAGGAAAGGAGGAGGAATAGCATTATATGTCAGAGATATTTACACCAGTGAAGAAATCCAGGACATCAATCCTGGAAGCCAAGTGGAGAGCATCTGGATAAAAATGAAAGGGGAGGGAAACAACAGGGATGTTATTGTGGGAGTCTACTACAGACCCCCAACTCAAGCAGAAGAATTGGATGAAGCCTTTCTAGAACAGATGACCACACACTCAGAAAGGAGAAATATAGTAGTGATGGGTGACTTCAACTATCCAGATATTTGCTGGAAGTCAAACTCGGCAAAATCCTCAAGGTCTAGCAAATTCCTCACTTGCCTCGAAGACAATTTCATTGTTCAAAAGGTGGAAGAGGCAACGAGGGAGTCAGCTATTTTGGATCTGATCCTAACTAACAGGGAAGACCTAGTTAATGGGGTGCAAGTGGTTGGATCCTTAGGCGGGAGTGATCATGTCCTCCTGGAGTTTATTATACAGTGGAAAGGAGAAGCCAGGCATAGTCAGACACGCATTCTAGACTTTAGGAAAGCTGATTTTACTAAACTTAGAGAAATACTGGGGGTGATCCCATGGACAGGAATACTAAAAGAGAAGGGAGTTCAAGAAGGATGGGAGTTTCTCAAAAGGGAGATACTGAAGGCACAATTTCAAACCGTGCCAACGAGGAGGAAAAATGGGAGGTGTCTCAAGAAACCAGGATGGATGACTAAGGAACTTGCAACTGAATTATGTTTTAAACGGAACATGTATAAGAAATGGAAAAATGGGGAAATCACCAAAGGGGAATTCAAACAAATAGCTAGCACGTGTAGGGTTAAAGTCAGAAAAGCTAAAGGGACTTCCGGCGGGACGGCATGGCGACCGGTCCGGTGTGAAAAGCTTTCCACCGGACTACCAGGCGGGGAAGAGGGGACTGTAGGATCCCCTTGCATCTGCTCCATGGGAGTGAAGCAGATAAAGTTGGGGCTCGACAGGAATCAGAACGGACCCCCTAGAATACCCAGAAGTGGGAATTCGGTGGGGAGAAGTTCCGATTCGAAGAGCAGCCAGCCCTGCTTGGGCGCTTTCGGGCATTTAGCCCTGCCACCGCTTTTTTAAGAAGGAGGGAGAGGATACAAGAACGCTAGAGGAAATAAATCGGAAACTGTGAGTACATTCAATCTATCCATAAGAGGATCTTTGTGGAAAGGAAAAGGATCTTGGGAATTTTGAAATATTGAATTTAGACTTTTAAAATGCAGCCCGAGTACTAAAAATAACATGGATTCAGGGCTGCAAAGAATATAAGAGTGGAGCATTTCACAGTAGCAGAAGCTTAATCGGGAAGATAAAGAAGGGGCGATTGCCCGGAATTAGAGAAAGTATTAAAAAAATTTTATTATTGGATTGAACGGATTTGTAAATCGTAAGAAAGCAATATCTTTATATAACAGAAAGAAAGAAGGGAGAAAGGGCGCTGGGAGAAAATGGCGCCCGGTTGCTATTAACGGCAACAGTGAAAGTGAAGCCGGATTTGGAGGAGAGGAGCTAAATATGGCTGTAGCCGAAAACAATAGAGTATAAGTTTTGATAAATAAAATTAAAAGAAAGAAACGACGGAAGGACGGGGGAGGAGACGGCGAGAGAAGATAAATATTAAATCCCAGTTTGGTGATAAAAGTACAGAAATATAAAGTTTAAAAATAAGGTTTGGATAAGATTAAGAAAGGAACGACGGAAGGAGGACTGGGGAGGAGACATCGAGATCGGATTTTTACTGTGGTCTAAAGCATATTTAGCAAAGAGAAAGTTTTTCCAAAATAAATCAGACTTGTTGGATCTGGAATAGAAAGAGAAAGGAACGACTGAAGGAGGACGGTGGAGGGGACATCGAAATCGAAGTGTTCATTTTTAGAAATAAAGAAGACGGGGTCGGGAAAGTCAAGATTAAAAGAGCAAAAGAGAGTCGCCTCTTTCCTTTTTGCTGTGGTAAACTTTAGAAATCAAAGGCGAGGTTTGTGTCGTTCGTTGGGGCAACAAGTTGGAAACCTTTTATTTTCAAAGAGTGGTGTGACCCTGTCGAACCATTTTGAAACTTGTGTTTGTTGTGGCTCTCTTTATTGTTGATCTTCCTGGGAAAGTGACCCCTTAATGATAGACGAGTGGGAAGTCCCATAATCCGCCCTCATTGCTTGCTGTTTTCTAGAGAGTGTATTTAGAGTGGGGAGAGTTAATATTTTAACAGTTGGGGGATTTTATATAGCAGTCATTAAATATCTGTAATAAGGATATACCTGCAATAAGGATATTTTTGGTTTTATTATTGTTTTATTGCGATTTTTCTTCTTTTTGGCATAATTGTTATTTTTAGTTACTCATATAACTTTTATAAGATAGGTTTTGGTGATATATATTGATATAACTGTTTTATTGTATAACAATACAAAGTTATTATTGTATAATAACAATAAGGTTAGAGTAAAAAGAACATTAACAATATGGCAACAGGAGGGAAAAAACAAACAAATATACCTGCTCCCACACAAAGGAGGGGGTCAACAGAGATGGGGGCCAAAGATCTAATGCAGACTCTCTTGGAAGAATTTCAAAAGATGAGACAAGAGCTAAGATCAGAGATGAAAGCAGAATTGAAACAATCAAGAAAAGAAGCCAAAGAAGAATTACATAAGGAACTGGAGGGATTTGGAGGCATGCTAGAGAAAATTGCTGGAGAGATGGAAAAAATTAAAGGAGAAGTAGAAAATATTAAGGGAGAAACAGAAGACCTTAAAAAAGCAACACAAGAACTAAAAGATGTACAACAAAGAGAAAAGAATATAAATTTAATTCAAGAGGTCCGTCACAGGGAGAAAAGTCTGAAGTTTAGAGGGGTACCAGAAGTATTAAATCAGAATTTGTATGATAATATAATAACGGTGTTGGCGGAATTCATCAACGTTCCAAAGGAAGAGATATTGAGAGATACTGATAAAATTTTTCGAATCAACTCTAAAATAGCAAGAGAGAAAAATTTACCAAGAGATGTTTTGGTATCATTTATAAGATCAAAATTTAAAGACATGATAATTCAAAAAAGTTATCAGGAAGACTTAATGATTGATGGAAGAAGTGTAAAGATTTTTAAAGATGTCCCTATGGAGATTTTACGGCGGAGACAAGAATATAAATTTTTGACAACAGAACTAATGAAAAGAGGAATAAGATTTTCATGGGACAGGATTGAGGGACTATCACTAACATATAAACAAAAGAGAATAAGAATAAATTCTATAGATAAGGCAAGAGAATTTTTGAGAAAACTGAAAACAACTAAGAGGGATGAGAAGAAAGAGGACGAAACTAAAGAAGAAAGAATGAAAACAAGATCAGCTACAAAAGAAGAAAAAAGACGAGATTATCCAGATATTGACTTAGAAGAAGAAGGAGGAGATGCTGACTTAGGTACGAAACTGGGAGGAGGATTCCCGCAAGAAGGAAGTGATCTATCAGGAGAAGGAAGCCAGGATGAAGAAGGAAGAGAATTAGACTGTAGAGTAAATAACCTTTATTATATTTTTATAAATAAAAAGGATCTTTTTTTTTAGAAGGGGAAAAAATAAATAAATATTAAATTAAAATAATCAATATGGCGACGGATATAAAAATAATTTCTTGGAACGTAAAGGGAATAAATTCCAAATACAAGAGAAGCAAAATATTTCATTATTTACAAAAGAAAAAGCCACAGTTTATTTGTTTACAAGAAACAAAAATAAGGAAACAAGATGTTAAATATTTGAAAAACCCTAAATTTGGTCAACTATTTGTCTCCGCTGCTGAGGAAAAGAGAGGAGGAATAGTAATATATGTTCAGGACAGATATAAGGCTAAAGAGATCATGAATGATAATGAAGGACATTATATTGGAATAGAAATTCTAATGGAGGAAAGAAGATATTTGATGATTGGAATTTATAGCCCAACAGAAAAACAAGTGGATTTTTATAAGAAAATAAATGAAGAATTACAGAAATTGGAAAAAGAAAATTATAATTTGATTTTGTTGGGGGATCTGAATGGAGTTTTGGACCTGAAGAAAGATAGATCTCTTTTTAAGAAAAAAACAAAAACATATGGGAAATTGCCGACTACTTTTTTTGATTTAGTAGAACAACAAAATGTAAGAGATGTTTGGTCGAGCTTATATCCTGGAGCAGAAGGTTTCACTTTCTTCTCAGAAAGCCATAAGTCAGCTTCTAGAATAGATATGTTTCTGGTTTCACAGAACTTGATTACACAAACAAGAAGTATGGTAATTCTGCCGAGATCAATCTCCGACCATAATCCGATTGTGCTACATATGAAGGATTTGAGGAAGAAAGAATACAGATGGAAACTAAATGATACAATAATACAGGACAAAGAATATAAAAAGAAGATGAAGGAGGTGTTAAAGGATTACTTTAGGATAAATAAAACAGAAGAGGTGAAAGCCAAAACAATATGGGATGCAAGTAAAGCTGTCATGAGAGGATTTTTAATACAGAGAGAGCAGAAGTGAAAAGATTAAAAGATGGAAAATTAAAAAAATAGAAAAAGAAATTAAAGAAGTGGAAGGAAAGTTGAATTTGGACCCGACAAATGATGTGTTGGATAAAAGAATGAAGTGGTTGAAAAAACAATTGGATAATATTTTAACAGAAGAAATAACTAAGAAGATGAAGTTCATAAAGTAAAAGGAATTTTGAATCAGCCAACAAAATAGGAAAATGGCTTTCCTATAGACTGAAAAAAGAAAAACAAAAAAGAATGATAACAAAAATAAAAAGTGAAGAGAAAATATACCATTTGCAAGAAGACATTCAAAATATATTTTGCAATTTTTACTCTGCATTATATAAAAAGGAAGAAATTAAAATTGAAGATATTAAAAATTATTTGGAAACACAGAACATAATAAAGATTTCTAATGAACAGAGAGAAATTATAAATGCAGAATTTACTGAAAAAGAGCTAGAAATGGTGATAGGAAGGATTAAGAAAGACAAAGCTCCAGGTCCGGATGGATTTACAGCACAATATTACAAAACTTTTTATGAAGAACTGAAAAAAACCACTGTTGGAAACTTTAAATAAGATTACAAGTGAAGGAATTCCGGATACGTGGAAAAAGGCTAATATTACTTTGATTCCTAAAGAGGGTAAAGATGAAATGGAAGTAAAAAATTATAGACCAATATCACTATTAAATACGGATTATAAAATATTTGCTTTGATTTTGGCAGAGAGATTAAAAAAGGTATTGGTTAACCAAATTAAAGATGAGCAAACATGATTTCTTCCAGGTAGACAATTGAAAGACAACTTAAGAAATATACTAAACATAATAGAGTATTATGAAAAGAACAATGAGAAAAAATTAGCTTTAATGTTTTTAGATGCAGAAAAAGCATTTGATAACGTCAATTGGACTTTTATGTTGGAAATAGTGGAAAAGATGGAGATGGGAAATAATTTTTGCAAATGGTTAAAGGAAATTTACAAAGAACAAACAGCTAAATTAATAGTAAATGGGAATGCATCAGAAGAGATAAATATAAAGAAGGGAACACGACAAGGATGTCCTCTTTCACCACTTTTATTTATAATGGTTTTAGAAGTGCTGTTAAATAATATAAGGGGAAATGATCAATTAAGAGGCTTGAAACTGGGAGGAAGAGAATACAAAGCAAGAGCTTTTGCGGATGATTTGGTGTTGATTTTGGAAGACCCTCTAGCACAGACTGAAACAGTAATGAAGACATTGCTGGATTTTGGGGAGGTAGCGGGCTTCAAAATAAATTATGATAAGACAACAATTTTGACAAAAAACATGACAAAGATAGAAAAAATGGAGTTAGAAAATAAAACCAAGTGTAAAGTCAGAAAAAAGACAAAATATTTGGGAATATGAATAACAGAAAGGAATTTAGACTTATTTGATAATAATTATAAAACGAAATGGTCCGAAATAAAAGAAGAAATGAACATTTGGTCAAAACTGAATTTATCTTTATTGGGCAGAGTAGAAGCAATTAAAATGATGATTTTGCCCAAGATGAACTTTTTATTTCAATGTATTCCGATTATACATAACAAAAAACCCTTTAACGAGTGGCATAAAGATTTAAGAAGCTTTATTTGGAAAAATAAAAAAGCAAGGGTGAATTGGAAAACCATGACAAGAAATAAGAAAGATGGAGGAAGGAATGTTCCAGATTTGGAATTGTATCATAAAGCAAATGTATTAGATTGGATATCAGATTGGATAACTTTAAAAAGAAAAGAAGTATTAGAATTGGAAGGATTCAACAACAGATACGGTTGGCATGGATATTTATGTTATGGAAAAGAGAAGGTTCACAAAGATTTTAAGCACCATGTGGTTAGGAGAGCATTATTGACAACTTGGAATGAGATAAGAAATAAAGTTTATAGGAAAATACCATTATGGACCTCTCCATATGAAGCCTTCCATGCAAAAACAACGACAATCCAAACATGGTTAAAGTATGAAGAAATTATAAATATGGAGGAAGTCTTGGAACCAAAAATAAAAACAATAGAGGAGTTAGCGAAGATAGATCCTAATATTCAATGGTTCACTTATTTGCAATTAAGAGAAAGATTTAAAATTGATTGTAAACTTCAAGGCTTTGAAAATGAATTGACAGATATGGACAAAATAATGTTACAGCCTTCAAGACAAAGAATAAGCAAATTTTATAAGATTTTAATGGAAATGCAACAGGAAACAGAAAATTTCTGAGAACATGATAAAATGGGCAACAGATATTGGCAGAATCATTAAGTTAGAAGAATGGGAGAAGACTAGGATGAAAACAGATAAATTCACAAATTCACAGGACTTGAAGGAAAACTATTGGAAAATAGAACAGAGATGGTACCTGACACCTGCTAGACTAGCGAATATTTACAATAAAAAAGAAAAAGAATGTTGGAAATGTAAGCACAATGTGGGTTCATGGTACCATGTGTGGTGGAAATGTGCAGAAATGAAGACATTTTGGAAAAAAATACATTTAAATATACAGAATATTTTGAAAATCAGATTTGAGTTGATGCCAGAAATTTATTTATTAAACATGACGTGTAAAATGGATTTAGGCATAGAGAAAAAATGGGGGAAAATTATTATGTATATGGTTACAGCGGCGAGAATGGTAATAGCGCAAAAGTGGAAACAGCAGAATATGCCAACGGAGGAGGAATGGTTGTTTAAAGTATTAGAAATGAAAGAAATGGATGAACTAACCAAATCATTGGGAAACGGAGATAAAGATTTGATCAAGGAGCAATGGGCTCCAGTAGAGATGTATATTAAAGAAAGATGGAATATATAAACCAAGGCAAAGAAGAAGAAATAAGGGTATTATATGGTTCCAGCAAGAGGGGTTTGAATATAAGTGTGAAGATGGAGAGAATATTATAGAAAAGTTTTATAAAATGTACTCATGGTGTTTCAAACTAAGGGAAGTTGTGTAAATATGTAGATAGAACTATGTGATAGTAATAATACTTTAATAACAGTGTTTTATTATAAATATTGTAAATATTATTTTGAATAAAAATAAAATGGGAAAAAAAAGTCAGAAAAGCTAAAGCGCAGAATGAAATCAGGCTTGCTAGAGAGGTTAAGAACAATAAAAAGGGCTTTTGGGGGTATGTCAGCAGCAAAGGGAAAAAGAAGGAAATGGTAGGGCCACTGTGTGGAGAGGATGGCAAAAAGTTAACAGGAGACAGAGAAAAGGCAGAACTACTCAACACCTTCTTTGCTTCAGTCTTCTCAGAAAAGGCAAAGGGTGCTCAACCTAAGTATAATGGAGCAGAGGACAGAATAGGAGAATTTCAGCACAGAATAAGTAAAGAGATAGTACAGAAACATCTGGTTACTCTAAATGAATATAAGTCTCCAGGACCAGATGAATTACATCCAAGGATATTAAAAGAACTGGCAAATGTAATATCGGAACCATTGTCAATAATCTTTGAGAATTCCTGGAAAACAGGAGAGGTCCCAGCGGACTGGAGGAGGGCAAATGTTGTCCCCATCTTCAAAAAGGGGAAAAAAGAGGATCCCAACAATTATCGTCCAGTTAGTCTGACATCAATACCCGGAAAGATTCTGGAGCAGATCATTAAACAGAGAGTCTGTGGACATCTGGAAAGTAATTCCATAATCACAAAAAGTCAACATGGGTTTCAGAGAAACAGGTCATGCCAGACAAATCTGATCTCTTTTTTTGATAAAATTACCAGCTTGGTAGATGAAGGGAATGCTGTGGATATAGTATATCTTGATTTCAGTAAGGCCTTTGACAAGGTTCCCCATGACATTCTTGCAAGCAAATTGGTAAAATGTGGGCTAGACAAAGTAACTGTTACATGGATTTGTAATTGGTTGACTGGTCGAACCCAAAGGGTGCTCAACAATGGCTCCTTTTCAACCTGGAAAGAAGTGACCAGTGGGGTGCCACAGGGCTCTGTCCTGGGCCCAGTGCTCTTCAATATATTTATTAATGACTTGGATGACGGTATTGGGGGCATAGTTATCAAATTTGCAGACGACATCAAATTAGGAGGAGTAGCTAATACCCCAGAGGACAGGATCAAAATTCAAAATGACTTGAACAGACTAGAAAGTTGGGCCAAAGCTAACAAAATGAAATTCAACATGGAGAAATGTAAGGTACTGCACTTAGGGCAGAAAAACGAAAAGTACAGATATACGATGGGGGACACCTGGCTGAATGAGACTACGTGTGAAAGGGATCTAGGAATCCAGGTGGACCACAAGTTGAACATGAGTCAACAGTGCGATGCAGCAGCTAAAAAGGCCAATGCAATTTTAGGCTGCATCAGTAGAAGTATAGCGTCTAGATCAAGAGAAGTAATAGTGCCACTCTATTCTGCTTTGGTCAGGCCTCACCTGGAGTACTGTGCCCAGTTCTGGGCACCACAATTCAAAAAAGATGTGGAGAAACTGGAGCGTGTCCAAAGGAGGGCAACTAAAATGGTGAAGGGTCTGGAAACCAAGCCCTATGAGGAACGACTTAGGGAGCTGGGGATGTTTAGCCTGGAGAAGAGAAGGCTGAGAGGTGATATGATAGCCGTGTTTAAATATTTGAAGGGATGTCATATCGAGGAGGGAACAAGCTTGTTTTCTGCTGCTCCAGAGGCTAGGACCCGAAACAATGGATGCAAGCTACAAGAAAAGAGATTCCACCTCAACATTAGGAGGAACTTCCTGACAGTGAGGGCGGTTCGACAGTGGAACACACTCCCTCGGAGAGTAGTGGAGTCTCCTTCCTTGGAGGTCTTTAAGCAGAGGCTGGATGGCCATCTGTCAGGGATGCTTTGATTGGGAGTCCCTGCATAGCAGGGGGTTGGACTGGATGGCCCTTGTGGTCTCTTCCAACGCTATGATTCTATGATTCACTATACAATTCACAAGGCCAGGGTGGGTGGGAAGTGAAAGAGGAACTTGGAGCCTGGAGGAGGTGGTTGGAAGGGGAGAGTTCGGTGAAGAAAATAATGTGTCTTCTATTTTGCTTAGGAGGGGGGTTCCTAGTACAGGGAAATTGAACAACCCCCCATCTGTTTGCAAAGCTGCCATCATCTCCCCCTCCCAGCCCAGTTCACAGCATGATTTGAACCCAGATACACCTCTCCATTTGGAAGGGGGAAATCATACTAGCACCCAGCCTCCCAAAGGCTACTAAAGAAGTTTCCCCTCCTCACATTCTTTGGATGTATGTGGTTTCACCTGTGAGTTGCTTGATGTGAATGTAGATGTTACCTGTTACTGAAGTTCTTTCCATATTTTATGAATTTATATGGTCTCTTCCCTTTGTGGGTTTTTTGATGTGAACATAGATGTCCGCTCTGACTGAAGCTCTTTCCACATTCCATGCACTTATATGGCTTCTCCCCTGTGTGGGTTCTTTGATGTGAACGCAGATATCCACTCTGCCCAAAGCTCTTTCCACATTCCATGCACTTATATGGTTTCTCCCCTGTGTGGGTTCTTTGATGTGAACGTAAACTATGTCTATGAGAGAAAGTCTTTCCACATTCTATACATTTATGTGGTTTCTCCCCTGTGTGAATTCTTTGATGTGCATGTAGATGGGCACCTTGACTGAAGCACTTTCCACATTCCGTGCACTGATATGGCTTCTCCCCCGTGTGGGTTCTTTGATGTAAGCGTAAACTGTAGCTATCAGAGAACCTCTTCCCACATTCCATGCACTGATAGAGTTTCTCCCCTGTGTGGGTTCTTTTATGTGTATGTAGATGTCCACTCTGACTGAAGCTCTTTCCACATTCCATACATTTATATGGTTTCTCCCCTGTGTGAATTCTCTCATGGGAACGTAAATTGTGACAATGAGTGAAAGTCTTTCCACATTCTATGCATTTATGTGGTCTCTCCCCTGTGTGAATTCTTCGATGTGAATTTAAATGGGCACCCTGACTGAAGCTCTTTCCACATTTCATACATTGATATGGTTTCTCTCCAGTGTGAGATCTTTGATGTAAACGTAGATTTGCACTCCGAGAGAAGTTCTTTCCACATTCCATGCACTTATATGGCTTCTCCCCTGAGTGGATTCTTTGATGTAAACGTAGATGTCCACTCCAGTTGAAGCTCTTTCCACATTCCATGCATTTATATGCCTTTTTACCTGTGTGAATCTTTTGATGTGAATGTAAACCTGCACCATGACCGAAGCTTTTTCCACATTCCATGCATTTATATGGTTTCTCCCCCGTGTGGGTTCTTTGATGTGACTGTATATAGTCACGACGAGAGAAGCACATTCCACATTCCATACATTTGTATGGTTTCTCCCCTGTGTGAGTTCTTTGATGTGAATGTAAATTCTGGCTATGAGAGAAATTCTTTCCACATTCCATGCATTTATATGGTTTCTCCCCTGTATGGGTTTTTTGATGTGAACGTAAATTTGAACGCTGACTGAAGCTCTTTCCACATTCCATGCACTGATATGGTTTCTCCCCTGTGTGGACTCTATAATGTACTTTTAAATGACCTTTACACTGGAATATTTTTCCACAGACAGGACACTTTACTCCTCTTGTCCCCTTGTAGTTTTCCTGGGAGATGAGGACTTCACAAATATCCTCCTCCTGAGAAGCAGAATTCTTCTCATTCTTTGATTGATTTTCCATTTGACTTTTCAGTCTTCCTTGATTTACAAACGCATCTTTTTCCACAATATTAATTACTTCCCGTGACACCATGGAGGGCTCATCAAAATTCTCCTCCTTCTGATTACCTGCTGGAGAATGAAGAAGATCATCCCATTAGGAGCTGAACACAGAAATTCAGGATCTCATTGGGAATCAAGACCAATCACTGATTTTATATATTATTCCCTTTCCTCTCAGGCATTCTGGTCAATATCCTCTGTGAACTCTACCAGCCATAGATTTATTTCCCTTATTGAAGGTTAAAATGTTCCTTACCTGGAGAAGCTATGTTTCCATCACCCTCCATCCTGATTTCCTTGTAGAGAGCCCTATGGCTTTGATCCAGAGGACCCCACTCTTCCTTGATGAGGCACACAGCCACTTCCTCAAAGGAGACTGGAAGCTGAAAGGGAGAAAATGGCAACATTTCTCTAATCACAAATCAACTCTTCTGAAAATGTTCCCCCATAAACAGAAATAATTTGGGTGGATCTCCATATGCTTTTTAATTCATTATTAAAAATATTTTTGAGGGAGAATTCCTGACGTCATATGAATAAAAGAACAGAATCTGCAATCTTCTATGTTCTTCTTCAGATTATTATTATTATTATTATTACATAAAAACACACCTTGCATTTATTTAGTCTAAGTACAAGTGGTGAATTGAACTGAATTAATATACAAAAGTGGGTCTTGGTGGCTTACAATATTTTTTTAAAAGTACAATTAAAAGTATACAAAATAGAATTAAATTATCATTTAATTGTATCATTTGGTACATTAGAATTAAATTATCATTTAATGTATTACTTGGTACATTAAAATAGAATTAAATTATCACAATATTAAAATAGATTGCATGTTAAAAGAATAAAATACAGTTATAAAGATTAAAATGTTTAAGACAGATTAGGCCTCTGGTGCTATTGAACTCCCTATGAAGGAGAATTTGAATGTAATTTAAGGCCATTTTGTGGTCTCTGAAGGCTTCACTGTGGTTACACACCAGACATTGTACATTGTCTTGGGGTCTAGAGGTGTTGACAGATATGGAAATGCTTTAAATAAGACAAATATAGTGATAGCAAATACATTTCTATACCGCTTATCAGTGCACTTAAGCACTCCCTAAGCTGTTTACAATGTGTAAGCCAATTGCCCCCAACAAGCTGGGTTCTCATTTTAGCGACCTCAGAAGGATGCCAGGCTGAGTTGATCCTAAGCCCTTGGCTGGTACTGAACTCACAACCTTGTGGTTTGTGAGTGAGTGGCTGCAGTGCAGGTATTTAAACACTGCACCACCAGGGCTCTTGGTGGATAGATAGTCTGTTTGGGGAAGGGATGGCTGATAGGAAAACCTTTGCCCTTTTGAGTCACTTGGCTTCATTTAAGATCTTCTGATTCCTGCTTTTGGGGAGTAGTAAATGGAATACATAAAACAAATGGTTTTTCATCTTCCTGTTTCAAAAAAAAAATGCCTTTCCTGTTTCTATAATGGCCCTGGAGGGCCTTAACATGGCAAAATTGTCCCCATGGCAAACCTTGGGGTACATCTGGGGGGGATTGTGGTATTTTTTGGCAGTGGTGTGTGTGGTGGTGGTGTACAGGCCCCCAATAGTCTGGTAAGGGGCTAGTGCAATGGCATATAATGCATCGCAGAAATATGTGCATGTGTGCATACAGCGACACAAACACACAAAGAGACATATCTCTTCCTATATTTCTCTCTTTCCTGGAAACATGAGATGGCTTCTTTCTGGACGTTATCACACGGGGTCTAAAGCAGCCCCACCCCTTCGCCATCGCTGCATCATTCCGGTTCCTTTGCCTCCGTGATCAGACGACGTCGCGGCAAACCCCGCCCATCCCTGCATCATCCTTGCGCCATCGCTGCATCATTCCGGTTCCTTTGCCTCCGTGATCAGACGACGTCGCGGCAAACCCCGCCCATCCCTGCATCATCTTTGCACCATCGCTGCATCATTCTGGATCCTCTGCCCCGTGATCAGACGACGTTGCGGCAAACCCCGCCCATCCCTGCATCATCCTTGCGCCATCGCTGCATCATTCCAGCTCTTTTGAATTCCTCTTTCAAAGAGGAATTACGGCCTGCGCGACCAGAATCATTCCGGTATGGCTCTGGATTGATTCCTTGCCGCTTTTCTTGCCGCTAGTGTGATAACATCCTACCTCTCTCCCTCCCTCCTCCCAGTGTACATTTATGGGGGGGGGGGGGAGCTCATGCCTCCCATGCCCCCTTCTTTCTCTTCCTTCCTCCAGGCATTTCCTGCCTATCTAGGCAGCTGAACTCGGACCTTTCAACCCTTGGAAGAAGCAAGTAGCTAAAGATAATACTTTCTGTTCACACATTCCATCCTTTTAAAGCCGCCTTCCTGGCATCTAAGGGAGGATTTTCTTGCTCTCACTTGGGGCCTTTACAGACTGCCAGAAATAGTGCAACTTGAGGCCACTTTAACTGTCCTGGCTCAGGGCTAGGGAATCATGGGAATTGTATTTTTTTGTGGGACACTGAGCCTTCTCTATCAGAGAGCTCTGGTGCCACAATAAAATACAGTTCCCACGATTCCTTAGCACTGAGCCAGGACAGTTAAAGTGGCCTCAAGTTGCATTATTTCTGGCAGCCTGCAAAGGCCCTTAGTTTTGGTGTGTGTGTTTCCTTGCTAATGACACCACTCCCTCAATTGACCACTTGCACTTGGGCTAAATAAATGCAGGGCATTTTTTAAAAAAAAAAATAGGACTTAAAATATTTAAGGTTACTGAATGACACTGGCAGTAGCTGCCACAACATCAACAGCAGTAATAACTGCAACCACCCATCACTATCTCACACACACAAGACTGAGACACAGCAAAGGCAACAAAACTCCAGCTCCCATTTTTCTTTTCCTTCCTTCCTTCCACTCACTATATTCCTTTCTTTCTGAAGGCAGAGGGAAGTTTTGTGCCTTTCAAAATAAAAGGAAAGCAATGCAAACACTCATGTACACGCAGTTCCCTCCTATGGCCTACAGGGATTTACACACACATACCGCTCACAAACCCCATTTTCTCAGCTTGCCCAGTGTGTGTGTGTCCCTCTCTCTTCCTCACCAGAGGTAGCCACCAAATTCCACCCAAAACTGCCACCACAACAGAAGCAGCAACAACACACACTCACCACCACCACACACTGCTAAAGAGTCCAAGAGCTTCCCTATCTGATGGGCATGTGTGTGCTAAATCCCACAACCTCTAATGCCGGTACACATCTATGGATGGTTAGGTTGAACAAAGGGTGAGTGTATCCATGTGTTTGTGAGAGAGGTAAAGGGTAGAGATATACTGACTTGTGGCTGCTTCCTCGGTCTCCCTTGTCCCTTCTTTGGTGGTACTATATTGGCAGGTTCGTCCTGGGCTGCTACCACAGATGAAGTCAAAGGCTGGCTGGCTCCTTCACCGTCAATGCTCATTGTGGCTCCATTCCCTTGCCAGAGTTGCTTTCTCTCTCTCCATCGCTTGCTGTAAGGCACCTTGAAGAAATGGGGAAATTTCGAAGGCAATCTTTATTTGTCTTTGCCCACCCCACCCTCTTGCTCCTGCAGTAGCATACCATCACAACTACCACGCCAGACATCCGGGTGCTGCCAAAGAGAGAGGTGAAAGGGAGGAAGAAGAGGCAGCAATGGCCATGGTAGTAGTGCTGTTGGTGATAAGGCTGATGACACTTGCTGTTGTCACCGCTTGGGAAGAATGGGGAGCAGGATCCCTTGTTACAATTTAGCACCAAGATGGCAAAGGTATAAAGATGGAGCTCCAGGTTGAGGGGGCAAAAAGTGGGGCTAAGATGACAGAATGTGCACTAAGCTCTTCAAATGCTGCGAGAGGAGGGGCAGGAATCATAAAGGGGTGGCTGGGTGAGTGAGAGAGGCTTCTGAGGAGCAGAAAGTGAGTCAGGGGCTGCAACCGTTTGGCTTAACTGCTGCTGCTGCTTCATGAGCCAAAGAAGGAGTCATCTAGTGCGCCTTTCAGCAATTGCCGAATTGGAACATGCATGTTGGGAGCAACAGGGAGATCATTAGTGGTATGGTGGATGAGATGAGGATATTTTTTCTATATACATAGAGAGAAGAAGAAATAAGAGAACCGTGTTTCCTTCTAGTTGAATTTCTCAATATCTGACTCATGTACCTATTCTGCCTCATTTATGTGTCAGGTAATGGGACGTCTTTCTCTGCATGAAAAGGTTTTATGCAAAAATTTTCAATACATTTATTTTTATATGCACTCTTATATTGTTTTGCAAAAATCAAAAGAAAGATACCCATGAAACAATGTTTATTTACCATCCACCCCACCGTCAGATAGACAGATAAAGGTATTCCCCGTTGACAAGGTTGTCAAGTCGTGTCTGACTGTAGGGGGCTGTGCTCATCTCTGTTTCTAAGCCGAAGAGCCAGCGTTGTCAGAGACTACTCTGTGATCATGTGGCCAGCATGATTGCACAGAATGCTGTCTACCTTCCCACCAAAGTGGACCTATTTATCTACTTGCATTTGCATGCTTTCAAACTGCTATGTTGGCAGAAGCTGGGACTAGTAATGGGAGCTCACCCCATCATGCAGCACCTGGGCTTTGAACTGCCAACCAGCCGATCTTGCAATCAAGAGTCAGCATCTTAACCACTTGAGCCATTGCATCCCTACACATTCATATATATATATATATATATATATATATATATATATATAATTTCCACCAATGTATGATTGGTTTTTTAATACTAAACACTCAGCTCCAGTTAAATTTATTATAGTGTTAAGCAGTGCATTAGGGTGGGTGTCACACGGTGCAATTAGTCATGGTGTCACTGCCATTGACCTCCTCCCATATTATTCAGAATCCTTAGTACAGTGGCCCCTTCGTATCCACTGGGGTTTGGTTCCAGGACCCCCCGTAAATACCAAAATCCATGGATGCTCAAGTCCCATTAAATATAACGGCATAGTAAATTGGTGTCCCTTATATAAAAGGACAAAATGAAGGTTTGCCTATGGAAATTTGTATATTTTAAAAGTATTTTCAAGCCATGGATGCTTGAATCCATCGATAAAAAGTTTGTGGATAAGGAGGGCTGACCGTAATATTTTTTGTACTAATGTTACTCATAAATTGTAATTTCCGTATATCACTGAATATAATGGCAGTAGTTATGACATAGACAATTAGCAAAACGAAAATTACACCTTTAAATTACAGTATCATAAATACAGGCAAATGTATTTACATTTACATAGTTTCATGTGATTAATGTGAAGTTTGGAAAGATGTGATGTACAATTTCAAAACAAAACAAAACCCTGAGGTCTCTCATTTCTCTGCCCACTGAATCTTGCTCCACTCATGCCTTCTCTTCCACGGAGTTCCCAGATTTTACAGAGACACAGGAGAACTCTACAACCCATTTGTGCCAAAAGACAGATATTTGGTTAGCATTGGTGTCACTCCCACTTAGGGTGTCACCTGGTGCAGCCCACACTTGTTGCATCTTCCTAATGACGCCCCTGGTGTTAAGAAACCTGGAGAATTTGAATAGTTATTGTTAGACATTTAGGATGTTGCAGTCTCACGGTAGTTAAGATTTATTTCTTCTAGAGTACAGTTCTGAATGGATAGAAAGGTTTAATTTTTCAAATAAGGTGAAACAAGGAAAACTGCCCCCAAGATGTCCAGAAATCTCCTATGACATTCCAACATGAAATATTAAAATAGCACAAGTTCTGAATTTCAGAGGTTAAATATGTGAAATCCTGAGGTTACTGAGTAATCTTACCTTCTGAGCTGCTTTAGAGGGACTCTTGTTTCCTCTTCCTTTCGGTCTTCCTCTTGGACTTTTAGGAAATGGCTCTCCTGTTGGTTCCTAAATACAAGAAGACATGCCATTGGAACAAGAATGTCAAGAAAGATCCTAAATACAAGCAACAGCATGAATCCAAGTGTGTCACTGAGGCATTCAGTTTGAAAAATGAAAAGAAAATGAAAGAGAAGTGGGAACAGAACCATTAATGTTACATCGTGACTACTGGACTTATATGACAAAATTGTAAAAAAGCTGTATTTTCACACTCTTTCCAATTAAATTTACTTTTAAAGGTTAAAGGTTGACTATTGTTTTTCTAATCATTCAGGACATTTCAAAAACAGTCACATAAATAAGATGAACTAAGACACAGATCTCCCAACATTTTTGTTTTAAACAATGAGGTATCTAAGTTGGTTTAAACTATAGACAGCTTTGATTTTCTTAAAGCTGCAAAGGAGAGTTTTGCTTTGCTTTGTATCTTTCAGTCTCTTTCCATTTGTCTAACTCAGTGGTACTCAAAATGTTTACCCTAGGACCCCCCTTTACAGCTACATGTGGACGTCAACCTCCTCTCAACTTAGTTATATTAATACAAATATTTTGTTTGTTTAATGTAGATGTTTTCATTCACACTCCATGTATATTCGCATTTTAGAATTTTATAAGGAAATAAAATCGTTCAAATTAGAACAGTTTTATTTAAGAAATTCAATATTTAACTGAATGCATGTGTGAATTTTACACATTAAAAAGTTTGAAAAGATGAGGAGGAGGGATCAGGTCCTCCAAGTCTTGTGCTCCCACCCCTTGACAACTGTCACACCTGAGGGTCCTGCCCCATTGTTTGATCACCACTGGTCTAACTTAAAGGAATGCTGTGCATTGTGTACAGTGGGGCGAGGGACTTGTCTTTACCAATTCTACTAAAATGAAAAATCAGTGTAGAATTTAAAAGGTGCCTAGGATTCAAATAATTCAAGAACAATTACTGTTTTAGCCACATAGGTTCATTCACCACTTGACAGTAAATAAAAAGAGTCAATTAAGTGTATGTGATAAAGCTTTCAGAATTCAAATACTGAACGTTTTATTTCAATTACAGGAGGCTGTTGGACTAAATAAATGAAGAATTTTTAAAATAGGAATCATAGGGGTAAAACAGACCACCCAGAAGGAGTGGCATCACACCGCCCCTTTGATCGCCAGATTGGGGCCATAGCAACTGCATGCCATGCCCCCAACCGGGCTTTATGCCGCTGCTTTTTGCAGTGGCATAAAGCAGTTTTTCCACAGCCGTCCTGGCTTTTTGGCGTCAATACAGCATCTAAATGCCACACCGCCGAAAAGCTGCCGCCATGTAAATAGCCCGGGTGGCTTCTCGGTAGCCTCCTGGCAGCTTGTAGGTGTGCGTCATCTAAACGACACGCCCCCAAGCCACCGGGAAGCCACCGCAAAGGGACTGTCTATTTCTCCCCTTAAACATTTAAGGCAATCAAATTGCACCCACAGTTGCTGCCACAATAGTAGCAGAAACAATAAAAAAACGTCCACCACCACCACTAGAAGCTTCCCTATCCAAAAGGTATGTGCACCACCCATAGACGTGTGCCTGTATCACACAGACTCTCTCCCAGGTACACATCTATGGGTAGTTGAGTGAAGTGTGTTTGTGTGTGGTGAGATCTACTGACCTGAGGCTGTTTCCTTGGTCTCCCTCGACCCTTCTTTAATGGTTCTCTGCTTGCAGGTTGCTCCTGGGCTGCTGCCATGCAAAAAGTTGAAGGCTGGCCAGCTCCTTCACCTCGTGTACTCATTGTAACTTTGTTCTCTCGCCAGGGCTGCCAGCTCACTTGCCCACTTACTGCCTTTCTTCCTCTCTTGCTCCCCTGCCACCCGCTGACACACTTGTTCCCTCGTTGGCTGTAAGGAACCTTGAAGAAAAGACATTCAGAAGGTTTCAATTTCACAGTACTCGATATTTATTTCTTCTATAGTACAGTCTTGAATACTGAAGAACATACATGTATAAAAAGGTTTAGTTTTTCTTAAAGCTGTAAGGAAAACTGCCTCTAACACACACAGGATTCTCCTACAACCTTTCAACATAAAATAATATTAAAATATTGCGGACTCTGCAGTTCAGAAATTAAATATGTGAAAAGCTGTGGTTACTGCTTAATGAGTAGATAATAATCCAAGCACATCTTTTGCTTTGGAGTAACCTCACCTTCTGAGCTGAATTAGTTGGATTCTTGTTTATGGTTCCTTTTGGTCTTCCTCTTGGTCTTTTAGATGGCTCTCCAGTTGGTATCTAAATACAGGAAGACATGCTAATGAGGCAAGGATTTCAACAAAATCCTAAATACAAGCAATAGCACAAATCCAACTGTGTCACTGAATGATTCAGTTTTAAATAGGAAAGAAAATAAAGAGAAGGGGTACAGAACCATTAATGTGACTAAAATCATAGAATCATTGAGTTGGATGAGAGTAAAAGGTTACATTGTGACCATCTAGTCTTTACTGCAGGGGTAGGCAACCTTTCCCCTTTAAGGGCCGAGGGACTTCAGCTCCCAGAATCGCAGGAGCTATTGGCCAACATGGGACTATTGGCCAACATGGCTGAGGCTTCTGGGAGATGAAGTCCCTCGGCCCTGAGGCTTCTGGGAGATGAAGTCCCTCGGGGAAAGGTTGCCTACCCCTGCTTTAGTGTCTGCACATGGGCTCTACAAAACAGTACCTGCAATTTTAATTTGGTTGCATCCACCCAGATAATGAAAAATAATCCAGCATCATTCCAAAAGGAGCAGAAAAGGTCCAGTATCTCCTCAGGCCTATTTACTTTAAAAAATACAAAATATTTCTGCATATTACCCAGCCTTATCAGGGGCATGGTGGGGTGGGGTGGGGGTGGAGAGAGTGTGAAACATTGAGACACTGCAAAGGCAAAGACAGCCCAGGTCACATTCTACTTTTCCTTCCTTCCACTCATTTACTCACTCACTTGCTCCTTCTTTCTTTCTTTCTGAAGTTTTGTGCCTTTGAAAAATGAAAGAAAAAAGGAATGCACACACATACTCTGTCTTACACAAACACACAAGTGGTTTGCTACAGCAGCCAACAGGGATTTACACAGACACACCTCACAACTTCCATCTCCCTGGCTTGCCTGGTGTGTGTGTGTCTGCCTCTTCTTCTCACCAGAACTGGTCAGCAAATTGCATCCCCTGCTGCTCCCAGAACAGCAGCAGCAGCAACAACAAACACCCACCAGCACCACCACATGGTGCCAAAAGACCCAAGAGCTTCCCTATCTGCTGGGCACGTGCACGCCTGAATCACTGCCTTTCCTCCAGACACACATCTACAGATGTTTAGGTTGAGAAGTATGTGTGTGTGTGTGTGGGGGGGGTGTATGTGTGTACAAGTTGAGATGACTGACTTGTGGCTGCTTCCTGGGTCTCCCTCGTCCCCTCTTTGGTGATTCTGTGATGGTAGATCCATTATGGGCTGCTGTTGCAGATGATGTCAAACGCTGGCCAGCTCCTTCACTTCGTGTGCTCACTGCGACTCCTCCATTTGCTTGCTGGAGTTGCTCATTGGGTGGCTTTCCCCCTCTGCTCAGTTTAACTGTGGTGTCAGGCATTTCGGCAACCTTTAAACAGATGATGTATTGTAAAGGATTTGAATTGTAAGTAAAATTTAAAATTTAAATCATCTGTCAAATGGAGATACAGAGAGAGAAAAGTGGTGTCTCTCTGAGCACACTCAGACCAGGACACCTGCAATCATGCTACCAAAAAATGGCAGTGTCCATAGGCTGCAACAGAACTTCAGTGTTTCGTACGAAGAGAGGTATTTGAATTCAGTGTTTTGTGTCAGAGCACTTGGCATTCATCCTAGGCAGGTACACCTCACTTCTCCTGATGAGATGGAATCAGAGAATTGGATGAGACCACAAGGGACATCCAGTCCAACCCCCTGCCATGCAGGAATATCAGAGCATCCCCGACAGATGGCCATCCATCCTCTGTTTAAAGACCTCCAAAGAAGGAGACTCCACCACTCTCTGAGGGAGTGGGTTCCACTGTTGAACAGCTCTTACTGTCAGGAAGTTGTTCCCAATGTTCAGGTCCAATCTCTTTTCCTGTAGTTTGAATCCACTGCTATTTGTCCTATTCTCTTGAGCAGCAGCAGCAGCATAGTGCTCCATCATCACTATGACACCCCTTTAAATATTTAAACAAGGTTATCATATCACCTCTTAACCTTCTCTTCTCTAGGCTAAACATATCCATCTCTCTATGTGACTCCTCCTAAGGCATAGTTCCCAGACCTTTCACCATTTTGGTCACCCTCCTCTGGACATGCTCCAGCTTGTCAACATCCTTTTTGAATTATGGTGCCCAGAAATGGCCTCAGTATTCCAGGGGAAGTCTGACGAAAGCAGAATCGAGTGATACTATTATTTCCCTCGATCTAGACATTATGCTTCGATTGATGCAGCCTTAACATTACATTTCTCCCTGCTGAAATTCATGTAAAGCTTGAAGAAAACTCTCACCATTAACTAGGCACTCTTTGGCCAGTATGCCTTTTGGCTCTGAAAAGGGACATTGGCTCTTACACGTACTATGTCCATTTCTAGTAGTAAGAGCCCCACATCTTGTAGTTTGGGTTATGTTCCTCCCACTCACTCGAGAGGCAGGAAAGAAAAAAGAGACCTTCTGGTTACACTACGGGGGAGCTACCATAGAAGGCCAGTTGCTACAATAGCTGAATGCTCCAGAAAAAACATAAAAATTTTATTTCCATATCAGACTATACAGAATTAGATGGTGACAGAGACAGCCAGTGAGCAATCTAACTTGCTGCCTATAGGACAGAACTATGTGCATTATGAACCATCCCTTGATGGCTGGCTGGCTGAGGCTCCCTGTATTTCATATCAGGAACTTGGACACCCTACTGCCCCTAAACTGGAGCTTGGCTGGTCCCATTAATCTATTATACAACTGTCACCCAGTTTGAGATTATTTTCTCAGAGGTCTCCAAAGGCATGTAAGCATTACAGATCCACTGAGTCATGGCCAGAGAAGGGGAGTATCTTTCTCCCCCTGTTTATTAGAGTTCACACAAATCTGTGTTGTTAAGGCCTATGTTCTAGTGTTTTTACTGAGAGGTACTAAGGCTGACACCAGTTTCCAGAAGGGAGGTTACAACCATGTGCTCATTTTGTTTCTTAGGCTGTTTCTTAGGCTCTCCTCCTTTACTTGCACTACCAAAGAAGGTGGCCTGGGCAGTAGGTACTTCCAGGCAGAGAGGAAACTGCCCCTGAGTTAGCAGTGCCTGAAGGCCATTCCTATTCATGGGTAGATAGCTGCATGTGGCCTGTAGTGTAGCCCTGATATTCACAGGGCATTTTGTTTTATTTATTTTTGAAATAGCCCCACCTTCAAAGCTGGGGTTTGGAAGCTCAGTCCTTTCAATCTGAGGCAGGCTCTATAGCAGGGATAGGCAACCTTTCCACTTTAAGGGCGGAGGGACTTCAGCTCCCAGAAGCCTCAGCCATGTTGGCCAATAGTCCCATGTTGGCCAATAGCTCCTGGGTTTCTGGGAGCTGAAGTCCCTTGGCCCTTAAAGGGGAAAGGTTGCCTACCCCTGCTCTATAGTAGCCTGGCTGCATTATAGGGGCTGGCTTACTCCTCAGCTCCCTCCCTATTTGCATAGGTTAGATGGAAAGGGACAGGGCTCCCCATTTCTCTGATATAGGTCTGGATCCTGAGAAGGGATCAGCTGTGATGGAAAGGAGAGGCCAAGGGCCGTAACTGCTCTCCTCAAGAGTGCCACAATTTGGGACAGCCAAATACAATCAGGGCTGAAAGGAACTCTCTCCCTTCCTTCCCATAAGTGTTTCCCTCCCCTGCTTCTGAGGAGGGAATGTAGGTGGATTCATTCCCATGTGCTTTCTCAGAGAAGTGGGTGGCAGAGGCCATGCTACCTCTGGCGAGGGCATGATGCCATTTCCTGCTTTCCTTGTGGGGTTCACTATGTGGCAGTCAAAGAAGACCATTTTAGAGTTGGAAGCCTCAGCCTGTGCTAAGTCCTGTCTAGCTTCCTTTACAGCCATGCAGCCAAGATGGTGGCTGTACATGCCGGAGGAGGAGTCCTCCACCTCCTTCCACAACATTTCATTGCAAGAATTTAAAGGGATTAGGGTAGCAGCCCAGGCGACACCAACAACATGTGTTTCCCAGGCTGCAATAGGATCTTCCATGCCTACTGGGGTCCTGAGCATCACTGGGGCTGGAGATGGGAAGGAAGTGGAGGGCAAGTATCTATGTCCCCATCTGCCCTCCTGGCAGGGTTCCAAACCTTATGCTAGGCATAGTGCCGGCAGTGGCAATGGCCTCCAATGACTGCCCTGGGCAAGGGCATTAGATCTGACAAAGGTTTCTTGCTGGCTACATAGAGGGGCCCCCTGGTACTCATCTCTTATCCTGTGTCTTCTGGCTGGCTTGCCTCTTTGACCTCTGGCCCTGTTTTGGGCTGGGCAGAGGTGCTGCAGAGAAACACTTCCCCATGGCTTCTGGTTGGCCTGTCTCCCTGACCCCTGGCCCAGAAACGGGCTGGGCAGAGATGTTTCCGTATCTTCTGGCCAGTTTCCATATCATCTGGCCAGTTGCCTCCCTGACCATTGGATCTAAATGGGCTGGGCAGAGGTGATGCGGAGAAACAAAGACATGGAGGGGATTTCCCTCACCATCTGTTCTTGCAGCTCCCATGCTGCTGTAAAGCTGTTTGCAGAAGTCACCTGTGCTTCCACCGTGAAAGGGGGCAAGTTTGGAGAAGAGGGAGAGTCACTGGCAAAGCCTGAGATCTTTCCCCCATCCTGGGAGCCTTTGCCATATTAAATCTTTTTTCATGCTTCCAAGAGAAACGAGAGAAGGAAAAGGACTGGAGTGGCTGTAGCGAAAATGATGCAGAGCAACAACAAATACATCCTAGTGGAGTGATAGGCAGGGCAAGACTGGCCTTCTGGGCTTAGGTCCACACATGTGAGGTCACACAGAATCATAGAGTTGGAAGAGACCACAAGGGCCATCCAGTCCAACCCCCTGCCATGCAGGAGTCACCAGAGCCTCTTTTTTTCTTCTGCCTATCTGAAAGGAGTGGGAGAATAACCCAAACTACAGGATGTGAGGATCTTATTTACTGGGAAAACACTCACTGCCACCACCACTACATGCTGCCCAAAAGCTTCCCTATCCAACAGGTACATGCACCACCCATAAATGTGTGTCTGTACCACACAGCCTCTCTCCCAGGTACACATCTATGGGTAGTTCAGTGAAGTGTGTTTGTGCGTGGTGAGATCTACTGACCTGACGCTGCTTCCTTGGTCTCCCTCGACCCTTCTTTAATGGTTCTGTGCTGGCAGGTTGCTCCTGGGCTACTGCCATGCAAAAAGTTGAAGGCTGGCCAGTTCCTTCACCTCGTGTACTCATTGTAACTCCATTCTCTTGCCAGGGCTGCCATCTCACTTGCCCACTTACTGCCTTTTTCCCTCTCTTGCTCCCCTGCCACCCGCTGACTGGCTTGCTCCTTCGTTGGCTGTAAAGCACCTTGAAGAAAAGACATTCAGAATGTTTCAATGTCACAGTAGTTGATATTAATTTCTTCTATAGTACAGTCCTGAACACAGAAGAACATACATGTATATAAAGGTTTGGTTTTTCTTAAAGCTGGAAGAAGGAAAACTGCCTCTAACACACACAGGATTCTCCTACAACCTTTCAACATAAAATAATATTAAAATATCACAAACTTTGCAGTTCAAAAATTAAATATGTGAAAAGCTGTGGTTACTGCTTAATGAGTAGATAATAATCCAAGCACATCTTTTGCTTTGGAGTAACCTCACCTTCTGAGCTGAATTAGTTGGATTCTTGTTTATGGTTCCTTTTGGTCTTCCTCTTGGTCTTTTAGATGGCTCTCCAGTTGGTATCTAAATACAGGAAGACATGCTAATGAGGCAAGGATTTCAACAAAATCCTAAATACAAGCAATAGCACAAATCCAACTGTGTCACTGAATGATTCAGTTTTAAACAGTTTTAAACAGGCAAAGACAGCCCAGGTCACATTCTACTTTTCCTTCCTTCCACTCATTTACTCACTCACTTGCTCCTTCTTTCTTTCTGAAGTTTTGTGCCTTTGAAAAATGAAAGAAAAAAGGAATGCACACACATACTCTGTCTTACACAAACACACAAGTGGTTTGCTACGGCAGCCAACGGGGATTTACATAGACACATCTCACAACTTCCATCTCCCTGGCTTGCCTGGTGTGTGTGTGTCTGCCTCTTCTTCTCACCAGAACTGGTCAGCAAATTGCATCCCCTGCTGCTTCCAGAACAGCAGCAGCAGCAACAACAAACACCCACCAGCACCACCACATGGTGCCAAAAGACCCAAGACCTTCCCTATCTGCTGAGCATGTGCACTGGTGTCATAGTGTCACCCCACCCTCATTGACTTCCTCCCATTTCACACCATACATAATCCTTAGCAATGCTTTTTTGTACTGTTACTCATATATCGTAACTCCCATATAGCAATTACAACAACAAGTACATTTCTATACCACTATTCTCTGAAGCAGCAGAAAACAAGGTTGCTCCATCCTCACTATGACATCCCTTTAAATGTTTAAACAGGGTTATCATATTACCTCTTAATCTTCTCTTTTCCCGGCTATATATACCCAGCTCCCTAAGTCTTTCCTCATAAGGCATGATTTCCAGACCCTTCACCATTTTGGTCACCCTCCTCTGTACATGCTCCAGCTTGTCAACATCCTTTTTGAATTATGGTGCCCAGAAAAGGACTCAGTATTCCAGGGGAGGCTTGACCTAAGCAGAATCGAGTGATACTATTATTTCCCTCGATCTAGACACTATGCTTCTATTGATGCAGCCTTAACATTACATTTCCTCCTGTTGAAATCCATGTAAAGCTTGAAGAAAACTCTCACCACTAACTAGGCACTCTTTGGTCTGTATGCCTTTTGGCTTTGAAATGAGGATACACTCTACATAGGGCTGCCCTTGAAGATCTTTCAGCTAGTGGAGAACAGCTAGGCTGCTGACCTGAACACAGCATAGGAACCAGAAAACAATGGTAGAGAGATATAAGGAAGGATATGGAGAAGATGGAAAGAAAAGGGATGGTGAAAGACTAGGGGAACGGTAGAGAAAAGAAAAAGGAGCAGGATTAGTAAATGAAGCCGTCGGTTTTAGGATATCAAGAATAATAAGATGATCTTGAGAAAACTAAGTAGGAATTTACGACGAATCTTTAACTAATCTTTCTCTTTTAAGAGAGGAAGTTAACATATTGATACATATTGATAATATATTGATGCGACTATGATTTAATTATGATATTATGGGGTTTAACTCTGAACCTTAACGACCAAAATTGTATTATATTAACAACTATCTTACATATGCTTATGGAAATTTTGAATTTGTATGAGTTTGTGTGAATTTGTTATTTTTAAACAATAAAGATTTAAAAAAAAACGATAGATGAAAGGAGCTGCAAAATTAAGGGATGATAAACTATTAAATTTTTGAATGGGAATTAAACATCAGGGCTGTTGCAGATCGGCCCAAAGGGCAGGGCTGGGGATGGAGCTGGGGTGAGGCAGTCGCACATCGGCCGCCCCCAACCCCACCCTGACGCTGTGCTCACCTACGCATAGTGTCAGGATGCCCTCCTGGTGCAGTGTTCTGATGGGCTGCACGAAAAGGGCGCAGAAGAGCTGCAGCGCCGGCTCTTAGGGCAGCCTTTTGCTGCTCTTTTAGGGGCAGCAAAAGGAAGGATCGGGGCCATGCCCCAGTCCACCACTTCCTGGGGCAGCTCTGTCTGCAGAGGCCCTCACTCTTTCTGGATCCAACACAGTCAATAATGACAGACTTTCTTACATGCTGCAAAATAACCCATTTTTGAACATATTGAGATGTCCTGTTATTCTTTGAGTATTGTCTACTGTTTTCTTTCATGTTTGGACTGTCAAATTTAAAATGCCAGGATATTTTCAGAGTTATGTTTTGAGATTTAAGAGGGTTGTTTTGGATTTCGAATTTTTTTAAATCTCATAAGGAAAAAACTTAAATCAGGACTCAGCAAAATAAGATAGAACTGAGAAAAACACCCTGCTGCTTGAGTCGCCTGGCATTCCTCACTTTGAGCCATGCTGTCAAGGGCCAATATGCCAAGGGCAAGCCAACACATCTAAAGGACCACACATTTCCAATCCCTCCCCCAGAAGCATCTGATGGTCCAGCAATGCTTAAAGATGGATTGATGTGAATTTGACTGGTTCCCTGCAAAAACACTGCTGACAGCTCCCATGCCAGTTTGTGCAATGAAAGCACAAACACATATCAATCTAAAACCTTGTCCAAGAGGAAAAATTCAGACAATGAAATATGAAACAACATATGAAATATGAAGACTTGTAAGAGTCTTGTGGTACTGTGAAGACTTAACTAATTTTATTTGGCATGAGCTTTCACAACTCTGATCCATCTAGAACAGAGGTAGGCAACCTTTCACCTTTAAGGGCCGAGGGACTTCAGCTCCCAGAATCCCAGGAGCTATTGGCCAACATGGCTGAGGCTTCTGGGAACTGAAGTCCCTCAGCCCTTAAAGGGGAAAGGCTGCCTACCCCTGACCTAGAATCATAGAATCATAGAGTTGGAAGAGACCCCAAGGGCCATCCAGTCCAACCCCATTCTGCCATGCAGGAACTCTCAATCAAAGCATACCCGACAGATGGCCATCCAGCCTCTGTTTAAAGACCTCCAAAGAAGGCGACTCCACCACTCTCCGAGGGAGTGTGTTCCACTATCAAACATCTCTTACTGTCAGGAAGTGCCTCCTAATGTTGAAGTGGAATCTCTTTGAGAGAGAACACTCTCCCTCAGAGAGTGGTGTGTGTCCAAACTGCCTCCTCATTCATTCATCTGAGAAAGTGGACTGGAGCCCACAGAAGATGATGCCAAAGGTGCTACCAAGCTCTTTGGTGTTATTATTGCTGCAACAGACTATCCTGGCTAGCCTGCACCACTACTCTCCTCAGGAAGATTTCTAGAAAAGTCCTTCAAATTTTATCCTTAAAATTGCTCCTGCTTTCATTAACAGTTTTAAACAGTGCAATCTTGGGACTCTCTACACACCTTGAGGGTCTGGACAACCTCCACAGTGTCCCGCTCTTGGAAGATCCTCTCCTCACCACTCTCAACCTCGCCTTCATCTGTCTCCCCACAAATGGCTGCCATTTCCTTTTCCTTGGCAAGGTGGAAGGGTCGAGCGTCCTCAGGGTTCTCAGGTCCAGGAGATGCCTGGGCCAGTGGCTGCTCTTCTCAGACAGACGGAGCCTCCTTTGGGGATGGAGCTGGGAAAAAGAGGGGTGAGAGTGGGTCTTGCTGGGTTTCAGCCTCTACTGAGGGAACCAAGCAGGGAGTTCTCTCTTCTACTGGCGGAACATCTGTGAATGGAAGAGGGAAGTTTTTAGACAGAAAGATTGCCACTTAAAAAAAAACAACACACACACACACACACCTTTCTCAACTGGATTTTTGGATTTAAAACTTTCCCCTATTGTTTACTCCTGTTATTGGCATCTCCTGAAATCCTTTCAGGAAGCAGGATGCATTCCTTCATGGGTCATTGGACCTGGGCAGTGGCATAGCTGGTTCACCTCAAGTCAAGCCAATGGTTCTCTGGGGTTTCAGGCAGCGATATCTTCTCCCTCAAGGGAATGGATCCAGAACCTTCTGAACCCAAAACATGAGCTTTGTCACCGAGTCATGACACTTTCCTGTGGCCAGCTTGCCTGGCTGATAGATGCACAGGAAGGGTTGTTTCTGAGAAAGGTTCGTAACTAGCAATGTGAAGGCTAAGTAGGAGAACTGGTCAAATGTAGGGGGAAGAAATAGTTTCTCCCAAGTTTTTTTCACAGTCTTTTCTTCCTGGGGAAAAAATGGATTGCAGAGTATTTTATTTTAGAATTACGAATAAAGCGTTTAAGACAAGGCGTTCATATAGTTCCTTCGGCAACATTATTTTTAAAAATTATGTAAGAGGAAGTACAAAACACTATCTATAGCAGGGGTAGGCAACCTTTTTGAGCCGGGGGCTGGGTTGCTATCCCTCAGACAATTAGGGGGCTGAAGCACCAAAAATAAATAAATAAATAAATAAAAATTAAAAATTAATTTTTTTAAAAAAAAATTAAAAATATGCATGCACACTCTCTCAGCCCCAGAAAAGCCATGGCAAACCCCCCGGAGATTTTACCAAGAAAACCCCAAGGACAAGTAATAACAACAATAATCAATATCATCATGGCGGGTGGCGGCGGTGGAGGACGGCGGTGGTGGCAGGACCAGCCTGGGGCCAGTCCAAAGGCCTCAGGGGGCCGCATCCGCCCCCACCCCCCCGGGCCTTAGGTTGCCCTAGTGCAGGGGTAGGCAACCTTTCCCCTTTAAGGGCCGAAGGACTTCAGCTCCCAGAAGCCTCAGCTGTGTTGGCCAATAGTCCTATGTTGGCCAATAGCTCCTGGGATTCTGGGAGCTGAAGTCCCTCGGCCCTTAAAGGGGAAAGGTTGCCTACCCCTGCCCTAGTGTCACCACAATTCCTGGTCTCGGTTTCCTTTTTTCAGTTCTTTTTATAGGAATGACTGTGTTATGTCTGTTTGACGCTATGGAGAAATACAGGATACCGAAAAAACGGTTTTATTATGTTGATGGTTTCCCCTGTTTTTATTAAATTTTGCCTACTTTTTTTTTTTTTACTGGCAAAAGTTGTTCCAAAATGTAAGCTCAGGACAGTTCAGGACTCAATGGCTCTGTTTGTAACAACAACAATTAAAATGTAAAAAAGTAAATTCAATTTGCAATGAATAAACTGTACTAGCATTGTACCAAACATGGTAACATTACAGCAAACCAAATTATACACAACACATTTTATGTTCTTTAAGTAAATAACTGGCTTTCAATTTGTAAAGTGTAATAATATTGCTACTTTTGAATTTTTCTTACAATTTTCTTTTCCCACCACCCAAAAAATCCAAGAAAAAAAAGATTCCTCCCCTCCCCCCCGCCCCAGATGGCTTCAACATTTCTGGAAATGTTATATCATTCTTCATAATGTTCCTAATAGTACAGAACACAGCAGCCAAACTAAAAGAAATGTTACGTCCAAGGTGTTTCAGTACTCTAATTTCAGCACATGGAGACAAAAGTTTTCTCTAGCTGGCAATTTGCTTCTGGATTCAATTCAAACTGGTAGTCTTAAGCTAGTGTGGACAAAGTGCAGCCCTCCAAGGCTGGTTTTGTAGCCACCGAAAATCCTGACTCCCCTAGACTGCCATTTTACGGTTTCCCCAGATGTGAACTGCCTATTTTAGACTCAGCCATTTACCTTTTTAAATAGGGTACCAACTCCCCATGTATTGCAAAGGGACCTTGTAGCACCTCTGAGACTAAGGAGGGTTGCAGACTAGCAGAAATAGTGCAAATTGAGTCCACTTTTAGGGTTAGGGTTAGGGAATCATGGGAACTGTTGTTTATTGTGGCACCAGAGCTCTCTGACAGAGAAGGCTCAATGTCTCAGAAAAAAAAACAATTCCCATGATTCCCTAGCACTAACCCTAACCCTAAAAGTGGACTCAATTTGCACTATTTCTGGCAGTCTGCAACCCCCTTAACTGAGAGGATGCAAGCTTTCATAGACTTGGGGTGCACCTACACTGTAAAAGTAATGTAGTTTGACAACACTTTAAATGCTGTTGCATCATCTTTTTATTGTTTTGTCCCTTGATGAAAATGATGTCATAAATAACTGTTGTTGTTGTTGTTGTTGTTCTTATTCTCATTATTTGCTTAGATTTGTAATTTTACCAGGTCTTTCACCTTCTCTGCCCAAGAATGCTGGTGTCTCACAGAACGACAAATCCTAGGATTCTCTAGGATGGAGCCACAACAGCTAAAGTGGTGATATTATGATATTGGAATATGCTGATACTCCAGACTTATACTGAGATGTCTCTGAATTCTATCCTCCTGTCCTCTTTAATATTTAAATACACCATTTAAAGAAAAAAAAGGGGGGGAAGTAGAATTTCAAACACTTCCAATTCTGTGGGGTGCTCCAACAGAATGCCTGGGGCATAAATACTGGCTCTGGTCTTGCTGAAATTGCTCGCCTCATCACAACACAACCTCCCCCCCACAAATCCAGCCCCCCCCCAAAAAAGCTTGGGAGTCTGGCTCCCTCCATCTCCCTCCAGCAGCTTCTCCCCTTCTTCTCCCCCCCCCCAAGAAAACTCAAGGCACCCACCTGCCCCTCTTTTTACAGGAAAATGGCACCTGATGTGAGGGTCTCCTTCTCTCCCCCCCCCATCCCCAAACCTTCCCCCCTCATTCTGTTTTTCTTCTCCCCCCCTCCCCCTTTAAATTGCCCTCTCTGGCTATTCTGGTCATAATTGCATCCCACCCACCCATATCCAGAGCTAAACACCCCCCATCGAGGACCTAATTCTTCCCTTTGCAACCCCCTTCCAATATCTGGGGGCCCCAGGAGACCCCCCCAGAGGGAAAGGAGGAACCTCCAAGGGGATCTTTTGGGAAGGAGAAGGGAAGGGGGGCTCCCTTGCTTCCACCGAAATAAGCCCACACCCACCCAGGCTCCCTCCAGGAGACCCCCCTCCTGCCATGATTTTGAGGGGAAAGGAAGAAGATTTACCTCCCTCTAACCCCCAAAAGAGGAGCGCCTACCTTCTCTCCCTCCTCCCTTCTCTTCCTTTCCCTTCTTTTCCTCCCTCTCCCTTATCTTCCCTTCCCTCTCTCTCCTTTCCCTCTCTTCTCTTCCCCTCTCACCCCTCCTCCTTCCCTTCCCTCTCACCCCTTCCCCCCGCCTCTCCCCTTTCCTCCCTCTCCCTTTCCTCCTCCTTTTTTCTTCCCTTCTCTCTCTCCCTCTCACCCCTTCCCTCCCTCTCCCTCCCCTCCCTCCCTCTCTCCCCTTTCCTCCTCCTTTCCTCTTCCCTTCTCTCCCTCCTTCTCACCACTTCCCTCCCTCTCCCTTTCTTCCCTGCCTCTCTCCCCTTCCCTCTTTCCCTTCTCTTCTCTCCCTCTCTCTCCCTTCCCTCTCTTCCTTCATCCCTTCTCTCTCACTCCTTCCCTCTCTCCCCTTTTCCTCCCTCTCTCCCCTTTTCCTCCCTCCTCCTCACCTTCTTCCTCGTCTTCCCCAAAGCTCCTTCTATCCTCCGCAGATCAGAAGGCTCCTACTTCTCCACCTCCATTCCCCCGGAAATGAGGTCACAGGATACCTTACTCTCCTTCTCTTCCTCTTCCTCCTTCCCTACCTCTATTACCATTTTGCCCTGCCTCTCTGGGAAGGAGGAACTCGCTGCTCTTAGGACCCAGAAGCTGAGGGTCAGACGGCTTCGCCTTTTCCCCGCCCCCCCGGAAATGAGGTCACAGGGCGCCTCACTCTCCTCCTTCCCCCATTAACTTTGTTCCTCTCTGCCTCTCTAGGACGCGGAACTCGCTGATTGGAGGACCCAGAGGCAGAAGAAGAGGAAGAAGCTGCCTCTCTTTCTCTCTCTCTCTTTCTCTCTCCTTTTTTCCTTCTTCTTCCTGCCAACCTCTGAGGAGGGTCCCAGGTAAAGGCTGGGCCTGATGGAAGGGATGGGGAGACTAAAGAAGTAAATACAAGGAACCAATAAGGAATTTTTCCCTCTCTGGTCCAAAACACACTGCAGAAATAATCCACTTTGACTTCGCTTTTAACTGCCCTGGCTCAATGCTAGGGGAATTTCATTGGGAACTGTAGTTTTGTGAGACATTTATGAGCCTTCCCTTCCAGAGAGAGCTCTGGTGCCACAGTAATAAAGTACAGTTCCCAGGATTCCCTAGCACTGAGTCAGGGCAGTTAAAGTAGCCTCAAACTGGATTATTTCTGCAGTGTGGGCCTGAACAGACTGCCAGAAATAAAATGCAGCTTGAGACCACTTTAACTGCCCTGGCTCAGTGCTAGGGAATCATGGGAACTGTAGTTTATTGTGGCACCAGAGCTCTCTGACAGAGAAGGCTCAATGGTCTCAGAAAAAAATACAATTCCCAGGATTCCCGAGCATTGAGCCAGGACAGTTAAAGTGGCCTCAAACTGGATTATTTCTGCAGTGTGTGTCTCTCCTTTTTTTCCTTCTTCCTGCCAACTTCAAGGGAGGATCCAAGGTTGGGGAAAAATGAGGGGGAGGGGGGAAACAAAAAGAAGAGATGCCCATGGAAGCCAATAAAGGAATCAATAAAGAGATTCCCACTGAAATTAATGAACGAAGCAGGCCATAATGAATGAAGCATGGAACCCCATGGAGAGGAGGATTCATGAAACCTTTTTTGGAGGGTGGGGGGTGTAGTCCGCGTTTTATTTTCCAAAAATGAAAAATGGGTACCTGGGTAGGGTGACCAGATGTCCTAATAATAATAATAAATAATTTTTATTTATAACCCAGATCTCTCCGAAGGATCGAGGTGGGTAAAAATCACGAAATACAACAATACAGCTATAAAACAACATGATAAAAACAACGTGATCCCCTTACCCCCAATTTAAAACTAACACAGTGTCATAAAATACATTCAATGAATAAAATTAACTAAATTAAACATAATTAAAATGAGGCGTCATGGGACGAACAAGGGCCTGCATCAGTATCATGGAACGATCAATAACCTCAAAGGAGGAGAAGGCACTGCAAAATGGAGGAGTGACCAAATAAAAGCTGAAATATGTAAATGGCATGCTTCTTTTATTTAGTCATGCTCAAAATGGAGGGGACTTTGGAATGGAGGATGTGCCCTCAAAAAGGAGGACCTATGGTCATCCTGGACCTTGGGTTAAACTGGTTTGTTTGTTTTTAAAAATCGTTAAGGTGGTTTTTCACTTGCTAAAGTCTTCTGCGTATACATATGAGAGCCAGTGTGGTGTCGTGGTTTGAGCTCTGAAGACTTGAGTTTGAATCCCAGCTCAGGCATGTAAACCCATTGGATGATCTTGGGCAAGTCACACTCTCTCAGCCCCAGAGGGTGGCAATGGCAAACCCGCTCTGAACAAATCTTGCCAAGAAAACCCTATGATAGGTTCGTCTTAGGGTTGCCATAAGTCAGCAATGATTTGAAGGCACACAACAACAATGTATACACACACACATACATATATATGCAGCCAAATTCTTTTTCAAGCACTTTTTTTGCTAGAGTGCAAAATAGGCTAGGCAGGCAGATTTGTAGTTTTGGGGGGTTGCAGACTGCCAGAAATAGTGCAAATTGAGTTCACTTTTAGGGTTAGGGTTAGTGCTAGGGAATCATGGGAATTGTTTTTTTCCTGAGACATTGAGCCTTCCTTGTCAGAGAGCTCTGGTGCCACAATAAAATACAGTTCCCATGATTCCCTAACCCTTAAAGTGGACTCAATTTGCACTATTTCTGGCAGTCTGCAACCCTCCTTTGTGAGATATTTAGTCTTACCTGTCAGAGAGTTCATTCCTCACCAAACTACAGATCCCAGAATTCCATAGTATTGAGCCATGGAAGTTAAAGTGGTGTCAAACTGTTTTATTTCTGCAGTGTTACAGCATCCAAGATTATGTTGTTGCATGCCTCCAAGTAGTTTGTGACTTATGGCAAACCTATCAAGGGTTTTTCTTGGCAAGTTTTCTCAGAGGGGGTTTGCCATTGCTAGGTGTTATTTCTATTATATATTAAAACTATGTCTTAAAATAGGGAAAAAGTTTTGTTGTAAAGCTTTTTTAAATTTGTCAATTGTTAAATAATGTTGTTGTGTGCCTTCAAGTTGTCTCCAACTTATGGCGATCCTAAGGCGAATCTATCACAGGGGTTTTCTTGGAAGAATTTGTTCAGAGAGGGTTAGCCATTGCCTTCCCCTGAGGCTGAGAGAATGTAACCCAGTGGGTTTTTATGGCCAAGTGGGGATTTGAACCTTTGTCTCCCATTGGCTTGGCCAATGCTTTTCATGGCCAAGCATTGGACTATGACTCCAATAGTCCAATGCTTCACCCGTTACACGATGCAGACTCCTAAATAATATTATAGATATTTTTATTTCTCTTATACGTGTGGATGCTGAGAAAACTGATTGAAATGTTTAACTGTTTTAGCTCAGAGGACTTTTCTCTCAGAAGGCTGTCAGCAGAGACTTCACAGCTGCTCCGGAAGAGAACAGAATTTATCTGTTTTTCAGTATTACAGACACCATTCAAGAGGTCTATAAACGACACCAACACCAACACAATGAGAAGTATTGTGAGATTCGTCTCGAGGACTTGTTTTTGAATTTTGAATTTGTGTTAAAACATAAATTTCATTAGGGCTATTTTTATGTAATATACAGTGGACCTTGCAAATTCGCTGGGGTTAAAGACACAGAACCCCTGTGAAAGTGGAAAAACTGCAAATAAAAAACTACTATTATAGTACTTGAGAAACACTCTCTAGGTCCTCCAGAACAACTCTATGATCAACATCCGCTGGAGGTTGACCATAAAATTGTGCTGGAGAATCTACAAATGCCTAGTGAAGTGCTCTCTCTAGGAATCTCTAGGTCCTCCAGCACAACCTCTGGCGGAAGTTGACCATAGAGTCACACTGGAGGACCTAGAGACTTCTAGTGAGAACATGTGAATCAAATTTGTGAATAATCAGATCGACAAAAGTCAAAGCAGCAAATGTGGAGGGACGACTAATTGAAACACACAAAGAAAATAACTGTTACGAATTAATTGTTAGTATTTGTATGGAGTGGAAATGCAGCCATGAATGGTTGGCCCACTGTCTCATTGAAGGAAGAAACCCTGCCTAACTGTTACTGAGTAGTGGGTTACAATGTCATCAACTTTGAATAGAAAATATTGCTTTTTGTATTAGATATTGGGTTAATTTAATTACATATATATAATAGATGTAATCAGGGAAAAACCTGACAGGAGGGGATGTGATGGGTGGGAAGCAATTGGTGAAATGTCTGGAGGGGTTAGCACAAAGCTGTTGGTTAGCTGTTCGTCTGGAGGAGGCTGAGTAGAGGGTGGGGTGAAGGAGTGGGGATGAGGGTCGAGAGAGTCAATCAATCAGGTCTAGGAATTACATGAGTGGGGTTTAAAAGTCTGCGTTAGCTAAGAGTGCGAGTGAGATTGAAATCTATGTTTTAAATGTATTATTAATCTGTTTTGTTATGTTCAACTTCTGTTAATAAAGTGCTGCTTTTGTGTATTGAACTTTTTGGTCTCCCTGAAAGCTTTCTGTGGTGGCAGCAGAGAATAGAGAGAGTTTTGTGACCAGCGGGATAAAATTCTACACAGGAACCTTGAGGGTATCTAGTCGGTTCTCACAGTTGGTGGCCATAGTGGTGGGACACAGGGAGGGCCTTGCATTTATGGCAGAGGTGGGGATGAGTGGAAGATCTTAGTCTTAGTGGTAGCAGTGAGATTTGTGGAAGTCTCAACATGTGGTGGCAGTAGAGATTTAGGCAGAATTTTACACCTAGTGGGAGAAGGGGTGGAAGACTCACAGTCCACTCATAAGAAACACAGCTCTGTTCCTTTAACTCTTGAAAGAATGTGGGCTGTTTCCACACTCCTCATCCGAGTGCCTCTGAAACCTGGAAGGAGGAAGGGTCTACTTCTGCTTCCTCCATTACATAATTTCTTTCAGTTGGGGTGGACATCTTGTGGCCTTCCAGACATTGATGGACTATAGCTCCCATCAGCTCCTTGGACAGCATAAAGAAATAAGTGACGTTATGAATGAATGACCACCAAGATGCTCAACCAGGTCTTGCAAGCTCAGCACTTGGGTTTCCTTGGATGGAGTCAAAGCTGTAGTTTACCAACCCACATTGTCCTTTCCATTGAGTCATGTCATCTCATAATCTGTCCAAAGTATAAGAGCCTCAATTTAGTTATTTTTTCTTCTATGGAAAGTTCAGGCTTGATTTGATCATTTAATGTCTTTTTGGTGCTCTATGGAAGACCGTATAAATAGGAACGCATGTACAATACCTCTGTTTGTATTTTCTGCAGGTACTCAGAGATCCTAGTCTGGTCTCCAAATATAGGAAGAGAGGGGAGTCTTTGCTAAATTCCTCTTCCATGAACTGGAAGGAAACAGCAGATAAGATGCCCTTGGAACAGGTGAGCATTCACTCCTTTGCAATGGAACCATTGGGAGGGTCTGCAACAGAGGATCCCAAATGGCTAATGCCCAGGGCAGAAGGATGTCCCTCCCCAGAGTGTCTACAATTTATCATTCCATGAACTGAATCCTTGGCTTTTTAGGCAGGGTTGGGCCACCATTTTGTTTTGCATTGGTTTTAGTTTTAATATTTTTATTACATCCATCAATGAGAAAATCAATCCAAACTTCAACACAAACAAAAACTATATACATAAATTGATGACTTCCTCTTCTCCTCCGTGCTGGTGAATTATTTGTATCTTAGTTGTTCTTCCGTTTCATCTACATCTTTATCTAGTACTTTACTTGCTTTATTCTAAAATTTTTCTACTCATATTATGCTTTTTTCCTAGGACATTTCAAAAAAGAAAATTCTCTATAATCTATTAAATGCAAATACCTATCTATTCATCTTGTAATGTTAGGACCACAATCTGACTATCCTTCCAAAACAGTATCATTTCTGCCCAATTTCTTTCAACTCTGGGTATAATACTTTCTTTTTTTCATTATTTTTAGTTTGTCTAGGCTTATCATATCATATATAACTTTATCAACCAGTCCTCAGTAGTAAGTATATCACAATTTTTCCGCCTTTGTGCATGTATTACTGTATGTACTCGACTATAAGTCGAGAAATGTATGCCGCAAAATTGACTCCAAAATCCTGGGTCGAATTATATATGGGGCAATACATTAATACTACTTTGAATGCTCCTCAAATAAGTGCCTACCATTCTTTTGTACCCAGTGCGCTTCGAAACAGCCTCCCTCTGAAACAGCTACTGAGCACACACAGAGAGTGCCCTTGACTTATCCACGGGTTAGATCAAAATCCCCAATTTTGGCCCCAAAATTTGCCCTCAACTTATACATGAGGTCAACTTACAGTCGAGTATATACAGCAGGGGTAGGCAACCTTTCTCCTTTAAGGGCCGAGGGACTTCAGCTCCCAGAATCCCAGGAGCTATTGGCCAACATGGTACTATTGGCCAATATGGCTGAGGCTTCTGGGAGCTGAAGTCCCTCGGCCCTTAAAGGGGAAAGGTTGCCTACCCCTGATATACAGTATTCTCATTGACAGCTTCTTTTCTATCTTATCATCTATCACAGGGGTAGGCAACCTTTCCCCTTTAAGGGCCCAGGGACTTCAGCTCCCAGAAGCCTCAGCAATGTTGGCCAATAGCTCCTGGGATTCTGGGAGCTGAAGTCCCTCGGCCTTAAAGGGGAAAGGTTGCCTACCCCCGATCTATCATGTGTAATACATTGAGTAAATACATCTCAGTTTCCATTTTTCTCTTAAAAATTTAGGAGATCATAATATGAACAGAATTTTTTAGCTTTCGGACCTGACCACCACATGTGGTAAACAGTTTTTAGGTTCTCTTTACATGTCCAACATTTATCTGTGGTTTTGTACATTTTGGCAATTTTGTCAGAGCAAGATACCACCTGTATAACATTTGATGAAAATTTTCTCAAATCATAACATAATGCAAATTTTATATTTTTTTCCCAAGTATTTCCCCAATTTTTAAAATTTACAGAATGGCCAATATTGTGCAAGCATATTATCATCACTTCTTTAATTGTCTCTTGTTCTGTATTGCAATCCAACAATATTTTATAAAATTTATAAATTTTATGGTTATCTTTCTCTTCATTATTTTTCCTAATTCAGAATTTTCCATCTCAAAACCTTCCAATTTCTTATCCATTCTATATCTTTCATAAAGCTGTCTGTACAAAAACCACTGACACTCTTCATCTTCTTTTTCCAATTCTTTTCTTGTTTTGAATTCATAATCTTTCCCCCACCTTTTAATAAGATTTCAATACAAAAACCATTTTTCATTTGTTGCCTTCCATCTACCAAATAATCCCTTGTGAGAAGATACCCATAGTAGGGGTTTTGAGCAAAATCTTCTTTTATATTTGGACCATATTCTTGTCAATGCATTTCTTATATAGTGATCTTTAAAAACCTTGTCACCTTTATGCTTATCATACCAAAATGGTCCACCATTTTGGTGGAGGAAGGCACCTAACTGGGGCAGCTGGTTTTGAACAATTATGAAAGGCAGCAGTTGTTAATGATTTAATTTGTGGTTGTCATATTTTTATAGTCAGCAATAGGAAGAGGCCTTTGTGGTATTCTGTGCCTTATGTACCAAAAGAACTTGACAATACAGGCTCAAAATCCAAACTATCTGCTGATTGAATGAGGCTGCCCTAGACTTATGCCAATTCGTAATGCAGATTGAGAAGACCTATGTGGAGTAGATCCCACATGCTGAGTAAAATCTCCTTTCATGTGCAAAATCTAGTTCATCAGGGAGCCAGATTGTAAACTTGCCTTCACCTGATGAGTTATTTCAAGATACAGGGAAAAGCGAGAGTGTAATGCCCTGTCTCTGTCTGATTCAGTGAACAGACTTCATGGATGAAACCGGAAAGAGTTTATTGAAAGTTAGGATCAGCACAGAAGCAAGTTATTGTCAGATCTGAAATTACAGGCTAAGTTTCACTTCTCTAACCCCTTTAGACAGTCCCTCCTAATACCCAACACTCTTTCCCACACAATACCAGGCAGCTATATGACCTTAATTCGCATATAACAATCCCCTGCAGCTGTTCACCTCCTCCCAGCACACACTCTTGCTTCTAACTTGGCTACAGAACAGCTAGGCAGGTTTAACTTAACATGGCAAAGAGCTCTGAGGGGCAACTCTGACATGGAGAAGTAATCAGACTTTTTCTGCCTTTTTCTGTCTGTATTCTGAAGTGATTACATAATATATGGGATGCACCATGTGTTTTTCTCCATTCTGACAAGTCAGTCTCTGGATAAGGGGTATTTTATGTTGCAGCTGACCTTTGGAGAAGTGGCTGTGTATTTCACAGAGGAGGAATGGAACCTCCTGGATTGGAACCAAAGATCTTTGTATGAGGCTGTCATGATGGATAACTATGATAATGTGTCCTACCTGGGTAAGGAACTTGAACCTATTGCCCTTCCTACACAGTCTGAGGGTCCTTTCATACTTTTATTGTCATGGCAACATCCTGTGGAATCTTGGGATTTATAGTTTGGTGAGGCACTAAAACTCTCCAGTTGAGGATTCGAAATACTCCTCCCAAAACTGCCAGTCCTAATATTCCATAGGTAGGAATCATGGCAGTTAATTTTTTTTTACCCCCAAATGCCCTTCCATACATCCCAGAGCCCTTTTGCTAAGTTTTGGGGCCCTCTTTCAGCCCTTCTAGGCCCTGGACAAGCCTCCAACTTCTTCTTGGTAAAAATGCCTCTCTGGACCCTTTTCCCTGATGTCCTGTTTCACATATTGAGAGGCAGTTGCAACCCAACAAATTTTAACAACTGATTCAAATGCCTTGTTGAGAATTGACCCAGATCATTGTTTTCAGACATATCAAGGGGTTCATTTTTACTAATATCTATGAAACAGGGGAAGGGGAGACATTCTGTGATATTTCTTTTCCTTCTTAAGCTTGCATAGCTCCATTGATGCTCCCAGAGGTTCTTCCTTTCTGAATGATGAATTCCAGTCTTGTCTGTCTTTGTCCTTCTTTACAGGAGATAACTGGTGGAAAACAAATGTATCCATGAAATATGGGAAGTATTTTAGGCACACAATGGGTCTTGCCAAACACCACATTAAAGAGAGACACGATGCTACCAAGGATCTGTACAGATGTACTGTATGTGGGAAATGTTTTGCACAAAAGCTGGAATTTCATCATCACAAGCTAGCACATGCTGGAAAGAAACATTTCAAATGTGAAATGTCAGGAAAATATACTACTGGAGACTTGTATTTGGGGAAATACCAGAGAGTACAAATAGCAGAGAAGGCATGCAGATGTCAAGAGTGCAGAAATTGTTTTGCTGATATTTCACAACTTGTGAGTTACAGGAGAGCCCAAATGAGAAAGAAACCATACAAATGCCAGCAGTGTGGGAAATGTTTTGCTCACAAGTCATTCCTGTTGAGACATCAGAGAATCCATATAAGATATAAATCACACAAATGCCAGCGGTGTGGGAGATGTTTTCCTCACAAGTCAGTCCTCCTGAGGCATCAGAGAGTCCACACAGGAGGAAAGCCATCCAAATATCAGCAGTGTGGGCAATGTTTGGCTTTCAAGACAGACCTTGTGACTCATCAGAGTATCCACACAAGAAAGAATCCATACAAGTGCCAGCAATGTGGAAAATATTTTGTTAACAAGGCCAACCTTGGGAAGCATCAGATAATTCACACAGGAGAGAAACCATACAAGTGCCAGCAATGTGGAAAATGTTTTGCTTACAAGTCAAACCTTGTAACTCATCAGAGAATCCACACAGGAGAGAAACCATACAGATGCCAGCAGTGTGGGAAATGTTGTGCTCAGAAGTCAGCCCTTGTAACTCATCAGAGTGTCCATAGAGGAGAGAAACCATACATATGCCAGCAATGTGGAAAATGTTTTGCTTACAAGTCAGCCGTTGTGGCTCATCAGAAAATCCACACAGGAGAGAAACCCCACAAATGTCAACAGTGTGGGAAATGTTTTACTCAGAGGTCAGTCCTTCTGAATCATCAGAGAGTCCACACAGGAGAGAAGCCATACAAATGCCAGCAATGTGGAAAATGTTTTGCTCGCAAGTCAGACCTTGTGGGTCATGGTAGAGTCCACACAGGAGAGAAACCATACATCTGCCAACAGTGTGGAAAATGTTTTGCTCAGAAGTCAGCTGTTGTGACTCATCAGAGAGTTCACAAAGGAGAGAAACCATACAAGTGCCAGCAATGTGAAAAATGTTTTGCTTACAAGTCAAATCTTTTGACCCATGAGAGAATCCACACAGGAGACAAACCATACAGATGTGAGCAGTGTGGAAAATGTTTTGTTCGCAAGTCACAACTTGAGAGTCATCTGAGAGTCCACACAGGAGAGAAGCCATACAAATGTCAGCAGTGTGGGAAATGTTTTGCTCGGGATTCAAATCTTTTGAGGCATCAGAATGTCCACACTAGAGAGAAAACAAAAATGTGAAATACTTTTTGTTTGATGAGTCCATACTTTCTAGATTCTGTCTTGTAATCTATTATAACCCTTTGATGTTATTTTTGCTCCAAAGCATGTGACTGTAAAGTTTTGTATGATCATTCAATAAAACTTTGAATTATTTGGAGTATTCTATCTTCTTAGTAGCCCATCCAAAGTCTATGAAACACATAATCAATTATGGAGCGTCAGTATTTTTATTAATGAGGTACTTCTCAAATTCAGCTGGTTGTGACCATGAAGGTAAATTGTACAGTGAGGCTTCCTTATCTGTGGGCTTGCCACCCACAGATTGCTACATCTGTGGATGGCAAGCCCCTGGCTGTCCCCAATGATGGCACGCGCACGGGGCTGTGCCACCATTAAAGACAGCCACTGGTTATCCCCAGTGGTGGCGCGGGCATGCTGCCAGGGAAAAGAGGACCCCAGATCACCCTGCCTACTGCTGCTGCTCTCAAGGCTGCCCTTTCCACTCCTTTCAATGTCTTAGGGGGTGACCCTCTGAGTCCCCTCTGTCCTTGGAAAAGGGGCTCCCAGTTCCTTGGAGCCACCTTATCTCAGGGTGCAGCTGTGGGGCTCCATCCATCCCTTTACGTAGGCAGAGGAGGAGAAGTAATGAGATGCTTTCTCAGTGACAGGTCTCGATGGCCACCCCAGAGAAGAGCCAAACCAGGCTCTGCAGAAGAAGCAGGAGGCACAGTGAATAACACTGGGTCCAGGGCAGAATCCTATGGCAGCCCACTGGTCACTTCTCTCCAAGAGAAGAGGAGTATTGGTGAGCAAATTTTGGGTTCGACTAGTCAACCAATTCATAGAACCATAGAGTTGGAAGAGACCTCAAGGGCCATTCAGTACAATCCCCTGCCATGCAAGGACAATCAAAGCAATTCCTAGGGATTGTGTTCCACTGTAGAGCAGCTCTTACTGTCAGTAAGCAGATACGGAGGCCCCATGATTCCTTACATTTCCCCTTTTGAAATTCATTTTATTAGTTTTTGCCCAGCTTTCTAATCTATTAAGATCATTTTGAATTTTGATCCTGTCCTCTAGAGTGTTGCCTCCCCTCCTAATTTGGTGTCATCTCCAAATTTCATAAGCATGTCATCTATTCCTTCATCCATTGCCATTGATAAAGATGTTGAATAGCTTCTAGGACAGAACCCTGTGGCACCCCACTGGTCATTTCTCTCCAGGATGAAAAGGAGCCATTGCTGAGCATCTTTGGCTTTGGCTGATCAACCAATTACTAATCTACCTAACACTCCACAGTAGCCTTGCATAACCTACCGTATTTTTCGGCATATAAGACGCACTTTTTCTTCCCCAAAACGAGGGTGGGGAAGTTGCTGCGCCTAATGAACCGAATATAAAAGCTGAGGGCAAACTGCCGAGGCCTAGGCTAAAAGTAGGCCTCATTTCAACCTCAGCCTTGGTGCTGCAGTGGGCTCCTCCCATCCCAGGAAGAGCCCATTGGAGCAGCCAGGACGGGGGTGGAAAGAGTCCTCTTTTCCTGGCTAGTTGAATGTGCTCCTCCTCTTTCCACCCCCATCCTGGGTGCTTCAATGGACTCTTCCTGGGGTCAGAGGACATCCTCCCATCCCAGGAAGAGTCCATTGGAGCACCCAGGACGGGGGTGGAAAGAGTCCCCCCCTTGAAGAAATCTGCCAGGAAAACCCTCATGGTAGGATCCAAATGATCCAGAAATTACTCCAAGGCACTGGATTAGTACCCTGGCCAAGTTACACTGTCTCAGCCTCAGAGGGTGGAAATGGCAAACTCCCTCCTCTGAAGAAATCTGCCAGGAAAACCTCATGGTAGGATCCAAATGATCCAGAAATTACTCCAAGGCACTGGATTATTACCCTGGCCAAGTTACACTGTCTCAGCCTCAGAGGGTGGAAATTGCAAACTCCCTCCTCTGAGGAAATCTGCCAAGAAAACGCTCATGGTAGGATCCAAATGATCCAGAAATTACTCCAAGGCACTGCATTAGTACCCTGGCCAAGTTACACTGTCTCAGCCTCAGAGGGTGGAAATGGCAAACTCCCTCCTCTGAGGAAATCTGCCAGGAAAACGCTCATGGTAGGATCCAAATGATCCAGAAATTACTCCAAGGCACTGGATTAGTACCCTGGCCAAGTTACACTGTCTCAGCCTCAGAGGGTGGAAATGGCAAACTCCCTCCTCTGAAGAAATCTGCCAGGAAAACGCTCATGGTAGGATCAAAATGATCCAGAAATTACTCCAAGGCACTGGATTATTACCCTGGCCAAGTTACACTGTCTCAGCCTCAGAGGGTGGAAATGGCAAACTCCCTCCTCTGAGGAAATCTGCCAGGAAAACGCTCATGGTAGGATCAAAATGATCCAGAAATTACTCCAAGGCACTGGATTAGTACCCTGGCCAAGTTACACTGTCTCAGCCTCAGAGGGTGGAAATGGCAAACTCCCTCCTCTGAAGAAATCTGCCAGGAAAACCTCATGGTAGGATCAAAATGAGCCAGAAATTACTCCAAGGCACTGGATTATTACCCTGGCCAAGTTACACTGTCTCAGCCTCAGAGGGTGGAAATTGCAAACTCCCTCCTCTGAGGAAATCTGCCAGGAAAACGCTCATGGTAGGATCCAAATGATCCAGAAATTACTCCAAGGCACTGGATTAGTACCCTGGCCAAGTTACACTGTCTCAGCCTCAGAGGGTGGAAATGGCAAACTCCCTCCTCTGAGGAAATCTGCCAGGAAAACGCTCATGGTAGGATCCAAATGATCCAGAAATTACTCCAAGGCACTGGATTAGTACCCTGGCCAAGTTACACTGTCTCAGCCTCAGAGGGTGGAAATGGCAAACTCCCTCCTCTGAAGAAATCTGCCAGGAAAACGCTCATGGTAGGATCAAAATGATCCAGAAATTACTCCAAGGCACTGGATTATTACCCTGGCCAAGTTACACTGTCTCAGCCTCAGAGGGTGGAAATGGCAAACTCCCTCCTCTGAGGAAATCTGCCAGGAAAACGCTCATGGTAGGATCAAAATGATCCAGAAATTACTCCAAGGCACTGGATTAGTACCCTGGCCAAGTTACACTGTCTCAGCCTCAGAGGGTGGAAATGGCAAACTCCCTCCTCTGAAGAAATCTGCCAGGAAAACCTCATGGTAGGATCAAAATGAGCCAGAAATTACTCCAAGGCACTGGATTATTACCCTGGCCAAGTTACACTGTCTCAGCCTCAGAGGGTGGAAATGGCAAACTCCCTCCTCTGAAGAAATATGCCAGGAAAACCCTCATGGTAGGATCAAAATGAGCCAGAAATTACTCCATGGCACTGGATTAGTACCCTGGCCAAGTTACACTGTCTCAGCCTCAGAGGGTGGAAATGGCAAACTCACTCCTGTGAAGAAATCTGCCAGGAAAACCCTCATGGTAGGATCAAAATGAGCCAGAAATTACTCCAAGGTACTGGATTATTACCCTGGCCAAGTTACACTGTCTCAGCCTCAGAGGGTGGAAATGGCAAACTCACTCCTCTGAAGAAATCTGCCAGGAAAACCCTCATGGTAGGATCAAAATGAGCCAGAAATTACTCCAAGGCACTGGATTAGTACCCTGGCCAAGTTACACTGTCTCAGCCTCAGAGGGTGGAAATGGCAAACTCCCTCCTCTGAAGAAATCTGCCAGGAAAACCCTCATGGTAGGATCAAAATGAGCCAGAAATTACTCCAAGGCACTGGATTAGTACCCTGGCCAAGTTGCACTGTCTCAGCCTCAGAGGGTGGAAATGGCAAACTCCCTCCTCTGAAGAAATCTGCCAAGAAAACCCTCATGGTAGTGTCAAAATGAGCCAGAAATTACTCCAAGGCACTGGATTACTCTGGCCAAATCACACTCTCTCAGCCTCAGAGGATGGAAATGGCAAACCCCCCCCCCCTTGAAGAAATCTGCCAAGAAAACCCTCATGGTAGGGTCAAAATAAGCCATAAATTACTCCATAAGACAATGGCCTAAAAACTCCAAAGGTACCAGTCCATCTGATCTTGGAAGCTAAGCAGGGTCAGCCCTGGATAGTCCTTGGATGAGAGACCGCCAAAGAATCCCAGGTGCTGCAGGCTGTATTTCAGAGGAAGGAACTGGCAAAACCACTTCTCGAGTCTTCCTTGCCTAAGAAATCCCTAAGAAATTCATGGAGTCACCATAAGGCGACAGGAGACTTGCAAGAAAGTTGGGCAGGGAATTTGTGCAATACCTGGCCCTGCTGCTGGCTTAAACTTACATTTACAACTTAAAATTGTTCTTAAACTGCTGTTAACTTTATAAAGTTGATATAAAATATTTTACTACAGTATTTGGTTAAGAATCTTTTTTTTTCTAGATTTTCCTCTAAAATTGGGTGCGTCTTATATGCCGGAGCGTCTTATATGCCGAAAAATACGGTACATTTTACTAGCTTCTTTGCAAGAATATAATGAGTGATATTGTCAAAACATGTAGAGGGTGGTAGACTATTATGGAATGCCTGGAGGCAAAGGTAGCTATGAATGGAAGGAAAAGGTGTTTACAAAGGGGTAGATATTAGAAGGAGAAGGCAGAGAGTTACTTCTGAAAGAAAGGTGTTGCCACATAGCATAGCCCTCTTTCACCCCTAGTCAACCTTTGATATCAGCTTGATATTAAAAGAGATATTTGATCACATAGCCACTGTAGGTGCCCCAAGGCAAGGAAATTAGCCTGCCCAAATAGGGAAATCTTGCAGACTTTGCTTGGGAATGTTAGTGCACGTAGATAAGATAGGTCCTGTGTGGCTGTAATCTGCATAATCCATTCATACCATCATCCAGCCTCAGAGGGAGAGAGACCCGGGCCAGCTCCATCAGGCCTAGCCCAAAGGAAGATGAAGAGCCCTCCCTTCAGCCCATCCACCATCATCTGGCCTCAGAGGGAGAGAGACCTGGGCCAGCTCCATCGGGCTTAGCTGAAATAAGATTAGGCCAGCTCCATTGGGACTAGCCCAAAGTAAGATGAAGAGCCCTCCCTTCAGCCCATCCACCATCATCCAGCCTCAGAGGGAGAGAGACATGGGCCAGCTCCATCGGGCTTATCTGAAATAAGATTGGGCCAGCTCCATCGGGACTAGCCCAAAGTAAGATGAAGAGCCCTCCCTTCAGCCCATCCACCATCATCCAGCCTCAGAGGGCGAGAAAGCCGGGCCAGCTTGGAATTCACCTTCAGAAAATTAGTTTGTGACTCCCAGGGCCAGAGCAGATGGGCAGGAAAAAGTGGCTTGAACTTGCTTTTCCCCAAAGCACGTTGAAACCTCATTACCTGCATGGCCCACTCCCAAGGCAGGCCAGATGTACGGCCCAACCACATGGCATGGCATCATACCGCACACTGGGTAAATTTTTTTGTTGCCTCCCCACCATACATGTGCACCGTTGCAAAAACGCACAACCTGCGACCTCCAGGTATCTCCCACGTCTGCCCAGATGCCATCCCATTGGATGGCTGTCCTTTTGATAGGCTACACCAGGGGTAGGCAACCTTTTTGAGCCGGGGGCTGGGTTGCTGTCCCTCAGACAATTGGGGGGCCGAAGCACCAAAAATAAATAAATAAAGAAATATAAAAAATTTAACAACAATTTAATTTTTTTTAAATATGCATGCACACTCTCTCAGCCCCAGAAAAGCCATGGCAAAACCCCTGTGGAGATTTTGCCAAGAAAACCCCAAGAACAAGTAATAACAACAATAATCAATATCATCATGGCGGTGGCGGCGGCAGGACCGGTCCAAAGGCCTCAGGGGGCCGCATCTGGCCCCCGGGCCTTAGGTTGCCTACCCCTGGGCTACACAGTCGCATGTGTGATGCTCCGCCAGTTCAGGGCATTGGGGCGTCGGTGTGCTAATGATACTTTGGCAAAGCACATTCATAGAGGCCCCCCATATATGCCCCCTTTGCCCTCCTTCACTCCATGCCCCCTGTCTCATTTGTGTATATTGTAATTACAACCATTGGAGTTGTCACACTTTCATTGCTTTGCTTTGCTGCATTCACCTCGGGGTGTATATATATATATATATATATATATATATATATGTAGGTGTGAAGATGCACATCTTCTGCCTTGAGTCGAACTATCCCGGGTTCTGCTTATACCAGTTTTTAACCCCGGAGCACAGCTTCAGTCTGGTTTCTGTCTGCTTTGGAGGTGTGCGTTATCAAAACGCCCCACCTTCAAAGTGGTTGGAAACTGATTTATTTGGCCCATCTGTTCCACCCTGCAGTTATCACTGTCTGTGATTACAAAATGATATTTTCAAGCCTAGATTTAATTATTTTTGTCTCCCTTCTGCACAACACAAATCCTATATCTTTTCTAGATCTTGCAGGCTGGAAAGGATATCAGGCCCAGGGCTACCAATGGCTACTGGTCACGGTGTCTCCCTCTGGCCTCTTAGCAGGGATCAGAGACAGGATCCCTCTCCATCCCAGCTGCTATGGATGATGGGCAGTAGTGTGTATGGACGTTGGCATGCATCTCTGCCAGTGGCATCACTAGGGTTGGCATCACCTGGTGCAGTAACTTATGGTGTCGCTTGCCCTTGACCTTCTCCCATGCCACACCATACAGTCCTTAGTAATGTGTGTTGTTGTTTTGTACTGATGTTACTCATTAATCGTGGTTCCCATATATCACTTAATGTAATGATAATTTAAACTACAATATCATACAGCCTAAATGCATGTACATCTACATAGTTGGAGTGAAAATTTGACAAAAAGTGATGTTTTTAAAGAATAAAAGGTGTCTTTTAGACGTCTCACAAATAAAATTCTATAAACATGCTACTATAAAATAGTTAAAATCTCATCTAAAAGCAATAAAATAAAATTTAAAATCTGGGGCCTCCCCTTTCTTCTCCCGCTGAACCTCACCCCACCCCCCCTCACACTATGTTTTCTGCTGCTCCAGAAACTATAAAGACACAGAACAGTGGGTTCAAACTAGAGGAAAAAAATTCCACCTCAACATTAGGAAGAACAGTAAGAGCTGTTCGACAGTGGAAGATGCTGCCTCCGAGTGTGGTGGAATCTCCTTCTTTGGAAGTTTTTAAACAGAGACTGGATGACCATCTGTCAGGAGTATTCCTGCATGGCAGAATGGGGTTGGACTGGATGGCCCTTGGGGTCTCTTCCAACTAGGATTCTATGATCTCTTCAGCATTTTAAAGGGACGTACCACAGCCTGTTTCTGCCCGAAGGGAGATGTTGGAGGTCACCCCCCTTTTTTTAGGGTGTCACTATGGTGGGGGGAACGGGGGTCTTGGTGGTTGAGGAGGGATAGAAGGGGGTCTCCCCTCCAAAGGGGGCATCTGAAACTGGGAACCCCCCAATGAGAGAGGGGGGGCCTCCTCCCCCTTCCTCCACAAAGCTCAAGTTAGGGTCCCCCTGTCCCCTCCCTTCAAATGCTCCCCCCTTACAGCCTCCCCTCCAACCTGCTCCACCCACTGGGTCTCACCCTTCTATAAAGCCTAATTTAGGGTCCCTGTGCACTCTCCCCCAAATGTCTCCCCCATGTTAGCTCCTCCCCTCCCACCCACTGGACATCCATCCTGGTCTTCCCCTTCTCTCTCTAAGCCAGACCTGCACAACTTGGCAGTAGGTAGGGGCCAAAATTAAAATAGGCTAAACTTCTTTGTGCCACAGATAGGTTTTAATTAAATGTTAGTGGCTCAAGTGGTTAAGACCCTGGCTCTGTGGATTGCAAGATCGGCAGGTTGACAGTTAGAGGCCCAGATGCTGCATGATGGGGTGAGCTCCTATCACTAGTCCCAGCTTCTGCCAACCTAGCAGTTCGAAAGCATGCAAATGCAAGGATATAAATAGGTACCACTTTGGTGGGAAGGTAAAGAGCGTTCTGTGCAGTCATGCTGGCCACATAATCACAGAGTAGTCTCTGACAACGCTGGCTCTTTGGCTTAGTAGCGGAGATGAGCACCCTCCTCTTTGGTCAGACATGACTTGACAACCTTGTCAACGAGAACTACCTTTACCTTTAATAAATGATAGTTAATATTAATTGCTAATATTCGTTAGAATTAATGAATATTAGTTCCATCCTTCTCCTCCTCTGCCCCATCCCTCTCCTCAAGAGAAAGCCAGGCAGCAGAGGAACCTTGAGAGATGAGTGTTCAGCCTTCCTCCTCCTCCTCCTCAACTGGCAGAGGAGCTTTGAAGTTGGTCCACATCCTTTTGGCCACCCAAAATCCTTTGGTGGACCACATGTGGCCCCTGGGCCATATGTTGTGCAGACCTGCTCTAAGCAATAGCTGACCCCAGGTTCCCGCGGCTCAACCAGGTCTTTGCCCAAGGGAGGGAGGGAGGGAGGGAGTCCTCCAAGGAAAGAGAGGACTCAGATTCCTAGAGAGGCAGGGAGAGTTGGAAAAGATCACCTGCTGGGAAAGAGGGGGGAGGGCACATGGTGGGGGGAGGAGGGGGACTCTAAATTGTCCCTTGGAGGGATGAGGGATTGAGGAGAGCCCCCACTGTGGGGGGACCCAGTTCCTTTCACCCTCCTTTGGGAAGGGAGACCCCTTTTTCTTCCCTCCCTTTTCCTCCAGCCACCCAGACCCTCCATCTCCTGCCAAATCCCCTTCCTCTTCCTCCTTCCTCCTCCTGAAACCCCCCCCCCCCCCAGGATGGGGAGAAAGGGCAAAGGGGGACACCTGGCTTAACAAGACTACATGTGAAAGGGATCTAGGTGTCCTAGTAGAACACAAATTGAACATGAGTCAACAGTGTGATGCGGCAGCTAAAAAGGCCAATGCAATTCTAGGCTGCATCAATAGAAGTATAGTGCCTAGATCAAGGGAAGTAATAGTATAAAGGGAAGTAATAGTGCCACTCTATTCTGCTTCGGTCAGGCCTCACCTGGAATAATACTGTGTCTAGTTCTGGGCACCACAATTCGAAAAGGATGTGGAGAAACTGGAGCGTGCCCAGAGGAGGGCGACCAAAATGGTGAAGGGTCTGGAAACCATGCCTCATAGGGATTGACTTATGGAGCTGGATATGTTTAGCCTGGAGAAGAGAAGGTTAAGAGGTGATATGATAGCCATGTTTAAATATTTAAAGGGATGTCATATTGAAGAGGGAACAAGCTTGTTTTCTGCTGCTCCAGAGACTAGGACCCGAAACAATGGATGTAAGCTCCAGGAAAAGAGATTCCACCTCAAGATTAGGAGGAACTTCCTGACAGTAAGGGCTGTTCGACAGTGGAACACACTCCCTCGGAGAGTAGTGGAGTCTCCTTCCTTGGAGGTCTTTAAGCAGAGGCTGGATGGCCATCTGTCAGGGATGCTTTGATTGTGAGTTCCTGCATGGCAGAATGGGGTTGGACTGGATGACCCTTGAGGTCTCTTGATTCTATGATTTTATTAAAGCTTTTGTTGTTGTTGTTGTTCTTAGGCACAACTCCTGTGGGGTGAAATTTTGTTGTAACCTGCCTCAATCCGCAGGGAGAGGCGGGCTATAAATAAAAAAATAAATGTATTATTTAAGTTTCCAGGGTTTTAATCCTTTTTAAAAGAAACTTAAATATACAAATATGCAAGATAAACCGGTTAGAGTCTGTCTTTCATTAGAACAGCAGAAATGTGACCCTGAATATTTTTATCTAAACTTTCCTTTAAAAAAAAAAATGAAAACTGACTCAGAAAGACAACAGACATGTAGTTTGTAGTATAAAAAACAATAATAATGGCTTTGATAAATAATTGAAAAGGTAAAGATATTCCCCATTGACAAGGTTGTCAAGTCGTGTCCAACCGTAGGGGGCAATGCTCATCTCCATTACTAAGCCAAAGAGCCAGTGTTGTCAGAGACTACTTTGTGATCCTGTGGCCAGCATGACTGCACAGAACACTGTTACCTTCCCATCAAAGTGGTACCTATTTATCTACTTGCATTTGCATGCTTTCGAACTGCAAGGATGGCAAAAGCAGGGACTAGTGACGGGAGCTCACTCCATCATGCCGAACCCAGGCCTCGAACTGCCAACCTGCCAATTTTGCAATCAACAGAGTCAGTGCCTTAACCACTTGAGCCACTGCATCCCTGGATTCTCCTATAGGTAAAGGTAAAGGTAAAGGTACTCCCCGTTGACAAGGTTGTCATGTCATGTCCGACCGTAGGGGCCGGCGCTCATCTCCGTTACTAAGCCAAAGTTCCAGCGTTGTCAGAGACTACTCTGTGATCATATCGCCAGCATGGTTGCACAGAACGCTGTTTACCTTCCCACCAAAGTGGTACCTATTTATCTACTTTTATTTGCATGCTTTCGAACTGCTAGGTTGGCAGAAGCTGGGACTAGTGATGGGAGCTCACCCCATCATGCAGCACTTGGGCCTCGAACTGCCAACCTGCTGATCTTGCAATTGACAGAGTCAGCATCGTAGCCACTGGAGCCACTGCATCCCTTGTAAAGTGGTAAGCTGCATTAATTCTACATATATGAATACCCTCCCATACCAAATGAACGGAGGACAACAACCGCAACATCTTGACAAAATGCAGGCCTGTGACTAACATCGTCATTTCCCTCCTTTCTCCTATATGATTATTAACACTCTTGCCTGATGAAGGAGCCAGTGGAGCTTCGAAAGCTTGCAACATGTATAATGTGCAGTTTGGTTGGCCCCCAAAAAGGTATCACTGTTTTGTGGGTTTGGGATGATATTGTACTTTGCGATATGCACAATATAGCTACCCCTGGATATGTTGTCATCTGTGTAAATGTGTCTGTAAATTGCAGTATCACATTGTGCCACTAAGTGTAAAGGTAAAGGTATTCCCCACTGACAAGATCGACAAGTCGTGTCTGACCATAGGAGGTGGTGCTCATCTCCGTTACTAAGTCAAAAAGCCAGCATTGTCATAGACTACTCTGTGATTATATGGCCAGCATGATTGCACAGAACGCTGTTTACCTTCCCACCAAAGTGGTACCTATTTATCTACTTCCATTTACATGCTTAAAACCTTTATCCTAATCTAACTAAAGATGGTTTGGGTCAGTAACATCATGGGGGGGGGTGCGGACCCCATTGGGTGACACCCCAGAAGAGGGGGTGACACCCATCCGATCCCCTACCCCTCGTGGGGCCTCCCCACAGCCATAGGCCTGGTTTACAGGGCTCCCCATCATCGCAAACCTGCTCCCTAGGGGCATGTCGGGCTTCTCTGGCCCTCCCTGGCCTTTCCCCAGGGCAGGGGTCGGCAACCTATGGCCCATGGGCCGGGTGTGGCCCACGGAGGCCTTGGGACCGGCTCGTGGCCAGTCCCGTCGCCACCGCCGCCGCCTTGTGTGCGCTGAGCACAAGCGCGGGCGCCATTTTGGTGCCCCAAATGGCGCCTGCTCTTGCGCACGCATGTGCACAGAGGTGGGCACCATTTTGGAATGGCCAACACGCCGGCATGCGTTCCAATATGGCGCCCGCCGCCATGCGCATGCGTGGGCGCCATTTTGGAAGGCCCGACCATGCGTGCGCCGTGCGAATTTGCCCGGCGCATGCGCAGTGGGGCCTTCCCTGGGCCTTTGTAAGGCCCCACTGCACATGCGCCGGGTGAATTTGCACGGCGCACGCACGGTGGGACCTTCCAAAATGGCACCTGCATCATGCACGCATATGCGTGCGATGTGAGGTGCCATTTTGGAAGGCCCAACGGTGCCGTGCGCCATTGGACCTTCCAAAATGGTGCCCCCCACACACACGTGCATGATGGCGGACGTCATGAGCATGCGCGGGGGCCAGCGTGCATGTGCGCACCCGGCCCCTGCACCATTCCCCCCCCGGCCCCCCGGCAACAAAGGTTGCCGACCCCTGCACCAGGGCATGCAGGGTTTCTCTGGCTGCATGCTCATGCTCCTGCACGCACCGGAAGTGCGCCAGAAACTGTGTGCCGGAAGTCCCACCTCCATTAGTTCCCCCCCCCGGGTTACACCAACTCTACGGATGCCACTGGTTTGGGTAAAGAGAGAAATCATTACCATCTTTTCTATAGCCGGAAGATAGAGAAGAGACTGTTCTGCTAGCAGTCAGGTTAGAGAGAGAGACTCTTACTGTCAGATAAAGACAGTTTAGAATCTGGATAGAGAAACAGTCTTAAAGAGAGAGAGAGACCTAAATATGAATCCCTATCTATATAATGATGCGAAAGAGAATGTATAAGGTTCTCCCAACCGATTCTATTAAAGCTCTTGTTATTGTTGTTAGGCACAACTCCACCATGCCTAGCCCCCAGAGGAAGTTGAAAGGCCCTCCCTCCATCTTAACTTCTACCATCTTGGCCTCGGAGGGAGAGAAGAGGCAGGCAAAGCTCCATATAGGTACCGTAGTAAATATTGTTGTGGCTCAAGTGGTTAAGATGCTGACTGTTGACTGCAAGATCAGCAGGTTCGCAATTCAAGTCCCAAGTGCTGCATGATGGGGTGAGAGCTCCCATCACTAGTCCCAGCTCCTGCCAACCTAGCAGTTTGAAAGCATGCAAATGCAAGGAGATAAATAGGTGTCACTTCTAATTGGGATGTGGCCACATGACCACAGAATAGAATCATAGAATGCTAGAATTGGAAGAGACCCCAAGGGCCATTCAGTCCAACCCCATTCTGCCATGCAGGAACTCCCAATCAAAGCATCCCCGACAGGTGGCCATCCAGCCTCTGCTTAAAGACCTCCAAGGAAGGAGACTCCACTACTCTCCGAGGGAGTGTGTTCCACTGTCAAACCGCCCTTACTGTCAGGAAGTTCCTCCTAATGTTGAGGTGGAATCTCTTTTCCTGGAGCTTGCATCCATTGTTCCGGCTCCTAGTCTCTGGAGCAGCAGAAAACAAGCTTGTTCCCTCCTCAATATGACATCCCTTCAAATATTTAAACACGGCTATCATATCACCTCTCAACCTTCTCTTCTCCAGGCTAAACATCCCCAGCTCCCTAAGTCGTTCCTCATAGGGCTTGGTTTCCAGACCCTTCACCATTTTAGTTGCCCTCCTTTGGACACGCTCCAGTTTCTCCACATCCTTTTTGAATTGTGGTGCCCAGAACTGGACACAGGATTATTCCGGGTGAGGCCTGACCAAAGCAGAATAGAGTGGCACTATGACTTCCCTTGATCTAGATACTATACTTCTACTGATGCAGCCTAAAATCGTATTAGACTTTTTAGCTCCCACGTCACACTGTTGGCTCATGTTCAACTTGTGGTCTACTAGGACTCCTAGATCCCTTTCACAGATAGTCTGGTTAAGCCAGGTGTCCCCCATCCTATATCTATGCATTTCATTTTTCCGCCCGAAGTGCAGTAACTCTCTGACAACGCTTGCTCTTTGGCTTTTAATTCAAAGATTTAGCCATGTTAGTCTGTTAAATCAGTATGTAAAGAGATCTTGTAGGACCTTTGAGACTAAGGGCCATTACAGGCTGCCAGAAATGATGCAGCTTGAGACCACTTTAACTGCCCTGGCTCAGTGCTAGGGAATCATGGGAAATGTAGTTTATTATAGCACCAGAGCTCTCTGACAGAGAAGGCTCAATGTCTCAGAAGAACTACAATTCCCACGATTCCCTAGCATTGAGCTAGGACAGTTAAAAGTGGTCTCAATCAAGCTGGATTATTTCTGGCAGTCTGTTCAGGCGCTAGCTGAAAGAAAGAAATTGGCAGCATGAGCTTTCCTAGACTTCGGTCTACTTCCTCAGATCCATATTATTATTATTATTATTATTATTATTATTATTATTAGGTATAGCCATGTTTGTAGTCAGTATGTAGAGAGATCTTGTAGGCCCTTTGAGACTCACTGAAAGAAAGAAATTGACAGTATGAGCTTTCCTAAACTAAGGTCTACTTCAGGGGTAGGCAACCTTTCCCCTTTAAGGGCCGAGGGACTTCAGCTCCCAGAATCCCAGGAGCTATTGGCCAACATGGGACTATTGGCCAACATGGCTGAGGCTTCTGGGAGCTGAAGTCCCTCGGCCCTTAAAGGGGAAAGGTTGCCTACCCCTGGTCTACTTCCTTAGATGCATTTGGTGGAGTGGAGACCTCTGGTTTCCTCAAGCCTTTCCCATGAGGCTCTGAGGCGAAAATGCAAATTAGGTCTCTTGTGATTGGCTGGCCCTCACCTTGTCCCCGCCCTCTTCTCTCTCTCTCTCTTTCTCTCTCGGTTCCAAATAAGGAACCTCTGAGGCGGCGGAACGACCAGCCCGCCGTTGAGCGACACCACGTGACTTCTGCGACTGCATCTTCTTTTGGTCCCGATCTGCCTAGCAACTGGCGTCAGCGGGGAGAGCTTTTTCCCTCCTATTGGCTAAAGGACTCAAGCCGGGCCAATCCGAGCTCTTCTTTATCTTCCGCCTCGGCTGGGTCCCTCTTCCTCATACAGGCACCGAGGGCGTCAGCTGAGAGGAGCATTTGGAGCGGGCTGCCTCTCTGGATGAGTCCCTTCTGGCTCTGGGGAGCGACGGTGGCCCTCCTGCTGGGAGGAAGCCTCTGCTCCGGTGGGTCGCTGAGGGGCTGAGGCCTGCTCTTCTCCTTTGACTGCTCTGGCTGCCTCCTGTTGCATTCCGGGGTTTGTAGTTCATTGAGGCCTAAGAGCTCCCTGGCTGAGGATTCTAAATGCCCCCTCCCCTAAACTACAAATCCCAGAATGCAACAGGAGGCAGCCAGAGCACTAATAGTGGAATAGCAGCACTATAAGAGTGTAGTGAAGTAATCTAGTGGGAAAGGACTGGGGCTGACTGGAGAATGGAGGGTAGGGAAGAGAGAGGGCTTGGAAAAGTTACTTTTTCTGGACCATATCTGGGCCCAGTCTTCCCAGGAGTGTGGCCAGTGAGCATTCTGAAAGTGACAGGATTGGGAATTTCAACACAGAGAAATGCAACACTTAGGGCAAAAAAATAAAAATGAAAAATGAAAGGCATAGATATAGGATGGTGGGATACCTGGCTTAACGCGACTACGTGTGAAAGGGATCTAGGAGTCCTAGTAGACCACAAGTTGAACATGAGCCAACAGTGTGATGCGGCAGCTGAAAAGGCCAATGTGATTCTAGGCTGCATCAATAGAAGTATACCATCTGTTTTTAAAAAGTCCCAGTTTCTTTTGCCTCCCCCCTCTTTCCCTCTCTTTCTTCAATTGCACCTTCTCTGCCTGTCCTAATCCGATTAATCCTCTGCTATCCCACTTTTCTAGATGTTTTTAAAATGTCCCAGTTTCTCTCCTCAATTAAAAAACAATTAAAAAGAGACAGTTAAAACACCAATCCCCTACCCCCACCCTCCCACCTCTTAAAACAGAATTAAACTACGTTGGAATTAAAAGCAACAACATAAATAATACAATAAAACTATATAGGGTGGACATGCCATGGCGGCCTAGGGATGAGCAAAGGATCGCCACCAATTAGCCAGGGAGATGTTCCGGGAAGGCCTGCTGGAAAAGATCCGTCTTTACTGCCTTTTTAAAGGCAGCCAGAGTAGTGATATGACGAATCTCGTCCGGCAGGCCATTCCAGAGTCTGGGAGCGGTTGCGGAAAAGGTCCTCTGGGAAGTCTGCGAAAGCCTAGTCTTCATGGGCTGCAGCAGGTTCCTCCCAGAGGACCAAAATGCGCAGGGGGGATCATACGGGGAGAGGCGGTCCCTGAGATAAGATGGACCCAAGCCATGTAGGGCTTTAAAGGTCAAAACCAACACCTTGCACTGTGCCCGGAAACTAATCGGCAGCCAGTGGAGGGATTTAAGCACCAGTGTTATATGCTCCCTCCTAGGTGTTCCGGCAATTAACCTGGCTGCCATGTTTTGCACCAGTTGTAGTTTCCGGGGTAGGCACAAGGGTAGCCCCATGTAGAGTGCATTGCAGTAATCCAGGCGTGAGGTTACCAGAGCATGTACCACAGTTTCCAGATCCCTCATGTCCAGATAAGGGCGTAGTTGGCGTATCAGCCGAAGCTGATAACAGGCACTCTTGACCGCTGCATTCACCTGACTAGTGAATTTAGGATTATCAAACAATTTTATAATTCTACTTTTGAATTTTATGTATAATTTAGATTCTATGTGATAATCCTCGGTGTTAGTAGAATTAAAATAGTTACTATAGACGATGAGATAAGAACAGCTAAAAAAAATGAAAAGATATGTAATGGTAACATGGAGTTCTTCTAGTTTGGGAAGTTAGATTGAATGGGATTAAGTGTTGGAAATGATATATGTTTGTATGTATAAATAGATTAGTTATTTTGAATGGATGTATGAAAGGTTATGCTTGTTTTACTTTGTCTTTTTATTTTTTATATTAATCAATAAAATTTTTTTAAAAGGCTCTGTCTCCTGCGTCCCCACCAACATGGGTCTCAGGGCTATTAGTAGTAGTAGTAGTAGTATTCAAAGAGATGGCCATGTTAGTCTGAAACATCAGTAGGCAAAGGCATCTTTTAGCACCTTCAGTTAGTCTCAAAGGTGCTACAAGATCCTATTATTAATATTATTATTATTGATAACAACAGCCACTGAAAATGATTGTTCACCCTAACTTTGCCCCCATCTTTTCCCCCCTCTTGTAGGTTCTTTTCCCCGGTCACATTATCTGCACTATTTTTTCACTGGCATCTCTAAGCCTGATCAGGGGCTGCCCCACTTCACCATCGTGGGCTACTTGGATGACCAGCAGTTTGTCCGCTATGACAGCGAGACCCGGAGGGATCTGCCTCGGGTCTCCTGGATCCAGAAGGTAGAAGAGGACGATGCCCAGTATTGGGACTGGCAGACCCAGCTCTCGCGGAGCTGGGAGCTCTACTTCCGTGTCAATCTCTGGAGTCGCTTCAACCACAGCCAAGGTGAGTTGAGGGGGAAGAATGGCGACTCGCAAGTGCAGCAAACTCTCTGGCTCTGCACCCAGAGCTTGGGGAAAGTTACCTAAGCTGGTCCTCTTAATCTTTTCTTTTCAAAACTAGATATACACAGGTCCCTAAGCTGGTCCCTGTGAGGCTTGATTTCCAGGCCTTTTACCATCCTGGTTGCCATTCTCTGGACCTGTTCCAGCTTGTAAATATTCTCCTTGAAATGTGGTAAACAGAACTGGACACAGGATTTAAGCAAGGTCTGAGGATCCTGCTCTCCCAAGTTCAAATTCAAACCACAATATGGTAGCCAACTTTAACATGCTCGTTCCATCTTGCACATTGTTTTCTGCTACTCCAGAGACTAGAACACAAACCAATGGGTTTAAATGACAAAGAAGAAGATGATGCTCCTAAACATTAGGCAGAACTTCCTGACAGTAAAAGCTATTTGACAGTGGAACAAACTGCCATGGAGAGTGGTGGACACTCTAGAGTTGAAGGTCTTTAGATAGAAATTGGATGGCTGCCTCTAGGGAGTGTGTTAATTGTGTGTTCCTACATGGGAGATGGCTGATGGAAATTGCAGTCCTTTTTTATCTGTATGATTCTTCCAGGGCTTCACACCTGGCAGTGGATGCATGGCTGTGAGCTAAGCGAGGATGGGCGGAAAGCGGGACACTCCCAGTTTGGCTACGATGGGAAGGACTTCCTCAGCCTGGACAAGGAGACTCTCACCTGGACGGCAGCTGACTCCAAAGCCCAGGTGACTAAGAGAAAGTGGGAGGCTGACCGTGTCTGGACCCAGGGCCGGGCGACCTTCCTTGAGGAGGACTGCATCGAGTGGCTGCAGAAGTACCTCCATTATGGGAAGGAGACACTGCTGAGGAAAGGTGAGGATGGGGCTTGGGGCTTTGCCAGAGAAGAGAATGCATCCAGAAAAGCCTTGTGGTACTTTTTGTCTTTGGCAGAATGCTTGCATGTGTGACATCCAAATCTAGAAACCAGAGCTTTGCAGTTGCAAGTTACTTCATCTGTGGAAAGTCACAGTGATGACATGATGCTACATTTCCAAAGTAATGTAGAATTAGTTGAAATTAAGCCATTTCCCCCCTATAATGAGTAATATTAGGGGTGGAAAATTCCTATTGCTATGATGCATCATGATGGAAATTTTCAGGCCATTCTCATGTAAATCCTCTCTGCCTTTTACTCTGAATTTTCAATGAGCTATCAAAGGTACTGGAGGTCCACGAGTCACTCCTGGTATAAACCCAACATTTTTGAAATACGAGGTTTGGATGGGAATACCCATTGCTGTAGGCTCTATTTCAGAGGAAGGAATTGGCAAAACTATCTCTGAGTCAGATTCCTTTGCCTAAGAAAACCCTATGATATGATATTCATGGGGTCTTCAAAAGTCAACAGGTGACTTAAACGCACCTACAGACACACAATAAAAAGTAGGGCAACATATAAGATGCAGTACACTGAGTACTGGAAGAAGTTACTTTTTAGCGATGACAGTAGATTACTTTTCAGCCACCTCATAAGTAAATGAATGAAATACCTTTCAAGAGGTAACTTTCCAAGTTCTGCTTGATATAGTGAGGTGGGTATGGGTGTGTGTGGATTATGTCTTCTTACTCAAAGGAATGTTGGTGCTGGTATGTCCCTCAAAGTCCACTTTCACACATGGCACCCTCTTACAGGGTTTCCTTGGCAAGATCTCCCCAGCAGAGTTTGGCCACCATTGCCTTCCTATGTGGCTGAGAGGTGTGATTCATCCAAGCACACTGGGTGGGTTTCTAATGATGAGGGGGGATTTGAACCCTGGTTTGCCACAGTCCTAGTCCAACAATCCTACTTCTATACCTTACTGCCTCTCTGTCCCATCTTCCAGGGTTTCCTTAGCAAGAGCTGTTATTCTGAGGAGGTTTGCCATTGCCTTTCTCTGAGGTTGAGGGAGTATGATTTGCCCAGTGCCACCCCATAGATTCCCATGGTTGAGTGAGGATTTGAACTCTGTTCTCCCAGAGTCCCAGCCCAGCACTCAAAGCACCACTACATGCTAGCTATTCAGATTAATCAGCAGATCTTTTTTCTGAGGCTGAGAAAGTATGGCTTACAAGGCCACCCAGTGGCTTTCCAGGACTGAGCAAGGATCTGAACTCTCTACAGTTCCCATAATGCCCTGCCAATGGCCACGCTGACAGGACCTTCTGAAAGCTGAAGTCCAAAACACCCAGAGGGCCAGTGGTTTTCCCACCCTGAGCAAAACCAGCAGAGACATTCTTGCACATTACCACTGACACCAACTTTGTCACTTTTCTTAGAGCCCCCGGTGGTGAAGGTCACACGTAAGGTAGGCTACGGAGGCCGAGAGACTCTCATCTGCCGGGCCCATGGCTTCTACCCCAGGGAGATTGATGCCACCTGGAGGAGGGATGGGGAGGTGATGGAACAGGAAACCTTCCGTGGAGCCACTGTTCCCAATGCCGATGGGACCTACCACACCTGGCTCAGCATTGAGATAGATACCAAGGATCGAGGCAGGTACTGGTGCCGTGTGGAACATGATGGCCTGCCAGGACCTCTGGACTTGACCTGGGAAGAGTCTGGTGAGTGAATTGCGAGGGGAGGAAAAGCGGTACTTTGGAGGGAGTGGAGGATTGTGGAAAGTACATTTGTAACATAGAGGAAGACAGGAGGGAGACATAGTGGAGTGGTTTCAGTGTTGGGTTAGACTCCAGGAGACCAGGGCTCAAATCCCCACTTGGCCATGGAAATCTGCTAAGTGACATGTCTCATGCTCTCAGCCCCAGAGGAAGGCAATAGCAAACTCCTCTGAAGAAATCTTGAGTGTCAGCATGGTGCAGTGATTTGAATGTTGGACTAGAACTCCAGGAGACCAAGGTTCACCTCCCTGTTTTAGCCAAAGGAAAACCCACTGGGAGACTTTGGCCCTCAAGTCAAATAATAGAGTTGGAGGTGATATCAGACCCCCTTTTCCTTACAGGAATAGCAACTAAAGCATTCTTGAATGATGCTCATCCAACCTCTGTTTAGATGTAATTCACCAGCATCTTCAGGGGTCAAGAATGCTGGAAGGTGCTGCAGTCCAGACACATCTGGAGAAAGCCACTCTTCACCAACCCTGGGTTAGGGCAGGGGAGGGGAACACTATTCTTGGATGACCACCATCATGACCACTCTGTTTTAGCCTGGCTAACTCTGGGGCTAAAGGTAAAGGTAAAGGTAAAGGTATTCCCCATTGACAAGGTTGTCAAGTCATGTCTGACCATAGGGGGTGATGCTCATCTCTGGACGTTATCACACGGGGGCAAATCTGCTGGTTAATCCACACAAAACCCAAACAGAAACTGGATTAGTGCCCCGTGTTTTCACACGACGTCGCACAGAAACTGGACAGAAAGTGGACAGAAACTGGTGTTAACCGAGAACTTTTGAAATTCGGTTGTTTGGAGGAAATGCAAATGCGCAATTAAGGTAAATTCACAATTAAGGTAAATTTGCTGTAATGTGAAAAGCAAATGCGCATTTGGAAGAATTTCCCGACATTTTCCCATGGTTCTGCGGGGTCCTGGAGGCAGCGTAAGTGTCTCCTTCCCCCTCAGCAGAAAGCTAATTGAGCCGTCTTGGGGGCAGGGAAGGGGAGGGGCCCCAACCTCTTCCCCAGGTCGTCCTCGGAGCGCCGACCCTTCGCACGGCCGGCGCTCCAAGGAGGACCTCCTCGGAGCGCCGACCCTCCGCATGGCCGGCGCTCCTCGGAGGACCTCCCACCGCAGCATTCACACACGCTGCGGTGGAGGAGTCGGCGAAGGTGCGCTGCAGCCTTTTTCGGCGCACCTTCGGCAACTATACTTCTCCCGCAGCATGTGCGAACGCTGCGGCGGGAGGTCCTCCTCAGAGTGCCGGCCGTGCGGAGGGCTGGCTGCTCCGAGGATGACCTGGGGAAGTGGTGACAGCCGCGGCAAGTGACAGCTGCGGCGAGCATAGTGTGCATGTGCTAGAAGATCATTTCTAGTACATGTACGGGATTTTTTCACTTGTGTGTGAACGTTAAATGCGGTTTCAGCGGGAGCTTCCCTTAATTGCGCAATTAAGGTAATTACGTGTGAAAAACATTTGCGGAATCAAGGTTTATTTTCGGTTTATTTTTGGAATTTGTCATTTCCAGTTTATTATCGCTTTGTGGCCCACGTGTGATAACGTCCTATGTTACTAAGCTGAAGAGCCAGCATTGTCAGAGACTATTCTGTGGTCATGTGGCCAGCATGATTGCACAGTTTACTTTCCCACTGAAGTGGTACCTATTTATCTACTTGCATTTGCATGCTTTCAAACTGCTAGGTTAGCAGAAGCTGGGACTAGTGATGGGAGCTCACCCCATCATGCAGAACCCGGGCCTTGAACTGGCAACCTGTCGATCTTGCAATCAACAGACTCAGCATCTTAACCACTTGAGCCACTGCATCTCTGGGGCTGCTGGGCCACTTTTCAGTCTTCTCCTAAAGAGGAAATGATCTGGGGAGTGGTTCCTACCAACAGCTTTACTCTATGTCCTATTTCAGGTTCCATGTGGCTCCTCCTGGGCGGAGTCTTGGGGGCCGTGGCTGCTGTCATACTTCTTGTAGTTGGCCTCATTCTCTGCATCAGTAAGTAGACACAGAAGTCCATCTGTGGAAGGAGGGAGATCATTCTCCTACTTCCAAAAAACATTTACATTTTGTATTTCAGACAGTTTTAATATGTGATGTGAGCTGCTTTCAGGCTCATATGTGAGAAAAGCAGGCTATAAATTAAAATGAATAAATACATAAATAAATAAACTCATTATTGCTGGAGGCTAGAAACCAAATCATCAGATTTTGTAGCATCCGCAACTTCCTGTCTTCTGTCCGAAAGACTTCTCCAGCTCTGGACAGATGCACAGGCGTAGTTAACTCCTAGTTAAGTCTTTAAGACGGGGGGGGAGGGGGCACAAAGTGTGACTCATGGGTTGCATGCAGCCTCCCAGGGCTGTTTATGTGGGTCCCTGAGGGGGTCAAATAAAGATTGACAACATCTTTAAAAATCTTTTATTTTAATTTTGCTTTGCCCCCAAACACACCCAAAGTGGAAGGATGTGATTTATTTGTTTCTTTGTTCCATTTATGTGTCCCCTTTCTCCTGGAGTGGGACCCACGGTGACGCACCCAAAAGATCAATCAAAACCCGACAATAATATCTTTAAAAACAATTGAAATCATCCCGTTTAAACAGTGTAAAATTATTTTGAACGTATAAAAAAGTTTAAAAATAAATAAAAGATACCCTGCTATAAGAAGCTTCCCTGCTTTATGCATTAAAGGCCAGCTTGAACAAGAAGGTTTTTGCCTATCAGTGAAAGAAGAGCAAGGAAGGGACCAACCTCGCCTCCTGTAGAAGGGAGTTCCAGAGATGGGAGCAGCCACCAAGAAGGCCCTGTCTCCCATGTTCTCACCAAGCAAACCTGTCACAGTGGCGGGACCAAGAGAATTTCCATCATGTTCCTCACTGGCCAATTAATGCCCAGGATAGGCCTTTTGGGGAATAGGAAGTGAACAGGAAGTGACTTTCACTCACATCTTGTTGTTAAAAGAAGGGTCTCTCCTGGGCCTAAAATGACCCAGGAAGACTCTGGTTTGGGGGCATTTGGAAACAATTTTTTTTAAAATCTTTTTAGGGAGGGGTGTGTGGCAGGAGGTAGCCCCTAGCTTTAAGGCCTCAGGCAAGAGACTTCCAAACAGAATTCCAGGTTGATGTAGTTGTTGGAATAATAGAGGCTTTTTCATAGAATTATAGAATCTTAGAATCTTAGAGTTGGAAGAGACCTTAAGGGCCATCCAGTTCAACCCCTGCCATACAGGAACTCACAATCAAAGCACCCTTGTGAGATCACCATCCAGTCTCCTCAAAGAAGGAGACTCCACCACTCTCCGAAGAAGTGTGTTCCAATGTCAAACAGCTCTCATTGTCAGGAAGTTCCTCCTGATGTTGAGGTGGAATCTCTTTTCCTGTAGCTTGTATCCATTGCTCCTGGTCCTATTCTCTGTATCTGCAGAAAACAAATTTGCTCCATCTTCAGTATGATACCCCTTCAGATACTTATACAGGGATATCATATCACCTTCACCATTTTTGGTTGCCCTCCTCTGAACGTGCTCCAGCATGTCTACATCCTTTTTGAATTGTGGTGCCCACAACTGGACACAGTATTCCAAGTGAGGCCCAAGCAAAGTAGAATAGAGTGATACTATTACAGTGGTCCCTCCACGTTTGCTGGGGTTAGGGGTAAAGGATTCTCATGAAAGTGGAAAAACCATAAATAAAAAATTACTATTCTTTTAAACTAAGAGAACACCTCTCTAGGAATCTCCAGGTCCTTCAGTGCAACTCTATGGTCAACATTTGCCAGAGGTTGATCATAGAATCATTCTTGAGGACCTGACTAGAGAAGTGTTTTCTCTAGGAATGTCTAGGTTCTCCAGCACAACTCTATGAACAGCTTCTGGCAGAGATGCACTGGAAGACGTAGGGATTCCTAGAGAGAACATATTAATTAAACCCACAAATAATCAAATCTGCAAAAGTCAAAACTGCAAATGTGGAGGGCCAACTGTACTTCCCTTGATTTAATCACTATACTTCTATTTTATTTTACTAATGCTGTGGATCCCTTTAAATTTGACAATGTTCAGGGCCTTGGAATTTAGAACTGATCTGTCAGGGTTTAATTTGTAGAGGCACTGAGTTGCAAAGGATCCTGAGGGCTATCTAGTCCAACCCCCTGCAAGGTCAGAAATCCACAACTAAATCACATCCCTGAGAGGTAGGCATCGAAATCTGGTAAACAGCCTCCTAAGAAGGAGAGCCCACTGCCTTCCAACGGTGTGTGTTTTAACATCCAAGGGCTTTTAACCACCAGAGTGGTCTTGCTAATGTATAGTCAAAATCTCCTCTCTAGCAATTTGAATCCATGGGTTTAGGTCCTGCCTTCCAGACTAGCCAAAAACAACCTTGGTTCATCTGCTGCATGACAGACAGCAAATTGTTTCATTTGTTTTTTTGCAGAGTTTCTTAGCAATGCCTTGATCCCCTTTTTATTTAAAATGTAGGAAAAGCTGGCTAAAATGTAATGGATAATATAATAATAAATTAGTTATCATTATTCAGAGCAGGGCTGGGCAGAGACTTTCAAATCTGACCTTCTCCCTTCCTTTGCAGAAAAGCAGCATGAGGGCTACAAAGCGACACCAAGTGAGTGGCATCACCCTTGCTTTGCTGGAATGTAACTTGTGGCATCATGTACTTCTCTTTCTCTGCGTGTGTGTGTCTGTGTGTGTGTGTGAGAGAGAGAGAGAGAAAGGGACAGAATAAGTAGACCAGCTGGGACAAGATCCAGAGGCAATTGATTGGCACCAAGGAGGAATTACGTTCCCTAGTATGTTCAGAAAAAATTAGAAAGCCATGTTTGGTGTTTGAAGGATCTATCTTCATTGAAAGAAATGCATTTCTGTCCTGCACTCCGACAGACCAGAAACTGAACAGAATGGGGGCCCTGAGTTATGCATCCATGGATCCTAATATAATATCCTAAAAGTTGCCCAGGTAACTTTCCATCCAACCCACATTTCTCACAGATGTTTTGGTTAGCTTCCCAGGCCAGGTGTCTGAATCCTTTCGTGCCAGCAAGGAAGAGACATGCTGGGGGCAGTTTAGCTCTGTCAGCTTGTTTTGCTGGAGAAAACGGTCCTGAAACCAAGGAACACAATTCTGCCATTCTCCTAATTTAGACCAAGAGAAGCCAGCTTAATTAAGGTCTGCTTCCACTTCACATCCAAGTCAGTGGGGTGGTGAATCCAGGCCAGGCTTTGCTTAGCTTTCAAGCAGCTCTCTGAGGTGCTAATCCTGTGGAGGAACTGCCTCCACCGTTGTACACACACACACATCCACACACCCATATGGCATCCTGGTAAAGTGAGTTCTTCCCAGAATTCACTGGGTGTGTTAGGCAATCCTGCTGCTAAAGACTGGACTGCATGAGAGCTGATGTAGCATTTCCAGTATGTATTATGTATCTGTGTGCATGAAAGAAAGAGAGGGAGATAAAGAAGGAGAGTGCGAGAGAGAAAGATGGGAAGCATTTCCTTTTGTGGACACCATTCCCAGTGGGGATCCAGTAGATCAAAAGTGGGTATAGCTCACTCCCCTGGACCCTTTTTGTGACACAATCGCAGTGTTACAAGTGATGCAGATACATTGCACATCTTGAATTTATTGGGTGGAGGAAGACCAATTATTTTGAGGAACAGTTCCATGATGCTTTGTTGGCTTTATACTCTCATGTTCCACCAACCATTTATCTCTTTATTTCTACAGCCTCATAGGCCTTGACGTCCATGAGGAAGAAGAAGAGGGGATCCACCTGGGACTCATCTGTGCTGCTCCGCAGTTCCTGCCAACTTTTAAATGTTACAGTTACTACAATACTACTCCATACCCTCCATGGCCCCAATTTGGCAGGGACAGTCCTGATTGCTCCTCCGCCATCCTGCTTTCTCAGCTGCCTTTAAAATGTCCCAGTTTCTCTCTCATCCTCCCACCTTCCCCCTTTGTCCTCAGCTACAAAATGAGTTCAGAGTGCAAAAGTAGTTTGTACTCCATTAACAATGGCAGTAGAGGAGATGGGTGGGAGGAATCTTGCCCTTCCCAGGTAAAAACAAATAGCTGCAGCATCTGCTAGCTTGCATGTTCCTCCTTATGAATGTAATTGTTGCCATCCTGTCCACACTCTGAAGTTGCTTGGATTTACAAGCCTTGGTTTTCTTCTGTGAAATATTCATGGATATGTTACTCCTTAATTCTGGATCTGGCTGAGCACTAGTTCCCAATCTCTAACTGGAAGAGGATCTTTGAGATAAATGGGAAATGGCTTTCTGAAGGATTTGGGTCTGAAACTACTTTTTGGATGATTTTTTTTTTTTTAAAAATGTCTTCCTGCCTCACCATTGAGGCAACCATATATTTGCAATGAAGTATAGAACTTTTAAAAAGGGATATCTCTTTTATGATTTGTGCTCAGGTATGCCTTCTTTTGTAGCCATAGCGAACTTACTTTTTTCCCCTTGTGGTTCCAGCTCATCTCCCTTCTTCCTTGACCATTTTTGACACTTACCTTATCTCAGGGTTTAGCTTTATTCTTTTTTTTTGTTCTTTTTAACTTAAATGAATTTATTTCTTCCTGCATCAGGATAGGTTTAATTGTTCCTTTTAAAGTGGTTTTAACTGTTGTGTTTAATCTGTTTTTACCTTGTCCAAACAATTCAGGTCTTTAATCTCGCCTTCCCCAGATATCAATAGGTGAGGTAATTATTTGTTACATATTGTCCATTTATGGACTTTGCACTTTGAAGTCTTTTAGATAAGAATGAATATCTGAATGGATGTTTTTAAGATGGTTATGAATACAATACAAGGGTCAGAACTCTGTGCATGTAAAAGCTTTTAGGAAATATTTGTATAGTGCCTTAGCAGATGCTATGGGAATGTATGGAAAGTGTGGAGAACCTGATGATTATAGATAAAAGAACAAGTAATGTAATGTAATGTATGATGCCTTATATGCAATGGGCTGGAACAAAATGAAGCTTAAGCACTCAGACATTGATATATCTGTGTTTCACCGTTGTATACATACTTGTAGTAAATATACCTACCAGAAATAAACAGCCTACATAGTACAAGTTGATTATCTCTTATCTGGAATTGCAAAATCCGAAATGCTCCAAAATTGTCCACATGGTTGACTGAGATAGTGACACCTTTGTTTTCTGATAGCTCATTGTATACAGACTTTGTTTCATGCACAAAAGTATTAAAAATATTATGTATAAAATTACTTTCAGGCTATGTATATCTGTGTGTGTGTGAGTGTGTGTTGTGTGCCTTCAGGTTGTTTCTGAACCTATCACTGTTTTTTTTCTTTTTCTTTGCAAGTTTCTTCAGAGGGATTTTGCCATTGCTTTCCTCTGAGGCTGAGAGACTGTGACTTGCCCAAGGTCACCCAGTGGGTTTTTATAGCTGAGCATGTCTTTATACAATAGAGTCTATTTACAAATAAAGGTTGACATTTAAAGTCTATCAAGGCTGGTTCTAGACAGCAAATTGATAGCAAACAGAACATGTGAAAAGAACTACCGAGGGATACCGAAGGGCAAAGGCATAGGGTTAAGGTAAGAATAGTGGACGTCCCAATTTGACAGCGACAGTCCTGATTAATCATCTGCTGTTCCACTTTTTGAAATGTCCCAATTTCTTTCTCCCCCTCCTCCCACTTTTTGTCCTCAGCTTATTTCCATTGCATACTCTCCAACGGTCCCAATTTGAGAGGGACAGTCCTTATTACTCCTCTGTCATCCCATTTTTTCAGCAGATTTTAAAATGTCCTGGTTCCTCTGTTCTCCTCCCACATTCCCCCTTTTTCCTTACCTTACTTCAATTGCTGCAAGCTGAGTTAAAGGGGCACATCTTTTCATTTAACACAGCAAAAGGGAGAGGAGAGGAGGAGGCAGAATCTTGCCCTTCCCAGTAGGCTCAGATCAAAGCAAACTACTCCAAAGGATCCAGCAGCTGAGTCAACTGTCACTATCTGGCCACACCTGTTGAGCTCCTTGTGTCTTACAAGGTATGTTAATACTACACCCCATCTCTTCCAAATTTATGGAGCAACAGTGGCATTGCTAGGGTGATGGTCATGGTAACACCCCACTTACGGTGTCACCCAGTGTGGTCCGCACCCACCGTACTACCTAGTGGGTGGCACCTCTGCCGCAAGGTGAGAGAGAGGCTTCTCAATCACTGCTCCCAGTAGAACAGTAGACCTAATACAAAGAAATATATGAGTGGGGGGGGGGCACCAGTGTTGTCACCTAAGAGGAAAGGGGCAGTAGACCAAAAAAAGTTTGGGGATCACTTAAATAAATGAAAGAAAGAAGTTGAGCTTTTATAGTCTTGAGCTTGCTTCCAGTGGTGTCACCAGGCTTGGTAACACCCGATGCAAGGGGGGGCTGTCAAGGTGTGTGTGGGATGCAGCAGCAGCGGTTTGAGGAGCAGCAAGGGGTGACAGGAGAGGCAGGAATGGCAGGGGTGGCAGGGGGAGCGGCAGTGGGAAGCGGTGGCAGCCGCTCAGGGGCAGGGGCATCTGGGAGGGTGGCAGGAGTGGCTCAGGGGGGCGTGCTTGACCCTCCGCCACAGCGGGACGAGGAACCCACCAAAGTGTCACCCCTCCTGTGCGGTGTCACCTGGTGAGGTCCGCATCCCCCTAATGACACCACTGCCTATTTCCTCAGATGCAAGCATGCATCTGAGACTATGTGACTTGCCCAAAGTCACCCAGTGGGTTCCATGGCTGGGCTGAGCTGGGAATCAAACCCTAGTCTCCAGAGTCATAGGGCAACACTCAAACCGCTAGGCCATGCTGGAGAGTTGGGTGAAGAAAATAAAGTGCTCTGTCTCCCCCTGTTTTACTGGAGGATATTCTTAGTAGATGGAAATTGAATACCCCCACCCACCCCTTTCCATCTGTTTGCAAAGCTGTCTCCGTCTCCCTGCAGCCCAATTCTCTTCCAAACACAGCAAGCACCTGGAGCTTGGTGCAAAATAGATAATATAATATAATAATATAATATAATATACCTGGATGTAAACTGCTTTTTAATGTTTTAATGTACTTTTCCTCTTGCTCAGTTGTTAACTATATATATATATATATACTACCTGGGTATAAACTGATTTTCAATGTTTTAAAAAATATTTATGTAAACTGATTTTCAATGTTTTAATGTACTTTTTTCCTCTTGCAAGAGGGAAAAGTACATTAAAACATTGAAAAGCAGTTTACACCCAGGTGCACCTTCTCAGTTTTGGGAAAATCAAATTATCCTCTCCCCAAGCCTAAAGAAAAAAGGTTTTGAGAAATAAGGGCAGGAAAGCCCATTTATTAATTTTAGTGGGCATTTGGTTATTCATTCATTCATTCATTCATTTCCGAGGCATCTCTTCCTTTAGTTTCTCCCCCTTGCCTTTTGTGCTAATTGTGAATTTTAAATGATGAATTTTAGATGTGGGTTATTGTAATACGTACGCATCTTATTTGTCGTTTTAAATTGATGTGTGTTTTTACCAATGTGTTTTAACTGTTCTTCTCTCCAGCCTTGATCCATGGGTAAGAAATAAATACAGTTGGCCTGCCACATTTGCGGCTTTGATTATTTGCGGTTTTCATTACGTTTATGTTCTCTCTAGGAATCTCTAGGTCCTATAAAGCAATTTTGCTGGAGGTTTACCATACAGTTGTGCTGGAGAACCTAGAAATTCCTAGAGAAAACACTTCCCAAGGCATTTGTCAGTCCTCCAGCATGATTCTGTGCTCAACTTCTGGCAAATGCAAATAAAAATCCACCAAACAGTGATGCCTTTATTGGCCAACTGAAATGCACAATAGACATTCTTATAATCCCCCCCCCCCACTATTAGATATACTATCAGATGTACCATCAGATATATCATCAGATATCTTATCAGACACTCACTCCATCAGATCATTCCATCAGATCGTCTCTTGTATGTTCTACTACTGTATTAATTTGTTTGGTGTTTTTAAGTCAACTTTAATGTGTTATTGATTTAATATATTTTTAAGGGTGTGTGTGATATGTTTATTATATTTTTATTTGTATGGGATTGTATTTTAAATTGTAAGGCGCCTGGATAGCCTTGGCTAAGGCCGGGATATAAATAAATTATTATTATTATTATTATTATACTTCTTGCAAGCTTTCAGAGCTCCACTGGCTTCTTCATCAGGCAAGATGTTACAAAGCAAACAGGAGAAAAACAATTGGAGATGTCAGTCAGATGCCTACATTATGTCATTTCTGTCCTTAGTTAAGATAAGATGGTTAAGTGAAGGGTATCTTTTTGCAGGCTGCCCCTTCCTCCTTCTGGCCATGTGGCAACTGGGAGATTTTCAAAGTCCAGGAAATTTAAAGTCAATTTGCATCTCATCACGGACCACGGGGGCCAGAAGGCAGAGGATCCTGCCTGCAAAAGATACTCTCCCCTTACCATCCTAACTAAGAATAGAAACATCAAAATGCAGGCATCTGTCACAGCTATTTTAATTTATTTGTTTTTGTTGTTTATCTATTATTTTAAAGTATGTTTAAGCTATGATTGTTTAATTGTATTTTGGGGGTGGGTGGGCTGTTGGGAGATGGATTGTATGTTTTAGTGTGTAAGCCGCCCGGTTGTGTTACACAGAGAGGCGGGATACAAATAATTTTTATCATCATCATCATCATCATCATCATCATCATCATCATCTCCAATTGTTTTTCTCTTGCTTGGTTTGCAACATCTTGCCTGATGAAAACGAGGCCCATGCTCCGAAAGCTTGCAACAAGGATATTGTGCATTTCGGTTGTCCAATAAAGGCAAACTCTTTGGTGGGTTTTTGTTTGAATTTCCTAAATGGCCAACACAGCTACCCCAGCATGTTTCCTGCCCGATGGCTGACCATAGAGTTGCGCTGGAGGACTTGGGGCCTCTACAGACCGGTCCGAAGGCAGAGATGGGGCAGGGTGGCCACACACCAGCCACCTCAATGGCGTCCTGATGCCGCACGCTATTACACACAGCGTGCGGCATTAGGACGCCCTCCCGGCGCAGCATCCTGACACGCTGCGCCAGAAGGGGCGACGAAGAGCCGCGCGCCGGCTCTTAGGGCACCCTTTTGCTGCCTCTGAAAGGAGCAGCATTTTGTCACTCTTTTTGGGGCAGCAAAAGGCAGGATTGGGGCCACGGCGTGGGGTAGCCACGGCTCTGTGCCACCCGTCTGCAGCCCCCAGACAGAGGTTACTAGAGAAAGCACTTCTTTGGGCATTTGTAGGTCCTCCAGCATGATTCGATGATCAAGGTCTGGCAGGATGTTTACCACAGAGTTGCACTGGAGGAGATTCCTAGAGAGGTGTTCTCTCAGGTTAAAAACATAGTTTATTTATTTATTTGCAGTTTTTCCACATTCATGGAGGTCCTCCACCCCTAACCCCAGTAAGTAAGTAAGGGGGGTTGCAGACTGCCAGAAATAGTGCAAATTGAGTCCACTTTTAGGGTTAGGGTTAGTGCTAGGGAATCATGGGAATTGCTTTTTTTTCCTGAGACATTGAGCCTTCTCTGTCAGAGAGCTCTGGTGCCACAATAAAATAAAGTTCCCATGATTCCCTAAGCCTAACCCTAACCCTAAAAGTGGACTCAATTTGCACTATTTCTGGCAGTCTGCAACCCCCCTAAGTAACTTTATTCTTGTATCCCCTTTTGCCTGTCAGGCAATCACGGTGGCTAACAAGCAGTTGTGGAGGACCCACATCACCATCATCATTATTATATTATATTATTATATTATATTATATTATAATATATTAATTATTTCAGGGGCAGAGGAGAGGTATGGAGGGAGAAAAGAAGAAATGAAAGAGAGAGAAGCACTTTCTGCCCCCGCGGAGTCCTCCGAGCCTAGAGCCCCGATTCCTAGAGAGACAGGAAGTATTAGTCAGGGGGAAGGAAAAGAGGGACGTACCCTCTGATCTCACTTCCGGAGGGAGGGGGGAGAGAAGAAACTTCCGGGAGGAGGCTGGAGAGGAAGAAGGTAAACAAGAGGGTGGAGGGACCCTACATGTGGGAGGGAGGCATGGAGGTTTCTCCAGCCGCGAGGCTCCCTCTCTTTCCAGGGAAAAATAATGTCCTTGCTGGGTGTGTGGGTGTCATTTGGCTCTAGGGCTGGCATAGGGGGCACTTTCCTGGAGAATGGGAGGCTAATATGGCATGGCAGAAAGCCAGAGGAGCCATGAATGGCAAGGGGTGGAAGCAAGGGGGTGGTGAGCCCATAGGATCCTGGTTCCTCCTTCCTCCTCTTCCTAATAACCTCCAAAGAGACACATCCAAGACTGGGCTGCAGGCTAGAGAAGGGGAGGAACACCAGACACGCCCTCCTTTTCCAGGACATGTCCGACAAACGTCTCAGCCTTCTCTCCAGGAGGAATTCCAAAATGTCCTCCATTTTTTTGCCTGCCTAAGAAGCATGGATTTATATTTATATGAGTGTTTTTTAGTTAACATTATTATTATTATTATTATTATTATTATTATTATTATTATTATCGTTTACTGATACAGCGCTGTATATTTTGCACAGCGCTTTACATAGCAGGAATCAAAATACAATAAAAATAACAACACTAGATAATGAAAAACCTGCCACACAGCATACAATCTAAAACATCAACATACAAAATTAAAGGTAAAAGGCAAAGGTATTCCCCATTGACAAGGTTATCAAGTCCGACCGTAGCAGCCGGTGCTCATCTCCATTTCTAAGCCAAAGAGCCAGTGTTGTCAGAGACTACTCTGCGATCCTGTGGCCAGCATGATTGCACAGAACGCTGTTTACCTTCCCACGGAAGTGGTACCTATTTATCTACTTATTTGCATGCTTTCGAACTGCTAGGTTGGCAGAAGCTGGGACTAGTGATGGGAGCTCACTCCATCATGTAGCACCTGGGCCTCATACTGCCAACCTGCTGATCTTGCCATCAACAGAGTCAGCATCTTCACCACTTGAGCCACTGCATCCCACAAAATTAAAACATCTCTAAAATAATACAGCAAGTATATAATGAACACATAGAATCATAGAGTTGGAAGAGACCACAAGCACCATCCAATCCATCTCCATTCTGCCATGCATGAAATCACAATCAAAGCATCCCCTGTGACAGATGGCCATCCAGCCTCTGTTTAAACACCTCCAAAGAAGGAGACTACCACTCTCCAAGGGAGTGTGTTCCACTGTCGAACAGCTAAGCATTGGATAACTGTGTCCTATATTTTTGCTGTGCCATCTGACCATCCAGGTCTGTAGGTGAAAAGGAATGAATTCCAATAGACTGTAAAGCAAGCTTGGGAGGAGAGGGAGGTCTTTTGGAGTCCTGGGAAACAAGGAGGAAGAATGCATCTGGGAGGTTGTGGAGGAAGCCAAGAGCAAATTGAGAATGGAAAGAGCCCAAGGAGGGAAAGCCAGGAAGAGAGCCACAAGGAGAGAGGGGGAGGAGGGAACCCAAAGCTCCTTTTGTGGTGATAAACCCCACTGGGCAAACAAACCTTCACTTATGAATGTAGGCAGGGAATCTGGGACACTCCTCCCCTTCACAACAGTTCATTGAGGAAGAAACTGGCCCCGCAGGTTTGCTACAGCTTTATTGCTTTGGTCATGCCTCAGCTGCAATACTGTGTCCAGTTCTGGGCACCACAATTCAAGAAGGATGTTGAGAAGCTGAGCATGTTTAGATGAGGACAATCAAAATGGGGAAAGGTCTGGAAACCATAAAGCCCTATGAGGAGAGACTTAGGGAGCTGGGTATGTTTAGCCTGGAGAAGAGAAGCTTAAGAGGTGATATGATAGCCCTGTTTAAATATTTGAAGGGATGTCATACTGAAAATGGAGCAAGCTTGTTTTCTGCTGCTCCAGAGAACAGGATCTGGAACAATGGACACAGTGGAACACACTCCCTCGGAGAGTAGTGGAGTCTCCTTTCTTCAAGGTCTTTAAGCAGAGGCTGGATGGCCACCTGTCAGGGATGCTTTGATTGGGAGTTCCTGCATGGCAGGGGGTTGGACTGGATGGCCCTTGTGGTCTCTTCCAACTCTATGATTCTATGATTCTAATGGCTGTAAGGTACAGGAAAAGAGATCCCATCTAAACATTAGGAGGAATCTCCTGACAGTAAGGGCTGTTCAGCAGTGGAATGCATCCCCTCGGAGTATGGTGGGGTCTTCTTCCTTGGAGGTCTTTAAATGGAGGCTGGATGGCCATCTGTCAGGGATGCTTTGATTGTGGCAGGGGGTTGGACTGGGTGGCCCTTGGGGTCCCTTCCAACAGCTACCACAACAGTCTTTGCCTGGGAGTCTCTTTAAAATGCCTGCAAGGGATGCAGATTAGAGGAGGAAAGGATGAGTTATGGTGGGGAGGGAGAATGAGAGAGAGATGGGGAGAGGTGCCAAAGAAGGAGAATGCCAAAGTTAGGGCCTTTGCAAACTGCCAGAAATAGCGCACATTAAATTGAGGCACTGCCCTGGCTCAGTGCTAGGGAGTCATGGGAATTGTATTATTTTCTGGGACATTGAGCCTTCTCTATCAGAGAGCTCTGGTGCCACAATAAATTACAGTTCCCATGATTCCCTAGCACTGAGCCAGGGCAGTGCCTCAATTTAATGTGCACTATTTCTGGCAGTCTGCAAAGGCCCTTAGTAACTTTGATGCAAGTTAAAAAGAAAATATCATGAGTAGTAAAATAAGCATGTTTCAGCAAACTTTTTATGCAAAACTGACAATATGCACATGTGAAATGAAACAACCAGGTCATTTTCAGGTGGTTTCTGAGCTCTAACTGAACTCCATTGGTCATGAGGATAATTTCCTTAGAGATGATCTGCACTTGGATGTCCTTCATCTCCCACAAATACCCCTTTAATCCTTCTTAATTCCCCCTACATATAGATATACAGTTGCCCCTCCAAAACCACGGACTTGAGATCCGCGGTTTTGATTATTCATTACATTCCGTTTTAATGAATGGGAGCGTGCCGCATTCAAGCCTATGGGGCTTGAATGCGCACGGTTTTCTTTTTTGCTGCGGGGTGGGTGGGTTCCGGAACGGATCCCCTGTGAAAAAGGAGGGGCGGCTGTAAATTGTTTCCCCTCCATCCTAATATCTCAACCTGTAACCTCTGAACTTCTCTTAAGGATTGCTGTGGTGACTCCAAAACCAGGCCAGCAGGTTTTGCTTCCCTGTCATGTTTCCATTCCCATCCTAGCCTGCCTGGGTTTTAACATCTACAGAAGAGGATAAATGCTGTTTCAGATGGCTTATCATAGAGGGTAGGACGGTAAGAGGTTTTCAGTTACATGGTGAGGTTGGATTTCAAATCTGTCAGGGGTGCTTTCACTGTGTATTCCTGCATGATGGGGTTGGACTGGATAACCCTTGAGGTCTCTTCCAATTCTATGATTTTATGATTCTGTACTCTGGGTCTCACTGGTGGAGACATAGGACAGGCCTTTCCAGTGGCAGCATTCTTAGGTTAGGAAATACCTGTCCTAATGAGATATACCAAAGAAGCCAAATGTGGTCCAATGTGGAACACGTTCACTGGCAGCTGCCCAGTTATTCCTTCCCTTTTTTAAACTGGGAACAATGGTTTATATATGGAATAGCTCTGTGTATATGGGTACATTTTTAAAAATTCATTTGTATCCTACCTTTTGACTCCAGGTGACTTGCAACTTATTAAAAACAGTGCTGATTTAAAACTGTACCAAAACAGTATAAATATAAATGTTAACCTATAAAAGAATTGAACCATCTGAAAAGTTATTAAAAATTAAAATTAATTAAAAGACTATATATAAACCAACAAAACCCCACAGAGAGTCCATCACATCCAATTTCTAAAAGCTTGTCAGAATAAGACAGTTCCTATTTGCCATTAGGACAGAAAAGAAGGAACTGTCCTAGCCTCTGGATGGGAAGTTGCAAGTTTGGGAGCAGCTACCAAGAAGGCCCTGTCTTTCTTGTTCCCACCAAACAAGCCTGAGAAGGTAGTGGGACAGACTACAAAGCTTATCGCTCAGCTTTTTAAATTGGCTTACCTCTTCCAATTTAAATTGTAATTTGGGCGGCATCCTGATCTTATTGCAGCGATTTTGCTGCCGAATCTGCCACCCGGGTCTATCCCTGCTCCCAGGAGCTCTCCGGCAACCATTTTCTTAAGCCAGAAAACTCCTGGCTTTGAAAAGAGGTATGCTGAGCATCCCTGGGAGCGGGGATGGACCCGGGTCGCAGATCCGCCGGCATAATCCTTGCAATAATATCAGGATGCCGCCCGAATTAAAATTTAAATTGGGAGAGGTAAACCGATTTAAAAAGCTGAGCAATAAGCTCCTATACACTCCTATCTTAGAACTCCAGTGGGCTTATCAAGGGAGATATAGGAGAAAGGATTCAAAGTCATTAGTTATAGCAATAGCATTTACATTACTATACTGTTTATCAGTGAACCCAGCACTCTTACGCAGTTTATAATCTGTAAGCCAATTGCCCCCAACAAGCTGGGTATTCATTTTGCCACCTTATGAAAGGATGGAAGGCTGAGTCAACCTTGTAGCCCTGGGATCGAACTCACAACCTTGTGGCTGCAGGACTGGCATTTAACCACTGTACCACCAGGGCTCCTTCCTTATCGCTTCTACCTGTGTAGACCCCAAAACCAGGCCAGCAAGTTTTGCTTCCCTGGGACATTTCCCATCCCATCCGAGCCTTCCTGGGTTTTAAGATTTCCAGGAGAGGCCCTTATCTCAGTCCTACCACCTTCAGAGGACCATTTGGTGGAGACACAGGATAGGGCTCGCTAGTGGTCACTTTTAGGTTATGGAATGCCCTCTCCAATGAGATGAGACTAGCTTCTTCCCTGTTGTCTTTCCACCTTTTCATTCAGAGAGGCCTTTAAGAACTAAAGAGAGGTGCTGAACTTGTAATGCTCACTGTATTTATTAGGATGGTATTTAAAGGGATTTCATGACCTTACATGTATGTATATATTTAGAATTAAGTTTTACTAGGTATTTTAAAATGCTGTGAACTGCCTTGCACCCTATGGCGAAAAGGGGCCTGGGATATGGCCAAAAGCTACCAAAATCTAACCAGACTTGCTTTCTTTTCCCAGTGCAGTGGTACAGTAATGCTGCATCCAAACCCTTTTTGGGATATTTAATCCCTCTCAGGTTATCAGGCTCAACACCCTCCTGTGCACTCTTATCCTATTGGACACACAGAATAAGCATGCTATGTCTCTTCCAACTCTATGATTCTAAGTACAGGGTTCCTGGTAGTCCCAGTCATGGAGGCATGTGGCTTCCCCATCACACTCTCCTGAGGAATCAATCAGATATAAATGCGTACAAAAGGAAAACATCCAGAAATTCAGGAATGTCCTGTGAATGAGGGAGAAAATAAATTCTTTCTAGCCTGTAAGAGTCAACTGTGGGAAATGTGTGTGCATTGAAGAGATAGATACTGATTTGGGTTTTTAACAAATTTTATCGGGGATTAACCACCTTTGTAAATGTGTAAATGTCAACATGTATTACAACTAGCTAACATAGTATGACAGAGGATCTTGTGGAACCTTTGAGATTAACTAAAAGATAGAAATCCGACGCATGAGCTTTTGTAGTCTTGAGCCTACTTCTTCAGATGTATGTGATTTTCCAGACTACTGTGTCTTTGAATATTATGAAATCAACAACGACTGGTTGAAAATTATCCTTCATTATAAAATAGGAAGGAGTTCTTCCCCCCTCCTTCTACTGTTTTTCCTGTCTGTCCTGCTTAGAGTAGACCCATTAAAATCAATAATGCCTGATTGAAGTCCCCCGGTTTTCCGTTGTTGTTAACTGCTCACGAGTCGACCCTAACTCATGGAGGCCCTGTGGGTGAGACATCTCCAAGACCCCCTGTCCTCCACTGCTCTCCACAGTTCCTATAAATTCAGACCCATGACCTCCCTAACTAAGTCTGGCTGTCTGGCATGCAGTTTTCCTCTCTTTCTGCTGCTCTCTACTTTCCTTAGCATTATTGTCATTTCTAGTGAGTTATGCCTTTTCATGATGTGGCCAAAGTATGACAGTCTTAGTTTTGCCATCTTGACTTCCAGAGAGAGTTCTGGTTTGATCTGTTCAAGGACCCATTTATTTGTCTTTTTGGCTGCCCACGGTATCCTCAGCACTCTTCTCCAGCACCACATCTCAAAAGAGTTTATTTTCTTTCTGTCAGATATCTTCAGTGTCCAGCTCTCACAGCCAAACATGGTAACGGGGAATACAATGGCTTGGACAATTGCAATTTTAGTGCTCAGTTGTATATCTTTATGCTTTAGGATCATGTCTAGTTCTTTCATGGCTGCCCTTTCCATTCCTAGTCTTACTTCCTGATTGCAGTAACCATTCTTGTCAATGTTTTCTCCAAGATGTGGGAACTCTGACTATTTCGATTTCCTCATTGTCTACATTGAATTTATGTACCATATATACTTATGTATATACTGTACTAAGTATCTCTCTCTATATATATACTTAGCATATATACAGTTTGCCCTCTGTTTTTGTGGGGGATCCGTTCCAGACCCACCGACCCCATGAAAACAGAGACTCGTCAATATTCAAGCCCCATAGGCTTGAATGGGGCGCGTGCCCGCTGGCACATGCCTCATTCAAATTAAAGGAGGTCGCCCCTCTGTGAATATTTGGGTCCGCAGATCTCAAGTCCACGAGAATGGAGGAGTGACTGTATGTATATACCACACACACACACACACACACACACACACATATATATACATAACCTAAGATATGCAGACGATGCCATAATACTAGCAGAAAACCTCCCAGATCTGGAATAACTGCTAAAGATGATCAAGGAAGAAAGTGCAAAAGCAGGCTTACTGCTGAACATAAAGAAAACAAAATAATAACCTTGGGGAATCCACAAATTCAACCTAGACAATGAAGGGATAGAAATAGTAAAAGAGTTCTCATATATAGCATCAAACATTGATAGAAATGGGGCTTGCAGCCAAGAAATCAGAAGATTAAGAATGGGAAGAACAGCTATGAAAGAACTAGAAAAGATCCTAAAATGCAAAGATATACAACTCAGCACAAAAGTTAGAATCATACAAGCCATTGTATTCCCTATTACCATGTATGGATGTGAGAGCTAGACAGTTAAGAAAGAAGATAGGAAGAAAATCAATTCATGTGAGATGTGGTGCTGGAGAAGAGTGCTGAGGACCCCATGGACTGCCAAAAGGACAAATAAATGGGTCCTAGAGCAGATCGAGCCAGAAATCTCCCTGGAAGCCATGATGACAAAACAGGCTGTTGTACTTTGGACACATCATGAGAAGGCACAACTTGTTGGAAAAAACAATAATATTAGGAAAGGTGGAGCGAAGTAGAAAGAAAGGAAGGCCGCACGCTAGATAGATGGACTCTTTTAAAGAGGTCATGGGTATGACTGCAGGAACTAAGCAGAACAGTGGAGAACAGGGAATGTCTCATCCACAGGGTTGCCATGGGTCAAAATCGACTCAAGAGTGGTTACCAATAACAACAAAATATGTATAAGTCGTAAAATTTATTCCAAAAATTCACCCCCTAAAAGTTGGTCACCTTATACACAAGTCAATATGGATTATGAGAAAAAAATGGCAGCAGCCTCAAGGCTCCTCACTTTCTGGCTTTCTCCCAAGGAGAGGGCCGGGCAGCAGTGGAGGAGGAAGGGTGAATACTTCACCTGCAAGGGTCCTCTGCTGCCCAGTTTTCTCCCAAGGATCCTTCACCGTACCATAGAATCATAGAATCATAGAATCATAGAGTTGGAAGAGACCACAAGGGCCATCCAGTCCAACCCCCTGCCATGCAGGAACTCCCAATCAAAGCATCCCCGACAGATGGCCATCCAGCCTCTGCTTAAAGACCTCCAAGGAAGGAGACTCCACTACTCTCCGAGGGAGTGTGTTCCACTGTCGAACCGCCCTTACTGTCAGGAAGTTCCTCCTAATGTTGAGGTGGAATCTCTTTTCTTGCAGCTTGCATCCATTGTTTCGGGTCCTAGTCTCTGGAGCAGCAGAAAACAAGCTTGTTCCCTCCTCGATATGACATCCCTTCAAATATTTAAACACGGCTATCATATCACCTCTCAGCCTTCTCTTCTCCAAGCTAAACATCCCCAGCTCCCTAAGTCGTTCCTCATAGGGCTTGCTTTCCAGACCCTTCACCATTTTAGTTGCCCTCCTTTGGACACGCTCCAGTTTCTCCACATCCTTTTTGAATTGTGGTGCCCAGAACTGGACACAGTATTCCAGGTGAGGCCTGACCAAAGCAGAATAGAATGGCACTATTACTTCTCTTGATCTAGACACTATACTCCTACTGATGCAGCCTAAAATTGCATTGGTACCATACCATAAGGCTCCTTCCACCGCATGCCCATCCCACTCTTGGTTGTTTGCAGGTAGCCCACTTGTCTCTTTTTCCTCCTCTCCACCTTCTGTACGGAGATAAGTGGGCCAACTGCAGACAACCGAGGGTGGGCAGACAGCAAAGCAGGACCATGCTGAGCCCCAAAGTTTTACCCTCAACTTACCCACGTCATGCCAAATTCCATAATTTTGCTCCGAAAACCTGTCCTCGATTTATACATGAGGTTGACTTAATAGGCAAGTATACAGTCAGCCCTCTGTATCCATGGAATTTTTATCCATAGCTTCAGGCATCCACTGCTTGAAAACATTTTAAAAATACATAAATTTCAAAAAGCAAGCCTTGATTTTGCCATTTTATATAAGCTATACCACTTTACTATTTTCCTGTATTTAATGGGACTTGAGCATCCAAAGATGTTGGTATCCATAGGAGATCCTGAGTAAACCCAGTGGATATCAAGGGCCCCCTGTATATGGTATATCCTCCTTGGTGGTCATTATTTTTGTTTTCTTTATGTTCAGAAACAAGTCCGAAATTTACACTTTCATCCTTGACCTTCCTTAGTAGTTGTTCAAAGTCTGTGTTTTCCGTCAGTAATATGGTATCATCCACATATCTTAGATTGTTGATGTTTCTTCCACCTATCTTCAGTCCTTCTTCTGAGTGTAGAAATGCTATTCATATGATATTTTCTGCATACAAGTTTTACAAATAGGATGATAGAATGCAGCCTTTCCTGACTCCCTTGCCAATTGGGAACCATTCCATTTGTCCATATTCTGTTCTAACAGTAGCCTCTTGTCCTAAGTACAGATTTCTCATCAGGAGTGGTGACACTCCTGTATCTTTACAAGTGTTTGATAGTTTTTTATGATCTATGTAATCAAAAGTTTTGCTATAGTCTAAGCACGTGCTAATTTTCTTTTGGAATTCTTTGGTGAATTCTGTTAGCCATTGTATGTTTGCAATGTGATTCCTACTGCCTCTTCCTTTCCTGAATGCCACTTGCACCTCTGGGATTTCTCTCTACATATTTGATTGCAGTCTATGCAGAATTTGGTCATAATTTTGCTTGCATGGGATATTAATACTATACAGTGTCCCTCCGGATTCGCGGGGGTTAGGGGACCAGGACCCCTTTAAATATGGAAATGTTGTGAATAAGGGTAAGCTCTTCCCAAGTCCCCTCTGATGCCTGGGACGACTGTCCGAGTCATGGAAGGTGCCAGAGGGAGCTTGCCTGCCTCTTCCCCTGCACTCCCCTGCCTTTAACCAGCTTTGGGAGGCCAGTTAAAGGCATAGGAGGGTGGAGGGGGGAAAGAGGCACAGGTGCATGCCTGTTTCTCCTCATCCGCCATCCTCTTGCCCCTTCAGCCAGCCCTGGGAAGGGACAGAAGGGCAGAGGAATGAGTTGAAGCCGGCGTTTGCTGGCTTCTCCTCATCCCCCTGCCCTTCCATCCCTTCAGCTGGCTTCCCATCGCTGGCTAAAGGGATAGGAGGGCTGGGTTCGTGAACAATCAAAACTGCGAATCTGAAGTCTGCAAATCTGGAGGGACTACTGTAGTCCTACTGTAGTCCGCTTGAAGAGAGGGGCATGGGCCCGATAACGCCGGCTCCCTTACTTACCATCTCCAGCTGGGAGCACCGGCATCGTTGGGGGTGTGGCCCCGCGGCCAGGGCAGGACTTAAGAGCCCTGCAGAAATAGTAGGCCGCGGAGGACGCGGCAACAGCGGCGGTGGGAGGCTCCGCTTGAAGAGAGGGGCATGGGCCCGATAACGCCGGCTTCCTTACTTACCATCTCCAGCTGGGAGCACCGGCGTCGTTGGGGGTGTAGCCCCGCGGTCAGGGGGAGACCACCAGCCGAGACAGAGACTGACTCTCCGGTCCTTATACGAACTATATAGCCTGTTATAAGATCTGGCCACTGAGGACTAGACACACGGATGATTTGAAGTGTTATCAAACTCTATATTACCACCTTGGCCAAATTTTATTTAAGTCTATACTATTACCTTGGCCTTGTTACAGTTTAGGCGATATAGATGTTTATTGGTTGGGCTATATTTTCCCAACCAGCTCCGTTTGTGTTGTCAGGGTGGGAAGTGAAACAGGGGCGACTATAGAAGTAGCGTTGGGGAATGGGAGATATGGCTGGAACAAATTGGACAAATGTTACAAAAGAAGGCGGGATCGCTGTTTAATAGCTATCCCGCCTTCAGTCCCCTCTGTTTCCCTGAATGGTTTGGGGAGCATACCATCCATTCCACAGAACCTCACTCTGCTCCTTTGCAATGCCAGGTCAGTGAAAAATAAGACTCATATTATCCAGGATCTTCTCCTGGATGAGAATGCCGACCTGGCTTGTTTTACAGAGACCTGGCTGGGAGAGGATAGCGCTACTACCTGGGCGCAGGCCCTCCCAGCCGGGTACTCTGTTAGTGAGCAGGTGAGGGGAAGTGGGCGGGGAGGTGGCGTGGCTCTAGTCCATAAAAACACCTTGACCTTGACCAGGATACCTCTCCGGAACATGGCCCACATTGAGTGTATGTACCTTAGCCTGAAGACTAGGGATAGTTTGGGGATTTTGCTAGTCTACCGACCACCCCGTTGTCTAGCAGACTCCCTGACCGAGCTGACACGACTGGTCTCGGAGCTTTTGCTGGAGTCTCCCAGACTTCTAGTTCTGGGGGACTTCAACATTCCGCTCGAGACCAGTTTAACAGGTGCGGCTCGGGAGTTCATGGATACCATGACAAACATGGGCCTATCCCAATTGGTCAACGGGCCCACACATTGTGCGGGTCATACACTTGATGCGGTCTTCAGTACGGAGCAGGAATATCCGTGGGCGGAGGTTATTCATACCTCTGCATTGTCATGGATGGATCATTTCCTGGTCAAGATGGAACTCAGGGCCAGTATCCGCCTCGCCGGGGGTGGTGGACCCATTAAAATGGTCCGCCCTCGAAGGCTAATGGAGCCAATTGGATTCCGGAAAGCCTTGGAGGGATTAATGGTTGGGAATGCCGGTGATCCTGTCGAGACTCTGGTGGACACTTGGAATAGTGATCTTACTAGGGCCATCGACACGATCGCTCCCAAGCGCCCTTGCCATCCCGCTCCTAATCGTAAGCCATGGTATACACCTGAGCTTAGGAGGATGAAGCGGCATGGACAACGGCTAGAGTGCAAGTGGAAGAAAACTCGACTCTTATCCGACAGAACTCGCCATAGGAATTTTCTTTATTCCTATCGGGAGGCGATACGTGCAGCGAGGAAAGTTTTTTTCTCTCCACGTATTGCGTCTGCAGAGTCTCGTCCGGCAGAGCTGTTTAGGGTGGTGAGGGAGTTGACGCAGGTACCCCCTGTGCCAAACCCCTTGCTTAACCCGACAACGGCCTGCTGTGACGCATTTAACAACTTCTTTGCAGATAAAATCTCTCAGATAAGAGCTGAATTAGATGCCACTATTGGGACAGAGCCTATAGGCGAGGTGTCCAACGACTCCGTCGATGTGAGTTTACTGGATCAGTGGCAATCTGTGAGTACCGAGGACGTGGACAAGCTGCTTGGTAAGGTGAGGAAGACAACTTCCCCTCTCGACCCTTGCCCATCATGGCTGGCCGTCCAGGGGGGATGCATTGATGAGATTCCTCACGGATATCATCAATGCATCCTTCAGGGAAGGACATGTTCCATCGTGTTTAAAGGAAGTGGCGGTTAGGCCGCTCCTAAAAAAGCCTTCCCTGGACCCCCTGGATATGAAGAACTACAGGCCTGTTTCATTGCTGCCATTTTTGAGCAAGGTGATCGAGAGAGCGGTTGCTCTTCAGCTCCAAGCAGTCTTGGATGAAACCGATTATCTAGACCCATTTCAAACCGGCTTCAGGACAGGATTTGGGGTTGAGACTGCCATGGTTGCCTTGACTGACGATCTGCGTCTGGGCATCGACAGGGGTAGTGTGACCCTGTTGGTGCTCCTAGACCTCTCAGCGGCTTTTGATACAATAGATCACAGCATCCTCTTGGACCGCCTGAAGGGGTTAGGTATCGGGGGCACTGCTTTGCAGTGGTTCCGGTCCTTCCTCTCGGGTCGGTCGCAGAGGGTGCTGCTCGGGGACTGTAGCTCCAGTAAGAGAGACCTCACTTGTGGGGCCCCTCAGGGAGCTATTTTGTCCCCGTTATTATTTAACATCTATATGAAGCCGCTGGGTGAGATAATACGGAGCTATGGTGCTGGGTGTTATCAGTACACTGATGACACCCAAATCTATTTCTCCGTGTCTCGTTCGTCGGCCGAGAATTCTAATGGCATCTCCTCCCTTAATGAATGTCTTGGGGCGGTAATGGGCTGGATGAGGAAAAACAGATTGAAATTGAATCCAGACAAGACGGAGGTGCTCACAGTAGCGGCCCCGAAACCAAGAATTGGGTTGCAACCTCCAGTCCTGGATGGAGTCACACTCCCCTCCAGTGACTGTGTTCGCAGTCTGGGGGTGCTCCTTGACTCGTCGCTCCTGATGGTGAATCAGGTGAATGCGACGGTCAGGAGCGCCTGTTATCAGCTTCGGCTGATACGCCAGCTGCGCCCTTTTCTGGAAGTAAGGGATCTCGAGACTGTGGTGCATGCGTTGGTAACCTCCCGCCTCGACTTCTGTAATGCACTCTACATGGGGCTACCCTCGTACCTGGTTCGGAAACTGCAGTTAGTACAGAATATGGCAGCCAGACTTGTATCTGGAACATCTCGGAGGGACCACATTACTCCGGTACTGAGGTCCCTCCACTGGCTGCCTATGAGTTTCCGGTCCCAGTACAAGGTGTTGGTTATTACCTTCAAAGCCCTAAATGGCTTGGGTCCAAACTATATCAGGGACCGCCTTCTCCCGTACAATCCTCCCCGCGCACTTCGGTCCTCCGGGAGGAATTTGCTGCAGACTCAGAAATCGAGGCTTGCGGCTACCTCCCGGAGGGCCTTCTCAGTCGTCGCCCCGAGGCTCTGGAATGGCCTGCCAGACGAGATCCATCTATTAACATCTTTAGAGAGCTTTAAAAAGGCTGTCAAGACGGATCTCTTCCGGCAGGCCTTTCCGGACTAGTTACCTTCCTTAATTGAATTTTCTTTTTGGACAATCTTCCCTGTATAAGAGATGTTCCTTACGTGGCCCCATCTTTGATGGAAGGAATATCGAAATCAGGCTTAGTTATCTCGGTAGTAGGTTTTAATTAGTCAAGGTGTGATATTTTAAACTGTTGTGATTTTATATTGTCTTAAGGGGATGGGGGGTGTTCTTTGTATTATATGTTTTTATTGTTGCATTTTTAATCTGGAAGCCGCCCGGATTGGTGTACCATTGGGCGGGGTACAAATAAATTTTATTATTATTATTATTATTATTATTATTATTATTATTATTATTATTGTTGTTGTTACTGCGGTCTTGTGTATTCTGTTTTGTGGATTGGGATGTATATCAATCATTTCCAGTCTGTTGGCCACTGTTTTGTTTTCCATATTTGTTGGCATATTTTGGTTAACTCTAAAATTTATTTTTTCTGTCTGGATGGTAGCAATTCAGTTGAAATATCATCTATTCCTGACCGTGTATTCTTTCTAATTTCTGTTAGAGCAGCTTCCATCTCACTTTTTAGAGTTTGGAGTTCATCTTCATATGGTTCTTCTTTCCATGTATAGTTCTATGTATTGCAACCAATGTCTTTTTTTTCTTCTTCTTGATTTTGTAGAATGTTCTTCCTCTTATCATAGACCACCCCAGTCCTTGGTTTGAACTTTCCTTTGAATTCCCAAATCTTGTGAAAGAAGTCTCTTCTTCTTCCTTTTTTGTTGTTTTCTATTTCTCTGCATTGATCATTACAGTAGTCTTCTTCATCCCTGTGCACTAGTCATTGGATTATTGCATTAATGGTTCTGATTTTGTTTCTGTCTCCTTTTCTTTTTTGTTTTCAGTAGGTATGGCAAAGTCATGATCCAGTTAGGCTCTGTGAAGACTTTTCTGGGAATAAGTCCCAGGAACCATCCCAGAAATTTCCTGTGTGAGTGAAAAGTAATTCCTCCCTGTAAGATTAGAAAGAATTTGGCCTTTTTTCATCCTGCATCTGCTTTGTCTCTTTTTGTCACCCATGTTTTGAACAGATCTTTCAAAATTATGGGATCATTCTAACTTGAGCAGCATTAGTTCCTTGGATTTTACTGGGAATGAGTAAATCCAGGTCCAGCCCTTAGGCTGCAGCCCTCTACCCATTTCCCTGAGAGAAAATCCCAAAGAGTTCTCTTGATCATTAAAAGTTGCTTACTGCTTTCTAAAGTGAAACAATGTGAGGGGTTTTGTTTGTTTGTTTGTTTGTTTGTTTTGTCTTGGTTGGGGATAGAGAAGAGTAGTCTGCTGCAGGAAAGAGAGGAAGCAGGAGAAAGAGGTGAGATTCCAGCCCTTGGTGAGGTTGGAGGAGGTGTGAGAGACCGCATACAGATATAATCTGGGGGCAGGAATGAGGATGGATGTTTTCTAAATGCAAAGACACCACCACCACCCCGCCCACCAGTTTTACCTTGCCTGATCTCCTTCCTTTCCCTTGGAAGAGCTCCTTCATGACAGGTGGATCTGAGGGGATAGCATATATATGTCAGGGATGATGGGAGTTGTAGCTCTTCACCTCTGGCTCTAACTCACCACCTTGTTATGCAGCAGAGCTGACCAGCTTTGATCAGTGGTTGATGCTTCTTTCTCAAGCAGCAGAGTTTCAGAGAATAGGCTGAAGACCCTGACAAACTCTCCAAGCCTTCTCTCTCTTCTTCCTGAGATGTCTCCAAACTTCTCCAGGATTCTTCTGGTTCTTGTATCTTCCCTCAAGACACCAGACAACTCAGTAGTCTTATATAAAAGATCTACTTTATTCTACTATATATAAATACTATATGCCCTACAAATCACAATCTCTACTACACCACCACTACACCACAATATGCATTGGCAAACATTGCACTTATAGCCATTGTTAGTCACCACCCACTAGTCAGTTTCCACCCAGTGGGCGTGTACATTCATTTTGATTGGTTTACATAGATCATCCCATACTTAAGACCAACCCAAGTATTTCATCATTTTACCTTGACTACTTAATGAATCTCAGGTGTTTGCAATCTATACTCTATAACTTTGTCCTTGGCTCTCAAGGCTTCCAAATTACATTATCCTTTTCACCTGTGTAGCTTCATGATTGTTCCTGCTTAGTCACTGTGACTATCACATAATATTTTATTTCTATTACTGTATGTCCCATGTTGCATTTTCCTTAACAATATATGGGGCAGGAGAAAGAAGGTAAGTTGAAACCGACCACATTCCTGATTTGCTTCCCAGGAAGGTGATAGCACTCCCACACTCCCTCATCTCTGGGAACACACACAGATCCAGGGCTGGGCTGCTGTTAGGCAAGATGTTAACTTCAGAAATACAAAAATATATAAAATGCATATTTACAAAAACACACCACATGTTCTTTTGCATATAAAATACATTAATTAAGAAATAACTGTTGAGCAGGAGGTATAGAGCATTTTACCTTTGCAATTTTTTCTTCCTGTCTGTTATCAAAGAGAACATCAGAAGTTTCACTCCCAATTAGTCATAGAATCATAGAATTATAGAGTTGGAAGGGGCCTTACAGGCAATTGAGTCCAATCCCCTACTTAATGCAGGAACTCCAGCCATCCCCTGAAGGTAGCTGTCCAGCCTTTCTGAAGATGTCAAGAGACCCTACCACCTCTTTAGGCAATTGGATAACCACAGACCTGGTGAATCTGATCATTCTCTCCAAAAACAGGATGAAATCACAAGATACATTTGAGCCCATGGAGACACCAATGGTCCAGAACTGCAGCCAAGAACATCTGGTAGACTATGATGTCAAGAAAATAAGAACAGAAACAACATCATCCCAGAGGGTTAAATTCCTTGTAGCCAAAGAGCTTCCTTTGCCTCCTAGATTTTGGGACACAGGCAGTGTGGAAAAGTATACGAGATGGAATCCTTTGGCTTACCCATCCCTCTCCATCCTAGACTATTGAGTGCAGGAAGTGAATTGGGGGAGTGGAGTCATTAATGCTGTATATAGGGTTTCCATATTTTCATATCTGGTGCCAGGCATGTTCTTAAGAGGTCACAATGTTCTTCGAAACACAAAGAAACTTTTCCTATGGGAAGAACAGATAAGATAAAGTCTAAGTGGGTTTGTTGATTGATCCATCATCTGTCTTTCCACATATCCTGTCACTCTGGAGACAAAGGTGAAAGCAAACAAGCCAGCATTTCCTACCTACCCCCTACCAACTTAATAATAATAATAATAATAATAATAATAATAATAATTTTTATTTCTATACCTCCCTATGGCGAACCAATCTGGGCGGTTTGCAACAATTGAAAGAACAATAAAGATAAAACAGTATATTCCCTCCCCCCCTTAAAACATTATTAAATCAGATACCAATTAAAACAATGATAGATTAATATAAAAATCCAAATACAAACAGTTAAAAAACCAAAACAAAAAAACCCCACCACTTCCATTTTTTTTTTCATTTTTTTTTCTTTCTTCCTGATCCAACTATCTTGGGGTTGTCTTAAACCAGTCAATATTTTTGTTAGTCTGAAGTGAAAACATCAGCCATTCCGGAGTCCCATTGTTGATTCCCTGGGAAGACCATCAGGTCTTTGTTACAGTGCATCATATTACCAAGCACCTCTTGAGGCTAAGTTACCAGATATAAATATCAGCCTCAGACATAGCCTCCTCAAAAACACTGCGTGCACAGAGAAGCACTTCCTCTCCCTGTGTCTCCCTCAGACATCGTCTGAGACACATTCCACTTTCCATGGTCTTCGTTTCAGGACAGCTAGATATTACCCCTCTACAACTCTAATCCTCTGCTGTCCAGTTTCTATATCTCTATGTCGGTTAGCTCTATATAGTGCTTTGTATAAATTACTATCATATGTTTGATCAAAACTCCACTAAACAGTGATACTTTTATTGGCCAGCCAAAATGTACAATATGCATGTTGCAAGCTTTTGAAGCCTTGTTGGTTTCTTCATCAGACAAGGTGTTACAAACCAAACTGGGGGGGGGGGGGAAGAGATGTTAGTCATAGGCCTGCATTTTGCTATTTCTTTAAGATAACCGCATTATAGCCTCAACAGGAGAATCCTAAAGAGTTAGCCAATGGACCTCCAACAAAGGTAAAACATTTTTCTTCTTTAATTTGGACTGGATTGGCATGTTTTACCTCAACACCCCCTAAAGTTTTCCTACAAAAAGCATGAAGTCTTCTTGAGAAATCCAGTGTCTTCCACCTACAAAGGGGCCTGTGGCCTCACAAAGGATGGAAACATATTGGATGGCAAAGGAAGTATCTTTTTTGTGTTGCAAATGGATGTTAAATTTCCCAGATTTTGAGAATCTCCCAGTTGCTACATGGCCAGAAGGAGGAGGTGTCAGCCAGCAAGATATGCCCTCCTGTGCCAACTTAACTAAGAACAGCTAAATGCAGGCCTATGACTAAAATCTTCATTCTTTTTCTCCCGTTTGCTTTGTACCACCTTGCCTGATGAAGAAGCCAATAAAGCTTCGAAAGCTTGCAACATGTATATTGTACATTTTGGTTGGTCAATAAAAGTATCATTGCCTGCGCACCACCACCACCACCAAAAACAATTTCCCCCCCCCGCCAATGTACCGCAACACCCTTTAGGAGCTGTGGAGGATTTTTGCCATGTTTTTAGCCCCCATGGCCATTTTAGTACCAGGAGAGGCTTCAAACCCCGTCCCCTGAACATGAAAAACATTTGCTTGTGTGTATTTCATCTATTACTCCCCAAAGGCAGAAGATATTAAATGAAGCCAAGTGAATCAAAAGGGTGAAAGTTTTCCCTTGCAACATCAAGCACTGAACCCATTTTCCTAATATACTTAGACAAGCCCCTTTTTATTTATTAAATTGTTTTATTTAAAGCATTTATGTATCACCTCTCAACACCTTTAGAGCCCCCAAACTGAAGAACAATACATGGCATGTCGCAGCTAAGCAACAGAGTCCACAAAATGATGCAATTTTAGGCTGCATCAATAGAAGTATAGTGTCTAGATCAGGGACAGGCAACCTTTTTGAGACCTGGGCCGGTCTCAAAAGGGTTGCCTCTTGGCTGGGCTGAGGGGGGGGGGGAATGGTGGCGCGCACGCACCCTCCTCTGCCGTGCGCGCCCCCCCGCGCACACGGCCGCCACGGCCACTACCGCGGCCACCGCCGTAGCGCACACGTCCGCGGCCACCATTTTGGAAGTCAAAATGGCGGCCGCGACGCGTTTGCGCATGCGCAAGAGTATTGCGCATACGCAAACGTGTCGCGGCCACCATTTTGACTTCCAAAATGGCGGCCGCGACAAGCGCGGCCGAAAACGCACCCTGGTGGCGGTGCGCGGCGGCGGCGGCGGCAACCTTCGGCCTGGGCCAGTAAGTCCGGGGCCCCGGGCCTTAACCGGCCCCCGGGCCGTAGGTTGCCGGTCCCTGGTCTAGATCAAGGGAAGTAATAGTGCCACTCTGTTCTGCTTTGGTCAGGCCCCACCTGGAATACCGTGTCCAGTTTTGGGCACCACAATTCAAAAAGCATGCTGAAAAACTGAAGTGTGTCCAAAGGAGGGCAACTAAAATGGTGAAGGGACTGGAAACCAAGCCATATGAGGAACGATTTAGGGAGCTGGGGATGTTTAGCCTGGAGAAGAGAAGGTCAAGAGGCGATATGATAGCGTTGTTTAAATATTTGAAGGGATGTCATATTGAGGAGGGAACAAGCTGGTTTTCTGCTGCTCCAGAAACTAGGAGGAACTTCCTGACAATAAGGGCTGTTCGACAGTGGAACACACTATCTCAGAGTGTAGTGGAGTCTCCTTCCTTGGAGGTCTTTAAGCAGAGGCTGGATGGCCATCTGTTGGGGATGCTTTAATCGGTAGCACCAGAGGCCTAATTGAGGGATATGTAGCAAGAAGAATGCAGACTCGGTTCTTTAGCTCATGTAAAATCATGAATTCTCCAAAAATTTATTTTTAATAATTTTAAGTAAAAAGCATTTGCAGAGCTGCCCAAACTATTTCTGTTTGAGATTATCTTGATCCATTTCAAACTGACTTCAGGACAGGATATAGAGTAGAGACTGCCATGGTCACTCTGACCGATGACCTCCGCCTGGGCATTGACAGGGGTAGTGTGACCCTGTTGGTGCTCTTGGATCTCTCAGCGGCCTTTGATACTATAGATCATGCCATCCTCTTGGAGCGCCTGAGAGAGTTGGGAATTGGAGGCACTGCTTTGCAGTAGTTCCGTTCCTTCCTCTCGGGCAGATCCCAGAGGGTGAGGCTTGGGGACAGTTGCTCTTCCAAAATTGAGCTTAATTGTGGCGTCCCCCAGGGTGCCATCCTGTTCCCGATGTTATTTAACATCTATTTAAAGCCGCTGGGTGAGATCATTCGGAGGCATGAAGCTCGGTGTCTTCAGTATGCTGATGACACCCAGATATACTTATCCATGACTAGATCATCGGCTCAGACTTCAGATGGCGTCTCTCCTCTCAATGACTGTCTTAGAGCGGTAATGGATTGGATGAGGAAAAACATTGAAGTTGAATCCAGACAAAACGGAGGTACTCACAGTTACAGACCCGAAACCAGATCTGGGAATACAGTCTCCAGTCCTGGATGGAGTCACACTCTCCTCTAAGGACTGTTCACAGTTTGGGGGTACTCCTTGACTTGTCGCTTCACATGACTAGTCAAGTGAATGCAGCGGTCAGGAGCGCCTGCTATCAGCTCCGGCTGATACGCCAACTTCCCCCTTATCTGGATGTGAGGGATCTGGAAGTTGTGGTACACGCCCTGGTAACCTCTCATCTGGATTACTGCAATGCACTCTACATGGGGCTACCCTTGTGCCTAACCCAGAAACTACAACTGGTACAAAATATGGCAGCCAGGTTAATTACAGGAACAGCTAGGAGGGAGCACATAACACCGGTGCTTAAATTCCTCCACTGGCTGCCGATTGGTTTCCGGGCACAGTACAAGGTGTTGTTTTTCACCTTTAAAGCCCTACATGGCTTGGGTCCATCTTATCTTAGGGACTGCCTCTCCCCGTACGATCCCCCTGCGCCCTACGGTCCTCTGGGAGGAATCTGTTACAGCCAGTAAAAACTAGGCTGTCTCAGACCTCCCAGAGGACCTTCTCTGCTACCGCTCCTTTTAAAAAGGCAGTAAAGACGGATCTCTTCCGACAGGCCTTTCCAGGATAACATCTGTTTGTAGGGAGTTGAGACTCTATTTTGTCGGCATAACTGATTCCTTGTTTTTGGTTTATAATTTTAACTGCATTGTTATGTTTTAATTTTTCCTGGTTTAAACTTGTTTTAAGGGGTTGGGAGGGTGGATTATGGGAGGAGGGAACGGTTTAACTTTGTTTTGTTTTAAATGTTGTAACCTCCCCCGATTGCCGTGCAGAGGGGCGGGCTATAAATAAAACTTATTATTATTATTATTATTATTATTTGTGATTAGAGCAGTGTAATTTTCTCCCTTTCAGCTCACAGTCTCATTTGAAGAAGTGTCTTTGTATTTCATCAAGGAGGAGTGAGATCTCCTGGATCAGGGCCATATAGCTCTCTACAAAGAAGTTGGGATGGAAGATGATGGAAATGTGGCCTCTTTGGGTAAGGAGCATTCTCACCTTCAGTGGATAGTGCCTGAAGGGACAGAAAACTGTGTCTAGTTAAATGAGGAAACTGACTGGAATGAAATAGATGTTATTGACCAAGTGAAAAGAAGAGAATGTTGGATAAAAGCAGTGATTGGTCTTGACCCTAATGAGATACTGGGATTGTGTATTCATCTCCTAATGAGACCTTTGTTTTTCTCAGCAGGTAATGACCAGAAGAAGGAGAATTTTGTGGAGCCCTCTATGGTGTTATGGGAAACAGCCAAATGTGATGTGAAGAAAGAGGAATTTGTAAATCAAAGGGGACTGAAAAGGCAAAAGGGAAAGCAATCAAAGAATGGGAAGAACTCATCTGCTTCTCAGGAGGATGATATTTGTGAACTCTTGATCCCCCAGGAAAACTACAAAGAGAAAAAAAGGGTAAGCTGTTCTGTCTGTGGAAAAATATTTAAATATAAATTTCACTTAAACATACATTGCAGAATCCACACTGAAGAGAAACCTTATGAATGCATGGAGTGTGGAAAGTTCTTTAGTCAGAAGGCATATCTACATTCACATCAAAGAATACACACAGGGGAGAAACCGTATAAATGCATGGAATGTGGAAAGAGCTTCAGTGATAGGGGAGCATGTACTAGACATCAAAGAATCCACACAGGGGAGAAGCCGTATCAGTGCATGGAATGTGGAAAAAGCTTCAGTCAGAGTGCAAATCTACATAAACATCAAAGGTCCCACACAGGGGAAAAACCATATAACTGTGTAGAATGTGGAAAGAGTTTCTCTCGTAGTGACAGTTTATATTTACATAAGCGAATTCACACAGGGGAGAAACCACATGAATGCAAAGAATGTGGAAAGAGCTTCAGGCAGAGTACAAATCTGCGCTCACATGAAAAAACTCACTCATGGGAGAAACCATATAAATGCATGGAATGTGGAAGGACCTTTTCTCAAGGTCAGTCTTTACGTTCACATCAAAGAATCCACACAGGAGAGAAGCCATATCGATCAATTCAATGTGGAAAAACTTTCTCTCATAGTCAAAGCTTCTATCAAAGAACTGACACAAGAGAGAAACCATGCAAATGCATGGAATGTGGAAAGAGCTTCAGTCGGTGTGCAGATCTACGTAGACATGAAAGAATACACACAGGGGAGAAACCATACAAATGTATGGAATGTGGAAAGAGCTTCAATGATTGTGGATCATGTGCTAAACATCTAGGAACCCACACAGGTGAGAAGCCGTATCAGTGCATGGAATGTGGAAAGAGCTTTCGTCAGAGTGTAAGTCTACGCTTACATCACAGAACCCACACAGGGGAGAAGCCATATAAATGCATGGAATGTGGAAAGAGCTTCAGTTGGAGTAGAGGTCTACGTTCACATCAAAGAACCCACACAGGGGAGAAACCATATAAATGCATGGAATGTGGAAAGAGCTTCGGTTGGAATAGAAGTCTACACTCACATCAAAGAACCCACACAGGGGAGAAACCATATAAATGCATGGAATGTGGAAAGAACTTCAGTCAGAGTAGAAGTTTACACCTTCATCAAAGAACCCATACAGGGGAGAAACCATATAAATGCATGGAATGTGGAAAGAGTTTTTGTAGAGGGACTACTCTAACTTTACATCTAAGAATCCACACAGGGGAGAAACCATATAAGTGCTTGGAATGTGGAAAGACTTTCCCTCATAGTCAGTCTTTATGTTCACATCAAAAAACCCACACAAGGGAGAAGCCATATCAATCCATCAAATGTGGAAAGTCCTTTCGTCATAATCAAAATTCTCAGCATAGAATCCGTACAGGCAAGAAGCCATATAAATGCATGGAATGTGGAAAGACCTTCAGTCGGTGTGGAGATCTACGTAGACATCAAAGAACCCACACAGGGGAGAAACCATATAAATGCATGGAATGTGAAAAGAGCTTCCGTCAGAGTACACATCTACGTTCACATCAAAAAACCCACATGAGAGCGAAGCCATATACACTCAGTGCTCCATATCCACAGATTCCTTAGGCATGGGTTCAACCATCCACAATTTGAAAATATTATGTATCTAAATTCCAAAAAGCAAACCTTGATTCTGCCCTCCCCTTTTTTTAATAAAAGACACCATTTTGCTACTCCATTGTAAATAATGGGTCCTTGAAGAACAGATACCAAGGTCTCATTGTAAATGCTTGGAATGCGGAAAGTGCTTCAATGATTGCAGAGTATTGATGTCTTGATGCTAATATAATGACTGTTAATATTATAAATAATACATCAAATGTAGAAATGTGCTTCAATCAGATAAGAGCATTGTATTGGTATACCTCAGTTAACAAAGGGCCTGTACAGACTGCCAGAAATAATCCAGCTTGAGGCCACTTTAACTGCTCTGGCTCAGTGCTAGGGAATCATGGGAACTGTAGTTTATTGTGGCACCAGAACTCTCTGACAGAGAAGGCTCACTGTCTCAGAAAAAACTACAAAGTCTCTCACATTGAAGCCTCCATTTTCATCCTTATCCTATCTATCTGGACTTTTTAAAGTAACATTACCATTGGGAGTATGGTGAAGGAAGTCTGGGCTTGAAAGAAAGTCATCACTGGATGCCTTTTAGAAGAATCCAGGCCTTCCCTGAGTAGGTTGTTTTATTTCAAATGTGTGTATTTTGGATAAAAAGTTTGCTGAAACATGTGAAGCGTTCTTCCTTTTTGTGGGGCACAAACCTATCCCTATTCTTCCCATATTTTTCTATCCCTAATACCAAATTTTTCGTTAAAGAAGTAATGCCCAGGAACACATCTATTTCATGAACTGACGTATGCCTGTATTTTTCTTACGAGTTTCACAGCAATATTATTATTATTATTATTATTTATATCCCGCTTATTGGCAAACAATCCCGCTTATTGGCAAACAATCCAAGCGGCTTACAATAAAACCCATATAACATATTTCAAAAAGAAACCAACCCACCCCCTTAAAACAGTATTAAATAATTCATAGATAAAATAGCAATAAGATAAAAAATGAACATAACAGTAAAACAGTCTTGACAGCTTTTTTAAATGTAATGATGTCAACTGACGGATCTCGTCCGGCAGGTCGTTCCAAAGTTTAGGGATGACAACAGAAAAGGCCCTCTGGGAGGTTGCTGCAAGCCCAGAGGATCGGAGAGCACGGGGAGGATTATATGGAAGGAGGCGTACCCTGAGATAGCTTGGACCCAAGCCATTTAGGGCTTTAAAGGTAATAACCAACACCTTGTACTGGGCCCGGAAGCTAAAAGGCAGCCAGTGGAGGGACCTCAAAACTGGTGTGATGTGGTCCCTCCTAGATGTTCCAGATACAAGCCTGGCTGCCATATTTTGAACTAACTGAAGCTTCCGAACCAAGAACATGGGTAGCCCCATGTAGAGCGCATTACAGAAGTCAAGGCGTGAGGTTACCAGTGTGTGCACAACAGTCTCAAGATCCCTTACTTCCAGAAAAGGGCGCAGCTGGCGTATCAGCCGAAGCTGGTAACAAGCGCTCCTGACCGTCGCATTTACCTGATTTGTCATCAGGAGCGAAGAGTCAAGGAGCACCCCCAGACTGCGAACACAGTCACTGGAGGAGAGTGTGACCCCGTCTAGGACTGGAGGTTGCAACCCAATTCTTGGTTTTGGGGCCGCTACCATGAGCACCTCCGTCTTGTCTGGATTCAGTTTCAATCTGTTTTTCCTCATCCAGCCCATTACCGCTCAAAGACATTCATTGAGAGAAGAGGTGCCATTGGAATTTGAGGCCGACGAACGAGACACGGAGAAATAGATTTGGGTGTCATCAGCGTACTGATAACACCCAGCACCATAACTCCGTATAATCTCACCCAGCGGCTTCATGTAGATGTTAAATAACATCGGGGACAGAATAGCCCCCTGAGGGACCCCACAAGTGAGTTTCCTCTTGCTGGAGCTACTGTCCCCAAGCAGCACCCTCTGGGACCTTCCCGAGAGGAAGGAATGGAACCACTGCAACGCAGTGCCCCCGATACCTAACCCGTTCAGGTGGCCCAAGAGGATGCCGTGATCTATTGTATCGAAAGCCGCTGAGAGGTCTAGGAGCACCAACAGGGTCACACTACCCCTGTTGATGCTCAGATGCAGATCGTCGGTCAAGGCAACCATGGCAGTCTCAACCCCAAAGCCTGTCCTGAAGCTGGTTTGAAATGGGTCTAGATAATCGATTTCATCCAAGACAGCTTGGAGCTGAAGAGCAACCGCCCTCTCGATCACCTTGCTTAAAAATGGCAGCAATGACACAGGCCTATAATTTCTCATATCCAGGGGGTCAAGGGAAGGTTTTTTCAGAAGCGGCCTAGCAATAGAAAAAGTTTAGAGGCAAACAAAATTCAGAGGTATATATTTTCTTTAATATATTTTACTTCTTAAATAAAACAACACTCTCGTCCCTCCCTGTTCGTGGACTTGGAGTCTGTGGTCTTGGTCCTTTGTGGGTGGCAAGCGGGGAGGGACAAAATGATGTGTGCACCGGGCACGTGCTGCTATTAAAATCAATGAGGGCATTGATATTTGCGATTTTCCTGATTCGCGGGGTGGGCGGGTGGGTGGGTCTGGAACGGATCCCTGGTGAATCGGGAGGGACGACTACATGATTTTAGAAAATATACAGTTATGTATTTAAAGGGGAACGTCAAACAAATCACATGGTAGAATTATATCTCTGTATCTGACTGGGAACAGTTAAACTGCAACTTGCCAGTCTATGAGAGAGAACTCAGGCTGTTTAATGCTGAGTTTGAAGTGGAAAGAGTTTTTAAAAGGTCTTGCATACAGAAGCATAAAATATGTGGTTTGATATCCTGTAGTTTTCCATATATTTTTGGATATCTACACACACACCCTAATAGATGTGGCTGCGATTAAGTTTTATTTGTTTGTAGTGGACTGAGATTATGTCATGAGGAACATGTAACAGTCAGCCCTGTGTATCCAGCTACCCATGGCATGAAAATATCCCCCCCCCCCCCCCAGCAAACCTTGATTTTGTCATTTTATATAGGGGACAGCAGAAGCCAGCATGATGTAGTGGCTTGAGCATTGACTGTAACGCTGGAGAACAGGGTTCAAATCCCTGCTTGGACATGAAACCACTGGGTGACTTTGGGCAAGTCACACATTCTCACCCTCAGAGGATGGTAATGGTAAACTTACTCTGAATAAACTTGCCAAAAAAATTCCCAAGCCTTAGGGTTTCCATAAGTCAGAAACTACTTGAAGGTACACAATAACAACAACAACATAAGGATCAGCATTTCACTACACCATTGTGTATAATGGGACTTGAGCACTCACAGATTTTGGTATCCATAGGGGGTTACAGGAACCAAAACCTCAGAAGATACCAAAGGCCCATTGTAGTTAGGACCATCTTGAATCCTGGCTCTGTCTTCTGAGGTATTTGCCATCCCTACCACCTTGGTGACATCTGCAAATTGGGTGAGCATCCTGTCTACTCCATCATCCCCATCATTTATTAAGATGTTGAAGAACACCAAGCCCAAGACAGAGACCTACAGCACTCCTCTTGTCTCTTCTCTCCAGGATATTGGAAACCGTTGGTGACTCTTCTTTGTGGTCCATAAGCAAGGTAGAAATCCACCTACACTAGCAAGTTGAACCTTGGCCAAAGCTGTACTCGTTCAAGACACACTGCATCCATGGCTTTCCCCTCATCTACAAAACTTGTAAGTCAGCGGTTGGCAAACTACGGCCCGCGGGCCGAGGCCTTGGAACCGGCCCGTGGCCGGTCCTGTCGTCACCGCCATGCTTCTGCTGCTGCTGCTGCGTGTGCAGGGGCGCCATTTTGCTTTCCAAAATGGCACTTGCACTCGCGCACGCATGCACACAACAGTGGGCGCCATTTTGGAATGCAAAACGGCACCGGCGTGCGCATGTGCTCACGATGCGTTCCAAAATGGCGCTTGCCGTCGTGCGCATGCGTGTGCAAGCGCAGATGCCATTTTGGAAGACAAAATGGCGCTCACACTCATGCATGCATGCACACAACAGTGGGAGTAGTGCACATGCATGCGCGTGCACGCCTCCAGCGCCATTCCCCCCCCCCTTCGGCCCGCCAATGATCGGGGGACAGCTGAACTGGCTCCAAGACAAAAAGGTATGGCGACCCCTGTTGTAAGTTGTTAAAATAAATAGTATAGAATTAGCTTGATATGACATGCTTTGGAGAAACCCATGCTGTCTCTTAATTCTCCTTGCAATTATTTTTATTAGTTTTTTTAAAATTATATTTTATTAACATATACTATTTAAACATATCTTTCAAGTTTAACATATTAATTTCTTTTTCAATAATCATATACAAATATTTACAATTGACTTCCAAAGTATCTCCAGTTTGTACTCAACCTTAGTTCAATGTTCACTCGTTGTCTTCATATATATGCAATTTTAAATAGTAAATCCACTGTGTGTTATAACAACAGCTTTAATTATCTTGATCTTTAATAGTCACTTTTCACCTATTATTAAGTCAGTTTACTAATTTAGGGTATCCCTTCAGTCTTTATCTTTACTCAATTAAGTTTTCTCTTTTACAGTATTGCAGTATCGGAGTCCAGTCTTGTTCAATACTCTCTACATTTTGTCTATTCAGTCTAGCTGTGAGTATATCCATACTCATCATTTCAATAAGCCTTGTAAACCACTCACTGGTTGAGGGCACTTCTGCTAGTTTCCATTTTTTTGCTAATGTAATCCGAGCTGAAGTTATCATATACAATAATATCCTCCCATATTTCCTTTCGCAATTATTTTTATTAGTTTTAACATGAACAGGAAAAAAATATGAACAGGATTATTAGTCTTCTAAAATTCAAAATGAACCATACAATTGAATTAAAGAAATCAGTACAAAATAAGATGAAGCATCATGTGATATCATTCCATAAACCCATGCTGGAGGAACAAATGTCTATTTGAACTGACATGAGAAATAAGGTGGAGCTGTGGTGCTAAAATGCATCATGATCGCCATTATTCCTGACACTTTTAACTTGGTTAATTAGTTTTTCCATTAATGTCACATTCCACAACTTGTTTTTCATTTCACAACTGAAAAACTCCACTGCACTTTTCCAGTTTGTACCCATTACCATTCAAATTGACAAACTCAAGAAAGGAATCGGTAGTTTATGAGAAAAGTAAAACGTTATTGCCCTGAAACATCTCTTTATACACTTCTGTCTAGAAACAATTTACTACTGGACATGATCATCACATGTGAAGTGAAGATCAGATCCTATCCCACCATCTGTTTACAACATGTTACTTTAATTTTTAGACAATATTGTAGACACTCAAATATTGTGTACTATCTAGCATTTTATTATTGTGTTTTCTGTCATTTGTACAGATTAGTTTAATTGGCCCCAATGACTATAGCAGTTATATTTTTTCATCAGACATTTGGCCATTAAAGTCATTTTTGATGTAAGCTTACATCTAATTTTTTTAGGAGAAAAATTAGATAATTGAACTTTTTAAATACTCTGGATCAGGGGTAGGCAACCTTTCCCCTTTAAGGGCTGAGGGACTTCAGCTCCCAGAATCCCAGGAGCTATTGGCCAACATGGGACTATTGGTCAACGTGGCTGAGGCTTCTGGGAGCTCAAGTCCCTCGGCCCTTAAAGGGGAAAGGTTGGCCACCCCTGCTCTGGATGCTGACCCTAGGTGATGTAGACTCGAGTTGCTTCAGTGAGTCGACTTGGACTTGACTCAGCAATGAATGACATAATGCCTCAATTTGACTTGCAAAGTGTATATTTTATCCAAACAATTTGCTGGGCTAACTTCATCCAGAAAAAGTAAACATGTTAGGCAATATGCTTGAGGTGGGGTTTGGCGTCTATTCCGCAGCCTGTCTCTGCTGCACATTGGAGGAACTGTCCAGCTCAAACCTGTTCCCTAATGCGTTCACTGTTCCCCTCTGAGAATTTTTTAAACCTACCTTTGTGCACATCTTCTTGATTTTCCAGTTACTAAAACTCCACTGGCACAACTACCTTCTTTTTCCCTGTTAAACGTGGCACCAAGACTTGAGACTCTACTTGAGATTTGACTTGAAAGCGTCTTGCAGATTACACCAATTTAAAAGGGTTAGCCAGTACCCCAGAGGACAGGATCAGAATTCTAAGGGCCTCGGCAGAAGGCTTAAAAAGCTGTCCTGGAGGCAGGGAAGAGGAGGTGCAGCCGCACGTTCGGCGCCCCTTCCTCCTCCCGAGGTTGCCCTCGGAGCCGCCGGCCCTCCACACGGCCGGCGCTCCGGGGGCAACCTCCCGCTGCAGCGTCCGGACACGCTGCAGCGGAAAAGTCAGTGAAAGGAGCGCTATTTTAGCGCTCCTTTCAGGGATGGGGAAGGTGCGCCGCAGGATCGAGGCGTGGGGATGCCTCGGTCCTGCGGTGCACCTTCCCACGGCGGCCCCATGCTGCCAGTCTGCTTCCCCCCAAAATGACCTTAACAAATTGGAACTGGGCCAAAGTTAACAAAATGAATTTCAGTAGAGAGAAATATAGGATACTACACTTAGTAAAAGTGAAATGCACCTGGCTTGACAGCAGTGTATGCAAAAGTGATCTAGGAGTCTTAGTGGACCACAAGCTAAACATGAGTCAGCAGTGTGATGGAAATGCCAATGTGATTCTAGGCTGCATCAGTAGAAGTATAGTGTCTAGATCAGGGGTAGGCAACCTTTTTAAGCTGGGGGCCGGTCCCACGAAGTCCTCCCCTCTGCTGGGCCGAGGGGCTGGGAATGACGCACACGCACCCCCCGCCGTGCGCAACCCCCGCAGCCGCCTCCACGCATGTCGTGGCCGCCATTTTGATTTCCATTTTGATTTCCAAGATGGCGGCCACGACTCGTTTGTACTCCTGCACACGCGCAAACGTGTTGTGGCCGCCATTTTGGATTTCCAAAATGGCGGCTGCGGCTGCATGGCGGCCAAAACGCACAGTGGCGGCGGTGGTGGCGGTTTGCCTGGGCCGGTAAGTACGGGGACCTGGGCCTTAACCGGCCCACGGGCCATAGGTTGCCGGCTCCTGGTCTAGATCAAGAGAAGGAATAGTACCACTCTTTTCTGCCTTGGTCAGGCTCACCTGGAATACTGTGTTCAGTTCTGGGCCCCACAATTTAAAAAGGATGTTGACATGCTGGAGTGTGTCCAGAGGAGGGCGACTAAAATGGTGAAAGGTCTGGAAACCATGCTCTATGAGGAGAGGCTTAGGGAGCTGGGTATCTTTAGCCTGGAGAAGATACAGTGGTCACATGATAGCCATGTTTAAATATTTGAAATCATACCGCAAATGGAGTGAGTTTGTTTTCTGCAGCTCCCCAACAGCTATGGCAGCATCTCTTTGAAATTTGGGAAAACTGTAATTCAAAAGATGCCTATGAGAGGAGAGTACCTGTGGGGATCTTTTCACCTATGTATACTGGTACAAACTGCAGAGAGTGTTCCAGTTTCAGTAAAGTGTTTTATTTAGAAATATGCAAGGGTGCATGCAGACATACAAGAACTAAGGAAATCTTAAGAATCATACAACTCTATCAGAAAGAAAGGTGTGGAAGGTTGGATAGAGAGGGGTCAGGGATTAAAGTGAGTGGTAATCACTGGTCTTGAAGAGAAGTCCGTGGAAATCGCAGAGTGTCTAAGACAGCATCTGAGGGTTATACAGAGGGAGGCCTGTCTGTGAACTGTGTGGCTAGGGCTTGGGTGGATTTATACCCCATTCCACACTCTCAAGGGGTCTGTTGCATTATATTCAGTATAACAAAAGCCTTAATGGCTTTTCCAGGGGAATAAAAAAAGGTCCAGAATGACTGGTGGCTTTCACTTTGGAGTGACAATACAATGATTAGAACTGAAACAATCCCTTAATGATCCAGCAGGAAAGGGTGCGTAGGAACATTATCATAAGATGGGGTAAAGAGCATGTTCCCTGATAGATCACAACATCCTCTTGGACCACCTGAATGGGTTAGGAATATGAGGCACTGCATTGAAGTAATTCTGTTCCTTCATCTCGGGCAGATTCCAGAGGGTGAGGTTTGGGGACAGTTGCTGCACAAAAAAGGAGCTTACTTGTGGCGTTCCTCAAGGTACCATTCTGTCCCCGATGCTGTTTAACACATATATGAAGCTGCTGGGTGAGATCATCTGGAGACATGGGGCGGGGTGTTATCAGTACGCTGATGACACCCAGATCTATTTCTCCATGTCTCGGTCATCGGCCTCGGCTCCCAATGGCATCTCTCTTCTCAGTGACTGTCTTAAGGCAGTAATGGACTGGATGAGGAAAAACAGATTGAGATTGAATCCAAACAAAATGGAGGTGCTCACAGTAGCAGCCCCGAAACCAGGAATAGGGATACAACCTCCAGTCCTGGACAGGGTCACACTCTCTGTGAAGGATCGTGTTTGCAATCTGGGGGTACTCCTGGATCCGTCGCTTCTGATGACCAATCAGGTGAATGCGACGGTCAGGAGTGCCTGTTATCAGCTTTGGCTGATACTCCAGCTGCGCCCTTTCCTGAAAGTAACCTCCCGTCTGGTAACCTCCCGTCTGGATTTCTGCAATGTGTTCTACCCTTGTGCTTGGTCCGGAAACTTCAGTTAGTACAGAATATGGCAGCCAGATTGGTTTCGGGAACATCAAGGAGACACCATATAACACCGGTATTGAAGTCTTTCCCCTGGCTGCCTATTAGTTTCTGAGCCCAGTATAAGGTGTTGGTTATTACCTTTAAAGCCCTGAATGGCTTGGGCCCAACCTACCTTCGGGTCTGCCTTCGGGACTTGCTGCAGCCAATGAAAACTAGGCTGTCTGCAACCTCCCAGAGGACCTTCTCGGTAACCGCTCCCAGACTATGGAATGGCCTGCTGGACGAGATCCGTCAGATCACAACCTTAAGCAGCTTTAAAAAGGCTGTTAAGATGGATCTCTTCCAGCAGGCCTTTCCTGACTAGATTTCCTGGTCTCAGGAGTCTCCTCATCTCTCTCTCTCCCACCTTTGGCTGCAATTGCTGCTTTGTCTTGTATTGTCTGTTTATGTAAGGAGTTTTGTTCATTTTGATGATTTAATTAACATATTTTAATGGTAATACTGGTTTAATACTTTTTAAGGGGTGGCAAGGTTCTGGTTGTTTTTTTTAAATTGTATTTTAATATATTATATGGAATTTTAACTGCTGTAAGCCACTCCTATTGTCTGACAGAGGGGCGGGATACAAATAAAATTTATTATGATTATGATGATTATGATTATTATTTTCCCTCCACTTTCAAGCCAACCTCCAAACCTTTAATCTCAACTTTCAAGCTGATCTCCAAACCTTTTCCTTTCCCTTTCAAGCTAATTTCCAAACCTTTTCTCCTCTTTACGTTTCCCCAATTTCACTCCACTTTCAAGCCGATCTCCAAACCTTTTCCCTCCACTTTCAAGCTGATCTCCAAACCTTTCCTCCTTTTTGCATTTCACCATTTCCCCTCCACTTTCAAGCCGATCTCCAAACCTTTGCTTCTCTTCCTCCTCCTCCTTGCATTTCCTCTGAAAGCCAAGCTTCTCTTTTTCCTCCTCCACATTCAAGCCTATCTCGAAACCTTTGCTTCTCTTCCTCCTCCTCCTCCTTCTCGCATTTCCTCTGAAAGCAAAGCCTCTCTTTTTCCTCCTCCACTTTCAAGCCAATCTCAAAACCTGTCTCCTAAATTCTACCCTCAACTTATCCATGGGCCATATCAAAATTCATGATTTGGGCCCTAAAACCTTTCCTCGACTTACACATAAGGTCGACCTGTACACGAGTATATATGGTACATCTCATTTCCACTGAGGAAGATGTTGGGCTGCCTGCAAACATTTAGTCTCCCAGTGATGAAAAACAGGACTGTTGGGTTAAGAGGGCCCCAGATGAATAGGATACAAAATAAATCTTTTTCTGGAGAAGGAAATGATCTCCATTTCTCTCTTTGGGCACCATGCACACAGGAGGAAATTCCACACTGTGCTTCTCTGGCTTTCATTGGGACTAAAGTCCCGACATCTTTAAAAGGAACTAACTTCCAGGGGAGGCAAAGAAAGAGTCGGGGCCTCCCTTCCCCACCCTGTTGAGATGGCAGTTTATTTGAGGGAGTAGTGTATATTCCAAGATAATTTGAAACATTTGAACATGTATAGAGATACACAAACAGAATTTTTCCTGAAGTAACTATGCATGTTTTTCTTCTGAATACAGGGACAGGTGCCTGTTAGGCTCAGCAATTACATTCAGCAGCAACCGTGAGTTTGTACTGAAAAGTATTTTCTTTAAAAAAAAAAACAGCAACACTATCATTTATTAAATTTATTTATTTTTATACATCAAAATATTTCTATTCCACCCTATTTCAAGAGATCTCATGGCAGCATACAAGTAAAATCACTACTAACAGGTTAAAGCAATATAAAACAATGACAATACTGTAATAAAAGTAAAGGTATTCCTTGTTGACAAGGTTGTCAGGTTGTGTCCAACCATTGCGGGCGGTGCTGATCTCCGTTACTAAGCCAAAGAGCCAGCGTTGTCAGAGACTACTCTGTGATCCTGTGCCCAGCATGACTGCACAGACCGCTATTTACCTTCCCACCAAAGTGGTACCTATTTATCTACTTGCATTTGCATGCTTTTGAACTGTTAGGTTGGCAGAAGCTGAGACTAGTGACAGGAGCTCACTCCATCATGCATACAGTAGCCCCTCCCAATTCATGGGGGATCTGTTCTGGAACACCCCCCCCCAAAATGGCAGCTTGCAAATATTTGAGCCCCATTGAAAATAATGGTGCGCACGCCCGTGACATGTGCAGGGGGCACATGCATCTGCACACCACCATTATGTCCCTCCCGCGAACAGCAGGTCCGCTGACTCAAAGTCCGTGAATGGGGAGGGACACCTGTATATTAAGATTGCATTAAATAATTAATATTAAAATAGGCTTAAATGGTTAAAACAGGTTTAAAACCCTGGGCACCTTGCTGGAAGGAAGTGAGGCCCAAAGACTTTGATAGATAACAATGTTTTTACTTGGTGCCTGAAAGAAATCAGTGTTCATGCCAATTGCATCCCCATTCCACAGTTGGGGTGCCACAGCTGAGAAGACCCTCTCCCATATCCTCCCTGGTGGGATACCAAGGAGATTCCCGCCCCCAGCACACCTCAAACCTTGGGCAGACACATAAAGTCCCAAACCATTTAAGGGTTTAAATATTTAAGGGTTTAAATATCATCACAAGGACCTTAAAGGAAGCATATTGGCAGCCAGTGCAACTCTTTTAAGACATGATGTCTGCGGGTTCTTCCAGTCAGAAATTCAGTTACTGTACTTTGCACTAGCTGTAGCTTTTCAGTCATCTTCGAGGGCAGCCCCAAATAAAGTGCATAACAGGAGTCCAAACAGGTTACAACTGTATGAATTACTGCGGCTAGTTTACTTCTGTCCAGGAAAGGCCGTAACTGGCAAAGCAGTTAAAGAAGCCCCCAAGGAGTCTGAGCCACTGACTTGACTCGGACAGAGATGGAACTGGCAGTATTCCTAAGTGATATCCCTGCCCAGTTTCCAGACTAAAGAACCTCAAATCCATAGAGGATCCAGCCTCAGTATATTGTCCCTCATCCATCCAATTACACCGTCCAGCACCTACACAGCCGAGCCAACTCCAATGATAAGGGCAAACATTCCTGTCATCAACATACTGATGGCACCTAACTCCAAAACTCCCAGTAATGTTATCTACAGGATTCATATAGCTATTGCGAAGCAGTACCCCACAGCCTGAGAGCCATGGGGTTGAACAGGAATTCCCCCAATGCTACTCACTGGAACCAGTCCTGTAGCTAGGAAGAGGACCATCATAACACAGTGCCTCTCTTACACCATCCCACAGTGCTAATCCAGTAAGATATCAGGATCAATGTTACCAAAAGACACTAAGAGATCTAGAAAAATCAACAGGGCAACATTCCTTTTCCCCGTAGTAGGCTGCCAGTCAGAGAAACTAAGGAAGTCTCACTATTATAATCTGGTCTGAAATCAGACTAAAACGGATCTGGGTGATCTGTTCTCTCCAAGAATGCCTGAAGTTGCCCAAATGCTCTAGCACCTTGCCCAGAAAGGGGATATTCACAACAGGATGGTTGTTCTTCTATGCCTCTATGTCATGGAGGTCTTTTTCAGGAGAGGGCACACTACTCCCTTTGTCAAAGGAGGAGGCATCTCATCCTGATGGACTGAAGCATTTACAGTCTACAGAACCCACCCAATCAATCCTGCATTCCTAGATCTGAACAGTCAAGATGGGCAAAGGTAGGGCCGACCTGTGCTGGAACAGCTCAATTCAATGATGTATTGGCCATATCATCAGGTCACGATAATTGAAACTGATCCCAGAAAATATGACTGGGTGGTGCACCAGACTGAAAGGATTACCATTCTGTATTTAAACTGTGGCAGTGCCCATTATCTCAAGAAGAAATGTGATGTTCCAGCCCAAGAAAGGAACCATGTGAAAGTCAAGAGTAGGTAAGGGGAGATGAGCCAAGACAGACAACCTGATACCTTCAATTTCTCCCTCTCTCCAAGGGCCAAACCTTCACTGCCACCATACTGTCCTCCTATCCTCCCCTGCATTCCCCCATCTCTTGACTATCAGCCCCACTGACCCTCATTCAAATCTTACACCATTTGGCTCTTCCCACACCTGGTTCATTGACTTGGGTCTGTGTATGCTTGAGAACCAGTAGCCCTTAGCTTTCTATAGTGTCTCTCATATTCTCTATGAACTTGTGGCTAGGAGCTTGCAAACAGGGAGACCAAACAGAGGTGTTTTGTGTGGGAGCTTAATGAGGAGGTACTCCGAGTTAACACAGGACCAAGAGACAAGGACAGTGAGGGAGCTACTCTAGTGACCTTGAACATCTGTGCTGTACTTGTCTCCTTGCTAGAGGATGGAGGAAGCTGCATACTTGCAGTAAGTGGAAAGACACCGCCCTCCTGGAAAAGAAGTACAACACTTTGAGGTCCACCTATTCTATTCACACACTTCAAGTCCACAGGGAAGATTCAAGCTTCTGCGTGGATCAGAGCAGCTGCTCCTGGAAGAGCAAAAGAGGAAGGAGGTGGAATGGGACACAGAGAGAAAGCAGAACTGTTCAACACCTATTTGGCCTCTGTCTTTTCCCCAAAAGAAAAACAGTGCACAAGCCAGGGGAAATGGAACAAATTAGGCAGTGAAGAGGCTGCAGTACAAGAGAAGTAACGTGGTGGTACGACTATTACTTTAAATGACTTCAAATTTATGGGGCCAGATAAATTGCATCTAAGGGTGCTAAGGAACATGCAGATTGTGGCTTAAGACTTCTCTCTATAGGTTTTGAGAATTCTTGGAAAATGAGATTGGTCCTTGTTCAAGTGGGCAAATTTTGTCTCCTTGTTCAAAATTGGGGGGGGGGGGGGGAAGAAGCTATATATCCCGAACCTATGATTAAAAATGAATCTGTGAACACTTAGTAAGCATGCTCTCATTGCTAAGACCCACCATGGATTTCTCAAAAAGAAGTTTGTCCAGACTATTCTTTTCTCTTTTGTTAAAAAAATAAAATAACTTTACATCCTTGGTTAATCAAAGGCTGCAAGTGTAGATTACCATAATTTCAATAAGGCTTTCTCCCTTGTGTGGGTGCAGTGATATTCAGTAAATGTTCCTCTATCACCGAAGCCGTTTCCAAATTCAATGAATTACATGGTTTCACCTCAGTGTGAGTCTTTCGATGCTTATTACATGCTCCACTATTATTGAAGCTCTTTCCACACTCCATACATTTATATGGTTTTTCCCCTGTGTGAATTCTTTGATGTACAGTCAGTGCACTACTGTGAATGAAGCACTTCCCACATTCCATGCATTTATATGGTTTCTCCCCTGTGTGTATCCTTTGGTGAGAATGTAGGCTTCCATTCTGACTAAAGCTCTTTCCACACTGCATGCATTTATATGGTTTCAAACCAGTGTGAGTTCTCTGATGTGAATAGAGATGTTCACCCCGACTGAAGCTCTTTCCACATTCCATACATTTGTAGGGCTTCTCCCCTGTGTGGGTTTTTTGATGGGAATGTAAGCCTCCAGTCTGACTGAAGCTCTTTCCACATTCCATGCATGTATATGGTTTTTCCCCTGTATGAGTTCTTTGATGTCTACTACATGTTCCTCTATGACTGAAGCTCTTTCCACATTCCATGCATGTATATGGTTTTTCCCCTGTGTGTGTTTTTTGATGTGTACGTAGGCTTCCAGTCTGACTGAATCTCTTTCCACATTCCATGCATATATATGGTTTCTCCCCTGTATGGGTTCTTTGATGTCTACTACATGTTCCACTATGACTAAAACTCTTCCCACATTCTGTGCACCTGTATGGTTTCTCCCCTGTATGACTTCTTTGATGGCTACTAAATGTTCCACTATGACTGAACGTCTTTCCACATTCCATACATTTATATGGTTTCTCCCCTGTATGGGTTCTTTGATGTATAATACATGCTCCACTATCACTGAAGCTCCTTCCACATTCCACGCACATATACGGTTTCTCCCCTGTATGGATTCTGTGATGTCTAGTCAATGCACTGCTACGAATGAAACTTTTTCCACACTCCATGCACTTATATAGTTTCTCCCTTGGGTGAACTGTCTCATGTGAATAGAGGTATGCTTTCTGACTGAATCTCTTTCCATATTCCATACATTTATGTGTCTTCACCCCTATATAGATTCTTTGGTGTTTAGCACATGAACCCCTCTGATTGAACACCTTTCCACATTCCATACATTTGTATAGTTTCTCCTCTGTGTGAATCCTTTTATGGACATGTAGGTTTCCAATGTGATTGAATCTCTTTCCACATACCATACATTTATATGGTTTCAAACCGGTTCTCTGGTGTGAATAGAACTGTCCACTCCAATTGAAGCTCTTCCCATATTCCATGCATTCATAGGGTTTCTTCTCCCTATTTGGGTTCTTCAATTTCAACATAGCCTCCCAGTCTGAGTGAAGCTCTTTCCACATTCCATGCATGTATATGGTTTCGCCTCTATACACGTTCTTTGATATGAACATAGGTTTCCAATGTGACTGAAGGTCTTTCAACATTCCATGCATGTAAACTGTTTCCCAGTTGTATGCATTCTTTGATGTTTAGTACATGTTCCACTTTCACTGAAGCACTTGCCACATCCCATGCATTTATTTGGTTTCTCTTGTATACGAGTTATTTTACGTGACATAAGGTGACTCCTCACTTGAAAGCTCTTTTCACATTGAATGCATTCAGATGGTTTCTCTCCTGTGTGGGTTCCTTGATGTGAACTGTATATTCACTCCCACTGGAGCTCTTTCCGTATTCCATGTATCTGTATGGTCTGTTTCCCATGTTGATAATGTATTTTATGTACAATTAATATTTTAAATATATTGTTACAGATAGAATGCTTCACTTCATTTTCTTTTATCTGATATGAGCACCCTCAAAGGATTTCTTCTTCCCATTCTTTCACTGGTTTTCCTTCTGCAGTTTTGATCCCTTTTGATTTCCAAACTACAGTATTGTCTCTATAACATACATGCTCATTTCCCGTCAAGCCACAGTGGCTCCATAAGATTTTCATTTTCTTGATTCTCTCCTAATTGAGAAAGAAGAGAAGACGATCAGGGAAGAAACCTCACTATTGTTACTACTTCCTCCCAGACTCAACCCTTTCCTCTTCATATGTAATCTTTTTGTATACAGGACTATTTCAGGCAAGAATATAAATTGGTTCTAGTCAGTTTACCCCTTAATTCCACTAGGCATGGATATGTGTCCCCTTTTTACTTTGTAAACACCATTGGCATTTATTTTCATAAAATTATGGGAAGTGGGAGAGGACCTGCAGATAAAGGTAGAAGTGGGAAAAGCTAATATTCTCATGCAAGTCTTTTAAACTTTCCCCCTGTCAAAAACCATTCCTGGGCAGATACAAAAGGAATGGTGGGTGAGATCCCACCCATTCCTGCTCTTGATATCTTGCGCAGCAATGTATTAATAATAAAATCCAATCTTTATATTGCCAAACAGGCAACACAATGTTTTAACAACTGTTAAAAAAAATCTTTTCCCTTTTATATCCAGTATTTTCAGGTGTTGTCACCTGAATTATTACAATAAATGTGTTATTATTAATTAATATATGTTTGCCATTCATTAAGAAGTCGAGACAGTAGAAAAATAAACAAGTCGAAGTTGAAGGTTTGGTGTACCAACTCCATAGCCCTGCTGAACAACCAGGTCCTGGTCTTTAGTTCAAACTGAAGTTCAGAAAGTTACAAAACCATCCTATCCTCTGAGTCCTAGGAGGGGTGATATGGAAGTTTTTTTCCTACCGGGAAGGTAAAAGATGGGATCTTTTTAATATTCCTTCCTCAGAGCCTTATCTTTCATGTGGCAAATTAGATCTGATTTGGGAAATTCTGGGGGATGGGAAATAGGCTCATTCCTTGTCATTGTGAAACAGTTGTTCCAAAAACAAGAGGAAACATTTGTTGATCACAGAATCATACAACTGGAAGAGACCACAAGGGCCATCCAGTCCAACCCCATTCTTCCATGAAGGAATTCACAATCAAAGCATCCCCAACAGATGGCCATCCAGCCTCTGTTTAAAGACTTCCAAAGAAGGAGACTCCACCACTTTCCGAGGGAATGTGTTTCACTGCCGAACAGCTCTCACTGTCAAGAAGTTCCTCCTAATATTGAGGTGGAATCTCTTTTTCAGTAGCTTGCATCCATTGTTCCGGGTCCTGTTCTCTGGACCAGCAGAAAACAAGCTAGCGCCCTCCTCAATATGACATCCCTTCAAATATTTAAACAGAGCTATCATATCCCCTCTTAACTGTCTCTTCTCTAGGCTAAACATACCCAGTTTCCAGATCCTTCGCCATTTTAGTCGCCCTCCTCTGGACACGCTCCAGTTTTCTTCACAAGTTTGATTCACAAGACAGTGGAACCACAGCCATTGGGCAGTGAGACTGAGGCTAGTGGTGGCCCAGTGTTTCACCCAGAAGACTTTTTCATCAGCCACCCCTAGACTGTGGAATGATCTGCTGGGAGAGATACAACAGCTAAATATGCTGTCTGAATTTAAAAGATCTATCTTTTCTGGCAGGACTACTCAGTTGATTGTAATTTATACTGGATGATTTTAATGTGTCCTTAACAGTGTTTAAATGATGTTATGTGGTTTAATCTATGTTGTAACCCATCTCAAGCCTTAGGGAAAGACTGGTAAGAAATAAAATTATTGTTATTGTTATTATCATTATTAATGGTAAGGACCAGTGGCAAGGGCTGCATTCCCTAAAGCAGCTTCTTCCAGTGAGGTACAGAATATATTGCTAGCCTAGTTTTAGAGGGATACTAAACTCCCAGTTTCAGCAACTTCTCTCCATAGAATAGCAGAGGAAGGAACCATCTTGTCTTGGGCCAGATCTGCCAGGCATTTGGACACACCAGAAGCATTTCCACAAGTTCATTACCAGGAGAAGGCCATATCCACACTTCCCCAGCAAGTGAAGGAAGCATCTTGTTTCCTCAGACAGGAGCCCCAGGTGGCCTTGTTCTGAGTGAATGAGTCTGACAGAAAATTCCGGATGTGAACAACAGGGCCAGAGCTCCACCCATCCCAGTGAATTGGGGCTCTGGAGTCCAATGGAAAGTGAGCAATCTAAGCCTCTTCTAGCAATCCCTAGGCATTCATGTTCTGCCCAAGTGCCCCTGTGGGTGAAAAAAGGGACCCTCTGGCACATGAAATAGCCCAGCAGGAAGTGGGCCGGCCCTGAGGCTAAGGACACCAATAAAGGTTTCCAGGATTTTACAAAGAGACGGAAAGATGACACACCTGTGTAATCTTTGATGCTGCAGCAAAAATATCCAATGTGATTCTAGGCTGTATCAAAAGGAATACAGCATCTAGAATAGATCAAGGGAAGTCTGCCTGCTGCCTCACCTTTATAAGGGTCTCATTGGAGGAACATTTGGAGAATGAGTGGTCGTTTTGACTTTGGGCATCAAGAGGTGGGGTGTATGTGTGTGTGACCTGCATGCATGTTGGCAAAACATTTTTTTAAATTGTAAATTTGAGTCTACAAACGAGAGAGTGAGAGCAAGAGGCAGATGCACATTCCATCCCAAAAGCAGCCAGACTCAAACCCAGAGAGGGTGAATACAAGAAGCAGCACCTCAGAGAGACGTGTGATCCCGCTCTTGCCTTTGTGTTGCTTGGGTTGCTCTTGTTTGTGGAGTGTATCTGTACTGCAGAAATAAAAGAGTTTGATACCACTTTTACTGCCATGACTCAATACTATGGAATATTTGGATTTGTAGTTTAGTGAGATATTTAGCCTTCCTTGTTCTGGTGCCCCACCAAACTAAAAATTCCCAGATTCCATAGCACTGAGCCATGGAAGCCACGGTGTCAAACTGCTTTATTTCTGCAATGTGGGAGCAGACTGGTGTTGGTGCTGCTGCCTAGGCCCTGGAATCGCAGAAATCCACACTGCCAGTGGAAGAATGCCTATGCCATTCAGGATGGCTGCTGTTGCTTCTCTCTCTCATGTCTGTTGTTCCCTGTATATCCCCCCTCCCACTTGGCAGCTCTTTCTGGTGCCTCCCCGTGATAGCGCTTCTTGCATGTGGATGCACATTGTGAACGAATGCTGCTCTTCCTGCCTCTCTTCCTTCTGAGCAGACATGCAAAATTTCTTGCACTCCCCTCTTGATATTGCATCCAAGAGTTTGAAACCATTGTCTTAGAGGGCAGGCAGGTCTGCCTTTTTATAAGGGAAATCACTATCTGGGGGTGGCAAAGCTTGTCTCTTATAGGGCTGGCAGGTATGTCTCATTATACAGAATAAAATATTTTAGGACTGGAAAACTTTTTACTTTTTCTTAATTGAACATGATACCAAGAATTCCTATATTTTGGGAATTGGGCCCTTCATAAAAACAGATATGTGTGCATTGTATAATTGAGCAATGTTAACAATGGTCAATTTTACAGAGAAATACATGGCTTAGTGAACTGAAATCAACATTTTCATCTGCTATTTAAGTAGAACTTTGTTAATAACAACTTCACAATTGTCAGCAATACATGTCCTGAAGTTCAACTGTCCCTTCTTACTGGTTTGAAAACCTAGCAACACTAGCAGCAGTCTCAGGGTGGGCTCTAGAGACTTGATTTCTAGTAAAAACCAAGAGTAAACCATGCGTGAAAGCAAGCAAGGAAGCAAGTGGTACAAGGACAAAAAAGAAAGCCAAATTCTATCCTACCTTACAGTGAGGAATTATTTTGTCATTCATCAAAAGATGTTTCTTGCATGGTTCCTAGGGATTACTCTCAGGAAAGTGTGTACTGGAGTTCAGTCTAAAGGTGGGATCTCAACTTAGTCAGACCTCCTGAAAAGAGAGGGACAATCAGTCTCGTTGTGGTTTTCACAGTATTAAAATAATTCAAACCTTCAGTTAAAAGAATAAAATGCAGTAAAAAAGATGAAAAGCTATTAAAACCAGTTCAGTTTACAATTTAAAAAACTGGAGTATGTTCAGAGGACAGCCAAAATGGTGAAAGGTCTGGAAGCCATGGCCTATGAGGAAAGACTTGGGGAGCTGGTCCCTGTTTAAAATTTTGAAGGGATGTCATATTGAGGATGGAGCAAAGTTGTTTTCTGCTGCTCGAGAGAATAGGACACAGAGCAATGGATTCAAACTACAGGAAAAGAGATTCTACATTAGGAGAAACTTCCTGACAGTAAGAGCTGTTTGACAGTGGAATACATTCCCTCAGAGTATGGTGGTCTCCTTCTTTGGAGGTCTTTAAACAAAGGTTGGATGGCTATCTGTCAGGGGTGCTTTGATTGTGAATTCCTGCATGGCAGAATGGGGTTGGACTGGATGACCCTTGTGGTCTCTTCCAATTCTGTGATTCTATGAGTACACCACCCCCTATCCCTTTCTGTTGGAATATATTCCCATTCTTCTGTTCCTTCTTAGATAGGGATTTCCCCCTCTCTTTCTTATTGGAGACAGTTTAACAGCTCTCTCTGAAGATTCTGAACTATTGACAGCAGTCCGTTGGTCATCTCTTCTTCCTGCTATCTAAAAGATGGTGAGATTTATCTCTCTTTACCCAAACCATCTCCAGTTACATTAGGTTTTAGTTATTTTTATGTAAACATTTATCAAAGCCATTATTGTTTGTTTTTAAACTACAAACTGCATGTGTGTGGTTGTTTTTTGAGTTAATATTTATTCTTTAGGAAGACAGATTTAAAATAACAGTCTGACCCACGCTTCTGTTGTTCTGCTAATGAAAGTTAGACTCTAACAAGTTTAACTTTCATACTGGTGTATTTTTGTTTCCTTTTTAAAAAGTTAACACCCTGGGAAACTAAAATTGTACCCCACATTCTTTTTTTAAAAAAGAAAAAGAAATTAAAAGCCTGTCTGAATACAAAGGGTTTTGCCTGCTGAGAGAAAGACATCAGTGAGGAAGTCATTCTAGTCTCCTTGGGAAGGGACTTCCAGAATCCAGAGGCAGCCTTCCTCTCTCTTGTTCCCACCAACTCTGCTTGAGACAGTGGTGGGACTGAAAGAAAGGCCAGATATTATCAGCTGCTGGAGTGTGTGTGTGTGAGAGAGAGAAATTGCTGTTATCACCATCTCCTTCTATGGGCTTCCCAGGCGGAAACCTCAATGAGCTCCATGTGGGAAGAACTAGGAGGACATTCAGCACTGGCTCTCTTTTGCTCTTACATTCATTTTCTAAAGTTAAATGTGCAAAGGCAGGGAATGTCTGAGCAGCTGAGGGGAGAGGCGTCCCTCCCTTCCTGCCTCCCATCCATTCTCGACCTCTAGAGCTCAGCTTCTGTAGGAAGAAAGTAGAAGTCAGACCCCATGAAATCAAATCCCATTCAACCCACCCTGGCATCAGATGGCATGCATGAAATCTATGTCATAGGGTCTGACTTTTACTTAGATCCCTCCTGAAGGCAAAGAGGAGCCTGAGCAGTTTCACCCCCACCTCTACCCCCAAACTGCCTGAACTGAACGTAACACTTTTCTGCTCCAAGGGCCACAAAGAGGGGCTGGGGGAGGGATCTCCTCCTGTGGCCCCCAACCCACCCAAAGCAGGGCATCTCTTCCCACTTGGCTGCCCTGCCCTTCCTCCCATTGCCAGGTTCTCCTTGTGCCCTCCTCCCATTGTGTGTGTCTGTGGGGCTGTTTTCAGGGAGGAGGAAGAGAGGGAAGGAGGAAGGGAGTTTTGGCAGCAGCAGAAGGGTCTGGATGGCTAGGAAAGGAGGGGGGTCTTCTTTTCCAAAGGTGGCCTAGCTGGGGGGGGGGAGAGCTCCTCTTCCTCCTCCCCCAGCTCTCCCCCCATTAAGCACAATTTGGAGTCCTCTTGCTCCTCTCCCCCAAATGCTACTCGCCACTTCCTCCTCTCCTGCCTGTTCCCCCCACTGGTCATCTCTCCCTCTTTCCTCCCCCACAAAGCCCAATATGCCCTCTGCCCTCTCCCTCCAATTGCTGCCCTCTTCCTCCTCCTCTCCCACCTGCTCCACCCACTGGACCTCCCTCCCGCTCCCTCCTATCTCCCATAAGATCCCAATTTATAGTTCCCCTCCCTCCTCCCCAAGAGCCAGGGTGGTGTAGTGGTTTGAGCATTGGACAGTGGCCTTGGCAGACCAGGGTTTGAATCCCGTCTCGGCCATGGAAACTGACTGGGTGACCTTGGGCAGGTTACACTCTCTCAGCCTCAGCGGAAGGCAATGGCAAAGCCACCTCTGAACAAATCCTGCCAAGAAAAAAATGTGACAAGCAACAAGTCCTTCCCCCACCCCCCAATAACCCCCCTTACTTCCCCACCTCCTGCCTGCCCCAACTACTGGGCCTCCCTCCTTCTCCATCTCCTCCTCCTCCACCCATAAACCCCAATTTAGGTTTCTCCTGCCCCTGCTCCCCCTTCCCTCCTCCTCTTCTGCCTGCTCCACTCACTGAGCCTCCCTCCTCCCTCCCCCTCTTCCTCCCCCCATCCATTAAGGCACAGTTTAGGGTCCCTTTGCCCCCTCCCCACAATGCTCCACCCTTTCCCTCCTCCCCTCCAACCTACTCCACCCACTGGACCTCTCTCTCTCTGTCCCCCTCCCCCTCCCTCACAAGGCCCAATTTAGGGTTCCCTTCTCCTCCCCCCAATGCTCATCCTCTCTTCTCTGCTCCCCCACTAGGTCTCCCTCACCCTTCCTCCCCCCACCTCACAAAGCCCAATTTAAGGCTCCCCTCTTGCCTGCTCCAACCATTGGTCATTCCTTCCACCTTCTCTCTGTCCCCCTTCTCCTCCTCAAGTCCCATTTTAGGGTCCCCCTCTCCTCTCCCCCTCAAATGCTCCTCCTCTCTTGCACTGAGATCCACCCACTGGGCCTCCCTCCTTCTCCTTTCTCTCCCAGCCACAAGCCCAGTTTAGGGTATCTGTGCCCCCACCCCCCAATGCTTCCCCCCTTACCTCCTCCTCTCCAACCTTCTCCAGCCACAGGGTCTCCCCCTCCTCCCCCACCCCCATAAACCCCAATTTAGGGTTCCTCTGCCTCCTCCCCACCCAAAAGTGTTCCCCCCTTACCTCCTTCTTTCCAACCTGCTCTACCCACTGGGCCTCTCTCCCTCTCCTCCTCTTCCCACCCCAGAAAAATGTAAGGATCCTCTCTCACCTCCCCCCCCCCAATGTTTCCCCCTCTAACCTGCCCCTCCCCTCCCCCTGACGCATTTGGGGTTCCCCTGTCCTCTCCCCCCACTAATGCCCCCTTACCTTCTCTCCCTCCTGCCTGCCCCAATTACTGGGCCTCTCTTCCTCCCCCTTTAAACTTCAATTTAAGACCACCTTGTCCATAACAGTCCCCTTTACCTTCTCTCCTCCAGCCTACTCCACCCACGAAGCCTCTCTCTCCCCTTTTAAAGCCCAATTTGGGGTGCCCCCTCCCCGTTGGCCTCCCTTCCTCCTCCTCTTCCCCCCTGCCCCACAAGGCCCAATTTGGGGTCCCTTTCCCCCCCTCTTCCCAACGTCTCTCCCCCCCCCCCGCCGCCCTTTACCTCCTCCCCTCCAACCTGCTCCACCCACTGGACCACTTCCTGCCTCTCTAGGAAGCGGAGTCCTCCGAGCAGCGAACCAAAGAGCTGTGCTTCCTAGAGAGGCAGGAAAATGTTACTAGGGCGGAGGAGGAGGAGGAGAAGAAAACTAGTGGCGCCACGCCCCCTCTGACCTCATTGCCTCTCTAGGAAGCCTCCGAGCAACGAGCCAGAGAGCTCCGCTTCTTAGAGAGGCAGGAAGTGCTAATGAGAGGAGAAGAAGAGTGACGCCGCGCTCCTCTGAGCTCATTCCCTCTCTAGGAAGCGGAATACTCTCCCGAGCAGCGAGCCAGCGAGCTCCACTTCCTAGAGAGGCAGGAAGTTGTTAATGAGGAGAGGCGGAGCCGAGTGACGCCGCGCCCTCTTAGCTCCCTCTCTAGGAAATGGAGTCCTCTCCGAGGAACGAGCCAGAGAGCTCCGCTTCCTAGAAAGGCAGGAAGTGCTAATGAGAGGAGGGGAAGAGTAACGCCGCGCTCCCTCTGAACTCCCTCTTCTAGGAAGTGGAGTCCTCTCCGAGCAGCGAGCTCCGCTTCCTAGAGAGTCAGGAAGTGTTAATGAGAGGAGGAGCCGTGTGATGCCACGCCCCCTTTGACCTTATTTTCTCTCTAGGAAGCCTTCGAGCACCGAGCCAGCGAGCTTCGCTTCCTAGAGAGGCAGGAAGTGCTAATGAGGAGAGGAGGAGCCGAGTGACGTCACGCCCCCTCTGAGCTCACTCGCTCTCTAGGAAGTGGAGTCCTCTCTGAGCCAGCGAGCTCCGCTTCCTAGAGAGGCAGGAAGTTGTTAACGAGGAGAGGCGGAGCGGAGTGACGCCACGCCCGCTCTGAGCTCACTCCCTCTCTAGGAAATGGAGTCCTCTCAGAGCAACGAGCCAGTGAGCTTTGCTTCCTAGAGGGGCAGAGGAGGCGCAAAGTGAGCACATTTCCTGAGGAGGGGCTGAAGCGCCTTCTGTATCTTGTCGTCGAAGGAGGGAAGGCATTTCGTGTACTGGGAGGAAGGTAACCTTTGGGGGGGTGCAGAGACACCCTTAGATTCACTTTTTGGAAGGAAAGAAGGAGGAAGGGAGGGAGAGGGAAGAAGAAAGAGGAACACCTTTGTTGGAGAGGAGGAAAAAAGGCACCTTCCTTTCATGGAGGACAGAGAGAGAGAGAAGAGAAGGAGGAGGGGAGGCCTTTGGGGGCTGAGGAGGGTCTTTTGGAGTGAAGGAGCCCTTGGTGGTTGTGGGGAATAAAAGGAATGAAACCCCCCTTCTCTTTTCCCCCCTCAAAGAAAAGCCCTCCTCTGCCCTCTTTGTGTTTGTGTGTGTGTCTCCATTGTCCTGAGGTATTTAGGGGAGAAGGGAGGGTTCAAAGGGGAGAATATATGTATTTTATTTCATTTCTATGCTGCCTTTTTCCCAGCAAGGGACCCAAGGAGCCTACAAGATTCTTTCCCCCCTCCCCCAACATATATTTTTTTAAAAAATTAAATTTTCACATAATATTTATACACCCATGACATACATTTTTATCTTTTACAGCAAGCGATGTTAGATATTACCACTTTATTGTTTGTTACAGTGTTGTGTCAACACATTCCTCATTCTCAAGCAAGAATAGATAATAATAATAGTAATAATAATAAAAACATCTCCGTAATTACTTCTAGTAATATCTTTAAGATCTGGACAAGAGATATAAGAGAATTTATTTGGCAAGGAAAGAAAGCAAGAATAAAAACAACAGTCTTACAAGATGTGAAGAAGAAAGGAGGTTTAGGCTTACCCAACTTGCAAACCTACTATAGTGCTGCGGCCCTTACCTGGATAAAAGATTGGATAGAGCTCAAGAACAAGAGGACACTGGTATTGGAAGGGATAAATCTAAAAGATGGTTGGCATAAGTACCTACAATACAAGAATGAGGCAAAAGATAATAACTTTAATAAACACCTAATCAGAAAAGCATTAATGAAAGTATGGACAAAATATAAGAACTTTATGTATAATAAAATCCCAAGATGGGTCTCACCGCAGGAGGCGTTTCATAAAGAATATCCTGATAAAAAGAAATGGCTTACATATCATGACATTTTAACCAAAACAGTAAAAGGAGAAAATATAATACCATTAACATATCTACAAAAAAGAAAGAAGCTGGGATACACTGGTTAGGATACATCCAAATAAAAGAAAGATTTAAGAGAGATAACTACGCAACAGGAATAGAACCAGAAAAAAATAAGAACTGGAAAATATTCTAGAAAAAGGGGAAAAATATATGATATCTCGGCTCTATAAGTTCTTGCTGGATATTGAATTAAAAGAGGAATCTATAAAGGAATGCACGATAAAATGGATGCAAGATATGGGAGAAAACATCGCGCTTGAAATATGGGAGGAAGTATGGATAAAAAACTTGAAATTTACTAAAAGCACTTCTTTTATAGAAAATTATTATAAAATGCTTTATCGATGGCATATGTCCCCCCAAATATTAGCCAAAATAAACAACAAAGAGGATAGATCCTGTTGGAAATGTAAACAAAACAAAGCAAATTTGTTTCATATGTGGTGGAAATGCAAGTTAGCAGTGAATTTTTGGAAACTGATTCATACAAAAATACAAGATATTTTTCAAATTTACTTTAAGTTGGACCCAAAACTGTATTTATTGAATATAACAGAAGAATTAAAACATAAAATTAGCAAGGTAGAAAGGGAGGTTGTACTGTATATGATAACAGTGGCCCGTATAGTATTCGCTAGAAACTGGAAAGAGATTAAGGAGAATTTAGAAGAAGAATGGCAAATAAAATTGATTGACTTGATGAATATGGATGAATTGACAATGATGAATAAAGACAAATTGGACCAAAAATACCACGAGAAGTGGGAAAAAATAGAGAAACTGTGGAATTAATTACCAATATGATGTAAGATTAAAATAAGCCGTAGAAACCTTTCCAATATAATATAACCAGAACTCTTTAGGAGGAGAAGACTATGGGCCTTTGCAGACTGCCAGAAATAGTGCAAATTGAGTCCACTTTAAGGGTTAGGGTTAGTGCTAGGGAATCATGGGAATTGTTTTGTTTTTTTCTGAGACATTGAGCCTTCTCTGTCAGAGAGCTCTGGTGCCACAATAAAATACAGTTCCCATGATTCCCTAACCCTAACCCAGGGGTAGGCAACCTTTTTGAGCCGGGGGCCAGGTTGCTGTCCCTCAGACAATTGGGGGGCCGAAGCACCAATAAATAAATAAATAATTTTTAAAAAAATAAAAAAATATATGCATGCACACTGTCTCAGCCCCAGAAAAGCCATGGCAAAACCCCTGTGGAGATTTTGCCAAGAAAACCCCAAGAACAAGTAATAACAACAGTAATCAATATCATCATGGCGGGTGGCGGGGGGCAGCGGCGGCGGCGGCAGGACCAGCCTGGGGCTGGTCCAAAGGTCTCGGGGCTGCATCCGGCCCCTGAGGCCTTAGGCCCTTAAAGTGGACTCAATTTGCACTATTTTGGGCAGTCTGCAAAGGCCCAATGTAAACAGGATACGTTCAATGTATTGATGTTACTATGTATTATAATTAGACTGAAATGAAATGTATGACAAATTTCTTTTACTACTGTAAATAAAAGAATGTGCAATAAAAATTTTTTCACAAATAATAATAACAACATTTATTTGTATCCCGCCCCTCTGAGAGCAATCACGGCAGCTAACATATTAAAATACAGAATACAATCAAAACCCCAGTACCCACCCACCCCTTAAAAAGTATCAAATCAAGACAAGTTAAAACATCTTAATTAAAATACAGAATAAATAATACCACAATTATAATTAACTCACAGTGAAGAAAGGAAAGTGGAAGGGGCGAACATCACGTTGGGAGGGAGAGGACTAAAGAAAATTCTCTGAGGCTGGGACACTATTCTGGAAAGGCCTGCTGGAAGAGATCCGTCTTTACAGCCTTTTTAAAGCTGTTTCGAGATGTATTTAGACGGATCTTTTCCGGCAGGCCGTTCCATAATCTGAGGGGCGACTACCGAGAAGAAGAAGAAGAGCTCCCATTAAATACCGTGTCTCTGGAGGCTATTAGATTCAAATAACATAATAACATTTAAAAAAATCAAAACCAACCAACCAACAAAACTACTGTTTTTTTAAACTGTAAATCTTTGAGCCCCCCAAATTATTGGTCTCTTAAATTGTAAGTCCTTGAGTCCCAAGACTATTGGACTTTTTTTAATTGTAAGTCTTTGAGTCCCAGAACTATTGGGTTTTTAAACATTATAAGTCTTTGAATCATAAAACTATTGGTTTTTTTTTAATTGTAAATTTTTGAGCCCCAAATCTATTGGTTTTTTTGAACTGTAAGTCTTTGGCTGCATCCACACTGCAGAAATAATCCATTTTGACCCCACGTCAACTGCCATGTTTCCATGCTATGGAATTCTGGGAATTATTAGGTTGTGGCACCAGATCTGGCGATTTATAGCAATCCTAAGATACACCAGATCTGGTGCCTCAACAAACCTCCTAGAATTTGATAGCATGGAGCCATGGCAGTTAAAATGGGGTCAACCTGGATTATTTCAGCAGTGGATGCAGCCTTTGAGTCCCCAGTTTTGGGGAAAAGCAGGATATAAATTTGTATTTTGTAGGAAGGTATGAAAATAGAAGGGATGTGGAGTCTGTTTAATTAAAGATCTACATGAATGCTTGAAGTGTCTATCTGATGAGTAAGGAATAAATGTATATTACTATACATTAAATGTATAGTGTATATTCTAAGTGTATGCTAAATGTTTTATTTATTTGTTGTTGTTGTTGTTGTTGTTGTGTGTCTTCAAGTTGTTTCTGATTTGTGGCGATCCTAAAACGTAAGGATTTGCAAAGGATTATTATTATTATTGGCAAGATTTGTACAGAGGTGGTTTGCCATTGCCTTCCTCTGAGGCTGAGAGAGTGTGACTTGCTCAAGGCCACCCAGTGGGCTTTCATGACTGAGTGGGGAATTAGATCCTGGTCTCTAGCGTCGTATAGTCCAACACTCAAACCACTGTGCCACATATGGAGTATGATATAATGATAATGATAATAATAATAATCCTTATGCAAAGGGATCTTGTAGCATCTTTGAGACTAACTGAAAGAGTGAAATTATTGGCATGAACTTTCCCAGGCCTGAGCCTCTTTCATCAGATGCAGACTCAAATCTACAAAAAGTTCATGCTAACTTTTTTATTTGTTTATTTGGGTGCAAGTGGATCTTAACAGCACCTTTGAGATTGACTGAAAGAGAGGAGTTGGTAGCATGAGCTTTCCTAGACTTGAGCCTACTTCCTCAGATGCATTTGGTGGAGTAGAAAGCTCAGGGACCCATATATACAGCAATCTGTGTGTGAAAATGTCCGTAGGTCTGCCCTGGGATCCTCACTTCATTCATCTGAGGAAGGAGGCTCAAGTCTTCCAAAGCTCAGGCTACCAACTTCTTTTTTTCAGTGATTCTCCAAGCTACTACATGATTCCTTTGCATAAGAATTCCTCCTCCTCCTCCTCCTATCCTATCCTGCTTTTCCCTCAAATTTGGGACAAAAAGCATTTTTTAAATGTTGTTCTTCCCTCTGAACACCCCCTCTCCTAAATTCAGTTAGGTCGAAAACCCACTGCAGAAATAATCCAGTTTGAGACCGCTTTAACTCAGTGCTGGGGAGTTCTGTGAATTGTAGTTTTGTGAGACATTGAGTCTTCTCTGTCAGAGAGCTCTGGGGCCACAATTAACTACAAATCCCAGGATTCCCTAGCACTGAGCCAGGCCAGTTAAAGCAATCTCAAACTGGATTATTTCTGCAGTGGGCCTTTACAGATTCCCAGTCTGCAAGATCCCTTTGCGTCCTGATTTTCCAGACTTACGGGTCTTTGTATGGGTCTTTGAATCCTATCATTATCCTTGATGGGTGGGTGTGGGGTGTTTGGGTCTGGGCCTGGCGGGTGGACGGACTTTCCTGGGTCACATGGACTGCGGGGTATTATGGGATGCCAGAAGGCCAGAGTGGCCACAAATAGGAGGAATAATCTAAAACAGGGGTAGGCAACCTTTCCCCTTTAAGGGCTGAGGGACTTCAGCTCCCAGAAGCCTCAGCCATGTTGGCCAATAGTCCCATGTTGGCCAATAGCTCCTGGGATTCTGGGAGCTGAAGTCCCTCGGCCCACAAAAAAAACCCTAATTTCTCCCTGTATGTGTGTATGTGTTTGCCTGCCTTCAAGTCATTTCTGAGTTTGGGCGAACCTAAGGCTTGGCCAGTAAAACCCATTGTGCAACCTTGGGCAAGTCACGCTCTCTCAGCTTCAGAGGATGGCAATGGCAACCCCCCCCCTAAAAAAAACCTGCCAAGAAACCCCCATGATAGATTCGACTCAGGGTTGCCATAAATCGGAAACTACTTGAAGACACCCAACACAGCCTTTGCAGACTGCCAGAAATAGTGCAAATTGAGTCCACTTTAACTGCCCTGACTCAGTGCTAGGGAATCATGGGAACTGTAGTTTATTGGGGCACCAGAGCTCTCTGACAAAGCAGGCTCAGTGTCTCAGAAAAAAATACAATTCCCATGATTCCCTAGCACTGAGCCAGGACAGTTAAAGTGGACTCAATTTGCAGTATTTCTGGCAGTCTGCAAAGGCCCCCAGACACATTAAGTATCATGAGACCCACTGGGTGACCTTGGGTAAGTCATACTCTCTCAGCCTCAGGGGAAAGCAATGGCAAAACCTCTGAAGAAGCTTGCCTCCCAAAAAAACCCCTCCATGATAAGGTCACCATAAATCAGAAACACACAACACACAGAAGATGACCCAAACCTATCTATTCCCGCCCACTTTTGAAAAACCTAAACCCAGCATATATTAAACATAAATGAAATTTATAGATTGTTAGGTTTATTGATGTTTGTGTGTTTCATTTTGTGGTCATGTTTTGTTTGTTTTGCTGCTGCTTTTTTTTTAATGTGCATATTACAATTTCAAATGCAATAAATACTACTAAAAGAAAAGGGGAGGAATAGACAAAGGAGGCAGAGGAGAGAGGTAGGAAATGTTGGGAAAGGATGGGAGGAGAAACCCAGGCTCCATATTCCTGGAAAGGGGAAAAAGGAGGGGATGCTCTTGAGTTTTCTTGCGGGGAGAAGAAGAAAAAAGGCTGCTCCAAAGAGAAAGAAAAGAAAGGAGGGAGCCTTGTGGGGAGGAGAGATTTGTGGGGAGAAGTTGTGTGAGGGCTTTTACCAGGAGTCCTGGGAAGAGGGAAAGATGGACCTGCTGGAAAAGGTGTGGAACAGGCACAGGCAACCTTTTTGAGACCTGGGCCGGTCTCCCGTTGCCCAGGTCTCGGCTGGGCCGAGGGGGGGGGAATGGCGGCGCGTGCACCCTCCGCCGCCGCATGCGACCCCCCGCACACACGCGGCCGCCACAGCACATGTTGCAGCTGCCATTTTGGTAGTCCAAATCGCGGGCGTGACGCGTTTTGTGCATGCACAGAACGCGTCACGGCCGCGATTTGGGCAACCAAAATGGCAGCCGCACATGCGCTGTGGCGGCGGCGGCGGCGGCGAGCACTACGCCCCCCCGCACATGCTGCTACCGCCTCCGCCTCCGTAGCGCTCGCGGCTACCGCCGCCACGGCACATGTCGCGGCCGCCATTTTGGATGTCAAAATGGTGGCCGCGACGCGTTTGCGCATGTGCAAGAGTATTGCGCAAACGCGTCGCGGCCGCCATTTTGACATCCAAAATGGCGGCCGCAGCAAGCACAGGCAAAAAACGCCCCTGGACGGCGGCACGTGGGGGCGCGCGGCGGCGGCAACCGACGGCCTGGGCCAGTAAGTCTGGGGAACGGGGCCTTTTCCGGCCCGCGGGCCGTAGGTTGCCAACCCCTGGTGTGGAAAGTGGAAAGAGTAAATGCAAATAGGCCAAGGAGACAAAGCCAAAAAAAGGATCCATCAGGAGAGAGGAGGAGAAAACCTAAGGCTCCTTTTGTCATGATACACCCACAGGGCAAGCACCTCCTCACTTGTGAATATAGGCAGGATTTCTAGGAGGCAGGTTGGCAGTTCGAGACCCAGGTGCTGCATGATGGGCTGAGCTCCCATCACTAGTCCTAGCTTCTGCCAACATAGCAGTTTGAAAGCATGCAAATGCAAGTAGATAAATAGGTACCACTTTGGTGGGAAGGTAGACAGCATTCTGTGCAATCATGCTGGCCATATGATCACTGAGTACTCTCTGATGACGCTGGCTCTTTGGCTTAGGAACGGAGATGAGCACCGCCCCCGACGGTCGGACACGACTTGACAACCTTGTCAACAGGGAATACCTTTACCTTTTTCTAGGAGGCACACAGGATCCTGACCCTCCTTCACAACAGTCCAGTCGCTGCTTCAGGGACGAGGTCACAGAAGGGAGGAGGAAGTACCTGGATTCCAAGCCTGGGTCTTACCCTGCTTAGCTTCCAAGACAAGACAGGATCTGGTACGTTTTAGGGTATTGGACAAATAGAGATCTATGCATACTATATTAAATTAAAATAATAATTTAAATATATTGGGGGGGGGAGAATTGTGAGCTTCAGTGATAGTGTTTTTTGTTTGTTGTGTGCCTCTAAGTTGTTTCCGGCTTATGGTGACCCTAAGGCAAATCTATCTTCGGTCCTCTGGGAAGAATCTATTACACGTAAAAAAATCTAGACTATCGACTATTTCCCAGAGGGCTTTCTCGATGACCGCTCCCAGACTATGGAACGGCCTGCCGGATGAGATCCGTCATTAGTCAACTTCAGACAGCTTCAAAAGGGCTGTCAAGTCGGATCTCTTCCGGCAGGCCTTTCCTAATTAGTCTTCCCAGTCATAGAACTGGTCCTTATGTTTCGTTTTCCCCCAATCTCAGCCGCTGTTGTATTCGCTGCTGCTGTAATTACTGTAATTATTGCAATTTTTAATTTGTGGGTGTTTGCCTTATTTTAAAACTGCTTTAAATTTGATGTTGTTTAATGATTTTTAAGGGATGGGAGGGTTGGGGTCTGGGGTTGATCTTATTGTATTGTATTTTTATGTTGGAAGCCGTCCTATTGCTACGCAGAGGGGCGGGGTATAAATACATATTATTATTATTATCATCATCATCATCACGGGGTTTTCTTAGCCAGAGTTGTCCAGAGGAGGGATGCCATTGCCTTCCCCTGAGGCTGAGAGAGTGTGACTTGCCCAAGGTCACCCAGTGGGCTTCATGGCTGAGCTGGGAAACGAACCCTGGTCTCCAGAGTTGTAGTCCAGCCCTCAAACCATTACACCAGGGGTAGGCAACCCTAGGCCCGGGGGGGGGGGGGGGGCGGATGCGGCCCCCCAAGGCCTTTGGACCGGCCCCAGGCCGGTCCTGCCGCCACCGCTTGCCATGATGATATTGATTATTGTTGTTATTACTTGTTCTTGGGGTTTTCTTGGCAAAATCTCCACAGGGGTTTTGCCATGGCTTTCCTGGGGCTGAGAGAGTGTGTATGCATATATTTTTTAATTTATTAAATTTTGTAAATTTTTATTTATTTATTTATTTATTTATTTTTGGTGCTTCGGCCCCCCCCCCAATTGTCTGAGGGACAGCAACCCGGCCCCCGGCTCAAAAAGGTTGCCTACCCCTGCATTACACTATGCCAGCTTGCCAGTGATAGTGAATTCTATACTAAACATTGGAGAACCTGTGAAGGAGAGGTTGACATCACTTTAACTGCCATGGCTCAATGCTATATAGTTCTGGGGATTGTAGTTTTGTGAGACATTTAGCCTTCTCTCTCAGAGAGCCCTGGTACCCCCAACAAGCTACAACTCCCAGGATTCCACAGCACCGAGCCCTGGTAGTTCAGATGGCGTCACCCTGGCTTATTTCTGCAGTGTGGATGCCACCAGTGTTGCAAAAGAAAACAGCAGTCGTGGAGAAGGACACAAACATCCTAACATTGCTCAAATAATGAACTCCTCCAGTAGAATAATTTTGAACAACAGTCTGCAGATTTGGGGAGGCCAAGGTGAGTGATTGGCACCTGTCATCGCTTCAGCCCAAATGCTAGGCATTTGAGTGATTCCTGTTGACTCATCAACTTGTGGGCAGGAGATGCCCAAGGAAGGAGACAGGCAGTGCCAGCAGCCCCTTCAGAAAAGGAGAGAAATACCAGGCTGCGTTTTCCTCTCTGGCCTCTTAGGAGGGTCTTGGTGGGATGTGAAAAAGGATGGCAGGAGTCTCAGTTCCCGTCCCACGGAGGGAAATTTAGAGCAAAGCAGACCAGTTGCCTACCCCTGCGAGTCTAACTGAAGATTTATCATTCTGCATTACAGCACACATGAATACTCAAAGAGTCTAATAGATGAATAAGGAATAGATGTATATTATTATGCAGTGGTCTCTCCACATTCACTGAGGTTAGGGGTAAAGGACCTCTGAATGTGGAAAAACCGCAAATACAAACACTATTCTTTGTACCTAAGGGAGCACCTCTCTAGGGGTCTCCAGGTCCTCCAATGCAACTCTGTGGTCAACATCTGCCAGACATTGCTCATAGAATCATGCTGGAGTACCTACAAATGCCTAGAGAAGTGTTTTCTCTAGGACCTTCTAGGTTCTCCAAAACAACTCTATGGTCAGTTTCTGGCAGAGTTGTGCTGGAGGACCCAGAGATTCCTAGTGTCAGGTTCAGCAAAATCAGAACTCTGTGGAATCAGTAAACCAGCCAATTGCAGTAATTAGGAATTTATTGAACACACAAAGTCAGCATTTCACTACACTGCGTTTAAACCAGAACTGCCCCCCCCAACATTACAGCACCTAATTAAACCCACCGAAATCTTCACTCCGCCTCTTGGCATACAAACCCCATCTCCACCTACAATTCCCACAATTTCAGCTCTCCAGCTCCTTAGCCCCCACCTTTGAATCACCCCCACCAACAGTTCTGAGGAGTGCCATCCTCCCTTCCAGTTCTTTGCATTCCAAAGGACCCGTTATCAAAACAACCTTGCAGCTGCTCACCTCCCATCCCCCCGTATCTTCCAACCCTGTTCTTTCAACACTTAACCAATGCCCACTTCATTCCCATATCCATCATCCCCTATCACCTTCCTGGCAGAACCTGAGGCCACAGCCACCAGGTTCTGACAGTCCGCCCCCTTAAAATATATCAACCCCAACTAAAGCAAGCAGCATGAAAAAAAAAGGGGGGGAAAAACAAGCCCAAAAGAAGAAGGAAAGAAACAAACTTGAAAGAATTCAACCACCCCCAGGTTTGTCAGGATAAGCTTGGTGAAAGGCAGCCACCAATTTATCCGCCTTCACAAGTTTTACCCGGACCCATTCGGCATGGTCCAAAGGAAAATGTTTCCACCTGACTAAATAATATAAACCCCCCTTATATATTTTTGAGTCCAAAATCTTTGAGTACATGGGTCGTGGGACTACAATGAATTTCAGGCAACAGTTTGGGCTCGTGGCGATACACAATTTCAAATGGAGAGTGTCCTGTGCTCTGGTGTACAGCCCCATTGAAAGCAATTTCAGCATGCGGCAAAAGCTCATACAATCATTTACAAGCTCATCTTGTAAATAATTAACATAACGCAAATATTTTTCCAAAGCTGCGTTCATGCGTTCCGTCTGTCCGTCAGATTCCGGGTGATGAGAGGTGCTAAATGCCAACTGCACCCCCAATTTGGCCTGTAGTGCCTTCCAAAACTGAGATGTAAAGTTGCTTCCTCTAACAGTCACGATCTTAAGTGGAAGGCCATGCAGCCGCTAGATGTGTTGTATAAACATGGTAGCCAGTTTGGGTGCAGTGGGCACCCCCTTGCATCCCACATAATGTACTCGTTTAGAAAAAAAAGATCACTGACTACCCATATTGTGTCCCGGCCATGACTCTTTGGCAGATCAGCAATGAAGTCCATGGCTATATGCTTCCAAGGGCCACTAGGTGTCTCTAGAGGACGTAGGAGTCCACTGGGTTTTCCAACCAAAGGTTTTGCTCTGGCACACAGAGAACAGCTTTTTATATATTTGTCAATGTCAGTTTTCATGCCTTCTCACCAGAATTGTTTCCTGATCAAATGTAAAGTTTTTACAAATCCCCAATGACCAGCTGCTTTCAGTCATGAAAAGTGTTCAACACTTCTAATCTCAGATCTGAAGGTACATACATTCTTGACCGCTTGTACCATAGCCCTGGCTCCCCTTCCACCATCTTGTGCTTGTGAGCTTTAAGCCACTGGTCCGATGCAGACTGTTGCTTAATTTTCTCATGTAGGGGATCTAAGATACTGTCAGTGGCACTAAGTTCTTTTTTTTGCTTGGCTTCGGGTGGTTACTGCCAATCCCAGCTGGGCTGGCGAAAGCAGTGTCTGCATTGGCTCTGATTCTTTGTCCATGTGCTGCGGCAATCGTGACAAGGAATCAGCTAGCCCATTGTCCTTGCCAGGGATGAATTTAAGAGTGAAATTATATTTGTAAAAGTCTTTAGCCCATCTACATTGTTTGGGTGTTAACTTCCGAGGGGCCTGCAAAGCCTCTAGGTTACGGTGGTCTGTCCACACCTCAAATGGACGGGGAGCTCCTTCTAAATATTGTCTCCAATTTTGGAGGGCCCATTTTACAGCAAATGCTTCTTTCTCCCAAATTGGTTGCAACAGCTTCCCCTGCTGGAATTTTCTAGAAAGGTAGGCACACGGCCGGAGGGCACCCTCCCCATCCCTTTGCATAAGCACAGTGCCCACTGCAAAGTCTGAGGCATCCACTTGGACTACAAAAGGCACTTCTGGATCTGGATGTTGTAGGATGGGTTCTGAGCTAAATAACTGTTTCAACTTATCAAAAGCCTCCCTTCCAGTTCTCTGCATTCCAAAGGACCCGTTATCAAAACAACCTTGCAGCTACTCACCTCCCATCCCCCCGTATCTTCCAACCCTGTTCTTTCAACACTTAACCAATGCCCACTTCATTCCCATATCCATCATCCCCTATCACCTTCCTGGCAGAACCTGAGGCCACAGCCACCAGGTTCTGACACCTAGAGAGGACGTATTAATCAAAACTGCAAATAATCGAAGCTGCAAATGTAGAAGGCCAGCTGTACATTAAATGTACTAAGGGTATACTTGTCTGCCTTCAAGTCATTTCCAATTTATGGTGACCTTATCATGAAATTTTCTGGGCAAAATTTGTTCAGAGGAGGTTTGCCATTGCCTTCCTTGAGGCAAGGAGTGTGTGCCATGCCCAAGGTCACCCAGTGGGTTTCTTGTCCAAGCTGGGAATTGAACCCTGGTTTCCAGAGATGTAGTTCAACACTCAAACCACTATGCACCACTGGCTCACTAAGTGTATACTAAATGTATATAATTTATTGTTGGATGGCTTCATGTTTTTACCAACCTATGGTAACTTCTTGGCAAGTTTCTTCACTAGGAGTTTGACATTGCCATCCTCTGAGGCTGAGAGAATGTGACTTGCCCAATTCAGTGGACTTACATGACTGAGCCAGGATTCAAGCCCTGGTCTCCAGTCATTGGGGGGTTGCAGACTGCCAGAAATAGTGCAAATTGAGTCCACTTTAAGGGTTAGGGAATCATGGGAACTGTAGTTTATTGTGGCACCAGAGCTCTCTGACAGAGAAGACTCAATGTCGCAGGAAAAAAAACCAATTCCCATGATTCCCTAGCACTAACCCTAGTCTAGTGCTCAAACCGCTACATCATGCTGGCTGTCATATATTATTATATAGTATTTCAGTAATCAATCTATCTGTGTTTGTGTGCCTGTAACTTCAAGATCAAGTTGCCTGTTGACTTATAGTGACCTCATGAATGACTTAGTTCTTAGACAAGGAATACTCGGAGGTGGTTTGACAGTTTCTTTGTAATATATCCTATAGCACCTGGTATTGTTGGTGGGGTCCCATCCAAGTACCAACCAGGGCTTACCCTGCTTAGGTTCCAAGATCAGACAGGATCTGGTACATTTAGGGCAGGGGTTCACAACCTTTTTGACTCACGGGGCCCTTATTTTTATGGCAGAGCCCCTAAGAGGCCTACCATATGTCTTACAAGTTAATGGTGTTTAGGAGTATATATTAGAATATATTCTTATTCTTTAATTTTATTCAACTTTTATTTATTTCATTTTCTTGGAGCTGCCATGGAGCACCTGGGAAGTACATGTGGAGCCCTAAGGGCTTCTTGGAACACAGGTTGGGAACCACTGATTTAGGATATTGGACAAATAGAGATCTATATATATTGTATTAAATTAATATAATAATTTAAATATATTACATTCTTTATTTAATATATGTTAAATTATTCTATTTATATATATATATATATATATATATATATATATATATATATATATAGTAAAAGTATAACATTAATTAATGTCGTAATGTAATTGGTTAATTTTAAATACATTACTAAATATGTATTATACTAAATTGTTACATTAATACACTGTATTAAATATTAAATTTCTTCCTCCACAGGTTTGTGAGCAGACAGAGGTGGTGACAAACAGAGCAGAATTCTCTTGAAAAATGGTAAAATCTACCATCACTTTAGAGAATCAATATTTAGACAAATGGAAATAGACTGTTAAAAACAGAACAAAGCAAAACTTTCCCTTGTTGTTTAATATTTATATGAAGCCGCTGGGGGAGATCATTTGGAGGCATGGAGCTCGGTGTCTTCAGTACGCTGACGACACCCAGATATATCTCTCCATGACCAGATCATCGTCTCAGACTTCAGATGGCGCCTCTCCTCTTAATGACTGTCTCAGAGCGATAATGGGTTGGATGAGGAAAAACAGATTGAAGTTGAATCCAGAGGTACTTGCAGTCACAGGCCCGAAACCAGATCTGGGAATACAGTCTCCAGTCCTGGATGGAGTCACACTCTCCTCTAAGGACTGTGTTCGCAGCTTGGGGGTGCTCCTTGACTCATCGCTTCACATGACCACTCAGGTGAATGCGATGGTCAGGAGTGCCTGTTATCAGCTTCGGCTGATACGCCAACTTCGCCCTTATCTGGACATGAGGGATCTGGAAACTGTGGTACATGCCCTGGTAACCTCGCGACTAGATTACTGCAATGCACTCTACATGGGGCTACCCTTGTGCCTAACCCGGAAACTTCAACTGGTACAGAATATGGCAGCCAGGTTAATTACAGGAACATCAAGGAGGGAGCACATAACACCTGTGCTGAAATCCCTCCACTGGCTGCCGATTAGTTTCCGGGCGCAGTACAAGGTGTTGGTTTTAACCTTTAAAGCCCTACATGGCTTGAGTCCATCCTATCTTAGGGACCGCCTTTCCCCATATGAACCCCCCCCATGCCCTTCGGTCCTCTGGGAGGAATCTGCTACAGCCACTAAAAACTAGGCTGTCCCAGACCTCCCAGAGGACCTTTTCTGCGACCGCTCCCAGACTATGGAATGGCCTACCGGATGAGATCCGTCTAATTACCACTCTTGCTGCTTTTAAGAAAGCAGTAAAGACGGATCTCTTCCGGCAGGCCTTCCCGGAATAACTGTCAGCCTAGGGATGGGTCCCTGACTTGTAAATCTGACTCCTTATATTATTGTCGTTATTGGTCATCTGTTTAATTCTGTTTTAAGGGGATGGGAGGGTGGGACTATGGGATGATGGAATGTTTTTAACTTTGTTCTATTTTAATATTGTTGTACCCCGCCCCGATTGCCGCGCAGAGGGGCGGGTTATAAATAAAAATTTATTATTATTATTATTATTATTATAAGAAACAAAAAACCTGTCTATTGTGTGAAACACCTTGGACATTTCTTTTTTAAAAATGTTGGAAATCTGCATCTTATTTTACCCTATCTATTTAAAATTCATTATGAATATTCCTGAATGATTAGAAAAAACAATAGTCACCCTTTAAAACTAAATTTAGTTGGAAAGAGTCTGGAAATACAAGCTTTTTCACAGTGTTGTCATGTAAAGCCAGTGGTCAGATGTAACTCTACTCCCATTCATGGTTGTCTCCCCTCTTCTTTCATATTTAAAACTGAATTACTCAGTGACACAGTTGGATTTATCCTGTTGCTTGTGTTTTGGTTTCGTGTTGAAATCTTTGCCCCAGTAACATTTCTTCCTGAATTTAGGAACCAACAGGAGAGCCAGCTCCTAAAAGAGGAAGAGGAAGACCTAAAGGAAGTGGAAATAAAAGTTTACCGAAACCAGCTCAGCGGGTAAGAAAGCAAATATTGGTATCCACGCATTAGCCTGTATCCAAAAGGTTTTGCATACAGAACTTAGTGATATTTTAATATTTCATGTTGGAAGGCTGTAGGGGAATCCTGAGTATGTTTGAGGCAGTTTTCCTTGTTTCAGCTATTTTTAAAAAATTAAACCTTTATCTACATGTATGTTCTTCTGTATTCAGGACCATACTCTTTAAAGAAATAAATCTTCACTTCTGTGAAACTGGAATGTTCTGAAACCCAAGGGTTTTTACAAATTTCACCTCTGAACTGCAGAGTTTGTACTGTTTTAATATGATTTCGTTTTGGAATATTGCAGGAGAATTCTGGGTATGTTAGGGTACTGTGAAACTGGAATTTTTTGAATGTCTAATAGTAACCATTCAAATTCTCCAGGCTTCTTAATGCTGTACTAAACTATCAGTTGGAGTTGGGTGTTTGGTTTGTACATGAAGTTAGTAATAAAATACCAACGATGCATTGGTGGCAATTAGAAAATTAATGCTACCTTTTTAAATAGTAATGTTAGTATCTGTGGGCACTAAGACTGTTATGGCTGATACCGGTCAGTGTTATAAATAGTTAGCATAACAACTTATGATAAATATATGTTTGGGTTTAACTGTGGTTTTTCTGTCTGTTTTGTTTTAAGTCTTTTGAACATCAGTTCAGGCAAGTCTTCCCTGGTCTCTTTGACTTTTGTGCCCTCCTCCTCCTTTCCCCCTTGCTCTTTACAACAGTCAACAAAGAACACATCCATCCCAAATGCAAAGGGACCTTGTAGCATCTTTGAGACCAACTGTGCGAAAGACGTTATGGCATAAGCTTTTGTCGACTTGGTCTATTACCTGAGATGCATTGTAGACCAGGTTTATGAAAGCTTATGCTACAGTGTGACGTCAAAGGCTCTCATGGCCGACATCTGTAGTTGTTTTGGGTTTTTTCGGGTTATGTGTCTGTGTTTTGGAAGAATTTATCCCTGACATTTCGCCTGCATCTGTGGCTGACATCTTCAGAGGTATTCAGAGAACCTCTGAAGATGCCAGCCATAGGTTCAGGGGGATGAAGAGGAGGAGGAGGAAGGGATGAAGAAAAAACAGGGGTGCCTGCAGAAAAAGGTGGACTCAGGAGAATCTCTGGATCTAATGCCCCCCAAAGATTCCCAGGTGCCACAAGTGGGAAAGGTCAGGGGCTGGACTGCAGCTCCCCAAATTCCATCACCAGCCCAGCCCCAATGGATCGCAAAATGGAGGACCAGACCAACCACACCATGCTCCTGTAGGTCACACCCAACCTCCCCGACATCCGCAACAGGCACCCATGGTTCAGTGAACACCAAAGTAGTGAGGAATTTCCATCAGGAGACCCATTACTCGCTCAAGAGATCCCACAGAATTGCGAGTCATTGCAGAATCCATCAATTATTTTTTTTAAAAAAAAAACATGCTAAACGCCAAGAAAAGCACCCTCAAAGTTGTCCAAAGTTGTTCTACCTCTGGAAAAATATTATGGCATAATTGGGGGGGAGGGGAAGCAAAAACAACTGGATCAGGACCAGTGAGACTTATAGGGACCACATGTCAGTATTTAAAATCAAAAATCAAAAGCACCCATGGTAGTCTAGGCAGCACCGAGGCAGCGCAGAGAGGGGGGGAAATGGCGGATTTCCCCAAAACTTTGGGCAGAATGGGTTACACCCCTCTGCCAACCCTCTGCCATTAGTCCCTCTCCTCCATTGTGATGCGATTGAGATCTGAATGTCATTCACACTTGTTGGACACGCTTGCAAAGTGAATCTTTTCAAAAGAACCACCAAACGACCCATCTTCAAAAAGAGCAATTGTTTTGCATTTGCTTCACTTCACTGCAATTCAGATCGAACACAGTTGGGTCTAAAACCGCTTCAAGTGTGAATGAGGCACACATAAACTGGTCAGCAAATCGATTTAAATCATAGTGGGAATGAACCCAGGGGGTGTTTGTGTGAGAATAGGATAAGCATCTTTTAGAGCAGCTTCTGTGAAATAGTTCATATACCAATCAATGCAAATTTTTTTAAAAATGTCAAATAAAATAGAACTGCACAAAAAAAGCATTTTAGTTGAAGATGAAAAATTGCATAAACTATGGAAATTACAAAAATGTATGCAGAAATTAAGGAAAATGCATGATCAAGCCTCAGATGCACAGATGAGCTCTTTAGTTGAAAGTGGAAAGTTGCGTAAATTAAGGAGATTGCACAAATACACGCACAACTTATGCATTAAAATTGTGTAAATTTCATTGCATGGAGAAAAGAGTAAGTTGCAGCTGGATACAAAACAAAGGCAAGCAGAAAATGCAGGCAAGATTTGGAGAATCCCACAAAATCATGAATTGTTTCACAGACTACAAGTGACAGAAATAATTCAAATTCATGCTTCCATGGCTTCTAACACTTGCAGCATGTTACTACCCTGAATTGTGAAAAATCACCACAACAAAATCTCCTACAATGGATTTATTCAATTTTCTCAGGACACCCTCTGCAAGCTGATTAAGGCTAAGTTACCGGGATATTGTGGTTATTGTCTTCCATCTGGACTTTACAGAGAAACAATCCCCTGCTGTTCTGTTTATCTATGTATGTTTATTGTTGGGACTTTTCAATTATTGTTCCACTAGTTTGGTATATTTGAAGTCATTGTAAATACATACATATTTCATAAGATACATCACAGTTGTTTAGTATTTATGTGCAGTGGTACTTAGTGATTTATAGTATACTCATTAGTTCATTTTTTATCATTTTTTTCTTTTCTCCCATTATATCAGACAGAGTATATTGCAATAGCTGAGCTGATGATCACTACTTGGACCACTGCAGCCAAGCTTTCCCAGCGCCTGTCAAAGTCTGGCTGCAGTTGATGGATCCAAGAAAGCTGAAAAAACACATTGCAGCCAGTGAGGTCCTAGATCCAGGAGAGCTAGTGTTAAATACAGGTCTATGAGTATTCACAAGTGTTTCTCCACCTATTTGTTGTTGATATTTGCTATCAAGTTGGCTTCAAATTACATAGCCCTATAAACCTAGAGACCTGGTCACCTACAGCATTGCCCAAGCCTTGCAAACTCAGTGACTTTCTCAATTGAATCAATCCACCTGTCAGTCCACCTCTTTTCCTACTTCCTTCCACTCTACTGGGCATTATCATCTTTTCAAATGGACCATGTCTTATGATTTGTCCAAAATACAATAACCTCAGTTTAGCTTCATTTTTGCTTGATAGGAAGAATTCAGGCTCGATTTGCTCTAAGACTCATTTATTTGTCTGGCATTTGTAGAACTCTCCTCCAGCACCACTTCTTAAACTCTCTCTCGTAGCTTTAAGGGAGAAAAAAACTGTTTATAGTTTAAACCAACTTAGATAATTCATTTTTAAAACGTACATAGGAAATCTGCGTCTTATTCCATCTTATCTAAGTAACACTTGCTTATGAATAGTCCTGAATGATTAGAAGAACAACAGTCACACTTTTAGAATAAATTTACAGTCAGCCCTCCTTATCCACGGATTTTTTATCCATGGATTCAAGCATCCACGGTTTGAAAATATACAAGAAAAAGTATACATTCCAGATAGCAAACCTTGATTTTCCATTTTATATAAGGGACGCTATTTTGCTCTTCCATTATATTTAATGGGACTTGAGCATCCACAGATTTTGTTATCCACAACGGATGCTGGAACCCAGGCCCAGTGGATAACAAGGGCCCAATGTAGTTAGAAAGAGTCTGAAAATACAAGCTTTTTCACAATTTTGTCCCATAAGTTCAGTGGTCACATTGTAACATTCTACTTTCATTAAGGGTTCTGTCTCCCATTTATTTTCTTCTATATTTAAAACTGGAATCATTCAGTGACACAGTCGGATGTCTGCTGTTGGTTGTATTTTGGATCTTTGTTAAAATCTCTTCCTCTACTTAGGAGCCAATAGGAGAGCCAACCCCTAAAAGACCAAGGGGAAGACCTGCAGGAAGGAGAAACAAGAGTCGATCTGAAGCATCTCAAAAGGTGAGATTACTCCAAAGCAAAATATGGGCTTAGATTGTCCACTCATTAGCCAGTAACCAAAGGGATTTGCATATTCAACTTCTGAACTGCAGAGTTTGTGCTATTTTAATGTTATTTCATGTTAGGAGTGTTATTTCATGGGTATTGGGGGAATGTTTTCCTTGTTCAAACCTTTTTTTAAAAACAACAACCCTTAAACCTTTATATCCATGTATGTTCTTCTGTATTCAGGACTGTACTCTAGAGGAAATAAATCTTAACTACTGTAAAACTTGAATAACCATTCAGTAAGCAAATTTATCCTGTAGGACCTTTGAGCTTAACTGAGTGAAAGAAGTTGTAGCATATGCTTTTATAGACTTGGTCTACTTTCTCATCTACGAAAGCCTATACAGTCATCTCTCCAGGTTCCTGGGGGATATGTTCCGGGGGGCCCTGCGGATACGAAATTTTGTGAATAGTCAAGACCCATTGTCCCCAATGGATGTGTGGCAGAGGGGGCGGGTGGGGTGTGCGCATGCCAGGCTCCGAGCGCTGCTGGGAAAGTGAGTCCTAATGGTGGTTGTTGCGCATTACAGGCCCAGCGGCCCCTGTGCCCTGCCTCCCGCCTGGTGCCTCCTGGGGAACTGAGGGATGGTGGATAGGTGGTTGGGAACCCCCTCTGGCCGATAAGAACCCTTTTCCACACCTCCTTTTAGCAGAGGCTGTTGCCCTGGCCCCTTCTCCTCCTCAGCGGAGAAGGGAAGCACGATTGCTCCAGTTCTTAACTCAGCTGAAAAAGAAGAGAGCGCCCCCTGGACTGAAGGAAGGCCCCATCCCAGCTCCTGAGGCAAAGCTAAGCCCAGGGGGAAGATGGAGGTAAGGGAAGAAGAGAGGGAGGGCGGACTTGCCATCTGCGAATGATGAAAACCGTGAATGCCAAGTCTGCAGATAGTTACGCTCAAAGATGCTACAAGATCCCTTTGCATAATGATATTCAAGACTAACATGGCTATGTCTCTAAGGAACAATCATTCAAATTCTCCAGGCTTCTTCACACTATGAGCTAGAACTCAGTGTTTGGTTTGTCCATAAAGTTGGTACAGTTGGTCCTCCACATTTGTGGCTTTGACTTTTGCGGATTTGATTATTTACGGTTTTGGTTAATATGTTCTCTCTAGGAATCTCTAAATACTCCAGTGCAACTCTGTGATCAACTTTAACCCAAACTTGCACTGAACAGCCTAGAAGTTCCTATAGAGAACACTAGCCCCTGCAGCACAATTTTATGGTCAATGTCTGGCAGATGTTGACCGCAAAGTTGCACTGGAGAACCTAGAGATTCCTAGAGAGGTGTTGTCTCAGGTAAATACATAGTGTTGTTGTTATTTGTGGTTTTTCCACATTCACAGGGGTCCTGTGCCCTTAACCCAAGTGAATGGGGAGGGACGAGTGTAGTGGTGAAAATTAGAATGCTTCTGAAAATGGATAGCTCCCAGATATGATTATAAATTCAATCCTTGGTTGCTATACAAGGCTACTGTGCCTTGTTCAATAACTATTCCAAAGGATGTAAATTTTAGAAGAAAAATCAAACATTGAGCCATCATTATGCTGTGAACAGTGGCATGAGATGAAGGCATATAGATCAATTCAGGGACTTTTTTTTCACCATATGATTTTTTTGGAAAGCTATGTGGTCCATTGAAATGGAGGAGAACATGTTTTCATTTAAATGCCGAAATTGAGTTATAATACCAAGCTAATAACACCCACACCCACCCACAAATACACAAACACACCTGGTGACCTTTGTGGCGACACACACACAGGTATGTGTAGCTTTGACTATAAGCACAGGATTCCTGTTTCTCACTGCAGTTAGCACATGCAATTTTTATTTACAACTATGATGACTAAAACAAAATCTTGACCGAGTCTGGAAGTCTAACTGTGGCCTTGAAGTAAGCTCTACTAACTATTTAACAACAGGTTTTCCGTCAACAAAAAACACACTTTCCAAAAGGCTTTTCTGATGAAGGTTGTGGCCTCCACTAATTAAAACTACCTTTTTAGTACTATTGTTTCATGCCTCTGGGCTACAAAATCCTTTCCCAGATGAACATGGTTATGTCTTTGCCTTATTAAAACAAATAGAATTTCAAAATATTTTTGGGCTCTGAACTGATTTGTTACACATTCAAAACAACTCTGATTCTCCCTTTTCCCCATATCTCCCTCCATGGTTTGTCCTTTCTTTTGATTTCTTCTCAGCTGAACAACTTTGGATGTTACAGTCCATGTCTTAACTCCTTTTTTCTGTTATCATACCACCTGTGCGATAGCCATTCCATTATATCATTTGTTACACTGCATATGCAATCATTGTATTTTATTCTGCCCCTAAAACCATGGCAGATAATTTGCAAAAAGCAGCACTTTCTGTTGGCAGGTCAAAACATTTTTGTGCCTTCAGGCTTTTACAAACTGATTAGGGTTTGGCTTTTAATGCCATGCAGTGCTGTTTTAAATAATAATAATAATAATAATAATAATAATAATAATAATAATAATAATTTTATCCCGCCCTTTGGGAACCCAATCAGGGCAGCTTACAACAATTAAAAATACATAATATCCAAAACAATCCCTCCCCCCCTTTTAAGGTTTGTATATAGTCTTTGCTGGTGGTCTTGCAGGAATATGATTTAGTGGCTTCTGTTCCTTTGGCCGTACAATTAAATCCAGTTCCCAGGGATACAAGATTGGATTAAGATTTGAATCTTTGGCTGTATCTGCACGGAAAAAATAATCCAGATTGACACCACTAACTACCATGGCTCAGTGCTGCGGAATCCTGGGAATTGTAGTTTGTGTGGCACCAGGGCTCTCTGAAAGAGAAAACTAAATGTCTCACTATATAATAAATCCCAGAATTCTATAGCATTTGAGCCATGACAGTTAAACTGGTGTCAAATTGGATTTTTCTGCAGTGCAAATCAGCTATATCAGTAGAACAGGGAATCTACTCTGGAGTTTAGCCTGAACTTTAAGGAGTTCCAAACCTTTTGGGAGTAGGAGTGAGATATGATAACCAGTGATGAGCATCTGTGAAATAAAGCTTCTGCTTCTGTGAAATAAAGCATGTACCAAGTAATGCATATTTTTAAAAAAGCAGAATTAAACCTCAGATGCACAGACAAGCACTTTAGTTGAAAGTAGAAAGTTGCATAAATTAGTGCATAAATATATGCAGCAACTAAGGAAATGTGTTAAAATTATGTAAATTTTCAGTGTGGGGAGAAAACAAAGTAACTGGGTCCAAACCAGCAGAAAATGCAGGCAGGTTTTGGAGAATTCCACAAAATTATGAATAAGGATTCTCCCCTCCCTAAGCCTCCTTCATCATCTGCATCCTCTGGACTAGCTTTCATGGGAGCCCTAGGAAGACTGCATTACAATAGCCAAGAAGAGGATCACGGACTGGACAACTGCAGCCAAGCTGTCCTAGACTTTGTCAAAATCTGGCTGTAGTTGATGGATCCAGCAAAGCTAGAAAAAGGCCCATCCGGCCAGTGAGGTCATCTAGACTGTTACATGTGTAGATCCAGGACCTCTAGTGTTAAATATGGGTCCATGAGTACGCCACCTCTGAAGAATCTGAAGAACTCTCCTCCACCACCATATCTTAAACTCTTCCTTGTAGCTTTAAGAAAATAGAAGCTTTCTGTACTTTAAATCAACTTAGATATTTCAGTATTTTTTTTAAAAAATGTTGAGTTCTGCAACATTTCCTTAATGATCAGAAAAGCAAAACTCATCCTTTAAAAATAAATTTAGTTGGAAAATGTCTGAAAATACAAGCTTTTTCACCTTTGTGTGGTATGGGTTGTGTATCAGAAATGCTTGGGACCAGAAGCGTTTGTGATTTTGGAATATTTGCATATACATGATGAGATAACGTACAGACGTGACCCAACATGAAATTCTTTTATGTTCCATATATCCTTTATACACATATATAATATTTTATATAATTTTGTGTATGAAACAGATTTTGTGTACACTGAACCATCAGAAAGCAAAGATGTCACTATCTCTGTCATCCACTTGGACAATTTGGGGTTTTGTAGTATTTTGGATTTCATAATTCTGGTTAAGGGAGATTCAACCTATATAAAGCCATTTGTCACAATGTATTATTCTACTCCCATTAATGTTTCTGTCCCCATTACTGTTTGCTTTCTTTCCTATTTAAATCCAAACAGTGACACAGTTGGATTTCTGCTATTAGTTGTATTTATTTCAGTGGAAATCCTTGCCCCAATAGCATGTTTTCTTGTATTTAGGAACCAACAGGAGAACCGTCTCCCAAAAGAGGAGGAGGTAGACCTAAAGGAAAAGAAAACAAGAGTCCATCTCAAGAAGCTCAAAAGGTGAGATTACTCCAGAGCAGAAGATTGGCTTGGATTATTACATGCTTAGTAGCCAGAAACCAAACAGTTTCTCATATTTAACCTCTGAGCTGCAGATAAATGCAGGAGTCCTGTTTTTCTAGGCAAGCCTCATTGAATTTAGCACTACTACTCTTAATTTACAAGTGTGATGACCAAAACAAAACCTTGACCAAATCCGTACTGATATGAATTTGTTTAGGATTTGACTGTGTCAGTTTTATTTTAAGTCATTTCAACATCAGTTCAGGAAAGCTTTATGTGCTCTCTTGACTGCTATGCCTTTCTTCCCCTTTTCTCCCTGATCTTTGCAAAAGAAGGTTTTCCATCAACAAAAAAAGCAGGCTCTCTAGTGTTAAATGTGGGAGTACTAGGAGTACTCACAAGTATTTTCTTACCTATTGGTTGTTGTTGATATTCTCCAACAAGTTGGCTCCAGTTTATAGCAGCTCTAGTAAAGAGAGACCTCCAAAAGACCTGGTCACCTGCAGCACTCCTCAGGTCTTGCAAACTCAGAGCTGTGACTTCTTTGATTGAATCTATCCACCTGTCGTGCAGCCTTTCTCTTTTCCTACTTCCTTGTAATGTATTGAGCATCATCATCTTTTCAAATGAGTGCTGTTGTCTTATGATATGTCCAAAGTTTAATAACCCCAGTTTAGTCACTTTGGCTTCTAGGGATTGTTCAGGCTCAATTTGCTCTAAGACCCATTTATTTGTCTTCTTGGCAGTCTGCGATATATGTAGAACCTCTCTTCCAGCACCTTGTTTGAAACTTTTAACAATTTTATCATATAAGTGGATTGGCCATAATGTAACTTTCTACTTCCATTAATAGTTATGTGCCCCCCCTTCTATTTACTTTCTTTCATATTTAAAATCGAATCATTCAGTGACACAGTTGGATTTGTGCTATTGATTGTATTTAAGTTCTTTATTGAAATCCTTGCCCCATGTCTTTCTGTATTAAGGAACCAACAGGAGAGCCATCTCGTAAAAGAGGAAGACCTAAAGTAAGCAAAGACGATGGTCCATCTGAAGCAGATGAAGAGGTGAGATTACTCCAGAGCAAAGGATTAGCTTGGATTATTATCCACTCAATCACCAGTAACCCACGGCTTTCACATATTTAACCTCTAAACTGCAGAGTTTGTGGTATTTTAATATTATTTCATGTTGGTATGTTGTAGGAGAATCCTGGGCATGTTTGAGGCAGTTTTACTTCTTCCAACTTTTTTTAAAAATTAAACCTTTACATCCATGTATATTTTTTGCATTCAGGACTGTACTCTAGAAGAAATAAACCTTCACTACTCTGAAACTGGAACTTTCTGAATGTTTAAGAGTAACTTTCAAATTCTGCAGACTTCTTAACACTGTACTAAACTATCAGCCAAGGCTAAGTGTTTGTTTGTACATGACGTTAGTAATAATTTTAAAAATGAAACATTGGTGGAAATTAGAATGCGCCTGAAAATCTATAGCCACCAAATACTATTATAAATTACATCCTTGGATACTATACCAGACTATCGTGTCTTGTTCACTAATTATTTTCAGGGATGTAAGTTTTAGGAAAAAAAAGTCAAATATGGAACCATCATTATACTGTGGATAGTGGGATGAGATGAAGAGCTATAGGTCAGGAAACATGCAGGGGTAGCTGTGTTGGCCATTTAGCAAATTCAAACAAAAATCCACCAAACGGTGATACCTTTATTGGCCAACCCAAATGCACAATATATTTGTTTGAAGTTGTAGAGCTTTGAAAGCTTGCAACAAGTATATTGTGCATTTTGGTTAGCTATAGATCAGTTCAGGGATATTTCTTCACTGGTTGATTTTTTAAAGCTGTGTGGTTGGTTGAAGAGGGATTGGGTTGGGATGGGGAGAACTTGTTTTCGTTTAAATGCAGAAATCAAGTGATAATACCGAGCTAATAAGACTCCTGCCCCCAAGACACCTGGTGACCTTGGGACACAGTTGTGTCTAGCTTTGACAATAAGCCCAGGCGTCCTTTTTCTGTAGACAAGCCTCACTGAAGTTAGAACTTGCACTCTCAATTACAAGTATTCTGACAAAAACTCTTGACCAAATCTATAAATTTGCTGTGATGCTGAAGTACATTCTACTAACTCTGTTGATTGTCATAACGTTTATGGAAGAATGGCTTTTCAGAAGAAGGTTGCAGCTTCCACTTACTAATGCTCCTTTTTAATGTACTATTGTTGCACACCTTTGGGCATTAGGACTGTTACATCTGATACCGTTCAGTGTTATAAAGTACTTAGCATAACAGCTTGCACTAAGTCTTTGTTTAGGATTTGACTGTGGCTTTGTGTCTGTTTTATTTTAAGTCTTTTGAATGTAAGTTCAGCAAAGCCTTCTCTGCTCTCTTGTCTTTTCTGTTCTCCTCCTTTTCTTCTTGTTCTTTGCAACAAATTCAACAACAGGTTTTCTATGTACAAAAAACACAGGATCTCTAGAGTTAAATATGGATCCAGGAGTACTCCCAATTACTTTCCCATCTATTTGTTGTTGATATTTTCCAACAAGTTGGCTTTGATTTATAGCAGCTCTAGGAAACAGAGACCTCCAAGAGACCTGGTAACCTTCAGCACTCTTCAGGTCTTGCAAACTCAAAACCACGACTTCCTTTATTGAATCAATCTGTCATGCAGTCTTCTTCTTTTTCTGCTTCCTTCCACTGTACTGAGCATCATCCTTTCAAATGAGTTATGTTGCCTCATGATGTGTCCGAGGTATAATAGTCTCGGTTTAGTCATTTTGGCTAAAAGTGTGGAAGAGTCCAGACTCGATTTGCTCTTAAGACCCAGAATTTTCTTCTAGGACCACTTCTTAAACTCTTCCTTGTAGCTTTAAGAAAATAAAAGCTATCCATAGTTTAAACCAACTTAGATATTTCCTTTCTAAAAACTAATTTTATAGATCTGCATCTTATTTTATCCTATCTATGTGTCTGTTGATTATGAAAAGTACTGAATGATTAGGAAAACAACAGTCAACCTTTAAAAATAAATATATAAAGGAGTCTGAAAATACAAGCCTTTTCACAATTTGGTCTTATTAGTCCAGTGATCACAATGCAACATTCTACTCCCATTAATGATTCTGTCTCATTTTCTGTTATTCTCTTTCTTCTTCTTCTTCTTCTTCTTCTTCTTCTTCTTCTTCTTCTTCTTCTTCTTCTTATTCTCTCTCTCTAATTTTACATTAATTAATACAGTTTAGTCAAGGTATGACATTAATTAGTGTAATTGCATGATAATCATGTAATTTTTAATATTAATTAATGTAATTGCTTGATAATAATGTCATTTTTAATGTAATGTGTTAAATATGTTACTGTAGTAGTAAATATTATATATATTCAATTGTTGCATTAATTATAACCCTATATTACATATATTAAATAATTATTAAAATTTCTTTCCTCTCCAGGTTTATGAGGCGACAGAGGCAGTGACAAACAGTGCAGAATCATCTTCAAAAATGGTAAAATCTACCGTTGCTTTAGAGAATCAATATTTAAACAAATGAAAATTGATTGATAAAAGACAAAACAAGGCAAAACTTGTTTCCCTTAACAGCTTTAAGAAGCAAAAAAACACGTTTATAACTAAAACAACTTAGATATTTCATTTTTTAAAAAAATGTTGGAGATATGAATCTTACTTCATCCTATGGATTTCAAAATTGATTATGAATAATCCTGAATGATTAGAAAAACAACAGTCATCCTTTAAAAATAAATTGAGTTGGAAAGAATCTGAAAATACAAGCTTTTTCACAAATTGATCAAATAAGTTGAGTGGTTGTGATGTAACATTCTACTCCCATTAATAGTTCTCTCCTCACTTTGATTTATTTTCTTTAATATTTAAAACTAAACCACTCAGTGACACAGTTGGATTTGTGCTATTGCTTGTATTTAGGATCTGTGTTGAAATCCTTGTCCCAATAGCATCTCTTCCTGTATTTAGGAACCAACAGGAGAGCCATCTCCCAAAAGAGGAAGAGGTAGACCGAAAGGAAGCAAAGACAAGAATCCATCTCAAGCAGCTCAAAAGGTGAGATTACTCCAGAGCAAAAGATTGGCTTGGATGATTAGCTAGTAATCAAAGACTTTCACATATATTTAACTTCTGAGGGGCACAGTTTGTGGTATTTTGATATTGTTTCATGATGGAAGCTTGTAGGAAAATCCTGGGTCTGTTAGAGGCAGGTTTCCTTGTTTCAAGTATTTTTAAAAATCAAGCCTTTTATATAGGTATATGTTCTTCTATATTCAGGACCATACTCTTGAACAAATAAATCTTCCCTGCTACGACACTGGAGCTTCCTGAATCTCTAACAGACATTGTTCTATTCTAAAATTGTCCAGGCTTCTTAACACTTTTAAACCGTCAGCTGGAATAAAGTGTTTGGTTTGTACATGAAATTAGTAATTAAAAAAAATAATGACACATTGGCGGAAATTAGATTGTTTCTGAAAATATATAGCTACCAGATATTATAAATTACATTCTTGGTTACTATACCGGAGTATTTTATGTTGTTCACCAATTATTTCCAAGGAGATAAGTTTTAAAAGAAAAGTCAACCATGGAGCCATCATTATACTCTGAATAGTGGCACAAGATGAAGACATATAGGTCAGGGATTTCTTTCTTTCTTTCTTTCTTTCTTTCTTTCTTTCTTTCACCAGTTAGCATTTTTTAAAAGCTGTGTGGTTCATTGAAGAGCAGTTGGGTTAAGATGAGGGAGAACTTGTTTTCTTTTAAATGCAAAAACTGGATTATAATACCAGACTAATAACAGTCTCCCCACAAAGAAATCTGGTAAGACACAGTTGTGTATAGCTTTGATAATAAGCCCAGGACTCCTGTTTCTGTAGACAAACTTCACTGCAGTTAGCACTACCGCTCTCAATGTCCAAGTATGATGGCCAAAACAGCATCTTGACCAAATCCGCAAGAAATAAGGTTCTACTAACTCGGTTAATTGTCTTAACATTTGTGGAAGAACAGATTTTCAGAAGAAGGTCGTGGCCTCCATTATCTAAAGCTACTTTTTAATAGTACTACAGGTTGAGTCTCCCTTATCTGGAATTCCTCAATCGGAAATATGGCAAAATCCAAAATTGTCCACATAGGTGACTGAGATAGTGACATCTTTGCTTTCTTATGCTTCAGATTACACAAACTTCATTTTATGCAGAAAAAAATTAAAAATATGGTATATAAAATTACTTTCGGGCTGTGTGTATAAGATGTCTATGAAACATAAATGAATTTCATGTTTAGACTTGGTTCCCATGTCTGAGGTATCTCATTATGTCCATAGAAATAGCCTAAAATCTTAAATCCAAAAAGTCTGGTCCCAAGCATTTAAGATAAGGGAGACTCAACCTATATTATTTTGTCTCTGTGAGCGCTTGAATTGTTGAGTCTGATACTGTTCAATATAGTTAGCGTAGCAACATATGGTAAGTTTATGTTTGGGTTGGATTGTGGCTTTATGTCTATTTTATTTTAAATCTTTTGAGAATTAGTTCAGGCAAACCTTCTCTGATCTCTCAGCTTTTGTGCTTTCTTCCCCATTTTCTCCATGCTCTCCGCAACAAAAGTTTAACAACAGGTGTTCAGCCAACAAAGAACACATCTTTCCAAAATGCAAAGCGATCTTGTAGCACCTTGGAGACTAACTGTGCCAAAGAGGTTGCAGCATAAGCTTTTGTAGACTTTGTCTATTTCCTAACACACTTTGCAGACCAATTCTATGAAAACTTCTGCTACGTCTTTTGCACAGTTATGCTCAGTGGTGCTACAAGATGCCTTTGCATACTGATATTCCAGACTAACAGGTCTGTGTCTCTGAACCCTTCCAAGAGGCCACTATAGAGCTACCAAAACTATACACAAGGGCAGCCAGAATGATCATAAACTTGGAACAACTCCTCAGGAAGGAAGGTTTACCAAAAAGAGCATAATAGAGATGTGGAGAAAATGGATAGACTTTCCCCTTCCCTTTCTCTAGAAGCAACAGCTGTCCAACTAAACCAAATTATGGGAGATTCAGGACAAATAAACAGATGTATGCTTTCTTCAGACAGAGGGTTGCTTAAATATGGAGTTTGCTACCAAATGATGTGGTGATAGGTTCCAGTTTGGATGGCTTTAGCAAGGAATGGGACGAATGTATGGAGAGTAAGGACATCAGTGCTACTAGTTGTGATGCTTGCATATTCTCTCCAGTACTAGACAGATGCAGAATGAAAGACTGGACAAGCCCTTGGTTTCATCCATTGATATGCTTCTTCCATCTTTACATTTTTGTTCAGAATCCAACTGTTCTAGTCTCTCTGTAATGCTGACTTAATTGCTTGTTCCTTGTTGTTGTTCTTGTGTGCCTTCAAGTTGTTTCCGACTTATGGCAACCCTAAGGCAAACCTATTGTGGGGTTTTCTTAGCAAGTTTCTTCAGAGGGGTTTGCCATTGCCATCCTGTGAGGCTGAGAGAGTGTGACTTGCACAAGGTCACCCAGTGGCTTTATATGGCTGAGCCGAGTTGTGACAGCTAACCTGGTCTCCAGAGTCATAGTTACATAGTTTTAAAACATAAATATTTAAGTATTTTTAATGATAAATTCTAACAAATATTCAGGGTGATCCTAGCCATATTTACATGATTGTGTATCCCACTGATGCTAAATTACCTTTACTAAACAATATCTTTAATGTTGAAGGTTTTTCAATGGTTTATTAAATTTTATATTTATACCTTTTCATTATTATCAGTTTGGATTGTTTTAAATATGTTGTTAGCTGCCCTGAGTCTCATTATTGGGAGAAAAGCATGATGATGATGATGATGATGATTGTTTCACTGGAGCTTCAAACCAAGCTGGATGGCCATCTGTCGGGGATGCTTTGATTGGGAGTTCCTGCATGGCAGGGGGTTGGACTGGATGGCCCTTGTGGTCTCTTCCAACTCTATGATTCTATGATTCTATGATTCTATGATTCTATGATCTTCATTGGCTTGGTCTTGCATAAATACCAGTTGGTGGCTTCTGTTCTTTTGACAGTGCTGTTTTGGCCAATCCAATCCCTGGGGATAAAAAATTGGATTAGGATTAGTATCTTTGATATCACTGAAATATCTACTCTGGGCTTTAGCCTGAACTTTAAGGGGTTTTCCAAGGTGCTGAATTTATTTTGGGGGAGAGAGAATAGGATGAGCATCTTGGAGAGCTGGTTCTGTGAATTAAAGCATGATGATGATGATTGTTTTACTGGATCTTCAGACCAAGCTGATCTTTATTGGCTGGGTCTTGCAGGAATACCAGTTGGCTAATGCACATTTTCTTTAAAAATGCATAATTAAATCTCAAATGCACAGAAAAAGCATGTTAGTTGAAAGTGGAAAGTTGCATAAATTAAGGAGATTGCACAAATACGTGCACAAAATATGCATTAAAATTATGTAAATTTCAGTCCAGGGAGAAAACAGAAGGTTCCAATTGGATGCAAAACAAGGGCAAGCAGAAAATACAAGGAGGATTTGGAGGATCCCACAAAATAATAGACCAGCTGCAGCCTCTGGATTAGCTTTCAAGGCAGCCCTAGACAGAGCACATTGCCATGAAGAGGATCAGCCAAGAAGAGGTTCACGGCCTGGATAACTACAGCCATGCCATCCCAGACCTTGCCAAAGTCTGACTGCACTTGATGGACCAAACAATGCTGGAAAAAGGCCCTTCCAGCCAATGAGGTCATCTAGACAGTTACATATCCAAGATCCAGGGCCTCTAGTGTCAAATATGGGTCCAGGAGTACCCCCAAATACTTCCCCATCTATTTGTTGGTGTTGATATTTGCCATCAGGTTGGCTTCGATTTATAGCAACCCTAGGAAAGAGAGGCCTCCAAGAGACCCAGTCTCCTACCGCACTCCTCAGGTCTTGCAAACCCAGGGCTGTGACTTCTTTGATTGAATCAATCCATCTGTCATGAGGACTTCTTTTCCTACTGCCTTCCACTTTACTGAGCATCGTCGTCTTTTCAAATGATTCAGTGTTGTCTCATGTTATGTCCGAAGCTTAATAGCCTCAGTTTAATCATTTTGGCTTCTAGGGAGAGTCCAGGCCTAATTTGGTCTAAGGCCCATTTATTTGTCTGGTGTCTGTAGAAATCTTGTCCAGAATCACATCTTAAACTCTGCCCTGTAGCTTTAAGAAAATTGTAGCTCTTTGTTAAACCAATTTAGATATTTCCCTGTGGATCTGAATCTTATTTCATCTTAGCTATGTGACTGTTGAAAAAAAATTAGTTGCAATGAGTCTGGAAATACAAGCCTTTTCACAATTCTGTAGTGTAAGCCACAATGCAATATTTACTTCCATTAACCGTTCTGTGTCTCCCCCCCCCCCCCCCCCATTTACTTTCTTTCATAATTAGAAGTGAATCATGCAGTGACACAGTTGGATTTGGGCTGCTGCTTGTATTTAGGATCTTTGTTGAAATATTACTCCAGTAGCATGTCTTTCTGTGTTTAGGCATCAGTGGGACAGCCAGCTCCTAAAAGAGGAAGAGGAAGACCTAAAGGAAAGAAATACAAGAGTTCATCTCAAGCAGCTCGAAAGGTGAGATTACTCTAGAGCAAAAGATTGGCTTGGATTGTTATCCAGTCATTAAACAGTAACCAAAGGGTTTCACATGTTTAACCTCTGAACTGCAATTTGTGGTATTTGTTAGAATGTCTTAGGAAATCCTGGATATTTCAAGGGCAGTTTTCCATTATTAATTTTTTTTTAAATTACACCTTTATTTACATGTATGTTCTTCCGTATTCAGAACTATACTTTAGCATAAAGCTTAACTACACTAAGCCCAACTTATCTGATGGGTTAGGGACAGCAGGACTGTCAGAAAGTGGGACCAGTTGAAAAGTGGGACATGCAGAACTGCACAGAAAGGCACTCTAGTTGAAGGTGGAAAGTTGCCTAAATTAAGGGGATTGCACAAATACATGCACAACTTGTGCATTAAAATTATGTAAATTTCAGTCCAGGGAGAAAACAGAAAGTTGCAATTGGATCCAAAACAAGAACAAGCAGAAAATGCAGGCAGGTTTTGGAGAATCCCACAAAATCCTGCACGTGGATTCTCCCCTCCCCAAGCATCCATTAGCTGCAACCTCTGGACTAGCTTTCAGGGCAGCCCTAAGCAGAGCACATTGTAATAGCCAAGAAGAGAATCACGTCCTGGATGACTACAGCTAACCTGTCCCAGACCCTGTCAAAGTCTGACTGCAGTTGATAGATCCAACAAAACTGAAAAAAAGACTTTCAACAGACCTGGTCACCTACATCACTCCTCAGGTCTTGCAAACTCAGGGTCATGACTGAATCAATCCATCTGTCATGCAGTCTTCCTCTATTCCTAGTTCCTTCCACTTTACTGAACATTAATCATCTTTTCAAATGGGTCATGTTGTCTTGTGATATGTCCGAAGTATAATAGCCTCATTTTATTATTTATCCCATTGTGGGAGAAAGGCAGGATATAAATCTTTGAAATAAAATAAACAAGTAAGTTGAGTCATTTTGGCTTCTAGGGAGAATTCAGGCTTAATTTTCTCTAGACCTGTTTGTTGTCTTGGCAGTCTAAAAATAAAAGCTTTTTCACCATTTTGTCGTGTAAATCATGTAGTCACGACGTAACAATGTATTCCCATTAATGTTTGTGTTCTATTTACTTTCTTTCATATTTAAAACTGAATCACTCGGTGACACAGTTGGATTTGTGCTGTTGGTTGTGTTTTGGTTCTTTGTGGAAATCCTTGCCCCAATAGCATGTCTTCCTGTATTTAGGAACCAACAGGAGAGCCAACTCCTAAAAGAGGAAGAGGAAGACCTAAAGGAAGTGGAAGCAAAAGTCTACCTAAACCAGCTCAGCAGGTGAGATGACGCCAAAGCAAAAGATGGGCTCAGATTATTATCCACTCATTAGCCATTAATCAAAGGGTTTCATAGATTTAATCACTGATCTGCAGAGTTTGTGCTATTTTAATATTATTTAATGTTGGAATGTTGTATGTTTGGAGCAGTTTTTCTTCTTCCCACTTTTAAAAACAACTACACTTTATATCCATGTGTGTGCTTCTATATTCAGGAATATATCCAGCATGGTGTAGCGGTTTAAGCGTTGAACTGTGACTCTGGAGATCAGAGTTTGATTTCCAACTCAATCATGGAAACCCACTGGGTGACCTTGGGCAGGTCACACACTTTCAGTCCCAGAAAGCCCAGTGATATTTTTGCCTTAGGAAATGACTTGAAGGCACACAGAATCAATATTCTTTTGCATTCAGAACTTTTTTGTTGTTAACTGCCCTTGAGTCGTTCTTGACTCATGGAGACCCTATGGATGACACATCTCCAAGACCCTCTGTCTTCCACTTCTCTGCTTAAATCCTGCAAACCCATACCCATGACCTCCTTAATAGAGTCAATCCATCTGGCATGCAGCCTTCCTCTCTTCCTACTTCCTTCCACCTTCCCCAGCATTATTGTCATTTCCAAAGAGTCCTCCTTTCTCATGATGTGTCTGAAGTATAACAGTCTCAGTTTGGTCATCTTAGTTCCCAGGGAGGTTTCTGGCTTGATCTGCTCTAGGACCCACTTGTTTGTCCTTTTGGCTGTCCATGGGATGCTCAGCACTCTTCTCCAGCATCACATTCTCTCAAATGCATTGATTTTCCTCCTATCTTCTTTCTTAACTGCCCAGTTCTCACATCCATACATGGTAATAGGGAATACAATGGCTTGTGTGATTCTAACTTTTGTGCTTAGTTGTATAGAACTGTATACAACTGTATACAACTCTATGGGTTGTATAGAACTCAATTGTTCAGAACTGTACAGTCAAAGAAATACACTTGTCCCTCCACATTCGCTAGGGTTAGGGGCACAGGACCTTCGTGAATGTGGGGAAACCGCAATAACAAAAACACTATGCTTTTACCTGGGAGAATGCCGCTCTAGGAATCTCTTGGTCCTCCAGTGCAACTCTGTGGTCAACATATGCCAAACATTGACCATAGAAATGTGCTGGTGGAGCTACAAATGCCTAGTGGATTGTTCTCTCTAGGAATTGCTAGGTCCTTCAGTGCAACTTTTGGTTAAAGTTGACCATAGAGTTGTGCTGGAGGACCTAGATATTCTTAGAGAGAACATACCGTATTTTCCGGCGTATAAGACGACTGGGCGTATAAGACAACCCCCGAACTTTTCCAGCTAAAATATAGATTTTGGGATATACTCGCCGTATAAGACCACCCCCCTCTTCCAACGAACTCCAAATAAAAATTAAAAAACATCAGATTGTCTGCAATTGTTTCCTAGGTAGTACATGGGAATAGGAGCCAGCATGGTGTAGTGGTTTGAGTGTTGGACTCTGCCATGAAACCCACTGGGTGAACTCTGACAAGTCACACACTCTCAGCCTCAGGGGAAGGCAATGGCAAACCTGCTCTGAACCAGTCTTGCCAAGAAAAACCCATGATAAGCTTGCTTTAGGGTTGCCATAAGTCAGAAAGGACTTGAAGACCCACAAGAACAACAAAAAAGTCTGCAATTGTTTCCTAGGTAGTACATGGGAATAGGAGCCAGCATGGTGTAGTGGTCTGAGTGTTGGACTCTGCTATGAAACCCACTGGGTGAACTCTGACAAGTCACACACTCTCAGCCTCAGGGGAAGGCAATGGCAAACCTGCTCTGAACCAGTCTTGCCAAGAAAAACCCAGGAGAGGATCGCCTTAGGGTTCCTCTCCTCCTCCTCTCACCTGGATTCCTTTGCCCTCCCCTTCTCCTCGTGCTTGTGGCTTCCTTCTCCTCCCGCTTTGAGCCTCTGTTCTCTTGCTCCGCCTCTTCCTTTTCTCAGGGAGTTCCCTCCATTAACATTTGCCTCATCCAATCGCAAGAGGCAAGTCCCTGGGAAGAGAGCAGAGAGGCTGAGGGAGGAAGGAGGTGGGGAAAGCCAGAGACGACGGAGAAAGAGGTCCTTGGGGGGAAAGAGGAGGAAGATTGTCTCTCTCTCTTTTCCTTGCCGCGTCGTCATCCTCCTCCTCTTTCCTCCCAGGCACCTCTTTCTGCGTCGTCTCTGGCTTTCCACACCTCCTTTCTTCCTCAGCCTCTGTGCTCCCTGGGAGGAAAGAGGAGGAGGATGACGAGGTGGCAAGGAAAAGAGAGAAAGGCAATCCTCCTCCTCTTTCCTCCCAGGGAGCACAGAAGCTGAGGGAGAAAGAAGGTGTGGAAAGCCAGAGACGACGCAGAAAGAGGTGCCTGGGAGGAAAGAGGAGGAAGATGACGACGCGGCAAGGAAAAGAGAGAGAGACAATCTTCCTCCCCTTTCCTCCCAGGCACCTCTTTCTCCGTCGTCTCTGGCTTTCCACACCTCCTTTCTCCCTCAGCTTCTGTGCTCCCTGGGAGGAAAGAGGAGGAGGATTGTCTCTCTCTCTTTTCCTTGCCGCGTCGTCACCCTCCTCCCGTTTATATCCGACGTATTAGATGACCCCCCCCCCCACTTTGGAGACACTCCTCCAGGGTTCAAAAACCGTCTAATACGCCGGAAAATACGGTATTGATAACATATTGATAAAATCCATAAATAATCAAATCTGCAAAAGTCAAAGCCGCAAATATGGAGGGATGAGTGTAAATCTTAACTACTGAGAAACATGAACATTCTGAATGTCTAATAATAACCATTCAAAATCCCCAGGTTTCTTATATATTACTATATTATATCTTTCTTTCTTTCTTTTATATTCTTATTTTTCTTATATACTCACCATGGTCCAAAATACACTGCAGAAATAATCCAGTTGGAGACTGCTTTAACTGCCCTGGCTCAATGCTACGAAATTCTGGGAGCTGTAGTTTTGTGAGACATTTAGCCTTCCCTATCAGAGAGCTCTGGTGCCAAAATAAACTGCAATTTCCAGGGTTCCTTATCACAGAGCCAGGACAGTCAAAGCGGTCTCAAATTGGATTATTTCTGCAGCGTGATTTGAACCTATATTAAACTATCAGGTGGAGCTGAATGTTTTGTTTGTCCATGAAGTTAGTAATAAAAAGTCCATTATATGTTCGTTGGAAATTAGAAAAATAAACTACTTTTCTTTAGTACTGTTGTTTCATACCTTGGGCCACCAAGACTGTTATGAGGGGGTATTGTAAACTTTTAATTATCACCTTTAAAATATTTTTTGTCAGAAAGTTTTGATTTGTAGTTGTTAACTTATTTCTATGTAGTCACCATCCAGATTTTCCCAGCATTTCTTGACCCTCCAAATACCCTCCAAATATTGTAGAAGCCTGCAGATTGCACCTTAAACCACTCTTCCACTTCGCAAATGACATCATCTGTATTGTCAAATCGACGAGCCCACAATGAATTTTTAATTTTTGGGGAAATGAAAAAGCCACTTGGTGATGATGACACTGACAAAATTTCATCAGTATACCATAATAACTTCTGGGTGATAATAATTACTTTACAATACCCCCTCGTATGTCCAATATTGTTCAGTGTTATAAATTAGCATAGCAATCTATGAGAAGAATTTGTTCAGCATTTGTGATTGTGTGTCTACTTTTCTTTTAAGTCTTTTGAACATCATTTCAGGAATGCCTTTGGGTGGCAAAATACCATAGAGTTGTGCTGGAGACCTAACTCCTCCAGCATAATGGTATGGTATGCTTCTGCCAGGAGTCATTCTTTTCAGGTTAAAATAGAGTTCGCTATGATAACTCCATGAGCATATTCCCCATGGATATAGGGGTTGTACTATAAGGACTCCACCTCTGGGTTTGATTTTTTTAAAACCATATTAGCAACTTTAGGTGACCCTGGCATGAATCTGAATTTGGCCACTTTTAGACAACCCTGCAGCTTATCACCATCTTGCTTCCTGCTATGACTGGAATGTCTAGTTCCTTATCAAAAAAACAAAACAAAACCCTCCCTTGAAGACTCAGTACTGTGATTAAGTTTCATGACACGTCTTGCATTAATTTTGGCAACCTCTTCTTTCTGCCAAGGACAAAAAGCATTCTGCATCTTTAACTCTACAATCTGTCCCCCTCTGCAAAACCATCACCTAATTATTATCAATATACCGTCCGTACTTGACTATAAGTTGATGTCATGTATAAGTCGAGGGCAGGTTTGTGGGCCTAAATTATGGCTTTTGATATGACCCTTAGATAAGTGAAGGGTAAAACCTAAGGGCATGTAACACAGGATTGAAAGGAGGAAGCAAAGGAAAAGGATTCAAAGGACTGTTGACATCCACAAAACCAGTCCTGTAGGCACCTGTGGCCCACCTTGCACCTTGCCCACCCCTATTGTAAATGACATGGGTACAAAATAGCATAAACCAGGGGTCGGCAACCTTTGTTGCCGGGGGGCTGGGGGGGGAAATGGCGTGGGGCGCCGGCCAGGTGGGTGTGCGCTTGCGCACACACTTGCCCATGCGCATGTGGCGCAGCCGCCATTTTGGAAGTCCCCCCCCATGTGGGGGGGCTTCCCTGGGCCTTGGAAAGGCCCCCCGCGCCCACGGCAGGCGAATTCGCCCACAGCAGCCGCTTCCCTGGGCCTTGGAAAGGCTCTCGCGTGCCCGTGGCGGGCGAATTCGCCTGCAGTGGCTGCGGGGGGGCCTTTCCAAGGCCCAGGGCGGGCGAATTCTGCCGGCGCAGGGCCCAAAGGCGGATGCGCAGCCGCCATGGCGCCTTCCAAAATGGTGCCCGCGTCACACGCGCATGCGCGCACAATGTGGGCGCCATTTTGGAAGCCCCCCCCACGGTGGGAATTCCCTGGGCCTTACAAAACCCCCCTGTGCCCGCGGCGGGTGAATTCACCTGGCGCAGCTGCGGTGCGGCCTTTCCAGGGGCCTCCGTGGGCCCTTCCAAAATGGCGCCTGCGCTCGTGCACGGTGCAGCGACACACATGGGGCGGCGGTGGGACTGGCCACGGGCTGATCCCAAGGCCTCCGCGGGCCGCTGCGGGCTGTGGGTTGCTGACTCCTGGCATAAACAGTATATTCAGTCAAACTGAATGCATTTATGTTATTGCTAGGTCATAAAATATACTACATGATTTGTCTTTCCATAGTGAAATGAGGAAAACTGAGCAGAAAAGAAGTTGCTATATATACTCATGTATAAGTCAACCTCACATATATATCACAGGCAGGTTTGGGGGCCATAGTTATGGATTTTGCTATGACCCATAGATAAGTCGAGGGTAAAACGTAGGGGGATGTAACAGAGGATGTAAAGGATGAAGCAAAGGAAAATGATGCCAAAGGGACTTAAAACAATTCCAGCAGGCATAACTGTTTGTGCTCACTCTAAAAGCTGGATAGATGGGGGGAAAAGAGGTCAGTGCTTCTGGGACAGATTACACTCTTACCTTTCACCAGGGGATGACTCCTTTTTAAAATAAGAGTTAAAGTACAGTACTTAAATTGACCCATGCATGTCGACTCAGGTTTTTTTGGTCAATTTTTGACTAAAATCAAAACGTACATGAGTATATTGCAGTAGATTTTGCAGGAGAAGGTGATTATTGTCATGCGCTGCATAATCAGACAAACCAAGATATTTAGAACTATGATGAGAATTGTAGTAACAATTTTTTTTCTTTTTGTTGCTTTAGGGATAGCAGGTGGAGGCTCTTGAACAAAAAAGTCAACCCTGGATGCATTTTAGAAGAAAGAAGGTTCAAATGGTTTGTTTTTTATACAGGGCTTCCCTGAGTGGGTTGTTTTCATTTCATTTCACATGTTCCCATTTTAAATAAGTTTGTTGAAAGTTGCTGATCTTCTCTACTTCTTTTTTTTTTTTTGTGGGTACAAACCTATCCCTTTTGTCTCCACGTTATTTTTTTGTTAAAGAAGTGCTAATTTTTTTGTTATAGAAGTAATGCCTAGGGACACGTCTATTTCATATCCCTGTATTTGTCTCATGCATCCTGGAGCAATGGGAAAACCCTATTGGGGGAAAAAAAATCAGAGGTAGAAAGATCTCTTTAATGTATTTTGCTTCCTAAATAAAACAGTGCATGGTTTTTTTAACATGTGTGGCGTTGCATTTGTGAGGGCGAGTCAGATAAATCCCATTCTACCCCGACGTCTACCTGGGCCATAATTTCTACAAGTGAGCCTTGGGAACAGTTGATCTGCAGCTTTCCAGTCTTGAGAGTGTGAAATGGAAAGAATAAAAATAAAACTAAAATGTCCATGTACAGAAGCATAAAATTTGTGGTACGACATCCCATAGTTTTGTATATATTGTCTGATATCAACCCATGTGCTTCCCCCATAGTAGATACGGTTGTGATTAAGATTTTTCCATAGCGGACTGATGTTATTATGTCAGGAGGCACATGTTGTGTGTGCTCCATGTTAAGGCCATCTTGTATTAGAGAAGGCCCTCAGGTCTGGCACAGTCTGGCAGAAAAGGCACGTCAAAAGGGCACAGTCCAGCCGCCCATTTCAACAGCAGCATCCCAACCATAGAGTGATAAAGCCAACGTGATGTTGCCACTTCCATAACTCTCCATCTTATCCACCAGAGGCAATAGGAAGCCTTTCCCAGAGAGGTCTCATCTTGTCGAGAGTCCTCCGCCCCAGATCCAAACTATCCCTCTTTCCCTTGGTAAGATGCACAACAAGATGCACAACCACCTCGAAGGAGGCCAGGCATTTCACCATTCAAAAATACAGTGGATCCTTGGTATCCATGGGGGATCCGTTCCAGACACACACACACACACACACACGCACACACCCATGGATACCAAAATCTGTGGATGCTCAAGCACTCATTGTTCCTAATGGAGGCATGGTTGCATGTGTGCACCACCATTGGGGACTACATGGGCTTGCTGTCCGTGGATGCTCAAATCCGCAGATGGCAAGTCAACGGATACTAAGGGCCTTCTGTAATGCCTTCTAACTCTGAAGTCTCTGTGTGTATATTCTCCTACACAGAGAAAGGCTATTGATCCCCCTTTGAAAAAGGAAAGGAGAACTGGGCAGTGCTCTTGTGTCCTTTCTTTTAGACTTGTTATGCAAAGAAAACCGTTGGCTCCACAACCACCTTCTTTGATCTTCACCTCTTGTAATGTCAAAAGTCAAGGAAACCAAGAGCTGCATGGCAGTTTTCCCCACTTTGTCCTTCTGGGAGAATAGCCACCTTGGAGGTGACAGCCTGTGGGCAAGAAAAGGGTGGGAGGATGAGGCCATTTCTTGGATTTATACATCTGTTGCTTTCCACTTTAGAAGGAGCGGAGGGTCTGGATGTAACAGAGAAAGGGGGTCATTGCAGAGACTACTAGGAGAAGGGAGAGGTGATGGGGCAACTCAGAAGGCAAAGGAAAGGAGACCAGGTAGGATTTAATTGGGAAAGGGGCTTTGCATTTTAATAATGTTTATCAAATGCAACTGAACTTATAGGATGTTCAAACCTTCTCTTCTGGAAATGGACATATCATAGGTAAGTACTGTACCAACATTCCTTTTAAGTAATATTTATCAAATGCCTTGGAGGTTAGGGGGGGCTTGGAGATGTCTCATAGGATGGATTGCCCAGTATGAGTCCAAGTCAACTGGAGGGCAGCTAACAACAAGATTTTACCAATCTGGTTTCCACTTCCCACATGGTCAAGAAACCAAGTGGCCTCTGCCTGCATTGAAATCCCCCCAGGACCATCCTAGCTGACAGTAGAAATACAGTCGGCCCTTGGTATACACTGGGGGTTGGTTCCAGGACCCCCCGCGGATATCAAAATCTGTAGATGCTCAAGTCCCATTCAATACAGTAGCATAATGAAACGGTGCCCCGTATATAAAATGACAAAATCAAGTTTTTTTGTGGCTTTTTCGGGCTGTGTGGCCATGTTCTAGAAGAGTTTCTTTCTGACATTTCGCCAGCATCTGTGGCTGGCATCTTCAGAGAATACTGGAATGGAAGAGAGTGGGTCTATATATACTGTGAGACCCTGGGTAGGGAGGAGTGATTTCCATGTAAACTGTGTATTGTTTTGTGTTGAATAGGTATTGTTCTGTTGTTAATGGCATGGCTTCAGGGTGGGAGGATATGCAATCAAGGATATTGTCTGCTATTCCCATGTAAACTGTGTTGAATAGGTATTGTTCTGTTGTTAATGGTATGGCTTCAGAGTAGGAGGCTATGCAGTCAGGGATATTGTCTGCTATTCCCATGTAAACTGTATTCTGTGTTGAATAGGTATTGTTCTGTTAATGGTATGGCTTCAGGGTAGGAGGATATGCAATCAAGGATATTGTCTGCTATTCCCATGTAAACTGTATTGTTCTGTGTTGAATAGGTATTCTGTTGTTAATGGTATGGCTTCAGGGTGGGAGGATATGCAATCAAGGATATTGTCTGCTATTGTCTGCTGGGAAAGCCCCTGACCCTGGTTGGTTTCCCATTTGCATTTGCTGAGTGCTGATTTTCTTATTTTGTAGGACTGGTAGCCAAACCTTGTTTACTTTAAGGGTTCCTTCTTTCCTGTTGAAGTTGTCCAAGTGTTTGTGGATTTCGATGGCTTCCCTGTGCATTCTGACCTGAAAGTTGTTGGCATGGTCCAGAATTTCAGTGTTTTTAAACAGCATTTTATGCCCAGGATGGTATAGAATGTGTTCTGCTACTGCTGATTTTTCTGGCTGGCCCAGTCTGCAGTGTCTCTCATGTTCCTTGACTCGTGTTTGTACACTGCGTTTGGTGGTCCCTATGTAGACTTGTCCGCAGCTGCATGGTATGCGGTAAACTCCTGCGGCTGTGAGAGGGTCTCTCCTGTCCTTCGCTGAGCGCAGCATTTGTTGTTGTTGGAAACATCAGAAAGAAACTCTTCTAGAACATGGCCACACAGCCTGAAAAACCCACAAAAAACTATGGATGCCGGCCATGAAAGCCTACGACTTCACATTGAAAATCAAGGTTTGCTTTTTTAAAATTTATATTTTAATATTTTCATCTCTCTTGGACAGATACTTGAGTCTTAGCTGGGACCTGTAATGAGCAGGATCCCCAGAAAAGTTACCATTGAAATCTGGAGTGGGCTCCTTTACCTTGAATGGTCGAGTACTAGAAGGAAATTCAGCAGCTCTTACTTGTTGCCTGGTTGTGCGACAAGCAACCACCTGCTAACTTTCCCTCATTTACACAATCATTGAAGGTACAGGAGCCCTCTCCAGTTTTCACTCTGGGAACCTTAGTTACAAGTGCGTGCTGCTATTTTATTTCCTCGTACTGAAAATCCAGCACTGATAAATTTCATATTGGTAGCCAATTCTACTTTGTTTGTCCTGCTTTGTATACATACTTTGCCCCAGTAATTTCCTTGTAGCAGGGAGTATCACAGTTCAGCTTTTTAGAAGGAAGCATGACAGATGTAACTCACTAATAACATTTATTGATCATTCAAATAAATATAATGGCCAACACAGCTACCCCTGCATGTTTATTGATCATGTTTATTTATAACCCCCTTTCCACTAAAATAACAGAGAACAGAGTCAGCACATAAACCGTGTACACAGACAGAGGTGGATAGGAAGAGAGGGAGTGTGTATAGAACAATTATTGAACAGTATAACAAATCTATTAAAATAATCAATTGTTCAAATTTTAAAACTACACAGCCCAAACCTGTAAAGAGTCATTTGGGAGAAGGTCATGAATCAATGTGTTTATGTATGTGTTTCTGAGTTGCCTGTCGACATATGGTGACCCCATGAATTTCTTAGGGTTTTTGTAGGCAAGGAATACTCAGAGGTGGTTTTGCCAGGTCCTTCCTCTGAAATACAGCCTACAGCACCTGGGATTTGTTGGCGGTCTCCCCTCCAAGTACTAAACAGGGCTGACCCTGCTTCACTTCCAAGATCGGACTGGATCTGGAGTCACAAGCTGACTATATGGCCAAAGGTCTTGGCAGATGTGAAGTCGTAGGCTTTCATGGCCGGCATCCATAGTTTTTTGTGGGTTTTTCGGGCTGTGTGGCCATGTTCTAGAAGAGTTTCTTTCTGACGTTTTGCCAGCATCTGTGCCTGGCATCTTCAGAGAATACTGGAATGGAAGAGACTCTTCCATTCCAGTATTCTCTGAAGATGCCAGCCACAGATACTGGCGAAACGTCAGAAAGAAACTCTTCTAGAACATGGCCACACAGCCCGAAAAACCCACAAAGTCTTGGCAGATTTTCATTCAAATTGAAGCCAGACACCAACCATCTTCATCACTGTCCAATGAAATTCTTATGCTTTCCATATTTTTTCCCTCCAGACAAAGGTCAACAGATGAGTGTATATTCTTACAAGAGCCTTCACTGCTCACAGACCATGGCCTGTATAGGTTTTAAATATATAAACTTACCTATTCAACCAATATATTAGATTTGTAGTACTTTAATATTTCTTGACTCTGTTTGTTTTCTTAGAAAGAAGTGCAGACATTGCTCCAAGTGGCATAGTCCAGTGTTCGATGCCATCGGAATCAGGACCTTCCTTCCTCACCTCTTTCCACCCTCCTATCCCATTCCCACGCTCCAAAAGATCAAAACCCTCAGCCCAGGAAGGTTTTGGAGATACATGGATTTGGGGATGGTCACAGGAGATTGGAGGGAAATGCTGGTTCTAGCAGAAGTCATGGGATCCAGCAGAAGTTCCCTTTGGGATCCTGGTCAGGGACTCTGGTAGTCCATGACATTTTCCTCCATGTGTCTTCTTCAACCTCAATGGGTTTTGTCTGAAAAACAGTGAAAGTGATTTGTTGACGAAAATGGGCATGGTTGCCTTATGCTTGACCATTTGTATCTAGCTAGGGTACTGCTGTGTTCATTATTTTGGTCACTTTACCTCTCGAGGTTGTAAAAGACAGTACTGTCTAGTAGGCAGATCAATATCCATTCCACTCTATATCTTTTGTATATTTTTTGTGTACATATATACATATTATGCATATTTATATGTACATTTATTATGTATGCCGTAGTGGTTTGAGCAATGGACTCAGACTCTGCAGACCTGCTCAGCCATGGAACCCACTGGGTGACCCCAGAAAACCTCATGAAAAAGTTCACCTTAGGGTGACCACAAGTCAGAAACAATTTGAAGATACATAACAACAACAACCAGCAAAGGCAGTTACTCCCTGTGGAAGTCAATCGTATCAGATAGATGTTTCAGTCTGGGCATACTAGCCTATCGTAGACATTACACAGTCTAAGTGCATTGTGTTTATTGACATTTACATAATCTAGGCATCTATCTCTTCTTATAAGCAGCAGTTATCATATGTATAAGGCACATGGTACCTGTGACATGATCCTTGTACTACCTTGCAATGATAAAGGAACATCAAATTACACAATATACCTTGCACTCCAGGTGTGTCCACATTACACAGTAGCATGCATTGATATCACATTGACATTATAATTAAAAACTACCCAAGTCTAACAAGATATGAATGACCCAGAACTTCATCTCTTCTTTTGGCTTCCTTCCTCACGGGCTGGGAACCGTGGCTTGTAACATCTTGCCTGATGAAGAAGCAGCCCATAGAGCTTCGAAAGCTTGCAACAAGGATATTGTGCATTTTGGTTGGCCAATAAAGGTATCACTGATGGATTTTTGTTTGAATTTCCTAAAAATAAGTAATGGCAGGCTAATCCTTTCCCTATATTTTTAAAATTAAACTTTCACGCTTGGGTGATCAAAGGAATGGTGTGTTCTCACTTGATTTTATTTTATATATGTGTGTGTGTGTGTGTGTGTGTGTGTATATATATATATATATATATATATATATATATATATATAATTTAATTGCATTCATACATCATAACGTACTATCATCCACATTTATATTTATGTTCTACATCTTCATTGGTCAGCTCGGCATTATAAATTGAGCATATAATTGGTTCTCACTTGATTTTAGTAAGGCTTTCTACCTTTTGTGGTGATGTAAGACGTGATGTAAGAACGTTACTTCTTCTGAAGCTCTTCCTGCACCCCATGAGTTTAAAACATTTTCTTCCTTGTGTGGGCCCTCTACTATGAGCAGAGATGTTCACTGTGACTAGCTCTTTCCAAATTCTATGAATCTGTATGGTTTCTCCCCTGTGTGGATTCTTTGATGTACAGTCAGATTTCCACTATCATTAAAGGTTTCCCCACATACCATGCATTTATATGCTTTCTCCCCTGTGTGGGTTCTTTCAAGTATGGTCAGTTTCCTGCCTTCACTGAAGCATTTTCCACATTCCATGCATTTATAGGGTTTCTCTCCTGTGTGGGTTATCTGATGAGAATGTAGATTTCCACAGCCACCAAAACACTTTCCACACTCTATGAACTTTATATGGCTTTTCCTCGGTGTGAATCCTTTGATGTTTAATGCATGCTCCACTATCACCGAACATCTTTCCGCAGTCCATGCATTTGTATGGTTTCTCCCCTGTGTGGGTTCTTTGATGCTTAGCACATGTTCCACTATCAGTGAAGCTCTTCCCATGTTCCACACATTTGTATGGTTTCTCCCCTGTGTGGGTCCGTTGATGTGAATGTAGATGGTGACGTTGACAGAAGATCTTTCCACATTCAATGCATTTATATGGTTTCTCCCCTCCAAAATTGCGTCTGGAGTTGTGTGCATGCGCCCAGTGTTGCGTGCACACGTGCATGACTCCGGGAGCCATTTTGGAAGCCAAAATGGTGTCCGCCATTGCATGCGCACCACTCGGGCGCCATTTTGTCTTTCAAAATAGCGTCCGGAGTCATGTGCAGGTGCACACGACGCCACACACATACACACGACTTCAGACACCATTTTGGCTTCCAAAATGGCACCCAGAGTTGTGCGCATAAACGCACAACGCCACATGCATGCGCACGGCTCTGGACACTATTTTAGAAGCCAAAATGGCGTCCGGCGTCGCGCGTGCATGCACACGACTTCAGAAGCCATTTTGGAAGACAAAATGGCATTCGGAGTAGCTTGCATGCGCGTGTGCATGCGCGCTCATCCCCCCCCCCCCCCGGAAGATCTGGGAGCCAGCGAACCGGCCCCTGGATCAAAAAGTCTGGGGACCCTGATCTAGATCAAGGTAAGTAATAGTGCCACTCTATTCTGCTTTGATCAGGTCCCATCTGGAATATTGTGTCCAGCTCTGGGCACCACAATTCAAAAAGGAGGTTGAAAAACTGGAGTGTGTCCAGAGGAAAGCAACCAAAATGGTGAAGGGTCTGGAAACCATAAAGCTCTATGAGGAACAACTTAGGGAGCTGGATATGTTTAGCCTGGAGAGGAGACGGTTAAGAGGTGATATGATAGCCTTGTTTAAATATTGCTCATAATTAGGGATGCTGGTCAACCCTCATTGCAGGCTGAATCTACACTGCAGAATTAAAGCAGTTTGACATGGCTTTAAACGCCATGGCTCCATGCTATGGAACTGTGCATTTGGTAGTTTTGTGGGATATTTAGCCTCTGTCAGAGAGCTCTGGTGCCATTCCAAAGTACAAATCTCAGGATTCCATAGCATGGAGCCATAATAGTTACAAGTGGTGTCAAATTACATCAATTCTGCAGTGTAGATGCAGCCCTAGTCAATCCCAGCTGTTCAGGAGGGCAGATCTGAGATACGTGTGCGTGTTTGTTTGTGGGTGTTGTTACTCTCATATCCTTCTTGTGAGCTTCCTTTTGGGGGGGAACGTGGTGTATTGGTTTGAGTGTTGGACTAGGACTCTGGAGACCAGGGTTGGATTCCTTGCTTGGCCATGAAGCCCACTGGGTCAACCTTGGACAAGTCACACTCTCTCACCCTCAGAGGATGGCAATGGCAAATCTCCTCTGAACAAATCTTGCCAAGAAAACCTCGTGATAGATTCGCCATATGCCACAAATGACTTGAAGGCACACAACAACAAGCAACATCTAGAGGAACAACCAGATCTTTCACCCTGTTCTGGCCTTTCTGATACGGAGCCCCATCGCAGACAGGGTGACCAGATGCCCTCACCACAAAGGAGGACAAGGCACCCCAAAATGTAGGGACTTTATCACACGGCGAAAAAAGATGGGACCATAGCGCTATGCTTCTACCAATACTGCGCAATAATGGGATGATTTTTACTTGACGCCGTTGTTATCGCGCGATTATCCTGTGAATAAAGCGGCAAAATTGTGCAGCTTTTTATTCACGGAATCCCAGGTCTAAGAGCACCAGCAGGGTCACACTACCCCTGTTGATGCTCAAACGAATGGCGTCAGTCAAGGCAACCATGGCAGTCTCAACCCCAAATCCCATCCTAAAGCCAGTTTGAAATGGATCTAGATCAGGGGTAGGCAACCTAAGGCCCGGCCGGATGCGGCCCTCCGAGGCCTTTGGACCAGCCCCAGGCTGGTCCTGCTGCTGCCGCCGCCGCTACCCACCATGATGATATTGATTATTGTTTTTATTACTTGTTCTTGGGGTTTTCTTGGCAAAATTTCCACAGGGGTTTTGCCATGGCTTTTCTGGGACTGAGAGAGTGTGCATGCATATTTTTTAATTTAAAAAAAAAAATCTTTATTTTTATTTATTTATTTATTTATTTTTGGTGCTTCGGCCCCCCAATTGTCTGAGGGACAGCAACCCGGCTCCCGGCTCAAAAAGGTTGCCTACTCGTAATCTAGATAATCAGTTTCTTCCAAGGCAGCTTGGAGTTGAAGAGCAAGCGCCCTCTCAATCACTTTGCTTAAAAAAGGTAATAAATAATTATTCATATCCAGGGGGCCCAGGGAGGGTTTTTTCAGGAGCGATCTGATCGCCACTTCCTTTAAACAGGAAGGGATAAAAACCCTCCCTGAGGGATGCGTTGATCATGTCCTTAAGGAAGATCCTCAACGCATCACCCCCCTGGACAGCCAGCCATGTTGGGCAAGGATCGAGAGGGGGCAGGTACTTTTCCTCACTCTACCAAGGAGCTTGTCCACGTCATCGGTACTCACAGATTGAAACTGATCCAGTAAAAATTCATTAACGGAGTCGCTGGATACCTCGTCTATCGATTCTGTATCAATACTGGCATCTAAGTCAGCTCTTATCTGAGAGATTTTATCTGCAAAGAAGTTGTTAAACGTGCCACAGCAGGCCATTCTCGGGTTAAGTAAAGGGTTCTGCGCAGGCGGACCCTGCGTCAGCTCCCTTATCACCCTAAACAGCTCTGCTGGACGGGACTCTGCAGACGCGATATGTGCAGAGCAGAAAGATCTCTGCGCTGCACGTATTGCCTCTCGATAGGAATCGAGGAAATTCCTATGGTGAGGTAAGAGTCGAGGCATGTTTTGTGATATAACTTATTATGATTAAATGAAGAGCCATTTTCTAATTTGCAAATCATACTTTCGGACACTTTTCAAGAAGAGAATCGAGCCCATGAATTTCATTGGGTTTTCTTATGCAAGGATTCCTTAGATAGTTTTGCCAGTTCTTTCCTCTGAAATGCAGCCTCCAGCATATGTACAAAACCAATGTGGTATAGTGGTTTCAGGATTGGGCGATGCCTCTGGAAACCAGGGTTCGAATCTCCATTCAGCCATGACCTAGAGCAAGTCACACTCTCTCAGCCTCAGAGGAAGGCAATGGCAAAACTCCTCTGAACAAATCTCGTGAACCCCATGGCCCTTAGGGTCACCATAGGTTGGAAATGACTTGAAGGCACATACCACCACATCCGAGACTCATTGGCAGCCTCTCATCCAAGTACTAACCAGGGCTGGTCCTGCTTAGCTTCCAAGATCAAAGGGGATCTGGGGTATATTTGGGCATGGGGACCTTTCACGGTTGTACAGAAAGGGGAATTTGAGCTGCTGTTCCTTGTCATTGGGATGCAGGACAAGCAACCCCTGCTAAAATTCCCTCTTCTACACAATATTTCAAGGTAGATGAGTCTGCCCTAGTTTTCAGTCTGGCCGCTTGAACAAGGAACATACAATTCCTTTGTTGCAACAGCTCTACTGCTTTGGGTTCATTTCCAGACACAATTCAAAGTGCAGGTGATGACTTAATGATGATAATAATAATATATTTATATTCTGCCCCTTTGAGGTCAACCTGGATATGGCGCAGGTCCAGGTTATTTGAAAGAATCAACTTTTTATGAATCAGCCTGCGATTTGAGATCTTCTGGGGAGGACCAGCATGGTTTGAGCATTGCACTGCAACCCTGGAAACCAGAGTTTTACCCCCTGCCCAGCCTCAGAAAACCCTGATAGGATCGCCTTAGTGTCATCATTAAATCAGAAATGAGTTGCAGGCACACAACAACAGAAGGGCCTTCTCTGTCTCACCGCCTTCACAGGTACATCTGGTGGCAATATGGAAGAGGGCCTTCTCAGTGGCTGCCCCAAGGCTCTGGGACTCTCTTCCTGGAGAAGTTAGACCTGCATCTTCCCTACTTTCTTTTTGCAGACAAGACTGTTTCTGTTTCAACAGGCATTTGATGAGTGACCACACGATGCCCGTCTCACCTAAACAATGAATTTGCAAAACATACTTTCGGACACTTTTCAGGTGTCCTGCTCATTATTCTGTTGGAGTGTGTGTGTGTGCGTGAAGATACATGTTTTCATCTGATTTTACATTTTTTATCTGAAGGACAGTATTCTTCCATAGGAGCCTATTTGTGTTTTGAGGGCTGCCATTAGAATCAGAGCTGCAAGAGATCTCCTCCTTTTTGTTTAAACCAGGGTTTCTTTGTTTTTTGTTTTTATTAATGTTTTTATGAATAAAATTGAATCCTGCCTATTATATTAATATTGTGAAATATGTATTTTAAATGTGAGAGGAATCTAGGAGTCCTAGTAGACCACAACTTGAACATGAGTCAACAATGTGATGTGGCAGCTACAAAAACCCAATGCAATTCTAGGCTGCATCAATAGAATCATAGAATTGGAAGAATTGGAAGAATCATAGAATTGGAAGAGACCATAAGGTCCATCCAGTGATTTCCTGTCATGCAGGAAATCACAATCAAAGCATCCCCGACAGATGGCCATCTAGCCTTTGTTTAAAGACCTCCAAAGAAGGAGATTCCACCAGACTCTTCAGGGAGTGTATTCCACTGTTGAACAGCTCTTACTGTCAGGAAATTCTTCCTAATATTGAGCTGGAATCTCTTTTCCAGTAGCTTCAATCCATTGCTCCAGGTTCTATTCCCTGGAGCAGCAGAAAACAAGCTCGCCCCATCCCCAATATGACACCCTTTCAAATATTTAAACATGGCTATCATAGAATAATAATAATAATAATAATAATAATAATAATAATAATAATAATAATACTGTTGGAACAGATCCCAAGGGCCATCCAGTCTATCCCCCTGCCATGCAGGAATACACAATCATCCAAACAGATGGTCATCTAGACTGTTTAAAAACCTTGAAGGAGACACAAACACTTTCAGAGGCAACATGTTCCACTGTTGATCAGCTCTTATCGCCAGCAAGTCTGCCTAATATTTAGGTGGAATCTTTTAATTTTTTTTTATTTTAGATTTTAAGTAGTTATAAACTAGGGGTAGGCAACCTTTTTGAGCCAGGGGCCAGGTTGCTGTCCCTCAGACAATTGGGGGGCCGAAGCACCAAAAATAAATAAATAAATAAATAAATAAAGTAAAAAAGTAAAAAAAAAAAAATTAAAAATATTAAAAAAAATATGCATGCACACTCTCTCAGCTCCAGAAAAGCCATGGCAAACCCGCTGTGGAGATTTTGCCAAGAAAAGCCCAAGAACAAGTAATAACAACAATAATCAATATCATCATGGTGGGCGGCGGCGGCAGTACTGGCCTGGGGCCGGTCCAAAGACCTCAGCGGGCCACATCCGGCCCCCGGGCCTTAGGTTGCCTACCCCTGTTATAAACTATGTCACCAGCTTCCTCAATCTGTTAAATTAGTACAAACTATCACAGTTGTAGGTATATCCCCCCCCCCCCGGAAGCATCAACCTCGGGCTTTCTACTTTGTGATAACAATTCTGTCCATAGTGAATTGCTGAAAAAGTGAATACTATTCAAAGGAAAGCATTGGGTTTTCCGCAGGTGAATCACTGCTCGAGACCCCAGTATATTCAATGATAAAAATAAATAAATCTGTCCATTTCAAGACTAAAGTTTAGCTGTCACATATTGGCTTAAGCTGTTCAAGTGAATCCTAGAAGAAACCCCCAAGGGCTATCCAATCCAACCCTCTGCCATGCAGGAATACACAATCAAAGCACCCAACAGATGGCCATCCAATCTCTGTTTAAAGACCTCCAAAGAAGGAGACTCTCTGAGGCAGTGTATTCCATTGTTGAACAACTCTTACTGTCAGGAGTCTCATCTAATATGTTTAGGTGGAATCTCTTTTCCTGTATTTTCTGGAGCAGCAGAAAACAAGCTTGCTTCCTTTTCAATATGGCACCCTTTCAAATGTCTAAACATGGCTGCCATGTCACCTGAACCTGTTCCCCAGGCTAAACATACCCAGCTCCCTAAACTATTCCACACGAGGCATGGCTCGAAGAGCATCTCAGGGAGGCACACATGTTAGTGTACCGTTCTTTATGGACAACTATAATTCGATATTGCAAACACAATCACAAGTGAAGTCCCAATATAGACACATTTGACAACAGTACAGCAATTTATATACGAAATTAGGCACGTATGCATTGTCCCAAAAGTTCCAAGGGGTTCCAGTTCAGGATTTGATTGTTGGACTCTTTTCCCTGTGATGCTGGATGCAATCTTAAAACCTTAAATTAAAAATAAAATACAAAACAGAAGCAAATGCATTACAGACACGCCACTGCAACAATTTTAACTTTTTGTTCACTGCTACATACAGAACTGAAAATATGAATATTCAAAGTGTAAAGGGCCAACTCTCCCTTTCCTTCTGCACTCAGCCAGCGAGTACAGACTCTTCCTTAGGGCCAAACCAAAAATTCACAGGTGTTGGACCTCTAGGCTCACATCTTGTGGACCCAGGGCCATAGTTTTCTTGACTGACACTATCCATCTTTAAGGCCGTCTTCTTCTTTTCCTCCGGCCTTCTATCTTGCTAAGCATGATTGTCTTTTCTAGTGAGTCAAGTCTATGATCTTGCCAAAGTATGACAGTCTCAGATTAGTCATCCTGGCTTCTAAGGAGAGTTCAAGCTTGATTTGCTCCAGGACCCATTTATTTGTCTTTTTAGCCATCTGCAGTATACAGACCTCTCCTCCAGCACCACATTTCAAATGAGTAGATTTTTCTTTCTATCACCTTTCTTCACTGTCCAGCTTTGGAAATGCAATGGCATGGACAATCCTAACCTTAGTATTCAGTGATATATTTTTATACTTTAGGATCTCGTCTAGTGCCTTCATAGCTGCCCTTCCAAGTCCTAGGGACTTTGCAGACTGCTAGCAATATTGCAAATTGAGTCCACTTTATCTGCCCTGGCTCAGTGCTAGGGAATTATGGAAATTGTATTTTTTTCTGAGACATTGAGCCTTTTCTGTCAGAGAGCTCTGGTGCCACAATAAAATACAGTTCCCATGATTCCCTAACCCTAACCCTTAAAGTGGACTCAATTTGCACTATTTCTGGCAGTCTGCAAAGGCCACTAGTTTTCTTTTGATTTCTTGACTGCAGTATTCATTCTGATTAAATACCGAGCCAAGGTGTGGAAAATCTTGAGCTATTTCAGTATCTTTATCATCTACGTTAGATTAACTGATGAAAACCCTCTCTCCTATCGACAGTGTAAAGCAGAGGAATTTTTAAAAATTTTTTAAACTGCATTAAGAATTGGAGAGGAGAAGTCAGTGATATCAGGAAAAAACAAAGAATCTGTAACAGTTTAAATATCAGCTGTTATTCCAAGACATCAGCCTTCCTATATTACTTCATTTATATCAATGGGACTCAAAGTGGCTTACAAATTAAAACAGAACCATCCAAACAATATGAAATACAAAAGTTTAAAAACATTAAACTGTACATCCAATTAAAACACTACTTTTAGACATAGTTTTAAAACAATTAAAACACCTAAAATACATATTTCATACTGAAAACAGCAAACCTAACTGCATATCCTTCTATCAGTTCAGTTATCCTACCAGTTCAGTTATAGCTGAAGGCCTGTTTAAACACAAAGGTCTTTGCTGGCCAGCAGAAAGACAGTAGAGAGCAGACAGAGCGAACCTGCATCAGGAGGAAGTTCCAAAATCTAGGAGCAGCCAGAAATGGTTCTCTCAGGTCCTCAACAGCCAAGCGTGGTGCATGATTTCATCCAAAACCAACATAATTGGTTAAAAAATGGAATCCACTTGGTATTATAAAAACACACTACCTCTGTTTAACCGTCCATGCAAACAATCAACTGCTAAAAACATTCAGGGAAATGTTGTTGAAGCAGACTTAGGCCTTGTTCTGCATGGTCCAAAAGGGCAGCTCTCCCCCAGTAATGGAGGCACCCTGTTCAGACGACGCAAGAGCCAAACCCATTCCGGTGTGAGCAATTCCAGCAGTTCAGCCCCAGAACTGGGGCACAGTCTTCCATTTCCTCACCACAGTGGCTGTCTGCATGGGCATCCTGCTGCACTGTCCAGAACGTCTGCTGCTACCATTCACTGAGGTCAGAACAAAGTGCCCAGCCATGCGATCTTCTCTGGGCAACTTGTTCTGACCTTAGAAGTGAGCAACCCACACTAGTAGCAGATGTGCCAGGGAGGTCTGTGGGATGCCCATGCAAACAACTGCTACACCAGGGGTCCCCACACTTTTTGAGCCGGGGGCTGGTTCGCTGGCCCCCAGATCTTAGGAGGGCCGGAGGCGCGGGCGCACGCGCACTACTCAGATGCCATTTTGTGTTCCAAAATGGCGCCCGGAGTCATGCGCATGTGCCCGGCATCGCGTGCGATGATGTGTGCAACAGCAGGCGCCATTTTGGAACACAAAATGGCACTCTGCGTCATGCGGCGGCGGCAGCAGGACCAGCCGTGGGCCGGTCCAAAGACCTCGATGGGCCAGGTTCGGCCTGCAGGCCATAGTTTGGGGACCCCTGTGTTACACTGTGGAAATGGAGGGGCACGTAAAGAGGTTGGGACAGCTCCAAGGCATCCTCCAGGCTGCCCCCCTGAGTATCCTGGCCAGTGTAGATAAGGCTTTAGTCTACAAAAACTTCTGCTACCAATTTCCTTCCCCCATTTAGTCTCAAAGGTGCTACAAGATCCCTTTGCATCCTGATCCAGACTAACATGGCTATATGTTTGAAATGACATTCAGGGAAAGTATTCTGAGCTTTTGTTCATCTCAGTGAAAGCATTGCTAAGATTCTTCCAGCAAAGAAATTACTGGAGAACAAAGAAACATAGTCTTTTGTTTTAAATTACAATGAAAAACTTGACATATATATAACTACATTTAAATATATGTGAAAAAAATGTGTACTTGTGTGAGACTATCCATGACTTGGGGCATATAAAACAGGTTGAAAGCATTTGGGTAAAAACTGTGGGAGAAAGAAAAATCTGTGACATCACTGAGGATGTCTCCTGCAGACCTCTGAACTAGACTGAAAGATTCAATGATTCACTAGAAGAGATTACCAATTATTTGGGAGGGAGAAGAAATATACAGCAGTAATAGCCATTCAAATCCAGAATCTGCCACAAATATAAAGTTCAGCACATAAACTTTCCAGGAAGTAGAAGAATGAACAAGGGATCAACTGTCTTAAAGCTGATTTCTACTAACAAGGAAAAACTGTAGAACAAGATGGGTGTGGTAGAAAGGGATCCTGGGTAAGACTGACCATGTCTTCTTGGGACTTCTTATACATAGGAAAAAGAAAGATGAGCATAGTGTATGGTCACTCCGAGTTTTAAGAAATTCCATGTTAATTTTAAAGTTGAAAGCAGTTGTAGATCATATCCTTTTGGGTTTTGTTGTACAGAAGAAAGGAAAAACTTTTGTCTTCAGAAGTTCACTCTAGACTTTAAGAAAAGCTGATTTCAATAAGCTTAAGGAAATACTGGGAAGACCTCAATGTTCAGATGTGTGCAAACAGAAGAGTTCATGATAGCAGACTTCCACACTGAATGACACTTTCCACATTCTATGCATTTATGTTTTCCCCCTGTATAGGTTCTTTAATGTTTATTACATGGTTCACCATGCTGAAGCTCTTTCCATACTCCATTCACTTATACTCCTCTCCATGTGAGGTTTTAGATGCTTAATAAATGCTCCACCATCACTGAAGTTCTGTTATGTTATTTCCATTTATGTGGATTCTTCTGTATGAGCTCTCTGATGTAAATTTATTTCTCCATGCCAACTAAAGGTCTTTCTGCAATCTATACATTTATATGGTTTTCCACCTTGTGAGTTCTTTGATGTGAATGTAGATTTCCACGGCGACTAAAACTTTTTCCGCATTCTGTACATGTATGTGGTTTTTCCCCTGTGTGAATTTTTTGATGTGCATGTAAATTTCCACGGCGACTAAAACTCTTTCCACATTGCATGCATTTGTATGGTTTTTCCCCTGTGTGAGTTCTTTGATGTGAATGTAAATTTTCACGCCGACTAAAGCTCTTTCCACACTCTAGACATTTATATGGTTTTTCCCCTGTGTGTCCTTTGATGTAATTGTAGGTTTTCGCGCCGACTAAAGCTCTTTCCACATTCTGTACATTTATATGGTTTCTCCCCTGTGTGAGTCCTTTGATGTAAATGTAGATTTTCCCGCCGACCAAAACTCTTTCCACATACCATGCATTTATATGGTTTCTCCCCTGTATGAATTCTTTCATGTGACTGTAGGTATACATTGTTACTAAAGCTCTTTCCACATTTCATGCATTTATAAGGTTTCTCCCCTGTGTGAGTTCTTTCATGCTTAATACATGCTCCACCATCCACAAAGCTCTTTCCACATTCTGTGCACTGGTATGGCTTTTCCCCTGTATGTGTTCTCTTATGTAGAGTAAGGGCATAATTCCTAAGGAAGCTCTTTCCACATTCCACACATTTATATGCCCTTTCTCCCTCATGAGTTCTCTGATGTTTGGTATATCCTCCATTATCACTGAAGCTCTTTCCACATTGCATGCACTGATATCGTTTCTCCCCTGTGTGTGTTCTCTGATGTATAGTAAGAGCAGACCTTGCAATGAAGCTCTTTCCGCACTCCGTGCATGTATACGGTTTTTCGCCTGTGTGAGTTCTTTTATGTAAAGTAAGGGCATTGCTCAAACTGAAGCTCTTTCCACATTCCATGCACTGGTATGGTTTCTCCCCTGTATGAATTCTTTGATGTTTCCTACGTGCTCCACTAGTATTGAAGCTCATTCCACATTGCAAGCACTGATATGGTTTCTCCCCTGTGTGTGTTCTCTGATGTATAGTAAGAGCAGATCTTGCAACAAAGCTCTTTCCGCACTCCGTGCATGTATATGGTTTTTCACCTGTGTGAGTTCTTTTATGTAAAGTTAGGGTACTGCTCAAACTGAAGCTCTTTCCACATTCCATGCACTGGTATGGTTTCTCCCCTGTATGAATTCTTTGATGTTTCTTATGTGCACCGCTGGTATTGAAGCTCTTTCTGCACTGCTTGCATTGATACGGCTTCTCCCCTGTGTGACTTCTCAAATGTATCTTTACTTGCCATTTACATTTGAATATTTTCCCACAGACAGAACATCTTTGCCTTCTTTTTCCTTTGAAATTTCCCTGTGGGCTCTGGAATTTACAAATATCAGCACCCAGAGAAGCAGAGGATTTCTTCTTTCCTTTCTTTGACTGGTTTCCATGGTGCCTTTTTTCTTTCTTTTGACTTCCCAAAGTCTCTAGTCCTGCTTCCTGCTTAATTGTTTGTGATGAAACCATAGGTACTTCCTCCCTGTCTTGCTCATTACCTGTTTTGACAGAAAAGGAAAACAAAATTCCATTAGTAGCTCAGTACAGAAGCCTGAGGATCTTGCTAGGAATTAAGCCCAATTAGTTTATGCAGCCTAGTTATTCAGATAAATCTATAAAATTGATTCCCCTTCCACATCACATCCTTATTTTTATGAAACCCTTCTGCCTCATCCAGTTTTTTTTTTTTTTTTTGCTATGCTCATGGAAAGGAAGGACCTTTACAGACTGCCAGAAATAATGCAGCTTGAGTCCACTTTAACTGCCCAGGCTCAGTGCTAGGAAATCATGGGAACTGTAGTTTATTGTGATACCAGAGCTCTCTGACATAGAAGGCTCAATGTCTCAGAAAAAACTACAGTTCCCATGATTCCCTAGCACTGAGCCAGGGCAGTTAAAGTGGACTCAAGCTGCATTATTTCTGGCAGTCTGTAAAGGCCTGAAGTCTTGTAGGCAACACAGGAGGGAGGGGGCATTAAATCTCAGCAAGAGTAAACCTAAGTCTCTCATTTGGGGCTTCTGCTTTTGTTTGAAACCTGTACTACAGAAGGAGAAAGAGGAACTTCACTTACAATACTTTACAAATGACCTAACTGTGCATGTTTCGTATCCACAAAAAAAGGGCATCTGCCAAGCAAACTTGGCATAAGAAGCATGTTGAGGGGACATGATACAGCTGTCTCGTTCTGCATTGTCATGCCAATAGTGCAGTGACAAATACCAAAGACTGGGATCCATTCTTGTTTGTGCAAAGAAAGCAGGGAAAGTTCCAGTCTAACTTCTCTGGGAAGATTTCCAGAGCCTGGGAGCAGCCACTGAGAAGGTTCTCTCCCATGTTCCCACCAGATGTACTTGTTAGGGTGTTAGGACAGAGAGAAGAGCCTTCCCAGCAGATCTCAAATCATGGGCTGGTTTTAAGAAAGAATAGAGTCCTTCAAATAACCTGAACCTGAGCAGCACAGGGCTTTGTACGTCTAAATCAGCACTTTGAACTGTGCCTGGAAATGGAATGGCAGCAATAAAGCTGTTGCAACAAGGGAGTTGTGTGTTTCCTACAGTCAGCCCTAGTTAGCAATCTGGATGCAGGTATTTGGACCAGTTGACGTTTCTAAACTCTCTTCAAAGGCAGCACCACACAGAGTACTTTACAGTAATCCAACCAGGATGTAACTAAAGAAAGTGTCACTGAAGCCAGATCTGACATCAAACTGGCATATAAACTTTAATTGTGCAAATGCAGCTCTGACCACATTGAAATCTGAACTGCCAAGCTCAGAGCTGAATCTAGGAGTATCCCAAAACTGTTTCAGGGGGAGTATAATCCCATCCAGCACAGCTAAATCCCTATTCCCTGATTTGCCTTTTGATTGATCAGGAGCAACTATGTCTTGTGTGGATTACATTTCAATTTGTTTACCCTCATTCAGTCCATTTAGGATAAAAACATCCTCATTGGCTTGTGGGGGAAAGGAGTATTAGAGTTGGGTGTCACCCACATACTGATGGCACCAAACTGCAAAACAGATAACCTCTCCCAGCCTTTTCATGTATATGTTAAATATCATCGGTAACAGAACCAAGCCCTCGAGGGACCCTACAGGCCAATATCCATAAAGTCAAACACGAGTCTCTTCTGGGTTCTGGGTTCATCCCTCTAGAAAGGAACGAAACCACAGTACAATAGTGCCCCCAAACCTAAACCCAGTGAGGCAGCTCAGAAGGATGTTATGGTTGATGTTATCAAAAGCTGTCAAGAGGTTCTGCAGAACCTACAGGAACACACTCGTTGTCTAACTTCCGGAGAAGGTCATCCACCAAGGTGACCAAAGCTGTCTCTGTCTCATGAGCAGGCCTGAAACCAGAATGGAATGGATCTAGATAATCCATCTCATCCAGAAAACCCTGCAGCAGGGAAGGCACCACATGCTCTAGGACCTTGTCTATAAATAGAATTGCTGATAGTTCTGCAGAATGGTGGGATCCAAGGAGGGCTTTTTAGTCATGATTTTACAACAACCTCCTTCAGGTAAGCTGGACCTTTGCCTTGTTTTAGTGAGGGATTCACCATTCCCTCTATTCACTCAGCCAGTAAACCTCTAGCTATTTTAATTATCCAGAAAGGGCAAGGATCCATCATACATATGGTGGCTCTCACCTCTCCCAAGAATCCTGTTCACATCTTCAGGTTGCACAAATTGAAAAGTATTAATTGTCACTGTCCAAGAAGTGGCCAGTTACACCCACTGGATCTGTATCAATTATAGCATATAAGTCAGAGTGGATCTGAGTAATTTCATCAGCAAAGTACTGGGCAAGTTGTTAACAGAGATCTGTCAAGTGGTGTGGATTTTCCTCTCTTGGACCACTGTGTAAAATATTCCTGACCAATCAGAACAGCTCCACTGGCCAGCTCCCTGCAGACACAATAGAGACAGAGAAGAAAAATTGTCTTTGCTGCCTGTATTGCCTGAGGAGGCTCTCATATAGGCTTTAGCCTGTGTTTGATCAGATTCGCTCTGAGTTTCCTGCCATCTCTCTAGTCTCCCTTCTCACAGGGAGCTTCTGGAAGTAAGGGATCTCGAGACTGTTGTGCACGCACTGGTAACCTCACGCCTGGACTTCTGTAATGTGCTCTACATGAGGTTACCCTTGTGCCAGGTCCGGAAGCTACAACTAGTTCAAAATATGGCAGCCAGGCTTATTTCTGGAACATCCAGGAGGGACCACATCACTCTGGTCTTGAGGTCCCTCCACTGGCTGCCTATTCGCTTCCGGGCCCAGTACAAGGTGTTGGTTATTACCTTTAAAGCCCTAAATGGCTTGGGCCCAAGTTATATCAGAGACCGCCTCCTCCCGTACAATCCTCCCCGCGCACTCCGCTCTTCGGGGAGGAAACTTTTAGAACCAAAAAGAGCTAGATTATCGGCAACCTCTCAGAGAGCCTTTTCTGTCCTTGCCCCCAGACTCTGGAACAGCCTGCCGGACGAGATCCGTCAGTTAACATCTTTGGATAGCTTTAAAAAAGCTGTCAAGACGGATCTCTTCTGGCAGGCCTTTCCAGATTAGATGGCCGGCCTCGGGTTGTCTGTATGCTGTATCTTGAACATTATGTGGCACCGGCTCCCTCACTATATATGTAAAACTCAAACATCTCATGGGGTTATTGGAATTGTAAGTAGTTGATTTTAATATTATAGAGACTGTTCTTAAATTGTAATGATTTAATACTGTTTTAAGGGCGGGAGGGAATGTTTTGTATTGTATTTTATGCTGTTAACCGCCCGGATTGGGAAACCATTGGGCGGTATACAAATAATAATAATAATAATAATAATAATAATAATAATAATTTGTTTCATTGCAGCTCCCTGTAAAACACAGCTCCCTGTAAAACCAGGAAACTGCTTTAGTTCCACTCTGTGAGGGTACAATCAAGAGAGATCATGTTTGCTGCCCTAGCCATTTCTCCCTTCCAGAAATCAACCAAGATTTCACATGTCAAGGCAGCAGGAAACTTCCCAAGAGCCACCAGGAGTCTATTAAGGTCCATAAATCTCTTGATGCAGACCAGAAGTTCTGAATCCCAGTAAGCTTAACCTCCACCAGATGGGGATCTGTCCATGACAACAGAACTATAGACAGTTCCTCTATTCCCAGATAACATTTATTTCACACAGCTTCAGGTAAACACATTCAAACCCAGAAAACTGTGGGACCGAGCATAGGGACAGGTCATAGCGATGAAATCTGGATGGACTACTGCAACTCAGCTCTTCACCTCCATTCCCATGGTCTTGCCTACTGCTGAACAGGGAACTCTGGTGGATGAAACTGAGAGAGATTAACCCTCCAACCCCTAACTCAGGGGTAGGCAACCTGTCCCCTTTAAGGGCCAAGGAACTTCAGCTCCCAGAATCCCAGGAGCTATTGGCCAACATGGGACTATTGGCCAACATGGCTGAGGCTTCTGGGAGCTGAAGTCCCTCGGCCCTTAAAGGGGACAGGTTGCCCTAACTCATCCAACCAGGTCTCTATGATACATACCAGGTTGGTTCCCAATGATGGCAAAAGGATTACTTACCCAAAGAAACCACATTCCCCTCATCTTCCACCTTGACTTCCCTGTAGACAGCACTCTGGCCCGGATCCAGTAGATCCCACTCCTCTTTGATGAAAGACACAGCCATTTCCTAAAGGAAATCAGGAACTAAAGGAGAGGAAACCATAAAGTTGTTCTCTCATCACAGATACTTTCTTCTAAATACAGTTAGACCTCAGCTGACAAACAAAGCTTCTTTTCATGGAGCCATATTATGCCCATTCAGCTTCCCTTTCTTCCTGTTCATCTGTCTAGCTGGAAGTTTTTTGGCAGCACTGACATTGGGAAGATGGTGATGGACAGTTGGAGAAATGCAAATTTTTTGAAGCTGGGTTGCAGAGCATGTATGCAGTAGACAATGTAACCAGACATGAGTTGGGAAAGAATAGGATTCTACTATAGCTGAGCCTTCAGAAGCTGTGTGTGTTTGGCTGCAGCAGGCAAGGTAAACAATAGCTGTATCCAGAATCCCTTACTGAGTATGTGTGAACAACAAAACAGAGAGAAAAAGGGAAAACAAATACTAAATACCAATAAATACCAAATACCAGACTTGAATTTGTAATTTGTAATTTTTTATTGTAATTTAAAAATTCAATTACGGTATATTAATTATCATTGTTTTTTTTTTACTGTTTTTATCACTTTTTATTATGCTGTGGTTTTATTGTTATGTTTTAGCCTTGCTGTATTTTTCTTTTATTTTATCTTTGTGCTCCCGCCTCGATCCGCAGGGAGAGGCGGGAAATATAAATAAATTATATTATTATTATTATTATTATTATTATTATTATTAACTGAACATATTAAAAAAGCATATGTGTTTGGCCACCAAAGTGGAAATGGTAAGAAAAATGGATTTTGGAAAAGACGTTCAACTGGTCTCATGTGAATCTCTTGAAGCAAAGGAAAACAAGATTCAAAGAGTTTTACTTTACTTAAGTCTTTCCTGAGCTTGTTGTTCCATTTCACATGTGCATAAGGTTAATTTTGAATACAAAGTTTGCTCAAATACATTGAACTATATACTTGACTATAAGCTGATCTCATGTATAAGACCCAAACTATCTTGAATCCAATGTGAAGTTGTAGGCTTTCATGGCCGGCATCCATAGTTTTTTTGTGGGTTTTTCGGGCTGTGTGGCCATGTTCTAGAAGAGTTTCTTTCCAATGTTTCCCCAGCATCTGTGGCTGGCATCTTCAAGAGGCAGAATTAAAGAATCCCTAATGTACTGGGATTGGGAATAAGACTGAAGTTTTGTGGTTTTTTTGTTTTTGTTTAAACCAGGGTTTCTTTGGTTTTTTTTATTAATGTTTTTATGAATAAAATTGAATTCTGCCTATTATATTAATACTGTGAAACATGTATTTTAAATGTGAAAGGAATCTAGGAGTCCTAGTAGACCAGAACTTGAACATGAGTCAACAGTGTGATGTGGCAGCTAAAAAAGCAAATGCAGTTCTAGGCTGCATCAATAGAAGTATAGTGTCAACTTTAGATCGAGGGGGTAAGAGTACCAGTCCAGTCTGCTTTGGTCAGGCCTCACTTGAAATACTGTGTCCAGTTCTGGGTACAATTCAAAAAGGACACTAAGAACAGGTCCAGAGCAGGGCGACCAAAATGGTGAAGGGTCTGGAAACCATGGCCTATGAGGAGGGATTTAGGGAGCTGGGTATGTTTAGCCTTGAGAAGAGACGGTTAAGAAGTGATATGATAGCCCTGTTTAAGTATTTGAAAGATGTCATATTGAGGATGGAGCAAGCTTCTTTTCTGCTGCTCCAGAGAATAGGACTCAGAACAATGGATGCAAGCTACAGGAAAAAAGATTCCACCTTAACATTAGGAGGAACTTCCTGACAGTAAGGGCTGTTCACAGTGGAAGACGCTCACTTGGAGAGTGGTAGAGTCTCCTCCTTTGGAGGTCTTTAAACAGAGGCTGGGTGGCCATCTGTCAGGGGTGCTTTGATTGTGTATTCCTGCATGGCAGAATGGGGTTGGACTGGATGGCCCTAGTGGTCTCTTTAAATTCTATTATTATTTTATGTATTAGAAAGCTATGATCAACCATGTTCTAATGCTTTCTAATATAAACAATCCAAAGTCACTAGGCTTTGATATGATTTACATTTTTTCAATAAAATGTTGTGAATTATATTGACAAATTGGTTGCCTATATATAGGAGTATAGGACTACACTAGAAAATTAAAGTAGTAAGATGCAGTTCACAAATCATTGCCAATATGTTAAATAATCATTATTCTTGAAAACATGCTGTTTTAAAGCAAAAGTTGTTTTGGGTGAGCTCTGGATCCCATTTTGGGAGAAAGGTGGGATATAAATGCAACAAACAAACAAACAAACACACTTATGTTAATTGAAGGATTTGTTTCTGAACAGCATTTCTTGCACTATCAAATAAAGTGATTAAAAAGAAGGCACTGGCACTAGATTGGTATTGGTCTAACAATGAACTGCTAATAAACTGTTAAAATGTTTAAAATCAGTCATTGTTGTTCCAGTAAGAAGGGTGGGAAATAGTAATAACAGCCAGACTTTAAATACACACACACACACATACACAAATAATCAACTAATGAAACCAGGAGTGGTTTAAAAAAATCATTTGCAGTTTACTTTAAACCAAGATTTAAAGCCAATCCTGACTGTGGAGCACAGACAGCTTTGGCTGCTTTGGTAGATGGCCTATGATGGTGAATGGCCTATGAACTTCACAGAGGGATTTTGTCCTTGTTGGTTCTGCTAGATCTTTCAGTAGCTTTCGACACTAGAAACAGCCATATCCTTCTGAGGCACTGCTATGTGACAGACAAAGGAAAACATGTTTTATGTATTAGATATTAAGGTAATTTGGTTATGTCTGTACTGTGTATTAGAGGTAAAAAGATACAGAGCTGTCCAGAGGGGGTGAAAAAGTGGAACATTGGGGTTGTCCACACTACAGAAATAAGCCAGGTTTGACATCACTTTAACTGCCACAACTCAATGCTATGGAATCCTGGGATTTCTAGTTTTGTGAGACACTTAGCCTAGTGGTGGCGAACCTATGGCATGCGTGCCAGGGGTGGCACTCAGAGCCCTCTCTGTGGGCACGCGCGCTGTCGCGCCAGCAAAGAGTTTGCCAGAGTTTATTACTAGAAAGCCAGAGGGACACGATACTTTGTGATAAATAAGTGGGTTTTGGGTTGCAGTTTGAGCACTCGGTCTCTAAAAGGTTGGCCATCACTGACTTAGTGTTCTCTGTCAGAAAGCTCTGGTGACACAACAAACTACAGGCTTTTGCAGACTGCCAGAAATAGTGCAAATTGAGGCCACCTTGACTGTCCTGGCTCAGTGCTAGGGAATCATGGGAATTGTAGTTTATTGTGGCACCAGAGCTCTCTGACAGAGAAGGCTCAGTGTCTCAGAAAAAAATACAATTTCCAATGATTCCCTAGCACTGAGCCAGAGCAGTTAAAGTGGACTCAATTTTCACTATTTTTGGCAGTCTGCAAAGGTCCTACAACTCCCAGGATTCCATGGCATGTAGCCATGGCAGTTAAAGTGGTGTCAAACTAGACTATTTCTGCAGTGCAGGTATAGCTGTTGAGAGTGAGTGGTGATTGGTGGAATCAGGCTCATGGATTATACAGCTGGCTCTCCATATCCATGGATTCTTTATCCACAGATTCAATCATCCATGGCTTGAAAATATTCCAAAAAGATATAAATCCCCAAAAGCGAACCTTGAATTGCTGTTTTATACAAGGGACATCATTTCACTATACCACTGTATTAAACGGGACTTGAGCATCTACATATCCACTGGGGGTCCTGGAACCAAACCAAAGTGGCTACCAAGGGGCCGACTGTAGTTGGTAGGACAGTTAGTTAGCTAGAGCGTAGTGGAGAAGTGCTTGAGTGGATTGAGTCCGGGCCTCTATAGACAGCCCTTTCAGCCGTCCTGGAGGCAGGGATGGGGAGAGGCAACCACACAGCGGCCGCCTCAACCCCTCCCCGAAGACGTCATCATTGAGTGCGCTGTTACGCACAGTGCGCGCTGTCAGGACATCCTTCCAGCGCAGCGACTTGACATGCTGTGCCGGAAGGGGCACAGAAGAGCTGTGCAGTGGATCTTCGGGCATCCTTTTTGCTGGCTCTGAAAGGACCAGCATTTTGCCGCTCCTTTCAGGGCTGGGAAAAGGGTGGATTGGGGCTGAGGCGTGGGGCAGCCTAAGCCCCAATCCTCCACTTCCCAGGGTGGCCCAGGCCCGCCCGTCTGCATCTCCCCTCAGTCTTCAGGTTTAGGAATTAGCAGATGGGGTTTGAGTCTGAATTAGCTAGGAGTAGAGCGAGGGAGAGAAAGTGTGTGAGATGTATTTTAAAAGTATTAAAGAATTAATCTGTTTTGTTCCATTCAACTTCTGTTAATCAAGTATTGTTTTTAATAAAGTATGGTGGTATCTGGTGAATACAGAATTAGAATCATATCTCACACAGGACTCTTGAGGGCATTTAGGGGACCTCCACAGTCGGTGGCCAGAGCAGTGGGACAGAAGGACGTCTTTACAATGGTGGCAGACAAGGATAAGGAGAAAACCCTCATGCTTGGTGAGAGTTGTGGAAGTCTGCACATTTGGTGGCAGTGGAGAAGGAGCAGTGGGTAGTTTTCATGCCCAAGAAACCCTATGAAATTGATAGGCGAGTTGAAGGCACATACGCCCACCTAGAATGTTATTGCTGTCATGTGCCTTCAGCTGGGCTCTGGCATACGGTTTTCCTGGCAAGATTTCCTCAGAAAAGGTTTGCCCTGGTCTTCCTATGGGACTGAGAGAGTGTGATTTGCCCAAAGCCACCCAGTGGCTTTCCATGTCTGGTCAGGCATTTGAACCTTGGTCTGCCAGACTCCTAGTCCGGCATGCAATCCATTACACCATGTATGCTCTCTTAGGGTGAGTGTATACAGTCGCCCCTCTGTTCTCGCGGACTTGAGGTCTGCAGTTTTAAATATTCACAGAGGGGCGACCTCTGTTAAAATCAATGGGGAGCACCTCCACAGAGGCATGCCCCATTCAAGCCCATGAGGCTTGAATATTGGCGAGTCTCCCTTTTCGTGGGGTTCAGAATGGATCCCCCACGAAAATGGAGGGCTGACTGTACTTGCTAGAATACTCCAGGGTATTCTGGTCCTGAATTCCACCACCATCCCCTTACCTGCTCTTTTTAACAGTGGGTTTTCAGCTCTCGCAGGGAATGATGGGCAGCTGCCTTCGCTCACGGTCCCGTTCATTGCTTGGCATCACTGGTGAGGTCAGAATGCGGCACCCAGCCACTCAATTGATGCCGGGCACCTTGTTCTGACCTTAGCATGAGTTGTCCCTGCAGCAGCGGTGCCAGGCAGCTTGCACAGACAGAGAGAGAAAAGGCAACCAGTGCCGCCACTGCAAAGAGAGCCTAAAACCCACAGCAAAAAATGTTACTTAAATGTTTGGGAGGAGGCATTATGATGACAGACTGGACCTAATTCAGGGTTTTGGCCCTATGTCATGTAAACAGGATACAGCATGCCAGTGGCACCCCCACACTTGGTGTCACCTGGTGTGGGGGGTGGCACTTCCAGGTTTGGTGCGTGCTTTCTCCCCCGTGCCAACCTGTCCTTTTCCTGATGAGGAAAAGGACGGGATGGCGTGCAGGGGGAGTGTGCAGGAACAGCTTGCGAGGAGTGCATGAGGGCCCAGGGCCCAACCAGATCTCACTCCTCTTCTAGGGTGCCACCCGGTGTGGGCCGCACCACCACATCCCCTAGTGACACCACAGCAGCATGCCCTAGAATAATTCAGGGTAAATCACCCATGTAGACAAGCCCTAAATATATATTTAAAAACCCTGGTCTGGTACACAGACATGGAATACCCCCCACATGTGCAAAAATTCTGCCTGTAACCGCAGCAAGTGATACAGCAATGCTTTTGTGGTGGGTGGGGAGGGAATCTGATTGCCTGGTGTGTGTGTGTGTGTGTTTAATGCCTTTAATGCAAATATAGGGAGGAATTCTGTGAGAGACAGGTTATCCTGGCCCCTTTATCCTCACAACAACCCAGTAAGGTAGGCTCAACTGTCCCAGTAGCACCCTAGGCTACTCTTGTGAACATTCAAAAATACATGCATACACCCATAAAGAAAAAAGACAAGTTACTTAGATCTGCCTTGCAGGGTTTGACAATGATTAATGTCTAGACGCATGAATCTGGAAGTAGGTATTTGAATTAGGATTTACATAAGACTACTAACACTTGGCAATGCCAACATATCATCATCATTATCAATTATCAGGCTTAACCAGATGATTTTTAAATTGTGAATTTTGAATGATGAATTTTAAATGTGGGTTGTTTTAATAGGGTATATCTTGTTTGTCCTTTGGAAATGATGTGTGTTTTAACAGATTTTTTTTAACTAATGCCATGTATTTGTTAATTGTTGTTGTTGCCTGCCTCAATCCATGGGGAGAGGTGGGCAGGAAATAACAACAACAATAACAACAACAACATTGAATTATATTTCACTTCTTCCCCAGTTTGGGACTCAAGGCAGCTCATGAAAGTTAAATCAGTTAAAAATTCTTAGCATGAAAGTTTAAACGCTTTTAAATTTTCAAAACAATAAAATGGGTTAAAAACATAAACCATTGAAAATCAACAACTACTAAAAGACCAACACGTTGTGCAAAGCCTGTTTCCCCTCAAAAATCAATTCTCCAAGGCCTGTCAGAATAAAAAGGGGTTCACCTGTTTGCAGAAAGGTAATAAGGAGGGTGCCAGTCCTCCCTCACCCTCTTCTTCACGGCCCTTATAGACTAGAGACCCCCCTTCAGTGAGGCAGAGATGTGTGTGTGTCTGTGCGCACATGCATGTTTAAAGATGTATAATCTAGTTTTAATGCTTTAGGGCCTTTGCAGACTGCTAGAAATAGTGCAAATTGAGTCCACTTTAATTGTTAGGGTTAGGGAATCATGGGAACTGTATTTTATTGTGGCACCAGAGCTCTCTGACAGAGAAGGCTCAATGTTTCAGAAAAAAATACAGTTCCCATGATTCCCTAGCACTAACCCTAACTCTTAAAGTGGACTCAATTTGCACTATTTCTGGCAGTCTGCAAAGGCCCTTGGTCATTTGTTCTGTTTGAGCCAGTGTGGTGTAGTGGTTTGAGCACTGGACTATGACTGGAGACCAGGGTTTGAATCCTGGCTCAGCCATGTACACTCACTGCGTGAGCTTGAGCAGTCTCAGAGGATAGCAATGGCAACCCCCCTCTGAAGAAACTTGCCAAGAAAACAATGATATTAACAGCAATAATAGTAATAACATTTATTTATAATGCTCTTTCCATCAAACCTCACCACATGCTATGATAGGGTTGCCTTAGGGTCGCCCTTGGTCAGAGACGACTTGAAGGCACACAACAACAACAATAAACCTTAACAAATCCAACAAACCAAACCAAAAAATCCACAATAAAATCTGGTGTAAGAATACACACGAACATATATCGGTACATGTATATACATACATGTAAAAATAAAAATAAGATGATTCAATCCCCTGCACAATCTATACCAATACCTTTCAAATAACTAGCATGAAGGCTTTTAGTACCTTTAGCAAGTATATGGCTGCTTTGTGTGTAACATATGGATCACGTAGTTTAATCTTTTCCCATCGTTTGTATTTTGTGAATAGCTGCTTAGAGTCCCAAACTGGAAAAAGAGCAGGACAGAAATAATAACAATAACATCATTTCTTGGCCCTCAAGTCCAAAACATCCCACCCAACCCCCACAACCCCTCACAGACATAGCCTGCAGTTAATTTCATACATAATGTTTTAAAAGTAATTTTGTGCACAGAATGTTAAGAGGAGACATGATAGTCCTGTTTAAATATTCAAAGGGATGTCATATTGAGGATGGAGCAAGCTTGATTTCTGGTGCTCAAGAAAATAGGATGCAAGCTCCAGGAAAAGAGATTCCACCTCAACATTAGGAGGAACTTCCTGACAGTAAGAGCTGTTGGAAGAGAGCCAAAGGGCCATCCAGTCCAACCTCATTCTGCCATGCAGGAACTCTCAATCAAAGCACACCCAACAGATGACCATCCAGCCTCTGCTTAAAGACCTCCAAGGAAGGAGACTCCATCATCCTCCGAGGGAGTGTGTTCCACTTTTGAACCGCCCTTACTGTCAGGAAGTTCCTCCTAATGTTGAGGTGGAATCTCTTTTCTTGAAGCTTGCATCCATTGTTTCGGGTCCTAGTCTCTGGAGCAGCAGAAAACAAGCTTGTTCCCTCCTCAATATGACATCCCTTTAAATATTTAAATACGGCTATCATATTCCCTCTTAACCTTCTCTTCTCCAGGCTAAACATCCCCAGTTCCCTAAGTTGTTCCTCATAGGGCTTGGTTTCCAGACCCTTCACCATTTTAGTTGCCCTCCTTTGGACACGCTCCAGTTTCTCCACATCCTTTTTGAATTGTGGTGCCCAGAACTGGACACACTATTCCAGGTGAGGCCTGACCAAAGCAGAACAGAGTGGGCACTATTACTTCTCTTTCAACCTTAGGCAACAATAGATCCCACTCCAAAGCCTGAACACACACACACACACCTCCAACCCCGCCCCCCCCCCAAAAGCAAGGCTGCCTTCTTCCCATCTGGTCTCTTCCTCCTCCTCCTCCTCCTCCTCTACCTCTTCTCTGCACTGCCCCCCCAATTGGAAACTGGAGAGAGGACCCCCCCTCCATTGGGGCAGAGGAAGGGGTCCCCCAGAGCAGGTGATGGGGGCTCCTTTCTTTCCTCCTCCTCCCTCAGAAAGGAAGGAAGAAGAGAAGGAAGGAAGGAAGGAAGGAAGGGGGAAGGAAGAAGGGAAGAAGGAAGGAGGAGGGAAGGAGAGAAGAAGAAAGGAATGAGGAAAGAAGGGAAGAAGGATGGAAGGAAGGAACAAAAGAAGGAAGAAGAAAGGAAGGAGGAAAGAAGGGAAGAAGGAAGGAAGGAGGAAGGGAAGAAGGAAGGAAAGAAGAAAGGAAGGAGGAAAGAAGGGAAGAAGAAAGGAAGAAGAAAGGAAAGAGGAAAGAAGGGAAGAAGGAAGGAAGGAGGAAGGAGGAAGGAGGGAGGGAAAAAGAAAGGAATGAGGGAAGAAGGGAAGAAGGAAGGAAAGAAGAAGAAAGGAAGGAAGAAGAAAGGAAGGAGGGAAGAAGGGAAGGAGGAAGGAAGGAGGAAAGGAGAAAGGAAGGAAGGAAGGAAGGAAGGAAGGAAGGAAGGAAGGAATAAGCCCATCCCGAGACCCCCTCCCCACATTTCCCCCTGGAGGACCCCTTCCTTCCCCCCGCCGCCCTTTTCGCCCTTTTCGCCCCTCAGGGGGGCCAGGTCCCTCCTCTCCCCTTTCATCACAGTCTCACCTCTCTTCCTCCTCCTTCCTTTCTCCCGCGACCAAAATAAATAAATAAATAAACAAACAAATGCACACCCTCCCCTTCCGGAAGTGAGATCACCAGGCCTTCCTGTTTTCCCCCCTCCTTGGCCCTCTTCCGGCCGCTCTAGGAAGCTGAGCTCGCTGCTCGTGCCCCCCCCCCCCTTTGGAGGACCTAGGAGGACCCAGGAGGAGGAGGAGGAGAGGGGCGGGGGAGCCTCTTTCTCTCCCTCTTTCTCTCTTTCCACCTGGAAGACTGGAGCCCTGAGGGAAAGAGAAAAGGAAAGGAAAGGAATGGAGAGGAAGGAAGGAAGGAAGGAAGGAGGAAGAAGGGAACAAGGAAGGTATGAAGAAAAAAGGGAAGAAGGAAGAAGGGAAAAAGAAAGGCAAGAAGGAAAGAAGAAGGGGAAAAGGAAGGAAGGAAGAAGAGAACAAGGAAGGAATGAAGAAAGAAGGGAAGAAGGAAGAAAGGAAGAAAGAAGGGGAAGAAGGGAAGAAGAAAGGCAGGAAAGAAAGAAGAAGGGGGAAAGGAAGGAAGGAAGAAGGGAACAAGGAAGGAAGAAGAAAGGCAGGCAGGCAGGCAGGAAGTAAGGAAGGAAGGAAGGAAGGAGGAAGAAGGGAACAAGGAAAGAATGAAGAAAGAAGGGAAGAAGGAAGGAAAGAGAGAGGGAGAGAGAGAGAGAGAAAGAAAGAAAGAAAGAAAGAAAGAAAGAAAGAGGGTCCCTGTCAGAAAGACTTGGGTTATCTTCCTTCCTTCCTTCCATGCCCACTTGGCACCCAGCTTCCTTCCAGGGGAGGCTATGAGGTGCATCTACACTGCAGAAATAGTCCAGTTTGATACTGCTTTCACTGCCTTGGCCCCATGCCATGGAATCCTGGGAATTGTCGTTTGTTGTGGCACCAGAGCTCTCTCAGAGAGAAGGCTAAATAGCTCCCAAAGCTACAAAACCCAGCATTCCCTATCACTGAGCCTTGGCAGTTAACGCATTGTTTCTACAGTGTGTCCATGTGTTCATGTAAAGGTGCTGGAGAGGTGCTTTTGTGTATGGTCTAAAGCACACTGCAGAAATAATCCAGTTTGAGACCGCTTTAACTGTCCTGGCTGGGAGGATTCTGGGGATTGTAGTTTATTGTGGCACCAGAGCTCTCTGAGAGAGAAGGCGCAATGTCTTACAAAACTACAGTTCCCAGAATTCCCTAGCATTGACCCAGGGCAGTTAAAGCAGTCTCAAACTGGATTATTTCTGGAGTCTGTTTTGGACCTATATGAGTGTAAGTATGCCATCCCATTGTCCACATTTGCCTAGGACACTCCCCATTAATCCCCTACCATCCCACTTTCTCACCTGCTTTTGAAATGTCCCAGTTTCTTTCTCCTCCTCCTGCTTTCCCCTCCTGTCTTTGGCTTCCATCAAGTTCTGCAAGCTGAGTTCAAAATTTAAAAAAACTACTTTGCATTCAGCTTGCTGAGAGAGATTGAGGAAAGGAGAAGAGGGGGCAGAATCCGGCCTTTTCCAATAGACTCAGCATGCATTGATGCTGTAGAAATAATGCAGTTTGACACTGCTTTAACTGCATTGGCTCCATTCCATGGAATCCTGGGATTTGTAGTTCTTTGTGAGGCACCAGTACAGTACTCTGTGCGCCAGAGAAGGTTTTTGTGAAACTACAAATCCTGGGATTCCATACGATGGAGCTACAGCCTTTAAAGTGGTGTTGAACTGTATTATTTATACAGTACAGATGCACCCTGAGAGAATGTAAAAATATTGAAGGGCTGCTTTTCTAGGTATATGTGTAAGTATATCATACTTTCCAACTGTCCACATTTGCCTGGGACATTCCCCCTTGATACCCTGTCCCAGTTTCTCTCTCCTCCAGCTTTCCCTCTTTTTCCTTGGCTTCCTTCCAGCTCAACATTAGGAAGAATTTCCTGACAGTAAGAGCTGTTCAACAGTGGAACACAATCCCTCGGAGTCTGGTGGAGTCTCCTTCTTTGGAGATCTTTAATGCAATTTTAGGCTGCATTAATAGAAGTATAGTATCTAGATCAAGGGAAGTAATAGTGCCACTGGTCAGGCCTCACCTGGAGTACTGTGTCCAGTTCTGGGCACCACAATTCAAAAAGGATGTGGAGAAACTGGAGCGTGTCCAAAGGAGGGCAACTAAAATGGTGAAGGGTCTGGAAACCATGAATCCCTACGAGGAACGACTTAGGGAACTGGGTATGTTTAGCCTGGAGAAGAGAAGGTTAAGAGGTGATATGATAGCCCTGTTTAAATATTTGAAGGGATGTCATATTGAGGAGGGAACAAGCTTGCTCCAGAGAACAGGACCCAGAGCAACGGATGCAAGATCCAGGAAAAGAGATTCCAGCTCAACATTTGAGGAACTTCCTGACAGTAAGGGCTCTTGCACAGTGGAACACACTCCCTCGGAAAGTGGTGGAATCTTTTTCTTTGGAGATCTTCAAACAGAGGCTGGATGGCCATCTGTCGGGGTTCTTTTATTGTGAGTTCCTGCATGGCGGAATGGGGTTGGACTGAATGGCCCCTGGCGGTGTCTTCCAATACTATGAGTTTATGAAATTCCCTCTTCAATGCAGCCATTTAATATACAGAAGCCCACTCCAATTTTTACTCTGGCAACCCTACAGAGAACCTATTTTCCTGTTTGGAAACTAAGATAGAAATCTCAGCTAAAGGGAGAGAGGATAAGGGGCATTTAATCTAGTCTCCTTGCTTCTCGCTAGAAGGTGGATGCAGAGCAGAGCAGATGGTGAGCCCTGGCACCATTATTACTGGTTACATGGCCAAGAAGGGGAAGTGTCTGCCTGGATTGCTATCCCACTAGACCAGGGGTCGGCAAACTACGGCCTGCGGGCCGGACCCAACCGGTTGAGGCCTTGGAACCGGCCCGTGGCTGGTCCTGCTGCTGCCGCCACCGCAGCGCCATGCGTGACACGAGGCACCATTTTGCGTTCCAAAATGGCGGCCATGTTCACGCATGCATGCGCACGATGGCGGGTGCCATTTTGGAACGCCAAATGACGCCGTGTGCATGTGCACAATGCTGGTGCTGTTTGGCGTTCCAAAATGGTGCCCACCATCGTGTGCATGCATGCGCGAACGTGGCCCCCATTTTGGAAAGCAAAATGGTGCCCGCGCACACATGCGCACCACGGGGGGCACTGTTTGGCCTTCCAAAATGACACTCACCACTGTGCGTTCGCATACGCAAGCCCACCACAGAGGGCGCCGTTTTGGAAGGCCAAACAGCATCCGCCACCGTGTGCATGCGTGCGCGAGCACGGGGTGCCATCCAAAACAGCGCCCCGCATACGCATGCACACTACGGCAGTGGTAGTGCGCGTGCGCACCACCGCGGCCCGGGGGACAGGCCCCACCCCCAAAAAGTTTGCCGACCCCTGCACTATATCATCTGAACTGACAACTAATATAACATCAAGGGGCTTGTCTATATTTACTCCAATCTATTCCAGTCTGCTCCTGGAATATTCTGGCCCTAAATTCCACCAAAATCCCCCCTTACCTGTTGCAGCAAAATGTGGCGACGATGGCTGGCTTCTTTCGCACGTGGTCCCCAAGAGCTGGCTAGCGCTGCAGCTACAGGTGCGAGTGAACCCAAAATCCTTCTGACCTCACCACATTTTACCAAAGCAAAAGCTACATCTTTTAAATTTGAGATAAAGGTGGAAACCCTGAATTGGGTTCAGAGTTTGTGTTAACAGCCTGGACCTGATTCGAGGTTTTGGGCTTCATAGTATAAACAGCGCTCAGCCAGCCTTTATATAGGTTTGAGTGTTGTACTCATAGAAGCATAAAGTTGAAAGAGACCACAAGGGCCATCCAGTCCAACCCCCTGCCATGCAGGAACTCAAAATCAAAGCATCCCCTTTGGGCCTGGAGGCCAGGGTTCAATTCCCCACATGACCATATAACCCACGGGGCGACCTTGGATGAGTCACACCCTCTCAGCTTCAGGGGAAGGCAATGGCAAACCTCTGAACAGGTCTTGCTAAGAAAACCCCATGATAGAGTTGTCACCATAATTTGGAAATGACTTGAAGGAGATTATCACACGGGGGAAAAAGGATGGGAGTGAAATGGATTGCTCCTGTCTTTATTGTGCGATTGCATGAAAGAGTATCACACATGTCGCTCTTATCCCATCATTATTATGTCAATGGAGTTTGTCACATGGGACGAATCCTGTGCTGAAACTGGAAGTGAAAACAACCCGTGTTTTTCACATGACGTTCAAGGTTAACTCGAACAGAAAGTAGAAAACCCCCACAAATGCAGGTTGTTTTACAGACAACGTTTTTGTGAAAGAGAACACGAAAATAACCCGAATGGAAACCCAACAAAATCCACTCCTTTTTACTTTCAGGAAATTTCAAAAGTAGAAAGGAGTGTTTTTTGTCAACTTTCCGTTCAAGTTATTTTCACGTTATTTCTCTTTCTGCCAACACGTCTAAAAAAATAACCCCCATTTGCGGGTGTTTAATGAATTTTAAAATCCTGTTTCTCCACAGGATTTGCCTCCGTGTGCCTCCATGCGATAAACTCTAATGAAGTGGAATTGTCTCATCACTGGTCAATAATAGAAACTTCTATTAATGAAAAATGACAATACAGTTACACTTCACGGACAGGATACATGCATCGTCGTATGATAGTCTTTTGCACAATCGCAGACAATTCTACTTCAGTGAAGTGATAATGACGGGATAAACATGATAGTCTTCATGTGATTGCGTGATAAGGACAGAAAAAGGATGTCTTTTCCCCAGTGGAATAATCCCCGACACAACAAGCACAATGTAGACAAACTCTGGGATAAAATATAGGCCTGTGGCTCTCACCATGTCACTTTTCTTTTCCTGTAGATGATTGTAAACATCTTTGCCTGATGAAGAAGCCAGAGAAGCTGTGAAAGCTTGCATGACGTACTTTTGGCATTTTGGTTGGCCAATAAAGGAGTAGTACAACCAAATTTGTGGCATGAGGCCTGGTTTCTAGAATGAGGCTTGATATACTGGTAGTTTGGAATTTGAGGCCTGGTTCGTAGAGATCACTTACGTTTTTACTTTGTAAGGAGCTACATGAGCCAATGGGTTGTAGTGGTTTGAAGACTGAATTAGGACTGTAGGAGACCAGAGTTCAAATCTCCACTCAGCCAAGGAAACCCACTGGATGACCCTGGGCAAGTCACACTCTCTCAGCATGACAGGAAGGCAACTGAGAAATCTCTGATTTTATTTTAGCCAAGAAAATCCTAGGACAGATTAGCCATTAGTCATAGGGCCTTTACAGACTGCCAGAAATAATGCATCTTGAGTCCACTTTAACTGCCCTAGCTCAGTGCTAGGGAATCATGGGAACTGTAGTTTATTGTGGCACCAGAGCTCTGACAGCGAAGGCTCAGTCTCAGAAAAAAACTACAGTTCCCATGATTCCCTAGCACTCAGCCAGGGCAGTTAAAGTGGACTTAAGCTGCATTATTTCTGGCAGTCTGTCAAGGCCCATAGTTGATTGAAGGCACCTAACAACAAATCTAGTGATCCTCTCTAGTCTCCTACAAATGTTAAAGATGGCCTTCTCTAGCTCACTGACTCAAAGCGGGAATAAGAATGTGGACCCTCAGACAGAGATGACTTATGGCATGTAACAACTAATCTATATGATGTGATCTCCCAACGGAGTGATCAGTATGTGGACCCCGTAATGGAGCCATATTTGCTTAGGGGAAAGTCTCTCTTTCTAAAAAGCTTATTATTATTTCTTACCCGCCTCTCCTCATGGATCGAAGCAGGGAACAACAACAATTATCAGACCCACCCCATCAGTTCAAACACATCAATTAAAATAGACCTCAGTTTAAAAGGACACGTTGCACATTTCATGTCTGAAGAGATTCTTGACCACTGGAGTTTATCACAAGGGAAGTCCTGTGCAGAAACCCTGCTTTAAAGTGGGGGGAAAAAACTGCAAAAGCGGAAGCAATTTATTAATGGGATTCCCCAGTGTGAAAAGTGAAAGCGATGTTAAAATGGGGTTAATCCTAATGGAAATTGCTTTTTATTTTCGGAAAAACCTTAAAGTAAAAAGAAGCAGTCAATGAGGGGTTTCCATTCGGATTAACCCCAGTTTAACCCCAGTTTAACAGCAACGTCATCTGAAAAAAATCCACTTTTGAGGTTTTTTTCTACTTTAAACCCCCGTTGCCAAACGGGATTTCCCCCATGTGATAAACTCCATAGTCACAGAAAGCATTCGGTCCAATACTGAATACATTCCTTATAAAATACATAGTATTTTATATTGCTATTCATTTTATATTATTGTTTTTAGTTTGCTTCTTTTTCTTTTTTTATGATTGGGAGGGGGGTTGGGGTAAGGGATTATTTAGAAATCTGGTTTTAATTATATATTGTATTTTATTGTTATTCCTGTTTGTTGTAACCCACCTCGATCTGCAGAGAGAGGCGGGTTATAAATAAAATGTATTATTCTTATTATGCAACAAAAGCCCATGATCACAGGGGGATGGATAATTGTGGCATACCAGTATTCAAACAAAACAAAACAAAAAACAAAAACACATATGCCATTGCCTCCTTTTGTTCATGAGAGTCAAACGGTGAGTTGGGTGCATGAATAATGGCGTAATGACACTTGCTTATGGGGTGCCATCAGAGGATCTCCAAAGTCCATCTATCAAGTCCAATAGTTAACCAAGTTCTGTAATTGAGGCTTCACTCGTTTATTTTATTTATTTATTATTTATTATTTATACCCTGCTTTTCAGCCACAAAGACTCTCAGAGCAGCTTACAGATAGTTAATTAGACATTTCCCTGCCCTGAGGCTTATAATCTAAAAAGACATGACACAAAAGGAGAAGGGAATGGCAGAGGGGAAGGGGAATAAGTCCAGTGGGTCTTCTCTCCCTCTGAGGCCTGGACCATGGCAGATGGCATGGAGGAAGGGCTCTTCTTCTTACTTTAGGCTAGGCCTCATGGAGCTGGGCCTGACTTTCATTCCTTCTGAGGCCAGATTATGTTGGATGGCATGGAGGAAGGGCTCTTCTTCTTACTTTAGGCTAGGCCTCATGGAGCTGGGCCTGACTTTCATTCCTTCTGAGGCCAGATTATGTTGGATGGCATGGAGGAAGGGCTCTTCTTACTTTAGGCTAGGCCTAATGGAGCTGGGCCTGACTTTCATTCCTTCTGAGGCCAGATTATGTTGGATGGCATGGAGGAAGGGCTCTTCTTCTTACTTTAGGCTAGGCCTAATGGAGCTGGGCTTGCCTTTTGCACCCTCTGAGGCTGGAGGATATCAGATGGCATGGAGGGAGGGCCTCTTTCTTTTCTTTTTTTCTTTTTTTGTATTTTCATTTTTTTATCATTAACATTACATTTTTTAAGGAGATTTTTTTAACACATATCTACCGTATATACAATTATATATATAATTTGTTTTCTTCATCTTCTTGTGCTGCTTCTTGTTTTCCTTCTCTTATCTTCTGACTGAATTTGAGGGAGGGCCATTTTCTTTAGGCTAGGCCTGATGGAGCTGGGCTTGAAACTCGGCAAATCTTTATTCAGCAACTATCAGTTTACACTAGAGGCATTTATGGTCAAAATTTAACAGCAAGTGTTTAACATTGCCTAATTAAAACACATGTATTTTCAAAATATTAGGGAGGGCTGATTCATTACCTAGTCAAAACTACACTGGTTCTCCCTTTCCCATACTAGCCCCTCTTTGGTCTTTCCTTCAGCTTCTTCACAGCCAAAGGATCTTGGATGTTACAGACCAAACCTGCCTCTATTTTGTTGAGAGAAGTAATTTGAATCAAACATAACAAGGGTTAAAAACATCTAGGGACATTATCATACGCGGGTCTCAAAGCGGCAAGAAAGCGGTATGGAATCAATCCAGAACTATACCGGTATAGACCCCACAAAACGGAAATGGTTATCAGACGCAACTAGCATCATTACGCAATGATCGAAAGCAGCATCATTCCGGTATCATTCTGGTCGCGCAAATGTAATTCCCCAGGAAACCGGCATTCAAAAGAACGGGGATGATGCCGCATTGGGCCGGGGATGGGAGGGGGTTCTCTGCGACGTCGTGTGAACACACGGGAAAAGGAACCGCAATGGGACGGGGATGGGACGGGGTTCTGTGCGACGTCATGTGAACACACGGAAAAAAACCCCCGCAATGGGACGGGGTTCTGTCTGCTTTAGACCCTGTGTGATAAGATCCTAGGAGACTATCGCATGATATAAAGCGACTGACCTGAGCTGGCTTAAAATTAGAAGCGGGCGGCATCCTGATATTATCAGATGCATTTAACTGCCAAAATGGCCTCCTGGGTGCAGCCCGGCTCCATTACCACTTGAAGGGGTGCTCTTCGCGTCTCTTTTCGAAGCCGGGTGTTTTCCGGCTTGAAAAAGTGGCAACCGGAGCACCCCTCTGAGCGGCGATGGAGCCAGGCTGCACCCAGGTGGCCATTTTGGTGGCTAGATGCATCTGATAATATCAGGATGCCGCCCGTTTCTAATTTTAAGCTGGCTCAGGTAGGTCGCTTTATATCATTATGCAATAATCTTCGTAGTTTAATAATATATAAGCCAATATGCTTATGCACCAATGGAATAGTATAGGGAGAAACACATAAATACATATATAGCCAATACATTTAAGGCTAAAAGATGAAGAAGAGGCCAGGATGGCTGCTGTATATATCAATAGAAGCTATGTCATGCTTAAACTAAACAGGTCTGAATTCTATTGTGATAGTTGTTAAGGAACACAGTTAATAAATAGAAGTAATTAAAATAGAAATTAAGAGTTTATAGATATAGATAAAAGTTTTTTGGACAAGAAGTATAGCCTGCATTATGGAAAATAGTTGGGCTTCTGTGTTTGAAGTACACACTCTCAATTATTGAAATGTGTGGGGCTTGGCTATTTGCCTAGCCAGCTGGAGGGTGATTTTAGTGAACAAAAATAGTTTCATTATTTCAAAGATTATTTCATATAAAGACAGTGTTAGAAGGGATTCCTAGATAAAAGATGATTAAGTTTTAATCTTTTTGCCTTGCAAGCCAAGAACTAAGTGAATAGTAGTTTTTATCTTGCTTTAACAAAGACATACCAAATATGAGTAGGATAGTGTTCTGTTTGAAATAGTGAGTAAATCTTGTATTAATACGTTAACAATTTTAGTAGACAAGAAACATCAAAGAAGAGCCCTTTGTTTGTAGTAAGATTCAAGGGCAGCTTTAGAGAAGGGACACAGACCTGTGTCTGGAACAAAATATATATAATTCACAGTTCTATCCTTATTAAAGGTAAGGTAAAGGTATTGACAAGGTTGTCAAGTCATGTCCGACCGTAGCGGGCGGTGCTCAGAGCCAGCGTTGTCAGAGACTACTCTGTGATCATGGGGCCAGCATGATTGCACAGAACGCTGTTTACCTTCCCACTAAAGTGGTATCTATTTATCTACTTGCATTTGCATGCTTTCGAACTACTAGGTTGGCAGAAGCTGGGACTAGTGACAGGAGTTCACCCCATCATGCAGCATCTGGGCCTTGAACTGCCAACCTGCCAATCTTGCAATCAACAGAATCAGTGTCTTAACCCCTTGAGCCACTGCATCCCCTCCTTATTAATTGCCAGGAAATCACTTTTTTCAAGAGGGGTCAGAAAAACAGACTAACTAGGCATGCGTAATCAGGTCATTACATAATTCTGGGCCTCCCATACATAAATTATACCAAATTAACATGGTCATAGACATGTTCTGGACGTGAGGTCTACACACATGTGAAGGGTTGTCCTGACATTGGTCATATGTCTTGATTGGGCCAATGAGAGATGAGATGGGAAAATTGTTATTATAAGAAATGTATAAATAAGCATGAGGCAGAACAGAAGTTGGGGAAACGAGTGGTTCCCAATAGGTAAAGGGATCAGGCAAGGCTATCAGCCTACTTGCTTAACATTAGCAACATTAACAACCTAAGATATGCTGAAAACATCATAAGAAAAGCAGAATTAGAATCAGAAAAAGGAGTTAAGATAGGAGGAAGCAACATTAACAACCTAAGATATGCGAATGACACCATAATCTTAGCAGAAGACGTTCAGGAATTGGAACAGTTAAGGAAGGTCAAAGATGAAAGTGCAAAGGCAGGCCTGATGCTGAACATAAAGAAAACAAAAATAATGACCACAGAAGAAATACACAACTTCAATCTAGGCAACGAGGAAAATGAAATAGTTAAATAATTCCTATATCTAGGATCAAACACTGACTGGAATGGAGTCTGCAGACAAGAAATAAGAAGATGACTAGGAATGGGAAGGGCAGCTATGAAAGAACTGGAAAGATATTGAAGAGCAAAGACATACAACTGAGCACCAAAGTCAGAATTGGCCAGGCCATTGTATTCCCAATTGCCATGTACGGATGCGAGAGCTGGACAGTGAAGGAAGCAGACAGAAAGAAAATCAACTCATTTGAAATGTGGTGCTGGAGAAGAGTACTTAGGATATCATGGACAGCCAAGAAGACAAACAAATGGGTTCTTGAACAGGTCAGGCCAGGGCTCTCCTTGGAAGCAAAGATGATCCAGTTGGGACTATCGTACTTTGGCCACATAATGAGAAGGTACCGATCACTAGAAAAAACAATAATGCTAGGAAAAGTAGAAGGTACTTCTACCTTCTAGAAGGTAGAAGAAAGAGAGGAAGACCACAGACCAGATGGATAGACTCAATCAGGGGGGTTATGGAGAAGGGCTTGCAGGATCTGGACAAGGCAGTGGAGGATAGGGATTCTTAAAAATGTCTCATCCACAGGGTCACTGTGAGTCAGAATCGACTTGAGGGCAGCTAACAACAACAACAAAGATGTAAAAGCATACCTGACACCATATATACCTTATTACATATGGTACAGTAGAAGATATTAATCATAAAATAAGATTTTAGTTAGTAAAAATAATTTCAAGGACTGTCCAGAAGCAAGGGGGAGTGATCCTTAGAAATGTGGTAAACACACATCAGTAAAAATGTATTTGTTTATTCACTTATTTTACTATCTCACTTTTCTCCCAGTGTGGGATTCAAGTCATCTTAAAATTTAGATTAAAAGAAAATACATCTAAAAATCTAGTAATGATTTTTTAAGACCCCACTAAATAAGCAATCCTATTATGAGCACTAATTTAAAACAGTTTAAAAATCACAGTAGATCCCATTCAATAATCTCTTCTACTACAACCAGCTAGGAGCCAAAAGCCTATAATGGCTTGCCTACTGGCAGAAAGACCTCAGAGAGGGTCTGTATACAAGAGTATACAAAATATGCAAAATGTGGTTCTTTAAATACAATTAGAAATAGAAAGGGTGCAGTGCAAAACAGGATTTCAGATGACGCTAACTACCAAGGCGTAACATGTTCATTTGATATAATATATATTCACTACTCCCAACATTGTGCACATGTGAAAAAACACACAACACCAGACATTTCTTAAATAACTGGTGGTCACAATTTCAATTGTATGACTATATATACATCAAGTTAAAAATTCTTTCTGTCTGGAACTCAGCATAGAATGTGTTCAGACTTCTCTCACAGGACTTTATCATGCTGGGGAAATCCAGTGAAGAAAAAACCCACAAAAGCGGGTAGATTTTCAGATGCCACTACTTTTAAAGTGTGCTTTACCTGAATACAAAGTTGTCAAAGTTGTCAAAAGCCGCTTCTTTTTGCTTTCGGAAAATCCTGAAAAAGAAGCGGCTTTTGACTACTTTCCATTCAGGATAAGTACAAGTGATGTGTGTGAAAATCTACCTGCTTTTGCGGGTTTCTCCCACCTTTTAAATCCTGTTTCTACACGGAATTTCCTCCATGTGATAAGGTCCCAAATTAGCAAGTTTGAAATTACACTGTCTACCTCTTACCTTAGGATGAGCTGTACAAACTTATATTTATATGTTTCTTTCTCTTGTGTGAGTTCTCTGATGTGAATATAGCTGTGTACTCTGACAGAAGCTTTCTCCCCATTCCACACATTTATATGGCTTCTTCTCTGTGTGAATCCTTTCATGTGAACGTAAAACATTTCTGTAAGAGAAACTCTTACCACATTCCATGCATTTATATGGTTTCTCCCTGGTGTGGGTTCTCATATGTGAATTGAGTTCTCCAGTCTGACTGAAGCTCTTTCCGCATTCCATACATTTATATGGTTTCTCCCCTGTGTGGGTTCTTTGATGTGAATTGTGACTGCTGTTCCAACGGAAGCTCTTCCCACAGTCCAGGCATTTGTATGGTTTCTCCCCACTGTGGATTTTTTTATGATCAGTGAGATTTGCATTCTGTCTGAAGCTCTTTCCACATTCCATGCATTTATATGGTTTCTCCCCTGTGTGGGTTCTCATATGTGAACTGAGATGTCCACTCTGTCGGAAGCTCTTTCCACATTCTATGCATTTATATGGTTTCTCTCCTGTGTACGTTCTTTGATGTGAATTGCGACTGCTGCTCTGGCTGAAGCTCTTCCCACAGTCCAGGCATTTGTATGGTTTCTCCCCACTGTGGATTTTTTTTATGAGTAGTGAGACTTGCACTTTGACTGAAGCTTTTCCCACATTCCACACATTTATATGGCTTCTTCCCTGTGTGAATCCTTTCATGTGAACATAAAACGTGTCTGTGAGAGAAACTCTTTCCACATTCCATGCATTTATATGGTTTCTACCCTGTGTGGGTTCTTTGATGAAGGCGTAAATTTCTACTCTGACTGAAGTTTTTTCCACATTCTATGCATTTATATGGTTTCTCCCCTGTGTGGGTTCTTTGATGTGAATTGTGATTGCTGCTCCAACTGAAGCTCTTCCCACAGTCTAGGCATTTGTATGGTTTCTCCCCACTGTGGATTTTTTTTATGAACAGTGAGACTTGCACTCTGATTGACGCTCTTCCCACAATCCATGCATTTATATGGTTTTTCCTCTGTGTGGGTTCTTTGATGTCTACTGTGACTACCACTTGTTCTGAAGCTCCTTCCACATTCCATGCATTCATATGGTTTCTCCCCTGTGTGGATTCTCATATGTGAACTGAGGGGTCCATTGTCGCTGAAGCTCTTTCCACATTCCATACATTTATATGGTTTCTCCCCTGTGTGAGTTCTCATATGTGAACTGAGAGGTCCACTCTGGCTGAAGCTCTTTCCACATTCTATGCATTTATATGGTTTCTCCCCTGTGTGGGTTCTTTGATGTCTACGCAGATCTCCACACCGACTGAAGGTCTTTCCACATTCCAGGCATTTGTATGGTTTCTCCCCACTGTGGATTTTTTTTATGATCATTGAGACTTGCACTCTCACTAAAGCTTTTTCCACATTCCATGCATTCATATGGTTTCTCCCCTGTGTGGGTTCTCATATGTGAACTGAGAGGTCCACTGTCGCTGAAGCTATTCCCACATTCTATGCATTTATATGGTTTCTCCCCCATGTGGGTTCTTTGGTGTGAATTGAGATATCCACTATGATTGAATCTTTTTCCACATTCCATGCACTGGTATGACTTCTCCCCTGTGTGGGTTCTTTGGTGAACAGTCAGATGGCCAACCGACTGAAGGTCTTTCCACATTCCAAGCATTTATATGGTTTCTCCTCTGTGTGGGTCCTTCCATGTAAAGTTAGACTATAACTTTTACTGAAACTCTTTCCACATTCCTTACATTTATATGGTTTCTTCCCATGTTGTTCTTCTGATGTGAATTCAGATGTCCGCTCTGACTTAAGGTCTTTCTACATTCCATGCATCAGTGTAACTTGTTCCCCTCGTGGGCTGTGAAGTGTATGCTTAAATGCAATTTATGTTTTAGTACTTTCTTACAGCATAGACACTTTACTTTTCTTACTGCTTTGTGATTTAACTGTGAGGTTAAGAGTTGAAAAATATTAGCACTAGTAGATGCAGCAAATTTCTTTTTCCTTGCCTTTGATAGGTTACTATTTGTTTTGGGCTGGGGTTCGGTCCCTGTGATTTTCAAACTCCTCTTGTTCCTCAAGATTCTTTCTTATTCCTCCACAGGTGACTTGATAAGATTCTCCTTTTCCTGATGGGGAGGGGAGAGGAGGGGAATAGGATCAGAGATTAATCCCAATTACTTTTTTCCAACACTGCCCTCATTCCCCTTCATAAGTAATGTTGAAATCTGTGCTACCTTTTGTATATATTACATCTAAGCTGGTGTGTTTCCTCCTTAATTTCACTATGCACAGATGTGTCCCTCCCCTTCTTTTTGTGATACTAAAGTGCCATGTATTTCCATACATCTAAGATAAATGGGGGGAGATCCCCAGGTGTAGAAAAGTTAGGTGAGTATCCTTTTACACTCTCCCATATCAACAAGAATCCCTTGTGAAGATACAAAAGGAATGGTGGCCCAAGATATACCATCCAACTGTGCTGATTTGTCAGGGATAGTCGTGGTTAAGTTTTTAATATTCTACTTTTTGAGCTGCTTTTAAAGTGTCCTTCTCTTTTCTCCCCCCTCCTTCCTCTTTTGTCCTTATCATATTTCAGTTGCTGCAAACTAAGTTCAGGGTTTATAAGTAGTTTGCACTCAGTTAATTCAGCAGCGGGTAGGAGAGGAGAAGCAGAGTTTTGCATTTTTGAGAGATTGAGAGATCCTCCATTGGAGAGGGCTCCTAAAGGCTGGGTAGAAGAAGGCATTTCAGCAGAAGTTCCTTGTCCTGAAACCAGGCAACAAGCAGCAGTTGCCGAAATGCTTTCTTCTACACTATCTTGAAAGTTCAGGGAATCCCAGGTCTCATTCTGGCAACCTCAGAGAAGGCACTTAATTTCCCAAAATTTCCAGCATGGGGATTTTTGCTTTTTGGCTGAACTAGCCTCAGAGAGTTGGTGGAGGGGGTGTTCTTCCCCGCTAGTTCTCCCCCTCATTTATGCCCAGACACCTTTTCTAAATATCTCCAGCAAGAGCTGCCATAGGACCTTATCACACGGAGGCAAATTGCTTAAATCCTGTGCAGAAACGGGATTTAAAAAATCCAGAAAACCCCCTGCAAAAGCAGGTTATTTTTTAGACATATTTGTGTAAAGGAGAAATAATGCAACATTAACCTGAACGGAAAGTCATCAAAACCCGCTCCTTTTTACTTTCAGAAGTTCCCGAAAGTAAAAAGGAGCGGGTTTTGTTGGCTTTCCGTTTGGGTTATTTTCGTGTTATTTCTCTTTCATGCAAATGTAATCTGAAAAACAAGCCACAGTTGCAGGTTTTGTCTATTTTCTGTTTGGATTAACCCCGAATGGTATGTGAAAAACAACCCGCAAAAGCAGGTTGTTTTCACTTTAAATCTAGTTTCTGCATGGGATTCGTCCCATGTGATAACCTCCATAACGAGGGGTGACAAGTGTATGCCTTCAAGTTGTCTGCAACTGAATTTTGTAAGTCTTCAGAATCACAGAGCTGGAAGGCTGGAAGAGATAACAAGTGTATTCTGTGCAAATTTCACCCATTGTTCCGGGTCCTAGTCTTTGGAGCAGCAGAAAACAAGCTTGTTCCCTCCTCAATATGACATCCCTTCAAATATTTAAACACGGCTATCATATCACCTCTCAGCCTTCTCTTCTCCAGGCTAAACATCTCCAGCTCCCTAAGTCGTTCCTCATAGGGCTTGGTTTCCAGACCCTTCACCATTTTAGTTGCCCTCCTCTGGACATGCTCCAGTTTCTCCACATTTCTCTGGCACTATTACTTCTCTTGATCTAGACACTATACTTCTATTGATGCAGCCTAAAATTGCATTGGCTTTTTTAGCTGCTGCATCACACTGTTGACTCGTGTTCAACTTGTGGTCTACCTGGAGTCCTAGAACCCTTTCACACGTAGTCTCATTCAGCCAGGTGTCCCCCATCGTATATCTGTGCTTTTCGTTTTTCCATCCTAAGTGCAGTATCTTACATTTCTCTGTATTGAATTTCATTTTATTAGCTTTGGCCCAGCTTTCTAGTCTGTTCAAGTCATTTTGAATTTTGATCCTGTCTTCTGCGGTATTAGCTACTCCTCCTAATTTGGTGTCATCTGCAAATTTGATAACTATGCCCCCAATATTGTCATCCAAGTCATTGATAAAGATGTTGAATAGCAATGGGCCCAGGACAGAGCCCTGTGGCACCCCACTGGTCACTTCTTTCCAGGTTGAAAAGGAGCCATTGTTGAGCACCCTTTGGGTTCGACCAGTCAACCAAATACAAATCCATGTAACAGTTACTTTGTCTAGCCACATTTTACCAGCTTGTTTACAAGAATATCATGGGGAACCTTGTCAAAGGCCTTACTGAAATCAAGATATACTATATCTACAGCATTCTCTTCATCTACCAAGCGGGTAATTTTATCAAAAAAGAGATCAGATTTGTCTGGCATTACTTGTTTTTCTGAAACCCATGTTGACTTTTTGATTATGGAATTACCTTCCAGGTGTTCACAGACTCTGTTTAATGATTTGCACCAGAATCTTTCCCGGTATTGATGTCAGACTAACTGGACGATAATTGTTGAGATCCTCTTTTTTCCCCTTTTTGAAGATGGGGACAACATTTGCCCTCCTCCAGTCTGCTGGGACCTCTCCTGTTTTCCAGGAATTCTCAAAGATTATTGCCAATGGTTCCGATATTACATTTGCCAGTTCTTTTAGTACCCTTGGATGTAATTCATCTGGTCCTGGAGACTTATATTCATTTAGATTAACGAGGTATTCCTGTACTATCTCTTTACTTATTCTGTGCTGAAATTCTCCTATTCTGTCCTCTGCTCCATTATCCTCAGGTTGAGCACCCTTTGCCTTTTCTGAGAAGACTGAAGCAAAGAAGGTGTTGAGTAATTCTGCCTTTTCTCTGTCCCCTGTTAACTTTTTGCCATCTTCTCCACACAGTGGCCCTACCATTTTCTTCTTCTTCCTTTTGCTGCTGACATACCCCAAAAAGTCCTTTTTATTGTTCTTAACCTCTCTAGCAAGCCTGAGTTCATTCTGCGCTTTAGCTTTTCTGACTTTACCTCTACACGTGCTAGCTATTTGTTTGAATTCGTCTTTGGTAATTTCCCCATTTTTCCATTTCTTATACATGTTCCGTTTAAAACTTAGTTCAGTTGCAAGTTCCTTAGTCATCCATCCTGGTTTCTTGAGGCACCTCCCATTTTTCTTCCTCATTGGAACTGTTTGAAATTGTGCCTTCAGTATCTCTCTTTTGAGAAACTCCTATCAGTCTTCAACTCCCTTCTCTTTTAGTATTCCTGACCACGGGATCACCCCCAGTATTTCTCTAAGTTTACTAAAATCAGTTTTCCTAAAGTCTAGAATGCATGTCTGCCTATGCTTGGCTTCTCCTTTCCACTGTATAATAAATTCCAGGAGAACATGATCACTCCCACCTAAGGATCCATCCACTTGCACTCCATTAACTAGGTCTTCCCTGTTAGTTAGGATCAGATCCAAAATAGCTGCCTCCCTTGTTGCCTCTTCCACCTTTTGGACAATGAAATTGTCTTCAAGGCAAGTGAGAAATTTGCTAGACCTTGAGGATTTTGCTGAGTTTGATTTCCAGCAAATATCAGGATAGTTGAAGTCACCCATCACTACTATAGTTTTCCTTTCTGAATGTGTGGTCATCTGTTCTAGAAAGGCATCATCCAATTCCTCTGCCTGAGTCGGGGGTCTGTAGTAGACTCCCACAATAACATCCCTGTTGTTTCCCTCCCCTTTAATTTTTATCCAGATGCTCTCCACCTGGCTTCCAGGATTGATGTCCTGGATTTCTTCACTGGTGTAAATAGCCCTGACATATAATGCTATTCCTCCTCCTTTCCTGTTTGGCCTGTTTCTCTTGAAAAGGTTATACCCCTGTATTTCTACATTCAGTCATGAGACTCATCCCACCAGGTTTCAGTGATGCCTATTATATCATATTTGTTTTGTTGTGCTAGGAGTTCAAGTTCATCTTGTTTGTTTCCCATGCTCTGTGCATTAGTGTAGAGACATCTAAGACCTTTACTTGCTGCCTGTGCACATTTTTTTGCCTCCCACTTTTGGGTCCTTGCACTGTTTGCCTTGTTCCCTCTATGAAAGTTTGACTGTTTTTTCCAGTCCTTTTGTCTTCCAGAACACTGTCTCCCTTCCCCAAATAATTCAGTTTAAAGCCCTCATGATCAAATTCTTGAGACTGTTGGCCAAAACGTTTCTTCCAACTGGCGTGAGATGCAGCCCATCCCTTGCCAGGAGTCTGCCCTCATGGAACCGCAGCCCATGATCTAAGAATGCAAATTGTTCTTGGCAACACCATCTGTGGAGCCAGTTGTTGACATCTGCTATTTTCCTCTCTTGTCCTGGACCATGCCCTTCAACTGGCAGAAGAGACGAGATGACAATCTGTGCATCAAGACATTGTAACGGGAAAATCCAGGAACCACTCTCAGGCAGGTCTTCAGGATAACAAAGATTTATTAAGCATACAGAGCAGTCAAGGGATCTCCCTAAACAGGACTGCACTCCAGCCTCACCCCAAGGCTTGGCTTTTACACCTTTACACACAAAGAAAGAATCTCCTCCCAATTTCCCCCTCCCCTAAATCCACTTCCCAATGTTAAGACAAACATGTTTACATTTCAGGAAATGCCTGTGGTTTTCAATTCTGCTGAAGTTTGCAACATAGGAAACAGACATCTTGGTTACATGGTATAGCATTTAGGGTAAAGAGGAACTTGGCTAAGCTGTTGTACACTTGTGCAACTTTGCAACTTGTACACTTGTGCAACTAGCTGTTGTGCAACCTTGCAGTTTAGCTAGTGCCAGAAACAACATCTATGAACAGAAAATTTGAGAGACTTGTAACAGAGCCCTTCTTGTGGGACCCCAGAAGGTTGGCTGTCCTGACCCAGGCTCATAAATAATCATAGAATCATAGAATCATAGAATCATAGAATCATAGAGTTGGAAGAGACCGCACGGGCCATCCAGTTCAACCCCCTGCCATGCAGGAAATCCAAATCAAAGCATCCCCAACAGATGGCCATCCAGCCTCTGCTTAAAGACCTCCAAGGAAGGAGAATCCACTACACTCCGAGGGAGTGTGTTCCACTGTCGAACAGCCCTTACTGTCAGGAAGTTCTTCCTAATGTTGAGGTGGAAACTCTTTTCCTGTAGCTTGCATCCATTGTTCCAGGTCCTGTTCTCTCGAGCAGCAGAAAACAAGCTTGCTCCCTCCTCAATATGACATCCTTTCAAATATTTAAACAGGGCTATCATATCACCTCTTAACCTTCTCTTCTCCAGGCTAAACATCCCCAGCTCCCTAAGTCGTTCCTCGTAGGGCAAGGTTTCCAGACCTTTCACCATTTTAGTCGCCCTCCTCTGGACTCGCTCCAGTTTCTCAATGTCCTTTTTGAATTGTGGTGCCCAGAACTGGACACAATATTCCAGGTGGGGCCTGACCAGAGCAGAATACAGTGGCACTATTACTTCTCTTGATCTAGACACTATACTTTTATTGATGCAGCCTAAAATTGCATTGGCCTTTTTTGCTGCCGCATCGCACTGTTGACTCATGTTCAACTTATTGTCTACTTGGACTCCTAGATCCCTTTCACATATACTTTCATTCAGCCATGTGTCTCCCATCCTATATCTGTGCATTTCATTTTTCTGCCCTAAGTGCAGTACCTTACATTTCTCTGTGTTGAATTTCATTTTGTTAGCTTTGGCCCAGCTTTCTAGTCTATTCAGATCATTTTGAATGTTGATTCTGTCCTCTGGAGTATTAGCTATTCCTCCTAGCTTGGTGTCATCTGCAAATTTGATAAGTGTGCTCCCAATTCTGTCATCCAGGTCATTGATAAAGATGTTGAATAACACTGGGCCCAGGACAGAGCCCTGTGGGACCCCACTGGTCACTTCTCTCCAGGATGAAAAAGAGCCATTGTTGAGCACCCTTTGGGTTCGGCCGGTCAACCAATTACAGATCCATTTAACAGTTACTTTGTCTAGCCCACTTTTTACAAGCTTGTTTGCAAGAATATCATGGGAAACCTTGTCAAAGGCCTTACTGAAATCAAGATATACTATATCCACTGCATTCCCTTCATCTACCAAGCTGGTAATTTTATCAAAGAAAGAGATCAGATTTGTCTGGCATGACTTGTTTCTCTGAAACCCATGTTGACTTTTTGTGATTATGGCATTGCCTTCTAGATGTTCACAGACTCTCTGTTTAATGATCTGCTCCAGAATCTTTCCTGGGATTGATGTCAGACTAACTGGACGATAATTGTTGGGATCCTCTTTTTTTCCCTTTTTGAAGATAGGGACGACATTTGCCCTCCTCCAGTCTGCTGGGACTTCTCCTGTTCTCCAGGAGTTCTCGAATATGATTGCCAATCGCTCTGATATTACATTTCCCAGTTCTTTTAGTACCCTTGGATGCAGTTCATCTGGTCCTGGAGACTTAAATTCATTTAGATTAACAAGGTATTCCTCTACTATCTCTTTGCTTATTCTGTGCTGAAATTCCCCTATTCTGTCCTCTGCTCCATTATCCTCAGGTTGAGCACCCTTTTCCTTTTTTAAGAAGACTGAAGCAAAGACGGTGTTGAGTAATTCTGCCTTTTCTCTGTCTTCACAATACGTATTGGGGAAATGCTCCTCAATACGTATTGCATGTTCATATGTATTTCGGAGACTCGGGCATTGCGCAATGATTTCGGAAGCGCAGTTGTACTTCCTAAAGAAACCGAAATGCAAAAGATCTCAATGCGTTTCGGAATCGTTCGGGGTTCTGTCCGGGTTCTTAGCGGTTCTGTGCGACGTCGTGTGAACACATGGAAAAATAATACGTATTAGGTCAGGATTTCTTTTGGATTCTGTCTGCTTTGGACCCCGTGTGATAAGGTCCCATGAGTCAACAGTGTGATGCAGCAGCTAAAAAGGCAAATGCAATTTTAGGCTGCATCAATAGAAGTATAGTGTCTAGATCAAGAGAAGTAATAGTGCCACTCTATTCTGCTTTGGTCAGGCCTCACCTGGAATGATACTGTGTCCAGTTCTGGGCTTCACAATTCAAAAAGGATGCTGAGAAACTGGAGTGTGTTCCACTGTCGAACAGCCCTTACTGTCAGGAAGTTCTTCCTAATGTTGAGGTGGAAACTCTTTTCCTGTAGCTTGCATCCATTGTTCCGGGTCCTGTTCTCTCGAGCAGCAGAAAACAAGCTTGCTCCCTCCTCAATATGACATCCTTTCAAATATTTAAACAGGGCTATCATATCACCTCTTAACCTTCTCTTCTCCAGGCTAAACATCCCCAGCTCCCTAAGTCGTTCCTCGTAGGGCAAGGTTTCCAGACCTTTCACCATTTTAGTCGCCCTCCTCTGGACTCGCTCCAGTTTCTCAATGTCCTTTTTGAATTGTGGTGCCCAGAACTGGACACAATATTCCAGGTGGGGCCTGACCAGAGCAGAATACAGTGGCACTATTACTTCTCTTGATCTAGACACTATACTTTTATTGATGCAGCCTAAAATTGCATTGGCCTTTTTTGCTGCCGCATCGCACTGTTGACTCATGTTCAACTTATTGTCTACTTGGACTCCTAGATCCCTTTCACATATACTTTCATTCAGCCATGTGTCTCCCATCCTATATCTGTGCATTTCATTTTTCTGCCCTAAGTGCAGTACCAGCTTGAAAAAAAGTCCGCCAGAGTGCCCCTCTTAGCAACTATGGAGCCAAACTGCAGCTGGATGGCGATTTCGGTGGCTAAATGCATCTGATACTATCAGGATGCCACCCGCTTCTAATATTAAGCTGGCTCAGATAAGCCGGTTTATAACGTAATGCGATAATCTTCTGGTTTTTGGGTAGCCCCCCCCCCACCTAAGTACACAGAAATTTCCTCAAATGCATGAAAACACTTGGAAATGCCCACACCCCAGAAGACTCTAGAATGCTATTCTGTACGTAAGCACATCTGTATTCCTCTACAGTCCCGCTCAAAATGGTGAGAGGAAGTGACAACACCACTTCCTGCCACCATTTTGAGTGGGCCTGAAAAGAAGAAGAAGAAGAAGAAGAAGAAGAAGAAGAAGAAGAAGAAGAAGAGATATTTGGGCTTTCCGTGGGTAGGATGCAATGTGGGAAAAATAGGCCTCTGGGCTGCATGCAGTTGCCCACCCTTAGGTTTGAGTATTGGACTGTGATTCTGGAGACCAGGGTTCGAATCCCCACTCAGCCATGAAAGCCCACTGGGTGGCCTTGGGCAAGTTGCACTCTCTCAGCCTCAGAGGAGGGCAAAGGCAAACCTCCTCTGAACAGACTTTGCCAAGAAAACCCCGTGCTATGAGTCAGAAACAACTTGAAGGTCCACAACAATAACAACAAAATGCAGGTGTCACCAATTGATTTACAGTTGGCCCTCCACATTTGCGGCTTTGACTTTTGCGGCTTTGATTATATGTGGTTTCGATTAATACGTCCTCTCTAGGAATCTCTAGGTCCTCCAGCGCAACTCTGCCAGAAGTTGACCATAGAGTTGCGCTGGAGAACCTAGAAGCTCCTAGAGAAAACACTTCTCTAGGCATTCGTAGGTCCTCCAACATGATTCTATGATCAACCTCTGGCAGATGTTGACTACAGAGTTGCACTGGAGGACCTGGAGATTCCTAGAGAGGTGTTCTCTTAAGTAAAAAGAATAGTGTTTTTTTATTTGCAGTTTTCCCACATTCACGGGGGTCCGTCACCCCTAAACCCAGCGAATGTGGAGGGACCACTATAGTAGGTTTATTTTAATCAGGGCTTTTGTTAGAATTTAGGCCTGTTCTGTCCCTTCTGTTTGTGTTTCTGGAACAAAAGTCAGGCCAAGCTCAGCTACTGTTTCTCTCATGGCTTGCCATATTATTTTGCAGCGTCATTGATTTTGCACAAACATGTTTTCCTCCAAGCTGAGCACCTGCGCTCAGAGCCATCCTTGGTTGAGAAAGTTGCAGAGGGAGAAATTGCGTCGTTTTATAATTATCTCAATAATCATAGCAATTTATTGCTCTTCTTCCTAAAGCTCAAAGGGAATACCCTAAAGATTGTAGTTGAGTCCAATAACATGAACAACAGTATCGAGAGGAGGATGAGGTTAATGTTGTCAACAAAACTTGTAGAGGCGAGTGCGAAATTGACCAAAGTCAACAGTGGAACACCCCCCCCCCCAAAAAAAAAAAATACCATGTAGAGCCTAGGCTGAAATCTAGGACAATGGATTTTAGTTCTGGGAAGAGAAATAGTTTGGAGGAGGGTATGCTGTCATTCCATGTTGACTGATGGTTTCTGTAATTCTCTTTGTGGCATAGGAAGATGTTAAGTTTCCCTATAGAGATCAAGTATAGTGTTGTGCTTTGAGTGTTGGACTAGGGACGTTATCACATGTGGGCCAGAAAGCAAAAATAAAGTGGAAATGAGGCATTCTGAAAATAAACTGAAAATAAACCTTGATTCTGCAAATGGCTTTCACACGTAATTACCTTAATTGCGATTTTACAGTAAGCGCATTTGATGTTCACACACAAGTGGGAAAAGCCCATAAATGTACTAGAAATGATCTTCTAGCACATGCGCAGATAGAGGAATGCTCGCTGGAACCATGGGAACAGCAGGGAAATGCTCCCAAATGCGCATTTGCTTTTCACATTACGGTAAATGCGAAATTACCTTAATTTTGTATTTGCATTTCCTCCAAACAACCGAATTTCAAAAGATCTCCGTTAACACTAGTTTCTGTCCACTTTATGTCCAGTTTCTGTGCGACGTCATGTGAAAACACGGGGCACAAATCCAGTTTCTGTTTGGGATTTGTGTGAATTAACCAGCAGATTTGCCCCCGTGTGATAATGTCCTAGGTCTCATCTGCACTGGAGAAATAACGCAGTTTGACACCATTTTAACTGCCATGGCTCCATGCTATGGAATCCTAGGATTTGTAGTTTGTTGTGGTACCAGAGTGCTCTGAGAATGAAGGCTAAATAGCTCACAAAAATACAGATCCCAGAATTCCATAGCATAGAGCCATGGCAGTTAAAGTTGTGTCAGATTGAATTATTACTCCAGTGCAGACACAGCCTTAGACTCCAGGAGACCTGGGTTCAAGTCCCAGTTCAGCCATGGGAACCCACTGTGTGATCTTGGACAAATTCTACTCTCAGCCTCTGAGGAAGACAGTGGCAAAGCCCCCCTGAACAAATGTGGCCAATAAAACCCTAGGAGTAGGTCGCCATAAAGCAGAATCAAGTTGAAGGCACAGAACAATAAAGTTTGTAGTTGGAGGCCTGGTTTGTAGTTTGAGGTCTGCTGGTATGTAAGGAGCCAGGGCTGACTTGAAGGCACGTCACAACAGGTTGCTCTGCAAAAATGGTGAGGCATTTTTGTCCCATGCAGAATCTTTGCATTCAGTTCAGGGCTGCAGAAGCGACTGGGGTGTGCGGTACAACTGCACATGGTGCACTTTGTGCATGGATGTGCATTGTGCATGGATGTACATTTGCATTTTATTGCACCTTCAGGTTATGCAATGTCACTCTTCAACACAAAGGGTTGTGCAACATAACTATAGTCGCCCCTCCGTTCTAGCAGACTTGAGGTCTGTGGTTTTGCATATTCACGGAGGGGCGACCTCTGTTTAGATCAATGGGGTGCAGCCCTGCGCACGCCCAAGGGCAGTGCCCATTCAAACCTATGGGGCTTGAATATTTGTGAATCTCAATTTTCGCAGGGGTGTCCGGAATGGATCCCCTACGAAAATGGAGGGCTGACTGTAATGCACATTTTTTTGTGTCAAGAATTATGCTGTGCAAGTCCCATGTAGGTTCATGTCAGAAAAGGATTGATGAATCTGCTTCAGGTTTTCGTCCAAATCTCAAGGAGCTATTCAAAGTACAAAAGACTCTTCCCAGATAGATTCACAATTTTGATTTCCCAAAAACTAAGTTGGAATGGTAAACACCCCTCTGTCATTAGTCCCTCGTCTCCAGAATGATCCGATTCAGATCCGTCATTCCCACTTGTTGAACACGCTTCGGAATCGATAGGAAACAGAGGGTTTTTTGCATTTGCTTCACTTCACTGCAATTGAAACCTAGCACAGTAGGATCAGAACTGGTTTCAAGTGGGAACGACAGTCGTATAACCCGATCAGCAATTCACTTTAAATCATAGTGGGAACAAGGCCTAAAAGTACATAGCATCTTGAACTATGTGCCCATATAGTGAAAAAATAAGGCTTGAAACCTATTGGTTAAACCCAGCTAGAATAAAAATGAATTAAATATTTAATAATGAGTCAACATTTATTTCATTTCATTCCGTTCCATTCCATTTCTATATGCTACTTTTCTCAAGCGAAAGGGTGGCTCACAGATATTATTGTTTAAAACTTTACAATAAGAGTTTTATAACAATTAAAATCATCCAGCTAAAACATTATAAAATAACATAAAACACACAAAATTAATACGGTATATATAAATAACTGGAGCACCCCATATAAAAGCCTCCCTGACATGATTGTATATTAAAAGCCTGCTTGAATAAAAGCAACTTTCCCTGCCGGCCCAAAGAAAACAATGAGGGGACCAGCCTAGCCCTGAGATCTAGCAACCCTACTGGTCCCATCAGAGAGCCCAAGAAGCACTGCTCTTTTAGAAATGGCCAAGAAAGTTGTCCTCAATGAACATGTCCCCATGTTCAGCTCAACACCTTGAGATGGATACTGTTGCCATACTGCCATACAGCATACTGCTGTCATACAGATAATCCTTATGAGTTGGATGAGTACACCAAAAATCAAGTTTCAGGCCACCATGAATTCATGAGAAAGCCAGAAGAGAGACCTCTCTAACAATATGTTCTCAATTTTGGTAGTTCAGATGTTTTGGACTTCAGCTCCCCGAATCCTTAGCCATTGGCCAAGTTGGCTGAGGCTTCTGGAAGTTGCTGTTCAAATTACTTGGAAGAGCAGAGGTTCTACAAGGTACACTGGCATGATATCCTTACCAAATATTAATGTTGGCCTAAGAGCTGTGCTGGTTCCTGACCTATAATTTCCTAAATCTTTCCCTCCCCTCTCCAGACATTGACCATAGAATTGCGCTGGAGGGGCTACAAATGCCTAGAGAAGTGTTCTCTCTAAGAATCTCTAGGTCCTTGAGTTCAACTTTTGGTTGCACTGGAGGACCTAGATATTCCTAGAGAGAACATACTAATACAATCTGTGAATAATCAAATCCGTAAAAGTCAAATCTGCAAATGTGGAGGGATGACTGTAAACTGAGGAAGGATATGAGAGAACTGCACTAGTGGTAACACACAGTTCCCAATTGAGATCACTCTGACGTTTTATCAATGAACTACATATTCTGGACAATAACTCTGCCCTCTCAAAGGCTCTTGGAGGCAGGCTTATTATTATTATTATTATTCTGTTGATTTATATCCCACCTTCCTCCCAACACACGGACTCAAGGTGGCTAACAAATCTAAAACAGTCCAAGTTAAAACAACAGAAAGTACAGTGGAACCTCTACTTACGAAATTAATCCGTTCCAACAGCCATTTCGTAAGTGGAAAATTTCGTAAGTAGAGGCAAATTTAACATTGAAATGCCCTAATCCGTTCCGCAGCGAGGCCGGGGTCGGCCTCGCTGCTCTATGGGCCTGGTCGCCGAAGCGGTTGCTTCGGCGACCAAGCCCATAGAAGGGCGAGGCCGAGGTTAAAGGGACAGTGTGTCCCTTTAGCCCAGGCCTCTTTGCTTTCTATGGGCCTGGTCGCCGAAGTGGCCAAAGCCGAAGCGGTGACCGGGCCCATAGAAGGCACAGAGGCCTGGGTTAAAGGGACGTGCGCCGTCCCTTTAACCCAGGCCTCGCTTCTCTATGGGCCCCGTCGCCAAAGCGGCGACCAGGCCCATAGAAGGCAAAGAGGCCTGGGTTAAAGGGACATGCGCCGTCCCTTTAACCCAGGCCTCGCTTCTCTATGGGCCCGGTCGCCAAAGCGGCGACCGAGCCCATAGACCTAAGAGGCCTGGGTTAAAGGGACGTGCGCCGTCCCTTTAACCCAGGCCTCGCTTCTCTATGGGCCCGGTCGCCAAAGCGGCGACCAGGCCCATAGAAGGCAAAGAGGCCTGGGTTAAAGGGACGTGCGCCGTCCCTTTAACCCAGGCCTCGCTTCTCTATGGGCCCGGTCGCCAAAGCGGCGACCGGGCCCATAGAAGGCAAAGAGGCCTGGGTTAAAGGGACGTGCGCCGTCCCTTTAACCCAGGCCTCGCTTCTTTATGGGCCCGGTCGCCAAAGCGGCGACCGGGCCCATAGAAGGCAAAGAGGCCTGGGTTAAAGGGACGTGCGCCGTCCCTTTAACCCAGGCCTCGCTTCTCTATGGGCCCGGTCGCCAAAGCGGCGACCGAGCCCATAGACCTAAGAGGCCTGGGTTAAAGGGACGTGCGCCGTCCCTTTAACCCAGGCCTCGCTTCTCTATGGGCCCGGTCGCCAAAGCGGCGACCAGGCCCATAGAAGGCAAAGAGGCCTGGGTTAAAGGGACGTGCGCCGTCCCTTTAACCCAGGCCTCGCTTCTCTATGGGCCCGGTCGCCAAAGCAGCGACCGGGCCCATAGAAGGCAAAGAGGCCTGGGTTAAAGGGACGTGCGCCGTCCCTTTAACCCAGGCCTCGCTTCTCTATGGGCCCGGTCGCCAAAGCGGCGACCAGGCCCATAGAAGGCAAAGAGGCCTGGGTTAAAGGGACGTGCGCCGTCCCTTTAACCCAGGCCTCGCTTCTCTATGGGCCCGGTCGCCAAAGCGGCGACCAGGCCCATAGAAGGCAAAGAGGCCTGGGTTAAAGGGACGTGCGCCGTCCCTTTAACCCAGGCCTCGCTTCTCTATGGGCCCGGTCGCCAAAGCGGCGACCGAGCCCATAGACCTAAGAGGCCTGGATTAAAGGGACGTGCGCCGTCCCTTTAACCCAGGCCTCGCTTCTCTATGGGCCCGGTCGCCAAAGCGGCGACCAGGCCCATAGAAGGCAAAGAGGCCTGGGTTAAAGGGACGTGCGCTGTCCCTTTAACCCAGGCCTCGCTTCTCTATGGGCCCGGTCGCCAAAGCTGCGACCGAGCCCATAGACCTAAGAGGCCTGGGTTAAAGGGACGTGCGCCGTCCCTTTAACCCAGGCCTCGCTTCTCTATGGGCCCGGTCGCCAAAGCGGCGACCAAGCCCATAGACCTAAGAGGCCTGGGTTGAAGGGACGTGCGCCGTCCCTTTAACCCAGGCCTCGCTTCTCTATGGGCCCGGTCGCCAAAGCGGCGACCGAGCCCATAGACCTAAGAGGCCTGGGTTAAAGGGACGTGCGCCGTCCCTTTAACCCAGGCCTCTTTGCCTTCTATGGGCCTGGTCGCCGTTTTGGCGACCGGGCCCATAGAGAAGCGAGGCCTGGGTTAAAGGGACAGCGCGTCCCTTTAGCCCAGGCCTCTTTGCCTTCTATGGGCCTGGTCGCCAAAACGGCGACCAGGCCCATAGGAGAGCCAGGCCGGGGCTAATGGGACGGCGTGTGTCCCTTTAGCCGCGGCTCTTTCTCCTATGGCCTTGGCTTCCGAAGCGGACGCTTCGGAAGCCAGGGCCAAGCCACGGGGAGAGGGACAGCCGGGCTGTCCCTCTCCCCGCGGCTCTTTTTCCATTGGGCCGACCCTGGAAACGGGGGATGGCTCCGCTTCCAGGGTCGGCGCAAGGAAGGGCCAAGGCTGCCGGCTTTCCTTGGGCCAACCCTGGAAACGGAGCCGTCCTCCGCTTCCAAGATCGGCAGAAGGAAAGCCGGCAGCCTCGGCCTTTCCTTTGGCCGACCCTGGAAGCGGGGGATGGCTCCGCTTCCAGGGTCGGCGCAAGGAAGGGCCAAGGCTGCCGGCTTTCCTTGGGCCGACCCTGGAAATGGAGTCGTCCTCCGTTTCCAGGGTCGGCTGAAGGAAAGCCGGCAGCCTCGGCCTTTCCTTCGGCCGATCCTGGAAGCGGAGCTGTCCTCCGTTTCCAGGGTCGGCCGAAGGAAAGCCGGCAGCCTCGGCCTTTCCTTCGGCCGATCCTGGAAGCGGAGCTGTCCTCCGTTTCCAGGGTCGGCCGAAGGAAAGCCGGCAGCCTCGGCCTTTCCTTCGGCCGATCCTGGAAGCGGAGCTGTCCTCCGTTTCCAGGGTCGGCCGAAGGAAATCCGGCAGCCTCGGCCTTTCCTTCGGCCGATCCTGGAAGCGGAGCTGTCCTCCGCTTCCAGGATCGGCCGAAGGAAAGCTGGCAGCCTCGGCCTTTCCATCGGCCGATCCTGGAAGCGGGGGATGGCTCCGCTTCCAGGGTCGGCGCAAGGAAGGGCCAAGGCTGCTGGCTGTTCCTTTGGCTGGCCCTGGAAGCGGAGGTTTCCTCCACTTCCAGGACCAGCCTGAGGAACAGCTGAGGCCACGGCTGGACGGAGGCCTCCTTCCAGCCGCGGCCTTTCGTAAGTCGAAAATGCTTCGTAAGTCGAAGCAGATTTTCCCCCGAGGCGCCTTTCGTAAGTCGAAAACATCGTAAGTAGAAGCATTCGTAAGTAGAGGTTCCACTGTATTAAAAATACAAAGTTTAAAAAACAATTTAAAAATCAAACAATTAAAAAGATTACATTATTAAAATTTAAAGTTTAAAACTTTTTAAAACCAAAAAAGCATCCATGTCATGCGAAGGCTTGGCGGCATAAAAACATCTTTACCAGCTGCCGGAAGGACAACAGGGATGGAGCCATCCTGGCCTCCGTAGGGAGGAAGTCCCAGAGCTTGGGAGCAGCCACTGAGAAGGCCCTTCCTTTTGTTCCCACCAAACACACCTGAGAAGGTAGTGGGACAGAGAGAAGGATCTCTCCCAATAATCTCGATACGCTGGGGGGCTCATACAGGGAGATATGGTCCCTCAAATAGCCTGGACCCAAGCCATATAAGACTTCATAGATCAAAAGCAGCACTTTGAATTGTGCTCGGAAACAGACTGGCAGCCAATGGAGCTGTTGCAAAAAGGGAGTTGTATGCTCCCTGTCGCCAGCTCCAGTTAACAGCCTGGCTGCAGCTCTTTGGACCAGCTGAAGTTTCTGAGCACTTTTCAAAGGTAGCCCCACATAGAACACCTTACAGTAATCCAAATGGGATGTAACCAAGGCATGTACCAACCGTGGCCAGATCTGACTTCTCCAGGAAGTTGACACACAAGTTTTAGCTGTGCAAACACACTCCTGATCACCACCAAAGCCTGGGCTTCCAGGCTCAGCAATGAGTTCAGAAGTACCCCCAAACTACGAACCTGAGTTTTCAGGGGGAGTGTAACTCCATCTAACATAGGCTGAATCCCTATTCCCAGATCTGTCTTTTAACTGACCAGGAGGACCTCTGTCTTATCTGGTCTAAGCTTCAATTTGTTTGCTCTCATCCAGTCCATTACAGCAGCCAGACACTGGTTTAGGACAAAAACAGCTTCCTTGGAATTAGGTGGAAAGGAGTGATAGAGCTGGGTATCATAAGCATACAGGTGACACCTTACTCCAAAACTCCGGATGACCTCTCCCAGCAGTTTCATGTAGATCAGGGGTAGGCAACTTTTTTCTACCTGGGGCCTGTCAGCTGGTCCCAAAGTCTTCCAGCGCATGCACAAATGAGTCACGGCGCCATTTTGGAAAACAAAATGGCAGCCGCAACTCACACGGCGGTGACGGCAGGACTGGGCTGGGGCGGTCCAAAGGCCTTGGGGGGCTGGATCCGGCCTCCGGGTCGTAGGTTGCCGACCCCTGATGTAGATGTTAAAAAGCATAGGGGACATGACTGAGTGGCTAGTGGCCAAAGAGTCGTACAGGTATCCCCCAGCACCATCTTCTGAGAAAGCCCCTCCAAGAAAGAACGGAGCCACTGTAGAACAGTGCCTCCAAGCCCCATCCCAGAGAGGCGACTCAGAAGGATACCATGGTCGATGGTATCAAAAGCTGCTGAGAGGTCCAGCAAAACCAACAGGGACACACTCCCCTTGTCCAGTTCTTTATGTAGGTCATCCACCAAGGCGACCAAAGCTGTTTCTGTCCCATAACCAGGCCTAAAACCAGACTGACATGGATCTAGACAATCCTGGCCTGTAATTATCTAGTAAAGTAGGATCCAGGGAAGATTTTTTCAAAAGAGGTCTTACCATACTCTCTTTTAGGCATGTTGGGACCCTGCCTTGCTGTAAAGAGGCATTCATCACTTCCCTTATCCACTCCACCAATCCTCCTCTGGCCTGTTTAATAAGCCAGGAAGAGCAAGGGTCTAGTATACATGTAGTGGCTCTCACCTCTCCAAGGTGAGTAAGTAACAGTTTGAGATTGGGAAGCCTTTACTTGCCTACAGACAGCCTCCCAATCGCAAACTGTTACTTACTTATAGGTGGATGCACAACACAGATGGCGAGATGGATACAGGTCCTTGCCACAAACCCAGATGCTAACTCTGCTCACACATCTATTCAGGAAATGTCATCATGGGACCTAACCACAGAACCCATGTAGGTTGGGTGCACTGGCTGGGCCAGAAGGACCCCCATCTGCACCCAGGTCCCCACAGTGTCCCTGGGCTGTGCCAGTGGGGCTCAGGATTGGCAGTGGCCGGGGGGATCTGGCTGGAGAGCTTTCCTCTCCCCAGGAACAGGTTTGAGGTGTTCCCTGTCATGAGAAGAATGGAGCCGTGGCAGTGAGATCAGGAAAACCTCATCCCTTCTCCTTTGCTGCTGCTGTGGCACTGTTCTCCTCATGAGGAGTGTGGTGCTGCAACAGGGAGTTTGGGAGGGCTGTGTAGGGTGCCAACCCTAGCGTGGTGAAGTCAAGAGAGGTGCACTTGTCACTCCTCAACCTGCAGCAGGAGGACAGCCTGTGCAGGTGTCACCCCTCTTCTGAGGTGTCACCCACCTTCTGGGACATCCTCTGGTGCAGGCCACATTCCTCACTCACCCCTAGGACTTTATCACATAGGGAAATTGAGCAGTTTAAAGAGGAATGCTCTCACAAGAATCCCGCTAAAATTGTGCAATTGCGCTATGAGTTTTCACACGACGTCACCATTATCACGCAACTATCTCGTGAATAAAGTGTCAAAATCGCACCGCTTTTTATTCACAGAATTTTCAATAAAAAGTGGCACGGGATAATCATGCGATAATGGCAATGTCATGTGACATTGTGTGAAAGTCTTCACGTTATTTTGCGATATTGACAGGAGCATAGCACTATGCTCCCGTCTTTTTTTTTTTTTTTTGCCATGTGATAAAGTCCCTAGTGATGCCACTGCACCATAGCTAGAAGCAAACTGATTTCAGCTTCTGAGAACTCCAAAGACCTCACCAAATCTTGGTGGAAATGTCTTCCGTCTTTCTGACTATGGGGACGTAGCCAGATGGTTTTCCAATTCTCTGTTCTTCACCAGCAATTCAATGGCCATTGGGGAAGCCTATCACAGTGCAACGGTGAGTACTGGAGTGATGACAGTGGAGCCAAAGTAGAATTTGGCATGCTGAACTTTTTTGCTGCATTTGAACATGTGGAATTTTGGCTACCAAAGAAAAATGCAAAATACTGAAGAATCAGGTGCTTGGCCAAGCAACTTCAGAGTACAGTTAAAATGGCAAAAGTTATTCCCAAGGAAGAACCCACAAGCTAGGAGAGCCTTCAGCAGTTTGATGTTGACAGAAGGGCACTCCCCCCCTCCCCGAGTTAACTGAGTGCAAACTACTTTTGCAATTTGAATTCAGTTTGCAGCAATGGAAGTAACCTGAAGACAAAGGGAAAAATTGGAGGAGAAGAGGGAAACTGGAATATTTGAAAAGTGGCTGAAAAAGTGGGACAACAGAGGATGAACTGGGACTATCCCTGTTAGATCAGGACAGTTGGAGGACATGGGATTCATGCACAAACATTTCCATGTTATGTGAAGTTGAAGGCTTTCACAGCTGGCATCCATAGGTTTTTGTGGGGTTTTCGGGGTGTGAGGCCATGTTCTAGAAGAATGTATTCCTGACGTTTCTCCTGCATCTGTGGCTGGCATCTTCAGAGGATGCTGGCATGGAGGTGTGTGGGGTATATATATAGTATATATATAGTATATATATATACAGTATATATATATATATACTGTGTAACCCTTGTTTGAGAGGATTAGCATGTAAATCTGTGTATTGTTCTGTTGAGGCAAGGCCTCAGGGTGGGAGGGTATGTAAAGAAGATTAGTGTTTATTTAATTAATGGTCCATTGTCAGCTGGGAATTAGTATGTAAATTAGCATGTAAATCTATGTATTGTTCTGTTGAGGCAAGGCCTCAGGGTGGCAGGATATGCGAAGAGCATTTCCGTGCTACTTTCTATTGTACTTTATATTTTATTTATTGTTTTTTATTCATTAATTAATTCATTCATTCATGTAGCTGATTCTGTCTGTCTTCTTAGAGTAGCTTGCCTATGGATATAAAAAGGACCCTGTTTCAGGCCCACCTTAATCTAGCCTTGGTGAGAATACACAGGGTGTCAAAATAGCTGCAGGAGGGGATCATGAAGCCTGGGGGTTCCTTGTTATCCATCCCAAAATACATCCTAAAGGATGGGATTGATCCCAGCTTTGATGAGTATGGTTAGCTTTGTAGAGTTTAGGCCAAGTTACCTTTTTGCCCATTCACTCATCCCTTTCATGAGTTCTTGCAAACATGTTTTCCTCTTGCTTCGCATCTTCATCTTCAGTCATATTGAAAGTTCAAGATGTTGAAGAGGCAACACGTTGTTATTCTTGTTGTGTTCCTGACTGTTGTTTGCTCAAGGTCACCCAGTGGATTTCCATGGCTGAGCAGGGATTTGAACCCTGGTCTCTAGAGTCATCGTCCAATGCTCAAACCACGTTGTCTCTCTTCTTTCTCTAATAATTACAATTGAAATTATAGTGATTTATTCTTGCTCTTGCTAAAGCTCATGAGATGTTCTTCTGGAGGTGGCCTTCGAGACAAACAACCTTAACTTAAAAATAATCAAATTAAAAATTATGAAGAGCAACTTGTGGCGATCCCTCCCACCTGTGCCTGGACAAGTTGAGGTATAAAACCTCTGAGAACTGGGATGCGGGGGTAGGCAAAAGTCCCAGTGTCGACTCTCACGTTCTCACCATTCAAGATTAGATTCCAGAGGTGTATGTTAGTTGGGAGTAATCAATAGTTGGCTCTCCATGCCTGTCTGAAATTTAGTAGAATCACACTTTTGGCACGGAAGACCTCGCCACTGAAAAATACACCTGAAACTTTTGTTAGATCACTGTTCTGTATGTTTTAGGTTCTTTTGATTATCTGGAAATGGAATTGGAAAGAGAGGTCAGAAGGAACGCTTAGCTGGCAGACCCAGAATGTTCTTAATGGCGGTAGCATTGGTGTTCGTGCTGCTACTGCCCCATGCGGCCTATGGTGTTTGGAAGGCAAAATGCACATTGAAACTGGCACTAGATCAACATGGTGCCAGGAATTATTACAGGCCAGGAGACTACGTCATTAGTGGCATCATATCAACAAACTATGGTGCTCACATGCCCTACTTCTTTTCTTTACCCCCCATCACCATGTTTTACGTGTAAGTAAAAATATATTTATTTGAGCAAACATTCCCATTTACAGTCAGCCGTTTTCACGGGGGATCCATTCTGCACCATCCCGCGAAAATGAAGATTTGCAAATATTTAAGCCCCATATTTGCTTAAATATTTTTGATTAGGAGGGGGTTGGGACAGGGGATTATTTGAATGGAGCATGTCCCTGCGGACATGCGCAAGGGGGTGCCTGTGGTCACCCCTCCATGAATATGCAAAACCACAGAGAATGGAGGGGCGATTGTAGTTAATCTGACATCTCTGATTTGGAGCGCATCTACACTATAGAAATAATCCAGTTTGATACCCTTTTAAGCCTTGTAGCTCCATCTTATGGAATCTTGGGATTTGTAGTTTTACAAGACTTTTTTTTAGACTTCTCTGCCAGAGAGTGCTGGTGCCTCACAAAACTACACATCCTGGGATTCTGTAGGATGGAACCATGGAAGTTAAAGTGGTGTCAAAACTGCCTTATTTAATTAGTATTTGCTATTGTTATTGTTTTTAGTTTGCTTCTTTTTTTATGACTGGGAAGGGGGTTGGGGCAGAGGATTATTTGGAAATGTGGTTTTTAATTGTATATTGTATTTTATTGTTATTCTTATTTGTTGTAACCTTCCTCGATCCTCAGGGAGAGGTAGGCTATAAATAAAATGTATTATTATTATTATTATTATTATTATTATTATTATTATTATTATTATTTCTACAGCACACATGCACCCTTGGTCTTTGCAAATACAATGGCAAGCATTCTCTTGAATAGTTATGAATGTTTATGCATGTATAAGCAAGCGCTCAGTATTTATATTTATGATTGTGGGGCTGTTGGCACAATTGCAATATTTTCCCTAATCAACTTTACTGGGCATCAACTACACCAAGAAATTGTGGTCCATTCTGCAGGTGATTGGGACATGGATTGATGATGATGATGATGATGATGCTCTGCTCTTCCAGCAAGCCAGGATCCAACAAGAAATTGTGACAGGCATCCTACAACTATACAGACTTGTTTGATGGTGGGAAGCGGGGGAGATTATCATCCTTATTGCAGGCAGAACTGACCCCCTTTTCTCAGTATGGTTGATGCCTGGTGTAGGGCGAGGATGGGGAAATCAGGCCAGGAGATGCTATTTGGTATCTTGGGTCCAAAACACACTGCAGAAATAATGCAGTTTGAGACCACTTTAACTGTCCTGGCTCAGTGCTAGGGAATCCTGAGAAGTGTAGCTTATTGTGACATGAGAGCTCGCTGACAGAGAAGACTTAAACATCTCACAAAACTGCCGTTTCCAGAATTCCCTAGCATTGAACCAGAGCAGTTAAAGCAGTCTCGAACTAGATTATTTCTGCAATGGGGTTTGGACTTCAGTAGATTTAACTAAAGTCTAATCTGCACTGCAGAGATAATGCAGTTTGACACCATTTTAACTGCCATGGCTCCATCCTATGGAATCCTGGGATTTGTAGTTTGCTGTGGCACCAGAAATCCCTGGCATAGAAGGCTAAAAACTACAAATCCCATAAACCCATAGCATTGAGCCATGGAACTTAAAGCAGCATCAAACTGCATTATTGCTGTGGTGTTGGTTAGACCTAAATAACCAATGCAGAATGTTGTTTTGTGTTCTCTTCATTGCGTATGTAATAGTCGAACAAAGGAAATGAATGACACCGTTTACAGGTAGAATCTGGTTTCTCTAAAAATGAAATTTCTTTAAGAAAATAATTATGAAATAGGTATTTTCTGAATTCAGAGATATAGCTGTGTTAGTCTGGAAAATCAGAGTGCAAAGGGATCTTGTAGTATCTTTGAGACCAACTGAAATAAAGGTGAAGACCACACTCAATTAAGGAAGCCACAACTGCCCTGAATTTGCAAGACCTGAGCAGGGCAGCTGGTGACCAAGGATCTGATAAGTGTCTTATTCATAAGGCTGCTTAGATTTGCTCAGTTCTGGTCACCACATTCAAAAAGGATATTGACCAGCGGGAGCGTATCCAGAGGAGGTTGACCAAAATGGTGAAAGGTTTGGAAACCATGCCCTATGAGGATTAACTTAGGGAGCTGGGTATATTGAACCTGAAGCAAAAAAAAAAAAGGTTAAGAGGTGTCCTGATAGCAATGTTTAAATATTTCAAGGAATGTCACATTGAGGATGCAGCAAGCTTGTTTTCTACTGTTCCAGAGATTAGGACATGGATCGATGGATTCAAGCTACAGAAAAAGAGATTTCACATAAACATTAGGAAGAACTTCCTGGCAGTAAGAGCTGTTTGACAGTGGACTACACTGCCTTGGAGTGTGATGGAGTCTCCTTCTTTAGAGGTTTTCGAATAGAGTCTGGATGGCAATCTGTCGGGGGTGCTTTGATTGTGTATTCCTGCGTGGCAGGGGGCTGGACTGTGAGGTGGCATCTCTTGTCCTGCAGCTTGAATCCATTGCTCTGGGTCCTGTGCTCTGGAACTGCAGAAAACAAACTTGCTGAATCATCAATATGACATCTCTAACCAACAGGGATGACCTGGTCAATGGGGTGCAAGTGGTGGGAACCTTAGGTGGGAATGATCATGTTCTCCTGGAGTTTCTTATACAGTGGAAAGGAGAAGCTAGGCATAGTCAAACACTCATTCTAGACTTTAGGAAAGCTGATTTCAACAAAGTTAGGAAACACTGGGAGTGATCCCATGGTCAGGAATACTAAAGGAGAAGGGAGTTCAAGATAGGAGTTTCTCAAAAGGGAGATACTGAAGGCACAATCTCAGACTGTTCCAATGAGAAGGGAAAATGGGAGATGTCTCAAGAAATTGGGTTGGATGACAAAAGAACTTTCAACTGAACTAAGTTTTAAACGGGAGATGTATAAGAAATGGAAAAAGAGCTGAAGTCACTAAAGAGGAATTCAAACAAATAGCTAGCACATGTAGGGGTAAAGTCAGGAAAGCCAAAGCACAGAATGAGCTCAGGCTTGCTAAAGGCGTTAAGGACAATAAAAAGGGCTTTTCTGGGTATGTCTAGCAAAAGAAAGAAGAAGGAAATGGTAGGGCCACTGCACAGAGAAGATGGAGAAATTCTAGCAGGGTCAGAGAAAAGGCAGAACTATTCAACACTTTTTTTTTTGCCTCAGTCTTCTCACAAAAGGAAAAGGGTGTTCAACCTGAGGAAAACGGAGCAGAGGGCACAATAGGGGCAACATAGCACAGAATAAGTAAAGAGGAAATACAGGAATACCTGGTTAACCTAAATGAATTTAAGTCTCCAGGACCAGATGAACTACATCCAAGGATATTAAAAGAACTGGCAAATGTAATCTCAGAGCCACTGGCAATAATCTTTGAGAACTCCTGGAGAACAGGAGAAGTCCCAGGGGACTGGAGGAGGGCAAACATTGTCCCCCATCTTCAAAAAGGGGAAAAAGAGGATCCCAACAACTATCGCCCAGTTAGTCTGACATCAATACCAGGAAAGATTCTAGAACAGTTCATTAAAGAGAGAGTCTGTGAACATTTAGAAGAGAATGCCATAATCACTAAAAGTCAACATGGGTTTCTCAAAAACAAGTCATGCCAGACTAATCTTTTTTTTTTTATAAAATTAAAATTAAAAGCTTCCACCTTTCTTTTTAGAATTTTGGGGTTCATCTTCATATGGCTCTTCATTCCATGTGCCCTTCATTTTGTCATTTCTTTTGTATAACTCTTCTGTGTATTGCATCCAACAACTTTTTTTCCTTCCTGGTCTTGAATTATATTATTTTTATTGTCATAGAGTGTCCCATTCCTTGGTTTGAAGTTTCCTTTGGTTTCCTGGATCTTGTGGAATGGGTCTCTCATTCTTCTCTTTTTGTTGTCTTCTATTTCTTTGCATTGGTCATTGCAGTGGCTTTCTTTATCTTTTCACACTAGCTGTTGTACTGCTGCATTCATTGTTCTTAGTTTGTTCCTATCTTCCTTTTGTTTTGCTTCTCTTCTTTCCTTTATTGTTTGTACATTGTATGTGTCATACATGGTTTCTTCTCTCTCTTTTTTTTTTCACTGCAGAAAGTGGTGTTTTTTTTTTTGCATTCTTCCTTTCTTATGTCCCTTGCTTCTAACCATAGTTCTTCTGTTTCCCCGTCTATTATGTTTAATAATTCAAATCTGTTTCTTATGTATGTTGTCAGTAAATTCTGTTGATATGCTGTTCAGATCATATTTGGGTATAATGACTAGTTTTCGTTTCTTCTTCAGCTTTACTCTTATTTGTGATATGAGTAATTTGTGATCAGTGCTGCAGTTAGTGCCTGGCCCAGACTTGGCCACCAATATGGAGCTTCGCCATCTTTTACTTTATATATAACTTTATAACTGTATGTATAACTTTACAATTTATGTATAACTTTAGGTATACTCTTTAGGAATTTGTCTAGTTCTTTCATAGCCACTCTTCCCATTCCTAATCTTCTTCTAATTTCTTGACTGCAGTCTCCATTCTGATCAATGTTTGATCCAGGTATGGGAAATAACTGTTTTAATTTCCTCATTCTCTAGGTTGAATTTATGTAATTCCTCCATGGTCATTATTTTTGTTTTCTTTATATTTTACATTAGGCCTGCCTTTGCACTTTCTTCTTGTCGTTTAATGGAGGGTAATAGTGTGACACAAGCATTTGTCTATTATTGTTTACAGCAAGAGAAATGACAGATACTGGCACGTGCTGTCATTCTTGTTGTCCATCCAGGAGATCAACCAAAACCTCCAACTCATACCCAATATCACTCTAGGCTACAATGTCTATGAAACCTTTTTTGATGGAAGGATTACTACCGATGCCATGGTAGATCTCCTGCCTGGTGGAAAAAGCAATATTCCAAACTACAACTGTGGAAAACGGAATAAACTGCTGTCACTTCATGAAGGAGCTGAAACTGATATCTCCATCCATGTTTCAGCACTGTCCAACATTTATAAAGTTCCCCAGGTAGGAACTGGGAAGGCAGAGGAGATCAGTAGAAGAATGATAAAACCTGGCTGCAAGTCTCCAGTGTTCCTGAGTCATATCTAGGTGGGAGACAGGGGTGCGAATTCCTCAGTTTGTATGTGTCTCAGCTCCAGGAAAGTTGAAAGGGCTGCATCAAATGCACAGCTCACCTAATAAACCAGGAGGTTTCCAGCTCTGAGTGGGAATTCAGACCCTGGTCTCCAGAGTTGTCGTCTGACACTAAAACCATTACAGACGGGCCCTTTGGGCCATCCTGGAGGCATGGATGGGGAGAGGCAGCCACACGCTGGCCACCTTAACCCCTCCCTGAAGATGTCCTGCTGTCTTGCGCCATTATGCATGGTGCACAGCGTCAGGCACAGTCTTTTGACACACTGTGATGGAAGGGGCACCAAAGAGCTGCATGGTGGCTTTTACAGTGGCCTTTTGCCGGCTCTGAAAGGACTGGCATTTTGCTGCTCCTTTCTGGACTGACACAAGGGAGGAACGAGGCCGTGCTGTCCGGCAGCCTCGGCCTCGATCCTCCACGTCCCAAGGCCACCCGTCTGCATCCCCCCTACATTGCACTGGCTCTCCGTTATAAGGTAGTTGCCCCTAACTGAATAATTTTTCAGAAATGATTTTAAAATCTTTCATTTAAATTGTCAGACCCCCCCCCCCCAACAACTTCAGAATTTGTGCAAGAATGACTCAATATTTTACAGTGGTCTAAGTGGGTAGTAGATCTTTTTGTGAGGATTCATCGCCCTCCTTTTTGCTTTTTTTTTTTTTTACTATTTCCAATAATTTTAATTATTTTTTAAAAAAATGCAATTGTAGTGAATCAGTTAATACAATCAATTAATTAATGCAACAAATCACGATTGCAATTTCTCTTTAATAATTTAGCAATATGGAGTAGTTTGAGTGTGCAACTAGGACTAGAAGGCAAAGGTAAAAGTAAAGGTAAAGGTAGTCCCTTGACATGAATGTCTAGTCGTAACCGATTGTAAAGGGTGATGCTCATCTCCGTTTCTAAGCCAAAGAGCCAGCATTGTCCAAGGACTGCTCTGGTGCAGTCACATCCCTAAGGTTAGTTTCACCCGGTGCGGTAACTCATGGTGTCACCCCTCACCATTGGCCTCCTCCCATTTCACACCATACAGAATCCTTAGTAATGCTTTTTTGCACTAATGTTACTCGTAAATCATAATTCCAATATACCACTGAATGTAATGCTAATGATTGTGTCATAAAACAATTAGCAAAATTAAAATTATACCTTCAAATTACAATAGCATACGCACAGCCTAAATGTATTCACATATAAAAAGTGAAGATTAGGGAATTATGTCTAATTAATGACATTGTGATATTTTATGATTGTTATCCATCTCGATCCTTCTAGGAGAGGTGGGCTGTAAATACATTATTATTATTATTATTATTATTATTATTATTATTATTACGGTATTTGGTTAAAATGTGATGTTATTAAAAATATATATTTTTTAAAAAATTTAAATTTTGAAATTTGAAATTGTAGTGTTAAAAAATTAAAATTTTAAAACTTGAAATTTTAATTTAAAAAAATTCTGGGGCCTCTCCTTTCTCCTCCCACTGAGCTTCACCCCACTCCCACCATCTCTTAAAGCATTTTAAAGATATACAGACTAATGCCACAGCCCCTTTCTGCCAAAAGATAGGTGTTTGAGGAGAAGTGGTGTCACCTTTAGGATGTCACTTGATGTGGTCCGCACCCCCTGCACCTCCTAGTGATGCCACTGTTCTGGGGTTATGTGGCCAGCATGATTGTAGAGAATGCTGTTACCTTCCCACCAAAGTGTTACCTATTTACCTACTTGCATTTGCATGCTTTTGAACTGCTAGGTTGGCAGAAGCTGAGACTAGTGATGGGAACTCACCCCATCATGCAGCACTTAGGCCTTGAATTGGCAACTTTCCGATCTTCCGATCATCAGAATTGCCGTCCACTAAGCCACTGGAAGACCAGGGTTCAAATCCATGGTAACTCATTGGGTGGTCTTGTGCAAGTCTCACTCTCTCAGCCTCAATACTCCCCCCCCCCCAATAAATCTTGCCAAGAAAGCCCCATGCCTTAGCGTCACCATTCAGAAATGTCTTGAAGGCACACAACAATAAGAGCAACAAATTTAGCAATGGTAAGGTTGTGTAAAGCTCTAACATTTCCAAGCTGTGCATGTTAATAGTTTGAGCGATTAAACATACAGCCCTTTCCTTTCTTCCTTAGATGAGTTATGGCTCTGTTGCTGAAGGTATTAATGATAAAACTCAGTTTCCTTTTATCTACCGGATGGTCCCGAAAGAAGAAACTCAGTATTTAGGAATAATCCAACTTCTCCTGCATTTTGGATGGACTTGGGTTGGACTCTTGGTTCCGGACAATGACAATGGAGAAAGATTGATCAAAACCATTATACCAATGATGATTATCAATGGGATTTGTGTTGCCTGGTCTCAACAACTACCACGAAGGGAAATGAACCACATCATAAGGTTCATGAGATCACCTCCTCATATCTTGTGGGGACAAGTCAATGTAGTTGTTTATTCTGAGGACTCTCATTTACTATACGACCAAATCTCCTATATGAGGAAAATTGCTGGAAAGGACCCAATTGGGAGAAAAGTCTGGGTCATACCAGCTTACCAGGATAGTGGCGACATCTTGAGCTGTACCTCTGATTTCCTTTACTACCATGGTTCTTTGTCCTTATTGAGAGCTGATAGAAAGAAATATGACTATTATGTAAGTGAATCAGATGCTCCTAATGACTATATTGATAACATTTTTGGTTGTTCTTATGCGATGCATCGGTTGTCTGTCAAACCGTGGATACGATGCATGGAGTTCGGAGCAAACGAGACACTAAATCAAGAGGAGAGAGAGTACATCCTTTCTCGAGACAGCTACAATGTTTACAATTCAGTCCATGCTGTGGCACATGCCTTACATGCTGCCTATTCCTCCAGATCCAGGAGAATGACAATGGGGGCTGATGGAGGGAGGCTGGATCAGCAAGGGATAGAGCCGTGGCAGGTATGCTCCTTTTCCTTTTGCAAACCACTGTTAGTTAAAATCCATGGTCCAACTCTGGAATAATTGCCACCAATGGCTCCTCTTCATCTTGGAAAGAAGTGACTAATGAGATGCCACCAGGTTCTGCCCTTGGTCCAGTGCTATTCAACCAATGGTTTCATCTGCGTATCCAAGTTGCAAATGAAACCAAATTAGGAGGAGTAGCCAATACCACAGAGGACAGGATCAGAAGTCAAAATGATCTTAACAGATTAGAGAGTTCGGCCAAAAGTAACAAAACGACTTTCAAAAGAGAGAAATGCAGGGCACTACACTTAGACAGAAACAAAATATATGAAAGGTTCAGATAAAGGATGGGTGACATCTGGCTTGATAGCAATGCATACAAAAGGGATCTGGATATGTTAGTAGACCATAAGCTGAACACGAGTCAGCAGTGTGATGCAGGAGCTAAAAAAAGCCAATATGATCCTTAATCTGCATCAATAGGAATATAGAGTCTAGATCTAGGGAAGTAATAGTGCCACTCTATTCAGCTTTGGTCAGACCTCACTGGAATATCATGTCAGTTCTGGGCACCACAATTCAAGGGATATTAAGATAGAGCATGGGCAGAGGAGAGCAAGCAAAATGGTGAAAGGTCTGGAAGCCATGTCCTATGTGGAGTGACTTAAGGAGCTGGGTATGTTTAGCCTGTACAAAAGATGGTTAAGAGGTAATCATAGAATCATAGAGTTGGAAGAGACCCCAAGGGCCATCCAGTCCAACCCCCTTCAGCCATGCAGGAACTCAAAATCAAACCATCCCCAACAGATGGCCATCCAGCCTCTGTTTAAAGACCTCCAAAGAAGGAGAGTCCACCACACTCTGATGATATGATCACTCTGTTTAAATATTTGAAGGGGTGCAATTTTGAGGAATAATAATAATAATAATAATAATAATAAACTTTATTTTTGTACCCTGCCTTTTACCAAGGCAATCAAGGCGGCTTCCATTGTTAGCATAAGTAAAAACAGTCCCCACCACAAACAAACATGATAAATAATTAAATCCTCTAAAAAAGGATTAAATTAGAAACACAGCTAAAATAGTTAAAATGTCTGGTATTCTAATCAATGGATCAAGCTTGTTTTCTGCTGCTCCAGAGATTAGGACATGGAGCAATGGATTCAAACTACAGAAAAAGAGATTCCAGTTAGGAATTACGCTAGGTTTGCCATAAATTGAAAATGACTCGAAGGCACACGGCAGCAGCAACAACAATGATTTGTTTAATTCTTCCTTAAAAGACATCATTCAGAAATCTAGATTAGACTCTGAGGAACTCGGCAAAATCCTCAAGGTCTAGCAAATTCCTCACTTGCCTTGAAGACAATGTCATTGTTCAAAAGGTGGAAGAGGCAACGAGGGAGTCAGCTATTTTGGATCTGATCCTAACTAACAGGGAAGACCTAGTTAATGGGGTGCAAGTGGTTGGATCCTTAGGCGGGAGTGATCATGTCCTCCTGGAGTTTATTATACAGTGGAAAGGAGAAGCCAGGCATAGTCAGACACGCATTCTAGACTTTAGGAAAGCTGATTTTACTAAACTTAGAGAAATACTGAGGGTGATCCCATGGACAGGAATACTAAAAGAGAAGGGAGTTCAAGACGGATGGGAGTTTCTCAAAAGGGAGATACTGAAGGCACAATTTCAAACCGTGCCAACGAGGAGGAAGAATGGGAGGTGTCTCAAGAAACCAGGATGGATGACTAAGGAACTTGCAACTGAACTATGTTTTAAACGGAACATGTATAAGAAATGGAAAAATGGGGAAATCACCAAAGAGGAATTCAAACAAATAGCTAGCACGTGTAGGGGTAAAGTCAGAAAAGCTAAAGCGCAGAATGAAATCAGGCTTGCTAGAGAGGTTAAGAACAATAAAAAGGGCTTTTGGGGGTATGTCAGTAGCAAAAGGAAAAAGAAGGAAATGGTAGGGCCACTGTGTAGAGAAGATGGCAAAAAGTTAACAGGGGACAGAGAAAAGGCAGAATTACTCAACACCTTCTTTGCTTCAGTCTTCTCAGAAAAGGCAAAGGGTGCTCAACTTGAGGATAATGGAGCAGAGGACAGAATAGGAGAATTTCAGCACAGAATAAGTAAAGAGATAGTACAGAAACATCTGGTTAATCTAAATGAATATAAGTCTCCAGGACCAAATGAATTACATCCAAGGGTATTAAAAGAACTGGCAAATGTAATATCGGAACCATTGGCAATAATCTTTGAGAATTCCTGGAAAACAGGAGAGGTCCCAGCAGACTGGAGGAGGGCAAATGTTGTCCCCATCTTCAAAAAGGGAAAAAAAGAGGATCCCAACAATTATTGTCCAGTTAGTCTGACATCAATACCCGGGAAGATTCTGGAGCAGATCATTAAACAGAGAGTCTGTGAACATCTGGAAGATAATTTCATAATCACAAAAAGTCAACATGGGTTTCAGAGAAACAGGTCATGCCAGACAAATCTGATCTCTTTTTTTGATAAAATTACCCGCTTGGTAGATGAAGGGAATGCTGTGGATATAGTATATCTTGATTTCAGTAAGGCCTTTGACAAGGTTCCCCATGACATTCTTGCAAGCAAGTTGGTAAAATGTGGGCTAGACAAAGTAACTGTTACATGGATTTGTAATTGGTTGACTGGTCGAACGCAAAGGGTGCTCAACAATGGCTCCTTTTCAACTTGGAAAGAAGTGACCAGTGGGGTGCCACAGGGCTCTGTCCTGGGCCCAGTGCTATTCAATATCTTTATTAATGACTTGGATGACGGTATTGGGGGCATAGTTATCAAATTTGCAGACGACACCAAGTTAGGAGGAGTAGCTAATACCCCAGAGGACAGGATCAAAATTCAAAATGACTTGAACAGACTAGAAAGTTGGGCCAAAGCTAACAAAATGAAATTCAACACGGAGAAATGTAAGGTACTGCACTTAGGGCGGAAAAACGAAAAGTACAGATATACGATGGGGGACACCTGGCTGAATGAGACTACGTGTGAAAGGGATCTAGGAATCCAGGTGGACCACAAGTTGAACATGAGTCAACAGTGCGATGCAGCAGCTAAAAAGGCCAATGCAATTTTAGGCTGCATCAGTAGGAATATAGTGTCTAGATCAAGAGAAGTAATAGTGCCACTCTATTCTGCTTTGGTTCGGCCTCACTTGGAATACTGTGTCCAGTTCTGGGCACCACAATTCAAAAAGGATGTGGAGAAACTGGAGCGTGTCCAAAGGAGGGCAACTAAAATGGTGAAGGGTCTGGAAACCAAGTCCTATGAGGAACGACTTAGGGAGCTGGGGATGTTTAGCCTGGAGAAGAGAAGGCTGAGAGGTGATATGATAGCCATGTTTAAATATTTGAAGGGATGTCATATTGAGGAGGGAACAAGCTTGTTTTCTGCTGCTCCAGAGACTAGGACCCGAAACAATGGATGCAAGCTGCAAGAAAAGAGATTCCACCTTAACATTAGGAGGAACTTCCTGACAGTAAGGGCGGTTCGAGAGTGGAACACACTCCCTTGGAGAGTAGTGGAGTCTCCTTCCTTGGAGGTCTTTAAGCAGAGGCTGGATGGCCATCTGTCAGGGATGCTTTGATTGGGAGTTCCTGCATGGCAGGGGGTTGGACTGGATGGCCCTTGTGGTCTCTTCCAACTCTATGATTCTATGATTCTATGAAGGACGAGTGAAAATGGGGGGAAGGAGCCTCAACTTTTTAAGATATGTGGACGATACCATACAAATAGCAGAAACCAGCAAAGCCTTGGAAAAGCTGTTGAGAAAATTCAATGAAGAAAGTGGACAAACAGGATTACAGCTGAACATTAAGAAAATAAAAATAATGACCACAGAGGATTTGTATAACTTTAAAGTGTGTAATGAGGACACTGTTAATAGTTTTAAAATTTCGTATAGCTTGGCTCAGTCATAAATCAAAATAGAGATTGTAGTGAAGAAATCAGAAGAAGATGACTTAGGACGTTATCACATGGGGGATATCTGTTGGTTAATCCACACAAATCCCAAACAAAAACTGAATTTGCGCCTCACAATTTCACACGGTGTCGCACAGAAACTGGTCAGAAACTGGTCAGAAACTGGTATTATCTGAGATCTTTTAATTTCGGGAGTTTAGAGGAAATGCATTTGTGAAATTACAGTAATTGCGCATTTAGTTTAATCTGAAAAGCAAATACGCATGGACAATTCTCTTTTAAAACCTGGAGGAGGGCCAAGAGGAGGAGGAGGAGGGGCCTCCAGGGAGGGAGAGTCCTGGGCTCCTCCTCAGTGCCATCCAGGGAAGGGAAGGGAAGGGAGCCCAGGAGAGGGAAGTTTGGGATGGAGAAGAAGTTTGGCATTTGGGATGGAGGGAAAAGGAGGGGAAAGAAGGCTTCCCTCACAGCAGCTGTGGGTGGATGTGGGTGCAAGTGTGGGGTATGCTTGTGGAGCAACTTGGAAATCTATCTCACCATGAAGTTCTGCCCTGCAGGTCCTACAAAGGGGAAAGACTTATGGGGGGGGGCATGGGAGCTACCTCCAGTTTCTTCTCCTGGGCATCATCCAAGGCTCTGGCTCTCCCCAGGGAACACCCAGCCCTTCCCCCCTTCCCTTCCCTTCCCTTCCCTTCCCTTCCCTTCCCTTCCCTTCCCTTCCCTTCCCTTCCCTTCCCTTCCCTTCCCTTCCCTTCCCTTCCCTTCCCTCCTCCTCCTCCTCCTCCTCCTTCCCTGCCAGCTCTGCCTGTGATCCTACCCTCCTTGCTCATCTCCCCAGCAGCAATCCCTCCCTTGCCTCAGCTTTCCTTGCCTTGCCTTTCCAGCCTCCTCTTCCTCCTCCTCCTCTGCTCTCTTGAGAGGTCCTAACCCCAACGGAAGGGGGTTAGGACCTGTGCAGGAGGACAAGACCCCAAATGGAGGACAGTCTGACATTTCCTCCTGGGAAACGCAGGACCCGCCCTGGAAAAAGGAGGAGTCTGGTCAAGAAACACACCCATTTCCAGTACATGTACGGGTTCTTTTCACTTGTGTATGAAAGTTAAAAACGTCTTTTTTCGCTTTTAACTTAATTCTGTTATTACTATAATTACATGTGAAAAGCTTTTGCACAATTAAGCTCTTTTTTCACTTTCTTTTCGGGATGCTTCATTTCCACTTTATTATCTCTTTAACAATGAAACTGGCCCACGTGTGATAACGTCCTTAGAATCATAGAATCATAGAGTTGGAAGAGACCACAAGGGCCATCCAGTCCAACCCCCTGCTATGCAGGGACTCCCAATCAAAGCATCCCCGAGAGATGGCCATCCAGCCTCTGCTTAAAGACCTCCAAGGAAGGAGACTCCACTACTCTCCGAGGGAGTGTGTTCCACTCTCGAACCGCCCTTACTGTCAGGAAGTTCCTCCTAATGTTGAGGTGGAATCTCTTTTCTTGCAGCTTGCATCCATTGTTTCGGGTCCTAGTCTCTGGAGCAGCAGCAAACAAGCTTGTTCCCTCCTCGATATGACATCCCTTCAAATATTTAAACACGGCTATCATATCACCTCTCAGCCTTCTCTTCTCCAGGCTAAACATCCCCAGCTCCCTAAGTCGTTCCTCATAGGGCTTGGTTTCCAGACCCTTCACCATTTTAGTTGCCCTCCTTTGGACACGCTCCAGTTTCTCCTCATCTTTTTTGAATTGTGGTGCCCAGAACTGGACACAGTATTCCAGGTGAGGCCTGACCAAAGCAGAATAGAGTAATAGAGTGGCACTATTACTTCTCTTGATCTAGATGCTATACTTCTACTGATGCAGCCTAAAATTGCATTGGCCTTTTTAGCTGCTGCATCGCACTGTTGACTCATGTTCAACCTGTGGTCCACCTGGGTTCCTAGATCCCTTTCACACGTAGTCTCATTCAGCCAGGTGTCCCCCATCGTATATCTGTACTTTTCGTTTTTCCGCCCTAAGTGCAGTACCTTACATTTCTCCGTGTTGAATTTCATTTTGTTAGCTTTGGCCCAACTGTCTAGTCTGTCTAGTCTGTTCAAGTCATTAGAAAGGCGGCCATGAAAGGACTACAGAAAATCTTCAAGTGTAAGAACAAATAATTAAATACCAAAGTCAGAATAATCCAGGGCATTATATTTCCAATTTCTATGGAAATACTGTGTGAAAGCTGGACAGCAAGGAAAGTTGACAGAAGAATAATCAATTTATTTGAAATGTGCTACATGAATTTAGATTTGGAGCCAGTGGGAGCACAGACTGACTGTGGTTGAGATAGCTTTTATTCCCCATGCTTTTTGTTCCATGAATACTGGCTTTTTTCTGTCATCCTAGCTTCATCACTTCTTGGAAAAGTTTTATAATACTTCCACAAGTAGAATTTATTTGTCTGAGGAGGATTTTCTGGCAGATGACTTTGATATTGTGAACTGGGTGATGTTTCCCAATGGATCGTGTAGCGGAGTGAAGGTTGGAAGCATAAAGCAACAGATCTCTCCTGAAATGAAGTTCACCATTAATCCAGATGCCATTGTTTGGCCCCTTCGGTTTAATAAGGTAAGAGAAGTGACTCGTGTCATTTCTTGAATATGCTTTCTCTTATGCTCTAATATGTAAACTCTACTCTGGCCAAGAGTCCACTGTCAGGACACATTATGGAGAACCAGAAATGATTTCTCATTTGGAAGACATTTCAGACAAGGTTGCATTTTATCATCCCACAAACTGTATCACAGTGTACCGAAGGAACTTGTTGATGTATTCTCTTAGAACCTATTGCCAAAATTTTTGAGAAATCTTGGAGAACAAAGGACTGGGGAAGGGCAAACAACGACAACAACAACAACTCCTTTTATCCTGATTGAGGCTGAAAGCAGCTTACCAGTATTAAAACCCCTGCAAAAACAAAACAAAACATTATCCCTCTCTTTAAAAAAAGGCAAAAAAGGTGATTCAAGAAACTCTAGACCAGTCAGCCTGTCTGGGGGGGAAAAAATAGAAAAATTGCAGAAATCCAAAATGCAAAAAATTGATTCTACAGGACTCTGTCTGCAAGTATCTTGATGACAATGCAGTGCTCAGTAGGAGCCAGCATGGGTTTAGCTATAACAAATCCTGTTAAACTAATGCTATATATTTTTTCCAACCAAGTCACTAGTTTAGTAAATGTGCATGTCATGTATCTGGATTTCAGCACAACATTTGACAAGTTACCCCATAATATTTTGATTGGCAAATTATTTAAACAGGGAGTAGTTGGGAACACTCTCAAAAGATGTATTTGGTTTGAAAACCATGCTCAAAGAGTCATAATCGATGGCTGGGCTTCAAACTGGAAAGAAGTCTCAAACGGAGTGCCTCCAGTTTCTATCCTAAGGCCTTTACTCTTCAACATTTTTTATCAATGGTTTGGATCAGGGGTAGGCAACCTAAGGCCTGGGGGCTGGATGCGCCCCTCCTGAGGCCTTTGGACCGGCCCCAGGCCAGTCCTGCTGCTGCCGCCCACCAGGATTATTATTGTTATTACTTGTTCTTGGCGTTTTCTTGGCAAAATCTCCACAGGGGTTTTGCCATGGCTTTTCTGGGGCTGAGAGAGTGTGCATGCATATTTTTAAATTTTTTAATTTTTAAAAATTATTTTTATTTATTTATTTATTTATTTATTTTTGGTGCTTTGGCCCCCCAATTGTCTGAGGGACAGCAACATGGCCCTCGGCTCAAAAAGGTTGCCAACCCCTGGTTTGGATGATGGGGTGGCAGAAATCTTTACTAAGTTTGCAGATAATACCAAACTGGGATGAGTAGCTAACACGTTGGAAGACAGGAACAGAATTCAGAAGGGTCTTGATAAACTAGAAAATTGGGCTGACATTATTAGAATGAAATTCAACAGAGATGAATGCCAAATTATAAATTTAGACCACAAAAAACAAATGCACAGGTATAGGATGGGAGATGCATGGCTCAGCAGTACTACACATGAAAAGGGCCTTGGGATCATTGTTGATCAGAAACTGAACATAAGCCAGCACTGTGATGCTGCACCAGTAAAGAAGGTGAATGCTATTTTAATCTATATTAGGTAATATGAAATACCAAAGTCAGAATCATTCAGTCCATCATATTTCCAATTTCTATGTGTGGTTGTGAAAGCTGGACAGCAAAAACAAAACAAAACAACAACAACAACAACAACAACAAACCTGACAGCAAGAAAATGCTGTATACCAGGGGTAGGCAACCTTTCCCCTTTAAGGGCCGAAGGACTTCAGCTCCCAGAATCCCAGGAGCTATTGGCCAACATGGGACTATTGGCCAACATGGCTGAGGCTTCTGGGAGCTGAAGTCCCTTGGCACTTAAAGGGGAAAGGTTGCCTACCCCTGCTATATACCATACTCATTTGGATACAGTCTCATCATGAGACTACATAACACATTAAAAAAGATGATGATCTTGGTAAAGGAGAAGGCAGTAGGAAGAGAGGGAGACCACACTACAGATGGATTAATTCAATCAAGGAAGACTTGAATGGGGCAGTTGATGGCAGAGATCATAGGGTTATCATTAGTCAAAGTCAACTTGATGGCAACTAAGAACAATAATCAACAACTAAGAATATAACACCTCAAGCAAGATGCAGACCTGTTTTCTCACAGTCTGTTGCTCCCAGTTTCAGTCCTCAGGCAGGTGTATAGGAGGGGATTCCTGGGTCCAGGAACTGAGTAAGTGAGCCGTTCTGGAAGAGACTACTGGCTCTGAAGATAAGGAGAAGTAGAGCTGAGTATCATCAGCATATTGATGGCATCCCACTCCCAACCTCTTAATAAAACACACCCAATGGTTTCATGTAGCTACTGTATGGCTTGGGGGATAGGATTGAATACCATGACACTTCACAGCTTAATAGCTGTGGGGCTGAGCTGGAATCCCCCAATATTCCTGTCTGGAATTGACCCTATAGATAGGAGCATAGCTGCAGTAGCACAGTGCCTCTTGCTCCTATCCCATGGAACCAATCCAGCAAGGTACCATGATAAATGTCAACAGTGTGATGCAGTAGCTAAAAAGGCCAATGCAATTCTAGACTACATCAATAGGAGTATGGTGTCTAATTGAGGGAAGTAATAATACCACTCTATTCTGCTTTGGTCAGACCTCACTTGGAATACTGTGTCCACTTCTGGGCGCCACAATTTGAGAACGATGTTGACAAGCTGGATTGTGTCCAGAGGAGGGCGACCAAATGGTGAAAGGTCTGGAAACCATGCTGAATGAGTAGTGTCTTAGGGAGCTGCATATGTTTAGCCTGGAGAAGAGACGTTAAAGGGACTGACATGATACCCATGTTTAAATGTTTGAAGAAATGTCATATTGAGGATGGAGCAAGTTTGTTTTCTGCTGCTCCAGGGACTAACACACAGAGCAATAGATTCAAACTACAGGAAAAGAGGTTAAACCTGAACGTTAGGAAGAGCTGTTAAATACGCTGCCTTGGAATGTGGTGGATATCCTTCTTTGGAGATTTTTAAACAGATGGCCATCTATCAAGAGTGTTTTGATTATGGATTATTGCATGGCAGGACCAGTCGGATTGGATGGCCCTTGTGGTCCCTTCCAATTGATTCTATGATCTTATGAATGCATTGAAAGCTGCTGAGATATTCAGGAAGATCAGAATGGTACTACTCCCATTCCCCTGAACCCATGTTGTGCATAATGATAATCTGCAAAATGTGCCTGGAAACACTTGTGGGGAGGATTAGTTTCATAAAGCAACTCCAAGATCAGCTTTGGTCTTTGGAACATATTTCTTTTCCAAACAGTGTGAGTAATTTCAATGGACACACATTATACCTAATGCTTTTTGCTTGATATTCTTGCTCTTTACTTTTAGACAGTGCCACGTGCCAGGTGCACTGAGAGCTGCCTCCCTGGATATGCCAAGAAGATTCAGGAAAGAGAACCAGTTTGCTGCCACGCTTGCACTCCGTGTCCAGAAGGGACCATCTCCACTGAAGAAGGTAGAGGACCTTATACATATAGTATAGCTCTTGCTGGAATAGGGCAAAACAATTAACAAAGGGCTGAAACAGATGACCATAAAGGGGCGGCATGATACTTCCTCTTTGAGCGATGGGTTGGGGCTGTGGCAACCGCATGCCACGCTCCCAACACAGCGGTTTCCCAGCTCAAAAAGAAGCAGCAGAAAGCCACTCCTTTTTGAGCTGGGAAAAAGACTCCTGTTCCACTGTGGTGGCACTTTTTCGGCACTCCTGCGGTGTGTGGTGTCTAAACACTGCACTACTGGAGTGTCGAAAAGGTGCCACCATGTGGGCAGTGGAGTGGCTTCCTGGAATCTTCCCGGCGTCTTGGGGGCAGGCATCATGCGTACACCATGCCCCCAAGCCACTGGGAAACTGGCGTATTCTCTTGGTCTCTTTTGCCCCAAAGACTCCCTTTTTGGCTTCTCTGGAAAAAATTAATGACGTGGGCTTAAACCCTATTGTTAGTTCCAATTAAAGTAGAGACATTGAATCAACTGGATTTAATGTTGGCTGACTATTCAACAGTTGACTTTTCTGTAGGATTTCAGCCATATTTGAATGTGGAGTCTTACTTAACTCCTATATTTTTATTTGACATCATTTATTGTATGAAGAGAGACCAAAGTGTATCTATATCTGTATTAGTCTACATCTATATATCTATGCAGTCAAGAAATCAGAAGACTAAGGGGCTAAGCAGATGGCGCAAAGCGCCGTCTTCAGAGCAAGGAAGGGGAGGGGCAGCCACAAGCTGGGCGCCCCAACCCCTTCCCCAAAACGTCCTCGGAGCAGCCAGCCCTCCGCATGGCTGGCGCTCCGAGGATGCCCTCCCGCTGCAGCATCCACACTGCAGCGGAAGAGTCGCCGAAGGTGCGCTGGCAGCCTTTTGCGATTTGTGGAAGGAGCGCTATTTTAGCGCTCCTTCCAGGGGCGGCAAAGCTGCACCGCGAGGCTGAGGAATGGGGATGCCTCAGCCCCGATCTGCAGCTTCCTGGGCTGGCCCCGTGCCGCCCGTCTGCTTCCCCCCCTTCGACTCAGAAGGGCAAATATGAAAGAACTAGACAAGATCTTGAAGTGCAAAGATATTTCACTGAATATTGAAATTTGAATTGTCTGTGCCATTCTATTTCCCATCGCTATGTACGGGGGTGTGAAAGCTGCATGGTGAGAAAAGCTGATAGGAAAAAAAAATCAACTCATCTGAGATGTGGTGCTGGAGAAGAATTCTGTGGATACCGTACACTGCTGAAAAGCCAGATCAATGGGTCCTAGTGCAAATCAATCCTGAATCAAAATGACTAAATTGAGGCTGTTATCAAAAAGGCGGGGGACGTGGGCCAACAGTGGCAGTGCCTCCTTAGTATTTTGGAGGAATTTTATTAGTTCAGCAAGAGGACTGTGAGAGGTTAGGTAACTTATGATATCTTTTACATCTATGTATACCAGTACTAACTGCAGCGAGAATCCAGTGTTGATGAATGAAAAAAGTTGTATTTAGAAGTTTGCAATGGTGCATGGAAACACACAAAGCCAATGCAACTTCAAGAATCATACAGAGCTAACGAAAAGAAGGATGTGAAAGATTAGATAGTGAGAAATTGGGAGTTAGAGAGGGTGATAATTACTAGTCCTGAAGGGAAGGTTCCTTGCAAGATGGAAAGTGGCTCAAACAGGGTCTATGTGACAGAGCCTTGGTCTGTAGCAGCAAATCGGCCATGTGTGGGCCAATATTTATATCTGATTTCTAGCCTCAAGGCATGCTTAGTGCTATCCTGCAGTGTAACCTAATGGTCTTTCCAGGGAATCAACAATAGAATTTGGAACGACTGATGGCTTTAATTTTGGGGAAGCATAATATATATTGGATTTCAGACAACCCCTTGATGGATGGATAGGAGATATGAATAAGGACACAGCCTGAGGTGAGAAGGAAATGTGGTTTTTAACTGCTTTGCTCAGTCCCTACTGTAAGAAGATATACAGAGAGCTGGGTGAGGAAGGAGTGATCAACAAACCCATTTAATCTTTGTTTAGTGTTATCTGGATCCTCCACATGTCTTTGGGTCAGCATGCCTTCTCCATAGAAAACTTCCTAGAGTTCGAAAGGTCATTGTGACTTCTTAAAAACATGCCTGGTTATAAAGCAAAGCAAAGCAGCTTCATTTATATACTGCTTCATATCGTGCTATGGGTTGTCTAAGCAGTTTACAACTGTAAGCTCATTGCCCCCCAACAGCTGGGTACTCATTTTAGCAACCTCGGAAGGATGCAGGCCTGAGTCAAGCCTGAGCCCTGGCTAGTATTGAACTCGCAACCTTGTGGTCTATGAGAATATGAAAATATGAAGCCCCATATTTAGCACAGGTTTGTAGGAGCTGCTAACAAGGCTGTTGTACTTTGGTCATATCATGGGAAAGCATGACTTACCAGAAGGAGACATTAATACTTGAGAAGGTAAAGGGCAGCAGGAAAAGTGGAAGACTGCATTACAGATGGATAGACTCAATCAAGGAAGCCATGGCCATGAATATGCAAGAACTGAACAAGTCTGCCAAGGATAGGGTGTCTTGGAAATATCTCATTCATAAGGTGACCATAAGTCAAAGCTGACTTGAAGGCAGTTAACAACAACAATATAGTTACATACACATTTGGTGGGGAGGATTAGTTTCATAAAAGAACTCCAAGATCAGTTTTGGTATCAAACACCTATGGCTGGACTGAGCATGTTACTTAGATATATACTTTTGATTAATTATTTGGCTTAATCCAAATGTGGCCTTGGAGGACCACATGCGACATCCAGGTTGTCCTTTCCCCTCCCTGTAAAGGGATGGGGAAAGTGCAGCCTGGATGTTGCATATGGTCTTCCAAGACCATTTTATATGCACCCATGGGTGCCTCAGCATCTGCTAAAATTCACACACACACACACACACACACTTAAAAAAATGTCCCCAAGCTTCCTAGGTGAGGGCCAGTTTCACAATGTTTTAGAACACGAACACCTGTTTTAAAACCAGAAGAGGCTTCCTCAAACAGAAAATAAATTGAAATGAATTAAATAAATTAACAACTCTCATCATTAATTCAATTTCTTTATTACGACCATTCGGTCAGCACAAGATTACAATAAAACACATCTTAGATGTATACAGTAATTCCTTACAGGAACTTGTCGGTTAGTATATAAATTAATATGCAGACTAAAAAGTAGACTATATATTTACAATTATCGGTCAAATTTAACTAAACAGTAATAGAATGTCCATTTATCAATTGAGGTCGCATTTTACAAACAATATAACAGAATTTGGCCATCATATGAGATACTGTATGTTCATTATTATCTAATAAGAAGCGTAAATAAAAAGAATCAGATTTGCCTGGAAATTTGCTTAATAATGGGCTAATCAACTGATGGCGAGCATCCCTATAAAATTGACAATAGAGTAGGACATGCTCATTAGTTTCAACAGCACCTGAACCACATGGACATAGACGCAATTCAAAAGGTATTTTTTTAAATCTACCATCTAGCATGGCAGTAGGCAGCACATTGAAACGTGCCAAGGTTAAAGCCCTTCTAAACTTCGGAAGAGTGATCTGAAATAGATATGGAGCTGGGACAGGGGCCGATATTTGTGAGCCGAACAAAACATATTTAGAAAGGGAAGCAGAATCTACCCGTCTTTCTGCTTCTATAATTTTTTGTTTAATGATGGATTTGGCTTTATCAACATCAAGCTTTAAAAGTTCATTTTTGTTAAAGCCTAACTCATCTAGTTTCTTATGAATAGAGGTTTCCCATGTAGATTTAAAGGGATCCGAAAAGATTAAATTTGTCAACCTCCCAGGAATTTTATGCAATTTTTGCCAGTAAGTGAGTATACTGATCCACAGACTAGACTCTATTTTAATAGATCCTGCCTCCCTCCTAAGGAGAGCATTCGGAACGTAATGGCCAACCTGTAAAATTCTCCTAAGAAACTTAGTTTGGAGACGTTCAAAAGCATTGGTGTTACTGTATGGACCCAATTGAGCTCCATAAAGGAGTTGAGGGCGAACCTTGGCATTGAACAATTTAATAGCGGCCGGAATAAACTGAGCGCCTTTAGTAAAGAAAAATCTTAAAATTGCTGTTATAGTTCTTTGGGCATTACTGATAACAAGTTCAGAATGGGCAGTTCTCCTACCCGAATGGTGAAAAACAATTCCTAAATATTTGAAGATCTTAACCTGCTCTATGTGTTGTCTATCAAGTGTCCATTGCATGAGTTTAGGTCGATGAGCAAAAGTAAGAATCTTGGTCTTAGAATAGTTAACTGATAGTTTCTCCTCTTTGCAAAATGACGCAGAATTAAATAAATTAAATGGGAACACGAAAGTGCAGCAGACGTCTGTATATGGGCCTTTAATGTCCCATAGTGAACTAGTTGCCCATTTCTGAAAGAGATCCATATGATTGATGTTGGCATCTAGAACTAAGAAAAGTAGGTCCTAAAAGTGTGAAGTCTGCCAGGGAATGTCTGCTTCTTCCATCCCCCTTGTGGGGCGTTTTCACACGGGGCTTAAGGCAGACGCTATCCTACCTCCGTCCGGCCCCAGTCCGGCTCCTTTGCAAAGTTTTCACACGACATCGCAGCAAGCCCCGCCCCATCCAGTGCCACCCCCGGCGCTAGCCGGCGTCAGTCCGGGTCCTTGCTCCGAGTGTTCACACTTACGTCGCAGCAAGCCCCGCCCCGCCCCGCCCCATCCAGCGCCATCCCCAGCGCTGGGCGGCATCATCCCCGGTCTTTGTAATTCCTTTTTCAGAAAGGAATTAAGTTGCCGCTGCCAGAGCCATTCCGGAATAATGCTGCTTTCACAGGTCTGAAGCTGCAGGATCCATTCTGGAATGGCTCCAGGCGGCTTTGAGACCCCAAGTGTGAAAACGTCCGTGGTGCCATTTCTATTATTTTTGTTTTTCTTGCCAAAATGGTAGTGAACAGAGTCTATTGTGGATATAAGTCTGATGTACTTCTCTTCCTTTTCAGATGCAAGCCACTGCACCAAATGTCCAGATGATCAACATCCAAACAAGGACCGGAATAAATGTATCCCTAAGATAATAACTTTCTTGTCCCATGAAGAACCTATAGGGATTGTCTTGGTTTCTTTAGCCCTGCACCTGTCACTTACCACAGCTTTTGTGTTAGGAATCTTCATAAAATACCTAGACACACCAGTAGTCAAAGCCAACAACCGGGATCTCTCCTACATTCTCCTTGCCTCCCTCCTTTTCTCTTTTTTATCTTCCTTTCTCTTTATTGGAAGACCAAATAAAGCGACTTGCCTTCTCCGACAAACAGCCTTCAGCATCATCTTCTCAGTTGCTGTCTCTTCTGTTTTGGCTAAAACAATTACTGTGGTGCTAGCCTTCTTAGCTACAAAACCAGGCAACCGGGTAAAGAGGTGGCTGGGGAAGAGTTTGACCAATTCCATTGTGTTTTTGTGCTCTAGTATTCAGGCTGGCATTTGTATCATTTGGCTTGGCTTTTCTCCTCCTTTCCCTGACTTGGACATGCATTCCCAGCCTGGGGAGGTCCTACTGAAATGCAATGAAGGATCTGTCATCATGTTTTACAGTGCTCTTGGCTACATGGGCTTCTTAGCTGTTATCTGCTTGATGGTGGCTTTCCTGGCCAGGAAGCTTCCTGGGGCCTTCAATGAAGCCAAGTTGATCACCTTCAGTATGCTGGTCTTCTGTAGTGTTTGGATCTCCTTTGTGCCCACCTACCTGAGCACAAAAGGGAAATACATGGTAGCTGTGCAGATCTTCTCCGTCTTGACCTCCAGTGCTGGGTTACTGGGCTGTATCTTTATTCCCAAGTGTTACATTATTTTGTTGAGGCCCTCTTTGAATACAAAGGAGCATCTCATACTGAAAAGGAAAGAAGGGACATGATCCTTAATTCTAGGAACAGGGTGTAATTTTCCTACAACCTAAATCTGGAATGAGCTCACATCTACAGAAAGCAAAAACCTAGCACAGATGGAAGGCATGCTACTTTCCAGCATGTTCTAAGTACATCCAGAAATACAGCATAGCCTCCACTGGAAAGGGAAATATTTGTTGTGTATGTGTCGAAACATGTGCATATGTATATAAGTGTATATGTATGTGTGTGAGAGAGAACACATATACGTAAAAGCTAAATAAAGCAACCAAACTACATTATTTACAGGTAGAGCCTGGGTTTTGGAAGGATACCATAAAACTGAAGTATATTTAATGAAATGAATAAGCATCAGATATTTTACTTCTCCCTTCCCTATGATGTAAGTTGCAATGAGAATAATAAGCAGTATCCATCAGATAGAGAGCCCTGGTGGCTCAGTGATTAAATGCCTGTCCTGCAGCCACTCACTCACAAAACACATGGTTGTGAGTTCAGTACCAGCCAGGGGCTCAGGCTCAACTCAGGCTTGCATCTTTACAAGGTCACTAAAATGAGTACCTAGCTTGTTGGGGGCAATTGGCTTACAGCTTGTAAACCGCTTAGGGAATGCTTAAGTGCACTGATAAGTGGTATAGAAATGTACTTGCTTTTGCTATTGCTATTACTATCACTAGCTGTAGAATTCAGATGATCTAAGCATGTAATTCAAAGCATTGTTCTGAAAGCAAGAGTGATCCTGTCCTTAAAATTAAATCTGTAAGGTGTCCAGGTAAATCCATAAGTTCCTGCTTTCTTCAGGTATGGTTTCTCTTTAAAAAAAAAATATCATCATGTTCCAAAGGAAGTGTCCTTTGGAATTAAAATGTCTTGCAACAGGTTCTTCAAACTTTAGAGGGTAAATTCTGATTCGTGGTTCCTCAGTCTTGTGCAATTGTGTCAGTTGTGTTTTTTTCCTCACATATTGCATTTTTAACTCTAGGATGGTGGGTGTCAGGAATGGCTGCGCAAATACTCCCTTTCAGACAATAAAGCAGATCCAGGACTTAAAGTCAAACAGAAAAAATTATTGACAGCAAAGGAAACATTGCAAGCAGGCCCTGTGGCTTTTTGTCAGATCTAACGTTACAAATCACTCACAGGCATTTATAGCATTTTCCCACAATCCCTCCTCCCAAGTCTGTGGATCTATATCATTGTTTGGTTTGATCCAGAACTTCCTGTGCTTTCTTTATTCTCATGACATAGACAGTAAGTGTTCATGTGCTGTAAATGGTACATTTGGGAGGGTTATATCGTTCTCACATCCTTCAGGCACAATAACCTTAAAAGTGATAAGCATGGCTATTTTTGCACCCTGGTAATTTCCCATCTACTAACAATATCACATAACATTACAATCTCATAATTAACATTATAACTGTTAGGAAGGATCTAATTAGGGGAATTTATATGCAAGAGTGGGGTCCTAACAAAGCCCCGTGGGACCAGGTACCGTTATGTATACCAGAGGACTAAGGAATCCCACAATGGATGATGCTGAGATGGGCTTCTCCAATTAAAGTCTAAATATTTATTAACGGGAAAACTGCACACACACACACACATATGGCATACACACACACTGCACACTTAGAAATAGAGAGGTGAAAGTGGGAATAGCTCGAGAGGGGCCAGACAGAGGGAGTTACTCACTTTCGAAGGCTTCTCCGGGATCCCCTGTGGATGTTGATGATAATGATGATGATGCACGGCCACCAAAATGAGGGAAGGGATGGCCGAGGGAGCTATGATCAAAGCACAGACTGATGTGGAGTCAGCATGTGCTCCAAAGATAGCACGTGGAGCCTAAAAATCTCAGGGTTTAAATAGGAAATTTCTACCTTCTGGCTATTGATTAAACGGCTTGGCTGAAGCCTGGACAAAGACTTTGATAGTCTTAACTTTGTTAAACCTAGGTGTGAGAATAGTCTAAATAATGCATTTGGTTTTGAGACACTCAAGGAAGGGAGGCTAGAGAAAAGGGTGCAGTCAAATCTGATCACTGCCTCATTAAGTGTGAGACTCAAGTATAATGGTTTTTTCCCTTTGGCAACTCCCAAACCTGTCTGCTAGGGAATTTTCCACCTGTCCTGGGCAGATCTCTCAGTGCCTACATGACCTGCCATCTAGGGGATTATGGCCGACAACCTACAGAGGTCAGTCTGGGGTCACAGAGGGAACTCCACATGTGTCCAAAATTTTATGAAAAATCACATAAGCTAACATAACATTCAGCATATAGTCAACTACGTAATACTTATACTTTTATATATTTCTAACACCATGTCTAACTGCTTTATCTATCTCCCGCCAAACCTCTCCAGGCCTCTGTCCAAAGCTCTCACCAAAAAATTCCCCCTACACACTCCTTACTTTTCGTTGCAGCAACTAGTTCAGTTAGAAAGTTCATTAACTCTTACTAGACACTACCTCATTCAACAGCTATTAACAATCTATAACATAACCCATCACCCCCTGGTTTGCAAACCAGCCTGGCCATGTCAACTGTCCCAGGACTGGTTTGAATCCACCATGTCCACCCTTTGGTTTTTGATATACAATTCAACCTTTAACTATAATCCCCATCAACATCATATTATAAACCAGGGGTAGGCAACCTTTTTGAGCCAGGTGCCGGGTTGCCATCCTTCAGACAAATGGGGGGCCAAAGCACCAAAAATAAATAAATAAATAAATAAATAAATAAATAAATAAAAATTAAGAATAAAAAAAAATTAAAAATTAAAAAAATATGCATGCACACTCTCTCAGCCCCAGAAAAGCCATGGCAAAACCCCTGTGGAGATTTTGCAAAGAAAACCCCAAGAACAAGTAATAACAACAATAATCAATATCATCATGGCGGGTGGCGGCGGTGGCGGTGGCAGGACCGGCCTGGGGCTGGTCCAAAGGCCTTGGGGGGCCGCATCCGGCCCACGGGCCTTAGGTTACCTACCCCTGTTATAAACCATTGCAAATTTCATGGCAGGAGAAATCTTCAGATTCACTCCTGACACTGGGACTCATTCACATATATAACGATGGTGGAATTACAAGCCATTTATTTATTTATTCTTTGGTAACACAGTAAATTTGGGCTGCTTCTTTCAAGTGATGTTAAATGCAAATGTACACAAGTGATGGAACTTTTTGCTGAGATCCAATATCAGATTATTGTTGGGCTTCAGTGAATTATTAAAAGCATATTTTGCTCCAGTTGTTCACCTGGATCTCGGAGCCATTCTGAGTTCAGAAAGTTTCTCTTGCAATTGTTAGACTCACAGGGATTTATCCTTACTGTTGTCAAACTCCACAGAGAATTCTCTGAAGATTTCCTTCAAGTCCAGTAACATAAATTTCAGAATCAAGTGACACATAAGGTTAACATAATGGCTGGCAAAAACTTCAAAGAAACAGGTGGTCTGGGCTGAGGGGGGGGGAAGATATGCTGTCTGGAGATCATATTTTTTTTCTTTTCCCCTCATTGCCGAGACCAACTGCTTCTTTCTCTCAATTCTCTCTCCCTGTCTGGGCCAGTAAATGGTAGTAGTGAGATTCTCTGGAGCTTGACAGTTGCTAGGACAGGGGAAGGGAAATATAAGGATTGAGTGTTAATCAATCCATATATTTCCCTTCCCTTGTCCTGGCAACTGTTCATCCATTTGATCCATAGAATCATAGAGTTGGAAGAGACCACAAGGGCCATCCAGTCCAACCCTCTGCCATGCAGGAATTCAAAATCAAAGCACACTTGACCGATGGCCATCCAGCCTCTGTTTAAAAACCTCCAAAGAAGGAGACTCCATCACTCTCCGAGGGAGAGTAGTCCATTGTCGAACAGCTCTTACTGTCAGGAGGCTCCTCCTAATGTTGAGCTGGAATCTCTTTTCCTGTAGCTTGCATCCATTGTTCCAGGTTCTATTTTCTGGAGCAGCAAACAAGCTAGCTCCCTCCTCAACATGACATTCCTTCAAATATTTAAACAGGGCTATCATATCCCCTCTTAACCAACTCTTTTCCAGGCTAAACATACCCAGTTCCCTAAGTTGTTCCTCATAGGGCTTTATGGTTTCCAGACCCTTCACCATTTTAGTGGCCCTCCTCTGGACACGCTCCAGTTTTTCCACATCCTTTTTGAATTGTGGTGCCCAGAACTGGACACAGTATTCCAGGTGGGGCCTGATCAAAGCAGAATACAGTGGCACTATTATTTCCCTTGATCTAGATACTATACTTCTATTGATGCAGCCTAAAATTGCATTGGCCTTTTTAGCTGCCGCATCACACTGTTGACTCAGGTTCAACTTGTGGTCTACTAGGACTCCTAGAGCCCTTTCACACATACTCTCGTTAAGCCAGGTGTCCTCCATCTTATATCTATGCATTTCATTTCCACCCCACCCCCCAAGTGCAGTATCATACATTTCTCTGTTTGGCCCAGCTTTCTAATCTATTAAGGTCATTTTGAATTTTCATCCTGTCCTCTGAGGTATTAGCTATTCCTCCTAATTTGGTGGCATCTGGAACTTGAAAAGCATGCCCTCTATTCTTTCATTGAAATCATTGGTAAAGATGTTCAATAGCCCTGGACCCAGGACAGAACCCTGTGGCACCCCACTGGTCACTTTTCTCCAGGATGAAGAACAGGAGCCATTGCTGAGCACCCTTTGGGTCCGGTCAGTCAACCAGTTACTAATCCACCTAACAGTTGTATTGTCTAGCCTATATTTTACCATCTTGTTTGCAAGAATATCGTGGGGGACCTTGTCAAAGCCTTACTGAAATCAAGATATGCTATGTCTACCGCATTCCCTTCATCTACCAAGCTGGTAATTTTATCAAAAACAGAGATCAGATTAGTCTGGCATGACTTGTTTTTGAGAAACCCATGTTGACTTTTAGTGATTATGGCATTCCTTTCCAAATGTTCACAGACTCTCTGTTCAATGAACTATTCTAGAATCTTTCCTGGTATTGATGTCAGACTAACTGGGCGATAGTTGTTGGGATCCTCTTTTTCCCCCTTTTTGAAGATGGGGACAATGTTTGTCCTCCTCCAGTCCAGTGGGACTTCTCCTGTTCTCCAGGAGTTCTCAAAGATTATTGCCAGTGGCTCCGAGATTACATTTGCCAGTTCTTTTAATATCCTTGGATGTAGTTCATCTGGTCCGGGAAACTTAAATTCATTTGGGTTAACCAGGTATTCCTGTACTCCTTATTTACTTATTTTGTGCTGCACTTCCCCTTTTGTGTCCTCTGCTCCATTTTCCTCAGGTTGAACACCTTTTCCTTTTGTGAGAAGACTGAGGCAAAGAAGGTGTTGAGTAGTTCTGCCTTTTCTTTGTCCCCTGTTAGAATTTCTCCATCTTCTCTGTGCAGTGGCCCTACCATTTTCTTCTTCTTTCTTTTGCTATGGACATACCCCCAAAAGATCCTTTGTTCTTAACCCCTCTAGCAAGCCTGAGCTCATTCTGTGCTTTGGTTTTCCTGACTTTACCCCTACATGTGCTAGCTATTTGTTTGAATTCCTCTTTAGTGATTTCACCCCTTTTCCATTTCTTATACATCTCCTGTTTAAAACTTAGTTCAGTTGAAAGTTCTTTTGTCATCCAACCCGATTTCTTGAGACATCTCCCATTTTTCCTTCTCATTGGAACAGTCTGAGATTGTGCCTTCAGTATCTCCCTTTTGAGAAACTCCCATCCATCCTGAACTCCCTTCTCCTTTAGTATTCCTGACCATGGGATCACTCCCAGTGTTTCCCCTAAGTTTGTTGAAATCAGCTCTCCTAAAGTCTAGAATGAGTGTTTGACTATGCCTAGCTTCTCCTTTCCACTGTATAAGAAACTCCAGGAGAACATGATCACTCCCACCTAAGGATCCCACCACTTGCACCCCATTGACCAGGTCATCCCTGTTGGTTAGGATCAGATCTAACATAGCGGATCCCCTTGTTATCTCTTCCACCATTTGGACAATGAAATTGTCTTCAAGGCAAGTGAAGAATTTGCTAGACCTTGAAGTATTGACTGAGTTTGACTTCCAGCAAACTCATGATCCAATGGGATTCACTCTAAACATTAGGAAGAGTTTTTTGACTGTAACAGCTGTTAGAGAGTGGAACAGACTGGCTCACTGGTGAAGGACACTCCTTCTTTGGAGGTGTTTGAAGAGTGATTGCATGACCATCCCTGGCAGGTGCTTTAGATTAATGTGTTGCATGCCAGGGCATTGAACCAGATGGCTCTTGAAGTCCCTGCAAAATGTATGATCCAATTGAAGGGCCCAAATATTCCATAAGCAGAAAGAGTGATGAGTGAGGGACCAACCTAGCCCTCTCAGTTGGATTATGTTCCAGTATCCAACGGGAGTCATCAGTTCATGTACCTGCCATGTTGTGTATTAACTCTGAAAGATTAACCTCACCCTGGCTCTTTTCATCAGTACTGGCCAGGTGAAGGATTTTTCGTCAGTATTGGCCATGCTAAGTTTATTCTTGCCCTCGTTGACTAATGTCAGACTTCAAAATACTTACGAAAATTCTTTTTCTGCATCTGAGCCTTGAGCCACACGGGGAGTTGAGGACATTACAAAAGTGCCCTTCATAATTATCCAAATCATAGGGATTTGTTCTTCTTCTTGTCAGAGCCCAAGAGATTTTTGATGCCCATCACTTAAGCACTAGAATCAAGAGCAACAGGTAGTAATTTCCTGAAAAAAACCCAGAAATGTTTGGTGTATAATACATCTCCAGAGCTACTGAGAGTTTGCAATCTGAAGCAGGTTGGGGTGACCACGCATGTGTGAAGTCGAATCCCTCCTCTTTACCTCTGAAAACATAGCTGGACACATTTTAGATTTGTATAGGCTCTGTAACATTGGTCTTACAAGAGGGTTTTCTTAAGGCTTCCTTCTGAATAGTTGCCTGTGAAGCTAATAAAAGAAACTGTCACAAGGGGAAGTGTAGCTAACAGGGAGACCCAGCATGCCCCCATTGCTATTACTGCTGCTCCTGTTGCTGCTGCCTCTTTCTGCTTGTGAACTGGAGGAGGCACAATGTCCTTTGGATCTGCTGGAGGCTACAGATAAGCCACAAAATTATTACAAGCCAGGAGACTTCCTTGTCGGTGGAGTCATCTCTCCGCGATACGTTTTTGATCAGGAACCCTACAACTTTTCCAAACCTCCCTTCACAACGTTTGATCAGTAAGTTGAAAGTCTCAGCTTTTCCAAACCACCTTTCACAAGGTTTGATTAGTAAGTAGAAAGTGTCAGTGGAGATAATGACCCCTGACCACTGGCAACCCTCTTACAGTCTTATTGAATTGTTTCCTCTCCTGTGCCTGTTATGCCCTTTGTAGGAGAATTGAGTGAGCTTTCTGAACACACGGGGAGCATCCAGTTCTTTGTGATTATGGATGATGATTAAAGACATAAGTGGAATCCTATTGGAATCCTTACACTGTTGTTTATACCAGGGGTAGGCAACCTTTCCCCTTTAAGGGCCGAGGGACTTCAGCTCCCAGAATCCCAGGAGCTATTGGTCAGCATGGGACTATTGGCCAACATGGCTGAGGCTTCTGGGAGCTGAAGTCCCTCGGCCCTTAAAGGGAAAAGGTTGCCTACCCCTGGTTTATACCATTCACTCCAGCAGCTACAGTTGCTAGATGATGGTGCAAGAGGGATATTCTAATTGGGGCCAAAAAATTAATGCAACACAGATGTGAGTGTTGTGGAGGTGGTTGCCAGAGGTTGCCAGGTTCCTCTATATCCCTTAGTAGTTCGGAAATAACTACACTGTTGTGCAAAAAGTGAATGTGAAGCAATGCTGCTTGCTGAGCCATCCGTCACACAGTGTGAGGTCTAGGATGATTCTGGCATGGCTTAACTTGATCAGGCAACACGGTGTTGGAGGTAGGATTTACACACACACACACACACACACACAGCAAAGGCTTATTTCAGTCAGTACCTGTCTTGGTGCTAGTGTAATATCTTTCTTAGGCCAAATCCCCCAAATGGTTCAAATTGTGAGGATTAGAAAATGTAGGAAGAAGCAGATTAGTGGTGCAGTAAGTGTTGGTGGTGGTGGGGAATGGACATGGAGGGAATGGATCTGCAATTGCTGAAATGTAAATTGCTTGACTCTATATGGATGGATATTGAATGTGGCTAAAATTCTGGTGAGAACTCCCAAACTGAGTAGGTCTATTTAATCAGTTTTTCACAGGAAGTTAACATATAGGTAAATCCATGCGATAAAATGCACCTGCTTATCAGATTCTGTGATTATGTTTTGAACTAACAATCAGATATAGGCTGATGTTTTAACTGAACAGAGTAAAACTATTACCTGTTTCAAAATTTATATATTTTTGCAGTGTCTCCTTGTCAAGATATTGGCACACCTTGTCCTTCCTGCTTGCTGTTCAGGAGATCAACTGTAATCCCAGGCTCTTACTCAATGTCACCTTGGGCTACACCATCTATGAAACCCATTACAATGAAAGACTCACTTCAGATGCCATGTTAGACATGCTTTCTGGTGGAGTAAACAGTCTTCCAAACTACAGCTGTGGAAAACGGCATAAAGTGGCGGCTGTTCTTGAACATTCTGAGTCTGATGTCGCCATCCATATTTCTCAGATATCGAGCATTTACAAAATCCCTCAGGTAGAAATGGGGATGGGAGAGGAAAGTAGTGATGGGGGAGTTTGATTTTACAGTCTCTCCATGGAAGAGGTCAAAAAGAAAAGGGGTGAGCTTTAAAATCTGAGAATGATTGATAACACACACACAAAGTAATATGGCAGTGAAGTGAATATATCACCATCAATATATTTTTCTCTCCAAGCCTCTAGATTTGCAGCATTTGTTGTTATTATAATGTGCATTTGTTGTTATTATAAATGTTATTATAATATAATGTGCCTTCAAGTCACATTTACGTATGGTGAACCTATCCAAGAAATTCTTATTGAGGTGTTTTGCCATTGCCTTCCTTGGAATGTGAGAAAGCACCTTCTTTGGAGGTCTTTAAACAGAGGCTGGGTGGCTATCTGTCAGGGATACTTTGATTTTGAGTTCCTGTATGGCAGGGGGTTGGACTCAATGGCCTTTGTGGTCTCTTTCAATTCTATGATTCTATGAGTTGTACATGGCCACCTAGTGAATTTCCATGACTGAGCAGGGATTCTAACCCTCCTTCCCCAAATTCCCAGTCTAACACTCAAACCATTATATCATGCTGGCTATCTATTTGCAGTCTGGTGTTCAATTGTCCACAGTTTTGCACTGATGTTTGTCTATTTATGCATCTTAATTTACAAGAACATGTGTTCCATGTTGTATGTGTTTGGTAGTATGAACATTTTTCACTGATATTTTATAAGTCTATGTGGCTCCATGACAGTGGGTTGGGCATTCTATATTTGTTTATACAGTCAAAGTCTGTGTCCTTCTTTTGATTTAGTCATTGAATTTTACTAATCTAAATAGAAATTAGTTCTAATAAGGGTTCCCAAATCCTATTGGCCAGTCCAAGGAAAGCAATTGTTGAATGAAAATTTAATAGGTTTAATAGTTTAATAGGTGGGGATGCAGTAGTTTAGTGGTTAAGGTGCCAATTCTGATGATCAGAAGATTGGCAGTTCAAGGCTCAAGTGCTGCATGATGGAGTGAGCTCCTGTCACTAGTCCCAGCTTCTGCCAACCTAGCAGTTCAAAAGCATGCAAATGTAAGTAGATAAATAGGTACCACTTCGGTGGGAAGGTAAACAGTGTTTGGTGTAGTCATGTTGGCTATATGACCACCAGATTTGTTTTCGGACAATGCTGGCTCTTAGGCTTAGTAATGGAGATGAGCATCGCCCCCTACAGTTGGTTATGACTAGACATTCATGTCAAAAGACTAACTTTACCTTTATCTAATTTCCATTGATTCTATTGGTCTTCTTTAGTTAGGACTAACAAAGATATTTAGAAAACCATGGGACTGTTCTCCATCTGTAGACATTTTCAAAAAGAGGCTGGAGAGCTACCTGGGGATGCTCTAGCTGGATTTCTTGCACTGAGTTGGAGGCTGGACTTGATGATCTATAGGACCACTTCCAAACTTATGATTCTATGATACTTTGTCTCTCTTTTCTGCAAAAGATTTGAACAGAAAACTCAGCACATCTGGCCTCAGGGGCAGGGATTTGGTTTTCAGCACCCAGCTGCTGTTGTGTTTCTGCAGGTTGCTTCTGACTCATGGCAACACTAAGGCAAAACTATTGTAGGGAACTCTGGAAAGATTTGTTCAGGTTTTTCTCTTCATGCAGTGAAATCCATAGAAGCAATTTAGGATAAAATCTCATGTTATACTTCTTCCAAATTCTCAACAAAGTTCTTCTCTCATAATGGTTGTTATAATTCTTGTCATAACACAAATATCCATGCCAACCAAATCCCCAGACCAAAATCTTTTAATAGGTTCAGATCTTTATCTAGGATGTTGCAGTAACTTAAAACTTTTTTTTTGCCCTGGCAAAAAAAAAAAAAAAAAAAAAGCTGATAATTCTTTTCTACCACAGCTTAAATGGAATATCATTAGTCATAACTGGTATAGTTTGAAACATATTAAAATTTTTCTTTTAAAAAGTTGGATGCAGTGCATTTGGCCAGTGATATCACTAGGGTTGGTGTCATCCTGTACATAACTCATGTCCTTATATCTCAGACCATACAGAATCCTTATCATTGATTTTGGTATTGATGTACAGTCTTGCTGCTGCAGACCAGTTTTTAAAGCTATAACCCTATGCTTCCTTATTTGGGAGACATGTCTTACTGAACACAAGCAGAAATTACTTCTGAATAAGCAAGTAAAACCTTTTCTGTTAACACCATCATGTTTCATGCTTTAGTACAGTAAGTACTTGCCCTCTAGAGAAGTTAAATAATACAAATTTAAATGGAATGCACAACAGTTCATTAAATACAACCCTATTCTACTCAGGATACATATTCATGACTGACCATGCAGCAAAATAAAACAAAATCCAAAATCCATTAAGGAATGATACCTTTATTGGCCAGCCAAAATGTACAAAACACATCATGCAAGCTTTCAAATCCCACTGGCTTCTTCATCAGGCAAAATATGTGAAAAATCATACAGGAACAAGAAAAGAGTTTGTATTGGAATCACAGGACTACCTTTTGTATAGGTGGTGTGTTGGTTTGGAGGGATCTCAATGCAGGCTGTGGCCACACCGCTCTTGGCCACATGGACTGAGACAAAGGACAGTAAAATATAAACTCCATTCACAGCAGTAAAGTAACTCCTCTTGGGATCCAGGATGTCTTTCTCTTATGAAGTCACAAGCCTCTACTTGGGAAGAGAACAACATATTCCCCAAGAAGTCCTAATGAAACGAGCTTGTTTCCTGCTGCTCCAGAGACTAGGACCTGGAACAATGGGTGCAAGCTCCAGGAAAAGAGATTCCACCTCAACATTGGGAGGAACTTCCTGACAGTAAAGGGCTGTTCGGCAGTGGAACACTCTCCCTCAGAGATTGTGGTGGAGTCTCCTTCCTTGGAGCTCTTTAAGCAGAGGCTGGATGGCCATCTGTTGTGGATGCTTTAATTGGGAGTTCCTGCATGGCAGGGGGTTGGACTGGATGGTCCTTGTGGTCTCTTCCAACTCTATGATTCTAAGGACCTTATCACATGGGGTCTAAAGCAGACCTAATCCAAATGGTATCCGTAGCTAATACATATTATTTCCCCGTGTTTACACACGACGTTGCACCGAAACTTGACAGAACCCAGAGCTAATCCGTAACAAATTGAGATCTTTTGACATTCAGTTTTTCGGGGAAGTACAAGCGAGCTTTCGGAATCATTGCGCAATGGCCGCGCAGGCAAAATACATATGATCACGCCATACGTATTGTGAAGCATTTCAGTATAGAACTGAATTTATTCTTATTTCGGTTACTTTTCGCTTCGTGGCCAGCATGTGATAAGGTCCTAAGTCTCTGTATTGTTGCATCTTAAAAAATAGAACAATGTTCAGAACATAACGACATGCTGGCTCCCAAGAAATGTATAGCTCCCTCCTATCATAATGGTAGATGTTTCATTTGATAGTAATAATTTCAGATATCAAAGCTTTATGATGAACACCACAGTAACAAGTCACCTTTTCCTCAGTAGATCAATCATGGCTTTGCTGCCCAAGAGCTCAATGATAAGACTCAATTCCCCTTTATCTCCCGCATTGTGCCCAACGAAGAAACCCAGTACCGGGGGATCATTCAATTGCTCCTGCATTTTGGATGGACGTGGATTGGTCTCTTGGCCCCAGACAATGACAATGGAGAAAGGTTCATGAGTGTCTTGATGCCTCTGATGATCAAGAATGAAATTTGTGTTGCCTTCTCAAAACAATTGTCCTTAGATGATTCATTCCAGAAAGTTCTCCTTGTCAAGTGGGCACAAGTCAACGTGCTTGTTTCCTATGAGGACTCTCGCTATGAATTTGGTCCACTTGGCATCACTCATGATGTTGGGACGAAAGTGTGGATCACAACTGCTTTTCAGGACATTAATATGAACTTACTTCTTGGAAAGCAATTCTTCCTGCCCCTTCATGGATCCTTGTCCTTGGTTCTGAAGAATCCCCAAAGGATTAAACACACCTCCTATTGCTCAGTTACAGATTCCCAGAATGGAGAATCCCAAGATGCTTTTCAGTTTTGGATGAAGTCCTTTGAATGTTTCTATTTGAAACATGAGTTCTCTGTGAAAAGCTGGACAAGGTGCAGAGAAAAAGAGGCACTGGGGACGTTGTCTCAAGAGGAGATTGAGAGAACCTTCTCCAAGAACAGCTACAGCATTTACAGAAGTGTCCAGGCTGTGGCACATGCCTTAAATGCTGCCTTTTCAGCCAGATCCAGGTCCATGTTGGTCAACAAAGAAAACTGGTTGGATCATCAACATTTGCAGCCATGGCAGGTATTTCTGTTGGAAGTACTAATACAACTCAGGAATGTAGTACCAAGTTAATTTTTTTTTTGCTTTGTTCTGAAACAAATCTAGTTTGTGTGGTTGCTGGTAGAATACAGAACATCTTTTTGCCTGTTTGTAGGGGCATTCAAAGATTTCCCTATCCGGTGATTATTTCTTGTTGTCCAGCAGAGATCCAGTTTCCTAATATCCCACTGGATATTAACCTTTATGTCCTCCAACATTCCCAGTTTTATTTCCTCCAGCATTCTCAAAATATTTTCTCACTGGATATTAACCTTTATTCCTCCAACATTCCCAAAATATTTCCCCGCTTCATGCTTATCTCTTGCTATCCAGGAGAGATCCAGTTTTCAGGCTTTTAATTCCTCTAGCTCTCCTAGTTCCTTTTCTGTAGGCTTCCCAGATGGAGGAAGAACTTTTACATGTCTGGCTTTTTTTCCTGAGGCTAGGAAGAATTTTCTGCTTCTCTCAATGGGTTCTAAGGGGCCAGGGGAGAATTTCAACCTGTTTTTGCCCTGCCAAGGCCATTTTTGATCCAGGGGAATCTTTTTTTTTTTTTTCTAAATCAAAGAGTAACCAGGCCTTAAAGACATAGGACATTATCACAACCATGAATCCCAGCAGGAGAGACATGGGATCTAAAAGACAAAAACGGATGTTATTACATTTATCCATGTCCAGGCTGTGGGCAGCCTGTATCCACTCAGGCAGCCCATCTGCAACCCGGACTTCTCCCATTATTTTTTCAAGAATGAGATTTTCCCGTTCTTGAAAAAGCTATGGGAGAAATCCGGGTTGCAGGCGGGCTGCCCGAGTGGATACGGGCTGCCTACAGCACAGACACGGGTAAATGCGACAACATCCATTTTAGTCTTTTAGATCCCGCATCTTTCCTGCTGGGATTCCTGGATGAGATAATCTCCATAGCTGTGTTAGTCTGTATGGACGTTATCACACGGGGGCAAATCTGCTGGTTAATCCACACAAAATCCAGACCGAAACTGGATTACTGCCCCATGTTTTCACACGATGTTGCACAGAAAGTGGACAGAAAGTGGACAGAAATGCGATTTTGTAATTCACTTGCCTGGAGGAAATGCAAATACGTAATTACGGTAATTACGCATTTACCGTAATGTGATCGCCAAATGTGCATTGGGTAGCATTTCCCTGCTGTTGCCATGGTTCCAGCGAGCATTCCTCTATCTGCACATGTGCAAGAGGCTCATTTCTACCACATTTACAGGTTTTTTTCTCTTGTGTGTGGACGTTCAATGCACTTACTGTAAATTCGCAATGAAGGTAATGACATTTGTGGAAACAAGGTTTATTTCCCATTTATTTTTGGGATGCCTCATTTCCACTTTATTTCCAGTTTCTGGGCCATGTGTGATAATGTCCATATGAAAGACTAAATCAGTATGCAAAGGAATCTTGTAGCACCTTTGAGACTAACCTTTGAAGACTGCTAGAAATAGTGCAAATTGAGTCTACTTTAAGGGTTAGGGAATCATGGGAACTGTATTTTATTGTAGCACCAGAGCTCTCTGAGAGAGAAGGCTCAATGTCTCAGGAAAAAAACAATTCCCATGATTCCCTAGCACTAACCCTAACCCTTAAAATGGACTCAATTTGCACTATTTCTGGCAGTCTGCAAAGGCCCTGACTGAGCAAAAGAAGCTAGTAGCACGAGCTTTTGTAGACTTGAGTTTTTGTATCTGAGGAATTAGACTCTAGTCTACGAAAGCTTATGCTACCAGTTTCTTTTGCTCAGTTAGTCTCAAAGGTGCTACAAAAAAGTAAATGGGAAGTGATGTCTGGTCAATTCCTGTTGCTAAACAGGACCTCTCATGGGCCTAATATAGCCTGGAGGTTGAAAACATTGCAAATATATATATATATATATATATATATATATATATATATTGGAAGGGAATGGATAGGGATAGGATAGGATAGGGATAGGCCCATCACTTCCTATGTTAACGTATATTCATATTCTACATGTGGCCTTGTAATGTGTTAAGGAGATACGTTGTCCATAGTGAATTTAATATCAGGAGAATAATGTCAAACAGTAGAGTCCTCACAAAACCAAAGGAAGCATTGGTGTCTGATGGCTTCTGGGTCAGTGAGTCTATGAGTCCATTCCAGATTTTAACACAAACATTAATAGAGCTAGCAATGGTGCCAAGTGCGATGTGTCCACATTAACAACAGTAAAATAATGCCTGTATCCTCAGGACCAGTATCTGTGTTTTCAAGTTGTCTCTAGATATTTTCTAGGCCTTCTAGTACAATTCTATGGTGTGCTTCTGGCAGAGGTTGACCACAGAGTCATGCTGAAGAACCTAGAAAGGCCTTGAAAGGTGTTTTGTCTAGGATGCAAATGTATGCTCAACATCTGCCAGAAGCCATTCATTGCAATAGGATTTGCTATTGTTTTTTTTTTTTGTGTGTGGGTTTTTTCGGGCTGTGTGGCCATGTTCTGAAAGAGTTTCTTTCTGACGTTTCGCCAGCATCTGTGGCTAGCATCTTCAGAGAAAACTGAAATGGAAAAGCCTGGTTATATACTGTGAGACCCTGGGTAGGGAGGAGTGGTTCCCTGGTGAACTGTGTGTTGTTCTGTGTTGAATAGGTATTGTTCTGTGTTATTTTCTTATTTTGTAGGACTGGTAGCCATATCTTGTTTACTTTAAGAGTTTCTTCTTTCCTTTCCTACAAAGTAAGAAAATCTGCACTCAGCAAATGCAAAGGGAAAACCAACCAGGGTCAGGGGCTTTCCCAGCAGACAATAGCAGACAATCTTCTTGATTGCATATCCTCACCTGGAAGCCATGCCATTAACAACATAACAACAACTATTCAACACAGAACAATACACAGTTTACATGGGTATAGCAGACAATATCCTTGATTGAATACCCTGAAGCCATGCCATTAACAACAGAACAATACCTATTCAACACAGAACAACACACAGTTCACCTGGGAACCACTCTTCCCTACCCAGGATCTCACAGTATATATACAACCAGGCTTTTCCATTTCAGTTTTCTCTGAAGATGCTAGCCACAGATGCTGGCAAAACGTCAGAAAGAAACTCTTTCAGAACATGGCCACACAGCCCGAAAAAACCCACAAAAAAACTATGGATGCTGGCCATGAAAGCCTACGACTTCACATTGGATTTGCTATTATTCATGGTTGTATGTTTTCACAATAAGTCCAGGAATATATCCTCCATAAATACAGGGGTTGTAATGTAGGAGCTTATCACATGGCTTATTAAAGCATCTTACCTCTCCCGACTTAAATTTTAATTCGAGTGGCATCCTGATACTATTGCCGTGATTTTGCCACTGAATCTGCCAACCGAATACAGCCCAGGTTCATTCCCACTCCCAGGGGTGCTCAGCATGCCTCTCTTCGAAACTGGGAGTTTTCTGGCTTAAGAAAATGGCCACTGGAGCACCCCTGGGAACAGGGATGGACCCAGGCTGTATTCACTGGAAAGAAGTGACCAGTGGGGTGCCACAGGCCTCTGTCTTGGGCCCAGTGCTATTCAATATCTTTATTAAAGACTTGGATGACGGTATTGGGGGCATAGTTATCAAATTTGCAGACGACACCAAATTAGGAGGAGTAGCTAATACCCCAGAGGACAGGATCAAAATTCAAAATGACTTGAACAGACTAGAAAGTTGGGCCAAAACTAACAAAATGAAATTCAACACGGAGAAATGTAAGGTACTGCACTTAGGGCGGAAAAACAAAAAGTACAGATATATGATGGGGGACACCTGGCTGAATGAGACTACATGTGAAAGGGATCTAGGAATCCAGGTGGACCACAAGTTGAACATGAGTCAACAGTGCGATGCAGCAGCTAAAAAGGCCAATGCAATTTTAGGCTGCATCAGTAAAAGTATAGTGTCTAGATCAAGAGAAGTAATAGTGCCACTCTATTCTGCTTTGGTCAGGCCTCACCTGGAATACTGTGTCCAGTTCTGGGCAGCACAATTCAAAAAGGATGTGGAGGGCAACTAAAATGGTGAAGGGTCTGGAAACCATAAGGCCCTATGAGGAACGACTTAGGGAGCTGGGGATGTTTAGCCTGGAGAAGAGAAGGCTGAGAGGTGATATGATAGCTGTGTTTAAATATTTGAAGGGATGTCATATCGAGGAGGGAACAAGCTTGTTTTCTGCTGCTCCAGAGACTAGGACCCCAAACAATGGATGCAACCTGCAAGAAAAGAGATCCCACCTCAACATTAGGAGGAACTTCCTGACAGTAAGGGCTGTTTGACAGTGGAACACACTCCCTTGGAGAGTAGTGGAGTCTCCTTCCTTGGAGGTCTTTAAGCAGAGGCTGGATGGCAATCTGTCAGGGATGCTTCAATTGGGAGTTCCTGCATGGCAGGGGGTTGGACTGGATGGCCCTTGTGGCCTCTTCCAACTCTATGATTCTATGATTCTATGTAGTCTATGCTGCAGAATTCTGAGCACTATTTTGTTTGCATGTGAGATTAGTGCTATTGTCCTATAGTTGCTGCAGTCTTTTTTATCTCTTTTCTTGTGGATTGGTATGTATATCGAGTGTTTCCAGTCTATTGGCCACCTCTTTGTTTTCTATATTTGTTGGCATATTTCAGTTAGCACTAAAGTTGCATCTGTTTGTAGGCACTGCAGCAGTTCAATTGGGATACCACCTGTTCTCGGTGATTTATTTTTCCCCTTTTCCTTTACTGCGGATTCCTCTTCACTTCTTAGAATTTAGGGTTGTCTTCATATGACTCCTCATTCCAAATATCATTAATTTCCTCATCTCTTTTGTATTAATCTTCTGTGTATTGCCTCCAGCGTCTTTTTATTTCTTCTTGTTCCTTTATTATGTTCTTTTTTTGGCCATAGAGCATCCCTGCCTTTGGTTTGAACTTGGCTTTAATTTCTCGGATTTTTTGATAAAGGTCTCTCATTCTTCCTTTTTAGCTGTTGTCTTCTATTTCTCTGCATTGGTCATTGTAGTATTTCTTCTTATCTCTGCGTGTCAGATGTTGGACAGTTGTGTTCATACTTCTGGCTTTGTTCCTATCTCCCTTTGCTTTTGCTTTTCTTCTTTCTTTTATTGCATAAAGTGTTTCATCTGTCATCCATTGTTTCTTATCTTTCCTTTTGGCCAAGGTTAGCATTTTCTTGCATTTATCCTTACTTATATCTTTGACTTCTCTCCACAGTTCTTCAGATTCCTGGTCAACTCAATAGTTCAAATCAGTTTCTTACATTATTCTTGAATTCATCTGAAATGTTATTCAGGTCATATTTTGATATAATGGTAGTTTTTGCTTTTTTCTTCAGCTTAACTCTGATTTTTGTTATAATAATAATAATAATAATAATACCCCGCATAGCAATCAGGGTGGCTTCATATACAAGCAGTTCATGGTCTGTGCCAGAATGAGCTTCTGATCTGGTTTTGGCCACAAGGATAGAGTTTCTCCATCTTCTACTTCCAATTATGTAGTCTATCTGGTTTTTATGTTTACCATCTGGTGATTTCCAGGTGTACAGTCTCCTATCTGGTTGTATGAAACAAGTATTTGCAACGAATAGATTATTGGCCTCAGATGCTCTCCTGATTTATTTCTTGTTCCTAATCCAAATCTTCCTACAGTTTTTGATTCTTCTTTGTTGCCAACTTTTGTGTGATTTTTGTGTGTTTGTTGTGTGATTCAAGTCTCCAATGATCAATTTGAAATCTTGTGATGGTATGTTATCAATTTCTTCCTGGACTGCATCATAGAATCTCTCAATTTTCTCTTCATCTGCATCTGTGGTTGGTGCATATACCTGGATTATTGAGATGTTTATAGGTTTACCCTGAAGCCTTATTGATAATATACGGTCTGACTTTGAGTTGTATCCTTTGAGTGCTCTAGCTATACCTTTCCTTAATATGAAAGCCACCCCATTCCTGTCCATTTTAACTCACTCACTCCTAATATTGCTATCTTCATGCATTCCATTTCCTTCTTTACTATGTCTATATGATATTTGTATATGATATTTGTATATGAGTTGCATATTTGTATATGATTTGTATATTTGTATATGATATTTGTATATGATTTGTATATTTGTATATGAGATTTGTATAGGATAATGCTTGTTTTATTGTTTTGTCCTTGATTATAAATGTCTGGTGTTCTGCTCGTTGGCGAAAAGGGTGTTATAAATAAACCTTCTTCTTCTGAATATTGCATGTGGAGAATCATGCTATATAACTTTGCCATCCATATTGGGGAAGCAGTTTCAAGTACATGGAAACATAATAAGGGAAAATACTAAATTATTAAAGATAAATTAAAGAGGAAATAAGTGAAAATCAAATGTTTTTTTTTTTTTATTTCAATTGAGATTTCATTTTATACAGGAAGAGGACACTGTAATGCAGGGGTAGGCAACCTTTTTGAGCCGGGGGCCGGGTTGCTGTCCCTCAGACAATTGGGGGGCCGAAGCACAATAAATAAACAAATAAATAAATAAATATTTAAAATTTAACATTAAAAAAAATTAAATAAATTAAAACAAATATGCATGCACACTCTCTCAGCCCCAGAAAAGCCATGGCAAAACCCCTGTGGAGATTTTGCCAAGAAAACCCCAAGAACAAGTAATAACAACAGTAATCAATATCATCATGGCGGGCGGCGGCGGTGGCAGGACCAGCCTGGGGCCGGTCCAAAGGCCTCGGGGGGCCGCATCCGGGCCCTGGGCCTTAGGTTGCCTACCCCTGCTGTAATGTTTGTAACAGTGTCACCAGAGATTGTCATGGCTGTGTCCATGGCTAAGGATGATCAGTAGCCTCCCTTGTATTAGCAAAATGCTAATGTATTTTCTCTATCATTCTAGCTCCATAGTTTCTTAAGAGATCTCCAGCTTGTTAATACTTCCATGGATGGGCAGGATTCATGGGAAGGCATAGATATGGCAGCATCTGGCTTTGATATTGTGAACTGGGTCCTGTTTCCAAATGAGACCAAAGCCAAAGTGACGATTGGGAGTATACAGGCAGGGCCAGACTCTGATATAAAGCTCACAATTCACCCGGAAGCCATTGTGTGGCCCTTGCAGTTTAACAAGGTAAGAGAAAGGCATGGAACAGGAGTAGTGACTTCAATCCTGACATTCCAGATTACAGTCTCAACTTTAAAGCAGTTGTCCCAAGTGCAACTCTTTTGGGGGTTAGAGTTCATTTGGGGGATAGATCTGTTAAATTTCAGATGGCAATTTGGAATGGGCTCACCACCCTAGTTGAAACCAGGCATCACTGGGGAAATGTGGTGTGACATTCATTGGCCAAGATCCTGGATTGTGCTTGTGCAGGATAAATCTGCCTTGTGGTTGCTTTATACCACTTTTCTGCTGAATGCTGGCATTGTTCAACAAACTGTGTATCTGCCAAAGTACCATGGGCCATGCACAGGGGCTGCTTCTCCAATACCAATGAATAAGGTGCTCCATTAAAAAGGTTGGTGCATATCTGGGATTTTGTTAAGAATTGTCTCATCTAGAGATTTCTTGATAGTTTTGCCGTTCTCTTGGTTCCTTTTATATAAATTAGTATAGTAAGTAGTAATAATTCTTTTTATTTGGTCTTGGGTTGTAAATGTATGATCTCCTTCTCGTAATGCCACTATTATTTGTTTTTCACGCTCTTTTTAAAGAATATTTGCTAAGAGTTTTCCAGGTTTATTCGAAGATTCGAAGTATCTCTGCTTAGCAAATTTAATTTTCTTTGCTATTTCTTCCATAGTTATTGTAGAAATCTGACTCTTTATTCTTTTAATATTTTCTCTTATTTTTTTATACTTAGGGTTAATCTTAAGTTGATCCTCCTATTTTTTCAATTCATCTTCTAATTCTTTTATTTTTCTTCTTTTTATTGCTTTATATTCATAATTTTTTTTCATGAAAAAACCCCTCATGTACGCTTTCGACGCGTCCCAGATTACGCTAAATGGTGTCTCTGTACTTGTGTTTTCTTGAAAGAACAATTTAAGCTGGTCTTGTGCTTCTTTAAGAGTCTCTTCATTATTTAACAGAAAATCGTTTAGCCTCCATCTAAACTCTTTAATTCCACAATTCAATCTCATGACTACAGGGTTGTGATCCGACCAAACTGCAGGTAGGGATTCGATAGTAGAGACCCGATTACATAGTTGAGAAGAGACAAAAAACATATTGATTCTCGACCATGATAAGTGTACATGGGAGAAATAAGTATAATCCTTAGAGTTAGAATACAACAACCTCCATACATCTTTTAAAGCAAAGGAGTCTTGAAAATCAAAAAAGCTTTTAGGTAATTTGCCTTGACTTCTACTTTTTTTTAATGGCGCTCTATCTATTTGGGGGTTAATTACTCCGTTCCAGTCACCTAAACAGATAATATTATCATGATTTGTTGAATAAACAACTTCTGTTAAATGGTAAAAAAACTTTGCTTTGTTAGTTAATGGGGCATATATCCCCACCATCAACATTGTTTCCCCTTTAATATTGACCTCGACAATTACATGGTGACCATTTGGATCCGATTTTATCAATTTAGAGTCATAATTATTAGAAACATATATCACTACCCCTTTTTTTTCTTGGTGGTTGCTGCGATATAAGCTTTACCTAATTTTTTATTTTCCAAATATTTAGTATCTTTCAACCTAATATGCATCTCCTGGAGACATGTTATATCTGTTTTCAGTTTTTGAACATAATGATAGACTTTTTTCTTTTTTTGGGGGTATTTAGGCCGTGGACATTCCATGTTAATATCTTTAGGTGATTCATATTTTATTTTTTATTAAAGTTCACTGAGAAAGAATTTATAGTTTAAACAGTTTAGAGGAGGTATAACTTACTTTACTATGTGTCTGTCAAGTCTTTCTCCGGGTCTCCATCTATCCCTCCATCTTGATTTAACAGGCTGCCTTCTGGATCACTTAATATTCCTTCCTCACTTGGTTCTTCCTCTTCCTGATCACTATCTTTTATATCCTTTTCTGGTCGTCGGCTTTCCTCCTCTAAATCAATTAGTTTATCTCGTTCCCCTTTCCTTTCTTGGGTCCCATTGCTACCAGAAGGTTGCGAGTCATGTGGATGTTTATCCTTAACTTTCCGACTCTTTTTCTTTTCCTCTAAGTCCCAGAATCTATGGGCTTCTGCTACATTCCTGAGTACCACTCTTCTTTTGCCCCACCAAAATACGATGCCTTCGGGAGAGCTCCACCTATATGAAATACCCTGTTGTCTCAGATAAACCGTTAAGAACGCGTAGTCCTTTCTTTTCTTCAGCAGTCTAATGGGAATATCCTTCAAAATCTGCACCTCAGTTCCATCAATTATCAGAGGGGAGTCATTTTGTAGAGCAATTAAGTAAAAAGATTGAAACCCATGAGATAATTGAGGCAATTAAATTATTAAAAACAGGTAAGGCCCCTGGCCCTGATGGTTTTATAGCGAATTATTACAAAAAATGTTGTAATCAATTAGTAGTACCCTTACAACAAACGATGAATGGGATGCTTGAAGGGAAGATTCCTAAATCTTGGCAGGATGCCAATATTATTTTAATTCCAAAAGATAACAAAGATAAAACGGACCCTAGGAATTACAGGCCTATATCATTACTCAACAATGATTATAAAATATTTGCATCAATTTTAGCAAAGAGACTTAGAAATTGGCTAGCAACATGGATTTCGGACGACCAGGCAGGATTTCTTCCTGGTCGCATGATTAAAGATAATACTCGCCATTTGATTAACCTCATTGAATTCCATAATAAAATGATCAATAGGCAATTGGCATTAGTTTTTTTAGATATAGAAAAGGCCTTCGATAGTTTAAGTTGGGAGTTTATGGAAAATTTAGTAGGAAGATTGGATCCGGGGGAAAATATGAGAAAATGGATATCAGCTATTTATCAGGAACAGGAGGCTAAAATTATAATAAATGGGGAGACTTCTAAACCGATAAAGATAGAAAAAGGGGTTAGACAAGGCTGCCCCTTGTCACCCCTTCTTTTTATTCTGAGATCTTATTTTGAGATCTTATTGAATAGACTTAGAGCAAATGGAGAAATACAGGGTGTAAAAATTAAAGGGGAGGAGTACAAAGTCAGGGCATTTGCCGATGACTTGATGATATCATTGTCGAGCCCATGTGAAAATATAACATGTTTATTTAAAGAATTAACTATGTTTGGAAAGGCGGCTGGTTTAAAGATCAATAGAGATAAAACTGAGGTGCTTTTTATGAATTTAACTTCCAAAGAGAAAGAAGAATTTGGACGGTTATTTAAACTCCAAGAGAAAAAAATGGTGAAATATCTAGGAATAAATTTTACAATTAGAAATGGAGATTTATTTAAAAATAATTATGACAAGAAATGGGGAGAGATAAAAGAAGATTTTAAAAAATGGAATAAATTAAGAATATCATGGATGGGTTGAATTTCGGTAATTAAAATGATGATTCTTCCCAAATTAATGTATTTATTTCAAAATATTCCGGTGATTCTTAATGACAAACCATTTAATAATTGGAATAGGGATATTTCGAAATTTATTTGGGCAGGGAAAAAAACCAAGAGTGAAATTTAAGCTCCTACAGGATTCGATTGAACGGGGAGGCCTTGGCCTCCCAAATTTGAAAAATTATTATTATGCTTGTACCCTTTTTTGGCTCATAGATTGGTTTAAATTAGAAAATGAAAAAAATCTTAAATTAGAGGGATTCGATAACGTGTATGGATGGCACGGTTATCTATTTTATGAGAAAATAAAATGCCATCAACAATTTAATGACCATTATATAAGAAGAGCCTTTTTAAGAGTTTGGAATAAAGTTAAAAATAATTGGCGAGATGTACTCCCACTCTGGACTGCAATTGGAGAGGTTGTGAATAAAGAAAATAAATTTGGCAATTCTAAATGGATAACGTATAAGGAACTATTGATAGAAAAAACATCAAACTTTGAAATCAAAACGCAATTGCAACTGAATCAAGAGGGATATAACTTTAATTGGTTTCCTTATAGACAATTAAAAGAACAATTTAAATTAGATCGAAGAAGTAGGAAGATAGGACAACTAGATCAGCAATTAGAGGATACTATTTGGAGTAAAGAGAAGCATAAAATTTCTAAATTTTATAAGGTTTTGCAAACAATTGAGATGGAACCTGAAGTTATTAAACCCTCAATGGTCAAGTGGGCCCAGGATTTTGGGAAACCCGTGGAATTATTACAGTGGGAAAAATGTTGGACCAGGAGACTGAGTTTCACTCTTAGTTATAGTCTAAAAGAAAATTTTTATAAGATGATGTATAGATGGCATCTCACACCAACCCGTCTTGCAAAAATTTATAAGACATATCCAAATAGTTGTTGGAAGTGCAAAAAAGAAATTGGATCTTTCTACCACCTCTGGTGGAAATGCAAAAAAGCACAAAGTTATTGGGAAATTGTTAGGGCTACACTTAGCGAAGTACTAAATTTCAATATCAATTTGGAACCACAAATATTTTTGTTGGGAATAAATTTGGATGAAACTTTAGAGAAAAATTATGGAAAGTTGATTTTTTATTCTCTCTCCGCCGCTAGAATTCTTTATGCTGGTAATTGGAAAAGAAAAGACATTCCGTTATTGCGAGATTGGCTTTCGAAAATTATTGAGTTTATGGAATTGGACAGATTGACGGGTTTGATCAGAGGAACGGACTATGAACGGTTTAAAGAGGATTGGCAACCCTGGATTCAGCACTTTGCACTGCGGGATATTAAATTAAGGATATAGATGAAACGTCTTAAAAGTATTACCGATGAGGGTTTACTCGGAAAGCACATGGTTAATTTGCTAACAAACTATTATATATGTGTCAATATAGATATGTTACTAGTAGGCTTTAGTTTTTTTATATTTCTTCAATTCTGTATTTGCTTTAACTTGAGTATTGATAGGGAAGCTACTAGTTTAATTAAGCCTTGTATAACTTATTGACAATTATACTGCATGGCCACCTAGTACTCCTATACAGGAGCTCATGTTGAGGTCAAAACAACAGGCTAAAGCACAATCATAGAATCATAGAATCATAGAGTTGGAAGAGACCACAAGGGCCATCCAGTCCAACCCCCTGCCATGCAGGAACTCCCAATCAAAGCATCCCCAACAGATGACCATCCAGCCGCTGCTTAAAGACCTCCAAGGAAGAAGACTCCACTACTCTCCGAGGGAGTGTGTTCCACTGTCGAACAGCCCTTACTGTCAGGAAGTTCCTCCTTCTTGTCAGGAAGTTCCTCCTACAAGATGTAATAGACACAGGAAGTCTTTTTTTTGTTCTTTTTTCTTTTCCTTTTTGAAGTGTATTAAAATTAGTAATTTTTCTTTTTTGTTTTGTTTTGTTTATTTCTCTTTTTCAGAGTATTAGAATATTATATAACAGTAATTGTTTAATTTTTTTCTCTTTTTATTATTTTTAATAATTTGATGTACTATATGTTTAATATGCTTTTGTGATTTTTTTTGTTAATGAATGGAATCAATAATGTTTTTAATCAATAAAATTTATTTTAAAAAAAAAAGGTTGGTGAAGCTTTATGCTCCACCCATGAATGGGAAAATGTGCGTAGAATGGTTACACTTGTCTATCTCCCTTGCCTAATCATGAACTGAATATGCCCACTGCATAAGAGCTAGAATAGTACAACTCCGTGTGCAAGTAAACTTAGAATCATAGAAGCATAGAGTTGGAAGAGACCACAAGGACCATCCAATCCAACCCCCTGCTATGCAGGGAGACACAATTGAAGCACTCCCAACAGTTGGCCATCCAGCTTCTGTTTGGAAACCTCTAAAGAAGGAGACACCACTACTCTCTGAGGCAGTATTTTCCACTGTTGAACAGCTCTTACTGTCAGAAAGTTCTTCCAAATGTTGAGGTGGAATCTCTTTTCCTGCAACTTGAATCCATTGCTCTGTGTCCTAGGTTCTAGAGCAGCAGAAAACAAGTTTTCTCCATTCTCTATATGACACTCTTTCAAATATTGCAGAAAGTGTGGGATGAGTCCTTCCTGAATCTTCATTTGTGAAGAAAAGCCAGAGAGAGATATGGCATCCTTTCAAATATTTAAACATAACTATCATGTCACCCCTAACCTTCTCTTCTCCAGGCTAAACAGACTCAGCTCCATAAGCTGCTCCTCATAGGGCATGGTTTCTAGACTTTTCACCATTTTGGTTACTCTGCTCTGGACACACACTAGCTTGTCCACACCCTTCTTCAATTGTGGTGATGAGAACTGGACACAATATTCCAGGTGAGGTTTGACCAAAGCAGAAAGGGGTGGCACTATTGCTTCCCTTGATCTTGACACTATAGTCCTATTGATGCAGCCTAGAATTGTATTGGCTTTCTTAGGTGCCACATCACCCTACTGATTCATGTTCAGCATGCAATCCATTAAGACTCCAAGATCCCTTTCACATGTATTTCTGTCAAGCCAGGTGTCACCTATCCTATATCTGTGCATTTCATTTTTACCACCCAAGTGTAGCATCCTATATTTCTGCCTATTGAAATTCATTTTGCTGGGTTTGGCCCAGCTTTCTAATCTGTGAAGGTCATTTTAAATTCTGTCCTCTGAGGTATTAGTTACCCTTCCTAATTTAATGTCATTTGCAATTTTGATAAGCCTGACCAGAGAAATTTAAAGTGGATGATATAACCAAAGGGAATTATGATTTTTTCATTAGAAAAAAATGATGATGATTGGTAAAGTGAGAGGCAGTAGGAAAAGAGGAAGACTGCATTACAAGTGAATGCATTCAAGCAAATACCATATAAAAGTTGTTGATAATAGGGTGACATGGAGGTCTTTCATTTATATGGTCACAATAAGTCAAAGCTGACTAGATGGCAATTAATACAACAGCAATGACACCAACAGGATTATGGTCATTGTCTCTGACAGTAGTTTAGTTCTGGCACATTATACAGCTTAATTCATGCATTATTTGACAGATTAATGCACAGGAGACTGAGAATACAACTTTGTGCACAACAATATGGGTATAAAAACCACTCAGTATTGTGGTACTTAACACGGATTAGAAAGGTACAGTTTTGCTGTCTTGTCCTGCCCTGAATGTATCACTTTACAGTGGATGAAAGGAAAAATTAAATGGGGGCCTTCCCATCTGTTCTATCATGATAACTTGGAAGTAGGATTAGCTTGAACCTGGAAAGCCCTGGCTCTTTCTACATAACATGAGAAAGAGTGATATTATCCTTCTCCCTCCTGTAACAGGCAGTTCTCAAAAAGCCTATGGTAGTTTACTACTCACAAACTGGATATTGGAAGAGTACAGTGAAACAGGTGCATTTTCCCACCCCTATTTTTAGGACTTATGGATTGAGGGTGGTTGCCTTTTGTCAGCTAATTTGGATTTTCTCTGAGGTTCCATTATTAATTTCTGTGCTGATTGCACAGCACAAGATGATGGTTAAACCAGAAAGACTGAGTTAACATCAACACTCCACTTAAGCATTCTTAAGTACTGGAATCTCAAACATATTTACATGGGAAATGAGCAGGCTCTTTGGTAATCTATTATGCTGTCTATTATATGCACTTATATATAGAGATACATACATTTCACTTAGGGAGAAATACAGACATGACAATATCTGGGCACTGAGTTTGCATCACATTACTTTATGCATACAACAGTAACAGACATTCCTTGTACCACATCATATGGCCATTGAGGTGTTACACTTTCCTAAGGAATGAACCTTGACCTCTCTTCATCTCTTTAACAGTTAACACTTATAGAAACATTACCATCTTAAACAATATAACCTAGACATTTATCCATTGTCATCATCTTCAGGTTCTTCTTCCATACTTTCCATGGTGACTGGTAAGTCATTTTACAAACATTTCACATATGCAGAATTCTGTCCCTTGTATCATCTATCCATCAAGGAATACAATCTCACCTGTTGAGGCATGACACATCTCTAAGCAGGTATCTGTGAACACACAAGCATTTGAGGGCTAATATCTTTGAGCATTGTTAACTCTTTAACAGCATTCATTACATCCATAATCTAATGCTGCAATCCCCAAACTGTTCTCTTACCTGTATGGTCTATCTTTCAGCCTATCTTTCAGCATGTTGAGGCAGGTTATTAGTCTATGAGGAACAGTGTAGCTGCAGACAGCAGCTTTCATTGGTAGAGACATGCCAAAGGCAGTCTGATCTGGGGATTGGTCTTGTCTACTATTATTATCTCCTTAGCCTAGCCTAGCCTAGGATTATCAGTTGTCCAATAAAAATAAATAAAAATAAAGGTTTTACTATTTCTGTTACAATATCCAATAAAAGAAAATTATCCATGACTCCACTCACTGTATGCTTGGAGCCTTTGGCTGCTGGCCATCAATCATTCCACCAGCTAAGAGGTTAGTCAAATCTACTGGACATCTCTTATCCTGGTTACAATTCAACACATTGCATCTGCTAAAGGTTATTAGGGTCACATCTGCTCATCCCCACAATGTGACATTATTTTTAATGATACTTTCTTGAGAATCAAATAGGTATTTCCCAGACTTTAGCTGCTGCCGTTTGGACTAATACATTCTAATACATCTACCTTCCTATATTATATCTTATATGCTATACTCTACTAGTTACACTATGTTACATTCTATATTTTATTGGTGTATCCCCAGGATAGTCTTGAATCAATGCTTGTCCTGAATCAAGACTGAGAGTGTTTAATTCTGTGCATAACAAGCTTGGTGTAAAATCCACTGAGCATCTTGTGGCCTAACATTAAATAAGAGATACTGAGATGACCTATGTAAAATAAAAGGCAAAGTATCTTTTTAAGGGAAAGTTTGGCAATAGGTCTTCCCATTATGTCCTGTAGAGCAAGATATCATGATAACCTGGAAGCTGATTTGAATATGAAGAGACCTGAATCTTCCAACAAAAACATGGCTAGGAGTGATACAATCCCCTTCTCTCCAAGAAAAGAAGTTCAAAAATCCTATGCTTAGCAAGCTGGACATTTCAGAGACAGAGAATAGGGGGAAAAAGAGTCATATTCATGGAAGAATGGAGACCTGAAATGTTTCCCCTGTGCCTTTGGGTTATGTATTGTGTGATAACACTGAAGGTTTTGTTTATGTTAAATTGCAGTAGTACAAAGTCAACTCTAGTGCTAACCAATATATGTAAACAGATATGGAAAACAAAATGATAGCCATCAGATTGGAAGTAGTCAATATACATCCCCATCCACAAAAAAAGGAGATACAGAAGACTGCAGCAACTATAGGACCATAGAACTGATCTCCCATGCAAGCAAAATTATGCTCATAATACTGCATCATAGACTCCAACCATACATGGAGAGAGAAATCCCAGCAGGCTTCAGGAAAGGAAGAGGCATTAGGGGCTACATTGCAAACATACAATGGCTAATGGAGTGTACCAGGGAATTCCAAAAGAAAATCAGCATATGCTTTATAGTCTATATCAAAGCCTTTGACTGTATAGACCATGAAAGGCTATGGAATGCCCTTAAGGACATGGGAGTGCCAACACATCTGATAGTCCTCATGCGGAATCTGTACTCAGGACAAGAGGCTACTGTCAGAACAGATCATGGAGAAACAGAATGGTTCCCAATTGTCAAAGGACAATTGCATACTTTCACCCTATCTCTTCAACTTGTATGCAGAACATATTATAAGAAAAGCAGGCTTGGACACAGAATAAGGAGAAGTGAAAATAGGATGAAAGGAATATCAACAATCTAAGATATGCAGATGACACCATAATACTAGCAGAAAACCTCACAGACCTGGAACAACTACTAAGGAAGATCAAAGAAGAAAGTGCAAAGGCAGGCTTAATGTTGAAATTAAAGAAAACAAAAATAATGACCACTGAGGGCCCTCGCAAGTTCAACCTAGACAATGAAGAAATAGAAATAGTAAAAGAATTCTCATACCTGGGATCAAACATTGATAGAAATGGGGACTGCAGTCAGGAAATCAGAAGAAGATTAAGAATGGGGAGGGTGGCTATGAAAGAACTAGAAAAGATTCTAAAATGCAGAGATATACAACTCAGTACAAAAGTTACAATCATACAAGCCATTGTATTCTCTATTCCCATGGATGGATGTGAGAGCTGGGCAGTTAAGAAAGAAGATAGGAAGAAAATTAATGCATTTGAGAGAATGTGGGGCTGGAGAAGAGTGCTGAGGATCCCATGGACAGCCAAAAAGACAAACAAATTTGCCCTAAGAGCAGATCAAGCCAGAGATATCCCTAGAAGCCAAGATGACCAAACTGAGGCTGTCAAACTTTGGACACATCATGAGAAGGGAGGACTCATTGGAAAAGACAATAATGCTGAGAAAGGTGGAGGGAAGTAGAAAGAGAGGAAGGCCACATGCCAGATGGATGGACTCTATTAAGGAGGTCACGAGTCTTATGGGATTGCAGGATTTAAGCAGAGCATTGGAGGACATAGGGTCTTGGAGATGCCTCATCCATACAGTCGCCATGTGTTGAGATTGACTTGAGGGCAGTTAATAACAACAACATCAACAAAAGAGGTGATGTACCATTTTTTCTCCATTTCTTTTAGGTGCTTTAGAGTGGCCACTCATTTCTTACATTGAATGACTAGTGTATTTTATTGCTTCAGTTCTTCCTTGGTGTTGGACTTACAGTTTATTTCTATATTATACATTGCAACTTTTCATTTTATATGTTGCTTTCTGTATATTTATGTGTACAAAAGCAGGATAGCAATGTTTAGAGAAAGAATCCCCAGAAATGCATCCAAGTGTTCCATCTGATACACCATTTTGCATTAAAATGTTTCAAAATTTTAGCTAGCATCAGTCTTTTACAAATTGTTTTATCCCTCTGTGCAGGTGGAAATATTCCTAGAACTTTCTCATTGATACTCTTTCTCTTTCATGCTAGACTGTGCCTCATTCCAGGTGCACCAAGAGATGTTGCCCTGGATATGCCAAAAAAGTTCAGGAAGAACAGCCACCTTGCTGCTACGCTTGTGACCCATGTCCAGCAGGAACCATCTCTACTCAGGAAGGTAGGAGACCCCTGAGGAAATGAAGCACTTTCGCTTTCCATCAACATTTTCTTCCTCTGTATTTCCTTATCAGTATCTTTTAATAGATTAAAGAATGATGTTTGTTTGTTTATTTGGCTGAGTGAATATGGCTTTATTTGTCATTAAATCTCTTTCTCTTTAGATGCAGAACATTGCATCAAATGTCCGGAAGATCAGCATCCAAACAAAGACAGAGATCAATGTCTCCCCAAGGTCATAACTTTCTTGTCTTATGAAGAACCTTTGGGGATTGTCCTGGCTTCCCTTGCACTAGTCTTCTCCCTCTGCACCGTTGTTGTTATACTTATCTTCATCAAATACCTAGAGACTCCGATAGTCAGAGCCAACAACCGGGACCTCTCTTACCTTCTTCTCCTCTCGCTCCTGTTTTCTTTCTTGTCCTGCTTCCTATTCATTGGCCAGCCAAGGAAAGCAACTTGCTTTCTTCGACAAACTGCTTTCACCATTATCTTCACCGTTGCTGTCTCTTCTGTTTTGGCCAAAACGATCACTGTGGTGCTGGCCTTCCTGGCTACACAGCCAGGGAATAGGGTAAGAAGATGCCTGGGGAAGAGCCTGGCAAACTCCATTGTGATTTCCTGTTCCTTTGTTGAAATTGTCATCTGTTGCATATGGCTGAGCACCTCTCCCCCATTCTCTGACTTGGACATGCATTCCCAACCTAGAGAAATCCTACTGAAATGCAACGAAGGGTCTGTGGTCATGTTCTATAATGCCCTTGGCTATGTAGGTCTCCTAGCTGTGGTCTGCTTGGTGGTGGCTTTCTTGGCCAGGAAGCTGCCTGGGGCCTTCAATGAAGCCAAGCTGATCACCTTCAGCATGTTGGTCTTCTGCAGTGTCTGGGTATGTTTTGTCCCAACCTACCTGAGCACCAAGGGGAAGTACATGGTAGTTGTGCAGATCTTCTCCATCTTGGCCTCCGACGCTGGGCTACTGGGCTGTATCTTCATCCCTAAGTGCTACATTATTGTGCTGAGGCCAGATCTGAACACAAAGGAAAATCTAATGAAAAAATCTGACAGTTTTTGATGGTTTCTATTGGAAATAGTGAAGAGCAGATTTGAAAAGCGAACTGTTCTCTATTAGCTACTTATTTAAGTAACCTCCCTGGGGCCTTTTCAAAGGACGAAAGAAAGCCAAGATGCAGTGTGAGAGAAGCAGCCTTCTCCTTGCTTTTTAACATACTGTTGTGGCATTTCTCCAGTTTTTCAGCACTTGTACTGAAGACTGGTAAAAAGACAAGGGAGGCCTTTGTTTCCATTGTAAAACAAACCTTGTTTCTGTGAAGTTATTGTTCCCTAGCAGCAAAGAAGGAAATACGATCTGTAGAAGAGGAACGTCTTGGAATCTTTTTATACTTGTAGGACAAAATGATGCACTATTTTGACCTGTTTTTCTTGCAAAATATGTGAGATCTTCAGACTTCCTGAATGTGCTCAATCTGAGTGGAGTCTGCGTATTTCTGTAAACATCCCTAGGTTTATATAAAGAAATTAGTTTTGATATCTGTAAATAGTAGGTCCCAACTGAATCAAATGTTTCCATATCAAATATTATTCAATATAAATGTGTGGTGTATTTTTGAAAATAATTAGTCTAATAATTTGGGATGTGTATCCTTCTGCTAGGAGAGAGCACGGTGTAGTTTTTGTGGTGGGACTATAACTCTGGAGACCAGGGTTTGATTTCCAGTCCAGCCATTAAACCCACTGAGTGACCTTGGACAAGTCAAACTCTTAGACTCAGGGGAAGGCAATGACATACTTCCTCTGAGCAAATTGTGCGAAGAAAACCTGGTGATAGGCTCACCTTATAGTAGCCATAAGTCAGAAATGACTTGAATCATAGAATCAGAGTTGGAAGAGACCACAAGGGCCATTCAATCCAACCCCATTGCCATGCAGCAACTCAAAGCATCCCTGACAGATGGCCATCTAGCCTCTGTTAAAGGACAGGGGGCCTTAGAAATTTCTGATGATAATAATAATAATAATAATAATAATAATTATTATTATTATTATTATTATTTATTTTTACTCTGCCCCTCTGCGTAATGCAAATGGGGCGGCTTACATTAAAATATACATTCCGTAGCCCACAATCCCACCCCCTTAAAATGCTATTAATTAAAGTGGTGTCAAACTGGATTAGTTCTTCAGTGTGAATGCCACCTGAGTCCCTGTAAATAACATTCTGTTTTTTGTGGGTTTTTCAGGCTGTGTGGCCATGTTCTAGAAGAGTTTCTTGACGTTTCACCAGCATCTGTGGCTGGCATCTTCAGAGCTTCGTCTCTGCAGATGCTAGCCACAGATGCTGGCGAAATGTCAAGAAACTCTTCTAGAACATGGCCACACTGCCCGAAAAACCCACAAAAAACTATGGATGCCAGCCATGAAAGCCTTCGACTTTACAAAATCAATTTTGAAACCAAGTTGTCCCCTTACTCTCTTGCCATAAAAAGAGAATGAAAGACTGGTTGAATAGGAAGGAAACACCTCAATGGCAGAGTAGGAGGATAATGGCCCTATGGGAAAGAAACCCACTGGAGAAAGATGGAACATTTGCTTCACTTCCTAAGAAGGAAAAGATGAAGGGCCGTCTGGTCTCATCCCCTCCTTTTACTTCAGAGCAGGACTTAGAACGTTTGGTCTGGAATTTAATTTGCTAATGTCAAAAACTGAATAATTGACTGCCATATCACTAATGATTTAAATGGTTTGATTTGGTGAGCTATCATTTATTCACTAGGAAACATGGGTGTTGTATGAGACCATGGGGTTTACAAACAATGGCATGGAAGTTACCACCATTGACTGGCATAGGTGTAGACATCTGGTTATTAATGCCTTTTAAAGAGCTGTTTTTCTCCCTTTAAAGTTGACTTTTTTCCAGCTGAATCTTATTTTGCATTTTTGTAAGCTGCCAGAAGAAAGGCAGGGTATAAATTCAATAGATGAATGAATTAATGAAATCAGTCCAACCTCCTTATGCCAATGCAGGAATGTCCAGCTAAAGCACTCCCAGGAGGTAGTAATCCAAACTCTATTGAAAAACCATCACTGATGGAGAGCTCACCATCTTCCAGTCAATTCAAGTCAAAGAGTTCTTTCCATTCAGACTTTCCTCCTGATGTTTAATGGGAATCTTTCTTCCAATAGAAGCTATTGGATAAGGTCCTAAACTCTAGACATTTGAAAACAATCTGGCTCTGCCTTTCACACCACATGACAGCCATCCAGATAACCAAAGATGTCCGTGTTACCTCCCAGTCTTCTCCAGGCAAAACATACAAATATCTCCCACTTTTCTTCCTTTTCACACATACATCATTAACTCTTTTCCCTTTGGATATTTCTGACCATGTGATCCCACCCAGTAAATGTCTAGACTGTATTTCTTAAGTACATTCTACATTCCTTTTATTAAGTATAACAACTCTCACGGCTTGGTCATATCCATGGATTTCCCCTCCATTCCTGTTGGTGAGACTCCCATCCAAGATGGGTGATCCTATTGTTGCCTCATCCTCTTTCTAGAAAATGAAATTTGTAAGCAAGCCAGGAAAAGAAATTGTTGGACCTTACATTCTTGTCAGAATTTTCTATGCAGAAATATCAGGATGTCATCATTTTTTTCTGTCTCCTGCCATTTTTACCGAAATACTGTCAACCTGATTCCAGTGCTCCATCAAGCCTACAAGAGCCAGCCCTTTTAGGAAGATTTAATCCACTCTTGCCAACTGCTGGTTTGGGGCTATGCATCTGCCTCAGCCTACAGTTTCTTTCAAAATGCTCAGTAATATCTAATATACAGCATATGTTATCACACATTGTTGCTCAGGAATAAATCCACTTTGATCTTCATGTATTCACATTTGTAGTGTTTTCTTTAGTCATTCTGCTAAGAGAGATGCAAAGATTTTTGTAGTCCGCATTTAACATAGATATTGGCCCATAGTTCTTAGGGTTAATGTGGTCTCTATCTGCCTTAGGAATTAGGGTGATGATTGTGAATCCCCATGAATTTGGTCTGCCTATGTCAGTGTGGATGTATAACACTAAGAATTTCACAGGATAGAATATGGCAGCTGGCTGATGCAACTTCTGGGAAGGTTGCACCATGGTGGAGTGTCATCATTGCTCCACTAGGAGGACATGCCCAGGTTGACTCAACAGACTGATGCAAGGGACAATTGTGGGGATCTGTGAGGGGAAATCATGCCATGAACAGTGTGTATAAATATGGGCATGACCTATGGACAGTGTGGGTTACTGAGTAGTGGACAGTTGGTTGGAAATTCAAAGATATAGCCATGTTAGTATGTAGAATTGGTATGTAGAGAGATCTTGTAGCACCTCTGAGACTAACTGAAAGAAAGAAGTTGGCAGCATGAGCTTTCGTAGACTTCAGTCTACTTCCTCAGATGCATTTGAGGAAGTAGACTGAAATCTACGCAAGCTCATGCTGCCAATGTGAAGTCATAGGCGTTCATGGCCGGCATCCATAGGTTTTTTTGTGGGTTTTTTCGGGCTGTGTGGCCATGTTCTGAAAGAGTTTCTTTCTGACGTTTCGCCAGCATCTGTGGCTAGCATCTTCAGAGAAAACCGAAATGGAAAAGCCTGGTTGTATATATACTGTGAGACCCTGGGTAGGGAGGAGTGATTCCCAGGTGAACTGTGTATTGTTCTGTGTTGAATAGGTGTTGTTCTGTTGTTAATGGCATGGCTTCCAGGTGAGGATATGCAATCAAGGAGATTGTCTGCTGGGAAAGCCCCTGACCCTGGTTGGTTTTCCCTTTGCATTTGCTGAGTGCAGATTTTCTTATTTTGTAGGACTGGTAGCCATATCTTGTTTACTTTAAGAGTTTCTTCTTTCCTGTTGAAATTGTCCAAGTGTTTATGGATTTCAATGGCTTCCCTGTGCATTCTGACCTGATAGTTGTTGGCATGGTCCAGAATTTCAGTGTTTTCAAACAGCAACTTTTTTCTTTCAGTTAGTCTCAAAGGTGCTACAAGATCTCTCTACAGTTGGTTGGAAAGTCATCATTGTGTATATAGTGCAGTATATACTTAGTAGTAAAGTTCTGTAAATTGAACATGGTGATTCTGAGCATTTCTTTAGCACCTTGTGCAGTTGTATGTGCTGGCAGCACTGCAGAGCCCAGCAGCGAAAACCATGAGTGTCACTCTTTCCTTGGCCTCTCTTATATTAAGTATTATTTTCTTCTCTCTTTCTTTCCTTAGAATCAGTGCTAACCATTTCCCAGGTTTGTTAGTGAATTCAAAGTTCATCTGTTCTCCCATTCTTATTTTCTACTTTTGCTACCAGTTTCATAGAGATTTATTTCTGAAAAGATCTCAAAGCCTGGACAAGGTTACATGGGAATATAAGGGCCCTTCAGATAGCCTGGCTAGATATGGATATGATAACAACTGACACAGAATCATAGCGTTGAAAGGAGCCTTATGCAACATCAGGTCCAGGCTCCTCCTCAATCCACTACCTTCAGCTACAGCATCCTCAAGAGATAGCTGTCCAGCCTTCTTCTGAAAACATCCAAAAAAGGTGACTCTTTAGATCATTGGCTTCATTGCCAAACCACATTCATGTATCCATTATGTTGGATGTTGTTGTTAATTGCTGTTAACTTTGACTATGACCAATAGGATAGGGAGAAAATTCTCTCAGTGCAATTCTATGAAGAAGAAGAAAAACACTAGGTTCCAAAATGAACTACACTGTTTTACAAAAATACATCTTGAGCAGACAGGCATACATGAGTGTACCTTTGTGGAAGTTTAGGCTCACATAACTGAAAGGCAAGTTTGTTAATCATAGGCAAACTAATGGGTCTAGTCACAAGATTAAGGGATCTTGTAGGACGCTGACTCCATCTGAATTTCATTGTCCACACTCAGCCATGCTGAGAGAGGTTTCTACGATGTTAAATGCATTTAAGCACTTGGTATGAATTTTCTGTGGGTTATTAAGCAAAAAAGGAAAGGAAAGGAAAGGAAAGGAAGAAAAAAAGAGGGGTTTTTTTTTAAAACCGCACACAAACCTGCACCAGAATACCCCATCTACCCTGAATATTTACATGCTGCTTTCCCTTGGAGTCAAATCTTTTAAAATTGAGTGATGAGAGTTAACTGAAGACTTTTCCACATTCCACTTATTGTTAAGGTGAATTTTTTGATGTCTTTTAAGAGGTGTGCTGTGACTGAAACACTTCCCACAATCAGAACATTTGTAGGGCTTCTCTCCTGTGTGGATTCTTTGGTGTCTTTTCAGGGGTGCACTCTGAGTGAAGCTCCTTCCACACTCCGAACATGTGTAGGGCTTCTCCCCTGTGTGGATTCTTATGTGTACTTTAAGGATTCGGCTGTCACTGAAACACTTTCCACACTCTGAGCACTCATATGGCTTATCCCCTGTATGAGTTCTTTGATGTCTTCTAAGCAGCGTACTCTGACTGAAACTCTTTCCACATTCTGAGCACTGATACGGCTTCTCTCCAGTATGTGTTCTTTGATGCAACTGAAGATCTGACTTGCGAACAAAATGTTTCCCACACTCAGAGCATTCATGCGGCTTCTCACCTGTGTGAATTAGCTGGTGTCTTTTAAGGTGTGTGCTCCGGCTGAAGCACCTTCCACAATCTGAACATTTATAGGGCTCCTCTCCTGTGTGGATCCTTTGATGTATATTAAAATGTGAGCTGTGAATGAAACCAAGTCCACAGTATGAGCATTTGTATGGCTTTTCTCCTGTGTGGATTCTTTGATGTGTTTTAAGGTCTGTGCTACGACTGAAGTCCTTTCCACACTCAGAACATTTATAGGGTTTCTCACCAGTATGGATTCTTTCATGTGACTCAAGGGCTGACTTACGACTGAATTGATTTCCACATACAGAACATACATGTGGCTTTTCCCCTGTATGAATTCGCTGATGTCTTTTAAGGTGTGTGCTGTGACCAAAGCTCTTTCCACACTCTGAACATGTGAACGGCTTCTCTCCTGTATGGATTCTTTGGTGAGCACTGAAGTATGAACTCTGACTGAAACTCTTTCCACACTCTGAGCACTGATAGGGTTTCACCCCACTATGGATCCTTTTATGGGCAGTGAAGTGTGAACTCTGACTGAAACACTTTCCACATTCAGAGCACTGATAGGGCTTTTGCCCTGTGTGGATTCTTTGATGTGATTTCAGATATGGGCTCTGGGAGAAACTCTTTCCACATACCAAACATGTATAAGGCTTCTCTCCTGTATGGATCCTTTGATGCATAGTAAGATCTGACTTGGTGCTGTATTGCTTCGGACATTCAGAACATTTATAGGGCTTCTCCTCCGCATGATTCATTTGATGCCTTTTAAGGTTTGAACTCCAGCAGAAGCTTTTCCCACATACTGAACACTTATGGGGCTTCTCCCCTGTGTGGATTCTCTGATGAAAAGTAAGGCTTATGCTATGACTGAAGCTCTTTTCACACTCTGAGCATTTATATGGTTTGATGCCAGTGTGAATTATTTGATGCCATTTAAAGCTTATGCTGTGACTGAAACTTTTTTCACACACAGAGCATTTATAGGGCTTCTCACCTGTGTGAATCCTTTGATGCAATCTGAGGTACTGACTGTGACTAAAGGTTTTTCCACACTGCAAACATTTATAGGGCTTCTCCCCTGTGTGAGTTCTTTGATGTTGTTTCAGCCTTCTACTATCACTGAAACTCTTTTCACATTCTGAGCATTTATACGGCTTCTCCCCTGTATGGATTCTCTGATGCAAACTAAGGTCTGAGTTGCGTCTGAATTGCTTCCCACACTCAGAGCATTTATAGGGTTTCTCTCCAGTGTGAATTTTTTGATGTCTTTTAAGATTTGAGCTCCAGTTGAAGGTTTTTCCACAGTCTGAACATGTATAGGTCCTCTCCCATGTGTGCTGTCTTTGATGTAAAATAAGACTTAAACTATGACTGAACTTCATTCCACATACCAGGCATATATAGATTTTTGCCACTGTGTGAGTTCTTTGATGTACTCTAAGGACTGTACTTCGATTGAAACTCTTTCCACATGTTAAACATTTAAATGGCTTTTCACCAGTATGGATTCTGTGATGCAATCGCAGATCTGACCTGCGTGTGAAACTCTTTCCACAGAAAGAGCATTTATATGGTTTCTCCCCTGTGTGAATTCTATGGTGGATTTTAAGGTATTTGGTTTGATTGAAACTTTTTCCACATGCTGAGCATTTATATGGCTTTTCCCCTGTATGAATTATTTGATGTGATTTAAGATAATTGCTCTGACCAAAGCTTTGGCCACACACCAAACATTTATAAGGCTTTCCCTCTGTGTGGATTCTTTGATGAGAGTTAAGATGAAACTTGCAAATGAATTGCTTTCCACACTCAGAGCATTTATAGGGCTCCTTCTCTGTGTGATTCATTTTATATCTTTTAAAGTGTGAGCTCCAGCAGAAACTTTTTTCACACTCCATACATTTGTAAGACTTCTCCCTTTTCTGATATCTCTGATTCTCATTAAGGTCTGAAGATGAAACAAATGGCCTTCCATACTGCAAGCATGCAAATGCTTCCTCTCCCATGTGAAATCTTTGATGAATTAGGTACATCTCTGGGCTAAAGCTCTCTCCACACTCAGAGCATATCAACAGTTCCTCTGACATGTGAGCAACTTCTTTTTTCCCTTCAGGACATTCTTCGGATATTGGAATTTCATGACAGTTGTGCTTTTCAAAAGCAATAAAATTGTCCTCCTCTTGCTTTTCTTCAGTTTTCATCTTCTCTTGCTTTCTGTCTTTCTTATTCTCCCTTCTGTCATCTGAAAGAAATAAAAGTAAAATCTAGTGAGAGAAGATCAAGAACTCCAAATCAGGTAAGGCACCAAATTAAACTCCTGCTTTGATCAACAAAAATAGAAAATACAATGTGGAGGCCAAACTTTCCAATAGTATTAAGCAGCTTCTGATGACCAACAATCAAAGGCAGGTTTGGCTAGTTTACACGTAGAAAATCATAGTTGTGATTTGTGGCATTTCCAAATAAATGTAGCCAATTGACCAACTAGGAACAACTCTGCTCAAGATTTTGGAAGTCCAATTGAAAAGTAGATAATACTGGGCAAACTAAGATGGCAGATTTTTTAAGATATGCACAACTGATATTTTCTTTTCACTTTGGATGCCAGCCAAGTACATTTTTCCAAGCAGCCAAAGGCTGAGATCCTACATCATGGTTGTGAAACACATCTCTACATGTAGAATTAGGCATTAATCATGCTCTGCAATCCTTATGTTGAATGGCAACATTGTGCAACTGACTTATGACATCAAATGTGCAACCAAATGCACAAACGTGTATTTAATTCCCAGGGGAAAGCTCATCCCTGTGCAATATGCATGGGTGATGTGTTTCCATACACAACTCTGCTTTTGCAAACTTGATTGCAGCTACATCAGACCCAAAAGTTCAATTGCTTCCATAGAAGAAATTATGCATGAATAAGATGCCATGAAACCCACTGGGTGACTTTAGGCAAGTCACATTCTCTCAGCCTCAGAGGATGGCAGTGACAATGGCAAACCTCATCTAAAGAAACATGCTAAGAAAACCCCAGCCTTAGGGAAATGACTTGAAGGCCCAAAACAACAACAAGACACCAAGAACATCCCAGCCAGAGTCCACAAGCTATTGTCTAATGGTTGTTCTGACACAGGCTCTCAGATATCTGATGACATGAGATTTAATCTGAGGAAATATCTGCTGAAAATATGTGCAACTTGGTCAAAGGAGTCCACCACATCTTAACACCCACCTGCTGATCTCTCTCTTATGAAGCCACCAGGAAATGATGAGTTTTCTTGTTTTTCTTTCCACCATGAGGTGAAGTTAGATCTGGGAACTGGAAGACCTTCTGATGAGCAAAGAAATCAAGAAATTATGCTAGGCACATCTGAACTAAACTAGAATTAAACATTTAGTTATGTTCTGCCCATTTCACCAAGATTTTTTTTTAAAAAGGACTATGACAAAAACCAGAATGCTGTTAGTGGCATAGATGTGTGCTAACATGAGGTTACACACACATGCCTTGTTTTGAATTTGGATTTTTATGCCATGCTATTTTTCACTAAATTCTTTGTTGTTTTGGTGGTGGTGTCTTCAAGTCATTTCCAACCTATGGGGACCCTAAGACAAGCCTATCTCTCTCTGACCTTTCTGTCTGCTGCTGAAGTCCAGATCAAGCTCTGTTGGATGTTTATCCCAGGCAAGAAACTGGAATCTGTTGGGCTTCCAGATGTTGCTGTGCTACAATACCCATTAGCACCAGCCAGCACAGACAGTGGTCAGGAATGCTGGGAGTTAGAGTTCAACATGCATTCACCATCTTTACTCTAGCCAAACACTCAATGCAGAGATGTTATCCATTTTAGTCCACTTGACACCAGTTTTCTCAGGTGTGTCACCTTCCCATAGAGAAATAAAACTGTTTACTTTCCTGAAGACTGAAGAAAAAGCAACGAAGTGGGAGAAAAATTGCATGTCCTCTTTGGAAGGACAAGAACCAGGAGGAAGTCAGGAGACAACTGGACATGGATTCATTACAACATAGGTCAGGAGTGGACCACAGTTGGGGGTCAGGAAGACATAGTGGACTCCCAAGGCACTCTCCTTCTTTGGAGTTCTTTAAACAGAGGCTGGATGGCCATCTGCTGGAGATGGTTTGATTTTGAGTTCCTGCATGGCAGAATGGGGTTGAACTGGATGGCCCTTGTGGTCTCTTCCAACTCTATGATCCTATGAAAAGTCACCCACCCACTGTCAGCAGCCATCCTCATGAAAAAAGTTTGAAATATTTTTGCCTTCAAGTGCCCCATAGGGGCAATTTTGCCACCTGGGGGCAAAAAGAAATAGGTCCTGGGGATCCCTAACATTCCCATTCCTGACACAGGAGAAGCCTATCCTGGGTGAATGAATGAACCTAGTCCAAAACAAATATCCACCAGACTTCTTAGGACTCAGGAGAAATTCCAACACAGGAATTCATTACACAACACAGCAGAACACTTACCTGATGATCTCTCCTCCTCCATAGGATCCTGGAGAGATGGATCATCTCCTTCCTCCAGCCAGGAGATGAGATCAGGCTTGGGGACTTTGGGGGAGAAAGTAAATAGATAATTTTTTAGGCTTTCTAGTTTTTAGGCTTTCCAATTTTTAGGCTTTCAAAAACAACCTTGTTCTAAACGCCCCCTTCTAAAGGGCAAAAGAAAGAAAACCTTCTCTGAGTAGCGTGCTGAAAGGTGAGAACACCTGAAAGAAGCACAGACCCATCCTCTACTCTCTCTTGACCTTTTTGAATATCTGAGCAGGAAAATGGAAGTGATGGCAGCTCTTTGGTGGCACCACCAAGAGGAATCAGGATTTAAAGGATCTGAATAAGACATCTGTGTATATCTGGTCAGCTTTGCTGGGTTAAAGTCTGTCAAAATTAATCACATCAAATTTAATTCAGACATCATTGCTAATGTAGTCACCATTTTCTTTGTTTTGCCTTTTTATCCTTTTTGACATGTAGGTGCATTTTCTTAGCTTCACATACATCACACAGCCACTACAGTCACCCCTCTGTTCTTGCAGACTTGAGACCTCTGTTAAGATCAATGGGGTGCGCCCCTGCGAGCATGCCCCATTCAAGCCTATGGAGCTTGAATATCGGCGAGTTTCCATTTTCTCGGGGGGGGGGGGACTGGAATGGATCCCTCATGAAAACAGAGGGCCGACTGTATTTACCATAGTTTCTGCCTCAAACATCCAACCTTTAGGGTGAGCAGTTATGCCTGCTGGAATTTTGTAAGTACTTTGGCATCGTTTTCCTTTCCTTCTTCCTTTACATCCTGTTACATGCCCCTAAGTTTAACCTCAACTATCCACAGGTCAAATCAAAATCCATAATTTTGGCCCGAAAACCTGTCCTCAACTTATACATGAGGTCGATTTATAGATCAGTATATATAATAAGTAGGTAACTCTGCATGGTAAGTCTGGTCATCCACCAAAACAACACAGCCACGGGTCCACAAAGGATGGGTTATTTTGAGGCCCAAGTATCTAATCCAGGAGAGGATGAAGAGGAAGGAAGAGGCAAGGTGAGTGATAGGAACCCAAGGGTTCGAACTGCAAGGCTAATCTGGAAAGGATTTGTCACAATAGGGTTGCCATAAGCAAAAACCAACTTGAGACCGATAACAACAAATACCCAATAAGGGACAAAATAAAATAAAATAAAATAAAATAAAATCCTATGTATCCATACTCAGAGAAGCCACGTTTCCAAAATTCTCCACCATGACATCCACATACAGAGCTCTCTGGCCTTGATCCAGCAGAGCCCACTCGTCCTTTGTGAAAAATACAGCCACCTCCTCAAAAGACATGGGGTCCTGAAATAGAAAAATAAAAACATCTCTTAACCTTGATAATTCCATAATTCCAACAAAGAGAAAAAGAGATCAATTGACAGGAACACAGAGACTTATAATTGAACGGCAGACCTAATAGCAGAAGCAAACAGCAACCAATTGTCTGGTCAAATTTTGATAAATAACAGTTAAATATTTACATGTGTGATGACAGGAGTTGTACTCCAGCACATCTGGAAGTTCCCAGCAGTTGGGGAAGGTGGCTTTATAGAATGGCTGCATCACCAAACTGTATCAAGGTCATCCCTGTCCGCAGAAAATGCTGTTGACTCAGTGTTAATCTGGACTTTTGCAAATTGGGTTTTATGTGAGACCTTCCACATAAAGGTCCTTTCTCTTTACAAGGATCTCTCCAAACCCAGAGCAAAACACTCCGTGAACAGGCATAGAAGACATCCATGGGATTGGTAACTTCAATTTCACTTTACCTGGGGCTGGGAAGGAAAAAGCTCTCTCTAAGCATCTGAGATCCTCCTGTGTGACTCCATCATTACCTTCCAGCAGAAGTTGACCACAGATTCGCATTGGAGGACTTCAAGATGTCTAGAGACCTTTTTCCCCCAGCTTTCGCCACTATTGACTGTTTTTGCTATCCATGATAAGTCTGGGACTATACTTCACAAACTATCCTTAGAGGGGGGAGATAGGTTTCTCCTTCAAAAGTGAGTTATCTGAAAGGCTGCCTCCCTCCCTATGTTTCTGTCCAGATTTAACAACCTCTGCTGCGTGTCAATACCTTTTGTATTTTTTGTTCTTAAATTGTGATTGTTTCATTGTAATTTTAGTATCGGGATGGGGATAGGGTTGGAAAGGGGCTAATTTTGAATTTTATTGTATTTGATGCATTTTTATTGCTGTAACCCGCCCAGATTCCTTGTGATTGGGTGGGCGATAATTAAATAATTTATTATTATTACAATACCTGGAGAGCCAGGCTGGTGAGTATACATGACAGAGCTTTCTCTCTAGTAAAACTTTCTCCAGCTGTAAAACTCCTTCCCAAGCTGAAACTCTCTCTCTTTTGAGCTTCCAGCTGACAGCGAACACAGCTAAGATTGTGTTCTTCACTTGACCTTCAGCCCCTAAAACTAAGGGTGCCTTCTCTGGTTGCTTCAATGGTTTAGAAATCTGTTCTTGGTCTGTTTTTAAAGGATGTTTTTATCCGTCGTCCATTGCCTCAGGGTCCCTGGTGCACCGAAAGGCAATAAACAAATACTTAAATAATTCATTACAATTGTATGGAGCAGCACAATGTGTTGTGCACTGGAGAACGCAAACTCTTGAACCCCTGTGATGGGATCTACTGTGTTTGCTTCAGTTTTCTTACTATTCACTGTAGTGGGGGACAGGAACAGGGCAGAAAGAGCAAAGTAAGACGTTCAGAATTCCTTCCAAGGAAGGCAATGTCATTCCTACAGGATGGCAGAATATGATCCTTTAGCTCCTCTTGTGCTATTTATAAATCAGAGAATTTTGGAGTTGAAATAAGGCCAAGGGACTTCCAGTCCCACCTCTACCATGAAGGAATCCACACTTAAAGCATTACTGAGACATGGCCATCCAATCTCTGTTTAAAAACTTCCAATAAAGTAGAGTCCACTACCTTCTGATGGAGTCTACTGGATAACATCACAGCGCTAATAAAAACAAAGAGGGGCCATAGATGCACCATTCTTAACTTCAAGGAATGTGTGACAACATGGGCCCATAGTGGCCAAGGAGAAAAGATCTGTCTAGTCCTATTCAACGGTTATGCCAACCATCAGTTGCTGAAGAGAAGAAAGGGCTTTGTCTTTTTCCACTTGCTGCTCCACATTCTTGGAATCACCTCCCTGAACATTTGCAGAATGCTCCTTCTCCCATGACTTTTAAATCTCAACTTTAAAACTTTCTTCTTTTCCAAAGCTTTTGGAATTTTAGCTCAATATGGTTTTATAATCTTGTCTATTTTGATCACAGGTATTGGTCAGTTTCTGTACAGTGTATCAAGTTTTGGTATTTTAGCTGGATAATTTGTTTTATAAATGTATGGAATAGTTGTATACTTTAAATAAAATAGTTTTATATTTTATTTATTATCCTTTCCTTCCCTCTGTGTTTGTGTCTCTGTGCGTATACGTATATTTTAGAATGTATGCCTTTTGCACAACTCAAGGTTTTTGGTTGATTTATCATCTATATAAATAATATATAAATAAATAACTATATAAATAAACATGAAGTAGAAGCAGAAACAGAAGAAGAAGAAGAAGTCTTTGGTGACTACAGCCTTTGAAATGGACAGCTTTGACACCTTGCAGCTTTGGAAAAGAGATAGGACCCACAGAGATGAGTAAGAGAAGCAGGAAGATGAACTCAAGCTATTCCTTTCACACCATCATGAAGATCCTTCCATCCACTACTTACGTGAATAGCATGCACTGCAGCTGATGATGATGTTCCACCCCAAGGAGGAGACAACCCGAAATGTGAATTCAATGCCATTGAGCAACCTGAAAAAGAGCAAAGCTGATAGAAAGATTCTTACTCTCCACATACATTTACACTTTTCAATTAAATTGCATAAGTGGCAGTATTTTCCTGCTTGATTTATGGCGCTGGTTATGTTCTAGAAGTGCTCTAGAAGTACTCAAAAGTGGTGAGGCCTCCATATACCTAATCACACAATGTGTTGATACCCCAAAAGTGTGCCTTCTTTTTCCCAGTCGATATTCTGAGAAATTTAAAGAAAGAGGGAACCTTACCTAGGAATACCAAGTTCCCATAATTCTCCAGAATGACACCTCTGTACAAGTCTCTTTGGGCAGGATCCAACATTGCCCATTCTCCTTTGGTGAAATACACAGCCACCTCCTCAAAAGACATGAGAGCCTGGAAAAGGATAATTTTTCAGATGAAGAATCCCATCTGAAATTGGGGCCAGTAGTTCTTCTCCACATTTTGCAATTAAAAGAAGGAAGGCATGGATCATGTTGGTGAATCCCAACAAGGAAAAGCCCATCTAATCAATTGTTGGGTAATGAGTAAACAAATAAGTAAATGCCATTGGTTCAATGAAACTATACCCAGGAAAAATAAGATTTATTTCTTACCCACCTCTATCCATGGATTGAGGTGGGGAACAGCAACAATTAATAGAAAAACAACATCAGCTAAGACACAACTGTTAAAATAAGATATACACATATTAAAACAATCCACATTTAAAATCTATAATTTAAAATTCTCAGTTTAAAAATGAAGAAGAGTCAGGCCCCACTAGTTAAAGTGGAGAAACCTAGTCATTTTCTGTCACAAACTTTCACATGAGAGAACCACAGCAGATCACTTCAAGATCCTCTGAACTCAGACGTTTTGCTATATTGTAGACCAGAAGGAAGTGTGACAATCCTTTTGGCCCCATATCCACATATTTGTGGTTGTTGATTTATCAAGCTTGGCTGGTTTAAACCAGGTTGATTTAAATGATTTTTTTTTTTAAAAAAGAAAGCTTTGTTTTGTTTTGTTTTAAAATGATTGTTTGTTTGTTTTTTAAAATCTCGCTATTATTATAATTTTTCAACACTCAGAAGAATTATTATTTAGGCTAGTGGCCAATAACATCTGAACTGCATTTTGATACTTAATTTTTTGATTTAGTCCTATAGTGGTGTAGTCCTACACATTAATGCAAAAATAAAAAACATTGCTTAAAATGGGTTCTTCCTGTTTAAACAACAACAGCAAAAACATTTAAAAAACACACAAAGGTGTTTGGATTTTTGTTTTGTTTTCCCCCAAACCCTGTGTTTTATGCCTTCAAGTTGGTGCCAGTTTTTGGCAACCTAATCCCAGGGTTTCCTTGTCAAAGTTTATTGAGAAGAATGCTATTGTATTCCTTCAAGGCTGAAGTCATGTGAGTCTACAAAACAGCAATATATTTATTGGGCCGACCAAAAAATGCACAAAAGACATTGCACAATCTTTTGAAGCTGCACTAACATCTTCATCAGGCAAAGGTTTTACAAATCCTATGAGGAAGAAGAAGAAGAAAATGACAATATTAGAGTCACAGGCATGCATTTTGTCAAGATGTTGTTTTTATTGTTATCAGTTGAGATGGTCTGGAAGGATCTCAATGCTGCCAAAGGCCACTTCCCTCTTTGGCCATGTGGACACTGGGACACAAAAAGTTGTAAAATCCAGGCAATAACATTTCTACTCCATTATAACAACATAAAAAGTAATTTATCTTGAGATCCGGGCTGGTGAAGCCAGTGGAACTTTGAAAGCTTGCATGTTGGACAGTAAGAACCCATTTTAAGCAGATTCTTTAATGTGGTTTCAGTTATCTGCAAACCCTCCCCCCCCCCCAAAAAAAAAAAAATCTCTAGCATTTCTAGGTCCTCCACCATGATTCAATTTCTGGTGGAAGCATATCATAAAATCATGCTGGAGGACCTAGAACTATCTAGACAAGTGCTCTCTTAGGTTAAAAAATAGCATTCGCTATTATCTCCAGTTTCCAATATATGTAAACAGTCCTGGAACATATCCCTATTCTGTGCATTTTCGGTTGATCTAATAAATGTATAATAGTTTTGCAGATGTTATTGTAGTTTGCTATACGACCAACACAGCTACCTGCATATTACTTGCCTAAGGTTACCCAGTGGGTTTTCATGAGGATTTGAACCCTGGTCTCCCCAGTCCTAGCCCAACACTACAAATCATGCCGAAAAATTCAAACTGCCCTTGAAAACAGGCCTCACTCTACAAACTTTCTTGTTATGTGCTTTTGACTCTGGCTTACGGTGACCCTATTCTAGGGGTTTCCTGGCAAAATGTCTTCTTCAGAGGAGGTTTGTCATTGTCTTCCTCTGTGGCTGAGAGAGTAGAACTTAACTAGGGTCAGCCAGTGGGTTTCCATGGTTGAGCAGGAATTTGAACCATGATCTCCTGGAGATCCTAGTGTACTACACCACACTGGTGTACATATCAAAGGAAAACCCCATAAAGTGCTCCCCTCCCCTCTGCTTTTACTCCTAGGTAATTCAGTTCATACCTGAGCTGGATGCATCATGACTTTTTTTACTTCACTACCAAAAGAGATGAACTGGTATGGACCACCATCCACTCCACTGGTTCTGAGGAAGATAAACGTTCATATATTTTATATTTCAGCCTGACCATCCAGTAGCCCATCTTCCATGCCCTCCACTGTGTTTATAGGGCTGCATAGTGGTTTCTGTTTCAGCTGCCAAGAACCTCAGAGTCCTGCTGATGAGCGTCCCTTTATTGGAGCAACAGCAAAGGCATGCAATTTCCATCTTTTGAATATCCATAGAATCCGTAGACCATTGAGGCTGCTAATCTGTTTGTCCAGGCCTTGGTGATATTATGCTTGGATTATTGTAATAGTCTACCAGCAGGTGTGCCTTCTGGCTCTCTTCTCCCTCTGGGCCATCCAGATCATTCGATCCCCTCACTAGATCATTCAAACCCACTGCTTGCCATCAAAATATATCTGTAAGAAGAGCTTGAACCTGGGGAACTGTTAAAAAGTTCAAGTCTCCAATGGGATTGTTTATCCTATCTTTACGTAGGTGGCTAGGGAACAGACTGATAGAGATAAAGCTTTCTCAATGGGTCTGTGGTTTATTTGGGCATTCAAACATACAAAGACACTCTAACATTCACTCAAGCACACAAGAACTCAGGAATAAAGTAGTTAGCTTGGATAGGAAACAGAAGGCTTTCTAATGGTGATAATTACCTGACAGAGGTTGCTCCAATGATGAAAGATGGATAGATTCAACCATTTATGAAAGGGAAAGAACAATTGGAAGAGCCAGGACCCAAGTCAGAATTCACAGTGGCACAGTGTCACCATGGAATCTAACCAGACCCAATGTGCCTGAGATTTTGGGAGGTCTTTTATACCTTTAAACCTAGCCTGAGGCAAAGATTTGCTATTGTATATCAAAGGATCCCAAATTTATACTCTTTGAAGTAGACTATTTCCATAGAAGGGAGATGCTTTGATGTTATCTCATCTTCAGCCGGACACATCCTGGCTGGTACTCATAAATCTCCTAGGCGCGAATATTCTGCTTTGCAGCTCCTAACCCTGGCCTTTTGATCTGCTAATTCGTTGTAAAGGCAGATGTGACCATTCAGGTGTCTACATGAGGTTTTCGCCTTGGATCCATGGCAGTTGGGCTTTTCCGGTTAAGGGCCATGACAGGTGACCCACAAAGTGTTTTTTTAATATTAGAACGATGCTTATAACATATCTGATGTAGCAATAGCATTTAGCAATAGCATCTAATTTCTATACCGCTTAGCAGTGAACTCAGCACACTCTAAGCAGTTTACAATCTATAAGCCAATTGCCCCCAACAAGCTGGGTTCTCATTTTACTGACCTACAAAAGGATGAACAGCTGAGTCGATGCTGGAGTCCTTGGGATCAAACTCACAACCTTGTGGCTGCAGAACCGGTATTTAACCACTGTGCCATCAGGGCTCCTTTTGTAGGGAAAGTTCAGGCTTGGTATGCTCTTGGATTCATTCACCTGCCTTTTTAGCATTAAAAAAATTAAAATATGCAACTAAAAGCAATGAAAAGCAGGTTAAAAAACACTATACTACGGTTTTGTTGTTGTTGTGTGCCTTAAGTCATTTCCGATGTATGGTGACCCTAAGGAGAACCTATCATGGGGTTTTCTTGGCAAGATCTATTTAGAGGTTCACCACTGTCTTCCCATAAAGTCACCTATTGGTTTTATGGCCGAGCCCAGATTCGGATCCTGGTCTCCAGAGTCCTAGTCCAATACTCAAACTACTATGCCACACTAGCTCTCTAATAGGGTTATAAATCTCCCTTTATATTAGCCTGTTTCTTATGCCCACAAATCCCTTCCCTGGCTACCTGTTTGGGTTAGAACCCATTTCAAACTTTTGGTCCCTATATTTAGGGCTCTGTGCTCGAATCTTCCCCAGTATCTGGCAGCTTGGCCAACATGGTATGTAAAGGTAAAAGTAAAGTTATTCCCCATTGACAAGGCTGTCAAGTCATGTCCAACCATAGGGAATCTAGGGATCTAATACCTGCAGACAAAGGATTATTGTCTGCTCCACTGACATACATACACAAGCTGGGTCCTCATTTTAGCAACCTCAGAAGGATGCCAGGCTGAGTCGACCCTGAGCCCTTGGCTGGGATTGAACTCACAACCTTGTAGTTTGTGAGTGGCTGCAGTACAGGCATTCAACCACTGCACCACCAGGGCTCATCTATCTGCGGGGAGTGCCTTGATGCTGTCTTCCTTCATGTTAAAATGTGAGTTCGACTGGATGACCCCGCAGGTCTCTTCCAACTCTATGATTCTGTCTTTCCGGAGTGCTTTGACTGTGTCTTCCTGCATGGCTGAATGGAACAGGATGGGATGACCCTTGGGGGTTCTCTTCCAACTCTAGATTCTATCTGTCAGAAAGAGGTTGGACTGGATGGCCCCTGGGGTCCCTTCCAATCACTCTGTGATTCTCTCGGTATATCTACTAGGACATACTAAAAAAAATGACAGTACTTGCCCATAAGGAACCATTGGAGAATACTTGCCCATAGAGAATCATAGAATACTTGCCCATAGAAAATCATAGGAGAATACTTGCCCACAGGGAATCATAGGGGAATACTTACCCATAGGGAATCATAGGGGAATACTTACCCATAGGGAATCATGGGGGAATACTGCCCATAAGGAAACATTGGGGAATACTTGCCCATAGAGAATCATAGGGGAATTCTTGCCCATAGGGAATCATGGGGGAATACTTGCCCATAGGGAATTATGGGGGAATACTTGCCCATAGGGAATCATGGGGAAATACTTACCCATAGGGAATCATGGGGGAATACTGCCCATAAGGAAACATTGGGGAATACTTGCCCATAGAGAATCATAGGGGAATTCTTGCCCATAGGGAATCATGGGGGAATACTTGCCCATAGGGAATCATAGCCCAATTTTTTTCCCTTCCCCAATGTTTCCCTATGGGCAAATACTGTCATTTGTTTTAGTACCTCCTGCATCTCTTACCCTGTAGAAATGATGCAGTTGGACGACATCACTTTCTGGGCTGTGGCTCCATCCTAGGGAATCCTGGGATATGTAGTGTCACAAAGTCTCTTCCAACCTCTAGATCAGGGGTAGGGAACCTTTCCCCTTTAAGGGCTGAGGGACTTCAGCTCACAGAATCCCAGGAGCTATTGGCCAACATGGGACTATTGGCCAACATGGCTGAGGCTTCTGGGAGCTGAAGTCCCTCGGCCCTTAAAGGGGAAAGGTTGCCTACCCCTGCTCTAGATTATATGATTCTAGGATAGGGGAAAGGGGGGGTCTCCCCAAGAGTGTGGGGAGCATGAAGGATCCAATGGCTCATCCAGGCAGGCCTGGTCCCTTTGGTAAGGGGGGATCTCAGTCTTCTTCCCTTCCTCCTTCCCCCCTGCTGCCCTTTTGTCCCCCCCTCCATCCCCAGGTGGGCTTCTTTGGAGTCCTTTCCCTCTCCCTCCGCTCCTCACTCACCTCTAGGTCGCCTCCTGGGAAAATCTGCCCCTCTTTTTCCCACGCCTAGAAAAAGGGGGAGGCGAGGAGGGGCCGGAAGTGGCGGGGCGTCAATTGGGCTCTTTCCCCCCTTACCTCTTTGGAGTCTCCGCTCTAGGAATCGACACTCTCTGACTTTAACTCTTCCAGAGCCTCGCCTCTCCCACAGCTGGGGACTAGGCCTGGGTGACCCGAGGTCCTCCTTGTCCTCCATTTCAGCCTCCTGTCCAGCAGGAATTCCAAAAGGTCCTCCACTTTGAGTTAAGAAGCATGGGTTTCTATTTCTGTGAGTGTTTTTGGCTGTTCTTTGGCCATGGCCTCTATTTTGCTTGAGTGTCCTCCATTTTGGAGTGCCTTGTCCTCCTTTGCAGTAAGGACATCCACTCAGGGTGACCAGAGGTCCCCCTTTTACAGGACTTGTCCTCCATTTGAGCCTTCTGTACAGAAGGAATTATGCCTTCCTTTCTGAGCCTGACCCCAAAAAAAAGCAAAAGAGCATGATTTTCCATTTCTATGAGTGTTTTTGGCTGTTCTTTGGTCATGTCCTCCATTTGTCTTAAATCTTCTCCATTTTGTGGTGCCTTGTTCTCCTTTTCGGTTAGGTCATGTGGTCAGGGTGACCAGAGGTCCTCCTTTTCCAGGACATGTCCTCCATTTCATTCTTCTGCCCAGGAGGAATTCCAGCATATCCACCATTTTGAGCCTGACCAAGAAGCATGAATTTCAATTTAAATGAATTGAAGGAAAACAACAACAACAACAAAACAACAACAACAACAAAACAACAACAACAACAAAATAATAATAATAATAATAATAATAATAATAATAATATGATATATGTAATATAGCTGTAAATAAACCAAATGAAATTAATTTATATGAGTGTTTTTGGCTTGTATTTGGTGATGTCTTACATTTTTCTTGAATGTCCTACATTTTGTGGTGCCTTGTTCTCCTTTTCGGTTAGGTCATGTGGTCAGGGTGACCAGAGGTCCTCCTTTTTGAAGACATGTCCTCCATTTCATCCTTCCGCCCGTTAGGAATTTCAACATGTCCACCATTTTGAGCCTGGCCAAGAAGCATGGATTTCTCTTTCAATGACTTGAAGGAACACAACAACAACAACAACAACAACAAAATAACAATAACAATGACAATAATAATATACATTATATGTAACATAGGTGTCAATAAACCATATGAAATGAATTTATTGACATGAGTGTTTTTAGCTTTTGTTTGGTAATGTCTTACATGTTTCTTGAATGTCCTACATTTTGTGGTGCCTTGTCCTCCTTTGCAGTTAGGACAGCTGGTCACCCTGATCTAGGATCCTTTGAAGAAAAATTTGGATTTCTGCCCCCCCCCCTTTCCCAGGGCTGCATCCGCACTGCAGAAATAATCCAGTTGCTAGGGCTCAGTGCTATGAGATTCTTGGAATGGTAGTTTTCTGAGATATTTAGCTTTCCCTCTCGAAGAGTTCTGGTGCCGCAATAAACTACAAATCCCAAGATGCCAGAGCATGAAGCCATGGCAGTTAAAGGGGTGTCAAACTAGATTATTTCTGCAATGTGGATGAAGCCCAGGCTGGGGGGAAAAAGTGACGTCCCAACAGCCAGGAAACCTTTGTTGGGAAGAATAACAGACCCAGTGAGAATTTGGGCCTGGTTTTCTGTAGGTATTCCACACCCAGAGAGACAGTGTGGTGTAGTGGTTTGAGCATCTGGATTACAACTCTGGAGTTTGCTGTTTCTGTGAGTCATTTCCGACTTATGGTAACCCTAAGGTGAACCTATCACATGGTGTGTTTTTTTTAGCAATATTTGGCCAGGGTTTGTTTTGTTTTGTTTTTTGCCTTCCTCTGAGGCTGAGAGAGTGTGACTCATCCAAGGTCAATTATTGGGGATCTGAACCCTGCTTTGCTATGGGAACGCATTGGGTGACCTTGGGCAAATTGTTGTTATTTCTTACCCTCCTCTCCATATGGATTGAGTGGGGAACAACAATAGATTAAATTACAACACATAACTCAGGACAAGAGGCTACTGTCAGAACTGTCAGATGGAGAAACAGAATGGTTCCCAATTGGCAAAGGAGTCAGACAAGGCTGCATCCTTTCACCCGATCTGTTCAACTTGTATGCAGAACATATTATAAGAAAAGCAGGCTTGGACACAGAAGGAGGAGGAGTGAAAATAGGAGGAAGGAATATCAACAATCTAAGGCAGGGGCAACCTTTTTGAGCCAGGGGCCGATCCCCCGAACTCGTTCCTTCCGCATGTCGCGGCTGCCATTTTGTTTTCCAAAATGGTGGCCGCAATGCGTTTGCGCATGCGCAGTACTCCTGCGCATGCGCAAACGCGTTGCGGCTGCCATTTTGGAAAACAAAATGGCGGTGTGTGGCACGTGCGGCTGCGTGGCGACCCAAACGCGCAGCGGCAGCGGCGATGGCGGCAGGGGTCTGCCTGGGCCGGTAAGTGCGGGGCCCCGGGCCGGAACCAGCCCGGGGTCCGTAGGTTGCCGGCCCCTGATCTAAGGTATGTAGATGACACCATAATACTAGCAAAGAACCTCACAGACCTGGAACAACTACTAAGGAAGATCAAAGAAGAAAGTGCAAAGGCAGGCTTACTGTTGAACATCAAGAAAACAAAAATAATGACCATCAAAGACCTTCACAAGTTCAACTAAGACAATGAAGAAACTGAAATAGTTAAAGAGTTCTCATATCTGGGATCAAACATTGATAGAATTGGGGACTGCAGTCAGGAAATCAGAAGAAAACTAAGAATGGAGAGGGTGGCTATGAAAGAACTAGAAAAGATCCTCAAATGCAAAGATAGACAACTCAGCACAAAAGTTAGAATCATGCAAGCCATTATATTCCCTATTAACTTGTATGGATGTGAGAGTTGTACAGTTAAAAAAGATGATAGGAAGAAAATCAATTCATTTGAAATGTGGGGCTGGAGGAGAGTGCTGAGGATCCCATGGACAGCCAAAAGGACAAACAAATGGGTCTTAGAGCAGATCAAGCCATAAATATCCCTGGAAGAAGCCAAGTTGACCAAATTGAGACTGTTGTACTTCAGACACATCATGAGAAGAGAGGACTCTTTGGAAAAGACAATGATGCTGGGAAAGGTGGAGGGAAGTAAGAAGAGAAGAAGGCCAAATGCCAGATGGAGGTCTATGAAGGAGGTCACTTTGGGTATTAAACAGTGCAGGATTTAAGCAGAGCAGTGGAGGATCCATAGGGTCTTGGAGGTGTCTCATCCCATTGGGTCACCATGGGTCGAGATTGACTCAGGGGCAGTTAACAAGAACAACAAAAAAAAAACATCAGTTTAGAAGAAAATAGAAGACCAACACATATTAAAACAATCAGGCTATGCTTTAAAATTCATAATTTAGAAATCATAGAATCCTAGAGTTGGAAGAGACCCCAAGGGCCATCCAGTCCAACCCTATTCTGCCATGCAGGAACTCAAAATCAAAGCATTCCTGACAGATGGCTATCCAGCCTCTGTTTAAAGACCTCCAAGGAAGGAGACTCCACCATTTTCTGACAGAGTGTGTTCCACTGTCGAACAGCCCTTACTGTCAGGAAGTTCCTCCTAATGTTGAGGTGGAATCTCTTTTCCTGCAGCTTGCATCTGTTGTTCCGTGCCCTATTCTCTGGAGCAGCAGAAAACAAGCTTGCTCCATCCTCAAAAAGACATCCCTTCAAATATTTAAACAGGGCTATCGCACCACCTCTTAACTGTCTCTTCTCCAGGCTAAACATACCCAATTCCCTAAGTCATTAATCGTAGGGCATGATTTCCAGACCCTTCACCATTTTAGTCGCCCTCCTCTGTACATGCTCCAGTTTCTCCACATCCTTTTTGAATTGTGGTGCCCAGAACTGGACACAGTATTCCAGGTGATACCTGACCAAAGCATAATAGAGTGGCACTATTACTTTCCTTGATCTAGACACTGTGCTTCTATTGATATAGCCTAAAATCACATTGGCCTTTTTAGCTGCAGCATCACACTGTTGACCCATGTTCAACCTGTGATCCACTAGGATCATGTTGGTCATTTCCAACTTATGGCGACCCTAAGGCTATCATGGTGTTTTCTTGGCAAGATTTGTTGAGAGGATGTTTGCCATTGCTTGCTCTGAGACTGAGAGAGTGTGACTTGTCCAAGGTCACCCAGTGGGCTTCATGTCTTAGCTGGGTATCAAACGCTGGTCTTCAGACTCGTAGCCCAACACTCAAACCGCTATGCCACACTGGCTCCCTTCAAACTGTATCGATTACTACATTTTTGTACTTGGCACTGGAATGACAGCAGCATCGGTGGCAATTTGACTGCCAAGGTGGGATTATTCCATAACCAGGGTGCCACAGCTAAGAAATCCCAGCTCCAACAACCTCATACAGTGTTCTGTCTTGACTGATGGGACACAGTGGAGACTCCTCCAACAAGCCTCTGTCCAGGATATGAAGAACATATACCATTTTTTAAATGAATTGCTCTAAGGAAGTGTTTGTGACTGCCTTCAAATGTTCAATATAGGTGATCCTAAGAGTGAGAGACCTCCAAGTCACCTGTCATCAACAGCCCTGCTCAGGTCTTGCAGACTCAGGACTTCCTTAACGGAGTCTATCCATCTGGTATACGATCTTCCTCTTCTTCTACTGCCTTCTACCTTTGTTGTTGTTAACTGCCCTGGAGTCGATCTTGACTCATAGCAGCCCTATGGATGAGACACCTCCAAGACCCTCTGTCTTCCACTTCTCTGTTTAAATCCTGCAAACCCATACCCGTCTTTTTATTCCTTTCTGGTCTTGAATTATTTTATTTTTATTGTCATAGAGCGTCCCAGTCCTTGGTTTGAATTTTGCTTTTATTTCCCGGATCTTGTGAAATAGATCTCTTGGTCTTCCCTTTTTGTTGTTGTCTTTTATTTCTCTGCATTGGTTGTTGTATTAATTTAATTCTACTTTACCAAGCATTATTATGTTTTCTAGTAAGTCATGTCTTCTCATGATATGTCCAAAGTACAGCAGTCTCAGTTAGTCATCCTGGCTTCTAGGAAGAGATGAGGCTTGATTTGCTCTGTGACCCATTTATTTGTCTTTTTTGGCAGTCCATGGTATCTGCAGAACTCTTCTCCAGCATCACATCTCAAATGAGATGATTGCCTTCTTGTCAGCTCTCTTCACTGTCAAGGTTTCACAACCATACACAGAAATGGGGAATACACAATGGACTATCCTAAGTTTAGTATTTAATGATATCTCTTTACAGTTCAGTATCTTGTCTAGTTCCTTCATACCTACCCTTCCAAGTCCTAGTCTTGGAGCAAGTGTAGTAGAAGCTTATTGCATCATGTTGAAAGATATCATGATCAAGCTTCATTCCCATGCACTGTCTAGGATTCAGGTGTTGGCCAAGAAATCTCAAGGCCTGGGATATTCCTGACCTGGTAGGGCTAGAAGATGGCTGGAGGGGGCAGGTTTTCAAATTCAATTATCAATTTGTATGCCAAGATGGGATCCAAGGTGGCTGACATCAAGTTAAGAAGAAAGTATACTAAAATTGATTTGCTATAAAAGTTTTAAAAACTAATAAACAGTTTCATTTTTTAAAATACATCCACTTAGATATGACAGTTAGAAACACAGTGAAACATAGTAAAAAGCTGTAAAAATATGACCCATTAAAATATCCTTCTGCTACATAGGCATTGTGGTGTAGTGGTTTGAGTGCTGGAATACAACTCTGGAGACCAGGGTTCAATTCCTCACTCAGCCATGAAACCCACTCAGTGATGTTGGACAAGTCGCATACTCTCATTCTCAGGGGAATACAATGGTGAATCTCCTCTGAACAAAACTTGCCAAGAAAACCCCAGCCTTAGGGTTGCTGTAAGTCAGAAATGACTTGAAGCCACACATCACACATTAACTCAAAAGCCAAAGGTCTGCCTGAATAAATAGATAGATTCTTTTGGGAGCAGAACAGGGAACGAAAATCTATAATCCCACCACATTTGCTCTTAGGGGAGGTGAACTTTATAGTTGGCCCATCTCATATTGCCCTGATTTTGGAAGAGATCGTCCCAATTAATTCTCTGTCTTCCCATTTCCAACTCTTTTTAAGGTGTCCCAGTTACTTAATTGCTGCAAACTGAGTTCAAAGTGCAAAAGTAGTTTGCATTCACTTAATTCTGCAGGGGGGAAAGAAGAGGAGGAGGTGGGTCTTTGTCTTTCCCAGTTGTTGTTAGCTGCCCCTGAGTCAGTTCCGACTCATGGATCGTTTCTAATTAGTTTCTAATGTGCAAAAAACAATGCCTTTTACTTTTCTTCATTTTAGTTAATTCCTTAAGTACCTCTGTCTTATTTTAACCGATTCTGTATAGACTGTAAAAATTCAAAAATTATCTTCTCTTTCTGAGTTGAACTATTGCACAGCATATTACAAATGTTATCATATATCACAATAACTTAGTCCAAACATTTTCTTTATGTTAAATTGTTCACCTAAGTGTAATTTAGATACATGCATCTTAATTATGATGAATTCAAACATTTATACATCCTATCCCAATCTTTATCAAAAATTTCCCTTGCGGCATCACTAAGTAATAGCATTATCATTTTCCATACGATCATACATCTTCATCTTCCATTTTGATAAATCCAGGATCTCTGACTCTTTCCATTTTCTTGCATATAATATTATGGCAGGTGAAATCATGTAGTATAATTGTGATGTCCAGCCTGAACTGTTTAAATTCTCCCCTGCATTTTCCCTCATTTTTAGTTCAGTCCTTAGATTGTTTGACCATAGGAATATTCCACTGTATTAGTTTGTGGGAGGAGCTGTAGGTATCCCCTGCATTTTCTAGTTTTTGGTTTGCCCCTTCCCAGCAAGCTCTGCTTCAGCTTGGGATTTTTAGTTTTTCTTAGGCAGGCTTAGCTTTATCTTTTTGGTGGCAAACAGGCTCAGGCAGAGGGAAAGGGCATTTCTTACACCATTCAGCCAATTTAGACACCATTTAGCCAATTTATTTATCATTTAGCCAACTTACACCATTTAGCCAATTTAGTTACCAAAAGCAGTTAATTAAAGTGAACATCAACAACAAAGAAATCAAGAGCACCAGAAGCTGAAAGACCCTGTACCAGTTTCATTGAGAAGGAGTTCAAACCAAAGTCAAACCCAGAGAGATGACAACACTGAAGATTGCTGAAACCTAAACTGTAAAGTACCTTTTATTTTAAGCCTGTTAGAGCTTGGGAGGAGAAACCTTTTTCTTTTGTTTTCTTTAAAATAAATTTCCCCCTTTTTGGACTTTACATTCAGCATTGGAGCCTTTTTGGATATAAGAGTTTGATCTCACCAGGGTACTGGCGTTGCACACCCATATTTGCCACCACCTTAGTTGGGTGTGTCTTCACAATAATAGTTTTCCATATTTATTCTCATATTTTTCTTCTATCATATAAGGATATGAAGGTTTCCGGGTCTTTCCTTAGTCTGATTTGTAAAATCTCTATTATGATATTGAGAGTTCCTGCATGACAGGGGGTTGGACTGGATGGCCCATGTGGTCTCTTCCAACTCTATGATTCTATGACATTGTGGATCATTATCCAGTACTTTTTCACTTTTTCACATGTCCATCACATGTGGAGCTACCAACATCTCTCACCAGAATATTTGTAGATTTTACAAGGTTTCTCTGAATTGAATCTTGTAATAGTTCTCCTGAGTAGGAGAATTAATGAGTCTCTTGGAGATCTCTCATTTTTGAGTAACCATAATCAAAGCTGACTTGGCAGAACATTACAGCAAATAATATACAGAGTTAGAGCGGAATTGAGAGGGGGAGGTCTCTACAAGACTTTAAGATCCATTGTCGTCCTTCAAAGCTTGATATTAATTCAATTTTTTTTAAACAAAATTCATCAAATGGCATTTTTGTAGTAATATGATGAGGCTCGAGATCCATCATGGTGTAGTGGTTGGACTATGACTCTGGAGATCAGAGTCTGATTCCCCATTTGGCCATAGAAACTACTGGGTCACCTTAGGCAAGTCATGATCTCTCAGCCCCAGAAAACCCCATAAAAGATTTATCTCCAGGTCACCGTAAATCAGAAATGACTTGGAGGCACACAACAATGCTCAGGCTCATAACGTCTTTGACATAGGAGTTTATCACATGGGACAGATCCCGTGCAGAAACTGCATTTAATTGAAAACAACCCACAAAAGTGGATTGTTTTTCACATGACGTTGGTGTCAAAAAGAAATAATGCAACATTAATCTGAATGGAAAGTCGCCAAAACCTGCTCCTTTTTACTTTTGGGAACTTCCGAAAGTAAAAAGGAGTTGGTTTTGGTGACTTTCCATTTGGGTTAATGTCACATTATTTCTCCTTTACACAAATATGTCTAAAAAACAACCTGCTTTTTTTGGGGGGGGGGTTGGTTTGGATTTTAAAATCCCGCTTCTGCATGGGATTTAAGCAATATGTCTCCGTGTGATAAGGTCCATATATAACTTTGATGCAGAACAGAGCAGAGTGGGCTGTGTGTGTTTTGACGTGTCTGTGAATGTGTGTGAATGTCCTTGTTATATTTGCAATGTCAGCTGTCTCAAGTTACTGTGGAAGTTTTTTAAAAAGTGTGTGTGGGGGGGAGAGAAATCCAGGACTCTGTTATTGGGTTTGAGTGATAGCATGGCCTCATCTCCATCCTTTTCACTGCTAAAATTGTAGCAGAGATATGGATGGTCTCTAAAACTCCTCTCTCCTTCTGTGTGGCATGTGATGGGTATTGCTGTGTGTGCATGCGAGAGAGAGATGTTTCTGCCACTGGTTCTAAGAGATAAGCAGCAGAAAATCATCTAACATGACTGTCTCTATTATTCAACTGAGAGAGGGAGATGACACAGTGTGTGGGTAGTTTCCAACAGCCTTGCAATGTAGTCCAGTATAATCATTCCAATATTGAAATTTGGCTGGGGGAACTACTGTAGGGTGTTATTTCTGGCTAAGAACAGCAATTTAGCTTTTATAAAATTTAGAAATTAAAAACTGCAGATTAAGAGAAGAGGTAAGGATCATAAGATGCTGACTTACAACCCAAAAGCAAAGCACTTTAAATCAGAGTGCTGTCAGTGTGCTGCTGTTCCTGCTGTGCCTTCAAGTCATTTCATATAATAATAATAATAATAATAATAATAATAATAATAATAATAATAATAATAATTTATATCCCACCTCTCTGTAAAATACAACTGGGGCGGCTTACAAGATAAAGATACTTATGCCAGATCTATCACAGGATTTTCTTGGCAGGGGATTTGTTATGGCCTACTGCTAAGGTTGAGAGAGTGTGACTTGCTCAAGATCACCCAATGGGTTTCAATGGCTTGAACAGTCCAGGACTTTGCGGGCCTCTAAAGCATCTTCAGGGCTGTAAAATGGGAGTTCTGGGGTTGCACACCCCCCTTTAGGATTATGTAGGTTAGATAATCATAGAGTTGGAATACTTTAAAGCAGGGGTAGGCAACCTTTTTGAGCCGGGGGCCGGGTTGCTGTCCCTCAGACAATTGGAGGGCCGAAGCACCACAAATAAATAAATAAATAAATAAATAAATAAAAATAATTTTTTTTTAAAAAAATAAACATTTTTAAAAATATGCATGCACACTCTCTCAGCCCCAGAAAAACCATGGCAAAGCCTCTGTGGAGATTTTGCCAAGAAAGCCCCAAGAACAAGTAATAACAACAATAATCAATATCATCATGGCAGGCGGCGGCGGGGGGAGGCGGCTGCGGCGGTGGCAGGACCGGCCTGGGGCCAGTCCAAAGGCCTCGGGGGGCCGCATCCGGCTCCCAGGCCTTAGGTTGCCTACCCCTGCTTTAAAGCCATGATGAGAATAATAAAAATTCAGTGCACACACCCCATTAAAAAGCTTTCCTCATAACCAGTTAGTCACCACATGCTTGTTCAAAGAAAAAGATAATTCCTCCTGGTGGAAGGTAGGAAGCCAATCCTGTGGTAGAGAGTTCCACAGCTTTTTTGTGGATTTTTCAGGCTATGTGGCTGTGTTCAGGAAGAATTTTTTCCTGACGTTTCGCCAGCAGCTGTGGTTGGCATCTTCAGAGAATGCTGGCATGGAAGTGAATACAGTATTTATTCTGTGTGACCCTTGGTTGAGAGGAATTGATTTACATGTTAATCTGGGTATTGTTCTGTTGTTGAATGGCAAGACCTCAGGGTGTCTATTTAATTAATGATCCATTGTCTGCTGGGAAACCCTCCTCACCCTGGGTGGTTTTCATTTGCATTTGCTAGGTCTTGATTTTGGTGTTTTTCAGGACTGGTAGCCAAACATTGTTTACTTTAAGAGTTTATTCTTTCCTGTTGAAGTTGTCTATTGACTGTGGATTTCAATGGCGTCCCTGTGCATTCTGACCCGAGAGTTGTTGGCATGGTCCAAAATGTCAGTGTTTTCGGATAGCATTTTATGCCCAGGTTGGTTTATAAGTTGTTCTGCTACTGCTGATTTTTCAGGCTGGCCCAGTCTGCAGTGTCTCTTATGTTCCTTGATTCTTGTTTGAACGCTGTGTTTGGGGTCCCTATGTAGCTTTGTCCGTATCTGCACAGTATGCGGTAAAATCCTGGAATCAGAATCATAGCACAATAATTTTGTAGTGTGAAAGGGTCCAACAATATTAAAGTGAAAGATGTTTCCACATGTTGACTGACATTTTGTTGGTTAGTCTCTAGACTAGAATAGCCTCATTCAATCACTTGTTGAATGATGAGTCAGCACATACCTAAATCCCATTGATTCAATGAGTCTACTCTAGACAGGACTAACAAATGTAAAACAGCCAGCTCCTCTTTTGTTTTCCAGGCCAGTTATGGTTTTGCTTCTCAGCTTCTCAATGATATAGAAGGAAGAAGCCAAAAAAAAACCCCATAAGTTTTGGGAAAGGTTGCCAATAAATCTCTTCAAAGAACTGTTTCTCCCAAACCTAAGTGGAAGACAAGAAAAGTGTAAGACCTGTGTTCCTTAGAATTTTTTATTAAATAGCTTAGTGCAAGGCATCTATATTGTAGAAATAATGCAATTCTACTGGGAGTAGAACTGCTGTCCCTACTGCTTAGGATCAGATATGTTTAATTTTGCTTTGATTATTAAGTGTTCCTTTATGTTGAGATCCGGCCTTATTATAATAATGTAGCATTTGGGGAAAAAGATGCAACCCAAAAGCCCAGCACCGGAGGCCAAGATAGAGAAGATCTGCACGGCTACCATGTATTTCCCTTTTGTGCTCAGGTAGGTGGGCACAAAGGAGACCCAGATACTGCAGAAGACCAGCATGCTGAAGGTGATCAGTTTGGCTTCATTGAAGGCCCCAGGCAGTTTCCTGGCCAAAAAAGCCACCATGAAACTGAATGCAGCCAGGAAACCCAGGTAGCCAAGGGCAATGTAAAACATGACGACAGACCCTTGGTTACATCGGAGAACGATCTGTCTAGGCTGGGAGTTTGTGTCAGAGTCAGGGAAGGGTGGAGACATTGCCAGCCAAAAGGCACAGATGACAACTTGAATGGTAGAACAAGAAATGATTATAGCATTTGCCAAAGTCTTCCCTAGCCATCTCCTCGCCCTGTTCCCTGGCTTTGTGGCCAGGAAGGCCAGCACCACAGTGATTGTTTTGGCCAATACAGAAGAGACAGCAACTGAGAAGATGATATTAAAGACAGTTTGTTGAAGAAGGCAGGTTGGTTTACTTGGCTGGCCAATGAAGAGGAAGGAAGACAAGAAGGAAAGCATGAGAGAAACAAGGAGAATGTAAGAGAGGTCCTGGTTGTTGGCTTTGACTATTGGAGTGTCTTGGTTTTTAATAAAGATTGCAAACACCCAGCTAGTGATTAGGGACAAGGCCAGGGCAAAGGATGCCAAGGTGATTCCCAATGGTTCTTCATAGGACAGGAAGGTTATAACTTTGCAGAGACATTGATTTTGAACCTTGTTTGGATATTGATCTTCTGAACACTTGTTGCACTGATCTGCATCTGCAAAGAACAAGATATCTGTTCAGTCACTAGCATCAGTCTTAAATACATAACAGGACATGCATGTTTGGAGTGGATTATAGGGATTTCCTAGAACCCAGGATGTATTAAGGTTGAATAGCCCAGTTGAGAGGAATTTACTTGTTCTGTTGCAATGTATGTTTAGAATGGTGTGGGAACAGGATCCAAACAAATTTCTGAAAGGCTATCTACACTGCTTACCTAAGAAACGTAGCTTCAGTCCTCCTTGGTCCAAAATCTAATTTTCAGTAACTTTGAATTCCCATTATCTACATAAATCTCCTTCTTTGGAGGTCTTTAAACAGGGGCTAGATGGCCATCTGTCGGGGATGCTTTGATTTTGAGTTCCTGAATGGCAGAATGAGGTTGGACTGGATGGTCTTTGTGGTCTCTTCCAACTCTGTGGTTCTATGATTCTATGAAATCCTCAATCACTTTAGGATTCTAACAAAACTCTCTGGAGCTATGCTCGGACAACAGAGTTGGTAGCAAGCAAGTTTCTCCTAGGGGGTGTATCCGACATATAAAAAGAAAAGGGACACTTTCTGCTTTGCAATGACTCAGAAGATGGACTGGAGTTACAAAGACAGTGTTTTGGAAGGCTCAAACTCTGTGCCCTGTTTTCCAAACAAATGCCCTGAAGTCACTTACCTTCCTGAGTAGAGATGGTTCCTTCTGGACATGGAGTACAAGCATAGCAGCAAGGAGGCTTTCCTTCCATGACTTTTTTGCTGTATCCAGAGTGACAGCTCTCAGTGCAACTGGAACGAGGAATGGTCTGGCAATAAAGAGAATGGAGGAATATATATCAGAGTATATGGGAGGTGAATAGATTTCTCGTAAAGCATTTATAACATCAGCCTTGTCTAGCTAGAATTTTGTTTGTAAAAGGAACCAGATACATACCAGTTTGGGAGCATTCTGTATTACACATCTCTCCCATAGGCCATCATTCTGTCTTCCTCATTTTCCCTAACCCCATCTTCCTGCCCTATGACCTGCCCAGCAAGAGGTTATTTGTGTTGGTTTTTTAGCAAAATTAAGGAGGTATGCTGATACAGTTTTAAAAAATTAAAAAGTATTTTTAAAGTATTAGTTTTTTAAAAAAGAAAGCATTTAAAAAGAAAGAGAAACAATCTACTTGTGAATAGTGTGTGTGTGTGTGGGAAGAACAGGGAGAAACACAGGTGGAAAAACTTACAACGTGTGACTGTCAATATGGGAACTGCTGCAGAAGCAACGTTTCGCGCCTGAGAACTAATGCTACGGCAGTGTGTTTGGGAGCCTATTGATGGGTTTTCCACATCATGACAAGGCACACTCAAACAATGCTTCGAAGAAAAGGCCAAGATGAGATGGAGATGGCATCGTGCAATAAGTGTCACCAAAGGCACTATTTTCCAACTTTAATGGTGGTTTAAAAGCCACATGCAATAAAGCCCTAAGTCTCACCTTCAACTACTGGATGACTAAAATGGACAAGTAGATGAACTGGAGGATTTTTATTGTTATTATTTTCATTACATTTATTTATTTATTTATTTATTTATTTTAAAAAGGTAAAGGTATTCCACATTGACAAAGTTGTCAAGTCGTGTCTGACTGTAGGGGCTGGTGCTCATCTCCGTTACTAAGCCAAAAAGCCAGTGTTGTCAGAGACTATCCTGTGATCAAGTGGCCAGCATGATTGCACAAAATGCTATTACCTTCCCAACAAAGTGGTACCTATTTATCTACTTGCATTTGCATGCTTTCGAACTGCTAGGTTGGCAGAAGCTGGGACTAGTGACAGGAGCTCACCTCATCATGCAGCAATGGGGCCTTGAACTGCCACCCTGCCAATTTTGCAATCAACAGAGTCAGCGTCTTAATCACATGAGCCACTGCATCCCTTATTTATTTATTTATTTATTTATATTCCACCTTTCTCCCTGAAGGAACTCAAGGTGGCTCACTGATTTTTTAAAAAATTACATTAAAATTTAAAACAGTTAAAATCACCTAAAAACAATATAAAATTACATTACATCATTTTGATTGTGGAGTTTAAAATTCAAAGTTGAAGAGCAGGAGAATTGTTTGCATTCTATTGTTAGTCCCAACTAGAGGAGACCAAAATTGAATCAATACATGATGATTCATCATTGTTTCAACAGGGTCTACTTTAGTTGAGATTAGCCAATCCAATTCATGCAACAGGACCAGTCTCTGAAGAGGTTCAGGATTGGGACTTCCAGCTTACCCTTCACCCTTCCTATACAGTCATTGCTCCATATCCATAGTTTGAAAATATGCAAAAACTATATAAATTATAAAAAGCAAAACTAGATTTTTCCACGTTATATTAGGAGCACAATTTTACTATCCATTGTATTTAATGGGATTTGAACATCCATGGATTTTGGTATCCATGGGGGGGGGGGGGGTTCTGGAACCAAACCTCAGTGGATACCAAAGACCCACTGTATATGCATGGGGTGGGTGAGTGGATATCTAATCCCATCTCCCTCTTCCTGACATGGAAAGGTGTCATGAAATGGCAATGTTGCACAACTGGACACTTAAATCTGCAACTAAATGCAGGCACCACATGCACAACTCCACCTCTGTATCCTTGAACTCAGTGCAGACAAAAACATTAATCATTTCTGTAGTGGAACTTAGCGTTGTTTGCCTTCACGTCATTTCCACTTTATGGCAACCCCAAGGCATATCACAGGTTTTTCTTGGCCAGATTTGTTCAGAGGGGCTTTAAGAGAGGGTGAGAAGGAGACTTGCCCAAGGTAACTCATAGGACCTTATCCCACGCTGCTGTAAAAGTGGCAAGAAAGCGATATAAGCATCATCCCACTACTATAGCGCTAGCAATCCCCAGAGATGGCAATGGCCAGCACACGCAACTGGCATCATCGCGCTATTGACGATATCGCGATGATGCCCCCCCCACGGAAAGCGCATTTGCAGAGCACACTACAGCATGGTATAGTGGGATGATTCCGGCAAGCATATTCTTGCACATGCACTAACTTTTTGCTTTGGCGTCAACACATCACCAAAAGTACTACAAAACATGTTATCATTCACCCCTATGCTCTGCCTGCACCCACAAGCCTGCACCCAACAAGCCTGCACCCTACAACCCAGCACCCACACTACAGGAAAATGTCCACCGGCTGTGTTTGTGTCCCTATGCAAAAAGGAAACACGTCATAGGATGCTGCCAGAAAGAACGATGGGAAATAGCGCTAGGAACGATGGGTTATGAAGTGGAAATGCTCACGGGGAGGGAATTGCTGACCATACCTACAGCGCTAGCGCTTTCATAGCGCTAAGAATCAGCTCGCGCTATTGCAATGCCTGGTGAAACCGACATTCAAAAGAACGTGAATGATGCTGCATTCCGAGCAGTCTCTTGCCGGATTCTTAGCGGCGTCGTGGGATCAGTCGGAAAAATTTAGCGCTATAGCACCGGATTCTTAGTGGCTTCTTAGTGACGTCGTGGGATCAGTCGGAAAAATTTAGCACTATAGCGCCGGATTCTTGGTGGATTCTTGCTGCTTTTGGCCCCGTGGGATAACGTCCATAGTGGGTATCCATGGTTGAGTGGAGATTTGAACCCTGGTCCCCAGAGTCCTAGTCCAATGTGCAAACACTACACAGCACTGGCTCTGTAATGCAACTTAAATATGACTATGACACCAACTAGCTTCTGGGCAAGATGTTTCCGCTTGGAAAATCCATTTCTTATTACCTTTCATCAGGTAAGCATCAGAAGCAGGGAGACCAGGAGTAAGTGGATGAGTAAAGGACAGATAGAAAAGTCTCGGTGCTTGAGCCACGTAAGCCAAGGTACACTTGTCCATTGTCTTTCAATAAAGCAAAGTTTTATTCCATTCCCAAACCATAGCAATTTAGCATTCTCAAGCTATGGTTGCATAGATCTGATGGAAATGACCCAGTCCAAAAAAAAAAAAAAAAACAAAAAAAAAAAAAACAAAAAAAAACCTCTAATTCTCCTCTGAGGACCAATGTGGTGTAGAAGTTGAGCACTGTGTGACTGAATCCTAGCTTGGCCATGAAACCCATTGGGTGACCTTAGGCAATCACACTCACGCAGCCTCAGAAGATGGCAATGGCAAACACCCTCAGAAGAAGTCAAAGGCTTTCATGGCTGGCATCCATAGGTTTTTGTGGGTTTTTCAGGCTGTGAGGCTGAGAGAATCTGAAGATGCCAACCACAGAGGCAGGCGAAACGTCAGGAATACATTCTTCTAGAACACAGCCTCACAGCCCGAAAAACCCACAGAAGAAACTTGCCATAGAGTTGCTTTAGAGTCGGCATAAGTCAGAAACTATTTAAAGGCACACAATGACAAAATTATTCTCAAATTCACAAAACAGGGCAGGATAGTTTTAGTTAAACTCTCTTAGGGGCGTTGCAGACTGGCCTAAAGGACTGGCCTGGGGGTGGAGTTGAAGCGGGGCAGCTGTGCACCAGCTGCCACCAGCCCCACCCCAACATTATCCTGATGCTGCACACCTGTTTGCACGGCGCGCGGCTGTTTGCATGGTTGCTGCAGCCCCGATCCGCCACTAGCAGGGGCAGCCCAGAGCCGCCCAAAACGGGACGTGTCCTCTCTTCTTCTTTTTTTAACATGATAATAGTCCTTCTGACATCTTGCTGAATATGGTACTTTTCTTTTTACTTCCCAGCCAGCATCACACTATATTCCAATAACTCAATCCACCATTCATATGGCTATCAACTTACCTTAGCTTTAGGCAAAATCTTTCCTCCTGCCTTTGTTCCCCAATGGCCATCATTAAAACTGAACCTATCACCTCATCATCATGTCCATAAGTTTTGCATTTCTGTTGCTATTCACACATACAACCTGCTCATTCATAGCTATAAAGGTGTTAGAATCCTGTTAATATTCTATCAGATATATAGTATAGTGTGGGGATGATGGGACGATGGGTTAATAATGTTAGAGTGCAGGTGCTTTATCTAGTGACCTTGAGTGGCTGGCTCGGCTGGCTGGGAACGGACGAGATGTTTGGGAAAAAGAAGGAGGGGTTGAGAGCGCGGGCTTTTGCACATTCCTTTCACTAACTGTAGGGGGGGATTTTTCCAGTCTCAGCAAAAACGTCTGATAGTCAGGACTGACCTATGGATCTTCCAATAAAGTTCTGTTAATTCTTTAATTAAACTGACTGGTTGGTTGTCTAAAGGTGCTGCTGTCTATTTCATGACAGTTTGCTGAGACTCACCCCAAGTTCAACTTTATTTTTGATATTTTGTTCCTGCTCCTGGAGAGATGGAGGCAAGAACGGAGATGTCCTCCAAAGAGGGCCAAACCCCAGAGGATGGAGAGGAACCTTGGCCGGAGGACAGAGGAACCGGAGCGGTGCCAAAGACCGGAGGGTCACAATTGCCCCAGACCCCACTAGTGCCTGGGAGATGGTTCGGTGCTCCGGTGGCCCCCGTGCACACAAGAGAACGCCGGCGGGCGGCGAGGTGGTCGGATTGGAACACCGGGTTCACGCAACCACTACAGCTGTCCTCGGGAGAGGAGACCGACGTGGAGATGCAGGTACAACAGCTGAAATCTGAGGTGGAGGGGATGCGAGATACCATGACCACGATGCTAGAGATCCTCCAACAGATTGCTGGCGAGGGAGTAGGGGGTGCAGGAGCAGGAGCTGCCCGAGCCCCAGCCCCAGGTGGGCAACCCCAAGCGATGGGAGCAGGGGACGAGGGAGCCTTGCCTCCAGGGCCCCCACCAGCAGTCCCCCCGCAGCCGAGGGCTCCCGATGCACAGGCTAAGAAGATGGGGGTCAAGTTCGATGGGGATTCCCAAACGTTGCCTTATTTCTTATCACAAGTGGCAGATCATATGGAGGAGTGGGGCCCGGTTTTCCCTTCGGAATCAGCCAAGGTGAAGTGTGTGGCAAGGCATCTGCGGGGGGAGGCGGCCCGCTGGCTGGTGCAGCTCTACGACCGACAAGCGCCGGAGCTGGGGAACCTAGACGAATTTATGAGGGCCCTTAGGACTAGATTTGAAGACCCCTTCCAGGCCACCACTGCCCTGGCTGAACTAAAAGTTTTAAAACAAGGTTCTATGACGGTGGCTGCATATGCGGCAGAATTCAGAAGGCTGGTGGCCCAAGTGCCGGACTGCCCGGGGGGAATGCAGATCCAATATTTTAAAGATGGACTGCGCCCAGAGATAGCCAAATGGGTGTTGATGAAAGGAAAACCCCTCACAGCTATGGAATGGATCAGAGTGGCGGGAGAAGCGGAAGCCATCTTACATGAAGTGAAGATGATAGATCAAAGACAAACCCAAGAGACCAAAGCGAAGGGGGGGCGAAGCCAAGCCCACAAGGGAAAACTTCCCACCGGCACTGCAGAGACTGAGAGGGAGAGACGGCGCCGGTTAGGTCTATGCTTAAAATGTGGCCAAAAGGGGCACTTGATTGCGGCTTGCCCGGACATGGCCCAGGAGGGAAAGACCGGCTCCTCTCAGGGCCCCCCCCCCGGCAGAGGCTCCAAGAAAGAAAAGAGTCAGCCGAAAAGAAAATCCTCTACTGAGCCCAGCCTGAAAGTAGAAGAGCCCAAAGAACAGGAGATCTGGACAGACTCAGACGACTCAGACAGTTTTACAAGCTCGGGAGGGGAGCCTTTAAACTTCCAGAGCCTGCCTTAGGAAGCGGCGAAAGGCGGGCTGTGGGAGCAGAGAGCCGCAAAAGGATGGTGAGTGGGGGCATTCCCCTGTTGTCTATATCAGTGACTTTGATGGTGGGGCCCAAGAAAAAAGCTATGCAATTAATTGCAGCCATTGACTGTGGGTGTACGAGGTGCTTAATAAACCCTGCAGTAATAGACAGTTTGAACATAGCCACCCACCCTCTGAGAGAGCCCATTCCCTTTGTTCAGATGGATGGGTCTCTGATGGGGGGCCGTGCTGCAGAAAGAAAAACTGCTCCTGTGTGGCTAGGGATAGCAGACCATTGGGAACAGCTCCAGTTGGTGGTGGGTAATACTTATAATTACCACCTAATGTTGGGCATAGACTGGCTACACCATCACAACCCGGAGTTGCGCTGGAGGGAGAGACAGCTAATTTTTAATGATCCGGATTGTGCAAACCATTGCCTTGCCCACGGGATGGTGCTCCCCCCTCTTCTCCCCACGGTGGCGCTTCCCGGACAAATAGAGAAAGACGCAGCTACTCACTTGGAAGGGCTGCCCAGAGACAGAGACATTGGGCACGGCGGGGAGGGGTCGCCAGTCATCCCTCCGGTTTACCGAGATTTAAAAGGGGTGTTTGAAGAGAGAGAGTGTGATGTGTTGCCTCCGCACCGAGAAACAGACTGTGCCATTGAAATATTGCCAGGGGCACCCCTTCCTAAACCCAAGCTGTATTCAATGACCCCAAAAGAGCTGGCCACCTTAAAAGACTATATAGAAAAGAACTTGGCTCGAGGGTTCATTCGACCCTCTACTTCTACCTTTGCTGCTCCTGTATTTTTTAGGGAAAAAAAAGATGGCTCTTTGCGGCTGGTGGTAGATTATCGCAATCTAAATGGGATTTGCAGCACCAACAAGTACCCTTTGCCACTAATGAAAGACATGTTGGGGAGACTGGGCACGGGCAAACTCTTTACAAAATTGGACTTGAGAGATGCTTATCATCGAGTTAGGATTAAAGAGGGAGATGAATATAAGACTGCTTTCAACTGCCCTTTGGGGGCATTTGAGTACTTGGTCCTTCCTTTTGGACTGTCGGGGGCTCCCGGGATTTTTATGAGGCATATAAATGAAGTACTGCATGATCTGCTTTTTGAAGGTGTTCTGGTATACTTGGACGATGTGCTCATCTATTCTAAAGACTTAGACAGTCATGTTAAATTGGTGCGAGAGGTACTCAAAAGACTGTGGGATAACCAACTGTATGTGAAACTGTCCAAATGTCACTTTCACACCGAGAGACTAGATTTCTTGGGGTACCGAGTGTCTAACCAGGGCTTAGAAATGGATCCAGCTAAAGTACAAACAGTGTTAGACTGGGCACCCCCGAAAAATAGAAAAGATGTACAAAAGTTCCTGGGCTTTGCAAATTTCTACAGAGAGTTCATTCCTGACTTTGCTAAGATTGCATTGCCCATTACAGACTTACTCAAGACTAAAGATACGCCCAAAAGTGGGGAGGGGGTTGCGGCCAAGCCTCCCAAGCCCTCCACTCCGATTCAATGGTCTGAAAAATGCCAGAGGGCTTTTGAACAACTAAAGATGTTGTTTAGCTCTGAACCTATTTTAATTCACCCAGACCCAGCCAAACCCTTTGTGGTTCAAGTTGATGCCAGTGACTTTGCTATGGGGGCTGTCCTGCTACAAAAAGATGATAAAGATAAGCTTAGACCTTGTGCCTACCTGTCCAAAAAGTTCCAGGGGCCCCAATTATCTTGGCCGTGCTGGGAAAAAGAAGCTTATGCAGTTAAGCATGCCCTAGAAAGCTGGAGACAATTCCTTGAGGGGGCGGCACACCCTTTTGAGGTATGGACTGATCACAGAAACTTAGAAGCATTACAGACTCCCCGCAAACTGAGCCCCAAACAAAGGAGATGGGCTAAAGACTTTTATAAATATAACTTCAAATTAAAGTTTTTCCCGGGCCGTCAAAACATTTTAGCAGACGCATTATCCAGATTGCCACAGCATGGGGGAAAAGAGGCGGTTCCTCTCGAGACCATTTTTTCCCGAGAACAGTTGGGTTTGGCGGTAATCACACGCAGTAGAGCCAAGGCTGTAGTTCAACCCCCTTCACAGGGTGACTCACCACCGCCATTAGATGACCTGTTGCTAAAAATCCAGCAGGGGGCAGAAACAGATGAGTGGCTACAACAACATAAAAACCAACTGTCTAAAAATGCACAAGACTTATGGATGTGGAATTCAAAGATCTATGTTCCTGCTTCCTTAAGAAAAGACATCCTTCAGATATACCATGATTCTAAGGCAGCAGGGCATTGGGGATATTTAAAAACTTGGCACAAGATCCGCAACACCTACTGGTGGGATGGAATTCGTGCAGATGTAGAGGCTTATGTTAAAAGTTGTCCGGTTTGCGCTAGAGCCAAACCAAGAGTGGGCAAGCCTAGAGGACTACTTCAACCTCTGCCTACACCAGAAGGACCTTGGAAACACATTGCTATGGATTTTATAACAGACTTGCCTCCTAGCAAGGGCCGAGACACTATTTGGGTGGTGGTAGATTTGTTTTCCAAACAAGTACATTATGTGGCCTGCAAGGGGATGCCTTCGGCCCCCAAATTAGCTGATCTGTTCATAGCGCACATATATAGACTCCATGGCCTTCCAGACCGAATAATCTCCGATAGAGGCAGTTCGTTTACTTCTAAATTTTGGAGGGTGCTACAAGACAAATTGGGGGTTCAATTGGCCCTTAGCACGGCTTTTCACCCGGAGACTGACGGTCAGAGTGAAAAGACTAACCAAAGTCTCCAGAGATACCTGCGTTCTTATACTAACTACCTACAAGATGACTGGTTTGATTTACTTCCACATGCCGAGGTTGCTTTCAATAGTGCAGTACACAGCAGCACTGGGAGCTCTCCCTTTTCGATTAACTATGGTTTTGAACCTAAGCTCCTCCCTGCCCTGCCTGTAAATAAAACTGACCCGGTTCAGGTGACCCAGTGGGCTGACAAAGTCAGAGGGGCTTGGCCCACCATTGTCAAAGCTTTGCACGAAGCTAAAAAACAGTATAAAAATCAGGCTGACAAAAAGAGGACAAAAGGTTGGGACATTAAGCCTGGTGATATGGTTTACCTTTCCACCAAAAACTTGAGGTCTAAGTTTCCTTCCAAAAAGCTAGGCCCAAAATTTGTGGGTCCTTTCCCAGTTAAGAGACTTGTTAATGATGTTACTGCTGAATTGATTCTTCCTAAGACCTATCGTCATCTTCATCCAGTTTTTCATTTCAGTTTGTTGAAACCTGATTGTGCGGTTGACCCCTGGAAACCCGTTGACTCACCACCCCTGCCTTTGATGGTTGATGGACATCAACACTTTGAAGTTTCAAAGATTCTAGACTCTCGGATTCATCGAGGCAGACTACAATACCTGATCCGGTGGAAACACTTTCCTGTTGATCATTCTGAATGGGTGTCTGCTGGTCATGTCAATGCTCCTGATTTGATTGCTCACTTTCATGAACGCTATCCAGACAAGCCTTCCTTGTCTTCAGTTGCTTGATGTGTCTTTCATTTTTTTCCCTTTTGGGGGGGGGGGTTCTGTTTTTAGGGGGGCAGACTGTTAGAATCCTGTTAATATTCTATCAGATATATAGTATAGTGTGGGGATGATGGGACGATGGGTTAATAATGTTAGAGTGCAGGTGCTTTATCTAGTGACCTTGAGTGGCTGGCTCGGCTGGCTGGGAACGGACGAGATGTTTGGGAAAAAGAAGGAGGGGTTGAGAGCGCGGGCTTTTGCACATTCCTTTCACTAACTGTAGGGGGGGATTTTTCCAGTCTCAGCAAAAACGTCTGATAGTCAGGACTGACCTATGGATCTTCCAATAAAGTTCTGTTAATTCTTTAATTAAACTGACTGGTTGGTTGTCTAAAGGTGCTGCTGTCTATTTCATGACAAAAGGTCTGTTCCTAGGCACTTCACTCCATGCGTCTGATGAAGCAGACTTAGGACTTTATCACACAGGGGAAATCCAGTGCAGAAATGGGATTTTAAATAGGAAAAAACCTCACAAAAAAAAAGGGGTGGATTTTCAGCTGACATTGCTGTTAAAGTGTGCTTAACCCAAACGGAAAATAGTCAAAAGCCAGTTCGTTTTACTTTCAGAAAATCCTGAAAGCAAAAGCAAAAGCAAAGCAAAGCAGCTTCATTTATATACCGTTTCATATCACGCTATGGGATGTCTAAGAGGTTTACAGCTGTAAGCTCATTGCCCCCAACAGTTGGGTACTCATTTTAGCGACCTCGGAAGGATGCAGGCCTGAGTCTAGACTGAGCCCTGGCTAGTATTGAACTCGCAACCTTGTGGTCTATGAGTGAATGGCTGCAGTACAGGCATTTAACCACTGCACCACCAGGGGTCAAAAGAAATGGCTTTTGACTACTTTCTGTTCGGTTTAGCACACTTTAACAGCAATGTGTGTGAAAATCTACCTTCTTTTCCCCATCTTTTAAATCCCGTTTGTGCACAGGAATTCCCCGTGTGATAATGTCCATAGTCTACGAAAGCTTATACTACCAAATTTTTCAGTTAGTCTCAAAGGTGCTACAAAAGAGATGGTGAGCCTTTTAGAGACCGAGTGCCCAAACTGCAACCCAAAACCCACTTATTTATTGCAAAGTGCTGTGTCCCTCTGGCTTTCTAGTAACAAACTCTTGTCAAACTCTGTGCTGGGGCATCAGCGCGTGCCCACAGAGAGGGCTCTGAGTGCCACATCTGGCACACGTGCCATATGTTCGCCACCACTGTGCTATAAGATCTCTTTAACTAATAGCTAGAGCTGAAGTGATGTCACTGTTTCACACTACAGTTATAGCATATTGATATTATACCCCATCTTGCCCACAAAGTGACCTCGCAACTTTTTGTATCACCTAGGAGTTTTAAATTCAACAGGGGTTTCTAGAAAAATTCATGGCACTTTTGCTGCCATGAGTGGAACTTAAAGAATCCTGGGATTTGTAATTTGCTTAGAGTATTCTGGCAGAGAATTCTAAATACTTCATAAAACTGTAGATAAAGCCACAGCAGCGAAAGTGGGATAAAAATCCTAAAATTATGACATATGAAAGATACAGGAAATTAAAAGAAACAATTCATTTCTTCTACCTTATTAAACCCCATGGGCCACACAATGGCTTCCGTGTTAATGATGAACTTCATGTCAGCGGCTGCCTGTCCCTCTATGCTTCCAATTTTCACTCTTTCATACGTCATATTAGGGAAAGACACCCAATTTACGATATCAAAGTTAGCGGCCAGCTTCCCGTCCTCAAACAAATAGAGTCCATCTGTAGACACGTTAGAAAACTGGACTTCTCGTAAGAAAGCGTGAAACTACAAGAACAGAAAGCATCTGCATTTATAAGACGAAAGGGCATACAAAATATCTCAGCCCTGCTCAATTAAAACCCTCTGGATTGGGGCTGGTACACTTGTGGACCTAGTGGATGATGTTTTGGTTCCCCTTCACAAACAGTAAGTATTTTACAGTAAGAATTAAAAATCGATGTACTCAGTCAAGAAAGTCACAGTTCTCCATGACCAAGACCTCAGCAAGACTCTTGGGGATCTCTCATTCCCTGGGTCACCATGCGCTGAAGCCTATGCATCTGATGAAGTAGGCTCAAATCTACAAAAATTCATGCTGCCAGCTTCATTCTTTCAGTTAGGGGGGATGCAGACCAGGGCGTCGGGGACACCCTGGTCCAGAGCGCCGCGGGACCTCGGCAGCCGGACCGCGGCGCTCCTGCGGCATCCCTGGAAGGAGCGCAAAATCAGCGCTCCTTCCACAAGACAGGGAAAGTGCACCCTAAACGCGTAGGGCTCACTTTCCCTGCCTTTTCCATTGCAGCGCGTGCGGTCGCTGCGGCGGGAGGTTGCCCCGGAAGCGCTGGCCGTGCGGAGGGCTGGCAGCTCCCAGGGCGACCTCAGGAAGAGGAAGGAGCACCGCTCGTGAGGTGGCTCCTCCTCTTCCGGGTCTCGCAGACGACTCTTTTAGTCGTCTGCCGAGGCCCTTAGTCTCAAAGGTGCTGCAAGGCCCTTTGGAATACTGATTTTCCAGACTAACACAGCTGTATCTTTGAATTCTATTGTTGTGGATAAACGGGAACAGAGACCCTTGGAAGTCAGGAAAATAGAGTTTATTTTACGTCAACAGGCCTCTCAAGACAGGTTTGTCCTGTGACTGGAGAGCCCCCTCTCAGCTAATCAACATACTTATATACCATCTTACACAGCTAGTTTATAATTACATTAATACATGCATAATTCAACATTTTCATTAGTTACATGATATAATTCCAAAACCCCTCCTTTCCTGATTACGTTACACTTCTACTTGCCATGCGTGAATAAATGTGGCATCTCAATTTTCCTTACTTTCATACCATCAGTGTTCTCTCTGGCTCTGAAATAGTCTGCCTGCCTTCATGGTCAAAAAACAACATTCCTTGCTATTGTTTCCAGTGAAGCCGAAACTAGAAGCCTTTTACAAACTGCTCTGCAAATGCACAGTTTTAAACATAGAAAATGATGCCCCCAAGGGTCATCCAATCCAGTCCCGAATTAGCCATGAGCTTTGTAGTTTCTTTTACATTATTTTATCTCCTACACTATCAGCTGAAGCTGACACACAGATGTCAAACAACTGCTTCAAAAAGCAAAACCTGGGATGCATCCAATGAAATCCAAAGCAGAAACAAGAGGCATGTGTCGAGATGCTTAAAAGATGTTCTGTTGCATCCTTAGAGTTCTCATACGCTCCCTTTCCCTTTAACCCAGACACATCCATATGCCCTTGGGGAAAAAATTGGGGGGGGGGGTGTTCCTGGCTCAGAAATTTTTGAAGTTTTCTTTCTAGGTAGGTAGTTACAGGCTACAGACAATGTACAAATAAAATAATAATTCCATGAGATGTGACATTATGTATGGATGTGTTATCTTTTTATAATCTTGAATCCCCCCACCCCAGAAAGAAAGCCCTAAGTGTACCGAAAGGCTAAAACACACCATTCTTTTCAGCTAATAAACAGAACATCATTTGGGCACCTTGAGAAGTACTTCTTGTTTCTCTTCTAGAATTCAATAATGCCATATCATTTGGTGAATAGATTGGATCACTTTTGAATTGTTTTGGGGGTTTTCCCCCAATTGGAAAGGCAATCCAAAATGTTATATTTGCATAAGATTGTTGTCATCATTATTATCTTCATCACCAGCATCCACAACCAGGGTGCTACTGCTGAGAAGGCCCTGTTTCCATGTTCTCCCTCAAAGTACCTCACATTGGTGGAAGACAAAGGAGGACACCTGTCTAATCTCTGCAGCAGCAGGTGGACCAAGCACCAGGGTCCAGACTATCAGAAAGACTGCATCTCCCTATATGAGCCTGTCCAGATTTGGAGATCAGGAGGTAGTTTCCTCTCATTCCCACCACATGCTTTTTCACAGAACCAGAATAACAGAATCATAGAGTTGGAAGAGACCACAAGGGCCATCCAGTCCAACCCCATTCTGCCATGCAGGAACTCAAAATCAAAGCATCCCTGACAGATGGCCATCCAGCCTCTGCTTAAAGACCTCCAAAGAAAGAGACTCCACCACAATCTTTGAGGGAGTGTGTTCCACTTTCCAGACCCTTCACCATTCTCTGGAGCAACAGAAAACAAGCTTATTCCCGCCTCAATATGACATCCCTTCAAATATTTAAACAGGGCTATCATACCACCTCTTAACCATCTCTTCTCCAGGCTAAACATACCCAGTTCCACATAGGGCATGGTTTCCAGACCCTTCACCATTTTAGTCGCCCTCCTTTGGACACACTCCAGTTTTTCAACATCCTTTTTGAATTGTGGTGCCCAGAACTGGACACACTATTCCAGGTGGAGCCTGACCAAAGCAGAATACAGTGCCACTATTACTTCCCTTGATCTAGATACTATAATTTTATTAATGCAGCCTAAAATTGCATTGGCCTTTTTAGCTGCGGCATCACACTGTTGACTCATGTTCAACTTATGGTCTACTAGGACTCCTAGATCCTTTTCACATGTAGTCTCATTAAGCCAGGTGTCCCTCATCCTATATCTATGCATTTAATTTTTCTGCCCTAAGTGCAGTACCTTACATTTATCTGTGTTGAAATTCATTTTGTTAGCTTTGGCCCAGCTTTCTAATCTATTAAGATCATTTTGATTTTTCATCCTGTCCTCTGGGGTATTAGCTATTCCTCCTAATTTGGTGTCATCTGCAAATTTGAGAAGCATGCCCCCTATTCTTTTGAGGGTGGTTCTGTGGATCTCCCCACACAGAGAGAAATCTAGCCTACCTTCTCATCCTATTCTCCTTCCACTGGCAGGCAAAATTTCTTGTATGGAGACAGCCCTTTGGCTAATACCTGGGCTACATCTACACTGCAGAATTAAAGCAATTTGACACCAATGTGAAGTCGTAGGCTTTCATGGCCGGCATCTATGTTTTCTGTGGGTTTTTTGGGCTGTGTGGCCATGTTCTAGAAGAGTTTCTGACATTTTGCCAGCATCTGTGGCTGGCATCTTCAGAGAATACTGGCCCTGATTTTTTGTTTGTATTGTTCTGTTTCCATTATTACTGTGGCATTGCCTTTGTCTGCTGGGAGAATGATGATTTCTGGGTCTTACTGCCAGAAGACCAGGGACCAGCGACCGGCCCCAGGTAAAATAAGGTTGCCGACCCCTGATTTAGTATTTGTAATTCATACTGAATTCACTGGCAATTCCTCCTTGTTGGGCGGGAGGAAGGAAGCCCTCAGATGATCCCTTACTGGGCATTAAGATTTTTAGAACACTGTTCCTTCTTTTTAAAAAAGGAGGAGGAGAAGCCATGCCCATATGGACCTCACAACATCCAAAGCCAATTGTGAACAAAGGCACTGAAGAGATAAGAATGATCATTGGCATCATGAGATCTGAATAGGTATTGGCCTACACCAGTGGATAGATGTGGTCTGCAAAGCCCCAGGGGGTCACAGTGCCCTCAAAGGGGGTCCATGATGGCTTTAAGGATGCTCAGCTGACCTTCCTGCAGAAGAGAAGCCACCTGACAGGAGCCAAGACAACGGTGGGCTGGCAGTCTGGCTGGAACTGGATCTTGCCATTCAGTTTGTTCCAAGTGCAAACTGATGGAAAGAAGCAGGAGAAAATCTACCCCCCCCCCCACAACACACACACAACACCTCTGAATGAACGCACTGGTTGGCAACCTACGGCCCACAGGCCAGGTGCGGCCCGTGGAGGCCTTGGGACCGGCCTATGGCTGGTCCCGCCACCGCGGCCGCACTCAAGCGTGCATGCGCACAACGGCGGGCACCATTTTGGAAGGCTCCAACGTGGCTGCGCAGCCACTATTGGGCCTTGGGAAGGCTGCACCGTGGCTGCACCAGGTGAATTCACCTGGCGCAGGCGTGGGGGGGCCTTTCCAAGGCCCAGGGAAGCCCCCCCCTCGCCTGCACTGGGTGAATTTGCCTGCTGCAGGCACGGGGGGACCTTTCCAAGGCCCAGGGAAGCCCCCCCGCATGTGGGGGGGCCTTCCAAAACGGTGCCATGTTGCACACGCATGTGCACGACGGCGTAGTAATTGCGCACACATGCGCAAGCGCACACGCACCCGGCTGGCCCCCCGCACCATCTCCCCCCTCCTGGCCCCCCAGCAACAAAGGTTGCCGACCCCTGGTTTACCGGTTGTGTAATTGTTAATGGTCCAGTGTTCAAGTATCATCATCATCATCATCATCTATGGTTTTAAATCTTGAGTTAGGTCTTGGGAGTCCATGACAGCAAAAGGTCATAGAATTGCAGAATAGTCAGAAGGGACCACAAGGTCCATCCAGTCTGACCCTTTTATGCAGGAATACACAATCAAAACTCCCCAACAGATGGACATCCAGCCTCTGTTAAAGACCTCCAAAAAAGGAGACGCTATTACACCCTGACGCAGCATATTCAATTCTCCAACAGCTCTTTGGAAGTTCTTCCTAATGTTAGCGGAATCTTAGAGGATATTTGGTAAAGAAAAGATTAGGAACCACTGACCTAGGCCTTGTTCCCAGTATGATTTAAAGCAAATTGCTGATCGGGTTGTATGATCTTCGTTCCCACTTGAAACCGGTTCTGATCCTACTGTGCTCAGTAGCAATCATGATGAAGCAAGACAAATGCAAAAAAACAGCTGTTTCCTGACACTAGTTTTTTGGCGGTTCTTTTGAAAAGAATTGATTTCGAAGTGTGTTCAACAAATAGGAACGATGGGTCTGAATTGCAAGTAGTTGCAAAACCAATGGATCGCATATTATGTCAAATTATATATATATATATATATATATATATATATACCGGTATATATATATATATATATATATATATATATATAGTTCCCAAGCTGGCCTGTTCAAAGGGGAAATGGTATGCTTGAGCAGCCTGGGTTACTGAGGGGCAGAGGAAGACTCATCAGTTGCTAAATTTGCCCCTCTTGGCACCTGGAATGGCCTGTCCTCACCATGTTGCCGTTTGCGTCACCGATGACGCGCAGATAATTGACATGCATTTTGAAGCTGCGCAAACTAGTAGGAATGACAATGGTACCAAAAAAGAAGCTATTATAAGGGAATAATGAAAAGATCTGCTATCATAGTGAATGACGGACCTTTTGGAATCGATTCACCGAAACGGAGCGAAGGCAAACTGCAAACCGGTTTAAATGTAAGTGGGAACGAGCTCGTAAGCTGTTTCAGAGCTTCCTTTCTCCTCTCCCGCTGTCTACCCACCGGCTTCTACAGGGCATGTAGAGGCTCCAAGTGGATACAAAACCAGCATTAAGATTACACAACCAGGAATAACTGAGACTCTCTGTAAGTTCCTTTCAGTCCTTTGCACTAATCTGGAAATGGATGAGTCTATAGTTGGAGAATTGACTGGAAAGTGCAGTTGGATGGCAAGGAAAAATTGGAAGGGGGTAAATACCTGCCATGGCTGGATCCTTTGAAAACCCAACCTGTCTCTGTCACCTGACATCAACCTCCATTTGGATCTGGAGGAACAAGCAAGATGCAAGGCATGCGCCAAAAGCTGGATGCTGTTGTAAATACTATAGCTGTCCTGGGACAGGATTCTCTCCACCGCCTCTTGGGGCAAAGTCCTCAGCTCCTTTTTCTCAGTGCATCTCATCCAACTTTTCAAAGACAACTTGAGTTTTGTAAAGGAGCAGTCAAAGGAGTTGATCCAAAGGTGTATAGTACCTGGTGGCAGAGGACCGTAGTAGTCATGCTCGGGGCTCCTTTTGGTCTTCACTACAAAGGACATGGCACCATGGAAGAACTGGAAGGCTTCAGCATGACTGAAGACGTTCCAAGCAATGTCCTGGAATGATGTGGTGATCCAGACTTTCTTCCCAATTCGTTCGATATCCAGCTTTTTTTGCAATATAACGAGTGGAGTGAACCCATGGCTGGAGTCCCACAAATAAATGTATGCATTCACTTGTCTCCACATGGCAACTGTCTCACTCTGGAATAATTTGTCATAGTCATTCCTTACTACTAGTGTTTTTGAAAAGGCGACACAAATTCCACTGCTGGTGAATAGAGGTGTAAGGTCTCTCGTGAACCTTTCTCCGTTGTCATTGTCCGGGGCAAAGAGACTGACCCATGTCCATCCAAAGTGCAGCAGCAGCTGGACAATGCCTGCAAACTGGGTTTCTTCTTTGGGGATCATCCGGTAGATAAAAGGGAACTGGATTTTATCATTGAGAACAGGAGCAACAAAGCCATAGCTCATCTGTTGAGGAAAGGAAGAGCAGCTGATGGTGTACTTTCCTTTTAGGATACAAGATCAGATATTTATTATCGTAGGCTGAGACTCTATTTATTGTTGGTGGAGTGGAATGACAGGAACAAAACTCATTAAAAATAATCTCAGTTATCCATTGAATGAGAAATTTTCTTTTTAAACAGGGGGCATCTTTATTAATAGTTTTTTGTGGGTTTTTCGGGCTTTGTGGCCATGTTCTAGAAGAGTTTCTTTCTGACGTTTCACCAGCATTTCTCTGATGATGCCAGCCACAGATGCTGGGGAAACGTCAGAAAGAAACTCTTCTAAGACATGGCCACAAAAGCACGAAAAACCCACAAAAAACTATGGATGCCGGCCACGAAAACCTTTGACATCTTTATTAAATTTATTTTTTTCAGTTCATTTTAAAGCTATGTTCCAAATTGTTTTTAGATGCTATTGGCAGCTTGGTTAGGTTTTAATGTTAACTATTTTCATGCTTTTAGCTATATGGTGTGTGCCTGAATTTGTAAGTTGCATTACAATTTCTGGGGTTTGGAGGAAAGGTAGAATATAGATGGCAATGAGGAACAGGAAGAACCATTAACATGTTGATCTCTCTTATACTGCCAAATTTCAGAAGTATCTGTATAGCTAATTTCAATACAAGCTATAAAACCCAATTCCTCCACTCCACACTCAATTTCTGGTTATAATGGTAGTCTCTATCTCACTCAACAAAACATTATGCTACCAACTGGCAACTCCAGCTTCAACTTTGCTGCCTTCCACCAGTTTCACAGTGTCCCTAGAGAGACCATAACATAATAATAATAATAAATAATAATAAATTTTTATTTCTAGCCCGCCCCTCTGCTCAGCAATCGGGGCGGGTTACACCATTTAAAACATGCAATTTAAAACATAGCATATCCCATATCCAACCCTCCCACCCCTTAAAACAGAATTAAACATGAAACTGATATAGTTTTATTCCTCTTCCTAGGGTATATCTATACTGTAGGAATAATGCAATTTGACACCACTTTAAGTGCTGTAGCTCCATCCTACGCAATACTGGGATTTGTAGTTTTGCAAGGTCTTTAGCCTTCTCTGCCAAAGCATGCTGGTGCCTCACAAAACTACAAATCCCAGGAGTTAAAGTGGTGTCAAACTGCATTAATTCTACAGTGTAGATACACTCCTCCTTTCTTTGATTTTTTTTTCTTAGTATGATTGAAACAGAGCAGGCTAAACCAATATGGAATACAAAAGTTGAAAAACCATTGAACCATACATACCATTGCAACACTACATTTAAGACATCAGCTATAAAACAACTGTAACATTTAAAATACGTATTGTATATTTTAAAAAAATCCCTATCCTTCTTCCCCAGTCAGTTAAGGCTGAAGGCTTGTTTAAACAGGAAGGTCTTTGGCTGCCAGCAAAAAGACAGCAGGGAGGGGGAAGATCAAATTCCCATCAGAAGGGAGATCCAAAGCCTAGGAGCCACATCCAAGAAAGCTCTCTCCCATGTCCTCACCAACCAAGTACAGAGGCTGGTGGGATGGAGAAAAAGCCCCTTCCCTGAAGATCATACAATTCAAGCAGGCTCATATGAGGAGATATGACCTTCCATATAGTCCTTCCATATAGTCTAGAGCAGGGGTAGGCAACCTTTTTGAGCTGGGGGCCGGGTTGCTGTCCCTCAAACAATTGAGGGGCCGAAGCACCAAAAATAAATAAATAAATATTAATAAATAAATAAATAAATAATTAAAAAATATGCATGCACACTCTCTTAGCCCCAGAAAAGCCATGGCAAACCCCCTGTGAAGATTTTGCCAAGAAAACACCAAGAACAAGTAATAACAACAATAATCAATATCATCATTGGGGGGGGCGGCGGCGGCGGCAGGACTGGTTTGGGGCCGGTCCAAAGGCCTCGCTGGGCCGCATCCGGCCCCCGGGCCTTAGGTTGCCTACCCCTGGTCTAGAGCTAAGCAATATAGGAATTCAGATTGTTAGGTTTAAATGGGATATAGAGTCAATGTTAAAAATGTTGAAATGTAAAAGATGTGTGTCTGTATTTTTTCCATGCTGTGGAAAGTTGTTTTTCTGAGAGCTAGATTCACAGTTATCAGCCCCAGGTGTGATTTAGCCAAAACAAGAAGCTAACAAGACTCTATTCTATGGGAAAGAGGTTTTGTTTATATTAAGGTTTTTTGTCAACACACTATTGCTATGGGAAATGTAGTCACATGATTTGTTATTGTAATTAAGGGTTGGACTAGAACACGTCATGTATTGTCATCCAATCAGCTTGTATAGGCTACGCCCAGAAGGGTGGAGATTTGGAGGGCTGAGGGCTGGGAATCTGAAAGTTCTTCACTTGCTTTTTGACTTTTGAACTGTAATGAACTAATTAAAACCATTCTTGAATCATATAGCAAATAGCTTTTATTCCTGCTTAGCCAGCTTTGGCTAAAGTGAAGATGTTGTTATTATTATTATTATTATTATTATTTGTTTTTGCTTTTGTTCCTTTACAATAAAGAAGCTTGCTGAAAGTTCCAGGTTTGGATGTTTGGTTTTAAAGGACTGTTTTTCAACACTCCTACAACATTAATTTTTAACAAGTGGTAGCAGAGGATGGCTCTGATCCACCAGAACTCTGAAGCAGAACCTGGATTTAAAAAGCAACAACTTTCCTTTCTCCTGGCCAGCGGGGCTCCGCGGAAGGCTGGAGGGAAGCGGCACACAGACAAGCTGGAATTCCAGGCTTGATTTATGGCAGCAGCACTACAGATGCCAGCGGGGATCCGCGGAAGACAGGGGTTTGGATTTTCACGTCTGATTTATGGGCACAAGCTCCACAGAGGTCTGTAAGTAGAAAACCTCCCTTATCTCAAGGCAATTAATTAACCGGACTGTTGTCTCAGTGCTGTAAAGCAGCAGGAAAAACAGGCAGCAATTAGCTGGAGGCTGTAAAAGCTGCAGTTTAAAGAGGCAGAGTCCTGGAAGGAGGCACCCGGGAGGGGCTATCAGTTTTAAGACTTGTGCTGGACTATTTTAAAAATAATTAATGATGGAACAAGCCCGGTTCCCAAAGCTGAACTCTGAAAATTTTGCATCTTGAAATATTTATGCAAAATCTCTTTTGATAAGGGAGGGTTTGTGGCAATCTGTGGAGGTTGGTTTGGGGGCTGCTCCGTCTGCAGCGGACCAGGACAGAAATTCCCGAGCTGTAGCAACCCTCCTACTCCTATTATCTGAGGGACAATTAAATCTTGTAAAAGATCTTACTTCAGCAAAACAAATATGGGACACTTTGACTAGAATTCATCAGTCCTCTTCTGATCTAGCAAAGATGATTTGGGCAAAAAGATTGTTTTCGTGTAAAATGAAAGAGAAAGATTCTGCAGAAGCTCATGTTCATAAAATGAGAGATTTGTTTGCCCAGGTTCAAGCAAGGGACGTTGCCCTAGATGAAAACCTCAAAATTTACATTCTCTTGGGATCTCTCAATGAAAGTTTTGATAATATCCTGCTGGGCTTGCAGGCCCTTCCAGGAGCTCAGCTTACAATGGAAATGGTCTGTGCGAGAATTTTGAAAGAAGCTGAGAGGAGAAAGTTTGAAGCAGAGCAACGAAAGCAGGGGTCTGCAACTACAAAGCCTCACAATGTCCCAGAGGGAACTTCAAAAGAGATGCAAACTGAGAAAGCAGCAGTCTCAAAGGGAAAAATGTGCTTCTATTGTAAAAAATTTAGACACTTAAGAAAAGATTACAGGAAGTTGGCTGCAGATACCAGAAGGGGGCAGTCACAACAACAGCAACAGCAGCAGCTATGTCCCCCTGGTGGACAAAAGAAACACAGTGCTAACCAGGGATTTGTTGCTACAATTCAAAGCCGAGATGGTGTGACCCAAGTTCAGCCATCCACAATTTGGTTTTTAGACAGTGGAGCTTCCACCCATATGGCAAATAAGATTGAACTGTTCCAGAGCAGAAAACCAGCAAATGTTTTTTCTGTTGCTTTGGCAGATGGAGAAGGGCCAAAAATTAAAGAAATGGGAACTGTTTGCATTCCAAGTTTTGGTACCAATTTTGATGATGTCTTATATGTACCTACATTGCAAAACTGTTTAGTTAGTGTGTCAGCTTTGACCACAGATGGGTACAAAGTGAATTTTGAATGGGATGAATGTTTAATCTTTAAAGATGGTGAATTTTGTGCTAAAGCCATTAAGAAAGACAAGTTGTACCACATGATAGATAGAGAGAGTTGTGCAGTTGCACAAAATCAGCCTTTGCATGAAAATTGCATTCATTATTTTCACAGGGTGATGGGTCATGTTGGTTTTCCAAATCTTTTGAAATTGAAGCAGGTTTGTCCTGAGTTTAAAATGTCACCATGCTCAAACCACTTGGAGCGTTCAGTTTGCAGCAGGATTAAGCTGAAGGCTTATCCTGTGGCAAAAAGAACAAAACTTAGAGCCCAGAGACCATTTCAATTTCTGCACTGTGACCTAGCTGGGCCAATTAACCCCCCCTCTCAGGGAGGGTGTAAATACTTCATGGTGATTGTGGATCGCTTCACAAGGTTTTTTTATGTGATTCTTTTGAAAGAAAAGGGTGAAGCAGGGGAGAGATTCAAGAAATGGGTGAACATGGTAGAGAGACAGTTTGACTACAAAGTGGGAACTTTGGTCACAGATAGAGGAGGAGAATTCTTGGCTAGTCATTTGACCAATTGGCTAAGAAAAATGGGAATTAGGCATTTTACCACTAATCCTTCATGCGCAGCCGAAGACGGATTGGCTGAGAGGAAAATTGCCATTTTGAAGCAAATAAAAGATTGTATGATGCTTGATGCCAATGCTCCAGAGCACCTTTGGGGGAAGGCTATTCTCACAGCTAATTACCTGACAAACCGCACTTGGAACTCTGCTGTGCAGAATACTCCTTACCACATGCTTTTCAAGAGACCACCCAATTTAAAATATCTTAGAGTGTTTGGACAGTATGCAAATGTGTACATACCTGCAGCTTTCAGAAAGAAAGGTCAACCCAAATGGAGACGTTTGATGTTTGTGGGTTACACAGAAAACAGTTACAGGTTTTACCTGGGTGGAAATAAAGTTCTTTTTTCCAGGAGCGCAAACTTTGAGAAACATTCTGGGTGGGAAAACATTCATTCAAAGAAAGAGATGTTTTTCAGACTAGGTCAGTTAGAAACACAGACACCACCACCTGCCAGAAATGGAGGGACAGTGAAGCAAGAATCAGATTCTTCTGAAGGTGAGGCTGGCACATCAGACAAGTTGTCACACACACGCCCACCAACACCTAGAATGTCAGAAACAAAGAGACACACAGACAAAGAGGCACATTCAAGTACAGATTCTGAAGATGAACAAGGAAAAACAAGGATCATAGTTTTGAGGAGGACTACTAGAGTTAGGAAACCTCCAGATCGTTTTAAAGTGCAGGAAGCTAAGGCTTGTGTAGTCATGATAGAGGAGCCTGAAAGTTACAAGGAAGTACAGGAGTGTTGTGAGGAAGAGAAGTTGAAATGGGAGTCTGCAATGGAGCAGGAGTTCAAGTCTTTGGTAGACAAAAAGGTGTTTGAAATTGTTGACAGGCCTACAAATCACAAGGTGATAGGTTGCAAATGGGTTTACAAAAGGAAGCTGATGCCGGATGGTAGTCAGAGATACAAGGCCAGATTGGTAGCTAAAGGATTTGCACAACAGAGGTTTGAGAATTATGACAAAACTTTTTCTCCAACAGCAAAGCCGGAGAGTTTGAGGTTGGTGTTGGCTTTGGCTGCAAGGAGGGGCCAGGTAGTGCATCATTTTGATTTTGAGACTGCATACTTGAATGCAAGATATACGATGGGGGACACTTGGCTGAATGAGACTACGTGTGAAAGGGATCTAGGAATCCAGGTGGACCACAAGTTGAACATGAGTCAACAGTGCGATGCAGCAGCTAAAAAGGCCAATGCAATTTTAGGCTGCATCAGTAGAAGTATAGTGTCTAGATCAAGAGAAGTAATAGTGCCACTATATTCTGCTTTGGTCCGGCCTCACCTGGAATACTGTGTCCAGTTCTGGGCACCACAATTCAAAAAGGATGTGGAGAAATTGGAGCGTGTCCAAAGGAGGGCAACTAAAATGGTGAAGGGTCTGGAAACCAAGCCCTATGAGGAACGACTTAGGGAGCTGGGGATGTTTAGCCTGGAGAAGAGAAGGCTGAGAGGTGATATGATAGCCGTGTTTAAATATTTGAAGGGATGTCATATCGAGGAGGGAACAAGCTTGTTTTCTGCTGCTCCAGAGACTAGGACCCGAAACAATGGATGCAAGCTGCAAGAAAAGAGATTCCACCTCAACATTAGGAGGAACTTCCTGACAGTAAGGGCGGTTCGACAGTGGAACACACTCCCTCGGAGAGTAGTGGAGTCTCCTTCCTTGGAGGTCTTTAAGCAGAGGCTGGATGGCCATCTGTCGGGGATGCTTTGATTGGGAGTTCCTGCATGGCAGGGGGTTGGACTGGATGGCCCTTGTGGTCTCTTCCAACTCTATGATTCTATGATTCTATGATTCTATGATTCTAAGTCTTGAGGAAACTGTTTTCATGGAGCAACCTTTGGGTTTTCAGCAAAATAGTGACAATAAGGTGTACAAGTTGAAAAAAGCATTGTATGGTTTGAAGCAGAATGCCGGAAGCTGGAATCTTTGCATTCATGAGGAGTTGGTGAAGCTAGGCTACAGACGCAGTGTAGCTGATGCATGTGTTTACACAAAAGGAGATGTGATCTTGGTGATTTATGTAGATGACTTGTGTGTAGCAGCAAATTCAAAGCAAGAAATTCAGGCAGTTAGGAAGGAGTTGTCACAGAAATTTAGTGTCAAAGATCTTGGAGTTTTGAAGTCTTATCTAGGAATAGATGTTGAATGGTGTGAAGATGGGAGTTGTTTGCTGAGTCAACAGAGGAAAATTCAGAGTTTGATTGAGAAATGTGGATTGCAGGATGCAAAAACAGTGAAAAGTCCAATGTCTGTTGGTTATGTGAATAGTAAAGGGACTAAGGAGTTTGAAAATTCAGAGATGTATAAGAGCTTTGTGGAAAGTTTGATGTTTATTGCAAATAACACGAGGCCTGACATTTGTTTTGGCGTGGGCATGCTTAGAAGAAAGACAAATTGTCCTACAGTGGAAGATTGGACAGCAGTGAAGCATTTGTTGAGATATTTGAAGGGTAGCATAGACAGAAAATTGAAGTTGCAAAACAGTCGAGCTGGTCTTGAATGTTTTGTTGACAGTTCGTTTGCTTCTGAGCTACAGGATAGAAAGTCAGTGACAGGATTGTTGATTAAGTTTGGAGAAAGTGCAATTGTTTGGAGAAGTAGAAAACAGAGATACGTAGCACAAAGTACAGGAGAAGCAGAATTCGGGGCCTTATCTGAGTTAATTAATGAAATTGAATGGATTAGACAGTTGTTGAAAGATCTGAATGAAAAATGTGCTGATCCAGTGATGAGAAATGAGGATTCTCAGACATGCATTGCTATGGCTGAAGCTGAGAACTTAAAGTGCAGAACAAAGTACATTGGTGTAAGGTATCAGAATGTCAGAGAGATGGTACAGAAAGGAATTGTGAGTCTACAATACATTGAATCAATTCATAATCAAGCAGACATCTTGACAAAGGCATTGACCATTGATAGACACGAACAGATGTCACGTCTACTTGGCATGTCTTAAGTTTAGGCCTAGCCATTGAGCTAAGTTAGTTTTACAACAGTATTAGTTCAGTGTACAACATACACACATCTTACATTTCAGGAGGGGATTGTTAGGTTTAAATGGGATATAGAGTCAATGTTAAAAATGTTGAAATGTAAAAGATGTGTGTCTGTATTTTTTCCATGCTGTGGAAAGTTGTTTTTCTGAGAGCTAGATTCACAGTTATCAGCCCCAGGTGTGATTTAGCCAAACAAGAAGCTAACAAGACTCCATTCTATGGGAAAGAGGTTTTGTTTATATTAAGGTTTTTTGTCAACACACTATTGCTATGGGAAATGTAGTCACATGATTTGTTATTGTAATTAAGGGTTGGACTAGAACACGTCATGTATTGTCATCCAATCAGCTTGTATAGGCTACGCCCAGAAGGGTGGAGATTTGGAGGGCTGAGGGCTGGGAATCTGAAAGTTCTTCACTTGCTTTTTGACTTTTGAACTGTAATAAACTAATTAAAACCATTCTTTTGATGATGTTACTAACACATCTTGAATCATATAGCAAATAGCTTTTATTCCTGCTTAGCCAGCTTTGGCTAAAGTGAAGGTGTTATTATTATTATTATTATTATTATTATTAATTATTATTATTTGTTTTTGCTTTTGTTCTTTTACAATAAAGAAGCTTGCTGAAAGTTCCAGGTTTGGATGTTTGGTTTTAAAGGACTGTTTTTCAACACTCCTACAACATTAATTTTTAACAGTCAGAACCAACACCTGGAAACATAGTTGTTTTTCATAGAATCAGAGCGTTGGAAGAGACCCCAAGGGCCACCCAGTCCAACCCCATTCTGCCATGCAGGAATACACAATCAAAGCACTCCTGACAGATGGTCATCCAGCTGTTTAAAAACCTCCAAAGAAGGAGACACCACCACTTTCCAAGGAAGTGTATTCCACTGTCAAACAGCTCTTGCCATTGGGAGGTTCTTCCCAATGTTGAGATGAAATCTCTTTTCCTGTAGTTTGAACCCATTGCTCCATGTCCTAGTCTCTGGAGCAGCAGAAAACAAGCTTGCTCCATCCTTAATATGACATCCCTTCAAATATTTAAACATGGTTATCCTGTCCCCCCTTTAACCTTCTCTTCTCCAGGCTAAACATACCCAGTTCCCTAAAGTCTCTCCTCATAAGGCATGGTTTCCAGACCTTTCACCATTTTGGTCACCCTTCTCTGGACACGTTCCATAATGTCAACATCCTTCTTGAACTGTGGTGCCCAGAAGTGGACACAATATTCCAGGTGAGGTCTAACCAAAGCAGAATAAAGTGGTACTAGTACTTCCCTTGATCTAGATCAGGGGTCGTTCCAGGCCAGTTTCTGAAAGAAAGGAGAAAGAGAAGGAGGCTTTCCAGGCAGTTTCTGCCAGGAAAGGAGAAGGTGAAGGAGGCTTTCTATGCCAGTTCCTGCTAGGAAAGAGGAAGAAAGCAGTTTCCAGGCAGCCATTTTGAGTGGGTGAGTTTTTAAATTCTTTTAAAAAACACTTGGGGAGAGTGTGACTGTGCTGAGCGGGTGGGGCTTTGTTGAGTCGCATTTGCGAGTCAATAGGGGGTGGAGTAGCCAGCTAGCTCTATACAACTGCTCCCAGAGCCGCGCACCTAACGGCGTGGGAATTTTATAGCCACTACTAATTGTTGAAAAGTTCCGGTCATCAGCAGACTTTAACACTGGTGTTAGCAAGGGATTTTCTTTGAGGAGGAAAGCCGTAATCCTCTTTCAGTCCTCTTTAATTGTGTAATTAAAGACTTAGTATGGACACTGAAAGAACTGCTGCTGTCACCTGCAATACCTGTGAGATGTTTGTCTTCTTACCTACAGATGTGGGGAACTACACATGCTCCAAGTGCAAGTTGGTAGCCCTCTTGGAGGAGAAAGTACAGCAGCTGGAGATGCGGGTAGCTACACATCAGCATATTAGGGTGCAAGAGGCTTTCCTAGACAGAATGGAACTAATGGTCTTGGACGTGGACCACACAGAGGAAGTTCCTGGGGAAGAGAAAGCCACATCACATACACAGGAGGTAGACAGCTGGAGGAATGTCACACGCAGAAGTAGGGAGACCAGGGATCGTTCTGGGAGCTTTCAGCTACAGAATCGATTTCAAGCTCTTTCCCTTATCAAGGAGGACGAGGAAGAGCAGCATGGACAGACTTCAGGGACAGAGTCGGGGACCCTGGGAATTCCACCACAGGCTGCTAAGCCTTGGAGGAGGCATGTGGTCGTGGTGGGGGACTCCTTGCTGAGGGGGACAGAAGCAGTGATTTGTGGTCCTGACAAGATGTCTCGGGAGGTGTGTTGTCTCCCTGGGGCAAAGATCTGTGACAGAGAGGCTGACAAGACTGGTCAAGCCTACTGACCAATACCCCTTCCTTTTGGTCCATGTGGGAACAAATGACACAGCAAGACACAGCCTTCAGAACATCAAAATGGATTACGAGGCTCTGGGTAAGAAGCTGAAAGAAATGGAGGCACAGATTGTCATCTCGTCCCTTCTGCCAGTTGAAGGGCATGGTCCAGGAAGAGAGAGGAAAATAGCAGATGTCAACAATTGGCTCCGCAGATGGTGTCGCCGAGAACGATTTGGATTCTTAGATCATGGGCTGAGGTTCCATGAGGGCGGACTCCTGGCAAGGGATGGGCTGCATCTCACGCCAGTTGGAAGAAACGTTTTTGCCAACAGTCTCAAGAATTTGATCAGGAGGGCTTTAAACTGAGGGCCTTTGCAGACTGCCAGAAATAGTGCACATTAAATTGAGGCACTGCCCTGGCTCAGTGCTAGGGAATCATGGGAACTGTAATTTATTGTGGCACCAGAGCTCTCTGACAGAGAAGGCTCAATGTCCCAGAAAAAAAAATACAATTCCCATGATTCCCTAGCACTGAGCCAGGGCAGTGCCTCAATTTAATGTGCACTATTTCTGGCAGTCTGCAAAGGCCCTGAGTTATGTGGGGAAGGGAGACAGCATCCTGGAAGACAAAAGGACTGGAAAAAATAGTCAAACTGTCATAGAGGAAACAAGGCAAACAGTACAGGGACCCAACAGTGGGAGGCAAAAAAATGTGCACAGGCAACAAGTAAGGGGGACATATGGTCTTAGATGTCTCTACACTAATGCACAGAGCATGGGAAATAAGCAAGATGAATTTGAACTCCTAGCACAACAAAACAAATATGATATAATAGGCATCACTGAAACCTGGTGGGATGGGTCTCATAACTGGAATGTAGAAATACAGGGGTATAACCTTTTCAAGAGAAACAGGCCAAACAGGAAAGGAGGAGGAATAGCATTATATGTCAGGGATATTTACACCAGTGAAGAAATCCAGGACATCAATCCTGGAAGCCAGGTGGAGAGCATCTGGATAAAAATTAAAGAGGAGGGAAACAACAGGGATGTTATTGTGGGAGTCTACTACAGACCCCCGACTCAGGCAGAAGAATTGGATGATGCCTTTCTAGAACAGATGACCACACACTCAGAAAGGAGAAATATAGTAGTGATGGGTGACTTCAACTATCCTGATATTTGCTGGAAGTCAAACTCAGCAAAATCCTCAAGGTCTAGCAAATTCCTCACTTGCCTCGAAGACAATTTCATTCTTCAAAAGGTGGAAGAGGCAACAACGGGGTCAGCTATTTTGGATCTGATCCTAACTAACAGGGAAGACTTAGTTAATGGGGTGCAAGTGGTTGGATCCATAGGCGGGAGTGATCATGTCCTCCTGGAGTTTATTATACAGTGGAAAGGAGAAGCCAGGCATAGTCAGACACACATTCTAGACTTTAGGAAAGCTGATTTTACTAAACTTAGAGAAATACTGAGGGTGATCCCATGGACAGAAATACTAAAAGAGAAGGGAGTTCAAGACGGATGGGAGTTTCTCAAAAGGGAGATACTGAAGGCACAATTTCAAACCGTGCCAACGAGGAGGAAAAATGGGAGGTGTCTCAAGAAACCAGGATGGATGACTAAGGAACTTGCAACTGAACTATGTTTTAAATGGAACATGTATAAGAAATGGAAAAATGGGGAAATCACCAAAGAAGAATTCAAACAAATAGCTAGCACGTGTAGGGGTAAAGTCAGAAAAGCTAAAGCACAGAATGAACTCAGGCTTACTAGAGAGGTTAAGAACAATAAAAAGGGCTTTTGGGGTTATGTCTGCAGCAAAAGAAAGAAGAAGGAAATGGTAGGGCCACTGTGTGGAGAAGATGGCAAAAAGTTAACAGGGGACAGAGAAAAGGCAGAATTACTCAACACCTTCTTTGCTTCAGTCTTCTCAGAAAAGGCAAAGGGTGCTCAACCTGAGGATAATAGAGTGGAAGACAGAATAGGAGAATTTCAGCATAGAATAAGTAAAGAGATAGTACAGGAATACCTGGTTACTCTAAATGAATATAAGTCTCCAGGACCAGATGAATTACATCCAAGGGTATTAAAAGAACTGGCAAATGTAATATTGGAATCATTGGCAATAATCTTTGAGAACTCCTGGAGAACAGGAGAAGTTCCAGCAGACTGGAAGAGGGCAAATGTTGTCCCCATCTTCAAAAAGGGGAAAAAAGAGGATCCCAACAATTATCGTCCAGTTAGTCTGACATCAATACCAGGAAAGATTCTGGAGCAGATCATTAAACAGAGAGTCTGTGAACACCTGGAAGGTAATTCCATAATCACAAAAAGTCAACATGGGTTTCAGAGGAACAAGTCATTCCAGACAAATCGGTTCTCTTTTTTTTTTGATAAAATTACCAGCTTGGTAGATGAAGAGAATGCTGTAGATATAGTATATCTTGATTTCAGTAAGGCCTTTGACAAGGTTCCCCATGACATTCTTGCAAATAAGCTGGTAAAATGTGGGCTAGACAAAGTAACTGTTACATGGATTTGTAATTGGTTGACTGGCTGAACACAAAGGGTGCTCAACAATGGCTCCTTTTCAACCTGGAAAGAAGTGACCAGTGGGGTGCCACAGGGCTCTGTCCTGGGCCCAGTGCTATTCAACATCTTTATCAATGACTTGGATGACGGTATTGGGGGTATAGTTATCAAATTTGCAGATGACACCAAATTAGGAAAAGTAGCTAATACCCCAGAAGACAGGATCAAAATTCAAAATGACTTGAACAGACTAGAAAGCTGGGCCAAAGCTAACAAAATGAAATTCAACACGGAGAAATGTAAAGTACTGCACTTAGGGCGGAAAAATGAAAAGCACAGATATACAATGGGAGACACTTGGCTGAATGAGACTATGTGTGAAAGGGATCTAGGAGTCCAGGTAGACCACAAGCTGAACATGAGTCAACAGTGTGATGCAGCAGCTAAAAAGGCCAATGCAATTTTAGGCTGCATCAGTAAAAGTATAGTGTCTAGATCAAGAGAAGTAATAGTGCCACTCTATTCTGCTTTGGTCAGGCCTCACCTGGAATACTGTGTCCAGGATGTGGAGAAACTGGAGCGTGTCCAAAGGAGGGCAACTAAAATGGTGAAGGGTCTGGAAACCATAAGACCCTATGAAGAACGACTTAGGGAGCTGGGGATGTTTAGCCTGGAGAAGAGAAGGCTGAGAGGTGATATGATAGCCTTGTTTAAATATTTAAAGGGATGTCATATTGAGGAGGGAACAAGCTTGTTTTCTGCTGCCCCAGAAACTAGGACCCGGAACAATGGGTGCAAGCTCCAGGAAAAGAGATTCCACCTCAACATTAGGAGGAACTTCCTGACAGTAAGGGCTGTTCGACAGTGGAACACACTCCCTCAGAGTGTGGTGGAATCTCCTTCCTTGGAGGTCTTTAAACAGAGGCTGGATGGCCATCTGTTGGGGATGCTTTGATTGGGAGTTCCTGAATGGCAGGGGGTTGGACTGGATGGCCCTTGTGGTCTCTTCCAACTCTATGATTCTATGATTCTACAGCCCGTGGGCCGGGACCAGCACCCCAAGGCCTTTGGACCGACACCTGCCGCCGCAGCACCGCCGCCGCACACATCGCGGCCGCCATTTTGTTTTCCAAAATGGCAGCTGCAACTCGCTTGCACATGCACAGTACTCCTGTGCATGTGCAAACGAGTCGCAGCCACCATTTTGTTTTCCAAAATGGCGTTTGCGGCTCATTTGTTCATGCACAGGAAAACAAAATGGCAGCCACGACACATGTAGTGGCAGTGCGGCGGCATTGGGGGCGGTGAGGCACACACCGCCATTCCCCCCCTCAGCCCGCGGAAGACCTGGAGGCCAGCAGACTGGCCCCAGGTAAGAAAACTTGCAGACCCCTGATCTAGATACTGTACTCCTATTGATGCAGGCTAGAGTTGCATTGGCTTTCTTAGTTGCCACATTACACTGTTGACTCATGTTCAGCTTGTGATCTACTAAGACTACTAGTTCCCGTTCACATGTCCTGTTTTTATGTGGCTTCCAGTTAACTCTGGCTTGTGATAACCCTATGGCAAGATGTATTCAGAGCTTTACTATTGCTTTCCTCTAAGTCAGAAAGAGTGGGACTTGTCCAAGGTCACCCAGTGGGTTTTCATGGCCAAGCTGGGATTCAAACCCTGGTGTCTGGGAGTCCTGGTCCAATACTGCAGCCACTGTATGTACTTTATCACGTGGTGAGAATCTAGAGTTGATCCCATACAAATCCTGAGAAAACTACGTAATTACGCAGTTCTGTGGTGCCGCTTTTACTTCCTATTTGGCTTGGGCGACAAACATGCCAGGTAGACATGAGCCTCTGCACTTTCTCTTTCTAAAATTTCCTGTCCGGTAATATTTAATGGTGCTATGCATCCCTCTGCGCATGTGCAAGTATACAATTTCTACTTCCTATACAGAATTTGTTTGTTTTTGTATGAAACACAAAAGCGTATATATATATATTGCTTTTTGCATTATTACGTGTTTATTCTAATTGCTTGTGATAATCATTTGTGTAATTAAACACTATTTGCACTTTATTTTTGGGATGGTTTATTTGCGCTTTATTATCTCTTTAAAGACAGAACTGGCCCCCGTGTGATAAAGTCTTATGACACCACATCAGCTCTTTTGCAAGTTCCTACCTGTGGCATTTTGTAGATGCCTGACAAAGATGAAATATGGGTAGAAATTTCAGTTTCAGCTCCTTCAACCACGGCTAAGACATTATCCTGTCTTCCACAGCTGTAGTTGGGAACAGTGCCTCCCCCACCAGCAAGGAGGTCTAGCGTGGCATCAGAGGTGATTCTTCCTTTAAAATGGGTCTCATAGAAGTTCCATCCCAGGGTGATGTTGGGTAAGAGCTTAGGGTTCTGGTTGATCTCCTGGGTGGCAAACAGGAAGGACAAGATGTGCCAGTATCGAATATGCTCCAATGATGACACACTGCAAAAAGGAGGGAATGGGGAAATAGAGCATCATACTCTCCTCTTTCTGTATTATGGCTCTCCAGTTATGGACAGTCCTCCCACAAGAAAGCCAGTTGGTATCAATGTGGGTTTCATTTGGGTGCCAAGTTAAAATATAGTTCAGTGGTTCCCAACCTTTTTTTCACTTACATGGCCATTTGGCAGCCCATTTTCATAAATTGTGCCCTTCATGCTAGCTAAATGTTTGTAATTAATATAGTTGCTGTAATTTCAAATGTACATGTTGTAATTGTAAATAATGTTTTGCAAAAAAGCCCAATAATAGAATAATCAAAGCAATGGAATAATAAGAGAAACAGACAGTGAATTTTAAAACACACAACATATATTTTATACATAACAAATATTCAGTGATTCTTGAGCTTGTTTTGAGATGCATAGCTTTTTTGAAGCAGAAGACCCTTGTATGCCCGTTGGACACAAAAGCTTCCAGCTTCAGAAATGGGGAGTAAGAAGGGGTGATGAAGATGGAAGCCAAGCCCTATGGGAGATGGTTAAGGGAGTTATGTAGGTTTAGCCTGGAAAAGAGAAGAAGGAGAGAAGATATAGGAGCCATCTTTAAATATATGAAGGCTTGTTACCAAAAGTACATTTTTCTAAATTTTGGTGTGTGTATGAATTCCACATGGCCCCAGATGCACTCTGGAGTGAACCCCAAGTGCCACCAAGGCAAGGCAGGCAGTTCATGTCCAGGTCACTTGGAAGACTGGAAAATCCCCAAACCCCCAGACCAAGCAGATAGTATAGGAGTTGCAAATGGACCATCATCACCTCGATAATCAGAACGATGGGCGATAATGGCCTAGATGTCTCACCTGATGGACCAGCTAACAAAATAATCCTCTCCCATTTCCCTTAAATATTGCCAGACTGGATTATCTCACCCAGACAGCCTCACACCTTTGCCCTGCAGCTAGTTTTAGCCCTTAAAAACCCCTGGATTTCTTCCCTCCGTGTCACTAGTCTGAGTTCAGGGGGACCCTGCATCACTTTGTACTGTGGTCTAGTTATCGGCACCCCACGTTCTCAGAATGGTTGTGTCCCATATCACTTCACCCAATTGGATCCCAGAAAAAGTTTCATCTGTAATAAGTATCACCCATAGTTTTGTCTCAACCTCTTTTCCAAGCTAATCCCTGATTTCCTGAGCCTTGCCTGAGTGTGTGTGTGCATGTGAATTGCTGTATGATTTTCCCCTTGAATAAATAATACGTTAATTGAAGAGTTCTGTCTCTGCATCAATCTTAGATCCCCAGAACTCTTGGTATACATGTGGGAGATGGTCTCTCAGGGTCCTTGTAGCTGGCCCCCTCTCAGTTTGAGCTAAATAAAATTTTCCATAATAGACTTTTGGCTACAAGCCTATCATGAAGAAGACAAAGGAAGCTATCCTAGAAGCTGAACCAGTGGATTCAAATGACAAGAAAGGAAGGTTTCACTAAACCTTGGAAGAACATTCTGATGGTAACAGTAGTTCGCCAGTGACACAGCTTACATACAGAAATCGATTGGAGGCTATTAAATGGAGTTTGGATGACCATCTTGTTACCCAAATTGTAGGCGGTCCTGAGGGGGGCACCTACTTGTTGACTTCAATTCGGAAATTAATTTAGCTCACTAGGAAGCAGCAAGAGGGCTAGGATAACTCTAACCTGGACTTTTAGCCTATGTATATCAGATCCAAACCCAGAACTCCAGAGGCAGGTCCCAAGTTAGTTGGTTTTATTTATAACAACAAGGAAAAAAAATCAAGTTTCACTCAGACACATTTGCTCACAGAGACAGACAGACAGACAGACAGACAGACACAGACACACACACACACAAGAACTAATGATGTAAAAGGTGGGAGTTTGATAGCAATTCAGAGGATAGGGCAATATCTTACTGGCTCCAGAGATGGCTCACTAGTTACAAGGAATGCTGTAACTAGTGTAACATGCTCAGATTGCTACCTTGAAGTAAGCTGGCTAGCAATACTGAGGAATCTATCTGAAATCTGACAGAGTGTTTGCCTGGTTTCAACTGAGATTGAATTTGCATTGCCCAAAGCCATTTATATAAGATAAACTAGGTCTTTGGGGTAGTTTCTCAGGAATTTTGAGTGGATTTTTCTAGTAGGAAGAATGGCGAGGGATGTGGAAATGACTGAACAATAAATGCAAATATCATAAACAAAGAGGTGTCAAAGAAGAGAAGGTTAAGTGATGATATGATAGCCCTGTTTAAATATTTGAAGGGGTCTCACATTGAGGCTGGAGAAAGCTTGTTTTCTGTTGCTCCAGAGAATAGGACCTGGAGCAATGGATTCAAACTACAGGAAAAGAGATTCCAGCTCAACATTAGGAAGAAGTTCCTGACATTAAGAGCTCTTCAACAGTGGAAGATGCTCTCTCAGAGTGTGGTGGAGTCTCCTTCTCTGGAAGGTTTTAAACAGATGCTGGATGGCCATCTGTTGGGAGATGCTTTAATTGTATATTCCTGCATGGCAGGGAATTGGATCTGATGGCCCTTGTAGTCTCTTCCAAATTTGTGATTCTATGATTCTGTATCCAGATTGCAGTGCCCTTTCCAACTTAAAATCATTACACTCCTATATGAAGGGATTATGCAGATTCCAACCTCAAAGGGTCCATCCTGTCTACATGCACCTGCACTTCCAAGCTGAGTCTAATGGATCCCCATATTTGGGCAGACTACCTCCCAGCATTGGGGCACCCTTCTGTGGCTACCTGACCAAGCATCCCTTTTTAAAGTTGAGTTGATATCAAAGGTTGGTTAGGGGTGATGGTCCATGTAGTTACTGTCTTTCAGGAGTGCTTCCATCTTCTACATGACAGCTTTCATATTGCCCTCCACACTTTTCTTCTCCAAGCAAAACAATTCTCCCCTCCCCAACAATTCCTCACAGGGTTTGCTTTCCTGACTATGTGCGTTTTCCACATAAAAGGATATTCAAGCCAGTCCTGATGCCATAAAACGTTAAAATGGGTCAAAACAGTTTACTCACCAATGAATCATGGTCAAGGCAGGCTGAGTAAAGGCATAAGGTTCCTGGTAGAAAATATTTTTTGTAGAGATGATCCCACCAATTTGGTAGTCTCCAGGTCTGTAATAATTCTCCACTAGGTATTGGTCCTCCACTTCACTCAGTGGGCATTTGGTCTTCTGCACCTTACAGGCTGAAAAGGGCAGGAATATCATCAGGACCACTATCATTCTAGGGGTGCCTGCTCAGCTTCCCTTGCCAAAACTCCCAGAAACTCTTGCAAGACCAAGAGTGAACTGACTTCACAGGTACAATGAATTCACAGCCAAAGGAGGCTTGGGTCTTTCTTGTTAAAATTCAAACAAACACAGCTCTAAATCTTAGCCTTGTCCTCAGTGGCATGTCTTTAATTAATGTCTTCATTAAGGCACCATCTCCTTCAGGCATAGTGTAGAAAACTTCTTAATTCTGATGTTTAGGTTATTGATTTGAAAAGCAAGCTCCAAAAAAGGAAATCTCTTGAGCTTTAGCAAAAGTAAAAAGAAATCACTATGATTTTGATAATTATAAGGCGAAGAAACATCACCTCCACAGTGCCATAAACTCTCTGTGGCTTAAGAGATGCTGAGGCAGAGCAACATTATAAAAACATGTTTATGAGAACTCATCAAAGTGGCTCCAAAGTTTGACAAGAGTATGGTTGCCAGGTCAGGATTATCTTAGTTCCTGAGATTTCAGCGTTAAAACGTAAGACCTAGAGATGACACCCTTCGGATGTCACAGGATGTGAGAGACCTGGTGATGCTTTCAAAGTTCACGTTAGAAGGGGCAGCTCTGGTGATGTCATTAAGCATGATAAATTGAACATCAACTACAGTGACACAGAGGATGCCATTCAAATTAAACACACTAAGTCTAAGTAGTGAGGAAAATACATGTACACAAACCATACAAGGCAGTGTTTGCACCCTGAGATTCCTCGCTCAGCCCTGAGAAGTGAAGAAGAGTAGAGAAAGACAAATGAACTTAGCCTGGATGTTACTGAGAAAAAAGTGCCAAGATGATAGAATCATAGAAAGATAGAACAGAGTTGAAAGGATCTATACTAAGTAGGCTTGGACATGGAAGAGGAAGGAGTGAATATAGGAGGAAGAAATATCAACAATCTGAGATATGCTGATGACACCATAATACTAGCAGAAAACCTCACAGACCTAGAACAATTACTAAAGAAGATCGAAGAAGAAAGTGCAAAGGCAAGGTTACTGTTGAACATAAAGAAAACAAAAATAATGACCACCGAGGACCTTCACAAATTCAACCTAGACAATGAGGAAATAGAAAGAGTAAAAGAATTCTCATACCTGGGATCAAACATTGATCTGAACGGGGACTGTAGCCAAGAAATCAGGAGAAGATTAAGAATGGGGAGAGTGGCTATGAAAGAACTAGAAAAGATCCTAAAATGCAAAGACATACAACTCAGCACAAAAGTCAGAATGATAAAAGCCATTGTATTGTCATGTATAGATGTGAGAGCTGGACAGTTAAGAAAGATGACAGGAAGAAAATCAATGCATTTGAGAGAATGTGGGGCTGGAGAAGAGTGCTGAGGATCCCATGGACAGCCAAAAGGACAAACAAGTGGGTCCTAGAGCAGATCAAGCCAGAGATATCCCTAGAAGCCAAGATGACAAGACTTAGACTGTCATACTTTGGACACATCATGAGAAGGTATGAATTGTTGGAAAAGACAATAATGTTAGGAAAGGTGGAAGGAAGTAGAAAGAGAGGAAGGCCACATGCTAGATGGATGGAATTTATTAAAGAGACCACAAATAAGAGTTAGCAGGAGCTGAGCAGAGCAGCAGAGGATGGGGGGGGGGGGGCGCTGGAGATTTCTCATCCATAGAGTCGCCATGGGTCGAGATCAATGCAAAGGCAGTTAACAACTACAAATTCTCAATATGACATCCCTTCTAATAGTAAAACAGGGCTATCACATCACGTCTTAACCTTCTCTTCTCCAGGCTAAACCTATCTAGTTCTCTAAGGGCCTTTGCAGACTGCCAGAAATAGTGCAAATTGAGTCCACTTTAAGGGTTAGGGTTAGGGAATCATGGGAACTGTATTTTATCGTGGCACCAGAGCTCTCTGACAGAGAAGGCTCAATGTCTCAGAAAAAACAATTCCCATGATTCCCTAGCACTAACCTTAACCTTTAAAGTGGACTCAATTTGCACTATTTCTGGCAGTCTGCAAAGGCCCTAGTCTCTCTTCATAGGGCCTTATGGTCTCCAGAACTTTACCATTTTAGTCGCCCTCCTTTGGACACGCTCCAGTTTCTCCACATCCTTTTTGAACTGTGGTGCCCAGAACTGGATACAGTATTCCAGAGGAGGAACCACTACAGTAGAATCAGCTGGAGAAGAATCCCATTCATTCCCAGCTCTACCTTTGTTTATTGTATTTTTTTGTTTTGTTTTTTGTAGATTTGTTTTTTTGTTTACTGTAGATTATTGTTTTTCTGCTGCAACCCAATGCTAAAATCTAATGAATAAATATGAATAAATAATGAATAGAACAGGGATTGCCAGAACTCAGGATTAACTCAAGGGCAGTTAACAACAACAAGCACAAAGGTGGGTAAGGTGTGGCTCTCATAGCATCATAGAGATGGAAGATCCTCCAGGGGCCATCCAGTCCAAAACCCATTCTGCCGTGCAGGAAGACACAATCAAAGCTCCCAAAAGGTAGTCACCCAGCCTCTGCTTAAAAACCTACAAAGTAGGAGACTCCACTGCACTTTGAGGGAGTGTGTTCCATTGTCAAACAGCTCTCAGAAAGTTCTTACTACGGTTTAGGTGGAACCTCTTTTCCTGTTTGAATTCATTGCTCCATGTCCTAGTCTGTTTAGATCAGGGGTAAGTAAGCTAAGGCCTGGGGGCCGGATGCGGCCCCCCGAGGCCTTTGGACCAGCCCTAGGCTGGTCCTGCTGCCGCTGCCGCCCGCCGCCACCGCCCACCATGATGATATTGATTATTGTTGTTATTACTTGTTCTTGGGGTTTTCTTGGCAAAATCTCCACAGGGGTTTTGCCATGGCTTTTCTGGGGCTGAGAGAGTGTGCATGCATTTTTAAAAAAATTTTAATTTTTTTTAATTTTTAATTTTTAATATTTATTTATTTACTTACTTACTTACTTATTTTTGGTGCTTCCCCCCCCCCCCCACGATTGTCTGAGGGGCAACCCGGCCCCCAGCTCAAAAAGGTTGCTTACCCCTGGTTTAGATGGACAAATAACTTTTTAACCCTTACATTCACTATACAAAACATGAGGTGGCCAAATAATTGATAGAATTTATAGAATTCCTATGATGCCAAGAGGCTTCCACACCAGTGCAGGGATGAATCTGTTCTAGGCTGTAGTCAGAACTCTAAAGAAGTGGAACCTTACACAAAATACTGTAGGAATGGGGAAATGAAGGTCTCAGCCAGTATAAGAAGTCTTCCTACAGTTCTGAAGGATTTTTTACGCCACCATACCTTCAACACACTCAGTCTTGTTTGATTCACGGAGGTACACATGGTTAAGGATGCAGTGGCTCAAGTGGTTAAGACGCTGACTCTGTTGATTGCAAGATCAGAAGGTTGGCAGTTCGAGGCCCGGGTGCCACATGATGGGGTGAGCTCCCATCACTAGTCCCAGCTTCTGCCAACCTAGCAGTTTGAAAGCATTCAAATGCAAGTAGATAAATAGGTACCACTTTGGTGGGAAGGTAAACAGCGTTCTGTGCAATCATGATGGCCACAGGATCGCAGAGTAGTCTCTGACAACGCTGGCTCTTTGGCTTAGTAGCAGAGATGAGCACCAGCCCCTATGATCGGACACGGCAACCTTGTCAACGGGGAATACTTTTACCTTTACCTATAGGAGAATCCAGGGATGCAGTGGCTCAATTGGTTAAGGCACTGACTCTGTTGACTGCAAGACTGGCAGGTTGGCCATTCGAGGCCCAGGTGCTGCATGATGGGGTGAGCTCCCATCACTAGTCCCAGCTTCTGCCAACCTAGCAGTTTGAAAGCATGCAAATGCAAGAAGATAAATAGGTACCACTTCGGTGGGAAGGTAAACAGCTTTCTGCGCAGTTATTCTGGCCACATGATCACAAAATAGTCTTTTACAAGGCTGGCTCTTTGGCTTAGACACGGAGATGAGCACTGCCTGTTACGGTCGGACACAACTTGACAACCTTGTCAATGGGGAATACCTTTACCATTACCTTTACCTTACACATGATACCAGGGATCTTTGGGTAGGGCTAGCATAATTACATAGCAATAGCAAGTACATTTCTATATTGCCTATCAGTGAACTCAGCACACTCAGTCTAAGCGGTTTACAATTGGTAAGCAAATTGCCCCCAACAAGCTGCGTACTTATTTTACTGACCTACCAAAGGATGGAAGGCTGAATCAACCTTGGAGCCCTGGGACTGAACTTTTATTTTTTTATTTTATTTTTTTTATTTATTTATATCCCGCCCCTCTGCAGAGCAATTGGGGCGGCTTACAACATTAAAAACTCCATATATATATGTTAATACACTGTAAACAAAACCTAAAAATTCCGAAACCCACCCGCCCCTTAAAAAGTGAGGGTTCTTCTTCTTAGGCTAGGCCCAATGGAGATGGGCCTGCATCTCTCGCCCAGATGACATCAGATGGAGTGGAGGGAGGGCTCTTCTACTTAGGCTAGGCCCGATGGAGATCTCAAATCACAACCTTATGGCTGGAGTACCAGCATTTAACCACTGTGCCACCAGGGCTCCTTGACAATAACAATAATAATAACAATTTATTTTTATCCTGCCCCTCTGCGCAACGCAACATCATTTGTTGTGGTGGTGGTGGTGTGCCTTCAGGTTGTTTCCAACTTATGGTGACCCTGATGCAAATCTAACCTGTGATTTTCCTGGCAAGATTTCTTCAGAGTGGGTTTTCCTCTGCTTTCCTCTGAGGCTGGGAGAGTGGGACTTGCCCAAAGCCATCCAGTGAATTTTCATGGCTGTGTGGAGATTTGAACCCTGGTCTTCCAGTCCTAGTGTATGCACCATAGAAATAATGCAGTTTGACACTGCTGTAACTGTCATGGCTCAATGCTACAGAATTCTTGGAATTTATAGCAGGGGTAGGCAACCTTTCCCCTTTAAGGGCCAAGGGACTTCAGCTCCCAGAATCCCAGGAGCTATTGCCCAACATGGGACTATTGGCCAACATGGCTGAGGCTTCTGGGAGCTGAAGTCCCTCGGCCCTTAAAGGGGAAAGGTTGCCTACCCCTGATTTATAGCTTTGTGAGCTACTTAGACTTCTCTGTCAAAGTGTTCTGGTGCCACAATCAACTATAAATCCCAGGATTCCATAGGATGGAGCCACGGCAGTTAAAGCAGTGTCAAACTGCATTATTTTGGTGGTTCAGATGAAGCCCTAGTCCAACCTCAGCCATTACTTTTAGTTGATAATACTGCCCTTGTGCTGGACTAGGACTCTGGAGACCGGGGTTCAATTCCCTACTGGGTCATAAAAACCCCTGTGTGACCTTGGGCAAGTCACATGCTCTCAGCCTCAGAGGATGGCAATGGCAAACCCCCTTTGAACAAATCTCCCAATTTCCCCCCTCCTTTAAAATAAAGCTAAGATAGTGTGGGCTAAGTGCAGCCCCCTCTGGAAGTTACTGGATTGTGAGGCTGCGGTTCCATGAGGGCGGACTCCTGGCAAGGGATGGGCTGCATCTCACGCCAGTTGGAAGAAACGTTTTTGCCAACAGTCTCAAGAATTTGATCAGGAGGGCTTTAAACTGAGTTATGTGGGGAAGGGAGACAGCACCCTGGAAGACAAAAGGACTGGAAAAAATAGTCAAACTGTCATAGAGGAAACAAGGTAAACAGTAGAGGGACCCAACAGTGGGAGGCAAAAAAACGTGCACAGGCAGCAAGTAAAGGGGACATATGGTCTTAGATGTCTCTACACTAATGCACAGAGCATGGGAAATAAGCAAGATGAACTTGAACTCCTAGCACAAGAAAGCAAATATGATATAATAGGCATCACTGAAACCTGGTGGGATGAGTCTCATGACTGGAATGTAGAAATAAAGGGGTATAAGCTTTTCAAGAGAAACAGGACAAACAGGAAAGGAGGAGGAATAGCATTATATGTCAGGGATATTTACACCAGTGAAGAAATCCAGGACATCAATCCTGGAAGCCAGGTGGAGAGCATCTGGATAAAAATTAAAGGGGAGGGAAACAACAGGGATGTTAGTGTGGGAGTCTACTACAGACCCCTGACTCAGGCAGAAGAATTGGATGATGCCTTTCTAGAACAGATGACGACACACTCAGAAAGGAGAAATATAGTAGTGATGGGTGACTTCAACTATCCTGATATTTGCTGGAATTCAAACGCAATAAAATCCTCAAGGTTTAGCAAATTCTCCACTTCTCTTGAAGAGAATTTCATTGTCCAAAAGGTGGAAGAGGCAACAAGGGAGGCAGCTATTTTGGATCTGATTCTAACTAACAGGGAAGATGGGGTGCAAGTGGTTGGATCCATAGGTGGGAGTGATCATGTCCTCCTGGAGTTTATTATACAGTGGAAAGGAGAAGCCAGGCATTGGGCCTAAGCAGATGGCTTAAAAGGCCGTCTTGGGGGCAGGGAAGGGGAGGGTCAGCCGCACGCTCGGCGCCCCCTCCCCCTCCCGTGGTTGTCCTCGGAGCAGCCGGCCCTCCGCACAGCCGGTGCTCTGAGGAGGACCTCCCGCCACAGCCTTTACACACGCTGCAGCGGAACAGTCAGCGAAAGTGCGCCGCAGCCTTTTGCGGCACACTTTCGCTGACTTGTGAAAGGAGCGCTAATTTAGCACTCCTTTCAGGTGCGCCGCAGGATCGAGGCATGGGGATGCCTCAGCCCCGCGGCGCACCTTCCCAGGGCGGCCCAGGGCCGCCTGTCTGCTTAGCCCCATAGTCAGACACACATTCTAGACTTTAGGAAAGCTGATTTTACTAAACTTAGAGAAATACTGGGGTGATCCCATGGACAGAAATACTAAAAGAGAAGGGAGTTCAAGACAGATGGGAGTTTCTCAAAAGGGAGATACTGAAGGAACAATTTCAAACAGTTCCAGTGAGGAAGAAAAATGGGAGGTGTCTCAAGATGGATGACTAAGGAACTTGCAACTGAACTAAGTTTTAAATGGAACATGTATAAGAAATGGAAAAATGGGGAAATCACCAAAGAGGAATTCAAACAAATAGCTAGCACGTGTAGGGGTAAAGTCAGAAAAGCTAAAGCGCAGAATGCACTCAGGCTTGCTAGAGAGGTTAAGAACAATAAAAAGGGCTTTTTTGGGTATGTCCGCAGCAAAAGGAAGAAGAAGGAAATGGTAGGGCCACTGTGTGGAGAAGATGGCAAAAAGTTAACAGGGGACAGAGAAAAAGCAGAATTACTCAACACCTTCTTTGCTTCAGTCTTCTCAGAAAAGGCAAAGGATGCTCAACCTGAGGATAATGGAGCAGAGGACAGAATAGGAGAATTTCAGCACACAATAAAGAGATAGTACAGGAATACCTGGTTAATTTGAATGAATATAAGTCTTCAGGACCAGACGAATTACATCCAAGGTAAAACTCTATTCTGCTTTGGTCAGGCCTCACCTGGAATACTGTGTCCAGTTCTGGGCACTGCAATTCAAAAAAGATGTTGAAAAACTGGAGCGAGTCCAAAGGAGGGCAACTAAAATGGTGAAGGGTCTGGAAACCATGAATCCCTATGAGGAAAGAATTAGGGAGCTAGGGATGTTTAGCCTGGAGAAGAGAAGGTTAAGAGGTGATATGATAGCCCTGTTTAAATATTTGAAGGGATGTCATATTGAGGAGGGAACAAGCTTGTTTTCTGCTGCTCCAGAGACTAGGACCCGAAACAATGGATGTAAGCTCCAGGAAAAGATATTCCACTTCTACATTAGGAGGAACTTCCTGACAGTGAGGGCAGTTCGACAGTGGAACACGCTCCCTTGGAGACTGTGGTGGAGTCTCCTTTATTGGAGGTCTTTAAGCAGAGGCTGGATGGTCATCTGTTGGGGATGCTTTGATTGGGAGTTCCTGCATGGCAGGGGGTTGGACTGGATGGCCCTTGTGGTCTCTTCCAACTCTACAATTCTATGATTCTATGAGTCCTATCACCCCCATCCTCAAGGGCAGCAGATGCTGGAAGTTGCAGTCCAGCTACAGAAGGACCGAAAGGGAGGCATTGGACATATCATCTTCTCCCTAGTTGGAAACCCGTCTACTTGCTTGCTTGCTTGCAAATAGGGCTAACAGAATGAAAACTGGAGAGGGGTCCTGTCCCTTGAATAGTTGTGTACAAGATGGAATGTCAGCACATGTTGCTGATCCCAATGCCTACTACACAAAGGCTTTGTTTCCACTATGATTTAAAGCAAATTTATGATCGGGTTATATGACCTTTGTTCCCACTTGAAACTCCTATTGAGCTTGGTTGCAATCGTGATGAAGCAAGGCAAATGCAAAAAACCCGCTGTTTCCTGACACTCGTTTTTGGCGTTGTTTTTTTTTTTTAAAAGAATCAGTTCCAAAGTGTGTTCAAAAAGTGGGAACGGCAGATCTGAATCGGATCATTCTGGAGGGGATGCACTAATGGCAGAGAGGTGTTTACCATCCCTCGTCAGTTTTTGGGAAATCAGCCATTCCACTCCCCCTCAGCACTTCCTTAGTGCCTACAGTGTGACCTATGGGTGCATTATATATACCGGTGTGTGTGTGTGTATATCTATATATATATATATATATATATATATATATATATATACACACACACACATTATATATGTAATTGTCAGACTATGCTATCCATCGTATTTGCAACGACTTGCAATTACGGGTGGACTGTAGCTCAGAGAAGTAAGTAGTTGCAAAACCAATGGCTCACATATTATGTCAATATATATATATTTCCCATGCCGGGCTGCTCAAAGGGGAAATTTTCTGAAGATGCCAGCCACAGATGCTGGCGAAACGTCAGAAAGAAACTCTTCTAGAACATGGCCACACAGTCCGAAAAACCCACAAAAAACTATGGATGCTGGCCATAAAAGCCTACGACTTCACATGGGAAATGGTGTGTTTGAGAAGCCTGGGTTGGAGGGGCAGAGGAAGGTTCAGTTGCTAAAGTTGGCCCACTTGGCGCCTGGGAAAGCAGGGAAAGCATGAGCCAGGCAGGGAAAGTGGAGGAACAAAACATTTTTTCCCATCCTGTGTAGACCCTTCCTCACAAACTACCAGAAAACAACTCCCACTTTGGAAGAGGGACATTTTTTAAAAAGCTAATTTGTCCTTGATATTTTTATTTTATTTTGGCAAGGTATAGAAGAAAATTGAGTTCCCCTTCTTCTTTCCTATGAGAAAAGTAAGCCCATCTTTGCAGGGGTTCCCAAATGCTGGTCCTCTAGTCTAGATGCTTTGAACTTCAGCAGCCACAAGGTTGTGAGTTCAATCCCAGGGGCTCCAAAGTTGACTCAGCCTTCCATCCTTCTGTAGGTCGGTAAATTGAGTACCCAGCTTATTGGGGGAAATTGGCTAACACAATAAGGTTTATCGCACAGCACTTTCAGGAACGGGAACTGAACCGAACAGAACGGCACCGAATGATGCGAGAACACGAGTTACTGCACAGGAGAACGCCGCCGATGCCACCAGGAGTTCCCAAGCCGCTCCCCAGCCATTCTTAGGAGCTGTTCGGTGCGAGAATTCAAGTTACCACACAGAATGCTGCCAATGCCGCCAGGAGTTCCCCAGCCGTTGCCCAGCCATTCCTGGCAGCCGTTTGGTGCGAGAACGCAAGTTACCACAGAGGAGAACGCTGCCGATTCCACCAGGAGTTCCCAAGCTGTTCCCTAGCCATTCTTGGCAGCCGTTCGGTGTGAGATCACAAGTTACCACAGAGGAGAATGTCGCCGATGCTGCCAGGAGTTCCTAAGCCATTCCCCAGCCATTCCTGGCAGCCATTTGGTGCAAGAACGCAAGTTACCACAGAGGAGAATGCTGCTGATGCCGCCAGGAGTTCCCAAGCCTTCCCCAGCCGTTTCTGGCAGCCATTAGGTGCAAGAACGCAAGTTGCCGCAGAGGAGAACATCACCAATGCTGCCAGGAGTTCCCAAGCCTTCCCCAGCCGTTTCTGGCAGCCGTTCGGTGAGAGAACACAAGTTACCACAGAGGAGAATACCGCCAATGCTGCCAGGAGTTCCCAAGCTGTTCCTCAGCCGTTCCTGGCAGCTGTTCAGCTGCCAGGAATGGCTGGGGAACGTCTTGGGAACTCCTGGCGGCATCAGCGGCGTTTCCCTGTGCGGTAACTTGCGTTCTCGCATCATTCCATGCTGTTCCATTCTGTTCAGTTCCCGTTCCTCAAAGTGCCGTGCAATAAACCTTTTTGTAAACTGCTTGAAGAGTGCTGAGTTCACTATCAAGCAGTATAGAAATGCAAATACTAAATGCTATGCCATCCAGAATCCATGGCTGTTAGACAATCTGGCTGATGCTTCTGGGAGCTGACGTTGAACATAAAAAGTCATAATAATAAACCCACAGGACCAATGTTTTTGCGAACCAGCGCAAGGTTAAAAGGAGAGAATCCATCTTTGCAGTAGTTCCCAACCAGTGGTTCCCAAACTTTGGTCCTCCAGTGTTTTGGGTTTCAATATCCAGAATCCCTGAGTGTTTGTCAAGCTGGCTGGGGATTCTGGAAGTTGAAGTTCAGAAAGACACCTGGAGGACCAAACAAACAAGCTCTAAATATTTTTTGGACTTCAGCACCTAGAATCCCTGACTGTTTACCAAGCTGGCTGAGGCTTCTGGGAATTAAAGCTCAGAAAGACATATTGAGGACCAAACATTGGGCTCTAAATATTTTTAGACTTCAGCACTCAGAATTCCTGACTCTTTGCCAAGCTGGTAGGGGATTCTGGGAATTAAAGTTCAGATACTGTTTTAAGGGGGGGGAGGGATTGTTGTGGGGTTTGTATTTGATTTTAATTTGTAAACCGCCTGGATTGGTTTTCCAATAGGCGGGGTATTAAATAAATTTTATTATTTATTATTTATTAAAGACACCTGGAGGACCAAACATTGGGCTCAGAATGCTTTTGGACTTCAACACCCAGAATCCCTGTTTGCCAAGCTGGTAGGGGATTCTGGGAGCTAAAGTTCAGAAAGACACCTGGAGGACCAAACATTAGGCTCTAAATACTTTTGGACTTCAGCACCCAGAACCCTTGACTCTTTGCCAAGCTGGTAGGGGATTCTGGGAGCTAAAGTTCAGAAAGACACCTGGAGGACCAAACACTGGGCTCTAAATACTTTTGGACTTCAGCACCAGAATCCTTGACTCTTTTCCAAGGGGATTCTGGGAGCTAAAGTTCAGAAAGACACCTGGAGGACCGAACACTGGGCTCTAAATACTTTTGGACTTCAGCACCTAGAATCCCTGACTGTTTGCCAAGGTGGCTGGGGCTTCTGAGAGTTAAAGTTCAGAAAAACACATTGAGGACCAAAATTTAAGGGACCCGTTGAAGGGTTAAAAGCAGAGAGTCCCCAGTGCTAGAGCGGCAGTATAATGTTCACTTCCTCCAAGATGAAAGAGTTCCGGAGGGCTAGAGAGGCAGGGAAACGTTGGCTTCCTGTCCCACCTTCTCCTCCTCCTCCCCCCCCTTCTCTGCCCCTCCCTACGAAGAGGCCTGGAGGATCTTTCCCCACCGACTGGGAGCAGAGACTTTTTGCCCCTCTCCCCCCCGCAGGAGGGCCAGGTGGTAAGTTCCCAATGGGGTTGGAAGGGAGCTCGGAGCGTACCAAGTTTTAAAGGGGGGGGGAAATAGAAGAAATATAAAAGAGGGAGCCAGCTGTTGCTGGGCAGGGGAGGGTGTTTTTACAACCCAAAGGGGATGGATTGGGGTCCCCCTGCACCCCTTTTCCCTCCTCAGCCAAGGCAGGAGGTGTCCACCCCCCCAAAAAAAGCACTTTTCTGGGACAGAATTAAAAAATATAGCCAGATAGGTGCCTTCTTCCACAGCTGTGGAGTCCACAACTATCAAAAAGTCCCATTGTCTGTGGGGGGTGGTTTTCTTTTTAAATCATTTTTTAAACTAGCTTTTCATTTAGCTTGCTGTCAGTTTCAGTTTTTGTGCAAGAGATAGACATAGCTATAATAAATCATTTTTCTCTACAGTCACTTTTACTTGTCTGTTCAATTAGCTTGCTGTCAATTTGAGTTTTTTGTGCAATAGATAGATCATTTTTATCTACAATCACTTTTACCTGGCTATTCAGGTAGGGTGCTGTCAACTTCAGGTTTTGTGAGATAAATATATATATATATAGAGAGAGAGAGAGAGAGAGAGAGAGAGAGATCATTTTTATCTACAGTCACTTTTACCTATCTGTTCAATTAACTTGCTGTCAATGTGAGTTTTTGTGCAATAGATAGATTATCTACAATCACTTTTACCTAGCTATTCAGGTAGGGTGCTGTCAACTTCAGGTTTTGTGATATATATCTATATATCTATATAGATATATAGATCATTTTTATCTACAATCTCTTTTACCTGTCCATTCAATTAGCTTGCTGTCAGTTTTAGGTTTTGTGAAATAGAGAGAGAGAGAGATCATTTTTATCTAAAGTCACTTTTACTTTTAATACTGTTTTAAGGGGGGGATATGCTTTTACTGTAATTGTTTTATGCTGTAAACTGCCTGGATTGGGCAACCATTGGGCGGTATATAAATATTATTATTATTATTATTATTATTATTACTTGTCTGTTCAATTAGCTTGCTGTCAATTTGAGTTTTTGTGAAATAGATAGATCATTTTTATCTTCAATCACTTATACCTAGCTATTCAGCTGGGGTGCTGTCAATTTCAGGTTTTGCGATATATATATATATATATATATATACACACACACACACACACACACACACACATATATAAATAGAGAGAGATCACTTTTATGTACAATCACTTACCTGTGAATTCAATTAACTTGCTGTCAGTTTTTGGTTTTGTAGAATAAATATATATAGAAAGAGAGAGAGAGAGAAATCATTTTTATCTACAGTCACTTTTACCTATCTATTCAATTAGCTTGCTGTCAAAGTTAATTTTGTGCAATAGATAGATTATCTACAATCACTTTTACCTAGCTATTCAGGTAGGGTGCTGTCAATTTCAGGTTTTGTGAGACAGACAGACAGACAGACAGAGATCATTATTATCTACAATCATTTTTACCTGTCCATTCAATTAGCTTGCTGTCAGTTTTAGGTTTTGTAAAAGAGAGTGAGAGAGAGAGAGAGAGGTCATTTTTATCTACAGTCACTTTTACCTGTCTGTTCAATTAGCTTGCTGTCAATTTTAGTTTTTGCTCAATAGATAGATCATTATTCTCTACAATTACTTTTACCTAGTTATTCTGCTGGGGTGCTGTCAATTTTAGGTTTTGTGCTACATAGATAATATACACACACACCATTTTTATCTAAAATCATTTTTACCTAGCTGTTTAGTTAGCGTGCTGTCAATTTTAGGTTTTGTGAAATATAGAGACATAATTTTATCTAAAATAATTTCATCTAGCTGTCCAATTAGCATGCCGATAAAAAAGAACTTTTATGTAGATGTGGCTTTTTCCCTCGGCAGGAGGTTGAGCTTGATGAGCTTTTGAGATTCCTTCCGACGCTGTGGTTCTATTTCTTTATTTTAATTTCTATCCCACTGTTCTCTCAGAGTAGCTCACAACTTGATTTCAAAATAAACAGGAGCAGATAACGCAGTACCTTAAAGCACCATGAAACATTGAAGCGGGAGGCTAATTAAAAGCAGCTAAAGGGAATATTAGGAGGAACGTCTTTACTGTAAGGACGTTATCACATGGGGAGTTGCGGGGAGAAAGTGGAAATAAACGGGACGAGCGGAAGACTTTAATTTACGGGATTTGTCCCGTTCCACCTCGTCTGATAACTAAATTCGAATTTAAAAGGGGGTTAATTCGAACAAAAACCTGATCTTTTCAAATCCTCAAAAATCCCGAAGATAAAAAGATCAGGTTTTCGTTCGAATTAACCCCCTTTTAAATTCGAATTTAGTTATCAGACGAGGCGGAACGGGACAAATCCTGTAAATTAAAGACTTCCGCTCGTGCCCGTTTATTTCCACTTTCTCCCCGCAACTCCCCGTGTGATAACGTCCTAAGAGCTGTTTGATAGTGGAATAGACTCCCTTGGAGGGTGATGGATTCTCCGTCTTTGGAAGTCTTTACACAGGAGTTGGATGGCTGTTTTTCAGGAATGCTTTAGTTGTGTATTCCTGCATGGCAGGGAGCTGGACTGGATGGCCCTTGGGTCCCTTCCAACTATAAGATTATTATATGATTCTCGCTTAAGAAGTAAAAGGAAGCAAAGGACAGCATTTCCTCCTGTAAAGAGATATTGTAGCACCTTTGAGACTCACTGAAAGAAAGAAGTTGGTCTCAGAGTTGTTACAAGATCTCATTACAAACGGATTTTACAAACTTAACTAACACGGCTATACCTTTGAAACAGGTCCAGGTTAAAAGTCCCTTGCTCAACCACCAGTCAGTTGACAAATGCCTGCCTGAATTTTTTGACAGATCAACAACAGAGGTGGAGTTCCACTGCCTGAGAGGACCCCATCTCTTATTGTTGCAAAAGAGTATTATTATTATTGTTATCGTTATTGAATAGTGAAAGAGCAATACTGCAGTACAGTTGTCCTTCCACATTTGCGGCCTTGACTTTGGCAGAGTTGATTATTTGCCATTTTGATAAATACTTTCTCTCTAGGAATCTCTAGGTCCTTCAGCACAACTCTGCCAGAAGGTAACCATAGAAGCTGAAAACACTTCTCTAGGCGTTTGTAGGTCCTCCAGCATGATTCTGTGATCAGCCTCTGGCAGATGTTGACCATAGCATTGCACTGGAGGACCTGGAGATTCCCAGGAAGGTGTTCTCTTGGGTAAAAAGAATAGTCGAAGGCTTTCATGGCCAGCATCCATAGGTTTTTGTGGTGGTTTTAGGCTGTGAGGTCATGTTCTAGAACAGGGACCGGCAACCTACGGCCCGGGGGCCGGTTAAGGCTCCGGGCCCCGGACTTACCGGCCCAGGCGGAAGGTTGCCGCCGTCGCCGTCGGGGGGCGTTTGCGGCCGCGACATGCGCCGTGGCAGCTGCGGCCGCGCAAGGTATGCCAGCAGCCGCGTGCGCAGGGGGTCACGCGCGTGCCGCCATTCCCCCCCACCCTTGGCCCAGTCGAGACCTGGGCTACGGGAGACCGGCCCAGGTCTCCAAAAGGTTGCCTGTCCCTGTTCTAGAAGAATGTATGCCTGACGTTTCACCTGCATCTGTGGCTGGCATCTTCAGAGAAAAGGAATGAAAAGTCAAAATCTTTCTCTGAAGATGCCAGCCACAGATGCGGGCGACATGTCAGGAATACATTCTTCTAGAACACGGCCTCACAGCCCGAAAACCCCACAAAATCCTATAAAAAGAATAGTGTTGTTTTTTTTTTAATTTGCGGTTTTGCCACAATCACGGGGGTCCTACACCTTGAACCCCAGCAAACTGTACTATGTATTTTTGCTTATTTTGGGACTCCTCCTTCAGCTGTAAGCCCTGCCCTCCCACCAAAAAACAAAATTAGCTTTTGCAGGCACCCAAACTCCCAGATTGGACGATGGAAGCTGCCAGGATCAGGGAATGTCTGGGAGGAAGTGTGAGACACTTTGTTCCAACGTTAGACTTGAATTGTCACCTTCAGTGCCTTAGCCCCAGCCATGAACATGAAGCAGGGTTTGGACAGTGGATACAGTTTCAAGGATCTTGAGAAAAGCTGTTCATTGTCTTTACTTGTCCTGTTTCTTCCCTGTTGCTAATCCCTCTTCCCCCTTCCTTGCCTGAGCTCCTCATTCCTGTTTCAGTTCATTAGAATTGACTGCGGATTGCTTCCTTGAATCAGAGAAGACTTGTCTGAGCACCACAAGGCCAATTGTGCAAGAGAGCGATGGAGGCACCACCGCACTGGGTAAGGGCTATCAAGGGGAGCATATGACCTTACACTGGCAAATATGTTTGAAATCCAAAGATCACGGATATTTTGAATAATGTAAATTATGCCCATTGAGCCTTGGAGGCGCCGTTCTTGGTAGCCTTTCAAACATATGACACAGAGGTCCAAAACACACTGGCAGAAATAATCCAGTTTGAGGACACTTTAACTCTCGCTGCTCAGTGCTATCTTTGGAATTGTAGTTTATTGTGGCACCAGAGCTCTCTGACGGAGAAGGTTAAACTTCTCTCAAAACTTCAGTTCCCATAATTCCTTTGCTTTGAGCCAGGGCAGTTAAACTGGTCTCCAACTGGATTATTTCTGCAGTGTGTTTTGGACCAGAGTTTTGTTTCTATAGATTCTCATTTCATATAAATCCAAGCTCTGATGTATACTCAGAAGTAAAATGGAAAAATGTTGATTTCACTCAAGGAAATGAAAAGGCCAGATGTTTATGAAGGCCAAAATATCTGTTTCTTGCAGGTCTCATTGGATCTAAAATACCCCTGTCCCTAGCAAGTCTCCTCGGTCTGAAAGAGATTTGCTCTTCCCATTTCTTTGCTGGAAAGCTGCCCACTTTCAAAAGAAGGAGATTTGCTAGGGACAGGGGTATTTTCTCAGAGGTAAGCCAGATCCTGAAGGAGAACCTGCATCTATCTCACTTCTTCCTTTTGGGACTGCTTTGTTGTGTGCTAATATACAGTGTTTACGATTTCCTTCAGGGTATAGAGTCCTTTGAGGAGATGGCTGTGCACTTCACTGCCTTCCATGGAGCAGGGCTTGGTGCTATTCGATCCAGGACAGAGGGCTCAGCAGGCAGAGATTACAGAGGTGAACTGTGGAGCTGTAGCAGTCTTGCTTCTCTGGGTAAGGCTCCTTCTTTGCCATATAACGGGGTGGGGAAAGTACAGGTATGTCCCATGGGCCACATGTGGCTGCCAATGCTCCCTGAATCTATTGCAATTTTTTAAAAAATGGATGCCTATTTTGCAGTGATCTTTTGCCTGGAAAAGATCTGAAAAAGTGCTTTAGTTGTGAATCATTGCATGGCAGGGGGTTGGAGTAGATAGCTCTTGCAGCCCCTTTCAACTCTTAAATGATTTATCACACCGTCAGAGCACTATCATTCCACTATAACTGCCATGGCAATATCATATGGCATCCTGGGATTCGGAGATGGTTGTTGTTGGGTGCCTTCAAGTCATTTCTGACTTGCGGCAACTCTAAGCAGAACCTATCACGGTTTTCTTGGCAAGATTAGTTCCAGGGGGGGTTGCCGGGGGGGGTTCCAATCATAGTTGGAAGAGACCCCAAGGGCCGTCCAGTCCAACCCCCTGCCATTCAAGAATTCAAAATCAAAGCATCCCCAACAGATAGCCATCCAGCCTCTGTTTAAAGACCTCCAAAGAAGGAGACTCCACCAGACTCTGAGGGAGTGTGTTCCACTGTCGAACAGCCCTTACTGTCGGGAAGTGCCTCCTAATGTTGAGGTGGAATCTCTTTTCCTGTAGATTGCATCCATTGTTCCGGGTCCTGTTCTCTGGGACAGCAGAAAACAAGCTAGCGCCCACCTCAATATGACACCCCTTCAAATATTTAAACAGGGCTATCATATCCCCTCTTAACCGTCTCTTCTCCAGGCTAAACATACCCAGTTCCTTAAGTCGTTCCTCGTAGGGCATGGTTTCCAGACCCTTCACCATTTTAGTTGCCTTCCTCTGGACACGCTCCAGTTTTTCAACATCCTTTTTGAATTGTGGTGCCCAGAACTGGACACAGTGTTCCAGGTGGGGCCTGACCAACGCAGAATACAGTGGCACTATTACTTCCCTTGGTCTAGATACTATACTTCTACTAATGCAGCCTAAAATTGCATTGGCCTTTTTAGTTGTGGAATCACACTGTTGTCTCATGTTCAACTTGTGGTCTACTAGGACTCCTAGATTCCTTTCACACGTAGTTGCATTAAGCCAGGTGTCCCCCATCTTATATCTATGCATTTCCTTTTTTTGCCCTAAGTGCAGTACCTAACATTTCTTTGTGTTGAAATTCATTTTGTCAGCTTTGGCCCAGCTTTCTAATCTATTAAGATCATTTTGATTTTTGATCCTGTCCTCTGGGGTATTTGCTATTCCTCCTAATTTGGTGTCATCTGCAGATTTGAGAAGCATTCCCCCTATTCCTTCATCCAAATCATTTATAAAGATGTTGAATAGACATCTAAATAAGACAGAACCCTGTGGCATCCCACCGGTCACTTCTCTCCAGGATGAAGAAGAGGAGCCATTGCTGAGCTCCTCTTCTTTGGGTTCAGTCAGTCAACCAATTTCTAATCCACCTAAAAGTTGTATTGTCTAGCCCACATTTTACTATCTTGTTTGCAAGAATATTGTGGGGGACCTTGTCAAAAGCCTTACTGAAATCAAGATATGCTATGTCTACCGCATTCCCTTCATCATGTGATAGCTAAGGTCACCCAATGGATTTCCATGCTGAGTGGGCATTTGAACCCTGGTCTCTAGAATTGTAGTCTAGCACTCAAACCCCTACACTGGCTGTCTATGTGAAACAAGTATTTAGAATTCTCCTCTAGAGAGTTCTTGGACCTCACTAGATTACAAACCCCAGAATTCAAGGATGTTGACATGGCAGTTAAAGTGGAATAATAGCGCTATAACAGTGTAGTGTGATAAGGATCTAAGAGTCTTTATAATTCTAAAAGAACATTAAATTATCTCAAAAATGGATACAAATGCAGCAATCAGTGTCTCCCAGCCATCCCCCACCTGAAAAGGGTGGAAGAAACCAGCCCAAAATCAGCCAAAATGGCAACTGGAAGTGAAACATTGAAATCTCTAGCTAGCTTGGTCCATAGGGAGTGAAAATTAGCAGTTGCCCACTCCCTCCATATAATAAAAAAGGAGCCCAGGAGGATTAGACCAAAGACCTATTTAGTCAATGATACACTTTATATGCTGGTGGAATTGTTACAACTAACTAGTTACATGCAACTTGTTACCAAAAAATGAGTTGTTATTTGTTGTTAACCCTCCTCCCATGTAAATGTCACCACACCATGGTACTGTTTTAATTTAGGAAGGCAAAATTTTAGTAGGGATTATTTTTAAATTTTTATTTCTGATCATTTAAATCATAGGTATTTGACAACCATTTAGATCAGAATCTGCAGAAAGGTCATCTGTATGTGGCCTTGATCCATTTTTGGGCAGCCCTTGAGTTACTCCTGAGCCCCCAGACTGTCTCAAAAAATTTAATTACTTTGGATGAAAATTGTTGTCATTCCCCCCCCCCCAAAAAAAGACACACAAAATTGCCTGCGGCAATCACTCAAAAGAGCCCCTCTCCTACAAGAATCTCTTTAAAAACCCTAAATCAACATGGAAGTGGAAGGAAACTATTCATTTCCAGTTACTTCTGAGAATGATGTTGTTGCTGATCATTATTTATTTATATCCCTCCATTTTGCCAAACCTAGGTTCAAGGGAGCTTGTGTAAATAAACACAGTAAAAGCACATATATCAGTAAAAATGTGTGTGTGTGTGCCTTCAGGTTGCCTGCCAACTTATGGCAACCCCAGAAATTTCACAGGTTTTTTTAGAAAAGGATACTCAGCGGTGGTTTTCCCAGCTCCTTCTCTGAAATAGAGTCTATACCACCTGGCATTTGTTGGTAGGTTTCCCATCCAAGTACTAATTATTATTATTTTTCTAACCACAGCGTATGCTTCTGAGCTTCCAAGATCCAATGGAATCTGGTGCCTTTACAGTAGAAAAATACAGGAGGTTATTACTGAAATGCTGTTAAACTATGTATTAATTAACTTTTACTATTGACTAATTAACTATTAATGCAGTGGCTCAAGTGCTTAAGACGTTGACTCTGTTGATTGCAAGATCGGCAAGTTGGCAGTTCGAGGTCCAGGTGCTGCATGATGGGGTGAGCTCCCATCACTAGTCCCAGCTTCTGCCAACCTAGCAGTTCGAAAGCATGCAAATGCAAGTAGGTAAATAGGAACCACTTCTCATTGGCAAGGTAAACAGCGTTCTGTGCAGTCATGCTGGCCACATGATCACAGAGTAGTCTCTGACAACACTGGCTCTTCAGCTTAGTAACGGAGATCATCACCGGCCCCTACAGTCGGACACGGCTTGACAACCTTGTCAATGGGAATACCTTTACCTTTACTTAATTAACTATTACTATTAATTAACTATTACTGATGAGCCCATTTTCACTTGAATCAGCAGGTGTAGCATGCTAAGTTTGCAAAACATTGGACCCTGGTGAGAGCCAGCATGTGTTGTAGAGGACTACAGGACACCAGGGTTTGAATCCCCACTCAGATTTTGAAACCCAGTGGGTGACCTTGGGCAAGTCCTACTCTCAGACTTACAGGAAGGCTTGGAATAAATCTTGTTCTGAAAACCCTGGAAGAGAGTCACCATAAATTGGAATCACATTCAAGGCACAGAACAACAAGTTGTCGACCCCTAGCATCATAGAGGTGTAAGGGGAACCTAAAGTCTGTCTAACCAAATCCCATGCAGGAATACACAGCTAAAGTACCTCTGAGAGGAGGTAACACATCCTATGTTTTAAAACCTCCACTGAAAGAGAGTCCCCCATGTCTGTCCTACTACCAAGAAGCTCTTTCGATCAGGAAGTTCCTCCTTATGTTTAGAAAGAATCTCCTTTTGGTAGTTTGAATCCGTTTGTTTCTTTCTTAGGAGATTATCGCAGTGCTAATAAAACTGGCTTACCTGAGGCAGCTAAAAATTTTAAACAGGCGACATCCTGATCTTATCACAAGGATTTAGCCGCCAAAATCACCACCCGGGTCCATCCCCGCTCACAGGGGCACTCAGCACACCTCTTTTCAAAGCTGGGAGTTTTCCGGCTTAAGGAAATGGCCTCTGGAGTGGCCCTGAGAGCAGTGATGGACCCAGGCAGCTATTTTGGTGGCTAAATCCTTCTGATAAGATCAGGATGCCACCTCTTTTAAATTTTAAGCCAGCTCAGGTAAGCTGGTTTTATTAGCTTTGTGATCATCTGCACTGAAAAAATAATGCAGTTTCACACTGCTTTAACTGTCATGGCTCAATGCTATGGAATTGTGGCAGTTGAATTTTCTTGTGGTACCAGAATTAGAGAAGGCTAAATGTCTCATCAAATTACAATTCCCAGGATTCCATAGCATGGAGCCATAACAGTTAAACTGGTGTCAAACTACATTAATTCTGCAGTGCAGATGCAGCCTTAGTCAATGGAAAACAAACCGAGTCCCCTCTTCTGCATAGCATCCCTTCAGATCTGTACAGCTGGCAATCACATCATACTCAAGCTTCTCTTCTCCAAGCTAATTTAGATATTGGGTGGCATGTTGAGAAAGAAGAAAGATGCCGAGAGAAGCCAGATTGCCAGTACGGTAATTTTACTACCACTCTGCTCCTTTCTCTTATTGTAGACAGTGCTGCTGCTGCTACTGCCACCGCCGCAGCCGAGGCCAGTGCCAGCCATTTGGAGAGTCAGATCCTGCCAGTCACCCCCAGCACCACCTCACCAGTGGCCCCAGAGGTGCTGCCCCATGAGGAGTCCACCGATGAGGAGGATATGGAGCAGGAGTCAGCCACCCTCGCTGGGCGGCAGCAAGTACCATGGGCCGGCTTTGAGAAGGTCTTCACTTTTGTGCGTCAGAAGGGGAAAAACTTGGTCGTGCAATGCAACTGCTGCCTGCCGGCGATAAAACACTTGAGCTCAGCAATCAACTCCTCATCTAACTTGAGGAAACATTTGGAGGTGAGCTTCAGTCACGCCAGGGTTGGCTGTTGGATATTTTTAAAAAAAATACTTCCGTTTTGGGGTTTTTTTTTCAATTGAAATATATATACAATCGCCCCTCCTTTTTCACAGGGATCCGTTCCAGACCTCCCTGCGAAAATGAAAAATCACAGATATTCAAATCCACTGGCTTGAATGGCCGCACGCTCTTGCACGCGGCTCTATTGGTGCACCATAGGCTCGCGCACCATTTTTACCAATGGGAATCGCCCCTCTGAATAATCAAGACTGCAGACTTCAAGTCCGCTAAAACGGAGGGGCGACTGTATATGTACGAATGTATGTATGTATATATACAGGAGGTGAGAGGAATATATGAGGAATAGTATGGCAAAGTGGTTTGAGTGTGGAGACCAGGGTTTGATTCCCAGCTTGGCCATGAGACCCACTGGGTGACCTTGGGCAAATCACATGCTCTCAACTTCAGAGGAAGGCAATGACAAACCTCCTCTGAACAAATCTTGCCAAGAAAACCCCATGATAAGTCCACCTTAGGGTCACCATATTTGGAAATTGAAGGCACACCGCAACACACACATACACATATATATATATACATTCATTTAAAGTCTGGCTATTATTACTTTTTTCCAACCTTCTTACTGGAACAACAATTACTGTTTGAATTTAAACATTTTAACTTTAACAGTTTATTGGAATGTGTTTATTGTTAGACCAATATCCAGTGTCAGTTGCTTCTTTTTAATCACTTTATTTTGTAGTGCAAGAAATGCCACTGAGAAACAATAAGCTCCACCAAAACAACTTGCTTTAAAAGAGCACTTTTAAAAGGAATTATTATTAAAATTAGTGGCCATAACATCTGAAATGCATTTTGCTACATAGTTTTCTGACTCTGTCCTATACTCCTATATACGTCAATATAAATCCCAAAGTTTTGTTGAAAGGGTAAATCATCTCAAGGCCTAATAACTTTGAATTGTTAATGTTAGAAAGCATTAAAACATACTTGATCAAGCTTTCCAATACTTAAAATGTTTCACAGTATTCATACAATAACCAGCATTCAATTTTTTTCATTAAAACATTAATGCAAAAAAACAAAAAACAAAAACAAAACCCCAAAAACTGGTTTAAACCAAAAACAAAACAAAACAGAGGTTTGGGGTTTTTTTAAATGGGTTTTTTCCAACCTTGTTAGAAAGCGTGACATGGCAAAGAATGAGGACGGATTACAGCTAATGACGATCTTGACAGAATTTTAATTGAGGTTGCTGTCAGGATAGATTAAAATAGTAATTTGCGTTTTAGTTTTTATTTATTTACATCAGATTTTTTTTAAACAATTAGGTTTTTTAAAATTGACATCAGGTTTTTCTAGAAACAGTACAACCAGCATATTTCAAAGAATGTCATTAATACTACTAATTAAATATTATCTAATGCCTGTATCTATCTGTAATCTAATGTATCTATATATAGTTATCTAATTGTCATCTCCCACCGTGGTACTACTTTTGAACTGCCAAAAAAGACAAATAAATGGGTCTTGGAGCAAATCAAGCCTGAACTCTCCCTGGAAGACAAGATGATTAAACTGAGGCTGTCGTACTTTGGACGTATCAGGAGAAGACAGGGCTTGTTGGAAAAGACAGTAATGCTTGACAAGGTAGAAGGCAGTAGGAAAAGAGGAAGACGACATTACAGGTGGATATACTCAATTAAGAAAGCCACATCTGCCTTGAGTTTGCAAGACCTGAGCTTATCAACCCTATTGATGACAGGGTAACTTGGAGATCTGTCGTTCATAGGGTCCCTATAGGTTGAAGGTGATTTGATGACAGTTCACAAAATTATAATCTCTGTAAATATGTTCATATTAGGTTATGGCAATGAGAGCTAAATCTCATCAGTCCTATTCTGGAGGTGGTCTACATGAAGTACACTCTCTCTCACAAATGCACACATACAGCTTTACTTCTGTTTAAGTTCAGAGATAAAAAAAGGTCAGTGAATGAGGATTGGGGGAAGTGGGGTAGATCTGAACAAGGAGGAGGGGAATGCAAGAGATTCCCCTTGTAGTGAATTGAAAATTAATCCGACAACAGTTCTGAATAAATGCATGTATCTATCTTCTAAAGCAGGGGTAGGCAACCTTTCCCCTTTAAGGGCCGAGGGACTTCAGCTCCCAGAAGCCTCAGCCATGTTGGCCAATAGTCCCATGTTGGCCAATAGCTCCTGGGATTCTGGGAGCTGAAGTCCCTCGGCCCTTAAAGGGAAAAGGTTGCCTACCCCTGTTCTAAAGAAACCTACATTTCTGAATTAAGATAACAGTAATGTAATTTGAGAGCCAATGTGGCATAGTGGTTTAAATGTCTGACTACGACTTTGAAGACCAGGGTTCAGTTCCCTGTTCAGCCATGAAACTCATTGGGTGACCTTGGGCATGTCACATGCTCTTGGCCTCAGGGAAAGGCAATGGCAAACCTCCTCTGAACAAATCTTGCCAAGAAACCCCCATGTTAGGGTCATCTTAGGGTTGCCATAGCTTGGAAATGACTTGAAGGCACAGAACACACAAAAATGTACTTTTCCTTTTTTTTAAAATAACGGTAAAATCTTCCTTGCTAGTGATTGAAACGGATTTTCAAAATTCAATTTATTTGGCTGCTGACAAGCACTCTACATCGTGATTTAAATCATTTTTGTTTATTTTATATGTTTCAAACTTTGCAATGCTTGTCAGCAGGACCCCCTGTCTTGAATTAATATTCTTCTCTTCTTCCTCCTCAGAGGGCACACCCTGGGATGCTGAGAGTTATCAGAAGTTTAAAAAAGGCGAAGAAGCGTGGCCTTACAGGTTAAAATCTTTGCTGTCTTGTGGGGTGGGCACTATCTTTGATAATTCTGATTATTGTGTGTGTGTGCCTTTCAATTCCCTGTCCACTTACTGTGATCCCATGAATTGTATAGTGTTTTCTTAGACAAGGAATCCTCAGAGGTGGTTTTGCCAGTTCTTTCCTCTGAAAAACAGTCTATAGCCCCTGGTCTTTGTTGGTGCTCTCCCCTCCAACTGCGCACCAGGGCTGACTCTGCTTAGCTTCCAAAATCAGACAGGATTTAGCATCTTTGGGGTTTTAGGGACATAGAAAACTGCTTTAGACAGAAGCTGCTGCCACGCTGCAGAATGAATGAACTTTGACACCAGTTTAACTATCATGGCTCCATCCTGTGGATTCCTGGGATTTGTAATGTGTTGCGGGACCAGAGCTCTCTGCCAGAGAAGGCTAAATATCTCGCACAACTACAGTTCCCATAATTCCATAGTGTTGACCCACGACAGTCATGGATGGCCATCTGTCAGGGATGCTTTGATTTTGAGTTCCTGCATGGCAGGGGGTTGGACTGGATGGCCCTTGGGGTCTCTGTGATTCTATGAGTCAAACTGGATTAATTCTGCATTGTAGATGCATCCTGAGATTCTGGAGACCAGGGTTCGAATGTCTGCTCTGTCATGGAAAACCACTGAGTGACCTTGGGCAACTCCTGATTGAGGTGTTAAGAAAGCCAAGGGATGCCAGGAAGAAGCCATGCCAGCAATGTAATTCTTTAGTTGCAATGCCTGCCTCTCTTTTTCCCATAGGCCTTGCTGCGGCTGCTGCAGTTGCTGCTGATGTTGCCGCTGAGGGGCTTGCTGGCCAGGCGAAGAGGGCCACCTCGGCGGGAACACGGACCACTGAGTCACCAAACGTTGCCGAAGCCCAGTCATGGGAGGACTCTATGAACGAAGAAGAGGCAGAACAGCCTCCAACAACTTCAGCTGCGCAGCAACAGGAGCCATACTCAGGCACGGAGAAGGAGCCAGCGCTTTCCTCAGGTTAAAATCTGCTCTCCATAAAAATTTTTTGGGGTGTGTGCTTAGCTTCAGGCAGCAAAATATTTTGCTGCTTAGCTTCAGGCAGCAAAATATCCTGGACAGACCCACATCTTCCATCCTGGCGGGTTTTTTGTTTTGTTTTTAAGCTGGAAGAAGGAAAGGCTGGAAGCTGGCACCAAGCATTCATGGATTCTTTTGAAATTACCGAAGATTAAAAACAACATATTGGTCGCCAGTTTGAGAGGAGTAGCTGTGTTAGAGGGTGAAAACGTCCTTGGATAGTTTCTGGTATATGAGTTTGCAATACGTACTCACTTTAAAACCAAATTAGTCGAAATTAATAATTAATGTTTTTCGGAAAATCTTTGGATCCACTAAGTGAAAAAAAAAGGGGGGGGTCCCTTCTTTAATAGTTAAATTGAAGGGATTGTGTAGCACCTTCAGGTGTGGTTTGATTGTAACTCCCAGCATCCCAAGCTACATAAACAAAGGTGAGGAATGCTGGGAGCTGCAGTCCAATATCATCAGGAAGTCTGCATGATTCTCACCCTGATCGAAAAGAACTTTAATAAATGAACCTAAATTCCTTCATTTAAAATTGTTAAGGCTGTTTAGATTGGGGATCAACTGTTTAGAGACGGGCCCAGTTTTACCCTATAATCGCCCGCATGACCCCCCACACATACGCACACACACAGCAAAGTCCCATACCTCTATTTTCCTCTACGGCAGTGACTACACATCACTTTTAAGGAGCCCTGGTGGCGCAGTGATAAAATGCCAATCCTGCAGCCACAATGTTGTAAGTTTGATTCTAGAGGAGGGCTCCAAGGACCATTCGGCCTTCCATTCTTTCGTAGGTCGGTAAAATGAGAACCCAACTTGTTGGGGGCAGTTGGCTTACAAGTTGTAAACTGCTTAGAAAGTGCTGAATTCATTGATAAACTATAGAAATGTACTTGCTACTTGCTACTTCATGTCACTATTTTGCAAAGGGCTGTAGAGGAACACAGAGGCATAAGGGGGATAGTACAGATTACCGGGATGAGAGTATTTTTGTATGTTTTCATGTGTTTCCAAATTTTCTGTGGTTTGGAGCAGAATTAAATGAAAATTGTGCCATTTATTTATTTATTTTTAAATACATCTGGCTTTGGGAGAGTAGTGGTGGGCTTGAGGGGACACAAAAGTGGAGTCTGGGGATCACATGTAGCCCACCAGCTGAAATTTGTCCATCATTGGGTTAGATACTAAAAAGACCAAGACACTATATAAAGCCATGCCAGTGTTGTAATTTTAAAATTGCAGCCCTAATTTCTTTTACTGTAGAGAGCAATGCCACTGCTTCTGCCGAGGCACGTACCAGCCAACCGGAGGCTAGGATCCCACCAATAATCCACAGTGGCGAGTCGCAGATTGTCGAGACGCAACCACATGAAGGCTCTACGCATGAGGAGGAGACGGAGACAACGTCGAGCACCCCAGCTTCACGCCAGCAGGACCCCTTTGCTGGCTTAGAGAAAGCATTTACTTTTGTGCGTCAGAAAGGGGGAAGTGTGTTGATGCAGTGCAACTATTGCCTGCCGGTGATCAAAAACGTGAGCTCAGCGGTTAACTCGGCCACCAACTTGAGGAAACATTTGGAGGTGAGTGTTGGACATGCCAGTCCTTGTAAGGTGGGATGATATCAGTGCTCCCATATCAATCTGCCTGAGATTTGAGAAAACAAAAATAATTTATCTACAGTACATCCCTCAGATGTAGAATGTGAAGAAGGCTCAGTATTTCCTATATTATTTGAATAGAATGATGGGGAGCTTTCAGGGGAAGATGATGGTTCTGATGCAGGGACTCCATCTTATGCCAGGCTTTTCCAGAATTAGGATTTTTCAGTGTTACTACATAAGGTCAGTAAGATCTTGGAATTGCCTTGCTGCCTCCACTGTTTTAAATGAGTCTAAAACTGAGGATCCTGATTTGTGATAAGGCAAGGGTGACTCTTTCCCTAAGCCAGGGCCTTCATACTAGATGTACCGTTCAGAACTGACTTCATGAAAGTGGTCAAAGAAGAGTGGATTTAAACCTGCCTCAGTACCTTCTCCCTTAGTTCTGAATGGGCATCTGGCATCAGGAGTGGATCATTTGGTGGTAAAGAAACTGAAGGTTAATGCAGCAAAGGCAGAAATAGTCCTTTTCCTAGTACAGTATCACATCCATTCAGAGCAGTGTCTTTGTTGCCTCCTGTTTAGATTACTGTACAGGCATAATTCTGTTAACAAAGATTCAAAACACACTGTAGAAATAATCCAATTTGAGACCACTTTAACTGGCCTGGCTCAATGCTAGGGAATCCTGGGAATTGTAGTTCTGTGAGACATTTAGCCTTCTCTGTCAGAGGGCTCTGGTGCCACAATAAACTATGACTCCCAGGATGCTTTGATTGGGAGTTGTTGCATGACAGGGGGGTTGGACTGGATGGCCCTTGTGGTCTCTTCCAACTCTATGATTCTGTGATTCTATGAAAAGTCTCTGACAAAGAAGCACCTTTCAGCAAAGTTTTTTATGCTCTCTCAGCTCTCCTCCCCATTTCCTTCTTGTCTTGTGTTTAGCTGGAAATATTTTAACAGAATCAGCATTGGGAGGATAGTGAAGGAAAGGTGAAGAAACACGTTGTTTCAGTGCCAGATTGCAGCAGTGGGGAGGGGATTGATATAGAAGGTCCCAGAATGAAAAAAGAAAAAAAAATTCCCTGGATTCCTTTTGGAAGAAACTTTCAAGTGGTCTTCAGAAAATTCCAAATGTATTTTTTTATGCAAGGCTTACCTGACGTTGCTTCATTTCACATGTCCATATTGTTTGCTGAAACCTGTTGATCTGCTCTTTATTTCCACCTCTGTTACCAGATGTTTTGTTAAATCATGCTCAGGAACACATGTGCTTATAAACTGAGGTATACTTTTAACCCTCTCTATCTGGGACTTGAAGCCCCAGAAACAGTAGTCAGTGTAATGGTTCCTGGTGAGCACATAATTTACTTGTTACAACAGCTCTACCAGCTGCCACTGTGTTTCTGAGAACAAGTGAATGCTTCTTGTGAGCCCTAAAGCCCTAGACAGCTCAGGTCCAGGCTATCTGAAAGACTCTCCTGGTATGAGCCTGTCTAGACTCTGAGAGTCGTGGTGGTGGTGCCGGCATGATCATCACCATCATTGTTATTGATAAATTAGTATATCTGAGCCATGTTCAAGACCCTGCATTACTCTTGCAGTTCCACCCAGCCAGCTACAGCAAGATGTCTATGCACATTCCTGCAACCACTAATGGCTGAGACCATTGGCTTGGCTTGGCTTGGCTTGGCTTGCAGGGGTTGGGAGAAGGAAGTAATGTGTGAGGTAGTACCAAAGATTGGCAGGTTGACAGTTCGAGGCCCAGGTGCCATGTGATGGGGTAAGTTCCCATCACTAGTCCCAGCTTCTGCCAACCTAGCAGTTTGAAAGCATGTAAATGCAAGTAGATAAATAGGTACCACTTCGGTGGGAAGGTAACAGCGTTCTGTGCAGTCCTGCTGGCCACATGATCACAGAGTAGTCTCTAGTACAATGCTGGTTCTTTGGCTTAGTAACGGAGATGAGCACTGCCCCCTGTGGTTGGACATGACTTGACAACCTTGTCAATGGGGAATACCTTTACCTTTTTAAAAGTACAACAGAGCTTGAATAGTGATCATAAAGGGTATCTGCATGCAGAAAGCTTGCGTCTGTTACCGAGGCTAATTTATTGGCTGAGATTCTGTATGACACAGCATAGTAAAATAGTTCTGCATATGAAACTATGAAACTATGGCACAGCTGGCCATTCAGCACCCATCAGAGTTACCATTGAGCCACTCCTGCAGCCATTCCATGATTGGTGAAGATAAGGGGAGGATTGAGAGAAGCATCTGCTATGTCCCTGAGGTCAGATGCAGAATGATTACATCTAGCGGGGCACTTCAGTGGTCTCACCTGACAACAATATCATTCTGTGTCTGGCTATGGGGACATAGCCAAATACTTCTCCAGTCCTCTCCCCACTCTTCACCAACCATGGAATGGCAGGGGGGACATAATAGCAGCATCGCAGTAATACCAGAGGAGCTCTTTGGCTGTCACAAAGGGTGAAAGTGAATACCAACCTCCGAAACAAACAAACAAAAAAGACATCCACATGCCTAAGGTGGACTTATGCCAGCATATGCCTCTAAGAAAATGCCAGTCCTTGTATATTTTTATATATGTTTGTTTATATGTATCTGTTTTTAATTTTTGTAAGCATCTTTTGAGTCTCAGTTCTGGGGGAAACATAGGTGATAAATAAATTAACAGTGAAGAACGAAAGATTGTTGGGCATGTTTGCTGTGATTGCATATGTTAACTAGATGTGCTGGTCCCAATATTACTTATGTGTTTTCATTTGCAAGGGACTATCTCCTTCCCCCCCCCCCCCCCCCGCCTACAATTAATACTTTTCCTCCCTCTTTCTTCGACAGAAAGCACACCCCGAGAAACTGGGAGCAGCTGAAAATGCAGGAAAGGGGAAGAAGCGTAGTTTTTTTGAAGAGCTGCTGGATGATGATGATGACCCACCTTCGATCAAGGTGTTGAAGCAACAGCAGCAGCAGCAGGCCACCCTTGAGAGGTGGGGATCAGGCAAGGAGCAGATCACCCAAAAGATTCTTGACCGGAAAATCATGGATTTCATTGTGGATGAGACCTTACCACTTCACACCGTGGACCGGCCGTCCTTTGTCGGGCTGGTCCGCCTGGGTCTCCCAAAGTGCCTGACCATCATGTGCTCTAAGACACTGAGGGACAGCATCGAGAAGAGAGTGGCTAGCATGCGGGAAAGACTCTTGAGGCGGCTGGGGGCTGTGGAGTATGTGGCGACCACTGCCGATTGCTGGGCATATGGTAAGAGGCGTTTCCTGGGAGTCACAGCCCACTGGATCAGCCCAACGACTCTGGAGCGTGAGTTTGGGGCCTTGGCTTGCAAGCGCCTGAAAGGGCGTCACACCTACAAAGCCATTGAGAAAACCCTGCGCAAAGTTTATGCGCAGTACAGGATCTACAGCAAAGTCGTGTGCACCACCACGGACAATGGCTTCAACTTTGTAAAGGCATTTCGGTTTTTTGAGGCCAAGGAACCGGCAGATGCAGCAGACACAAGTGCAGATGACAACGATGACAGTGACAGTGATGATAATGATGATGATGATGACGATGACACCCATCACTGTGATGACAAGGATACTGACGATGAGGAGGAGACAGAGGTGGAGTTTGTGCCCATCTCTGAGATGCTGAACGCAGGTAACAAGGCAAAAGAAGAAGCAGGAGACTCAGAAGAGTTGGGCTTGCCACCTCACCAGCAGTGTGCCAGCCACACCCTCAATCTAGTGGCCACCCAAGAGGTCCAGGCTATAGTTGCCGACCCCTCCCCAAATAGTCCTCTGGGTCCTTTCAGGAAACATTTTTGTTCCTTAATGGGAAAGTGCAGCAAGCTGTGGTCCAGGCAGGAGCAGTCGGAACAAGTGGCGGAGTACATCCACAAGCAATACGGGGTGTATTTGATAGTGCCGGACAAGACCCGGTGGCACTCCACCTTTGAGGCCCTGAAGCAGCTCAGTGAGCTCCTCTCGAGTGTGCCACTGAAACTGGAGGCCATCATGGACCAGTGTTCGCTAGAGAGAATCACGCCAGCCGAGGCTCTGGCCCTGCAGGAATACACAGAGGTCATGGGGCCACTGGCCCAGGCCCTTGACATCCTGCAGCAGGACAGTGGCATGTTCATGGGGTACCTGCTTCCCACGCTGTACAACCTGGACCGCAAGCTCCAGGGCTTGGAGAAGGAGTCTGGCAGGTACACCTACTGTCTTCCCCTCTTGAAGGGTGTACGGAAAGCCCTCCGAAAACGATTTGCACATATCTGGGAGGACAAGAAACTTCTGCTGGCAGCCTGCCTCCACCCTCGCTTCAAAGTAGACTGGTTGGAATCAGCCCAGAACGCCCAGGCAAACAGGTAAGGCGGAACTCCTCAGGAAGGTTGCAGAAAAGTGGGCCATGAGGCAGGTTAGCTGGTTTAAACCTTGCTTTAACTCAAATGATTTTTCACCTCTTAACCTTCTCTTCCCTAGGCTAAACATACCCAGCTCCCTAAGCTACTCCTCATAGAGCATGGCTTCTAGACCTTTTACCATTGTAAGTTGTATAGCTTAAATTGACATCCTTGTCATTATGCTACAGAACTGGATTGTGCCACTGCATAACAAATGGTACAGCTGTGCCTTTTCCTATTGCACAGCCGTGAGTCCACTTCCCCATCCACCCCTGAGGGCCTCATTCTGGAACCTCCTCGACAGCACTTGTGGGCTTTCACAGCCCATCTGTCTCACCTGCACAGGAGCTGTGCGGCCTTGCTTAGGATACCACTCTTTCACATCCAAGAACATGCAACCACTTGCATCATGGCATTTATGTCACTGTGGAACCAGGGAGTGCTGGTCCAGGACAACGCAGTACCTCTGAACCAGAGGTTCCAGCAATTTTCCTCATGCACCATCAGACAGCAGTGCACCAATACTGTAAAAATTTCTCTTTTCTCTTTATGTTCCTCTAAGAAAAAAAGAATTGAAGAAATTCTATAGTCTAGACCAGGAAGGGTCAAAGTGCAGATGGTATGTGGCCACTCTACTGTGCTTTTATGGGCCCAAAGCTCTCCCATTTGGGTCGGAGGGGGGATGCCTGGAAATGACCTTAAATGTTATCAAGCCACCCAAGATTGTGGTGGTTTAGCTTCCTTGGCCTCTCCAAAAGTTTTGTTTTGGGCCAAAGGCCAGGTGAAAATGGCAATTGGAAATCAAATGACATCACTTCCAGTACACTCAGTCACACCAATGTGGCCCACAGGGAGGCAAGGGCCAGATTTCCGCCTGATCTAGGCTAGCATATGCTAGTATTGCTCTCAAGGCAAATGGCTTTCACTACAGTCTGAGAACAATCCAGACTGAGAACAATCCAGACAGCAAAAGGCCCCAAGCTCTCCTGATCCGAGCAGTGCGGCGCGGAGGAGGAGGAAGGCGGGACCACCTGGGCCCGTCAAAGACCCCATCGAGCCTCACTCCCCAGAGGCGCTCTGCGCTTGACGACGGACTGCTCCGCTCCAAGGGCTAGCTGTGTTGGCGGCGGGTTTAGGGAGGCCAGGTCGCCGCTCTAGTGGGATTGTTTTTATTTTTTATCCTACCATCACGGCAGAAGACCTTGGCCTGGTATCTGTTTGTAATTAATAGCCCCTGGGGCAGTTCAGCAGCCCTCAAGGACATCATTTAGGGTAATCTGTCTCCATCTACAGCTGTGAGAGAGTCGGGAGGAAAAGGGCAGGAATATAACACCGCCTGGGATGTTCTCCCCTCGCCCTCCCACTAGACAAGCGGCAGGGGCGGTGACACCCTGGGATTTATCATACCATCACTACCAGAGTTAACATCTGAGGCCCCTAGAATGTTATTAAGGGGAATTCATTTGCTCTGGGGAAAAGTCATACAGGAGCTTCTAACATCTTCTCCTTTGCTCTGTTACTCACCTTGGATAGTAGCTGCCACCGACCAGGGACAGAAATCAGCTGGATCGTCCTTTTCCCTCTTTACATGATGTAGCCGGACTTAGTCTGGGAGCGGCCATTGAAGTGGTGCAGGGGCAGGGAAGATATGGCGGCAACAGAGTTAACAAATGTTACAAAAAAAGAAGGGACAGATATTTGGTATCTGTCCCTTCTTCAGTTCACTCTGTTTCCAAGGATAACATGGAGAGCTTACCAACCATTCCACAATCCCTTAATCTGCTCCTTTGTAACGCCAGGTCAGTCAAAAATAAGACCCATCTCATCCATGATCTTTTGGTGGATGAGATGGCCGACCTGGCCTGTTTTACTGAGACCTGGCTGGGAGATACTAGCGCTGCAACATGGGCGCAGATTCTCCCGGCCGGATATTCAGTTAGTGAGCAGATTAGGGAAAGTGGGCGGGGGGGGGTGACGTAGCCTTAGTATATAGAAATACCTTAATCTTGATCAGGAAGCCTATCTGGAAAACAACCTACATCGAGTGTATGTACCTTAGCCTGAAAACCAGGGATAGTTTGGGGATTCTGTTGGTATACCGGCCACCCCGTTGCTTAACAGACTCCCTAACCGAGCTGACTGCCCTGGTTTCGGAGTTGCTGCTGGAGTCTCCCAGACTTTTGGTTCTGGGCGACTTCAACATCCCACTCGAAACCAGTTTACAAAATCTAACTGGCGCGGCTCGGGAGTTCATGGATACCATGACCAACATGGGCCTATCCCAATTGGTTGACGGGCCCACACATTGTGCTGGTCATACCCTCGATGCGGTTTTTATTACGGAGCAGGAATATCCGTGGGCGGAGGTTAAAAAGACCTCCGCTGTGTCATGGACGGATCATTTCCTGATCAAGGCGGAACTGAGACCTGCTGTCCGCCCTCCCGGGGGTGGTGGACCCACTAGAATGGTCCGCCCTCGAAGGCTAATGGATCCCATTGGTTTCCGGAAAGCCTTGGAGGGTTTAATGGTTGGCAAAGCCAGTGACTCTGTCGATGCCTTGGTGTACATTTGGAATAATGATCTCACCAGGGCTATCGACACAATCGCTCCCAAGCGTCCTTTCCGACCCGTTCCAAATCGTAGGCCCTGGTACACAGAGGAGCTTAGGAAGATGAAACGGATCGGACAACGACTAGAGTGCAAATGGCGAAAAAGTCATCTCCCATCCGACAGAACTTGCCTTAGGAATCATCTTGATTCCTATAGGGAGGCTTTGCGGGCAGCGCAGAAATCTTTCTGCTCTGCACGCATTGCGTCTGCAGAGTCTCGCCCGGCAGAACTGTTTAGGGTGGTAGGGGAGCTGACAAGGGTTTCGCCGGCACCAACCCCCCTACTTAACCCAACGACAGCCTGCTGTGAGGCATTTAACATCCACTTTGCAGATAAAATCTCTCGGATAAGAGCGGACTTGGACGCCAGTGTTTTGGCAGAATCTGTGGGTGAGGTTTCCAGTGACTCCGTTGATGGCAATTTACTGGATCAACATCAATCTGTAAGTACGGATGACGTGGACAAGCTGCTTGGAAAGGTGAGGAAGACGACTTGCCCCCTCGATCCTTGTCCATCTTGGCTGGTCGTCCGGGGGGGGACGCGTTGAGAGTATTCCTTCGGGATACGATCTATGCGTCCTTTAGGGAAGGTATTGTACCATCTTGTTTAAAAGAGGCGGCGGTTAGGCCCCTCCTGAAAAAACCTTCCCTAGACCTCCTGGATAGAAACAACTATAGACCAGTCTCCTTGCTTCCTTTTTTAAGCAAGGTGATCGAGAGGGCAGTTGCTTCCCAACTCCAAGCAGTCTTGGATGAAACCGATTATCTCGATCCATTTCAAACTGGCTTCAGGACAGGATTTGTAGTGGAGACTGCCATGGTTGCTTTGACCGATGACCTCCGCCTGAGTATCGACAGGGGTAGTGTGACCCTGCTGGTGCTCTTGGATCTCTCTGCAGCCTTTGACACCATAGATCATGCCATCCTCTTTAATCGCCTGAGAGAGTTAGGAATTGGAGGCACTGCTTTGCAGTGGTTCCGCTCCTTCCTCTCAGGTAGGTCCCAGAGGGTGAGGCTCGGGGACAGTTGCTCTTCCAAAATGGAGCTTATTTGTGGTGTCCCCCAGGGCGCCATCCTGTCCCCGATGTTATTTAATATCTACATGAAACCGCTGGGAGAGATCATTCGGAGGCATGGAACTCGGTGTCTTCAGTACGCTGATGACACCCAGATATATTTCTCCATGACCAGATCATCGACTCAGACCTCAGATGGCGTCTCTCCTCTTAATGACTGTCTCAGAGCGGTAATGGATTGGATGAGGAAAAACAGATTGAAGTTGAATCCAGACAAAATGGAGGTACTCATGGTTACAGGCCCGAAACCAGATTTGGGAATACAGCCTCCAGTCCTGGACGGGGTCACACTCTCCGTTAAGGACTGTGTTCGCAGCTTGGGGGTGCTCCTCGATTCATCGCTTCACATGACTAGTCAGGTGAATGCGGTGGTCAGGAGTGCCTGTTATCAGCTTCGGCTGATACGCCAACTGCGCCCTTATCTGGATATGAGGGATCTGGAAACTGTGGTACATGCCATGGTAACCTCACAATTAGATTACTGCAATGCACTCTACATGGGGCTACCCTTGTGCCTAACCCGGAAACTACAATTGGTGCAAAATATGGCAGCCAGGTTAATTACCGGAACATCAAGGAGGGAGCACATAACACCAGTGCTGAAATTCCTCCACTGGCTGCCAATTAGTTTCCAGGCACAGTACAAGGTGTTGGTTTTGACCTTTAAAGCCCTACATGGCTTGGGTCCATCTTATCTTAAGGACCGCCTCTTCCCGTATGATCCCCCCCACCCCCGCGCCCTTCGATCCTCTGGGAGGAATCTGTTACAGCCAATAAAAACTAGGCTGTTTCAGACCTCCCAGAGGGCCTTCTCTGTGACCGCTTCCAGACTTTGGAATGGCCTGCCAAAGGAGATCTGTCATATTACTACTCTTGCTGCTTTTAAGAAAGCAGTGAAGACGGATCTCTTCCGGCAGGCCTTCCCGGAATAATTCTCCGGCTTGAGGGGATAGCTCCATCGCCCCTTTCTGTGCCGCCATCATTGTGCCATTGTTCTATTGTTCTATTGTTCTTTTATTGTATTTATTGGTTTGTCTTTACCTCGGAGCATGTTGTTTTAAGCTATAATTAGTTTAATATTGTTTTAAGGGGTGGGAGGTTGGATGGGGAGTTGAATGTTTTAACTTGTGTATTTTAAATGCTGTAACCCGCCTCGATTGCTCCGCAGAGGGGCAGGCTATAAATAAAATTTATTATTATTATTATTATTATTATTATTATTATTCCAGAAGCTGCTTGGAAGGGAGGGGAAGGAATTACCATTTTTTCCTAATTTGTGTTGCCAAATCCCCTATCCTACAGGTACATGATGGAAGCCTTGTTGAAAGCTGAAATAAAGGGCACAGTTGAAGAGGCCGGGGATGGGTCTTCGGAGAAAGATCCAGAAGGAGCCAGTTTGGAAGATGACTTCTTCAACATCCAGCCCCAGGGCAAGAAGCCGGCCAATGAGGACTCTGTGGACGAGGAAGTGGCAAGGTACCTGAAGTCCCCCAGCAGGGAGGTGTCCTTGCTCCATGCCTTTCCCCGCGTCATGCAAAGTTTCCTGCAGTACAACACCGGGATGCCTTCGAGTGCCGCCATCGAACAGCTCTTCAGTACAGGCGGCAAAGTCATGACCGTCAAGAGACACTCTTTGTCGGATGAGCTCTTTGAGCAGCTGGTCCTCCTGAGGCAGAACAGGGCAGTATTTTAAAAGCAGCCTTTTAGGGTTTTTTTTTCTTTCTTTTTTTTTTTAATTTTAAAATGAATTCTGTGCATTGCTCTGGAGTATTGATACTTGGAGGGTGGGGGTGGGAAGGACTGGGCATACATCATATTATTAATCCTATGGATAAACTTGCTACTCAATCATCTGTGTGTGCCTATTCATTTTTTGTTTGTTTGTTTTAAGCTGGGATATATTTGGCCCATAGCTCCCAACTTTGGGCTCCTGAAGCCTCCTACCAATTTATCCCAGATGAATTCACCCCTAGCCCCCTATTTTTTTAAAATGTGGTCCAGTTTTCAGGCAATTTTTGCCCCCCAGAATACGCAGAAAGCCCATCAAATGTGTGAAAACAATCACAAATAACCCCACAAGCACCTAGAACCCGGTACTCTCAAAAAGGAAAACATGTATTTGGGCTTGCTGCGGCAGGTGACCTACTGAGAGGGTTGAGGAGGTTGGCCCTTGGCCATGACGTACCGTGTCTTACAATGTTCTAGCTGTGTTCTATACCATAGGCACGTTGTTGTTTCCCATTTTTCTCAGCACTTTCTTATTTAGTGTACAGTATAACGCCTACAAGGATGCGGTGGCAAGACGCTGACTGACAATCAAAAAGGAGGCAGGTCGGCAGTTTGAGAGCCAAGCGCTGCGTGATGGAGTGAGCTCCCATCACTAGCCCCAGCTTTGGCCAAGCTAGCAGTTTCGAAAGCATGTAAAAGTGCAAGTAGAGAAAATAGGTACCACTTTGGTGGGAAGGTAACAGCCTTCCGTGCCTCATGCTGGCCACATGACCATGGGATTGTCTTTGACGACGCTGGCTCCCTCGGCTTAGTAACGGAGATGAGCACCACCACCTACAGTTTGACAACCCTGTCAAAAGGGAAACCATTACCTTTATGATGACCCCACCCCATATCCGTGAGGGTTACATTCATAGACTTACCATGGAAACATGAAACCACAGATAATAGCAAACCCTATTGAATTGAATGACTTCCAATAGAAATTGACCATAGAGACACACTGGAGGACCTAGAGATTCCTAGAGAGAACCTCTCTAGGCATTTCTAGGTCCTCCAGCACAACTCTGTGGTCAACATCCCCTGGAAGGACCTAGAAAATGCCTGAAATTTTTTTTTTATTATTTATTAATTTTTTGGGGGATGCAGGTAAGTGTAAATACATGTACCAGTCCTGCAAATACGGGAGCAGTACTGTTATTTTCAGCCTGAAACACCACTAATCTATACAGCTGCTTCACTTGGAATTGGTTGCTGAAGTTGGGCCCAAACAATAGGTTGTCTTCCTCTGGAAGTGATTATTTTGTAGGTCTCTTTTGCCAATTTTTTCTTGGTTGACTTTCATAGACTTCTGCTGCAGTCAGAAGTAATTCAGTAAGATTTTACACAATTCAAACAAAAACAAAAAAATCCCACATCACATAGGACCTTATCCCACGCTGCTGTCAAAAGTGGCAAGAAAGCGATATGAGCATCATTCCAGTACTATAGCGCTAGTATAAATATGGCGCTAGCGCTATAATAGCGCTATGGACCAGCTCGCACTATTGCAATGCCCGCTGAAACCGACATTCAAAAGAATGCGAATGATGCTGCATTCCGAGCGGTTTCTTGCTGGATTCTGAGCGACGTCGTGTAATCACGCGGAAAAATATAGCGCTATAGCGCCTGATTCTTAGCTGATTCTGAGCGACGTCGTGTGATCACGCGGGAAGATATAGCGCTATAGCGCCTGATTCTTAGTGGATTCTTGCTGCTTTTGGCCCCATGGGATAAGGTCCATAGAGTAGCTCACCTGACTTTGGAGGGGAGAATAATACTGAAGCTCAGAAAGGCATTCTCCACAATTGAATATCAAACATGCCAGATAACACCTCGGAGTCCTTTGAAATTCAAAGGAAAAAGCCTATCTATGGATTTTCCTGATTGAACTTGACAGCTTGGAAGAGCGGGTTGTTGTTGTTATTATTATTATTTTATATTTATTTGTATCCCACTCTTTTCCCAAAACTGAGACTCAGAGCGGCTTCACAACGTTAAAAAACGATACAACTAAAAACATAGAGAAGAGATGCATCAAAAAGGAATTAAATTATTACAATGTTAAAATAGACAGCTGTTAAAAAAAAAATACGTTTTCGAAAAGATAAAACTGTATAAAACCCTTTTAAATGAATCGACATCCCAAGCCGGCCCTTTACAAAAATTCCGTTTTAAAAGCCTGTCTGAACAGATAGGTCTTAGGGTAAGGAGGTAAAGATAAAGTGTGGATGTTAATAATAATAATAATAATGTTAAAGTAGCTAGAAATTGGAAGAAAGGAAGAATGCAGTATTAATGCTGGTGCTCCTGGCACTACTTTCTCCTCTACTCCCTGGTAGGATCCAGATATGTTTGGAAGGTACCTGTTTTAGTTAGTTTTGAGAAATCGGGAGAGAATGACTTAACTCAGGTCTTCATTTGATTCCTTAACGGGTCAAGATTTGATTTCCAGATACCAGTATGTGGCTGAGTCTCCACTCCAGTGCTACACCACCTGCCCTTCCTACATAGCATTATGTAGTTAGTCTAGAGCAGGGGTAGGCAACCTTTTTGAGCCGGGGGCTGGGTTGCTGTCCCTCAGACAATTGGGGGGGCTGAAGCACAATAAATAAATAAATAAATATAAAAAAATAAAAAAAAAATGCATGCACACTCTCTCAGCCCCAGAAAAGCCATGGCAAAACCCCTGTGGAGATTTTGCCAAGAAAACCCCAAGAACAAGTAATAACAACAATAATCAATATCATCATGGCGGGTGGCGGCGGCGGCGGCGGTGGCAGGACCGGCCTGGGGCCGATCCAAAGGCCTCGGTGGGCCGCATCCGGCCTCCGGGCCTTAGGTTGCCTACCCCTGGTCTAGAGAGCCAGCATGGCGTAGTGCAGGGGTAGGCAACCTTTCCCCTTTAAGGGCCGAGGGACTTCAGCTCCCAGAAGCCTCAGCCATGTTGGCCAATAGTCCCATGTTGGCCAATAGCTCCTGGGATTCTGGGAGCTGAAGTCCCTCGGCCCTTAAAGGGGAAAGGTTGCCTACCCCTGGCGTAGTGGTTTGAGTACTGGAGTAGGACTGGGCACACAAGGTTCAAATTCCCACTTGGCCTTGGAAACCCACTGGGCGACCCTGGAGAAGTCACCATCTCTCATCCTCAGGAAGGCAATAGAAGAAAACCTTTCTGCAAACCATGCCAAGTAAAACCCATGACAGGTCTCTAATTTCTAATGGTGGGAACCTGCACCCATAGCACGCCACAAGCCCTTGCCTCTCCCAGTCTCCCCCTCACTTAATCTCAGTAATGATGGGTTAGAAATCCATGACACCCCAGAATAGTAGATGATAATGGTTGCTGTGGTTAACTTATTTGGTTACTGGTAATGGCAGAGCTCCCAGAGATACGTCCCCTGCTGCGTTCTGCTGCTCCCTGCTCTGCCGGCAGAAGTGAGGGCAAAGATCCCGGTTTAACTGTCTGCACGTCACGCGGCAGCAGGGCGCCCTCTTGGCGCAACGTACATACATGCTATGCCAAAAGGGCACAGAAGAGCCACGACTGCAGTCAAAGGTCAGAGCTTTTCCTTTTCCATCCCCGAAAGGAGAGGCTGCAAGGGTCCCTCCTTTTGGGGGTGGAAAAGCGGCCTTTGAGCCACAGTCACGGCTTTTCTGGGCTGCCCCTGCAATGGGGCAGCCCAGAAATCATAGAATCATAGAGTTGGAAGAGACCACAAGGGCCATCCATGCAGGAACTCCCAATCAAAGCATCCCCGACAAATGGCCAGCCAGCCTCTGCTTAAATGGCCATCTGTCGGGGATGCTTTGATTGGGAGTTCCTGCATGCAGAAAACAGCTTTGACTGCGGCTTTGCCATCCCTAAAAGGAGGAACCTTTCAGCCTCTCCCTTCGGGGATGGCAAAGCCAAGGATCAGCCTGGAGCCATTGCAGGGGCAGCCCAGAAAAGAGCCATGACTGTGGCTCAAAGGCCGCTTTTCCACCCCCAAACGGAGGGACCCTTGCAGCCTCTCTTTTCAGGGATGGAAAAGCCAGGGATCGATCTCCTTTGAGCCAAACTCACGGCTCTTTTCTGGGTTGCCCCTGCTATGTCAAGTCTCTTTTCTGGGTTGCCCCTCTGTGGACGCGTGTCATCAGAAATGGCACGCGTGTCAGTGTTGACACGCGTGTCATAGGTCCGCCATCACGGGGCTATACCATATTATTAGGTATAGCCGTGATTGTAGAGTCAGTCTGTAGAGAGATCTTGTAGCAGCACCTTTGAGACTCACTGAAAGAAAGACATTGTTAGCAGCAGGAGCTTTCCTAGGCTTCCAAAGTCTACTTCCTCAGATGCATTTGGTGGAGTGGAAAGCCTAGGGATAGACCTAATCGATGCCATGAGTGTGTGGGAAATGTCGGTTCAAATTCAAAACCCTTTGTGTATGGAACTGAAGTGGCAAGCACACCAAGGATTTTGAATTTGAATTGCCCTTTCTCATACACTCATGACATTTGTAGGCCTGTCCACCAAATGCACCTGAGGAAGCAGACTAGAGTCCAAAAGAGACTGCCAGAAATAATCCAGTTTGAGTCCACTTTAACTGTCCTGGCTCAGTGCTATAGGAAATCATGGGAATTGTAGTTTTTTTCTGAGACATTGAGCCTTCTCTGTCAGAGAACTCTGGTACCATAAGAAACTACAGTTCCCATGATTCCCTAGCACTGAGCCAAGGCAGTCCAAGTGGTCTCAAAATGAATTATTTCTAGCAGTCTGTTCAGGCCCAGAGACAAAACTAAACCCATGGGGGGGGTGGGGAACATGTTGCTGTTGTTGAATTCAAAGACATCTAACTGTATTAGGGCCAGAAATAATCCAGTTTGAAACCACTTGAACTGCCCTGGCTCAATGCTAGGGAATCATGGGAACTGTATTTTTTCTGAGACATGGCACCTTCTCTGTCAGAAAGCTCTGGTACCACAATAAACTACAGTTCCCATGACTCCCTAGCACTGAGACAAGGCAATTCAAGTGGTCTCAAGTTGGATTATGGGCCTTTACAGATTGCCAGAAATAATGCAGCTTGAGGCCACTTTAACTGTCCTGGCTCAGTGCTATAGAGAATCATGGGAATTGTAGTTTTTTTCTGAGACATTGAGCCTTTTCTGTCAGAGGCCTTTGTGCCATAAGAAACTACAATTCCCATGATTCCTTAGCACTGAGCCAGGACAGTTAAAGTGGCCTCAATTTGCACTATTTCTGGCAGTCTGTAAAGGGCCTATTTCTAGCAGGCTGTTTAGGCCCAGAGACAAAACCCATCCCAGGGGTTAAGATGAGAGAGTCGACAAGGCCTAGAGGGGCTCACTTCCGGTCCCTTCCTCTCTGTCACCCCCCCTCCCCACCTCCAGCCAAAGAGGGCTGCCATTTTCCCCTCCCCTGGGAGAAGCCCCAGCATCATCATCCTGCAACAAGGGAAGAAGATCTGGTGAGTGAATACAAAGAGCATTGGGGTGCATGGTCAGGAGGGCACCCCATGAATGGGAGTGGAAAGGGAAAATGGGTGGGAGGAAGCCAGGGAACAAAACAATAAGGGGGGAAAACACAGGTAGATCTGGACAGACAGAAACCTCATAACCCTCCCCACCAAAATAATTGGGTTGATGACTTGCCCATGGGGATACATAGGGTAATACATGCCCCTTGGGAAACATTGGGGGATATATGCCCATAGGGATACGTAGGAGACTATTTGCCCATGGGGATACATAGGGTGATACATGCCCCTAGGGAAACATTGGGGGATGTATGCCCATAGGGATACGTAGGAGACTATTTGCCCATGGGGATACATAGGGTGATACATGCCCCTAGGGAAACATTGGGGGATATGTGCCCATAGGGATATGTAGGAGACTATTTGCCCATGGGGATACATAGGGTGATACATGCCCATAGGGAAACATTGGGGGATATATGCCCATAGGGATACGTAGGAGACTGCTTGCCCATGGGGATACATAGGGTGATACATGCCCCTAGGGAAATATTGGGGGATATATGCCCATAGGGATACGTAGGAGATTGCTTGGCCATGGGGATACATAGGGTGATACATGCCCCTAGGGAAACATTGGGGGATATATGCCCATAGGGATACGTAGGAGATTGCTTGGCCATGGGGATACATAGGGTGATACATGCCCCTAGGGAAACATTGGGGGATATGTGCCCATAGGGATATGTAGGAGACTGCTTGCCCATGGGGATACATAGGGTGATACATGCCCCTAGGGAAACATTGGGGGATATATGCCCATAGGGATACGTAGGAGACTATTTGCCCATGGGGATACATAGGGTGATACATGCCCCTAGGGAAACATTGGGGGATATGTGCCCATAGGGATACGTAGGAGACTATTTGCCCATGGGGATACATAGGGTGATACATGCCCCTAGGGAAACATTGGGGGATATGTGCCCATAGGGATACGTAGGAGACTATTTGCCCATGGGGATACATAGGGTGATACATGCCCCTAGGGAAACATTGGGGGATATGTGCCCATAGGGATATGTAGGAGACTATTTGCCCATGGGGATACATAGGGTGATACATGCCCATAGGGAAACATTGGGGGATATATGCCCATAGGGATACGTAGGAGACTGCTTGCCCATGGGGATACATAGGGTGATACATGCCCCTAGGGAAACATTGGGGGATATATGCCCATAGGGATACGTAGGAGATTGCTTGGCCATGGGGATACATAGGGTGATACATGCCCCTAGGGAAACATTGGGGGATATATGCCCATAGGGATACGTAGGAGACTATTTGCCCATGGGGATACATAGGGTGATACATGCCCCTAGGGAAACATTGGGGGATATATGCCCATAGGGATACGTAGGAGACTATTTGCCCATGGGGATACATAGGGTGATACATGCCCCTAGGGAAACATTGGGGGATATATGCCCATAGGGATACGTAGGAGACTGCTTGCCCATGGGGATACATAGGGTGATACATGCCCCTAGGGAAACATTGGGGGATATATGCCCATAGGGATACGTAGGAGACTATTTGCCCATGGGGATACATAGGGTGATACATGCCCCTAGGGAAACATTGGGGGATATATGCCCATAGGGATACGTAGGAGACTATGTGCCCATGGGGATACATAGGGTGATACATGCCCCTAGGGAAACATTGGGGGATATATGCCCATAGGGATACGTAGGAGACTATGTGCCCATGGGGATACATAGGGTGATACATGCCCCTAGGGAAACATTGGGGGATATATGCTCATAGGGATACATAGGAGACTATTTGCCCATGGGGATACATAGGGTGATACATGCCCCTAGGGAAACATTGGGGGATATATGCCCATAGGGATACGTAGGAGACTATGTGCCCATGGGGATACATAGGGTGATACATGCCCCTAGGGAAACATTGGGGGATATATGCCCATAGGGATACGTAGGAGACTATTTGCCCATGGGGATACATAGGGTGATACATGCCCCTAGGGAAACATTGGGGGATATATGCCCATAGGGATACGTAGGAGACTATGTGCCCATGGGGATACATAGGGTGATACATGCCCCTAGGGAAACATTGGGGGATATATGCTCATAGGGATACGTAGGAGACTATTTGCCCATGGGGATACATAGGGTGATACATGCCCCTAGGGAAACATTGGGGGATATATGCCCATAGGGATACGTAGGAGACTATTTGCTCATGGGGATACATAGGGTGATACATGCCCCTAGGGAAACATTGGGGGATATATGCCCATAGGGATACGTAGGAGACTGCTTGGCCATGGGGATACATAGGGTGATACATGCCCCTAGGGAAACATTGGGGGATATGTGCCCATAGGGATATGTAGGAGACTGCTTGCCCATGGGGATACATAGGGTGATACATGCCCCTAGGGAAACATGGGGGATATATGCCCATAGGGATACGTAGGAGACTATTTGCCCATGGGGATACATAGGGTGATACATGCCCCTAGGGAAACATTGGGGGATATATGCCCATAGGGATACGTAGGAGATTGCTTGGCCATGGGGATACATAGGGTGATACATGCCCATAGGGAAACATTGGGGGATATATGCCCATAGGGATACGTAGGAAACTATTTGCCCATGGGGATACATAGGGTGATACATGCCCCTAGGGAAACATTGGGGGATATATGCTCATAGGGATACGTAGGAGACTATTTGCCCATGGGGATACATAGGGTGATACATGCCCCTAGGGAAACATTGGGGGATATATGCCCATAGAGATACGTAGGAGACTATTTGCCCATGGGGATACATAGGGTGATAAATGCCCCTAGGGAAACATTGGCAGATGCTTGCCCATAGGGATACATAGCGGACTGCTTGCCCATGGGGAAACATAGATCCTACATATCCTTATGGGCATATATCCCCCAATGTTTCCCTATGGCCAAGTAGTCTCCAATAGGCTGTATGGATTATCTATGGGCATGTATGATTTTTCCATGGGGAGTTGCATTTCCCCTTTAACAATAAAATTCTATGGGCAATTTATTTTATTTTATTTCATTTATATCCCACCTTTCTCCCCAGAGGGGACCCAAGGTAGCTCACTATTTGCCCATATAATTTGATTGTTAAAGGGGAAATGCAGCCCCCCACGGAAAAATCATACATGCCCATAGATAAACCATACAAGCCCATTGGAGAATACTTGCCCATAGGGAAACATTGAACAATACTTGCCCATAGGGAAACACTGGAGACTATTTGCCCATAGGGAAGCATTAGAGGATACTTGCCCATAGAATTTTATTGTTAAGGGGGAAATGCAGCTTTTATTAGCAAGTTCTCTCTGGGAACTTCTAGGTCCTCCAGTGCAACTCTGCTGGAAATTGACCATAGACTTATGCCGGAGGTCTTAGAGGTTACTAGAGAAAACATTTCTCTAGGCATTTGTAGGTCCTCCAGTGGGATTTGTGGTCAACCTCTGACAGATGTTGACTATAGAGTTGCACTGGATGACCTAGAGCAGGGGCTGGCAACCTACGGCCCCTGGGCTGGTTCTGGCCCAGGTCGCCGGACTTACTGGCCCAGTCCGACCCCTGCCGCCGCCGCGCGTTTTGGCCTCCGTGTGGCCACGCGCGCCATGGCCGCCATTTTGATTTCCAAAATGGCGGCTGCGCCGCATTTGCGCATGCACAGTACTTCTGCGCATGCGCAAATGCATTGCATCAGCGGCGGCCGCACGCGGGGTGCGCACGCGCCCTTGAGCATGCGCGCCGCCATCCCCCCCCTCAGCCCAGCGGAGAGGAGGACTTCAGGGGACCGGCCCAGGGCTCAAAAAGGCTGCCTACCCCTGACCTAGAGATTCCTAGAGAGGTGTACTTTACAGTTATCTCTAGGAATTTCTAGGTCTTCCAGCATGGCTCTGGGATCAACATCTGCCATATGTCACGCTGGAGGACAGATATTCCTACAGAGAATACTTCTCTAGGCATTTGTAGGTCCTCCAGTGCAATGGCGACTTTAGGGTTGGGGTCACCCGGTGTGGTAACTCATGGTGTCACCCCTCCATTGATCTCCTCCCATAACACACCCATAGAGAATCCTTAGTAATGTTTTCTGTACTACACTCATCCCTCCACGTTTGCGGCTTTGACTTTTGCGGATTTGATTATTCACGGATTTTATTAATATGTTCTCTCTAGGAATATCTAGGTCCTCCACCGCAACTCTGTGGTCAACTTTAACCAAAAGTTGCGCTGAATGACCTAGAGAGGACACTCCACTAGGCATTTTTAGCTCCTCCTGCTCAATTCTAGGGTTAATGTCTGTCAGATATTGACCACAGAGTTGCACTGGAGAACCTAGAAATTCCTAGAGGAACGTTCTCTCAGGTAAAAAGATAGTGTTTTTGTTATTTGCATTTTTTCCCCACATTCACAGGGGTCCTGTCCCTGTAAACGCAGTGAATATGGAGGGATGAGTGTAATATACTTATAAATCGTAATTCCCATATACCGCTGAATGTAATGGCAATAGTTGTGACATCAACAACTAGCAAAATAAAGCGTATACTTTTTAAAATTACAAGATCATACCACACAAAATGAATAGGTTTACATATCCATAGTGGCATGGTGTTAAAGTGAAAATTTGTTAAAATGAGAAGCTTTTAAAGAAAAAAAATTTAAAATTACAATTTGAAATTTTAATTAAAAACAAACAAATGGGGGCTTCTCCTTTCTCCTCCCGCTGAGCCTCATCCCACTCACCCCATCTCTTCAGTATTTTAAAGAGATCGAGGCGAATGCCCATTTCTTCCAGAAGGCAGATGTCCGAGGAGCAGTGGTGTCACCCCCCTCTTAGGGTGTCACCTGGTGCGGTCCGCACCCCCTAGTGATGCCACTCCAGTGTAATATAGTGGTCAACCTCTGCCAGATGTTGACCACAGACATCTGCTGGAGGATCTAGAGATTCCTAGAGAGGTAATCTTTCAGGTTAACAATGTCAGTTGTGTGGATGATGGGTGTTGCAGTGATGCTCTTTGACACCCATCAGAGTCTCCAGAACAAGCTGGCTGCTGTGATCCACAGCCACTTTGCATCTCTTACCATCAACTGGCTCAGCTTCTCTTCTTCAGGCATCCTGTGTTCCTCAGTCAAGAAGACACATTGTAAAGTCCAAAAGTATAGTTTTATTAATGCATATAAAAGAAAGTAAGATAACTAAGTAAAATCCATTGTGATGGACTTGTCCAGTTCAGCCATGAGAGATGACATCTTTAGCAGATCCAAAAGCATAGGATCCCAACTTGTTGCTGTTCAAAGTTAAGAAGAAGTTACAGATCCATGTTTCCAGATCCAGGAGTTACATTATAAAAGCAGTATGAGCATACTCAAAAACTAAAAGCCAAAACTTAACTCCATGGTTAAAACCACTGCCGAACACACACACGCTCACAACTTGAATATAAACAAGCTTAAATAAAGGATTCCCTTTGCCATTCCCATACTCCACCTTCTGGGTGTTAGCCTTATGCTGATTGGATAATGCCTGTATGATGTGTTTTAACCCAGCCCCTTGCTGTCCATCATCCCCCATGTGACTGCTTTTTCTCATGATCTAAAGTCGTTTTGTATTTGTTATCTCTTTCCCAGCTAAATCTAACCATGTTATGACTTCTTGACCATCTGGGCCGAGTTCTCTTTGTCAAACTTCATAATCCCTTGTGCGACACGGCCTGAATGAGAACGGTCAGTGAATGTGTAATTTACGAAGTAGTTCTCCTCCGATGAAGAATTTCCAGTGTGCGACACGGCCTGAATGAGAACGGTCAGTGAATGTGTAATTTACGAAGTAGTTCTCCTCCAATGAAGAATTTCCAGTGGTTGTTCCCATGAGGAAAATTCCACGCACACATCTCTACATTTCACCTTTGACTGTATAACCCATCTATATTCCAACACACACACACACACACACACACACATATAGTGGTTTTTAATTTATGTTTTTTCCCACTTTGACAGGGGTCCTGTGCCCCTAATCCCAGTGAATGTGGTGGGCCAGCTGTACTGTGACATTGGTGCGGTGCTAAAGACTCTCCATAATCTTCAGGTTTGGGTCTGTGGCTCTTTAGGAGAAGCATCCCCCTTCATCCTACTGTCTTTGTCATCACTGGCATCCCCTTGAATCACAAGATGTCTGTCTGTCTTTCCTTGCAGGGGCAAGCTGGAATCCCTAAGCATTTCTTCCAGGGAGTTGTGCTGCTTCAGCCAGCGTAACCCTCGCATCCAGAAGGACGCCAGACCACTGGAAGATGTGGTCTCACCCCAAACGGAGCCCATCCTTGTCTCAGGAAAGAAAGTGGGCACCAAGCAAGGAGGTCCTCCAGGCCCTTTGGGAGGCAGAGCTGCAGCAGAGAGCCAAGATGGCAGAGCAAGACTCAGCTGGCCCGGGGACAGGGAAAGATCCCCATCGCCTCTGGAGAGGGAAGAGTGGGGACACCTGGGAGAAAAGTGTGCAGAAGATCTTGGGTGAAGACAACCCGAGCTCCGATGTCCAGCGGCAACGCTTCCGGGAGTTTTGCTACCAGGAGGCTGAGGGGCCCCGCGAGGCGTGCAGCCGACTCCGCAGTCTTTGCTCTGAGTGGCTGAAGCCAGAGAAGCACACCAAATCTCAGATCCTGGATCTGGTGATCCTGGAGCAGTTCCTGGCCGTCTTGCCCCCAGAGATGGAGAACTGGGTCAGAGGGTGTGTGCCAGAGACAAGTTCCCAGGCGGTGGCCCTGGCAGAAGGTTTCCTCCTCAGTCAGGCAAAGGACAAGAAGAAGAAAGATTCCCAGGTGAGAGGCGTTCCTTTCGTAGTTCCAGTTTGTGGAATGGCGTCTCCGAGGGCTGTCCACCGTTCCTACCTCTGCCACCAATTGTGAGGGTCTCCACCTGTCTGACCACTACGGTATCTGATGTGGGGGCCTTTTCTGATGCTCCCGTAGTTCCTTTGTGAGACTTTATTTATATAATCCAACCACTGAACACCACTACACTTGAAACACTGCTGCCACCGCAGGGACCATATATCTGAACTCATCCACACCACTAACACTGGAGTAGTGTTCTCCGGCACAAATGTATAATACAAAATTCAGTTTGTTAAGCGGAAGTTCAACATACAGGGAAAGATTACTTATCGAGCCAAGAAAGAAAACCCTATGAAATTCATGGGGATCTCATAAATCGATAGACAACTTCAAGGCTCATACACACAGAATTATATGTAGGTGATTTTAATTGTATGTACAGTGGGCCCTAGGAATCCGCTGAGGTTTGGTTCAAGATCAACCTCCCCCCATGGATACCAAAATGTATGGATGTTCACGTTCCATTAAAAAAGATCAAGGTTTACTTTTTGGAATGTATCTATATTTTTAAATATTTTCAAGCTCTGGGTGCTTGAATCTGTGGATAAGGAATCCGTGCATAAGGAGGGCTAAGAGTATTTGCTTTTTCCATAACAATACAAAATAAGAAGTTATAACAACAACAACTACAACAGAAAGATACTGATTTGGATATAGGACTAAGCCTCTGGAAGCCCAGGGTTCAAATCCCGGCTCAGCCATGGAAACCCCATTGGTGACCTTGGACAAGTCACAATTCTCAGCAAACTGCCTCTCAGTAAATATTGCCCAGAAAACCCCATGATACAGTTGCCATGTGTCAGAGCTGACTTGAAGGGAAACACGAACAAACCTTGTAGTGTGATGCCATGTAACTTAGGTAGTTTGGAGCTTAAGGTCTGGCTTTAGTTATTACAAGCCTAGTAATTCGTAGTGTGGGTCCTGGTTTGTAGTTTGGCACCTAGTATTTTATAGTGTGTAAACAGCCAACACGCTGTAGTGGTTTGAGTGTTGGACTAGGATGGCGGGAGACCAGTGTTCAAATCCCTGCTTGACCATGGGTGACCTTGATCAAGTCACACAATCTCAACCTCAAAGGCCATGGCAACCCCCCTCTGAACTAATCTTGCCAAGAAACATCCATGCTAGGTTTGCCTTAGGGCTGCCTTAAGTTGGAAGTGACTTGAAGGCACAAAATAACAACTGAAAAAATAAAGAGTGCCTCCCTCAAACACTGGACCACCCCAGAAAGTGGTCCAGGGGCCTGCCATAAATGTTCACATCTGATTTAAACCAAGCCCCTTCAAATCTCCAGCTAATATATCCCAAGTACGTGACCATTCATCTATGTGCCAAAACACACTGCAGAAATAATCTAGTTTGAGATTGCTTTAAGACGATCAATGCTAGGGATTTCTGGTGAGATATTTAGCCTTCTCTGTCAGAGACCTCTGGGGCCACAACAAATCCCAGGATTCCCTAGCACTGAGCCAGGGCAGTTAAAGCGGTGTCAAAGTGGATTATTTCTGCAGTGTGGATTGGATCTGTGTTTCCAAACCTCCAAGGGAGAGTCCACCACCTTCCAAGGTAGTCCTGATGAGGAGATCTCACTGCCAGTAAGGAGACATGGGTTCAAGTATATTGAGAAACGTGGTTAGTGAAGTTTGTTTGCCCTGTTTTTTTCCTATCCTGATTTTTCTATTTCCTGAGATCTTTCATTCTGTTTTCAGGAGCTGTCGAGAGCAGGCACCGATTTCTCAGATACAGAGGAGCCTCCAAAAGACACCCCACGGAAACTGCTGTCGAGGCGGATTGGGCAGGAGAGCGATGGAGCTTCCACCTCCGTGGGTAAGGAAGGTAGGGAGACCTATTTGCTCATCATCTTCTCCCACAAATGGGCCTGAAATCCATGGGCTGCTCTGTATTGTTCTCCTTGAATCTCTTTTCGAGGTGGCCATTCTCTCCAGCCTCTTAACATTTAAAAAGGAGCTTTTTCTCAAAAGATTTGTATCCCAAATACAATGGGCCCTTGGTATCCACTGGGACACACACATGCACACACACACACATACCCATGGATACCAAAATCCATGGATGTTCAAGTCCCATCATATACAATGGCATAGTAAAATGGTTCTCAAACAGTGAAGCGGGACTCCAAGTGGGTGCAAGAGTTGCTCATGGGAGAGTATGAGACCTAACTTTTTCCCTGTGTAAAATTTAGAATATTGAATGTATTTAAATAAAACTGTTCTCATTTGAAAGATGTTATTTCCCGATAAAATGATAAAAGATGAATATACATGAATGTGCCAATGAAAATACGCACATCACATAAACGATTTTAATAATACATTACACTGAGTAGAAGGGGTGCAACATCCACATGTAGATATAAAGGCGGAAGGGTCCCAAGGGTAAAATGTTTGAGTGCAGTAAAATGGTATCCCTTATATATAAGAGCCAGTGTGGCATCGTGGTTTATGGACTCATAGAATCATAGAGTTGGAAGAGACCACAAGGGTCATCCAATCCAACCCCCTGCCATGCAGGAACTCAAAATCAAACCATCCCTGTGTGATGCTTTGAGTGTTGGACTATAAATCTGGAGACCAGGGTTCAATTCCCTGTTTGGTCATGGAAACCCACTGAGTGACCTTGGGCAAGTCACACTCTCTCAGTCTCAGAGGACAACAACAGCAAACTTCTTCTGAAAAATCCTGCTAAGAAAATCCTATAATAGGTTTGCCTTTGGGTCACCGTAAGTCAGGAATGATTTGAAGGCACAGAACAAAACCAACAATATTAAAATAGCAAAATCAAGGTTGCTTTTTTTGGAATTTATATCTTTTTGGAATATTTTCAATTGAATCCATGGATTAAAAAAAAAATCAGTGGATGTGGAGGGCTGACTGTAAATCACCTGGAATTATGTCCCAAAAGGAATGGGGAGAAAGATTGATTTTACTCAAGGAACTAAAATAATCCTGATCTGGCAACCCAAGTGGGGAGGTTATGCTTTTAGGGCTTTGCATTTTAGTTCCTTGAGTAAAATCAATCTAAATTCCCAAAAAAGCAACCTTGATTTTGCTGTTTTAATATTATTGGTTTTGTTCTGTGCCTTCAAATCATTTCTGATTTACAGTGACCCAATGGCAAACCTATTATAGAATTTTCTTAACAGGATTTGTTCAGAAGAGGTTTGCTGTTGTCTGCCTCTGAGGCTGAGAGAGTGTGACTTAGGTGGTGTCATGGGACAGGCCCTGGTAATGGCATTGAACAACAGCCACATTTCCTCATAACTTATCATTCAAACTCTCTCTTTCTCTCTGGCTGCTGTCACACTGCAGAATTAATACAGTGTTACACTGCTTTAACTGTCATAGCTCCATGCTATGGAATTCTGGGATTTGTAGTTTGTTGTGGCACCAGAGTGCTGTGACAGAGAAGGCTAAATGTCTCAAAAAACTACAGATCCCATAATTCCTTAGCATTGAGCCATGGCAGTTAAAATAGTGTGAAACTGCATTAATTCTGCAGTGCAGATGCAGCCTCTCTTGGCAATCAGTACAGAAATTCTAGCTAAAGGGACTGTTCCCAGATCAATGTGAAATGAGGAGACTCTTCTCCATTACATAGAGAGAATGGATGAGGAAGATTTATTTTAACAGCAAAAAGAAAACAGCATACAAACTGCACCAGATCAAGACTGACATGTGGAACGTTAAATCAATTAAAAATTGCAACAAGCTGTATGGCCAACTAGAAAAGGACAGAACTTTTATTTTTTATTTTACGGAGCATGGCAAAGAACGAAAGAGTGCATCTACGCTGTAGAAATAATGCAGCTTGACACAATTTTAACTGCCATGGCTCCATCCTACGGAATCTGGGGATTTGCAGTTTTGTGAGGCACCAGAACCCTTTGGCAGAGAAGGCTAAAGACCTTGTAAAGCTGCAAATCCCAGGAAACCACAGGATGAAGCGACAGTACATGCACTCTTGCCTGGAGCTGACTTCACCAAAACTGGAGAATTTGCACCCATCACCTGCCTGGAGGTGACCCATGAAACCTGGAGACTCAGAATAGGTGGCCTGGGATCTATCAGCCCTCTTTCCCACCTTCTTTGTCTTCCTTGTAGGAAACAGAAGGACATTCCAAGACAGCGGAGTGATACCAGGGCTTCTATCTAGACCACCTTCGCTTTTTGGAGATATTGATGCAGTTTCTGTGAAAACAGATCAGGTATGACAGATCAGGGATCAGGTTGGGTACCTTATATGGAAAGAGCCTGGGTGCTGCTTTCCTTTGGGTATCTCCCCGAGACTGAAGGCGGTTTGATGTTTTTGTGAAAATGGGCCACTAGAAAGGCTTTTGAACGCCAATGGCGAGGCTGGGGAGAACTTGTATCTGCTTCTTTCTTGTGGTTCACCACCTGATAACACAGAATGTTTCCTCCTTATTTCAGGGCCTAGAAACCTTTGAAGAGATGGCTGTACATTTCACCGCCTTTCACGGAGGAGGACTGGGTGCCCTTAGAGCCAGGCCAAGGGTCTCGAGAGAAGGAAATCACAGAGGAGCACTCTGGAGCTGCGGAAATCTGTCCTCCCTAGGTAAGGCTTCTTCTCTGATTTATAGTAAAAACAAAAAAACAAATCCTGGTGGACATCTGGGGCTGCTGCACATTGCAAAAATAAAGCCGTTTGCCACTACTTTAACTTCCATGGCTCAGTTTTATGGAATTCTTGGATTTGTATTTTGGTGGGGCAAATAGCTCACAAAACTACAGATCCCAGAATTTCATAGCATTGGGCCATGGAGGTCACAGTAGTGTCGAACTGCATTAATTCTGCAGTGTAGATACAGCCTCAGTTAACTTCCTCTTGCCCTCCCAGTTACAGCATCCGGGCTCACCCTCTACTCTGCTCTGCAGCCACCTTCTGGCAAGATGATGATGATGATGATGATGATGATAAAAAAATATATTTGTAATCCGCCCCTCTGCTCAGCAGTCGGGGCAGTGTACAGCAAGGTTAAAAAAGACAGCAATTAAAACATTCCTTCAACCCACACCCTAGCCCTCCCACCCCTTAAAACTAAATTAAACTGCAATAGAATTAAAATCAGGTTAGCACACAGATAAAATACAATAAAAACAATTTTTTGGCAGACATGCTGTGGCGGCAAGAGGGGTGAGTAACAGATCACCTCCAGATAGCCGGGCGGTTATTCCGGGAAGGCCTGCCAGAAGAGATCCGTCTTTACTGCCTTTTTAAAGGCAGCAAGAGTGGTAATAAGACGGATCTCGTCCAGCAGGCCATTCCATAGTCTGGGAGCGGACGCAAAAAAGGCCCTCTGGGAGGTCTGCGAGAGCCTGGTCTTCATGGGCTGCAGCATGATGTCCTTTATGCCATCTACCTAATTCCCTAATAATCCTCTCATTTCACCTTGATCTGAGAACAAGGATGTTCTTTATGTCATCTACCTAATTCTTTATGCCATCTACCTAATTCCCTAATAATCCTCTCATTTCACCTTGATCTGAGAACAAGATGTTCTTTATGTCATCTACCTAATTCTTTATGCCATCTACTTAATTCCCTAATAATCCTCTCATTTCACCTTGATCTGAGAACAAGGATGTTCTTTATGTCATCTACCTAATTCTTTATGCCATCTACCTAATTCCCTAATAATCCTCTCATTTCACCTTGATCTGAGAACAAGATGTTCTTTATGTCATCTACCTAATTCTTTATGCCATCTACCTAATTCCCTAATAATCCTCTCATTTCACCTTGATCTGAGAACAAGATGTTCTTTATGTCATCTACCTAATTCTTTATGCCATCTACTTAATTCCCTAATAATCCTCTCATTTCACCTTGATCTGAGAACAAGGATGTTCTTTATGTCATCTACCTAATTCTTTATGCCATCTACCTAATTCCCTAATAATCCTCTCATTTCACCTTGATCTGAGAACAGCCCCTTTAGATTTCTTTCTTAATTTCCAAACAGGAAAATAAGAGAAGTGGTGACCAACTGTGGTTGATACTTAAGGCATAACACTTCATGTCGGAAGGAGGCTATTGGCTCACCTTTGGAGAAAGCAAGATGTTCTGAGCAGCTTCTGATGATGAAAAACAGTGTTGACATCTTCTCCAAGCTTGCTTTTTTCACATGACAGCCAGCAGTCTATAGGGAGACAGAAGAGCTGTGCTCCAAGCAGTAACTTGTGACCCTTCACTTTATTCCTTGTGCTTCTTGGCAAGGATAAGGCAGGTTGCTTTTGGACGCCTAAATATTTGCTATAGTTGGTATAGGTTGCGTCTTGCTTGTTCATAATTGCAAAATCTTCCTAAGTCCAAAATTGCCCACGTGGGTGGCTGAGAAGTGACACTTTTGTCTTCTGATGGTTCAGTGTACACAAACTTTGTTTCATGCACAAAATTATTAAAAGTATTGTTTATTCAGGCTATGTGTATAGGATGTATACAAAACATAAACATCTCCAAGATATCTCATATATACCATACACACACACATACACACATACACATCCATCAGTGATACCTTTATTGGCCAACCAAAATGCACAATATACCGTACTTATTTTTGTTTGAATTTGCTAAATGGCCAACACAGTTGCCCCTGAATTTTTTTTTGTGTGTGTGTTTTATACACACACACACACACACACACACACATATTACATATATACAAATATTCCAAAATCCAAAAAATATCAGATCCCAAGCATTTTGAATTAGGTAAGACTCAACCTGTAATAATTTTTCTCCCCTGTTTCTCCTTATTCTCCTTATAAGAACTCCCAGATTCCAGACCTGACTTCAGCTCCTGGCATGAAGAAGAGGATAATCCATTTGCAAAGGGTTCTGAGGAAGACAAAAAATTAGCAGGTAAATGGGGAGATGTGATGATTTCCTCTATCAAACATAGCAATAGCAATAGCAGCTTCATTTATATACCACTTCATACCAACTAAGCAGTCTCTAAGCAGTTTACAACTGTAAGCTAAATATACCCTGCATTATTTCTGCAGAAATAATGCAGGTTGACATTGCTTTAACTGCTGTGGCTCCATGCTTTGGAATACTGGGATTTGTAGTTTTGTGAGATATTTAACCTTCTCTGTCAAATTGCTCTGGTGCCATGACAGACTACTAATCCCTGGATTCCACTGTGTTGAGCCATGGCAGTTAAATCAGTGTCAGACTGCATTATTTCTGCAGTCCAAATTAGATCAAAGCGTCCTCCACTTTTCCCCCATGTCCCTCCCTATTCCTGTTATTTCGATCAGATGACAAAACAGGAGTCTCCTTCTTTGGAGGTCTTTAAACAGAGGCTGGATGGCCATCTGTTGGGTATGCTTTGATTGAGAGTTCCTGAATGGCAGAATGGGGTTGGACTGGATGGCCCTTGGGAGTCTCTTCCAACTCTATGATTCTATGATTAACTGGGAAAGGAGTCATTTGTCTTAAATTGAAAAGGAATTCCCTATTGAATATCAAGATTTAAAACCAGAGCATGTATGTTCTAGGGATCTGGGAGCCAATTTTCACCCCCCTGGACCCTTCATGAGATAAACCAGACCCTCAACATGAAGCTACAAATGGCAGTGTGACAAAAAGGCAAGAGTGGATGTCTCGCTTAAGAACTATATGTAATTCCAGGCTTCTTTTTTTGTCAGGCAGTATCACACCTTAATGCTACAGCATAAACTTTATTTGTGGTAAATGATGGTGCAGATGATAGATAGCACAGAACCATTCCTGCTGTTTAACTGATGGGCATCAGCACATTTCACAGCCAAAGTGGAATTGGGTCCCCAAACAAATTCTGGTCAGATTTATTCCTTCAGCTGACAATCAAATCAAATCCCTATTGCCAGGCATATAGGACACCTGAGTTGGAGGGGCCAGGGCTAGTGGAAGGATCAGGAGTTATACAGGTTGAGTATCCCTTATCCAGAATTCCAAAATCCAAAGTTCTCCAAAATCCAAATTTTTTAGAAATACAACACGAATTGTGTAGTACCCGTACTGCATTTGCAAGGCTGGAAAGAGATGCAGCTGGAGAAAGGATTTGTGAAATGGGGAGTGTGAAGACACACCCAACTAAAGGTGGTGGCAAAAATGGGTGTGCAACGCCAGTACCCTGGTGAGATCAAACTCTTATACCCAAAAAGGCTCCAAAGCTGAATGTAAAGTCCAAAAGGGGGAAATTTATTTTAAAGAACAAAAGAAAAAGGTTTCTCCTCCCCAGCTCTAACAGGCTTAAAATAAAAGGTACTTTACAGTTTAGGTTTCAGCAATCTTCAGGGTTGTCATCTCTCTGGGTTTGATCTTGATTTGATCTCCTTCTCAATGAAGCTGGTGCAGGGTCTTTCAGCTTCTGGTGCTCTTGACTTCTTTATTGTTGATGTTTAATAGAATTAACTGCTTCTAGTAACTAAGGGCCTCGGCAGACGACTAAAAGAGTCGTCTGCGAGACCCAGAAGAGGAGGAGCCACCACATGAGCGGCGCTCCTTCCTCTTCCTGAGGTCGCCCTGGGAGCTGCCAGCCCTCCGCACGGCCGGCGCTTCCGGGGCAACCTCCCGCCGCAGCGTCCTCACATGCTGCGGCGGAAAAGACAGGGAAAGTGCGCCCTACACATTTAGGGCGCACTTTCCCTGTCTTGTGGAAGGAGCGCTGATTTTGCGCTCCTTCCAGGGACGCCGCAGGAGCGCCACGGTCCGGCTGCCGAGGTCCCACGGCGCTCCGGACCAGGGCGTCCCCGACACCCTGGTCTGCATCCCCCCTAAATTGGCTAATGGTAAGTAAATTGGCTAAATGGTAAATAAATTGGCTAAATGGTGTAAGAAATGCCCTTTCCCTCTGTCTGAGCCTGTTTGCCACCAAACAGATAAAGTCAAGCCTGCCTAAGAAAAACTAAAAATCCCAAGCTGAAGCAGAGCTTGCTGGGAAGGGGCAAACCAAAAACTAGAAAAATGCAGGGGATACCTACAGCTCCTCCCACAAACGAATACAGTGGAATATTCCTATGCTCAAACTGAACTGAAAATGAAGGAAAATGCAGGGGAGAATTTAAACAGTCCAGGCTGGACATCACAGGGAGAATCCATAGTTTCTGCCATTTCACAGATCTTTAGTCTCTCCCCAGCTTTTTTATGTCTCATTATATGTTTGCAAATATAGGCATTCCATAATCCAATAAAAATTTCCAAAATCCAGAATACTTCTGGTGCCAAGCATTTTGGATAAGGGATACTCAACCTGTACAATGCAGAAGCAAGCAAAGAAAATCAAAGTGCACAAGTCTGATCCTATCTCCCCACCTCAATAGCAAAGAGAGTTGTGGAAGCAGGTTAGCAAAACAGAAAAATCCACTCCTCCATCTGTTCTTGGCCTTCACATCCTCTGCCCCCCAGCCTTAAACTGAAAAGGGAACGGAAAATGTATTCAGCAAGGTCAACAATACAAGTTAAAATTTTCATGCCTCAGCACAGCTCTTAACATTTGGCCATGACCCAAACGTGGACTCCAAAACCCATTTGCTCGTGGCAGAGGCCCAGCTCAGTACATTAGTGGTTGTGTCTTGTTTTAAATACAAAATCATTACTCCAAGAACCTTCCAAGAGTAGCAATTTTTTAAATTTTTTACCACAATCTTCCATTTTTTCCTCATAGGAGGGAAGTAAGGAAATGAGCGGAGGCCCCATATGGCTCATAGGCTATGTTATTCCTATCCAGCTATTACTCCCCTTGGTGTTATCTACTTTGTCTAGGAGTGGCTCCCCATGGTTGGTAGTGGAGTTCTTCTCAGGTGTGCTGTTTAAGTGCATTTATTTAGAGTTGCCAGAGATTGAACCTGTTAATTTTATTCAAAGATATAGCCGTGTTAGTCTGTAGAATCAGTATGTAGAGAGATTGTGTAGCACCTTTGAGACTAAGGGCTGATGCAGACGGCCACTAAGGGGCGGCTCTATGCCGCCCGTGGGAGCACTGTATCGGGGCCGCGGCAACCACATGCCGTGGCCCTGATCCTCCTTTTCCCCACTCCTTTGGGGCAGCAAAAAGCTGCCCTTAGAGCAGCCGCTGTGGCTCTTTTGCGCCCCTTTGGCGCAGAGTGTGTGCACACTGCACTAATGGGGCGCTCTGATGCCGCACGCCATACAATTGGGCATGCGGCGTGACAGCGGCGTCAGGGCGGTCGGCATGCGGTCACCCCGCCCCAACTCCATCCCCAGTCCGGCCCTTTAGGCTGGTCTGCATCGGCCCTAACTGAAAGAAAGAAATTGGCAGCATGAGCTTTTGTAGACTTCAGTCTACTTCCTTCTGCTTCTACTTCCTAGATTACTAAATGCATCTGACGAAGTAGACTGTAGTCTAGGAAAGCTCATGCTACCAATTTCTTTCTTTCAGTGAATCTCAAAGGTGCTACAAAATCTCTCTACATACTGTTAATTTTATGCACGCAAAGACACCAATGCTCATTTACAGCTTCCTGTCTCTTATTCCTCACCCAAACCAGTAATTGATTAAGTTTGATTTGAGGACCTATGCTTCACTGATCAGTTTTGTAAAATCTTATTCTTAGGTGCCGAGAGGGAAAGTAATAAAGAGGTTGAACAGCAGAGAATGAAAACTGAAGACGAGAACACTGCTTTTGAAGGCATTGATTTCCACAAAATTACAGTACCAGAGGAATGTTGTGAAGGAAACAAAAAGAATATTCATGATGGGGAGAAACTGTTGATATGCTCCGATTGTGGAAAAAGCTTCAGTCAGCAAGTATACCTTACTAAACATCGAAGAATTCACCCAGGAGAGAAAACATGTCAGTTCTTGGAGTGTGGAATCCAGTTTAATCACAGCTCAGACCTTAGCTTGCATTCAGGAATCCACACAGCCAAGAAGCCCTATGAGTGCTCAGAGTGTGGAAAGAATTTCAGTGATAGCAGAAGCCTGAAAAGACATCAAAGAATTCACACTGGGGAGAAGCCATATAAATGTCCAGAATGTGGGAAAGCCTTTAGTCGCAGCCCAGAACTCAAAGCACATCAAAGAATCCATACTGGAGAGAAGCCCTATAAATGCCCTGTTTGTGGAAAGTTGTTCAATCAGAGCTCAAATCTTAGTAAACACCAGAGAATTCACACGGGGGAGAAGCCCTATACGTGTTCAGAATGTGGAAAAAGTTTCAATCATAGCACACACCTTAAAAGGCATCAAAGAGTTCACACAGGGGAGAAGCCATATAAATGCTCAGACTGTGGAAAGAGCTTCAGTCAAAGCATAATCCTTAAACTGCATCAAAAAATTCACACGGGAGAGAAGCCAAATAAATGCGCGGAGTGTGGGAAGAGCTTCAGCAGTAGTGGAAACCTTAAAATACATCAGAAAATTCATAGAGGGGAGAAGCCCTACAAATGCCTTGAGTGTGGGAAGAGTTTCAGTCAAAGTGTAATCCTTAAATCTCATCAAAGAATCCACACAGGTGAGAAGCCGTATAAATGCCCAGAATGTGGGAAAAGCTTTAGTGACAGCAGAAGCCTGAAAATGCATCAAAGAACTCACACCCAGGAGAAGCCCTATAAGTGCTCAGTGTGCGGAAAGAGTTTCAGTGTTAGGAAAAGCCTTAATGTGCATCAAAGAACTCACACAGAGGAGAAGCCCTATAAATGCTCTGAGTGTGGAAAGGGCTTTAGCGATAGTAGGATCCTTAAAGTACACCAAAGGATTCACACAGGGGAGAAGCCTTATAAATGTTCCGAGTGTGGGAAGAGCTTCAATCAGAGCCCACACCTTAAAAGACACCAAAGAACCCACACAGAGGAGAAGCCCTATAAATGTTCCGAGTGTGGGAAGAGCTTCAATCAGAGCACACACCTCAACTCCCACCTAAGAATTCACACACGCGAGAAGGCGTACAAGTGCTCCGAGTGCGGAAGAAGCTTCCATCAGAGCAGGCACCTTAGTTCACATCAAAGAATACACAAGAAGGAGGAATCCTGTAAAATTGCTCAGTGACTAGAATATGGGCAGTTTAAAGTCTTCCCTTCATTTCAGAAAACCCTTGAGAAAGTATGTGAATAGTTAAGAGTAGAGTGTATTTGTCTAAGCAAATTGTAATAACCAGATAATTCACACAAGGGACCGGAAACTGCTATCAGCATGGCTGAGATGAGCAATGAGTATCAGCTAGAACCAGAATCTTATAGAGGATCAGGTTATATGCTACATTACAAAAAATAGGCCCTAATCTTGCATCTGGGTTGCATAGTGCAAATGGTCACATATGGAGTTCATAGCCCTTGCACTGAATGCCAATATTGCAAAATTGAATCAATGCACCGAATGTGTAACCAAATGTATGTACACTGAGCATCAATGCACAGTGCATATTCATGTAAAAAAGCAATGAGTGTGGAACTTCAGTTCTGTAGCCTTGAATTAATGTAGCCATTCCACATTGGATAAAAACACCTCACTGTTTCTTTAGGGAAATCTAACACATGCATAAGATAACAATACACATCTGGTTGTAGTATCCAGCTGAAGATCATTTTTAATGTTCATCAGGTCCAGTGGAGTTGCAGGAGATTTAAACCTTTTTTTTATTGGAAAAAAAAAGTTATCCTTCTATGGTGTGAAAACAAACTTCCATTTGCACCAATGAAGATTTCAATTTTTTTTAAAAAATGCATGGAAGAATTAATATATAGATAAAGCCATATTTGGTGGTGGATGGGGGGGGTTAAGCTTACTCCAACCGCATACATTGGGTTGCAGCTATCCGCATTTAGTTCATTGCAGATTTCTCAACCAAGATCCCTGGAACCCTAGGGTTCTGTGAGAGATCATGATGGCAGAGTAGGGGGATAAACTTTCTTTTGAGTTGGAGATAATAGGTTTCCATGCAGGGGGTTCCCTGAGATCTGAAAATGGTTTCAAGGGGTTCCTCCAGGGTAAAAAGGTTGAGAAAGGCTGGTTTAGAGAGAGAGGAAGGTGATCTTTAGCTGCACACTGTAACTGAGATGCTGCATCGGTGCTTAGCTCCACAGACACATCTTCCATAACCAGCAATTGTCAACCCATAGGAAGGGCTCCTACTGCTGTTGCTTACCAGTGAAGAAGGAAGGGAGCGGAAGGCGATTCAGATAATGGAGAAGCAGATGATCTCAGCACTGCCATGGGTGAAAGAAAAAACGGTGTGCTTTTAAGGAGTTCACCCACATTTTCCTTCCGCCAGGAGCTCAACCAGTTGTTGTTATAATGGTCTGAATCACTTCCTCCCTCTTCCGTCCAGTAAGTGACAGCATTGGGGTCCCTCCCAGGGATTGACAGCTATGGGGAAGTGGACGGCTTTGGATGGAGCGCAAGAGCAAGTGAATACCTCTCTGCGCTCTGTCCAAATCGAGACATCTGTGCCCATATGCTCCCCTTCGGCACGAGTAAGGGGTGAAACAGACGGTCAAAACAAGCAGGTTTTCAGCCAACTTTGAGGTGGGGCATTTAGATAACGCACGCCTTGAAGCTGGCCAAAAAGCGCACCCAAGCCGTGCTACAGGGAGAAAAGCCAGACTAAAAAGGAGCTGGATTTTTCCACTTGTTCCCAGAAAATGGGCACCTGTACTTATAAATGCACCGGTGCAAGGGCATCTCTAAAGGGGCATTCTTGCCTACCCCTAATTGTGAATGTAAATGCCCATCGCAGGAGTGCATTTAAAAGGGACAGGGCTGCCATACCCAAGTGGTGAGGGTGGCAATGCCCAAAAGAGAAACCATGACACCTCTCATGGAGATGAGTACAATATACACAAAACAGACAGTCAGAGAGGGGGCATAGGGGGGCATGATTGTACCTTGCTGGCATCTGCATGGGCACACTTCTGCTCTGATGCCCTGTCCCAATGAAGCGCTGCACATGTGACTGTGCAGGTTCACAGGGAAGGCCATGCAAAGGGATGGTAGTCGCTGGTAGGTCACTTCTGCAAAGGTACTCGGGGATGGTGGGGGGAACAGTAAAAAAAAAAAAGGGACCCACATGGTCATCATATGCACACTCCAGCCGCTTTGGGAGCAGGTAGTGTGGTTGGGGTTTCCACATGGCTTCAGAAAAGTCAGCTTCAAGCTGCTTTTTCCTGCCTGTGGGGCATTGCAGACCGGCCTAAAGGGCCAGCCTGGGGGTAGAGTTGAGGCGGGGCAACTGCACACCGGCCACCCCAACCCCACCCCGACGCCGTGCTCCCGTACGTACGGTGTGCAATGTCAGGACGCCCTCCTGGTGCAGTGTGCAGACACACTGTGCCAAAAGGGCGCGGAAGAGCCACGGCGCTGGCTCTTAGGACGGCCTTTTGCGGCCCCTAAAAGAAGCGGCATTTTGCCACTCTTTGAGGGGGGGGGCAAAAGGGAGGATCGGAGCCATGGCGTGTGGTTGCAGCAGCCCCAGTCAGCTACTAGCAGGGGCAGCCCAGAGCCGCCCATCTGCATAGCCCCTGTTTCATCCCTAAGGCACCAACAGGATGCCAGGCTATAGTTGGAATCCTGTAGGACAGTTCTAACTAGAGTAAACCCATTGAGTCAATAGTTGAAGACTGAGTTGTTACATAGTTAAATCATATTGATTAATGGCTTCAATAATTTAGTGAGGTCTGAGATAGGATTTTAAGCCCATGTGTTTTACATAGCATAGATTTTTGACTCTAGTAATTGGGCACCAATCTAGTGACCTATGGTACATAAACCACCAGTTACTATTTCGTTCAGTGAGTAACTTGAAACTATTTTAGGGGAATGTGTCACCTCCCATCCAGAGTGCAAAGAGGCACACAGGTCCCTGCAAATACTTCAAATGTTTTCGTGGGGGGGGGGGTTAAGTAAAGAAAGAAGACCCTTCACACAACAATCCTATCTTTTGGATCAGGAGAGGCCTTAAGTGACCAGAAGTTTACAGTTTTGAGTAGGGTGAAGCCCCCAGTCCAAGGCACTCAAAAATGTGAAATTGTTCCCCTCCACAGAAAACCTTAGGGGCTTTTAAAAGCCATTTTTACCTTCAGCTATTTCAGCATGTGTGCACTAGGAGCCCCGCATGGCTTGTGAGTAACATTTCGCCCACCTGGCATCTGAGCCCAAACTGTCAGGATAGGTGCCTCCTTAAGGAGCGTTGTGTATACCAATGAGACGCCACAAGACAACCTAATTTTACCATTGATTTGAGTCTTGAAATTGGGATATTTTTTAAAAAAGAGAGAATCTCATTATGCTGTCATATTTGGTGTATGTCTTGAAATCCTGAGTTTGAGAACATTTTCTCTCTTTTCTTTCTTCCCCCCCTTTTTTTTTTTTTTATCTTGCCATGCTGTCAGCATTGTGGAGTTATATTTAAATTAAACCATGTTGGCTGTTGGCTTTGTTTACTCTGTTGAGACTCTCCCTTCGGACCTTCCTGATCCTTTGAGGCGAAGGTAACTCGAAGGCCTTTAAACCTCCAGGTAGGCTGTGTTTTCCTTGGGGCTCCATCTGCCTACCCAGACAGATCTGGCCCTGCCGTTGGGCAAAGTGAGGCAGCTGCCTCAAGTAACAGATGCTGAGAGATGTTGGGAGGTGAGAAGTGTGTATCACATGCTTTGCACCTACAAGTATGCCAGAGAATACTTTCCTCTTACCATTGTTGAAAAAAAGATTCAGTTACCAGCCCAGTTGGCAATTGAGGAAGGGTGTGTAATAAGAACTTGACCTTGGGGAATTTATAATTAGCTCAAAAATAATAAATAGGTTTTGAACCCATTGTATGCAGGGGGAGAGAGGGAACAGTTCTTGCAGAGGCAGCATTTTTCCAAAAGAATGGTACTTTTATTAAGAGAGAAAAATAAATCAATAAGCAAGCACAGAGGATCAAACATATAAAGACACCCTAACATACACACAAGAACTCAAGAGTAAAGTAGTTAGCTTGGATAGGAAATACAAGGTTTTCTAATGGTGATAATTACCTGAAGGAGGCTGCTCCAACGATAAATGAAGATGGATAGACTCAACCATTATGAAAGGAAAGGACAATGGACAGAGCCAGGACTCTAGTCAGAGATCACAGTGGCACAGTGTCACCATGAAATCTAGCCAGACCCCCAATGTGCCTGAGATTTTGGGGAACTTTTATACCCTTAGTCCTAGCCTGAGGCAAATAGTTGCTATTGTATATCAAAGGATTCCAATTACTAGTCTTTGAAGTAGACAATTTCCAAAAGAAGGTGATGGGATGTTAATGTTATCTCATCTTCAGCCAGACACATCCTGGCTGGCACTCATACCTCCTCTAGGTGTAAATGTCCTGCTTTGCAGCTCCTAAGCTCTGGCCCTTTTGTTCTGCAAATTGTTGTAAATGCAGATGTGACCTTTTTTAGGTGCCTATGTGAGGTGCTCGCCTTGTGTTCATGGTGACAGGGCTTCTCTAGGGCCATGGCAGGGACCCAAAAGGGGTCTTTATATCAAATCAGCCATTGTAACAGGTGCCATGATGTTCTTTGTCTCAGGTGCCAACGCGTCTTGGGACATCCCTGTCAATAGCCCACCAAATGAAGAAGAGGGAATAGGCATGTGGTATGTTTGTCAGTTGCTACTGATCTGGGGCTGCATCTGCATTGCAGGAATAATGCAGTTTAAGACCACTGTAAGTGCTCTGGCATGGGAGGGTGTCGCCCAGTGCTCTGTTTGGACTGGGCTGCCTTCCAGATCTAGCAGCAATGTAAAGGTAGTTGCCTCCCTTTCCTACCTGGACAGCAGCTCTGCCAGACTTGGAAAGTCTGTGGGGTTGCAAGAGGAGCCCACTCCCACCAGCAGCTGATAGTGGGAAGGAGATGCCTTCCAGCTCTGGAGGCTGTGCTAGTTGGGTGGCAAAGATAGTCACCTCCTTTTTCTGCCTGGCCAACACTCCACCAGGCTGTTGAAGAGAGGAGGAGGAGTATTTAAAAAAACTATCTGCACCAGGTGTCAAATAAGGTACGCTACTGCCTTCAGCCAATGGCTCCATTAGAGCTTTATGGCTACCAGAAGACAATAGCCTAGATTTCATTGTGTCATTGTGGTTTGAGCATTGGACTACAACTCTCAAGATTCAGGGTTCAATTTCCCGTTCAAGCATAAAAACCCACTGGATGACCCTGAGCAAGTCACTCTGTCAGCCTCAGAGGATGGCAATGGCAAAAAACCCCACCCCAAGAAAAATACCAAGAAAAGCCTACAACAGGTTTACCTTAGGGTCACCATAACTCAAAAATGCCTTGGAGGCACGAAACAGCAGCAAAATATGAAGTAGGCTTTCATGGCTGGCATCCATAGTTTTTTGTGGGTTTTTCGGGCTGTGTGGCCATGTTCTAGAAGAGTTTCTTTCTGATGTTCCACCAGCATCTGTGGCTGGCATCTTCAGAGATGTTGGTGAAACGTCAAAAATAAACTCTTCTAGAACATGGCCACACAGCCCGAAAAACCCACAAAAAACTATAGCAGCAAAATAGTCCAACGCTCTGAAGCGTTCTCTCCCACTGGCTAGCAAAACCTGAAATTATCAAGGGAGGTTTTGAACTTTTTGTAGGAGAGGTGTTAAAGTGCTTTAACTGATGTGGCTCAGTGCTATAGAATTCTTGTATTTGTAGTTTTGTGAGACATTGAGCCTTCTCTCTAAGGGAGCTCTGGTGCCACAACACACTACAGTCCCCAAATTCCATAGCATTGATCCATGGCAGTTAAAGTGGTGTCAAAGTGAATTATTTTTGCAGTGTGGGTGCAACCCCTGCCAGTAAGAGCTGTCCAACAATGGAATGGACTCTTTTAGAAGCTGGTGGATTCTCCTTCACTAGATTTTAAAGTTCAAATGCTGGATGCCAGCCTATCAGGGGTAGTTTAGTTGTAGAGTCTTCCATGGTGACAAGGTTGGATTTGGGGAAATCCCTTCCAACTCATATAAATTCTGTGAGTAATACTAAATAATGATGGTGATAAAAAATGGTGTTCAAGGAAAGACATTGGCTTCTTCCAGTTGACACTTGGGTCTAAATTCAAGTTATAGTGCTCCGTAATTAAACACTTGTGTAAGTTCCCTTGATTCAATGAGTCTACCGTAATTAGGCCTAAACATTGAGGTTAGGGTTAGGGTTAGGGTTAGGGTTAGGTGGAACAGAGGTGGCCCTTTGAGTCATTTTGTGGCCTTCAGCATCAGCCCTCCATGGGTCACTTCCTGTTGCCAAACAAAAAATGGGCCTCTACTGCACTTATACTGGCCCAAAGGATTAAAACATAATGAAAATATGCTCCATTTCACCTAGAAATGAGGCAAACATTTGTTTGCAGGAGGTGTGATCCTGTAAAATCTCCAGGAGGGCTAACACAGCCCCCTACTCATTGATGGTTATTAAACCCTTGGGCAATGACATTGACAATAACTTTCAAAAGTGATGAATTTCATTAGGATTTTCGTATACATTTCCTTTTGCATGTCTTTGACCATCTGAGCTGAGAGGTGTTGTTTTTTCATATGGGATGCCCACCAGCTATGGCACACTTTCACAAAATAAATTTTCCTGGTACAGGTGGAGCATCCCATATCCAAAATGCTTGGGACCAGAAGTGTTTTGTATACTGGAATATTTGCATACACATAATGAAATGTCGTCATTGTCATCATCATCATCATCTCACCTTCCTCCCGGTTCCGAAACTCAAGGCAGCTATCTTGGAGATGTGGCCCATCTTTGGAGATACCTTGGACATGTGGCCCCAAGTCTAAATGTGAAATTAATTTACGTTTCATACACACCTTATAGCCTGAAGGTAATTTTATACAACATTTTTAATAATTTTTGTGACTGAAACAAAAGTTGGTATACAGTGAAAGCAAAGGTGTCACTGTCTCAACCACCCAAGAAAAAAGTTTTGGATTTTGGAACATTTTGGATTTTCGGATGAAGGATAATCAATCTGTACCAACTTGGCCACTTTCCTGACATGTGGCAAACACTTTTATTACAATTCAAAGACATAGCCATGTTAGTCTGGAAAATCAGTATGCAAAGTTATATTGTAGCACCTTTGAGACGAATTGAAAGAGAAAAGTTAAGACCTGGTCCCTCTTCACCAGTCCTTAGGGTAAGAAATGTGAGGGTGAGAATGGTGGCTGGAAAAGCTGGCGCATGTATATTTTGCCCCATTCATGAAACTTTAGGATTGCCGGATCTCAAGGCTTGGCCCTGAGTCTCCAGTTTTTGTGACACATTTCCAGGTAAAGATAAAAATTCTCCAGTGTTAGGGGGGCTCAGCCTTGGACAAAAAGAAATGGCTGTGTGCAAATGTCCAGCTCACCTAGGACAGCAGCAGCTTGTTAAAAATAAAGGAACAATCACTTTAGCTTTCTGTCTAAATATATATATATATATATATATATATATATATATAGTGAGTGTGCATAGGTGTGCTTGAATGACACACTGCAAGGAAGTGCATAATGCTTAATGGCATCACTTGGGCCCTTCCTAGCTTTCCGGTTTTGGCCCAGAAACCTCAGGAGCTGGTATGATCCTGTACTGGCAACCCTATGAAATTTAGTATCATCATTGGAATAACATCCTTGGCCTTAGGGCTGCCGTAAGTTGAAAATGACTTGAAGACATAGAACAATAACCAATGCCTACGTAATTTATTTAGGACCCCCATATATATATGATCAAGGCACTAAAGCAAGGGTGGGAATGTTGCGGCCCACCAAATGTTGATGGACTGCAAGTCCCAGCAGCCTTTGTCAGTGGTGAGGAATGCTGGGAGCTGCAGTCCAGCATGGTTCCCACACTGAGCTTGTGTGAAAATCTGACCCTGCACAGGGTATAGCTGCCATCCTGCTCTTTATGCAGGAAACCCATCACTGGCAAGCCCAGTCCCACCATTATGCATTAGTTGATGCTTAAAGTATCATGCATAATGACTTCGCCAGGGATGGCCCCATACATCATCACCCTTGCAGCACCACCAGGACACCATGTGTTGCTTCACAAGGCATTAAAGAAGGGTGGGAAATGTTGATGGACTGCAGGTCCCAGCAATCTTTGTCAGCAGATCCAATGGTGAGGGATGCTGGGAGCTGCAGTCCAGCAGTATCAGGAGGACAGCATGGTTCTCACCCTGAGTTTGTGTGAAAATCTGACCCTGCACAGGGTATAGCTGCCATCCTGCTCTTTATGCAGGAAAACCATCACTGGCAAGCCCAGTCCCATCATCTAGGTCTCAGGTCTTGGCACTGAAATCATAGGGCCTGGGTTAGTCCTGACCTAGCAACACTGCTCCCCATAGTAGAGATCGTCTTCCTGAGCTAACCACCTCACTGCCTAATGGTCCTCCTGATACTGCTGGACTGCAGCTCCCAGCATTCCTCACCATTGGATCTGCTGACAATGGCTGCTGGGACTTGCAGTCCATCAACATTTGGTGGGCTGCAACATTCCCACCCTTGCTTTATTGCCTTGAACATATATGTGGGTCCTAAATAAATTACGTAGGCATGGTTGTTGTTGTATGCCTTCAAGTCGTTTCCATCTTAGGCAGCCCTAAGGCCATATCATGGGGTTTTCTTGGCAAGATGTGTTCAGAGGAGACTTGCCATTGCCTTCCCCTGAGGCTGAGAGAGTGTGACTCACCCAAGGTAACCCAGTGGGTTTCGGGGCGGAGTGGGGAATTGAACCCTGCTCTCCAGAGTCATAGTCCAACACTCAAACCACTGACATTGGCTCTCTATAAGCATATCACAGAATCATAGAGTTGGAAGAGACCTCAAGGGCCATCCAGTCCAACCCCATTCTGCCATGCAGGAACTCAAAATCAAAGCATCCCCGACAGATGGCCATCCCCAGTTTCATTTAAATGCATTTAGTTTATTCAGATCTCTGCTCATCTTCGCTATATTGTTCAGCCTGACTCCTAGCGGTCCCTCTGACTAAAGTGAACCCGTTGAATCAGTGGGATTTCCATCAGTGTTGACTCACCCTTCCGCATTTGATTCAAGGGATCTAGTCTAAGTGCGATTACTGATAGGACTTTGCTTTCAGCAGAACATTTTTTAAAAACCCACAAGTCCCACATATGGGCAGCTGTGGTTTACTCGTGAATCTGTGGTCTCAAAAAAAAAAAAGGGGGAACTTTTCCCCAAGTTCTGTTTTTCAACATGCCACAACACAAGCCGGAATAAGGCAGCAGCTGGAGCCAGGCGTATTGTGCTGGAAGGGTTTGCCAAACACAAGTTGTATCCCTTGTGACCGCAATGGTTGTGCGACATAGCTGGAGACCTGCCATATACTTTCAGGACCAAAGCAATTTCCCACCATCTTCTGCAAATCCCAGGCCAAACCCTCAGCGGGACAGAGGAGCTATTGATGTGGCCTTAGGCTGCTCTCAAAATGGCTGTTTATTTCTTTTCCTCTCCACTGGGGAAATCCCTGCAGCTTTGGAGAAGAGAGGCCGAAACAAATAAATCACTGTGGTTTTAATAATTACAAGGGAAAGAAGCCTCCCCTCGGCAAACCTCCTGGATGCTTGACCTGGCTGGGTGCCCAGGTGCAACGCAGAAGGAAAACATGTTTGTGAGCGAAAACTTGCCGACAAAGCCGCGGCATCTGCCACCGGTTCAACTTTGCAAACTTTTTATTATAGAAGCAGACGGAGAGCGGCATATGTTAACTATCGGACGGTGCTCTACTTGCAAGCAAGGCTGGGTTCAGGCAGGCTGAGGCCATAAATTAAGTCACTTTAAAGAGTCTCGACAGCATTGCCACAATATGATTATGTACAAATCTATTATGTTTTACTTTGAATACTTTAAGAGTCTCGACAGCACTGCCTCAATATGATTATGTACAAATGGATTATGTTTTAATTTGAATACTTAATATATATATATATATATATATATATATATTTAATTAAGTATTCAAATTAAAACATAATACATTTGTACATTCAAAACCCTCCACCATCTTCATATTTCTATTACTATCTCCTATATTTCTGTTTAATTATAGTTACATCATAATTGTATTAGCACGCTGAAATTATACTAAGACATTGTATTTCTTTGATCTTATAATAAAAAGTATAATTACTTGATTATATATATATATATATATATATATATATATATATATATTAGTGTGTGTGTGTGTGTATACACACACATACATACACATACATTAATTAAAGTTATATGATACAAAATAAACATTTAACAAGACTATCCCAGCCCCTGAGATTTCAGACCCAAAACTGAATTCCAAGCATAACTCCTTATGATGCCACAGTGGGCAGCCCCATTAAGCGCATTAAGCATTGGCCACAGTTGCATAGTGTATATTATTCATATTTTAAAAGAACAACAACACAAGTCTAATGAATGAGAAAACACACACACACACACACACACACACACACACCACTTTAAGGGCAGTGCTCTCACCCTGAGATTTTTCTCTCTTGTTCTGAGGACAAGAGAAGACATGCCAGATACTGAGATTCAGGGCCAGATCCTGAGATCTGGTAACCCTACTTACTCTCCCAGAGATCACCTTCATAGTAGGGTCATCTCACCAACATGTGCCTATTTTTACTCACACACTATTGTCAACAAAGCCCAAGATCCTCTTCAATGATGGTAGTCCATAACATTCTGCTAGATCTTCTGTGGGTCTTTTTGGGTTATGTGGCCATGTTCTAGAAGAATTAATTCCTGGTGTTTCGTCTGCATCTGTGGCTGGCATCTTCAGAGGGGCCACATAGCCCGGGAAAACCCGCAGAAAACTATGGATGCCGGCCATGAAAACCTTCGACTTCACTTTCTGCTAGATCACTTATGCTGGAGTTCCAGGATGGCAACAGAAGATGGGCCGTGTATGTGCTTTCTGGGCACTCTCCACAGCCAATTAGTGGCCAGAGGTGCTCTCGGGTGCCATCTGGCAGCCACTGAACAGCCGGGGAAGAAACATTGGGAAAGGTACTAGATAACTCCTTGCGCAATATCATAAAAAGTCCATACATTTGCCTTAACCCTTGAGACTGAATCCTGCCCTGGTGGTGCAGTGGTTAAATGCCTGTACTGCAGCCACTCACTCATAGACCACAAGGTTGCGAGTTCAATACCAGCCAGGGCTGAGGCTCGACTCAGGCCTGCATCCTTCCGAGGTCGCTAAAATGAGTACCCAGCTTGTTGGGGGACAATCAGCTCACAGTTGTAAACTGCTTAGACATCCCATAGCGTGATATGAAGCGGTATATAAATGAAGCTGCTGCTTTGCTATTGCTTTATCCTCAAGTATAGATTGAACTGATTGAATCCATGGGACTACTCTAATTAGGACTAGGAACTGAATATAGGTTGAATCCATGGGAATACACTTAATTAGGACTAGGGACCGATATAGATTGAATCCATGGGTCTACTCTAATTAGGATTAGGGACCAAATATAGATTGAATCCATGGGTCTGATTGAAATTAGGATTAAGGACTGAATATATATTGAATCCATGGGACTATTCTAATTAGGACTAGGGACAGTAAACAGATTGAATCCATGGGATTACTCTAATTAGGACTAGGGACCAAATATAGATTGAATCCATGGGTCTACTCTAATTAGGACTAAGGACCGAATATAGATTGAATCCATGGGTCCCTAGTCCTAGTGTAGATTCAATCTATATTTGGTCCCTAGTCCTAATTAGACCAATGGATTCAATATATTCAGTCCCTAGTCCTAATTAGAGTAGACCCATGGATTCAGTCTATATTCAGTCCCTAGTCCTAATCAGAGTAGATGCATGGATCCAATCTATATTCGTTCCCTAGTCCTAATTAGAGTAGACCCATGGATTCAATCTATATTCAGTCCCTAATCCTAATTAGAGTAGACCCATGGATTCAGTCTATGTTCGGTCCCTAGTCCTAATTTCAAATAGACCCATGGATTCAATCTATATTCAGTCCCTAGTCTTAATTAGAGTAGACCAATGGATTCAATCTACACTAATTAGGACTACACTAATGGGTCTACACTAATTAGGACTAGGGACTGAATATAGCTTGAATCCATGGGTCTACTCTGATTAGTACTAGGGACCGAATATAGGTCTACTGTAATTAGGACTAGGGAACGAATATAGATTGGATCCATGCATCTACTCTAATTAGGACTAGGGACTGAATATAGATTGGATCCATGGGTCTACTCTAATTAGGACTAGGGACTGACTATATTGAATCCATGGGTCTACTCTAATTAGGACTAGGGACCAAATATAGATTGAATCCATGGGTCTATACTAATTAGGACTAGGGACTGAATATAGATTGAATCCATGGGTCTACTCTAATTAGTACTGGGGACCGAATATAGATTGAATCCATGTGTCTACTCTAATTAGGACTAGGGACCAAATATGGATTGGATCCATGGGTCTACTCTAATTAGGACTAGGGAACGAATATAGATTGGATCCATGGGTCTATTTGAAATTAGGACTAGGGACCAAATGTAGACTGAATCCATGGGTCTACTCTAATTAGGATTAGGAACTGAATAAAGATTGAATCCATGGGTCTACTCTAATTAGGACTAGGGACTGAATATAGATTGGATCCATGGGTCTACTCTAATTAGGACTAGGGAACGAATATAGATTGGATCCATGGGTCTATTTGAAATTAGGACTAGGGACCAAATGTAGACTGAATCCATGGGTCTATTTGAAATCAGGACTAGGGACCGAATATAGACTGAATCCATGAGTCTACTGTAATTAGGACTAGGGAACGAATATAGATTGGATCCATGCATCTACTCTAATTAGGACTAGGGACTGAATATATTGAATCCATGGGTCTACTCTAATTAAGACTAAGGACCGAATATAGATTGAATCCATGGGTCTATTTGAAATTAGGACTAGGGACTGAATATAGACTGAATCCATGGGTCTACTCTAATTAGGATTAGGGACTGAATATAGATTGAATCCATGGGTCTACTCTGATTAGGACTAGGGACTGACTATATTGAATCCATGGGTCTACTGTAATTAGGACTAGGGACCAAATATAGATTGAATCCATGGGTCTACACTAATTAGGACTAGGGACTGAATATAGATTGAATCCATGGGTCTACTCTAATTAGTACTAGGGACCGAATATAGATTGAATCCATGGGTCTATTTGAAATTAGGACTAGGGACCGAATATAGACTGAATCCATGGATCTACTCTAATTAGGGCTAGGGACTGAATATAGATTGAATCCATGGATCTACTCTAATTAGGACTAGGGACCAAATATAGACTGAATCCATGGGTCTGCTCTAATTAGAATCCAGTTTCTGCACGGGATTTGGGCCCTTAGCCTCCCGTGTGATAAACTCCATAATCTGCTCGTCTGCAAGATTCTCCCCTTTGTTCTAGCACTCTAGCTGGAGCAGGGTTGGGGATAAGGTTACCCTGAAGTAGGGATGGATGAAAATTCATTGCTGTTTGCAAAGCACACGGGATCTTCCTTTTTTTCTTTTATGCCTTTGCTCTATTCTTATCAAATTCTGAAACTGCCAGCTGCTTGCCCCAGCTGGGAGAGTTATTGGATACTTATTTGCAAATGAAGGAATAGGGCAGGCACTTCAATGAAAAAATTCGATGTGTAGGACTTTTATTTATTGCTTGTGTAATTTTACGTAAACAGTTCCTCGGTTATTCCGATGGTATTAGATTAAACAGTTAACACCAGGGGGTGCCATTCATTCTGCTTCGATATAAGCAACAAGAAGCTCTCTTTGGTTTAAAGCTTTTAATGGTAAAAAGAGTACTGAAAAGCATGCGTGCGCACATACACACAGATACATATATTCATGTATACATAAACACACACACACACACACACACGTATATATATCTCAGCAAAAAGAAAGGACACAAGTGGTATGATTTTTTAACATCCTTTGCCTGATGGAGAAGCCATGGATCTTCCAAAACTTACAGTGAAGTGTTTTGCGCATTTTGGGTGACCAATAAAAATATCAGTCTTTTTGTGATTCTGTTTTATTTTACTGTATGGCCATCATCTGTTAAAGTTTCTGTTAAAGCAGTAAAGCCCAGGAGCACAATGACTTTGCACAGAGAGAGTGCCATAGCCAATGGTTCCCAACCTTTGCTCTTCCAGGTGATTTGGACTCAGCTCCCATAATTCTTGACTGTTGACCAAATTGGTTGGGGCTTCTGGGAGCTGAAGTCCCAAACAAACGGAGGACTGAAGGTTGGGGACCACTGATCTAAGCCAAGGGTGGAAATCATGTTGCTCTCCAGATGTTGTTGGGAGTGCACCTCCCAGCATTCTTCATCTCGGGCTGTGCTAGCAAGGGGATGATGAGACCTACAGTCCAAGGGCATCTAGAGGGTTGGATGCTTTCCACGCTTGCTTTAAACTCTGCTCTGTTCATGTGGTCAGAGCTGTGCATGAGACAGAAATGTGCCTTCTTGTGAGCATTTCTGAGCATCGACCAAATGTTCACAATCACATTACTTGCGACAAGTTCAGAACTAAGGGCCAAGTTGGTGGCATGGGTAGAAATTCCTAGTGTGGTGGTTGTAGGGCAGCCTCGCTAGGGGTGGCGAGGGAGAGAGCAGAAGGACAGCTCCAAATTAAGGAAACTGCAAGGAGAAGAAGACATGGGGCAACAAAATACCTCTGGCGGGTGAAGGGGAGTCCCGGGAACCAGAAAACAGGGCCCCCCAAGGCAAAGCAAAGCAGGGCAGTCTGATTTGGAAATACTTGGACATGACAAGGTTCTACAGCTAAGGAAGATGCTCTTGTTGTTTGCCATCAAGTCAACTTTGATATATGGGGCCACTATGAACAAGAGACCTCCAAGTTGTCCTGTTATCAACTGCCCTGCTCAGGTCTTGCAAACTCCATTAGGCATTTGTAGCTCCTCCAGCGTAACTCTATGGTCAACTTTAGCCAAAAGTCATGCTGAAGGACCTAGAGATTCCTAGAGAGAAGACTCCACTGGGCATTTGTAGCTTCTCCAGTGCAACTCTATGGTCAATGTCTGGCAGATGTTGACCACAGAGTCACACTAGAAAACCCAGAGATTCCTAAAGAGAACAATCCACTAGGTATTTGTAGTTCCTGCAGAGCAATTCTACGGTCAATGTCTGGCAGATGTTGACCACAGAGTTGCACTGGAGGACCTAGAGATTCCTAGAAAGGTGTTCTCCCAGGTAGTGTTTTTATTATTTGCAGTTTTTCTACATTCATGGGGGTCCTGTGCCCCTAGCCCCAGTGAATGTGGAGGGACGAGTGTAGTTTTAATTTTGCGAGTTGTTTATGTCACAACGATTGCCATTACATTCAGTGATCTATGGGAATTACAATTTATGACTAACATCAGTACTCCCACCCACCCCAAAAAAAACCATTGCTAAAGATTCTGTATGGTTTGGGATGGGAGGAGATCAATGGGGTTATATTGCTAACCATGAGTGACGCCAACTTGGGTGACACCAACCTTGGTGGCGCCGCTGTCCCCACATTTTTCCATTAGTTTCTCAGGTTCCAGCATTGCAGAGGGCAAGGCACTGACAACCATTCACTCCCAGAACTCTTCTAATCTACTGTCTTCGCTTTCCCTTAATCATTTTGCCTGACCCTTTGCTTTGGAGTAAATACTCAAGAGAAGCTTTTTAAGACTATGTCAGTGCTAGAAATTTGAGAAATCATCATTTTATGGGGACACAATATCCTAATTGGGCTCTCCCCGTACCTATACCCCTGTTGGATTGTATAAATATGTACAAAGGCATTCAGAACTAGGGATGTTCCTGTTAAAATATAGATGGGTTATACCAGGGGTAGGCAACCTTTTTGAGCCAGGGGCTGGGTTGCTGTCCCTCAGACAATTGGGGGGCCGAAGCACCAAAAATAAATAAAAAATTAAAGATTAAATTTTAAAAAAATTTAAAAATATGCATGCACACTCTCTCAGCCCCAGAAAAGTCATGGCAAACCCCCTGTGGAGATTTTGCCAAGAAAACCCCAAGAACAAGTAATAACAACAATAATCAATATCATTATGGCGACGTCGGTAGCAGCAGCAGCAGGACCAGCTTGGGGCCAGTCCAAAGGCCTTGAGGGGCCGCATCCGGCCCCCGGGCCTTAGGTTGCCTACCCCTGGGTTATACAGTCAAAGGTGAAATGTAGAGATGTGTGTGTGGAATTTTCCTCATGAGAACAACATCTAGAGCAGGGGTAGGCAACCTTTCTCCTTTAAGGGCCGAGGGACTTCAGCTCCCAGAAGCCTCAGCCATGTTGGCCAATAGTCCCATGTTGGCCAATAGCTCCTGGGATTCTGGGAGCTGAAGTCCCTCGGCCCTTAAAGGGAAAGGTTGCCTACCCCTGATCTAGAGAAACAAAGTGAATCTAACACCAGATGGCTACACAGACATAAACATGTACTTTCCCAAAGGTACAACTCATAGACACAGATTTTGTTATGGGAAGCAAGAGATATCAAAAAAGGTAAACAATCGTTAGGCTGGGAAAGGAGATCACGTGGTGGATGATGGACAGCAAGAGGCTGGGTTAATATACATCATACAGGCATTATTCAATTATCATAAGGTTAACACCTAGAAGGTAGAGTATGGGAAGGGCCTAGAGAAGCCTTTGTCTAGTTATGTTTTTATTTCAAGATGTGAGTACGTGTGTGGCTGGAAGCAGTGGTTTTAACTGCAACAAGTTGAGATCCTAAGCTTTTGGGATTGTTAAAGATGTAATCTTTCATGGCTGAACTGGACAAGTTCATCACAATGGATTTTACTTAGGGGGGTTGCAGACTGCCAGAAATAGTGTGAATTCAGTCCACTTTTAGGGTTAGGGTTAGTGCTAGGGAATCATGGGAACTGTTATTTTTCTGAGACATTGAGCCTTCTCTGTCAGACAACTCTGATGCCACAATAAAATACAGTTCCCATGGTTCCCTAACTCTAACCCTAACCCTAAAAGTGGACTGAATTCACACTATTTCTGGCAGTCTGCAACCCCCCTTAGTTATCTTATTTTCTTTTATATGCATTAATAAAACTATGCTTTTGGACTTTACAATGTGTCTTCTTGACTGAGGAAGACAGGATCCTGAAGAAGGGAAGCTGAGCCAGTTGATGGTAAGAGATCCAAAGTGGCTGTGGATCACAGCAGCCAGCTTGTCCTGCAGATTCTGCCGAGTGCCAAAGAGCATCACTGCAACACTCATCATCCACACACTGACAGTTCCTTCCAACTAGGCTCACTCATATATGCCCATCCATCCAGGAGAATGTAGGAAGAACAGAAGAGGTGGCTCTTTGTATCTTTACCTTGAATAAAAGTGAAAGGTGGCAGTGGTTCTGGGAGACATTGAACTGTTTACATTGAAATACTTAGAATCATAGAATCATAGAGTTGGAAGAGACCCCAAGGGCCATCCAGTCCAACCCCATTCTGCCATGCAGGAACTCTCAATCAAAGCATCCCCGACAGATGGCCATCCAGCCTCTGTTTAAAGACTTCCAAAGAAGGCGAGTCCACCATTCTCCAAGGGAGTGTGTTCCACTATCGAACAGCCTTTACTGTCAGGAAGTTCCTCCTAATGTTGAGCTGCAATCTCTTTTCCTGGAGCTTGCATTCATTGTTCCGGATCCTTTCTCTGGGGTAGCAGAAAACAAGTTGCTCCTTAGTATGACATCCTTTCAAATACTTAAAACAGGGCTATCGTATCCCTTCTTAACCGTCTCTTCTCCAGGCTAAACATACCCAGTTCCCTAAGCCATTCCTCATAGGGATTCATGGTTTCCAGACCCTTCACCATTTTAGTTGCCCTCCTTTGGACACGCTCCAGTTTCTCCACATCCTTTTTGAATTGTGGTGCCCAGAACTGGACACAGTATTCCATGTGAGGCCTGACCAAAGCAGAATAGAGTGGCACTATTACTTCTCTTGATCTAGATACTATACTTCTATTGATGCAGCCTAAAATTGCATTCCTTTGTAGCTGCAGCATCACACTGTTGCATCACACTTGCTTCAGTGTTGGTGGCTGTTGGGAATGGTGAAACTGGTCCAGTAGAGGCTCAACCTGTTTGAGAGAGCCAGCTTAGTGTAGTGGTTTGAGCATTGGACTACGACTCTGGAGACCAGGGTTCAAATTCCGGCTCAGCCATGTAAGCTCACTGGGTGATCTTGGGTGAGTCACATCCTCTCAGCCTCAGGAGAAGGCTGTTGCAAACCTCCACTGAACAAATCCTGCCAAGAAAACCCCATGAGAGGTTTGCCATAAGTCGAGGACAACTTGAAGGCACACAACAACAGCCACCACATGTTTGAGTGGCTGGTTTTAGAACCCTTTAACTTTTGCTCTAAAAGCAGAGGTATAGGATGAGGAATACATGGCTCAGCAGTGCTGTATGCGAACAGGACCTTGGGATTATTGTTGATCATAAATTGAACATAAGCCAGCAGTGTGATACTGCAGCAAAGAAGGTGAATGCTATTTTAGCTTGTATTGATAGACACTCAAGGGAAGTAATAGTCCCACTGTATTCTGCACTGGTTGAGAGTCACCTGGAGTACTGCGTTCACTTCTGGGCATCTGATTTTAAAAAGGATCTAGATAAGTTGGCTCAAGTTCAGAGCAGGGCAACAAGGGTGATAAGCTGCATAGACAAACATATGAGGAAAGGGTGAAGGAGCTGGGCTTGTTGTTCAGCTTGGTGAAGAGAAGACTAAGGGGTGATCTTATTCCTCTCTTAAAATACCACAAGGGTTGTCACAGAGAGGAGGGCGCAGGCCTGTTCTCTGCTGCTCCAGAGTAGGATCAGGTCTAATGGCTTCAACTAACAGGAGGGTAGATTTCAACTGAACATTAGAAAGAACTTCTCGATAGCAAGGCTGCATCTGCACTGCAGAATTAATGCAGTTTGACATGGCTTTGGGGCTATACAGATGGCCCCTACGAGGCGGCTCCGTGCCGCCCCTGGGAGCACAGGATCGGGGCCGCAGCAACTGCACGCTGTGGCCCCGATCCAACACTTTGCCATTCCCCAATTCCACCCCCTTTTGGCCAGTCTGTACAGGCCCTTTAACTGCCATGGCTCAGTGCAATGGAATTCTGGGATGTGTAGTTTTGTGAGATATTTTGCTTTCTCTGTGTGAGAGAGCACAGCAAAACTACAAATCCCAGGACTCCATAGGAAGGTGCCATAACGGATAATGTAGTGTCAAACTACATTAATTCTGAGTGTGGCAGCAGCCTAGAGTCGCTTGGCAATGGTCATTATTATTTGATGTTTAAATTTGTTGCCTCCTTTGTATTAATAGGTATTATTTTATTATTCTGTAGAATGTACGCCATTGGCAGGCTTATCTTTATCTATTTTATCTATTTTATTGATTGTATATACAGCGCTGTGTAAATCTACAGTGCTATATAAACAAAGCGTAATAATAATAATATTAATAATGGTGGTGCCATCAGGTGCCATAATTGACTTCCAGGTGAACTAGCAGGATTTAGAAACATAGGAAAGATTATTAACAGACAGACAGAAACCTGGGCCAGACTAGAAGGCAAAAGAAAAGAAACATGTGAGAGGGAGCATTTGCCTTGCTGTGACTCCAAAAATAAACAGAAGCAGAAGTTGGCTTTTGCAAGAGAGCCAGCGGAGGCCAGACACAGGATGCCTGACCAAAACAACACAAGTCCAAAGAAAGTACACCATCTGAGCAGATATCATCCAGGCAAAAGAGCAATTCGGATTCTGGAATGATTCCAGGGTCCTGATCCATTCAGTTCCCGGGCCAACTAAAAGGCTCAAGGACCTGTCAAAATGAAACAAACGTACAGGTACACTGAAACAATGGACATCTAGGGGTAGCCGTGTTGGCCATATAGCAATTCCATTAACATCCAAACAATGATACCTTTATTGGGCCAACCAAAATGCACAACTACACGTTGCAAGCTTTCAAAGTCACACTGGCTTCTTCATCAAGCAAACAGGAGAGGAAAAAAATTGAAGATATTAGTCTTGGGCCTGCATTTTCTGTTTCTGATCTCGGTTCAGATGTTAGGGGAGGGCTATCTGCAGGTTGGTTCCTCGCCCTTTGGCCATGCGGTCACTGGAAAATTTTGCAAGCCAAGGAAATTGAATGTCCATTTGCAATCCAAAGAAGGTGTTTCCTTGGAATCCAGAATGCCTCTTTCCTTTGTGAAGCGCCAGGCTCTTATGCAGCTAGAGAACGCTGAATTTCTCAACAAGTCTTCAGGAAAACTTTAGGTGATGTAGGGGTAGATAATGAAACAATGACTTAATAAAATAAAAGCAATAAAACCCAAAGGCAAAGGCAAAATTAGCCTCCCTGCTCTTAAGCTGGTCAAAGCAGCCCTTTGTCATAGCTTTAATTCACAGCGATCTGTGCAATGAACTAGATGCCATCCCAGCAAACCAGGATCCTGGCCTGGACTGCAACCAATTGCACACTTTCCGTTCTAGACCAAGGATCTGATATTTTTTTCCTCCCCATCATTAAAAGTCCTTTCCTTTCTCCTTCCTTCCTTCCTTCCTTCCTTCCTTCCTTCCTTCTTTTTTGTTTTGTTCTGACAAGTGCTGACACTCTCAAAAGCAAAGGTGGAGAGGATCATCCCATTCTAACAAAGGATCAGTCTGCCAAGCACTTTAAGAGAGAGCCTATCTCTCTACAGATAGTATTGCCCAGTGGTGTCATTAAGGGGACACAGGGATACAGAATGCACCAGGTGACACCTCCAAATGGGGTGTATACCTGGTGGGGCTAGTGCAGCATTTGGGCAAAAAAGAAAGGCTGGAGGATGTCATATCCCTTTCTTGCTCACCCAGCAGCCATGCAAGACCCCAAATGGCCATTCTGACCTGAAGCACCATTCCTCCAGCAGCAGCCACTGCAGGGGAGGGTGGTGCCTTTCGTTTGGGGTCCAGTGCGGCTGCTTCCCTGAATGCCACGCCGGATCTCAAACAGCCAGGAGAGGCTGCAGCCTACCCCCCCCGCCCCGCAGTGTTGGAGATTTGCACAGAGCCCGCTAGCCGGCAGTTGAATTTGTATCCTCATTTCTTACCTGAGATAGGTTTGCCATATTCCAGTCCCTCATATCTAATTTTTATAGTATGCAAATTATTGTAATTATAAAGGTAAAGGTAAAGATATTCCCTATTGGCAAGGTTATCAAGTTGTGTCCGACCGTAGCAGGCGGTGCTCATCTCCATTACTAAGCTGAAGAGCCAGTGTTGTCAGATACTATTCTGTGATCAGGTGGCCAGCATGATTGCATAGAATGCTGTTTAACTTCCCACCAAAGTGGTACCTATTTATCTACCTGCATTTGCATGCTTCCAAACTGCTAGGTTGGCAGAAGCTGGGACTAGTGATGGGAGCTCACTCCATCATGCAGAACCCGGGCCTTGAACTGCCAATCTTCCGATCTTGCAATCAACAGAGTCAGCGTCTTAACCACTTGAGCCACTGCATCCCCTCATATATATGTGTGTGTGTGTGTATGCAGAACATATTATATAAAAAAAACAGACTTGGACACAGAAGGAGGAGGAGTGAAAACAGGAGGAAGGAATATCAACAATCTAAGATACGCAGATGACACCATAGTACTAGCAGAAAACCTCACAGAGCTCATCCCATCATGCAGCACCATGTTCTTATGCATATTATTAATTTACATTCTGGTTGTGCAAATTCAACATGTGAATCACTACACTTCTTCTACCAGTGTGTTTCAACCTCAGTACCAGTACTAAGCAAAGAGCTCTTCCCGCCCCCTGAAAAGCTGATATGAAGAGAGGGAGGCTTCCAAGCAGATGCTTCTCTCCAGGCTATTTGAAAGTGAAGTTCCACCACACTGCTTTGCCCTAGGCTCAAGCTGCCAGCACAATCATCACACAACACAAGGCCATCTCCATTTGCCTCTTTTCCTTTCCTGCCTTCTGGGCTTGTCTGGAGAAGTCGGGAAGGAACGGGAGAATAAGGTGGCAACACTATGGGCCAATGCAGATGGCCCGTTTGGGGCAGCAGAGAGCCGCCCCGAGGAGCGGCAGATCGGGCCGTGGCAACCCCACACCATGGCCCCAATCCTTCCTTTTGCCACCTCTAAGAGAGCAGCAAAATGTCATTCCTTTTAGGGGTGGCAAAAGGCCGCCCTAAGAGCGGGCGCCATGGCTGTTCTGTGCCCTTTCAGTGCAATTGTGTCTGCACGCTGTGCCAGAAGGGTGTCCGCGCAGTGTGTGTACGGCCATGCGGTGTCAGGATGGCATCGGGGTGGGGTTGGGGCGGCCAGCGTGCAGCTGCCCCACTCCAACTCTACCCCCAGGCCAGCCCTTTGGGCCGGTCTGCAACGGCCCTATGCCTATGCGGTAGCAATAATGCAAGGTGCAATGAGGCTCCTGCCAGTGCCAGACAAATTAGATGCCCAGATATGAGGGACTGGAATATGGCAACCTTATCTCAGGTAAGAGATGAGGATACAAATTCAGCTGCTGGCTAGCAGGCTCTGTGCAAATCTCCAACTCACCCAGGAAAGCAGCAGCTTTTGACGGTTTGCAAGGCTTCATTCATTGATTGGTGATTTCAGCTTGCAAAGACTTTTCAGAGGATCTATCTATTTACTGCTTCATCACCACTGCTACGTTTTAACCTAACCATTACCCTGCAACGAAGGAGAAATCTCGGATTTACCGCTTCAACTGGCCCATCTGGCCAGACATTTTTTAGTCCCTTCAATCCAGGATTTTCCAGGTTTTCAGGGGCAAATGGCAACCCTACCTGAAGGTGACCCATGGAAACTGGAGCGTCAGGGACAGGCCCTGAGATCTGGCAGAGATGAAAACCCAAAGAGCATTTCCTGTTTTTTGTGGGTTTTTCAGGCTGTGTGGCCATCTGTAGCTGGCATCTTCAGAGAAAGACTGTAAAAAAGACTGTAAAGATGCCAGCCACAGATGCTGGCGAAATGTCAAAAAGAAACTCTTCTACAACATGGCCACACAGCCCAAAAAACCCATAAAAACTATGGATGCCGGTCATGAAAGCCTATGACTTCAGCATTTCCAGTGTTTCCTCTTTTCTTGCTAGGCTTCCACAATGTGCTGACATCTCATAACAAGTATCTATTTTCAGGGGCAAATCTGTATCTTTTACAAACCGAAAAACTGGACTCGGACATTTCCTTTTGCAGTGGCGGGAAACAGTCTTTTTTCTAGCTGAATACAGCGACACTATTTTTAAATAACCCTACATTCACTTCGCATTTTACAATTGTATTTGTAATTTTTTTTAAAAAAAATAGTTAAATCTTTGAAAATTTAAAATTTTCAATTCCCAAAGACCCAAAACCCTACAATTAGTCTCAACTAGAGTGGGCTCATTGAATCAATGAGATTTACCTATGTGTTGACTCACTGTTCAACAATGGAGCTTTTAAAATCTTTTTAAGGGAGTCCTGCTAGCCTACCCACCTCCTTTCCTTTTCTTCTGCCTGTTTCTGTAATGCGCTCTACATGGGGCTACCCTCGTGCTTGGTCCAGAAACTGCAGTTAGTGCAAAATATGGCAGCCAGAGTAGTTTCTGGAACAACTAGGAGGGACCATATTACCCCGGTATTAAAGTCCCTCCACTGGTTGCCTATTTGTTTCCGAACCCAGTACAAGGTGTTGGTTATCACCTTTAAAGCCCTAAATGGCTTGGGTCCAAACTATCTTCGGGACCACCTTCTCCCCTACAATCCTCCCCGCACACTCCGGTCCTCTGGGAGGAATTTGCTCCAGCCACAAAAAGCTAGGCTTTTGGCTACCTCCCAGAGGGCATTGTCTATGGTCGCCCCCAGATTATGGAACGGCCTGCCAGATGAGATCCATCTGCTTACATCTTTAGACAGCTTTAAAAAGGCTGTTAAAACGGATCTCTTCCGGCAGGCCTTTCCAGCATAGAGATCCCGGCCTCAGGAACTCCCTCTTAAGGGGAGCCCTCCAGGAATTTTCCTATTAGCCCGCCTCCTAGTCAACGTGTGTCCTCCATCTCTCCTTCATTGAAGCATTGTTTTGATGTTGTTTGTTTTAATTTGTTGGTTTTAGCTTTTAGTCGGTTTAATACTTTTTTAAGGAGGGGAGGGTATAGGGGTTTGAATGTATCTTGTATTTTTATCATTTGTGAGCTGCCCCGATTGAGCTCAGAGGGGCAGGGTATACATAAATTTTATTATTTATCGCAGCTCAACACAGGGTCCATTTGACCGATGCACCTATTTATTCATGAAAAGGAACAAAGCATCCTAACATTGCAGCACATTGTGTCATTCATCACAAGGGTATCTTTCTGTACTCGCACACTTGGCAAATCACATACATGTATCCCATATTAATCACTGATTTATTTATTTATTTATTTCGGCTTCATTAGCACAGTTAGGCTCTACCCAGGGGTGTGCGTTTTAGTATTACAATGAGATCTCGGTCACAAGAGTTCAGGGATTTTTCTGGGTTCTGCTTGCGCAGCTAAAACTTGCCAGATCTGCTATCGTGCCGCATTTCTTTCAGCCAAGCCTTGTTATCAGCTCTGTATATTCTTTTCCCATGGAAAGCTGGCACAGTTCAGGGTTGCAGGGAAAGGTTATTTTCTCAAGGGAAGATGGGACTTTCTAACCCATCATGCTGGAAACTTTCAAATCTAGCCCATCAGCACTTCTGCCTTTTCATCCTCCGCTTTCTTCGATTGCTGCAAACTGCGTTCAAAGTACAAAAGCGGTGGTGTGTTCAGTCAATTCAAAAGGTGGGTAAAGAGGAGAGGGAGAATTCTTGCCTGGGTTTCCCTGCTTAAAATAGTAGTTTTGTGTGCTTTTCTTCATTACAGATGGAGGAGCTTATCCATTGCCAAATTAAGCCAGCTTGCCTCTTCCGGCTTCAATCCTGGATCAGGGATACCCCCGGATGTTATCAGATATAAATCGGCGCCGATTTAGCCGCGATGCCACCAGCCGAATCCATCCCGGGTTGAAGCCTCACTGAGCCGGCCAATTTTTGAAGTCGGAAGCTCCCCAATTTCGAAAAAGTGCCGGCTGAGTGAGGCTTCGGCCCAGGATGGATTTGGCCGGAGGCATCGTGGCTAAATCGGTGGCGATTTTTGTTTTATAACATCCAGGGGTATCCCGGATCCAGGGTTGAATCCATAATAATAATAATAATAATAATAATAATAATAAAAAATTTATTTCTATCCTGTCCTTCTGCAGCGCAATCGGGGAGGCTTACAACAAATAAAACACCCATAAAATACATCCAATCCCCAAAAACCCACCCACCCCATAAAATTATTAAACTAAGACAGTTTAAAAACATTAAAATAAATCAATTATAAGCGCGGCTTAATTTGGCGAGCGATAAGCTTGAGTCTCTCTCTTATCTGAAATTCTTCGGACCAGAATTTGAGTGGTTTTTAATTTATTTATTTTTTTTAATTTAAGAATACCTGCATTGCCATATACGGACGTAAGGAGATATCTTGGAGATGAGACCAAGTCTCAAGAGGAGATCATTTGTTTCACACACACACACACACACACACACATATCTACCTGAATTATATAAAATGACTTTCAAGCTTGAAAGTCATTTTATACAATTCAGGGGTGTGTGTGTGAAACAAATGATCTCCTCTTGAGACTTGGTCTCATCTCCAAGATATATATAGCTTGAATGTCATTTTATAAAATTCAGGTAGAGTCTCCTTTATCTGTAATGCTTGGGACCAGAAGTGTTTTGGATTTTGGATTCCCCCCCCCAAGATATTGGATGATGATGATAATAATAATAATAATAATAATAATAATAATAATTTGTATCCCACCTCTCTGTGTAACACAACCGGGGCGGCTTACATGATAAAACATATAATCCTGTCTCCCAATAATCCACACACACACCCCATACAATTAAACAGTCATAGTTTAAAATATATTTAAAAATAACAGATTTGCTTATATATTTGCTTGGATACAATTCTGGAGATGGGACCCTTTTCTAAACATGACATTTATTTATGTTTCGTACACACCTGATAAACATAGCCTGAAGGTAATTTTATACAAACTATTTTTCTTGATTTTGTGCTTGAACAATATTTGTGAAACCCACTGAAAGCATGGGTTTCACTATCTCAGCCACCCACGTGGAACAATTTTGGATGTTAGGGTATTGCAGATTTCCGGATAAAGGATACTGAGCCTGTATTTTTAAAAATGTTAATAATTTTTAATAATTTTGTGCATGAGATCAAGTCTGTGAACGCTGAACCATCAGAAAGCAAAGGTGTCTCTACCTTAGCCACCCATGTAAAAAGTTTTGGTTTTTGGATTTTGGAATTATGGATAAATTTTGGAATTATGGATATTGTAAGAACTTTTGCCTCTTGTTGCCTGGCCACATCCTTCTGACCAAATGCTGATGACTGAAATGTTGGAGAGTATGGCATCCAAGAGAGAATATATATGTTTCGGGCTCTCTGCTGCAAGTGTTGTTAAAACTCAAAATGCCTCCATTTTACAACATTATGGAAAATGTTTATTGCAAGGAAGGAATCCCTGGGTATATCAGCTAAGGTGGCTTAAAGCTTATTTAAGCCCCGGTTGCATTACGCAGAGGGCCGGGATAGAAATAATAATAATAATAATAATAATAATTATTATTATTATTATTATTATTATTATTATTATTATTTCCAACTCTATGATTCTATGATTCTATTATTATTATTACTGACGGTGGGAAGAAAAGTTTTGTGTTAATTGCTGGAGTCTTCATGTTCATGAGGTCTTCATGCCAAAAAAGTGAAAAATACTTAAATAAATGAGAATATAATTGAGAAATAATGCGCATTGCCCAAAAAAGACCACACCGCCTGGAAAGAATCATTATTTATCTTGTCTGCCACAGTCTCCCATCTCTAAATATATCATTATTATGGCATAGTTGCAAAGCCTGGCAAAAGGCTTTTCTGAATTTTGAATTAGTTACAACTTTCCAAATCAACCAAGCAGTATTGCAATGCTCACTTTGGGGATTCTGGAAGTTGTAGTCCAAACGCATACCTTTCCTGAGCCCTGAGTATTTCTGAGCTCAAGTGGCTTTGCGGGCCATATAAAACTCTAGGTCATTCCACCATGAATCATACATAGAACCATAGAGTTGGAAGAGACCCCAAGGGCCATCCAGTCCAACCCCATTCTGCCATGCAGGAACTCTCAATCAAAGCATCCCCGACAGATGGCCATTGAACATTGAACCCTGTTTTGAAACTGAGTTCAGAAGGAGGAACTAGGAATTTATATCTAGGAACTTCCTCGGAAACTTGGTGCATGCATTCAGATGGATACTTACTTTCACAGTTTTTCCAGAACTGAAACTTGGCTTTCAAGTCAATGCTATGAGCCCGATTCCTGCTTAGAGAAGCATATTTAATGGCTGGAGTCATCATGTTCATGAGGTCTTCATATCGAAAAAGTGATAAATACCATAGTGGTTTGAGTGTTGGACCATGACTCTGGAGACCAGAGTTCGATTCCCAGCTCGGCTATGAAATCCAGTGGGTGAGTCACACTCTCTCAGCCTCAGGGGAAGGCAATAGCAAACTTCTCCAGGAAAAATCTTGCCAAGAAAACCCCATGACAAGTTTACCTTAGGGTCACCATAAGTCAGAAACAACTTGAAGGCACACAAACAATCCTGTAGACAGCTGGGCTTTCTTTCCTGTAACAGACTAGACTAGAGCAAGGACTTGCTGTTGTTAACTGCTGTCAAAAATTCAGAGTGCGGAAACCATATCAATAAGCAACCTCCAAGTCACTCTATTGTCAACTCAGGTCTTGCAGATTCAGGGCTGTGGCTTCCGTGATTGAATCTATCCATCGGTAATGTCCTCTTGCTTTTTTTCTATTGCCTTCTGCCTTACCAAGCATGATGGTCTTTTCTAGAGAGGTCTTTCTTCTAATGATGTGTCCAAAGTATTAGGATTCAAAGATATAGCCGTGTTAGTCTGTAGAATCAGTATATAGAGAGATCTTGTAGCATCTTTGAGACTAACTGAAATAAAGAAGTTGGCAGCATGAGCTTTGCTTCTTTATTTCAGTTAGTCTCAAAGATGCTACAAGATCTCTCTATATACTGATATCTAAAGTACGACAGACTTGGCTTCTAAGTAGAGATCAGGCTCGATTTGCTTTAGGACTCATTGACTTGTCATTTAGCACCTTACGGTCTATGGAGAAGTCTGCTTCATCACATCTGAAATTCAATTTAATCCTTTTATTACGGCCATTCGGCCAGCACAAAGTTACAGGAGAACATCTTAGTTGTATACAATAAATTCTTACAAGAACATACTGGTAACTACAGACAGATCCTAATTTGTACAGAGACAGAGGTAGGACAATATAATTATCTAGACACAATAATAGTAGAAAGTTCTAATAACTCCAGTAAGATGAAGTAATATGACCTCATGTGTAACTCTAAACATGTAATACTACCCCTAGGACATTTTGGTTCAAAAGACTACAATCGTTTCCTTTAACTAAAAGTAAAAAGGGACTGGACAATATAGCTGATTAGTTACCACGCACTTCTCTGCCTTGTTTACAAAAACATTTTAAAATGCTTTCAACGTACCATATATTTAACATTATGAAATATAAAAATATAAAAATATAATTATAATTATATACAATTTATATAGGCTATAAAACTGGAGGATTATTCTACCAACAACGTAGTGTAATAAAACAATGATATCTATGGAGTACTACCCGTTTGAGTAGGAATAGTTAATTATGCTATCTACATTGGCCATGCCTATACTACGGCTGGATCCCCTGGCACATGTCAATAAATTAAACAAATGCACTACAAATGCACTATGGCCGTGCCCCCTAACGCTTTAAGACATTTACCATGCCTGTACTACATCTGAAATGAGTTTATTTTCTTCTGACCAGATTTCACCGTATAGCTTTCACGATCACACATAAAAATGGGAAATACAATGACTTGGACAATCCTAACGTTAGCGTTCAGGGGGTTGGACTGGATGGCCCTTGTGGTCTCTTCCAACTTTATGATTCTATGATTCTATGACATATCTTGACACTTCAGGATCTTGACTAGTTCCTTCATAGCTGCCCTTCCAGGTCTTAAGATTTTATCACACGGGGCAAATCCTGTGCAGAAACGGGGTTTTAAATTTTAAAAAACTTGATTTTCACATGACGTCATTGTTAAACTGTTGTTAACCCAAATGGAAAGTAGTCCAAAGCCGCTTCTTTTTACTTTCAGAAAATCCCAAAAGTAAAAAGAAGCGGCTTTGGATTACTTTCCGTTCATATTAACACTTTAATAGCGATGTGTGTGAAAATCACTCTGCTTTTGCTGGTTTTCCCCAGCTTTTAAATCCTGTTTCTGCACGGGATTTCCCCCATGTGATAAGGTCCACTGTCTTCTTTTGATTTCTTGACTGCAGTCTCTCAATTTATCACACGGGGAAAATCTCATACAGAAATGGGGTTTAAATAGGAAAAAACTCGCAAAAGCAGGTAGATTTTCACACGACATTGATGTTAAAGTGTGCTTAACCTAAACGGAAAGTAGACAAAAGCCTCTCCTTTTTTACTTTCAGGATTTTCCAAAAGTAAAAAGAAGTGGCTTTTGGCTACTTTCCATTCAGGTTAAGCACAGTTTAACATCAATCTTTGTGAAAATCTACCCACTTTTGCGGGTTTTCCCCACCTTTTAAATCCCGTGTGATAAAGTCCTCTGTTCTGATGAAGGAATGAGCCAAGTTATGGCAAATCTTTCACTGGTTCAATGTCTTCATCATCTGCTTTACAGTTCTGTAAACCATTTGTGGTCATCTTTTTCATTTTCTACATGCTCAACAAATGTAAATGTGCCTCTGTGCTTTCTTCCTTGACTTTGGTCCAAAACACACTACAGAAATAATCCAATTTGAGATCGCTTTAACTGTCCTGGCTGAGTGCCGGGGAATCCTGAGAATTGTAGTTTATCGTGGCAACAGAGAAAATGAAATGTCTCACAAAGCTACAGTCCTCAGAATCCCCTAGCATTGAGCCAGGGCAGTTAAAGCAGTCTCAAATTAGATTGGTTTTTGTGGGTTTTTTCAGGCTGTGAGGCCATGTTCTAGAAGAATGTATTCCTGATGTCTCGCCTGCATCTGTGGCTGGCATCTTCAGAGAAAAGGAGTGAAAAGTCAAAATCCTTCTCTGAAGATGCCAGCCACAGATGCAGGCGAAATGTCAGGGATGCATTCTTCTAGAAAACAGCCTCACAGCCCGAAAATCTCACAAAAACCTATAGATGCCGGCCATGAAAATTTTCGACTTCACATCAAAATTGGATTATTTCTGCAGTGTGTATATGCCAAACATATCCTATGTAAAACAGGACTAGACTTGGAAGAAAGAGGCGTGAAAATCGGAGGAAAGAATGCCAACAATTTAAGGTCCTCCTTCACTAACCGTTCCAAGCCTTTGCTATTTTTTGATAGTAGTTCGGTGTCATCTGCGTACCTTAAATTATTGGCAACCTTTCCTCTGATTTTCATGCCTCTTTCTTCCAAGTTTAATCCTGTTTTACATAGGATATGTTTGGCATACAAGTTAAACAGATAGGCTAATAAAATGCAGCACTGGAAACCTAGGTGAGATGTAGCTACAGACTGGGGACATATTTGGGAATAAGCCCTATATCTCTCTTATAATAAATTAATTCATAACCTACTTTCCACCCAATACAAAACCCAAGGCAGTTCTCTCTCTCTTACACAGATGTATCCTCTTCTTGCTTAAGGATTGCGTGCTAACTTGCTTGTCCACTCACTAAGCCATTTGTTCCCAAACTTTCCTCCTCCAGATGTTTTGAACTTCATCTCCCAGAAGTCACAGCCAGTGTGGTTAGCGCATAGGCATTCTGGGAGCTGAAGTCCAAAACATTTGGAGGTGCAAAAGTTGAGAACTGCTGCACTAGGCTATTCTACCTGCAGAAATAATGCACTTTAGCTGATATGGCTCCATGCTATGGAATCCTGGGATTTGTAGTTTGTTATGGCCCCAGAGCTCTCTGACCAAGAAGGTTAAATCTCTCACGAAAACTGCAGATCCCAGAATTCTACAGCACTGAGCCATGGCCGTTAAAGTGGTGTCAAGTTGGATTATTTCTGCAGTGCAGACTGAGCCCAGGATTTTGGTGTGCGTAGAATTTAATGAAAACTCAATTCAATTAATATTCAATTAATTTTTTTAAAAAATTCAATGAAATTTTAAATTTTAAAAATTTAAATTGAAACTCCAATTAAAAGTCTGCATACACTAAAATCTAAACTGAACAAAGACACACACAATAAAATACAATAAAACAAGATACCAAAAAAGAACATAGAGAAAAAGAAAAAAAACCCAGTCTATTATAATATCTAATAGAGAAAAAGGAGGGAGAGGTGAGAAGAAAAATGGCTTCTTTTCTGCGACAACATATTGTTTCCAAACCTCTTACTTCACTCTTTTGTATATTAATAGTTACACTTCTTCTATAGATGTGAACCGATACTGATTTTCCAAACCAATAGTCATCTTATCACCTCCATTCTCAAAAATTCAATCAAGTTTCCAATTATTATTATTATTATTATTATTGGGAAATAAATAATAATAATAATAATAATAATAATAATAATGTTATTGATATTACTATTATTATTGATTGGGATTCTAATAATAATATACTATTATAATAATTATTATTATAATTATTATAGATTGGGATTTATTGTCATTCGTGTTATTATTGATTGGGATAATATAATATAAAATAATATATATTCCCAATATATAATAGTAATAAAATATATTATTATATAATCCCAATCAATAATAACAATAATTATATATATATATATATATATATCCCTATCTATCTATTTGTTGTTGTTATCATTGACTAGCATTAAATAATAATAATAATAATAATAATAATAATAATGTTATTGATATTACTATTATTATTGATTGGGATTCTAATAATAATAATATACTATTATAATAATTATTATAGATTGGGATTTATTGTTATTAGTGTTATTATTGATTGGGATAATATAATATAATATAATATAATATAATATATATTCCCAATATATACTAGTAATAAAATATATTATTATAGAATCCCAATCAATAATAACAATAATTATATATATATATATATATATATATCCCTATCTATCTATCTATTTGTTGTTGTTAGCATTGACTGGCATTTAATAATAATAATAATAATAATAGGGGACCCTGGATTGGATTTCTGAGAATGAAAATGATGACTCTTGGTTTGGAAAATTAGTATGAGTTCAAATATATAGAAGAAGTGTAACTTCACCAACGACTTCCCTCTGACCAAACTAGATAACTTCTCCACCTCTGCAAACTCTTGGGCAAAGTCACACTCTCTCAGCCTCAGAAGATGGCAAGGACCAAAAAAAAAGGGGGGGGGGAGGGAACTCTGAAACAGAAATTTGTCAAGAAAACCCCAGGATAGGTTCCTCCTATAAGATGGCCCACAAGATACAAGAACCAAAGCCACCCATTTTATTTTATTTTATTTTTTCTCCCACAAACCATCCTTCTTTCAAGCCTTAGGTGGGCGGGCTCAAAAAGTTACCTGAGGGGGGTGTGGTGTGTGGAAAGCGAGATTCCCCCCCTTTTTCTAAAATAAAAATCACAATTGGTTTGGCCCACAGCTATCCTCTCCAACAGAAATCTGCCCAGCAACTGTTGACGCAGCAGAAGATACCGTTTCCCTCATCCTCCAATTGGGTAGAACGTCCTTTTCTCCAACGTCCAATCCGGAGCCGGGCTCCTGTGAGGCGGCTTCCCTGACGGTTTCCAGTCGGCGGCTGGAGGCTGAGGGGAGCGGATGGCTTTGGGGCTTCTTCTGTCTCCCTATGGGTCTCTTCTTCAGGCGTCTTTTCCTCCTCGGGGCGGCTGCCTTCCTGCTGGAGGGACCCTCCGGTGAGTGTCTCCTCGGGCTCAAGGCCCTCCCTTGGGTTTGTTGGGAGGGACACCTGGGGGTCATCTAGTCCAACCCCCCGCCCTTGGATTGAAAGAGTGAAAGATCCCCCATACTTTGCCTCAGTCGTTAATCCAAATGGAGACTGCAGCCTAGAAGTCAGAAGAAAACCAGGACTTTCTGGAAGGGCCTCTATGAAGGCACTAGAGAAGATCCTCAAGTGTCAGGATATAGCACTGGACCCTAAAATTAGGATTTAAAGATATAGTCTGTGGAATCAGTCTGCTTCCTCAGATGCATATTATTATTATTATTATTATTATTATTAGGTATAGCATTTTTGTAGAGTCGATCTGTAGAGAGATCTTGGAGCAGCACCTTTGAGACTCACTGAAAGAAAGAAGTTGGCAGCATGAGCTTTCCTAGACTTAGGTCTACTTCCTCAGATGCATCTGAGGAATCAGACTTTAGTCTAAGGAAGCTCCTGCTGCCAGCGTCTTTCTTTCAGTGAGTCTCAAAGGTGCTGCTCCAAGATCTCTCTACATAACAAAATTAGGAGTGTAGGGGGTCATCTAGTCTAACCCCTGGGCTACCTCTGGAAATGGAGAATTGCAGGCAGCCCTGTCTTTGTGCAACAGAGATTTTATTTCATGTTAAATGCCATCCAGTCGATTTCGACCCATGGCAACCCTATGGATGAGACATCTCCAAGAAGACCCTCTGTCCTCCACTGCTCTCTTAATTCCTGCAACCCCTTAAGACCCAAAGTGACCTCCTTCATAGAGTCCCTCCATCTGGCATGGGGCCTTCCTCTCTTCCTACTTCCCTCCACCTTCCCCAGCATTATTCTCTTTTCCAAAAAGTCCTTTCTTCTCATGATGTGTCCAAAGTAGGACAGTCTCAGTTTGGTCATCTTGGCTTCTAGGGATCTCTCTGGCTTGATCTGCTCTAGGACCCATTTGTTTGTCCTTTTGGCTGTCAATGGGATCCTCAGCACTCTTCTCCAGACCCACATTATCTCAAAGGAGTTGATTTTCCCCCTATCTTCTTTCTTGACTGTCCAGCTCTCACATCCATCCATGGTAATAGGGAATACGATGGCTTGTATGATTCTGACTTTTGTGCTGAGTTGTCTATCTTTGCATTTGAGGATCTTTTCTAGTTCTTTCATAGCCACCCTCCCCATTCTTAGTCTTCTGATTTCCTGACTGCAGTCCCCATTTCTATCAATGTTTGATCCCAGATATGAGAACTCTTTAACTATTTCAGTTTCTTCATTGTCTTAGTTGAACTTGTGAAGGTCTTTGATGGTCATGATTTTTGTTTTCTTTATGTTCAGCATTAAGCCTGCCTTTGCACTTTCTTCTTTGACCTTCCTTAGTAGGTGATCCAGGTCTGTCAGGTTCTCTGCTAGTATTATGGTGTTGTCAGCATATCTCATATTGTTGATATTTCTTCCTCCTATTTTCATGCCTCCGTCTTCTGTGTCCAAGCCTGCTTTTCTTATAATATGTTCTACACACACACACACACACAAACATATATATGAGGAGATGCAATGGCTCAAGTGGTTAAGACACTGACTCTGTTGATGGCAAGATCGGCAGGTTGGCAGTTCAAGGCCCAAGTGCCGCATGATGGGGTGAGTTCCTGTCACTAGTCCCAGCTTCTGCCAAACAAGCAGTTCGAAAGCATGCAAATGCAAGTAGATAAATAGGGACCACTTTGGTGAGAAGGTAAACAACGTTCTGTGCAACCATACTGGCCCTATGATCACAGAGTAGTCTCTGACAACGCTGGCTCTTTGGCTTAGTAACGGAGATGAGCACCAGCCCCTGTGGTCGGACATGACTTGACAACCTTGTCAACGGGGAATACCTTTACCTTTACCTATATATATAATATATATAGATTAGAGAGAGAGAGAGAAAGATGTTATATATATATATTAGGTTAGAGAGAGAGAGAGAAAGAGAGATGTTTTATATATATATATATATATATATATATAAAATAATTATGCATCTGAGGAAGTAGACTAAAGTCTACGCAAGCTCATGCTGCCAACTTCTTTCTTTCAGTAAGTCTCAAAGGTAATAGGAGATTTTGCATAGTGATTTTGCAGACTTACACGGCTATATCTTTGAATTATATAATTATCTATAAAGTATATATTATTTCATGTGTGTGTGTGTATGTATAGGCATGGCACATGGAGAAGGAGGACCCACTGTCATGGCCAATCTGGATTTGTGTGTTTTATAAACAGCCCCAGGGCAAGGCACCTTTTCTCTGTCTTGGCTCTGCTGTAGGTAGCGCTTGGCTCAGGGTTCAAATGGTACTTCGGGGACATTTATAACAGCTTCTGGATTGCTGGATGCTTTGAATTCCAGATATGGTTTTGGGGGAAAGGGATGTTGTGTGAAGGAGTCCTTTGTCTCTGGTTTTTCACCTGCAAAATTCCTGTCTTCTGTTCACAAAACTGGTGTCAGTTTGACATGCTTTGGGGGGAAAGACCCCCTGGGACAGGCTATGAGGGTTCATTCCCACTATGATTTACATCAATTTGCTGATCGCTTTAAATGTGCCTCATCCCCATTTGAAATAGTTTCGGATGCGACTGCAATCGTTTGGATTCACTTTGAAGCGAGACAAATCCAAAAAAACACTAATTTTTTGCCGGTGCTTTTGAAAAGAAGCGATTAGCAAGTGTGTTCACAAGTGGGAACGACGGACCTGAGTCGCATCAAACTGAAGGGGAGAGATTACTGAAGGGGAGGGTGTATCCCATCCCTCACCATTTTGGGGGGAAATCTGCCATTTTCCCCCTCTCAGTGCTGCCTTTGTGCTTTGTGGTGTGATCTATGGGCGCATGATATATTTGACAATATATGTGCTCCATTGTATTTGCAGTTACTTGCAGGCGGCAAGCCAGGTGAGCAGACCGACTGCGGCTCAGCAAGACAAGTAATTGCAAAAACAATGGAGCGCATATACTGTCAATTTTGTTTTAATTGCATGCATCCCAGGGGATGGGTCCATGTACCCATGCATCCTGGCAGAGAATCCTCCATGACACCCATGGATTCATGCATCCCAGGGGAGAGTCCTCCATGACACCCATGTATGCATGCATCCCAGGGGAGAGTCCTCCATGACGTCCATGGACCCATGCATCCTGGCAGAGAATCCTCCATGACACCCATGGATTCATGCATCCCAGGGGAGAGTCCTCCATGACACCCATGTATGCATGCATCCCAGGGGAGAGTCCTCCATGACGTCCATGTACCCATGCATCCTGGCAGAGAATCCTCCATGACACCCATGGATTCATGCATCCCAGGGGAGAGTCCTCCATGACACCCATGTATGCATGCATCCCAGGGGAGAGTCCTCCATGATGTCCATGGACCCATGCATCCTGGCAGAGAATCCTCCATGACACCCATGGATTCATGCATCCCAGGGGAGAGTCCTCCATGACACCCATGAATGCATGCATCCCAGGGGAGAGTCCTCCATGACACCCATGTATGCATGTATCCCAGGGGAGAGTCCTCCATGACACTCATGGCTGCATGTATCCCAGGGGAGAGTCCTCCATGACACCCATGTATGCATGCATCCCAGGGGAGAGTCCTCCATGACACCCATGGCTGCATGCATCCCAGGGGAGAGTCCTCCATGACGTCCATGGACCCATGCATCCTGGCAGAGAATCTTCCATGACACCCATGAATGCATGCATCCCAGGGGAGAGTCCTCCATGACACCCATGTATGCATGTATCCCAGGGGAGAGTCCTCCATGACACTCATGGCTGCATATATCCCAGGGGAGAGTCCTTCATGTCATCCATGGATGAATGCATCCCATGGGAGAGTCCTCCATGGCACCCCAGGGGAGAATCCTCCATATGACACCCATGGCTTTGTTGTGGCACCAGAGAGAACTCTAAATACCTCACAAAATTACAAATCCCAGAATTCCATAGCATTGGGCCATAGCAATTAAAGCGGGGTCAAACAGCATTAAGTCTGCAGTGTGGCAGTAGCCTAATCTAAACTTTAATAGAGCCATCCCATCCTCTGAACCTCTTTGGTGAGATAGGGGCTCATCACTTTAAAATGTGAACTAAAATCCAGTGGACCCACTGCCACAGTGATGTGGAAGACACAAGCAGTTCAAAGGACTCCCTTTCCTTCAGAATCATAGAACTGAAGAGTTGGATGGGACCCCAGAGGCTATATAGTCCAGCCCTTTGCTAAATGCAGGAACTGGTGACTGATGCAGGCTTGACAGATGGCCATCCCACCTCTGTTTAAACACCTCCAAACAAGGAAAATCCACACAGCTTTCCAAAGGTGTCCACTGTTCCACTTTCAAACTGTTCATATTACCAGGAAAGTCTTCCTAAGGTTCAGTTGGAGTCTCTTTTCTTGTAATCAGGATCCATTTCTTTGGGTACTTTGTTTCACAGTGCCAAATCCCATGATGTATTTGCCAGAGAGACCTGGGTCTAATCTGCACTGCAGAAATAAAGGAGTTTGACACCATTTTAACTGCCATGGATCAGTGCTGTGGAATCCTGGGATTTGCACTTTTCTATTGCATCAGAGCTCTCTGACAGAGAAGGCTAAGTATCTCACAAAACTACAATTCCTAGGATTCCATAGCATGGAGCCATGGGAGTTAAAGTGGTGTCAAACTGCATTATTTCTGCAGTGCAGATTAGACCCAAGTATCAGGTGTAGCCTCGAAAACCAGTGGGCTGGAGATTCCTCCCTGAATCTTAGCCCAAACTTTAAAGGAGCCACCCAATAAGCTAAGCTGGTTTTGGAGTTCCTTTAGTATTTGGACTGGTCTCAGATTAGCATCTCAACTCTCTTGAACTCGAAGCCCCCCCCCCAGCTGTCCCTGAAAACACCTCTCCCCATTCTTTATAAAATCCCAGCTGTCCAAGGTTATCTCTGGTTTCCTTCTGTGCTTCAGGGAAGTAATAGTGCCACTCTGTTCTGCTTTGGTCAAATCTCAGCTGGAAAACTTCTGGGCACCACAATTCAAAAAAGGATGTTGAGAAGCTGGAGCATGTCTAGAAGAGAGAGACCGAAATAGTGAAGGGTCTGGAAACCATGCTTTATTGAGGAGAGATTTGGGGAGCTGGGTATGTTTAGCCTGGAGAATCATAGAATCATAGAGACCCCAAGGGCCATCCAGTCCAACCCCATTCTGCCATGCAGGAACTCAAAATCAAAGCATCCCTGACAGATGGCCATCCAGCCTCTGTTTAAAGATCTCCAAAGAAGGAGACTCCACCAACCTCCGAGGGAGTGTGTTCCATTGTCAAACAGCTCTCACTGTCAAGACGTTCCGCCTAATGTTGAGGTGGAAGCTCTTTTCCTGTAGCTTGCATCCGTTGTTCTGGGTCCTATTCTCTGGAGCAGCAGAAAACAAGCTTGTTCCCTCCTCAATATGACATCCCTTCAAATATTTAAACACGGCTATCATATCACCTCTTAACCGTCTCTTCTCCAGATTAAACATCCCCAGCTCCCTAAGTCGTTCCTCGTAGGGCATGGTTTCCAGACCCTTCACCATTTTTGTCATCCTCCTCTGGACACACTCCAGTTTTTCAACATCCTTTTTGAATTGTGGTGCCCAAAACTGGACACGGTATTTTAGGTGAGGCCTGATCAAAGCAGAATAGAGTGGCACTATTACTTCCCTTGATCTAGATAATATACTTCTTTTAATGCAGCCTAAAATTACATTGGCCTTTTTAGCTGCCCCATCACACTGTTGATTCATGTTCAACCTGTGGTCTGATATGTTAGGGGAATTTATTCAAAATTGGGAGCAAGTAATAGAATATATAAGTAAACATTGGGGTGTAATGGCAACGTGGGTATTTAAAGATCAATTAAGTAATAATGATAATTATAATATATAATCGCTGGAAGAAAATGGCATTAATCATTTGGACTTATGTTGAGTAATGTATAAATTTGTATATGACAGGAAGATGAGGTTTGCAGAAATATAGTTAAACACCAATGTATTCACAGCATAGGAAGTGAAGACTGGAAAATGGAAACTAATGCGATTATATGATTTAGTAGAAGAAGTTGCAAATAACAATGATTGTTTGATTGTTGTTTTTCGGGATTTTAATCAATAATATATATATATATATATATATATATATATATTTAAAAAAAAGCAACTTTGGTCCCAGAGGCAGAAATAGCATGAAAAGAATAGAGATAGTTTCCTACACCACAAAATAAGAGGAGCAGTTCAGCATGATTCCAACACACTTTTTTCTCCCCCAGAACTAACCATATATATACAACACAAAATGAAACGATCAAGTCAAGAAGGTCTTGCCTAAGCAAATAAATATATTTGGAATCTTACCACTCAAAGTCTTCTTCCAAAATCTACGTAGGGATTTTCTTTTACTTTCAAAATGTAGCTAGGGATGTTCTGTGTCTTTTCCCTACACTGTTCTGATGATTTCCATTTTGGTTGCTAAACTGATCAATCTCTGCTTTTTCAACATGCCAGAGTGGTTGGTGAGGAAACATATCTGCTCTCCCCTTTTCTTCCTTTTTTGCTGTTCACACATCCCAAGGGATTCTGGGGGCAGATGCTGTTTATTTTGCCTGTACAAAACTACAGTAGGATCAGCTAGAGAAGATTTTCACTCAACCTTCATTGCATTGTGTACTGAAGACTCACGGCTGTGGCCCACACTGGAAATCTGCATTTCTCCAGCCCTCCTCCATCATCCTCCCGATGGCGATGCTGCTAAAAACCTCCACCAAACAAAGCTTGAGGAGTCTAAAAAGACTTTTAAAAAGTACCTTCTTTGTCAAAGGCTTTGTTAACCGAGGTACGATTATAGTCAAATAGGATGTTACTCAATGACAGATGGGGGGGGGACATGGGGGGTCCCCACCAACTATCAACGTTACTTCAACGGTTGGGGAAATTTGCAAAAGGAGTGGGTAACTTTATGATGTTTGCACTTGTTTGTACCAGTACTAACTGAGGCAAGCTCCTGGTTTTGGGTTGGGTTAAGAGAATTTTGGGGTGAGCGAAAAGGCTATCAAAGAACTAGAAAAGATCCTAAATTGCAAAGATACCCAACTGAGCACAGAGATTAGGATCATGCAAGCCATTGTATTCCCTTTTACCATGTATGAAAGCAAAAGCAGCTTCATTTATATACCGCTTCATACCACGCTATGGGATGTCTAAGCGGTTTACAACTGTAAGCTCATTGCTCTCCAACAGTTGGGTACTCATTTTAGCGACCTCGGAAGGATGCAGGCCTGAGTCTAGCCTGAGCCCTGTCTAGTATTGAACTCGCAACCTTGTGGTCTATGAGTGTGTGACTGCAGTACAGGCATTTAACTACTGCTCCACCAGGGCTCTGAATGCGAAAATGCGAGAATGAATGCGAGAGCTGGGCAGTTGAGAAAGAAGGTAGGAAGAAGACCAATTCATTTGAGAGTATGTGGGGCTGGAGAAGAGTGCTGAGGATCCCATGGACAGCCAAAAGGACAAAGAAATGGATCCTAGGCGAAAAAGACAAACAAATGGATAAAGCCAGAAATCTCTTTAGAAGCCAAGATGACAAAACTTTGTTTCAAGTTCAGCATTCAAAGATACAGCCGTGTTAGTCTGTAGAATCAGTATATATAGAGAGAGAGATCTTGTAGCACCTTTGAAATTAACTGAAATAAAGAAGTTGGCAGCATGAGCTTTTGCAGACTTCAGTCTACTTCCTCAGACTCCACTATATGCATCTGAGGAAGTAGGCTGAAGTCTACGAAAGCTCACGCTGCCAACTTCTTTCTTTCCGTTAGTCTCAAAGGTGCTACAAGATCTCTCTACATACTTTGTCTCAAGTTGTGTGAGGAAATGCAGATGACTTGGGGAAAGGAAGAAGCACTTAATTCATACATTTAGATCTCATGGTTTACCTGGATGTACACATGCCTTGCGACATGCTCCTTTTCTCCTGGGAACGTAGTGTTCCTGAAAGGCCGTCGATCTCTGAAAAACGTACTATCTCCAGATACGAGATATGAAAGAGTGGAGACCCAAAAATACATTATAGGGTATGTAAGTGTACTAACAAGGGGCAGATTTTTTAAAATTTAAATTTATTTATTTTCAAAAGGGATCTCCGTTACATAGAATAATGTTCTAGTAGTGTAACAAAAGCCGGAAAATAGAAACACGTAAGGAGGAAAACTAACCATATTCGTTGTAGGTTTCCATAAGAGCTGGCCAAATATAAATCCATTTGTATATTTTGTCTATACATCATTCTTTTAGATATTGTGAGCACTATTAAACCTTGTACCCATTGGATCACAGATGGATAAAAATGGTCTTTCCAGTAACCAAGTATCAGTCTTTTAGCTTCTTGGTCTTTTGGCTAAGGTCCGATGTAGATAAGGGGTTGTCAATTTAGGCCAAGGTGGTCCTGTGGATGTTGATAGACTACAATTCCCATCATCCTCATTGGCATTAAGAGCTGTTTGACAGTGGAACACGCTCCCTCGGAGTGTGGTGGAGTCTCTTTCCTTGGAGGTTTTTGAGCAGAGGCTGGATGATCATTTGTTGGGAGTGCTTGACTGTGTATTCCTGCATGGCAGAATGGTTTTGGACTGAATGGCCCTTGGGGTCTGTTCCAATTCTATGATTCTATGAATATCCTGGGAGTTGGATCTCCACAAAATATGGAGGGCCCCAAACTGCCCTCTCCTTTCCACAGCTTTGTTTGGGAAATGCTGAAGCATAAAAGATTTCAGGTCCTTATATAGAAATGTAAGCCATAATAAAATGTCTCAAAATCTGTATACTGGCATAGCTTTTGATCCAAAAAAGCACAGGAATCTCTGTGGCTTATTTTAAATGCTCATTTCGTAGAGCAAGGGAGCAGTGTTTCAGAGTTTTGTGCAAATAAGGAATTCGGTACCCACCCAACGAACTCTGGTTACTGGGGTGGTTGAAAAATGCAGCCAGTAAATAGACTCCATAAACTTTCCATCACATGCTTGTAATTACAGACTGACTGCTCCCGCCTATCTCTCCCCCACGCCCAAGCCTAAACCTAGACCAGATGCTTCTCTCAAAAATGGCCCTTTTCTAAGATTCATACACTTGGGAGGTACTCCAGTGGCCATCTAATGCACCCCCTGCCAGTGCACTACATCCTTTTTGAATTGTGGTGCCCAGAATTGAACACAGTATTCCAGGTTGGGCCTGACCAGGGCAGAATACAGTGGCACTATTACTTCACTTGATCTAGCTACTATACTTCTAATGATGCAGCCTAAAATCGCATTGGCCTTTTTAGCTGCGGCATCACACTGTTGACTCATGTTCAACTTGTGGTCTACTAGACCCCTAAATCACTTTCACACGTAGTCTTGTTAAGCCAGGTGTCCCCCATCTCATATCTATGCATTTCATTTTTTTGCCCTAAGTGCAGTACTTTACATTTCTCTGTGCTGAAGCTCATTTTGTTAGTTTTGGCCCACCTTTCTAATCTATTAAGATCATTTTGAATTTTCATCCTGTCTTCTGGGGTATTAGCTATTCCTCCTAATTTGGTGTCACCTGCAAATTTGAGAAGCATGCCCCCTATTCCTTCATCCAAATCATTGATAAAGATGTTAAATAGCCCTGGGCCCAGGACAGAACCCCACTGGACACCCCACCGGTCACTTCTCTCCAGGATGAAGAAGAGGAGCCATTGCTGAGCATCCTTTGGGTTCGGTCAGTCAACCAGTTACTAATCCATGTAACATTTGTAATGTCTAGCCCACATTTTACTATCTTGTTTGCAAGAATATCATGGGGGACTTTTTATGAGTTCCATTTTGGAGGCCAAACTGATAATATTTTTTCAACATGCTAGAGACAACTGGTTAAACCTTTGCTGTTTACATATGACAGGTACTTGGTACAGGATTCTGAGAGGCAGTTGCTGGTCATCTTGACTATTGTAAACAGGCTAGATTAAATCCCACTCTTCTGTGTTTCTCTAAGTCTCCGCCATCCTGTCAATGCTGATGCTGCTAAAAAAACTCCATCTAGACAGAGGACAAGGAAGAAAAGAGGGTGGACATGCTTAAAGAAACTTTGTTAAAACTAGCTTCAATGTCAGGGGCTTTGTTAAAAGAGACATGCCTGTAGTTACTTGCAAGAAGAGCTTGAAACCAAAACATGCTGGGGGATTTTTTTGGGGGGGGGGTCGGACCCTTCCACCCCAAGATCCTTCCTGACATGGACTACAACAGTCAATTGAAAGGTGTTCCAAATCTTTGATTAAGGTTCTTTCCAACTAGACTCTTCTTTCTTCCTTTGCAGGAGGATCCTCCTCGCACACCCTCTACTATTTCCGCACGTACCTATCAGAGGCTGTTGCGGGGGTGCCACGATACGTGGAGGTGGGCTACCTGGATGGGCAGCCCATTGAACGCTATGACAACGTGGCGGGAAAGATGCAGCCCCTGGTTCCTTGGATGAACCACAGCGTGGGCGTAGTGGAAAAATACTGGGACTTTCAGACCACCCTGGCGAACCTGAACGACGAGGGATTCGGACATTTCCTGGTGATTTTGGAAAGATACTACAGTAGTTATGGGGGTGAGTAGAGGCCCCATGGTCTGTCCGTGACAGGTTTGAAATAAAGGATCCTCATAGATTATCTACATCCCCCAGCAGCCATTGGCCATTTTCATGTCAATGGGATGTTGAATCTGCTCTGGATTTTAGTCTGATTTTTAAAAGAGCTATCCAAAGCTCTGAACCTTGTAGGGAAGGATAGAGAATTCAATACCCTGGATAGCTTTGGGGGAAAAGTAAGCACCAACCACATCATTTATTCTACTTATTTAATTATTTGTTGGACTCATATCCTTCCTTTCTCCCAAAATGGCTTTCTATATAACTATATAAATTCTCATTGATGACTTGTTCCACCACCAAATAATTGTATGTTAATATGAAAAAGTGTAGTTAAGCCATTTATTTAATTTTTGAGAGCATTTATACCCTGCCCTTCGGCCAAAAAGTCTTCCAGAGTGGCTTACAAATATAACTTTGACATTTCCCTCCGGTCAGTCTTATATTCTAAAAACTGAGGATACATAAGGAAAGAAGGATGGCTCTTGGAGTCAGCAAATGTTGGCTGCTCTTCTTTCCCTCAGAGGTTTCTGCATTGACACTGAGGGGAGGAGGACATCTTGCTAGCTGCAGGAACCAGGGCATGATGGTGCTATGTCTGGCTGCTCTTCTCTCCCTCAGTGGCCTCTGCACTGACATTTGGAAGATGGCTTCTCACCACCCGCTGGAAGCAGGGCACGATGGCGCTGTGCCTGGCTGCTCTTCTCTCCCTCAGCAGCCTCTGTATTGACAGTTGGAGGACGGCTTCTCACCACCCGCTGGACGCAGGGCACGATGGCGCTGTGCCTGGCTGCTCTTCTCTCCTTCAGTGGCCTCTGTATTGACAGTTGGAGGATGGCTTCTCACCACCCGCTGGAAGCAGGACACAATGGCACTGTACCTGGCTGCTCTTTTCTCCCTCAGCAGCCTCTGCACTGACAGTTGGAGGATGGCTTCTCGCCACCTGTTGGAACCAGGGCACGATGGCACTGTGCCTGGCTGCTCTTCTCTCCTTCAGCAGCCTCTGCACTGACAGTTGGAGGACGGCTTCTCGCCACCCGCTGGAACCAGGGCACGATGGCGCTGTGCCTGGCTGCTCTTTTCTCCCTCAGCAGCCTCTGCACTGACAGTTGGAGGACGGCTTCTCGCCACCTGTTGGAACCAGGGCATGATGGCACTGTGCCTGGCTGCTCTTCTCTCTCTCAGTGGCCACAGTTGGAAAGGAAGGAGGAGTTGACCAGCTGCTAGGGCCAACGCTTACTTTGGATAACTCCTTTAAAGTTCATACTAAAACCCAGAGCTGACTGACCACGCTACTGACATGGAAGCTGAGCTTGATCCCACCCTAAACCAGCCATATGCCCAATTTGTAAGGCTGGAAATTGCTTGTTGCTACAGGATAAACATGGGATTAAACTTCCAGACCCAAGTTGGTGCTTCTGTGCCCTCATGGCACGTAACATACGTTCCTTCAACTTGCTAAGTTGATCAGCAAGTTGGAGGCACGTATGTTACAGTGAAGTATTAGAACTCTCTTGAGTGAGAATTCTAAGGTCAAAAACACACTGCAGAAATAATCCAGTGTGAGACCACTTTAACTGACCTGGCTCAGTGCTAGAGAATTCTGGGAACTGTAGTTTATTGTGGCCCCAGAGCTCTCTGACAAAGAAGGCTAAATGTCTCAGAACAGTTCCCAGGATTCCCTAGCATTGAGCCAGGGCAGCTACAGTGGTCTCACACTGCATTATTTCTGAAGTGTGTTTTGGACCTATGTCCCTCTCCCTAAACTGCAAATCCCAGGATTCCACTGGCTGTTGCCATGGCAGTTTTTAGGAGAGTCATAGCACTCTGTGTAATGTGAAAGGGACCCCTGGAGAAAGGGAGGAGGCAAAGAACTAAAACCCAACCCTGCTTGCCTTTTCTGCTTCCTTGCAGGTGCCAGCAGTGGAACCAGCACCTGTTTTGCCAGTGAGTTCCAGTGTAAAGACGGGAGCTGCATTCTATGGGGTTACATCTGCGACTTGAGCCATGATTGCAAAGATGGCAGTGATGAAACTTCCACTCTCTGCAATGTCAAGGGTGAGCAGCTTCTTCCAAAATACATTCCAGGATGATCCCCCCCCCCCTCCAACAGCCTCCACTTTTCTTTGGATTTCCACTTTGGTGGTTAAACATGTAGATCTATGCTAGGCTAGCTGGGAGGCAGGCTTACCTGCTTCTATTTTTCTCTTATTTTGTTCTTCACACATGCTCAGTTAGTGGGTTTAGCAGCAGCTGCTGTTCACCTTGCCTGTTGTATGTAAGCACACGGATCACTTAGAGTAGAAACCCATTCTTTCCCAGGTCAAGCTTTATTGTTGTTTAATGCAGACTCACTGCTGCAACCCACACTGAATGTGAGTTGCTTTTCTCCAGCCCTTTTTCCTCAACCTCCCAATCCCAGTTGTGCAAGAAAACTTCAAGATAGAAGACAAGAAAAGGGCATGGGTGGGCGAGACTCCCATAGAAACACTTTGTAAAAAAGTGCTTCTTTATCAGAGGCTGTGTTAACTGAGGTATGCCTGTAGTTGCAGAGAAAAAAGAACCTCTCCTAGAGATCATAGGGCTCAAGAAGGTTCATGTGGAGAGCTGCATTCCTTCAAATATGTATTTGATTGATTGATATTCCACTTTGATCCCAAATGAGACTCAGAACAGCCTTGATCTGAACCAGATTTTAAACCAAGAGTATGAAACCCACTGGGTGACCCTGGATAAGTCACACTTTCTCAGCCTCAGATGATGGTAATAGAAGAAACTTGCCAGGAAAACCCTGTGATAAATTTGCCTTAGGGTCACCATAAGTTGGAAATGACTTGAAGGTATACAACAACAAAGGTGAAGTATGGCTGGGATGTTGCATGAGTCTCTTAGGACTCCTAGGTGTGGTCCTGAAGTCTGCCAAACCCTAGATCCTCCCTTCAGTTTTTTTAAAAAAGCTTCAGGCTGATTTTTTTTGCTAATATATATACCAATATTGTCTGAAAATTGGCCAAACAACCCCTAAACCACCCACAATTGTAGCGGTTTGCGGCCCTTGACCCTTCTGAACCCCAAAGAAAGTTTAGAAAGGCCCAAAATAGGTCCAGGTGGTGGCTGAAGTCTGAAAGCAATGTCACAGCCCTTCCAGAATGCCCTCCCGAATGAAGGCAAAATTGAAATTAAAAACAACCTCCATAGTTGTGCACTCCTGTTTTAAACAGTTCAAGAGAGCTTGTTCTGACTTCAGCATATGGTGCCTTCTTCTGTTCTCTGTCTGTCCAGGCAGTGAGCTCACATCCGACCGCTCTGAAATAAATGAAATCTCAAGGTTCTTCTGGAACTCAATGATAGCGTTCCCAACTTACTGCAAGCAACATTTGTGGCTTGCAAGGCAAAAAGGAACATGGAGGGCACCATCACTTTTGAACTGAGCCTCATTCTTCTTTTTTTCTCTTTCTTTTTAAATGCTAATGGGTTATTAATAATATGACACAGTGGCATAATACCATCGTTTTTAGTAGAACAAAGCAACAAAGAAACCCCATCAGGCCTTGCATATTATTTCTCTTCAAAATAAGATTTTTAGTCTTTGCATGAGGTCTTTGGTTCATAGGTTCCCACCATGAGAAAATAGCAATAAATGTACCCATTGAGTAAAGCATCTCTCAAGGTCCAGATGTTAGCATGAAGGAGGTATAAACTCCTTGGTGTCATGATGAAATTAATCAAAGGAAAACATGTTGAAAAGAAGCTTAGTTCTAGCTGGTCATTTTTAGCACCTTGTATAGCAGATGTCAACTTTTTCCTAAGCAATATCCCCATCTCTTTTCTATATACCAGGTTTCAGTTTGAAGGTGCTCCAGATATTTCCCCAAATTCCAAGCTATTAACAAGGGACTTCCTCCTTCTTCCAATGATCCTGTAAAGTTTTTGTTGTTGTTTTAATATTTATTTATATCCCTCCTTTTTCCTAGTTTGTGACTCAAAGCAGCTTACAGCAGATTTTTGTAAAACTGCTAAAAATTTTAAAAAATACGAGGCTTCCAGCAGGGGACGGCAAGGCGATCGGTTCGCAGTGAGGGCTCTCCGCGGATCGCCTGGGTGGGGAAGAGGGGATTTTAAGAATCCCCAAAAAGATCCTTGGGAAAGGATCGTGTTTGGGGCTCGCTAGATCCGGGCTGATAGCCAAGATCGTTGTGGATCGAGGCAGAAGACTGGATTTTTATGAGCAGCCAGCCCCGCTCTGGTAGCAGTCGCCATTAGCCTTGCCACCTGCCTTTTTAAACTTTTTTTCTGGAGGAATAGAACTTCAAAGGACATCGGAGAAAGTAAGTGCATACAATTGCTTTCTGTTCAAAGACCTCTCAAATTAGAAGGGAGCAGCTTTAACTGTGAAAGTTTGACGATTTTGATATATTGTTATCTAGCCTCTATTAACAGCAGAGGAGGCTGAAAGTGAAAGCGGAGCCGGCAGATATAATTAATTTAAAGGCATGAGACTCTTTCTCTTAAAGCAACAAGATTGCTTCAAAGTAGAAAATAAACTTTAAAGAACTCAACTCATTAATACTAATCTGGATTGGGAAAGAGAAATATAAAACACCCTTCCCGCACGGACAATTAATTAATTAATTAAAGGACTCCGAGTTTAAAAGGAGGCAAGATGGCGAATGCTTGAATATATTGGGGGAGAGAAGTGAGTACCTCCTTTGTCAGGAAGAAATCCCTTTTTTTGCCTTTTAGGACAGGAAGGGAAGGAAGAAAACCCCAAATAAAAGGGGGGAGAAATACAAAAATAACAAAAAATAATTAAGTCTACTTTGAGATAGAAGAAGCATAAGCAGAGCCAAGGAGGCACTAGAGAAAAGTAATTATAAAAGAGAGACAAAACAAACCACGAGACATAGTCATTTTTGGAAGTGGTCCAAGAGGACTTCAGAGAGGTTAAAGAAATTTGGGATGTTAATATTTCCATCACTTTTTAATTAATGCTTGTGTTAAAATTGGAAGAAACAAAGCAAGGAATAGAGGCTAATTATAGAGATAAAGCTTTTTGAAGTGGGAAGTGCTGAGAAAGCCACGGCTTGAAGTACCAGCAGTGAGAGAAATATAAGAGAGCTTGCGCCGGAAAGAGGACAGGAGGAGGGGGCAACAGACAACAATATTAAGGAATAATAAGAATAATAAAGAAAGATTTCGTCGGAAGGAGGACGGGGGAGGGGACAACAGAGGGAAGACCCCAGTAGCGAGAAATTTCAAGAGAAAGATTGCGACGGAAGGAGGACGGTGGAGGGGTCGACAGAGGATCTGAAACACTTCACAAGGAGATATTGTTAAAAGGAAGATAAGAAAGGGAACAAGAAACAGAAGAATACAGTCTCACAAAGTAGAAGAATTAAATACTTAATTTAGAAAGAATACAAATAACTTAGAGATAAGAACCTATTGGGGGGCTGGTGCTGGAGATCAAGTTACTAAAACTAAATGTTTTAATAGATTGACTTTGTTTCAGTTATCTTCCTTTAATATTAATTATATAGAAGGCATATTATATCTAAATTTTAAAAATTTATATTTTTTTTAAGAAGAAACAGAAGAAAGAAGTGTAAATTTTAATATACATATTAATTTTGTGCTTTCCTGTTTTGTTTTGTTTTTCTTTTCTTTTTTTTAACCTTCTATTTTAAGCATAGGCTAAAAGTAAGTTATAGTGAATTATAGTGATTTACACCTAGATAAGCAATTTGTTTTCAGATAAGCAATTTGTCTTATTAATTGACTGTATTAAGTATACTGTGATATATTGCTGTGTCCTTAACAACATGGCTTCAGGAGCAAAGAAACCACCCACCCCCCCAATGAGTAACACTCAAAGGAGAGCATCTACAGACACAACTGGAAAACAGGATCCAATGCAGTCACTGCTGGAGGCTTTCCAGAAAATGAGAGAGGAAGTTAGAGTGGAAATAAAGGTGGAATTGGAACAATCAAGAAAAGAAACCAGAGAGGAATTGCATAAGGAATTATCGGAATTTGGAACCAAACTAAGTAAAATAACAGATGAAATAGAGGGAATAAGAGGAGAAGTGGAAGAATTAAAAGAAACGTCCAAAGAACTAAAGAATACAACAGCAGAATTGATGGAACAACAAAAGAAAGAAAGTAATATAAACTTGTTACAAGAGGTCCGTCATAGAGAAAAGAGCCTTAAGCTTAGAGGGGCACCAGAATCTATAAATAAAGATTTATTTGGAATAATAACAGCAGCACTGGCAGAGCTTACTGAAATAACTCAAGAGGAAATAAGGAGAGAAACGGACACGATATTTCGTGTGAATTCCAAAACAGCAAAAGAAAAAAACATGCCTAGGGACTTAATTATAACATTCACCAGAATAAGAACAAAAGAGTTAATATTACAAGCCAGCTATAATAAAGAATTTTGGATAGAAGGGAAATTGGTTAAAATTTACAAGGATGTACCAATGGCAATACTTCGAAGACGTCAAGAATACAAATTTTTAACGCAGGAGCTGGTGAGAAAAGGAATACGATTTGCGTGGGATAGAATGGAAGGCTTGTCCCTGACATATAGACAAAGGCGCTATAGAATCAACTCAGTAGAAAAAGCTAGAGAATTTTTGAAGAAATTGAAATCAAGGAAACAAGAACAAGCTGGAGATTCGAATGAACCATCGCAGGAAGGAAAGATGAAGACCAGGTATAGAACCAAATTAGAAAGCCAACAGGAATTGGCGGAAAAATTGCAGGAACAAGGAGCATGTGCGTTATATGCTGAAGAGGATCTACAAGGGAAACTGGATAGTGATACAAGTGATGAAGAGGAAATGCAGGATAGAGGTCAAGTAGATGAGGATGAGGAAGAAGGCCAACTTTAGGATTCAGCAGGAACTTAAATTAGCATTATTTAAATTTATAACACAAAATGGAAATGGCTATGAAAATTATTTCATGGAATATAAAAGGACTGAACTCAAAACACAAAAGGAGTAAAACATTTCATTTATTACAAAAACAGAGGCCGCAAATTATTTGTTTACAGGAAACTAAAATTAGAAGAAATGAGACAAAATACTTAGTAAATAAGAAACTAGGACAGATGTTTACATCTACAAATGAGAAAAGGAAAGCTGGAATTGTATTATATATTCAAAAAAGCTATAAAGCGATTGAATTATTTAAGGACCAAAAAGGACATTACTTGGGCGTGGAAGTACAAACAGAGGAAGGGAAATACCTCTTAGTATGTATATATAGTCCTAAAGAAAGGCAAGCCTCTTTCTATGCAAATTTGAAGGAAGAAATTTTAAGAGTACACCAGGACGAACACAATTTAATTTTACTGGGAGACTGGAATGGGGTAATAAACCCTAAAATGGACAGGACATCAAAAAAGAAAATCAAGCAGAACCAAGGGAAACTCCCAACATCTTTTTTTGATTTAGTGGAACAACTAAACTTAACAGACGTATGGACTGATTTATATTCCAAAAGTAAAGGATATACTTTTTTTTCAGAATCTTACAAATCACACTCACGAATTGATATGTTTTTTACTTCAGCCAACATGAAGACTAAAATAAAAGAGATGGAAATTCTACCAAGAACAATATCGGATCATAACGCAATTGTATTAACTTTAAACAAATCATTGAAAAAAACTGAATGGAAGTTAAATGATTATCTTTTAAAAGATAAAAAATTTGTGACAAAATTGAGTTTAAGTATTAGAGAATACTTTGAAATCAATAATAAAACATTGATCAAAGCAAAAACGATTTGGGATGCCAGCAAAGCAGTAATACGTGGGATACTAATTTCAAGAGCTGCTGAGATAAAAAGACAAAGAGAACAAGAATTTAAATCTATGGAAGATAAAATTAAGCGTCTTGAGGAACAATTAATAGCAGATCCTACAAATGATAAGAAAGATAAACAATTGAAATATTTAAGGAATCAATTGGATAAAAGATTATCAGAAGAAATTGCAAAAAAGATGAAATTTGTACGACAAAAATATTTTGAATTTGCAAATAAATCGGGCAAATGGTTAGCTTATAGATTAAAAAAAGAAAAGGAAAAGAGATTAATAACAAAGATACAGGATGATAACAAAGTAGTCCATACTCAGCAAGAAATTCAAGATATTTTTTATAAATACTTTACAGAGCTATATGGGAAAGATGATATAGAACCTTTGGAAACTCAAAAGTATATAAATAAACAAGACGTACCAGAGATAACAGAGGATCAAAGGGAAAGATTAAAGAAGGACTTTACTGAAAAAGAGGTGGAACAAGCAATAAAAAAGCTGAAATTGGACAAAGCTCCAGGACCAGATGGATATACGGCTGTTTATTACAAGACATTTATAGAGGAATTGAAAAAACCATTGTGTGATACATTTAATTGGATAATAAAAGATGGAATTCCTGATACCTGGAAGAATGCAAACATAATACTGATTCATAAAGAGGGAAGAGATGAATTGCGAGCTAAGAATTACAGACCGATATCTTTGTTAAATACAGACTACAAAATATTTGCATTAATAATGGCAGAACGACTTAAAAAAATATTCTCACAAATAATTAAAAAAGAACAGTCGGGATTTTTACCTCAAAGATATTTAAAGGACAATATAAGAACAATAGTAGATGTGATTGAATACTATGAAAAGAATAATGACAAAAAATTGGGACTTATATTTTTGGATGCAGAGAAAGCTTTTGATAACGTAAATTGGACTTTTATGATAAAAATATGTGAAAAAATGAAGTTGGGAGAAAAATTCTGTAATTGGATTAAAGAAATATATAGTGAGCAATCAGCAAGCCTGGTGATAAATGGAAACAAATCACAAAAAATTAATATCGGCAAAGGGACGCGTCAGGGATGCCCGTTATCACCTCTTCTTTTTATAATGGTGTTGGAGACATTACTAAATCAGATAAGGGGAAACCCAAACATTAGAGGAATGAAGATTAAAGGAAAAGAATATAAGTTACGTGCCTTTGCCGATGATGTGGTATTGATATTGGAGGACCCAATAGAAAATATAAAAGAAACGTTTAGAATGATAGAAGATTTTGGGAATAGGGCCGGATTTAAAATAAATTATGACAAAACAGTAATAATTACAAAAAACATGACAAAAAAAGAAGAAACAGAATTAGCTGAAGAAACGCATTGTAAGGTTGTAAATAAAACTAAATATTTGGGGATATGGATATCCAAAAGGAATGTAGATTTATTCGAAAACAATTATAAACCAAAATGGAGAGAAATCAAGAAAGATATGACAAATTGGAGTAAAATTCAGCTATCATTATCAGGAAGAATAGAGACGATAAAAATGATGATTTTACCCAAATTAAATTTTTTATTTCAGAATATCCCGATAATACATAACAGGCAAATATTTCAAGAGTGGCAAAAAGATTTGAAGGAATTTATTTGGAAAAGTAAAAAAGCGAGAATCAATTGGCTAACAATGACAAGACAAAGTAAAGATGGAGGGAGGAATGTACCAGATTTAGAACTCTACCACAAAGCGAATGTTTTAGATTGGCTATCCGAATGGATAACATTAGAAGACCAGGATATATTGAATTTGGAGGGATTCAACAACAGATTCGGATGGCATGGATACTTATGTTATGATAAGGATAGAGTTCACAAAGAATTCCAACACCACGTAATAAGAAGAAGCTTACTTAAAACTTGGAAAGAACTGAAAAAAATAATATACACTAAAATACCTTTATGGACTTCACCACACGAAGCTTTTTTTGGAAGATGGACAGCCCTTCGAATTTGGTTAAAATATAAAGAGATACTGGAGAAGATTGGAAACCAATTGGAACTTAAAGCTATGTCTGAGATTCAACACTTAGATGATAAAATGCACTGGTTATTATATACCCAAATAAAGGAAAGATTTAAAATGGATATTAAGCTGCAAGGGGTGGAAGAAGAATTGAAAGACATAGATAAAATTTGGCTGGGGACAAGAGAGAAGAGAATAAGTAAATTATATAAAATATTAATGTGTCAGAGACAGGAAAAAGAAATAATATCAGACAATATGATCAAGTGGGCAACAGACATTGGTAGGACAATAATGGTAGATCATTGGGAGAAAGCAAGGAAAATGACAAGAAAATTTACTCGCTCTCAAGACATAAGAGAAAATCAATGGAAAATGGAACAAAGATGGTATCTCACCCCTGCTAGAATGGCAAAAATTTATAAACTACAAAAGAACGAATGTTGGAAATGTAAAAGCAATGTTGGATCTTGGTATCATGTTTGGTGGAGATGTCCCAAAATGAAAAGGTACTGGAAAAAAATACACATGACGATGGAAGACATACTTAAAAACGGTCTTGAATTATATCCAGAATTATATTTATTAAATATGACATACAAACTAGAAGCAGATATAACTAGAAAATATTGGAGACTAATACTTTACATGGTCTCGGCAGCAAGAATACTAATAGCCTCCAAATGGAAACAGGAGACAACTCCAACGGTAGATGAATGGCTATTGAAATTGTTAGAGATGAAGGAAATGGACAAATTGACAAGGTTATTGAATAATGAGAATGTGGAATTGGTTGAGGAAGAGTGGGCTCCAGTGGAAGAATATATAAATAGAAAATGGGAATAAAGCAGCAAAGTAGTTATTAAGATTGTGTAAATGAACTGGATCTGAGATGATGATAGAAGTAATAGATACAGAAATGATGTATGCAAAATGTGAAAAAAATGTACTTACTTTCAAAGAACTATTGAGAAGTCTGAACTATGGGTAAATGTACTGTAAAGATGACTAAGAATATATTTTAAGTGGATTTTTTATGTTTTTTAAAAATAAAAATAAAAATAAAAAAATTTTAAAAAATACAGAAGTTAAAAATTGATTAAGCTATCAAAAAAAAATTAAAACTAGTCAAAAACATAAACCACAGCACAATAAAAATAACAAATAGAAAATCCAGCACATTGTATAAAACCTTCCTGTCTAAACAATCATTCCTTAAACAGAAAAGTCTTCAGCTGTTTCCGGAAAGAGGTGCCAGTCTAACCTCAATGGGAAGGTAGTTCCAAAGCATGGGAGCAGCCACTGAGGAAGCCCTGTCTCCCATGTTCCCACTAAATGTGCCTGGAAGAGTGGTGGGACACAGTGGAGGGCCTCCCCAGCAGATCTGAAAATGCGGCAGATTTGTATGGGAGAATTTTGTTGTTAACTGCCCTTCAGTCGACCTCAACCCATAGCGACTCTGTGGAGGAGACATCTCCAAGACCCCCTGTCCTCCACTGCTCTGTTTGGGTCCTATAATTTCATGCTCTTGAGCTCCTTAATAGAGTCCATCCATCTAGCATGTGGCCTTTCTCTCTTTCTACTTCCCTCCAACTTTCCTAACATTACTGTCTTTTCCAGTGAGTCATTCCTTCTCATGACATGACCAAAGTACGACAACCCCAACTTTATCATCTTGGCTTCCAGGGGAAGATCAGGCTTGATCTGTTCGAAGACCCATTTGTTTGTCTTTTTTGGCCATCCATGGTATCCTCAGTACTCTTCTCTAGCACCATCTCTCAAATGAATTGTTTTCCTCCTACTGGCTTTTCTCACTGTCCAGCTCTCGCAACCATACATGGTAGTAGGGGAAACAGTGGTTTGTATGAGAATATGGACCTTCAAATAACCTGGACCTGACCCATACAAGGCTTTATAGGTTAAAACCAGCACTTTGAATTAGGTCCAGACACAAATCAGCAGCCAGTGGAGTTGTTGCAACAAGGGAGTTGTGTGCTCCCTGCAAGCCAATCCCAGTTAACAGTCTGTCGGTTTTTGCAGGCTTGCTGGAAGCACGGGAAGTCCAGCCAATTCATGGCTTGGCAAGCGGTGTACTTGAGGAAAACTGGAAAAAGAGTTTCCCCAGTCATTCCCTTGGCTATTTAAACCAGGCTCCCTCACTTATCGGGTTCAATGTGTTCGGGAGCTTCATCTCCAGGCACACATTGAACACATTGAACCCAATGAGTGAGGGAGCCTGGTTTAAACCCATAGAATGACCTGGAACAAAATTAAACCTAGAGAGAATGCCTAGCTTTAATGCTCCCTAGATTTAATTTTGTCCCATGTCATTGTATGATTTGTGTCCATTTTGTCGATTTTAGCATGAGCCCCGATCCTGTTTGGTCCATGTGAGATCTGGATACTTATCAAGAGTTGGTTGAGGATCCCATTAAGGGGTCTTGGCAGATGTAGGAGTTGGGTTATGCCCACCTTAGGTGGGCAAGCAACTCCACTATATGTCCCAAGGGACAGGAGAAACACACAGTGGCTTCTGTCTGCTGTCATGTCCACAGAAACTGGTAGTGATGGAAGTGGCAGGGCAACCAGATAGATGAGTGGGAAGAAGTGGTCAAAAAGGAGATGAGAAGACTATCTGGGCTGCCCATGCCCTGTTTCCTTTATTGCCTGCCTTGCCTGCCTTTTGCTTATATCCTTGCCTTTCTCCCAGATTGGGACTCAAGGCGGCTCACAAAAAGGAGAAGATTCCACTAAAAATACACATGGTTAAAACCTTACAAAACTGAGGATTAAAACAATATTAAACAACCACAGAATTAAAACTATTTAAAATTTATTTCTTTCATTTAAAACTATTCCTTTAAAACAAAGATTAAATGCAGTACAGTAACATTAAAAAGCCCTTCTCTTGATTGAAAAAAAAAATTAAATTGCCAAAGACTGGCTGGAAAAGAAAAGTCTTAATTTGAAGCCGTAGTCTTTCATGGCCGGTATCCATAGTTTTTGTGGGTTTTTTGGGCTGTGTGGCCATGTTCTAGAAGAGTTTCTTTCTGACGTTTCGCCAGCCTCTGTGGATGGCATCTTCAGAGAAGATGCCAGCCACAGAGGCTGGCGAAACAGCAGAAAGAAAGATGCCAGCCACGAATGCTGGCAAAACGTCAGAAAGAAACTCTTCTTGAACATGGCCACACAGCCCAAAAAACCCACAAAAAACTGAAGTCTTAATTTGCTGCTGAAAAGACAACAGAGGAGCCACCCTAGCTTCCCTAAGGTTGTTTGTTGTTATTAGCTTCCCTCAAGTCAACCTCGACTCATAGCAATCCTGTGTATGAGACATCTCCAAGCTCCCATGTCCTCCACTGCTCTGCCAAGTCTTGCAGACTCAGGCCTGTGACCTCCCTGATTGAATCCATCCATCTGGCATGCAGTCTTTCTCTCCTTCTACCCTCAACCTTTCCCAGCATTGTCTATTCCAGTGAATCCTTCCTTCTCATGATGTGGCCAAAGTATGATGGATTTCAGATTTGATCTGTTCAAGGACCCGTTTGTTTGTCTTTTTGGCTGTCCACTGTATCCTCAGCACTCTTCTCCAGCACCACATCTCAAATGAGTTGATTTTCTTTTTATCTGCTTTCTTGAGGAAGGAGTCCCAAAGTGTGGGAGCAGCCACCAAGAAGGACTTATCACACATTCCCACCAACCTCTGGACAGGCTGGTAGGGGAAGATGAGGCCCTCCAAATAGCCTGAACCCATAGTCTGTTTCTGCTTCCTTCACTCTGTATCTGTCTCTTTCTCAGGGTTTCACACCTTGCAGTGCATCGACGGCTGTGAGCTGAATGATGATGGGAAAGAGAGTCTGTATCACCGGGAGGCTTATGATGGAAGAGAGATGGACGAGTGGGAAGGTGTCTGGGATGTTTACAGGCATAGGAAAGTCTTCTGGGGCCGCAGCTGTATTGGATGGCTGCGGAGACACCTGGACTCCCAAAAAGAGTCTCCTCCTGTTCCAGGTGAGACCAGAGAGGTTGACGATACACTTCCAATCTCAATTCAAGGTGCAGGTGATGACAGTTCAAGCCCTAGATCAAGGTGGGCAAAGCATGGCCCATGGGCTGAGTGTGGCATGGGAGGTATGCCATCCCCGGGCTGTTTTTGTGGCAGAAGGTCCCATCTAATGCCAGGCAGCAGGCAGCCAGAAGACTTTTTCTTCAGTTGCTGCCTTGGTTGAGTTGTGCAGAATTGCTGCTGAACACAAGATCTGAGTAGCACAATCGATGCATAACTCTGCCTTTGGAAATCTACACTACTCAGCTTTGATGTAAAGGTTTGACCTCAGACTCCAATTAAAGTGAACTAAATACACTTTTCTATAACACTAAAACAGATTGCAAAAGAGCAGTACAGTGCTCAGGACATACCTTCTCAATGGTCTGGCTGGCAGATGCATCCCAGGGAAGGTTGAGAAGGAGTGGAAGAAAGAAGGGAAATGGTGGGATGTAGTGCTGCCATAGATAGATAAAATGTTCAGGCAAGGACAGAGAGGGGTAGGAGTAGTAGCAGTTGATTTGCCACAACCATGTAACCTTGGGCAAGTCACACACTCTCAGCCTCAGAGGAGGACAATGGCAAACCTCCTCTGAAGAAACATGCTGAGAAAACCCTGCCATAGGGTCACCCCAGGATTGCCATAAGTCAAAAACAACTTGAAAGCACACAACAACAAAAAGAACAACAATGTGATAGGGGGGTAGAGTTTGCGCTGAAACAGTGGAATGAAGCTATGGTATAGATTGAGTCTCCCTTATCTGAAATGTTTGGTTACTTGGTACCAGAAGTATTTTGGATATTTTTTTTGAGGGGGGGGGTTGGGATACAGTAGGCTCTTGGTATCTTTTGGGGTTTGGTTCCAGGACTCCCCCATGGATATTAAAATACGTGGATGCTCAAGTCCCAATATATACAGTGGCATAGCAAAATCAAGCTTTGCTTTTTGGAATTTATATATTTTTGGAATATTTTCAAGCTGTGGATAGTTGAATCCATGGATAAAAAATTTGTGGCTGAGGAGGCCTTGACTGTACTTGCATATACATAGTGAGATATGAGACTTGGGTCATCTACACATGAAGTTCATTTATGTTTTGCATGCTCATTATATACATAGCTGAAAGGAATTTTGTACATAATATTTTCCATATTTTTTTGCATGAAACAAAGTTCATGTACTCTGAAATATAAGAAAGCAAAGAGGTCACTATCTCAGCCACCCATGTGGACAATTTTGGATTTGGGAGGATTTTGGATTTTGGAATCCTGGATAAGGAATATTTAACCTGTAGAGGAATGGAGTCTTAACAAAAGGGGGGGGGGGGAGAGGTGGGATTCCTTTTTGTGCTACACATTTATAGCACTTTAACTGGCACGGCTGCATCCTTTGGAACCATTAGATTTGTAGTTTCATGGCAGATTTAGCATTCTTTTCTGGAGAATAGTTCCTGTGTCTCCCCAAACTACAAATCCGAGGATGCTCTAGAATGCAGTTGTGGCAGTTAAAGTGTGATCAAACTGCTATAATTCTGTAGTGTGAAAGGGACCAGAGGTAGACAGGCAGCACCTCATCCAGAACCAGACTTAGAAATAGACTGTTTAATGAGTTCTAGAACCTGGGAAAGAACCACTTCTCAAGAGGTAATATTTATGCTACACAATTATAGTACCTCAGTACTACTTTAACTCTGTGCCCAGTCCTGTGGAATCCTGGAATTTTTAGTTTGGGGGATGTTTAGACTTCTCTGCCAAAGAGCCCTTAGAGCTTCCTAAAGTACAAATCCTAGGATTGTGTTGGACAGAACCATGGTGGTAAAAAAAAAATGGTATAAATGAATACAGTGGGCCCTTGATATCCGGTGCAGTTTGGTTTCATGACCCCTCCATGGATAACAAAATTCATGGATACTCAAGTCTCATTAAATACAATGGGGCATGGTAAATTGGTGTCTCTTACAAAAAATAGCAAAATCAAGGTTTGCTTTTTGGAATTTATACATTTCTAAAATATTCTGAAACCATGGATGCTTGAATCCATGGATTAAAAAAAATCCATGGCTACAGAGGGCTGATTGTAGTGTGAAAGAGAATCAGGAGGGATTGCTTTGGCTCAGGGTGGCAGGGCAAATCCTTCACGCAAACACTGTCAGCGTTCAGTCTGATAAGAGCTGCATGCCTTCTCTAAGCTCCAGCCATTCCTCAGGCACTTATTTATCTATTCCCTCACAGGAGCCTTGCAGCTCAATATCTTGGTGTTTTATCAGTTTCAACCAGGGTGTTCTGGTCCCTTTGATAATGGGTACCGGGTGTGAGTTTTGGGAGCTTACAGAGGTCCTCAGTTGGTGCTCTTCTCCAAAGAGTGCTTGGTTCAGAGTTGCTGCTTTAGCCAAGGGGTGGGCAAAGTGTGGTTCTGGATCTTAAGACATATTTGCCTTAGGCCCGAAACAGGGGGGCCAAAAGGACTGTGGCAGAACCACTCCAGTATTATTCCCGCCGGGGCTACAACGACCGAACCCACCTGGCCCTGATTCGGGGCACCACCGCAGTCATGGACCGGACTGCCAAAAAGGAGCGGATTTTTCCTCTCCGTTTTGACTCGGTTCTTTTGGGAAGATGTGGTGTTGGTCATTTGGGACATGTATCGTCTAAATCAGGGGTAGGCAACCTTTCCCCTTTAAGGGCCGAGGGACTTCAGCTCCCAGAATCCCAGGAGCTATTGGCCAACATGGGACTATTGGCCAACATGGCTGAGGCTTCTGGGAACTGAAGTCCCTCGGCCCTTAAAGGGGAAAGGTTGCCTACCCCTGGCTTATTGCTTTCGGTGCAAAGTGATCCTTTGTCTCAGGTTTTGCAAGAAATGTGGATTACTTGGGGGGAAGGGAGAAGCACTTTAGATTTTATGCTTTTGTTTACCTGGATATACACATGCCGTGGGGGAAGCAATCCTTTCCTCCTGGGAACATGACATAATGTTCCTGAAAGATCATTAATCTCTCAAAAGCATGCTATCTCCAAATATGAGATATCAAAATATGAGGACCCCAAAATATATTGCAGGGTATACAGGGGTGCTTGGCACCCTTCCCAGTAGACTCAGGCAAAAGCAAGCTGCTGTAACCTGTCCTAGTTTTTCCTCATGAATCTCAAAATCCATGTTGTACGCTTTCAAAGCTCCACTGGCTTTTTCATAGCACCACTGACCAGTGAAGAAGCCAGTGGAGTTTTGAAAGTTTGCAACATTCATTTGGTGCATTTTGGTTGACCCAGCTAAGGTATTGCTGTTTTGTGGATTTGGGATGTTTACTGTACTTCAGAGGGCTATGTGGAGGAAGCCTGGATGCTTTCTCTTTGGTCTAAAAGCAACAACAACAACAACAACAAAACTGCTGCAGGGTTTGGATCAGAGCAGCTGCATAGGGGCCAGGAGCCAGTTCCCTCTGCCCAGAGAATCCCTTGTGGGCTACACACAGCCACACAACCACAGCTATAAAAGCTTGCCTGCATTTTGGAAATGTAAGCTTTGCCAAGGAAAGAGTTGTTTGATGGTTATAGTCTACACCATATGGAGAAATTAGAATTCTTAATCACCTGTCTGTCCAGGTGAATGCTATCATGGAAAATATACTCATGGGGCTTCTCTTTTGAATTCAGAATGGAAAATTGTTGTTGTTGTTGTTGTTGTTGTTGTTGTTGTTGTAATGGGATTCAAGGCAGCAAATAGCAGGTATGGAGTTGTAGGCTTTCATGGCTGGCATCCATAGTTTTTGTGGGTTTTTCGGGCTGTGTGGCCATGTTCTAGAAGAGTTTCTTTCTGACGTTTCACCAGCATCTGTGGCTGGCCTCTTCAGGGAATCTGAAGATGTCAGCCACAGATGCTGGTGAAACATCAGAAAGAAACTCTTCTAGAACATGGCCACACAGCCCGAAAAACCCACAAAAACTATAAATAGCAGGTACATTTCTATACCGCTTCTCAGTGAACTAGCACTCCCTAAACAGTTTACAGTGTGTAAGCCAATTGCCCCCCAACAAGATGGGTACTCATTTTACTGACCTACAAAAGGATGGAAGGTTGAGTGGACCTTGGAGCCCTGCCTGGTATCAAACTCACAACCTTGTGGCTGCAGGACTGGCATTTACCCAGTGTGCCGCCAGGGCTCCCATGGAAGCTAGACATTTGAAGCAAATACAAACAACACGTTTGAAGCAATTGTCGTTATTGTTGATGCCTTCAAGTCATTTCCGACTTGTGGTGACCCTAAGTCGAACCAACCTATCTTGGAGTTTTCTTGTCACCCAGTGGGTTTCATAGCCCAGCTGTGAATCAATACAAATTGAAAACTGTCCAAAACTAGGGAGTTTATCACATGGGGAGCCCCGTGCAGAAACGAGCTTTAAAATAAAAAAAACAAAAACGCAAAAGCGGAAGCTTTCAATGAATGGGATTTCTCCCGTTCTGCCCTGTGTGAAAAGTGAAAGCGCTGTTAAAGGGAGGTTAATCCGAACAGAAATTAGACAAAAACTGCTTATTTTTACTTTCGGGATCTTCAAAAAATAAAAAGAAGCAGTTTTTGTCTAATTTCCGTTCGGATTAACCTCCTTTTAACAGCGACGTTGTCTGAAAAAACACCCACTTTTGCGGGTTTTGTTTAATTTAAAGCCCCGTTTCCGCACGGGAATTCCCCCGTGTGATAAACTCCTATGAATAGAAGTATAAATGTAAGATTTTAAAAAGCAGTTTAACCATTTATAAAGTTAAAGCATTTTACATTACAAATATTAAAATTCATTGGAAGAATAGTCAGTCCTCCTTAGCCACGGATTCTGCATCCAAGAATTCCATCATCCACGGCTTGAAAATATTATCCCAAAATAGCAAGCTTTGATTTTGCCATTTTATGTAAGGGACACCATTTCACTATGCCATTGTATTGAATGGGACCTGAGCATCCATGGATTTTAGTATCCACGGGGTCCTGGAACCAAAACCCAGCAGATCCCAAGGGCCCACGGTATATACAAACCTTAAAATGTAGCACTCCAGAGCATTAAAAGTCCAACCCCAGTCAATTTGTAAAAGCCTGGTGGCATAAAAATGTTTTCCTCCTATCCCTGCCTGTGTTGCTTTTGCTACAGAGCCCCCGGAGGTGCGGGTGCACAAGAAGTCAATCAACAGTACCCTAGAAACTCTCATCTGTAAAGTGGATGGCTTCTTTCCCAAAGATATCAGGGCGTTTTGGCTGAAGGATGGGGAAATAGTGGAGGAAGAACTGCACCGCGTGAACATCGTCCCCAACGCAGATGGAACCTACCAGGCCCACATCGAGATCCAGATCAATCCCAGGGATGCCGAGCGCTATGAGTGCCACGTGGACCATTCTGCTTTGCGGGAACCTCTTCACATGGTCTCAAGGTGGTCTGGTGAGACACTGAGGAATAGATTGACTCCTGGTTCTGAGTGACGCAGGAGGGCATTGCCTCTCATTGAATCTTTGGGTATATCTGCTTTCTTGTTGTTGTAGGCCTTCAAGTCATTTCTGACATATGGTGACCCTCAGAAGAAGCTCTCACAGGATTATTTGGGGCTGAGAGTTTGTGACTCACCCACGTTCACCCAGTGGGTTTCCAAGGCCAAGCGAAGATTCAAAGCTTGACCGCCAGAGTTGTAGTCTAGTGCACAAACCACTACGCCACCCTGGCTCTCGTATCTGCTTTACCCAGACAAAAAAACACTGATATCATTTCAACATGGTCCCATCATGTGGAACTGGAGATTTTTTTCACATAGAATCATAGAGTTTGAAGAGACCCCCAAGGGCCATCCAATCCAATCCTCTTCTGCCATGCAGGAAGACACAATCCAAGCACCCCCAACAGATATCCATCCAGCCTCTGTTTAAAAGCCTCCAAAGAAGAAGACCCCACCACACTTCAAGGCAGCGTATTCAACTATCCACCAGCTCATAACTCAAGAACTTCTTCCTAATGTTTAAGTGAAATCTCTTTTCTTGCAGCTTGAATCCATTGCTCTGTGTCTTAATCTCTGAAGCAGCAGAAAACGAGCTTCTTCCATCCTCTATATGGCATCCCTCCAAATCTTTAAACATAGCTTTCAAAAGCCATGGTTCCATCCTATGAAACTAGAGATTTTTTTATGTAAAATTCCCTGACCAAAGAGTTCCATGATTAGGGTAGCCATAAGAGGTGACATGATAGCTATTTGGAAATATCAGAAGGGATGTCACATTGAAGATGGAGCCAACTTGTTTTCTACCGCTCCAGAGATTAGAACACAAACCAGTGGACTCAAATGGCAAGAAATGAGATTCCACCTAACTTTGGAAGAACTTCTTCATTGCAGGAGCTGTTCAACAGATTGCCTCAGAGGGTAGTGGACTCTTTATCTTTGGAGGTCTTTAAACAGCCTAGATGGCCACCTTTCAGGAATGTTTTAGCTGTGCGTTTCTGCATGGCAAAGTATTAGACTGTGGCTTCTTCCATCCATCCATTGCTTTATTTATATCTTGCCTTTCTCCTAGGCTGGGACTCAAGGCAGCTCTAAGATTCCAACTCTAAGATTGTGATATTCTGATATTCTTCTAATATTGTAGTTCAAGGGAATGCAATCAAGTCCCTCACCAAACTCCAGATCCCAGAATTCCATAGGATGGAGCCATGACAGTTAAAGTAGTATCAGACTGCTATAATCGTGCAGTGTGATATGTCCTCTGTTTGTTGTTTTGGCTTGGGGTGGGACCATCACAGAAGCGCCCTCTGAAAAATTTCACATGCCATTTCTTCTTTACAAAATCAAGTCAATTTATAATAAACTGTGTAAAAATAATGGAAGCCTAAACAATAAAATTTATCCAAACATTGGAACTGTGTAGGCAGTAGGCTGTTTTTAAGGCCTCTTGACCATACAGTAGAAACTAAACAAGGCCACTTGCTGTCCCCCCCCCCCCCCGAAAGGCAGTGAAGTAGAGTGGTTTGAGTGTTGATCTAGGACTTGAGAAGACCAGGATGCAAATCCTCACTCAGCCATGGATACTCACAAGGTGACCTTGGACAAATCACACTCTCTCAGCCTCAGAGAAAGGTGACAGCAAACTCCCTTTGAAGAAATCTTGCTAGGAAAAGCTGATAGGGACACCATAGGTAAGAGGTGACTTGAAGGCTAGGATTGGCAGGCAAAATAAGAGATAGGGCTGCTGTCCGTTTAATGGCTGTGCAGAGGAAAGAATTTCAGCAAGTGACAGGCAACACTTGCTGCAATCCTATCTTCCATGTAATGGTTAAAAAGATGGAAGCCTGTCTCTTATTTTGCCTGGCAACTTTATTGAAGGTATATAAAAACCACTTGGGTTGTTGTTGTTTTTTCCAAAAAAGGGAAATGCTGCCCCTTCATCCACAAGAACACTCCCTTGGAGATGAGACACATGCAATGCTTCCTTCAGCTTTAGCTCTTGAGAGAGTCCCTGGCACAACTTTGGACTCAAGGACAAAAGAAAAGGCATTACATTGTGGCAGGCCCTTGATCCTGGCTTACCAAACAACCATGGTTATCCAGAGTTTCAGACAAGATTTTGTTGCTAGCCCACCCTAGAGATCCTTGGTGCCCAGTCCTGTTCAGCTTCCATAATTGAGTGGTTTGTTCAGGATTTTATTGTTGTTGTGTGCCTTCAAGTCATTTCCAACTTATGGAGACCTTAATGGGTTTACTTATCAAATTACTTCTGAGGAGGTTTTCCAATGCCTTTCTTTGAGGCTGAGAGAGTATGACTTGCCCAAGGTCACCCACTGGGTTTCCATGGCCAACGTGGGATTTGAGCCCTGGTCTCCAGAGTCATAGTCCAACGTTCAAACCACTACACCACACTGGCTGTCAGGGTGTTTTGTTGTTGTTAACTGCCCTTGAGTGGATTCCAACTCATGGCGACCCTGTGGATGAGACATCTCCTAGAGTACCAAATCCTACAAGCCCTTCCCTGATTGAGTCTATCCATCTGGTTTATGGTCTTCCTCTCTTTCTTCTACCCTCCACCTTTCCTAGCATTATTGTTTTTTTCTAGTGATCGGTGCCTTCTCATTATGTGGCCAAAGTACGATAGTTTCAACTGGATCATCTTTGCTTCCATGGAGAGCCCTGGTCTGATCTGTTCAAGAACCCATTTGTTTGTCGTCTTGGCTGTCCATGGTATCCTAAGTACTCTTCTCCAGCACCACATTTCAAATGAGTTGATTTTCTTTCTGTCTGCTTCCTTCACTGTCCAGCTCTCGCATCCGTACATGGTAATTAGGAATACATTGGCCTGAACGATTCTGACTTCAATGCTCAGTTTTATGTCTTTGCTCTTCAGTATCTTTTCCAGTTCTTTCATAGCTGTCCTTCCCATTCCTAGACTTCTTATTTCTTGACTGCAGTCTCCATTCCAGTCACTGTTTGATCCTAGATAGGGGAATTCTTTAACTATTTCAATTTCCTCATTGTCTAGATTGAACTTGTGTATTTCTTCTGTGGTCGTTATTTTTGTTTTCTTTATGTTCAGCATCAGGCCTGCCTTTGCACTTTCATCTTTGACCTTTCTTATTAACTGTTCCAATTCCTGAACATCTTCTGTTAATAATATGGTGTCGTTCACATATCTTAGGTTGTTAATGTTGCTTTCTCCTATCTTAACTCCTCCTTTTTCTGATTCTAATTCTGCTTTTCTTATGATGTTTTCAGCATATAAGTTAAAGAAATAGGATGCAACCTTGTGTGACCCCTTTGCCTATTGGGAACCACTCTGTTTCCCCAAATTCTGTGATGATAGTGGTCAGGGTGATAGGATGATATGAATTTTTTCTCCTTTGGAGATCACTGGTATTATTCTTTGAGGATCTCCCCTCCAAAAACTACCAGGAATCATGGTGACGTACTGTCGGCAGTTCCAGTCTGCCCAAATATATCGGGAAATCATGGTTTTTATTCCTGTAAAATCTTCAAAACCTTTGTTTTGAAGATTCAGATGAGGCATTGGTAATTCCAGGACCTTTCACACTCTTCCCCTATTTAGTAAGCCAGCGTTGTGTAGTAGTTTGTGTGTTGGACTATGGCTCTGGAGACCAGGGTTCAAATCCCAGTTCAGCCATGAAAACACACTGGTGACTGGGGCAAGTCACACTCTCTCAGCCTCAAAGGATGGCAACGGCAAACCTCTGAACAAATCTTGCAGAGAAATCCCCATGATGGATTCACTTTAGAACCACTATAAGTTGGAAACTATTTGAGGGCACACAACAAAAAACCACAGCAACCTGTATCCTTTGCTGAGATTTTTGTTCCTCCCACCAATGTGAATTTTTAAAATGTGTGCATCCAGACTGATTGAAAAGTCCCTAGTTTTGTTCCAGTTCTTTCCTAATTTTATACTCAGTTACAGTAAACCAACCCCAGGAGCTGGTATAAAAACTCTCTGATTGTACCAGGAGCTGAGAGAAAATATTCTGGGATAAACAAAAACTGTATAAATCTCCTAAATACAATTGGAAAGAACAGGAACAAAATCTGGGACTTTCTGGTCTTTTAATCAGTCTGAATGTGCCTGCTTTGTAGGCTGCCAATTTTTTCCTTTTCATTTCCTTTCCCTGCATTTTTTAATTTGGATCTGCAGTGCTCTGTGTGTGTCAAGCAGAGGAGAGAGCAAAAGAGGATGGGAGAAGAGATTGTCCCGTATCTCTCCCCACTCTTTTGCAAAAGCTATTTTGGGCAGGGGGTGAGAGAAAGAAAACCACCAGGATTCCCACAGGACAGGATGAAAGTTCAAAATGTCCTTAATAGATTAGAAAGCTGGGCCAAAGCTAAGAAAATGAAATTCAACACAGAGAAATGTAAGGTACTGCACTAAGGGGGGGAAATGAAATGTATAGATATAGGATGGGGGACACCTGGCTTAACAATGTGTGAAAGGGATCTAGGAGTCCTAGTAGACCACAAGTTGAACATGAGTCAACAGTGTGATGCAGCAGCTAAAAAGGCCAATGGGATTTTAGGCTGCATCAATAGAAGTATAGTATCTAAGGGAAGTAATATTCCCACTGTATTCTGCTTTGGTCAGGCCCCACCTGGAATAATACTGTGTCCAGTTCTGGGCACCACAATTCAAAAACAATGTTGAAATAATAATAAAATTTATCCCCTGCCCCTCTGCCAAGCAGTCGAGGTGGAGCATGTCCAGAGGAGGGCGACTAAAATGGTGAAGGCTCTGGAAACCAAGCCCTATGAGGAATGACTTAGGGAACTGAGTATGTTCAGCCTAGAGAAGAGGCGGTTAAGAGGTGATATGATAACCGTGTTTAAATATTTGAAGGGATGTCATATTGAGGAGGGAGGAAGCTTGTTTTCTGCTGCTCTGGAGAATGGGACCCAGAGCAATCGATCCAAACTACAGGAAAAGAGATTCCACCTCAACATTAGGAGGCACTTCCTGACAGTAAGGTTTGTTCGACAGGGGAAGACACTCCCTTGGAGAGAGATGGAGTCTCCTCCTTTAAACAGAGGCTGGATGGCCATTTGTCCAGTATACTTTGATTGAGAGTTCCTGCATGGCAGAATGGGGTTGGACTGGATGGCCCTTGTGGTCTCTTCCAACTCTAGGATTCTATGAGGATTGCCTATTCAATTTTTTATTTTACTTCTTAAATTTTCATATACACATAATAACAAAAAACAAAACAGAAAAACAGAAAACTAGACAGAAAATGTAAGGGGGAAAAACTGCAATAGCAAAAACTAAACATATTTCATGGTCAATATATTGCCACACTCTGCATCAGTTTATTTATTTATTTTGTTAAGAAAAAGAATCAAATGTCATTACCATTAATACTTTGAGTACAGATAAGCGCTCTTAAGGGTTACTTGTATTACAGTTACTTCCTCCTGAGGACTTTTTGGCCCTAGGGCCAGCTCAGACATCTTTCCAAAATGTTAAGTGACTCTTCCATTTAAGGTGCCAGAAGGTTGTCTTGTTGTGTGTGGGATGTGGGTGAGGAGGTGATCTCATTCAGCACAATGATTAGTAAGGAAGAAGAAAACCATGTAATGGGTTTGCCTTAAGATCATTTTAAGTCAGAAACAACTTGAAGGCACATAGCAGCAAGTAGACCATATATATTATATATATTATATAATTCGGCTTAGTAATGGAGATGAGCACCATCCCTATGGTCAGACACAACTTGACAACCTTGTCAGCAGGGAATATCTTTACCTTTACCTATATATATATACCTATATATATTCCATGATATAGGTAAAGGTAAAGGTATTCCCTGCTGACAAGGTTGTCAAGTTGTGTCCAACCATAGGGGTGGTGCTCATCTCCATTACTAAGCCGAAGAGCCAGTGTTGTATATATGTTGTATATATGTGTGTGTGTATATACATATATATTATACGCACACACATACAGATGTTAACAGGAAGTGACATTAAGTGTTGCTGATTTCATTTGCACTTAGTTCCCAGTTTGGATGAGCCCTAATTCACCTCTAGTTCAATATTTGCAACTCTGACTGGCAGACGTAAATCTCTGGGGTTTCACACACAATTTCTTTCCTCTCCCTGCCTGGGGATCACTGGTATTATTCGTTGGTGATCTTCCATCCAAAGGTTCACCAGGCCTGACCTTGCTTTGCTTCCAAAATCGGACAAGATCAGTGTGTACAAGGTGGCAGAGTGGTTCACTTACTTAGCTGATCTAACTATGATCCAAAGAGTTGAAGAAAAGCAGAGGAGAAACATTTTTTGTTTGTCTCTTCCTCTTCATATATTGAACTGCCTTCTCTTGTAACTGGAACCGGGGTAGCTTTGTTTCTCCCTGCAACCATTGTGTCCCATTTCAGGATCGGTGTGGTCCATTGTCGGAAGCGTCGTGGCGGCCATCGCTTTGGGTCTTCTGGTGGTGGCTGGGCTCCTCTTCTACATCAGTAAGTAAAAAGTCCAGAGTTTTTGTGTGGAGTGGGATCTGGAGGAGCCATTCCACAGGAGAAACTGAAGGGGATAATATAGCTGGGTGAGATCATCCGGAGTTATGGAGCTGGGTGTTATCAATACGCTGATGACACCCAGATCTATTTCTCCATATCCTGTTCGTCGGCCTTGAATTCCGATGGCATCTCCTCTCTCAATGAATGTCTTCGGGCAGTAATGGGCTGGATGAGGAAAAACAGATTGAAACTGAATCCAGACAAGATGGAGGTGCTCATGGTAGCGGCCCCGAAACCAAGAATTCGGTTGCAACCTCCAGTCCTGGATGGGGTCACACTCTCCTCCAGTGACTGTGTTCACAGTCTGGGGGTGCTCCTTGACTCGTCGCTCCTGATGACAAATCAGGTAAATGCGACAGTCAGGAGTGCTTGTTATCAGCTTCGGCTGATACGCCAGCTGCGCCCTTTTCTGGAAGTAAGGGATCTTGAGACTGTTGTGCACGCGCTGGTAACCTCACGCCTTGATTTCTGTAATGCGCTCTACATGGGGCTACCCTTGTGCTTGGTTTGGAAATTACAGCTGGTACAAAATATGGCAGCCAGGCTTGTCTCGGGAACATCTAGGAGGGACCACATTACTCCGGTTTTGAGGTCTCTCCACTGGCTGCCTTTCAGCTTCCGGGCCCGGTACAAGGTGTTGGTTATTACCTTTAAAGCCCTAAATGGCTTGGGTCCAAGCTATCTCAGGGACCACCTTCTCCCTTATAATCCTCCCCGCACACTCCGGTCCTCTGGGAGGAATTTGTTACAGCCACAAAAATCTAGGCTTACGACCACCTCCCAGAGGGCTTTCTCGGTTGTTGCCCCCAAATTGTGGAACGGCCTGCCGGATGAGATCTGTCTTTTGACGTTGTTGGACAGCTTTAAAAAGGCTGTCAAGATGGATTTCTTCTGGCAGGCTTTTCCAGAATAGTTAATCCTGGCCTCAGGAACTCAGGATGCTGCTCGCTAGGATGGGATTTTTAAAATTAATTATGTTTTATGTTGATTTTAACTTGTATTGATTTAATAATGTTTTAAGGGGGGGAGGGAATTTGATTTGTTTTATACTATGTATTATTTTATTGTTGTAAGCCGCCCCGATTGACCTCAGAGGGGCGGGATATAAATAAATTTTATTATTGTTGTTGTTGTTGTTATTATTAGCTGGAAGAGACCTCAAGGGCCATCTAGTCAAGCCCCCTGCCATGCAGGAAGACACAATCAAAGCACTCCTGACAGATGGACATCCAGCCTCTGTTTAAAAACCTCCAAAGAAGGAGACTCCACCACACGCCAAGGCAGCACATTCCAATGTCAGACAGCTCTTACTGTCAGGAAATTCTTCCTAAAGTTGAGGTGGAATCTCTTTTCCTGTAGTTCGCATCCATGGCTCTTGTGTCCCAGTCTGAATCATCAGAAAACAAGCTTGCTCCATCATCCATATGACATCCCTTCAAATTAAATTAAGAGGGCGATCATATCACCTCTTAACTTTCTCTGAATGTGGTTGTCCCCATGGTCTCACACAAGAACCCCATCCCTTCTAAAAGGCATTTAGGAGAGTGGCAGAGAAGGACCTTAAGATCTTGACAGATTGGAGAGCTAAGAAAACTAAGAAAATGAATTCCAACAAAGATAAATGTAAAGTACTGCATCTATTCGACCAGGGTTCAATTACCTGCTGTGGAAACCCAGTGGGTGTCCTTGGGTGGTCATATACATTCTCAACCCAAGAAAACCCCATGATAGGATTGCCATAAAACAGAATTGACTTGAAGACACACAACAACAACTTCCACACCTAGGTAAGAAAAAAGAAAGACATGCACAAATATAGGATGAGTGATATCTGGCTTGAAAGCAGAAGATATGAAAAGGATCTGAGTCTTCGGAGACTCCAAGGTAAATGTGAAATGAACAATGTGATGCAGTGACCCAAAAGTCAATGCAGTTCTGGGCTGTATCAACAGGAGCATAGTGACCAGATGGAGGCAGGTAGTAGCACCACTCTATTCCGCTTTGGTCAGATCTCACCTGGAATACTGTTTCCAGTTCTGGGCACCCCAATTCAAGAAGGATGTTGACAAGCTGGAATGTGTCCAAAGGCAACCAAGATGATCAAAATCTGGAAACCAAGCCTTATGAAGAATTATTTAGGGAGTTGAGTATATTCAGCTTGGAGAAGAGAAGACTGAGAGGTGACTGCTCTCTTTTAATATCTTAAATACCTGTAGGGATGTGATGTAGAAGATGGAGCCAACTTGTTTTCTGCTGCTCCAGTGATTTGAACATGAACCAATGGATTCAAATTTACAAAAGAGAGAAAGAGAGATTCTAGTTAAAGAACTTCTTTTGGCAGAATGTTTCAATAGAGCAATAGATTGTCTCTGAGAGTGGTGGACTGTACATCTTTGGAGGTCTTTCAACAGAGATTGGATGGGCACATTTCAGGAGAGTTCTAGTTGTGTATTCTTCCATGGCTGGGGTTTGGGCTAGATGGCTAGATCTAGCTGATCCTATACGTTTGAAACAGACTACTTCACCCCCTGTTGCTAATTTTTTCAGTTTGCCCAAAATACAGCAGCTAGACTGCTGACTGAAACCAATCAAATCCCTCCAGGAAAGCCCTGTAATTTCCCAGCTTTGGTCCTCCAGATGTTTTGGACACCAGCTCCCAGAATTCCTGATGGTTAGCCAAGCTGGCTGGGGCTTCTGGGAGTTGAAGTCCAAAACACCTAGAGGACCAAAATGCAATAAGCAGAACATCAGAGGAGCCCCCTGCCTCCATCTGTCATGCTGCAGAGACTAGAGATGCCATAGAGCCATCATGTCCAGGATAATATGCATAATTTGCATAATATGCAAATAAGTATTTTTTTTAATAAACCATCTCAATGAGTAGCCATTACTGTTTCCTATCTCCAGGAGGAAAAGAAGGCCACATTTGCAAGATCTGAGCAAGGCTGTTAATGACAAAGTGACTTGGAGGTCTGTTCTCTGCAGAGTGACCATAAGTCAAAGCCAACTGGACAGCAAATAACAGCAATAACAAAACTGTTACCTTATGGTTGTGAAACAGAGAGTTCAACAATGTGCCAGAGTTGCATTGAAGCCACAGGGCTTGGAAAACGTAATTGTTTTGGATACCAACACAGAAAACCCCTGGCTACCATTTCTAGTGGGGGATTCTGGGAGATGTGGTCCCCAAAAGTGACTTTTCCAAGTTCTTAGCAAGCGTAACAGTATGCTAGCCAGAAATGCTGTCTAATCTAGGGCTGAGGAATGTGATACCACTAGCTTCCAACTCCAGTCCTACCCAGATTAGCCAGTAGTGAGGGCTGATAGAAGCTACGGTTCCAGCCCTTGGAGGAACACATGTTGCCCATACCCAGCTAAACAGCACAAGCTCCACTGATACTCAAAGTGTGCCCCAGAGAGGCCTTTTTTGAAAAAGTGACCAGAAGTCACTTCCAGTTTACTTCTGATTTTAAAAACGGCCTTTTGTGGGCCTAAAATGTCCCGGAAGGAGGCAAAATATAGGGGAAATGCCTCCACTCCTAAAGGGCATTTGGGGCAAAATGGGGCATTTGACCCAAGGGGGAGTCCTAGCCCCACAAAATCAGCTCTGGGGCTGCATGTGACCTATAGGCTCCACTTTGTCTGCACATGGTTTATAGGTTAAACCTCCATCTTTGGTTCAGAGGGCGGGAGCGGAGGATCTCTGAGGGACCCCTTTCGTCTCTGACTATGATCTGTGATTCTGTTTCCAGACAAACCCAGTGTGATGCCTTCTGAGCAGCCTGCAAATCAAATGTCGAGGGAGTGACGCCTCCCTCTTGGAAATCTGATTTCAGCAGAACAGTCGTGGAAGGAAAGGAGGAAGTCCACAATTTGGTTCAAGAACAGGAAGGAGGGAGAGAAAAGAAATAATTGGCCTGTTCTTGGAATGGAGAGCTATGAGCAGCGGATTCCTTTTAGGACCTGTGCTGGGACTTGTGCTTGGAGTTAAGAGCAATCTGCCAGGTGGGCAGAGTTGTGGATGACACCCAGTTCTTTTGGGTTCCTAAAATAAAAACTGATCTGCACACACTCGGAAAGGATCTCATCCAAACCAGGGGAACGGACATTAAAATGGCCAGTGAGAGTCATTGTCAATGAGTGATTAAAGTGATGCACACTGGGCAAGGAATACCAACTTCTTCACTACCCTGATGGGACTGACTGGCCAAGAAAGAGATTGTGGGACCATGATAGAAGTGTCGACCCAGTCTTGCGGCGCGTGAGAAAAGGCACATTCCAACTTTGTGCGTAATAAGAAAAGGATTTCAGAATAAAACTCAGATTATTGCAGTGGCCATTTGTAAATCCATGGGGCGACCACACTTGCAATCCCGGGCACTGCTCTGGCTGGGAAAATTATTATTCATTATATTTGTTCATTCCCAGCTATGCATAGTGCCGCTTCTGAGGACTTCTGGGGGACACTTCTGCTTTGACTGGCAGCTGGTTCAGGTCACACACAGCCTTTTCCTGGATTGACTCTGAATCAAAACAAGAAATTACACATGCATAATGAGCAAAAACTGCAGTTTTTCCAAAAAAAATATTAAAATCGAATTTACTTATTTTATAACCCTTGGGTTCCTTTTTTTTTAAAAAAAAAATCTGATCTCCTCTTGAAAGCCACAAATGTGTGTGCCTGGTATGGTTTAGAGCTGGGGCAAAATGGCTTTTTCTAACCTGTGTATATTATAAAGCCTCTGTTTTTATCAATAAAGTTGTTTATCTTGATTTTTGATTCAGACAGCCTAGCTGTGCTGTTCTTGAGAAAGGAGGGATCTCTTTGGCCAAAGATCATTCTTCCTTTCCCATTGATTCAGGGTCCACCCGCAATCCGTGTTGAACTCAGAGTTCTGTGTGGGAGGTCTGATATATCAGGTATTGCATCCCAATATGGCATTTTAGAAGACTCATTTGCTCCAAGAAATCAATTGCAAATTCTCCAGTCCAAGAAGCTGCAAGTAAATTTCAGTTACAACTTACACAGCAGCTCCGCAGAGTAAGAGAAAACTGCCCTGAGATTTGTATTTTCCTTTCTTTTTTCCAAAGTTCTGTTCAGCTTTTCTTTAAAAACACAATAATTGTAATAACTCTTCTCCCCCCTACTTAAAGAATCGTAAAGGCAACGATTCTCAATTAGCACAAGAAGATGAAATTTTAGCGCTGAAAAAAAGAGGACATGGCCAAGGAAAGGAGGATATACAGTAACCCTACCAAATAATTCCTGCCCCTGCTCAGTTACCTGATGCCTATGGTTGCCATCTTTCATTTCTTTTGAAATGATAAAAGCTGGTCTTCTTTGAGGTTGAAGCAGGAAGAGGAGTCTGGCACTGCCTTTTCTAAAAATGTGAAATACTACAGACCATGAGCATACTTTTCAGGTTTCCCACGACTTCATCTTAATGAGAGTTACTGTTAAAAGTATCCATGTTAACAATGGATAATGGTTCGTTGTTCATTTTTGTTGCAAATTTTAGCTAGCAAGTTGTTCTAAAATTGTAGCAAGAAATGCCCCAAGCCCTAGGAATCATTGTTTTGCTATAAGGCACATAAGAAGAATCAGCAAATACTTTGCTTTCTAAGTAGGACAAGACTGTCACTCGACCTTGAAGGCTGATGTTCAGCTAATGTGGCTGCATTTTAGTTCACTTTAACTAACTGCAAAATTACCTTTAAATCCCTTTCATGGTCATTCATCTAAATGTCCTGATCTATCTTTCTTAATTAATTCTCTACATATCCCAGTTTACCTGATAACCTGGTGTAGTAATAATAATAATAATAATAATTTTTATTTGATACCCCACTCAATCTCAACCAACTCTGAAACCAATCGAGGCGGCTTACAAGTAGTATTAGCATAGTATTAGATATGACCCTGGAGACCAGGATTCAATGCCCCATTCAGCCATGGAAGTCCACTGGGTGACCTTGGTTGAGTCACACACTCTCAGCCCCAGAAAACTCCATGATGAATTTGTCATGAGTTTGTGGCATAGTGGTTTGAGCATTGGACTGCAACTCTGGAGACCAGGGTTCAATTCTGAGCTCCGCCACAAAAACCCACTGGATGACCCTAGGCAAGTCGCACTCTCTCAACTTCAGAGGATGGCAATGGCAAACCCCCTCTGAGGAAGCTTGCCAAGAAAACCCCACGATTCTGTAAGTCAGAAATGACTTGAAGGAACACAACAAAAGAAGTTGGAAATGACTTGAAGGCACACAGAAACAACAATAGCATGAGCAGCAAAGCTATCAGGTAGGGCCTGGTCTACCTGCATAAACTCTGTCCAAGGTGCTGAACCAACCAGATAGAGAAGCTGACCAGCTAAAGGACTTTGTTATTAACTGCCCTCGAGTCAATCTCAACTCATGGCAACTCTATGAATCAGACATCTCCGAGAAGACCCTCCATCCTTCACTACTCTGCTTAAATCCTGCAACCCCATAAAACCCATGGTCCTTCTTTCAGATCATAAAACAGATCCAAGACTTAAAGTCAGAAGGACAGCTTTTATTGCAGTAAAGAGACCATAACAGATAGGTCCGCGACGTCTTTGATAAGTCTGAAGTTGAAGTACTTTTATGGGAAGTGACTGGTCACAAATTCCCGCGCTTCAGCCATTAATATGATGTAATGCTTTACTGTCCGGAAAGTCCGGCAATTGGCAGGATGCATGTGAATCTGTACCTGCAATAGACAAAACAACCTTGAAGTAATATCTGCACTCTGTTTATGTGATACATCACCTGGGACTGGGATCACATATTTATCAATATCATATATATGTGTCTAACATAATTAACAACTGAATATATAAAAATCTGAAATCATCACTTATTAAAACAATCTATTTATACATAAAACGCTTTCAAAACCATTCTCATTATCTCTTTAGCCATATTTTTAAACTCAAGCCTCTAGCTTCAGCCAAAGTGAAAACACCCCACACACACATAGCAAAGGAGCCTTTGCGTTCCCAGCCTTTTTTAGCTCTTTTGAAACTCAATAACCCTTACAGCACAATCTCACAGTTTTAACCGTTATAGTCAACTATATATTATCAATCTCATTTCTAATCAAAATCGATTAAAACAAATTCCAGCAGGAAAGCATTATGCTAATGTGTTCCTGACGACTGGTAACCTCTATTTGCAGAGGTGCATCGAATCCCCCAGCTTGCATGACCTCTCAGTTGCACCTGAAGCCTCTTGCGTAGAGGTCTTTATTCTAACTTTAGAGCAGGGGTGCTCAAACTACGGCCCACGGGCCGAGTCTGGCCCGTCGAGGCCTTTTAAACAGCCCATGGCCTTTCTGCCGTTTTTTGGGGGGGCGTCTGGCTTGTTCCTGGTTTGAGCCCTGCCTATGGCTTGGCTCCCTTCGGGGAGGGGAGGGGAGGGGAGGGGTGAGGAGGTGCCCAGCCAGGCTCCCAGTTAGTTCCCAGTGTGCCGCCCGTGGTGGCTTGGCTTTGCCTGGAGGAAGAGGAGGAGGAGGAAGCAGGCCGAGGCGCAGTGTTTCTGGGAGGGCCTCCCTTCCTCCCTCCCTCGCTGCCCTCCTCTGCCTTGCCAGTCCTGCCTCTCTACAGGGAAGGTCCTGTAAAAACCCACTGGGTGGCCTTGGGCAAGTCACACTCTCTCAGCCTCAGGGTGGGGCCTCAGCTTGCTTCCCTCCCTTCTTTCCTCCTACCCCCTTCCTTCCTTCCTTCCTTCCTTCCTTTCCCTCCCTCCCTTCTTTCTTTTCTCTGTTCCTCCCTCTCTCCCTCCCTTCCCCTCAGCAAAAGCCCCCCCACTGGGGGAGGAGGAGGAGGAGGAGGAGGAGGAGGAGGAGGAAGAAGAGAGAGGGTCAGGGAAGCCCCCTTGCAGGATGGGGATGCCCTCTTCCTCCTCCTCCTCCTCCTTTTCCTCTTCTTCTTCTCTCCCAGGGAGTCCCCCCCGCTCTCTCTCTGAGGCCCCGGCACTTGCCAGCCTTCCTCCTCTTCTTCCCGACGATGGCGGACGAAGCATCTTTTGGGGGGGGCTTGGCTGGGCTCCCTCTTGGAGCCTTTGAGGGGGGAGGAGGAAGAAGACTTCTGGCAACTCAAAGACGAACCTATCCTGGGGTTTCCTTGGCAAGGTTTGTTCAGAGGAGGTTTGCCATTGCCTTCCCCTGAGGCTGAGAGTGTGTGACTTGTCCAAGTTCACCCAGTGGTTTTCATGGCAGAGTGGGGAATCAAACCCAGGTCTCCAGAGTGGTAGTCCAACACTCATACCACTTGGCAAGTTTCTCCAGAGGAGGGTTTCCATTACCATCTGGGGCTGAGAGAGTGTGTCCTGCCCAGGGTAATCCAGTACCTTGGAGTCAATTTCTAACTTATGGCGACCCCTATCATGGGGGTTTGCTTGGCAAGTTTCTTCAGAGGAGAGTTGCCATGGTTATCCTCTGAGGCTGAGAGGATGTGACTTGCTCAAGGTCATGGGGTTTTTTGTTTTTGTTTTTTTTACTCTGGCCCTCCAATGGTCTGAGGGACAGGGAACCGGCCCACAGCTCAAAAGGTTTGAGGATCCTGCTTTAGAGAGTCCTCAGGTAAGGAAAATGGCCAATGCACTTGTGAAGAGGGCAGGATGAGCTGCAGTGATACACAGGTAAGTAGCTTGAAAATGCAGAAAATGGAAGGATCCTGGTAAGTAATTGCAGGATGGTGAGACTAGGGACTTTATCACATGGGGGAAATCCTGTGCAGAAACGGGGTTTTAAATAGAAAAAAACCCCACAAAAGTGGGTAGATTTTCAGACGACATTGCTGTTAAAGTGTGGTTAACCCAAATGGAAAGTAGTCAAAAGCCACTTCTTTTTGCTTTTGGAAAATCCCGAAAGTCAAAAGGAGTGGCTTTTGTCTACTTTCCATTCAAGTTAACCACACTTATAACAGCAGTGTGTGTGAAAATCAACCAGCTTTTGCGGGTTTCCTCCACCTTTTAAATCCCGTTTCTGCATGGGATTCCTCCCATGTTATAAGGTCCTAGGAAGGCATATGTAGACTGGGAGAGTGAAAGTCCCAAGGAGCAAGCAAAAAAGGGATCGGCCAAGACACGAAAGGGTGCTTCACCTCGGCCACCTGTAATTATCCAGTCCCCTTACCAATTTTTCTGACTTTCCCAGTTGCAAAGGGGCCAGTGGGGGATCTAGTATATTTGACACCTGGCGTGGATAATATTTTTTAATATCCCTTCCTCCGTGTGGCCATGTTCTAGAAGAGTTTCTTTCTGATGTTTCACCAGCATCTGTGGCCGGCATCTTCAGAGAATCCTGGAATGGAAGGGAATGGGCCTATATATACTGTGAGACCCTGGGTAGGGAGGAGTGATTCCCAGTAAACTGTGTATTGTTCTGTGTTGAATAGGTATTGTTCTGTTGTTAATGGTATGACAATACCTATTCAACACAGAACAATACACAGTTTACTGGGAATCACTCCTCCCTACCCAGGGTCTCACAGTATATATAGACCCATTCTCTTCCATTCCAGCATTCTCTGAAGATGCTAGCCACAGATGCTGGTGAAGCGTCAGAAAGAAACTCTTCTAGAACATGGCCACACAGCCTGAAAAAACCACAAAAAACTATGGATGCCGGCCAGGAAAGCCTACGACTTCACATCCCTTCCTCTCTTTTCTGGGTCTGGGAAAGCTGGTGGTCAAGTGAGAAAGGGAGGTGAAGAGCTTTTCTGCCTGGTCAGCAGACTGGTCACACCCAGAAGGTGAGCCCTTCTCACCAGCGTAATGAGGTGCCTTCCGAGGTGCCATCGGTGCATCCTGCACCCACCTCCCAATGATGCCCTTGCATGGTAGAGTTGGCTCAGGCCCCTTGCTAGAAAGGGGAGGAATCACAGTGTCTATAAGAGAGATGGAGTGGACAGCCAACTGAGCAGAAAAGGCAAGACCAGAGAAGGAAAGGAGGGAAGCCATGTGGACGGAAAGAAAGAGACCAGAAGGATTTAGGAAGAAAGTGAAAGGCATGGGGAAAGGAGGAGGGAGAGCAGAATAAAGTATGGAGACTGCCAACTATGACTCACAATCAAGAAGCTCAAGGTGATAAAAGGAAGAAGAGGGAAGAAGTGGATGGAAGAAACAGAAGGCCACAGATGCAGTTAAGGAGCCCTGGTGGCGCAGGGCTTAAATGCTTGTATTACAGCCACAACGTTGTAAGTTTGATTCTAGAGGAGGGCTCCAAGTTCCACTCAGCCTTCCATCCTTTCGTAGGTTGGTAAAATGAGTGCAGAACATGGAGAAACAGAATGGTTCCCAATTGGCAAAGGAGTCAGACAAGGCTGCATCCTTTCACCCGATCTGTTCAACTTGTATGCAGAACATATTGTAAGGAAAGCAGGCTTGGACACAGAAGACGGAGGAATGAAAATAGAAGGAAGGAATATCAGCAATCTAAGATATGCAGATGACACCATAATACTAGCAGAAAACCTCACAGACTTGGAACTACTAAGGAAGATCAAAGAAGAAAGTGCAAAGGCAGGTTTAATGCTGAATATAAAGAAAACAAAAATAATGACCACTGAGGAGGACCTTCACAAGTTCAACCTAGACAATGAAGAAACAGAAATAGTAAAAGAATGCCCATACCTGGGATCAAACATTGATAGAAATGGGGACAGCAGTCAGGAAATCAGAAGAAGACTATGAATAGGGAGGATGACTATGAAAGAACCAGAAAAGATCCTAAAATGCAGAGATATACAACTCAGTACAAAAGTTAGAATCATACAAGCCATTGTATTCCCTATTACCGTGAATGGATGCGAGAGCTGGACAGTTAAGAAAGAGGATAGGAAGAAAATCAACTCCTTTGAGATAATGTGTTGCTGGAGAAGAGTGCTGAGGATCCCATGGAGAGTCAAAAGGACAAACAAGTGGGTCCTAGAGCAGATCAATCTGGAAAGCTCCCTGGAAGAAGCCCAAATGACCAAACTGAGGCTGACGTACTTTGGACACATCATGAGGATCCTTTGGAAAAAACAGTAATGCTGGGGAAGATGAAGGGGGGTAGGACAAGGGGAAGGCCACATGCCAGATGAGGGACTCTATGAAGGAGGTCACTTTGGGTCTTAAGGGATGGCAGGAATTAAGCAAAGCAGTGGAGGATAGAGGGCCTGGGAGAGGTCTCACTCATAGATCGACTCAAGAGCAATTAACAACAAAACAAAAATGAGTGCCCAGCTTGTTGGGAGAAATTGGCTTACACATTGTAAACCGCTTAGGGACTGCTAATTCACTGATAAGTGGTATAGAAATGTACTTGCTATTGCTTGTAAAGAGAAACAAAAGCTAAATCATTAATCCAGATTTTTAATTAGAAAAATTCTAAAACGGAGCAAAGCGCTGGGCTCATTAAACCTTTGATGATAAAAGGCATGCCGAAATCACCAAACTGCCAAAGTTTCATTGAAGGAAGAAGTACTGCTCATTGACATTATTGGGTCTCAGGACAGCTCATAGAAAGCAATGCCAGATAGGGAGCTGGATCCTGTGGCATCTTGCCCATGCATCACTGGCTATTCAGTCATACTCTAAAATAAAACAAAATAGAAAAAGTGGGGAGAGGGGGGAGAAGAGATATAAAGTTAAGTTTTTAAAACTTTAATTATTAAAATGATACTGTGCATTGGAAACATAACATACTAAAACCACAGTCTCAAACAAGTGTGTGTGTGTGTGTGTGTGTGTACATATACAAACACACACACGTGTGTGTGTGTATATATATATATATATATATATATATACACACATTAGCAGGGGACAGTCATATACATCCAGGTATCCTGATTCATACATATAAACTGGTGTAATACACCAGTTAAAATCACAATACTGGCATATCTCATAGTGCAAATTGAGTCCACTTTAAGGGTTAGGGTTAAGGTTAGGGAATCATGGGAACTGTATTTTATTGTGGCACCAGAGCTCTCTGACAGAGAAGGCTCAATGTCTCAGAAAAAATACAGTTCCCATGATTCCCTAGCACTAACCCTAACCCTAAAAGTGGATTCAATTTGCACTATTTCTGGCAATCTGCAACCCCCCAAAGCCTCTGAGAAAGCAACTCCTTTTAAAAAAAAAACTCATCTGCCTTTGTGTGTATGTTTCTTCAAGTTGCCTGTCAACTTATGGAAACTCCATGAATTGCACAGTTTCTTAGGCAAGGAATAGTCAGAGGTGGTTTTGTCAAATCCTACAGCACTTGGGAATCCCATCCAAGTACTGACCAGGGCTGACTCTACTTAGCTTCCAAACTCAGAGAGGATCTTGTGCCTTTAACAAAGCTTGAAGCACTGTGTTCACACCTCAAAGATCCTATATTTTCCATTGGCAATACTGGCTGGAATCTGTTGGTCATCCCAGCTAGAGTAGACCAACCGAGGGCCTTTGCAGACTGCCAGAAATAGTGCAAATTGAGTCCACTTTAACTGCCCTGGCTCAGTGCTAGGGAATCATGGGAACTGTAGTTTATTGTGGCACCAGAGCTCTCTGACAGAGAAGGCTCAACGTCTCAGAAAAAAATACAATTCCCATGATTCCCTAGCACTGAGCCAGGGCAGGTCAAGTGGACTCAATTTGCACTATTTCTAGCAGTCTGCAAAGTCAGGTGAATTTTACATAAGTGTTAACTCACCATCCTACAATTGATTCAATGGGTCTGCTCTAGTTAGGACTTACCAACAGGGTTGTCATGTCAGGATTATCACAGGTCCCTGAGATTTTGGGACCATCCCTTGTGATGCCATCAGAGAAAGCAGGATCTTCTGATGTTGAGGATGATACATTAAACATCAACCAAAGTTGCACAAACTGTGCCAGTCAAACAAAACATATTGAAGATGTCAGCCACAGATGCTGGCGAAACGTCACAAAGAAACTTTTAGAACATGGCCACACAGCCCGAAAAACCCACAAAAAACTACAAAATATATCGAATTTACAAGTGTGAAACACACACACACACTTCTTGTTGTTGTTGTTGTTGTTGTTGTGTCTTCAAGTTGTTTCCGACTTCTGACAACCCTAAGGGGGTTTTCTTGGCACATTTCTTCAGAGGGAATTTGCCATTGCCATCCTCTGAGGCTGAGAGTGTGTGACTTGCCCAAGGTCACCCAGTGGATTTCCATGTCTGGACAGGAATTCAAACCTGGCCTCCAGAGTCACAGTCAAACCACTATGCCACCTTGGCTCCTCAGATACAATAAGCTGCAATTCCTTTCCACACAACCTGAGAAAAAATTAGATCTTCACTTAAGATGAACTGAGATCCCTGTGTCATGCGTCATTTCAGCCTCAGGAAAGGGAAGCATGGACCTTTCCACAGGCACGTGAGACAAACAGCCCCATAAGGATCTGTTTCTGAATGCTGGTGAATTTACTTTTAATCTAGAGAAGTTTTCAAATTACACACCTGGGGTTAGATATAAATTAACTTTTTCCAAATGTCTGCTGGCCTCATATGAACTTCTATACATGCATTTCTTAAGATAGCGCTCTCACGCTGAGATTCCTTCCCCTTGCCTGGGGATTGGAGAAGCGGATCCATGTCCTGAGATCTAGAAACACTTCTCACCAATAGGGTTTAGGCCATCGTTTCCTTTCGTCTGAACCTGTGGGTCTTAACCTCGGTTCTTCTAGATGTTTTGGCATTCTTCCCCCAGAAGCTCCAGCTGCCATACCCAGCGCTAAAGGACTGGAGTAGCCAAAGACTAATAATCTCGGTGTTAAACAGAAAAGCTGGAGCCCACCCCATGTCCTGAAAGACCCAGCCTTGCAAGGAAAGGGACACATTCAGTCTAATTCTACAGGTAAAGTATCACTTTTAGAGCCAAACAAAAATCCATCAGTGATACCTTTATTGGCCAACCAAAATGCACAATATCCTTGTTGCAAGCTTTCGAAGCTCCATGGGCTTCTTCTTCACCAGGCAAGATGTAACAAATCAAACAATTGGAGATGTTAGATGCCTGCCTGTTGTTCTAGTCCTTAGTTAAGATGGTAGATGGTGGGGAGGATATATTTCATAGGCTGGATCCTCCTCCTTCTGGCCCTGTGGCTATTGGGAGATTTGCAAATTTAAATTTAAAATCCATTTGCATCTCAACTGGGACCCCTCTTTTGCAATCCAATATGTCTCCATTCCAGTGAGGCCACAGACCTCTTTGTGGCAGAGAACTTTTAGAGCCAGTATGCTACAATGGTTTGAGTATTAAACTATAACTCTGGAGACCAGGCTTCAAATCTCCACTTGACCTTGGTGACCTACAGGGTGGCCTTGGGCAAATCACATTCTCTCAGCCTCAGAGGAGGGCAAAGGCAAACCCTCTCTGAACAAATCCTGCCAAAAAAAATAATAATAACAAAACCCTGTGATAGGTTTGCCATAGGGTCGCCATAAGTCAGAAATGACTTTAAGGCACCCAACAACAAGGGTTGCAGACTGCCAGAAATAGTGCAAATTGAGTCCACTTTTAGGGTTAGGGTTAGGGAATCATGGGAATTTTTTTTTTTTTTTTGAGACATTAAGCCTTCTCTGTCAGAGAGCTCTGGTGCCACAATAAACTACAGTTCCCATGATTCCCTAGCACTAACCCTAACCCTAAAAGTGGACTCAATTTGCACTATTTCTGGCAGTCTGCAAACCCCCAATAGTTTCGCTTGCGGATCTTCATAAGAGGTTGGGCACCAGTCCCCCTTGGCTTACTCTTTTCAGATTTGTAAATGATAAATGCAGCAGCTACAACGGCAGCGCAGAGAAATGGAACAGCCAGCCCAGATGCGGAGACGCTTATAAACTTGAGGGCACCTGCCAAGAGAAAGCAGTCATCAGTACTAGAGGCAAGTATATAGGATCCCCTCCAGCTATCCCAGTTTAGCAGAGACAGTCCCTGTTAAACGTCCGCCATCCCGCCTTCTCAGCTGTTTTTAAAATGGTCTGCTTCTCTCTGAGCAGACTGCAGCATAACTGTCAAGAACACAATAGGTTCATGCTTTCCTGCCAGAATAGTTTTGATGAAATTTATAAGGGAGATGGGTTGTAAAATTGAGCTGAAGGGGTTAATGACTATAAAGCTGGAAATGTGCTAGCTGGAAAGTGAAAGGCTTTGGAGCTGGAATGGGGGGAGTTTCTAGCCTCAGCTGCGGCAGAGGCTTGGATTCAAACCCTCATAATTAAGTAGATGAAGTGTTTAATTGTGTAGTGTTTGAAGCATATATGGATTCTCTGAAGATGCCAGCCACAGATGCTGGCAAAACGTCAGAAAGAAACTCTTCTAGAACATGGCCACACAGCCTGAAAAACCCACAAAAACCTATGGACGCCGGCCATGAAAGCTTGTGACTTCACATATATGGATTTGTTTGATATTAAATTATTAATGGGTTTAGATCAAATATGTTAAGAGGGTGCCTAATAGCCTCATATCTGTGCTGGCTTTGATAGCCATGGGTTCCTAGTCCCAGACTTCATAGTACATAGACATAGTGCACAAACAAAGAGCAGATGAGGGATTCAAAGTTGTTTTGTCTAAGGCCGATGGGAAGCTGTAGATTCACACGCACTTGACCATTTGTTGGATTTTCCGGACAGTAGGATATTACATCATGTGAAGGGCCAAAGCGCGGGAAACTTGGACCAATCACAGTTTGACATTTGACTATGGGAAGGGACTTTGTTCTATTCTATAAAAGTGTGTTAATGGACGGTGTCTTCAGATTCGTCAAAGAAGTCACGACCTGTCTGCGCTGTTTTCTTTTCTGCAATAAAGCTTTCCTTTTTGACCTTACGTCTGGGAGCTGTCTTTATGTCTGAAAGAAGACTGGTGGGCATGCTGTACCTGACAATAACAGCTAAGCAGCCACCTCAGCATTCTCCATACTTCTTTTATTTAAAGCACCTTGAGCTTCTCACCTGAGGTGGTTGTCCAGGACATTGCCTTAATTGTTAGATCATGCATCGTGCCCCGGTTGGCAGGACCACGGATGGGATGTCGCTCACAAAAAGAGTGTTTCTGGAGGTTACCGTTTAGATTTCAGGATCCAAACACTTTTCCTGGTTTTTGAGGAGGCACTGCTTCCTAGAGAGAGATGGGTGCAGAGCAGTTAAGAGACAATGAAAAGGCCATATCCACATTGAAAGCGGCACTTGGAAACATTATGCAAAGGGACCTTGTAGTACCTTTGACTAATTTTGAGACTTCCGCTTAGTCTCAGAGGTGCTACAAGATCCCTTTGCATACTGATTTTCTTTTTTTAAATTTTTTTATTAAATTGTATTGTTAAAAAGAAACATACAATTTCATACACGAGTGCTGCATCTTTAAATTTGTTACAGGCATGTAGTTGATTTGGTCAAGATTTTCTCTTCTGTTTGCATACATATATAATTATATACATATCCAAGTCTTATAATTCTATCAATACATCATATTTTTTTCGTTACCAAGTTTGCTAATCTCCCATTGCCATCTTCCTATCTTCTCATCTTCTCATCTTTCCTATCTCTATCCATTCATCCTCTGCATGCTCTCTCTCCTTATTATCCTCCCTTCATTCACTCTTTTTATCCGTCCCTTCCCCTTCGTTTTCCTTTCTCTTACCCTTCCTCATTCTTTCTAAAATTCAGTTTTCGCAATCCCCCTACCATCTATCTATCTACATCCTCGTACCTTCTTCTACTTTCTTATCCTTCTCATAAATTTACTTCCATGCTACTTCCAAACTTTCCCAGTCTTACTTACTTCCTCCTTGACTTTCCTGGATTATTAGGTGGTATTCGTTGTCCTCCTTGTGCCTTGGAGTCCATATTTTTCCTAAACCAGTTGTGTAACTGGTTATCTCAAAGTATCAAAAACCATAAATTGAAGCTCTAGATCAGGGGTAGGCAACCTTTTTGAGCCAGGGGCCGGGTTGCTGTCCCTCAGACAATTGGGGGGCCGAAGCACCAAAAATAAATAAATAAATAAGTACCGTAAATATTTTTTTAAAAATAAACAAATATGCATGCGCACTCTCTCAACCCCATAAAAGCCATTGCTAAACCCCTGTGGAGATTTTGCCAAGAAAACCCCAAGAACAAGTAATAACAACAATAATCAATATCATCATGGCAGGCGGCGGCGGGGGGGCGGCGGCAGGACCGGCCTGGGGCCGGTCCAAAGGCCTCAGGGGGCCGCATCCAGCCCCCGGGCCTTAGGTTGCCTACCCCTGCTCTAGATGAGTTGTGTGCTTTCCTGTTATGTGTTCCGTATGTGTATTATCTTTTGTTTTGTTTTGTCTTTACTTAATAGTAGATGTGTTTCTATATGATTATCTCAGAAAATTATCTCAGAAAATTATCTCAGAAAAGGCAAAGGGTGCTCAACTTGAGGATAATGGAGCAGAGGACAGAATAGGAGAATTTCAGCACAGAATAAGTAAAGAGATAGTACAGAAACATCTGGTTAATCTAGATGAATATAAGTCTCCAGGACCAGATGAATTACATCCAAGGGTATTAAAAGAACTGGCAAATGTAATATCAGAACCATTGGCAATAATCTTTGAGAATTCCTGGAAAACAGGAGAGGTCCCAGCGGACTGGAGGAGGGCAAATGTTGTCCCCATCTTCAAAAAGGGGAAAAAAGAGGATCCCAACAATTATCGTCCAGTTAGTCTGACATCAATACCCGGAAAGATTCTGGAGCAGATCATTAAACAGAGAGTCTTTGAACATCTGGAAGATAATTTCATAATCACAAAAAGTCAACATGGGTTTCAGAGAAACAGGTCATGCCAGACAAATCTGATCTCTTTTTTTGATAAAATTACCAGCTTGGTAGATGAAGGGAATGCTGTGGATATAGTATATCTTGATTTCAGTAAGGCCTTTGACAAGGTTCCCCATGACATTCTTGCAAGCAAGTTGGTAAAATGTGGGCTAGACAAAGTAACTGTTACATGGATTTGTAATTGGTTAACTGGTCGAACGCAAAGAGTGCTCAACAATGGCTCCTTTTCAACTTGGAAAGAAGTGACCAGTGGGGTGCCACAGGGCTCTGTCCTGGGCCCAGTGCTATTCAATATCTTTATTAATGACTTGGATGACGGTATTGGGGGCATAGTTATCAAATTTGCAGACGACACCAAATTAGGAGGAGTAGCTAATACCCCAGAGGACAGGATCAAAATTCAAAATGACTTGAACAGACTAGAAAGTTGGGCCAAAGCTAACAAAATGAAATTCAACACAGAGAAATGTAAGGTACTGCACTTAGGGCGGAAAAACGAAAAGTACAGATATACGATGGGGGACACCTGGCTGAATGAGACTATGTGTGAAAGGGATCTAGGAATCCAGGTGGACCACAAGTTGAACATGAGTCAACAGTGCAATGCAGCAGCTAAAAAGGCCAATGCAATTTTAGGCTGCATCAGTAGAAGTATAGTGTCTAGATCAAGAGAAGTAATAGTGCCACTGTATTCTGCTTTGGTCAGGCCTCACCTGGAATACTGTGTCCAGTTCTGGGCACCACAATTCAAAAAGGATGTGGAGAAACTGGAGCGTGTCCAAAGGAGGGCAACTAAAATGGTGAAGGGTCTGGAAAGCAAGCCCTATGAGGAACGACTTAGGGAGCTGGGGATGTTTAGCCTGGAGAAGAGAAGGCTGAGAGGTGATATGATAGCCGTGTTTAAATATTTGAAGGGATGTCATATCGAGGAGGGAACAAGCTTGTTTTCTGCTGCTCCAGAGATTAGGACCCGAAACAATGGATGCAAGCTGCAAGAAAAGAGATTCCACCTCAACATTAGGAGGAACTTCCTGACAGTAAGGGCGGTTCGAGAGTGGAACACACTCCCTCGGAGAGTAGTGGAGTCTCCTTCCTTGGAGGTCTTTAAGCAGAGGCTGGATGGCCATCTGTCGGGGATGCTTTGATTGGGAGTTCCTGCATGGCAGGGGGTTGGACTGGATGGCCCTTGTGGTCTCTTCCAACTCTATGATTCTATGATTCTATGATTCTATGATTGTAGATTAATTCATAATAACTTTGTATTTCCTAGTATCTTATTCCAGAGTATTTTGTTTTATATTTTTGTTTTATTTATGTATGTATATGTTTTGTGAACTACTAATTATTTGTTCCTTTATGCCTTATTAGTAAACTTCTGCTTAGTCTCGGTCATTGTTTTTTATATCCTCTTTTGTTTTTGTTTGTTTTTTGCACACTTCCTTTTAATCTTCTTTGTTTTGTATCTCAGTTGTGGGGGATTGTGTGTTATCAATAGCTAATTGTGGCCAGATTTCCCCACTGGTTTCTAATATATGTTAGTACTGGTTTCCAGTCACTAAGACCATCCTCTATATCGGTGGTACCCAAACTTTTTCCAGCTACAGCCCCCTTTCCTCTTGGGTGACAACCTTAGTGCCCCCCCCCCATGTATTTTGTGATATTAGGTATAGTGTTCTACTACAAATTAAAAACAACAGAACTAGGCAGATGCTCTCTTTGCACCCAGTGACCCTGGGAGCAACAGCTGAGCATCTCTGCATGAGCAGCAACTGAGAAGCCTCTTGCCTATGCCTGCTTTGTAGCAAAGGCTGACTCAAGGAAGAGGTTTCTCAGTTGCTGGTCATGCAGATGCTCAGTTGCTGCTCCTTTTGCAGTAACCAAGTAGCTGGCTGACTAGTAACCGAGAAGCCTCTTGCCCTTGCTGCCCTTCCAGCAAAGGTCAGTGTGGGGAAAAGGCCTCTTGGTCACTGCTCAGCCAGCTGCGCAGTTGCTGTGCCCAAGGTGACCAGTTACAAGGAGGGAAGTTTATCCCTGGAGAGGAAGGACTCTCAGTCCTTTGTTGGAGCAGAGAGGGGCATAGCAGATATGTGTGTTGGAGGGGTTACAGAGGCCACATTGCTCTGGACTGGAGACTGGCATGGATGGGGAAAGGGACAGATTTTTAACTACAGGAGCCACTCCAAGGTGAAGGACTCTTTCCAAGAAATGACTCCATAAAGTCCTTCTCCAAAGACATGTCTTCTTCACACAACTTCAAATGTTTGCCACATACACAAATATTGTTCCTTCTGCTACCTCTTCTCTCAGCCTGTCTGATAATGGAAAGCAGAAGCAATGCAGCTTCAGCCTGCTAGCCAATCCAAGCAAAGCTCACAAAGATTAAGCAGGGTCCCAAATTTGAACTTGCTCCAGTCAATCAGTCTTTCCCAAATGACACCACTGTGGGCCACGGAAGCAATGCCCTGGGTCCAGTCTTGCAAGTTTCCCAACTGCCATCATCACTACTAGCGAAAGATGTGGCTAAGGGAATGAGCTCATGTAGGAAGGTGAAGAGCAGAAGATACCACCACAAAAAGTGATCAGTGAGGCCATGTGGTGGTTTTAAGGGACTCTGAAAAGAGGTTTCATGCAACCCTCATCCCCACCGTGGTTCTAAAGGCTGCTGGTTCCTGTTGTCTTTCCCTTACCACCCTCTTTTCCCTCTCACCACCTCCTGTTGCTCCTTCCCCCCTCACTGACCCCTAGATCTTTCCATCTGGGGGGGGGGGAGTACTGCCCACTTTGGGAATCACTGCTCTATATCTTTATTTCTCAAATAATTTGTTAATACATCCATTTCAATTGCTTCATAAAGCTTAAGTAGCCAATCTTTTATACTTGGTATATGTTTGGATTTCCATTTTTGTATTAGTGTGATTTGAGCCGTCGTGATCAAATAGAAAAGGATTTTGCCCATCTCCTTATCTACTACATTGTCCCACATATTTAATACAAATATTTCAGGGTGGTTTTTAATTTTTCTCTGCAAAATCTGATTTATGATTCCTTGAAATTTGGTCCAATATTTTCTAATTACCTTGCATGCCCATAAACAGTGATATAGCGTGCCTAATTCGTTCCCACACTTCCAACACATATTATTACCAGATTTATATATTTTAGCTATTTTTTCTGGGGTTAAATACCAATGAAAATAAATTTTGTAACAGTTTTCTCTAAGGTTTTGCGAGGCCGTATGTTTTAGTCTTTTTATTCAAGCAGTTTCTCATTTTTCAAACTCAATTTGGTAACTAAATTCTTTGCCCATTGGATCATGTTTTCTGCATACTGATTTTTCAGACTAACATGGCTAGGTCTTTGAATTCTACCACCTTGGAAACATAACTATGGTCCAAAAACACACTGCAGGGACCACTTTAACTGCTCTGGGTCAATGCTAGGGAATTCTAGGAACTGTAGTTTTGTGAGATATTTGGCCTTCTCTGTCACCTTCTCTGGTGCCACAATAAACTACAATTCCTAGGATTCTCTAGCATTGAGCCAAGGCAGTTAAAGTGGTCTCAAACTACAGTGTTGCTATTTCTGCAGTGCGTTTTAGACCTATGTTAATGGCTGATGGAAGACATAAAGATGATGATGGTTCTACCCCTCCTCTTTGATATCTAGGTTGCTATAAAATCTGCCTCCATGATCCTAACGTGGGCACCATTATTTGTGAGCGAGCAAGTCATGTTAGCTAGCTTAGTCGTCGGCAAGATGATTTTCATATGTTCCAGGCATGTGAGAAGAGGTAAGGAAGAGTCTATGAAACAATGGGATGGCTTTGATTGGAGTAAATAATTCCATCTACCTAACCCTTTAAGCCAGGGGTAGGGAACCTAAGGCCCGGGGGCCAGATGCGGCCCCCCGAGGCCTTTGGACCAGCCCCTGGCTGGTCCTGCCACTGCCGCTGCCACCTCCCCCCGCTGCCGCCCGCCATGATGATATTGATTATTGTTGTTATTACTTGTTCTTAGGGTTTTCTTGGCAAAATCTCCACAGGGGTTTTGCCATGGCTTTTCTGGAGCTGAGAGAGTGTGCATGCATATTTTTTTAATTTTTTATTTTTATTTATTTATTTATTTATTTATTTATTTATGGTGCTTCGGCCCCCCCCAATTGTCTGAAGGCATTACTCTGTTCTAACCTACTAACTTTTATTTTTCAGTTCAGTGTGCTGTGTGAGTAATTATTAAGCATGTGTGTTGATTCCCCCTCCCCCTTTAAAATAAAATACATTTCATTGAGGATTTGCCTCTGTGGTTCTTTGTGCCTCTGACCTTGGTATACATAGAGATGATCCCAGGGCTGAGTAACCCAGCCATTAATTGAGCTAATATTCAATTCCTCTAGAGTGAATTATCTGTTGTCCTGGTTACACCCCTGTTACAATAATTGTTTTAATATAAAAAACCCTTTGTGGGTCTCCTGCCATGGTCCTAGACTGGAGAAGCCCAACTGCCATGAATCCAAAACCAGGACCTCACATAGGCACCTGAAAGGTCACATCTGCACCTACAACAATTTGCAGATCAAAAGGGCCAGGCGTAGGAGCTGCAAAGCAGGGCATCTGCACCTAGGAGATTTACGAGTACCAGTCAGGAAGTGTCCGGCTGAAGATGAGATAACATTAACATCCCATCTCCTCTCCTTGGAAATTGTCTACTTCAAATAGTAGTAATCCAGAATCCTTTGATATGCAATAGCAATTCTTCACCTCAGGCTAGGTTTAAGGGTATAAAAGATCCCAAAATCTCAGGCCCATTGAGTTGGCTTAGATTTCATGGTGACACTATGCCACTGTGAACTCTGACTTGGGTCCCGACTCTTCCCGTTGTCCTTTCCCTTTCTTAACGGTTGAGTCTATCCATCTTCATTCATAGTTGGAGCAGCCTCCTTCAGGTAATTATCACCATTAGAAAGCCTTGTGGTTCCTCTCCAAGTTAACTATTTTATTCCTGAGTTCTTGTGTGCATGAGTGAATGTTAGCATCTTTGTATGTTTGAATCCCCAAATAAATCACGAGTTCATTGGAAAGCTTTGTCTCTATCAATCTATTCCCTAGCCACCTCAATAAACATAGGATAAAAGATCCCATTGAAGACTTGGACTTTAGTAATTCCCCAGGTTCAAGTTCTTCTTACACCCTCGTAAATGTGAAACCACTGTAGAGGCCATTTCTCAGCACTTCAATCTGCAGTACCTCAAAAACCCTTCACTTGGGGTGCTGACTGACTGAAAAGATAGATTGAGGAGGTCAAGTTCAGTCCATATCAGAAATCAGAAAGTGATTGAGGAAATAAGAGGATGCCACCGCAGGGTGACCAGACATCCTTCTTTTCTCAGATGTCTCCTCCATTTCAATCTTCTGTCTAGAAGAAATTCCAAAACATCCTCCATTTTGAATATGACTAAGAAGCATGGATTTACATTTATATTAGTGTTTCTAGCTTTTATTTTGTAATGTTCTACATTTTTCTTGAATGTTCTACATTTGCGGTTAGAACATCTGGTCACCCTGATGTCACTGACTCCTTGTTCTTTTTGCTCCAGGTGCCCAGGAACAAGTGGACCAAATGAACCATTGATAATCCGGCCCTGATTCTTGTTTTATTTTATGATGGTTGTGTTTTGTATATTTAATAGAAAACGCTGGTTAGCAGGCTGCTCAAAAGTGCAATAAATTAATTGATAAAAATAAATACGGAGACTTTGGGTCTATTGGATGCTTCTTCCGCCAAGCCCTCACAATTTCAAATTTCCATACTGTGTGGAAGAAAGAAAATAGACCAGAATCCTATTGAAAGGTTACAAAATCGTAGTTATGGAGCTATGCAGTGACCGCCAGACTGAGCTCGCCAGTCTCTAATTAGCAGGAAGCAGTCACTGCCATCATTGGGGGGTTGTTCCTCTGTCACTTGGGAAACAGTTGGCTGATTTCCCCCCCTCCCCAGCAATCTCCAGGGCAGCAACCAAAACAAAGGGCCCCTGCCACAATCTCCCCCTCGCACCTGAGATTGCTTGTATGGGAGATGGGGAGGATGTCAACCAACTGCTTTCCAAGTGACAGGGAAATGGATCCCTGTCAACCACAGTAGCTGCTTCCTAGTAAGCAGAGACTAGGGGACTTTCATAATCCCTATATGTCCCCTAAACTAGGGAACACATGTTGTGTGTGCTTTCAAGTTGTTTCTAACTTATGATAACCCTGAGATGAACCTATCATGGGGTTTTCTTGGCATGTTTTATTCAGAGGGGCTTTGCCTTTGCTTTCCTGGCAGACTGAGAGGTTGCAGCTTGCCCAAGGCCATCAAGTGGTTTTCCACGGTTGAGTAGGGAGGTGAACCCTGGTCTCCTGGGTGCTAATCAAATGCTTAAATGTAGGGATAGTGAATACCAAACAGTTATGAACTTTACGTTATACATTCCTAAATCTCCAACAGTCTAGCCTTTAATTCTAACTGACACATGTAAAGCTGCATCACTAGATGGCAGTAAACACCAAGTTTTCATTATAAATGAAACATTAGGTAAGGTAAAGGTAGTCCCCACTGACAAGGTTGTCAAGTTGTGTCCAACCAAAGCGGCCAATGCTCATCTCCGTTACTAAGCCGAAGAGCCAGCATTGTCAGGACTACTCTGTGATCATATGGCAAGAATGATTGCACAGAATGCTGTTTACTTTCCCACTGAAGTGGTACCTATTTATCTACTTGTATTTGCATGCTTTCGAACTGCTAGGGTGGCAGAAACTGGGACTAGTGATGGGAGCTCACCCCATCATGCAGCACTTGGGCCTTGAACTGCCAACCTGCTGACCTTGCATTTAACAGATCTTAACCACTGGAGCCACCGCCCAATGAAACATTAAGCAAGGGAATCCTTTGCCCCTGTGTTCAAACAACATCGCAGCAAACCCCGCCCCATCCAGTGCCAACCCCGGCGCATTGCGGCATCATCCCCGTTCTTTGCAATTCCTCTTTCATTTGAGGAATTACATCTGCCGCGACCAGAACCATACCGGAATGATGCTGCTTTCTTGTCTGAAGCTACGGGGTCTATTCCGGTATGGTTCTGGATTGATTCCATGCCGTTCTTGCCGCTGCGTGTGATAACGTCCAGATGTCATTTCTGGATGCATTTTGGAAGATGTGGTTTCTAGAAGGTTCAAATGGTTTCATTTCCTAGTTCAAGGTTAAGGAGTGGTTGTTTCGTTTCATGTGTGCCTATCATTAGTTCTGAATTTTAAAAAAATTGTTATATTATGCTGAAATGCTCTTCTTTTTCACACTGTAGGTACTGATCACATGAACTTCAGGTACTAAAACTTCTGTTCAAGAAATCATGCCCAGGAACGTATCTCTGTAAGTCCACTTACAAAGATGCGAGTCCCATGCTGAGTTCCAGCTCCTCATATTAAATATAACCAAATACAACCCAAACACTTCAGTTTGTGAACTTGTGGATGTGATGCCTGCTTTGCTTGGTGGGAAGGTTAACCAAAGCCAAGAGCAGGCTGTTGTTTGGCTATGAGTTCCCAGTTGAGGCTAGTGTGGCTCATAGTTAAAAGCCAAAATCTGCAGGCTCACACACTATAGTTAGCTCTGACAACAACCTGAGGAATGCTGGGAACTTGAATGTGCTACCAAAGGGGGCAAAAATGAAGGCATTGTCCTTCCAAATTAGTATCCTCCCCCCACCCCTAAAATGAACCCTGGTTAAATGCTTGTACGGCTGCCATAAGGTTGTGAGTTCGATCTCAGGGCTTCATATTGATTCATCCTTTCGTAGGTCAGTAAAACGAGTAGCCAGCTTGTTAGGGGCAATTGGCTAACACTTTGTAAACCTCTTAGAGAGTGTTTAGTTCACTATGAAGTGGTATAGAAATGTAAATACTAGAATCATAGAATCATAGAATCATAGAGTTGGAAGAGACCACAAGGGCCATCCAGTCCAACCCCCTGCCATGCAGGAACTCCCAATCAAAGCAGATCAAATACTAATGCTATTGCTAAATTTTCCTTCAATCCCCACAATTCTAGTGTTGAGAAAAGACAATGAAAAATAATCCATACCTACAACTCATGTAGGGAACCAGTATGGTTCAATAATTTGAGTGTTGTACTAGGAATCCAGAGAGCCAGTGTGGCATAATGGTTTGAATGTTGGACTATGACTGGAGACCAGAGTTGGATTCCCTGCTTGGAGATGGAAACCCACTTGGTTGCCTTGGCAAGTCACACTCTCTCTCAGCCTCAGAGGATGGTAATAGCAAACCTTCTCTGGAGAAATCTTGCCAAGAAAACCCCATGATAGGTTTGCCTTAGGGTCGCCGCAAGTCAGAAATGACCTGAAGACACACAAGAACAACAATGAAACTAGGGAGTCCAGGAGACAAGGGTTGGAATTCCCATTTAGCCATGGAGATGCTGGATGACCGCAGGCAAATCACCATTGTTTCACCATTGTAGGTCACAAACTGCTGATGGTAAAGAACTGAGGTAGTAGCCATTTTGTGTGTTTAGCTGCCATTTGTTTGTGATTGTCTCCTGGACTGATTGATCAAGTATCTATACCCGTAAAGCTTTTACAAGCTTTTACAAGTCTTATGTAACTTATGCTCGGTTGATGTTTATGGAATCAACTCATTGAACTCAATGCCTCTGGTCTCCTGCCCAGCCATCATCCTATTATTGTGAAATCCACGCCGCCATTTTGCAATTTGCTTCTTTCCTTTCAAAGGCACCCATTTTGTCACTGAGTGAGGCCAGAGTTCTGCAGAAAAATGAGATGTAGACAGAAGCCTGCTTCTGGTGAAGAACGGAAACAAACAAAGCTGAAAACAACCTCTATCTACAAAAACCATCTGCCCCAAAATGGATTTTTGTAAACTATGTGGGTGCTGTATTCTCATTCCTTGTACTAATCCTGAGATTTTAGAAGCATGATTTAAATATGATAAATCTCTAATATGGACAGCTTGTTGTAGTTTTAAGAATTCTTTCATACTGAAATAATCCAATAATTTTTTTTCAAAAAAATTGTACATTCCTTACTGATATTTTTAAAGGTAACATAATAAAATGTCAAGGAACCATATAAAATTTCTTTTCTAAATAAAATTATAACCAAGAGCAGGAACAGAAATAGCTGTGGCTTTTAGGGGATTGCAGGGAAGAAGAGTTACTAGAAACTCCAAAAATTTTTGCACCCCATTCAAGCTTATGGGGCTTGAATATTTGTGAATCTCCATGTTTGTGGGGTCCGGTACAGATCCTCTGCAAAAACGGAGGGTTGACTGTAGTACATTTAGGGTTTGATGTTGAAATCCCAAATAATTTCTCATAACACAGTGGTGCCTTTGTTCTGTTACAAGCAAATTGCACAGTAAATAATTGTAACCATGTTTTCCCTCAGAAAATTTCTCATTTTCTCTAATTAACTAACACAGGCATGGACATCAAGAGCTTCAGCATCAGATACCTCAAGCCTAAACTTGGTCCATCCAACATTATTTTGAAAACTTAAACTGTCCAAAAGGATGACTCCAAGGCAGCTCAGTAGTTTGCTCCCAGCAATTTCACACATCATTGTGTGAGAGAATGGTGTTGTAGACAACAGTTTAGCAATTTGGGGTTTTTTTGGGGGGGGGGGGAATAAAAGAATGTTCATATTTGAGATCTGTTCTCTCTTTTTCATAGAACAATTAGATAACCCTATCTTTAGGCTATAGTTGGCAGGATGGAAACTGGACAAGTCTCCTATACTTTTAACAATTGTGCATTTAACAATGAATTTAAACAGGGGTTGTTTGTTACATGGTTGCATGACAAGCAATACGTGATGAAATTCCCTGCTTTGCACCAACATAAAAGGTACAGGAACCCTCTCCATTTTTCCCTCTGTCAACCCTAAGATGGATGCCTCACCCAGTGCCCAACTTTAAACAATCACTAAGCAAACAACCGCATTCTCCTCTTACAACCATCTTAAGTCACCGGCTTATCTTAAAATATATATTTTTCAAAGCTGTCAGATCAGCAAACCACTGTCAAAGCAAACTGCAATAAAAAAAAAACGTGATCAATATCCTGCCTTCCCCAGAATCAGGACTCAAAGGACCTTATCACTCTGCTGAAATAACCCGGCTTACCTCTTCCGAATTGATGCCTAATTCGGGAGGCAGCCAGGTCCTATCACAAGGATTTTGTCGCCGAAGCTGCAAGGCGAGTCCAGTCCAGCTGCAACCTGGATCCCCAGCGCGCTTCGGCAGCCTTATTTCGAAACTGGGAGCTTTCCAACTTGAAAAAATGGACATCGAAGTGCGTTGGAGACCCGGGCTGCAGCTGGGCTGGACTCACCCGGAGGCTTCGGCGGCAAAATCCTTGTGATAGGACCGGGCTGCCTCCAAATTAGGCTTCAATTCGGAAGAGGTAAACTGGGTTATTTGAGCTGTGCTCATAATCTCCAAAAGTGGTTTGCAAATTAAAGCTTAAACAGCATAGCTTAAAACCATGCAAAAGACTGCCAAAATTAAAATATAATTAAACTATCCAGAACAGTCCAAACAATTTAAAGCAACCATTTTGAAGACATGTTTTTAATGTTTAGAAATTGTTTTGGTGACCCACAAAAACTTCTGATTGACATCCTGGAGAACTAGCGGTCAGCAAAGATTAAAATAACCCAAAGGGACCAAAGATGAAAACTTTGCCTAACTTTACTCTCCAGCTATTTATTCCACAGCCCTTTTTTCTCAATCTCCCTTTTCGTCTTACCTTAGCTATGCACTCCAGCCCTGTTAGAGTCTGCAGCCTGGCAGGAAATGCTGAATTTATACCACTGTCATCACTTGCAGCAAATGGCCTCTTAATTCAGGATGTGACAAAACACTTTGTGCTATTTCCGGAACATGTAAATCTTAAACTGAATCTCAGCCATGGTTCTAAAGTGCATTAAACTTTCTAGCCTGTTGACACTTTTTAAAATTGCTTAATATGCCTTTACTGGTTTGAGTGTTGGACTTCAACTCTGGAGGCCAAGGTTTCATTCCCAGATTGGCCATGAAATTCACTGGGTGACCTTGGGCAAATCACACTCTCTCAGCCTCAGAGGATGGTAAAGGCGAACCTCCTCTGAAGCAATCTTGCCAAGAAAACCCCATGATAGGCTTGACTTAGAGTCACCGTAAGTCGGAAACGACTTGAAGGCACACAACAACAATCAAGTCTGTTCAGAGGATTTGCTGTATGGTCAACACAGCTACCCCTAGATGTTTTTTGGATTTCAAGATACCGCATTTTAGCCATCACAGGGGAATCCTAAAGAGAGAGACAGCGCTCTGGAACCTTGCTATCAGAGCTTCTGCCTCCAACGAAGATAAAGTATTTTTTCTAATATTGGGACTGATTGGCATGCTTTACCCATACATCACCTAAAGTTTTTATGATGCAAAACATGAAGACTTCTTGAGAAATTCGGCATTCTCTACTGGCATAGGAGCCTGACGCTTCACAAAGGAAAGAGACATGGTGGATTCCAAGGAAACATCTTCTTTGGATTGCAAATGGACATTAAATTTTTTTGACTTGCAAAATTTTTCAGCAACCGCATGGCCCAAGGGGGAGGAACCAGCCTGCAGATAGTCCTCCCTGAACATCTGAACCAAGATTAGAAGCAGAAAATCAGGCCCAAGACTAACATCTTCAATTTTTTTCCTCCTGTTTGCCTGATGAAGAAGCCAGTGTGACTTCAAAAGCTTGCAACATGTAGTTGTGTATTTTGCTTGGCCCAATAAAGGTATCATTAGGTTTTTGTGGGTTTTTCGGGCTGTGAGGCCATGTTCTAGAAGAATGTATTCCTGATGTTTCACCTGCATCTGTGGCTGGCATCTTCAGAGAATGGTGGCATGGAGGTGTGTGGGGTATATATACTATGAGACCCTTAGTATACCCCACACACCTCCATGCCACCATTCTCTGAAGATGCCAGCCACAGATGCAGGTGAAACATCAGGAATACATTCTTCTAGAACATGGCCTCACAGCCCGAAAAACCCACAAAAACCTATGGATGCCAGCCATGAAAGCCTTCGACTTCACAAAGGTATCATTGTTTGGATGTTTTTGGATTTGCTGTATGGCCAGCACAGCTACCCCTAGATGTTGTTCAGAGAGTTGTTATGGTTGTTGTTGTTAACTGTGCTCAAGTCGACTTCGACTCATGGCAACCCTGTGGATGTGACATCTCCAAGCCCCTCTCTCTATCTCAATCTCTCTACTCAAGTCATATAGGCCCAGGCCTGTGTCCTTCCGGACTCAGTCTAGCCATATGACATGTGGTCTTCCTCTCTGCTACCCTCACCTTTCCGAGCATCATTGTCTTTTCTAATGATTCATTTTTCTTCATGATGTGACCAAATATGACAGCTTCAATTTCTTGGTTTCCAGAGATAGTTTTGGCTTGATCTGTTCTAGAACTCATTTGTTTGTCTTCTTGGTCATCCATGGTATTCTCAGTACTTTTCTCCAGCACCACATTTCAAATGAGTTTATTTTCTTCATACCGTAATTTTTTTTTTTTTTTTTTTTTTTTTACTGTGCAGCTCTTACATTCGTACATTGTGATGGGGAATACAATGGCTTGGGCAATACTCACTGTAGTGCAGTGTGAAGGAAGGTTTTAACTATTGGTTTTGAAATATAGATGGTAAAACCTGTTCTTTCAACGTTTTATTGCAGAAAGAAATATAGTTTAATGAAGATAATATTTGTGAATTTATTTAAAGTTATCATTAAGGTTATTGATTTCAGAAGAGAATTCATGATAAACAGTAAAGTTACAACTGATGGGAAGCAGGAAGATTTTTGTTGTTTAGTTGTTGTTATTGTTGTTGTTGTCATACTTATTTGCACCCCCTTCTTCCCACAAAAAAAAAATTGGGACTCAAAGCAGCTTTCAGTCTAAAAGCACAGTACAATTAAAAACCTACAAAAATTAAAATGGAATTATACTATTACAACATTAAAACAGGTCAGTTGTACCTCCGTTTTTGCAGCCTTGAAGTCCACGACCCTCGCTTATTTGCGAGGCACGAATGGAGGGGCAAAAAAAGCAGGGTGCACCCACTCACCCTCACAGAAACATAGAATCATAGAATCATAGAATAATAGAGTTGGAAGAGATCACAAGGTCCATCCAGTCCAACCCCTGCCATGCAGGAACTCCCGATTAAAGCATCCCCGACAGATGGTCATCCAGCCTCTGCTTAAAGACCTCCAAGGAAGAAGATTCCACTACTCTTTGAGGGAGTGTGTTCCACTGTCAAACCACCCTTACTGTCAGGAAGTTCCTCCTAATGTTGAGGTGGAATCTCTTTTCTTGCAGCTTGCATCCATTGCTTCAGGTCCTAGTCTCTGGAACAGCAGAAAACAAGCTTGTTCCCTCCTCAATATGACATCCCTTCAAATATTTAAACATGGCTATCATATCACCTCTTAACCTTCTCTTCTCCAGGCTAAACATTCCCAGCTCCTAAATCGTTCCTCATAGGGCTGAGTTTCCAGACCCTTCACCATTTTAGTTGCCCTCCTCTGGACACGCATCAATTTCTCAACATCCTTTTTGAATTGTGGTGCTCAGAACTGGACACAGTATTCAAGGTGAGGCCTGACCAAAGCAGAATAGAGTGGCACTATTACTTCTCTTGATCTAGACACTATACTTCTACTGATGCAGCCTAAAATTGCACATGCCTCCATTCAAGCCAATAGGGCTTGAATATTTGTGTTTTTCCTTTTTCACAGAGGGAGGCCTCCGGAACAGATCCCCTGCGCAAAAGGAGGGACAACAGTATTTAAAAATAGAATACTATTTTAAAAGATAAAAACACTTTAAAAACCATACATTTTAAAATAATACAACATACCCAGGATGTTCTTTTAAAAAAATCTGTTTTAAACACCTGTCTGAACAGGAAGGTCTTAACCTACTGATGGAAGGACAACACATTTTAGTCTCCTTGGGGCAGCTACTGAGAAGGCTTTCTCTCACATCCTCACCAACCATGCTTGCGATGGTGGTGGGACTAAGAGAAGAGCCTCACCTGAAGATCTCAGAGCCCGGGCCAGTTCATACAGGGACATACAGTCTGCCAAATAGCCTGGACCTGAGCCATATGGGGCTGCTGTTGTAGTCTTATTTCATTTTACGTGGAAGAGTTTATAAAAAAGTTTTTAGGATGTATGTTTATATGTCTATGTAGATTTGTAGGTCTATATATGTTAGTTGTTTGATTTCTTTCTTGCTTTCTTTTTTCTTTCTGTACTTCTTGTTGTTTTGTAGCTTTCAAGATGTATATTTAAAAAATTCAATAAATATTAATCAAATGATTTTAAAAATCCCTTGTTGGATTGGGTTTCTGGACTGCAAGATGACCCAATGAATGTGGACCTTTGTGTGTAGCTGTGTTGTTGTGTGGGTTCTTTACCCAATTTAGAATAACTGAAATATTTAATGTGAGATTCTTTTAAGCAAATTATATGTCTTTAATCTTAAGTCTATTCTAATAATGGAGTTTTTCTTTTCTTTTCTGAGGCTTGTTCTACTCTTTTAAGCAAATTATGTCTTAAGTCTATTCTAATAATGGAGTTTTTCTTTTCTTTTCTGAGGCACGTTCTACTCCATTAATGTTCAATGTGATGCATCTCAGATTCATTATCAGGCCAAAAACTTAGCAAAGTCCACAACACTTGAACATATCTTTTTCTCATCATCTTCATCCTTCCCTCGTTTCCATTCTTCATTTGTCTCACGTTCCAAAGTAGCTTCTGATTCCTCTTCTCCCAACTCTCCTGTTTCCTCCAATTTTCTTTTATATTTATGCAAAAATTCTTCAGCTTTCTGTATAGAATTCACTTGGAATTTTCTCTGTTCAAATGTAAAGATTTTTTCTTCTGATCTCTCCACTCTGAATAAAATCTTCTTCAACTTATCTGCCATTCTCTCAGGTATCTCCTTGAGCACAACCATATCCTTAACTTCAATCTTGAGTGTGATTTCATAATGTTGCTGTAGAATTTGATCTCTGGTCTGCTTTCTCACAAAATGAACAATCACATCCCTTGGCAAATTCCTCTGTGTAGTGATGCTTGAATTGATTCTGTAGACCTGGTCCACCTCTGAATCCATCTCTGAACTTTGTCTCTCCAGGAAGGTTGTCAATATTTCAATTATTATTCTTCTGATGTTCTCATTAAGCTGCTCTGGAATTGCTCTAAACCTCAGACATGCCTCATTTCCTCTCATCTCTGGTAAGGCAAAAGAATCCAACTCTCGTTTTTGAGCTCTATCCATTTTGTCAGTCTTTTCCTCCAACGTTTGGACTTTTTCATTTAACTGCTTTAGTTCTCTAGTCATTTGAACCACTGATTGTTTCATCTCTTTCATTTCTCTTCTAATTTCCAACTTTAGGTCTCCTTCTGTAACATCATCCTTTTTTGACATCTGTGATTTAAGTGACTGAAGCTCCTCCAGTATTTTTTGTGACATATCTGTTGATTTGAAAGGTAACTCAGTTGATCCTTCTCTTTCTTCAGTCACTTTAGTCTTGCACCTAGTGCTAGTGTCTAGGCACGGGGAAGGTGTGCCTACCTCTTCTTCTCTCCCTCCAAGGCCAGGGCACTGGCAGTTGGGAAGGAGGGAAGGCTTTCCATCCTTTGGGCCTGGGCATGAAAGAGCTGCCTCTTTTTCTCTTCCTCCAAGGCAGTGGTAGTTGGAATGGAGGGAGAGCCTCATATCTGCAGATGAAAGAAAGATGGGATAGAAATCATGTAAACCAGATCTTGTCAAAATGCAGCCTGTTGGCCCCAGGTATTTGCATGCTTTCGAAATGCTAGCTTGGCAGAAGCTGAGACTAGTGATGAGAGCTCACCCCATCATGTGGGGTGGATATGGGGAACAATTTTTTTGCTAGCATTTTGCTTTTCCCCCAGGCCAACTGAGCCCAAGTAGAGGTCTTTTTTGGAACAGGAAACAAATAAGAAGTGGCTTCTGCTCACTTCCTGTTGTATAAAAGATGTATTTCCTCAACCTAAAACAGTCTGGGGGACTAAAACATGACAAAATACCCCCACAATTTCTAGAGGGCATTTGGAGGCCAAAAATTATTATGAGTATGGGTGAGTAGTCAGGGCTGCACCTCTCCAAATTCTCCAGGAGGGCTGATGGGGTCCCCTATCTTTCCACAGTTGTTTACTCCTGATTGAAGCAAACAAACTTGCAAATCCCAATCCATCCCTTGACAGCTTCAAAATGAGTCACTTTCAGGGTAATTCCACATTCAAAATGTCAGTTCTAAGATTTTGGTGATGCTTTGGGCTAATAACTCATATGTGCTCGGCTTACTGTCATTTTCATTCTTGCTTCTGTTCTCCTTACTGGATATGTAGATAGCACCTATGGCAGCACTTACTATAACACCAAAGACAAAGAACATAATTGCAGCACCTGCAAAGAGAAAGGAAAAACAACACCACATGAAGTGCTGCTCAGAGACCCATCTGTCATTATTAATAAGGATCTCTTGTTAACAAGTGGATCCCACTTTAATTGCCATGGCTCCACCCCATGGAATCATGAGATTTACTACTTTATAGAGATTTATAGCACAGGTCCATCATGTCTAGGCTCCAAAGAAGATGAAAAGGCCTCCCTCCACCTCAGTTACCACTGTTGTGGCTTTTTAACTAAAACTTTTGGAGCCTAATTTATTTATTCCAAAAAGCGTGACCTTTATAGTCTGTTTGAACTTGTCAAATTTCTCAATATGCTTTTAAACTATTTCTCTGAGCGTGCCCATGTTTTGAAGGGAGCCAGTGTGGAGTAGCAATTTAAGAATTGGACTATGACTCTGGAAACCAGGATTCAAATCCCAGTTTGGCCAAGGAAACCCACTGGGTGACCTTGGGCAAGTCACACTCTCTCAGCCTGAGGGAAAGGCAAAGGCTACCTGCCTCTGAACTAATCTTGCCAAGAAACCCTGTGATAGGTTCACCTTAGGGTCATCATAAGTAAGAAATAACTTGAAGGCACACAACAACATCAAGCGCATGTTTTGAGATCTGTTGGGGAGGCCCTTCTCTCTGTCCCACCATCCTCACAAGCACATCTGGTAGGAGGACAGGAGAGGGTCTTCTTGGTGGCTGCCCCCAGGAATTCCTTTCCTAAAACTTTATCACATAGGGGAAATCCCATGCAGAAATGGGATTTAAATAGAAAAAGACCTGCAAAAGCGGTAGATTTTCATACAACGTCAATGTTAAAGTGTGCTTAACCTGAATGGAAAATAGTCAAAAGCCACTTATTATTACTTTCGGGATACTTCCTTTTACTTTTGGAAAATCCTGAAAGTAAAAAGAAGTGGCTTTTGACTACTTTCCATTTGGGTTAAGCACACTTTAACATTGATGTGTGTGAAAATCTACCTGCTTTTGCAGGTTTCCCCCACCTTTTAAATCCCATTTCTGTACAGGATTTCCCCCGTGTTATAAGGTCCCTAGAGAGGCTAGACTGGCACCCTCCTCATCCTGTAGACAGGTGAAGACTTTTGTTTTTCTGACTACACTAGAGAAAAGGCCTTTTCATGTGCTGTGTTGTTGTTTTTACCTCCTTTTCCATGGTTACGCTTTTAATTGCTTTTAATGTTATTGACAGTTTGATCATAATTTTAAACTTTTGTACAAAGTAACTTTTTTGTGGCTGTATCTGTTTTAGCCTATTCAGTTTCATGTTATGATTGTCCCCCATCTTAGGAGCCACCCTACATAAGAGTCAAGCTCTCCCCAGTGTATTCCACCTACAGGTCATTGCTACCTAAGGTGTTTGGAGGGCACTTCTGAAAAGGTTTCTAACTGCATCAAGGAAGGTAGGAAGAACACCGAGAATCTCTACTGGTAGTTGGGGTAGCACTAATGCCAAGCAGGTGGTGAATCCCATATGAGTTATAGTCTGGATTTTAAAGGCGCATTCTAAGGTGTTTGAACCCATTTAGACAGATAAGATTCTGCACCGTGAACAGCCCTTTCAAAGTTTGGACTAAAACCCAGAGCAGATTTGCCACTCCGCTGACTCCACTCTGAGGTCTCCTGGAGCACCAATTAGGCCAACTGGACTTCCACAGTCCACCCACCCACCCCCCACTCCAAGGAATGGGTATGGTGATCCACCATGTGGCATCAAAGCTGGATAGGTAGTTTGAGTCCTTGATGCCTGGTGCCATCACTTGGATAACCACCCAGCATTTGCTGCACCCTTTGTAGGTAGGCCCTACAGCTACAAAGTTGGGTGGAAATTACCTTGCCTCCTCTTCTTTTGCTATTGTCTTAAGAGGCAGGCTTCAGGGGATGCATGAACTTCCCCTGGCTTCCCTCAGCCCTCTTTAGCCCTCTCCCACCTTGCGCTTTCACTGTGGAAAGGGATGAAATCTTCAGGTCGTAAATGGAAAGGGATCAATAGGGCCATGCCAACAAGTGTTCCTCAAGGCGTTGCTCTGGCTGGGAACTGTAGGAGTTGCAGTACAGATGGCATGCCACTTCATTTAGCTGTGCCTTAGTGTGGCAGAAGGCAAGGGGACATGTACTACTAGGAGGTGTCTGTCTCACCTGGTGCCGAATGTGCCACTTCTACTACTGCAGCATCCTTCGCCTCCTCCACCACAGAGCTTGGGCAATTGTGACTCCTACGTTTGAGTGGTCTCCTCTGGTCTTGAATAACTGTGGAAACATAGCAAAGGGCACTATCTGGCATCTCCTTGTGGTCTGTATGTAAATTGTGGGAGCTGCAGTCCCCGAGATGTGCCACTTCAGACATTTGTGCAGCACTGCAGCTCCTGCTCTTGCCTGGCTGTGGGAAGGTAGCCAAGGTGAATGTCTGTGTCTCTCACCTGGTGCCGGGCCTGCCACCTCCATCTGCTCCTCAAAGCTCGGAAAGCTGGACCAACTAGGTCTGAATGGTCTCCCATGACTTTGAACCCCTGCAGAGACATAACAGAGGGCACTAGTTGGCATCTTTCTGTTGCCTGTATGTGGATTGTGGGAGCTGCAGTCCCTGAGACGTGCCACTTCAGACATTTGTGCAGCACTGCAACTCCTGCTCTTGCCTGGCTGTGGGAAGGTAGCCAAGGTGAATGTCTGTGTTTCTCACCTGGTGCCGGGCCTGCCACCTCCATCTGCTCCTCAAGGCTCGGAAAGCTGGACCAACTAGGTCTGAATGGTCTCCCATGACTTTGAACCCCTGCAGAGACATAACAGAGGTCACTAGTTGGCATCTTTCTGTTGCCTGTATGTGAATTGTGGGAGCTGCAGTCCCTGAGACATGCCACTTCAGGCACTTGTGCAGCACTGCAGCTCCCACTCTTGCCTGGTGGTGGGGACCCAGAGGAAGGAGTGCTCTCCAGCCATAGCCCATTCCTAAGTAAAAGAAAAGGACACACTGGACTATAGATGTACCATCATGTCACTCTGAGGAAAAAGCTTGAAGGTGTGGGTTATGTCTTGCCTCTGATTATGAGACCCCTGTTGTGGCAATAGTATACATGGTGTAACCTTGAACTGGACACTCTGCTACTGGCAGGGTGGCAAGATGTCATAACTGCAAAGGAGGACAAGGCACCACAAAATGTAGGACATTCAAGAAAAATGTAGGGCATGACAAATTAAAAGCTCAAAACACTAATAGAAACATACATTCATGCTACTTAGTCAAACTGGAGAACATTTTGAAATTCCTCCTTGGCAGAAGGTTGAAATGGAGAACATGTCCTGGAAAAGGAGGACATCTGGTCACCCTGGCTACCAGGATGTAAGTACTTGGGAGAGAGTAAAGGGAATTGTAATCATAGCTTGCATTAGTGTCTACCAGGCTATCTAGTGTCACACAGTCCATTCCTAGGTGACAGCATGGTTTGGTCGACCAGTATTGGAATAGAACCCATGGTATGAATGTTCATTTGGCCATGGAAAGCCACTGGATGACCTTGGGCAAGTCATACAATATGTGCCTCACAACTCTGGACTGAACAAATATAGCTAGGAGAATCCCTTGATAATAACACATTAGGCTCACCATTAGTAAGTAATGACTGAAAGATACACAACAAGCACAATAATTCACATAATCTTGCATGAATTGTGGTTGTTCAGTTTGAATAAGGGGGACCCAAAGAAATTTGTCATCGCGCCCATTGACCTCTCCTCCGGCTTAGTATGCATTCCTGTGGTTATGCTGATGGTGGAGATGTTAGTGTATTGTTGTGTTCCTGAGGCCACAAACTGATTTGGTGGATGACAATCCAGCCAGTTGGACCTGTCAGTGCCTTTCCTCATAGAATGGAGGGTGATAACCAGGGGAAGGGTGTCCTCTGCTCCTTGAGACACTTAAACTTGGTCCTATGGTCCTTGGCACTATGGTGAAATAAGTGGATTGAGGCATATGAAAATTGTTGGCCCATTTCTCATCTGACCAGATCAAATCACAAAAACCTCCTACCACTCCTCACTACATTGGTAAATCCAACAGCATGAAAAATATCTGGGCTATCAAGGAACAGCCTACCATTTCCAGAACTGATCTCAATAACACATTTAGACAACCACTAACATGTGAAGGCCTAGCATGGAATCACAAGAGATATATCACAAGGTCTCTTGCTTGGCTACAATGGGTTATGAAGGCTTGGATATTGCATCTCACATTGCTGTCTTGGCTGGTGACCTTTAGGAAGGTGACCAGTTGAACTCTTGGGGGACCAACTTAGTCCTTAGACTCCCGTTATTCTTATCCCAAATGTACCCAACCCTATATTTTTGGCCAAACTGAGGAATTGGATGATGCCTTTCTAGAAGAGATGACCACACACTCAGAAAGGAGAGATGTAGTAGTGATAGGTGATTTCAACTATCCTGATATTTGCTGGAAATCAAATTTAGCCAAAAGTTTAAGGTCTAGCAATTTCCTCACTTGCCTTGAAGACAATTTCATTGTCAAAAGGTGGAAGAGGCAACAAGAAGATCCGCTATTTTAGATCTGATCCTAACCAACAGGGATGACCTGGTCAATGGGGTGCAAGTGGTGGGATCCTTAGGTGGGAATGATCATGTTTTCCTGGAGTTTCTTATAAAGTGGAAAGCAGAAGCCAGACATAGCCAGACACACATTCTAGATTTTAGGAGAGCTGATTTCAGTAAAATACTGAGGGGGATCCCATGGTCAGGAATAGTAAAAGAGAAGAGAGTTCAGGACAGATGAGAGTTTCTCAAAAGGAAGATAGTGAAGGCACCATTTCTAATTGTTCCCATGAGGAGGGAAAATGGGAGGTGTCTCAAGAAACCAGGATGCATGACTAAAGAACTTTCAACTGTGCTAAGTTTTAGATGGGAGATGTATAACAAATGGGAAAAGGGGGAAATCGCCAAAGAGGAATTCAACAAATAGCTAGCACATGTCGGGGTAAAGTCAGAATAGCTAAAGCGCAGAATGAACTCAGGCTTGCTAGAGAGGTTAAGAACAATTTAAAAAAGGATAATTTTTTGGTATGTCTGTAGCAAAAGAAAGAAGAAGGAAATGGTAGGGCCACTGCGCAGAGAAGATGGAGAAATTCTAACAGGGGACAGAGAAAAGGCAGAACTACTCAACACCTTCCTTGCCTCAGTCTTTTCACAAAAGGAACCTGAGGAAAATGGAGCAGAGGACACAATAGGGGAAATGCAGCACAAAATAAGTAAAGAGGAAGTACAAGAATACCTGGTTAACCTAAATGAATGTAGGTCTCCAGGACCTACATCCAAGGATATTAAAAGAACTGGCAAATGTAATCTCAGAGCCACTGGCAATAATCTTTGAGAACTCCTGTAGAACAGGAGAAGTCCCAGCAGACTGGAGGAGGGCAAACATTGTCCCTGTGAAGACACACCCAACTAAAGATTGTGGCAAATATAGGTGTGCAACGCCAGTACCCTGGTGAGATCAATCTCTAACCCAAAAAGGCTCCAAAGCTGAGTGTAAAGTCCAAAAAGAAGGAAATTTATTTTGAAGGAAAAAAAGGGGGGGGTTCTCATCCCAAGCTCTAATAGGCTTAAAATAAAAGGTACTTTACAGTTCAAGTTTAATGATCTTCAGTGTTGTCATCTCCCTGGGTTTGTTCCTGGATTGATCTCCTTCTCAATGAAGCTGGTGCAGGGTCTTTCAGCTTCTGGTGCTCTTGTTTTCTTTGATGTTGATGTTTATTGGAATTAACTGCTACAGGTAACTAAATTGGCTAATGTGGTAAATAAGTTGGCTATATGGTAAATAATTTGGCTGCAGGTGTAAGAAATGCCCTTTCCCTCTGTCTGAGCCTGTTGTCACCAAACAAATAAAAGCCAAGCCTGCCTAAGAAAAACTGAAAATCCCAAGCTAAAGCAGAGCTTGCTGGGAAGGGGCAAACCAAAAACTAGAAAAATGCAGGGGATTCCTACAGCTCCTCCCATAAACTAATACAGTGGAACATTCCTATGCTCAAACTAAACTGAAAATGAAGGAAAATACAGGGGAGAATTTAATCAGTCCAGGCTGGACATCACAGTCCCCATCTTCAAAAAGGGGAAAAAAAGAGGATCCCAACAATTATCACCCAGTTAGTCTGACATCAATAGCGGGAAAGATTCTAGAACAGTTCATTAAACAGAGAGTCTGTGAACTTTTAGAAGGGAATGCTATAATCACAAAAAGTCAACATGAGTTTCTCAAAAACAAGTCATGCCAAACTAATCTGATCTATTTTTTTGATAAAATTAGCAGCTTGATAGATGAAGGGAATGAGGTAGACATAGCATATCTTGATTTCAGTAAGGCTTTTGACAAGGTCACCCACAATCTTCTTGCAAACAAGATAGTAAAATGTGGGCTAGACAACTGTTATGTTAGTAACTGGTTGACTGTCCAAACCCAAAGGGTGCTCAGCAATGGCTCCTCTTCATCCTGGTGAGAAGTGACCAGTGAGGTGCCACAGGGTTCTCTCCTGGGCCCAGGGCTCTTCAACATCTTTACCAACAATTTGGATGAAGGAATAGGGGGCATGCTTCTCAAATTTGGAGATTACACCAAATTAGGAGGAATAGCTAATACCTCAGAGGACAGGCTCAAAATTCAAAATGACCTTAATAGATTAGAAAGCTGGGCCAAAGCCAACAAAATGAATTTCAACACGGAGAAATGTAAGGTACTGAAGGGCAAAAAAATGAAATGCATAGATATAAGGTGGCTTAACAAGACTACATGTGAAAGGGATCTAGGAGTCCTAGTAGACGACAAGTTGAACATGAGTCAACAGTGTGATGCAGCAGCTAAAAAGTCTAATGCCTAGGTTTCATCAATAGATCAAGGGAAATAATAATGCCACTGTATTCTGCTTTGGTCAGGCCTCACTTTGAATAATACTATGTCCAGTTCTGGGCACCACAATTCAAAAAGGATGTTGAGAAGCTGGAGCATGTCCAAAGGAGGGCAACTAAAACGGTGAAGGCTCTAGAAATCATGCCCTATGAGGAGAGACTTAGGGAACTGGGTATGTTTTAGCCTGGAGAAGAGACAATTAAGAGGTGATATGATAGCCCTGTTTAAATATTTGAAGGGATGTCATATTGAGGAGGGAGGAAGCTTGTTTTCTGCTGCTCCAGAGAAAAGGACCTGGAACAATGGATGCAAGCTACAAGAAAAGAGATTCCACCTCAACATTAGGAGGAACTTCCTGACAGTAAGGGCTATTCGACAATGGAACACACTCCCTTAGAGTGGGTGGAGTCTCCTTCTCTGGAGGTCTTTACACAGAGGCTGAACAGCCTCTGTCAGGGGTGCTTTGATTTTGCATTCCTGCATGGCAGAAGGGGGGTTGGATTGGATGGCCCTTGGGGTCTCTTCCAACTCTACAATTCTATGATTCTAAGCAGGAACTCGTCCCCCGTCTCCTGAAATTGCCAGCCCTGAAAGTGGAGGGATGCTTTCAGTCTAATTCTATTGATATAGTATCACCTTGAGAGCCAGTTTTGTGTAATGGCTTGAACACTGTGAATTCCTGCTTAACCATGAAAACCCACTGGGTGACCTAGGGGAAGTCACATTCTTTCAGCCTCAGAGGAAGGCAAAAGCAAACCCTATCTGAACAAATCTTGCCAAGAAACCCCCATGATAAGTTCGTCTTAGGGCCATTGTAAGTCAAATATGACTTGAAGGCACACAATAACAACAACAATAGTATCATGATTCTATGACCCTGTTTGTACAACTTGCAGGGTTTTCGTAACAGTTTGGGCACCAGCCATCCTTGACTTACTCCTTCCAGTGTTGTAGATCATGTGAGTGATAACTACAGCACCCACAACTATGGCAACAGTACAGAAAAGTGGAGCAGTTATCCCAGACGCAGAGACACTTACAGCCTTGGCAACACCTGCAAAGAGAAAGCAGTAATCAGCACAAGTAAGGGTTGTATTTTACCCTCCAGCTGTCCCAATTTGCCTATTAATCTTCTACCATCCCACTTTCTCAGCTGTTTTTAAAAGTTTCTGCTCCACTGTTATCATACAGTGTTAAAATGGTTGGTTTGATATCAAGACCCCTTTGGGTCCCTGTCAGACCTCTGGGGTGGAAGGAGCCTTCATCGCCATGAGCTCAAAGCGGGCACATCACTGAAGCACTATTCAGATCAAAAAGGCCAGGCTTAGGAGCTGCAAGCAGGACATTCACACCCTCTCAATTCTGGAGGCACAGAAATTTACAACTGACTAAGAATGAGATAACATCAGCATCCTATCTCCCCTCTTTTGGAAATTGTCTACTTCAAAGCATAGCAATCTGAATCCTTTGATATACAATAGCAACTCTTCGCCTCAGGCTAGGATTAAGGATATAAATGCACCCCAAAATCTCAGGCACAGGGGGATCTGAATAGATTTCATGGGGACACTGTAGCACTGTGATCTCTGACTAGAGTCCCTGGCTCTATCTGTTGTCCTTCCCCTTTCATGACGGTTGAGTCTATTCATCTTCATTCATCGTTCAGGCAGCTTCCTTTCAGGTAATTATCACCATTAGAAAGCCTTCTGTTCTCTCTCCAAGCTAACTACTTTATTCCTGAGTTCTTGTGTGTATGATTTAATGTTTGAGTGTCTTTGTATGTTTGAATCCCCAAATAAATTACAGTTCATTGGAAAGTTTTGTTTCTATCAGTCTATTCCCTAGCCACCTCCGTAAACATAGGATAAAAGATCCTATTGAAGACTTGGACTTTAGTAATTGCCCAGGTTCAAGGTCTTCATTACAACAGCATAACAATCACCTCAGCATTTGCCATTTTTTTAAAGCACCTTGAGATTCTCACCTGTGGCAGCTTTCAAGCAAACTGCCTTAATTGACAGAGATGCCATAGTTGGAGGACAAAAGTTTAGTGGGGTCACAGATGAGATGTCACTCACAATGTGAGTGTTTGTAGATGTCACTGTTTAATTTTCAGGAGCCAAACAAGGCACACTTTCTAGAGAGAGCTACTTCCTAGAGAGAGAGAGAGATGGGTGAAGATCAGTTAGAGACAATGAAAAGACCATGAAGGATGTCCACATTTAAAGCAGAGCTTGGAAAGATTGGCAGACATACCTGTTATGATGGTGCTCCATTGCTCTAGTTACATCCGTTGATACCCCCACCCCACCCCAAACCCCAATCCTTTTAGCCAGAGAGTGACCCCACTGAAGGGTTTTGGAAGTGCTACAGAGTTGGGGGCTGAGAAGTGATGGATCCATTGAGATGCAGCCACCAGGGTCCTGTTTGTCTCAAGGTACCACCACTTCCCATTACTAGAAACTGCTGTAGAGGTCATTTCCCAGCATCCCAATCTGCAGCCACCTCAGAAACCCTTCAGTTGGATTGCTGACGGACTGAAAAGTTAGGATTGGAGAGTCATGATGAGTTGTTAATGAACATAAATGTGAATCCCAAAAGTGAAAGATCCTGAGTCCAGCTTATGATCTCATAACTACAGGCATACACCTCAGTTAACTTAAAGTTATACATCTCTAAGATTTGGTCACCAAAATGGAAATCCTAAGAAAAGGATTTATGATTGATAAAATACAGGCTGGTGATAGAAAGAAAAATCATTCATGGATGGATTTTGGAAGATACTTTTAGGTGGCCTCTTAAAGTGTCTCTAAGATGTTTTTCTTTACTTACACAAGGCTTGACTGATCTTTCAGATTTTGCCCTTAAAGAGCTGTCTTAGATTGACTGCAGAAGTGGAAATAAAATAAAGAAAGAAACTATCTGTACACTGCAATACTGAAGAGGCGGCAGCACAAACATCCTTGTGTGCAAATCCATTTTCAACCCTGCAGCATCCATGAGAGCTACAGTCTGATCCTGTGCATATTTTTAATGCATTTTTTAGTGCAGCCTCCTGGTGTAAGTGAACTGTTGATCATCTGGCCCTGGTCATTGTTTTATTTTATGGTTGTTGTGTTTTGTATATTTAACCAACTAGACATAGCCTGGAGGACTTTGATTATTTATTAATAAAAATTAATAAAATAATAACTAATAATAAATAATAAATATACAGCCAGCCCTCCATATCCATGGATATTTTATCCACACATTCAAGTACGCATGGCATGAAAATATTCCAAAAAATTATATATATTCCAAAAGCAAACCTTATTTTTGCCATTATAAGGGACACCATTTTACTATGCCATTGCATTCATAGTAATTGCATTTATCTTTAATCATCCAGGGATTTTGGTATCCTTGGGGGTCCTGGATACCAAGGGCCCAATATATATAAATTCCAAAAATGCAAAGCTTGATTTAGCCATTTTATATAAGGGACACCATTTCACTATCCACTATTTTTAATGGGACTTGAACATCCAGGGATTTTGGTATCCACAGGGGTGGCGAGGTGGTGGTCCTGGAACCAAACCCAAGCAGATACCAAAGGTCCACTGTAAACATGGAGACTTTGGGTTTATGGGTGCTTCTTCCACCAAAGCCTCACAATTTCAAATTTCCCTGCAGGGTGGAAGAAAGAAAATAGACTGAAATCCTATTGAGCAGTTACAAATGTGTAACCACTATAGTTATGGATCTACACAGTGACTGCCAATCCCCTCTTACCAGAAAGCAGCTACTGCCTTCGTTGGGGGTTTGTTCCACTATCACTTGGGAAGCAACTGACTGATGGTCCCATCCCTGTCACACCTGAGATCACTTGCACAAGTGTGTGTGTGTGTTTTTTGGGGGGGGGACTGTCAGTCAGCTGCTTCCCGATCAAGAGGGAACTGGATATATTTAGCCTGGAGAAGAGGGGGTTAAGAAGTGATATGATACCCCTGTTTAAGTATTTGAAGGGAGGTAATATTGAGAATGGAGCAAGCTTGTTTTCTGCTGCTCCAGAGAATAGGACAAAGAACAACAGATGCAAGCTACAGGAAAAGAGACTCCAACTCACCATGTCTCGCCTCTAACTACCTTTAATTTTAGCTAATCTGTTATTCCTTCTGCTTTTAATTAGTATTTTATGTTGTTATTCATTTAATAATAATAATAATAATAATAATAATAATAAAATTTATTTACATACCGCCCTGTGGCAAGCCAATCTAGGTGGTGAACAGCAATAAAATACATACAGTTTAAAACAATATCATTCCCTCCCCCCTTAAAAAGTTATTAAATCAAATATATTGTTATTGCTTTTAGTATGCTTCTTTTTTATGATTGGGAGGGGAGTTGGGGTAGGTAAGGGATTATTTAGAAATCTGGTTTTAATTGTATATTGCAGTGCTTCTCCATTATTTTCTGTCACGCCCCCCCCCCAGGAAAGAAGAAAACATTTCGCGCCCCCGCGCGACTGTAAATAGTCACATGGGCGGGTTTGACCAATCAGGATAGAACACATTGGGCTGCTACTGGGGCTGCACTGGGACAATCTCCCTCTCTCCAGCCATAACAGGCCCCACTTTACGGAGCCTCGCGCCCCCCCTGGGGGGCGCGCCCCACTATTTGAGAACCGCTGGTATATTGTATTTTATTGTTATTCCTATTTGTTGTAACCTGCCTCGATCCGCAGGGAGGGGCGGGCTATAAATAAAATTTATTATTGTTGTTGTTGTTGTTGTTGTTGTTAGGAGGAGGAGGAACTTCCTGACAGTGGGAGCTGTTCAACAGTGGCACACATTCTCTCAGAGTGTGGTGGAGTCTCCTTCTTTGGAGGTCTTTAAACAGAGCCTGGATGGTCATGTCGGGGATGCTTTGATTTTGAGTTCCTGTGTGGCAGAATGGGGTTGGACTGGATGGCCCTTGGGGGAAAATTGACCTTTGTCAATCACAGAAGCTCCTTCCTAGTAAGGAAACTGGGGGAACGTCACAGTTCCTGTTTGCAGTAGTGTCACGGGGGGGGGGGGGGTGCAGGGGGTTCAGACCACACCGGGTGACACCCCAGAAGGGAGGTGACACCTGGTGGGCCTCCTGTCAGTCCTTCCTGGGGTCTTGGGACTGCACTCCTGGCTGCCACTGGGCTTTCTGGGCTGCCAGCAGCACTAAGAGCCCACCATCCCAGCCACCGCAGGGCTTCCTGGACCTCTGGCAGTGCATAGAGGCCACTCTTCTGGCCTGCCGCGAGCTTTCTGGGGTGCCACAGGGCGTGCACACATGATTTCTGGCATGCGTGCTTCCATGTGGCGTATGCACTGGAATCCCTGCCCTCAGAAGCCTTGTTCCCTGCATCGGGTGACACCAAGTTGGGGTATGCCACTGCCTGTTTGTCCACAAAACTAAGGAATATGTGTTGTTGGCGCTTGCCTTCAAGATGTTTCTGACTTATTGCGACCCTGAGGTCATAGTATTTTCTTGGCAAGATTTGTTCAGAGGTAGTTTACCTTTGTCCTCTTTGAGGCTGAGAGGTTGTGGCTTGCCTGAGACCACACAGTGGGTTTCCATGGCTGGGTGGGGATTTGAATCCTTGTCTCCTGGGTCCTAGTCCAACACTCAAACATAGGGATAGTGAACACCAAACAGTTAAGAACTCCTAAATCCCCAACAGCATTTTGGCTGTTCTGACACATGCAAAGCTGCATCACTCAGTGGCAGTAAACACTAAGATTTCATTATGGATGAAACATTAAGCAATTTTTAAAAGAAAAAAAATCAGTCCTGGAGGACAAACCCCCCCCCCCAAAAAAAAGGCTAAAAAAGAAAAAAGACAATGGTGCCACCAGTTGGGAAGAAAACCTCTGGAAGCATCAAGAATAGAAATGGTACGAAAAGTGGACATTGGTAAAATATCATTTCTGGGTGTATTTGGAATAAGTGATTTCTTGAAAGTGCAAATAGTTCTTTTTACTACTGCCAGGTTAGCAAGTTGTTTCATTTCACATGTGCCTACTGTTAGTTCTGAATAAAAAGATTGCTTTATCATGGTAAAATGCTCTCCTTTTCTGCAGTGTAAAGGTGTTGCATGATGGAGGGTGAGCTCCCGTCACTAGTCCCAGCTTCTGCCAACCTAGCAGTTCAAAAGCATTCAAATGCAAGTAGATAAATAGGTGCCACTTTGGTGGGAAGGTCAACAGTGTTCAGTGCAGTCATGATGGCCACAGGATCACAGAGTAGTCTCTGTCAACGCTGCCTCTATGGCTTAGGAATGAAGATGAGCACTACCCTATACGGTTGGACACAACCTGACAACCTTGTCAACAGGGAATATCTTTACCTAAGGAATATATCACTATTTTTTCCATATTATTTGACTGTCAGGCACCAGATTTTCTGTTAAAGAAATCATGCCCAAGAACACATCCTCTTTGTCAGCTGAGATATCCATGGAGAAAAAGATGTGGTTGGATCTCCATATGGGATAGGCATGGATGGTCCAACTGTTAGGTAGAAGGAGGCAACTGCTTCAGGTGGAAGATTCAAGATGCCATCAAATGGTCCCACAACAAACTACAATTCCCAGAATTCCATAGCACTGAGCCAAGGCAGTTAAAGTGGTGTCAAACTGGATTATTTCTGCAATGTGGATGCAGCCAGAGTGAGAGAAACCCAACACAGCTGCCCTGAAATTTGCATTTTTTCTCCTTTTTTCCAGCTTTTCTTAATGGAACATAAAACAATAATTGTGGGTTCTCAATTAACACAAAAAGATGACATTTTAGCTCTGAACAAGAAGACATGCCCAGGAAAAGAAGGACATATGGTCACGCTACCATATAAATCTTTCCCCTGCGTTGCAGGTCTGTCTACTCAGTTGTCTGCTGCCCGGGTTTGCCCTCTTTCATTTTTATGGCTGGGTTACTTTGGCACTGCCTTTTCCAGGAAATCAGGTGAGGAAGAATAAAAGCCCTTTCCCTCTGGATTACTGTATCATGTGGTTTACGTGTTCAACCTTTAGCATTAATGATAAAATCCCTGGGAGACACAACAGTGATGGAATAAGAGGATGTTGTTGACACAAATATAAACAACGAGATTATCAGTGGGACTGCACAGGGCAGACACTCTAGCAAACAAAGTCTGGTTGCTGTTGTATTGCTATATGACTTGAAGGCACAGAACAACAACGGTGCCTCTGATACTGGAGATATGTAGCCATCTTGACTGATGTCCAGTGATGATCCCATCCTCCATGAACTTATCCAGTCCTAGCAGACATAGCTATGTTGATGGAGCTCCGTCGTCACAGCTACATCTGCTACTGCTATCCCCCACAATCTACCTCTTAAGATAGGTAGTATCCTGACTGGTGTGAAAGATGCTAGTGTGGTATAATGGCTTGAGGGTTGGACTGTGACTCTGAAGACCAGGGTTCAATTTCCGTCTCAGCCATGAAACCCACTGGGTGACCTTGGGCAAGTCATGCATCTAATGGACGAAACAGGCCACCCCCACCGAAGCCGGATTAGGCCATGGCCTCAATCCGTTTGCAAGGCACTCCGGCGGCATGCAGCGCATAAACGATGCACTTCCAGAGTGTTTTGAAGCCACCCACATCGAAACAGCTGGGTGGCTTCAAGGCACCTTGGGGACGTGTGGCATTTAAATGCCATGTCCCCACACCGCCTGGAAGGTGGCTTTACAGGGCTGTCTGTTTCGGCCTCAGGGGAAGGGGAAGGCAATGGCTAACCACTTCTGAACCAATCTTGCCAAGAAAACCCCAGGACAGGGATGCCTTAAAGGTAAAGGTATTCCCCGTTGACAAGGTTATCAAGTTGTGTCCGACCGTCAGGGCCGGTGCTCATCTCTGTTACTAAACCAAAGAGCCAGCATTGTCAGAGACTACTCTGTGATCAGATTGCCAGCATGATTGCACAGAACGCTGTTTACCTTCCCACCAAAGTGGTACCTATTTATCTACTTGCATTTGCATGCTTTCAAACTGCTAGGCTGGCAGAAGCTGGGACTAGTGATGCTAGCTCACCCCATCATGCAGCACCCGGGCCTCAAACTGCCAACCTGCCGATCTTGCAGTCAACAGAGTCAGCATCAGGGTAACCACAATTCAGAAACAACTTGAAGGCACACAATAACAATCAGAAGGTTTCTGAGGTTCTGTGGATTGAGGCACTGAGAAATAATGGTTGCTGTGTTCTCCTGATCATGGGGGCCATTGAGACAGGCAGTTGGAGAGTGCTGCTATAGCTGCTTTTCTCAGGGTACCCTGCAACTGGGACAGCACTGCAGTCATCATTTCCCAGCACTCTAATCTGCAGCACCTTGGAAACCTTTTAGTTGGGTGCTGCCTGACTAAAGATAAAAGTTTTGGGGATCACACCATAAATGTGAATTCCAAAAGTTAAAAGATCATAAGGATCTTGTAAATAGTTTTTTGTGGGGGGGTTTCGGACTGTGTGGCCATGTTCTAGAAGAGTTTCTTTCTGACGTTTCGCCAGCATCTGTGGCTGGCATCTTCAGAGAATGCTTCAAGGGCTGTCACAGAAATGAGGTGGCAAGTTTGTTCTCCGCTGCCCCTGAGGGTAGGATCAGGTCTAATGTCTTTAATGGGTTATTCAGACAGTGAAAATAATCTGGGTTGAATCTTTGTTTCACAAGCATTTCGAATGCTTTCGATTAAGTTTTGGTGGAGGGTCCTGCCAAAGCAAACAACACTTGGGAGCTTATTGCATGCCCTAAAGAGGCGTTTTACCTCTTCCTGCTTCAATCCTTGACTGGGGATACAACTGGATGTTATTAGACATAATTCACCACCGATTCTGCCACAATACCACTGACTAAATGCAGCCGTACTCGAAGCCGCACTCAGCTGGCACTTTTTCAGAGACGGAAGTTTTCCAAATTGAGAAATTGGCCAGCTGAGCAGTCCTTGGACCCAGGCTGCATTTGGCTGGCAGCATCGCAGCAGAATCGGCTTCAAATTATGTCTGATAACATCCGGCTGTATCCCCTATCAAGGACTGAAGCCGGAAGAGGTAAAATTCCTCTTTAGGGCATGCAATAAACTCCTTAATCTGGGATAATCGATCCCAGAATTTTTCCTGATTTTTCTTTATATAAGATTTGCCTCATCGGCAGTGTGAATAACCAAGCAATTAGAACCAAGATGAACTGGGATAAAAATCTGCATGCTTTGAACGTGTTTCAAATTCATCCACATCATCGACTCCATCTTTATTCAAATGCTGGCATGTGTGAGCAACCAAACTCGCAGAGATGTGGTTTCATAGTGTAAACGACAAACCCAGAATGCATGAGTGAGATTATTCACATAGTTGTATTTTAAAAAATAATGTCTGAATGACCTCCAAGTTACAGGTGGGTAGATTTTGATAGAAACATTAGAAAGAACACTTGGAGAGTATGTGTCTAGGCTAAGGAGATTATCGCACTTGCTTTTTTGGCCCGGGGCTGGGGTCGGGCTTGAACAGATGAAAACAGGTATTATCGCACACAAAAACTGCTGGGCCTGAGCCACACTTATCCTGCTGATTTTGCAAGGGGGGAAGCTCCCCATCCTTGAAAATTGGCAGGCTAAGCATGGCTCAGAGAAGGGTGGTAGTCAGCTGGCGGTCTCGGCAGCTTTTTGTGTGCGATAACACCCATTTTCACGTGTTCAAGCCCGATCCCAGCCCGTGCCTGGATCGGGCGAAAAAGCAAGTGCGATAATCTTCTAAATCTACACAGGTCAGAAAAAGCCAATTGGCCCCATTTCTAAACCTCTCAAGGCATACACAGTTGCTGCTTTGAAGAGGAGCACTAAATGTTTTTAAACAACCCAAGGGCTATAACACCACTTTTGGAAAACTCTGCAGTTTTTCCTTATTGTGTGTGTGTGATTGTCTCGTTGTGATTCAGGGTCAATCCAGAAGGGTATGTGTGTCAGCTGAGCCAGCAACCAGTCAGAGCAGAATTTCCCCCAGAAGTCCCCAGAAGCAGCCACTTGCATCCCTGGGAATGAGCATCCAGCCCAGGGCTACTGAGTGGATCACACTCTATACAGTCTAGAATCTCACAGATTAATAGAAAACAAGCTCACAGGTTAAAACAAACCAAGTTAATAGAAATCATGAGTCTGCTTGGAATGTGTATTGGCCAGAGGAGTGGTCTGCAAGGGGAGATCAGGTCCGTGGTGACCTGTAGGATAATATAGTGCTACCACATAGGGAGTGGCTAATGAATGTGTTATCAGTAAAAGTATCAAATGTAACTACACTCTGAATTGGGGGCTGCTTGTTTTTGCATCCAGAGGTGCCTGGCAGGAGTAGCATCACTAGGGTTGCTGTCACCCGCTGCAAAAACTCATGGTGTCAACCCCCCAATTGACTTCCCCCCATTTCACACCATACAGAACCCTTAGTAATGCTTTTTTGCACTAATGTTACTCGTAAATCGTGTAATTCCCATATACCACTGAATGTCATGCTAATAGTTGTGACAAAAACAACTACGGTAACAAAATTTAAATTATACCTTCAAATTATAATATCATATGCACAACCTAAATATATTTACATATACATAGTAAAGAATTGGTTAAAATGTGATTTTTTAAAAAAGAAATTTTTAAAAGAATATTTATATATATAATTTTTTGAAAAATTAAATTTTAAATTTTAAAATTTGACATTTTAATTTTAAAAATTCTGGGGCCTCTCTTTTCTCCTCCCACTGAGCTTTACCCCACTCCCACCATCTCTTAATGCATTTTAAAGGGAAGCAGATAAATGTCACAGCCTCTTTCTGCCAAAAGGTAGGTGTTTGAGGAGCAGTAGTGTCACCCCCTTTAAGGTGTCACCTGGTGCAGTCCACACACCTCAATGATGCCGCTGCCTGGCAGCCTATTTTCTGCATAAGAATAAAGATGTTTTTACTCCAGATACCTGACTTCTTTTGCTTTTTGGATTTGCTGGGCAAGTAGAAAATGGAGAAGGCTTCCTGACAACAAACGTATGGAGACCCTAAGGCGAACCCATTACTGAGTTTTCTTTGCAGTTTCTTCAGAGGGGCTTTGTCATTGCCATCTTCTGAGGCTGAGAGTGTGTGACTTGCCCAAGGTCACCCAGTGGGTTTACATGGCTGAGCTAGGATTCAAATCCTGCCCTCCAGAGCCATAGCCCAATGCTCAAAGCTCTACACAATGTATTAAAATAAACCTATGGCTAGTTCTTTCTATTCCCCCCAATGAACCAGTTAGATTAAGAGTGAGAGGGTGTGGGTGTGGGGGAAGACTCTTAAAGATAATAAAGGAACAAGTTAAATATTAGTCAAAGCCATGGTGATACAATTGCACCTTGACCAGCTGTCCATTGCTTTTGCTGTTTCCAATAAATTACATGATTTCTTTCACTCCAGTTCCTCTTTCTCAGAACTTGCTTGTATTTGTAGGAATGGAGCAGAGCATGGGAAACTCCCACTTCTCTATCTCTGAGGGCTGGGAGGAAGATAGATACATTACTTGTTGTGAGCCAGCATGGTGTAGTGGTTTGAGTGTTGGGCTGCTACTCTGGAGACCAAGAGGCAGCGCCTCTTCTGGCACCCTTTCTGGTGCTTCAGGAAGGAGCGTCATTTTGGCGTTCCTTTCTCAAGCGCCGAAACGGTGGATTGGGCCTGCTGCGTGTGCTAGCAGTGGCCCCAATCCTCGGCTTCTCGGGGCGGCCCACACCCGTCCGTCTGTAGAGGCCCTGAAGTCTACAAAAGCGCATACTGCCAATGCCTTTCTGTTAGTCTGAAAGATCTCTCACCAACTTAACTTGTTGGCCAGAAAAGTGTATTGCCCAGATCTCAGAAAAGTGTATTGCCCAGATCTTGTTCCTTGGTTTAGAGAAAGCAAATACAGGTAGAAAGCAGAGAGGGGTTACAAACAGTTGTCCCCACACAGAATACAGGTGATGTGAGAGAAGGGCTGCTCTGCTGTGGCACCCCAGTTGTGGAAAGCCCTCCCCATGGATACCAAGGAAGGCTTCGATCCAGAATGTGGCTTTTTCCTGAAGCCTTTGGGACCTACGGTAATTTATTTGTTCCAAAAAGTCAGGCACACAGGCAGACTTTCTACATCACCGTTTACATTTGGATAACTTTAAGAATCCATGGTAATGTTGCTGAAATGCAGCAAAACCCTGTTGAAAAATTGCAAAGATGTTCATCCAGGCACCGGCAAGAGTGTTTCACGCACATTGGATAAGCATTGGACACTTGTGGTGTGCTGTGATGCACATTGAGCATCCTTTTGCACTCCTAAAAAGTGTCCAGATCACCACTGGGAGTCCAGATCATAGGCACCCATTGCTCATTGGGGCCATGGTGCATCTGTTACACCACTGGCTACCATTGTGCAACAGACACCCATATAATATGTCACAGTAGTCCCGACATGAATATAGATGTTGCAAAAGTACTCAGTTCTATTCCTTGCAAACATAAGACTCTTTATGAAGACGCAAGTCCTATGCTGAAATCCAACTATGGTTTTAAACTATGGAGACTATTGCATTATGTTATAAACAGGCTTACTTGAGCCGTCTTAAAATTAGAAGCAGGCGGCATATTGATAGTATCAGATGCATTTAGCTGCCAAAATCGCCGCCCAGGTGCAGCCCAGCTCCATCGCTGCTCCGAGAGGCACTCCTCGCATCGCTTTTCGAAGCCAGGGGTTTTCCGCTTTTAAAAAATGGCCACCGGAGTGCCCCTTGGAGTGGCGATCGCGCTGGGCTGCACCTGGGCAGTGGTTTCAGCAGCTGAATCTTGACAATAGATTTTCTGTTGTAAGCCACCTTGAATCCTGAACTGGAAAAAAAGCAAGATGATGATGATGATGACGTTGGTGGTGATGACAACATCATCATCACCAACATGAACAACTCACCTAGATTTGGATTTTGGTTCATCCTAAAGTCACTGCTAGAGACCCAGAGTGGTGTAGTGGTTTGAGTTTTGGACTACAAGTCCGGAGACCAAGGTTCAATTTCCCACTCAGCAGCAGAAACATTCCCTGCTTCTCTAATTCCTTGTATCTTTATTAGTCTCAAAAATGCTACAAGATCTCTTTGCATACAGATTTTCTAGACTAACATGGCTATGTCTTTGAATTCCTTGTTTTCCTTGTATCAGATTACATTTCCTTCCCCTTTTTTTTGTTTTTTGTTTCTCTTGCCTATCTTTGTTTATTTAATTTTTTTGCAGATATTTCTTTCATATTTATCTTTCATTCTTTGGCAATTCTGTATCTCCTGGCCGAGGGGCAGCCCTGCCCCAGTGAACAAGCAACCCTCTTGAATCCAAAATGGGAAATAATAATTTCTTCATTTTTTGTCTGATTTACAGGAAACCCCAAGATGAATCCAATCCAGAAGTATTCCCGTACCGGGTGTCAACGGGGTGGGAATCTCGGGAGCAGGACTTCCAGGCACGTGCACACTGGCCAGAGCACATGCACAATGGCTGGAGTAGACCGGAGCAGCACATGGGTGGGCAGGCAAGGCGGAGAGACGGGCAGAGCTGAGCAGCTGGAGAATCAGCCAGCTAGCAGGGCAAAGGGGTAGGTGGGAGGTGGGCGGCTGGCAGAACAGAGTGGAGAGATGGGAGGAGAGGTAGACGGGCAGGTGAACAGCTGGAGAGGCAGATGGGAGGCAGGTGGTGAGAGCGGAGAGACGAGCAAACAGCTGGAGAGACGGGTGGGTGAGAGCAGCATTGGTGGGTGTGGGTGTGAACTAGTGGTGTGTGCACACGCGGCCCAGAGTAGTGCATGCATGGGGGATTAGGGGTGGCATGTGCATGTGTGGATGGGGTGGTGTGCACACAGATGGTGTGGGGGTATTGACCGGGTGTCACCCCCCTTCTGAGGTGTCACCTGGTGCGGTCCGCATTCCTCGCGCACACACACACCCCAGTGACGCTACTGATCCAATCCTCAATGTTTAAAGTATAGTGGGGCCTTGGTATCCCACTGGGGTTTGGTTCCAGGACCCCCTTTGGATACCAAAATCCATGGATGCTCAAGCCCCATTAAATACAATATAATACAATACAAATACATAGTGAAATTATGTCCTTTATATAAAATAGGAAATTCAAGGTTGCTTTCTGGAATTTATATCTTTTTGGAATATTTTCAAGCCATGGAAGGTTGAATCCATGCATAAAAAATCCATGGCTATGGAAGGCCAACTATATTACTAATTGGTTTCCTGAGATAGCTTTTACCTAGTGCTTTTAGGGTTTGATGATGGAATCCCAAATCATTTCCAGGAATATTGGGATCCCTTTGCCTTGGTACAGGCAAGTTCCTCAGTAAATATTTGTAACTATGTCTTTCCTCCAAAAGAAAAATTCTCATTTTCTCTTAACTACTTAACACAAGAGTGGCTTTCAAGACTCCATCGTCAGATGCCTCAGGCCTGAACCTGGCTCTTCCAACACCATTTTGCAAACTTAAACTGTTCAAAATTGTCCAGGGCAACTCCATACTTTGCTCCCAACAATTTCACACAGCATTGCCTGTGTGAGAGGAGTGATGCAGGCAACAGCTTCGCTAATTGTTTTCAAGGGAAACAATAAAAGAACAATCAAAAGAAAAATTCATTCACCACGGGATGACCCTACCTTTGGGATATGGTTGTCAGGATGAAAACTACAAAAGGCTCCTGTACTTTTAATGATTGTGTAGAAGGGATTTTGGAAATGTTGCGTGTTACCTGGTTGCATGACAACACCTGAAGAAATTCCCCCCTCTGCACCACCAGTTCTCTTTCCCCTACTTTCCCTTGTATGGCAGCCTTTAGTGACTAGCTTATCTTAATTTTTTCCCCAAACCTTAAACTCAGCAAAACACCATCAAAGCCAATAACAAATTAAGATCTCACTTTCCCCCAAGAATCAGGGACTCAAAAATAGTTTGCAAATTAAAGCAGAAACCATATAGATTGAGCCATGCAAAAAATTGTCATTGAAATATAATTAAACTATCAAGAACAATCAAAACCATTTAAAACATCCATTTTAAAAATATGCTTTTAAAGTTAAGAAATAGTTTCAGTGCCCCACAATGACCTCTGATTGAAATCCTGGAAAACTAGTGGTCAGCAAATAATGTAAAGCAAGGGTAGGCAACCTAAGGCCCAGGGGCCGGATGCAGCCCCCCAAGGCCTTTGGACCGGCCCAAGGCCGGTCCTGCCGCCGCCACCACCATGATGATATTGATTATTGTAGTTATTACTTGTTCTTGGGGTTTTGCCATGGCTTTTCTGGGGCTGAGAGAATGTGCATGCATATATATATATATATATATATATATATATATATATATTGGTGCTTTATGTTAAGGAAAAAGCAACATGGGATATACAGTAATAGAAATAAAAATATGTATGTGAATGTCAAAGTGACTAAGCAGGAGCAATCAGGAAGATACACAGGTGAAAAAGATAATATAATTAAGAAGCCTTGAGAGCCAAGGACAAAGTTATAGAAGGTATATTGAGAACACCTGTGATAGATTGCAAACACCTGAGACTCATTAAGTGGTCAAGGTAAAGTGATGAAACACTTGGGTTGGTCTTAGGTATGGGATGATCTATGTGGACCAATCAAGATGTATGTACACACCCACTGGGTGGAAACTGACTGGTGGGTGGTGTCTAACAATGGCTATAAATTGCAATGTTTGCTGGTGTAGTGTGGTGTATTGTGGAGTAGTTTTGGAGATATTGTGAAGTGTAGGGCATATAGTATTTATGTATATAGTAGAATAAAGTAGATCTTTTATATAAGACTACTGAGTTGTCTGGCGTCTTGAGGGAAGATACAAGAACCAGAAGAATCCTGGAGAGGTTTGGAGACATCTCAGGAAGAAGAGTGAGAAGGCTTGGAGAGTTTGTCAGGGTCTTCAGCCTATTCTCTGAAACTCTGCTGCTTGGGAAAGAAGCATCAACCACTGATCAAAACTGGTCAGCTCTGCTGCATAACAAGGTGGTGAGTTAGAGCCAGAGGTGAAGAGCTACAACTCCCATCATCCCAGACAAGGGTTATGGGCCCAGATACTAGAGCAACCAGCATCCACAGAAGCTGAAAGTTCCAGAGAGTGGAAGGTTTTGTGGAGCATTGTGAGTAAATCATTTTGTGTTTTGTCTGGTGTGCATACTCAGAAGGACTGTGTCAAATTGAGTCACTGCACAAATTAAGATGGAGATACTAAAGTTTAGTAAATTAAATAGAAATAACTACTCTACCTGGAAAATATATGCCCAATCTCTACTCATAAAGGAGTCTCTGTGGTCGCCAGTTGAATCAGGGCTGGCAGCTGATGCTGATGCAGGCACTCGAGAAAGAGACGCTAAAGCAAAAGCATGTCTTTATCTCATGCTAGAAGAAGACTTGATTAACGACGTAAGAGATAAAGTGTCCGCCAAGGATGTGTGGGATACCTTGCAGAGATTATACACACCTTCAACTGCATTTGCAAAAATGCTTTGGTCTAAAAGAATTTACAGACAAAAGATGACTAAAGGACAGTGTGTGATAGAACATTTAAAAACAATGCAAGATTTATTTGTGCAAGCTGAACTGAGAGGAGTGGAAATTAGCAAAGAGCAGCAGTGTTATATTTTGCTGGAATCGCTAGATTCTTCTTGGGACAACATTACAAATAGCTTGCAAAATTTGCCAGAAGCTGAGCTGAACAGAGACTTAATTGTTGCAAGAATATTGGAAGAGAACTTGAGAAGAAAGTCTGAGCAGGGTGACTCAGCAAGTTTAAGGACTGTGCCAAAACAACAAACAACGCCTGAACTACGAAAGCAGGAAGAAGCAGCTTCTACAAGGGAGCAACGGAGGTGTTTTTATTGTAAAAAGACTGGTCATCTGCAGAGACATTGTAAACAATTTACTGCTGAGAGAAGCAAGCAAGGAGAGAGCAGATGGCAGCCGCGGCAGTATCAAAAACAGTCCAAACCTCCATTTTTGAAGGACAGTGGTAATAAAAAGGGGTTTGCAACCATGATTAAGGAAAAACAAAATGCTAATTGTAAATGGTTAATTGACTCAGGAGCATCATCTTCAATGTGTAACAATATTAATTTGATAAGTAATAGAAAATCAGCTAATGTAAATACTGTAGTTTTAGCTGATGGGAAAGAGCTCAGTACTGTAAATCAAATGGGTACAGTTTACATTCCAGGGCTAAAGGAAAACTTTAATGATGTGTTACATGTAAAGGAGTTAGAAAATAATTTGTTATCAGTGAGCAGGTTAACAGACAGAGATTACACAGTTATATTTGAAAAGGACATGTGTAAGATAAAATTGAATGGGGAATTGCGAGGCATAGGCTTGAAAAAGGATAAACTTTACTATTTGGAAGACAATATTGATAGCTACAGTGTTGAAAATGCTAATAACACAGACAATAGTCCAATTCACAAAGACTGCATACATGAACTACACAGGAAATTTGGTCATGCTAGTTTCAAATGTTTAAAGAAGTTAATCAGTATGTGTCCAGATTTAAAAGTTGCTGAATGCAAAAATCACTTAGATTGTACTGTATGCAATCAGGTAAAGGTCAGAGCTTTTCCAGTAGCCAAGAAAACCAAAAGAATTGCTCAAAGACCATTTCAGTTTGTACATGCAGATGTTGCCCAAGCTAATTGTTTATCTTTAGGGGGAAGCAAATATTTCCTAGTAATTGTTGATAGGTTTACAAGGTTTGCATTTGTAAGAATATTGAAAAACAAATCTGACGCTGGGCAAAGTTTAAAAGCATGGGTGAGAATGGTGGAAAGACAATTTGATATTAGAGTAGGCACCATTGTTACTGACCGGGGAGGAGAGTTTCTAGGTAATCAATTGTTTAATTGGTTTCAAAAGGTGGGAATAAGGCAGGAAACTACTAATCCCGCTTGTCCTAACGAAGATGGTTTAGCGGAGAAAAAAATACAAGATATAAAAAGGATAACTGCTTGTTTGATGGCAGATGCAGAGGTAAAAGATAGTTTCTGGGCAGAAGCAACTTTGACAGCAGTACATATTAGTAACAGACTGTATCATTCAGAAATTGAAGACATTCCCTACAGGGTATTGTATGGGAGAGTGCCAAATTACAAGTATTTGAGAGTCTTTGGACAATTTGCTCATGTTTTCATACCAGCTTGTTTCAGGAAAAAGGGAGAACCCAAAAGTAAAAGACTTAGGTTTTTGGGGTATTCAGGAAATAGCTATAAGTTTCATTTAGGTGGAAGAGAAGTGCAGTATTCCAGGTCTGCAAATTTCGAGAGACATGCCGGTTGGGACAAATTGCATGCCAATAAGGAAGTTTTCTTGAGGTTAGGAAGTTCAAATGAGCCAGAAACACAAACTGAACCAACTTCAGGAAACGGAGGGGTTTCAGTTAAGCCAGAAGCATCCACTAGCAGCAGTGATAGTTCTTCTGATAATGAGACACAATCTAGACCCATTACTACTAGAATGACTGAGGACAAGAGATTTAGCCATAGAACTATAACTCCCAGCACAGAAAGTGAGGATGAAAGAGGCAGATCAGCAGAGTTTATTCCCAGATGTAGTCACAGAGTTAGAAAGCCTCCAGATAGGTTTGTTGTGACAAATGCAAGAGCTTGTTTAGCAGTGGAAGAGCCTGAAAGTTTTGAAGAGTTGGAAAGTTTGTCTAGAGAAGAACAGGAAAGATGGATTGATGCAATGGATGATGAGTTTGGTTGTCTGGTAAATAAAGATGTTTTTGAAGTCGTTGATAGACCCAAAGACAAGAAAGTAATTGGTTGTAAGTGGGTGTACAAAAAGAAAGAAATGCCAGATGGAAGTATTAAGTATAAAGCTAGGTTAGTAGCTAAGGGTTTTGCACAACAGCAGTATGAGAACTATTACAAGACATATTCTCCAACTGCAAAGCCAGAAAGTCTGAGAATGGTTCTGGCTGTAGCAGCAAAAAGGAATTTAGTTGTAGAACATTTTGATTTTGAAACAGCCTACTTGAATGCTAGTTTAGATGAAGAGATATTTATGGAGCAGCCACAAGGTTTTGAAGAAATTGGTAGTCAGAAAGTTTATAAATTAAAGAAAGCATTGTATGGGTTAAAACAAAGTGCCAGAGCATGGAATTTGTGCATTAATGACGAGTTAGTTAAGCTAGGATACAAAAGGAGCGTTGCAGATGCATGTGTCTATACAAAAGGAGACATAGTGTTAGTGATCTATGTAGACGATTTGTGCGTGGCAGCAAAGTCAAGACAGGAGATTGAATCAGTAAAAAAAGAATTGTCTGAAAAGTTTGTTTTAAAAGATCTAGGTTTATTGAAGTCTTATTTAGGTATTGGTGTTGAATGGACAGAAGAAGGACATTATTTGTTAAGTCAGAGAAAGAAAATTGAAAATTTGATTGAAAAGTGCGGATTACAAAATGCTAAAATAGTAAGAACTCCAATGACAATTGGTTTCGTATCTGAAAAAACAACTAGAGATTTTGAAGACAAGACTTTATTCAGGATCATAATAGGATCTTTACAATTCATATCTTGCCACACCAGACCAGACATTTCGTATGCTGTAAATGTATTGTCCAGAAGAGTTAATGATCCAAAAATTGAAGACTGGACAGCAGTAAAACACTTATTAAGATATTTGAAAGGAACTTTAGATAAGAAATTGGTAATTAGAAACAGTAATTCAGATTTAGATTGCTATGTAGACAGTTCTTTTGCATCAGAATTAGGAGACAAGAAGTCAGTTACAGGAATAATAATCAAGTACAGTGAAAGTCCAATAGTCTGGAGAAGTAGGAAACAAACAAATGTAGCGATAAGTACGACGGAAGCAGAATTCGCAGCTTTAAATGAGATAGTGAATGAGGTACAGTGGGTTGAGCAATTGTTGAATGATTTAAATGAAAGTTACAAGATACCAGTAGAAATTCTGGAAGATTCACAGTCATGCATAGCAATGGCTGAAACTGAAAGTTTGAAGAACAGAACAAAATATGTTGGAGTAAGATATCAAAATGTGCGAGACATGGTTCAGAAGGGTAAAATAGAATTGAGATATATAGAAACACAACACAACATAGCAGATTTGTTCACAAAAGCATTGACGGCGGAAAAACATGAAAGACTGACACAAATGGTTGGAATGACATTGTAAGACACATACAATATTTTATTTCGGAGGGGATTGTTAAGGAAAAAGCAACATGGGATATACAGTAATAGAAATAAAAATATGTATGTGAATGTCAAAGTGACTAAGCAGGAGCAATCAGGAAGATACACAGGTGAAAAAGATAATATAATTAAGAAGCCTTGAGAGCCAAGGACAAAGTTATAGAAGGTATATTGAGAACACCTGTGATAGATTGCAAACACCTGAGACTCATTAAGTGGTCAAGGTAAAGTGATGAAACACTTGGGTTGGTCTTAGGTATGGGATGATCTATGTGGACCAATCAAGATGTATGTACACACCCACTGGGTGGAAACTGACTGGTGGGTGGTGTCTAACAATGGCTATAAATTGCAATGTTTGCTGGTGTAGTGTGGAGTAGTTTGGTGTATTGTGGAGTAGTTTTGGAGATATTGTGAAGTGTAGAGATTGTGATTTGTAGGGCATATAGTATTTATGTATATAGTAGAATAAAGTAGATCTTTTATATAAGACTACTGAGTTGTCTGGCGTCTTGAGGGAAGATACAAGAACCAGAAGAATCCTGGAGAGGTTTGGAGACATCTCAGGAAGAAGAGTGAGAAGGCTTGGAGAGTTTGTCAGGGTCTTCAGCCTATTCTCTGAAACTCTGCTGCTTGGGAAAGAAGCATCAACCACTGATCAAAACTGGTCAGCTCTGCTGCATAACAAGGTGGTGAGTTAGAGCCAGAGGTGAAGAGCTACAACTCCCATCATCCCTGACACTTTAGCCCCCCAATTGTCTGAGGGACAGCAACCCGGCCCCTGGCTCAAAAAGGTTGCCTACCCCTGATGTAAAGGGACCAAAAATGAAAAATCAGCCTAACTTTAACTCTCCAGCTTTTCCACAGTCCTTTCCCCCCCCTCCCCTACACCTCCTCCAACCTTTTCATTTTACCTTATCCACACACTTCAGCCCCTACTAACTTTTGCAGCCTGGCAGGATACACTGAATTTATACCACTCTGAAAATCATCCAGGATGAATCCAGGTGAAATCTCCATTGTTCACATGCACTCAATTACGTTTGGGGTGTGTGCCAAAAAAACCCCACTTAATCCGGATAATTGATATCAGTTATTTTAAAAAGATTTGCATTCTTGGCAGTGTGAATAACCAATGCGAATAGACACGGGATAAAACTCTGCATGCCTTGAATGTGTTTTCAATATATTCACATCACTGACGCCACCTTAATTTTAATGCTGACATGTGTAAGCAATGGAACTTGCAGAGATGGACATAGATCCGATTCCATAATGTGAATAACAAACCTGGAATGCATGAGTGAGATTATTCACATTTTGAAAAAGCTCTAAATGATCCCTTTGTCATCAGAGCTACTTCTGCCGTTGCTAACCCCCTGCCTCTGCCACAAATCTGCCTCTTAAGTCAAGATGTGGCAAACACACTTCATATTTCATGAAGACGTAAGCCTTATGCTGAATTCCAGCCAGAATTTTAAACTGTGCCAACCTTTCTAGCTTGTTTGACATTCCTTGATATCCTACCTTCCCCCAGAATCAGGACTCAAAAGTAGTTTGCAGCTTGAAACAGAAAAAACTAGAGAGTTTATCACACGGGATGGATCCCATGCAGAAACTTGATTTAAAGTGAAAGTAATCTGCAAAAGCGGGTTGTTGTTCACACGACATTCAGGGTTAACCCGAACATAAAGCGTCAAGGAGAAATAAGGCAACATTAATCAGAATAGAAAGTCACCAAAACCCACTCCTTGTTACTTTTGGGAACTTCCAAAAATAAACAGGAGTGGCTTTGGGGACTTTCCGTTTGGGTTAATGTTGCGTTATTTCTCCTTTACACAAACACGTGTGAAAAACAACCCGCTTTTGTGGGGATTTTTCCAGATTTTTAAATCCCATTTCTGCGCAGGATTTAAACAATTTGCCTCCGTGTGATAAGGTCCAAGTTAAAAGGTTGTCGTTGAAATATGATCAAACTATCAATGACAGTAAAAAGAATTTTAAAACATCCATTTTCAATATATTTTTAAAATGCAAGAAATTATTTCACTGACTCACAAAGACCTCTGAAATCCCTAGATTTCCCTTTTCAGCAAAGATGAAAGTAACTTAAAGGAACCAAAGATGATATCTCTGCTTAACTTCACTTTCCATCTATTCCATAGTCCTTTTTTTTTTTGTCAGCCCCCCTTTTTGTCTTACCTTATCCACACACTCCAGCTGCGAGTCGTGTCTCTATCTAAATATCTAGGCTTCGTGGATGAACTAGAAAGATCACATTAGATCAGCACAGAGAGCTATTTCTTGCCAAGTCTGGCTCAGAAGTATCGGTTTCACTATCATAACTCCTTCACAAGCATTGGCCCCTCTCCCATGGTCTGAATGCATTCCTCTCTCAGGATGAACAGCCTTGCAGCTTCACAGTATCAGCCTGGGTTGGCAGCTCCCATTCTCATTCCCACAACTAGACCCAGTACCTACTAATAACAACAAGAAGAAAATGACAGCTATCAATTGTTCATAGAATCATAGAGTTGGAAGCGACCACAAGGGCCATCCAGTCCAACCCCACCACAATGCAGGAACTCTCAAAGCACCCCTGACAGATGGCCATCCAGCCTCTGTTTAAAGACCTCCAAAGAAGGAGACTCCACCAAAATCTCCAAGGGAGTGTGTTCCGCTGTCAAATAGCCCTTATTGTCAGGAAGTTCCTCCTAATGTTGAGGTGGAATCTCTTTTCCTATAGCTTGCATCCATTGCTTCGGGTCCTATTCTATGTAACTAAGGCATGTACCACCGTGGCCAGATCCAGCATATCAAGAAATGGGTGCAGTTGGCGTACAAGCATTAAATGTGAAAAAGCACTCCTGGACACACTGCAGAGACCTGGGCCTCCAGGTTCAAAGCTGAGTCCAGGAGTACCCCCAAACTGCGAACCTGGGTCTTCAAGGGGAGTGTGACCCCAAACACAGGCTGGATCCCTATTTCCTGATCTGCCTTCCAACTGACCAGGAGCACATTGGTCTTGTCTGGATTAAGAGACTTCACCAACCTCCGAGGGAGAGTGCTCCACTGTCAAACAGCCCTTACTGCCAGGAAGTTCCTCCTAATGTTGAGCTGGAATCTCTTTTCCTGCAGCTTGCATCCGTTGTTCTGAGTCCTAGTCTCTGGAGCAGCAGAAAACAAGCTTGCTCCCTCCTCAATATGACATCCCTTCAAATATTTAAACAGGACTATCATATCACCTCTTAACCGTCTCTTCTCCAGGCTAAACATATGTCTCTCTCTCTGTGTGTGTGTCTGTGTCTGTGTGTGTTGTTTGCCTCCAAATCATTTCCAACTTATGATGACCCCCTACCATGGGATTTTCTTAGCAAGATTTGTTCAGAGGAGGATTACCACGGCCTTCCCCTGAGGCTGAGAGATTGTGACATGCCCAAGGTCACCCAGTGGGTTTCATGGTTGAATGGGAATCGAACCCTGGTCTCCAGAGTTGTAGTCCAACACTCAAACCATTGTGCTGGCTCTCCTTAACAATAAAATCATGACAGGGAGACCCTGAATAGGAGACTCTAGGCCTTTGCAGACTGCCAGAAATAGTGCACATTAAATTGAGGCACTGCCCTGGCTCAGTGCTAGGGAATCATGGGAACTGTATTTTTTTCTGGGACATTGACCCTTCTCTGTCAGAGAGCTCTGGTGCCACAATAAATTACAGTTCCCATGATTCCCTAGCACTGAGCCAGGGCAGTGCCTCAATTTAATGTGCACTATTTCTGGCAGTCTGCTTAGGCCCTCTGACACCAACCCAGTTAGTTTATAGCCTGGCAGGAAATGCTGAATTTATACCACTCTGTCATCATAACTACTTCTGCTGTTGCCAATCTTGCCCTGAAGCCAGGATGTGACAAAAACACTCATTCTATTTGCTGAATTTCAACTCTGGTTTTAAACTGTGTTAACCTTTCTAGCTTGTTTGACACTTGTGAAGTCTAAGGCTTTGACACTTGTTGAATTAATATGCATTTAGTCTATTTAAACTGTTTTTATGGTATTCCCCCATATATACCTGCCTGTTGTCTTAAGATCTGGGGTGGTCCTTCTGTCTCTCTGTCCCACCACCCTCATGGAGACATCTGGTAAGGGTACGTGCTAGCATACCCTGCACCCCCACACCAAATATGGAGTTTCATATTATCATTTTTTGATATCTAGAGTCAGGTATGTTTGTAAGAGGCCGTGATGACCTTTGGAACACTAGGAAGTCTCACATGGGAAGGGTACGCTGGCCCAAAGACATGTGGGAGGCCTAGATCATGCTAAATAAAGGTTAAATGGGTTTGCTGATCACTACATTCTCCCCTAGGCTCTCTGCCTATCGTCTCACAATAGAGACTGAGTGAATTCCATTGCTACGCAGTTAAAATCATATTTCCTTTTCACCCCATGGTAAGGTTGAGACCTTTCCCATGCAACCATCCAAGGATTGTCTCAAATCCAATCAATGCTTTATTGAACTGGTTTTGTGTATTTGTATGCACCTTTGCACATTTCCAAATAAAACGCTTTTTATTCATCAAAACTGGGGTCTCTCTGCAGTTAGAACAGTGGGGCCTCATTATCCACAGGTTTGTCATCCACAGATTTAACCATCCGCAGACAGCATGCCCCCATTGTACCCAATGGCAGCGTGTACACTCAACCACGCTACCATTAGGAACAGCTCCTGTTGTCCCCAATGGCAGCACATGCATGCGGCCACACTGCCATTAGGGACAACGAGACTTCAAGTAAGCCCCTGTTGTCCCCAAACAACTGGGTATTCCCTGAAGTTCCATTGTCCCTAATGGTGGTGCAGCCGCATGCTGCCATTGGGAACAATGGGACTTGAGGTTCAGCGGGTTTTGGTATCTGCAGAGGGAGCTGGAATGGATCCCCCATGGATCCCAAGGTCTGACTATACATGGGTGGAAAGATCCTCTAAGTTACCCAACCTCTCGCAGGCCTCCTGTTGAGCTAGTAATTCCCTGAAATATCAAGGAGACACTGTTACTGTCACACCTTTTCAGGTAACATACCGGAGAGGATCTTTATGACCTGCTTTCTTAGGACAGGTGCAGAGTGTGAGAAAAGTGACTTTCTACCCAATGTAATTACTTAAGGCACTAATAACCCAAAGTTTTACTTGTGCTTTGATATTTATACAGTACTTGTTCCAGATTTTCGGCAAGGAACTCCAGCCGAAACATTCCCGGCTTCTTCTCCAGCTCCTTGTATCAGGTTGCAATTCTTCTTTTTGTTTCTCTTGCCTACCTTTCTTTGTTTCTTGCAAATCTTTCTTTCATTCACTGGCAATTCTATATATCTCATGGTTGTAAGGCAGCGCCAGCAAACAAGCAGCTGCACCCTCTAGAGCTCAAAGTGGGGAATAGCCATTTTTTCATTTCCACCTGATTTCCCAGAAAAGCCAGGCTTCTCTCTCCTCCTCCCACTTCCCCCCTTTGTCCTGCTTGGCCACCCACATGTCCGTTTTCCTCTGTAAAATATTGGCAGGTCTCCTGCACTCCACTGGGCCAAGCCATTTAACACAAAGCTTCAGTTTGACTCTAAGAACATCTGAGAGACATTTTGGGAGGTTGGCTGCAACTTTAAAACTCTGGAAGGGTCAGATTGTGCACACATCTTGTCTTCAAGATATATTTCACAACCAGCATCATCCCCTGAAGGTGTCACAAATTCCTGGCCCTGGTTATATCATTAAGCATGAGAGGCAAAACATCAACCAGAGTTGCTCAGGTAATGGAGACTATCACATTAGGTTATAATGCGGCTCACCTGAGCCAGCTTAAAATTAGAAGTGGTCGGCATCCTGATATTATCAGACGCATTTAGCTGCCAAAATTGCCACCTGGGTGCAGCCCAGCACCATTGCTGCTCCAAGGGGCACTCCTCGCACCTCTTTTCGAAGCCGGGAGTTTTCTGGTTTAAGAAAATGGCCATCAGAGCACCCCTTGGGCTACACCCAGGTGGCGATTTGGGTGGTTAAATGCATCTGATAATATCAGGATGCTGCCCGCTTCTAATTTTGAGCTGGCTCTGGTAAGCCGCATTATAACCTAATGCGATAATCTTCAATGCCACAACACTTTCCCCACACAAATTTAAAAGAGCTCTTTTTTCAAAACCTGGTTAGAAATTCTGTTTTCCGAGCTCTGACCACAGAAAACGCACACACTCTCCAGCTCTGTTAACATGGAATTGTAGTCCATCTAAATGACATCTTTCAAGCTCTACTTTGAAAAGAAAACCCTCTGTTCAAAGTAAAGTCTGAACAGGGCTTAAACCCATGGAAGGCCTTATGTATATGATTATCTGGATGTAAAATACCCTGAATTGTATTGTTTAATTCCAGGCCAGGTAGTGTTGACTCACTGAATCAATTTTTGAATTGTGAATCAACACATTGGTAAATTCCATTGATTCAATAAATCTATTGTATTTGAGGGCTACCAATCAGGCCTATATGTATATGTTATGTGTATGTATATGTATATACACATACACAAGCACATTTTCCAAAGGACAGCCGGTGTGGCATAGTGGTTTGAGTGTTGCACTATACTCTAGGAGACCAGGCTTCAAATCCACGCTCAGCCATGGAAACCCACTGGGTTACCTTGGGCAAGTCATACACTCTCAGCCACTGGGAAAGACAATGGCAAAACCCCTCTGAAGAAATCTTGCCAAGAAAACTCTGTAACAGAGTCACCATTAAGTCAGAGCTGAGCTGAAGGGAGATAACAAATACCTTTCAAGACAAAGCTTTCACCCTGAGATTCTTCCCCCTTGCCCAGCTATTGGAAAAGAAGGTCTTTGGGGACCTCTAATTGTTACTGAGGGCCTGTGGAACCAGCCTGGGGAAGGAGTTGGGGCCGGGCGACTGCACACCAGCCACCCCAACTCTGCTCCATCACCGCCATCACACCGCATGCCTCACCGCAAGGTGCATGGCATCAGGGCGCCCTGTTGGCGCAGTGCAAAAGAGCCATGGCGGTGGCACTAAGGGCAGCTTTTTGCCTCTCCAAAAAGGAGCAGCATTTGCCAGCTCTTTTTGGAGTGGCAAAAAGCCAGATTGGGGCCGCAGCGTGTATTTGCTGCAGTCCCAATCCAGTGCTCCCAGGGATGACACAGAGCTGCCGTCACTGTCTGCCATACGTTTTAACCATAACATCTGTACTTGAGGTGCTTGGGCAGAGTTTTCTCGCTGCATCTTGCTGACCATCCTCACTATTCTGGGTAGGCCAGTTTCCAGTGTCGGCGGGGTGGTGAAACTGCTCTGTGCTCTAGTCTGAACTTCAAAGGAGCTCGCAAGGGACCAGTCAATGCACTAAATGTTTTGTGTCTTGAGTTTGTCTGTTTAGTCACACTATCCACACAGAATACACAGACACAGTAAAGAGAAATAACACCTTATGCATTAATCCAGATGTTAATTAGTAAAAAAAGATTAAAATGGAGCAAAGCACTGAACTCATTCTACATTTGATAATAACAGATGTGGAGAAATCACCAAGCTGCCAAAGTCTCACTGAAAGAAGAACTACTGATTAATGACTATGGTTAATTATCAGACCAGCTCAAAGAAAGCAATGCCAAGTCGGGAGCTTGATCCTGTTTGTGTCCGGAGGCATCCTGCCCATGCATCTCCAGCTATTCAGTCATACTCTATTAAAAAAAAATGAGGGGAAAAGGAGAAATATGCAGTTAATTTTTTTTTAAAAGCACCTTTAAGTATTACAATTTTATTTTAAATTGAAAGCATACATATTAAAACCACAGCCTGGGGCACATATGTGTCTGTGTCTGCATATTTATGTATACATTAACATTTTCATATAGATAATCAGGGGATAGTCATATTCATCCAGATATCCTAATTGCTACATATAAACCTAGATGCATAATACACCAGCAAAAATTACAGTGCAGACATACTTCAGCTAACAAAGCCTCTTTTTTAGGAAAAAAAATCCATGTGTGCATGTACCTTCAATGAATTTCATAGGGTTTTCTTAGGCAAGGTATTATTATTATTATTATTATTATTATCCCACTCTTTCCCTAGAACAGGGACTCAGAGTGACTCAACAATATTAAAAGAGAAAAACAATTAAGAACAGAGAAAAGGGTGCATTAAGAAGGAATTAAATTATTACAATATTAAAATAGATAGCTATTAAAAGAATAAAATACATTTTAAAAAGACAAAACAATTTAAAAGACTTTAAAATGAAACAACATCCCAAGCTGGTCCTTTACAAACATTCCATTTTAAAAGCCTATCTAAACTGTTACGATGATTGGTTTGATATCAAGACCCTTTTGGGTCCTTGTCATAGCCCTTTGCTGAAAGAAGCCTTCATCGCCATGAGCTCAAAGTGGACACATAACGTAGACACTCCAAACAGAGTCATATCTGCATTTACAACCATTTGCAGATCAAAAAGGCCAGGCTTAGGAGCTGCAAAGCACGGCATTCACACCTAGAAGATTTATGAGTGCCAGCCAGGATGTGTCCAGCTGAAAACGAGATAACATCAGCATCCTATCTCCCCTCTTTTGGAAATTGTCTACTTCAAAGCATAGCAATCAGAATCCTTTGATATACAATAGCAACTCTTCGCCTCAATCTAGGCTTAAGAGTATAAATGCTCCCCAAAATATCAGGCACTGATGTTATCTGGATAGATTTCTTGGTGGCCCTGTGCCATTGTGATCTATGACTAGAGTCTCCGGCTCCACCTATTGTCCTTTTTTGGTTGAGTCTATCTATCTTAATTCATTGTTGGAGCAGCCTCCTTTCAGGTAATTATCACCATTAGAAAGCCTTGTGTTTCCTATCTAAGCTAACTACTTTACTCCTGAGTTCTTGTGTGTGTGCATGTATGTTAGGGTGTCTTTGTATGCTTGAATCCCCAAATAAAGTATAGTCCATTGGAAAACTTTGCCTCTATATCAGTCTCTTCTCTAGCCACCTCTGTAAACAAGGATAAAAAGATTCCATAGAAGACTTGGACTTTAGTAATTCCCCAGGTTCAGGGTCTTCATTACAAAACAGATAGGTCTTAGTCTGCCAGCAGAAGGCCAACAAGGAGAGAACCATTTTGGCCTCTCTGGACAGGGAGTTCCACAGTCCAGGGCAGCCACAGAAAAGGCCCTCTCTTGTGTCCCCACCAACCATGCTTGTGATGGTGGTAGGACTGAGAGAAGGGCCTTCCTGAGGATCTCAGAGCCTGGGCTGGTTCATACAGGGAGATACGGTCTACCAAATAGCCTGGATCTGAGCCATATAGGACTTTGTAGGTCATAACCAATTGTGTCAAGAAACAAACTGATATCCAATAAAGCTGTTTCAACAGGGCATTGTGTGGTCTGTGTAACCTGCCTCGGTTTGGTTGCAGCTCTTTGGACCAGCTGAAGTTTCTGAACACTCTTCAAGGGCAGCCCCATATAGAACATGTTACAGTAGTCCAAATGGGATGTAACCAAGACATGTACCACCGTGGCCAGATCCGGCATATCAAGAAATGGGTGCAGTTGGCACACAAGCTTTAAATGTGCAAAAGCACTCCTGGTCACACTGTAGAGACCTGGGCCTCCAGGTTCAAAGCTGAGTCCTGGAGTACCCCCAAATTGCGAACCTGTGTCTTCAGGGGGAGTGTAACCCCATCTAACACAGGCTGGATCCCTATTCCCTGATCTGCCTTCCGACTGACCAAGAGCACCTCTGTCTTGTCTGGATTACGTTTTAACTTGTTTGCCCTCATCCAGTCCATTACTGATGACAGACACTGGTTTAGGACCACGACAGCCTCCTTGGATTAGGGTGGAAAGGAATATTAGAGTTGGGTGTCATCTGCATATTGATGGCACCTAACCCCAAAACTCCAGATGATCTCTCCCAGCGGTTTCATGTATATGTTAAATAGCATAGGGGACAACATAGAACCTGGAGGGCCAAGGGGTTGAGAAGGAGTCCCCCAGCACCACCTTCTGGGTTTGCACCCCCAGGAAGGAACAGAGCCACTGTAAAACAGTACCTCTTAGTCCCATCCCAGAGAGGCAGCCCAGAAGGATACCATGGTCGATAGTATCAAAAACCACTGAGAAGTCCAGTAGAACTAATAGGAACACACTCCCCCTTGTCTAGTTCCCTGGGTAGGTCATCCACCAAAGCTGTCTCTGTTCCATAGCCTGGTCTGAAACCAGACTGAAATGGATCTAGATAACCTGTCTCATCTAGAAACCCCTGGAGTTGAGAAGCCATCACACGTTCCAGTACCTTGCCCAGAAATGATAGGTTGGATGCTGGCTAATAATTATCCATTATAGGAGGATTCAGAGATGGCCTTTTTCAAACAAAGGTCTCACAACTGCCTCCTTTAGGCAAGCTGGAACTTTGCCTTGTTTTAAGGAGGTATTGACTATCTTCTTCACCCACTCAGCCAGTCCTCCTCTGGCCTGTCTAATAAGCCAAGAAGAACAAGAATCTAAGACACATGTTGTGGTTTTCACCTCTCCAAGGATCCTGTCCACATCAGCAGGCTGCACAAGTTGAAAAGCATTCATTAACACTGGACAGACGGGTGCCAAGGTTACATCCACTGGCACTGTATCAACTACAGCATTCAAGTCGGAGCGGATCTGAGTGACTTTATCTGCAAAGTGCCATGCGAATTCTTCACAGCATGCCACTGAGTTGTCTGTATTTCCTGAGTGTGTAAAAGCCCCCTGACCACTTGGAATAGCTTTGCTGGACAGCTCCATACAGATGCAATGCTGGCAGGAAAAAAATAATTTCTTTCCTGCCCACATTGTCACAGAGTAGCTATATTGTTTTAATGTATTTTCACATTTTTTATCTTTTTTAAAGGCTTTGTCATCTGTTTTTAATTATTGTAGTAATTTAATTCTGTTTTAATGTGCTATCTTTGTATGTTTTTAATTGTATTTTTTTAAATGTTGTAAGCCACCCTGAGGCCCAGTCCTGGGAGAAGGGCGAGATTATTATTATTATTATTATTATTATTATTATTATTATTTGGTCAGATTCACTTTGAGTCTTCCACCAATGTTGCTCAATGTTGTGAGTTTTTGCTCACAACTATGGTGCCCAGAAGGAGAGAGTAGGATGCTATAATGCTTGAACAGAGGAAAAGAGGCAGTGGTATCACTAAGGGGGTGCAGTGGTGTGGTCCGCACTGGATGACACCCCAGAAGGGGGGTGAAACTCGCTTCATCACCATCAACTTGCCGGAGAACCAGGGGGCTGGTTTGGCTCCACTCTGTAAGAAGGGATACTCAGGAGCGATTGTGTCCATCGCCCTGGTCATTGCTGTGCTCAACATGGCTCAGAAATATTGCCTTCAGCACGTTGTATATAATGGCAATCTCCCATTCAAATACTAACCAGGAACTTTACCAAATAAGCTCTGTTCTCACACCAGTCACACCAGTCCCACTAGTAAAAAAAGAAAGGGACCCACCACCCTGTACAGGATAGCCTAATTGATACTTGGTACTATCTGGTAGTGAATATACTGTTTCCTTTTACAAGGTGAAAGGGAACAAGGCTTGAATGCAAAGGTTTATTTGTTTTTTCATTTAAAAATCCCCAATTCCTGCTGCAAGGCTGAAGATCATCTGCAGTGTAACTAATTATTACTCCAGAAGAGCTGCTTCCTCCCTACCAGGAACACAATGCCCATCATCCGGCCCAACCAGCTGGGGCCAATGGGGATTGCAGGCTGACAACTATGGTGCCCAGAAGGAGAGAGTAGGATGCTATAATGCTTGAACAGAGGAAAAGAGGCAGTGGTATCACTAAGGGGGTGCGGTGGTGTGGTCCGCACTGGGTGACACTCCAGAAGGGGGGGTGAAACCCAGTCCAGCCCACCCACAACTCTCCCCCCCTAGCGTGCTATCCCTACACTCCCCTGCATATGCTCCCCCTGTGCACCATCCTGTCCTTTTCCTCATAAGAAAGGACAAGGAGGCATGGAGGGGAGTGTGACCACCCCAAGATGCCCCACCCCAGAAGCCCCACCTGTCACACCACGTGACAGCCAGTGCTGTGGTGCCCCTGGAAAAAGGAAAGTACTAGAGTAGACCAACTGAATCAATTAAATTTGCCTAAGTATTAACTCCATTCTACAATTGATTATATAGACTCATTCTAGTTAGGACATCACTAGGGCTGCTAGGTGTGGGCTATCCCCAGCCCTGAGATTGCAGGGGCCAAGCCTGAGACTTAGGGACCACCCCTGGCGATGCCCTTAAAGATGATATATTAAGCATTGGCCACGGTTGCACAAAGTGTGCCATTCAAACAAAACTTAAGTCTACAAGTGTGGAAAACACACACATAAGCTTCCCAAGGTAGTGCTTTCACCTTGAAATTCCTCCCCTTCACCATGAAGACTGTAAAAGAGAATCCATGCCCTGATATCTGGAAACTCTTCTTACCAGGAGGATTCATGCCATCTTCTCCTTTAGTCTAAACTAGTGGGTCTCAGCCTCGGGTCTTCCATATGTTTTGGGACTCATCTCACATAGGCGCCACCCAACATGCCCAGTGCTAAAAGATCATGGGAGCTAAAGACTGACATCCACTGGGCTAAACAGAAAAGCTGGAGCCCACCCCATCTTCTGAAAGTCCCAGCTCAGGAAGGGGAGGGATGTTTTCAGTCTAATTCTACTTGTATAGTGTCACTTTGAGAGCCAGCATGGTAAAATGGTTTGAGTGTTGGACTGTGACTCTGGAGGTCAGTGTTCTAACCATAGAAAGAGGCTACTGTCAGAACAGAACATGGAGAAACAGAATGGTTCCCAATTGGCAAAGGGGTCAGATAAGGCTGCATCCTTTCACCCTATCTGTTCAACTTGCTTACAGAACATATTATAAGAAAAGCAGGCTTGGACACAGAAGGAGAAGGAGTGAAAATAGGAGGAAGGAATATCAACAATCTAAGATATGTAGATGACACCATAATACTAGTAGAAAACTTCACAGACTTGGAACACCTACTAAGGAAGATCAAAGAAAAAAGTGTAAAGGCAGGCTTAATGCTGAACATAAAGAAAACAAAAATAATGACCACCAAGGACCTCCACAAGTTAACTCTAGACAATGAAGAAATAGAAATAGTAAAAGAATTCCCATACTTGGGATCAAACATTGATAGAAATGGGTACTGCAGTCAGGAAATCAGGAGAAGATTAAGAATGGGAAGGGTGGCTATGAAAGAACAAGAAAAGATTCTAAAATGCAGAGATATACAACTCAGCACAAAAGTTAGAATCATACAAGCCATTATATTCCCTATTACCTTGTATGGATGTGAGAGTTGTACAGTTAAAAAAGATGATAGGAAGAAAATAAATTCATCTGAAATGTGGTGCTGGAGAAGAGTGCTGAGGATTCCATGGGCAGCCAAAAGGACAAACAAATGGGTCCTAGAGCAGATCAAGCCTGAAAACTCCCTGGAAGCCAAGATGACCAAACTGAGACTGTTGTCTCATCATGAGTAGGGAGGACTCTTTGGAAAAGACAATAATGCTGGGAAAGGTGGAGGGAAGTAGGAAGAGAAGAAGGCCACATGCTAGATGAATGGATTCTATTAAGGAGGTCACGGGTATTATGGGGTTGCAGAAATTAAGCAGAGCAGTGAAAGACAGAGGGTCTTGGAGATGTCTCATCCATAGGGCCACCATGAGTTGAGATCGACTTGAGGGCAGTAAACAACAACAACAACAAACCACAGTCAGCGCCAGTCTAATTGTGGCTACCAGTATGGAGCTTCAACATCTCTTACATCCAGTTATATAATCTATTTGGTTTTTGTGTTGGCCATCTGGTGATGTCCATGTGTATAGCCTTCTTTCTGGTCATATGAAAAATGTGTTAGCATTGAATAGATTGTTGGCTTCCGACTTTAGCATTCCAATCTCCAATAATCAGCTTGATGCCCTGTGTTGGTGTGCTGTCAATTTCTAGCTGTTCTGCCTCTGTGGTTGGTGCATATACCAACGTGCCTAGTGCTAAAGGATTGTGGAAGCCAATTACTGATAACCTCAGGGCTAAACAGAAAAGCTGAGACCACCCCATTTCCTGAAAGTCCCAGCCCTGAAAGTGGAGGGACATGTTCAGTCTAATTCTGCTGGTCCAATATAACTTGCTGGATCTACATAACAGTTTTGACACCAGTGGCCATTGACTTACTATTTCCATGGTTGCGGACTTTGTGCACAATATATGCAGCACCCGCAGCTACAACAGCAGTACATAGAAATGGAACAGCGAGCGGGGCCACAGAGACACTTACACCTGCAATCTCAAAGACACCTGCAAAGAGAAAGCAGAAACCAGCACCATCAATGAGGATTGTGACATACCCTCCCATCTGTCTCAATTTGCCAGGTACAGTCCCAATTAATTCTCTATCATCCTCCTATTTTAACTCTTTTAAAAATGTCTCCTCCCACTTTCCTCCTTTCTTCTCAATTTACATCAGTTGCTGCAAACTTAGGTGATTATTACATGGACAAATGCTGCCACGATAGCTTCAGAATTGTAAAGACAAAATCAGATTTTATCGCATGTGCTGGCAACCAGGTGAGTGCAACCCATCTGCATCCTGGACCTCAGCTGCACTTATCCCGCAGCTTTTCAAAAACTTCAAAATCAAAAACTGATTTATTTTTTGAAAATCAACCAGATAATCACGGTTGAGGTCCGGGATGCAGATGGGTTGCACTTGCCCAGCTGCCGGCATGTGCAATAAAGTGGCAGATATGTTATGACAGTTCATTGTAACTTGTCTTGTTTCTGGTGATGTGCCTTCAAGTTGACTCTGATTTATGGCAGCTCTTTCACTGGAGTTTCTTGGCAAAATTTATTCATAGAATCATAGAATCATAGAGTTGGAAGAGACCACAAGGGCCATCCAATCCAACCCCTGTCATGCAGAAATTCCCAATCAAAGCATCCCCGACAGATGGCCATCCAGCCTCTGTTTAAAGACCTCCAAGGAGGGAGACTCCACTACACTCCAAGGGAGTGTGTTCCACTGTCAAACAGCCCAGAGATTTCAGAGATTTCCCATTGCCTTCCTCCTGGACTGAGAAAATGAGACTATTCCCAGGTCACCAAGTGGGTTTCCAAGGCCAAGCATGGATTGAAACCCTGGTCTCCTGGAATCCTAGTTGAACACTCAAACCACTACATCAAGCTGGCCCTCAATCCTTACTTTCTAAGTGATTCAAATGCCCCCTCCTAAGACTTTAGTTACTGCAAGAAAGAGAGCTTTAATCTCAGAACCTGCTGGTTGTTTTGGAGTAGCCTCATCCACTTCAGAATACTGACAGCCATGTTAATGAGGTAGTCTGAGTGTTGGATTATGACTCTGGGGAACTATAATTTGTATCCTCATTCAGCCATGGAAAGACCACTGGGTAACCTTTGGCAAGTCACTCAGGAGATTAACACATGTGGCTTGTAAAACATAATTCAAGTCAGAAAATAGCACCTTTGGTGATACTTATCATATGACGTCACCTCTGATCCATAGCTGCTGTGTAGTTAGGGCATCCCTTTTCATTGACAGTGGAAACCCATCAATAAGCTCCCATGCTGGAGTCCCATTAAGCAAAGTAAAGCAAAGCAGCTTCATTTATATACCACTTCATACCGCGCTATGGAGTGTCATTAGTCTTCAGGTATGAAATGTTGCTGCCTCAGCAGTCCCAATATTGGCAGTCACATGGTATCAGTGTCTCCTCCTCTCCCCCATCCCACCCCCCCTCCCTATTCCCAATCAGGTTGATTTATTTTATTTTATTCTATTTCTTTTCTTTTTACTTAAATTGCATTAGAATAACATTGGAATTGCAAGAAGACGGAGCAGCAGCAGCTCCTGTTGCAAAAAGGCAGGCTAGGAAAGGTATAGGGCAGAGAGGCAGAGTTAAGGAGGAGTGCATAAGAGAGCATGATGACAGAAAAAGCCCAGAGACTATTGCAGAAATATGTAATAATGGCTGTTCTCAAACCTGTGTGTTTCCATTTTCATAACTAATGTGATTGTGGTGAGAATGGGGCTTGTGTGGTAATGTCCTCAGAGGAAATCCATGACTAGCCCCTTCTGAACAAAACTTGCAGAGAAAATCCTGTCATAGGGTCCCCCTTAGGGTCACTAAGTTGAAAACAACTTGAAGCCACAAAACAACAAAACTCCAAAATACTTCCCTCCCAGTTCCCTCAGACTGAGAAATTGAAAGAATTCCACACACATGCCATGCATGACAACTGATGGCTTCCAGTTCAGTGGGATATAGCAAACATTTTCTCATTTTTGCTGTTGTGTGCCTTCATGTTCTTTATGACAACCCTAAAGCAAACCTATCATGAGGGTTTGGGGGCAAGATTTATTCAGAGACGGTTTGCTCCTTGACTTCCTCTGAGACTGACAGTGAGAGAGTGAGGTTTACCCAAGGTCACCTAATGTGGTTTTCCATGGCCAAGTGAGGATTCGAACTCTGGTCTCCAGAGTCAAACCACTACACCATGCTGGCTCTAGTTTTTGTCTAAATTAAATACACATGACCCTGGCATTTGACTCAGCACCTCATTATGAATCCCGTCCTTTCATCATCTGACTGAGACTCTGAAATACAGAAAGTCTTTAGATGGGGGTATGTGTGTGTGTGTGGATGTTGTGCGTCAATTTCCTAGCAGACTGCAGTAAAATTCCTGGGTAGTTATTTGCTTTGATCTTGCAGACTTTTCAACTTTGGATACGCACCTGAAAGGATTTTTAATGAAATGGCTTTGACTACCACTGGATTCGGCATTTTCACTACAAGGCGTAGCCAGGGCCCTCAAGTCTTCCTGCCTTGTGGAAGAAAGAAAATAATGTAACATCTTTACACTTCCTTAGCTGCTTCTTGAGGGAGCAGCAAAGGCAAAGATTTCTCTGTGGTCTGATAAAGAAATACTTAAAACACATTTTTACCCCTCTGAGCTTCAACACTAAGGACCTTATCACATGGGGTCTGAAGCAAAGCTAATCCAAAGGGCATCCACAGCTAATACATATTATTCCCCCGTGTTTACACATGACGCTGCCCCAGAACACGGAGCTAATCCGTATTGTTCCCCCGTGTCTACACACGACGCTGCCCCAGAACACGGAGCTAATCCGTATTGTTCCCCGTGTCTACACACGACGCTGCCCCAGAACTCGGCAGAATACGGAGCTAATCCGTCAGGAGCAGGGAGATTTTGACATTCGGTTTGTAGAGGATGTACCTAGGGAGCCTTCGCATTCATTGCGAATTGGTGGGCAAGGCGAATTGGTGGGCAGGGCGAAAATCCCAGCGAGGGGAAGCGATTGCCTTGGCAAAAGGCAAACCGGATTGGAAAGAAGAGGAGGAGAGGAAGAGGGAAGAGGGAAGAGGGAGGCGATCTCTCTCTCTCCATGGGCTGCCTTCCCTTCTCCAGTCCTCCAGCCCTCCTCCTCCCCGGTTCCCATGGCTGCCTTTCCTCCCGGCTTTTTGTGACGGGAGAGAAGGGAGCCTTGGTATTAATTGCGAAATGGCCAAAAGGGCGATTTCGCTACGGAACCGAATTTATTTCTACTTCTGTTTTTCTTCGCTTTTTCTTTGCTTCATGGCCAGCGTTTGATAAGGTCCTAAGGAAGGCGCAGCAAAAAGTAAGATCTGCCCTGCCCCTTGTTTACTAAATACCTTGTGAAATTCACAAACAATTTTACAGTGTAATTTGTGAATGCCTTTATCTCAGTGCCCCTACACTAGATCTATCTCTGTATTTTGGATTACAGCTCCCACAATCCCCCAAGGATTTTTTAAAAAATACTTTGCCTTGCATTTTCATTTAACATTTTTTAGTTACTTTTAAAAAGCACACACATAAGAATGGCAGATTGGGATTTGATGCAAAAAAATGACAATTACATCATGTTCCTGTAAAATGATCTTGATGTACATTTCATTCCAATTCTAGTCTATGATTCTATTAGTTTGTTCTATTGGTTCTATTAGTCTAAGATACGTAATTGTTTTAATTGCTTTGCATTTTATTCTGCATTTATATTTCAAATAAAGACAACAAATAAATATTATGGTGGGCCCTTGGTATCCGCTGAGGTTTGGTTCCTGGACCTCCCGGGGATACCCAAGTCCCATTAAATACAATGGCACAGTAAGATGGTGTCCCTTGTATAAAATGGCAAACACAAGGTCTGCTTTTTGGAATCTATCTATTTTTAAAATATTTTCAAACCGTGGATGTTAGAATCTGTGGATGAAAAATCTGTGGATATGGAGGGCTGACTGTATTAAGTAGAAACTCTGGAGTTTTGGATGTCTGAGCATGCCATGATGGTTAGGATGATGAGACTTGTGGTTTAACTGATTTGGAGAGTGCCAAGAAGTCTATCCCAGACCTAGGGTAGGCTAAATCTTTAATCTGAGTTACTAGACTGAGAAATAGTATATTGCCAAACAAAACAGAACTCCTGGCTCATGCGCAATACAGGAGCTTTGCCTATTTGGCATAAATTTTGCTTTCAGACCATGCCTCGGTCCCACCAACCTTTGTCTATCAATGAAACCCATTTTGTAACCCTCCTACTCCGCCATTTTGCATTTTGCGTCTTTCTCTCAAAAGAACAGCCATTTTGTGACTAAGTGCAGTTAAATATTGACTTTGATTTTTCTAGTTGACCCTGGGGCTGGGTCACACTACCTTGCCAAAAGTTCTTGCCTCACACACTATTAGTATCTAACTTTACCCAATACTACATGGCATAAACATACCTCTCAGACCTTCCTCTCTTCTCTCCCTGCCAACCCAATTTTTCAAGAAATTCCCCACTGCCATTTTGTTCTTTGCTTTTTCCCCCTGAAAAGGGTAGCCATTTTGTCAACCGTGGAGTGGCCATTTTATACAACTTCCCAACTCTTAACCAAACATTGAAACAATCCCAGCGGTGTTCCTATGGTGAAGACTGCCAGTTGAAAACACACTTTTTAATCTGCAGCAATAGGAAATTCTCTCCAGACAGTCCCACATTCTTATTGCTTATCACACCTTACAGATTGGTGCCATAAAAACCATTTTATTAAGAATCTTTCATGCTTAATTGACACCTTTGATGAATGCTCCCTCCTTTCTCAAGTAGCCAGGATACCCAGTTGAAAAAAATAATAGTAAAAATGGCCTACTTCTCTCCCTAGGGAGAAAACAAAACTTGCCCCCCCCAAAAAAATGCAGTTGGTCCTCAGTATCTGCGGACTTGCCATCCATGGATTCAACTATCTGCGGATGGCAAGGCCATGTTGTCCGCCATGGTGCCACGTGAACATGGCTACGCTGCCATTAGGGAAAATGAATCCCATTGTCTCCAATGGTGGCACAGCCGTGCGAATGCACCACCACTGCAGACAATGGGGTCTGTCCCTAATGGTGGCACAGACCCCATTGAAGTCCCTTTGTCTCTAATGGCAGCACAGGCATGTACACACACCACCGTGCCTCCATGGCTTTTGGTATCCAGGAGGGCATCTGGAACAAATCCCACATGGGTACCAAAAGCCAACTGTACCCAAAAGAGTATTCAGTGAAATCCACAAAGAAAAAGGAGGCATGTTTCCAGATGCTGAAAACATTATATTTTATTAGCTAATGTGGCTAATAAAACACATCTTTTCAGCTTATGCAGCTGTGTGTCTGCTTTTTCTCTCATTGTTTCCCTTCCTTAAAAATGTACCACTCTCTGGTCTTAAATGGTTGTTTTCAGCTCAGCCAGACAGATCCTAAATTCAACCCTTTTATGAAATAGCTTCAGTGCTGACAGATATAGCTATGAGGTGGGAAGGCAAAAACTCTTTTAACCACCCACCCATCCCAAGTAACTCAACAGTTGAGTATTTAGAAATATAGTTAGGCATCCAAATGGAGCAAACAAAGTGACAAAGGAAAGGTGAGTGCAACAAATAGAAAAAAAATGCCTCGCTTCCAGCAGTGCTAGAAATTTGGGAGCTAGAGGAAAATTTCATGGGAGGGAAAGAATTTTTATGGGTCACATTTTGTTTTTCCACCCTGGTAGCTTCATCTCTGACAGTGACCTAAAGGCTGCAGTCGCACTGCAGAATTAATGCAGTTTGGCACCACTTTAACTGTCATGGCTCCATCCTATGGATCCTGGGATTTGTAGTCTGTTAGGACCCCAAAGTTCTCTGCAGAGCCAGCGTGGCATAGTGGTTTGAGCATTGGACTATGACTCTTGAGACCAAGGTTCAAATCCTGGGTCAGCCATGATTCTGGAGACCTGGGTTGAATCCCAGCTTAGCCATGTAAACTCACTGGGTGACCTTGGGCTGGTCATAGACTCTCAGCCTCAGAGGATGGCAATGGCAAAACCCCTTGAACAAATCTTGCCAAGAAAACCTCATGATTGAGTCGCCTTGGGGTTGCCATAAGTCAAAAATGGCTTGGAGGTACATAACAACAAAACAACAACAGAGTTCTCTGACACAGAAGACTGAATAGCTCACAAAACTGCAGATCCCAGGATTCCATAGGATGGGGCCATGACAGTTAAAGCAGTTTCAAGCTACATCAGTTCTGCAGTGTAGATGCAGCCAAAGGCACCAAACTGAGCTAGAGTGGCATAGCTATCATGGGACTGAGAAGGGCAATGCCTTTCCTGGGCATCCACCCAAAGGCTGTCTTCTTCTCACCTTACAGCCTCAGCCCTGACAGACAAGTTGGTGGCAGTAGCCAGCCTCGGAGAGGGGCAGCATTTTTGGGGTCTCTTCCAACTCTAGGATATGAAAGCCTGCTTTGCATGTAGAAGAATGCTGGTTTTATCCCCAGCATCTCCATTTAGGTTGAGGCAGCCTGAAACCCCTGGACAGCAGCTGCCAAGTGTCCTCTTCATTTGTCTTAAGCTTTCCAGAGTTACATTGACCACAGCCATTCTCCTCTTACCTTATCGTCTTCCAATCTGAGGTTGTGTCAAATAGCCACTTGGCAAGGGACAACAAAATTTCTACTCTTTGGTAGCCACACCTTCTTCTTCACAAGGGCAGGTCATTCCCATGCCTCCTGATTGCTGGATTTTGGGAAATGGGAGGGAAGAGACCCCATGCTGGACTTGTCCTTGGTCTCTCCTCCCTGACTGATGGCATTAGGCCAGGAAAAAAATAGTTTAAAACAGAATATTGTGCAGGAGGGGAGGAGGATGAGCAAAATAAGTATAGGAAGTTGCCAACACCAGAACGGTTCTTGCTATGAGCTCCTAGTGATTCTACCAATCCAAAGATACAGTGCACCTTTTGAGATTGTTCCCTTTCAACAGCATATCTCCCCATTTGTCTGATTTGTCAGCACCAGTCTTGATTATCCTTCTGCTTTTCCAGCAGCTTTTAAAATGTCCTCTTCCCATTTCAGCCTTTGTCCTCAGCTTTACTTCCATTGTTGCAGAGGGAGTGCAAAGTGCAAAAGTAGTTTACCTTGAATTAACCCAGCAGAGGGGAGAGAAAAGGAAGGGGTGAAGTCTTTCCCTTCCCAGAAGGCTCAGGCAAAAGCAACCTGCTGCAGCCTCTACCAGCTTATGGGTTCTTCCTCATGAATAACTTTTGCCATCTTGACCATACCTCTGATGTTGCTTGGCCAAACGTGTCCTGGTTTTCATCTGTAAAATGTTTGAAGGTAGATAATAAGACTTGTAGGAAGACAAAAACAATGAGGACAGCGGAAGAAAAACATAGGGTTAAATGCAACATGAGTCTTATCTGGAGTTGCCCCACAGCAATCAAGGGGATTGAGTTTAGTTGCCCTGACTCTTGAATTGCATTCTTTTTAATGGATCTCCTTTTGGGAGGACTAGAACTAGAGGTAGAGCACAAGGGTTACAAATGGGTGGACATGAAATCTTTGGACACAGATATGCACCTGTAAAATTTTATTCATGAGGTGAAAGAAAAAATAATATAATAATTAAATTTAAAAAGGTATCCAAACTGACAAAATGTCCTAGATTTTGTTCCTATTGTTTCCTATTATCTACTGGGGTATACAGAGCCAGTGTGGTGTAGTCGTTTCAGCATTGGACTACGAATCTGAAGGCCAGGGTTATATCCCCCGCTCAGCCACAGAAACTCACTGGGTGACCTTGGACTAGTCACACACTCTCAACCCCAAAAAACTTTGTGATAGGTGAGCTATAGAGTCACCATAAGTTGGAAATGACTTGAAGGTACAGAAAAATAACATACCTGGGTATAGCTGTAAGCTACATTTCAGAGGAAGGAACTGGTAAAACCATCTCTGGAGATTCTTTGCCTAAGAAAACCCTATGAAATTCATGGGGTCACCATAAGTTGGCATGTGACTTGAAATCAAATACATACAAACACACAAATATACCTGGGAAGCTAGTATAAAAAATTGTGATCAGGCTGGGAGCTGAGAGAAAATATTCTGGGAAAAATAAAACATGTATGGATCTTCAAAATAAAATTGGAAAGAAAAGGGGGGGGGGGAATATTGGGACTTTCCATTCTTTTTTTAAAAACTTTTTTTATAAGATTTGATTCTATGACGTTAATCTCTAAATCACAATCAAATCACAATTTTGTAATTACATTAATACCTCCTAAGTATCTCCTGCGTAATTCACATTTAATCACACACATTTTTCCTCCGTCTTATTACTCACCACTTTTTATTTATCCACACCGTACTCGCAGGATTTCTCATTCCTTTTTATAAATTTTATTTCCTAACTCAATATTTCTAATGATTCACAATTCTTTACTTTTTGACACTTGTATCCTAATTCCACCTGCTATTGCAAAATTCAATTATAGGGAACCACTCTGTCTCTGTAATCTCTGTGTCTCTCTGATTCACTCGGGCTGTTAAAATGTCCATTTCTTTCATTTCTGCTAGCTTCATGAAGTTAGCAGACTTTCTGTTCTTTTTCATCAGTCTGGATGCGACCTTACATCTGTTTATTCATCTAGCCAAGAGACAACAAACCTCTGGCCTGGAGAGAGAGCATTTTTGTTGGATTTGTTACCTGATGGTCCCGCTGCCCATAATGGAAAAAGAATGGAGAGAACCAGGATTCACAAGAATTCAGCTGCAGAATCTCTTGTTGTCAGAGCACAGTAGGTACTAGCATAAGAGGGACAATTCAGGACAGTGCCTCTGAGCTTGTGCATAATGGAGGCTACTAGACAATAGGTAAAGGTAAAGGTAAAGGTAAAGGTATTCCCCGTTGACAAGGTTGTCAAGTCATGTCTGACCTTAGGGGCTGGTGCTCATCTCCGTTACTAAGCCAAAGAGCCAGCGTTGTCAGAGACTACTCTGTGATACAGGCTGTGTCATATTTGAGTAAATAATAGGTACATGCATCCAATTTAGATAAATCTCAAGCCATTTGAGGACAATTTTGTGTCTCCTGAGGTATAGCACAGTCTCTGTGGAGTAACCAGAAATGAATCTAGATCTTCATGAAGCTTTGTACTCAACTCGGGACTTTGGAGGGGAGCACAAAAGCAGAGAGTTTGCCAAAAGGCAAACAATGCTTATCTTAGGTTTCATTTCTTGAAAATGCCTAGAGTCAGGGGGAAGAGGGATAGAGTTGAGAGGAATGATTAACAGGTCCACGTGGCAACAGCAGTTGCAGAGATCTGGGGTCTGACACAATAATAGCACTAAGATTTCAAAATTTAGCTGTCATTGTTCCACCCTTTCCTGGGGTTTATAAATGTATGAAATATTTGCAATTCTGAACCAGAGAGCTCTAGTGACTCATGGAACTACCAATCCCATGATTCCATAGGATTGGTGCCATGGCAGTAAAAGTACAATCATAGCACTATAACTGTGTAACGTAAAGGGTACCTGGTTTGCCTTCTTCTGATGTTTCTCCAAGGACGCACATTTTTCTTTTACGGTGCCTTGTTGTCCCTTGATCCTTCCTATGGATGTCTGACATATGGCCATTCCTTTAAACATTATTTCTCTCCATAGTGGTGGAGATATGAGCACAAAACCTTCTCAATGGAAATTAAAAGACTGGCATTTTGGTTATGGAGTTATGGAGATGCTGAAGCAAGACAGCAACCAGAATCAGATGGAAGGCAAATATTTCCTGAGATGGTAACATCTTCTGAATAAAATTTGCCAAGTAAATCCTATGATAGGGTCACCATAAGTCAAAGTTGACTTGAAGGCAAGTAACAACAACAAATCTTCTGTGGATAGTAGGAGTGCCAGGTCTCAGGCCGGCCACTGAGTCTCCAGTTTTTGTGGGTCATCTCCCAAGGAAGGCAACAGGGCAAATTAACCAGTTTTGCTGGGATCAGCTCCCAGCAAGAGGAGAGGGCTGTGTGTAAATCTCAAGTTGCTCAGGTGTTAAAGCAGCTGCTTGCTACAATTTGCTAGGCTTTATTTCTTGCTGCAACCTTTAATAATAATTATTATTATTATTATTATTATTATTATTATTATTATTATTTTATAGGCCACCTCTCCCCAAAGAATCAAGGCAGATAACAATCATAAAATATCACAATGACATTAATTAAACATAATTCCCTAACCCCCAATTAAAACAGAAAACATCATAAAATGCAATCAGTTTACTAAAATCAATCTAAAATTAACCCCCATTAAAATGAGTCATTGTGGGACGAGTAGCGCAACCACAGTTATGGGACAGCGGGAGAGTCCGTCTATCAATCTGGGAATGCCCACCGGAAGAGATCCTTCTTGATAGCCTTCATGAAGGCATCAAGAGTTGTAATATGGCGGATCTCCTCCGGGAGGTCATTCCAAAGTTTAGGACCAGCTGATGAGAAAGTCCTTTGGGTAACTGCAGCAGGCCTGGTCTTTTTTTGGCTGTAATAAGTTATTCCCAGAGGACCTGAGTGTGCAGGGTGGATTGTATGGAAAAAGACATTCCCGCAAATAGTGACTCTCCAGATGATCTATGTATTTGTTTTGCTAGTTTCCTCCATCCTTTCCAGCTGTTGTGACAGCGGGCTCACCCTCCACTCTGCTCTGCATCAACCATCTGGCCACAGCAAGAAGGCTAAATTAAATGTTCCTTATCCTGTTTCCCTAAATGAGAAGGAACTTTGATCTGGGAAAAGCCTCTAAGATTTCTGTTTTAATATCCAAACAGCTCTCTCTCTCTGATGCTCTCTTGCTCTCACTCTGTGTATGTGTGTTTGTGTGTGAATGACATATATATTGCTTAAAAAAATTCACCAGGGACCATCTCTAGGTCTCAGATTTTGGCCTAGAAATGTCAAAGACTGGGACAATCCTAAACTGGCATCCTGGGGTGGGGTGGGATTACAGCATTACAGTGTACATCAAATTCCTTAATAGAAGATTCCAAAACTGAAAGCTGGAAATTTGTGTGTGCTGTGTATATATCTTTACTATTGAGATAAACCTCTTTCCATAGACTCTAGAGTCCAAATTGTGGTTATGCTTGTATAAAGTCAACCCAAAATCCAAAAAGAGTCTTTATGATAGCTTTCAGAACCCAAAATTCCTCCATTAGGCAAAGATGTTTTAAAAAGATGTTTTAAAAAATTTCAGGGGAAGAGTCTGTGTCACAAGCCGGGGTCAAGATTCAAGATATACCTAAGAGCTGCAGTATTAAAGATTTTACCATTTTATCCTAGTTTTTTTTAATCACTGTAATACAATTATTTTCTATGATGGGCCCTAGTGATGCCACTTGGCATAATGCATGATGCTTATAACCATAATACCACAACACTTTCCTAGCTGAAATTAGAAAATTTCTGAAATTTCTGAAATTTCTCCCTGTCTGAAAATTGTTTTCTAAGCTCTACATAGAAAAAGAGAACACACAAACACACATACACAATTTCCCCTAGCTCTGTTAATACATTTGCAAGTACATAGGAAGTACATGTAGCTGAAGACACGCTGTTCAAAGCAAAGCTTGAACAAGCAAACTTTCAATTGGAGACGTAAGGATGAGCTTGTAACAGATCCCAGTATTGCTCAAAGAGCAAAGAAAACAATAAAGTGTTATTTTGAAGAAAATATGAATGAAGAAATAAAGATGATGCTAGTTTGGGATGCCTTTAAAGCGGTAATAAGTGGACTTTATATCCAACAAAATAATATAGTACAAAGAAATAAAAAGAAGAAATTGAGAATACTAAATAAACATTTAAAGGAGAAAGAGGATGAATTTATTAAGACAACTGACAAATTGGGAGTGATTAAAGAAATAAACCTTTTGAAAAAACAAATTTCAATAGAAATGATTGGTGAAGTACTTAAAAAAATTGAAAGCGAATAAACAAAGAAGTTTTGAGTATTCCAACAAGGGGAGTAAATGGTTAGCACATAAATTAAGGGAAGAGGAAAAGAAGAAAATCATAAAGGAAATAAAAGAAGGGAATAAGATAAGTAAAGATCAAAAAGAGATACAATAAGTTTTTTTTCCTAGTACTTTTCTAAATTATACAAAGAAAGAACAGTTGAAAGAGACAAAATTAGAAAATACTTAAGTAGTAGTAATCTGAAGGAGATAGAAGATCATCACCAAATGCTGAATGCCCCAATAACTTAATTAGAAGTGAAACAAGCTATTAAATGGTGTAAAAAAGATCCAGTTGGAATAACGGTACTGTTCTATAAAACATTTGAAGAAGAATTAAGTGAGCAGTTGAAGATTACTATGAATAGTATTCTAAAGGAGGGGTTGTCTGAGTCATAGAGAGAAGCTGTTATAGAAGCTGTTATATCCATTATATCCCAATGATCATTGGCCTATCTCGATTTTAAACATAGATTATAAGATCTTTTCATTAATTTTGGCTGAGAGACTTAAGAAGTGTTTGAAATCATGGATAAATCAGGACCAACGGAGATTCCTCCCACAGAGACAGATGAGAGAATATGAGGGTGGTTCTGGATGTGTTAGAATATTATGAATCCAATAGTGATAGAAAATTGACAATAATAATAATAATAATAATAATAATACAATTTATTTATATCCCGCTTATTGAAAGAGACAATCCAAGCGGCTTACATAAAAAGCCCATACAATATAACCCCTGAGACCAACCCCCCCCTTAAAACAGTATTAAACATCTCATAATTAAAATAATCAAAACATTTATAAGAACATTATAGACCAGCAAAACAAAACAAAACAAAACAAACCCGGCCAACCTCTAAAACAATCCTCATCCATCAGAATGATGGAGCCATTAGTTTTTTTAGACCTTGAAAAAGCTTTTTATAATGTAAATTGGCAGATACTGTTTGAAATTATGAGGTAGGCCCAAATTTCATAAATTGGATTAAAGAAATATATTAAAAACAATCAGCACAATTAATCATTCATGGGGGGAAATAAAAATAATATAAAATACAAAAAGGAACAAGGCAGGGATGTGTGATGTTATCTCTCATGTATTTGATGGTTATTGAAATGTTGATATTAAATATTAAAAAAAAGGATGAAAATATACAAGGTGTAGGATCCAAACAGTACCAATATAAACTTTGGGGTTTTGCAGATAATCTTGTAATTATATTGGATGACCCAGCAGAAAGTATCGAGCACTTGGTAAAATTATTGGAAGACTTTGGAGAGATCTCGGGATGTAAAGTGAATATGGAAAAATCAGTAATAATTTGGAAAAATTGGTCTAAAGCTGATGAACAAGAAACCGAGGAGAAATCAGGCTTTAAAATAGAAAAAACTGAAATATTTAGGGATTGCTATAACAAATAAAACACTGAAATAATATGAAAACAATTACAAAAAGACATTAAATTAAAAATGACATGATAAGGTGGAAGAAATTGAATTTATCTTTGTTAAGGAAGATCTCTACTATTAAAATGTCAGTATTGCCTCAAATTCTTTTTCCGATTATTCCAATTATTTTGACAGTAGTCCTCTTTAAAGAATGGCACAGAGATATCTCCAAATTTCTCTGGAGTGGGGGAAAAACCTAGGACAAAAATGAAAACACTTCAAGATATACAGGAGAGGGAAGGATTGGGAGTTCCAAATTTGCAACTTTATTTTGAGGCCAGTTGTTTAAGTTGGATAAAAGCATGGATAAAACTTGATGACAAAAGATTGTTAGTATTAGAGGGAAATGGTCTGCATTATTCCTGGCATCCTTATTTAGAATATGATAGAGACCAAATTAATAGGGATTTTAATAATCATTTTATAAGAAGATCTTTGTTAAAAATATGGAAGAAATATAAGTATAGGATAGCCCCCCCCAAATGCCTTATGGGTTTTCCCTTTAGAAGCATTGGATAATTGGATAACATATGAAGACATTTTGAAGAAGCATGAGGGAAAGTATATGATAAAATCCCAATTAGAATTGGAAGAGGAGGGGATAAAGCTACAATGTTATACATATAGATAATTATATGAAAGATACAAAATGGATGATAGAAGATGAGGTATATTAAAGGGAAAATATTGTGTGATCCAGCTGGCAAAACAAATTCTAAAATTTATAAATTATTACTGAACTTTGAGATGGAGGATGGGGTCATAAAAGATCAAATGATTGTATGGGTTAGAAATATTGGCCATCCAATATATTTAGCTCATTGGGGGGAAATATGGAAGAAAGGAATAAAATACTCAACATCACAAAAACGAAGAGAAAATGTATACAAGATGTTTTATCATTGGCACATGGCTCCTGAAAAAACTGCTTTAAAAAATCAAGGGTAGATGTTGGAAATGTGGGGAAACACAGGGGTCAGGGATGATGGGAGTTGTAGCTCTTCACCTCTGGCTCTAACTCCCCACCTTGTTATGCAGCAGAGCTGACCAGCTTTGATCAGTGGTTAATGCTTTTCTCCAAAGCAGCAGAGTTTCAGAGAATAGGCTGAAGACCCTGACAAACTCTCCAAGCCTTCTCACTCTTCTTCCTGAGATGTCTCCAAACTTCTCCAGGATTCCTCTGGCTCTTGTATCTTCCCTCAAGACACCAGACAACTCAGCAGTCTTATATAAAAGATCTACTTTATTCTACTATATATAAATACTATATGCCCTACAAATCACAATCTCTACTCCACACTACACCACAATATGCATTGGCAAACATTGCACTTATAGCCATTGTTAGTCACCACCCACTAGTCAGTTTCCACCCAGTGGGCGTGTACATTCATTTTGATTGGTTTACATAGATCAGGGGTAGGCAACCTTTCCCCTTTAAGGGCCGAGGGACTTCAGCTCCCAGAAGCCTCAGCCATGTTGGCCAATAGTCCCATGCTGGCCAATAGCTCCTGGGATTCTGGGAGATGAAGTCCCTCGGCCCTTAAAGGGGAAAGGTTGCCTACCCCTGACATAGATCATCCCATACTTAAGACCAACCCAAGTATTTCATCATTTTACCTTGACTATTTAATGAATCTCAGGTGTTTGCAATCTATAACAGGTGTTTTCAATATACACTCTATAACTTTGTCCTTGGCTCTCAAGGCTTCCAAATTACATTATCCTTTTCACCTGTGTAGCTTCATGATTGTTCCTGCTTAGTCACTGTGACTATCACATACATATTTTATTTCTATTACTGTATGTCCCATGTTGCATTTTCCTTAACAGTTGTATCATTGTTGGTGGATCTGCAAATTAGCAACAAAATTCTGGGTAACTGTTAATACGGGAAAAAGTACTGTATTAGGTTTGAACTTTGAAATATCTCCAGAATGTTATTTACTAGGTATTTTTGAAGAAGAATTAAAAAATAATTATGGAGAATTTTTTATTTGATTTGATTACAACAGCGAGATTGGCTTTTGCCCAACAATGAAAGTCTAAAGAAATGCCAGAGGAAGATGAGTGGTTATATGAACTGTATATAATGGATTAACACAGTTGTTAAAGAACAATTCAATGGATGAAATTAATAATCATAGAATCATAGAATTGGAAGAGGCCACAATAAAGAATGGAGGTTGGTGATAAATTTTCTTGAAAAGAAGTGGTCGGAAATTGAGGTGGTAGGGATCCTGGTATAAGTAAAAGGAGGTGACAAGAGAGATAGGGATGATTTTAATATTTCTCCTGTACTGTTTCTTTTCTTTCTCGATAGAAGAGGGGGGAAAGAAAGGAAAAATGGAAATGGGTTAAGAAAATAGGATATATAGGAAATGACCATAGGGAATATATGAGGACTGGGTATGTTTGAAAGGAAATAAAGATAAATAAGGAAATCGTAGAAGTCTTCTTTATGAAGCAGAGGAGGCAAGGGAGGACGTTAAGGTATAGAAGGAAGAGAGCATGAATAAAGGTAAGTGTAAAGGGATGAGTACTTGTGAAGATTTAGAAGGAAGGTGGAGAAGAAGAAATATGGTTAGAAGACTAGGGACGTTTTCACACACAAACGTCCCATCCGCCTGGAGCCATTCCGGAACGGAGCCTTCCGCTCACTCCGGAATGGCTCCGGTGGCAGCGACCTAATTCCTTTTTAAAAAAGGAATTACAACTCCGGGGCTTATGCCGGTGGGTGTCCGGAGTTAGAGCTAAAGGGGGCGGGGCTTGCTGCGATGTCATGTGAACAAGCGCAGCAAGCCCTGGACTGACGCCGGCTAGCGCTGGGGATGGCACCGGAAGGGGCGGGGCTTGCTGCGACGTCATGTGAAAAATTTGACATTTTGCCGGAGTGGGGCCGGACGGAGGCTGGCTAGCGTCCTCCAAAAGCCCCGTGTGAAAACGTCCTAGGATTAGGATAAAGAAAGGAATGAAGAAGATATTAGATGAGTATCAGAAAGAAGGTCGAATTGCAGAGATATTAGGAGGGGAATGAGGAAGAGAGAAATGTGAGTGGGGAAGAGCTGGAGAGGAAGAGAAGAGAAGAAAGAGTGAGAAAGGATAGAAAAGGGAAAAGTAGAGGGTGAAGATTGAGAAGGTATAGGTGAGGTGGCACATCTTGATATAAAGACAACACTAAACCGTGATTGACCATTGGCAAGATGGGAAAGGGGGAATAAGACAGTAGTAAGGTGAAGTCAAAATATAGGAAATAGGATGGTTTACATTGTTTTTGCTCCCCGCCTTGATCCATGGGAAGAGGTGGGTAAGAAATAATGATGATGATGATGATGATGATGATCATTTAGACATGCTTATAAATTCCTTTAAGCAGAGTATGGTTTTAAAAGGTTTATTGTTGTTTTATTGTTTTATTGTTGGTTGATGAAAGATATGTGTTCTTGGTTTTCCATATAATGATGTGAGTAATGTTTATTGTGCATATTGAAACTTACAATAAAGATTATTTTAAAAAAACAAAGTTTGAACAGGTCTTATACCTGTGGGGTGTGATTGTGTATATACGTGTGTGTGGTTGTAAAATAACCTGAATCCTATTGGTTAGTCCTATGCCAGACAGAGTAGATGATGATGATGATGATGATGATCATCATCATCATCATCATCATCATCATCATCATCATCATTATTTCTTACCCATCTCTCCCCATGGATCAAGGCGGGGAGCAAAAACAGATGACAAACAACATCAGTTAAAAGACATCAGTTAAAACACACATCAATTTAAAAGGACAAATAAGATGTCTGCATATTAAAACAATCCACATTTAAAATTCATCATTTAAAATTCACAATATTAAAAATCATCTGGTTAAGCCTGATGGGAGAGGTTTAATGCTCTTTTAAATTCAGAAAGCATATCCGGCTGTCAAATCTCTTTGGGCAGGTCATTCCACAGTCTATAGTCAACTGTTGAATGGTGAGTCAATTTATATTGACTGAATGGGTCCACTCTCTTTGGAGTCTACCAATTCAGACCTGCACACACATTAAAAAGAAGAACCAGTGTGATTTAATGGTTTGAGTGTTGGGCTACACTATGGGAGACCAGGATTCAGATCTCTACTCAGCCATAGAAACCCACTGGGTGGCCTTGGGCAAGTCACACTCTCTCAGCCTCAGAGGAAGGCAATGACAAGCCTGCTCCAAACAATCTTGCCAAGAAAAGCCCATAACAGGGTCATCATGAGTCAGAGCTGACTTGAAGGTATATAAGTAATATCTTTCAAACCAGTGCTTGCACCCTGAGATTTTTTCCCCTTTGTCCAGGGATTGGAAAGGAGGGTCTAGGCCCAGAGACTTGGGAACCTGAAGGGTTACAGACATAGTGACTGTCAAGACATTTCTATTGGAGATACCTGAGCAGAGCTTTCTCCCATGACCATAGTTATTATTCTGGGTAGGCCAGTTTCAATGTGAGTGCAATGGTGAAACTACTCTGTGTTTTACTCTGAATTTTATTTATTGGATTTATATCCCGCTTTTCTCCCCAAATGGGAGCTATCCTAGGTGCTACCCAATACACTGATCTAGTTGTGTTTTTATTTAGGCTGTTTAAACACCATAAAGAGACATGAAAGCTCACTCATTAATCTAGATATTTAATTGAGACAAGGTTAAAACAAAGCACTGGGGTGATTGTACATATGGGAATAATAGGCATGCAAGATTCATCGAACTAGGAAAGTTCCATTGGTAGAACAACTACTGATCATTGACTATTATTGATTATTGGGACTGCTCATGGAAACACTGTCCATTTGGGGTTTTGATCCTGCTTGTGTCCAGCAATGTCCTGCAATGCATCATGGGCCACTCAGGAATCCTCTAAGAAAACAAAACAGGGAGAAAAGGTGCAAGATGTAGTTAATTTTTAGAAACTTCAATTATTAAAATGTTATAGTTCATTGAAAGCATGCAAAAACCACAGTCTGACATGTGTGTGCGTGTATATATATATATATATATATATGCAAGGAACAGTTATATATATCTGGGTAGTCTGATTGGTACATCTGAACCTAAATGCATCATACATCAGGCAAAATCACAATATATCCAGTTCACTTATTGCTTCAAATGGATGCAGTTGAATTCAAGCTGGTAAAATCAAGATGAAATTATTTAATCCTTTTGTTAATGCTTACTGGCATAGTAGTTTGAGTCCCATACTACGACTCTGGAGACCAGGGTTCAATTCCCAGCTCAGCCATGAAATCCATTGGGTGACCTTGGGCCAGTCACATGCTCTCAGCCTCAGAGGAAGGCAAAGGCAAATCCACTCTGAATAAATCTTGCCAAGAAAACCCCATGATAGCCTTAGGGTCACCATAAGTCAGAAATGACTCAAAGGCACACTGCAACAATACTATCACTTCCCAGATCGTTGTAACCGTTTGGGCACCAGTCACCCTTTGCTTACTCTTTTTAGGTTTGTGGACTCTGTGAACGATATACGCAGCACCCGCAACTACAACAGCACCACATAGAAACGGAACGGCCCACGCAGGTGCAGACACACTTACACCTGCAACCTCCAAGAGACCTGCAAAGAGAACCAGTCATCAGCACCAAAATTAAGGATTGTGTTATACCCTCCAACTGCCCAACTTGGCAGAGACAGTCCTGATTAATTTGCTGTCATCCCACTTTCTCAATTGCTTTTAAAATGTTCTGGTTTTAAAATGTTCTGCTCCCCTCTCAGCCCAAAATACGGCATAACAGCTAAGCATCCACCTCTGCATTCTCCGTACTTGTTTTTAAAGCACCTTGATTTGCTCACCTGAGAGGGCTGAGATCGAAATTCCTTTAATCGATACTGGATCCATAGTTGCCCTTAGTGGACAATGGTTGCTGGGGCCACAGATGGGGTGTCACTCACAAAGAGAGTGTTTCTAGCTGAGACGGTCTCCCTGCAAAAGGAATAGTAGAATAATAGAATCATAGAATTATAGAGTTGGAAGAGACCTCAGGGCCATCCGGTCCAACCCCATTCTGCCATGCAGGAATTCACAATCCCAGCATCCCCGACAGATGGCCATCCAGCCCCTGTTTAAAGACCTCCAAAGAAGGAGACTCCACCACACTCCGAGTTGCCTCCAGGATCACTTACTGTGCATGTATAAACAGCCCAACAAAAAGAAAAGGGGAAAGGCTGCCTCCACAGCTACCCTATATGTTAAAATAAAAATAATAGATCAATACATTTGGCCCCTGAAAGGGAAATTATAAGTAGGGCTGGTGAAACAAACAAACCAAAATCAGCCCTGGATGCATTTTGGCAGAAGCTTTCAGGTGGTCTCTAAAAGATTCAAAATGTTTTTCTTTATTTATGCAAATCAACTCAGGGGCTAAACAGACGACAATCGTATGCCGCAGCCCCGATCCAGCACTTTGCCGCTCTGAAAAGAGCTGGCAAATGGCGGTTCTTTTTAGAGCAGAAAAAAAGCTGCACTTGCCGCCGTAGTGGCAGCTTTTCAGCGCTCCTTTTGCGCAGCGTCTATGAATGTGCATCAAGGGAGCGCCCTGATGGTGCCTGCTGTCTGTTTGCATGGGTGGTTTGATGGTGGCATCGGGACGAAGTCATTATCGCACTAGCCTTAAATTGCATTAAAAAGAGACTTATCTCGGCCAAACTGAAATAAAATTTGGGCTGCATCTGGATGCTATCGCATGGATCTTCCCCCCAAAAAACACCATACAGATGCAGCCCAAATTCAGCCCCAACGCCACCTCCAAGCTAGACCTTTTGGCTGGTGTGTATAGCCCTTAGAAAAATAGCCACCAAGAGCGAGTTAAGTCAGTGTGGCTGAATTTGGGCTGCATCCGGAAGGTGGTTTTGGGGGGAAATGCAATAGCATCCAGATGCAGCCCAAATTTTACTTCAATTCAGGCAAGGTAAGACTCTTTTTAATGCAATTTAAAGGTAGTGCGACAATCTTCATAGATTGGAATAATTGTAGTGTGAAAGGGCCTCATGCCTCTGTTCTCCTTCCCTGCCTCCATTCTATCATCATAATCATCCCACTGCCATTTGGCAATTTGCTTCTTTCCTTCCAAAGGGCAGCCATCTTGTTACTGAGTGCAGCCAGAGCTTCAGAAAAACTAGATATAGAAGAAAAGAAAAAAGAAAAAACAGCCCAAAGCATAACTCTGGTGAAGAATGGAAACTGAAAGCAAACTCTTATCTACTAGAATAAGTTCCCCAAAGTGAATTTTTGTAAACTGCGCCAACGCCACATTCTCATTCCTTTTACTAATCCCAATGCTCTTACATTTTAGAAGCATCGTTTCCATGTGAAAGACTTCTAATGCTGACAGTTGTAGTTTTAGGAAGTCTTTCATACTGAAATAATCCAACAAAATATTTTTTCCAACAAAAATGGTGTATGTTTGTGTTAGGAAAACTAGCACCAAACTATAGCCAGCTTAGAAAGAAATGAGAGAAGGCATTTCATCAAACCCCAGAAGTTGTGCTGAGGTACTGCATCCACATCAGGCATTTTGTTGTTAACTGCCCTCGAACTGATCTCGACTCATGGCAGCCCTATGGATGAGAAATCTCCAAGAAGACCCTCTGTCCTCCCCTGCTCTGCTTAAATCCTGCAACCCTTAAGACCCAAAGTGACCTCCTTCATAGAGTCCCTCCATTTGGCATGCGGCCTTCCTCTCTTCCTACTTCCCTTCACCTTTCCCAGCATTATTGTTTTTTCTAAAGGGTCCCCTCTTCTCATGATATGTCCAAAGTATGACAGCCTCAGTTTGGTCATCTTGGCTTCCAGGGAGTTTTCCAGTTTGATCTGTTATAGGACTCATTTGTTTGTCCTTTTGGCAGTCCATGGGATCCTCAGCACTCTTCTCCAGCACCACATTCTCTCAAATGCATTGATTTTCTTCCTATCATCTTTCTTAACTGTCCAGCTCTCACATCCATCCATATAAATAGGGAATACAATGGCTTGTATAATTCTAACTTTTGTGCTGAGTTGTATATCTTTGCATTTTAGGATCTTTTCTAGTTCTTTCATAGCCACCCTCCCCATTCTTAGTCTTCTTCTGATTTCCTGACTGCAGTCCCCATTCCGAACAATGTTTGATCCCAGGTATGAGAACTCTTTTACTATTTCTATTTCCGCATTGTCTAGTTTGAATGTGTGTAAGTTCTGTGTGGTCATTATTTTTGTTTTCTTTATGTTCAACAGTAAGCCTGCCTTTGCACTTTCTTCTTTGATCTTCCTTAGTAGATGTTCCAGGTCTGTGAGGTTCTCTGCTAGTATTATGGTGTCATCAGCATATCCTTTGTGCTCGGTTGTATATTTTTGCATTTTAGAATCTTTTCTAGTTCTTTCATAGCCCCCCTCTCCATTCTTAGTCTTCTTCTGATTTCCTGACTGCTGTCCCCATTTCTATTAATGTTTGATCCCAGGTATGGGAATTCTTTTACTATTTCTATTCTTCATTGTGAAGGACCTCCTTGGTGGTCATTATATAGCACTTTTAAGTGCTTTTATATAGCTCTTTTAAGGTTTGACGCTAGTAACACTGAGGTGCCTTGGTCTTGTTACAAGCAAGTTCAACAGGAAACAATTGCAACCATGTTTTTTCTTCTGACAGAAACTTTCTCATCTTCTCTAACTCATTCACACAAAAGTAGACATCAAAAGTTCCATCATCAGATACCTCAAGCCTCAACTCAAAACCGGGTCCATCCAAATTTTGGACTAATAAGCTTATTGCACGGCACTCACAGGAACGGGAATGGAAAGGAACGGGACAAAAACGCATGTTACTGGACAGGAGAACCCACCAGTGCTGCCGGGAGTCCCCAAGCTGTTCCCCAGTCATTCCTGGCAGCCGATTTTGAAGAACGATCCTTCAAAAATCGGCTACCAGGAACGGTTGGGGAATGACTTGGGGACTCCCGGCGGCATCGGTGGCTTTCTCCTGTCCAGTAACATGCGTTTTTGTTCCGTTCCATTCCGTTCCCGTTCCTGTAAGTGTCGTGCGATAAGCTTATTACTGTCCAAAAGGATGACTCCAGGGTTGCTCAGGAGTTTGCTCACAGCAATTTCACACAGCATTGTGTGACAGAAGGGTGTTGTAGACAACAGCTTAGCAATCCACTTTTAAGAGAAACAATAAAAGAATGATCATGTCTGAGGAGGTCTGTTCTGCCTTCCTTGTACAGGAATTCAGTTATCATAGGATGCCCTTGCCTTTAGGCTATGGTTGCAAGGGTGAAAACTGAAGAAGGCTCCTGTACTTTTAATGATTGTGGAGACAAAGAAATTTCCACAGGTGTTGTTTAGTATCTGGTTGCATGCAACAGCAGATGACAATCCTTTCTCTGCACAACCATGAACAGGAGTCGTCTCCAGTTTTCACTCTGGCAACCCTATGATGGCTGCTTCAGGCTCAGCCAGTGTCCAAATGAACAAAATCACTAGGTAAACAACCTCTTTCTCCTTCTTTTTCTTCTTGCAGCAAATGTTTACGTAGCTACTGCCTTGTCTTAAAAGTAACTTTTTTAAAGCTTTCAACTCAGCAAAACACTGTCAAAGCCAACAACAATAACAATATCTTCATTGAGATCCAACCTTTTTCCCAGAAGCAGAACTCAAGAATGGTTTAGAAATTAAAGAAAAAAACCAGCATAATTTAAACCATGCAAAAGATTGTCATTAAAACATAATTAAACTAACCAGCGGTTTAATTGTGGGACTACGACTCTGGAGATCAGGTTCAGTTCCCAGCTCGGCCATGTAAACCCATTGAGTGACCTTAGGCAAGCTACATTCTCTGAGCCTCAGAAGATGGCAATAACAGACCTCCTCTGAACAAATCTTGCCAAGAAAACCCCATGATGGAGCTGCCTTAGGGTCACCATAAGTCGAAAATGACTTAAAGAAATGCAACAGTGGTAAAAAAAAAAAAAAATTCAAATAATCCATTTTAAATACATTTTTAAAAGTTAGGAAATTTTTCAGTGACCCACAAAGACCTCTGACTGAAATCCTGGAGAAATAGTGATCAGCAAAGATGAAAATAACAGAAAGGAACAAATGATGAAAGCTCGGCCAAACTCTCCAGCTTTTTCGCAATCCTTTTTTTCCCTCAGCCCACTTTTCCTCTTACCTTATCCACACGCTCCAGCCCTGAGAGGGTTTGCTCAAAAGGGCAGTCTACCAGGAAACACTGAATTTATTCCACAGCTGGCTGCTAAGCAATATCCTCTTTCTTCATTCCTGTAGCACCCAGCCCACAGTTGCATTTCAGAGAATGGGAGGCCAATCCAGATTCAGTGGATTCAGTGTTCCCTGCCTGGTGCCATATACTTGAGTGATATTTCGTTGAAGGAGGAACAATGCAGGATGGTTTATTCATTTATGTATTTTTGCATATTTTTACAGTTGGCTCTCTGTTTTCATGGGGGATCCGTTCCAGCCACACACACCCCATGAAAACAGAGATTTGCAAATATTCATGCCCTATAGGCTTGAATGGGGCGCACCCCATTGATTTAAACAGAGGTCGCCCCTCTATGAATATGCAAAATAATAATAATAATAATAATAATATCCCACCTCTCTGTAGATACAACCGGGGTGGCTTACAGGATAAAATGAACAATCCCATCCCCCAACAGCCCACCCACCCCCTAAAATACAATTAAACAATCAAAATTTAAAAACATGCTTAAAAGTAACAAACTGCAATACATTGCAATAAATGACAAATAAATTAAAATAGCCGTAGCGGAAATCAGGGACAGGCATAACTATTTTTGGAGGCTGATTATCTACTCGGGAAAGGCCTGCTGGAAGAGATCCACCTTAACAGCTTTTTTAAAGCTGTTTAAGGTGGTCAAGTGATGGATCTCATCCGTCAGGCCATTCCAAAGTCTGGGAGCGATAGTCAAAAAACCATGGACTTCAAGTCCACGAAAACGGAGGGGCGACTGTATTGCCAAACCCCTTCTCCCCCTGAAAGCATAGAACAAGCAGAATATAGTAAGCTGCCTCATGAGCACTTTTGGAACAGGGTTGTTGCTATTGTTATTATTATTACTATATTAATATCTCACTTTCCCCAAAAAACTGGGTTGAACTGCTGTGGTGGGCCAAGGATCCTAGGACTCTCCAAGGACCAACAACCCAGAGTGAAATCCAGAGTGGTGAGAAGTTGGGGTTGCCAGATCACCTGGCCTGGCCTCTCTCCTCCAGTCCTCAGAGCAAAGAGGAGGAATCTTAGGGTGACAGTGCTGCATTCAAAACTTTACGTACATGTACATATATAGTTTCCTCATTTGTTAGACCTGGCCTGAATCCAAACCTGTAAAATAATTCGTACTTACCTTGATCCCCGTCTTGTTGGAACACATAGCATTTCTTCAGATTTGAGGTGAAAGCACTTATTTTCAACACCTGTGACTTTAAAGCGATTTTTAAAAACACCCCTTTTACTACTCAGGAGATTACCACATAAGGGTGCTTTTCCACTTTAATCTCATGATTTCTTTTATGTGGTTACAATGGTAGCAACAACTATATTAAAACACTTATTTCTGCATTACCTTTCAATAGCACGATAGTACTTGTTTTGTGCCAAATGTTTCCGGTCTCTGTTTGCCACACAACACACATGACCCAAGCCTCCCTTTTTTTCCTACTTTGCCCATTTTTTAAAAAAAATATTTATTTTTTCTTTTGAAATCTCATAATGACAAGAATTAGACCTGAAATTGCAAGATTCTTTGGGCAACTAATTTCCGGTGATTCAGAATTCTTGAGTTCCATGCTGTTGTTGAAATTTTGGGATTTGTGGTTCTGTAGATGGCAATGCATTCTTTTATCCTGCATCGATGGATCCTGTGAAATGGAAGATCATTTTGGGAGAACTGTTTTGTAATAAAAACTTGACCTTGGGGAATTTATAATTAGCTCAAAAATAATAAATAGGATCTGAACCCACTGTATTGCAGAGAGCAATTTTCCAAAAGAATGGTACTTTTATTAAGAGAGAAAAATAAATCAATAAGCAAGCATACACATACACAGAGAATCAAAGATACAAAGATACCCTAACATACACACACACACACACACACACAAGAACTCAGGAGTAAAGTAGTTAGCTTGGATAGGAAACACAAGGCTTTCTAATGGTGATAATTACTTGAAAGGAAGCTGCTCCAATGATGAATGAAGAGACTCAACCATTATGAAAGAGAAAAAGGATAATGTGTAGAGCTGGGGACTCTAGTCTCACAATGGCATAGGGCCATCATGAAATCTATCCCTGAGATTTTGGAGAGCATTTATCCTGGGCTGAGGTGAAAAGTTGCTATTGTATATCAAAGCATTCCAATTGCTGTGCTTTGAAGTAGACAATTTCCAAAAGAGGGGAGATAGGATGTTAATGTTATCTCATCTTCAGCCGGACACTTCCTGGCTGGCACTCATAAATCTTCTAGGTGTGAATGTCCTGCTTTGCAGCTCCTAAGCCTGGCCTACATGAGGCTCACGCTTTCAGCTCATGGTGGTGAAGGCTCCTTTCAGCATAGGGCTATGACAGGGACCTAAAAGGGGTCTGATATCAGACCAATCATCTTAACAGTTTACATAAATAGGTAAATAAACACCTCACCAAATTTGGCAAATCCAGACTTCTTCACTAAACTGGAAGATCTGTGATGTATCAGAACCAGGGAGAAGTGTTAATGATACGCCCACTTGCATCACCTCAACCTTTCAATAAAACTACTGTAGCTCTAAAGCAATCCACACCTACACAATTGCGTGAATATAGCAATACTGGTGGTTACTGATGGATGTCTCTCATTAGTGCAAAATAGCATGATAATAATGGTATGACAACAGATCTGCAGCGGATGAGTGATGACACGCAAAAAGGGGGGGAAATCATAGGTTCTAATTCCACTCCAATTCAATCAGCAGTACCTTATGTGGTAATTGGAGTGGAATTGGGGTTAGGGGGTTGGAGGGAAGGCAGGATGGGTTAGTAGGAGATGACCTTGGCATCCATGCCTGGGAAGCATGGTGTCACCATTGTTTGCTGTTGAGGTTATGAAGCCAGGAGGGAGTCATGGATGTTCCTGAGAACATGATAACAGTAATACTAGATTTGGTTCTCCTGATGACTCTGCCAATGTCTGGGGATGAAGATCTAGACTGGTGGAGGTTTGGACAGAGCTTTTGTCCCCATTTACGGAAATGTATAGCTTTTAAGAAAGAAGAAAGACAGAGATGAGAGGGGCTTAGTGCAAAGGAAAGAACTAAAAAGAGTTCATTTCAGTTCCAGCTGCCATTTCCCCATAGCAAATCCTGCTCCACATCAAAAGCTGCCATCTCAACATGCCCCATTCCACTTTACAAAGGAGCACCTAGGGTAGGGGTAGGCAACCTTTCCCCTTTAAGGGCTGAGGGGCTTCAGCTCCCAAAATCCCAGGAGCTATTGGTCAACATGGGACTATTGGCCAACATGGCTGAGGCTTCTAGGAGCTGAAGTCCCTCGGCCCTTAAAGGGGAAAGGTTGCCTACCCCTTACCTAGGTCCTGGAGAGGTCTGATTTGCTTTTGAAGTCAAACAATTTTTCCCTTTGACCTAGGGTAGGGCTGTTAAATCAATGGATTTACCTTACTTGTGATGAAGAAGACGACTTTTTATAGAGCCTTAACTGTCATGGCTTCATCCTATGGAATCCTGGAATCTGCAGTTTAGGGGAAAGTGTTTAAAATTCTCAGCCAGAGAAAGCTAGCATCTCATCCATGGCAGCTAAAGTGGAACCATAGCACTGTAACTGTGAATTGTGAAATGGCCCTCAGTCATTTTAATGAGCTGATGCTAAGTAGGACTTCCATTGGGCTTAACCTTTAAAATGTCCTCCACACTGCTCTGAACACACCAATTTCATCTGGTTTTGGAAGCTAATTAGGATGAAGTCTAATGAGAAATCAGAAGGGAATGGCAGGGACTCCAGGTTGGGCCAGAAAAAAGGCTAGAGAAGCAGGGCTGCCAGTCAGGGTTGACCATGCTAGGTTAGATTGACCTCTAGGGGTCACTATAAGACTAACTTCTCTATGTTATATGGAAGGGATCCAAACAAAAGCAGGGAAATCTACAACCCTATCTCTAACTTTTTAAACTTCTCTGAGGACTTTCACAACAGAAGATCTTGTCTGGAAACCCCGATAGGGCATCTGTCCATCTAACCCCAGGCTGAGCAAAGTATGGCCCACAGGCCACATGAGGCTCTACATACATGTTTTTGTATCCCCCACCAGTGATGGTCAAAAGAAATCTTTTGTAAAAGTTGGGAGGGGGTTGTTTGTTTGTTTCTTGGTGCAGCCATCCAAGGTCCCTAGCCTTCCACCATCACCCACCCTTTATCTAACCCAGATCTAGTGCCAAATCTACAGCCTACAGACTCGTTTACTTTGTTCCTTTGGTGCTGTTTTCACACTACATAATTTATAGTGCTATGATTCTACTTTGAGTGCCATGGTTCTATCGTTTTCATGGACTAGTCCACATATATAAGGGAAATAAAGTTAAGGGAGGGGCATTTCACCACCTCGATCCATGGAGAGAGGCAGGTAAGAAAATATTTATTTATTTATTTATTTATTTATTTATTTAGAATTCCAATCCAGAGAGGTTTCAGTGCAGAAATAATGCAGCAAAGTATCTCTAAGCATGTGCAGATATTCATGATCCCACGGTATCCCAAACAATAGTAAATGGCAGGTAATGCCAGTTCTTGGTAAATAATACATATGTGCATGGGTTTCTCTTGGATGCTGAGCCAAGTTGGATGATTTGAACCAATTTTGCAGTTTCTTTTGAGGAGAACAGAATTCCAGATGTGTGACTCAGTGCTTTGGGTCAGAAGGGCTGACAATTTTGCCTACATTTTTAAAGGAGGAGGAGGAGGAGAAACAACTTATGTTAAGTTTCATTTCTCTGAAATGCCTAGAAGCAGAAGGAGGGGATTAAAGTTGATTTGGTTCAGTGACGCTGCAGGGGTGTAGCTGATGATCTTGAATTCAAACCATTGTCTTTTGTTGTTCTTCTGCTCTCTGAGCTCAAAAGTATTTACTACGTTGTTAATACACACTCATATGCACCCATTTCCTGTAGTTAGCAAAGTGAACATATGTATTTTGAACGTGATTCCAGTCCATTGTCTTTGAGTTTTCTTTCCATATTGATTTGATTAATTATTGCTATGTATTATTGTAACCAACTATTCCACTATATTTGCTGATCTTCTGTGCTGTTTGCCTTCTCTTCTGTTGAAACTAATCAAAGCAAACAGTTTAATCCACCCTGCCTTGATCCTTAAAAAACCGGAAAATATTTTGAATCCCCAATTCATTTTTCCCAATTCCCAGTTCCATGCTCCTTCTGTTACTTGTTTCATATGGTAGTCACTATTATAAGAAATAGGAATAGTAGGTAAATACAGCATGGAAAAGTTACTTTTTGTACTATAATCTCCAGTTTTTCCAGAAAACCTGATCAAATGGGGGACAAAGTTGTCTTCTGGTTTTGCTGCTGTGGCTTGAAATATTTTAATCACAAAACCCAGGAGAATTTCCCTCTTTGAAGACAAATAATCCCACCGCCTCTGCTTTCATTATTTTTAATTTCATTATTTGTTCATCTCTTTGTAAATATCAGAAGAATAGAGAATGGGCAAACTCTCATTATGGAATTACAGAATAGGAAGGAACCTCTCTAGGAACCTCTAGTTTCTCTAGCATAATTCTATGATAAACTTCTAGCAGACTTGAACCAGAGGATCTAGAGATTACAAGACAGAACACGTTAATCAAAACCACAAATAGTCTCCAAGGTGCTCTAAGATCAGATGATCTTACAGCTGGTCAGATGTGACCAGATGTCCTTGCCACAAAAAGGTGGGTGCTGAGGCTGCTGTTTCTCCTCCTGACGGCCGCCTATCAGACCTTCCTTGGAGGGATGGTCTTGTGGTTGCCTCCTTTTCCATGTTGTTTGGGCCCCAGGACTTTCCTCTTCTTGTTCTCAGGAATTCAATCCTGTTGATGAGCCTGAGGCCCTTCTCCCAGAGGTTCAGGAGGTTGGCCTGGGCACCCTCAGAGGTCACCTTCACCTCCTTCTCCCACTCCTCTTGGGCCTCCCTCAGTTGCCTCAGGCACTCGCCCACCGGGGACTGCCCCACCGTCACCTGCCCCTTCCGCCACCCTTCTTCCCTCACCACTTTGGAGACAAGGGTCTTCCAGAGCCTCTCCACCCCCCACCACAGCCACTCCAGAGCATCCAGGGAAAAGCGCTCTTCCAAGGCTTCAGCCTCCATCGCCTCTGAAACAGCTACCCTTCCAACAGCGCTCAACTTTCTCACGCCAACTGAGCAGTACACTCCCTTGGAGCCCCCTTTTAAAGGATTCAGGTCTGCCCCACCCCTAAAGCAGTGAAGTGGGCAGAGCACACAGCCTGGGATCCAATCAAAGCTGCGAACCAAATAAGGAAACTCCTCCCCCCCGCCCCGCCCCCGCTGCTCTAATAATAATTTCAGTCCTATGCAATTTGCAGGTTCCGCCAGGAGGAGGCGCTCAGGTACCTCCCATTTCCAGTGAACGATAGAAAGGAAGGGTTAGGCAAAGGATCAATGGTTCTAAGACACGGGTAGGCAACCTAAGGCCCGGGGGCCAGATGTGCCCCCCCAAGGCCTTTGGACTGGCCCCAGGCCGGTCCTGCGGCCCCCGGCCCCCACCCCCCGCCATGATGATAGTATTGTTATTACTTGTTCTTGGGGTTTTCTTGGCAAAATCTCCACAGGGGGTTTGCCATGGCTTTTCTGGGGCTGAGAGAGTGTGCATGCATTTTTTTAATTGTTTAATTTTTTTTAATTTTTTAATTTTTATTTATTTGTTTATTTATTTATTTTTAGCACTTCAGCCCCCCCAATTATCTGAGGGACAGCAACCCGGCACCCAGCTCAAAAAGGTTGCCTACCCCTGTTCTAAGATATACCCATTTTGGGGTTATTTTAAATGTTTTGATATGTGCTCTCTGAGACCGTGGTGTAGCGGTTTGAGTGTTGGTCTACTACTCTGGAGAGCAGGGTCTGATTCACCACTTGACCATGAAACCCACTGGGTAAGTTTGGCCAAGTCACACTCTCTCAGCCTCAGGGGACCTCCTCTGAACAAATCTTGTCAAGAAAACCCAAGGATAGGGTCACCTTCAGGTCACCATCAGACACCAGGGCTGTGAGGAGCCTAGATAGCATATTTTCTGTTGTCGTCAAAGACTTTTATGGCCAGCATCCATAGGTTTTAGTGGGGTTTTTGGGCTGTGAGACTGTGTTCTAGAAGAATGTATTCCTGACATTTCGCCTGCATCTGTGGCTGGCATCTTCAGAGAATAGTGGCATGGAGCTGTGTGGTGTATATATACTGAGTGAACCTTGGTTGAGAGGATTAGTATGTAAATCTGTGTATTGTTTTGTTGAGGCAAGGCCTCAGGGTGGGAGGATTTGCGAGAAGGACAAGTGTCTAATTAATGATCCATTGTCTGCTAGGAATTAGCATGTAAATTAACATGTAAATCTGTACATTGTTCTGTTGAGGCAAGGCCTCAGGGCAGGAGGTTGTGCGAGGAGGATTAGTATCTATTTAATTAATGGTTCATTAATTAAATAGACAATAATCCTCTTCACATATCCTCCCACCCTGAGGCCTTGCCTCAACAAAACAATACAGATTTACATGCTAATCCTCTCAACCAAGGGTCACACAGTATATATTTGACCAGCCCTGGTGGCGCAGTGGTTAAATGCCTGTACTGCAGCCACTCACTCATAAACCACAAGGTTGCGAGTTCAATACCAGCCAGGGCTGAAGCTCGACTCAGGCCTGCATCCTTCCGAGGTCGCTAAAATGAGTCCCCAGCTTGTTGGGGGGCAATCAGCTCACAGCTGTAAACCGCTTAGACACCTCATAGCATGGTATGAAGCGGTATATAAATGAAGCTGCTTTGCTTTGCTTTGCTATATACCCCACACACTTCCATGCCACCATCCTCTGAAGATGCCAGCCACAGATGCAGGCGAAACATCAAGAATACATTCTTCTAGAACTCAGCCTCACAAAAACCTATATTTGTTGGTGTGTCTCTTCAAATTATTTCCAACTTATGGCAACCCTAAGGTGAACCTACCATGGTGTTTTCTTGGCAAGAGTTGTTCAGAGGAGGTTTTCTATTGCCTTCCCCTGAGGTTGAGAGTGTGTGACTTGCCCAAGGTCACCCAGTGGGTTCATGGAAAAGCTGGGCATCGAACCCTGCTGGCTCTTTTGTGCCTGAGGAGTCAGGTATCTAAATTTAAAAAATTAACAACAGTTTGATTTTTTTGTTGTGGAAGCCACCTTGGGTCCCATCTTTGTATATAGGTAAAGTAAATAAATACATAAATAAAGATTGGAATGGTCTGGGTTGTGGGGGGGGGGGAGTCTTTTAAGTTTGACCATGGAAATCAACTGGATATCCTTTGGCAAGTCACCATCTCTCAGCCTCAGAGGAAGGCAACAGTGGCAAACCCCCTCTGAACAAACCAGAAAAATCTGGCATAGATTCCCATCAGTTGGAAATGACTTGAAAGCACATGAAGCACACAGTGTTTCAAGCTCTCTCCATGTGCTCTGGGAAACAATTGCTTTTTGAGCTGACATAAAGGGAGAAGACGACAGTGTTGCTGCACCCCTTTAGAATACTGTGATTTTTTGTCGTGTGCCTTTAAGTTGTTTCCGACCTGCAGCGAACCTAAGGTGAACCTATCATGGGATTTTATTGGCAAGTTTCATCAAAAAGGGTTTCCCATGGCCATCCTCTGAGGCTGAAAGAGTGTGAGTTGCCCAAGTGCGTTTACATAGCCGAGCTAGCCAGGATTCAAACCCTGGTTTCCAGAGTCATAATCCAACATTCAAATCACTAAACTATGCTGTCTATCACAAAGTATAATGAGTACTGTGGACAGCTTACTAAAATAGACTCTCATCACACATAGGACTGGGCTGCTGCGATACTTCGTGCTGCAGAAGGGATCGAGTATTAACCATACAAGGTTATTTTGCAATTTTTCATGTTTTCCCCTTAGTGGATTGTATGGCTTTGTTTGACTGGGATGAACAGACATGGCAATGGGAAATGCTCCACTGGGAGTACTGAGCACAGAGCATGAAAAGTGGAAGGATGAGAAATAATAGCAATCGTTGAGTACAAGCAAGTTAGATGCCCCAGCGGAGATGCCAGGAATAGCAAGCTTAGGTAGGAGCATGGATACATATACTGAGAACACTAATGTCCCAGGATGCTTCTATAAAATATGAGAATCATGGAGCTGGAGGAGACCCCAATGGCTATCCAGTCCAACCTTATTCTGCCATGCAGGAACTCACAATCAAAACACCACCATCCAGACAGATGGCCATCCAGGCTCGATTTAAAAGCTCCTTCCAAAGAAGGAGACTCCACCACACTACAAGGTAGCATTTTTCACATTAAAACAGCTCTTATTCTCAAGAAGTCCCTCCTAATGTTGAGGTGGAATCTCTTTTCCTATAGTTTGCATCTATTGATCTGGGTCCTATTCTCTGGAGCAGCAGAAAACAAGCTTGCTCCATCCTCAGTATTTGTTGTTAATTGTCATCGCGTCGATCTAGACCCATGGCAGTGATCCTCTGGATGAGACATCTTCAGCCCCCACCCACCCCATCCTGTACTGCTTTGCCCAACTCCTGCAAACTCTTATTCGAGGTCTCTTTAATAAAGTCCATCCATCTAGCATGTGGCCTTCCTCTCTTTCTACTTCTCTCCACCTTTCCTAACATTATTGTCTTTTCCAACGATTCATGCCTTCTCATGATGTGTCCAAAGTACGACAGTCTAAATTTGGTCATCTTGGCTTCTAGGGCTATTTCTGGCTTGATCTGCTCTAGGACCCATTTGTTTGTCCTTTTGGCTGTCCATGGGATCCTCAGCACTCTTCTCCAGCCCCACATTCTCTCAAATGCATTGATTTTCTTCCTACCATCTTTCTTGACTGTCCAGCTCTCACACCCAGACATAGTAATAGGGAATACGATGGTTTGAATGGTTCTGACTTTTATACTGAGTTGTATGTCTTTGCATTTTAGGATCTTTTCTAGTTCTTTCATAGGTGCTCTCCCGGGCCATTGCTGCACCCCCTTACAGTACTGCAGGGGTGGAGCTGCTAAAATAGACCCATCGTCACACATAGGACTGTGCTGCTGGCATGCTTCAGGCAGCAGGGGGATCAAGTACTAACCATCCAAAGCTATTTTGCAACTTTTCTGTTTGGCCCTTTAGTGGATTTTTTTGCTTTTTTTTTTTTAACTAGGATGAATAAAGATAAAAATTAGGATGAATAAAGATGGCAATGGGAAATGCCCCACTGGGGGTATTGAGTACAGAGTATGAAAAGTGGAAGGATGAGAAATGGAAGGCAAGTTAGATGCCACAGTGAGGAGCCAGGAATATAAAGCTTAAGCAGAAGATGCAGTACCTCAGTCCGACTCTGGTTTGATGAAACGCCTTCACTGATTTCATTGTAAGCTGGCTATAGTTTGGTGCTAGTTTTCATAATACAAACAGTACAGACAGGAATCCATGCACTCTGCCTTGTTCCAGAACTGGGTGTAGAGTCCCAGGCCTTCCCAAGAATGCTTTCAAGGCCAAACCAAGAGTGCTTTCAAGGTCAATCCCTAGAAAGGGATCTAGGAGTCCTAGTAGACCACAAGTTGAACATGAGTCAACAGTGTGATGAGCAGCTAAAAAGGCCAATGCAATTTTAGGCTGCATCAATAGAAGTATAGTGTCTAGATCAAGAGAAGTAATAGTGCCACTCTATTCTGCTTTGGTCAGGCCTCGCCTGGAATCCTGTATCCAGTTCTGGTCACCACAATTCAAAAAGGATGTGGAGAAACTGGAGCGTGTCTAGAGGAGAGTGACTAAAATGGTGAAGGATCTGGAAACCAAGCCCTATGAGGAACGACTTAGGGAACTGGGTATGTTTAGCCTGGAGAAGAGAAGGTTAAGAGGTGATATGATAGCCGTGTTTAAATATTTGAAGGGATGTCATATTGAGGAGGGAACAAACTTGTTTTCTGCTGCTCCAGAGACTAGGACCCGAAACAATAGATGCAAGCTGCAAGAAAAGAGATTCCACCTCAAGATTAGGAGGAACTTCCTGACAGTGAGGGCAGTTCGACAGTGGAACACACTCCCTCGGAGAGTGGTGGAGTCTCCTTCCTTGGAGGTCTTTAAGCAGAGGCTGGATGGCCATCTCTCGGGGATGCTTTAATTGGGAGTTTCAGTATGGCAGGGGGCTGGACTGGATGGCCCTTGTGGTCTCTTCCAAATCTATAATTCTATGATTCTATGTGACAGCAGAGGCTTTGTTAGTGATAAATAATGACAGCACAGATGGTACCCAGCAAGAAGCATCCCAACCCTGGACTTTGGAAGACCCTGGTTTAAATCCTGACTTGGCCATGGAACCCTAATGGGTAACTATGGGCAGATCATAAATTTTGTAGAATCATAGAGTTGGAAGAGACCCCAAGGGCCATCCAGTCCAACCTCATTCTACCATGCAGGAACTCTCAATCAAAGCACCCCCTGTGACAGATGGGCATCCAGCCTCTGTTTAAAGACCTCCAAAGAAGGAGACTCCATAACTTCCTAAGGGAGAGTGTTCCATTGACAAACAGCTCTCACTGTCAGGAAGTTCCTCCCAATGTTGAGGTGGAATCTCTTTTCCTGTAGTGTGTGGACTAGGACTGCTCTGTGTCCTAGTCTCTGGAGTAGCAGAAAATAAGCTTTCTCCATCCTCAATATGATATGATATCCCTTCAAATATATTAAGAGTTCTAACATATCACTCTTTAACCATCTCTTCTCCAGGCTAAACATACCCAGTTCCCTAAGCCACTCCTCATAAGGCATGTTTCCACACTTTTCACTATTTTGGTTGCCCCCCCCTTCCAGACATGCTCCAGCTTCTCAACATCCTTTTTGAATTGTGGTGCCCAGAACTGGACGCAATATTCCAGATGGGGCCTGACCAAAGTAGAACATAGTGGTGCTATTACATCTCTGGAACCTGTACTATTAATGCAACCTAGAATCACATTAGCTTTTTTAGTTGCCACATCACAATATTGGCACATGTTCATCTTGGAATCTACCGAGACTCCTTAGATCTCTTTCACAAGCACTGTTGTCAAGCCAAGTGTCTCCCATGCTATACCTGTGCATTTCATTTTTTCTGCCTCAATGCAGAAGTCAGACTGGAAGCACCTGAGCTTTCTCTAGTGGACATTCATGTTAATGCACTCAGCCAGATACAAATGCACAAACAAAGCAGTTAGGAGCGTTGTTGTTTTTTAATTGCAAAACCATCTGCACAAAATAAAGCCACATAATACAATGGCTTGTATGATTGTAACTTTTGTGCTGAGTTGTATATCTTTGCATTTTAGGATCTTTTCTAGTTCTTTCATAGCCACCCTCTCCATTCTTAGTCTTCTTCGGATTTCCTGACTCCCATCCCCATTTCTATCAATGTTTGATCCCAGGTATGGGAATTCTTTTACTATTTCTATGCCTTCATTGGGGGGATGCAGATGGGTGGCCCTGGGCCGCCCTGGGAAGTGGAGGATCGAGGCCAAGGCTGCCGGACAGTGCGGCCTCGATCCTCCCTTTTGCCAGCCAGGAAAGGAGTGGCAACATGACACTCCTTTCTGAGCCGCCAAAGGCTGCTCTAAGAGCCACCGCACGGCTCTTTGGCGCCTCTTCTGGCGCAGCACATCAAAAGGCTGCACCAGAAGGACGTCCTAATGGCACGCGGCATCAGAACGTTTTCAAGGAGGAGTTGAGGCGGCCGGCGTGCATTTGCCCCTCCCCATCCCTGCCTCCAGGACGGCCCAAAGGGCTCATTTGTAGAGACCCTTTGTCTATGTTGAACTTGTGAAGGTCCTCAGTGGTCATTTTTGTTTTCTTTACGTTCAACATTAAGCCTGCCTTGGCACTTTCTTCACTGATCTTCGTTAGTAAGTGTTCCAGGTCTGTGAGGTTCTCTGCTAGTATTATGGTGTCATCTGCATATCTTAGATCAGGGGTAGGCAACCTTTCCCCTTTAAGGGCCGAGGGACTTCAGCTCCCAGAATCCCAGGAGTTATTGGCCAACATGGGACTATTGGCCAACATGGCTGAGGCTTCTGGGAGCTGGAGTCCCTCAGCCCTTAAACGGGAAAGGTTGCCTACCCCTGTCTCAGATTGTTGATATTCCTTCCTCCTATTTTCACTCCTTCTTCTGTGTCCCATCCTGCTTTTCCTATATGTTTTTCATACAGGTTGAACAGACTGGGTGAAAGGATGCAGCCTTGTCTGACCCCTTTGCCAATTGGGAACCATTCTGTTTCTCCGTCTTCTGTCCTGACAGTAGCCTCTTGTCCTGAGTACAGATTCCTCATCAGGACTATAAGATGTGTTGGCACTCCCATGTCTTTAAGGGCATTCCATAGCCTTTCATGGTCTATGCCAGGGGTAGGCAACCTAAGGCCTGGGGGCCGGATGCGGCCCCCCGAGGCCTTTGGACTGGCCCCAGGCCAGTTCTGCCGCCGCCACTGCCACCGCCCCCCTCCGCCACTGCCCCCGCCATGATGATATTGATTATTGTTGTTATTACTTGTTCTTGGGGTTTTCTTGGCAAAATGTCCACAGGGGTTTTGCCATGCTTTTTCTGGGTCTGAGAGAGTGTGCATGCATATTTTTTATTATTTTTTTATTTTATTCTTTTAATTTTTAATTTTAATTTTAATTAATTAATTAATTTTTGGTGCTTCAGCCCCTCAGTTGTCTGAGGGACAGCAACCCGGCCCCCGGCTCAAAAAGGTTGCCTACCCCTGGTCTATGCAGTCAAAGGCTTTGCTATATTCTATAAAGAACATGATGATTTTCTTTTGGAATTCCCTGGTGCGCTCCATCAGCCATCCTATGTTTGCAATGTGATCCCTGATGCCTCTTCCTTTCCTGAACCATCCTTGGACCTCTAGGATCTCTCTTTCCATGTATGGTTGGAGTCTATGTTGCAAAATTTTGAGCATGATTTTGCTTGTGTGGGAAATCAGTGCTAAGGTCTGTATGGGTGTGAGAGCTTGAGAGTGAAGAAAGAAGCTAGGAAGAAAATCAATGCATTTGAGAGAATGTGGTGCTGGAGAAGAGTGCTGAGGATCCCATGGACTGCCAAAAGGACAAACAAATGAGTCCTATAACAGATCAAACTGGAAAACTCCCTGGAAGCCAAGATGACCAAACTGAGGCTGTCATACTTTGGACATATGAGAAGAGGGGACCCTTTAGAAAAAACAATAATGCTGGGAATGGTGGAGGGAAGTAGGAAGAGAGGAAGGCCGCATGCCAAATGGAGGGACTCTATGAAGGAGGTCACTTTGGGTCTTAAGGGTTGCAGGATTTAAGCAGAGCAGGGGAGGACAGAGGGTCTTCTTGGAGATTTCTCATCCATAGGGCTGCCATGAGTTGAGATCAGTTCGAGGGCAGTTAACAACAAAATGCCTGATGTGGATGCAGTACCTCAGCACAACTTCTGGGGTTTGATGAAATGCCTTCTCTGATTTCTTTCTAAGCTGGCTATAGTTTGGTGCTAGTTTTCCTAACACAAACAGTTCAGACAGAAATCCATGCCTTTTGCTTGTTGCAGAATGTTCTTTGTTTGAGAACAAAATAAAAGCTACCCAAGGCAACCAATTAGTAATGCCAGTTTTTCAAATAAGAAACAGTCAGGTTGAATAAATAGAATAAATAGAGTTAATAGATTTAATAGGGTTAAGTTGCATCCAGACTGATTGAAAAGTCCCAGATTTTGTTCCTGTGCTTTCTGAGTTTACACAGAGTTAAAATGAACTAACCTGGGTAACTGATATAAAAAGACTGTGAATGTCCTGGGAGCTGATAGAAAATATTCTGGGATAAAGAAAACATATATTGATCTCCAAAAGAAAATTGAACAAAATCTGGGATTTCTGGACTTTTTCCTCTCCCCTGCAATCACCCCAAAGCCATAGCAATTTCTGTTCCTGCTCTTGGTTATAAACTATTCAGAAAAGAAAGTTTCTATTTTCCCTTGACATTTTATCATCCATTAGACCTGTAAAAAATATCAGTAGGGAATACACCATTTTTGTTGGATTATTTCAGTATGAAAGACTTCCTAAAACTACAACTGTCAGTATTAGAAGTCTTTCACATGGAAACGATGCTTCCAAAATGTAAGAGCACCAGGATTAGTAAAATGAATGAGAATGTGGCATTGGCGTAGTTTACAAAAATTCACTTTGGGGAACTTATTCTAGTAGATAAGAGTTTGCTTTCAGTTTCCACTCCACAGTTTCCACTAGAGTTATGCTTTGGGCTGTTTTTATTAAGGGGTTGCAGGATTTAAGCAGAGCATTGGAAGATATAGGGTCTTGGAGATGTCTCATCCATAGGGTCGCCGTGAGTCGAGATCGACTTGAGAGCAATTAACAACAACAAAAGTGTGGAAGCGAGCTAGTCCTTTTTGTCCTCAGTGAACTAACCTGGAAAAGCATGTTTGATTTTCCAGAATTTGTAGGCAAAGTGCTCAGCATTGCAAACACCTGGAGATACTGAACTTCTGAAAGGGTCTGGTCAGAATGAGATGTCAGGGATGATGGGAGTTGTAATAGGTCTAGATTGTGTCTCATTATCTGAAGAACTATCACTGCTGCTAGTGGATGCTTCTGGCTTAACTGAAACCCCTCCGTTTCCTGGAGTTGGTTCAGTTTGTGTTTCTGGCTCATTTGAACTTCCTAACCTCAAGAAAACTTCTTTATTTGCATGCAGTTTGTCCCAACCAGCATGTCTCTCAAAATTTGCAGACCTAGAACACTGCACTTCTTTTCCACCTAAATGAAATTTGTAGCTATTTCCTGAATACCCCAAAAACCTAAGTCTTTTACTTTTGGGTTCTCCCTTTTTCCTGAAACAAGCTGATATGAAAACATGAGCAAATTGTCCAAAGACTCTCAAATATTTGTAATTTGGCACTCTCCCATACAATACCCTGTAGGGAATGTCTTCAATTTCTGAATGATACAGTCTGTTACTAATATGTACTGCTGTCAAAGTTGCTTCTTTTACCTCTGCATCTGCCATCAAACAAGCAGTTATCCTTTTTATATCTTGTATTTTTTTTCTCCGCTAAACCATCTTCGTTAGGACAAGCGGGATTAGTAGTTTCGTGCCTTATTCCCACCTTTTGAAACCAATGAAACGATTACTTAGAAACTCTCCTCCTCGGTCAGTAACAATGGTGCCTACTCTAATATCAAATTGTCTTTCCACCATTCTCACCCATGCTTTTAAACTTTGCCCAGCGTCAGATTTGTTTTTCAATATTCTTACAAATGCAAACCTTGTAAACCTATCAACAATTACTAGGAAATATTTGCTTCCCCCTAAAGATAAACAATTAGCTTGGGCAACATCTGCATGTACAAACTGAAATGGTCTTTGAGCAATTCTTTTGGTTTTCTTGGCTACTGGAAAAGCTCTGACCTTTACCTGATTGCATACAGTACAATCTAAGTGATTTTTGCATTCAGCAACTTTTAAATCTGGACACATACTGATTAACTTCTTTAAACATTTGAAACTAGCATGGCCAAATTTTCTGTGGAGTTCATGTATGCAGTCTTTGTGAATTGGACTATTGTCTATGTTATTAGCATTTTCAACACTGTAGCTATCAATATTGTCTTCCAAATAGTAAAGTTTATCCTTTTTCAAGCCTACGCCTCGCAATTCCCCATTCAGTTTTATCTTACACATGTTCTTTTCAAAAATGACTGTGTAGTCTCTGTCTGTTAATCTGCTTACTGATAACAAATTATTTTCTAACTCCTTTACATGTAACACATCATTAAAGTTTTCCTTTAGCCCTGGAATGAAAACTGTACCCATTTGATTTACAGTACTGAGCTCTTTCCCATCAGCTAAAACCACAGTATTTACATTAGCTGATTTTCTATTACTTATCAAATTAATATTGTTACACATTGAAGATGATGCTCCTGAGTCAATCAACCATTTACAATTAGTATTTTGTTTTTCCTTAATCATGGTTGCAAACCCCTTTTTGTTACCACTGTCCTTCAAAAATGGAGGTTTGGACTGCTTTTGATACTGCCGCGGCTGCCATCTGCTCTCTCCTTGCTTGCTTCTCTCAGCAGCAAATTGTTTACATTGTCTCTGTAGATGACCAATCTTTTTACAATAAAAACACCTCCGTTGCTCCCTTGTAGAAGCTGCTTCTTCCTGCTTTCGTAGTTCAGGCGTTGTTTGTTGTTTTGGCACAGTCCTTAAACTTGCTGAGTCATTCTGCTCAGACTTTCTTCTCAAATTTTCCTCCAATATTTTTGCAACAATTAAGTCTCTGTTCAGCTCAGCTTCTGGCAAATTTTGCAAGCTATTTGTTATGTTGTCCCAAGAAGAGTCTAGCGATTCCAGCAAAATATAACACTGCTGCTCTTTGCTAATTTCCACTCCTCTCAGTTCAGCTTGCACAAATAAATCTTGCATTGTTTTTAAGTGTTCTATCACACACTGTCCTTTAGTCATCTTCTGCCTGTAAATTCTTTTAGACCAAAGCATTTTTGCAAACGCAGTTGAAGGAGTGTGTATTCTCTGCAAGGTCTCCCACACATCCTTGGCGGACACTTTATCTCTTACGTCGTTAATCAAGTCTTCTTCTAGCATTAGATAAAGACATGCTTTTGCTTTAGCGTCTCTTTCTCGAGTGGCTGCATCAGCATCAGCTGCCAGCCCTGTTTCAACTGTCGACCACAGAGACTCCTTTATTAGTAGAGATTGGGCATATATCGTCCAGGTAGAGTAGTTGTTTCTATTTAATTTACTAAACTTTAGTATCTCCATCTTAATTTGTGCAGTGACTCAATTTGACACAGTCCTTCTGAGTATGCACAGCAGACAAAACACAAAATGATTTACTCACAAAGCTCCACAAAACTTTCTTCCACCCTCTGGAACTTTCAGCTTCTGTGGATGCTGGTTGCTCTAGTATCTGGGCCCATAACCCATGTCAGGGATGATGGGAGTTGTAGCTCTTCACCTCTGGCTCTAACTCACCACCTTGTTATGCAGCAGAGCTGACCAGCTTTTATCAGTGGTTGATGCTTCTTTCCCAAGCAGCAGAGTTTCAGAGAATAGGCTGAAGACCCTGACAAACTCTCCAAGCCTTCTCACCCTTCTTCCTGAGATGTCTCCAAACTTCTCCAGGATTCTTCTGGCTCTTGTATCTTCCCTCAAGACACCAGACAACTCAGTAGTCTTATATAAAAGATCTACTTTATTCTACTATATACATAAATACTATATGCCCTACAAATCACAATCTCTACACTTCACAATATCTCCAAAACTACTCCAAAACACTCCAAACTACTCCACAATGTACATTAGCAAACATTGCAATTTATAGCCATTGTTAGACACCACCCACCAGTCAGTTTCCACCCAGTGGGTATGTACATACATCTTGATTGGTCCACATAGATCATCCCATACCTAAGACCAACCCAAGTGTTTCATCACTTTACCTTGACCACTTAATGAGTCTCAGGTGTTTGCAATCTATCACAGGTGTTCTCAATATACCTTCTATAACTTTGTCCTTGGCTCTCAAGGCTTCTTAATTATATTATCTTTTTCACCTGTGTATCTTCCTGATTGCTCCTGCTTAGTCACTTTGACATTCACATACATATTTTTATTTCTATTACTGTATATCCCATGTTGCTTTTTCCTTAACATGAGAGCACACCTTTCCATTATTTGCCCTTCTAGACAAACAGGGAATGATTAATTTTGATTAATCCTCTTTTATCAAAAAACCTCAATATCGTTTCCTGCACCTCATAATCTGTCGCTATAAAATCTCACATAGAATAATTCTGAGAAATCAACATATCAGAGCAACTATAACACTGTACAGTAGGAAAGGATTTCTGGTGAAGGAAGATTTTTTTTTTACCGTTTCTCATCTTGAACCCTCCCACATAACCAAACCTGGGGAATTCCACTCAGTGGATTACTTATGCTAGCAGACCTTCCACACTGTGGTTGACCAAAACAGTTATGATACACTGAGGTTTTACTTACGGTATACAATACTTGTAATTACTCATGTAACTAACACACATGGAGATAAAGGAATGTAAGAATAGTCTTGCTGGATCAAGCCTAACACCTGTCTAGTAAACCTCAGGCAATCAAACTATGGAATTGGGTAAAAATCCTATGGTTATCCATCCAGGCTTCCCCATTTGGCCCAACGAGGACCTTTTTCAAAGCCTCCATCTTCAAAGAAAGGCAAAAGGCAAGCTTCTGAGGCATCTCACTGGGTTGAAACAGTGCAAATGTCAAACTAGGCAATGAGATCAATTTAATTTTCACGGAATGAGCTGGAATCATCATATAGAAACTACATAGTGGCAGTTTTAAAGGCACCACCTTATCTGCCAATACAGTTCTGCCCCACCTTCAAAGTGAACCAGAAGTGTAAGTCTTGGGTAGCTTTGGTTTCCCCATTTAACAACTTGGCATCCATCAGAAACATTTGCTGTTTGATAAGTCAATCACCAAAGCTACCCAGGCATCCTGAAACTGGAGATTATTTGGGAGCAATCTCAACCAATAATGTGTCTTTCCACACCACATATCTCCCTCCCTTGAAATCCTAGAGTAGTTATTACTTAATTAGCATAATTAAGTTCATTCATTACCGTAAGCATACAAGATCCGTGCTATTGGTTTGACTCGACTTTCTCTTTTTTCAATTCTTGCAGCATTCTTTTGATGCCAAAGAAGAGAGTCAGTTGGGAAGGGGAAGCTTATTATGAATCTTCCGTGATCCTCAAGTCCCCACTGACCTTGAAATCTGCTTTAATGCGTTCATTCCACTCCTATATCTGATAAAAAAAACAAAACAGAATCTGGTAGTAACAAATTTTGAAAAAGCTGGCTCTTTGTTCCTGGTACCATGTATGGTGGAGATGCCCAAAAATGAAAACCTACTGGAAAAAAATACATATTACAATTGAAAATATATTGAATTTCAAGTTCGAATTACATCCAGAGTTCTACTTATTAAACATGAAAAATAGAATAGATCCAATTATAGAAAGGAAATATTGGAGGGTCCTTCTGTATATGCTATCGGCTGCGAAGATACAGATTGCTTCAAAGTGGAAACAAGAAGAGATCCCAACAATTGATGATTGGCTTTTAAATTTAGTTGAAATGAAAGAGATGGATAGGCTAACAAGACTACTAAATAATCAAGATCCAGAATTGACTGATGAAGAATGGACTCCAATAGAAAAATATTTAAAACTAAGATGGGAATAAACTGGCAAAGTTAACAAGTAAAAAGTAAACTGGATATATAGAAAAACAACTGTTTAAAGATATGTTTTTTGGGTATTAGAAGTAAAAGTTTCAATTAACAAGTTAAGAGAGCTAGAAGGGTTAAATTTACAGGGGAGGGGAAATGCGTACTTACTTTTGAAGAACTAAGGAGAAGTGTATAGAAATGTATATAAGTATTAGATGAAGATGACTAAATGTTATAAATAAGTTATATTTTATGTATATTTATAAATTAATAAAAAGTAATTTGGAAAAAAAAGCTGGCTCTTTGTCACTATCACAGTAAAATAGGAAATATGATTTCTCGGCTTCTTCACTGGATGTTCATTTAACTCTAAATCTATGTTTCCGGTATACTATACCAATTATTTTCCCTTTCTTTACATTCATATTATGTATATAAAGTTGTTAAAATGAATAAAATGTCATTTAAAAAACTTGACATACTGCAATATTATTGACATTAAGTTTGCATACAAGATTAAAGAACAATGAAGTAAATTTATTCAGAAATAGACTTTATTTTGTAGTGCTCTGGAAAACTAAGTATCAGGGCAATATTTCATCATTTTTATTGTAAGTTAGCTCTTGGCATTGTATACATATTTTTGTTCATTTCTAGGCAAATAAACATTATGTTTGCATCTATAACATATGGACTTACTTAATAATAAAAACAGAACAGCATAGCCAAAGATTTCCTTTACAGAGTTCTTGTAGAACCAAAAGTTGAACCCAAACCAGCACACAAACACACATCCATTTTGGTATACCTGTTTAGAAATCTCTTGTTAAGTAATCATTACATTACTCATAACTTTTTTTTGTTCTTACTGTGAGCCGCCTTGGGTCCCTCTGGGGAGAAATGCGGAATATAAATGAAATAAATAAATAAATAAATAAATAAATACTGGGGGGGGGACATCTTACAATAAGATCCTGGAAAACTCTGTTCAAAACATTTCTAAAAATGTACACAAGAACAACTGTGTAACAGTAATGAGAAAACATTGCTTGTTACATAGAAACAAGTAATGGTCCTCTCAATTTCGTTTGAAACGTAACTTTGTTCCATCAGTTACAAAAAAAAGTAACTATTCTTATAATTAACTCTGAAACTCTGTGCAGCCTCAAAAACATTGCTTGAGAAACTTCAATGAAGACCCAGTAATTGAACTCAAGACATGAAAAATGTTTGAAGATGAGAATATTCTGGATGATTTTTATGTAGTTTCCAGCAGAGAATACACTAGAGCAAAACTTTGGGGGTAAGACACAGTCTAAAAACATATAAGATGATGATGGAGTGATGGCTCTTTGACCTCATCATATCAGTGCCCTTATCTCAATGAGAACTCTAGGATGTCAGCATCTGCCTGATATCTAAAGAAAGTTTCCCTGAAGCTTTTAGATTGCTTTTCCAACACTTAAGAAGATGAACCCTGAATTCATCAGTGACTTGGTTGAAAGCAAGCTAAGGCACAGCTATTTACTTAAGCTTTGAGTAGCTCAATTTTGTTTGCTCTGGTCTCTGCTGATGATGATTTTTACTTATGCTGTCTTAGGCTGAATATGTTGTCTTACAGTGAATAATTTTATCGATGGTTCTTCACCCTGAAGTCAATTCCTATAAAGCAGCTTATAAATATTTAAATAAATCAATTTAAAATCCCAACATACTAACAACATTTAGTAAAGTCTTGAATTGTTTTTTAACGGTATTAACTGAGTTGAATCTTTTTTGACCCTTAAGTTTTCTTTCTTAAGTACATGGCCCTATCCCAAACCCCAATGATTTACCTCAGGAATCCTCCAAGTAACATTTCAAAAGTACCAGTGCTTTTTTCAAGATAGATGTCAGGCCTTTTGCATCTTCTGTAATTTTTAAGGCACTGGCCTGGTGTGGGGCCTCTTGTAACCTACTCATCAGATCACCCACTTTTTCCATATTTTGGTTTATAGTAACAGTAACATACTTTACATACTTTTGATGAGCAGCATACAATTCTTGAGCAAAAGGAGCCACTTCTATCCTACCGACAGTGTCCATTTTCTGTTTTTTCTGAGGAGGCTCTGAACCCCCTGTTTCTGTCACAGTCTCTGTATAGTTGGCAAGAGTATCCTCAGAATTCTCTGCACAAGTTGCCTCTTCTGGTTGTTGTGGGTTTTGTCTTTTAGAACCACTGAGGCTAGAGGGCTCTGGTATCTGGAGGGCTAGATTTTCTGCCGTCTCAACACCCAAAGAAGGCCTCTTCCTAACTACAGAAAGTGGAGAATGGCCTGGATTTGAAGGAAACATAAAGCATGAGACTTCCAAAAGGCAAGCTTGAAAACCCTTTCAAGTTCTTACATATATTAGTCAGCAGCACTAATGGCAAATGTAATGCTTTGATGAGAAAATGCCCTTTAGCCAATAAATTCCAGCCGCCCATTTGTTTGCACTGGGTAGACTTCCTCTCAAATGCCCAAAGAGTCAAAATGAATATGTGAAGTCACATGGTACCATTTTAGACATTCAATCTTGATGGTCAACGGAAAACAATGATTTGTTAACAATACTCTCAAGTAGATTGTGATAAATCCAATTAGCTTTTTTATAATCAATTCCCATCTTTAACAATGACTGAAGAATTCAGTCTAAGGATTTTATCACACGGGGGAAATCCTGTGCAGAAACGGGGTTTTAAATTGGAAAAACTCGCAAAAGCGGGTTGATTTTCACACAATGTCATTGACCTGAACGGAAAGCAGTCAAAAGTCGCTCCTTTTTACTTTCGGAAAACCCCAAGTAAAAAGGAACAGCTTTTGACTACTTTCGTAGTCAATTCTCTCCTTTCCGTTTTGGACCACTGTCACAAAGTTGCATACAAGGATCTCTTGATTTTTTCAAAGGAACTTGATAGTGGAGGATTAAACACAAACAAAGACTACAATGGGGAAAAGAAGAGCATGCTCTCCATCAATTTTCAGGGACAATTTTATTTTTTTATTCAATTTCTTATTTCTTATTTCTGTTTTTATGGTAAGAAACTGTGTGTGTCACAACACAGCAGCCCATGAATGTTTTGCCCAATGGAATCTAAAACAAAAGGACCAGTAATGTCCGCAGAGGCGTCACCAGCCATTAGAAAGCCAGAGGTCAACATGCACAAAAAAAACCAAGGTACTTAAACCTAGCTACAGTGCTGGAACAACACACATGTCCCAGAGTAAAACAATACCTCTCCAACAACCCTAAAGAGCTGGGGAATGTTTGGGTCCAACCCAAGAGCCTGAAAATGTGATGCTTGTGGAATGGGCAGTCTGATTCCAGGAAAATAAAATCAGAATTCACTGCATCCACTGAGTTGCAACATCTGCTTACTTTTCTCCCTGTGTGTTCCTCTTAACAGCCTCAATATGACACTGAATAGTGTGAAAGAGCCACACAGTGGGTCATAACTATAAACAGCAGCACACGCATCCTTGCACCAACTTGTCCAACCCTTAGTTCCAGACTTACTGGGCAGTATCAAAGGCTGCACTTGTCCTGTGGTTGTTGTCACTGGTGGCACAGCATGAGGCTGAGTCCAAGAGGCCTGCAAGGCTGACTGGTCATTACCAGTGATGCTTTGTCTGGGTAAAGGAGAATTCAAGTTTTGGTCTAGCTTCTTATGGATTGCATGAAGTTTCTCCATCACTAACTGGTGATATTCAGTCTAGAAAGGGGAAATATTAGGCAGGGAAGAGATTAGAAAGTACTATGCAGTAATTCCACTTTAACATTAATTTTGCAGGTACAGGAAAGGGAGCAAAGAAAAAAAGTTTAACATTGACAACAAATGGACTGAACTGAGGCTTCTCACATTGGGCTATTTCCCTTCAATAGTAAATCTAAAAGAACTTCCTAGCCTTCAGTCTGCCTCTTAGCTTTCTCTCCAAGAGCTCTTTCTGGACATGCTATTGTCATTGCTGAACTGCCTCCCAAAACTGCAGACCTCCTGGGGGAGGGCAGTCTGTCCTAGCAATGGAGCTATGCTCAAGAGAGGCCAAGGATTATTTTATTTATTTATTTAGTTTTATTTATACACCACCTTTCTCCTAAAAGGCAGCTGGGCAAAAATGCTTTTAGATAACCGTACAATTTTTAAAAACACCAAAACTGAAGCCATTGAAACGGATCTTGATAATCCATTCCACCCAGAAATCCCTGGAGCTAGGAGGCTACCACATGCTCCAGGATCTTGCACAAAAAATAGAATATTAGAGATTGACAGGCTTCATGCATCAGGCCTCCCTGGGTTCAGGTATGAACAATTAAGGGATGTCAGGCTTCAATGGCAAGGGGATTTGTAGCATCTTTTGAGACTAACTGAAAGAAAGAAGTTGGTAGCATGGGATTTTGTAGACTTGAGCCTACTGCCTCAGAAGTTTCAACTGCTAAAGGGTGGGACCCAGTCCAACATCTCCTTTGCTACCTCAACCTACAAGTCTACCATCAATCTGTACTAACGGACTCTAGAATGTAGTACCTACAAAACACTAGGCTAAATGTTTGCTGATAAAGAATTCCATTCTATTACTTGCAAAAGCAGGAGACATTCTACTCTAGGGGTGAATATATAGTGTACGGATTGGTGTACCATTGGGCGGGATATAAATAAATTTTATTATTATTATTATTATTATTATTATTATTTTATTATTTTTGACAGCTCCCCCCCAGCAAGTTCACCAGTGAGCAGAAGTTACAGGTTACCAGAGTTACAGGTGACTGAAGGCCATTTCTTTTCACTGATTTCCCCTGCCACACTTTTTTTTTTCAGGAGAGAGGGAGACCGAGACTGCATTTATAGCCTCTGTGCAGTCCCTAGAAAGTATTTTTAGTTTTTAAAAACAATTTTAAGAGATAGTTTTTGTGGGTTTTTCGGGCTGTGTGGCCATGTTCTAGAAGAGTTTCTTTCTCAATTTTAAGAGAATTGAAATTAAACAAGCCCTGGAAACACTTCTTCACTCTATACCACAGAGAGGTTTTTTTTTGGGGGGGGGGGGGGAGGGTTAAGCAAAGCAAAAGCCTTCATTATAGTCATCAGACCATTAGGCAACACATTAAATACATTTTTAAAAAATACAGTTGGATACATCCCTAAATTGGTCATACCTAACTAACCAGGGAGGCCTGATGTATGAAGCCTTATCCACGGATTCTTAACCCGTGGATTCAAGCATCCACTGCTTGAAAATATATATAAAAAAATAAAGTCCAAAAAGCAAGCCTCAATTTTGCCATTTCATATAATGGACACCATTTTACTGCAGCATTGTATTTAATGGGACTTGAACATCCACAAATTTTGGTATCCACAGGGGTCCTGGAACCAAACCCCAGTGGATAACAAGGGCCCACTGTAGAATAAAAGACATTCATATTAAATATAAAGCAAAGCAGCTTCATTTATATACCGCTTCATACCACTATGCAGTGTCTTAAGCGGTTTACAACTGTAAGCTCATTGCCCCCTAACAGCTGGGTCCTTATTTTAGCGACCTTGGAAGGATGCAGGCCTGAGACAAGCCTGAGCCCTGGCTAGTATTGAACTCGCAGCCTTGTGGTTTATGAGTGAGTGGTTGCCGTGCAGGCATTTAACCACTGTGCCACCAGGGCTTATGCATACTAGCATACGATTTATAAAATAAAATACCATTTATTAAATTATTTGCTATAGGAAACACAATGATAAAAACAGGTTTAAATATTTAATTGGCCATTTCTTAAATAGATAAAATTCCAATACCCCTCTAACCACTAGCATGCCATAATTCACATGTAATATAAAATATTATTATGTGTTAATTAAAAGTTATAAAAACAACATTAAAAACAGTTAACATTTTAACCATTAAAACCATTTATTATACATGTGTGAAAGTTAAAATCTTACACATTTTGGCAGCAGAAAAGAAAAAAAATTGCAGCTGCTTCTATTATGCTTTTATCAAAATCACCCAACAAATACACAAAGTACCAGCTAAGAGATTTTCCTGGGAATTTACATAGAAGAGTAATTGATCTCAACCTCCTGCCCTTATAAAAAGTAGGAGAGAAAAGGACATGAGTTATAGACACTACAAAACCCTCCCCACAAAGGCAAACACAATCCTTATAGAGAATTCCCTGATAGTGACCCTCTAAGAGAGGAGATGGAATTACATTAAGTCATGCTTTACCAAATGTTGCATGATATTTGGGAATAGTTAATTTTTTTTAAGTAACACTTCCCTCATTCATGAATGAACTAGACTTAGAGGAAAATAGGTTATGGGGACAATAAACATAAAATATTGTATGTTAATATCTTTAATATGATGCACCAGTCAGCTGTGCCCTGATAAGTCCTGAGGAGGAAGACAACCGAGTATTTTGTTGTTAAATGTCCTTGAGTCGATTTCGACTCATGGCGACCCTATGGATGTAGTAATTTTCTTTATCTTTCAGCACAAGCCGTTGTAATGTTGCATTCATAATTCTTATAAACTTATCGCATTCATTTTAAAACTGACTTACCTGATCTGGATTAAATTTTAAATCAGCCAGCATCTTGATAATCATAAGGATTTAGCTGCTGAAATCGCCGCCCGGGTCCATCTCTGCTCCCAGGGGCACTCTTCTCAAAGCGAGGAGTTTTCCAGCATAAGAAAATGGGTGTGACTTGCTCAAGATCACCCAATGAGTTTCCATGGGTGAATAGGGATTCGAACCCTGCTCTCCTGGCTCTCAATACTAGATGCTAAAGATTAATGAAAGCTGCATTCAGAACTGCTCTCAAAAGAGCACAGGAAGGGTCAGCAGCAGCAAGGGAGACAAAAAAGCAAAAAGACGATAGGAAACGTAGAGGAGGAAAGTGATGGGAGGTTACGGGCAGTGGAGTATCATGCCAAGGGCATAAGTGGCAGGATGAGCCTGGGGCAATGTTGAGGAATGCTATCAAAACCAGGCAACATTCAGCAATTCTGCAATACAGTGGGATCCTTGGGATCCACTGGAGTTTGGTTTCAGGACCTCCCATGGATACCAAAATCCATAGATGCTCAAGTCCCATTAAATACAATGGCATAGTAAAATGGTGTCCCTTATATAAAATGGCAAAATCAAGATTCAATTTTTTGAATATATTTTTAAAAATATTTTCAAACCATGGATGGCTGAATATGTAATACAGAATCCATGGATTTGGAGGGTGCCTGTACTTGGTTTCTACTACTATTTCTAAAGCTTTGGATTCTGTTTGGTACATAACATACCTTACTGTTAGCCAATTTGCACATATCCTCTTCTATCTGATTGGCATAAGCCATCAGTTTCCTCCTTGCTGCTACTGAGTCATTATCTGGAGAGATGGTTTTCACACTACCAAAAGAAGAGATACACAAATCATTATAAACATTGTTAGAAGATCTGTATAAATTGCATATCCACCTACACCACTCCAAATAATTTTTAAATAACTCAAAAGAGCTGATCTTCCATTAGGATTCTATAATCAAAATCTATGCAGACACTGGAATAAGAAGCCAGAGGGTGAGGCAAAGAAATAAGTATTGGGACGGAGAAGATGTGCAAGGATTTCCCCCCATGAAATATCTTCCAAACAATGAGGTACAAACCAATTCTCAGTTTTCGATAATGTCTTCCAAATTACCAAGCTCCGAAATTCAAGGTCCCACCCTGTCGTTTATTTATTTACTTATTTCATTTTTATGCCACCTTTCTCCCAAAAAGGGATCCAAGGCAGCTCGCAAGATAATTCTAGCAATAAGCATGCCCAATCCACAGAAGCTGGACTCACCCATGGGACTAATACTTACCATTTGCACACTAAGCAATGGTGCTCCTCCAGTGTGACCTCCCCATGCCAAGTTTTCCTCACCTCAGTACTTGAAGGTGGCACAGACACTGAACCCCTGAGGTTTCTGGTACTGCTAGGATTTCTTAAGAGGCCGAAGAAAAGACAATTATGACAGCTTCCCCCCCCCCTTTGCATTTCAAGTTCTTTCTGTAATTTAAATATCCTTACTCATTACTATAAAAGTGGAGATATGCTTAAAGAACTGACTGCAACAATAAAGGCAACGACATTCAACTGCAATATTACGGGGGGGGGGGGGAATAAATCCCAAGAGAAAGGGAGCTCTTTCAGAAAGGGGAATATGAAATGACAAGAAAATGTTCAATTGAGGAGTTCATTATTTCTAGAACTGGAAATGAAAATCAAAGTTTACTCCATTCTCTCTATAAGCATGCCTTACTTTGTTGCCCCAAGTGAAGACACAATAGCCATTTCAGCCACTACACTAGGTGGTTGGTCTCTTATCTTTCCAGCAGCCACATTCACTTGTTTAGTCCCTGCAAAAACATGAGTACAGCTCAAGTATCACTCAGTTCACACACTTCCATTATCAGTGTATAAATTAATTTAAATCACCTCAGGTAGGATCCAATAATGATCTGTTGATGGAATATGTTTATTGGGGTGGGGGTGGGGACTTAGCTCACTACCCTGCTCTTGTTTACCCTTAAAATTGGCTTTAACAAGGGTAGGAGAGGGAGAATAAATATCTCCACTCCCCTTGAGAATTTGGCTTAAAAATGCAAAAGCTCTAAGTACTTAAAACTGCCTCCCCATGCTAAAGCAATGTACTAGATGCACACCTTGTTTTAGTATACGTTCAGCTCCCAGATCACAGCTTCTGTTCTAAAACAAGGTAGCCCCATCTCCACTTCATGTAAATATAATTTTTCTGTGTGGTATAATTTCTGAGAGCATGCAAGCAGGGGAGTCAGTGTGGTGTAGTAGTTTGAGCATTGCACTGTAGGGAACATTGGACTATAACTCTAGAGATCAGGGTTCGAATTCCTACTCAGCCATAAAACCCAATGGGTGACCTTTGCAAGTCACACTCTTTCAGCCTCAGCTGGAGGCAAATGCAAATCACCCTCTGAACATATGTTGGCAAGAGCATGCTGTGATAGAGTCATTTTAGGGTCACCATAAGTTTTAAACAACTTAATGACTAACAACATGGCTTATTATGTCTGATGCAAAAAACATGCAGGCTCCATATGCCTCCAACTCTAGGAAGAGCCAGCCATTAAAAAAAGCTTTTGGGGAACTATACCTGTATCTTGAGCATTCCATATCTCTGAGAATCCTGTTCTGTCAACTTCCATTACTTTGTCATCCTCCAGGGGGTCACCGACTTTCTGCACAGCACTCAACTTCTCCAATGTGCTCACCTTCTTCTGTAGTTTACTCATCTTCTTTCCCAGGGTACTCATCTTCTTTCCCAGGACACCCATCTTCTTTTGCAGGGCACCCATCTTGTTTTGCAGGGCTCCCACGCTTTCCTGCGGTGGATAAACTGGATAATCCCACAGCTCATCCAGCTCCCTGTGTGGAGCATCCCACAGGAAATCCAACTTCTTCCTTAGAAATTTCAGCTCTGCCTCCAGGGAGTTCCACAGGTTATCCTGCAGAGTGTCCACCTTCCCACGCAACACCTTCTCTTTCTCTGCCAGTACCTCCAGTTTTTTTATGGGGATATCACACAGGACATCCTCCAAGGCAACTAGCTTCTGCCATAGGGAATCCACTTCATTCTGTGGGGCATCTAACATGTGAACTTTCAGGGTAAATATCTGGTCACAGGCCTTCTTCTTCAGAGCGTTCACTTCTTTTGAAGAGCCAAACAGCAAAACAGAGGACAGCTCATTCACCATTACTGGCAGAACCATCATCTTCTTCAGTGGAACTTTCCACAAAGCACCCATCTGCTTCTGTACAGCACCAATTTTCATCTTTAATATATCTACTTCCTGCAAAGAGATATTCTTCAAAGCATCCACCTTCTCCTGCAAGGTATCTACCTTCTCCTGCCCCTGCTTCAGTAAGACTTGCAGAAGTGTAGCAGAGTATAAAATGCCCATTCCTCTTTTTATGGCATCCATCTCCTTCAGTTGGACACCACATGAAAGCCCCACCTTTAGCAATGGGTAATCCTGCAGGGTATTCTGCAAGCTATTTACCCATCCCTGGAAGTCGGACAACTTCTTCACTGTGTCAGAGTTCTGGTTGACTTGCAGGAAACTACGCAGGGAATCAGACTCTTTTTTGAAGGGAGGCATCTCCTCTGGCAAGAATCTGTTTAAGGCTTTCTGTAGGGCAGTCAATGCCTGCAGCAGGTTATCCCACAGCGCAGACCACAAACAAATCATCTTCTTCTCCAGGACATTACTCCTCTCAGATTTCATCTCAAAAAAAGCATACTTCAGGCAGTCCAGCTTCTCCTTCAAGGCATCCACCTTCTCCTGGGAGAGATCCTGCATTTTATCAACTATCTGCTCCAGTCTGTCCATCTTTGCCCACAAAGCATCACACCTGGCACTCCTGTCTTTGTCTTCATCATAGTCATCCCTATCACTGCATTCACTGCCTTCTCTATGAGTACTGACGTCTCCGCTCTCTTTGTCACCTTCATCATTGCCACAGTCTTGATCCTCTTGTTCATCATCAGGGTGCTGATCTGCCTGACTCTTTCGTGGATCTGAGGCCTCCCTGCCCTCTTCCTGAGGACGGCTCTTCTCAGGAGCCAGGGATGGGTGCTGGGGCTGCTGTTTTTCCTCCTGAGGGCTGCCTACCAGACACTCACTTTGCCTTGGAGGGACGTTCTTGCTGTTGCCTCCACTTCCATCTTGTTCGGCTGCCACCAGCCTTGTTGTTCTTGGGGGTTTCTTCTTCTTTCTTTCAGACTTTCTCTCACTCAGGAGCTTGATCTTGTCAATGAGAGCCAGGCCTCTCTCTGAGAAGTTCAGGACTTGCCCATCTCCCCTGCCTTTGTCACCTTCATCATCGCCATGGTCTTGGTCCTCTCCTTCTCCACCAAGCTGTCCATTAGCCGCCACCACCTTGCTCTTCCATGGTCCTGAGGCCTCCCTGCCCTCTTCTTCAGGAGCCACGGATGGATGCAGGGGCTGCTGATGTTGCTCCTCCAGAGAGCGACCTGTCAGGCTCTCACCTCTTCTTGGAGGGAGGATCTTGTTGTTGCCTCCACTTCCATCTTGCCTGGCTGCCACCAGCCTCTGGGCTTTCTTCTCCTTTTTCCTCTGGGACGTTCTCTCCCTCAGGAGCTCGATCCTGTCGATGAGGGCCAGGCACTGCTCTAAGAGGTCCAGGAGGCTCGACTGGGCTCCCTCTGGGATCCCCGCCGCCGCCTCCCACTCCTCTTGGGCCTCCCTCAGCTGCCTCAGGCACTCGCCCAGCGGGGTCCTCCCCACCGTCACCTGCCCCTTCCGCCGACCTACCTCCCTCACCGACGCCGAGACGAGGGTCTCCCGGCACCCCTCCAGCTTCTCCTTCAGCGCCTCCGCTTCCATCGGTGGGAAGGCCCGGGACTCCAGAGATTGCACGCCTCAGGCTCTGTTTGTGTGTGACAGAGAGAGGCAGGTGCGACTTCCTTAACTTTGTTCTGCCAGCATCAACTTGACGCCACGCGCTTCGACGGAATCCCTTTTAAAGAGTCTGTTCTCCCTCGTCCCGCCCTTTTTCTGAGGTAATACGAGCGCTGATTGGCGGGAGGGGCTCGAGCCCGGCAGCTGCCGGGGCTGATTGGGCCTTGGGACTGGGCACCGCGCGCGCTGATTGGCTCAGCTGACGTGGTCTTTAAAAGAGCGGCTAAACTGCGGGAGCAAGGCGTCAGGCTGCGCCTCACACAGCCTCCAAATGAGAAATGTCATTTTTCCCGACCTTTTAGGGCCTTTACAGACTGCCAGAAATAGTGCAGCTTGAGGCCACTTTAACTGTCCTGGCTCAGTGCTAGGGAATCATGGGAACTGTAGTTTATTGTGGCACCAGAGCTCTCTGACAGAGAAGGCTCAATGTCCCAGAAAAAAAATACAATTCCCATGATTCTCTAGCACTAAGCCAGGACAGTTAGTGACCTCAAGCTGATGTACTCATAACCGAAAAGAAGGACAAGGCACCCCCCAAATCAGGGGTAGGCAACCTTTCCCCTTTAAGGGCAGAGGGACTTCAGCTCCCAGAATCCCAGGAGCTATTGGCCAACATGGGACTATTGGCCAACATGGTTGAGGCTTCTGGGAGCTGAAGTCCCTCGGCCCTTAAAGGGGAAAGGTTGCTTACCCCTGCCCCAAATGTAGGACATTCGAGCATAATGTAGGACATGACCAAAGAAAAGCCAAACACATACATACAAATTTAAATTCAAGCTTTTTAGTCAGGCTCAAAATGGAGGACATTTTGGGAGTCCTTCTGGACAGAAGGTTGAGATGTGGGACTTGTTCTGGAAAAGGAGGATGTCTGGTCTCTCCCTGAACACATCTCATAACCTAGAGAACAAGGCACCTGCCCTCGAAAGGAGGACATAGAACCATAGAGTTGGAAGAGACTCTGAGGGCCATCCAGTCCAACCCTATTCTGCCATGCAGGAACTCTCAACCAAAGCATACCCGTATGTAAGGAACAACAGTGAGAGGGGACTTTGCAGCCTTGAGAGTAGAATCATAGATTCATAGTCATAGAGTTGGAAGAGGTTACAATTTGTACTACCTTTACTTTCATAGAATCATAGAGTTGGAAGAGACCACAAGGGCCATCCAGTCCAACCCCATTCTGTCATGCAGGAACTCTCAATCAAAGCACACCCAACAGCCTCTGCTTAAAGACCTCCAAGGAAGGAGACTCCACCACTCTCCGAGGGAGTGTGTTCCACTGTCGAACCGCCCTTACTGTTAGGAAGTTCCTCCTAATGTTGAGGTGGAATCTCTTTTCCTGGAGCTTGCATCCATTGTTCCGGATCCTGTTCTCTAGAGCAGCAGAAAACAAGCTTGTTCCTTCCTCAATATGACATCCCTTTAAATATTTAAACAAGGCCTCTTAACCTTCTCTTCTCCAGGCTAAACATCCCCAGCTCCCTAAGTCATTCCTCATAGGGCTTGGTTTCCAGACCCTTCACCATTTTAGTCACCCTCCACTGGACACGCTCCAGTTTTTCAACATCCTTTTTGAATTGTGGTGCACAGAACTGGACACAGGACACAGGCGGTAATGGGCTGGATGAGGAAAAACAGATTGAAACTGAATCCAGACAAGACGGAGGTGCTCACGGTAGCGGCCCCGAAACCAAGAATTGGGTTGCAACCTCCAGTCCTGGATGGGGTCACACTCTCCTCCAGTGACTGTGTTCGCAGTCTGGGGGTACTCCTTGACTCGTCGCTCCTGATGACAAATCAGGTAAATGCAACGGTCAGGAGTGCCTGTTGTCAGCTTCGGCTGATACGCCAGCTGCGCCCTTTTCTGGAAGTAAGGGATCTCGAAACTGTTGTGCACGCACTGGTAACCTCACGCCTGGACTTCTGTAATGCGCTCTACTTGGGGCTACCCTTGTGCTTGGTTCGGAAGCTTCAGTTGGTACAAAATATGGCAGCCAGGCTTGTTTCTGGTACATCTAGGAGGGACCACATTACTCCGGTTCTGAAGTCCCTCCACTGGCTGCCTATCAGCTTCCGGGCCCAGTACAAGGTGTTGGTTATTACCTTTAAAGCCCTAAATGGCTTGGGTCCAAGCTATATCAGGGACCGCCTCCTCCCGTACAATCCTCCCCGCGCTCTCCGGTCCTCTGGGAGGAACTTACTGCAGCCTTTAAAATCTAGGCTTGCAGCGACCTCCCAGAGGGCGTTCTCTGCTGTCGCCCCCAAACTCTGGAACGACCTGCCGGATGAGATCCGTCAGTTGACATCATTAGACAGCTTTAAAAAAGCTGTCAAGACGGATCTCTTCCGGCAGGCCTTTCCAGATTAACCATCCCGGCCCAGGCTTCCTGATCCCCTCATTCCTCCCGTGGCCCCATCTTTAGTGATGGTTGAGGATCTCCAGAGGGACATCAGGCTTTTTAGGTGGTTTTAATTATGGTTTTATGTTCTTATATTGTGCTTTTAATTTGTTATATTGTTTAATACTTTCTTAAGGGGGGGAGGGATTATAATGTTTAATGTTATATTTTAATCTTGTCATATTTTATTGTTGTCAACCGCCCGGATTGGTTCGCCACAGGGCGGTATACAAATAAATATTATTATTAAAAAAATATTATTATTATTATTATTCCAGGTGGGGCCTGACCAAAGCAGAATCGACTGGCACTATTACTTCCCTTGATCTACCAGGGGTAGGCAAACTGTCCCCTTTAAGGGCCAAGGGACTTCAGCTCCCACAATCCCAGACTATTGGCCAACATGGCTGACGCTTCTGGGAGCTGAAGTCCCTTGGCCCTTAAAGGGGACAGTTTGCCTACCCCTGATACTTCTATTGATCTAGCCTAAAATCATATTGGCCTTTTTAGCTGCTGCATCACACTGTTGACTCACGTTCAAATTGTGGTCTACTACAAGGAGGGAACAAGCTTGTTTTCTGCCGCCCCAGAAACTAGGACTTGGAACAATGGATGTAAGCTCCAGGAAAAGAGATTCCACCTCAACATTAAGAGGAACTTCCTGACAGTAAGGGCGGTTCGACAGTGGAACACACTCCCTCGGAGATTTTGGTGAAGTCTCCTTCCTTGGAGGTCTTTAAGCAGAGGCTGGATGGCCATTGTCGGGGATGCTTTGATTGGGAGTCCCTGCATGGCAGGGGGTTGGACTGGATGGCCCCTGGGGTCTGTTCCAACTATAGGATTCTATGATTCTAGGACTCCTAGATCCCTTTCACATGTAGTTGCATTAAGCCAGGTATCCCCCATCTTATATCTATGCATTTCATTTATTTATTTTTTTGCCCTAAGTGCAGTACCTTACATTTCTCTGTGTTGAAGTTCATTTTGTTAGTTTTGGCCCACCTTTCTAATCTATTGAAGTCATTTTGAATTTTCATCTTGTCCTCTGGGGTATTAGCTATTCCTCCTAATTTGGTGTCACCTGCAAATTTGAGAAGCATGCCCCCTATTCCTTCATCCAAATCATTGATAAAGATGTTAAATAGCCCTGGGCCCAGGACAGAACCCCACTGGACACCTCACTGGTCACTTCTCTCCAGGATGAAGAAGAGGAGCCATTGCTGAGCATCCTTTGGGTTTGACCGGTCAACCAGTTACTAATCCATGTAACATTTGTAATGTCTAGCCCACATTTTACTAGTTTGCCAGAATGTCATGGGGAACCTTGTCGAAGGCATTCCGGTCAATGTAGGACATGACCAAATAAAAACCAAAAGCACAAATATAAACCTAAACCCTTGCTGCTTAACCAGGCTCAAAATGGAGGACATTCTGGAATTCCTCCTGGACAAAAGGTTGAAATGGAGGATGTGTCCTGGTAAAGGAGGACCTCTCTGGTTACCGTTTTTATTGCTGTATATTGCCTTTATTGCCAAGAGGTCCCTTCAAGAAGTTCTCTGTCCTCTTGTATCTTTGAGCCATTAGACCTGGTCCTGCCTTCTGAGGAGCAGAGAACTAGACTTCCCCCTCAATCTTTGCAGCAGCCTTTGAGATATTTTAAGGGTGAAATCATGCCCAGCTCCTTCAGCCAATCCTCCTGTGTTTTGTTCTCAATACTTTTTTATCCTCCTCGCTGTCCTTCTTTGAGCCTGCTCCAACTTGTCTATATCCCTCTTAAAATGAAGCATCCAGAACTGAACACATTACTCCTGATGAAGCCTGACCAATGCAGAACAGAGTGGGACTATTACTGCCCTTGATTTGGAAGCTTTGCTTCTATTAATGCAGGTGAAGATAGTGTTTGCCTTCTTTGCTGCAGCATCACACTCCTGGCTCATGTTCATCTTATGATCAATAATAATCCCAAGGTCCTTTTCACATGTAGTACTGGTGCACTAAAGACGTTATCACACGGGGAGTCGCGGGGGGAAAGTGGAAATAAACGGAACGAGCGGAAGTCTTTAATTTACGGGATTTGTCCTGTTCCGCCTCGTCTGATAACTAAATTCGAATTTAAAAGGGGGTTAATTCGAACGAAAACCTGATCTTTTCATTTTCGGGATTTTTGAGGATTTGAAAAGATCAGGGTTTCGTTCGAATTAACCCCCTTTTAAATTCGAATTTAGTTATCAGACGAGGCGGAACGGGACAAATCCCGTAAATTAAAGTCTTCCGCTCGTTCTGTTTATTTCCACTTTCTCCCCGCAAATCCTCCATCCTATACCTGTGTGTATGCTCAGGGGCACAATTGCTTCTTGGGCTGACATGAAAGGAGGGATTATTGTTAATCATATATTAGACATAACCCCTGTGATGCTGCAGCAAAGATATTTTAATAGAAACATAGTTTCCAGAGCAAGGGAAGTAATAGTTTCACTATATCCTGACCTAGCCAGGATAGCAAGATGTTGACAGGGCGACCAAAATGGTGAAAGGTCTGGAAACCATAAAGCCCTATGAGGAAAGACTTAGGGAACTGGGTGTAACACAGGAAAGACCTTACAGGAAAAGAGATTTGACCTAAGAATTAGGAAAAATGTCCTGACTGTTCAACATCAACAGTGAAATGCACTCCCTCGGAGGATGATGGAGTCTCCTTCTTTGGAGGTCTTTAAACACAGCCTGGATGGCCATCTGTCGGGAATGCTTTGATTGTGAGTTCCTGCATGGCAGAATGGGGTTGGACTTGATGTCCTTTGGGTCTCTTCCAGCTCTATGATTATATGATTTACTCTTAGGAGGTTCACCATGGCCTTCCTCTGAGACTGAGGGCCTTTGCAGACTGCCAGAAATAGTACAAATTGAGTCCACTTTAAGGGTTAGGGTTAGTGCTAGGGAATCATGGGAATTGTTTTTTCTTCCTAAGACATTGAGCCTTCTCTATCAGAGAGTTCTGGTGCCACAATAAAATACAGTTCCCATCAGTCCCTGACCCTAACCCTAACCCTTAAAGTGGACCCAATTTGCACTATTTCTGGCAGTCTGCAACCCCCCTATGTCACCAGTGAGGCTGAGCACAGGGTTTGAATCCTGGCGTTCAGAGTCCTACATTCAAACCACGACACCAAGCTGGATATTAAATACTTGCGTGCGTATTCAAACATGTACAAACCTCAAGCTGTTTTCCTATCTGCCGGAGTCCCTACTTTTCTCCTCTGGGAAAGCAGCTGAGAATGGGAACTCGGGTGCAGAAGTCAGTACCTCCACTGCAATCCCTCCCACAGCATCACTGCTGGGATCCACTTTCTCCCCCCGCCTCAAAACCTTCATTTACAGCAGGGGTCCTCAAACTTTTTAAACAGGGGGCCAGTTCACTGTCCTCAGACCATTGGAGGGCCGGACATGCGCACTGTGGGCCCGGGACAAGTCAGCTGCTAAGCAGGACAGGCAGCGGTGGCAAAAACACCCGGTGGGCCGGATAAATGTCCTCGGCGGGCCGCATGTGGCCCACGGGCCGTAGTTTCAGGACCCCTGATTTAGAGTTTTAAAACCAAGGATTCTACACCATAGAAACAATGCAGTTTAACACCCTTTAAAAGCCATGGCTCCATCCTACAGAATCCTGGGATTTGTTCAGGCCCAAATTGTTCAGGCCCTAAAACAGGGTTAGGCAACCTTTCCCCTTTAAGGGCCGAGGGACTTCAGCTCCCAGAAGCCTCAGCCATGTTGGCCAATAGCCCCATGTTGGCCAATAGCTCCTGGGATTCTGGCAGCTGAAGTCCCTCGGCCCTTAAAGGGGAAAGGTTGCCTACCCCTGATGTGGATCCTCCGTTTTCTTTAAGGACCTTTACAGACTGCCAGAAATAATCCAGCTTGAGACTGCTTTAACTGTCCTGGCTGAATGCTAGGGAATCATGGTAATTGTAGTTTTTCTCTGAGACATTGAGCCTTCTTTGTCAGAGAGCTCTGGTGCCACAATAAACTACAGTTCCCATGATTCCCTACCACTGAGCCAGGGCAGTTAAAGTGGTCTCAAGCTGGATTATTTCTGGCAGTCTGTAGAGGCCCTAAGTTTAACATTAGGCCTGCCTTTGCACTTTCTTCTTTGACTTCCTTTAGTGATTCTTCCAAGTCTGTGATGTTTTCTGCTAGTAATACGGTGTCGTCTGCATATCTTATATTGTTGATTTCCTTCCTCCTATCTTCTCTCCTCCTTTTTCTACGGTTCTGTTATATTGGGGGGCGGATGGTATCTACACATAGAGAAAAGTGTGGTGGAGTCTCCTTCTTTGGAGGTCTTTAAACAGAGGCTGGATGGCCATCTGTCGGGGATGCTTTAATTGGGAGTTCCTGCATGGCAGAATGGGGCTGGACTGGACGTCCTTCCTGGTCTCTTCCAACTCTATAATTCTATGATTCTATGAAAGATTTGGTTTTTGTAAAATAAATACATTTTATTTAGAGGGCCAGAGTAGCCTTATGGTTTGAGTGTTGGACTATGACTCTGGAGACCAGGATGGGAATCCCCGCTCTGGCTCGAAACCTACTGGGTGACCTTGGGCAAGTCACATGCTCTCAGCCTCAGGGAAAAGGCCACGGCAAATCTCCTCCGAACAAACCTTGCCAAGGAAAACCCATGATAGGCATTCCTTAGGGTTGCCATAAGTAAGAAATGGCTTGAAAGCACACAAGAAGAGCAACAAGAACAACAACAACAAAATTAGTCTTATTGACAGGCTATTGATCAACAAATTGAATTTATTAAATATCGAACGAAATGCATCCAATACAGTTTTCAAGTGTACATGTTTCCGAATAGAAAAGACTCAGATAATGGGGACTTGTTCTTGTTGTGTGCCTTCAAGTTGTTTCTGACTTATGGTGACTCAGTCTAAGTTGTTTCTGACTTATGGTGAGCCATCCTCTGAGGCTGAGAGAGTGTGTCTTTGCCCATGGCGGGGAATTTATACAGCTGAGAGGAACACTTAAAGGGCCGCCTGAGTCTTGGCGAGTCTATCAAGGTGGTTTTTTTTGGCAAGGTTTGTTCAGAGGAAGGTGGCCAGATGTCCTCCTTTTCCAGGACACGTCCTACATTTCAGCCTTCTGTCCAGGAGGAATTCCATAACATCCTCCATTTCGAGCATGACTGGGGCTGCATCCACACACAGAGTAGAAATAATACTACTTCAACTGACATGGCTCGGTGCTATGAAGTTCTGGGAATTATAGTTTTGTGAGACATTGTCCTTCTGTGCCAGAGGGCTCTGGTGCAACAACAAATGACAGTTCCCAGAATTCCATAGCACTGAGCCATGGCAGTTAAAGTGGCGTCAAACTGGATTATTTCTGCAGTGCAGATGCAGCCTAAGATGCATAATTTACATTTCTATGAGTATTTTTAGCTTTTATTTAGTAACGTCCCACATTCTTCTTGAACGTCCTCCATTTTGCTGTGCCTTGTTTTCCTTTGTGGTTAGGACATCTGGTCACCCTGGTACGGAGGGCGAGGAGTTGCCCTGGCCATCCTCTAAGGTGGAGAGAGTGTGACTTTGTCCATGGCGGGGAATCTCTACAGCTGAGAGAAACCCCAGAGGACTGCCTGAGTCTTGGTGAATCCGGCCATCCTCTGAGGCTGAGAGAGTGTGACTTTGCTCATGGCAGGGAATTTCTACAGCTGAGAGGAACCCCTGGAGAGCCGCCTGAGTCTTGGCGAGCCTGGCCATCTGAGGCTGAGAGAGTGTGACTTTGCCCATGGCAGAGAATGTCTACAGCTGAGGAACCCCTATTGGGCTGCCCAAGTCTTGGTCAGTTTGGTCATCCTCTGAGGCTGAGAGAGTGTGTCTTTGCTCATGGCAGGGAATTTCCACAGCTGAGAGAAACCCTTAAAGGGCCGCCTGAGTCTTGGCGAGTCTGCTCATCCTCTGAGGCTGAGAGAGTGTGTCTTTGCTCATGGCAGGGAATTTCCACAGCTGAGAGAAACCCTTAAAGGGCCGCCTGAGTCTTGGCGAGTCTGCTCATCCTCTGAGGCTGAGAGAGTGTGTCTTTGCCCATGGCAGGGAATTTCTACAGCTGAGAGGAACCCTTAAAGGGCCGCCTGAGTCTTGGCGAGTCTGCTCATCCTCTGAGGCTGAGAGAGTGTGTCTTTGCCCATGGCGGGGAATTTCCACAGCTGAGAGGAACCCCTAGAGGGCCGCCTGAGTCTTGGCGAGCCTGGCCATCCTCTGAGGCTGAGAGAGTGTGACTTTGCCCATGGCAGAGAATTTCCACAGCTGAGGAACCCCTACTGGGCTGCCCAAGTCTTGGTCAGTTTGGCCATCTTCTGAGGCTGAGAGAGTGTGACTTTGCCCATGGCAGGGAATTTCCACAGCTGAGAGGAACCTCTAGAGGGCCGCCTGAGTCTTGGCGAGCCTGGCCATCCTCTGAGGCTGAGAGAGTGTGACTGTGCCCATGGCTGGGAATTTCCACAGCTGAGAGGAACCCCTAGAGGGCCACCTGACTCTTGGCGAGCCTGGCCATCCTCAGGCTGAGAGAGTGTGACTTTGCCCATGGCAGGGAATTTATAGAGAGGAACCCCTAGACTGAGGGCCGCCTGAGTCTTGGCGAGCCTGGCCATCCTCTGAGGCTGAGAGAGTGTGTCTTTGCCCATGGCGGGGAATTTCCACAGCTGAGAGGAACCCTTAAAGGGCCGCCTGAGTCTTGGCAAGTCTGCTCATCCTCTGAGGCTGAGAGAGAGTGACTTTGCCCATGGCGGGGAATTTCCACAGCTGAGAGGAACCCTTAAAGGGCCGCCTGAGTCTTGGCAAGTCTGCTCATCCTCTGAGGCTGAGAGAGTGTGTCTTTGCCCATGGCGGGGAATTTCCACAGCTGAGAGGAACCCCTAGAGGGCCGCCTGAGTCTTGGCAAAGGCGGGAAAGGAGGAGGAGGAGGAGGAGGAGGAGGAGGAGGAGGAATGAGAGCCATTCTCCGCCTCCTTCTCTCTGGCGAGGCTGTCTGAGGCGCCCTCGGCGGCGTTAATGGAGCGGCGCTTCTCCCTGGGGGCCCTGAGGAGGCCTACTCCGCCTGGGCCGGCCGTGGCTCCTGCGGGGCGTGAGGCGGAGCCCCTGATGTCGGCCTGGTACTGCCCTTGGCGGCTGGAGCGCCTGAGGGAGGAGCTGGCCTGGCTCCGCGAGTGCTGCTCCGTCTCGGCCGCCGTGAGGGGGAGAAGCGCCCGAAGGAAGGTGACGCTGCCCCGCCGGCCTTCGCTGGAGGGCTGCCTGAGGGAGCTGAGCGAGGCCCAGCGAGGATGGGAGGCCCTCTTGGCCAAGGCGGCGGCCCTCAGGCGAGGAGGAGGCCGAGGAGGAGGCCGCGGCGCCGCCGCCGCCAAGGCCCCCCTCAGGCCCCGAGGCCCCCCGGCGGCGCTGCAGTGGGAGGCCCTGCTGGCGGCGGCGGAGGGGACCGCGGCCTTGCCTGAGCCCAGCCAGGAGACGCTCCTCAACTTCCTCGACCTGGGCCTGGTCCTCATCCGACGGATCCAGGCCTCTCGGTCGGGAAGGGGGCGAGGAGGAAGGGGGCGAGGAGGCCGCATGGCCCCTTTGGAGGAAGGCCTCAGCTGGGCGGCAGCGCCTCAGGGGCCGCCTTGGGGCCGGGGGCAGCGGAGAGGGGCCCCCAAAATGGCTCCCAGCGGGAACCCAAAGGAGGAGGAGGAGGAAGAAGGGGAGGCCTCCTTGGATGCCCTGCTGGAGAAGGTGGATGCCTGGCAGAAGGAGGTCGATGCCCTGAAGGGTGGTAGTGCCACCAGAGAGAAAGCAAAGGACCTGTATGGGAAGAAGGGGGTCCTGGCCAACTTGGACCCCCTAGTGCCCCCCATTTTGGGCCTAGAGGAGGAGAAAGAGGCCCCTTTGGACTCCCCGCAGGATGGTGCCACCCAAAAGAAGATGGAGGGCCTGCAAGGGAAGTGGGGGGTCCTGTCCACCTTGGACCCCCCAGTGATCTCCATTTTGGACCTGGAGGAGGAAGAGGCCGCCTTCAGTGCCCTGCGGGATGGTGCCACCCCAGAGAAGGTTGAGGACCTCCAAGAGAAGCTGGGAATCCTGCCCACCTTGGACCCCACAGTGATCTCCATTTTGGACCCGCAGGAGGAGGAAGCCCTGCGCAATGGTGCCACCCAAGAGAAGGTGGAAGACCTCCAAGAGAAGCTGGGAGTCTTGCCCACCCTGGACACCCCAGTGCCCCCCATTGAGGACCCAGAAGTGGAGGCTTCTTTGGATGCCTTGCTAGAGAAAGCGGATCCCCTGCAAAAGGAAGCGGGTGCTCTGCGAGGTGATGCCACCCAAAAGAAGGTGAACAACCTGCAAGGGAAGCAGGGAGTCCTGGACACCCCAGTGACCTCCATTTTGGACCCAGAAGAAGAAGAGGCCACCTTGTATGCCCTGCAGGATGGTGCCAGCCAAGAGAAGGTGATGGACCTGCAAGGAAATTGGAGAGTCCTGACCACTCTGGACTTGTTGTCCCCCATTGAGGACCCAGAGGTAGAGGAGGAAGAGGAAGAGGAAGCTACTTTGGATGCCTTGCTAGAGAAAGCAGATGCCCTGCAAAAAGAAGCGGGTGCCCTGCAGGGTGGCGCCACCCTCCGAGAGAAGGTGAAGGACCTGCAAGGGAAGCGGGGAGTCCTGGCGCTTGCACTGCGTGACTTCATCGCCAAGGAAATTTGGGCCCTGGAGCAAGAGGCGGAGGCCCTGTGGGATGCCTGGTTTCTGAATGCCTTGAGAAATATCCCTCCTGAGAACGTGGATTGGTTACAAGAGAAGGTGGGTGCCCTGAACAATGCCCTTCGGGAGTTTGTGACAGATACTCCAGTGCATAAGAAGATGAGTGCCTTGGAAAAGATGGAGGCGCTGAGGCATGCGTCACAGGAGGATGGAGGTGCTTTGCGCCATACCCCACTGGAGAGAGATGCCCTATGGGAGAAGGTGACAGAACTGAACTTTGCTCTGTGGGAAATCCAGCTTGACAGAACAGTTTCCCTCCAGGGGGTGGTGGATGCATGCTGGGATGCTCTCAGGGAAGCCCCCCAAGTTGGGGTGGGTGCTTTGCTGGAGAAGCTGAAGGCCATGCAGGACATCCTGAGGGCCGCTCCACTGAAGGAGCTGAGTGCCCTGAACAAGATCACAAGTGCTTTGCTTGATGCCATGGTGGATTTTCCAAGAGATGCCCCAGCCCAGGAGAAGCAGGATGCCCTGTGGGATGCCTTGCAAGATGTCCCCCTGAAGGAGATGGGTGGCCTATGGGGGAAGGTGAGGACCCTGTGGGGTATCCCACTGAAAATGTTTGCTGTGTGGGAGAAGGTGTACAATCTGAAGGTATTCCTGTGGGATGACTCACAGAATAGAGTATGTAACTTGCAAGAAAATATGGAGGCCCTGAAAGATGCTCTTAGGGATGCCTTATGGGAGGAGATGGGTGCTGAGCAAGATAAGCTCAGTGCCCTGTGGGCTAGTGTGCAGAGTTTCCCACTCAGTAAACTAGTTGCTCTGCAGGACAAGCTTAATGTTTTGGAGGAGAGGTTGTTGAATGTCCTGGAAGAAAAACTTCCCCCTCTGAAAGAAACAGCGAATGCCTCACAGAAGGTGCTAGGCTCCCTGCACAGCCCCCCACTGGGAGAGCTAGCTGAGCTACCAGAAGAGGAGGTGGATGCCCTGCAGAGAACACCCGCAGAAGAGATCACAGAAGCTGACAAATCAGACTTTTTGTCAACAACCCTGGATCCAGGTATGGCTAGTCTAGGTTTTGCCCATTGTGTGCTGTTGGTACTACAGTTACATGCTTTCCCATCACAAACTGGCCTGATGGCTCATTCTTTAATGATATTTTAAGAACATTCAAATGCTTGTTGTTGTTTCTGTTGAATTTCAAGATATAGCTGTGTAGAATCAATATGTAGAGAGATCTTGTAGCACCTTTGAGGCTTACTGAAATAAAGAAGTTGGCAGCAGGAGCTTTTGTAGACTTCAGTCTAATTCCTCAGATGCATGTAGTGGAGTGGAAACCAGGTACGGAAATATATATGCCATTGGTATGTGAGAATGTCAGTTCAAATTTAAAATCTTTGTGTATGGAAATGTTGTTGTTGTTGTTTGCCTTCAAGTCCTTTTCAACTTATGGTGACCCAAAAGCTAAGAGAGGTCAGCTGTGGCAGCTCAGAATGAACAAGTTCTGATTGATGACATGATAGCCATGTTTAAATATTTCAAAGGATGACAGGGTTCAGAGGCCACAAAATGGGGCCGAGGTCACATATAGCCCAGATACTGCAATTTGCCAACTGCATGAAAAACAAAAAAGGCATTAATCAAGGGCACAGTGTAGCAACATTAACTTGGAGGAAGGGAACCATGCTGCTTCAGGAGCCCTCACCAACTACCCTTGTTAACATACCACTATATATGTCAGTCACTGCTTGGGTAGCTTACTTGTAATAAACTCTCTTGTGGATTCATTTTGCAGGCATGATTCAGAGGAATCCAGGGAATGCTCACCTCCTTCAGCCATTGATACAACCTTGGGAAGCTCCACAGATGAATCATTCCATCCCAGTTAATAATGTTACCTCTTTTTCAATGGTTTGTATCCTCATCCTCATCTTTATTTATTTCTTGCCATCTTTCCCAAGGGAGAGAACCACAAATTAAAATACATCAACAAACAAAAACATTAAAAAAAAACCAAATGAACACATAACACAATTTAAAAGGTGAACACCAATTAAATATACATAATCACTTAATAGAGCATTAACATCAGTGTAAAAAATCATGCATTTTCAAAACAATAAATTTATAATTTTAAAAGTTGTTGCTGTGTGCCTTCAAGTTGTTTCTGCGTTATAGCAACCCTAAAACACATAATTTAAAAACCATTTGGATAGGACATCAGCCGTACAGGCCTTTAACATGAAGGCACAGATGTTATATGGTGCACAGTAGTGTGTCTAGTAATTTTGTTTCCGTTGAATCCACACAGACAAAATTTTTGAGATCATCCTTTGTCTTCCTAGTTGTATGCCTAATGCACTCATATGTTTGGAGAAAGGCCAAATGTCAGTTGAGTCCCAGGCATGGATTCTTAAATTAAACCTTTGGCTAAGAATGTTCTTTACTCCAGTGGGATTCGCGCCTTTGGTATTATCTGATGGGTTTCATTCTAGGTGGAATAAGACTGAGAAACTAGCTAAATTGGGATTGTCATAAACCACTATTTTGGCAATGGGTTATATGAAAACAAAATAGGAAATCCATCATTGTATGAGTTGCAAAAACATGTACGTACAGCTTCTGGACACCCTGATTTTAGAGACAGTGGTCTTGCTTTTGTGCTAGCTAGCCATTTGAAAATTTTAATCCTTCCAAAATACAGGAAAGCATTCACTCTAGTAAAATTTAATGTGCTAACCTCAGCTTTATTAGAAGGGAGATATAATAATGTCCCCTATGATGCACATCTATGCCCTTCTGGAGTTGGCACAGTGGAGGTGGCAGGACATGTATTGTTACATTGTGCTTTCTATAATGGTTATCATCACACTTTTATTTATCCAGTTGTTAGAGGTATTCCTGGAAGAATTGATGAGGGTTTTTGTTTTTGTTTTTTGTATTTAGTTTGCTGGCAGACCAGTGTCCATTGGTACCAATTAAATTGACCGGCTTTTGTGCAGCAGCACTGGCTTGCTGGCATAAAATAGTCTTATTAAATTTTATCATGATCAATTTTACATTTTTGATGAGGAAACTTGATATCTAAACATTAATATCCACTTTGTATAATTTGATGTTAATTGTATCTGATTTATCTGTATGTCTAATCTGTTGTTTGTTAATAAAATAGATTGGATAGGCCTGCTGGAAGAGATCGGTCTTTAATGCTGTTTTAAATTTAAACAGCATAACCACCTGTAGAATCTCTTCTAGCAGGTCATTCCACAATTTGGGGGTGGCTGAAGAAAAAAAAGTATTTTGGATAGCAGTAGCCTGCCTAGACCTGGCTGACTAAAGTAAAAGACCCTCAGAAGAACTGAGGGCCTTTACAAACTGCCAGAAATAATGCAACTTGAATCCACTTTTAACTGTCCTGGCTTAGTGCTAGAGAATCATGGGAATTGTAGTTTTTTCTGAGACATTGAGCCTTCTCTGTCAGAGAGCTCTGGTGCCATAATAAACTACAGTTCCCATGATTCCCTACCACTGAGCCAGGGCAGTTAAAGTGGACTCAAGTTGCATTATTTCTGGCAGTCTGTAAAGGCCCTGAGTGTACAGGGTGGATTAAGCAGGAGAAGGCAATCCAAAAGGTAACCTGGCCCCAAGCCATGCAGAGCTGTAAAGACAGCAACCAACACTTTACAACAGGGGTAGGCAACCCAAGGCCCGGGGGCCGGATGCGGCCCCCTGAGGCCTTTGGACTGGCCCTAGGCTGGTCCTGCCACCACCGTCGCCCCCCACCATGATGATATTGATTATTGTTGTTATTACTTGTTCTTGGGTTTTTCTTGGCAAAATCTCCACAGGGGTTTTGCCATGGCTTTTCTGGGGCTGAGAGAGTGTGCATGCATATTTTATTTATTTATTTATTTATTTTGCTTTGGCCCCCCAATTGTCTGAGGGACAGCAACCCCGGCCCCGGCTCAAAAAGGTTGCCTACCCCTGCTTTACAACTTGCTTGAAAACTAATTGACAGCTGTTCTTCAATTTAATAATCTTTGAGCCTTTACAGACTGCCAGAAATAATGCAACTTGAGACCACTTTAACTGTCTTGGCTCAGTGCTAGGAAATCATGGGAATTGTATTTTTTTCTGAGACATTGAGCCTTCTCTGTCAGAGAGCTCTGATGCCACAATAAACTACAGTCCCCATGATTCCCTAGCACTGAGCCAGGACAGTTAAAGTGGCCTCAAGCTGCATTATGTCTGGCAGTCTGTAAAGGCCCTTTGTTTCTAGATAGAGCTCAGACATGATCTGTGTTAGGACCCATTTGCCTACTTTCATTCAGAGCACCAAGCCTGACACTTCATACTTTTCTAGTTGTGTGTGTCTGTACAGATGTATATGTACTGAAGCAATTAACAAAGAGAACTAAAAAATTATATTTAGGAATGAGCAAAATGTTTCTGCTTTTGCTATCTTCAGTTTGGAGATTGAACTGCAGACAAAATAGCAGTTTGGAACACTGTTTTTAAAATTCTTCAGTGGATGATGGTATTATCCGCTAGGCTGAGACCCTGTGCGTTGGGGGCTTAAGTCTATGAATTCAGAAATTCTTCTTTTGGTCCAAAATGTCTGGAGGCACCTCAGTGCCAAACAAGGATTAATAAGAGAAGCTGTGATGTTCTGAACTGAAATGCTTGGCCATTGGTTGCTCCAGCTTCCTGGTCAGGATTGCAAACTTAGGGTTCCTGAAATGCGTCTACAGATGTATAGTTGTTTTGCCCACATACTAGTTGACATCCTGTTTGTCTGCATTCAAGCTCATAAATAGGATTGTGGGGCTGGCGGACTATATATTGTTTAATATAGTAGGTCCTTGCCAGTTAGTGTTCTCCTCAAATTAACAGTCTGTGTAAGGTATTTACAGGTGATGCAACACTTTCCATCATAAGGGTGTGATTCTGCCTTCTTGATTGGTGTTTTCAGGACAGCTTTTACCAGCAATCTTTGTAGATTTTGGTGGCTGACGGGAAGCTATAACTAAAGGCTTGTTAATGGCTCTAGTAAGATGGGCAAAATTTGTTAGCAATATGGTAGGAGATGCTAGATGAAAATCTACCACAAATTGAATGTGTTATTGGTTGTTACTTGACTTATCTGTCTGTCAGGATACACGCATGTACGCACACACACACATGCATGATTTTAAAGAACAGCAAACAGCATTTTGGAATAGTCTGTTCTGGATCCTAGAAGGATGCCATTAACAACTTACAGTGTCTCTTTACTATGGAAGTGGCTAACCAAACAGAAATATCAGTATACAAAGCGATCTAGCACCTTTGAAACAAACTACAGTAAGCAAAAGAAATGGTAGCATTAGCCTTTATAGATTTAGTCTACTTCCTCAGATGCAAGAAGTGTAGATTAGGTCTAAAAAAGTTAATGCTACAGCTTCTTTTAGTGACAAAACAGACCAGCCCTTTGTGCCACTGTCCAGGCAGCTTCAGAGCGTGGCGATTTGATGCCTCATGCCTGGAAGCCGGCTTCCGGCTGCCCACACATGGGCCAGCTTCCAGGTGTCTTGGGGGTGAGGTAGTCACACACCAACACACCAGGAAATCATTACAGGGCAGCAGAAAAGTTACTAAAGGCAGCTTTTCTGAACCTTATATTGTGTATTTTATTTCTAGAAATCTATCAGGTGTGACCTTTTAGGCATATTGAATAAGTCTTCAACTAGCTATCTGTCCAGAAAAAATCTGACTAAATCCATACACACACACCCAACACCCCCCCACACACACACACACAAAATTCCCACACCACAGCAGTTAGAATTGAATAGCAGTGAAGTGACTGCTAATACAAACCATGGGATGCTCTTATGAATTTTCTTGTATGTATGTATGGAGAATTTTGGAATGTCATTCTAATTGTACTTCTTTCCAGCAGGGGCAGGTTCCCAATGCTGCTTTTCCTAATTCTGTGGCTGTGCCAGGATTGCAAAACGGCCACCTCTCTTGTGCTCTGGAAACCCAGCCACCCCTTCTGCAGCCTACCCTGCCGTTATCTGCTACAGCTAGTGTCCTATCTAACCAGCATGAAACCCCATCAGGTATGACTCCTCCACAGCCAGCAATGCCTTCACAGTCACCCACACTTGTCTCCTCCTTTGCTATCACCTCCACTCCAGTGGCTGACTCAGCTCCAGATGTTGACCAGATACAAAGCAGACCTGCAGTGGGTCATACAACAGACAGCAATGCAGTGTTGAATCACAGTGCAGCATCAGATGCTAGGGAAGGTTCCATCCTGAGAGCCATCTTGACAGCAAGCCACATCAGTCCAGGACATTGGGACTCAAGTAAGTATTTGGTGGTTTCTGGGGTTTGTTTGTTTGTTTGTTCGTTGTTTGCAAGATTAGGCCCAGGTTTACAAAGACCAGCGATTCAGTGAGAGTAAACCATTTACATGTTGGGTTGCCTTAAGAACGGAGTGTTCAGTAAATAGCTAGTTGCAGATGTTCAGCCCTCAGTAGAAGAAACTGCATTTGCAGAATTGAAGCCATATGAGTCCAGAAGCCTGAAGAGAGCCAAGAACAAATAAGATACAGGCATCCACTGCTAGGGGAAGTGGTGAAAGGTGAGAGTAGACGGCTGGGCTCCCGCCTGAAGAACTGAAACAAAGTGTTGCCAAGAGATAAAGCTGTAGACGCCACCTCCAGTCAGCTTCAACTTAGCATGCCCAGTATTTGAAGATGATGGGGAGTCCAACAGCACCTCGGGTTACAACTAACAATTTCACATCCCTGTTTTACATCTTATTGACAACCTAAATATAAATCACTGCAAAGTAGCATCATATATTTTTTTCAAAAGAAAAACACTGCTGCTGCCATTACATAGTGAGCTCCTGCTCCGAGAGTGTATTATTTTGATTTCACCCAGTTTTGCCAAAGTGTCTCCCAAATCTGCCATCTGTGAATGGGGGGGCTCTTTTTTCAATGTACCAGTACATTGGTGCATTAAAGGTAGAAATAAAGCATAGAAACATTTAATAAGAACTGATCTGCTTGCCAGTCTGGTTAATAAGTCCATTAGTTCTGGGGAGTTTAAAAATTCAGTGAAGGAATGTCTGAAATAGGGCCATGTGTTTTCTTGACCCAGGGCCTTTGCAGACTGCCAGAAATAGTGCACATTAAATTGAGGCACTGCCCTGGCTCACTGCTAGGGAGTCATGGGAATTGTATTTTTTTTCTGGGACATTGAGCCTTCTCTGTCAGAGAGCTCTGGTGCCACAATCAATTACAGTTCCCATGATTCCCTAGCACTAAGCCAGGGCAGTGCCTCAATTTAATGTGCACTATTTCTGGCAGTCTGCAAAGGCCTTCACTGAGCATTTTGAGGAGGCCTATAAAGTGGATACAAGACTGCCAGAAATAGTGCAAATTGAGTCCACTTTAAGGGTTAGGGTTAGTGCTAGGGAATAATAATAATAATAATAATAATAATAATAGTTGTTGTTGTTGTTGTTGTTTTCTGAGATATTGAGCCTTCTCTGTCAGAGAGCTTTGGTGCCACAATAAAATACAGCTCCCATGATTCCCTAACCCTACCCCTAACCCTTAAAGTGGACTCAGTTTGCACTATTTCTAGCAGTCTGCAAAGGCAGACAAGTAACTTAGAAAGGGGCACCAACTTTCCGTTAAACCAAGCAGATCTAGCTAAATAGCCTCCAGATGTCTTGGGCCACAAGTCCTAGATATCTTAGATTGATGGCGCTGGAAGGGACTGCAAAGGCTATTTAGTCCATCCCCTTGCAGTGCAGGAATATGCAGCTAAAGCACTCCTGAGAGATGGCCATCCAGTCTCTAATTAACGATCTTTATTAAAACAGAGTCCACCATCTTCTTAGATTGCATCTTCCGCAGCCAAGTACAGTAAACTGTTGTGTTTGCCTTTTGACTATCCAGGTAATGTGCACAGGAGATTCAAAGTGATTGGAAGTTTACTGTTTGGTAATCTGTTTTGTTTGCTTCAAAAACAGGCCAAGGCACCCTTTCTGTAACTCAACAAGGAGACTTTTCAAAGACAGAACAAATTATCAATCTGAGTGTGGACCATAAAATTTCAATAACTTCCAGCCAGCCAGATGATCATGGGAGATCTAAAGGACAAAATACACAAGAGACTGAAGAGCTGATACGTGAAGATGTTTTGGAAGCCCCCCCTGCCAGTACTGAACCGACTGCTCCAGAATTGGCAAGTTCAGAGCCTCCGCATAAAAAGCAGAAAATGGATGCACTTCATAATTCCCAAGGGCCAACTTTGGATCAGGAAATGGTGAAGGAATATAAAAAGTACAGAAAGTGTGTTCTTACCATTTTAAATCAGTATAAGTCTAGAGTGGGCAAGTTGAGGACAAGGTTAAAGCAGTCCCTCAACCAAACCATTGCCTTAAAGGATACAGAAGAAATAAAGGCTCTGACTTCTACCTTGAAAAGAGAGCTAGCAGTCCTGAAGCAGTTTGACTGTTTTCAGGATGTACACAAAAGCAAGGATGATCCATAGGGTAAAAGATTGCCATTTGGGTTGAATTCATATTAAAATGTAAAGAATACTAAGTATGTGAAAGCCAGTGGTTCCAACTTTAGTTCTCCTAGCATTTTGAACATCAGCTCCCGGAAGCCCCAGCCAGTGTAACCAGTAGTCAGGAGTTCTAGGATCTGAAATCTAGAGGACCAAAGTTTGGGAACCACTGGTCTGGAGTGTCACTTCACATCCAGAATACACTTAGGGAGGTTGCAGACTGCCAGAAATAGTGCAAATTGAGTCCACTTTTAGGGTTAGGGTTAGTGCTGGGGAATCATGGGAATTGGGTTTTTTTCTGAGACATTGAGCCTTCTCTGTCCGAGAGCTCTGGTGCCACAATAAAATACAGTTCCCATGGTTCCCTAACCCTAAAAGTGGACTCAATTTGCACTATTTCTGGCAGTCTGCAACCCCCCTAAAGCACCTAGCACTTTCTCCTTTGTTATAAGAAACCCAAAATCAACCTTGGGAAGACCACAACTCTGCCCAGAGTTAGGCAAGTCTGGTTGGAGTCAGGCAGCCACAGCTCAGGTTATGGTGTAAAGGGGAGCCTAGTGGGGGAAGGATACAACCTAGAGTAGAGGTTTGGAAGCAGTGAATGAGGAAAAGGTTCAAAGTATTCATGTTTAACCTAATTGTTATATAATAAAGCTTTACTACTTTTGTTTTCTACCCCTGTGTCTGTTGTTTCATTTAAGAGTTGAGATGAAGAAGTCACATTTTACCATTCTGAACACAATAATTAAAACACTGTTTGTCAACAATGTGGACACACTTTGTCCACACTTTGAGAATGAAGTATCAGATCCAGGGAGAGATTTTGAGGGTAAAAGGGTTAAAGTGAGTGACAAGAGCCCAAGGGTTGGACCTGTGGGGCCAGTCCAGAGAAGGGTTCCATCACTACTGGCGTTTGGGAAAGGGTTATGGGATGGAGTCCTGTTCCTTTTTTTAATGATATTTTATTACATATATTTCACAAACAACATATAACAAACAGTACCAAGACCAAACATTGCAACCAAACACATACGTGTCTAAACTAAAAACAAACATATATAGACAAATGACATGCTTCCCATCGAAATGGTTTTCTTGAATGTCCTCCATTTTGGGGTGACTTGTCCTCCTTTGAAGTTAGGACATAGGGTGACCAGACCTCCTCCTTTATTCAGAACATGTCCTCCGTTTCAACCTTATGTCCAGGAGGAATTCCAAATATCCTCCATTTTGAGCAGGACTAGGATGCATGAATTTACATTTCTATTGGTCTTTTAAAAGTTTATTTTGTAACATTCTGCTTTTTTTTTAATGTTCTTCATTTTGTGGTGCATTGTCTTCCTTTGAGGTTAGAACATCTGGTCAGAATGACCAGAGGTCCTCCTTTTCCAGGACCTGTTTTCCACTTCAGCCTTCTATCCAGGAGGAATTTCAAAATGCCCTCCATGTTGAGTATGACTAAGAAGCATAGATTTGTATTTCTATCAGTGTTTTTAGCTTCTATTTGGGAATGTCCTCCATTTTTCTGTAATGCCCTACATTTTGAGGTGCCTTGTCCTCCTTTGCAATTCATACAGCTGGTCAGGGTGACCAGACCTCCTTTTTCCATCCTCAAAGAGCTGTATATCCTGCAGAAGGAGCTGGAGGAAGCTCCACAGGACAAGGTGGAAGCCCTGCAGGAGAAAGTGTGTGACATGTGGGATATTTTTGGGCTAATCTGGAGGAGAAGATGGCTCTCTTGGAAGGGGGAGTGAGTGCCCTGCAGGATGTCCCGCTCGCACAGAAAAAAGTGGGCACCCTTCAGAAGAAGGTGAAGGCCCTGGAGACCTTGCAAGAGAGGCTGGTTACCCTGAGGGATGTTCCCCAGAAAGTGTGGTCTGAGGAAGACACTGGATGCCCAGCAGAATGTCCTCCAAGACATCCCACAGAAGGACCTGGACCTCCTGCCAAAAAAAAACTAAATTCCTTATGAGAGAAGGTGAAATTTGTGCAGACTGCCTTGAAGGACCTCCTGAAAAATGCCCCAGAGCAGGAGAAGCTGGACAGCTTGAAAGAGAAGGTGGGTGACCTGTGGGATATCTCACTGGAGGAAGTGAGTGCCTTGCAGGGAAAGGTAGATGCTCAGCAGGAGAAGGTAGGTGCTGTCTTGGGGGGTCTCACTGAAGGAGACATATGCCCTGGATTGGATGTGTACTCTTCTGTGTCAGGCCCTGTGGAACAACTTACTGAAGGATGTCTTGCAGCAGGAGAAAGCTGTGCAGGAAAATGTGGATGCCTTGTGGAATAAACCAGAGGAAAAGGTGGGTGACATTTGGAAAGAGCTGGATGCCTTGCAGGATGTCCTCCAGGGTATTCCCCTGAGGAACCTTATTGTCCTGCAAAAGAAGTTGGATGCTTTGCAGGATGCCCTGTTGCATGACCAGAAGAAGAAGCTGGATGCCCTTCCAGCTGAACATCATAAGAGGGGTCCCAAAGAAGAAGCTTGGTATCTTGCAAGAGAAGCTGTATGTACCAGTCCATGATGAACTGGATGATCTCCAGGACGAACCAGCAAAATAGGATGACCCAATGAAGAAGATGGAGGGGCCCTTACGATCTGCCCAGCTTGGATTTACACCACAAGTTTGTCTGGTGTCTGTACCTTTAGAAACCCTACTTCGAAAGCTTGCAGAACATAGGAAGTGATGGTGCCTTACCAATAGGGGTTTGCATGACAGGAAAGAGTGGGGAGGCCATATGAAATCCTGGGATGAGATATAACATGCTCAGTCCATGTTCAGATCCTAGCCTTACCCTACTCTAAGCAAAGATGGAGAACTTTCAGGCACCCCCCCCCCCAAAAGATAGCCTCTCTTTCACTCGTGTTGCAGTGGTGGTGGTGAGTGAACTTCCCAGGCACTCAGAAATGAACACGGTTGATACAATACTTTATGCACGAAAGTGGGGGGGATGAGGGGGGAGAGGTATGTTATGATGATTGGTTTTGATTGGTTTTGATATCAAGACCCCTTTGGGTCCCTGTCATAGCCCTATGCTGAAAGAAGCCTATATCGCCATGAGCTCAAAGCGAGCACATCATGTAGGCCAGGGGTAGGCAACCTTTTTGAGCTGGGGGCTGGGTTGCTGTCCCTCAGACAATTGGGGGGGCCAAAGCACCAAAAATAAATAAATAAATAAATAAATATTAAAAAATGTGCATGCACACCCTCTCAGCCCCAGAAAAGCCATGGCAAAACCCCTGTGGAAATTTTGCCAAGAAAACCCCAAGAACAAGTAATAACAACAATAATCAATATCATCATGGTGGGCGGCGGCAGCGGCCTGGGGCTGGTCCAAAGGCCTCGGGGGGCCGCATCCGGCCCCCGGGCCTTAGGTTGCCTACCCCTGATGTAGGCACTCCAAACAGAGTTACATCTACATTTACAACCACTTGCAGATCAAAATGGCCAGGCTTAGGAGCTGCAAGCAGGACATTCACACCTAGAAGATTTATGAGTGCCAGCCAGGATGTGTCCAACTAAAGATGAGTTAACATCATCATCCAATCTCCCCTATTTTGGAAATTGTCTACTTCAAAGCATAGCAATCAGAATCCTTTGATATACAATAGCAACTCTTTGCCTCAGCTCAGAATTAAGGGTATAAATGCTCCCCAAAATCTGAGACACAGGGGGGTCTGGATAGATTTCATTACGGCCCCGTGCCATTGTGATTTATAACTAGAGTCCCCCGCTCTACCTAATTTTTAAAATTATTATTATTTATTGTTATTCATATACTTGAAATTCCATAAACGTAGTACAAAAATCAAGATTTCCAGCTTATTATAAAGATATCTTCTTATACATATATACAAAGTTTTCCATAGTTGTATGATTGTCTAAAAAAAGAGAGAGAAAAAAAAATCCAAAAAGAAGCCAAAACCAACACAACCGTGTTGTTTAAACCAGGTCTCTAATGTTTTACTTTTACAACATAAATCTTAGGGTTTTGTTTAGACTTAATCAATTTCTAACTTTTTTCTTGTCCTTTCCCATTTCTTGTTGTATCTTTGTTGTGATTTTCCTTCTAGATACATGGATAAACAGTCCATTGTGGCCAGTTCTGCAACTTTTACCTTCCAATTATTTAATGAAGGAATTTGCTCCAATTTCCAACATTGTGCATAAAGAGTCCTAGCGGCCGAAATCATGTATAAAATCAAACTTATCATGGTTTAACCTAATTTCTATTTCATCCAAGATATTCAACAAGAACCCGGCTCTACCTATTGTCCTTTTTCAGTTGAGTCTATCTATCTCAATTCATTGTTGGAGCAGTCTCCTTTCAGGTAATTATCACCATTAGAAAGCCTTGTGTTTCCTATCCAAGCTAACTACTTTACTCCTGAGTTCTGTGTGCATGTATGTTAGGGTGTCTTTGCTTGTATCCCCAAATAAAGCTTTGTCTCTATATCAGTTTCTTCTCTAGCCACCTCCATAAACAAAGGATAAAAAGATTCCATAGAAGACTTGGACTTTAGTAATTTCCCAGGTTCAGGGTCTTCATTACAGGTACTACTTTTACATAGGGGGGTTGCAGACTGCCAGAAATAATGCAAATTGAGTCCACTTTTAGGGTTAGGGTTAGGGTTAGGGAATCATTGGAACTGTATTTTATTATGGCACCAGAGCTCTCTGACAGAGAAGGCTCAATGTCTCAGAAAAAAACTACAGTTTCCATGATTCCCTAGCACTAACCCTACCCCTTAAAGTGGACTCAATTTGCACTATTTCTGGCAGTCTGCAACCCCCCATAGTTATATAGCACCACATGTGTATATAGTATATATAGAAGGTGAATTGAAGAGACAGACTAGGGGGGAAATCCCATGCAGAAACAGGATTTAAAAGCTGGGGGGGGGGGGGAAACAACAAAAGCGGGTTGATTTTCACACACATTGTTGTTAAAGGAAAGTAATCAAAAGCTGCTCCTTTTTACTTTCGAGATTTTCTGAAAGTAAAAAGAAGCAGCTTTTGACTACTTTGCATTTGGGTTAACAACACTATTTAAAACTATTTTCTATTTAAAACCCTGTTTTTGCACGGGATTTCCCTTGTGTGATAAAGTCCTCAGAATGGGTGCAGCTTGAATTCAAAATCCCAAATGTCAAATCTCATAATTGTCTCCCCCAAATATAACAGAATATACTAGCAGAAGAATATACGGTATATCTTGGAAGCAGCATTCCCTGCTGAAAGAGACCAAAGACCTTTTCTAAGATAGTGATACCTCCCAACTTCACAGAGATATATATGTGGTATTAAGTATAAATTACTTTTTTAAAAAGTGTTTTCCAATTAACCAGTGGCGCTTTTCCAGAGTATTAAGATGGATTTTAAGCTGTTACAATTTGTACTATCTTTAGCTTCATGGGATCCTAGAGTTGGAAGACCACAAGGGCCATCCAGTCCAACCCCTTCTGCCATGCAGGAACTCACAATCAAAGCACCCCTGAGAGATGGCCATCCAGCCTCTGTTTAAAAACCTCCAAAGAAGGAGACTCCATCACTCTTCGAGGGAATGTGTTCCACTGTCAAACAGCTCTTACCATCAGGAAGTTCCTCCTAATGTTTAGTTTGATTCCCAGCACTTTGATGAGAGATAGAAGGATGGATAAGTCAACAGTTTTCACTGAGTGCTTAGATTCTTAGTTGAAGCCATGAAAAGAATTAACCTCACTTCTTTTTTTCTTACAGATAAGAATATGCCTACTGGTATGACAGATGTGCCTATTGGTGCTATGCTCTTTTCTCAGGGTATTTTAATTTCCACTCATTTTTTTTCCATCTGCTTGTTTGCGAATCTTCTCTCTGAGTGTGGAAGATTATCCTGCTGCTTCTGTCTCACCATTTCCCTTATCTTCCTACCAAGGTATGTGGGGCAATCCCCTCCTTTATCCCTCTTCCTCCTTCTTTCCATCTTTTTTCTATGGAAGAAAAAAAACAAGAGGGAGGCAACAGCAGCTACAAGAGGAAAGGGAAAGAAGAGAAATGCTTCTTTACTGTGACAGTGTGTCCCAGCTCTGCAGCCTCCATTGGTTTTAAGAGCAGAAAGCAGCAATCTGTACTTCCTTCATTGCGATTGCTATGTAGAGGGGCAGGGTATAAATAAATGTTATTATTCATTATTATTATTCATGACAGGGAACAGCTTCTTGGTGAATTTAAGGTGGGAATGGGAAGTGAGACTCGGTGAAGGTAGGTGAACAGTTACTCACCGAGGAGAGCTCCCTTTGCGAATGATCACAAAGAAACTGCTGCAAGATTGCCTCTGAGCATGTAGAGAGTGCCTTTCCTCAATCAGCAAAGCCATCTTTATGCTCCATCGCAATGTTTACATATGTCCAGGAACACCCTTTTCATGATATGTTGTCAGGGCAGCAAGGGTATACAAAGGGAAACTCTGAATCCCACAGAATTGCCATTTCTTGAGTGTACCTCTCAAGGGTCAAGCAAATCACATTTTTAATGGCTACTCCTATTTTTTGGGTAGCTCTTAGTGAATTCCAAACATTGTGGTTGTGTTTCACATGGCTGTGCTTCTGGGTTGAAAATAAACATGACACATGAGGAATGTAACTGTCGTCCTTTTATTATCCTAAAACGACGATACTATCTGGATTCAGTTCCCAGGGACTCCAGCCAACATGGCTAATGATAAGGAATTGTAACACCCAAAGATCCACAATGTTCCCAAACCTGATCTGGATGCTTTCCCCTTTTCTTTCAGTCTTCCCTTCTTCCTGTTTGTTTTGCTTTGTTTTGTTTGTAGGATTTTGCTTGCAACGCTCCTTGGAAACAGGTACGCAGGTACGTCCTTTTTTCTTTTTTTTTTGCTTCATGTAATGTTCTGGTTCAGTGCTAGTCTGGTCCAGTGTTGCTTATACCGGAGTACAAGGCAGAGGCCATAATGCAGTGGCAGAAGGTTTATTTTGCATGTAGAAAGTCCATGCTCAATCCTCAGCATTTCCACAATGGAAGGGAGAAGCCTTGCTGCAAACCAAGGAGAGCCACTGCCTGCCAGACAATGTAGAACAAGGTGGAGTGTGCTTAGCTGACTAAGGGCCTTTGCATACTGCCAGAAATAGTGCAAATTGAGTCCACTTTAAGGGTTAGGGTTAGGGAATCATGGGAACTGTATTTTATTGTGGCACCAGAGCTCTCTGACAGAGAAGGCTCAATGTATCAGGGGGAAAAAAACAATTCCCATGATTCCCTAGCACTAACCCTAACCCTAAAAGTGGACTCAATTTGCACTATTTCTGGCAGTCTGCGAAGGCCCTAAGTGCAGGAGTATGACAGGCTGAAGGAGGGGCATGTGCAAGGGTTGGAAAGACCTGGAGAGGACTAAACACTCTACAGTTGTATATTAAAAATGGGAAAAGAACAATAAAGACTTAATTGCTGATTGATTGCAACCTATTTGACAAATGCAGGAGTAAACAAGCTGGCCAGTAAACTAAATTCACAATCCCCATTGGAGACACTTGATGGGCAAACTCAGAATGCCCCCCCCCCAAAATTAAATAAAATTACTCAGCTTTTCAAGCTCATTGGCTTCTTCATCAAAGAGGGTAGAAAACAATCACGCATACAAATCAACAGTGACATTGTTGGAAGTCACACCCCTGCAGGTCTTCATCCAATGGTCTTGGGTGCTCCAGTGAACAAGTGGGGGACACCTGGCTTAACAAGACTACATGTGAAAGGGATCTAGAAGTCCTAGTAGACCACAAGTTGAACATGAGACAACAGTGTGATGCCGCAGCTAAAAAGGCCAATGCAATTTTAGGCTGCCTCAACAGAAGTATAGTATCTAGATCAAGGGAAGTAATAGTTCCACTGTATTCTGCTTTGGTCAAGCCCCACCTGGAATACTGTGTCCAGTTCTGGGCACTATAATTCAAGAAGGATGTTGAGGAACTGGAGCATGTCCAGAGGAGGGCGATTAAAATGGTGAAGGGTCTGGAAACCATGCCCTATGAGGAACGACTTAGGGAGCTGGGGATGGTTAGCCTGGAGAAGAGACAGCTAAGAGGTGATATGATAGCCCTGTTTAAATATTTGAAGCAATGTCATATTGAGGAGGGAGCAAGCTTGTTTTCTGATGGTCCAGAGAATAGGATCCGGAACAATGGATGCAATCTACAGGAAAAGAGATTCCACCTCAAGATTAGGAGGAACTTCCTGACAGCAAGGGCTGTTCGATAGTGGAACACACTCCCTCGGAGAGTGGTGGAGTCTCCTTCTTTGGGGGTCTTTAAACAGAGGTTGGATGGCCATCTGTCACAGGGGGTGCTTTGACTGAGAGTTCCTGCATGGCAGTATGGGGTTGGACTGAATGGCCCTTGTGATCTCTTCCAACTCTATGATTCTATGATTCAGACAGAAAGCTTGGTTCCCAACTTCCCACCATCACCACTCATATGCAGACAGATGGACAAGCAACAGGGACAAAGTTTGTGAAAAGATGCAATAAACCTTCAGTCCTGTGTTGTGATGATAATGTCTCTTTCCTAGAGATCAGCGCTGACTTTGTCCATTGAAGCCCAAAAGCCCCTATGCTTGCAGAGTTCACTAATCTTTCCCAGGAGGATCCTGTGTTGCCAGTTCTGGAGATAATTTTGAGGGTCACAGGCAAATGCACCAATAGAAACTAATTTGGGTCAATTACAGTCATGTCAATATATCCATTTATTTCATTGTTCTCAAGCTCTGGAATATCTAAAATGGTGTGTCACATGATCTCTCATGCCACTCTTGATCCATTGTGGCCATTTTCAGGAAACCTAATCAATGTCAACATTTAATGTGGACTGGAAAATAATCAATCCAGTGGGGTGGGAGCTCACAAAAACAGCCTTTCCCCCACTGGATATAATCCAGATGTGTTGCAACTCCCAGAATCTCCCAGCCAGTTGAAGTAAACCATTATACTTTACATGTAATCTGCTGAATAGTGTGTATAAGAGCTTGAATGTCACTGGGGGGTTGTGTTGGGATCAGGTAGCTCAAATATGCGAGAGTGAAGCCCTCAACATGGCTTCACGGGGCCGAAACCAAGTGTGTACCAGAGTCCTAAGAAATCCTGCCAGGGAGGACGGTGAGACCGGCTTATCCAATTAAAGCCTAAAATATTTATTGACACAATATGCACACATCCAAATATAACACACACACACTCTAGAAGGAAAGGTGGGTGAAAAGCGGAGATAGTTGAGAGGGACCTAGCTATGAAGGATATACTTATGTCCAAAGGACTTCTCAGGACTTGGCTGCAAATGCAGATGATTTTCAGTGATGGAACATGGCCGCTGGAACGGAGGAGAGGGAAATGGCTGCAGGAGCTAGCTCAGAGCACAGACTGACATAGAGTCGGCATGCATTCCCAAGATAGCACATGGAGCTTAGAAATCCAGGGGTTGTTATAGGGAATTTCTGGCTTCTAGCTATAAGCCTAATGCCAGATGGATAGACTCAATCGGGCGAGGGGGGGGAGGGATACAGGCATGATCTTGCAGGAACTAAGTAGAGAAGTGAAAGATAGGGGTTCTTGGAAGTGTCTGATCCACAGGGTTGCCACAAGTTGAGGCCGACTTGAGGGCAGATAACAACAACGACATTCTACTTTGGTCAGCCTCACAGGGAATACTGGGTCCAGTTGTGGGTGAAAGGTCTGGAAATCATGCCCTATAGGGAGAAACCTAGTCTAGAAAAGAGATGGTTAAGAAGTGATATGATAGCCTTGTTTAAATATTTGAAGGGATGTCATACTGAAAATGGAGCAAATTTTCTGCTGCTCCAGGAACAGGACATAGAGCAATGGAGCCAAACTCTAGGAAAAGAGATTCCACCTCAACATTAGGAAGTACTTCCTGACAGTAAGATCTGTTCAACTGTGGAAGATGCTTCCTCTGTGTGTGGCAGAGTCTCCTCCTTTGGAGATTTTTAAACAGAGGCTGCATGGCCATCTGTCAGGGATGCATGGTAGAGTTGGACTTGTTGGTCCCTAGGTATGATTCCATGATTCTTTCCCAGCAATTACACAAAGATGTTAAATAGCACAGAGGACAAAATGCACTCATTTGAAATGTGGTGCTGGAGACAGGTTCTACAAATACCAGGGACTACTAAAAAGACAAATAAACGGGTACTAGAGCAAATTAACCTTGAACTCTCCCTAGAAGTCAAGATGACTAAATGGAGACTAGCCATACCATGAGCAAACATGACTCACTAAAAAACCACTAGCAAGGGAAAGCAAAGGCCTATTGGTGAAGTGTAAGTTTTGCCACCATCAAATCAGATTGGATGTTTTAGCCAACATAGAACAACATTTTAAGTTAAGTCTTGCTCAGACTAGTGGTCTTCCCAAGGCTGCTTTTAGGTTTCATATAACAAAGAAGAAAATGTGTTTTGCATATGTTGCAATTCTGAAGTGATAGTCCAGATAATAACTGTCTTTCACTTATTTAGCATTCCTTAGACATTTTAAAGGCTAGCTGTGATGGACCCAGACTGACCCCGTAGTTTCAACCCTTGGGCTCCCGTCACTCACTTTTCCCTTTTACTCTCAAAATCTCTCCATGGATCTGATACTCAGGTGTCAATGTGATCGCCATTGTGGACAAGCATCTGTATTAATCACTGGGTTCAGAATGGTAAAACGTGACCACTTTTCCATCTCAATTCTTAAAGGAAACAGACACAGTGGTAGAAAATAAGACAAGTAAAGATTTATTATATAACAAGAAGATAAACATGAATACCTCTCTTTCCTCATTTGCAACTCCCAAAACGCTATTCAGATTTTCCCATCTCAGAGTGCCCTGACTCTGGTTCAGCTTCTCCCTATCTGGCTCTTTAACATACAAGCCTCTACTCTGCATCCTTCCCCCATCTAGGCTCTTTGTTACATGGAGGCCTTCCCAAGGCAGGCCACTTGGGGTTTCACATCACGAAGGAAAAGTTCTTTTTGTGTGATGTGAATTAGAAGTGACACTCCAGACCAGTGCTTCCCAAGTTTTGGTCATCTAGCTGTTTTGGATTCAAATCCCAGAATTCCTGTTAGTTAAACTGACTGGGGTTTCTGGGAGCTGAAGTTGAAAACACCTGGAAGATTAAAGTTTGGAACTACTGCTCCAGGAAGAAACTGGATTTCTCACAGTTAGTATACTTTAGATATGTTAATATGACAACACCCATCACCCTTTCTCAAATGACAACCTTTTACCCTATGGATCATCCTTGCATTTGTGTAGATCAGGGGTAGGCAACCTTTCCCCTTTAAGGGCCAAGGGACTTCAGCTGCCAGAATCCCAGGAGCTATTGGCCAACATGGGACTATTGGCCAACATGGCTGAAGCTTCTGGGAGCTGAAGTCCCTCGGCCCTTAAAGGGGAAAGGTTGCCTACCCCTGGTGTAGATCCTGGAAACAGTCAAACCAGTTCAGGAGTGAGTACTCTTTTTCAAGGTAGAGGTCAGAGCCTTCGCTTCTGTATCTTTCAAGGCACTGGTTTGGTTGGGGCACTGCTTTAACCTTGTCCTCAACTTGTCCACTCTAGATTTATACTGATTTAAAATGGCAAGAACACACTTTCTGTACTATTTACAGTCCTTCAACATTTCCTGATCCAAAGTTGGCCCTTGGGAGCTATGAAGAGCATCCATTTTTGGCTTTTTATGCATAGGCTCTGAACTTGCCAATTCTGGAGCAGTCTGTTCAGTACTGGCAGGGGGGGCTTCCAAAACGTCTTCACAGGTCAGCTCTTCAGTCTCTTGTGTATTTTGTCCTTGGGATCTCCCATGATCATCTCGGTGGCTGGAGGTCTGTGAAATTTCCTGCTCCATATTCAGGTTGATCATTTGTTTCATCTTTGAAAGGTCCCCCTGCTGAGTTACAGAAAGGAGGCCACACCCTGTTTTTGAAGCAGATAAAACAAATTACCAAAAAGAAAACTTCCAATCATTTTAAATCTCCTGTGCACATTACCTGTGTGGGAGTAGCTCAAAGCCTGTGTGTAGCTCTATGTTTTCCTTGAGAAGGGGTGGTGTCTTCTACACAAGAACACTGATGGTCATTTGGTCAGTGTGACTGTGAGAAGAGGTCACTTCCCATACCTCTCCTTTTCCTGGGGGATTCTTCCTGGGGGATAACAAAATTTCATGGGTCTTTGTTCTTCCCTTCCTCTCTCTGCTCCTCTTGCAAGCATGGGTACACAAACCAGGCTGTGCTAAAATGTTTTTCTTCTTACTTATACACATGAAAGTCAGCTCTAGGGACTCTTCTACCAAAGTACAGTTTTCTCTACTGATTATTGTTACATCTAGGTTCTACAAAAACAACTAAAGTACATTTCTTTTAACCTACCTATGTATCCTGTTTATTTACCAGAATCTCAGATCTAGCCTTTTTACCAAATACCTGTGGAGTACACGCTTGCTGCTACTGCTGCTAAACTCCTTTGACCACAAAAATAAGCAACCATAATTCTAACAGGTTATGGACTCCAGATAGTCTCCTCAACGTTTTTTAGGGTTGTGGCTTTGGAAGCCAGAAATTTTTTGGAATTTTTGGCACAAATGAGGTTGCAGTGCCTTTTGTTTTTCTAAGCTCTATAAAGAGGAGCTTTTGTTTTTTATGGGCAGAGATGGTTCAGTCATCAGTGGTTTATGGTAGTTCCTTGATACCTAAATTCACTGAAGATAATTTTAATTTTTGGCTTCAACGAATACAACTTCAGATGGATGAGGAAGGAATTCTCTATGTCCTGGAAATGGAATGTGCAGAAGGAGAAAGAGAGAGACATTGCTGGGGAAAGAATCATGCAAAAGTGAAGTGCTTTATGGCTCAGACTTTGGGAGACCAGTATATTCATATAAAAGATGAAACTGATGCTAAAAATATGATTAAAATCTTAAAGAAATACTATGGCAAAGGAGACATTAAATATCAAAAAGACTACTACAAAGATCTGTTCACACAGCAATTTCCCAGTGGAAGTATTTGAAGCATTCAAACCATGAAAACACTCTTAGATAAACTTTATCTATCTTAGATTGAGGGGTGTTGCAGACCGGCCTATAGGGCTGGCCTGGGGGTGGAGTTGGGGCGGGGCAGCCATACGCCAGCCACCCCAACCAGAGCCCGACGCTGTCCTGATGCCACGCGCCCATATGCCGGTGCAGCATGTAGACACACTGTGCTGAAAGGACGCAGAAGAGCCACAGCACCAGCTCTTAGGGCGGCCTTTTGCCACTCCTAAAAGGAATGCCATTTTGCCACTCTTTTAGGGGCGGCAAAAGGAATGATTGGGGCCACGGCGTGCGGTTGCTGCAGCCCCGATCCGCCGCTAGCAGGGGCGGCCCAGAGCCACCCGTCTGCATAGCCCGAAAGTCACTTAGATAATCAACAGAAAAATGCAGTGCTATTGAGATCTTTGCCATAAGAATTTTCTCCATTCATAAGTGGAATTGGCACACTGCAACAATCAATGCAAGAAAATTTGATGTTTGATGATGTATTGTGTAGATTTAAGTCAGAAGTGGAGCAGATTCAAAGTTTACAGAGAAAGGAAGAGAATAGCAGCTTCTCTCAACCAGACTGGTTGGAGATTGGATCAAATTTCACTGCTAGGACTCAACAAAGGCAAGGTAAATTTGCATGTGAAGCACCAAAAGCTCATTAGCAAGAAAGGGAGACGTTCATTGCTTTTCATGTGGTTGGAGAGGGCATTTTCAAAGAGACTGTAGGGCCAATCAGAAGTCATAGATGACATCACAGTCAACCAATGGTAGCTCTCACCCTTAGCAATTTACAAGCCAGCAAAGCAGGAACAGAGCAAATGATTTCAAAGCTGTTTAGAATCATACGAGCTTACTAGCAACAGTCAACAAAAGGTGATAATAATGTTGTTCCTATATAGACTCTGGAACCAGTAAACACATGGCAGGAAATTCAGATGTGTTGAGTAACCTGAGGCCAATTGATCACAATGAGGTTGTGAAAACTGCAAGTGGATCATTTTGCAAGCTATGTCTGAAGGAGATTGTTTGTTAAGATGTAGTACAGACAATGGCACAAATTTAATCACTTAGAATATTTTATTTGCACCAGGGTTAGCCGAAGCTGTCCTAAGTGTATAAGTCATAACCGACAAAGGGTATGATGTACATTTTGGAGAACTATGTGCCAGACTATTTAAGAAAAATGGTGTTTATGTACTGGACTGTACACAAGAAAGGTTAAATTTGATGAAAGTGAGAAACCAGGAATGAGATGTGCAACTACAGACTGCACAGAAGCAGAGACACAAGATGTAGACCAGGGGTTGGCAACCTATGGCCCGGGGGCTGGGTGTGGCCCCCCAAGGCCTCTGGACCGGTCCCCGCTGCCCCCCGCCACGCGCATCGCAGCCACCATTTTGTTTGCCAAAATGGTGCCTGCGACTCGCTAGTGCATGCACAGTACTCCGGACAGACAATTGGGGGGCACAGACAATTGGGGGGCTGAAGCACAATAAATAAATAAATAAATAAATAAATAATATAAAAAAATTTAAAAAATATGCATGCACATTCTCTCAGCCCCAGAAAAGCCATGGCAAAACCCCTGTGGAGATTTTGCCAATAAAACCCCAAGAACAAGTCATAACAACAATAATCAATATCATCATGGCGGGCGGCGGCGGCAGGACCGACCTGGGGCCGGTCCAAAGGCCTCGGGGGGGCACATCCAGCCCCCAGGCCTTAGGTTGCCTACCCCTGACCTAGAAAGATGGACTGGAATGCTATGAAGAGTGGTCAGATATTTGAAAGGTACAAAGCATTTAAAGTTAAAGTTATAAGCCACCAACAGTCCCTGACTAATAGCATATTCAGATGCAGACTGGGCTGGAGACGCTTTGGATAGAAAGTCTACCAGTGGAAATTTGTTCTTCTGTGGAGATGGATTGGTGAGTTGGACAAGCAAGCAGCAAGATGTTGTAGCACTCTCATCGATGGAAGCAGAGTATATTTCAGCAGCTCAAGCAAGTCAAGAAATTCTATGGTTACATTAATTACTGGAAGAATTTGGAATAAATGAATCATTGCCTATACATGTTTATGACGATAATCAAAGCTGCATTAAACTTTCGAAGATGTGAGATATAATGTGCTGATAAATCTACAGAAAGAAAAGTTTAATTAGATGAAATACTGTACATCAAAGGAAATGACTGTGGATATTCTCACTAAGCCTCTACCTAGAGATCAATTTCAGTTCCTGAAAAATAAGATTTATCTACTTGCATTTGCATGCTTTTGAACTTCAAGGTTGGCAGAAGCTGGGACTAGTGACAGGAGTTCACTCCATCATGCAGCATCCCAGGCCTTGAACTGCCAACCTGCCAATCTTGCAATCAACAGAGTCAGCATCTTACCTGACCACTTGAGCCACTGCATCAATTGCTTACCAACCTACAAAAGGATGGAAGGCTGAGATGAACTTGGAGCCCTCCAGGATAGAACTTACAAAACTGTGGCTGCAGGGCCAGCATTTAACTACCGCGCCACCAGGGCTCCTACTTATACTTGTTACATTCTTTCAGCCTCAGAGGAAAGTTAAAAACAAACCCTCTCTGAGGGTTGCCAAATCTTACCAAGAAAAACCTCTGATAGGGACCATCATAAGTTGGAAAGCACTTGAAGGCAACAAGGCAAAAACAGCAATAAACATTCTAATGTTCTTAAGCTACCATTACAGAATGTACCTTCAGGTTAGTTTGTGACAGGAAACCATGCAATTGTATCAGCAACAGCCACACAATGCACAAAATCTGTGAGATAGACATACCTGTGTCCGGGGTTTTCCATGCTGGCAAAAAGTCTGATTTGTCAGCTTCTTCCACATGGGTTCTCTGCAGGGCATCCACCTCTTCTGGAAGCTCAGATAGCCCTCCCTGTGAGGCACTGTGCAGGGAATCTAGCACCTTCTGCGAGGCACTCACTGTTTCCTTCAGGGGGAACAGTTTTTCTTCAGGGACATTCCCTAGCCTCTTCTCCAAAGCATTAAGCTTGTCGTCCAGAGCATCCAGTTCATTTAAAGGGAAATCGTGCACACCAGCCCACAAGGCAGTGAGCTTATCATGTTGGGCACCCATCTCTTCCCGTAGGGCATCTCTCAGATCATCTTTCAGGGCCTCCATTTCCTCTTGCAGATTCCATATCCTATTCCGTGACTCAGCCCGCAGGAATATCTTCAGAGTGTATACCTTCTCCCACACTGCAAACATCTTCAGTGGGAAACCCCACAGAGTCCTCACCTTCCTCCACAGGTCACCCATCTCCTTCAGTGGGACATCTTGCAAGGCATCCCACAGGGCATCCTGCTTCTCCTGGGCTGGGGCATCTCTTGGAAAATCTAGCATGGCATCATGCAAAACACCTGTGATCTCGCGCAGGGCACTCAACTCTTTCAGTGGGACAGCCCTCAGGACATCCTGCATGGCCTCCAACTTCTCCTGAAGAGCACCCACCTCCTCTTGGGGGCCTTCCCTGAGAGCATCGCTGCAGGCATCCACCACCTCCTGGAGTTCATCCATTGCGTAAAGATTGATATACCATAGGGCAAAGTCCAGTTCTTTCAACATCTCCCAGAGGGCATCCCCCAGGCCATGAAAGGGAGCACTTCGCTCCTCCTGCAAGGCATCGTGCAATTCATCCACCTTTTTCACAATGCTCATATTCTGCAGGAACCTCAGAAGGTAATACTGCAGGGAATTCACATTCTCCTGTGACAAACCCTGATCCTGCAAAAAGATATTTCCCAAGGCATCCTGAAACCAGGCATTCCACAGGGCTTCCGCTTTCTGCTCCAGGGCAATAATTTTCTCTAAGATGAAGCCATCCAGTTCAGCCTTCTGGATTTTCCACTCTTCCTGGAGAGCCTCCACCTTCTCTTGGGTGGCACCACCATCCTGCAGGGCATCCACTTCCTTTTGCAGGATATCTACATTCTCCTGAAGGGCATCCAAAGTGACTGCTGTCTCCTCCTCCTCCTCCTCCTCCTGGTCCCCACTGGGGGGCACTGGGGGGTCCAGGGTGGCCAGGACTCCCCGCTTCACTTGCACCTTTGCCTTTTCTCGGGTGGCACCTCCCTGCAGAGCATCGAGTTCCTTTCGCATGGCAAAGAGTTCCTTTTGCAGGGTATCCATCTTCTCCTGCAGGACATCCAAAATGGCCTCCACGTCCCCTGGGTCCAAGTTGGCTAAGACTCCCCGCTTCCTTTGCAGGTCCTCCACTTTCTCTTGGAGGGTGGCACCATCTTGTAGGGCATCCTCCTTCTCCCGCAGGGTGCCCAGGACTCCGCATATCCCTTGGAGGTCCTTCACTTTCCCTCGGGTGGCACCACTTTTCAGGACACAGAATTCCTCTTCCAGGGCATCCATTTCTTTCCCCACAGTGCCCACCTTCTCCATCAGGGCATCCAAGGTGGCCTCCTCCTTTTCCTTCTGCTCCCCACTGGGGGTCACTGGGTCCAGGGTGGCCTTGCTCCTCTGCTGGCCATCCAGCGCTGGTGGTGGGGCCAGGGGTGCTGCGGCCTGGGCCCCACTGGGCTCCATTTTGGCCCTGGTAAGCAAGCCCAGGTCCAAGAAGTTGAAGAGCTAGCTCCTTCTCTTGGCTGGGCTCCCGCAGGTATGCCTCCCTCTCCTCCTCCTCCTCCTCCTCCTCCTTCCCCTCAGGAGCTTCTGCCTCGGCCACCAGGGCCTCCCAGCCTCGCCTGGCCCGACTCAGCTCCCTCAGGAAGGCCCTCAGCCTCGCCACCTGAGAGTTCCCGCCTTTTTTACCTCAGAGCCGCAGAGAGCAGGCGCCCCAGAACCGCTTCAGCGCGGAGGAAAAGAAGTCCCGACAGACGCCGGCCTTCCTCGCCCTCCACAGAGCTTTTCCTCCTGCCGGGGCAGCGCCTTCCGCTTCCCCTCCGTCCCCTGCGATGGGCAAAGGAGTCTGCCCCAGGAGGAGCGGGCGAGGGAGGCCCTTTGGGAGCCTTTCTGCCGCCGCGGAGGGATCCTGAAACCGCCTCACCCATTCCCATAGGCCCTTTCCCTTGGAGGTTAGGAGGCAGGTGAGGGGAGAGCCGTAGGCGTCGTCTAGGTGCAATTTGGATAGATAGATAGATAGATAGATAGAGTGAGTGTATGTGTATAAGTCTTTGCTCTTTGGCTGTCAAGGCGGCTTACGAGTTAAAAAATAATGCACCCATACAATCAATAACAAAAAAATACACACAAACACACACACACATACATTCTATCTATCAATACAAATTACACCTAAAGGTAATGTGTAATTTGTATATATATATATATATATATTCCTGTGGGACTATACACACACACACACATATATATATATATATATATATATACACACACACACACACACACACACACATTGTCCAGGTTGAACTTGTCTAGGTCCTCTGTGGTCATTATTTGTGTGTGTGTGTATATATATATATATATATATATATACACACACACACACACACACATATATATATATATATACACAAATATATGTGTGTGTGTGTATATATATATATATATATATACACAAACACACGTGTGTGTGTATATGTGTGTGTGTTTGTGTATATATATCTATATATATATACACACACACACCTATATATTTGTATATATATATATATATATATGTGTGTGTGTGTGTGTGTGTGTATATATATATATATATATATACACACACACACACACACACACACACAAATAATGACCACAGAGGACCTAGACAAGTTCAACCTGGACAATGAAGGAACAGAAATAGTAAAAGAATTCCTATACCTGAGATCAAACATTGATAGAAATGGGGATTGCAGTCAGGAAATCAGAAGAAGATTAAGGGCTTTTACAGACTGCCAGAAATAATGCAGATTGAGACCACTTTAATTGTCCTGCCCTTTAACTGTCCTGGCTCAATGCTAGGGAATTATGGGAATTGTATTTTTTTTTCTGAGACATTGAGCCTTCTCTGTCAGAGAGCTCTAGTGCCACAATAAACTACAGTTCCCATGATTCCCAAGCACTGAGCCAGGACAGTTAAAATGGCCTCAAGTTGCATTATTTCTGGCGGTCTGTAAAGGCCCTAAGAATGGGGAGGGTGTCTATGAAAGAACTAGAAAAGATCCTAAACTACAAAGATATACAACTCAGAACAAGAGGAATCATACAAGTCATCGTATTCCCTATTACCACGGATGGATGTGAGAGCTGGAGAGTGAAGAAAGAAGATAGGAAGAAAATCAATGCATTTGAGAGAATGTGGGGCTGGAGAAGAGTGCTGAGGATCCCATGGACAGCCAAAAGGACAAACAAATGGGTCCTAGAGCAGATCAAGCCAGAAACCTCCTTGAAAGAAGCCAAGACTTAGATTATCGTAATTTGGACACATCAAGAGAAGAGAGGACTCTTTGGAAAAGACAATAATGCTGGGAAAGGTGGAGGGAAGTAGGAAGAGAGGAAGGCCACATGCCAGATGGATGGACTCTATTACAGAGGCCACGGGTATTAAAGGGTTGCAGGAATTAAGCAGAACAGTAGAGGACAGAGGGCCTGGGTGATGTCTCATCCAAAGGGTTGCCACGAGTCGAAGGTAGTTAACAACAAACAGTAAAAACATAAACAGCATTCTGTACTGTCACACTACATGACCACAGAGTAGTGTCTGACAGCACTGGCTCTTCAGCTTAATAACAGAGATGAGCATCACCCCCTATGGTTGGACACAACTTGACAACCTTGTCAACGAGGAACACCTTTACTTTTACCTATATATATGTGTGTATGTGTGTGTGTGTATTTTTGTTGTTAACTGCCCTGGAATCAATCTCGACTCATGGCTACCTTATGTATGAGACATCTCCCAGGCCCCCTGTCTTCCACTGTTCTGCTTAATAATTCTTGCAACCCCTTAATACCCTTGACCTCCTTCATAGAGTCCATCCATCTGGCATGTGGCCTTCCTCTCTTCCTATTTCCCTCCACCTTCCCCAGCATTATTGTTTTTTTTCCAAAGAGTCCTCCCTTCTCATTATGTGTCCAAAGTACGATAGTCTCAGTTTGGTCATCTTGGCTTCTTCCAGGGAGGTTTCCGGTTTGATCTGTTGTAGAACCCACTTGTTTGTCCTTTTGGCTGTCCATGGGATGTTCAGCACTCTTCTCCAGCACCACATTATCCCAAATGCATTGATTTTCTTCCTATCATCTTTCTTAACAGTCCGACGCTCACATCCATACATGGTAATCGGGAATACATTGGCTTGTATGATTCTGACTTTTGTGTTGAGTTGTAAGTCTTTGCTCTTTAGGTTCTTTCCTAGTTCTTTCATAGCTGTCCTCCCCATTCTTAGTTTTCTTCTGATTTTTTGACTGCAGTCTCTGTTATTATCAGCATTTGATCCAAGCTATAGGAACTCTTTCACTATTTCTTTTTCCTTGATGTCTAGCTGTAAGATTAGTTTGGCAGGATTTGTTCTTCAGAAATCCATGCTAGCTATTAGTGATCACTGCATTGCCATCCAGATATTTGCAGACAGATCCCTGTATAATCCATTCTAATCCTTCCTAATATTTTCCCTAGTATCAAAGTCAGGCTAACTGGCCTGTAATTTCCTGGATTGTTCAGGACTGCTATAAATAATGAGTCTATTTTCTCCATTAACCAGCCCTTGTGCCTATGGGTGTTGGAGGATATGAATATTGAAGATTTTGTCAGTTTAGTTTTCTTTAAGCAACTAAAGGGACTGATACTTTGAAACAAAGCAGGGGGGGAAATAACTAGTTTGAGATCAAGTGAGATAGATGAAAATAGGTAGGCTGTCAATTGAACGCACTCATGGGAAAATATTTCCTCCCTCATGACCCTCAAAACAAACTTTGGGTGCATCCAAGATGCACATGGACACCATCTCAGCCACATTTGGTGGGAAAGTGAGAGAGGGCCTTCTTGGTGGCTGCTCCCAGGTTTTGGAACTCCCTGCTACAGAAGGCTAGGATGGCTCCCTCCTTGCTCTCCTTCTCTCAAGTGAATTTTTTTCTGTTCCAACAGGCTTATAGGAATGGACTGAAAGGGCTTTTAACAGTGTGCTGTCTTAGGGGGGTTGCAGACTGCCAGAAATAGTGCAAATTGAGTCCACTTTTAGGGTTAGGGTTAGGGTTAGGGAATCATGGGAAATGTATTTTATTGTGGCACCAGAGCTCTCTGACAGAGAAGGCTCAATGTCTGAGAACAACAATTCCCATGATTCCCTAGCACTAACCCTAACCCAATTTATTTAAGACATTTCTAATTCTGTAGATAGTTTACTTGCATTATAACAATATGTTCTGGTGTGCTTTCCTCAAGGCTTTTGATATCCTTTTAAGGAAAAGGTGAGATCATAAAGGAATAAATCCTCCTCCTCCTCCTCCTCTTCCTCCTCCTCCTCCTCCTCTTCATCATCATCATCATCTCAACAACAAGAACACTTTTAAAGGCTCTTTGCATCATCACATCTCCAAGAAAACCATTGTGTTTTGCTGCTTGTTTTAAGAAGCAAATATTGCTCATTAGGCAGAGAAAGAAAACAACATGAAGGCACCCAACTATTTTAGGGTTAGGGAATAAAATGGGAACTGTATTTTATTGTGGCACCAGAGCTCTCTGACAGAGAAGGCTCAATGTCTCAGAAAAAAACAACACAATTCCCATGATTCCCTAGCACAAACCCTAACCCTTAAAGTGGACTCAATTTGCACTATTTCTGGCAGTCTGCAACCCCTAACTGTTGATGAATTTGGGCAGCTGGGGGTACGAGCTTTAAAAAAACATAAGCCCTTTCCCTTTCCCTTTCCCAAGAGAAACTGGGGGATCAAAAACATGTCCCTCTGAAATTAAAAACCACCTTGAGGCTCTGTCCCCAAATCACCTCAAAAAGAGCTGTTCCCCCCCCCCCCTTCATCTCTAACTTGTAGAAGCTTTAAAAGGATGGGTGGGAAAAATCCAGTCTTTTCTCATTAAAGGAAGCTGCCTAACAAAACTTTTAATTACAGGCAACAAATGAAGCTAAACAGAACATTTTGTGAAGGCTGCATGAAATAAAAGCAATGCAAAGCAAAGCAAAGCAAAGGAACAACAGGTTCAAGACTTGGCTCAAATTGCCTCTCAACAGGGACTATGGGGGGTTGCAGACTGCCAGAAATAGTGTGAATTCAGTCCACTTTTAGGGTTAGGGTTAGAGTTAGGGAACCATGGGAACTGTATTTTATTGTGGCATCAGAGTTGTCTGACAGAGAAGGCTCAATGTCTCAGAAAAATAACAGTTCCCATGATTCCCTAGCACTAACCCTAACCCTAAAAGTGGACTGAATTCACACTATTTCTGGCAGTCTGCAACCCCCCTATGTCTGCTATGTCTGATGACATCTTGATCTTTTTATAATCCTTTTAGGTGTGTGTTTATCCTCACCATTGGTTGGTTGGCTTTTCTGACATTCAGGCTGCCGCCTATTCTGGGAAATCAGGTGAGAATGAAGAAACAGCCATGTCCTTTTTAGCCTCCAGAGGGGGATGCTGTTCATTATCCCTTTGCTTATTAGAAGTGACTTCTGGTTCCCAGAACATCACTTCTGAATGCTTAAAAATTATGGTACTGCTACCAGGCATCAGTATAGCACAGGGGTAGGCAACCTAAGGCCCGGGGGCCGGATGCGGCCCCCCGAGGCCTTTGGACCGGCCCCAGGCCAGTCCTGCCGCCGCCGCCACCCCCTGCCACTGCTGCCCACCATGATGATATTGATTATTGTTGTTATTACTTGTTCTTGAGGTTTTCTTGGCAAAATCTCCATGGGGGTTTTGGCATGGCTTTTCTGGGGCTGAGAGAGTGTGCATGTATATATTTTTTTAATTTTTTTTAATTTTATTTTTATTTATTTATTTATTTACTTATTCATTTATTTTTGTTGTTTCGCCCCCCCCCCCCCCCCAATTGTCTGAGGGACAACAACCCGGCCCCTGGCTCAAAAAGGTTGCCTACCCCTGGTATAGCACAAGAACAGCTTCCTTGGAACAAGTGGAAAAGTAATAAGGGCTGGGTATCTGCTTCATACTACTATTACTACTACTACTACTAATAATAATAATAATAATAATAAATTTTATTTATATCCCGGTTCTCTGCATAGCAATTAAGCAATGACACCTTAACCTCAAATCCCAGACAATCTAGATTGCATTGATAGAAGTATAGCATCTAGAATCAGGGGTAGGCAACCTTTCCCCTTTAAGGGCCGAGGGACTTCAGCTCCCAGAATCCCAGGAGCTATTGGCCAACATGGGACTATTGGTCAACATGGCTGAGGCTTCTGGGAGCTGAAGTCCCTCCGCCCTTAAAGGGGACAGGTGGCCTACCCCTGATCTAGATCAAAGGAAATAATAGTGCCATTCTATTTGCTTTGGTCAAGCTCAACTGGAATACTATGTCCAGTTCTGGGCACCACAATTCAAAATGGATGTTGACAAGCTGGTGGCATGTCCAGAAGAGGGTGACAAATAGTGCAAATTGAGTCCACTTTAACTGCCCTGGCTCTGCTAGGGGATCATGGGAACTGCATTTTTTTCCTGAGACATTGAGTCTTCTCTGTCAGAGAGCTCTGGTGCCACAATAAACTACAGTTCCCATGATTCCCTAGTTTTATGAGACTGTTAGCCTTCTCTCTCAGAGAGCTCTGTTGCCACACTAAACTACAATTCCTAAGATTCTCTAGCACTGAGTCAGGGCAGTTAAAGCGGTCTCAAACTTGATTATTTCTGCTGTGTGTTTTGGACCTAGGGTTCGAATCCCCACACAGCCATGGAAACACCTTGGGTATCATTGGGCAAAGTCACACTCTCTCAGCCTCAGGGAATCATGGGAACTGTAGTTTTTTGTGGCACCAGAGCTCTCTGACAGAGAAGGCGCAATGTCTCAGAAAAAACCCAGTTCCCATGATTCCCTAGCACTAACCCTAATCCTAAAAGTGGACTCAATTTGCACTATTTCTGGCAGTCTGCAACCCGTGTAATCCTTTTTTTAAAAAAAACCGGGAAATTTAAATTACATCCCACAATTATTATGTGTCATTATGTTTGAAGTCTCAGCCCCAAATTTCCCTCCTGAGGGGTTACTTTAGTTTTCGACGCTGTTTTCCTTGAAATGAGTCTCTCTGAGGAGAATTTTAAGTTTCTGTTAGTTCCGACGGTGCGGGTCTGCCTGGTAACCGATGACGCCACAGGAATCCTCGTCTCCTATTGGCCTACTACGCTCTGGGGTCAATTTCTTCGTCTAGAACAGTTCAGTCCAGTGAAGAGGAGGCAAGGAAGCTGGCGCCTTGGGGGAGAGGGCGCCATGATGGGGCAGCTTTTGTGCCTCGAGGTGGTCGCCCTCCTGCTTCTCTTGGGCTCCAGAGACGCCCTATCCTCTGCCCCAAGGGAGCCCCCCTCGCCTCAGGCGCCAAATAGTGAGTGGCGGCTTCGGCTTATTTCCTTTCCTGCTTTCGCCGCTAATGGGGCTTGTGGGGTTTTCTGTTTTGTGGGGTTAATTGAGACCCGTTTTGCCTCTCTACCTCAGGCAACCTAAAGTCTTGGGTCGGCCCTGGGTTGATGAAGGGGGAGGGGGCTCCTTTTTTAGTGTCTTTGAGGCTTTAGAGGGCCTCGAGAAGGCGGCAGGATTCGCACCCAGGGTCACCTTTTGGGCTTCTGGAATTGTGTCCATTTCCTTGGTAGGAAAGTAGTACAGTGGTCTCTCCACATTTGCTAGGGTTAGGGGCACAGGACCCCCGTGAATGTGAAGGAAATAACAACAACAACAAAAACAAAAACACTTTTTACCTGAGAGAAAACACCTCTCTAGGAATCTCTAGGTCCTCCAGTGCAACTCTGTGGTCAACACCTGCCAGACATTGACCATAGAGTTTCACTGGAGGAGCTACAAACGCCTAGTGAGGTCTTCTCTCTAGGAATCTCTAGATGTCCTTCAGTGCAACTTTTGGTTAAAGTTGACCATAGAGTTGCTCTGGAGGACCTAGATATTCCTAGAGAGAACATATTAATACAGTCTGTGAATAATGAAATACGCAAAGGTGGAGAGGTGAATGTAGTTGTTGTTGTGTGCCTTCAAGTCATTTCCGACTTATCCTGGGGTTTTCTTGGCAAGGTTTGTTCGGGGGGGGTTGCCATTACCCTCCTTTGAGGCTGAGAGAGTGTGACTTGTCCAAGGTCATCCAGTTTCCACGGCTGAGCTGGGAATCAAACTCTGGTCTCTAGAAAACATTCAGGGGTAGCTGTGTAGGCCATGTAGCAAATTCAAACAAAAATCCACCAGTAATACCTTTATTGGCTAACCAAAATGCACAATATACTTGTTGCAAGTTTTCGAAACTCCATGGGCTTCTTCTTCATCATCAGGCCAGATATTACAAACCAAACAGGAGAAAAACAATTGGAGATGTTAGTCAGATGCTTACATGTTGTTTTAGTCTTTAGTTAAGATGGTAGATCAGGGGTAGGCAACCTTTTTGAGCTGGGAACCAGGTTGCTGTCCCTCAGACAATTGGGGGGGCCGAAGCACCAAAAATAAATAATTAATGAAATAAATAAATAAAAATTAAATTTAAAAATTAAAAAAAATATGCATGCACATTCTCTCAGCCCCAGAAAAGCCATGGCAAAACCCCGGTGGAGATTTTGCCAATAAAACCCCAAGAACAAGTAACAACAACAATAATCAATATAATCATGGCGGGGGACAGTGGCGGCAGCGGCAGGACCAGCCTGGGGCCGGTCCAAAGGCTTCGAGGTGCCACATCCGGCCCCTGGGCCTTAGGTTGCCTACCCCTGTGGTAGATGGTGGGGAGGGTATCTTTCGCAGGCAGGATCCTCCTCCTTCTGGCCCTGTGGCTATAGGGAGATTTGCAAAGTCCAGGAAATTTAAAATCTATTTGCATCTCAACAGGAACCTCCCTTTTGCAATCTAATATGTCTCCATTCCAGTGAGGTCATAGGCCTCTGGTCTTCAGTCAAAGTCCAAAGCTCAAACCAGTACACTGTTCTGGCTCTCACAGCTGCACATATTTACAATAAAATAACCATGACTCCATCATGATTATTACCCTACTGTGCTTAAAACAAAACAAACAAAACACCCATGTTGCACAGTAGGGACATGTGAGGAAGTCATATAGCTAAATGTTCATTTTATGTGTTTACCCAATCTACCTCCAGGAGGAACTAGATCCGATTTATAGTTCAAAATTCAGAAAGATCTGCAGTTGTGATGCCTTCCATGGAACAACAACAAGTACACGTCAGCATGCACAGATTTCTACAGTGTACTAACAAACACACCTATTTCCAAAATGCATAAAAACATACAGTACTCTGTGCTTGCAGAAATGTATACAGCAGACAAAATGTGCACAGAAACGCAACCATTTTGAAAAATGTACACTATATATATGGATGGGGGGAGCAGGGAGAGGAATACATAGCTTCTGTTAAATTGTTAAACTGTTTTGGTGAGGACTTACCTGGAATACAGTGCCCAGTTTTGGGCACCACAATTCAACAAGGATGTTGAGAAGCTGGAGCATGTCCAGAGGAGGGCGACTAAAATGGTGAAGGGTCTAGAAACCATGCCTTATGAGGAGAGACTTAAGGAGCTGGGTATGTTTGGCCTGGAGAAGAGAAGGTTGAGAGGGGATATGATAGCCCTGTTTAAATAGTTGAAGGGATGTCATATTGAAGAAGGAACAAGCTTGTTTTCTGCTACTCCAGAGAAAAGGACCAGGAGCAACGGATGCAAGCTGCAGGAAAAGAGATTCCACCTAAACACAAGGAGGAGGTTCCTGACAGTAAGAGCTCTTGCACAGTGGAACATGCTCCCTCGGAGTTTAGTGCAGTCTCCTTCTTTGTAGATTCTTAAACAGAGGCTGGATGGCCATCTGTTGGGGATGCTTTGATGGTGAGTTCCTGCATGGCAGAATGGAGTTGGACTGGATGGCCCTTAAGGTCTCTTCCAACTCTATGATTCTACATGCTAACAGACATGCACACACCTGAAATTGTCCCATCTCTAGTTGCATCCTCAAATTATTACATTATTAGAATTACATGTAGACCTCAACCTACCATATGGTTGAAAATTAGGGTTATTTTAGGGCTGTAACTCCAATGAGCAAGAAAGAATGTTTAATACACTTGTCCCTTGCCATTTGCTGTCTTGCCATTCTCGTCCTGTGCGGATGGCAAGCTGTGAGGGACAAAATGGTGTGTGCGCCCAAGGCGCATGTGCCATGCCGCATGCAGGGGTGCACTGCCATTGAAACCAATGGGGCTCCAATATTGGAGAGGCCCGGCATGGCCGTGGGGGTTCCCCAGCAGGGCTGCCTCAACCACTCCAGGCCTAGGAGAGGCCCAGCACGGCCGCGGGGGTCCTCTAGGCACCATTTTGTGTTCCAAAATGGCGCCCGGAGTCTCGCGCAACCTTTCCTGTCAATGGGAAAGGTTGCAGGAGACTCCGGGCGCCATTTTGGAACACAAAATGGTACCCCGGAGGACCCCTGCAGCTGCGAAAGGCAGCGGCAGCGGCAGAACCGGGCAGGGGCCGGTTGGCAGGCCTCCGTGGGCCAGGCGCAGCCCGCGGGCTGTAGGCTCCCAACCCCTGATATATACCTTCAAGTTGCCTGTCAGCTTAGGGCAACTCCATTAATTTCATGATACCCAGCTGTATCACTCCTTTCCAGCTAATTTCAAGGAAGCTGTGTCTGTTCTTGTCCTAAACCAGATCTGTGTGCTGTAATGGACTGGAAGAGGGCAAACAAATTGAAGCTTAATCCAGATAAGACAGAGGTGCTCCTGGTCAGAATAGGGATTCAGCCTGTGTTAGATGGGGGTAACACTCCTCCTGAAAACTCAAGTTTGTAGTTTGGGGGTACTTCTGAATTCATCGCTGAACCTGGAAGCCCGGCTTTGGTGGTGATCAGGAGTGTGTTTGCACAGCTAAAACTTGTGCACCAACTGCACCCATTCCTGGAGAAGTCAGATCTGGCCACAGTGGTACATGCCTTGGTTACATCCCATTTGGATTACTGTAATGTGCTCTACGTGGGGCTGCCTTTGAAAAATGCTCAGAAACTTCAGCTGGTTCAAAGAGCTGCAGCTAGGCTGTTTACTGGAGCTGGCTACAGGGAGCATACAACTCCCTTTTTGCAACAGTTCCATTGGCTGCCAGTCTGTTTCCGGGCGCAATTCAAAGTGCTGGTTTTGACCTATAAAACCCTATACAGGTTGGGTCCAGGTTATTTGAAGGACTGTATCTCCCTTTACGAGCCCATTAGAGTGTTGAGATCATCTGGCCCTTCTCTGTCCGTCATCCCCTCAGGTTTGTTTGGTGGGAACAAGAGAGAGGGCCTTCTCAGTGGTTGCTCCCAATCTTTGGAACTCCCTCCCTAGAAAGGCCAGATGGCACCATCCCTGCCATTCTTTTGGTGACAGGTTGACATTCCTATGCTGTCAGGCCTCTTCAAGCTGTTATAGGCTGGGATTAGAAGTTGTGTGTTTTAAATGTTAAGGTTTGCATTTTTAATATGTGACATTTTAATTCATATATGTTTTAACTTTTACAGTGGTTTAATTGTTTTTAAATTTTATATTTATACATTTTAATGTTGTGCTGTTTTTAAATTTTATTGTTTGTTAAATTTGCCGTTAGCTCCTATGTTGGGAGAAAGGTAGGGTATAAGAAAATAATAATAATAATAATACAGGAAAAGTACTCCAGTATGGATTTAGTGCCTCAATAGTTTCATGTGATTTTGCAAAAAAAGAAAAGAAAAGAAAAAGAAGTGTATTGTCTGCATAATGTTGAGTATATGTATCCTGGTACCCACATGACTGCCTTCAATACCTAAAAAACATCTAATTCTTTCCTCAAGTGGTTCCTGTGTAGTAATCAACAATAAGGTCCACAGGAGGCACCCTGCCTTGTTCCCTCTTGAGTCACTCTTGTTGACATGTATGTATTCTTTAGACACTGAGTAAATGTTTTCCAGTAGAGTCATAAATATGGATACCAAACCCTGCCTTCTCTAACAGTTTGAAGCAATACATCCACTCCACCCTATGAAATGCTTAAATGAATCAAGGAAGAGTTTCGAGGCTACCCTGCCTTTTCTGTGACACTTATTAACAATGTTGAGGGTTCTCCCACAGTGTCCAGTAGTTGTTTATTGGGGATAAAGCCCATCTAGTCTACAATATTGTATTTATTAATATAACAGTTTAATATGATTTGTCAAAATGGCGACAAATAGATTCAGAATTATTAATAGCATAATTGAGCTGTCTACTGTTACATTTTTGCATCTCCACTACTCTTCAACTACCTGATACCTTGCCTCTGTAGCAGAACATTTTCCAGTACAGTGTCCCTTAGTATCCACTGGAGCTTGTTTCCAGGATACCAGAATCAGTGGGTGTTCAAGTCCCGTTAAATACAATGGCATAGTAAAGTAGTGTCCCTTAGATAAAATGAGAAAATCAAGATTTGCTATTTGGAATGTGTGTGTTGTTGTTGTTTTTAATTCAAGCTGTGGATAGTTGAATCTGTGGATACAGAGGGCTGACTGTATTTTTAGCTGTGTTATTAATTCTGAGTATACCTTGTAGATATTCTCCTGGTAATCCATCCATTCCAGAGGATTTGCCATTCTTTTTAGTTTTTTGCTATCTTTTAAAGGTAATTTTTCTTTGTGGGCTCTGTGCCACTTACAGATGTGGTTGCACCTGTGCAGAAGCTCAATTTGGAACACTTGGAACATCTGAGTAGTTTGGTGGCTATTTCCTCCCCCCTACCTACTGTGCATGTCCCAACTACCAACTACTGTTATTTCAGTTTCTTTTCTTCCACCCTCAGATAGGTTTTCGGTGTTTTCCTCTCTGAATAGCTTCCTCCTTCAGTTCCTAATCTTTAAATTCCTGTTTTCAACTGTAAACTGTCTTTAAAACTTAATTTTCAGTATGTACTAATTTAATGAATTCCTATGATTCATTTCTTCTTCCTTTGCAGCCTTCCCCTCCTCGCACTCCCTGAGGTATTACTACACAGCAGTGTCAGAGCCCAGTGACTTGCTTCCTCAGTTCAGCATTTTGGGGTATGTGGATGACCAGCTCATCTCTCAGTATGACAGCTACACCAGAACAAAGCAGCCACGAGCCCCTTGGATGAAGAAGGTGGAGGAAAATTACCCCTCATACTGGAAGGAGGGAACCAAGGTGTCAGAGGACACTGAGATGTTTTTCAGGGAGAGCCTAATGACTGCAAGAAATCGTTTTAATCAGAGTGGCGGTAAGTAGCACACAAGGGCATTGACTGGCAATCTGACATCCCCTTCCCAGGGTTAATCCAGAAAAGGAAGCGCTCACTTATCTGATGATGTAGGGACTGCTGCGCTGTCAGAAACTGGAATTGGTTAAAAACAAAACAAAACAGAACCATCTAGAGAACATGAAGAAGTTAAGGTGGCTTGCTTGGGACTGCCTATATGCCCCCATGTGCCCCTGCACACGCTGCTTACAAGGTCTCTCAGTCATCTTGGTGCCTTTTTTCCTCTCTCAGCTCTTGCTTTGCAAGCAGTACGTTGTTGTTGTTAATTGCCCTCAATCTCAACTCATGGCGACCCTATGGATGAGACATCTCAAAGACCCCCCTGTCCTCCACTGCCCTACTTGTATCCTCCTTAGTAGAGTCCATCCATCTGGCATGTGGCCTTCCTTTCTTTCTACTTCCCTCCACCTTTCCTAACATTATTGTTTTTTCCAAAGAGTCCTCCCTTCTCATGAAGTATCCAAAGTACAACAGCTTCAGTTTGGTCATCTTGGCTTCTTCCAGGGATCTCTCTGGCTTGATCTGCTCCAGGACCCATTTGTTTGTCCTTTTGGCTGTCCATGGGATCCTCAGAATTCTTCTCCAGCACCACTTTATCTCAAATGCATTGATTTTCTTCCTATCATTTTTCTTAACTGTCCAGCTCTCCCATCCATCCATGGAAATAGGGAATACAATGGCTTGTATGATTCTAACTTTTGTTCTGAGTTGTATATCCTTGCATTTTAAAATATTTTCTAGTTCTTTCATAGCCACCCTCCCCATTCTTAGTCTTCTTTCTATCAATGTTTTACTATTTCTATTTCTTCATTATGTAGGTTGAACTTGTGAAGGTCCTCGGTGGTCATTATTTTGTTTTCTTTATGTTCAACAGTAAGCCTGCCTTTGCAGTTTCTTCTTTGATCTTCCTTAGTAGGTGTTCCAGGTCTGTGAGGTTTTCTGCTAGTATTATGGTGTCATCTACATATCTTAGATTGTTGATTTTCCTTCCTCCTATTTTCACTCCTCCGTCTTCTGTGTCCAAGCCTGCTTTTCTTATAATATGTTCTGTGTACAAGTTGAACAGATAGAGTGAAAAGATACACCCTTGTCTGACCCCTTTGCCAATTGAGAACTATAATGATGATGATGATGATGATGATGATGATAATTATTTATGTATTTATATCCTGCCCCTCTGAGCACAATCGGGGTGGCTAACAACACTAAAATACATAGTATAGAATCCTAAAACCAATACCCACCCACCCCCTTTAAAAAAGTATTAAACTAAGCACCAATTAAAACATAATGAGTAAAAACATAGAATTAAATAAAACCAAATTACCCAAACAAAGAATGGCAATAGCAGAAATGACAAAACAAAAACAAAAACAGCAAAATAGCAAAGATGGTGGCGGCGACAAATTTGAAAAGGACAGAATAAAACAGAATAAGAACTATTCTATTTCTCCTTGTTCTGTTCTGACAATAGCCTCTTGTCCTGAGTACAGATTCCTCATCAGGACTATCAGATGTGTTGGCACTTCCATGTCTTTAAGGGCATTCCATAGCCTTTCATGATCTATGCAGTCAAAGGCTTTGCTATAGTCTATAAAGCACATGCTGATTTTCTTTTGAAATTCCCTGATACACTCCATTAGCCATCATATGTTTGCAATGTGATCCCCAGTGTCTCTTCCTTTCCTGAACCCTGCTTGGACCTCTGGGATTTCTCTCTCTATGTATGGTTAGAGTCTATGTTGCAGAATTTTGAGCATGATTTTGCTTGAATAGGAGATCAGTGCCACAGTCTCTTGTGTCTCCCTTTTTGTGGATGGGGATGTATATTGATTGCTTCCAATCTGTTGGCCATTGTTTTGTTTTCCATATCAGTTGACATATGTTGGTTAGCACTAGAGTTGGCTCTGTCAGTGTGGATTGCAGCAGTTCAATTGGAATATCACCTGTTCCCGGTGATTTGTTTTTCGCTATTTCTCTTATTGCAGTTTCCACCTCATGCTTTAGAATTATAGGTCATCTTCATATTGCTCTTGATTCCATGTGTCCTTCATTTTGTCATCTCTTCTGTATAATTCTTCTGTGCATTGCATCCAACGACTTTCATTCCTTCTGCTCTTGAATTATGTTATACTTATTGCATCCAACATCTTTTTATACCTTCCTGGTCTTGAATTATCCTATTTTTATTGTCATAGATCGTCCCAGCCCTTGGTTTGAATTTTCCTTTGATTTCCTGGATCTTGTGAAATAGTTCTCTTGTTCTTCTCTTTTTGTTGTTGTCTTCTGTTTATAATCCCAAGCAAGCCTCCGTAGGCAAGAAGAGCTGATGAAAGAGTGGATCCTGTGTCGGATTTAATTCAACATTTTTAATTCAACGTTTTTAATTTACAAACATTGAAAGAGTGAGTTGTCAGATAACAAGGTGTTGAAAGGTGGAGGCTTCCTGTATCTGCTGGCCAAGAGGGCCAGACAGAAGAGAACCCCCTTTTCCTCCTCTACATCCCACTGGGTCAGTTTGATAGACAAATGGAAAATTTGGTAATTCAGTGGGATGACTGTTCTCTACTCCCACATATACCCCAGCTGAAATAGAACTTGTTGAGCAGTGAGAAGGGTAGGGGGATGGAATCGGAATGGTTTCCTGTCTCCACACTTTGACAGGAGAGGAGGAAACTTGTCTTTCTTTCCAATTCCATGCTTCTGTAGACTCAGGATGGAAGATGTCAGACAGTTTAGCTTCTTTACTGATGAGAATGGGATGTGTTGGACACTCTTGAGAACTGTACTGTAGAAATGAAATACTCCCCATAGTTTACTTTTTATAACCCTTTAATGCTCAGAAGGTGATCTGAATGGTATGGTCCAGAATGTTGATCATCTGAGCAGGGCATGTTATCAGCCACTAAACCTTTACAGCAAGGGCAGGCAAATTGCAGCCCATGGGTCACATGCAACCCTCTAGAGCAGAGGTAGGCAACCTAAGGCCCGGGGGCCAGATGTGGCCCCCCGAGGCCTTTGGACTGGCCCCAGGCCGGTCCTGCCGCCGCTGCCGCCCACCATGATGATATTTATTATTGTTGTTATTACTGTTCTTGGGATTTTCTTGGCAAAATCTCCACAGGGGTTTTGCCATGGCTTTTCTGGGGCTGAGAGAGTGTGCATGCATATTTTTTTAATTTTTTAATTTTTTAAAAAAATTATTTATTTATTTATGGTGCTTCGCGCGTGCCCCCCCCCATTGTCTGAGGGACAGCAACCCGGCCCCCAGCTCAAAAAGGTTGCCTACCCCTGCTCTAGAGCCCCCCCATAGCTCAAAAAAAAAATTAGCAAAACATTTTGAAACAGGAAATGACTGCCTCTCACTTCATTATGTTTTTTTTTTTAAAGGCCTCTCCTGAGCAGAAAATGGCCCAGGAAAGCCTAAAAGCATGGTAAAAATGCCCCCATGCTCCCTAGGGTACATTTGGGGACAAAAATATTCTTTTGTTGTTGGGGAATAAATCTGTTCTGGATTTTAGGCTGAATTTCCAAGGCTCTCTCCAGGGTGCTGAACCTATTTGATCAAGATAGGTTTCAGCACCTTGCAAGGGCACCTTGCAAAAGCACTTTTAAACTTTGGGATAGACCTACTGTCCCACTTACATTGGAACGAACAGCTGTCCTTGGAGAGAGGAGACCTGCTTCAAAGCATCCTGCCAACTGGATCAGGTGGTGCACTGTGGGAGGATCTAGTTTCTATCATATGCTTTCTGTCTAAATTGTGTGTAGTGTTTTGATTTTTTTTAAAAAAAAACAAACCTGTTTAACTACTTTTATTGTATGCCACCCTGAGATCCCATGATATAGGGCAGGGTATAAATGCTTAATAAATAAAATGTACCTCAGTATTTAATAGTTAATAAGCTAAAGCACTGGTTTGTTCAGTTCCTATTGTCTCTCTTTTTTTTTCAGGTAAAAAACTCTGCTTGGGCCTCCGTTTATGGGGCTTAGGATGTCACAGTGGGATCACTGGGAGCATAGTGGGTGCCTCTGATCTACTGTGAAGCCTCTCCCCACCCCCAGGGTGACCAATGTCCTCCATTTCCAGGACAGGTCCTATATTTCAGCCTTCTGTCCAGGAAGAATTCTAAAATGTCCTCCATTTTAAGCATGGCAAAAAAGCATGAATTTATATTTCTATAGGTGTTAGCTTTTTCTTTCTTTCTTCTTCTTTTTTTTTGGGGGGGGGGGAGAATATCCTACATTTTTCTTGTACATCCTACACTTTCCTGGTGCCTTATCGTCCTTTGTAGTTAGGACATCTGGTCATCCTGCCTCCCCCATGTGTTCTTTTTCAGGATTTCACTACCTACAGGAGATGTATGGCTGTGAGCTGAAGAAAGATGGGAGCAAAGGAGGATTTTGGGAGTATGCCTATGAAGGGAGGACCTACATCAGGCTGGACAAGGAGACCCTCACCTGGATAGCACCTGATGTGCCAGCCCAGATCACCAAGAGGAAGTGGGATGCTGAACCTACCATTGCTTTGTACTGGAAGGCCTACCTGGAGGAAGAATGCATTGAGTGGCTGCAGAAATACCTGGACTATGGGAAGGAGATGCTACTAAGGAGAGGTGAAAAGGGAGAAGGGGGTGTAGTGAAGAAAATGCTAAGAAGTGGATTTTGCTCCACAATTTCCTTGCAGGTCACTTGATCCTGTTTAGTATTAGAAGGAAGTCTCCAAACATACAACCTCCCTTCAACTTCCAGCCTGAAGAGGAGAGGAAGAGAATGTGGGAGTGGTTTGAGGAAGAGAATAGATAATAGAGAGAAAGACAGAGAGGAGGAAGAAGAGGAGTAGGATATGGAGGCATATGAGGAGGAAATAGAGGAAAGTAAAGAGAGAAGAAAAGATAAGGTCACCTTTTCAGAGTTTAAATGAGTTTGGTGATTTACATTACATGGGCCTTCTGTTCAGCCGCATGGCGAAATGACAGTTTGACAGTTGGTTGGCTTGTAGCAGGGAAGGCCGCCTCTTTTCAGAGCTGGATTTGCTTTTGTACTATATTCGGGCTCCCCTTTCTGTTTGCTCAGCACTGGTCCAGCAACTCGCATGCTTCAGACATTTCTTCGCCAAAGAAGCAGTAACTGCTACGCACATCATATGTGCAGCCAGGGTGGGGAGGGAGATTCTAAGTATGGTCTTAGGGAAGAAGGGAATAGGAGAGAGAAAACAAGATAGGTGTAAGAGTGGAGTTAGTAAAGAAGGGTGAGGGAAGTAGAGAATAAGAAGATATAAGAAAATGAGTAGGAATTGAAGGTGATAGGTATTATAGAGTACAGTAAATAAAAATGATTTTTTTAATGTCTGATAAATGTTGAGGTTATGTTTGGTGTATGATTGTTATTTGTAAGAGGATTTTATTCTGCAAAACTAATAAAAATGTTTTTAAAAAGTACTTTTTACTTCTGCACAGCTTTACCTGCACTTTTCCCCCTCCTTCAACACCCCATGACTTAAGTCTTTTCACATCCACCCCCATGCTAAATCCTATTCTTTAGACAGTACTCTGGTTTCTGTGGTTCACTTGCCATATACCCCACAACTAGTCTTATGTAGAGAATAGAGAATAAAGGTAGCAGAAGGACCAGGTTGTGGCGAAATGGGGTCTTCAAAGTTTTTTTGCCGGAAGCTAAGTCCCCACACTTCTCTTGTATACATAATTGTCTGCAGCACTTTGTGTCTGTGAGGATTCCTAGGATTCCCCCCCCCCCCCCCAAAAAAAAGATCAGGCTTTTTAGACTTTGAGTATGTGCAGAGTGATATTCCTTTCAAGTGGAAACAGCTTTTCAAAAGTCATTATAAGAACAAGGTGCCCCTGGGCATGTGCAAATGGCCTTATTGTCCAAAATGGATCTGGTGGAACTCATACTTTTTCTTTTGGCCTTCCATCCTGTTGAAATTTAAGCTGTTCCTTCAGGTAAGCCTTCCATTGTCTCCACTCCTGGTAGATCTTTAATGGATATTAAGAATGTGCATTGAAGTGAAAGAGTGATGAAGGTCAGGAGAGCAGAGGTTCCTAGATGGAAGTATCGAAGATGAGTCTTGAGTTATGCTTAGTTGGCTTCTGGTTTGAAGGAATTTGAACCTCTTCAGAGATGAACACCTGGAAACATTTGCCCCTTAGGTTTTCTGATGAAACCTCAGAACGATGAGTTACTGTAGTATAGTTGTGATTTATCAAAGCATCTCAGGGTGCTGGAGAATCCCCTTCCTTGCAAGTTTTTTGTTTTAAATTTCTTACGGGGTCCTATAGATGTGAATGCTGAATCTGTGCAATTGGACACAAGATTCACATGGGGTATCTCGCTTTTCTAAAATTGCCTCATGCACCCTGCCTGGCATTTGTAAAGTTCCTGCACTGATTCTGATGTTGTTTTTGCAGTGCCACCAGAAGTGAAGGTGACACGCAAGGCAGGTGATGACAAAATGGAAACCTTGATCTGTCGGGTTGATGGCTTCTACCCCAGGGATATTGATATTGCCTGGACAAAGGATGGAGAGGTCTGGATGCAAGATACCTTCCGTGGACTTGTGTCCCCCAATTCAGATGGGACTTACTACACCTGGCTTAGCATCGAGATTGACCCGAAGGACAGGAAACACTACAAATGCCATGTGGAGCATGATGGACTTCCAGAAAATGTGGACTTAGCCTGGGAGGAGCCTCGTGAGTGATTTGAGGGGAGGGTTCTGGGAGGGGAAATGGCAGGGCAAAAACCAGAGATCAGCAGCAGCCCTACAGACTGGGGGCTTTTAAAAAATTCTTTTGTTCTTTTCCATTTCACTTTCAGCTTCCAATCTGGGGCTCATCATCATATCTGTTGTGGGTACTGTCCTCCTGAATGCTGGAATTGTTGGGATTGTTATGTATATCAGTGAGTAAATTCCAAATGCATTTACTTGTGGGGAGGAGGCCTTCTGTGGCTGTAGGAGTATTTGAAAGGGTGTCACATTGAGGATGTAGCAAGCTTGTTTTCTGCTGCTCCAGAGACTATAACACGGAACAGTGGATGCAAGCTGCAGGAAAAGAGATTCCACCTCAAATTTAGGAGGAACTTCTTGATAATAAGAGCTGTTCAACAGTGGAATGCACTCCCTCAGAGTGTGGTGCAGTGGTTAAGAGCCCTGGTGGCGCAGTGGTTAAATGCCTGTACTGCAGCCACTCATAGACCAAAAGCTTGCGAGTTCAATACTAGCCAGGGCTCAGACTAGACTCAGGCCTGCATCCTTCCAAGGTCACTAAAATGAGTACCCAACTGTTGGGGGGCAATGAGCTTACAGTTGTAAACCGCTTAGACATCCCTTAGCGCGATATGAAGCGGTATATAAATGAAGCTGCTTTGCTTTTGATGGATTCTCCCTTAGAGGTCTTTAAACAGAGGCTGGATGGCCATCTGTAAGGGATGCTTTGATTGTGATTTCCTGCATGTCAGGGGGGTTGGACTGGATGGCCCTTGGGTTCTCTTCTCACTCTATGAGATTCTGTGACTATTTTCCTGTTGAGAGTCCCCTACTTCAGGGGAAGGTTCAGCTTAGCCAACAACTTCAGCATATGGACTACTCCCCTTACATTCTGCTAGCCCACATCATGAGCAAGAGTGTCACCCTGCTGCCTGGGGAAGCTTTCCTGTCTCTACTAATGTCTTTCCTAGAGGGCCTGGAAGACCCCCATCCCTGTGGGTTGCTGGGAAGAAATGGGAGAAACATATTGGGGGTGAGGACATGTGGTCTTCATCAGATAATAAGGTTGTGTGGGATTCTGAGGGTCAGCTCTAACTCCCTGATTCTGTCTCGCAGAAAAACATAAAGATGGCTACAAAGCAGCTTTAGGTGAGTAATGCCTCCCTGTTTGCATGTTTACTGCAAGACTGGAGTGGGAATAAGGATACAGTGTCTTTGTTGAGGTATGTGTCCAAGTGTTCATCTGTCCTTGGGGAGGAGCCACCGGCACTGCCCAGCCTGCTCCATAAACAACAACATAGGTAATATAGCTCCAAATATTGTTTTCAGCCACTCTGCATCTTCTGGATATAGATCCCAAAGAGAGACATCTGGCTCCTGAAGTAAAGTGCAGAGTGAGCTTGGCTGAGATGGAACTGTTCTTTTATTTGTTTGATAAATATATTTGCGTGGCATCTGAATCGGAGAGCATCACAGAATAATAATAATCATAATAATCATAATAATCAATAACAACAACAACAATAATATAACCCGCCCCTCTGCAGAGCAATCGGGGCGGCTTACAACATTAAAATTACCATACAGATATATTAATACAATCTAAACAGAACATAAAAATCCCGAATCCCACCCGTCCTTTAAGAAGTAAGGGTTCTTCTTATTCTAGGCCTGATGGTGCTGGGCCTGTTGTCTCTCCCCCAGATGACATCAGATGGAGTGGAGGGAGGGCTCTTCTTCTTCAACAGAAGCAATTGAGGGCAGAGATGGAGAGTCCTGCTCTTTGAATCTTGAGTTGAGGTGCAGGTCATCTCAAGAAACACCCTTCCTTTGATATTCCCACCACCTCTGCAGTTTTTTTATTGGTTGCATTCAACTCCAAGGAGCTATAAGTTTTGCTACTTAGACATAAAGGAAGCAGCTACACTGGGAATTGTTGAATGCTGCCATTTTGAATCCATACACTAGCCTCTCTTTTACATTTTCTCAGCCCCATCTCTTCTTAGCTCTGGTCCATCTCCTCCTCTCTGGAAACCAGGAGAGATGTTTTGTTGTCTCCTCATAATAATAGAACTCAAAGTCATCCCATTAAATGTATAGGCTGCTGGACTGAAATACATAAAAGATATTTATGTCCATATATTAGATTAAAAGGAATGATTTTGAAGTGGGATCAGATGATAGTGGATAGATCTTACCACCAGTCATTATTCATGATAACTTAATTGGAACCTCCATGTTTAGTGGCTTTGTTGTTAACTGCCCTTGAGTCGATTCCGACCCATGACAACCCCATGGATGAGACACCTCCAGGACTCCCTAACCTGCACTGCTCTGCTTAGTTCCTTTAAATTCATAAACATGACCTCCTTAATAGAGTCCATCCACTAAGCACAGTGAATCCCAGAGTGAGCAGTACACACACACCTGGGGACAGTGGAAAGATCCAGGGGGGCAGTGAAGGAAAAAGGGGGCAGCAGGCAGGTGGTGAAAGAAAAGGGTGTGACAGGGAGGGACTTAAGTCCAAGTATAGGTGTGCAAGAAAGACAAGTGGAGCCAACAATCTTTAGGACCATGGTGGGTTGCATGAAACTTCTTTTCAGGGTCCCTCAGAATCACAACACAGCCTCACTGATCATTTCGTGCAGTGGTGTCTCCTGTTCTTCGCCTGCCCACACAAGCTCAGTGGTGGTTGGGGAACTCTTGTGAGGCTTAGGTGCAGGACATTGCTTCTGTGGCTCAGAGTGGCACCATTTTGAGATAGACTGATTGCATGGAGCTAGGAGTTAGAGCACGTGGCAGTGGGGGAGAAGTGGTAGCAAAAAACAGCTTTCAAATTTAGGACCCTGCGTAAGCTTTGTGAGTGTTGCTAAAACTTGGGTGGAAAGTTGGAGCTACTCTGCTGCTTTCTTTTCTTGGACAGGTGGAGAGAAGAGGTAACAGAAGAAGCAATGTTTGTGTATTTGTGTATGTATGTGGAGGGGGGAACATCTGAAGCTGTGTGGGGAAGACATGTCCAGTGAAGGAAAGGGAAGAGTCTGGGGTCAGTTTGTTGAAAGAGTCCTTCATCTTGGGGTGGCTTCCATTATTAAAATCTTTCCTTTTCCCCATTTGCACCATTCTCCAGTCCAGGGCATGTAGCCTCTGAAAACACTTAACACACACAGCTGCTGCACCCCTCTCTACCCCAGCAAGGAAGGGTTGAGAGTGCTTTCTCTCCAGGAAGAAGTTTCTCCCATTGCACCTGGTTGCCTTGGGAGCAACAACTGAGCACCAACCAAGAAGCTTCTTGACTGTATTGGCCTTTGCTGGAGGGGTGGCATGGGAGAGAGGCTTCTTGGTTGCTGTTCAGCCAGTTTCTTGCTTGCTGCTGCCAGGTGACCAAGTGCAAAGCGGCCTGGTTATTTTGAATTTGCAGTACAGCAGAACGTCTAATATAAAGAAATATATATTGGAGAGGGTGTTAGGGTTGTTGTCCAAGATGAAAGCAGCTGGTAGCCAGAAAAGGTTGGAGACCACTGATCTAGCATGTGGCCTTCTGTTATTGTAAGTTGAGCAGAGTAGATAAATCTTTGTGGAAACCTCCACTGCAAAAGCCTTCCTCCGCTTCAAGTTGATCTCCATGCCGGTCATCTCTGGTGCTGACCTTACCAACTAGAAATGCAGCCTTCCCATTAATCAGACCGGAGGCAGAAGATAACTCTAAAGAGGTACATTTTATTCTCCAGTTGCAATAAATACAAAGTAACTATTTACAAGTAGATCAAAACATCAGCAGGCAGGAACAAAAGAATCATAACAGAGGTTCGCCAGTATTCAGGCTTAAATGGGGTGCGCCCCATTGATTTTAACAGAGGTTGCCCCTCCATGAATATGCAAAACTGCGGACTTCAAGTCCACAAGAACAGAGGGACGACTGTTATGTTCACTTGCTCAGATTCAGTTTGATCTTACTGCAGAGTACTGAGAGAGAGAGAGAGAGAGAGATTATTTTAAGCACTTTTTATGTTGGGCACTGAAATGGCAAGGCACCACATTTTTATATGTATATTTTGGTGGCTAAAGCAGCTGAGATTAGTTGATAATTCTGTATTTGTGTGTATGTCTATATGCAAACATCTGTCCTGAGAAAAAGAGGAGAACATCTAAATGCCCCAGCCCTTTCCTGCTCAAAGAACTGAATCCCTGTCTTTTCTCTCCTTTTTAGCAAGTGACCAAGGATCCAACAGCTCTGGGACAGGTAAATGTTAAATGAACCCCAGTTCAATGGGTAGAATGAATTGCAAGAGAAAAAGACACTCACACAAAGAAAGATTACACTTTGAAGTCAATGGTTCTCTTTGATCCATACCCTTCCAGTATGGACATGCTGCTCATTGCAATGCTTGCCCATCTCCCAGAGGTTATTCAGACTTTGTTTTTTTAGCATGACTATGCAAATAATCTTTCTCACACATTCTGGTTTTGCTGTTCACACTATGGAACCACATCTGTATGAATCTCTGCAAGTTCTGTTGCTCACGCGTGCCAGCATTTGAATAAAGATGGAGTTGACAGTGCAGATATATGTGAAACACATTTAAGACATACAGAGTTTTACCCCAGGTTTATTCACATTGATTATTCACACAGCCGACAATCTGAATCTTTTAGGAAAACCCAAGAATCTCCTGAGATCAATTGTCCTGGGTTAAGTGGGGAATACCCCCCCCCGAAAACTTACTTTAAAATGCATGTGAACAACAAAGATTCAACCCACATTCTACCAGGATTATTTTCACCATCTGAGTAACCCCATTTAGGCCTAATTCACCCTATGATTTAAACCAGTTTGCGACTCTGATCAATCAGGTTTATATATGCCTTGTTCTGGCTGATTCAGATTGAACCAGCACAAGTCCTCCTGAACCGGGTTTTTTGAAGACAGATCTTTTGTAGGTTCTTTTGAAAAGAACTAGTTGCAACCACTGTGAACAAATGTGAGCGCGCTTCCGATCCTATACAGGACACCCAGGGACAGTGAGTAGAGGGTGAGCAGAGGGGTGGTACCCATCTCACCACAGGTCTTGGCAAACTGCCATTTTCCCCCCTCTTAGCACTGCTGTGGGGGGAGTCACGGGTTCCGTGGCGGGAATTCTCCCCTGGCATGTATGGATCCATGGGTGTCATAGGGGATTCACCCCTGGGATGCATGGATCTATGGGTGTCATAGGGCATTCTCCCCTGCGATGCACAGATCTGTGGATGCATAACTGGCATTGGTGGGTGGAGGGGGTTGAAGAGTCAGGAGTGTGTGTGTGTGTGTGTGTGTGTGTGTGCGTGCTGGACTAGGGAAAGTGGGGAGGAAGGTACAGTGTGTGTTTCTAACTAGATCAGCTGTTGCTCCTATAGAAATAAAAATTATCTGCTTCTAGCAGCCCGTTCCCAGAAACAGAGGTAAAGTGGGGAGAAGGAGGAGAAGTGTGTGCATCTTGCAGACACACACATACACAGAGAGAGGCCCATGGACATAGTGATAGCTGATGTGCACGGCCACACTTCCAAGTGCTTGCATCACCAGAAACACGCCCATGCGCATCATATGATTGACTTTTTTTTTTTTTTTTAAAGAGCCAGGATAGATCAAACACATCTGAGATTGAGAATCCATTTTTGGGGGTGCAAAAGTAAGTGTGAATGTGAACCATGTTAAATGGACACAGGGGCATTCAATAATGGAAACTGTTGTGTGAACTTGGTTTCAGTTCAAATCGATTCTGTGATCCCGGATCTACTCACCTCAAAAACTGGGTTTTTTACAAGTGTGAATGACCCCAAAGATGCTCCTTGGTCCCATCCCCAGATTACTGACACCTTTCCCTCCTTATAATGCAACTCTCAGTCATATGTGCCATTTAAAGAGAGGCTAACACAGTTTTCCTTCTCTCTGTTTCAGGGAGTACTGCACCGATCTAGCAATCCCAAAGAAGGTAAATGGTGTATTTGTGGTGGTGGGAGCAAGAGCGTCAGGCCTTGAGACAAAGGATCCAATGTCTAGTCCTTATTTGGGGGTACACTTTCTCTCCCAACTTTATGCTGACTATCTCAGTAATTGAAGAGAGTGGAGTTCAGAGAATGAGAAGGGTGCTGTGGCAGTGGGCAGATGGACATTCATTATACTTGGAGGACACCCAATAAAATCCTCAGGAAAAAGGGATACAGGCTTCCAAATGGTAGAAGATGGTCTTAATTAGTTGTAATCCTTGAAGATGACTTCTGAATATGGGTTGAAACACTTTGCATTAGCAGACAAAAAACATCTTCCAACATCTTGAGATGTGCGTGGCTTTTTTCTGTGGCATTTAAAATACTTGCCATACTGTCTGCCTGGCACTGAACCACGTCAGTGAACAGGTTGCTCTGCTCCTCCTCTTCCTCCTCTCTTCTGTCCCTGCTGGGCAAGATTGTGCCACTTCCATCTTGGGCACTTAGTTGTTATGCATTTCAAGGATGAGGAGATGGCATCAGTGAGAGTCAGTGATTTTCCAGGGAAAGAAGGTGCTCTGCAGGAGATGGGAAGCCTTTTCTTTCCCTGCTTGCTCACTTCATTTTGCTAGGAAAGAAAGCAGCTTCCATGCTAAACACCCTAGCATTTTTGTAAATTATCCCAGCTCCTAATCCTGGAATCTCTGGTTGAAGTTGGAGTTTACCTTCACCTCTTTGCCCAGGTTGAGCATCCCTTATCTGGAAGCCTGAAATCCTCCAAAGTCCAAAATTGCCCATATGGGCGGCTGAGATAGTAACACCTTTGCTTTCTGATGGCTCAGTGTACACAAACTTTGTTTCATACACAAAATTATTTAAAATATTAAGTATAAAGTGTATATGAAATATAAATGGATTTCACATTTAGACTTGAATACCATCTCCAAGTTACCTCATTATGTCTATGCAAATATTCCCAAATCTGAAAAAACACTTCTGGTCTCAAGCATTTCAGATGAGGGAGAATCAATCTGTACATGTTTTTAAGATCTTATTTCTGCCTCACTCTGAAGCAGTCTCTGGAATTTATGGGGTGCTCCTTTGTGTGTCATACTCAGCTCTGATGATGAGGTTCTCTGGGTTGGAAGAAGACCGGGAGTCTTCCTGTTATAATCTGAGAAGGACATTCACCCCTTCAAAATACTCCAGTGCACCCATCTCACCCTTGACCTGGATATTATTATTATTATTATTATTATTATTATTATTATTATTTAATGTTTGTTTATATAGCACCATAAATTTGCATGGCACCTTAAAGGCATCATCAAATCAACCTATAACCCGCCAATGGTGTACAATCTAAAAGTCATAAAATATAAAACTATAACAAATTAAACAAGTTATGCAATTAAAAGAAAAAACTGTAAAAACAGATAACACATATAATAAAATCTAAATTATAAACAGTATTAAACTAGAGTGCTGAATGCTTCCAAGAACATGAAAGTCTTTAATCCGGATTTAAAGCTAGATAGAGAAGAGATAGAGCCTTTACAGACTGCCAGAAATAATCCAGCTTGAGACCACTTTAACTGCCCTGGCTCATTGCTAGGGAATCATGGGAACTGTAGTTTATTGTGGCACCAGAGCTCTCTGACAGAGAAGGCTCAATGTCCTAGAAAAAAACTACAGTTCCCATGATTCCCTAGTGGACTCAAGCTGCATTATTTCTGGCAGTCTGTAAAGGCCCATAGTCTGCAGTTCTTGGGGTTTTGTGATCTTGACTTCATTCTAAAGCATTTCACTGTTTTTCTCTTTCAGCATAACTGGAAGATCTTCCATGTAAGAGAAGGAAGGAAGAGACCATCCATCTGAGTACCGAATTCTGCTGTGTCCTGTGACAATTTCTTCACTGACTTTCATTAATGCAAATTTGTAGAACCATTCTGATTGCAGAAAACTGGGTTTGAGGTGACTCCAGAGGGATGACTGTATTAAGGAAAACCAGTCCTCCTCATTTTTACTCATTGAAAAGCCTTTTAACTGACACATTTAACTGAATCAGGTAAATGTTATGACCATCAAACAATGAGAGTGACAAATGGATAGATCAGGGGTAGGCAACCTTTTTGAGCCGTGGGTCGGGTTGCTGTCCCTCAGACAATTGGGGGGCCGAAGTACCATAAATAAATAAATAAAATTTAAAAATATGCATGCACATTCAGCCCCAGAAAAGCTACGGAAAAACCCCTGTGGCGATTTTGCCAAGAAAACCCCAAGAACAAGTAATAACAATAATCAATATCATCATGGCGGGCGGCGGCGGCGGTGGCAGGACCGGCCTGGGGCCAATCCAAAGGCCTTGGTGGGCCACATCCGGCCCCCGGGCCTTAGGTTGCCTACCCCTGGGATAGATTAACAGCGATATTAAACCACAAAGAATTAAAGAAAGTGGACAAGGAATGGGCCCCAATTGAAAAATATATAGAAGAAAGATGGAAATAAAACAGCAAAGCAATTTGTAAAAAGGAAATATAAAATAGAGATAAACCTAAGAAGGAATGCAAATGTATGGAAATATGTGACTATGTTAATGTAAGAATATGGAAAAAGGATATGACCATATAAATGCTTTAATGATTTAATAGATTAAAAGAAGAGCTGAGAAATGTGAAAAGTTTAGATGTTAGAAAAAGGAAAATGGATTGTAACAGAGGTTATGAATGGTACTTACTGTCAACAAACTATGGGAAGGACTAAATTAAAATGTAGATAAGACTTAGAAAGAATTAACTGTAAGAGGAATTACGGCGAATGTATATTTTTTTATCCTTTTTTATGTAGATTAAAACTTTTAAATTAAAAAAAAGAATATTTGTATTGGCAGCAACAGTTTTGTGAATAGTCAGTTTTAATAATGTAATTATGATTCTCTGTATTTTCTGCATTCTGTCTAATTCCATTGTCTACAATGTCCTCTCTCAACTGTGTATACTTATACACATCTTGATATTGTGGATAATACTTTATGATAGACAACTTGGAATTCTGGATAACACTTTATGCATCTACTAAAGTAGACTTTAGTCCAAAAATGTATATTACAGTTAACTTATTACAGAGAAAAAACAAAACAGAAAAAACAACAACAATGAGAGTGATGCCTCCATTTCTGGACTGAAGGTTTTCCCCCCACCCCCAATAATAGAGAGAAATGGGACAAAAAATTACTTGACTCCTTCTTCATTTGGCCATCCTTGCTTTTTTTGAGAACTTGATTGAATGACTTCTCATTCCTAGCTGTTAGTTGTTCAAATTCAGCAAGATCTAAAATGATCTCAGCCTTCTAGAGTTAAAAATATGGATCTTCATATACACAAATGTTTTTCTTAGGTAGTTATGTCAATAAAAATTAAACATAACATTTTGTATTTTGCTTTACAATCCTGGAGGATTATACTTTTTTTTAAAAAAAAAAAAAAAGTAGGAGCCCTGGTAGTGCACTGGTTAAATGCCTGTACTGCAGCCACTCACTCAAAAACCACAAGGTTGCGAGTTCAATCCCAGCCAGGGGCTCAGGCTCGACTCAGGCTTGCATCCTTCTGAAGTTGCTAAAATGAGGACCCAGCTTAGAGACTGCACAGCGCAATATGAAGCGGTATGAAACTGCTATATATTGCCATTAAAATTTATGGCAAAAATAAAGATATTTCCTTTCTCCTCTGATGTTGCTTGTTTCTTGAATGTCAGATGTATTCAGTCATTTGCTGGAATTTTATCATTCTTGGATCTGCTGGCTGGGGTATTCTAGAATTCAAAAAGTAAAATGCTAACATCAACTTTCAGCTGGCCAGACCTGACTTCGGGCCTTTGGAGACTGCCAGAAATAGTGCAAATTGAGTCCACTTTAAGGGTTAGAGTTAGTGCTAGGGAATCATGGGAATTTTTTTTTCTGGGACATTGAGCCTTCTCTGTCAGAGAGCTCTAGTGCCACAATAAACTACAGTTCCCATGATTCCCTAACCCTTAAAGTGGACTCAATTTGCACTGTTTCTAGCAGTCTGCAAAGGCCCTTCATGTGGAAGACAGTTTTTGAAACCAACATCAGCATAAGTAGATTCTTCTGTCGCGATTCTTTTTATCATACAGAAATCAAAACCACATTTTAAAAGATTTTTTGTGGGACTTACATGGGAGTTTAAGTAGCCAGGGCTTTAATTGCAGTGTGAAAATATTTAACATTTCCTTAAAAATCCAAAATGACTTTCTGTATTAATAAGAGGCATTATATACTTACTCGGACATTATGAAAGTGTTCATAGCCAGAGTGTGACCAAGATACTACATTGTTCCTCTTGGCTGCAACTTCTGTTCACGTCTTCCCAGCACCAGATCTTGTCCCTGTGGCCATTGAGTGTCTAGAGGAGAAAACACCAAAGCAGCATTCAGCTGTAGTTTTGCAGGTGAGAGAAAAGAGCAGTCATCATCTTCTCAAATCTCCAATTAATATCCGGTTTATGTGAGATGTATGCTTTTAGAGCAGGGGTAGGCAACCTAAGGCCCGGGGGCCGGATTTGTGCTAATGTGACTCACAAATAATAATTCCTGTATAATACTGAATGTAACACTGACGTAAAACAACTGGCACAATTAAAATTGTGCTTTTAAATTACAATATTATACATATATCCTAAATGTATTTCCATATACATAGGGCCTGTACAGACTGCCAGAAATTATCCATCTTGAGACCACTTTAACTGTCCTGGCTCAATACTAGGGAATCATGAGAATTGTAGTTTTTTTCTGAGACATTGAGCTTTCTCTGTCAGAGAGCTCTGGTGCCACAATAAACTACAGTTCCCATGATTCCCTAGCATTGAGCCAGGACAGTTAAAGTGGTCTCAAGATGAATTATTTCTGGCAGTCTGTACAGGCCCATAGTTTCCTATGCTTAAAGTGAACATTTGTTAAAATGTGATGCTTTTAAAGATTTTTTTTTAAATTTGAAAAATAATTTTCGAAATTTGAAATTTTAATTTTTAAATAAACTGGGTCCTCTCCTTTCTCCGCCCACTGAGCATCACCCCACTCACACCATTTCTTCAGCATTTTAATGGGACACAGGTGAATGTCACAGTCTGTTTCTCCCAAAAGGCAGATGTTTGGGGAGCAGTGGGGTTCCCCCTCTCTTATGGGGTCACCCGATGTGGTCCGCATCCCCAGCACCCCACTAGCGACACTGGATCCAGGCTAGCTTTGCTTTGCCTTCCAGACATGAAAACTTCTATTCAGGAAAAGCTATATGTACAATGTTATTACAAGACTTTTTAGCTTATCTGATGAAGCAAAATATTAAGATGATCTTTGGACTTTATATGGGGGGGGGGGGAACAGCAAGAAAATTAACACCATTTCTATGCAACTGGCAGAGAGAGCAAGAGATGGATACCTGTATGTTAGTCTGTCAAATGCTAATTTTATTTTTCCACATTGGAATGTTTTTGTAGGGGATGAAATAACGTAAAAGAAACTACAAAGCTCATGGCTAATGCGGGGCTGGATTGGATGACCCTTGGGGGGGGTCTCATATTCTATGTTTAAAACTGTGCATTTGCAAAGCAGTTTGTAAAAGGCTTTCAGTTTGGCTTCACTGGAAAAGATAGCAAGGAATGTTGTTTTTCTGTCTTGAAGACAGGCAGACTGTCTCAGAGCCAAAGAGATAAGATTGATGGTATGAACTGGGAGTAAAATAAGAAAAATTGAAATGCCAAAGTAGTTTACACATGGGAAGTAGAAGTGTAACGTAATCAGGAGAGGAGGAGATTGGAATTATATCTTCTAACCAACGAAAATGTTGATTTATGCATGTGTTAATATAATTATAAACTAGCTGTGTAAGATGGTATATAAGGATGTTGATTAGCTGAGGGAGAGGCTCTCAAGTCACAGGACTAACCTGTCTGAGAGTCCACCGACGTAAAAATAAACTCTACTTTCCTGAATAAGTCCAAGGGTTTCCGTTCCTTTTTTATCCACTACATTTTAAGGCTGCTTTCTGACTTAGTAGTAAAAATAACAAAAATGTAAAAACTTATTGTGGCTTTTAAAACAGCTCTGTCCTGTTTATGATCACAGCTGATTGTTAAATATATCATAAAAGAGAGTTGTTGCAAATTCTGTTTCTAACCGAACAAGATGTGAAATGGGAGCAGCAATGTGAGAAAGCGTTTACACACAAGCAGGCAGTGGTATTTCATCTTAAACGGGGGCAGATTATAGCCACTATGAACCAGCATGGCGTAGGGGTTTGAGCATTGGACTGTGACTCTGGGGACCAGGGTTCAAATCCCCACTCAGCCACAGAAATCCTTTGGGTGAACTTGGGCAAGTCCCACCCTCTCAGGCTCAGAGGAAGACAAAGGGAAAAACCCTCTGAACAATCTTGCAAAGAAAACCCCTTGATAGATTCACCATGAGTTGGAAACAACATGGGAGACCCTACTAGCAGCACTGCTACCATCAGCACGGCCTCTTTCCTTGCAGGAGCAGGCAGCCTCACTACCGTGCAATCATAGAATCATAGAATCAAACAGAAGAGACCACAAGGGCCATCCAGTCCAACCCCCTGCCATGCAGGAACTCCCAATTAAAGCGTTCTTATAAATGCTTTTGACTTTTTAATCATGTAATGTTTAATACTGTTTTAAGGGGGGGGTATTCTGTTTATTGTAAATTGTGTTTTAGGCTGTAAACCGCCCGGATTGGGTTACCATTGGGCGGTATATAAATAAATTTTATTATTATTATTATTATCCCCGACAGATGGCCATCCAGACTCTTCTTAAAGACCTCCAAGGAAGGAGACTCCACTACTCTCCAAGGGAGTGTGTTCCACTGTCGAACCACCCTTACTGTCAGGAAGTTCCTCCTAATGTTGAGGCGGAATCTCTTTTCCTGGAGCTTACATCCATTGTTTCAGGTCCTAATCTCTGGAGCAGCAGAAAACAATCTTGTTCCCTTCTCAATATGACATCCCTTCAAATATTTAAACACGGCTATCATATCACCTCTCAGCCTTTTCTTCTCCAGGCTAAACATGCCCAGCTCCCTAAGTCGTTCCTCATAGGGCTTTATGGTTTCCAGACCCTTCACCATTTTAGTTGCCCTCCTTTGGACACGCTCCAGTTTCTCCACATCCTTTTTGAATTGTGGTGCCCAGAACTGGACACAGGATTCCAGGTGAGGCCTGACCAAAGCAGAATACAGTGGAACTATTACTTCTCTTGATCTAGACCAGGGACCGGCAACCTACGGCCCGGGGGCCGGTTAAGGCCCCGGGCCCCAGACTTACCAGCCCAGGTGGAAGGTTGCCGCCGGTGCCGCCACCGCGCGCTGCCATCGCCACCGCGCGCTGCCGTTGGGGCGCGTTTTTGGCCACATTTGCTGCCGACACCATTTTGGTAGTCAAAATGGCGGCCACGGTGCATTTGCGCATGCGCAGTTTTCTTGCGCATGCGCAAACGCATTGTGGCCGCGATTTGGACTACCAAAATGGCAGCCGCGACATGCGCCGTGGCAGCTGCAGCCGTGCAAGGTATGGCAGCGGCAGTGGTAGTGGCCATGGTGGCAACGGGCAGGGGGGGTTGCGCTCGGCGGCGGGGGGGTGTGCGCGTGCGCGCATGCGCGCACACCGCCATTCCCCCCCACCCTTGGCCCAGCCGAGACCTGGGCTACAGGAAACCGGCCCAGGTCTCCAAAAGGTTGCCTGTCCCTGATCTAGACACTATACTTCTATTGATGCAGCCTAAACTTGCATTGGCCTTTTTAGCTGCTGCATCGCACTGTTGACTCATGTTCCACTTGTGGTCCACCTGGATTCCTAGATCCCTTTCACACGTAGTTGCGTTAAGCCAGGTAGTCCCCCATCATATAGCTGTGCTTTTCGTTTTTCCTCCCCAAGTGCAGTACCTTACATTTCTCCGTGTTGAATTTCATTTTGTTAGCTTTGGCCCAACTTTCTAGTCTGTTCAAGTCATTTTGAATTTTGATCCTGTCTTCTGGGGTATTAGCTACTCCTCCCAATTTGGTGTCATCTGCAAATTTGATAACTATACCCCCAATACCATCTTCCAAGTCATTGATAAAGATGTTGAATAGCACTGAGCCCAGGACAGAGCCCTGTGGCACCCCACTGGTCACTTCTTTCCAGGTTGAAAAGGAGCCATTGTTGAGCACCCTTTGGGTTCGACCAGTCAACCAATTACATGATACACTAATCCAATTCATTTCTACATCAATTCCAGCAAGACAAGGAATTTTAACACTAGATTTTCCAGATGTTTTGAACTTTGACTCCCATAATCCTTCACCACATGCCATACTGGTGGGTGTGTCTGGGAACTGAAGTCTAAAGCAACTGGAGCATCAAAGGTTGAGAATCATGGCAGTATGCAATCATATTGCCTGAGTTTTGTTGTGTTTTGTTTTGAATTTCCCATTGGATTTTTCAAAATGATTTTGCTGTAAATATGTGGAGACTTGGGGAAGAGAAAGTTATGATAATAACCATGTTTAAATGTTTGAAGGGGTGTCATATTGAGGATGGAGAAAGCTTGTTTTCTGCTGCTCCAGAGGACAGGACACAGAGCAATGGATGCAAGCTACAGGAAAAGAGATTCCACCTCATTGTTAGGAAAAACTTCCTGATAGTTAGAGCTGTTTGACCTTGGAAGACGCTCCCTCTGAGAGTGGTGGAGCCTCCTTTTTTGGAAGTCTTTAAACTGAGGTTAGAGGTGGAGGATTACTCAGCCAAGACTGTGTGCCCCGCCTGTTAGTTCAAGACCTGATGAGGGACTGGGTTGTATAACATCTAGCCAAAGGGCTTTACCATTTGTTATCTGCCATCATAACTATTAGGTTATGGGGCTAGAATATTCTATGTCTCAGTCACCTCAGTCTTCCAGTGGCCTTGAGTTTTATTGCTCTCCCTGAGGAATGTGGTAGGGGCGGCTATCGGGAATGTGGTAGGGGCGGCTATCGGAGTTGTGCAGGGGAACGGAAGGTATGGTCGCAACAGAGGGAACGTATATTACAAAAGAAGACGGGATCGCTGTTTGAAAGCTATCCCACCTTCAGTTTCCTCTGTTTCCCAGAATGGTTTGGAGAGCAGACCAACCATTCCACAAAACCTCACTCTGCTCCTCTGCAATGCCAGGTCGGTCAAGAACAAAACACATATCATCCATGATCTCCTCATGGATGAGGATGCCGACCTGGCTTGATTCACAGAGACCTGGCTGGGAGAGGACAGCGCTGTCACATGGGCGCAGGCCCTCCCAGCTGGGTACTCTGTCAGTGAGCAGGTGAGGGGAAGTGGGGGGGGTGGAGTGGCTCTAGTTCATAAGAACAGCCTGACCTTGACCAGGATACCTGTCCGGAACACAATTCACTTTGAGTGTATGTACCTAAGCCTGTGGACCAGAGATAGTTGGGGGATTTTGCTAGTCTACTGGCCACCCCACTGTCTAGCAGACTCCCTGACCGAGCTGACAGTGTTGGTCTCTGAGCTGCTGTTGGAGACGCCCAGACTTTAGTCTTGGGGGACTTCAACATCCCGCTCGAGACCAGCTTAACAGGCGCGGCTCGGGAGTTCATGGAGACCATTACAAACATGGGCCTATCCCAATTGGTCCTTGGGCCCACACGTTGTGCAGGTCATACACTCGATGCGGTCTTCAGTACGGAACAGGAATATCCGTGGGCGGAGGTTGTAAGTACCTTCGCATTGTCATGGACGGATCATTTCCTGGTCAAGATGGAACTTAGAACCAACATCCGCCCCACCGGGGGTGCTGGACCCATTAGAATGGTCTGCCCTCGAAGGCTAATGGATCCAATAGGATTCCAGAAAGCCTTAGAGGGTTCAATGGTTGGGAATGCCAGTGACCCTGTCGATGCTCTGGTCAACACCTGGAACACCGATCTTACCAGGCCTATCAACACGATCGCTCCCAAGTGTCCTTGCCAATCCGCTTCAAATCGTAGGCCATGATATACACCAGAGCTTAGAAGAATGAAGCAGATTGGACAACGGCTAGAGCGCAGGTGGCAGAAGACTCGACTCTTATCTGACAGAACTCGCCATAGGAACTTTCTTCGTTCTTATTGGGAGGCAATACTTGCAGCAAAGAGAGTCTTCTGCTCTGCATGTATTGCGTCTGCAGAGTCCCGTCCAGCAGAGCTGTTTAGGGTGGTGAGGGAAATGACACAGGTGTCCCCTGTGCCAAATCCCCTACTTAACCCAACAACAGCCTGCTGTGATGCATTTAACAACTTCTTTGCAGATAAAATCTCTCAGATAAGAGCCGACTTAGATGCCACTATTGTAGCAGAATCTATAGGCGAGGTGTCCAACAACTCCGTGGATGAAGTTATCCTGGATCAGCTGCAATCTGTGAGTACCAAGGACATGGACAAGCTGCTTGGTAAGGTGAGGAAAACAACCTGCCCTCTCGACCCTTGCCCATCATGGCTGGCCGTCCGGGGGGGGATGCATTGAGGAGATTCCTCATGGATATCATCAATGCATCCTTTAGGGAAGGACATGTTCCATCTTGTTTAAAGGATGCGGCTGTTAGGCCGCTTCTGAAAAAAACTTCCCTTGACCCCCTGGATATGAGTAACTACAGGCCTGTTTCTTTGTTGCCATTTTTGGGCAAGGTAATCGAGAGGGTGGTTGCTCTTCAGCTCCAAGCTGTCTTGGATGAAACCGATTATCTAGACCCATTTCAAACCGGCTTCAGGACAGGCTTTGGGGTTGAGACTGCCATGGTTGCCTTGACCGACGATCTGCGTCTGAGCATCGACAGGGGTAGTGTGACCCTGTTGGTGCTCTTAGACCTGTCAGCAGCTTTTGACATGATAGATCACGGCATCCTCTTGCACCGCCTGAGGGAGTTGGGTATCGGGGGCACTGCTCTTCAGTGGTTCCGGTCCTTCCTCTCGGGTAGGTCCCAGAGGGTGCTGCTCGGGGACAGTAGCTCTAGCAAGAGGGAGCTCACTTGTGGGGTTCACTTGTGGCTATCTTGTCCCCGATGTTGTTTAACATCTATATGAATCTGCTGGGTGAGATTATACAGAGTTATGGTGCTGGGTGTTATCAGTACGCTGATGACACCCAAATCTATTTCTCCATGTCTCGTTCATTGGCCTCGAATTCCAATGGCATCTCATCTCTCAATGAATGTCTTCGGGTGGTAATGGGCTGGATGAGGAAAAACAGATTGAAACTGAATCCAGACAAGACGGAGGTGCTCACGGTAGCGGCCCCGAAACCAAGAATTGGGTTGCAACCTCCAGTCCTGGATGGGGCCACACTCTCCTCCAGTGACTGTGTTCACAGTCTGGGGGTGCTCCTTGATTCGTCGCTCCTGATGACAAATCAGGTAAATGCGACAGTCAGGAGTGCCTGTTATCAGCTTCGGAAGATACACCAGCTGCGCCCTTTTCTGGAAGTAAGGGATCTCGAGACTGTTGTGCACGCGCTGGTAACCTCACACCTTGATTTCTGTAATGCGCTCTACATGGGGCTACCCTTGTGCTTGGTTCGTAAATTACAGCTGGTACAAAATATGGCAGCCAGGCTTGTCTCAGGAACATCTAGGAGGGACCACATTACTCCCATTTTGAAGTCCTTCCACTGGCTGCCTATCAGCTTCCGGGCCCAGTACAAGGTGTTGATTATCACCTTTAAAGCCCTAAATGGCTTGGATCCAAGCTATCTCAGGGATCGCCTCATCCCATACAATCCTCCCCGCGCACTCCAGTCCTCTGGGAGGAATTTGCTGCAGCCTCAGAAATCGAGGCATGCGGCTACCTCCCAGAGGGCTTTTTCAGTTGTCGCCCCCAAACTCTGGAACGGCCTGCCAGATGAGATCCGTCAGTTAACATCGTTAGACAGCTTTAAAAAGACTGTCAAGACGGATCTCTTCCGGCAGGCCTTTCCAGATTAATGTCCCGGCCTCGGGTACTCCCACCCCCAATGATCTTCGCGTGGCCCCATCTACTAATGGATGAAGAACATTGCCTTGGGCCAATCTTATCTTATGTTTGTAAAGTTTTTAATTTTTTAATTGTTCAAATTTGTAGTTTTAATTTTCATTGATTTAATACTGTTTTAGGGGGGGGGAGGGATTATGTTTTGGGATATATTGTATGGTTTTATTGTTGTAAGCCACCCTGATTGGGTCCCCAAAGATATATATTATTTATATATATATATATATATATATATATATTATCAGTCAGGGGTGCTTTGATTGTGTATTCCTGCATGGCAGAATGAGGCTGGACTGGATGGACATTGAGGTCTTTTCCAACCCTAAGATTCTTTCTAAATGTTTTTATAGCAACCGGCTGGTGCATCTGCTCTTCTGTTTTAATATACCATAAGCTTTTCAATATCCATAACCTTGGAATAAAAATTATACAGTGGTATGCAAACTAGCTTGCTAGCTTGTGTGTGTGTGGAAGAGGAGGAGGGAGGGAAAGGGATTTTTCCTGATATTTCACCCTTTGAGACTTGCTCGAAGTTTGCATGATTTCTCAGAAAGGGTTTATGTTGCTGTGAAAGAAATATCCAGGAGCAAGTACTAGTATATTCTGGATGTTTTGAGTACGTTTATAGGCAAACATCAGTTTATTTTTATATCCGGGTATATTTTCCAGCAAGTGCCAATGTTGGTTTGCTGCATACAGGGTGTGGTCAGGACAAATAATATCCAGAATATACTAGTACGGGCAGATTTTGAGTTTCCGGTTGTACAAAATAGTTTGATTGCCAAGGGACATTATATCTGTGGACATTGTTCGGTACGCAGACACAGCAGCAATTTGAAATGTTTTGTGAATACTGCTGATGGTAGAAGTTATGAAATATACAAACTTTTTACATGTACGAGTAAAAATGTCATATACATAATTGAATGCCCTTGCAAATTAATTTATGTGGGGATGACCAGCAGAACAATAAGAACTCGGATCACGGGGCACAGAAGTTGTATTTAAAACCATAAAATAGAAGCTCCATTGGTAAAACATTTTCTTGAGAAACATCATACTTATGATTCATTCAAATTCTGGTGCATAGATGGGATATCCAATACTAAAAACATAAAACAATTACAGATATTGGAACTCAAATGGATTCATCGTTTGAAATCTGAATCCCTGGTGGGCTTAAACGAAAATGTGAATTGGCTAGTTTGAGTCTTTTACTGTCCTTCCACACCTTAAATTTGTCCTTAGTTAAAAAAGAATTTCATTTAAATTCTGGTGCATTGATGGGACATCTAATACTAAATACATAAAACTACTACCAAAATTGAACTCAAATGGACACATGGTTGGTAAATCTGAACCCCTGGTGGGTAAAGATGTTGGTGTAAGTGGTTGGTTTGAGTTTTTCACTGTCCTTCCACACCCTATATCTCTTTTGAATGCTTGTAGGCCACTGAGGAAGACAGTTGTCGAAACGCATCTGGCCTTTTGTTTTTTATTATTCACCATTATTATATTATTTTATTTTTAGCATTTGCATACTTTTCAGTGGGGTATTGTTACCCTTTTAGTAATTTTACTGACTTATCAATTGCAGAGGTCAAGTTTTTTTGTTTTTGTTTTTGGCCTTGATTTTTGGTATTTTTATGATCATTAGATACTTACTTGTAGCATTTGCAAACTTTCCAGTGGGGTATTTTTACCCTTTTAGAAATTTAATTTTATTGGATTTTCTGCTCCAGGGTTTAGTTATCCTTTTATTTCTTCATATTTTTGCCTTTTTATAATTGGAAGTGGGATTAGTTTATCCTGGTTATTTTTTGGCAGAACCCTTCGGTTTGGAAAGAGCACAGAGGAACAAGAACTGCCAAACTGAAGTGCGCATTTGGGCTCTACATCTGAGGAAGTAGATAGACTGAAGACTGAAGGTTTTCTGAGGGAATTAATATGTATAGAGATTTTGTAGCATCTTTGAGGCCAACTGAAAAAAAAGGAAATTTAAAGATATAGCTGTATTAGTCTGTAGAAATAATATATAGAGAGATTTTGTAGCACCCTTGAGATTAACCGAAAATAAAAAAGAAGACACTTGTAGCATGAGCTTTCGTAGACACCTGTTAGTAACAGGCATCTAATTTTTCCAGTTGTTTTTCTCCTGTCTGGTTTGTAACATTATATTATATTATATTATATTATGCATTTCGGTTTTTTGTTTCGATTCCCTCAGAGTCTGCTTGCTGGGTCTACCCAGAAACCACTGACGCCATCAGAACCCTTAATCCCTATTGGTAAAATTATTCCCTCTCGGCCAATCAGCGCTCCAAGGGAAACAGCCTCTAAACCTGGGCTTAAAATAAGAAGGGAAGTGGCGCTTTACCAAGTAACTGCGATGGCGGTTTTTTGGTACCTCAGGATTGTCCTCCTCGGGAATGTCCTCGCCGGCGCCCCTTTCCCTCAGGGGTCTGGGAGTGAGTGGCTTCCTTTACTTCTTGTTCTGTTTCCACTGAGGGGGAGGAGAAGGGAGGATGGGGTTTTCTGAGGGTTTGACTCCTTGGCCTCAGGCAGCCAAAACTCTTGGGTCGGCCCCGTGAGGAGGAGAGGGGAGGGGAGGGGTCCGTTCTGGCGAGTGCCTCCGAGTTTTTTGGGGCCTCGTGCTGTGGGGCTGGGAAGGAGGACAGGATTCGCACCCAGGGTCACGCTTGAGCAGGGGAGACTGCCTCCCTTTCCTTGGTGGGCCAATAGTTTTGCCCTGTGGGGATGCCTTCAAGTTCCCCCCCCCCCCCCCCCGATTTATGAGGACCTAAAGGCGAACCTATCCTGGGCTTTTCTTGGCAGGGTTCATTCAGAGGAGGTTTTGCCATTGCCTTCCCCTTAGGCTGAGAGAGTGTGACCTTGGCCAAGGGCACCCAGTGGGTTTCTATGGCCAAGCTGGGACTCGAACCCTGGTCCACAGAGTGCCCTACTCCAACACTACACTATGTTGGCTCTTATAGCTGTATTACTACTACTACTACTACTACTTACATATTTATATAATAATGTATCTGTTTATTATGCATAATAATATAATATATTAATATATATGTATATTTATATAATTATATTTATTCATTTATTTCTTACCTGTCTTTCCCCATGGGCCGAAGCAGCGGACAACAACAATTAACAAACAAACAACATCAATTAAAACTGATTTTTGTGTGATGTGAGCCTTCAAGTTGTTTCCGACTTATGGTGACACTGAGGCAAACCTATCCTCGGGATTGTCTTGGCAGGATTTGTTCAGAGGAGGTTTTGCTGAGAGAGTGTGACTTTGACCAAGGGCACCCAGTGAGTTTCTATGGCCAAGCTGGGATTCGGACCCTGTTCCATAGAGTCCCTAGTCCAACACTTAAGCCACTACACTGTATTGTTTCTTATATCTGTATGCTACTACTACTACTAGCTCTTATATATTTATATAATAATATATCTGTTTATTATGCATAATAATATAATAAATTATACATATTTATCTGTATATAATAATAATAATAATAATAATAATAATAATAATATCTGTATATTATATAATTATTTTTATTTATTTGTTTACTTATTTATTTCTTACCCACCTTTCCCTATGACCAAAGCAGGGGACAACAACAATTAACAAACAACATCAGTTAAAACTGATTTTTGTGTGATGTGAGCCTTCGGGTTGTTTCCGACTTATGGTGAGACTGAGGCGAACCTATCCTGGCTTTCTAGGCAAGTTTCTTTAGAGCGGATTTGCCATTGCCTTCCCCTGAGGCTCCGAGAGTGTGGCTTTGCCCAAAGTCAACCAGTGGGTTTACGTGGCTGAGCTGGGATTTGAACTCTGGTCTCAAGTAGATACAGAGTTCAAAGGCAAGAAACCATTTATTACAATCCCTCTCCTCCACCCTCCATAAAACAGAAGTATTGTTTGCAATAAAGGAACTGGGTGAAGCTTTCTTCCGTTAATGTGGTTCTGGTTCTGTACCTAGAGACCCCTTCAGTGCTTTTCCTTTTGACAAAGTTGTATGAATCCAGTGTTTATTTATAATAATAATAATTATTATTATTATTATTATTATTATTTATTTTTATACCGCCCATTAATATTCCCAAGGCCAAAGATGCTTAAAAACAACAACAACAAAACAGTTTTTCACAATTAAAACACCACATTACATTTATTCCAAGAAATAGCCAGCATATATACCACATGTGTCATGGTTGGTAGTTAGAGACTTGAAGAACCAGGACAGCATTTTAATGAAAATTAACTATTTTTACAAGTTGTATTTTTATTGCTGTAACCCGCCCGGATTCCATGTGATTGGGCGGGCTATAAATAATTATTTATATTATTATTATTATTATTAACAACAACAACAACAACTGTGGTTTTATTCTGGATCCTAAGACACACAAACCACTCCAATCCGGTTTAGAATCAACTGAGTATCTCTCAGCAAAATGACAGTTTAAAAATCCTTTGTTTAAAAATCCTTTGTCCATCCCCTCCTTTGCCCCCCTCACTTTGTCCATTTGTCCACCCCTTGAGTGACTTTTAAAAGCCTCCAATTGGAGCAGGGGTAGGCAACCTAAGGCCCGGGGGGCCGGATGCGGCCCCCCAAGGCCTTTGGACCGGCCCCAGGCCTGTCCTGCCGCCGCTGCCCCCCCCGCCGCCACCGCCCACCATGATGATATTGATTATTGTTGTTATTACTTGTTCTTGGGGTTTTCTTGGCAAAATCTCCACAAGGGTTTTGCCATGGCTTTTCTGGGTGCTGAGAGAGTGTGCATGTATATTTTTTAATTTTTAAAAAATTAAAAAAATTTTATTTATTTATTTTTGGTGCTTTGGCCCCCCAATTATCTGAGGGACAGCAACCTGGCCCCCAGCTCAAAAAGGTTGCCTACCCCTGAATTGGAGCAAAGGGCTGTTAGGGGCCCCATTCAACCATGGCTCCCCAACCTCTTGGTTATCTGGGTGTTCCTTCAGGGAGAAGAGCATCTCATCATTCTGTTCTCAGTTGGCCACATCCGAAGGGTTTCTGTTGAAGATCTGATGGCACTGTAGTCATCCAACTGGGATCTGGTTTTTTTATCAGAATGTTTGTTTCTCAGTGGTTAAGTGTTACTGCACCACGTTTATTCCATTGGGGACCTGGTAAACCTTGACCCCTCGAGTTTTGATCTGACTCCAGCACTCGTGTCTTTTCTGATTTCTCTCCGCAGTCCGTCATTGTTCCCCATGCCGTGCTTGTCATCGGAGGACCAACCTTTTGTATCTTCACCCTCCAAGGACTCTGTGGCTGTGCACTTCCGTGCTATCAGTGGGTTTTTGTTGAGGGGTCCTGGACCACTCATCCTTCTCTCCATCACTCCACAGGTTTGGCTGGGCATTTTCCCCAAGCCAATCCTCTGTTTTTCTGTTGCTCTCATTGTTGGAAGACCAGTCATTTGTGTCCTCATCCTCTGAGAACTCTGTGGCTGCGTGCTTTCACGCCATCGGTGAATTGATGCAAAGATTTTGTAGTTGATATTTAACATGAGATTGGTCTATAATTACTTATTTCCTCTGGATCTCGATCTTCTTTCAGAATCAAAGTAATCAAGGCACTTTTCCAGGACTCTGGGAGTTTTCCTTTTTCTATTTCTTTGATGGTTCTATAGAATGGTAAGGATATCTCTTCGCTAAAGATCTTACACATTTTGCTGTTAAACCATCTGGGCCTGGTGCGTTGTTGTCTTTTTGTTTATTGATTGCCTTGCAAATCTCATCCATGGTAATTAAAGCATTTAATTCTTCTCTTTGATGTTCATTAAATTGTGGAACCTGTTCTTTTTAAAGAAAGTCCTTTATTTTATCTTCTTTCCCTTTTATTCTTCCATCTTTGGCATATAGTTTCTTGTAAAATTCCAATGTTATTTGCTTTATTTTTTTCTTGTTGTGTATATTCTTTCCCTTTATTTCTAATTTTAACTATATACTTCTCTCTTTCTTTCTTCAATTTGTAGGCTAACCATTTCTCTACTTTATTAGCATTTTCAAAGTGATAATATCTTATGTATTTAATTTTATTCACTATTTTTGCATCATCTCTTGGTTCAATTGGTTCTTTATCTTTGTATTTCTTGAGTGACCTTTTTATTTTGGGGATTTTAATTTAATTCTTGCTCTTTTTCTCTCAGTGCACCCATTAACTCCTCCTCTATTTGTTTCTTCCTTTTGTTTTTTTCTTATTTTTTGTTGAATTAATAAACCTCTGGCCACTGCTTTTCCCGCATCCCAGATGATATGCATAAGCGTTTCTGTAGTTATATTTTCTTCATAATATAATTTCAGAACTTGTTTAATTCTTCTCACCATTTCCCCAGCTAAGAGGATATACTCTTTAAGTCTCCATGAATACTCTCTTCTCCTATGTTTAAATGTTATCACCATTGGGCTGTGATCAGAGAGTGTCCTTGGAAGAAACTCTGTTTTTATCATTTCTTAACTTAGAGCTTTGGATGCAAATATATATGTCCTAGACCAGGATAGGAATATATCTGAAAAGAAGGTATAATCTTTGGAGTCTCTGTGTGTCATTCTCCATAAATCAATTAATCCTAAATTTTGAATAATTTCAAATGCTTTAATTGGTAGTTTCCCTTGATTTTAACAGTCTTTCCTTCTTCTCAATGTATCCATATCTGAATCACATACTCCATTCCAGTCTCCCGCTATCAATATTTTTTCAAAATCAAATTCCAATATCTTTTGGAGAAGTTTTTTTTAAAAAAAAACGCTTTATTATTTTATGGAGCATATATATTTATTAGTAATATTTTATTTCCTTGATCTTCTATTTCTAATGCAATATAATGTCCTTTATCTTTAAACGCTTCTTTTACATTAACATTGTGTTTAACATAGACAGCCACCCCCCTCTTTTTATGTTGTTCACTAGAGGAGAGAAAGTAGCGGCGCGGCAGCAGCGTAGCCAGGAAGACAGGTGGAGGCCGACAGGTCCCGCCCAACACCTTTCTTCCAGTGGGCCCGGCACCACCTGCAGTGGCACGGCAAGCCTTCCTAGAGGTTTGGGCGGCAGCTTTAAAAACCGCCCAGTTTCCACCTCCTCTAGGAGAGAAAGCAGCGGCGCGGCAGCAGTGCAGCCAGGAAGACAGGCGGAGGCCGACAGGTCCCGCCCAACACCTTTCTTCCAGCGGGACCAGCACCACCTGCAGCGGCACAGCAAGCCTCCCGGCACTACCTATAGCAGCGCGGCAAGCTTCCCTGGAGGTTTGGGCGGCAGTTTTAGCTTAATAACTGGCCAGTTCCATCTCCTCCAGGAGAGAAAGCAGCTGCTGGAGGCTAAAGCTGATTTCCTACCATTTATTAATAAAGACACTAACTGTAAATAGGAGCTATTCCTGCTAGCTCATCCAGTTGGACCCTTTTCCAAGGGCGATGTGGATCATTTTGAGCCGTCAGAAAGACCAAACTTTAAGGGGACACTGTATTACTTGAGGCTGGGAAGGATGGGGGGGCAGCTATCAGAGTTGTGCTGGGGAATGGGAGGCATGGGCGGAGCAGAGGGAACGTATGTTACAAAAGAAGACGGGATCGCTGTTTGAAAGCTATCCCGTCATCAGTTCCCTCTGTTTCCCAGAATGGTTTGGAGAGCAGACCTTCCATTCCACAGAACCTCACTCTGTTCCTTTGCAATGCCAGGTCAGTCAAAAATAAGACTCACATAATCCATGATTTACTCTTGATGAGGATGCCAACCTGGCTTGTTTAACAGAGACCTGGCTGGGAGAGGACTGCGCTGTTACATGGGCGCAGGCCCTCCCAGCCGGGTACTCTGTTAGTGAGCAGGTGAGGGGAAGTGGATGGGGGGGCAGAGTGGCTTTGGTTCACAAAACTAACCTTACCTTGACCAGGATACCTGTCTGGAACACAGTTCGCTTCGAGTGTATGTACCTTAGCCTGAAGACCAGGGATAGTTTGGGGATTCTGCTAGTCTACCGACCACCCCGTTGTCTAGCAGACTCCCTGACCGAGCTGACACAGTTGATCTCAGAGCTGCTGCTGGAGTCCCCCAGACTTTTAGTCTTGGGGGACTTCAACATTCCGCTTGAGACCAGCTTAACAGGTGCGGCTCGGGAGTTCATGGAGACCATGACAAACATGGGCCTATCCCAATTGGTCAACTGGCCCACACATTGTGCTGGTCATACACTTGATGCAGTCTTTAGTACGGAACAGGAATATCCGAGGGCGGAGGTGATAAATACCTCCACATTGTCATGGACGGATCATTGGACGGATCATTTCCTGGTCAAGATGGAATTTAAAGCCAATATCTGCCCTGCTGGGGGTGGTGGACCCATTCGGATGGTCCTCCCTTGAAGGCTAATGGATCCTGTGGGATTCCGGAAAGCCTTAGAGGGTTTAATGGTTGGGAATGCTGGTGATCCTGTCGAAGCTCTGGTCAATACTTGGAACACCGCTCTTACCAGGGCCGTAGACACGATCGCTCCCAAGCGCCCTTGCCAATCTGCTTCAAACCGTAGGCCTTGGTATACACTGGAGCTTAGGAGAATGAAGCGGGTTGGACAACGGCTAGAGCGCAGGTGGCAGAAGACTCGACTCTTATCTGACAGAACTCACCATAGGAATTTTCTTCGTTCCTATTGGGAGGCAATACGTGCAGCAAAGAGAGCTTTCTCCTCTGCATGTATTGCGTCTGCAGAATCTCGTCCGGCGGAACTGTTTAGGGTGGTGAGGGAGATGGTGCAGGCGCCCCCTGCGCCAAACCCCTTACTTAACTCTGTGACAGCCTGCTGTGACGCATTTAACAACTACTTTGCAGATAAAATCTCTCAGATAAGAGCCAACTTAGATGCCACTGTGGAAACAGAGTCCCAACTTCAGGCAGTCCAGTGACTCCGTTGATGTAGTTATACTGGATCAGCTCCTATCTGTGAGTACTGAGGACATGGACAAGCTGCTTGGTAAGGTGAGGAAGACAACCTGCCCTCTCGACCCTTGTCCATCATGGCTGACCGTCCGGGGGGATGCGTTGATGAGATTCCTTACGGATATAATAATAATAATAATAATAATAATAATAATAATAAATTTTTATTTATAGCCCGCCCCTCTGCTGAGCAATCGGGGCGGGGAACAACAAAATTTAAAACAAACATAATTAAAACATTCCCTTCCCCACAAACCCTCACCCCCACCCCATCCCCTTAAAATAGAATTAAACCATGAATAGATTAAAAGTACAGAGTTAAAAACAAAATATGGCATAAGGAGTCAGATTGTGGGGCCCAACCGTGGGCTGACTGTTATTCCGGGAAGGCCTGCCAAAAGAGATCCGTCTTTACTGCCTTCTTGAAGGCAGCAAGAGTAGTGATAAGACGGATCTCGTCCGGCAGGCCATTCCAGAGTCTGGGAGCGGTTGCGGAGAAGGCCCTCTGGGAGGTCTGAGACAGCCTAGTTTTTATCGGCTGTAACAGATTCCTCCCAGAGGACCGCAGGGCGCGGGGGGATCATATGGGGAGAGGTGGTCCCGTAGATAAGATGGACCCAAGCCATGTAGGGCTTTAAAGTTCAAAACCAACACCTTGTACTGCGCCCGGAAACTAATTGGCAGCCAGTGGAGAGATTTAAGCACAGGTGTTATGTGCTCCCTCCTAGATGTCCCGGTAATTAGCCTGGCTGCCATATTCTGGACCAGTTGAAGTTTCCGGGTTAGGCACAAGGGTAGCCCCATGTAGAGTGCATTGCAGTAATCCAGACGTGAGGTTACCAGGGCATGTACCACAACTTCCAGATCCCTTCTTTCCAGATAAGGGCGCAGTTGGCGTATCAGCTGAAGCTGATAACAGGCACTCCTGACCACCGCATTCACCTGACTAGTCATGTGAAGCGATGAGTCAAGGAGGACCCCCAGACTGCGAACACAGTCCTTAGAGGAGAGTGTGACTCCATCCAGGACTAGAGCCTGTATTCCCAGATCTGGTTTTGGGCCTGTCACTGTGAGTACCTCCGTTTTGTCTGGATTCAACTTCAATCTGTTTTTCCTCATCCAACCCATTACCGCACTGAGACAGTCATTAAGAGGAGAGGCGCCATCTGAAGTCTGAGACGATGATCTGGTCATGGAGAGGTATATCTGGGTGTCATCAGCGTACTGAAGACACCGAGCCCCATGCCTCCGAATGATCTCACCAAGCGGCTTCATGTAAATATTAAATAGCATCGGGGACAGGATGGCGCCCTGAGGGACGCCACAATTAAGCTCAGTTTTGGATGAGCAACTGTCCCTGAGCCTCACCCTCTGAGATCTGCCTGAGAGGAAGGAGTGGAACCACTGCAAAGCAGTGCCTCCAATTCTTAACTCTCTCAGGCGATCTAAGAGGATGGCATGATCTATGGTGTCAAAGGCCGCTGAGAGATCCAAGAGCACCAACAAGGTCACACTACCCCTGTCAATACTCAGGCGGAGGTCATCGGTCAGAGCAACCATGGCAGTCTCCACTCCTAATCCTGTCCTGAAGCCGGTTTGAAATGGGTCAAGATAATCGGTTTCATCCAAGACTGCCTGAAGTTGGGAAGCAACTGCCCTCTCGATCACCTTGCTCAAAAAGGGGAGCAAGGAGACCGGTCTGTAGTTATTTCTATCCAGGGGATCCAGGGAAGGCTTTTTCAGGAGTGGCTTAACTGCCGCCTCCTTCAAACAAGATGGTAAATTGCCCTCCCTGAATGACGCGTTGATTGTGTCCCGAAGGAACACCTTCAACGTGTCCCCCCCCCTGGACGACCAGCCAAGATGGACAAGGATCGAGGGGGCAAGTCGTCTTTCTCACACTTCCAAGCAGCATGTCCACGTCATCGGTACTCACAGATTGTAATTGATCCAATAAAGTGCCATCAACGGAGTTCCTGGATGCCTCATCTACGGATTCTGCCAAAACAATGGCGTCCAAGTCGGCTCTTATCCGAGAGATTTTATCTGCAAAGTGAGTGTTAAAGGCCTCACAGCAGGCTGTCGTTGGGTTAAGTAGGGGGCTTGGCACAGGAGGAACCTTCGTCAATTCCCCTACCACCCTAAACAGCTCTGCCGGGCGAAACTCTGCAGACGCAATGCGTGCAGAACAGAAAGATTTCCGTGCTGCACGCAAAGCCTCCCTATAGGAATCAAGATGTTTCCTAAGGCGAGTTCTGTCGGATGGGAGACGAGTCTTCCGCCATTTGCACTCTAGTCGTTGTCCAGCTCGCTTCATCCTCCTAAGCTCCTCTGTATACCAGGGCTTACAATTCGAAGCGGGCTGGAAAGGACGCTTGGGAGCGATTGTGTCAATAGCCCTGGTGAGATCGGTGTTCCAAGTGTCCACCAGGGCTTCGACAGAATCACCAGCGTTACCAACCATTAAACCCTCTAAGGCTTTCTGGAAACCAATTGGTTCCATTAGCCTTCGAGGGCGGACCGTTCTAATGGGTCCGCCACCCCCAGGGGGGTGAATAATAGCCTTTAGTTCTGCCCTGATCAGAAAATGGTCCGTCCATGACAGGGCGGAGATATTTTTAATCTCTGCCCACGGATGATCCTGCTCCGTACTAAAAACCGCATCGAGTGTATGACCAGCACAATGTGTGGGCCCATGTTAGTCATGGTGTCCATGAACTCTCGAGCCGCGCCAGTTAGATCTTGCAAACTGGTTTCAAGAGAGATGTTGAAATCGCCCAGAACCAAAAGTCATCAATGCATCCTTTAGGGAAGGATATATTCCATCTTGTTTGAAGGAAGCGGCTGTTAGGCCGCTCCTGAAAAAACCTTCTCTTGACCCCCAGGATATGAGGAACTATAGGCCTGTGTCATGCTGCCATTTTTGAGCAAGGTGATTGAGAGGGCGGTTGCCCTTCAGCTCCAAGCTGTCTTGGATGAAGCTGATTATCTAGACCAGGGGTAGGCAACCTAAGGCCCGGGGGCTGGATGCGGCCCCACGAGGCCTTTGGACCGGCCTGGGGCCGGTCCTGCCACCGCTACCACCGCCGCCCACCATGCTGATATTGATTATTGTTGTTATTACTTGTTCTTGGGGTTTTCTTGGCAAAATCTCCACAGGGATTTTGCCTGGCTTTTCTGGGGCTGAGAGAGTGTGCATGCATATTTTTTAATTTTTTAAAATATTTATTTATTTATTTATTTATTTTTGGTGCTTCGGCCCCCCAATTGTCTGAGGGACAGCAACCCGGCCCCTGGCTCAAAAAGGTTGCCTACTCCTGATCTAGACCCATTTCAAACCGGCTTCAGGACAGGTTTTGGGGTTGAGGCTGCCATGGTTGCCTTGACCGACTATTTGCGTCTGAGCATCGACAGGGGTAGTGTGACCCTGTTGGTGCTCCTAGACCTCTCAGCGGCGTTCGATACAATAGATCACGGCATCCTCTTGGACCGCTTGAGGGGATTGGGTATCGGGGGCACTGCTTTGCAGTGGTTCCGGTCCTTCCTCTCGGGTAGGTCCCAGAGGGTGCTGCTCGGGGACTGTAGCTCCAGTAAGAGGGACCTCACTTGTGGGGTCCCTCAGGGGGCTATTTTGTCTCTGCTGTTATTTAATATCTATATGAAGCCGCTGGGTGAGATTATACAGAGTTATGGTGCTGAGTGTTATCAGTATGCTGATGACACCCAAATCTATTTCTCCGTGTCTCGTTCGTCAGCCTCGAATTCCAATGGCATCTCTTCTCTCAATGAATGTCTTCGAGTGGTAATGGGCTGGATGAGGAAAAACAGATTGAAGCTGAATCCAGACAAGACGGAGGTGCTCATGGTAGCGGCCCCGAAACCAAGAATTGGGTTGCAACCTCCAGTCCTGGATGGGGTCACACTCTCCTCCTGGGACTGTGTTCGCAGTCTGGGGGTGCTCCTTGATTAGTCGCTCCTGATGACAAATCAGGTAAATGCGACGGTCAGGAGTGCCTGTTATCAGCTTCGGCTGATACGCCAGCTGCGCCCTTTTCTGGAAGTAAGGGATCTCGAGACCGTTGTGCACGCACTGGTAACCTCACGCCTTGACTTTTGTAATGCACTCTACATGGGGCTACCCTTGTGCTTGGTTCTTGATAATTCTGTTGAGGGTCTCCTTTATGTTGTTATTTGTGTTTTAGCTGCAACACTGCTTTTTTTCCTGTTGCCATTTTCTCTCAAAACACTTTTCTTCTTTATCTTCAATTTGATTCCTTTTCCTCTTATTTTTTTATATTATTATATAATACTTTCCCTTCCCCACTTGGGGTTTTCACCCTTAAATTGATCAATCCAAGTTAATCAGTCCAAATAATTTTAAACAGTTATTTATCACTCAATTGATAATCCACTTACAGTTGGGAATCACTTTACCATTCACCCTCTAACCCTCTGTACTTTCTGTTAATTTGTGATTTCCTTTGCCTTTAAGTTTTTTGAATTAGGATTTTCAAATCACTTATTCTTAATAATCTATTAAGATTTCCTGAACAATCTTTACTAATCACTTGCTTAATCTTAATAATGGTAATCAATTAATCTCAACAGTTGATTAATACATAATTAACAATCCTTTATCAATCAATTAACAGTCAATTAATTATCAGTCAGTATATAATAAAATATTCCCTTTCTCAGCTCTTAATTTTATATTACTCTCTGTTATCTATTGTTTTTGACTGGATTCCTTTAACGTGCCTTCAGTTGGGTTTTCTCTGGATATCTCCTTGTTTCTGCCATTTCAAGCATTTCCTCCATCTTAACTCAAAACGTCGCTCAGTCTATGTTTGCTTGTCTTTCCAGTAGCTTTTTTTTATCCTTTCCTGTTGACTTGTTTCCTCTTTCTAGTAATTTTATTTCTATCCCCTCAGCATTCACTTTAATCTGTATTCTTATTCTTTCTTTTCTTTCCTTTTATTCTTTATTCTGCCTTTTTCCTACCTGTGTCTTTTTCAGTTTCTTTGACCCTCTTTTACTGTTATTCAGCCTACTCTCACACTGTAACAAGATTAATTCCAACACGCTCTGTTTTCTCCTTGCTGTCCTCTTGATTGCAGCTATTCTCATTGATCTTTCTCCATCTAGCATCCAGTCTTTGCTTTCTTACTTACTTTACTATTCCAGTCCTCACCATTCCCTTCCTGGTTTTTCTCCTCTTGAGACAGTGTGCTTTCACTTTCACTTCTCTGCACGTGTTTGTTCCTTTGGAAGGTACTGTTTGCTTCCAGTCTTTTTTCCTTTTTTGACTTTAAACTTTCTTTTCTCTGTTCTTTGAACACTCTTATAAATGGTTGGGGTATTCCTTACTGTCTTTCCCTCTGTTTGTATTATTATCTCTTAACTTAAGGTATTATCCTTCCTGTTTGTTAAAAAGTGGTGGGCGGTGTTCCAGCCATTAGGCTCCCACTAATGGAGACAGTTTCCCCTTCAGTCTCTCAGTTCCATCCGCTCTCTTCCTTCCGTCAATTCCATGAGCTGGTACCTGATATGAGGCTATTTTGGGGTAACTCCGGACTCCCTTTACCGGGGGGGGGCACTTTTGTCCTGTTTGTTGTCTTTTTCTTGGGCGCAATCCCCAATGTTGTGGTTAGTTTCCTCACAGCATTGAGGAACACCAACCTCTCATGCCGCCGTTCGCCACCGGAAGTCTCCACCTCGTTTTCTTCATCCAAAGACCAGCCCATTGTGCCCTCATCCCCAGAGGACCACTCCTCCATGCAACTCCAGGCTGTCTGCTTGGCTCTTCCCCAAAGTCAATTTCTATTTTCTCAGCCTCCCTCGGCATCCCAGGGTCCTATGGGGGTCAGTGGTCACTGGAGCGCCACCTTGTTGGCCACAGTGCCCCACTGTGTCTGCTTCCCCTCCAGCATCCCTCATCACTGCCCCAGCCTCTTGCTGGGCATTGGGGTGCAGAACCACTCATCTTCCTCCACTTCCCTCAGCAGGATAAATTAGTGCTATTGTCCTATAGTTGCTGCAGTCTTTTGTATCTTTTTTCTTGTGGATTGGTATGTATATCGAACGTTTCCAGTCTCTTAGCCACCACTTTTGTTTTCCATATTTGTTGGCATATTTCAGTTAGCACTTAAGTTGCATCTGTCTGTAGGCAATGTAGCAGTTCAATTGGGATACCATCTGTTCCTGGTGATTTATTTTTTTTCCCTTTTCCTTTATTGCAGATTCCTCTTCACTTCTTAGAATTTGGGGTTCGTCTTCATATGGCTCCTTATTCCATAAAATTATTATTATTATTATTATTATTATTATTTATTTATACCCCACCCCTCTGCATTGCAATCCCTCATCTCTTTTGTATAACTCTTCTGTGTATTGCCTCTAGAGTGTCTTTTCTCATGTTCATATCCCGTGTCATATTGAAGGGATGTCCTGTTGCGGATGGAGCAAGCTTGTTTTCTGCTGCTTCAGAGAATAGGACACAGAGCAATGGGTGCAAGCTATGGGAAAAGGGATTCCATTTCAACATTAGGAGGAACTTCCTGACAATAAGAATTATTGGACAGTGGAACACACTCCTTTGGAGAGTGGTGGAGTCTCCTTCTTTGGAGGTCTTTAAACAGAGGCTGGATGGCCATCTCTCAGGGGTGTTTCGATTGTGAGTTCCTGCATCACGGGGGTTAGACTGGATGGTCCTTGAGGTCTCTTCCAGCTCTGATTCCATTATTCTATTTTCCCTTCCTTATTCTCCTTTTTTTTCTTTCTAATCATTTTTTAAAACCCAGTTAAACATTTTTTTTAAATTGATGATTGAAAGAAGAAAATTGTTTAGCCATTTCTGCCTTAGACCTCTGTTTTGGAGTTTCTTGGAAGGTCATTACTAAGGTGAACACTGATAAGCAGCTAGTACTGACCAAATACCTTGAACTTTAATCAGCAAAACAGGAGCAAGGGGGATGAGATAGTGAGGCAATTGCCTGACCCCCTATCCTCCAGCTGTGCAGCATTTTTAAGCCAATCAGTGTGTGTGTGTCTGTTTCCTAAAATTATAAAAGTGGGAGGGCATGACTGCCCCCCCCCCATGGCACTCCCTTCCTGTCCTCTCTCGTAACTTCACACTTCCTCTCTCCCCCAGTATGCCTTTGGGTTTGTTTGTTTTTTATTTTTAACTTTTCTTGCACAATTTTGGAGCACTGCAGCCCCAATTTAATGCTTTAATTTTTTAAAAAGAAACTTTGAGGCTGGGGACCCTTGCAGTTGTGCAGACAAAAAAGGGGGGATTAAAAATTGGTGGGGGGGAGAAGGGGCAGGAGGGGCCAGTAGCTGTCAATAATGTGACTACCCCGGGAATGGCCTTCCACACCCAGGGCATTGCGTTATTGGTTTCCCCCGGGAATGAAAAGAGATGCCTGGGGGATGGGGCAGCTATGGGAGGGAAGTGGCCATGTGCACCAATGCTGCTTCCCTCCGGTGGGAATTGCGGTTTAAAAGCCAAGTGTGATAAAGCCCATAATAACACTAGCTAAACCCCCAGCCTCATGAGGGCTCTCTTGGCCAGTTCATCACATCTTCTTTTCGACTCCAACACTACATCCCAATACTCATTCATATGGTTATCTACTAACCTTGGCTTGAGGCAACAATCCTTCCTCCTGCCTTGTCCCCCAAGGACCATAGTTAAAATTGAACTTGACACCTTACCTCCAAAACAACAATGTTTTGCATTCTTATGGACATTTCTCTGCTATATTGCTGTATAAGTCAGCTATACAGGTCTCTCCCTGGGCTTTCCACTCCACGAAATGCATCTGAGGAGGTAGGCTCAAGTCTACGCAAGCTCATGCTACCAACTTCTATCTTTCAGTTAGTCTCAAAGGTGCTGCACTCCAACTCTATGATTCTCTGAAACATCTGAGCACCCAGTCTAGGTTCTGTGCATCACTTTTCAATAACAAAATGTTGTGGGGCTGTCTTTGTCCCATTTCATTGCACTGTATGAGACGATAAATTAGGCAGTGGCAAAATAGAATAGATTTACTCTTGTGTGGCACAGGAGAAAACCATCTGAAATATAAGGGCCTTGAAAGAAGATTCTCAGTTTCTTTTCTCCTTGCCCTTAATCTTACTTGAAAGAAGGCCAGGTGTAAAACATATTTCAGAGAATTGCATGTTTCAGGCTTTTGCAGTGAGATCAAACTCTTCCGTGTGTTTAAGACTCCACCCACTGAAACATTCAACCATTTTTGAATCTTGCTGTCTTTGTTCTTCGAGATTCATCTTGTTTAACATACTGTAGACTGCTTTAGCAGCTGTATAGGCCTTGAAACTGACATAGGCCGAGATGAATTGATTCTACAGTGTTATGTCCCCCTCGTGATTCTTTCAAGTTATTTTTGTGGAACTTTGAGAAAACAGACATGCAGCCGTGGTGCATAGGCAGCCTGTATGCTGCTTCTATTCCTTTTTGTTATTATAGGCCTGTGAAGGAAGAATGGTATATTTTTGGTTAATATCCAGTAGCTAAGTTTAGTTTCTTGTAACATGAAAGGTATTTGCAGAGAATAGAAAGAGAAAGCAAAGTTTTGTATACAGGTTGAATTTTCTTTATCTGGAATTTCAAAATTCAAAATACTCCAGAATCATCTGCATGGGTGGCTGAGATAGTGACACCTTTGCTTTCTGATGGTTCAGTGTACACAAACTTTTTTTCATAGCACAAAATTATTTAAAATATTGTGCACAAAATTTCTATCAGGCTATGTGTATAAGATGTATACAAAACATAAATCAATTTCATGTTTAGATTTGGGTCCCATCTCCACGATATCTCATTATGTGTATGCAAATATTCCAAAGTCGGACTCCCTCCAAAGGTGGGGGGGAGTCTGAAATCTAAAAACACTTTTGTTCCCATGCAGTTTAGATAAGGGGGACTCAACATGTACAAGTAATGAACCAGGAGGGAGTGTGAGAGCTGGAATAAAGTTGAAACTGAGCTGAATCGGGGGTGCGCATGTGTTAGAATCCTGTTAGTGTTCTACCAGATATAGAGTTTAGGGTTAATAGTTGGGGATGATGGGAGAAAGTTTAGAAAGTAAGAGTTTAGACTGTGAGATATAGTGTAGAGCAGGTGTCTTATCAGTGACCATGGGAGCCTGGCTCCTGGAGCTGGGAATGTAGTTTCTGTTTTGTGAGAAACGGGAGGGGCTTTGTGCGCGGGCTTTTGGGCTATTCCTTTTCTTTGTCTGGGGTGTGTGTGTGTGGTTAGTCTCAGCTGAAACGCTGGGTGATGCACATGCCTGACTTTTGGATCTATCAATAAAGTGCTGTCACATCAAGTTAGTAAGAGAGGTCCTCAAGAGGCTATGGGACAACCAACTATATGTTAAGCTGTCTAAATGCCATTTCCACACGGAGAGACTGGATTTTTTGGGTTACAGAGTTTCTAACCAAGGCATAGAAATGGACCCCGCCAAAGTACAAACGGTGTTAGATTGGGCACCCCCTAGAAACCGCAAGGATGTTCAAAAGTTTCTAGGCTTTGCTAACTTTTATAGACAGTTCATTCCTGATTTTGCCAAGATTGCTTTGCTCATTACCGATCTGCTGAAAACCAAGGGAATAAACAAAAGTGGGGGGGAACAGACACAAAAGGGGGGTAAGGGGCCCAAACCTTCCACCCCAATCCATTGGTGTGAAGAGTGTCAACGTGCCTTTGAACAGTTGAAGTTATTGTTCAGCACTGAACCTGTCTTGCTTCACCCAGACCCTGATAAACCTTTTGTGGTGCAAGTAGATGCCAGTGACTTTGCTATGGGGGCGGTCTTGCTACAAAGGGATAGTGAGGACAAGCTCAGGCCATGCGCTTACCTGTCTAGAAGGTTCCAGAACGCTGAGGTGGCCTGGCCTTGCTGGGAGAAGGAAGCTTATGCAGTTAAACATGCCCTAGAAAGCTGGAGGCAATTCCTAGAGGGGGCTCCTCACCCTTTCGAGGTGTGGACTGACCACAGGAATTTGGAGGCCTTGCAAACTCCCCGCAAATTAACCCCCAAGCAGAGGAAGTGGGCCAAGGACTTCTACAAATATAGGTTTAAACTGAGATTTTTTCCCTGGCCGCCAAAACATATTGGCTGATGCACTGTCCAGATTGCCACAGCATGTGGGGAAAGAGACAATTCCTCTTGAAACCATTTTTTCCCCTGAACAGTTGGGACTGGCAGTGATCACTCGTAGCAAGGCCAAAGCTTTGACTCAGCCCCCTCTACAGGCTAAATCTCAAACTCCATTGGATGACATTCTGCTCAAGATCCAGCAGGTGGCGGAAACAGATCACTGGCTCCAGCATCATAAAGACCGGTTGTCTAAAAATGTTCAGGACATGTGGGTGTGGAAGTAAAAAATCTATGTTCCTGCTTCTATGAGGGAGGATATCCTCAAGTTATGCCATGATTCTAAAGCTGCTGGCCATTGGGGATATCTAAAGACTTGGCACAAAATACGCAACACTTATTGGTGGGAAGGTGTGCGTGCAGACGTGGAGGCTTATGTAAAAAGCTGTCCTGTTTGTGCTAGAGCCAAGCCTGTAGTGGGCAAACTCAGAGGGTTGCTTCATTCTTTGCCCACTCCTGAAGTGCCTTGGAAACACATTGCCATGGACTTTATAACAGATTTGCCACCTAGCAAGGGCCGTGACACCATTTGGGTGATAGTAGACTTGTTTTCTAAACAAGCACATTATGTGGCTTGCAAAGGGATGCCCTCTGCTCCTAAACTGGCAGATCTGTTCATTTCTCATGTTTACAAATATCATGGACTGCCAGACAAAATTGTCTCAGATCGGGGAAGCACATTCACCTCAAAATTTTGGAGGGTGTTACAAGACAAATTGGGGGTTCAATTAGCGCTTAGCACGGCTTTTCACCCAGAAACGGACAGTCAGTGTGAAAAAACTAACATGGCACTGGAGAGATACTTGCGCTCATATACCAATTATTTGCAAGACGATTGGTTTGATTTGCTCCCACATGCTGAGGTCGCTTTTAACAGTGCCGTGCATCACAGTACTGGACAATCTCCTTTTTTGATCAACTATGGGTTTGAACCTAAGCTACTCCCTGCTTTGCCAACCGCTAAGACTGATCCTGTCCCTGTGACTCAGTGGGCTGAAAAGGTTAAGGGGGCCTGGCCCATGATCACTAAGGCTTTACAGGAGGCCAAACATCAATACAAAAAATATGCTGACAAAAAACGGGCCATGGGTTGGGACATTAAACCTGGAGACATGGTATACCTGTCTACAAAAAATTTAAGATCCCGGCTTCCTTCCAAAAAATTGGGGCCCAAATTCATTGGTCCTTTCCAAGTTAAGAGACTGGTCAATGACGTCACTGCTGAACTCCTTCTGCCAAAGTCCTATCGTCACCTTCACCCAGTTTTCCATTTCAGGTTACTGAAACCATATCGAGCCACTGGTCGCTGGAAGACATCTGACCCTCCACCTCTCCCTCTGATGATTGATGGACAACAGCATTTCGAAGTTTCAAAGATTCCAGATTTCACAAGGGCAAACTTCAATACCTTATACGCTGGAAACATTTCCCCATTGATCATGCTGAATGGGTTTCTGTTGCTCATGTCAATGTGCCTGATTTGGTGGCACGTTTTCATGCACAGTACCCTGACAAGCCCTTTTTGCCTTCTGTGACTTGATTTTCTCTTTCTGGTTGTTTTCACTGTCGGGGGGGGGGTCCATTTTCAGAGCGGCCGACTGTTAGAATCCTGTTAGTGTTCTACCAGATATAGAGTTTAGGGTTAATAGTTGGGGATGATGGGAGAAAGTTTAGAAAGTAAGAGTTTAGACTGTGAGATATAGTGTAGAGCAGGTGTCTTATCAGTGACCTTGGGAGCCTGGCTCCTGGAGCTGGGAATGTAGTTTCTGTTTTGTGGGAAACGGGAGGGGCTTTGTGTGCGGGCTTTTGGGCTATTCCTTTTCTTTGTCTGTGGGGGTGTGTGTTGTTAGTCTCAGCTGAAACGCTGGGTGATGCACATGTCTGACTTTTGGATCTATCAATAAAGTGCTGTTGATTTATTAATCAAGCTGACTGGTTGATTGTCCAAGGTGCTGGTGCTAGCTCTGACAGCATGCGCAGCGAAACAGATTAGACGCCTTCGTGTACTCTCCCTTCTAAGAGATATAAAATAGATTTATTATTGCTCCATTCAAAGCTCGAGTTGGATAAAAAAAGTGCAAGGCATTTAATTTGGACATTAGAAGTACGATCCTGGACAAGCAAGAATTCTGAACAAAAAGGAATCTAGTGGGAGAGGAAAAAGCCAGCTGCAGTGTGATTAAGAACATCATGGAGACAGCTACGGTGAGTCCTCCCACGAGGGTTATGCTAGAAGTCCTCAATCGTAAATTAGACAAGCTGTTTGAAGCTTCCCAAAACATGCAAGCTACAATTACAGTCCTTACAGAACAGATAAGTGGAATAAAAAAAATAGCCGAAGAGGCAAAGGGGAAAGCTGAGAATAATGAACAACAATTGGAAACACTAAATAACCAAGTTACAATGCTTCAAAACAGACTCATAGATGCAGAGAACAGACAAAGGAGAAATTTAAGAAACTTTCCAGAACGAGCCAAATCTATGATTTAATTACTATATTGACAACATGGTGGAAAAGTTATGATTTAAAAATCTCTCCAAATGATTTAGAGAGAGCCCACTGGAGTTTGGGGACACAAGGAAAGAGCAGAAGGAAGGATATAATTACTGCATTTGGAAGAGAAAATATGAAAGACATGGTTTTTAAAAAAACTGAGATCAATACAAAAATTGGAATATAATGGACAGAAAATTCAGATTTATCAAGACCTGGCATCGGAGACTATTAAACAAAGAAATTTGCTCCGAGATATAACAAGATGTCTTAGAGAAGCACAAATTAAGTATACTTGGGGTTTCCCTACAGTTCTCTTGGTTTTCAAGGACAGAACATTGTTGAAAGCCTCTAACATGGAGGAGAGTCAGCGACTGCTGGAACAGCTGGGACTTGGACAAGGTCAAGGAGAAACTGTGAGCGGGGAGGATGAAAAAGAAGAAGACCAGATTAAACTGGCAAGACAGGCGAAAGATATTAGAAGGAAAGAGAAATGCGACAGACAGCTAAGAAGCAGGAAAGATCGAGGAAGCACAATGTGATGGACTATATAATGTAGTAGATGTAATAATGGAATAGGTTATAATAGATTGAGTAACATTAAATATGGAGTAATAAAGGTTATAATAATAAGGAGGGAGGTGGATAAGTGAAGAATGCATCTCCAAAGGGAAGAGATCTGACATGGGTAACAAGCTGGGAAAAGCTTGTGCCCCTTCCAATGGAGGGGAGAACCTGAGTTCAGATGGGGGAGGGGGAGGGAAAGGGCAAGAGGGGAGGGGAAGGGAAGAAACAGCAGATCAGAGAGCAAGAAAAGGAGAGTGGGAAAACAATGAAGGAAAAGGGAATAGAGTGATGGTTGATATGAATATTATGTCATTAAATGTTAATGGATTGCATACCCCAGTGAAAAGGTATAGGTTGAATAAGATGCTCAAAGAACAACAAATTCAGATAGTCATGTTTCAGGAAACACATATTTCAAGAAGAAACAGAGCCAAACTCTTTAACTATGGTGGATGGGATTTGCAGTTTGAGTCAAGGGGAACAAAAAAAGCAAGAGGAGTGGCAATATTAATGAAAGATGGAATAAATTTTCAAGTAGATAAGATTAAAAAAGATAATGAGGGGAGATATATTTTTGTTAAAGGAAATATAAAGAAGATAAAAGTTACGTTTGCTTGTATTTATGCCCCAAATGAAAAACTAGTGGAATTTATAAATAAGGTGTTAACTCTATTGGAGAACTTTTATGAGGGGGATCTATTTCTGGGAGGAGACTTCAACTTTGACATATTAAGATGTAATGCAAAAGGTAATATAAGGGGAAGAATAAGAAAGAAAAAGAATAGAAAGGAAAATCCTAAAATTAATTTGGAGAAATTGAATATTATTGATGGTTATGAAAGCACGGGAAATAATAATTATGAAAATACATATTATTCAGCTAGACATAAAAAATTTAGTCGAATTGATTATTTCCTTGTCAAAAAAGACAATAGTTTGAAGATAAAAGAAATTTATCTGGCTCGCAGATCACGGAGCATTATACATAAAGATTGAAGGAAGCATTATTAAAAGATCTAAAAAATGGATCTGGCTCGCAGATCACGCAGCATTATACATAAAGATTGAAGGAAGCATTATTAAAAGATCTAAAAAATGGATTTTTGATCCTGTGGTTATTCTGAAGGAAGAAAATAAACAACAAATTAGGGAGGAAATTAAAAATTATTTTGATTTAAATGATAGGGGAAACATTTCAAAACATATACTATGGGATGCATTTAAAGCAGTGGTAAGGGGGAAATGTTTAAGTATAGAAATAGGAATTAAAAAGAAGAAAAATTTATATAGAAAGAAATTGATAGAAGTGGAATTGTTACAGAAAGAATATAATAAACGTAAGAATACAACTATAAAAGAACAGTGGGATAAAAAAGAGAAGAAATTAAAGAATTAGATCAAACAACTATATTAAGAAATCAAATGTACATAAGGAATGAATTTAAGGCATGGGAAACTAGAAGTATGAAAAGTTGGGCTAAATCCCTTAAAAAGAAAAAAGAGAAAAAGAGGATTAGTAAAATTAGAGGGGACAAAGGAGAAATAATAACTGATGAGGAGAGAATAAGAGAAGTCTTAGTTAAATTTTATGAAAGGCTGTATGAAGAGAAGAAAGTGGAGGATCAGAAAACAAATATAAGTATAAAATTAACTGAATTACAGAGTAACCATATTAACTCCCCAATAACCAAACAAGAGATAGAAAGAGTAATACAAGATTTAAAAGGATTTAAATCTCCTGGCCCAGATGGATTCACATCTATATTTTATAAAACCTTTAAAAATGAATTGAGTGAGCATATGACTAAAATTTACAATGAAATTTTGGATTATAAAATAATCCCAGAATCATGGAAACTATCTGAAATTATATTAATACTTAAACCCAATAAAGATCTAGCCAATTCCGAATCTCATTGTCCTATCACATTAAGCAATCAAGATTACAAAATTTTTATGAAAATCTTAGCCAATAAATTAAAAGAATATTTACCTACTTTAATTAAAGAAGAACAATATGGATTTGTGGAAGGCAGATACATTTATGAACCGATAAGGAATCTATTTAATATACTATATCATGCCAAACAATACAAAAATAAATTAGCCTTGATAAAACTAGATGTCTACAAAGCATTCGATTCAATAAATCATGAATATCTATATAAAATTTGTAGAGATTTTGGATTAGGGGAAAGGTTTAGTGCAGAGACCGGCAACCTACGGCCTGGGGGCCGGTTAAGGCCCCGGGCCCCGGACTTACCGGCCCAGGCTGAAGGTTGCCGCCGCCACTGTGCACCGCCATCAGGACACGTTTTCGGCAGCGCATGTCGCGGCCACCATTTTGGAAGTCAAAATGGCGGTCGCGGCACATTACTCTTGCGCATGCTTGACTTCCAAAATGGCGGCTGTGACATGTGCTGTGGTGGCTGTGGCTGCGTGCTTTGGGGGGTCATGCGTGGCGGAGGAGGGTGCGCACACGCGCGCCGCCATCCCCCCCCTCGGAGCCTTACTGAAATCAAAATATGCTATGTCTACCACATTCCCTTCATCTATCAAGCTGGTAATTTGATCAAAAAAAAGAGATCAGATTAGTCTGCCATGACTTATTTTTGAGAAATCCATGTTAACTTTTTGTGATTATAGCATTCCCTTCTAAATGTTCACAGACTCTCTGTTTAATGAACTGTTTTAGAATCTTTCCCGGTATTGATGTCAGACTAACTGGGCGATAGTTGTTGGGATCCTCTTTTTCCCCCTTTTTGAAGATGGGAACAATGTTTGCTCTCCTCCAGTCTGCTGGGACTTCTCCTGTTTTCTAGGAGTTCTCAAAGATTATTACCAGTGGCTCTGAGATTACATTTGCCAGTTCTTTTAATATCCTTGGATGTAATTCATCTGGTCCTGGAGACTTAAATTCATTTAGGTTAACCAGGTATTTCTGTACTACCTCTTTACTTATTCTGTGCTGCATTTCCCCTATTGTGTCCTCTGCTCCATTTTCTTCAGGTTGAACACCCTTTTGTGAGAAGACTGAGGCAAAGAAGGTGTTGAGTAGTTCTGCCTTTTCTCTGTCACCTGTTAGAATTTCTCCATCTTTGCGCAGTGGCCTACCATTTCCTTCTTTTTTCTTTTGCTACAGACATACCAAAAAAAAAGTCCTTTTTATTGTTCTTAACCTGTATAGCAAGCCTGAGTTCATTCTGCATTTTGGATTTCCTGACTTTACCCCTACATGTGCTAGCTATTTGTTTGAATTTCTCTTTAGTAATTTTGCTCCTTTTCCATTTCTTATACATCTCCCACTTACAGTAGCGGCCCCAAACCCAGGAATTGGGTTGCAACCTCCAGTCCTGGATGGGGTCACACTCTCCTCAAAGGACTGTGTTCGCAGTCGGGGTTCGCATTCTTCAGCTGATATGCCAGCTGCGCCCTTTCCTGGAAGCTAGGGACCATGAAACTGTGGTGCACGCGCTGGTAACCTCTCATCTTGATTTCTGTAATGCGCTCTACATGGGGCTACCCTCGTACTTGGTCCGGAAACTCCAACTACTACAGAATATCGCAGCCAGGTTGGTCTCAGGAACAATGAGAAGAGACCACATAGCACTGATCTTAAGATCACTTCACTGGCTGCCTATTAGTTTCCGGGCCCAGTACAAGGTGTTGGTCATCACCTTTAAAGCCCTAAATGGCTTGGGTCCAACCTGTCTTCGGGACTGCCTCCTCCCATATAATCCACCCCACGCACTCAGGTCGTTTGGGAGAAATCTGCTGCAGCCTATAAAAACTAGACTGTCTGCAAGTGCCCAGAGCACCTTTTCAGCAACCGTTCCCAGACTATGGAATGGCATGCCAGATGAGATCCCTCATATTAGTACCTTAGACAGCTTTAAAAAGTCTGTTAAGATGAATCTCTTCCGGCAGGCCTTTCCCAAATAGATATCCTGGCCATCAAAAGACAGCCATCCTGCTCATCCCTGATTCGGCTGTAGCTATTGCTATTTGTTTATTTGTGTTATTATTTTAAATGTGTTTTAAATTGTAACTGTTTAATTATATTTTAAGGGGGATGGGATTGTGGGATATGAATGTATATTTTAATGTTGTAAGCCACCCGGTTGCATTACGCAGAGGGGTGGAATAAAAATAAATTTCATTATTATTATTATTATTATTATTAGGTGATATGATAGCCCTGTTTAAGTATTTGAAGGGATGTCACATTGAGGATGGAGCAAGCTTGTTTTCTGTTGCTCCAGAGAATAGGACATGAAAAAATGGATGGAAGCTACAGGAAAAGAGATTCCACCTAAACATTAGGAGGCACTTCCTGACAGTAAGAACTGTTGATTTATGGTGAGAGTGTGCAGAGTGTGTGCAGGACCGCCGTCCACCAGCTCCATACATCTCTGGATCTGTAGTTTCCGGTAGCTTGCAGCTTTCCATGAAACCAGACCAGAGATCAAATTCTCTTCAAAAGAAGGTTCTTTATTCTTCAGTTGCATAATAACTATTTACATTTTAGAAAAGCCATTATTAGCAGGCAGAACCTGAAACAAAAACAAAGAAAACAAGCCAAGCCCAGCAGTCCACTCAAGGCATAACTCCACCCCCAGGTTGATACCTTTATAGACATTTGCTAAACAGCCTCTAAACCCAGCCTTCTTCCTGTGTCTTGTGTCATGTGACCGGTGGTTCTCACACACACTGATGACCTAATCTGTTTTTCTTCTTGCATCCTGTGTTCCCAGACACACACTGACCTTGGCTATGTTGGTTTTGTGCAATCCACCTTTCACAACTAGCAGTTTCTCCACATCTGTACATTTCCACTCTTGACTATAAAACCCAACAAGAGCTGTTTGACAGTGGAAGACTCTCCCATGGAAAGCAGTGGAGTCTCCTTCTCTGGAAGTCTTTAAACAGAGGCTGGATGGCCATCTGTCAGGGGTGCTTTGATTGTGAGTACCTGCATGGCAGAATGGGATTGAACTAGATGGCCCTTCCAACTCTATGACCCTTGGATGGTCCTCCCCTCTTCTGTCAGTAACAACACCTTTGTGTGACAACACTCTGATAAGGTGAAAGTATGGACAACAGTGACACTCAGACCACTTTCAGCTGTTTAAATCATGTGTGCACAAACTTTTTTTGCCACATGTTCACTTCCTTATTGCCTGATAGGGATTTTCAGAGAGCTTGTTGTGTGCAGAGTAGGAGGAACACTTCACTCCCTAGTTATATATACCCTCTTGTGATGTTATGAACTTTTTGTAAACAATACTGTGCTATGTTTTAAAGTAATTTGGTTTTGTATAAAAATAATCAGGGGTAGCCATGTTCTGTACATTGCTTGCATGAAAAAGTCAGCAGAATTATATTGCCAGGGATGTGAATCCCCAGTCTGCAGAGTTAGGAGGCAGCACTAGCATTAGCATGCTTTTATTTATCATGAACAAATTTCTTCCAGTTCATCCCTTTCAACATCTCTTCTTCTAATCTCACTTGCTCAATTGCTAGTGGGAAGGGGAAGATTTCAATAAGGAAAATGGAGGGGAGTGGTAGAGTTGGAGGTCTACTGTTCTGGACTCTGGTATTAGTAGATGTGCTTTCAATTGACAATCCCCCTGGGAAGAGTTCAATAGAACTTGCTTTTTTACTTGATATACATTGCATCAATTCCAGCTGCCCAGTCTGAGTCATATTGTGTCAACTGTGTTATAAATTGATCTTATGAAACAATATTTTTGTAAAAGTAGGAAAGGTTTCTATGTGAACATACACAGTGAAAAATTGTCCACCCCATGTGACTGTGTTTAGTTTTTTTTAAAAAAATATCCCTGTATGTTCACTTTCCTGCTCCACCAAGTGACTGAAATTCCCTTTGGGCAGAGACTATTTTCCCCACTTTCCCTCCTTCAGATATATTCAGATATATGGCAGCCAGGCTGGTTACGGGAACATCTAGGAGATAGCACATAACACCAGTGCTGAAATCTCTCCACTGGCTGCCGATTAGTTTCCGGGCACAGTACAAGGTGTTGGTTTTGACCTTTAAAGCCCTACATGGCTTGGGTCCAACTTATCTCCGGAACCGTCTCTTCCTGTATGATCCCCCCTCCGCTCACTCGGTCTTCTGGGAGGAACCTGCTACAGCCTATTAAAACTAGGCTGTCGTGGACCTCCCAGAGGGCCTTTTCTGTCACCGCTCCAAGATTATGGAATGGCCTGCCAGATGAGATCCATCTTATTACCACTCTTGGCTGCTTTAAAAAAGCAGTAAAGACGGATCTCTTCCGACAGTCCTTCCCAGAATAACTCTCCCGCCCCTATCAGAGTTTGGATGGTTACAGCTCCCTGACACCACTGTTTGTTCTAATGTTTTAATTATTGTTGTTGATTTATTTTGTTATTTTAATTAGTCTACTAGTGTAATTCAATTTTTATGGGGTGGGTGGGTTAGGGAATGGGGGGATGGAATTGTTTTAACTGCTGTCTTGTTTTAACTTTGTACACCGCCTCAATTGCCTCGCAGAGGGGCAGGTTAAAAATAAATGTATTATTATTATTATTATTATTATTATTATTATTCTGTGAATGGAGAGATCCCTCCCAGCCCTTCACTCCTAAGCACTGAGTCACATCTTGGGCTTCAGGGAGTGCAGTTGACATGGGGTGGGGTGGGGTGGGGCAGGATTTTGGAAGGACTCTAGTTTGGAGCGGGATTCTCAGTTTTGGGGCCCCAACTCTAAAACCCTGTATGTCTTTTCTAGGCTCCTCCTCACACTCCCTGCAGTATTTCTGTACATCTGTGTCAGAGCCTGGTGAGGGATTGCCTCAGTTTATAGCTGTTGGATATTTGGACAACCAGGTTATTTGTCGGTATGACAGCAACTACTGGAGGCCCTCAGCACAAGCACCGTGGATGGAGAAGGCAGATGCACAGTACTGGAACACAGAGACCCAAATCATTCAGAGCAGAGAGAATCACGTCACAGAACACCTCAGAACCATAATGAATTACTACAGCCAGAATGAAGGTGAATGGAAGCTGATAGCACAACCCTACCTATTTATCTTTATTTATGTATTGGAAGGTGGGTGGCCAGGAGAGAATAGGGAATTAAATGATGTCCCATCCACCCTGTTATTCAACAGTCTTCCTAGCTTGAGCTAGTCTTGGTGGTGGCACTGGAATACCCCTGGCTTTCTGTGCTGGGGGGATTTCAGTCTCCATGATGGTCCTGATTTGTTGAGACTTGAGTGACTCAGAACTTCATGTCCTTCATGATGGTTAGGGATCTGTCTCAAGTAGTTGTCAGTGGATGGTGGATGATGTGTGTTACAGTTACCAAACAGCAGAGTTGACAGGAAAAGCTGACTTCTTCTCCTGCATGCCTCCAGACTTTTCCCTCTGGATCTTGATGATACTGCCTCAGCTCTCCAGCCTTGCCAGCAGTCAAGAAACACACAAGTTGTAGTCTAAGAAAGCTATCTTTATTCTACAACTAGAAATATTTACGGTAGTTGTTTATTTACAAAACAAAGCTAGCAACACACCACACAGTGGAATATGAGTAGAACCTCCAACCTCCCTCTCTCTCACCCTCTCACCACATGGACAAAGCATTTTGTTGTTCCCCCAATCTACCACCCACCTGGGTGTGTACATGTTATGTGATTGGCTGAGTCCCACTTTCCCAGACCTCCAGTCCAACTCATGTTGCTGACGTCTTTGCCCATGTGTCATGCCAAGCTTACGTTGTGTGTTTTGGTTAGGATGTGTCCTTTCCCCAAACACGCTAGTGTTTTGTTCTTACTGGTTCCTTTATTATTGCCTGGTGTGACACTTGTTGTTTGTCTGACTCAAACTGTTTTCCACTCCCTTCCCACAGGAAAATTTTGCCCATACATCTTTTACATTTTATGTCTGACTGTATGTCCCATCAAGCATTTTCTGACAGTAGTCACTGACCCCACTCATGCTGCTGGCTACAATCAACCTAGTGTTCTATGCTAGATAGGATGATGTTGAACTGGATGTGGAGGAACTTTCTAGATTTCTGTTGTCATACAGAGGGCTTTAGACTCCCTGGGACTCTCTTGAGTTCTCGGAACCACTGCTGGGGGGCAGGGGATGATTAAAATGGTCTGTCCAAGGAGGTTTATAGATCTGGATATTTCTTGTGTAATTTTCTGTTGCCTTGGCAGATAATCCTGCCCATGCTGTGTTTGACCTCTGCTGGAATTTCTCTTCTGCTACTATTGTGAGAACAATCTCCCAATGGTCTCTAGACTAGGATATATGTAAAACTGATCTGCTTTTCTCATGAGACAGAACCCAATGGGATGGGTGGCAGGGAGGGGCTACTCTCCATCTCTGCTTAACCCGCCCCAATTCTCACCTTGTGTGTTTCTTTTTCAGGGTTTCACACCTTGCAGTTGATGTATGGCTGTGAGCTGAGAAGAGATGGGAGCAAAGAAGAGTATTACAAGTATGCCTATGATGGGAGGAACTTCATCAGTCTGAACAAGGAGACCCTCACCTGGGTGGCAGCTGATGTACAAGCCCAGATCTTCAAAAGGAGTTGGGATGCTAAACCTCTCGTTTCTGATTTCATAAAGGCCTACCTGGAGGAGACCTGCATTGAGTGGCTGAAGAAAAACCTGGACTACGGGAAGGAGACACTGTTGAGGACAGGTGAGTGGTGTGGGTTGGTGAAACTGAGAGATCCACTCCCCCCTCATAACATTTCATTGCTTTTTCCCTTCAACCAGACATATCTAATATATCATCCAATTCTCAGAAAAAGCTCTGGAACCTGAGCATGATGTAGTGGTTGAACTAGGACCCAGGGTTTGAATCCCCACTTGGCCATGGAAAATCATAGAGTGATCTTGGGCAAGTCACACTCTCTCAGCCTCAGAGGAAGACAAAGGCAAATATCCTCTGAACAAATCTTACCAAGAAAACTCATGATGCATTGGCTTTGTCATAAGGTGTAAATGACTTGAAGCCAACAATGATGTTACACTCCAGCCCAGGAATAGTTAATTAAATTCTACCTGAGAGCAACTACAGCTCAGCAGAGACTAGAGAGGGAAGCTACAATTCTCAAGAGGGGATTAGTTTACTTTACCCAGTGATCTGTTCTGTTTTTCTTAAAAGGGACAGCAGTGGTTCTAAATGAACAGAAAAGTAAGGCAAACTCAATTACATTTTCCCTGTACAAGTGCAAAGCTAGCATAGCAGGGTAAGAGAACTTTTGTCACTTTCTGGGTTGGGGAAACATTCAGATATATTGTTCCTTTCTGCTTGCATCTTGAATGGTGTGAGCCATGGACATATACTTCCTCCCTCACATTGAAACAACATCCCAGAAATCCAGTCAGATGTTTTAGTAGTCTGGACAGAGTGCAGGTAGGGGTGGGTTTGTGTAAGAATTCTCCCTCTCACCTTGGCCAATATTGTTTATTCATTTTAATTCATTTATATACTGACCCTTTCTCAACAATGGGACTCAAAACAGCTTACAACTTATTAAAAACAATGCAGATTGAAAGCTATACAGAAAAATAAATAAAAGTATAACTGTAAAATATTTTTAAAAATTAAAACAATGCATAAAGTAAAAACCATTAAAATTCCATTTTAAAAAACTATACAAACCAATGAAACAGGAACGCATACCATTAAAAGCCCATACTAGTCAACTTTTAGAAGCCTGATGGAATAAGAATCTTTTTACTTGGAGTTCCAAAGTTTGGGAGCAGCCACACACGAACCTCATTTTTTTCCCCTCTCCCCTCAGGTGAGCATGAGACAGAAGAGCCTGTCTTGAACATCTTACGGCTGTAATGGGCTGACATTGAATGATTTCCCCATCCCTGCCTCTGGAAAGTTGTGTCTGTCTATATAGTTTGCTTCTCTGCTGAAGAAATGCATTCCCTTCCTCTCTCTTCCTACACCTTTCCCATTTCTGACCAGCAATGATGTCTCATCTCACCCCTAAATAGCCACAACATTCACAACGGAGCCCTGTCTTATCCCGGAAAGCCCTCACTGGCCCACCTGCCCTTCTCAAACCATCCACATGCCTGACTCCATATTTAAAGGGAAGAGAAAGCAGTGGGGCAGGCAAGATGAGATGAGGAGGACAGGGAAGACCTAGGCTTCTTCACAAAGAGAAAAAACCATTAAGGAATGTGTAATTGTCGTTAATGGTGGAGCTTGAGCAGGCTTGCTACCTTATGCAAAGAAACAGATTATTTATTATTATTGTTTTATTTAATTTTTAGAAAGGCCAAGGTTAATTCAATGTGCCTTAGAGAATACAGTTGTCCCTCCACATTCTCTGGGGTTATGGGTGAACAAGCCATGAATGTGAACAAGCCACAAATTTAAAAAAAAACTACTATTCTTTTTACTTAGGAGAACACCTCTCTAGGAATCTCCAGGTCTTCCAGTGCAATTCTATGGTCAACATCTGCCAGAGGTTGATCATAGAATCATGCTGGAGGACCTAAAATGCCTAGAGAAGTGTTTTCTCTAGGAACTTCTCCAGCACAACTCTGTGGTCAATTTCTGGCAGGGTTGCCATGGAAGACCTAGAGGTTCCTAGAAAGAACAGAAAGAAAGAAAAACCCCAAATAATCAAATCCGCAAAAGTCGAAGCCACAAATGTGGAGGGCCAACTGTATCTAGAATACCCTCTGGAGAGTGCCAGAATTTCATTTTTTAAAAACAACAACAGTTGTGCATTCTGTAAAACACATAAAGATCAGTGTTGGTTTTTCTATCAACTTTAAAATGCTGTCCAGGCAGGATTTATTTAGAGCATTTAGACCTGTCCTTCAGCCAAAAGGGCCTCCTGAGCGGCTTACAAATAATTAATTTGACCCTGCCCTGCGCTTACGCTTACCATCTAGTTGCTTTTTTCTTTTGATCTGCTATGAGCAAATGTTCCCACTTCCCAGATGCCTCAGTCAAAACATCAAGGCCCCAAAGGATAGATGGTGTCATCCATCTATCCATCCATCCCTTTATATCTAGTCTTTCTCCCAGACTGGGACTCAGTGTGGCTCACAAAAGGCACACATATGAATAAAAACATACAAAACTGAGAATTAAAACAGTATTAAACAAAAAAACAATTAAAACCATTTAAAACCTTCCTTTAAACGATTATTAAAAGTACAGTCCCATCAAAAGCCCTTGTTAAAAATCAATTCCCAAAACCTTACTGCCACTAAAAACACAACCAAGGAGGAGCCATCTGAGCTTCCCTAGGGAGGAAATCCCAAAGTGTGGGAGTAACCACAGAGAATCCTTCCCACCATTCTGGTTTCCTAAAATTAATTTTAAGGTTCCTCAGAGAATGAAATAATACTCAAGACTCAAAGAATTGCAGTTCCAGTTTCTTTACTTTGGAGGCATAACTCTTCTGAGCCCACATGACATTTATGACCATCGTTTGGATCTGGGGCAGTTCATGAGCGGAGTCTCTTTGTATTCCCCTCAAAGCTCTGAGCTCATTTCTTCCAAGCAGGGATTTCACCCTAAAGAAGGGGTAGGGAAGGACAGCCAGTGGTGTTCCACATTTGTAAAAGAAAGAAAGAAAGAAAGAAAGAAAGAAAGAAAGAAAGAAAGAAGCTGTATTTATTAGAGAAATTAAGGTCAAGTATGATTAAGGAAGCCTTGGTGGCACAATAGTTACGGTAAATGCCTGGACTGTAGCCATTCACAGCCATAAGGTTGTGAGTTCGATCCTAGGCTTCAGGGTTGATTCAGCCTGGCATCTTTCCATAGGTCGCTAAAATGAGTACCCAGCTTGTTGGAGGCAATTAGTTTACACATTGTAAACGACTTAGGAAGTGCTTAAGTGCCCTGATAAGTGGTATAGAAATGTACTTGCTATTGCTATTGCTGCGTAGTATATATGTAATAAGGTAAGTGATCAGTTTTTTGGGGAGGTGAGATACAGGATGTTGGAGGGGATTGGCTGAGCCTTTGAATGGTTTTTTTCTCTCTCCAAAAAATGGTGTGTAGAACAGTAAGCTAGTTAGAAATGTAAGTTAAAATTAGTCCATTTGAGGTTGGAGTTAGAGTCAGAGAGAGCAAAGGGATTTCAGGTCAGTTATTTAGGTGACTTAAATTCCTGATGCTCAGAAAGGTGGTCCATGGACTGGTGCCAGTCTGAGAGTCATTGGCCGCCATTCTGTGAGAAGGTCTGAGGAGAAGGCCTGAGGAGAGTTACCGGTCGGTCCCTCATGTCAGAAATCCTAAGCACTGAATTAGATTTTAAGAAAATGTGTTAGAATCAATTAGGATTTAGATGAGTTACTTGCAGTAACAACTCAGCTTTGTAATTCTGTAACCAGAGAGCCAGTATGGATGGTAATATACACACCTGTGCTTCTGGGAAAGCTATAGTGATAACAACGAAAACAATAACAAAACAACAGAGTGGTTTGATTCAGATACACAATGCCTTGTGATTGTAGCATTAATTCAATAATAATATTAACTCTATGCCATCATGCTGAGAGACTAAAAAACACCCTCCCCCACCTTGAAAATACCCTTTTTAGAAACCACATGTAATAATAATAATAATAATAATAATAATAATAATAATAATAATAATATTTTTATCCCGCCCTTTGGGGATAAATCAGGGCGGTTTCAAGCAATTAAAAATACATAATATCGAAAACAATCCCTCCCCCCCTTAAAACAGCATTAAATAAAAAAAAAGATTAAAACAATAAATCCAACAATATAAAATTTAAAAACACATTTAAAAGAAAAAAATATATATAACAAGGCACAGCTTAACCAGCAGCAGTGATCTTCCTCCATCGAGATGGGGCCACGCGAAGATCATCGCAGTGGGGAAACCTGAGGCTGAACTCACAACCACAATTAGTCTGGAAAGGCCTGCCGGAAGAGATCCATCTTGACATCTCTTTTAAAGCCGTCTAATGATGTTAACTGACGGATCTCATCGGGCAGGCCGTTCCAGAGCTTGGGAGCGAGAACTGAAAAAGCCCTCTGGGAGGTAGCTGCAAGCCTCGATTTTTGAGGCTGCAGCAGATTCCTCCCAGAGGACCGGAGAGTGCGAGGAGGATTGTATTGGAGGATGCAATCCCTAAGATAGCTTGGACCCAAGCCATTTAGGGCTTTAAAGGTAACCAACACCTTGTACTGGGCCCAGAAGCTGATAGGCAGCCAGTGGAGGGACCTCAAAATCGGAGTAATGTGGTCCCTCCTAGAAGTTCCCAAGACAAGCCTGGCTGCCATATTTTGAGCCAACTGTAATTTCCGAACCAAGCACAATGGTAGCCCCATGTAGAGCGCATTACAGAAGTCAAGGCGTGAGGTTATCATTGTGTGCACAACAGTCTCGAGATCCCTTACTTCCATAAAAGGGTGCAGCTGGCGTATCAGCCGAAGCTGATTACAGGCGCTCCTGACTGTCGCATTTACCTGATTCGTCATCAGGAGCGACGAGTCAAGAAGCACCCCGAGACTGCGAACACAGTCACTGTAGGGGAGTGTGACCCCATCCAGGACTGGAGGTTGCAACCCAATTCTTGGTTTCGGGGCCACTACCGTGAGCACCTCCGTCTTGTCTGGATTCAACTTCAATCTGTTTTTCCTCATCCAGCCCATTACCGCTCAAAGACATTCACTGAGAGAGGAGATGCCATTAGAATTCGAGGCCGACGAACAAGACAGGGAGAAATAGATTTGGGTGTCATCAGCATACTGATAACACCCAGCACCATAACTCCGTATAATCTCACCCAGCAGTTTCATATAGATGTTAAATAACATCGGGGACAAAATAGCTTCCTGAGGGACCCCACAAGTGAGTACCCTCTTACTGGAGCTACAGTCTCCGAGCAGCACCCTCTGGGACCTACCCGAAAGGAAGGACCAGAACCACTGCAAAGCAGTGCCCCCGATACCTAAGCCCCTCAGGCGGTCCAAGAGGATGCCGTGATCTATCGTGTCAAAAGCCGCTGAGAGGTCTAGGAGCACCAGCAGGGTCACACTACCCCTGTCGATGCCCAGACGCAGATCGTCGGTCAAGGCAACCATGGCAGTCTCAACCCCAAAGCCTGTCCTGAAGCCGGTTTGAAATAGATAATCGGTTTCATCCAAGACAGCTTGTAGCTGAAGAGCAACCGCCCTCTCGATCACCTTGCTCAAAAATGGCAACAAAGAAACAGGCCTGTGGTTACTCATATCCAGGGAGTCCAGGGAAGGTTTTTTCAGAAGTGGCCTAACAGCCGCTTCCTTTAGACAAGATGGAACATGTCCTTCCCTGAAGGATACATTGATGATGTCCACAAGGAATCTCCTCAATGCATCCCCCCTCTGGACGGCCAGCCATGATGGGCAAGGGTCAAGAGGGCAGGTTAATAATAATAATAATAATAATAATAATAATAATAATAATAATTTTTATTTATAACCTGCCCCTCTGCGTGGCAATCGGAGCGGGGTACAACAGTTTAAAAACAAAACAGAGTTAAAAATCATTCCCTCACCCCATAATCCCACCCTCCCATCCCCTTAAAATAGAATTAAACCACAGTCAATTAAAAAGTGCCACATTAATTAAATTAAAATTTGTTAAAAAAACAGATACAGAGCTTGTCTTCCTCACCTTACCAAGCAGCTTGTCCACGTCCTTGGTACTCACGGATTGCAGCTGATCCAGGATAATTTCATCGACGGAGTCGCTGGACACCTCGCCTATAGATTCTGTTACAATGGTGGCGTCTAAATAGGCTCTTATCTGAGAAATTTTGTCTGCAAAGAAGCTGTTAAACGCGTCACAGCAGGCCGTCTTCGGGTTAAGTAAGGGATTTGGTCATGTTAGCCAAAATAATGACAGGAAGTGACATTACACCACTTCTGGTAACCATTTTGCCTGATCTGTGGCTGATTTTGGCACATGAACTGGTGGGTGCTGCTCATGGTGGGGTTAGGGAGCCAAATGAGGCTTTGGTTCCTGTGTAGTTGCTCCCCCCTGCCCTAACCTCATCAATGTCTGTCTTCAAAAGGAACCTAGGGGGATCTTCTGCTTTGGGATGGGGTTCACTTGAATACGTACGCTAAAGGTGTGGCTTGTCCAGTTTCAGGAGAAAGGGCAGGACTAGACTGCTTCAGCACAAGAAGCCTTTCCTTCTGCCGCTCTTCAGAAGGCTCTGAGATATGTCTTGATACTGATTTGACTTTTTTCTTCCAGAGCCCCCTGTGGGGAAGGTGACACGCCAGGCAATTGGGGGTGGCCGGGAAGCCCTTATCTGCCAGGCCCAAGGCTTCTACCCCAGAGAGATCGAAGCCACCTGGAGGAAAGGGGAAGAGATCTTGGAACATGAGACCTTCCGTAGGAGCATCGCTCCCAACTCTGATGGAACATACCACATTTGGCTCAGCATCGAGATTGACCCCAAGGATAGGGACCTCTACCGGTGCCATGTGGATCATGCCAGCCTGGCAGAGCCTCTGGTCCTGGCCTTCAAAGAACCTGGTGGTGAGAAGCTGGAGGGGGCATAAGGAATGGGTGGATCTTTAGTCAGCAGGGGAGGATTCTGGAAGGAAAAGCCTTGCCAGGACGAAGGAAAAACTCCTGCCTGGAGTATTATCACAGTGCTCTCACTTCACAGGTCCCTGTGTCTGCTTTGGGCTGGAGAGCAGGAAATATAGGCTGAGGGAGGGTTTCTGACAGGATTGAAGAGGTAATCCTTAGAAGGAGAGGGTCCATCTCTTGCTGAAGGGCAGCAGAAATCTACCGTATATAGTGCACCATTCCACTATATGGATGGTTAAGTTCCATTAAATACAGTGGCATAGTGAAATGGTGTCCCTTATATAAAATGTAAAAGTCAAGGTTTGCTTTTTGGAATTTATATCTTTTTAGAATATTTTCAAGCTATGGATGGTTGAATCCATGGATAAAAAAATCCGTGGATATGGAGTGTATATTATGAAATTAATCTGTTTGTAGAATGCCACTACAATTTTGTTAAATATAAAATTATTTAATTAAGGTATTAGTTAAGGCGTTTATTTATTGCAGGGGTAGGCAACCTTTCACCTTTAAGGGCCGAGGGACTTCAGCTCCCAGAAGCCTCAGCCATGTTGGCCAATAGTCCCATGTTGGCCAATAGCTCCTGGGATTCTGGGAGCTGAAGTCCCTCGGCCCTTAAAGGGGAAAGGTTGCCTACCCCTGATTTATTGCCTCACCAACCCACCAGGGCCTTCGAGGTTTCTCTAATGATGGTAACCCTGGGTGGAGAAGGTGAAGAAACTACTGCAGGGGTAGGCAACCTAAGGCCCGGGGGCCGGATGCACCCCCCCCGAGGCCTTTGGACTGGCCCCAGGTTGGTCCTGCCACCGCCGGCCACCGCTGCCCGCCACGATGATATTGATTATTGTTGTTATTACTTGTTCTTGGGGTTTTCTTGACAAAACCTCCACAGGGGTTTTGCCATGGCTTTTCTGGGGCTGAGAGAGTGTGCATGCATATTTTTTTATTTTTTATTATTTATTTATTTATTTATTTGTTTGTTTGTTGGTGCTTCGGCCCCCCCAATTGTCTGAGGGACAGCAACCCGGCCCCCAGCTCAAAAAGGTTGCCTACCCCTGCTCTACTGAATCAGGCCCATTAGCAAGGGAGCTGCAGCAGAGTGTCAGGTCCCCCTTTTACCCGGAAGATACCTGGCTCAGTCCCCAGTGTCTCCACTTGAAAATTCTCACCATCTCTGTGGCTTTGCAGAGCTGCTCTCTAAACAGTGACATTTTTGTCTCCTAGTCAACAAGGTCCTCATCATGGGAACTATCTTGGTTGCTGTCCTGCTGGTGGCTACTATGCCTGTCTTAATATGTGAGTAAATTCTGAATTCAGTTCCTTGGCTGCTTGTGTTGTCCAGGGAAAATGCTAATGATGAAGTTGTCCAAACACATTCCCCATCTTGGAATGTGAGTTAGAAGGCAACTGGATGGAGCTCAAGGTCACTTCTCCATTATGCCTGTGCTTTAAAACTAGTATCTTTTGTGCATTCACATTGAACAGAGAAATCATATGACATTGCATCAGCCATGAGTCCCTCACTCACTCCATGCTATGGGGGTTGAAGCCATGTTATTTATTAGTGGTGACCCTACAATATCTAGATCTCAGCATTCAAATTCCTAGAAGGTGAAAGAATTCTGGGTACCATCTAGTTGAGTATGTATGCTTCGTCCTCTGCCTAAATTTTCACTTAGATCTTCGTGGGTTGTGTGTATGTACCTTCAAGTCACCTGTCAGTTTATGGTGATCTCATGAATTTCACTAGGTTTTTTAAGGCCAGGAATCCTCATAGGTGGTTTTGCCAGTTCCTTCCTCTGAAATATAGCATCTGGTGTTCCTTGGCAGTCCCCCACCCAGGTACTAACTTGGCCTGACCCTGCTTAGCTTCCAAGATCAGATGGGATCTTGGTGCCTTCAGAATAGTTAGGCTTTCTCACTTGGAATTAAGTACCATTGACTTTCCCATTTTTACATCTTACATACATTCTAGTTCTGATTTTTTAAGGGGCTCTTCTTCCTTTTTGATCAGAATCCTGCATGCGTACTGTTCTAGGACTTCTGGTTTTTTTATAGTTGTGCAGTGGTGAAGAGGAAAACGGACAAAATATGTGAGCTTGGCCAGCCTACTTCTCCCAATACCTTTCTTCCTCCACATCAGTGTAGTGCACCAAAAGGATTGTAGCCTCTTGGTCCAGAAGGTCCCCTCAGTCTGGGGGAATGAGCCATTTTTATCTGCCCAGTATCTCTCCTTTATTCCTGGCAGTCACCAATATGGGCAGCTTATTAAAATAGAAGATACACTTAGTTTGATCTGTCTCAAATGTATTTCATATTTTCTATTCCTTCCCATTGGTGGAAGCACCTGAAAAGTATGTGGGAGGTTGTGGTCAGGCAGAAGGGGTGAGTTCCTGACTTCTGAAAAAGAAATGCATTTGGTCCTCCACTTTTGTGGGATTAACATTCGTGAATTTGATTATTTGTGAGTTTGTCTGTGCCCCTCCCATCTTCCCCTGTGCTCTAGCCAGCTCAGTCAAGCCAGCTAAAGCATGGTGGGAAGAGGAGTGCTCATGCATGCCTCTCCCACCTTCCCCCACCTATTCATGGTTTTTCCACTTTTGCAAGGGTCTTGCGCCCCTAACCCCCGTGAATGGGGAGGGCAGACCATATTTCCCTTTAATAAATTAATTTTATTTTTATGCCACTTTTCTCTCAGAGTGGGACTGAAGGTGAATCCCAGAGAGACTCAATTAAAATTACGACATAAAACAGTATAAAATTATTTTTTAAAACATGCAAAATTTATTATTATTATTATTATTATTATTATTATTATTCATGAGGAAAAAGGTATTTACACAATGCAAGGTTTACCCATCAAGGGAAGACCTAAAACATAAGAGGAGTTACCAGAGAAATTAGCACCTGTGACAGTCAGTTGGTTTTCTCTGCATCAAGTATTTACAGCTAGATTAATGGCTAAGAAGGGCAAGTCTCAACTATCTACAATTGTTTACTGGGGCAGAGACAGCACACTGAACCTAGTGCTAAAACAAATTGGGAAATAGACATAGGAGTTTATCACGTGGGGGCAAACTGCAAAAATCCCACATAGAAACGGGATTTAATAATCCAGAAAAACCCCAGAAAAGCAGGTTGACTTTCAGGTGCATTGACATTAATAAGCATTAACGCAACATTAACAGAAAGTCAGCAAAGCCCGCTCCTTTTTACTTTCGGGGAAAAGGAGCGGGTTTTGTCTAGTTTCGGTTCGGGTTAATGTCACGTTAATTCTCATTAATGCTAACGTCATTTGAAAAACATGCTGCTTTTGCTTGGTTGTTTTTTTTTAAACTTTCTGTTCAGGTTAACCCTGTTGTCTGAAAAACTACCTACTTTTGCAGGTTTTCCCCCCAGTTTAAATCCAGTTTCTGTACAGGATCCATCCCATGTGATAGACTTCTTAAACAGTAACATACCAGATGAGAGCGCAATAAAAATGTGGAATTTTCCTTCATTTAAATCACGTTCTGCAACAGCTAGGGAAACTGTTTTTAAAATTGTGCATATATGGTAGTATACTCTGGTTCAAATCCCACGAATAGTCAAAATAACCAGGTGGTACGTATGTTAACGTGTAGCTACGTTGCCCAGTTATTAATGAATTTTAGTAAAACCGGTTAAAACTAATTTTTACCATCACCAAACAGAATATAAAGTTCTGCTCTGGTCTATTATCACTATCTTTATACCTCAAGGAAAACAAAAAATTGAAACACAAATATTTAATAACATTTTTTTACTAGTAGCTCTACTTGAAATAGCTTCTGCTTGGAAAACCAGGATTGTAACATCAGAGAAATGATTAAACTTATATGGGACACAAACTATTAGACAATATAAGAACAACAACAGGAAATATAAATCAATACTCTTTTATTGAAAAATGGTACCCGTTTATTGACTTTGTGAGCATAGACACATACTTGAGAGGACTACCAGAATGCCACCAGGATCTTTGAAAAGACATTTTATATACTAACACTTGATGGAGACTTATTAGAAACTTTACAACCATCATTTAAAACCAGGCGATGTAATACCCATAAGATGCATGAGAAGGAAATAGCTTTAATAATCACATCTTGATTTGACTGGTACTGAATAGCATCACATTTGTATTTTGTTTCTTATTTAATTATTCTAAACCATTTTGTTTGTTTATCTATAGATTTATCATATAAAGAAGATTTTAATCTTAATAATTAAAAAAAAAAGATTTAAAGTATGTGAGAGGTTGGGGTCAGGCAGAAGGGGTGAGGTTTCTGATTTCCAAAAGAGAAATATTTCCCATTAATGAATTAGTTAAATGATTAACAAATAAATAAAACACCTTAATAAGTAGTTACCTTGCTTACACATCAAAAGTCTCTCCTTTCCTCTCTCTCCCTCTCTGGCTGCATCCACACTGCAGAAATAACCCAGTTTGACATTACTTTAACTGCCCTGGCTCAGTGCTATGGAATTCTGAGAATTATAGTTTTGTGAGACACGTAGCCTTCTCTGTCACAGAGCTCTGGTGCTACTACAAACGACAGTTCCCAGGATTCCACAGGATGGAGCCATGGCAGTTAAAGTGGTGGCAACTGTGGCAGGCTGCAATCCTAAATGTGCTTGCTAGGGAGCAAGCCTTGTTGTAGTGTAAGCTACATTTGAATAACTTGCATAAAGTTTGCTGTAAAACTTCTTTGTTGCTGATATTTGCAAACAAGTCAGCTTCCACTTATGGTGTTCCTATGAATAAGTGAAGCACCTCCAAGAGTCCTGGTCATCTACAGCCTGGCAAACTCAGGACTGTGGCTTGAATCGGTTAATCCACCTGTAGACCAGTAGTTCTCAAGCTTTTTACCCTTGTGACCCCCTTTACTTCTACATGTGGATGTTGCAAACCCTCCCACACAACGTAGCATATGGATAAATATATTTTGTTAGTGTGTGTATTTTCATTTGTACATTCACTTATATCACATTTTAATATATACTGTATTAAATATGTACTGTATACATGAGTATATACATACTGTATATACTCATGTATACAGAAATACCATCATTCTAATTAGAACAGTTATATTTAAATAAATTGAGTGCTTTACACACGTGTAAATTCTGCACATCCTGCCTCGCACACAGTCTCATAGAAACATTCATTCTCCTGGATTTATGAGAGGATAAGTTAAAGGTATAGGTCAGGGGTAGGCAACCTTTCCCCTTTAAGGTCCGAGGGACTTCAGCTCCCAGAATCCCAGGAGCTATTGGCCAACATGGGACTATTGGCCAACATGGCTGAGGCTTCTGGGAGCTGAAGTCCCTCGGCCCTTAAAGGGGAAAGGTTGCCTACCCCTGTATAGGTATTCCCCACTGACAAGGTTGTCAAGTTGTGTCCGACCATAGGGGCCAGTGCTCATCTCTGTTACTAAGCTGAAGAGCCAGTGTTGTCAGAGACTACTCTGTGATCATGTGGCCAGCATGATGGCACAGAACACTGTTTACCTTCCCACTGAAGTGGTACCTATTTCCCTACTTGCATTTGCATGCTTTCAAACTGCTAGGTTGGCAGACACTGGGACTAGTGATGGGAGCTCATCCCATCATGCAGCACCCGGGCCTCAAACTGCCAACCTGCCGATTTTACAGTCAACAGAGTCAGTGTCTTAACCATACACACAAGTGCATATGCAGGTATGTAAAAATGATATTAAAAGAGTAACTGTGTGTTTGTGTGAGAGAGAGAGAGAGAGAGAGAATTTTTGTGGGAGACTGTGTGAATAAACATACTGTATATACTCATGTATATGTATATAAATTTTAGTCAACTGATTGACCTAAAAATCTGAGTCAACTTATCCACAGGTCAATGTTAAGTACTGTACTTTAACTCTCATAAAAATTGAAAGCATCCCCTGGTGAAACAAGAGTGTAATCTGTCTAATCTCAGTTCAGTTATTTGTTTTCTGGGGAGAGTTCAGGACTGATTTGCTGCAGTCTGTGGCATCAGCAGAACTCTCCTCCAGCATCTCATTGTAAATGAGCCAGTTTGAACACTTCTACCATAATTTTTTTTTTTAGATAGATCTTACTGATTTTGATGGAGTTACTGCTAAGCATGCCTAGGTTTGCAGCCTATTTCAAATAAAAGGTGATAAAGAAGAGTGTTGTCTTCAAGTAACCATGGGGGTCAAATCAATTGTGGGTAGAACTTGGCCTTCTGCTCTTGTGTGGATTATGGTTTCCCCACCCTTTGATCTTGGCTCTGTTCTCTAAGAAAAGATTCTGTCCTCTCAAACCTGCCTCCAAAACTGGTATCAATTGTATTCCAATTTCTTTTAGAAAAGATCCACAAAGAAGGTGGGTGACACATGGGGACAGAGTGAGTAAGCTCTGATGCCTGGGAAGATTTTATAGTTCTATTGAAAAGGAAACATTTGGGCTCTTTTTCTTTGGAAATTTTTGGGAAAGGATTGAGAAAAATCTCGTCTGGAAAGCCAGTGTGGTATAGTGGTTTGATGTTGGACTAGAACTCTGGAAACCTGGGTTCAAATGCTCCCATGGCTGTGGAAACCCACTGGATGACCTTGGGCCAGTTACTCTCACTTGGCCTCAGAGGAAGGCAATGAAAGACATCTCCCTTGAACAAAACATGCTAAGAAACCCCTGTGATAGGTCCCCCTTAGGGTCACCATAAGTCATAAAGGACTTAAAGGCACACAGCAACAAGCAACAATTGCTGGAATAGTTTGAGAATCCTGTCTCTTTGAAGAGAGTGGTATTGGGTAATCTCCGGGGGGCAATTTTCAGCTCTGATTTTCTATCTTTGCAGGGAAACGGCATACAAAAGCAGAGCAACATCCAAAGAAATTCCAGAACCTAAGCAACAGTAACGTTAGAACTTCGTGCATGAGTTCTGTCAGGTATTATGCTTGGATTTGTAGTAACTGTAGTTGATTGGGGGGATTATGGGTGGGTTAGTATCTGATAGATGTAGGCTGGTTGGGATGGGAGGTTGGGAGTAGTGCTGTGGTGTTAGAATAGTTTTGAGAAAGTCAAGCCTTTGGAATGCATTAGGTGTGAGAGGAGGCGAGTTGCTGTCTGGAGGTATCTGGAAGGAGCGGAGTTGTGTGAAATGCTTGGGCTAGAAAAAGGTATCACTGGTGAGAACCTTTGGAAGGGGGAGCTGACTTGATGGGGGAAGAATAGTTATGGGAATTGGAGGTGGGTGCTGGTTTTGGCGCCAAGGGTGTGGGGTGGAGTCTAGCAATTTGGGGTTTTTTAATATGGCACTTGACTGTAGCGGGGCAGTTCTGGCTTAAACACTGACTGGTGAATGTCTGGCTTTGTGTTCTCAATAAACTTGCTTGTTTTATCAGCTGGCTAGACTTATTGCTACACAGAGTTACTGAATTTAGCCAAGTCTGATAAGTAAAATACCAAGTGAGTGACTCCCCTCTCTAAAATATCATCCTATGGAAAATTCTGTAAGAAATGTATCCAAATGCTAAAGGTTTTGTGTTTTCCTGTAGCCCAAATCTCTACAGTTTCCATGACTGAAATATTCTAGGCTATTTAACTGAGAATGCCACTCAGGTCTGATAATGAAGAATCTGTTAGGTCAGATAATGGAGACTCCGTTTCCTCTGTTACTTCAAAAGTAGGAGTGGAATTGACTTCTCTTGCAGATCAGATCTTTCCAAGTCCCTGTGGATTTTCTACCTTCCTGAAGAAAACAGCTTTGTTCACTTGCTTATGCCATCATCTAGAAATGTTTCATCCACAAACATCACTTTCTGCTTGTAGCGCACCTTGTGTGTTGCTTGGTTTGTTCTGAGGATGATATTTGGACAGGATAGTTTTTGAGGGTTTGGACAAGATAGTTTTTGAATTCCCTCCTGATCTCTGATTTGAATGATCTTCCATGGATTGTTCTATGATGTTTGATTAACATCTGTTTTTATTTCTGCAGAGTTATTGGCCTGAAGGCCTCAGAAGGAGAATGCCAAGAGTTTGATCTGAATTCTGTATGATAGCAGCTCCAGCCAGCAAATACTGTTTGCCACTCCTCTTAATCCTAGCTCTAGTCTAACCGTGCTAACTGAAATGGTAAAGTGGCTTGGACTAGAGGAGAAATTCCATGTTCATTGCCTTTCTTTTGCCTCTCGGATAGGCATGGTGGAGCTGCGCCGACCTCCGAGGCCATGTAAAAGGAGGAATGTAAATACTATATTTTCCAGCATATAAGATGACTGGGCGTATAAGACAGTGGATGTAATCTGCCAGACTTATATCTATGCTACCAAGCTAACACTCTGGTATACTTGTCAGACTGGATTGAATTTAAGAATCAAAAATTACTAAACCTTGGGGTTTTTAATCTGCGCTATGGTTGGCATGCCTACTTATGGTATGGCAAAACCAAAGTGCATAAAATGTTCGAACACCACTTCATTCGCAAATCAATCATAGTAATTTGGAAAAAAATTAGGCCAATTTTTTACTCCAAAATGCCCGGTTGGCTCTCTCCACAGGAAGCACTATTTGAAAGAACGAAAATAGGAACAAACTGGTTAAGATACCGTGACATCCTAAAAAAAGATAACCAATATCAGTACTCTATGAAGAATCCAAATGAAATAAAAGAATTTGAAGCCAAAAGTCATTGGTTGATTTATCACCAACTAACAGAAAGATTCAAGTTAAATAAAAAGGAATTCAATTTCGAATTGGAAAAAAATGAATTAGATAAAAACTTAGAAGGAAAGGTGACAAAGCAAATTTCAAGAATTTATTAAATACTCCTCGACAGAAAGCTAGAACAAGAAATTGTTAAAGATGAAATGATAAAATGGGCAAAAGATATTGGCAGAAACATTGACTTAGAAAATTGGCAACATTCCAGAAGGAAGACATTCCAGTTCACAAAATGTCAAAATTTGAGAGAGAACTACTTAAAGATGACTTACATCTAAACTAGCAAAAATTTACAAAAAAAGAGAGAAGATAAGTGCTGGAAGTGTAACAAAGAAATTGGAAATTGGTTTCATATGTGGTGGCAATGCCCTGAGATCAAAAAGCTTTGGGAAACAATTCACATGGAAATTGAACAAATATTTGAGATAAAATTTCAAATGATATCTGAGATATATCTCTTAAATATGACAGACAAAATCTTGAACAAAGAAGCTAGAAGACATTCAAAAATGTTATTATATATGATTACATGTGCCAGAATCCTAATTGCACAAAAATGGAAAACAAAGGAGATACCAATAATTGAGGACTTGTTACTTAAATCCCTAGACAATATAGAAATTGATAGATTAACGAAGATAATGGACAAGAGCTCTAGGGATGAAATAGACAAAGATTGGGAAAAATTACGGAAATACTGTAAAAAACGATGGTCATCAATTTAAAAAAAACCACCAAAAACCCCAAGTTAGTCCAATATATGTTGTAAGAGTGTAAAGATTAAAGTCAAGAAATAAATAGATGATTTTTATTTTTGGGAACTGTAGAACTTTTTTTTTTCCAGACTTGAAACCAAGTAACAACCTGGGAAGTTCAAATATTCAAATATTCAATCTGACTAGTTATAATTTTATATTCAGTAACGGTAATGAAGAAGAAATATTCATTGTATATATTGTTATTATTTTGTAATGTAGAAATTAATAAAAATTTAAATTAAAAAAATACCTAAATTATATAAGATGATATTGAAAATGGAAATGGAGCAAGAGATAGTTAAAAATAATATGATTAAATGGGCCCAAGATATAGGCCAAAAAATTGAGCTTGAGCAGTGGGACAGATGCTGGAATAAGAGAATTAAATTCACATTGAATTATGATATAAAATATTTTTTTTTTCAAAATGCAATTTAGGTGGTATCTTACCCCTTATAAATTAGCAAAAATGAGGAAAATTATTCTAATTTATGCTGGAAATACGGTAAAGAAGTTGGTACCTTCTATCATATTTGGGGGAAGTGTATGTACAGTGGCGAAAAAATATTGGGGATACATCCATAATGAATTAATGAAAATTTTAAAGACGGATTTTCCAATCAGCCCTAAAATGTATCTATTGGGAATAATAGAGGATGGGAAATTAGAAAATAAATTTGGGAAGCTTTTGTTTTATTTAATAATTGCAGCAAGAATAATACACGCTTCGAGATGGAAAAGTAAAGAAGTCCCAACTATAAAAGAATGGTATTATAAATTATATGATTATATAGTATCAGATAAACTTTCAGGTTTATTGAAAAATCAAAATATAGATAAATTTGAAGAGGTTTGGAATCCCTTACTGGAATACTGGCAAAATGAACATGGTTTAACGTTTGTAATGAAGTAGAAAGGGGCGAGATAGAGCCGTATAAAGATGGTTTCGATTATAAACGAGAAGTTAAAGAAATAGTATAATTATTATTTCAAATAAAGATTGTAGTATTGTATAAGATAGGATATATGCTTATGGAGAAATCGAACGGTCGATATCTGTAGGATGAAGTGAATAGAAGAGAAATAACTGAAGACATTTATTTATGTTATGGAAGATAACAAGACTTAAAGGATGAGGAAGGGTGTTTTATCTGTTGATTTAGTTATTTCCTTTTTCTTGATGTTTTTATGTGATTGGTTTTTTTGTTGGTTTTTTGTTTTTTGTATGTTTGTAGTATAAGTATATATGTAGTATATGTATCTATATGTATATGTATCTCATCCGGTTTATTTTCACTTTCTCCCCGCAACTCCCCGTGTGATAACGTCCTATGTATGTACTTTGTGAAGTGTAGTTCATTTTTTCCCCTTTTAATCAATAAAATTTATTTATTTTTTTAAATTAAAAAAAATCAGATTTGATTTCAATATGGTAATTTGAATTCAGATGCTTATGACAGGCAGGTACTTAGCAGGAAAACTCACTTATAAACACAACAAACTACAGAGACCTGGGTTTGATTCCCATTCTGCCATGAAGCCCACTGTGTGAATTTGGACAAGTCACACACTCTCAGCCTCAGGGGAAGGCAATGGCAAACGTCCTCTGAACCAGTCTTGCCAAGAAAACCCCAGGAGAGGATCACCTTAGGGTTCCTCTCTTCCTCCTCTTCTTCCCGCCCCCACCCGTCCTCCTTGTCCTCCTCTCTTCCCAAGGCTTCCTCCTCTATCCTCCTCCTCCTCCTCCTCCTCCTCCTCCTTATATTTGGTGTATAAGATGACCTCCAACTTTAACCCCAGATTTTCCTGGGTTAAAAGTCATTTTATATGCCGGAAAATACGGTAGATAGTGTGCATGAAGGTGGGATGTATATTCATAAAACACAAAAAACAACCAATGTCTGGATAGTTAAAACATTCCTGGCCTCAGCTTCACGTCATTTATTCCTGATTTTTCTTGAGAAGAACTACGGTTCCCATCATCCACCACTACAGGCTAGGCCTGATGGGAATTGTAGTACAACTTGAGGTAATTACATTTTGCACACTCCTGCTTTAAAAGTAGCAGCCATTGGGTTTTTATCAAAGAGTAATTTTGTGGCTTTGGGCTCAAATGAAACCTGAACCAAAGCGCTATTCAGCTTACCATCCAAACTGGGATGGATTCAATTTTCATTTTAATTAGCATCTCAATATGAAGATGGCAATGGCAACCCCCCTCTGAAGAAACTTGCCAAGAAAACCCTCTGATCCGTTCACTTTAGGGTTGCTTTACATTCCTGGCCTCACCTGGAATACTGGATCTGGTTCTGGGCACCACAATTCAAAAAAGGTGTTCTTGAACCTGGAACGTGTCCAAAGGAGGGTGACTACAATGATGAAAGATCTGGAAACCATGCCCAAGAGGAGCGATTTAGGGAGCTGGGTATGTTTAGTCTGAAGAAGAGGTGATATGATAGTCCTGTTTAAGTATTTGAAGGGATGTCATATTGAGGATGGAGCAAGCTTGTTTTCTGCTGTTCTAGAGAACAGGACACGGAGCAATGGATTCAAGCTGCATGAAAAGAGATTCCACCTCAACATTAGGAGGAACTTCCTGACAGTAAGAACTGTCTGACAGTGGAAGACATTTCCTTGGAGAGTGGCGGAGTCTCCTTCTTTGGAGGTCTTTAAACAGAAGCTGGATGGCCATCTGTCAGAGATGCTTTGATTGTGAGTTCCTGCATGGCAGAAGGGGTTGGACTGGATGGTCCTCGGGGGTCTCTTCCAACTCCATGATTCTATGATTCTGAGAGAAAGGTAAGGAGTGATCTCACAGCCCTGTTTATTTGAAGGGATGCCATTTTGGGGAGCCAATAAGTCCTATGATAGGGTCGTCATGTCAGATATAGCAATAGCAAATACATTTCTGTACCGTTTATCAGTGCACTTAAGCACTCCCTAAGCGGTTTACATTGTCTAAGCCAATTGCCCCCAACAAGCTGGGTCCTCATTCTAGCGATCTCAAAAGGATGCCAGGCTGAGTCGACCCCTGAGCCCCTGGCTGGTATTGAACCTTGTGGCTCCAGAACAGGGATTTAACCATTGAGCCACCAAGGGTCTTATCAGAGATATGACTTGAAGGCCCAACAACAACAACAACAGCATATTGAAGATGGAGCAAAAAATTTTTCTGCTGCTTTAGAAATGAGTTGAAACTACAGGAAAAGTGATTCCAGTTCAACATTAGGAAGAACTTCCTGAAAGTAAGAGCTCTTGGATAGTGGAACTCTCTCCATCGAAGGTTAATAATAATAATAATAATAATAATAATTTTTTATTTATATTTCCCGCCTCTCCCTGCGGACTGAGGCAGGATTACATCAATAAAATGTACAACAATATACAGAATGCCGTCAATAAAATAAATAAAATAACATTATAATAATAAAATAAAGGTTGGTGGAGTCACCTTCTTTGGAGATCTTTAAACAGAGGCTGGATGGCCATCTGTCACAGAGGGTGCTTTGATGGTGAGTTCCTGCATGGCAGAAGAAGTTTGGACTCAGGAGTTCTTTGATGGTGTCTTTGGGTTGGACTAGATGACCTTTGGAGTCTTTTCCAACTCTATGGTTCTTTGATTCAACCTCTCACATGGAGTACTATGATGGTGTCTTCCTCCAGGGCAAAACAAGGTTGGACTCCATGGCCCTTGGGGAACCCCTTCAACCCCTCCAACTCTACCCCAATTCTATGAGGGTGCTTTCATTGTGCCTTCCCCCATGGCAGAAGGGAGTTGGAGTGGATGATCCTTGGGACCCCTCCAATTCTAGGATTCTGTTGGGAGTGCTTTGACGGTGTCTTCCTGCATTGCAGAAGGGGGTTGGACTGGATGACCCTTGGGAACATCTCCAACTTGAGGATTCTATCTGTTGGGGGTGTTTTGACTGTGTCTTTTCCTGCTTGGCAGAAGGGGGTTGGATTGGATGACCTTTTGGGGACTCTTCCAACTCTAGGAGTTGAATGCACGCCACAACGAACAACAGGTTAGCGGTTCCTCATCTCCCTAGCAACAGATGACGAACCCGAAGGGCCTTTCCTCCCCGTATTGGTCGACCGCTTTCGCCTCGGCCAATCCCGGGTCTGGATTCCTCTTGGGCGCGGGCCCCCGAGGCCGCCCTTTATAGCCTGAGAGACATCTTGTGGAGCCTGAAGGGGAGGCGAGGGGAGAGAAAGAGAGCGAGATGGCGTCGGCGTCGAGGTTGCCTCAGGGTCCCTCGGTCTTCCTTCAGGCCTTGGTTTCCTCCCTGCTGCTGGAGAGTTCCCTGGGTGAGTGGAAGTGGGGAGGGAAGGGAAGGCTGCCCCACTTCCAAGACCCCCCAGGACCCCTTCCTTCCTTCCTTCCTTCGACGGGGCATTATGAGGAGGAGGAGGAGGGTCGCCATTTTCTCCAGGGCTTTACCTGAAGAGGAGGAGGAGGAGGAGGAGAAGGTGTTCAATCATGGTTTCGTAATGCTACTAAGGAAGATCAAAGAAGAAAGTGTCAAAGAAGGCTTAATGCTGAACATCAAGAAAACAAAAATAATGACTATTAATGGGCAAGTGTTCCCCAATGGCTCCTTATGGGCAAGTAACCCCCAATGTTTCCTTAAGGACAAGTATTCTCCCATGTTTCTCTATGGGCAAGTAATCCCCAATGTTTTCTTATGGACAAGTATTCCCCCGTGTTTCCTTATTGATAAGTAATCTCCCATGTTTCTCTATGGGCAAGTATTCCCCCATGTTTCTCTATGGGTAAGTAATCCCCAGTGTTTCCTTATGGACAAGTATTCCCCCATGTTTCTCTATGGGCAAGTAATCCCCAATGTTTCCTTATGGACAAGTATTCCCCCATGTTTCTCTATGGGCAAGTAATCCCCAATGTTTCCTTATGGACAAGTATTCCCCCATGTTTCTCTATGGGCAAGTAATCCCCAATGTTTCCTCATGGACAAGTATTCTCCCATGTTTCTCTATGGGCAAGTATTCCCCCATGTTTCTCTATGGGTAAGTAATCCCCAGTGTTTCCTTATGGACAAGTATTCTCCCATGTTTCTCTATGGGCAAGTATTCCCCCATGTTTCTCTATGGGTAAGTAATCCCCAGTGTTTCCTTATGGACAAGTATTCCCCCATGTTTCTCTATGGGCAAGTAATCCCCAATGTTTCCTCATGGACAAGTATTCTCCCATGTTTCTCTATGGGCAAGTATTCCCCCATGTTTCTCTATGGGTAAGTAATCCCCAGTGTTTCCTTATGGACAAGTATTCTCCCATGTTTCTCTATGGGCAAGTATTCCCCCATGTTTCTCTATGGGTAAGTAATCCCCAGTGTTTCCTTATGGACAAGTATTCTCCCATGTTTCTCTATGGGCAAGTAATCCCCAATGTTTTCTTATGGACAATATTCTCCGATGTTTCCCTATGGCCAAGTATTTCCCCATGTTTCCCTATGGGGAAGTTTCCCTATGGGCAAGGAGTGAAAATAGGAGGAAGGAATATCAACAATCTAGGTATGCAGATGACACCATAATACTAGCAGAAAACCTCACAGACCTGGAACATCTACTAAGGAAGATCAAAGAAGAAAGTGCAAAGATAGGCTTAATTCTGAACATAAAGAAAACAAAAATAATGACCACAGAGAACTTACACACATTCAGACTAGACAATGAGGAAATAGAAATAGTAAAAGAATTCCCATACCTGGGAACAAACATTTATAGAAACGGGGACACCAGTCAGGAAATCAGAAGAAGACTAAGAATGGGGAAGATGGCTATGAAAGAACTAGAAAAGATCCTAAAATGCAAATATATACAACTCAGCACAAAAGTTAGAATCCTACAAGCCATTCTATTCCCAATTACCATGTATGGATGTGAGAGTTGGACAGTTAAGAAAGATGGTAGGAAGAAAATCAATGCCTTTGAGAGAATGTGGGGCTGGAGAAGAGTGCTGAGGATCCCATTGACAGCCAAAAGGACAAACAAATGGGTCCTAGAGCAGATCAAGCCAGAAGCCAAGATGACCAAACTGAGGTTGTTGTACTTTGGACACATCATGAGAACTTTCTTCTACATTCTTTCTTCCTCTTAATCTAACTGTTCTCCACCCTCTTTTCTGTATTTTCTCTTTCTTTCATTTTCTTTATCTATCTCATCCTTCCTACTTCTATCCCCTCCTACATACTGATACCTTCTACCAAATACTTTTCCTTAACTTCACAACCGCTACCTTCTTAACAAGAAAATGTATAAGCTTTTCCCTAACCTGCCCCTCTTACTCTCCCATTTTATTTTATTTTATTTAAGGGATTTATATCCTGCCATCCTTCCCAAATTGGGAAGGCTGGATGGCCAGACATTTAGCTTTCTCTGTTAGAGAGCTCGGGTGCCACAACAGATTAAAATTCCCAGAATTCCATAATATGGAGCAGTTATTATTTTTGCAGTGTGGATGCAGCATCAGTCCCCTTTTCTGACTCACTTCCATTTCTGTGGATGCACACACTCACACACCCCTCATATACGATTTAGGAGCGCCTTGTCCTGAGACAGTCTGGCATTTTGGTGTGAATTTGTGCCCTCCTGTCGACCCTGTCAATGAGGGACCCCCACTGAGACCTTCCCCATTTGTGTGTCTTCAGTGGTCCTGCTCATAATGACCACGGAGGATCTACATAAATTCAACCTAGATAACGAAGAAATATATTCAGGGGTAGCCTTATTGGCCATAGAGTAGTCTGACCACATTTCTTTGAAACAAAAGTGGGACACTGGGATGGCAAAAATGGAACAGGGTTAAGTAATACTCCATATGAAAAAGTAAAGCCGACAACAAAAAGTTTTATTGCATCAACATATTGTGCTAACATTTATTCTTCAGTGACAGAACTCATACAAAAATTTAGGTACATGTAAAGGGGGACTGTATATATATATATATATATATATATATATATATATATACAGTCCCCCTTTACATGTACCTAAATTTTTGTATGAGTAATTCCAAAGATTTATCTTTGAGCCAGTGTGTAAGCTTGTCCATTTCTATTATGTCTGCTAATTTGATTAGCTATTCTTCTATCAGAGGTGAGTCCTGCATTTTCCATTTCTGGGCATATATAATCCTTGCTGCTGTGATCACGTGTAAGATTTCACCATGATCATACCATGAATATTTCTCTTGATGAAGTAATCTTACACAGCAAATTTTGTTGTTTTTTTTCAACACCTTATCATAAAACTTATCACATTCCATGATACAGTTTTTTTTTACAACCATAATTTCAAATCTTCAAGCCATTTTTACAACATAACAGGGCAAAATGGGACAAAACTGACATTTATATTAAAACGATGGGACGGTCTGAAAATACAAAAAAAAGGTCCTATCCCGTTGAAAACAATACATATGGTCAGCCCACCATGTAGCAAAGTACAGTAACATCCAAACTCCACAAAAGAGTGATACCTTTATTGGGGCAACCAAAATGCACAAAATACATGTTGCTAGCTTTTAAAGCTCCACTGGCTTCTTCATCAGGCAAAGGTGTTAAGAATCATACAAGAGGGGAAAAGATGATAAAATGACGGTGTTAGTCACAGGCTTGCATTTTCTCAGGTGTTTTTTGATGTTCCATGGAGGTATCTATGCGAGTCAGTACCTCCTCCTTCTGGCCATTTGGCACTGAAAACAAAGCTTCCAGAATACATGAGATAAAATCAGAATTCTATTAGCAGTACTATATTAGTCATTAAATTCATTCTCTTTGATATCTGCTCTTCTGCTTTAACTTCCAATTAATCTGTCATTTAAGAACAACAAAACTATCCCTGCACTTCTGTCCCTTTCCCCCTCTTCCCCTCTGCCTGTTCTTTAGCATTTCTGTGGCCTCTTTTCAAACCTAACTGGAAATGAAAGATCTTTCTGATGGCCTTCCTTCTCTGAAGGGAGCCTCCTCCCTCCCTACTCTGCCACTGTTGTGCTTCCCAGGGTGGCTCGCTCACCCTCTCTGCCTCTTTCAACACCTGCCCTTTCTCTTTCACCCGTGGCCACAGTGCATGTGGAGCTGCCAGGTGCAACGGAAGGAAGCAGACTGGCAGGGAGTGGTGCCCACTCCTTCCTTCCTTTGCCACCACCATGCTGTCGGGGTGTGTGTGTGTGTGTCACTTACCTTCCCTCCCTCTTTCTCACTCCCACCTTCTCTCTCTCTCTCTCTCTGGCAAGCCAACCATCCCATGTCAAGGTGTATCATAAGTACAGTATTTGATACACTTTGGTGTTTTAAATCTTGAGTTGAGTCTTAGGGATCCATGGTGTCAATAAAGATACATCAAGAGGTTCCTTGATAAAGAAAAGGAAACCACTGATCTATTTCTTTCTCTTTTTCTCTTATCTATTTGGTGGGGTTTTTTTAAAAAAAAAAAATTCTTGTTCTTAATTAATAATAATAATAATAATAATAATAATATTTATTTGTATACCGCCCTGTGGCGAACCAATCTGGGCGGTTGACAACAATAAAATATGACAAGATTAAAATATAACATTAAACATTATAATCCCTCCCCCCCTTAAGAAAGTATTAAACAATATAACAAATTAAAAGCACAATATAAGAACATAAAACCATAATTAAAACCACCTAAAAACCCTGATGTCCCTCTGGAGATCCTCAACCATCACTAAAGATGGGGCCACGGGAGGAATGAGGGGATCAGGAAGCCTGGGCCGGGATGGTTAATCTGGAAAGGCCTGCCGGAAGAGATCCGTCTTGACAGCTTTTTTAAAGCTGTCTAATGATGTCAACTGACGGATCTCATCCAGCAGGTCGTTCCAGAGTTTGGGGGCGACAGCAGAGAACGCCCTCTGGGAGGTCGCTGCAAGCCTAGATTTTAAAGGCTGCAGTAAGTTCCTCCCAGAGGACCGGAGAGCGCGGGGAGGATTGTACGGGAGGAGGCGGTCCCTGATATAGCTTGGACCCAAGCCATTTAGGGCTTTAAAGGTAATAACCAACACCTTGTACTGGGCCCTGAAACTAATGGGCAGCCAGTGGAGGGACCTTAGAACCGGAGTAATTAATACCCATATTGTCCAAATCCCACCCCCCACTGCCAAAAATGTGTCCAGCTGGACATTAGAATAATGTTTGCTTTCTCTCCTTTTACTTTCCCTTTCAGGTGACTCCTCCCATTTCCTGCGCTATTATGCCACATCTGTGTTAGAGCCCGGCCAGCAGGTGCCTCATTTTACCTCTGTGGGATATGTGAATGACCAGCAAATTGTTTACTATGATATCGAAACAAGAAGACGTCATCCTAGAAATTCCTGGATCACAGAGTCAGTCAAGGACGATCCTCAGTACTGGGAGTGGACTACCCAGAGAGTGCGGGATGCTGAGCAACGGTTCCGAGCGGTTCTGGTGAATGTGCCCAAGTACTACAATCAGACTGGAGGCAAGTGGAAAGTGACAGGGCACAGATTTTCCCCATCCTGATAATTCTTTATCTCAAAAATAGGTAATGGAAAGCTGAGATAAAAAGGAAGCGAGCGGGATGCAACCATGTCGGAAAGTTTTCCTTATCACCACCATCCTGCCAGTCAGTTTGACTGTTAACTGGGAGAAGACTGGGGCAGTGCTGAAATGCTTCCTCTTCACCTCCTCCTTCAATATCTATCTAGAAAAGGTCTTCTCGAGAGTTGGGATAATAAAATAAGAGATCCCTCTCCATAGAAAGAATCAGCAGAGGATAGGAACACTGTCTTGCAAAGGAAACATTGACTTCATCCAGATAAGCAGTTTGTGAAATTGGGGGGCAAGGAGTAGCAAACACATTTTTAAAATGTGAACATTCTGGGCATCTGAAGAAAGAACAAAAAAATAAAATGATTCCCCAAATTCTGCTTGAAGCATGTGGGGGGGGGCACATACATAAGTCAGTCAATAAGCAAGGCGGGGTGTATGTGCTCACACCAGAAAATATAGGTCCCAGAGAGAGAAAAAATCTGCCTCCGGCTGAAGGTAACAACTCCTCTTTCCTTGTGAAGCTATGCTGTATTCTCCCACATAACATACTGTGAGAATTCTGCCCCCCAACCCCTGAGTGTGCACACAATTATTTTCTTGTCTATTCCACATCTGCTTGGAGTCTTTCCCATGAGAAGTGTAGGATGTTCACCACTCTGCTGAACCTGGAGCAGAAATTGGTAGACATACAGGCCGCAAAGATTTTGCCAATCTCTGGAAGAACTGGAAAGAAAGTAATAGGGTCATAGATTTTTCCCAGATTGGGGAGGGAGAAAGATGGTTAGATCAGAACTAGTCCATGCTGCATATTTTCGTTTATAAGAAACAGGAATCTCTAACCTTTTGCTTACATTGCAAAAATATATTATCAGGGTTTACCTTTACCTTTTAATCCAGTGGTGTAGTCCAGTTGTTTTTTGACCTTGACAAGCTTGTGGTATGGTTGTGAATGACTCAAGACAGAGGCAGCAGAGGCGTAGTTGCCCAGAGTGGATGGGTGGGTAGGCAGAGTACATCTGGGATAGTACTGGACATGATATCCCCCAGGGAATCCTGGTACCAGGACTAAACAAATGTGTCACTAAAGTAGCATCTATGCAATTACTTGGTAAAATCTAAGAAGTCCATTTGTTCTTGTCTTCCAGTATGCTGGAATGACCATTTGGCATTTATTTATTTTTTACAACGAAAAGGTTTTACTTTCTATGATAAAGGAGATTTAAAAATGAACAGTAAATCATTATATATCATAATGGTTAAAACATACAACATATCAAAAATACTAACTTGCTATATATGGGCCATCCAAGTCACATTTATTTCTGTAAGGCCAATAATTGCCAATCATTCATTAAAAGAGAGCAGACCCTTCCAAATTATTATGCTTTGTGTTTGGTTTATCTAAGTTTCACCATTTAGGTCCTTTCCCAGTAGCATCTTCAAGCAATTCAGAAACTATCATTTTTTTTTTGAGGAGCTATCTGGGAGGATACTCCACTGAATTTAGCCTTCGGACTTGCTCATGATTTAACATACATAGGATGGTACTGTAAAGTAATAATATTCACAGAATTGACATCCAGGGACGAAGCAGAGTCCTTTGTAATGATTTTCCACTATACTTGTTCAATTGTAGAGAATCTTCCTCCACACAGAGTTTCAATTGGTACCATCAGAATAATTAAAATGTATGAATCTGCTATATTTTCTGCCTAAAATCTCATAGCACTCTTTTCTCAGTGGCTCTAAAGACAGGGTTTGGCCATGGAAAAACCCACTGGTTGATCTCAGGCAAGTCACACTCTCTCAGCCTCAGGGTGGCAAAGGTAACACCACCACCACGATCAAATGTTGGCAAGAAAACTCTTGATAGGTTCAGCTTAGGTTTGCCATAAGCTGGAAATGGTTTGAAGGCACACAACAGCAACAACAGTACTTCAGAATCAGATACACCACTGAGTAAATCAGATACTGTAACAGCTTCTCTGTTCAGATCAAAGGAGAGCAGCAGACCAAGAGACATTATAGTTGCCAAGGAAGGCATGTAAGACACCATCTTGTTTGCTGTGAAGATTAAAAATTGTACTACACATCACAGCCTTCTTTCATTCTTCAAAAACATAAAGCTTTCCAAAATTACACAAAGATTTTGATAGACAAAGGAGTCTCATACCACTGGGAATATCCTATGAAGTTCATTATTCAGCACATAGGGAAATGTACTGTTGAACAATCCTGCTGAAGCACATGCCTTTCTCATTAATAACCATCTTACCTCATAAGATAAATTGCCAGATGAAATACAGTGGAAGAATATCTTTAAAATCTTACAGTGCCTGACTCGCAATCCTGGCAATGCCTAAACAGTAAATTGTTAAGCTTATGTAATAATTAAAGCAATCTCTTTCCATGAGATAATTGGTTTTTCTTTTACTCACACGTCACTAAGGCTGATCACTATCAAGTAACTGTGTTAATTAGTATTTGAAGATATAGCCATGTCAGCCTGTAGAATCAGTGTGTAGAGAGATCTTGTAGCAACTTTGAGACTAACAGAAAGAAATTGGCAGCATGAGCTTTCGTAGACTTCAGTCTCCTTCCTCAGATTGAGGAAGTGGACTGAAATTTATGAAAGCTCCTGCTGCCAGTTTCTTTGTGTTAATTAGTCCTTAATGGAGACAAGGACAATGAAATGCTTGCTGGTCAAGCTCTTTATCCTCATTTTTGTTATTGTCTCCCTTCAAATTGTTTTTCACAAATGGAGACCCTAGCATGGGTTTTCTGAGGGAGAGAGAGTGTGACTTGAACAATGGCCGAGCAGGGATTCAAACCCTGGTCTCCAGAGTTGCAATCCAATGCTCAAACCACTACATCATGCATTGTATTAACCCAAATAGATTTTTTTTCAAGTCAGCCTTCATCCTTTTCAATGAAGGCTTAGGAATGAACTCCTCTCCACTGTTAGAATGGAGTGTTGCTTACCGTATTTACCTGAAATTTGAGGTGCACTGGTACTCTTAATTTATTTGTTATTCTTCGTGGTCTGATCTATGTCTACAGAGACTAAGGGCATGAACAAACTGCCAGAAATGATCCTCCTTGAGACCACTTTAACTGTCCTGGCTGAGTGCTAAGGAATCATGGGAATTGTATTTTTTTCTGGGACATTGAGCCTTCTCTGTCAGAGAGCTCTGGTGCCACAATAAACTACAGTTCCCATGATTCCCTAGCATTGAGCCAGTACAGTTAAAGTGGTCTCAAGATGGATTATTTCTGGCAGTCTGTACAGGTCCTAACTTAGAGAACTCTTATAGCTAAGCAGAGCGATTTTAGCAGTCACTCTTCCTCTTTCTCCAGCTGTTTGTGTGCATCATCACTCTGCATCTCAATTCTTTTTTGTCTGCTGCAGTGTCAACAGTGGGAAAGACCTTTGTGTCTTTACAGACTGTGCAATCTTTTCCCTTTATTGAGTCCTTAGTCCCTTCAGAATATTTTTTGTTTTGTTTTGTTTCCTGTTTCCCAAGGGTGTTTCATCTCATGGCGGCACTCCTACTTTCATGGCCTCAAAGAATTGTGTACAGTGTGGTAGCAAAATTCCACAGACCAATAAACATTCTCATTGCCTTTTGTGTTTGGGAGAATCTCAAATTGTTGAGACTTGGAAACACTGTAAGCTTTGTTTCTCGACAAACTCCAAAGAACCATTTCTACCACTTCAAAATCTCAGAAGTGGAAAAGACTCTCCTAACAGCATCCATAAAGATTCTTCAGTTTCGCCTTCAGTCTCTAAAGTTCCTTTTCTTATGATTCTATCCATAGGCTTGTTCCACCAAGATCCATGTTTTCCTCAGCCTCTTTGAATACAGAGATGAACAGGAAGAAACATAAAAAAGATAAACCTCATTATTTGCCCCCTGAACAACTTACATCCCAATTGGATGTTTTGATCCATTGTTCCTCTTCCTTGGACTCTGCCCATGGCCAAACCTCCAAGTTTGAGTTCTCTCCCTCCAGTACACATTGTGTACCCAGAGCCTGTGCTTGATAAGGTATAGAGGGCCTTCTCCTTGTCTAATGAAGAAGTCCAATTTGTAGCAGCTTACTCTGATATGACGGTACAGGACACCCCCTGTTTGCAGGGTGCACAGAAACCTCCATGTTTTCCTAGCAGCTCCAGGTCTAGCAGCAGGTCCAGATGCCTTCTATGGGGAGCACTGGTGAGGACAGGGGATATGATGCTCCCCTCTTCCCATTCTCTCTTCCTCATCTGGTTGTAGAGGGGAGTCATAAAGGCCTCAGTGAGGGAAAAGGAGGCAAAAGCCAGCCCTGTCCCTTAGAACAGTGGTCCCCAACCCCCGGTCCTTGGCCCGGTACCGGTCCGCAGAACAAATGGTACCGGGCTGCCCTGCTACTGCGTCTTCTGTGCAGTGGGTCCCTGCGCTGTTCAGAGGAGCCAGCAGGGCCCCCCAGTGGGCCGCGGAAAAATTATCAAACGTTGACCAGTCCACGGCAATAAAAAGGTTGGGGACCACTGCCTTAGAATACCAACTCAAACTGACATTGCACCTCTCTATACAAAATATTGTGTTTTTCTTTGTAGAGGGAGGTGGGGATCGGAGCCCTTTTCTTTGGATGGGAGTGCGGACAGAAGAGTGGCCCCTGTGGGGATTGGCAGGACCCCACCTCTTTAGAGAAGGATCACGAGGGAATGGCCCCTTTGCCTTTTTGAAATGGGGAGGGTGCTCCATGAGATGGGCAAAAGTGCCCCCAAAGCAGTGGGGCCAGAAGCTGTTGAATAATAATAATAATAATAATAATAATAATAATAATAATAATAATTTATTTATTCTTGTATCCCACCTTCTGCCATAACAATCAAGGCGGCTTACATATAACATTGAATTTAAATGAAACTGAAGCTATAAAAATGAAGGTGGGGAGAAAGGAGAAGGGGATGCAGGAGGATGAAGTGGGAGAGGGAGTTATTGTCTCAGAATTTTTATAGTAACACTGGATTAATGCTGAGTCTGAGATAAATAAACTCCTGCTTGACATCATTTATTGGGCTTTAATGGGGAAGGGATCACCTGAGGAAATAGCTGCCTCCCTTCTGCAATTCTCTGCTGTCTCCCTCATCTCCTCACCTGTATGGGTCTTTTTCAGGGTTTCACACGTGGCAGAATATGTTCGGCTGTGAGCTGAGGAAAGATGGGAGCAAAGGAGCATTTGACCAGTATGCCTATGATGGGAAGGACTACATCAGCTTTGACAAGGAGACCCTCACCTGGATAGCATCTGATCTGCCAGCCCTGATCACCAAGAGGAAGTGGGATCCTGACTCAGCATTTAAACAGCGTGTGAAGGTCTACCTGGAAGAGATTTGCATTTTGTGGTTGCAGAGATACCTGGTATATGGGAAGGAGACACTGCTGAGGACAGGTGAGTGGGGGCTAGTGAAGAACATGTTAGGAAGGGAGTGGAACAGCAGGCCACAATATCTTCATATCGTTCCCATCCCACACATTTTTTTAACATGGAAATAGCAAACATTCCAGGCACAAAAAGGTCAGTGGGAGTCTGGGACCCTTTCTCTTCGGACTGTGGCAGGGAAAGGATACATTTTTGAATACTTTCCCAGAATTTTGAAAGAAAAATCCTAGAAGTAAAAAACGAGCACAGTGAAGCTGCAGATGGGGCCCAGATTTTGCTCCATGTTTTCCTTACAGGACACTTGATGCTGTTCAGTATTAGGAAGCCTCCAAACATATGGCCTCTCTTCAACTAATATCACTCTGTACTGCACCTGTAGAAGTGGGTTTATATCTACAAAAGCACATGCTAATTTAAAAACCAGTTAGCCTTAAAGGGACTACCACATTCTTTTTCTCTCTCCTAATTTTATGCTGCAAGAGACTAGCCTGGCTAGTTCTTTGAAAACATCATCCAAGTTATCACAGTGACCAAATTTTGCTTGGCAGGGACAGGTGGAAAGAGAAATTCTGAAGCTGCAGATAAGAACCCTTCTCCCTGTTGCCCAAACCTACCCATCCAGAATCAGAAAAGTTACTTTCTGGATTGACAGTTCTCCCGATGCATAGTCTCTTCCCCCCCCCCCCTGGATTGGCAGTATCCATCTGACTAGAGATTTAATCTAGGAGTTGTGGTCCACAAAAGTACTTTATACTTCTGGGCAACTGTACCTGCTCTTTTTCTTTCTCCCTGAATACTCCATGACTTAGGTCTTCTCACATCCATCCACATACTAGCCCTCTACACTACTTACCCTAGTTCACTTGCCATAAACCCCAACACTTTTCTGTAGAGAATAGACAATAAAAACATCAGAAGTACCAGGTGGTGCAGAGACGATGGCTTCAAATTTACTTTATAGCAGTGATGTAGACTCGAGTGGTTTGACTTGGACTCAAGTTGTTGCAGTGCCTCAACTTGGACTTGGTAATAAATTACTGACTGACTCCATTCGACTTGAACCTTGAATTTTTTTAACAACTGACTTGTTGGCCATGGTTCAGTAATATAACACTTTCATCCTTTCACCCCCACTTCCAGAGTTTTGTCTCAGCCGTCACCTTTTCCTTACATGTGCTTCCCCTCCCCTTCTTCTCTCCCTCCTGTTTGGTTGCTTGCTTGTTGATTTGGGGTGAAACTGCAAAGCTTTTTATTTCTGCTGCTGCTGCTGCTGTTCTTAAGAGCCCCTTCTTCCAAGCAATTTAGGCTGGGCTCAAAACAACGAAGAGTCAGAAGTGGAGGAAGAGACAAGGAGGCAGAGAGACAACAAACAAATCAAAAAGTCCAAAAGATCTCTGAAAGGCTAAGGCAACTTGGGGCCAGGGCTTTGCCTACCTGCCTTCACCTCCTCCTCCTCTCAAGTGAGCATGGATCCTGCTGCTTGGGCAAGCAGGTGAGCAGTCTCTGAACTCTGGGTGCCCTTCCTAACCAACTTCAAGCAGAGCAGAGGAAGGAGAAAGAGAAAGAAACGGTGGTGGGCAGACAGGTGAGAGGGTGAGTGGCTCAGCTGTGGAGGCGAAGGTTTCCTTTGAGACAGAGTCTTGTGTAACTCTTTTCCACGTCTGTTTCCTCCTTCCTCGGGTGCTTCCACTTTTTCTGCCCTTCAGGGCTCTCTTTCAGTTCCTCTCACCTATACACACGAAAACACTGACACATTGCCCTCCCTAACCTCAGTCCAATCAAAGCCCTGATGTTCCCTTGGTTTGTCATTTGAAGCTCCTGACAGATTCCTTTATTTATTTTCCCCTCTCCCCTTCTCCAAAAAGAAAAAGAAAAAGAGAGGGCCAGCTGACTGCAACCAAGCAGTTGTGGTTTGGAAAAGGGACAGAAACTGGCAAGGAAGGGACAAGGGGTCTTGGGAGAGAGAAGCAGAGGCAGAGGCTGGAAGTTGGAAGTAGTGGTAGAAGGAACAGGGGGAAATGGATAGGGAAGGACACTGTGGTAGGGTTGCCTTAGGGTCGCCATATGTCAGATATGACTTGAAGGCACACAACAAAAGGTATGCTACTATCTTGGATAGTTCTTCTTTCTGTGTAATACTGTGTAAGATTTTAGACTTGACACTTGATTTCAAAATATCTTACCAGGACTTGAGACTTGGAGTAAAAGACTTAAATACATCACTGCTTTGCAGGAAGCAGAGTCACCATGCTTCCTTTGTACGCATAGTTGTCTGGACTACTTGCATCTGTGAGGATACCTAGGATTTTGTTTTCCGAAAGCTCAGGTTTTTAGAGTTTGTCTGAGCATGTGCAGAGTGCTGTTTCCTTCCAGATGGAAACAGCTTTTCAAAAATCATTATAAGAACATGATGCCTCTGGGCATGTGCAGACAGCCTTATTGCCCCAAATCAATCCAGTGGAAAATCACAAAACCTTGTACCCCATAACTTTTCTTCTGGCTTTGCATCCCCTTGAAACTTAAGTTGTTTCTGCAGTCTCATGTAGAGTTGGTATATGAGCAAGACTGCTCATTCTGATGTACATGTGCCTTGAGCTCGGATTTACAAATGGTGGTTCCGTTTGGGAACAGTATGCCTTATATGGCATGGCACTCCCTCCTCCATTGACCAAAGCTTGTCAGTCTAATACATTTGTGTGTATTCACAGAGACCACGAAGAAGGAGGACAGGTTACTTTGAGTAGTCATCTGTGAAATCACACAAATCCCGCCCATCCTCCCTTCGTCGTGCCACCTCTCCTTCAATCCTGGGCTGCTGCTTTGGCGTGCATGGAACTGAGGGTTTAGGCAGGAAGTCAACCAATAAGACAGTTGGAGAGTGGGTGAGGCTACTGCCAAAATGCTTCTAATAGCTCTAAAAAGCTCTGAATATGCTCTGCGCAGGCGCAGACTAACCCATTTGTGTGAATTCACAGATGACCACGTGAAGAACTACAGTTACAGGTAAGCAACCTGTCCTTGTTTCTGCAGGTAATCCTTCCGTTGCCTCCACTCCTGGTAGATATTTAATGGGTATTAAAATATGCATTAAAGGAAAAGAGTGATGACAGCTTAGGAGAGCAGATTCATGATCCAAAATCAGTCTTAGATCAGTCTTTTGTGTCTTGGACACAAAGGTCACATGCCTCAGTTAATCCACCTGCATCCTCATTCCCACTCCAGTCTGACCCATCTTGAAGTAAACATGCAAAGGTGAGGCATCACTCACCTGAGGCAAGGTTTTTCCCCCCTTAAATTCTTAGAGAATCTCCAGATGTGAGTGCTGAATCTTGGAGGCTGGACACAAGAGTCACATGGGCATCTGGCTTTTCTAAAACTGGAGCATGTGCCCTGCCTGTCATTTTGAAAGGTACTGTGCTAATTCTGATGTTGTCTTTGCAGAGCCACCAGAAGTGAAGGTGATACGCAAAATAGATTATGACAATATGGAAACGTTGATCTGTCGGGTTAGTGGCTTCTACCCAAAAGACATTGATATTGCCTGGACAAAGGATGGGGAGATCTGGATACAAGATACCTTCCGTGGACTTGTGTCCCCCAACTCGGATGGGACATACTACACCTGGTTGAGCGTCAAGATTGACCCCAAGGACAGAGAACACTACAAATGCCATGTGGAGCATGATGGACTTCCAGAACTTGTAGATTTGGCCTGGAAGGAGCCTGGTGAGTGATTTGGGAGGAGGATTCTGGAAGGGTCAAAAACCAGAGACACTATCATTAACATTGTGGGCTCTGGACTTTATCACACCAGCCTGCTGTCCTACTGCAATCACACTAATTTAAGAATTTATCATGGCTGGCCGTCCGGGGGGGGATGCATTGTTGAGGTTCCTCATGGATATCGTCAATGCATCCTTCAGGGAAGGATATGTTCCATCTTGTTTGAAGGAAGCGGCTGTTAGGCCGCTTCTGAAAAAACCTTCCCTAGACCCCCTGGATATGAGAAATTATAGGCCTGTGTCGTTGCTGCCATTTTTGAGCAAGGTAATTGAGAGGGCGGTTGCTCTTCAGCTCCAAGCTGTCTTGGATGAAACCGATTATCTAGACCCATTTCAAACCGGCTTCAGGACAGGCTTTGGGGTTGAGACTGCCATGGTTGCCTTGACCAACGATCTGCGTCTGAGCATCGACAGGGGTAGTGTGACCCTGCTGGTGCTCTTAGACCTCTCAGCGGCTTTTGATACAATAGATCACGGCATCCTCTTGGACCGCCTGAAGGGGTTAGGTATCGGGGGCACTGCTTTGCAGTGGTTCCGGTCCTTCCTCTCGGGTAGGTCCCAGAGGGTGCTGCTCGGGGACAGTAGCTTCAGTAAGAGGGAACTCACTTGTGGGGTCCCTCAGGGGGCTATTTTGTCCCCAATGTTATTTAACATCTATATGAAGCCGCTGGGTGAGATCATACGGAGTTATGGTGCTGGGTGTTATCAGTACGCTGATGACACCCAAATCTATTTTTCCGTGTCTCGTTCGTCGGCCTCGAATTCCAATGGCATCTCCTCTCTCAATGAATGTCTTCGGGCGGTAATGGGCTGGATGAGGAAAAACAGATTGAAACTGAATCCAGACAAGACGGAGGTGCTCACGGTAGTGGCCCCGAAACCAAGAATTGGGTTGCAACCTCCAGTCCTGGATGGGGTCGCACTCTCCTCCAGTGACTGTGTTTGCATTCTGGGGGTGCTTCTTGACTCGTCGCTCCTGATGACAAATCAGGTAAATGCGACGGTCAGGAGCGGCTGTTATCAGCTTCGGCTGATACGCCAGCTGCACCCTTTTCTGGAAGTAAGGGATCTCGAGACCGTTGTGCATGCACTGGTAACCTCACGCCTCGACTTCTGTAATGCGCTCTACATGGGGCTACCCATGTGCTTGGTTCGGAAGCTTCAGTTGGTTCAAAACATGGCAGCCAGGCTTATTTCTGGAACATCTAGGAGGGACCACATCACCCCGGTTTTGAGGTCCCTCCACTGGTTGCCTATTAGCTTCCGGGGCCAGTACAAGGTGTTGGTTATTACCTTTAAAGCCCTAAATGGCTTGGGTCCAAGCTATCTCAGGGATCGCCTCCTTCCATACAATCCTCCCTGCGCTCTCCGGTCCTCTGGGAGGAATTTGCTGCAGCCTCAAAAATCTAGGCTTGCAGTGACCTCCCAGAGGGCTTTTTCTGTTGTCGCCCCCAAACTCTGGAACGGCCTGCCGGACGAGATCCGTCAGTTGACATCACTGGACAGCTTTAAAAAAGCTGTCAAGACGGATCTCTTTCGGCAGGCCTTCCCAGACTGATCACCCCGGCCTTGGGTTCCTTGACTCCTGCGTTCCTCTCGTGGCCCCATCAGTTGTTGATGGATGAGGAACGCAGTAGAGGTTGATTAGGGGGTGGGTTGGTTTTTCTTTGGAGATATTATTATTGTAAGCTGCTTGGATTGTCTGGCAATAAGCGGGATACAAATAAACTTTATTATTATTATTATAAGAATGGAAAAAGACCGGTTAGGTATCATTTATCAGACTTTTCCCCACGACAGCACTTTGGAAATCCAAGGTCGTGAATTGTTTTCCGTACTGCCTTAGGAAGATGTTGGCAACTGGGATCGCTCCTCTTACCCCCTCCGAAGTGTGGGGCTGTGTGCACATTCACACAGCAGTCCTATGCTTTCGGACAAGCCATCACAGTTGCCAACCACCTTCTGAAGCTGGCTACTGGGTGAATGTACACACAGCAGCCAGTTTCAGGAAGATGTTGACCACCACAATTGTTGTAAGGGGGACAGGAGCAGAATCACATGCATTCACATCATGTGGCTAACTGAGAAGGAAGGGACTAGTTGCACAAAGGCAGTAATGAAATCAGCAGCTAGATTGAGACCTATTGACAAATTTTGGCATCAGTGAAAAGGTGCACTACAATAACGAATGGAATGCAAGGAGGCTGCAGGACAGACACAACATTTTGTGATATGTACTCCAATGTTATAGTTTTCAACACCAATATTACCCTCTCTAGCAAGTACCTTGTGCCTTGTAGGACATAAATTCACACTCCGTACCCTACACAAAGGTTGGCTGGCATCCTCCTGCCCTTAATCCTGAGTGGCTATGACGGCATGTTTGAAGTGTGTAAATTATTTCATGCAAATGTGAAAAAAATACAACAAATAACACTTACTATGTTATATGTATATATTTGTTTAGCGTATTTATATCCTGAGTGGCTTACAAATTATGAATTTGGCCATTTCCTGCCATCACACTTAAAATCTAAATAAGACACAACACACAAGGAAAAGGGAATGGCAGTCCAGCAGATGCTGGCTGCTCTTCTCTCCCTTACAGGCCAGAACAATAGCAGTTGGGATATGGAAGGAGGGCCTCTCACCAGCCACTGGCGGCCAGCCATGATGGACCTGTGCCTGGCTGCTCTTCTATATTATGGTTTCTCCCTGTGAACAAAGATTGCCACTTCCAGTTCCAATTCTGCAAACCTTGATAGGTGATCACGGGGGCTAGGCTGTTCCTTGGATGTATACACACTTGCTTACTTTAATAATTTTTTTAAAAAGATCCAGTCTCCCCAGTTCTTTGATCATCTAATCCCTGCTCCATAAAAAGTATGAATTCAGAGCTTCCTTTGAATTCTTTTGTTGTTTTCCATTTTGCTTTCAGATTCCAATTTGGGACTCATCATTGCGTGTGTCGTGGCTGCTGTCCTCCTGGTTGCTGGGATTGTTTGGATTGTTATGTATATCAGTGAGTAAATTCTGCAAAGCAAAGCAAAAGCAAAGCAGCTTCATTTATATACCGCTTCATATCGCACTATGGGATGTCTAAACGGTTTACAACTGTAAGCTCATTGTGCCCCAACAGTTGGGTACTCATTTTAGCGACCTCGGAAGGATGCAGGCCTGAGTCTAGCCTGAGCCCTGGCTAGTATTGAACTCGCAACCTTGTGGTCTATGAGTGGCTGCAGTACAGGCATTTAACCACTGCGCCACTCTGAATAGATTTCTGAATAGATTTACTTGTGGAGAGGAGGCATTCTGTGGTTGTGGAGGTCCATTTTTCTGTTAAGCCCCCCCCCCCAAGTTTAACCTTGAGGTTAAGTTTATCCAACAGTTTCGACACATTGAGTACTCTCTTCACTTTCTGTCAGGCCACATTATGAGCCTGAGTCTCAGCCTGTTGCCTGGGAGGCTTTCCTGTCTCTACTAATGTATTTGCTAGAGGAACTGAAAGACCACCATCCCTGTGGGTTGCTGGAAAGAAATGGGAGAAACATTATGGAAGGAGGGTGTGTGATCCTCGTCAGAGAACGAGATTGTGTGAATTTCTGAAGGTCAGCTTTAATACTCTGATTCTGTCTCTGCAGAAAAATGTCGAGATGGCTACAGAGCAGCCTCAGGTGAGTGATGCCTCGCCTTTGCATGTTTACTTCAAGTCAGACTGGAGTGGGAATGAGGATGCAGGTGAATTAACTGAGGCATGTGACCTTTGTGTCCAAGTGTCCTTGAAATTGCAGAGGACCCACTGGCACTGAACTTAAATGTCCAGCTTCCTCCATAGAAAACTAACAGCCTAGGAAACATAGCTCCATATATTGTTTTCAGCCACGCTGGACCCCCTGGATGTAAATCCCAAAGAAAGACATCTGGCCCCAGAAGTAAAGTGTAGAATGAGCCAATCTGCAGGGTGAGGCTGTAACTGTATTTGTTTGATAAATAGATTCATATGGCATCTTTCAGTATATATAATTTCATCTCAGCACAGAAGCATTTGGAAAAAGAGATGGAGGTACCTGCTCCCTGAATCTTGGAGTGGGGAGCAGGTCATCCCAGGGAACGCCCTTCCTTTGAAGCCACCCAACCTGCCCTTGATGGCAGTTTTTTCATTGGTTCCATTCAAATCCAAAGATTTTTTGCCTAGACATAAAGGAAGAAACTGTACAAGAAATTCCTGAATGCTGCCATTTTGAAATTTTCCTCCAGCTCCTCTGTTCTGTGCCTCCTCTATTTCTCTTTGTCTCAGAAGAGGTTTCTTTTCCTGCAACCTCCTCACAATTCTAGAACCTAGGGTCATCCCATGAAACATATAAGCTACAGAACTGGGATATATAAAAGAAATGTACACCCATATATTAGATTAAAAAGAAGTATTTCTTAACACATTGTAAAATTGATTTATAGAATTTATTGTAACAAGACAGCTGTCCACAACTTTGAATGATTTTGAAGTGGATTAGACAGCTTGGTAGTGGATAAATCATACCACTCATTATTCATGATGACTTAATAGGCACAGTGGCTTAATTGGAACTTCCTTTTTTAATGTGTTTGTGTATGTGTGTGTCCCTTCACCTTCAAGTTGCCTGTCAGGCAAAGAATATACAGAGGTGGTTTTGCCAGTTCTTTCCTCTAAAATACAGCCTACAGCACCTAACATTTGTTGGCAGTTTCCCATCCAAGTACTAACTGTGCTTAGCTTCCACAGACAGGATCTGGTGCCTTTAGGGTATTTCTTTCTTGGATTTAAATATCAGTGACTCCTTTGAATTTTTACATCCTGCATAAATTCTAGTTCTGATATTTTTTCAGGGGCTCTTCCTTCTTTGATCATAATTCTACACATACACTATGCTAGCAGTTGCTCTTTTTCTGCAGTCGTGAAGAGGAAGGTGGATAAAATATGTGAGTTTGGGAGGCCTACTTGTCCAGTGCCCTTTCGTCCTCCATATCGATGTAGCACACCAACAGAGTTATAGCCTCTTGGTCCAAAAGGTCCCCTCAGTCTGGGGGTGTGAGCTGATCTTGTCTGTCTCTCTCTCTTCTCTTTATTCCTGACAGCCACCAACATGAGCTTCTGTCATATTTTTATAGTATAGAAAATGTGCTTATGTTTAATGATCTAACTCTGTCTCACACTTCTCTGATCTTTTCCATTCCTTCTCACTGGTGGAAGCCCCTGAAAAGTATATGGGAAGTTGGGGTCAGGCAGAAGGGGCAAAGGGCATTTCTGGGAGAGATTTCTGATTTCTGAAAGGGAAGTATTTCATGTTAAGGCTGCAATCCTAAACATGCTTACTACTGGGAGCTACATTGAATAATTCCCATAAGGTTGTACTGTAATACTTGTTTGTTGCTGCTATTTACCATCAAGTCAGCTTCCATTTATGGTGACCCTATGAATCAATAAATTAATGAGACACTTCCAAAAGTCCTGGTGATCTACAGCCCAGGAAACTCAGAGCTATGATTCCCTTGAATATATTAATCCACTAGTAGAGGATTAATTTGTAGCATAGCCTTCCTCTTTTCCTACTGCCCTCCCTTTTCCTCAGCATTCTCATCTTTTCCAGTGAGTCATATTATCTTGTGATATGTCCAAAGTACAATAGCCACAGTTCAGCCATTTTGCCTTTGAAGGATAGTTCAGGACTGATTTGCTGTGAGGCCCATTGGTTTATCTTTTTGGCAGTCTGTGGCATCAGTAGAACTCTCTTCCAAGATTTTAAATGAGGTGATTTGACACTTTTACCCTAAACGTTTTCTTTCAGAACATTCAGATCTTACTAATTTTGATGGAGTACAATAACATCCAAAATCCACAAAACAGCGATATCTTTTTTAGGCCAAGCAAAAAGCACAAAATACATGTTGCAAGCTTTCCAAGTTCCACTGGCTTCTTCATTAGGCAAAAAAAATCATACAGGAGAAGTAAAAAAAAAAAAAAAGACGAAGTTAGAGTCACAGGCCTACATTCTGTAAAGCAGGGGTAGGCAACCTTTCCCCTTTAAGGGCCGAGGGACTTCAGCTCCCAGAAGCCTCAGCCTCAGGCTGTCATACTTTGGCCACATCATGAGAAGCCACAACTCATTAGAAAAGACAATAATGCTAGGAAAGGTGGAGGGAAGTAGATAGAGAGGGGGACCACATACCAGAAGAATAGACTCAATTAAGGAGGCCATGGCTATGAACTTACAGGGCCTGAGCAAAGCAGGCTTGGACATGGAAGAGCAGGGGTAGGCAACCTTTCCCCTTTAAGGGTCGAGGGACTTCAGCTCCCAGAAGCCTCAGCCATGTTGGCCAATAGTCCCATGTTGGCCAATAGCTCCTGGGATTCTGGGAGCTGAAGTCCCTCAGCCCTTAAAGGGGAAAGGTTGCCTACCCCTGCTGTAAAGGATTCTGTTCTTCCCTATGGAGCAGAGGAGACCAAACTTGTTCCATCTTCCACTTGACTTAGTGAGGTCAGACATTTAATTTCCTCTGTTACTTCAAAAGTAGAAGTGGAATTGACTTCTCTTCCTAGTCAGACGTTTCTAAGTCCCTGTGAATTTTCTACCTGCCTGAAGAAAGCAGCTTTGTTCAGTTGCTTAAGCCATCATCCTTGGACTTTGTCACATGGGAGACAAGCATCTGCATCTTGTGAATAAATGGCCATGAATCCGTGAATATCCTGCAATAACTGGATTGTTTTTAGTAGACGTCGTCATTATCCCGACATTATCCCATGAATAAAGTGGCAAAATCACACTGCTTTTCATTCACGTTGTTTGAAAACAATCCCATTATTGTGGTATATTCACGGGATTTAAAGGCCATTTATTCATAGGATGTGGACGCTTGCCTCCCATGTGATAAAGTCCCTTGAGACATTTCTTCCACAAACACCATTTTCTGCTTGTAACCCATATTGTGTGTTCCTTGATTATTGTTCTTCCTCTTCCATTGGTTGTTCCAATTTTCTGTTTTTGTTTTTCCAGAACATAGACTTGAATTTAGGTCAGAAGAACACTAAGGGTTTGGTGTGAATTCTGTATGCTAGCAGCTCCAGCCAACTGCTTCTCATGCCTCTTAAAACTAGTTGTGGTCTAATCCCATATTTTTGGAAAGCCATTGCTAAAAGGATTTTGTGCAACCTGCATTTTATGATTTGGTTGTGCACTCATCTACTTACAAAAGGAAAAGAGATTCCATCTCAATATTAGTAAGAACGACCTGACATAAGAGCTCTTGGACAGAGGAATACGATGCCTGGGAGTGTGGTGGAGTCTCCTTCTTTGAAGGTTTTTAAACAGATGCTGGATGGCCATCTGTTGGGGGTGTTTTGCATGGCAGCAGGTCAGACTGGATGACGCTTGTGGTCTCTTCCAATTTTATGATTCAAAAGTGTACAATTTTCATCCACAAACCCCTCAGGTTTCATTGTCTTTAAGAATATTGCAGCAAAAATATTGTTTGCTGAAACCTGGAACTGGACTGAAGCACCAACAATGGAAGAATGGATTATAAAGGTTGCAGAGTTGGTGCGGTTGGCCAAATTAACATGGGTTCTCAAGGATACAACACATTATGGGCTAGACAATGTGACTGTTGGGTGAGTTTGTAATTGGTTGAATGACCAATCCCAAGGAGTGCTCACCAGTGGCTACGCCTCTACGGGGAGAGAAGTGACTAGTGAGGTGCCACATTGTTCTGCCCTGGGCCCAGTACTACTCACCATCTTTATCAGTGACTTGAATAGAGGGCATACTTATCAAATTTGCAGATGACACTAAATTAGGAGGGGTAGCTAATACCCCACAGGACAGGGTCAGAATTCAAAATGACCATAACAGATTAGAAAGTTTGTCAAACTGAACAAAATGAATTTCAACAGAATAAATGTTGGATACTACACTTGGACACTAAAAATGAATTGCGCAGATATACGATGGGTGACACCTTGCTTGAAAGGATCTAGGAGTCTCAGTGGACCACAGGCTGAACATGAGTCAACTGTGATGTGGCAGCTAAAAAAACCAGTGCAATTCTAGGCTGCATCAGTAGTATAACGCCTAGATCAAGGGAATATTGTATCCAGTTCTGGGCACTTCATTTAAGAAGGATGGGGACAAGCTGGAGTGTGTCCAGAGGAGGGTAGCCAAAATAGTGAAGGGTCTGGAAACCATTCCCTGTGAGGAGCGACTCAGGGAGCTAAGTGTAGGTTAAGGGGTGCCATGATAGCCCTTTTTAAATATTTGGAGGGATGTTATATTGAAGATAGAGCAAACTTGGTTTCTGCTGCTCCAGAGACATGGAGCAATGGATTCAAGTTGAAGGAAAAGAGATTCTACCTAAACATTAGGAAAAACCTCCTGACAGTAAAAGCTATTTGACACGGGAACACACTGCCTTGAAGAATGGTAGAGTTTCCTTCTTTGGACAGTTTTAAACAGATGTTGGATGGCCATCTGTTGGGAGTGCTTTGATTGTGTCTTCCTGCATGGCAGGGGGTTATACTGGTGAATGGCCCTGGGGGTCTTTTCCAGTATTACGATTCTGTCCTTTAGATTGTCTATGGGGATTTTTTGTGTGCTTGTTTTAGTAATAAGAAATCATAACAATAGAATAATCCATGGTTATGATTTTTAGTAATTTTAGTAGGAATATTTAGCTGGATTCATTTCCATAATATTAAAAAATTAATAAGCATTAAACATATTTTAATTTTTTTTAAAAAGGTTCACTGTCACGGTCTGTAAAATCACATGGTTAATACTTTTTTGGCACCCATTGTTACCTGTCTCAGTTCAGGGTGTTTGGAGAGGGCACAAAAACAGCCTTGAGGGGTTCATGTGTGGCCTCTGGGCTGCACTTTGCCCACCCAGTCCTAACATCTGGAATGTTAGGGCTCATACCAAATATTGTATTATTTTAAACAATTATGATAAAGTTGAAATATTGTTGTTGACACTCTGAATTGAGAAGTGGATTAAAATCCACAAAAGTGTGTGTTTAAATACATCAAATAGGTTGTTGACAATGTCCAGGAATGTTCCAAACCAATGTTGGGGATGACAAAATAAGGAGGGCTCCTTTTTTCTTGTGTGGTGGACTTGTAAGAAAGCAAAAGGCTATTGGTCTAAATTTTATATATTAATAAAAAAAATGTTAAAGGTAGATTTTGTAATGTTACCAAAACGTTTTGTTGGGCATTGTGGACAAAAAACTGGAGAGTAAATATGGGTTACTTCTTTGATACAAGACAACAGCAGCCAGAATATTATTTGCTCAAACTTGGAAATGACTGAAGCACCAACAATGGCAGAATGGGCTATTACAGTTGCAGTGTTAGCCCATTTGACCTAGATTAACGTGGCAGATTAATGAGGCACTGTGTTTCAGTGGTTCCGGTCCTATCTTTTGGGCACGTTCCAGATGATGGTGCCTGTAGATAGATAGAGGCTCCTTTAAAAAAGGAGCAGTTATATGGCATACAACAGGGGTAGGCAACCTTTTTGAGCCGGGGGCCGGGTTGCTGTGCTGTCCCTCAGACAATTGGGGGGCCGAAGCACTAAAAATAAATAAATAAATATTTTAAAAAATATGCATGCACCCCTGGGCCATAGGTTGCCTACCCCTGGCATACCACATGGTGCCATCCTATCCCCAGTGCTACTCAACATGAAACCACTGGGAGAGATCATCTGGAGGCATGGGGAAGGGTGCTGTCAATATGCTGATGACACCCAAATCTATTTCTCCATGCCTTCAAATACAGCCTCAGCTAAGGATATTATCTCCTCTAAATTGAATGCCTGGAGGAGGTAATAGGCTGGATAAGGAAAAACAAATTGAAGCTGAATCCAAGACAATACAGAGGTGCTTGCTGTCAAGGATTTGGAGGTGTGTCAGTCGGTCCTGGATGGGTTTACACTCCTCCTGAAAGACTATGTTCACAGCTTGGGGGTGCTTCTGGATCCATCCATTGCTCCAAATGCTAGCCCTGACAGGTGTGATGGCCAGGAGTGCTTACTATCAGCTCCAGCTGTTGCACCAGCTGCATCCCCTCCTAGAGCTGGAAGACCTAAATATGGTAGTGCATGCGCTGGTAACCTCAAGGCTGTACTTTTGCAATGTGTTGTACATTGGGCTGTCTCTATACCAAGTTCAGAAACTTCAGAACATAGCAGACAGATTGATTACTGGGACATCCAGGAGTGATGATGCTACACCAGGGGTAGGCAACCTGTCCCTTTAAGGGCCGAGGGACTTCGGCTCCCAGAAGCCTCAGCCATGTTGGCCAATAGACCCATGTTGGCCAATAGCTCCTGGGATTCTGGGAGCTGAAGTCCCTCGGCCCTTAAAGGGGAAAGGTTGCCTACCCCTGTGCTACACCAATCTTAAAATCATTCTATTGGCTGTCAATTAGTTTCCAAGGTGCAGAGTGTTGGTTACTACTTTTAAAGTCCTGTATGGTTTGGGTACACATTACCTACAAGATTGCCTCCTCCTTTATAATCCACCCTGTACACTCTGGAGGACATTTACTCCAAACAGCCAGGACTAGGATGGCGACTGTCACCCAGAGGACATTTTCCTCAGCCACCCTTAGACTGTGGAATGACCTGCTGGAAGATTTGACAGCTAAATAGTCTGTCCAAATTTAAAACAGCACTGAAGATTAGTCTCTTCTGACAGCTTATCCAGATGATTTTTAAACTGTGAATTTAGATGCCGGCTTTAAATGTGGACTGTTCTAAGATGTGCATGTCTCATTTGCCCTTTTTAACTGTTGCATGTTTTCATTAATGTGTTTTAATTATGTTCATTGTTGATTTGTTGTTCCCTGCTTCAATCAATGGGGAGAGGCAGGTAAGAAATTATTATTATTATTATTATTATTATTATTATTATTATTTAGAATAAGCCAATTGAACATTATTTGGAAGGTTGGAAATAGTTTGTTTGGGTTTTTTAAAAAGCAATAAGCTCAGAATAACTTTTTTTTTTTTAGTAAAGAGCTATTAGTAATTTTTGTACGATTATTTTTAGTAGTTAGCTTTAGAGTTGTAGCTTAGCATGGTTTGTTATCCCTAGATGTTTGTTTTAGATGTATAAGAATGCAGTAGATTTGTTTTTGCTGTGTTATTGTTTCTGTTGTAATAAAAATATTTTAAAAAATAATTTTAGTAGTATTATTTAGTTGGATCTGTATATGTAATAAATCTTTTTCCTTTTCTTTCATTACAGTCTGGATGGGGTGGGGGTGAGGAAAGAGCCCTACTAATATTAGTTATATGTCTTTCCCCCCTCCCTTTTACTTTATGAATGCATATTATTCTGATTGCAAATTAGCTTGTTGGTGCCAAAAAATAATAAAACAAAAGCTTATGCTAAAATAAAGCAAGTCATTGCATAGGCACTGCTAGATTGCTCCTCGCTTCCTTTTTACATTGAAATGTACAGTAGTTGTATTACAAGTTAAATGGCTGCTGTCTTCAAGTAAAGGGCAAGGAGTAGGTGCAGAAGCTTGACTCCTTTGCTCAGGCTTCAAACAGAGAATCATCAGGAAGGGATGTAAAAGATGGGCAGGGAGGCATGTTGGTTTGTAGTCTGAGATTTGACATGGTAGATGCCCCAGAGATAAGTGACAGAGAACTTCAGACAGTCACTCTCTTGTTCTGTTCGCAATAAGTACAATGCAATTGAGAGCCAGTGTGGTTTGAGTGGTCTCCGGTCTATGGCCTTGGCCAAGTCACACTTTCTCAGCCTTAGAAGAAGGCAAAGACAAATTTCCTCTGAACAAATCTTGCCAAGAAAATCCTGTGATAGTTTCCTCTTAGGGTCTCACCATTATTAGTTGGAAATGACTTGAAAGCGCACAACCACACTACCAAAGAATGCAATTCTGTACTACTCAGATCTGTATCAGGACCTTCCCATAGTAACCACAAGAGCTTCCCAACTTCTCTTCAAGGAAGAACTATTGACCGTAAATCTGATTTATGGATGGCAAGTGTTTTCCCAGTGTATAAACAGCCCTCTCCTGCTGCTGGCATGTAAGTATGCATGCTAGCTTACAACAGACTCCTGCAAATCCTGTTTCTTTCCCTTTAAATCTGAACTCTTTTGAGCCTTTGCATCCTCCCAACAGCACCTGTGCGCCAATGTTGCTTAACCCCAAATCTTACCATGTTTTGAAATTCAAAATCAGTTCAATTTGGCTAGTCAAGGCCCTGCAACAGAAGCACAGATCATGGAAAACACTCAACCTCTGGTATTACAGTGAGGGCAGTTACTTAATTCCCTCCACCTATTTTCACTCAACTATATTTTAATTTTGATCACACATTTTTTGCCATTTATAAATATCTACCATATTTGTTATTGCCACATCCCATCTATGGCTGGCATCCTCTTAGTGGCATACAAAGGCATAAGTCAGTGTTGCACATCCGCTGCTCTTTTTGGTTGACGCAGAGGTTGGTATTTCTTTCCTCCTGTGCTGGCCAAAAGCCTCCCAGACCTGTTGAATTGCTGCGGCTCCGTTCCCTACCGGATGAGAGAGGTGATTAATATTCCCAGCGGAGACCTCCAAAGGAGGCCAGCATGTGTCCGCAGATGTAATTATCTTGCATCTGGCATGGGGATGTATCAATGGTTATGCTGGCTAGGGGTGCTGGGAGTTATAGTCCAACATCATCCAGAGGGTCACATGGTTTCCATCTCTTTGTTAGCTACTTTCTTAGGAACAGACATGGTTTCAACCTTCCTCAAGTGAGGAGCATTAAAACACTGTAAATGGCAGAAGCACCAGGACCTTGACGGTGGTGGTGCCATCTACAGAATCAGTTCTCCTTGAGGTGGAGACAATACTGCATGATTGGCTGTCAAGAAAATACCTTAAGTATACACATTTCCTGAAAAAACATTTGATGGCTTTTGGTTTACCTTCTCAGGCGATTTGATGTAATGAATGCTATACTAGCATTTTATTGTGTGTGAATCTGTTTTAGGAAAAGCTCATGACTTGGAGGCACGTCTCAACAAACTCAAATATCTAAGATTGGGGGAAGCTGCTTTGGCCTTCACTGGAGACCCACATCCCTCCACTGGAAAGAAAACAGGCATTCAGAGGGCCAGAGCACACAATATTATTCACCATCCTTTTGGCCATTTCTGGATCATTTTGGACATAAGCAAGTCTTTTTCTCCCCAACATAAAGTGACGAGAAGTCAATTCCTGTTGGAAAAAAGACCCCTCCTAGACCTAAAATGGATTGTGGGGGGCAGGGGAAAGAATATATCACAATTGGCTCTCATGACTTTAGAAGATATTTTAGGACTTTCCTCCCAAGTTTAGGGTTGATGAAAACAGCCCTGAGGAACACAGTCCACCCCAGGCCACACATCTCCACTCCAATATAAAGGGATAGAAATTCTGTGTCTAGCTGTCACTGGACTGAAACTCCCAGCATTCCTCACCACACACACACACACACACACAGTGTGTGTGTGTACACATACGTACACCTTCAAGCTGCCTGTTGATTTATGGCAATCCTGTTAATTTCACAGAGCATTCTTGGGTCAGGAATCCAGAGGTGGTTTGGCATTGCTTTTCTCTGAAATACAGCCTACAGCACCTGGTTTTCCTTGGCGATCTCCTCACCCAAATAATAATCATGTCTGACCTAGCTCAGCTTTCAAAATCAGACAGGACCCGGCAGCTTCAGGTATCATTTTGGACTGAGTGAAGACAGTTAACAGAAGCCAAATTTAGCTGTTTCTCCTAGTGGATGGAATGGATGAAGCCTCAGAGAATAAAATCCATTTCAGGTGGTTTGAAATCTTCCAAAGTGGGAAAGGTCCCACTGCAGGACAACTAGATTTGGTATCTTCCAAGCAAGCCCAGCAGATCCCGAGTGAAAATTACACTGGTGCCTTTTCAGAATTTAACTGAAAATAACACTGGTGCCACATTACAGATTTTGTCTTAAGACCAATACAATTACCATTGTTATTGGGATGATAAACTTAGGGGGGTTGCAGACTGCCAGAAATAGTGCAAATTGAGTCCACTTTTAGGGTTAGGGAATCATGGGAACTGTATATAAATAATAATAATAATAATAATAATAATAATAATAATAATAATAATAATAATAATAATAATTATTATTATTATTATTATTATTATTGTGGCACCAGAGCTCTCTGACAGAGAAGGCTCAATGGGCCTTTGCAGACTGCCAGAAATAGTGCAAATTGAGTCCACTTTATATTGAGGCACTGCCCTGGCTCAGTGCCAGGGAATTATGGGAACTGTAATTTATTGTGGCACCAGAGCTCTCTGACAGAGAAGGCTCAATGTCTTAGAAAAAAATACAATTCCCATGATTCCCTAGCACTGAGCCAGGGCAGTGCCTCAATTTAAAGTGGACTCAATTTGCACTATTTCTGGCAGTCTGCAAAGGCCCAATGTCTCAGAAAAAACTACAATTCCCATGACTCCCTAGCACTAACCCTAACCCTTAAAGTGGACTCAATTTGCACTATTTCTGGCAGTCTGCAACCCCCCTGAATCACCTTAAAGAAGGAAAAGTTAACTTTGGCTGCTGTTACAAAATACTTCCCAGAAGACTAGCCACGTTAATCTAAAGCGAGCAAGAGTCCGCCCGAGGCATCTTTACAATCAACATATTTATTATGGCATGAGGATTTTGTGGACTTCATCAGATGTATGAAGTGTCATACTAAGTTGGCAGCTATAATTTACACACGGTTATAGAAAGGAGCGATTGTATGTAGTGAAGTCAGAAATGAAAAGCTAAAATGATTAGAGAACAGTTAATGAAATGCCATCCCTATGCCCAACAGCACAGACCCCAATACTGGCTTTGCAAGCAAAGATGTTACCCTCATAACAATGTGCGTTCATCCCACAAAATCCCGTGCCAACTGATCCAATTCCTTGTCTTTGTAGCATTATTGTCAGTGGGCACTAATTTCAAGCAGTGAGAAAGCTTCAAAAGTTAATGTTTACCCAGGATTCAGTTTCCTCAGAACAACAAACTATGGGCCATATGTGGACCAACTGTGTGGCCCTCCACTATTCCATGCGAAATTTAGTTCCAGTCACATCCAGTTTTGAAAAAAGGGCCCTCCAGGAACAAAATCACATTAGCAACATCCCCAAAACACTGGCAAAATAGGCTTGACTTTTTCTACACTGGGGAGGGGGGGGGTCAGTTTTGAAATATGACAAAAAATTAAAAATTAGGTGAGTGTTGGGAGAGGTCCACCTCACACCAGGTCCAGCAGGGTGACACATGAGTCTCCGAAGGCTGAGGATGTCACCCAGTCCTCATATATACAATTTGCCACTTGTACAGATTCCTCTTTTACAATAACTGAATCCACAAGGAATAACACATTCCACACGCGAACCATTCATATGGTTAAATGCCTGTGTGAGTTCTTCTGATGTCTGCGGAGGTTGGTGTTTCGACTGAAGTTCTTTCCGCACTCCAAGCACTTATAAGGTTTCTCCCCTGTGTGAGTTGTCTGATGTCGACTGAGGTTTGTCTTTCTACCAAAGCTCTTCCCACACTCCAAGCACGTATATGGTTTTTCTCCCGTATGAGTTCTTCGATGTCTACTGAGGTTTGTGTTTAAGCTGAAGCTCATTCCACACTCCAGGCATTTGTATGGTTTCTCTCCTGTATGGATTTTCTGATGTCTGGTGAGGTTTGCCTTTAAACTGAAGCTCTTTCCACACTCCAAGCACTTATATGGTTTCTCCGCTGTGTGGGTTCTCTGATGAAAAGCGAGGCTTGTGCTCCACTGAAAACTCTTTCCACACTCCAAGCATTTATACGGCTTCTCCTCAGTGTGAATCCTCTGATGAGAAATGAGACTTGTGCTCAAATGGAAACTGTTTCCACACTCCCAGCATTCATACGGTTTCTCCCCCGTGTGAGTTCTCTGGTGCCTTCTGAGACTTTTCTTGAAGCTGAAGGTTTTGCCACACTCCAAGCATTTGTAGGGTTTCTCTCCTGTGTGGGTTCTTTGATGAAAAGCAAGATTTGTGCTCACGCTGAAGCTCTTTCCACATTCCAAACACTGATGTGGTTTCTCCCCTGTGTGGGCTAACTGGTGCCTATTGAGGCTTTTCTTGAAGCTGAAGCTCTTCCCACACTCTGAACACTTATATGCTTTCTCTCCCGTGTGAGTTATTTGATGGGACATCAGACTTGTGCTCACGTGGAAACCTTTTCCACACTCCAAGCACTTGTATGGTTTCTCCCCTTTGTGAGTTCTCTGATGTCTGTTCAGACTTGTGTTAAAGCTGAAGCTCCTTTCACAGTCTGAGCATTGATACGGTTTGTCTTCTGCGTGTTTTCCCTGAACAGTGCTGATCTTCCCACAATCCAAGCATTTCAATACTTTCTCCTCTTTGTGGCTTTTGCCATGATGAGCCTTAACACTTTTTTTAGAATTTAACTGTCTCTTACACACAAGGCTGTTACTCATTTTTCCTTCACTTATCAATTTTTTCCCCCAAACAGTGCTTTTGTATCACTATTGCCGCTGTCAGAAGCAGAATTATTATCCTTCCTCTTCCGATTTACTGCACTTTTCCTTCTCTGCTCCTCTGGCTTTTTTACATCTGTCAGAAATGGGAGACGCCTTTCCACGTTCATCCACTGTTGAAATAAAAAAAGGAAAATTGGCAAGAATGTGAATTAGAAATGGAGCCTCAAATAAATGTTTTTTTTTTAAAAAAACAACAACAGTTTAGTGATGCATGGAAGAACTGAAAAGAAGGGAAGTAGATAGCACAAGAAATTTAAGAATCCCACTGACTGACATTAAGTGAGAGATGAAATGCCATGGGGTGTTGGATTCGGACCTTTGTTGCTTAATTGGAGCCACTGCATGTTTTTGTAAAAAGTCTATATACAGTTGGTTTAACTGCTTGTTCGGAGTAGAACCCTGACTTACCAATCCAAAGTCCACCCAGCACTGTGTCATTAAAGAAACTGCTGAATTCAATCTACTACTAGATTCCATTCAAAAATTTTGAAGGGTTTTTTAAAAACTTCCCTTCACTATGTTTTGCTTTCAGCTTACTAGCTGGTTCTGCATCAGTCAGTGATAAGGGTTGGGCAAAAATATCAGACCCTGGCCTGATATTCAAGAAGAAGTACAATTTTATTCTCACAGAATTGAGTGTAGTTATGCAATGTGGCCTCACTGGGGGGCTGCTACAGTGCACAACTAATGTGCTTGCACATCTCAATTCACAATGCGCAACAATGCACAATTACTTGGGCCCTTGTGCAACTGTGAACTTGAATGCAGCCATTCCACCTCTAACAAAAATGTCCAACCATTTTTCTGCACGAGCTCTTCAATATTTGCATATAACACCACTCCATCGCCAATCGTTGTCTAATTGGGGTTCTGGCACACAGATAGCATGTCCACATCCAAGAATACCACAGTTAACAATGCCTCTGAGAAAGAAGATCCTTTTAATAGTCTTTTTATTTTGCTCAGCACCTCTTTTCTCATCCTCAGTCTAGCAGCAAGGCGTTGTTTTTTAGCAGCATTGATATTGGGATTATGCTGAAGGATGGTGGAAACTCGGATATTTGGTTTTGCGTTGCAGCAATGTGTCTGCAGTAAACAATGCAATCAAGCTTGAGCTGTGGAAAAATGGGATTCTGTACTAGTTACTGTACCTGTAGCTGTGTGTGCCTGCCTACAACAGGCAAGTTAAAACAGCAGGCAGTTCCAGAATCTCTTGCTGAAAGCGGAAATCGTAAGAAAAATGACTGATGGAAGAAGAAGTCATCCTTGGATGCACTTTGGAAGAAGCTTTCAAATGATCTCTAGAACAACCCAATTTTTTCTGTTTATAGAGAGATCTTGCAGCACTTTTGAGACTCACTGAAAGAACGTAGTTGGCAGCATGAGCTTTCCTAGACTTGAGTCTACTTCCTCAGATGCATTTGGGGACTTTCTTTCAGTGAGTCTCAAAGTTGCTCTACAGACTGATTCTACAGACTAACACAGCTATATCTTTGAATTCTTTTTCTGTTTACTACTTCAAGGATTACCTGAGGTGTTTCATTTCACATGTGCACATTGTTTTGAATAAAACGTTTGCTGAAAGATGTTGAGCTGCTCTTCTTTTTTGTGGTGCAGGAACCACTATCCCTATTCTTTTGATATTATTTCTGCCTCTGGCACCAAACTTACTGTTAAAGAGTTCACACCCAAGAACACATCTACATAGTTAACTGACGCATATCTATATAGTGGAAGACCTCAATCTCAGACTCCTTGCCCTTCACTTGCAGGAGAAACCAGAAATGGAAGAGACTGGGGCTGAGGCTTCCCTCCAGAATGCACAAAAATAGTGAGCAAACTTGCCTTTTTTTGAAGCAAGAGGGGAACTGAGGCAAGTAATGAGGAGTTAATGCTTGCTGATGATACCTGTCATTGAAGATACTAAGAGAGATAAAAGAAGGGAATCACAGAGCTCTAGAGTGATTTTTCCAAACTGGGAGAATGAACATAAAAATAGGAAATGAGATTCACTGTAAGGTGTAAAATGATGTATATTGGGGCAAAAATTCCAAATTTTCTATATATACTGTTGAGATTTGAACTGTCAGTGACTGACTAGGAAAGGGATTTGGGGGTAGTGATGTATGGTGGCATGTGATGTCAGCCCAGTATGCAGCTGTAAATACATAAATAAGCAAAATACATGTTGGCCAGAATTAGATAAGTGATTGAAAATAAAATTGTTAATATCATCCTCCCTTTAAACAAATCCCTGGTGTAACCACCTCTGGAGCACTGTTCATTTGTGACTGCTGCTCCTGAAAAATGAGCAAGAAAAAGCATAGGAAAGGGCAGTCCAAATAATCAGCTCTCCTATGAGGAAACACTTAGAATTTCTGAAGCTATTTAGCTTTGAAAAAAGCAAGCAAATAAGATACACTATACATCAGGGGTAGGCAACCTTTCTCCTTTAAGGGCCGAGGGACCTCAGCTCCCAGAATCCCAGGAGCTATTGGCCAACATGGGACTATTGGCCAACATGGCTGAGGCTTCTGGGAGCTGAAGTCCCTCGGCCCTTAAAGGAGAAAGGTTGCCTACCCCTGCTATACATAGTGTGGAGAGAGAACTCCTCTGTGGAAGTGAGTTCCACCGCTTAATAATATCTTGTGAAGAAGAATATATCCCATTTACTGGCCTGAATTTCTGCGGATGCCTCACTTCCAATGTATTTTAGTACCTCTCTTTCATAATGCTGTAGTATAGTGGAGGTGGGGTCAGCCACAGACATTCAGACAGGTAAATAGGTTGTCCTCTTTCACAGTACATCTGTAGCCAGGGAACTCATCACCACATGGTTGCTTAGCCTGGAAAAGAGAAGGTTGAGAGGTAACATAATAGCCATGTTTAAATATTTGAAAGGATGTCATATTGAAGATGGAGCAATGGATGCAATCTACAGGAGAAGAGATTCCACCTCAACATTAGGAGGAACTTCCTGACAGTAAGAGCTTTTTGACAGCGGAAGATGCTCCCTCAGAGTCTGGTGGAGTCTCCTTCTTTGGAGGTCTTTAAACAGAAGCTGGATGGCCATCTGATGGGGATGCTTTGATTTTGAGTTCCTGCATGGCAGAAGAGAGTTGGGCTGGATGGCTGTTATGATCTCTTCCAACTCTAGGATGCTACAATTTTATGACCCAGCATGACAGAGTGGTTTGAGTGTTGGACTATAACTCTGGAGACTAAGGTTTGATTCTCTGCTCGACTATGAAACCCACTGGGTAATTTTGGGCAAGTCACACCCTCTCAGCCTCAGGGAAAGGCAATGGCAAAGCTCCTGTAAACAAATCTTGCCAAGAATCCAGCCTTAAATCCCACTGTGGGAGAAAGGCAGGATATAAATCCTTTAAAGAAAGAAAGAAAGGAAAAGAAAACCCCAGGATAGGGTCACCAAAGTCATAAACAATTTGAAGGCACACACAACCTCCCCCCAAGCATTTTTGGTCAGGGGTCTTAAAATATAAATTGAATTTTGCATTTAGACCTGGCTCCCTCGCCATAAGGTAGAAACGGCTTTGAAGGCACACATCATCATCATCATCATCATCACAATCAACAACAACCGCAACAGCAACAACACATTTCCCAGGATCTCTCATTATCTAATTATGCAAATATTCCAAATTCCAAAAGCGCTTGGAATAAGGGAGACTCAACCTGGCGCTTTCTCCAAAGGAGCCCGAAGCCTCCCTTCCCTCCAGAGAGGAAGGCGCCCTTTTGATCCTCCTCCTCCTCCTCCTCTTCTTCCTCTCTCCTCCTCCTATTCCTCCTTCTCAGTCTCCTCCGCTCACCTCCTCCCTTCCCTTCTTACTCTCCCTCCTCCTCCTCCTCGTCATCCCCCTCTTCCTCCTCCTTCCCAATCTCCTCCTCCTCCTCCTCCTCCTCTCCAGCTTCCCATCCTCCTCCTCCTCCTCCTCCTCCCCTTGCCTCTTCCTCTCCCTGCCTCTCCTGCTCCTCCTTTTACTCTTCCTCCTCCTCCTCCCTCTCTTCTTCCTCCTCCACTCTCTTCCTCTCCCTCTTCCTCTCCCTTCTCCTGCTCCTCCTCCTCCTCCTCCTCCTCCTCCTCCTCCTCCTCCCTCAACACCACCTCCTCCTCTTCCTCTCCCTCCTCCTCCTCCTCAATTTCCTTAGGGTCCCTCTTCCTCCCCCTCCTGTTTCTCAATCTCCTCCCCTCACCCCCCTTTTCTTCTTCTTCCTCCTCCTCCGCCTCCTCCTCCTCTCCTTCTTCCTCCTCCCCAATTTTCCTAGTGTCCCTCCTCCTCCTCCTCCTCTTCCTCCCCCTTTTCAATCTCCTCCCCTTCCTCCTCCTCCTCCTCCTCAATCTCCTCCCCTCACCCCCCTTTTCTTCCTCCCCCTCCCCAATTTTCTTAAGTCTCCCCCTCTACTCCTCCTCTTCCTCCTCCATCTCCTCCCCTCCCCCCCTTTTCTTTCTCCTCCTCCTCCTCCCTCCTCCCCCCTCTCTTCTGGCTCTGGCTCTCCCTCCCCCTTTCCCCCTCCCCTCCCCCCCTCCCCCCCTCCCCCCCTCCCTCCTCTCTCGCTCTCTCTGCCCCCCCCCCCAGGCCTCCCTTTGTTCTCCCCACTCACCGGAGCCTTGTAAGGAGGGCAGCCCCGGCTCAGCGCTTGGCGGGCCCAGTCGGAGGAAGGGAGGGAGAACGAGGAGGCCTCTGGAGCCGCCGAGGAGAGGCTCCGAAGGCCCAACGGGCAGGAGAGGGAGGCCTCCTCTCCCTCCGAGGCGGAGGCGTTAGGGGGACCCCGCGGGGCTCCCAAGCGCCCCGGCCTCTCCTTCCTCCCTTCACGGAGGAGGAAGGCGGCGAGGAGGCCGCGGAGAGGGAGCCAAGGCGAGGGGCGAGGAGCGCCAGAAAAACGGGGGGCCCTCGGAGGGAGGAGGAGGAGGAGGCGGCGGCAGCGGGTGGGGGGACGGAAGAGGGAGGCAAACCGGAAGGAAGTGGGCGACGCTCCGCCCCTCCTCGGGCCGCGTTCTCGTATGCTCCGCCCGGAACGCTCGCCGACGGACTCGGAAGACGGTGCGCCTTTGCAGGGTGGCTCTTGACTTTCTTAAGTCTAGAGTCCGTCGCGGAGGCCGCTGAAGGGGGCAAAAACGGTCGTTCTGGAAGGAGGGCGAGACCACTTGGCGGGGAGAAGAGGGGGATGCGCTCCCCCTCCCGTTGGGTGTTAATGGACCAGCCCAACGGAAAGCCTTTCCTCCCTCCGCCAAGAAATAAATGCAGTCTGACCCTCTCCCCTACTTTAATGGCCGCCGCTCCCGTCCCACAGACTCATGGGAGTTGTAGTTTTGTCATAATTGAAAATCACATCCTTTGAGGAAAATTAAAAAAAAACAACATTTTTTTAAATAAAGGAATCTTGGTATTTTTCACTTTGTGAGGCACTAGCACTCTTTGACAGAAAAGGCGTGTAAAAAAACACCAAACTACAAATCCCAGGGTGCTGCAGCACTTACATGTGGTATCCAAACTGCATTATTTCTACAGTGTAGCAATGGGGTGCTGCCCATTTGGCAAAGTTAGGGAGCATCTACACCAGGGGTAGGCAACCTTTCCCCTTTAAGAGCCGAGGGACTTCAGCTCCCAGAATCCCAGAAGCTATTGGCCAACATGGGACTACTGGCCAACATGGCTGAGGCTTCTGGGAGCTGAAGTCCCTCGGCCCTTAAAGGGGAAAGGTTGCCTACCCCTGATCTACACTGTAGAAATAATGCAATTTGGCACCACATTTAAGTGCCGTGGCGCCATCCTATGCAACCCTGGGATTTGTAGTTTTACAAGGTCTTTCGCCTTTTCTACCAAAGAGTATTTACTTCCCAAGTGGCTGAGACAGTGACACCTTTGCCTTCTGATGGTTCAAAATGTACACACACTTTTGTTTCATGTACAAAATTGTTCAAAAAATAATTTCAGCAGGTGTTGCTTGTAACTCAGGTGTATGAAGATTTTTTAATTAATTTATATCTCACCTTTCTTTTTAGAATGGATCAAACAGTCTTTTCAAGTCTTTTACTCCAAGTCTCAGGTCATGCCTCTATAGACCAGAACAGACGGCCCTTAAAAGCCCATTTCTGGAAGTCTTGGGAGCCCACTGTTTACACGCCACGCACTCCAAAGACGTCCAAAAGATGCACGGAAGCCAGCAGCCGCTTAGATCTGGCTGGCTTCAAGACGCTCCAGAGGTCCAGTGTTTACACATCGCACGCTGCCGGAACGTCTTGAAGCCGGTATTTACACGTCGCACGCTGCTGGAGCATCTTGAAGCCGTGTCAAGATGCTCCAGAGGCCCAGTGTTTACATGTTGCACACTGCCAGAGTGTTTTGAAACTGGTCTTTACACGTTGCATGCTACCGGAGCATCTTAAAACCAGTGTTTACATGTTGCACGCCATTGGAGCATCCTGAAGCTGGCGTTTACATGTCGCACACTACCAGAGTGTCTTGAAGCCGGCGTTTACACGTTGCACACTGCCAGAGCACCTTCAAGCTGCTTCAAGACTCTCTGGAGGCCTGGTGTTTACACGTTGCACCAGCCAGAGCATCTTGAAGCGGCTTCAAGATGCTGTGGAGGCCCAGTGTTTACATGTCACATGCTGCCGGAGCATCTTGAAGACGCTTCAAGATGTTCTGGAGGCCCAGTGTTTACACATCGCACACTGCGGAGTGTCTTGAAGCCGCTTCAAGACGCTCTGGAGGCCCAGTGTTTACACATCGCACACTGCGGAGCGTCTTGAAGCCGCTTCAAGACGCTCTGGAGGCCCAGTGTTTACACATCGCACACTGCGGAGCGTCTTGAAGCCGCTTCAAGACGCTCTGGAGGCCCAGTGTTTACACATCGCACACTGCGGAGCGTCTTGAAGCCGCTTCAAGACGCTCTGGAGGCCCAGTGTTTACACATCGCACACTGCGGAGCGTCTTGAAGCCGCTTCAAGACGCTCTGGAGGCCCAGTGTTTACACATCGCACACTGCGGAGCGTCTTGAAGCCGCTTCAAGACGCTCTGGAGGCCCAGTGTTTACACATCGCACACTGCTCTGGAGGCCCAGTGTTTACACATCGCACACTGCGGAGCATCTTGAAGCCGCTTCAAGACGCTCTGGAGGCCCAGTGTTTACACATCGCACACTGCTGGAATGTCTTGAAGACGCTTCCAGACGCTCCAGAGGCCCAGTGTTTACACGTGGCACACTGCCAGAGTGTCTTCAAGACGCTCCAGAGGCCTGGTGTTTACATGTTGCACGCTGCCGGAGTGTCTTGAAGCCACTCTCAGGCTGCAGTGGGGCTGGGAAAAGCAGCTCTTTCCTGGGCCAAATAGGAGCGGATGTTTTACACTCCTATTTGGGCTAGATTCAAGGCCAATTTTCCGGAGCCCCAATCCATCTTTGGCAGGGGCAGCTTCAAGCCACCCCTTCGGAGCCATCTGTGCCGGCACTGTATTCAAGTCTCAAGTTCTTATAAGATATTCTCAAGTCCGGTCTCAAATCTAACACAGTAGGGTCAACCCTCCACATTTGCAGGCTTGACTTTTGCAGAATTGATTATTCATGGATTATTTGCTGCCACCTCTATATGTAGCGGGGAGAACTGAGATATGAATCCCCACTACGAAGTACCCTGAGTGTATATGGACTGCGGGTTTCAACCCTGAATCTGTGTGGAAAGATTGTTATCCTTGATCAAGGAGCTTCCCTCTCCTCCAAAACAGATCAGCCCAGCGGTCTGTCTCAATAGCTTACAGTTGTAAACTGCTTAGAGACTGCATAGCGCGGAATGAATCTGTCCTCATGACAAACCAAAGGAATATCAGGGCATTGAACAGTCTTATGTATAAATGAAGTTGCAAGCTTTAATGATAAGATTCCAAAATGTATAAGCTTGCAAGGTAACTTCCAGATAACTAAAAATTCACGTGTGCGTTACTGAGATTCCCATGACTTCATTCGGGGCATGTATCTACTTGGTGTTAGGTTTTAACAAACCACAATCAGCTCACAGTTGTAAACTGCTTAGACATCCCATAGCGCGATATGAAGTGGTATATAAATGCTTTGTACTTGTACTTTTTGTACACATTTGAGCATTCAGTTTACTTTCCCTTAGTCAGGCCATATTGCACAAATGCAACAGTAAATGATACAATGAGAAGAGGGAGCGATAGTTTCTAGCAGTTTCCCAGTAGCTGCAACAACAGTCGGCCCTTCATTTTTGCGGGGGATCCATTCCGGATCCCCCGCAAAAATAAGAGATTCACAAATATTCAAGCTCCATAGGCTTGAATGGGGCGTGCTCCTGGGGCATGCCCCATTGATTTAAACGGAGGTGGCCGTCCATAAATATGTGCAACCACAGACTTCAAGTCCGCAAGAACGGAGAGGCAATTGTATATCTAGCATGCCAGGCTGCAAAGGTCAGTTCCCACTCTTCCTATCCTCACCCCCACCATTAATATGGGTGAACTCAAGTTTTCCTAATGATCCTTGACTTTGGACCTTTAAATGTGAAAATGTCTTCCATGATAGACAATCACACCTTGAGAGTATCTAGTCTGGTCTCAACTAAAAGGAACTTGGGAATCTTGGTTTGAATGCTTAAATGAATAATTGGATTACTCATGTGTTTTCAGGATCCAGCTCCCATCTGCTTCTATCCTAATGCTATTTTTAATAGGGACTGCAAGCCTCATGAGACTGAATGTGTGCCAAGGCTCAGAAGTCCCTATTAAAAATGGCGTAGGGTAGCAGCAGAGGTGGCAGTGGGCCCCACTAGCCGCCCACTTCTATCTTGCTAAGAAATCCTGCTGCCTCGAAGGCATCCATGGTGGGTTGAATCTGTGGATCATACTTTTCCTGTGAGTGAACTATAGGTTTTTTGGGGGGTGGGGTGGGGGTGGGGGGCTAGAGTTATCTGCATTTTTTCCACTTTTGCGGGGGTCCTGCACCCCTAACCCCAGAGAACGTGGAGGGCTGAATGTATTACAGAGAAAGAAGAACAATGGCTGCAGCCACACTGCAGAAATAACCCAGTCTGACACCGCTTTAACTGCCATGGCTGAATGCTATGGAGTCTGGGAATTGTAATTCTGTGAGACATTTAGCCTTCACTGTCACAGAGTTCCCGTGCCACAACAGACTACAATTCCCAGGACTCCGTAGCATTCAGCCATGGCAGTTAAAGTGGTGTCAAACTGGATTAATTCTGCAGTGTGGCTGAAGCCTATGCAAGACAGTAACATTCCTTTTGTAGTTGTGTGCCTTCAAGTCATTTCTGATTTATGGCAACCCTATCACAGTGTCCTTCCCTATCCACTTTCCCCCTCTTCCTTCTACCACAACTTCCAGCCTCTGCTTCTTTCTGTCCTCCTCCTCAGCCCCCTTGTCCCTTCCTTGCCAGTTTCTGTCCCTTTTCCAAACCACAACTGCTTAGTTGCAGCCAGCAGGCCCTCTCTTTCTCTTTTTCTTTTTGGAGAAGGGGAGAGAGGAAAAGAAAAGGAATCTGTCAGGAGCTTCAAATGAAGCTGTCCTCATGACAAACCAAAGGAATATCAGGGCATTGATCAGTCTTATGTATATACTCATGTATTATAAGTCTGGAAATTTTAGTAAAAAAAAATTGAGCCCCAAAAATGTCTGGGTCGACTTATCCATGGGTCGATGTAAGTACTGTACTTCAACACTTATAAAAAAGGGAATCATCCCCTGGTAAAAGGCAGGAATGTAATCTGTCCCAAAAGCACTGACCTCCCTTTACTCTCTCATCCATCCAGTCTTTAGTGTGAGCCCAAACAGTTATTATGCCTGGCAGAATTGTGTAGTTTCTTTGGCATCGTTTTCCTTTGCCTAATTGTTTAAATAAAGAAATAAATAAAACTTTTATTTATATCCCGCTTTTCTACTATAATAGCAATCAAAGCGGCTTACATGTTAAAACAAACCAATATAATACATGATAATGTATCTTACCTTTAGATACATTATCTAATTTAGAGCCTTTGTTGCATGCCACTAAATTTTACCATCGACTTATCCATGGGTCTTATCAAAATCCCTAACTTTGCCCCCCAAACCTGCCCTTGGCTTATACATGAAGTTGACTTGTAGTCAAGTATATATGATAGGTTAGAGGGCAGTTTGTGTATTTGTGGCGGAGGGGTGGGTGGTAAGAGTAACTGAAGGAGAGCCCTAAAGGGCTGAAAAGGTGGGAGCACCTGAGGAAGGAGGAAACATGCCTGGAAAAGAGTTCCTCAATAGTCAGGCTGAAAGGAGACCCACTCGCCCTCCACAGCTGAGCCTGCTCACCCTCTCACCTGCCCACTTGCCTGCATCTCTCCCACTTTCAGTGGCATTGCCAAAATGCTATGCTCATCTCTTTTCCTTAACCGCGTTGGCAGCAGCCTCCTCACAAGGAGACCGTCGCCGCCGCAGGGAAACAGGGCCCGGGATCCTCAGCCTTCGTTCCTCATGGTGGTAGCAGCCTACTCATGAAAAGACAGCTCCCACCATGGTACTTGCCTCCCCCTCTTCTGATTCTGCATCACTCCTCTTATGGGATGTCACCCGGTGCGGGCTGCATCACCACGTCCCCGTAATGATGTCCCTTCTCTTTCGCCTTCCTCTGCTCTGCCTGGGAAAGTTGGTTATGAGCTGAGTGTTCAGAGACTGCTCAGCCGCTCACTAACCCATGCTCAATGGAGAGGAGGAAGCTGGCAGGCAAAGTCCTGGCCCCTCGCTTTTTAGCCATTCCTAGCATCGGCTCAAGTGGTTAAGATGCTGACTCTGCTGATTGCAGGTTGGCAGTTCAAGGCCTGGGTGCTCCCAGCTTCTGCCAACCTACCGGTCTGAAAGCATGCACATGCAAGTAGATAAATAGGTAGCATTTCGGAGGGAAGGTAAACAGTGTTCTGTGCCATCATGCTGGCCACAGGATCACAGAGTAGTCTCTGACAATGCTGGCTCTTCGGCTTAGAAACGGAAATGAGCACCGAACCCAATGGCCGGATACAACTTGACAACCTTGTCAACAGGGAATACCTTTACCTATTTTGGACCTTTTGATTTATTTGTTGTCTCTCTGCCTCCTTCTTTTCCCCTCCACCAAAGCTTTGTCTGCCCATGGTCTGGCTTCTGGGCCCCCCTCCCTGACTTAGGGCCTTTACAGACTGCCAGAAATAGTGCAAATTGAGACCACTTTAATTGTCCTGGCTCAGTGCTAAGGAATCATGGGAACTGTAGTTTATTGTGGCACCAGACCTCTCTGACAGAGAAGGCTCAATGTCCCAGAAAAAAATACATTTCCCATGAATCTCTAGCACTGAGCCAGGGCAGTTAAAGTGGTCTCAATTTGCACTATTTCTGGCAGTCTGTAAAGGCCCTTATTTTTCCAAATCCAATTTTTTCTTAAACCAAGAATGCTTCTGATCTCAAGCATTTCAGATAAGAAAGAGGCAACCTGTATTGTGAACCACAAATGCTTTTATGTGTAAGTGAAGCAGATTGCTTAAAACAGTTGAAATTAGATAATTCAAAAATTAATCTTTATTTTGTTGAATGATAGGCAACCAACCTGTTTCAAGGTTGCTGAACTGAAGACAGCTAAGTCAAAACTCAGCTTTGGAGAATCCGATCAGTAACTCCTTGTTTGGTTTTTTGCAAAAGCAAATATTTGGACTATCCCAATATCATTTTTACAAGACTACCCAGTCTTTACATTCTTTAACATGAATGCAATTAAACTCTGTTCTGAAGCATCTTCCTGATGCACTGATCATGTTCTCCCATATCTATACCATCAGTGCTCTTGACTAACCTACCAAGAACACAGACATTTTTCAAGTAAGGGCAGCAGAGCTCACCATCCTTATTCTGGATGTTTCACCTCATCTATCCCAGGAGTCATTCCCAGAAACAATGATCTGACCCATTAATGCCTCTTGATTCAAAGCAAAATCCCTTTCAATTAATTCTACACATTACTGATAACAGCATTTACAGAATTTAAGCAGGAAAGCAGATTGTGTGACCTTTCAGATATTGTAGGATTCCAAGTTCAAGCAACCCTAGCCAGCAAACAATGGGGAGGGATGCTGGGAATGGCAATCCGAACATCTAGAGCAGGGGTAGGCAACCTTTCCCCTTTAAGGGCCGAGGGACTTCAGCTCCCAGAAGCCTCAGCCATGTTGGCCAATAGTCCCATGTTGGCCAATAGCTCCTGGGATTCTGGGAGCCGAAGTCCCTCGGCCCTTAAAGGGGAAAGATTGCCTACCCCTGATCTAGAGGGCCACAATTCCTACTCCAGGCATAAAGTGATGTTCACCAGGAGTATGCACTGGCTTGGGTCAGGGATGGGAATTGTTGTCCTCTCAATGTCCATGGATGGCAACTCCCAGCATCCTCAGCTAGCCCAGCCAATGGTGAAGAATATTAGGAGCTACAGTCCAGCAACATCTGGAGGTCCATGCAATTCTCACCCCTGGCCTAAATCCTATTGTATTATCCACAGTAAATACACTGAATGAATGGGATTAAATTATTAAATTAAATTATTAAATTATTATGGGTTGACTCACCATTTCTAAACTGATCCAAAGGTTGCCTTATGAGGAACGACCTAGGGAGCTGGGTATGTTTAGCCTGAAGAGAAGGTTAAGAGATGATATGATAGTCCTGTTTAAATATCTGATGGGATGTCATTGAGGAGGGAGCTAGCTTGTTTTCTGCTGTTCCAGAAAATAGGATTTGGAACAACGGATGCAAGCTACAGGAAGAGATTCCCACCTAAACATTAGGAGGCACTTCCTGACAGTAAGAGCTGTTCGACGGTGGAAGACATTCCCTCAGAGTGTGATGGTGTCTCCTTCTTTGGAGGTCTTTAAAGAGAGGCTGGATGGCCATCTGCCAGAGGTGATTTGATTGGGAGTTTCTGCATGGCAAGGGGTTTGACTGGATGGCCCTTGGAGTCTCTTCCAACTCTATGATTCTATGGTTCAGTTTAGGGCTAAACAAACTATCCCATTAGCAGGGATACAGACAGTGGCTTTTTTCTTGAATCAGTGCTACAGCCTATTTCGTAACCTGCTCTAAACCATCCTGGAGTTTGTAATTCTACCGGTAATCTTAGCCCTGTACCTGATCTCAACTGACCTGGCAGATCACACCAGTCTCACTAGGCCTGCTGGCCATGCCTCCTCTGCATACAAATTCTTTGATGAGAAGTGACAAAGGTTCGCACAGATGCTCTTTCCACATGCCAAACAATCCTATGGCTTCTCTTTTACAAATTCCATAATCCCACTCTAAGAAACGGATTGGTGACAAAGCTCCCTCCACAACCCAATCATTTATGGTTCCCAAACTCTGGTCCACCAGATGCTTGGACTTCCACTTCTAGAATTTCTGACTATAGGCCAAGCTGGCTAGGATTTTTGGGAGTTGTCCAAAACATGTGGTAGACTAGTTTGGGAACCAAGGATTTCTATAGTTCGTCCCTCGTTTAAAATTCTTTCATGGCAAACTGCAGTGGAAACTCTGAGCATTTAGTTTTTTTCTCCTGTTGACCTTCCTGCTTTGATTGGGAGTTCCTGCATGGCAAGGGGGTTGGACTGGATGACCCTTGTGGTCTCTTCCAACTCCATGATTCCTTTATGGCTTGTGAAGTTTGTGTCTGGTGACACTCTGCCAACACGCCTAGCATTTATACAGGTCTGCTTCTGGATGAGTTACTTGATGAAAAAAATTAGGCTTCCAGGTGTCTTGAAAGTCTTTGTACACTCTAGGTATTTAAAGAGTTTCTCTAGCATGTGAGTTCTTTGGGACTAATAAGATCTGCCCTGTAAGTGAAGCTCTCCCCATACTGCAAAAAATGCCATGGCTTGTCTCCAATATGAGTGCTTAGATATTCCCCATACTGCAAAAAATGCCATGGCTTGTCTCCAATGTGGGTGCTTAGATATCTGAGGTTTGGGTTTCTATTGAAATCCTTTCCATTCAAACATTTACACTTTCTTCTCCTCTATGGGAAGGCTCTTCCCATACTCCCAACAATTTATCTGTTTTTTTCTGGAGGATGAATTCTTCCTCGGTGTCTTCTGAGGTTTGTACTTCTGTTAAAGCTCCTTCCACACTCCAAGCATCTATATGGCCTTTCTCCTGTGTGAGTTCTTTGATGGCCAATTAGGATTTCGCCGGAACCAAAGCACTTTCCACACTCCAAGCACTGATAGGGCTTCTCTCCTGTGTGGGAAATTACATGTCGAGTGAGACCATTCTTGAAGGGGAAGCTCTTTCCACACTCCAAGCACTGGTAGGGTTTTTCGTTTGTGTGTGTTCTCTGATGGGTATTGAGGTTCGATTTGATCGTGAAGCGCTTTCCGCATTCCAAACACTGATACGGTTTCTCTCCCGTGTGAGTTCTTTGATGAGCAATGAGGTTTGCCTTTCGACTTAAGCTCTGTCCACACTCCAAGCATTTGTATGGCTTCTCCTGTGTGTGAATTCTCTGGTGTCTACTGAGGCACGAACTTGCAAGAAAGCTCTTTCCGCAATCCAAGCATTTATATGGCTTTTCTGCTCCGTGATTTCCTCGATGTCTAAGGAGCTCAGTACTTCGACTGAAGCTCTTCCCACACTCCAAGCAGGTATAGGGCTTTTCTGCCACGTGAGTTTCTCGATGTCGAATGAGGCTGCTCTGTTGATTGTACCTCTTTCCGCACTCCAAACATTTATATTGTTTCTCCTGTGTGTGACTACTTTGATGTCTGCTGAGGTATGAACTCCCTGAAAAGCTCTTTCCACACTCCAAGCATCTATATGGCTTTTCTGCTGTGTGAGTTACTTGATGCTGGCTGAGGCCACTGCTTTGCCTGAATCTCTTTCCACACTTCATGCATTCATATGGCTTTTCTGCTGTGTGAGTTCCTCGATGACGAAGAAGGGTGGCGCGTCGTTTGAAGCTCTTTCCACACTCCAAACATTTGTATGGTTTCTCCTGTATGTGACAACTTTGATGTCTGCTGAGGCATGAAAACTTTGCAAAGCTTTTCCCACACTCCAAGCATCTATATGGCTTTTCTGCTATGTGAGTCACTAGGTGATGGATGAGGGCACTGCTTTGACTGAATGTCTTTCCACACTCCAAGCATTTATATTTCTCTTCTTGGAGGATTTTGCAATGAGCTTCAGAGTTTGACTCAGAATTGACATGTCTCTTACATCCATACCTTTTCGTCATTTCCTCTCTTTTATCTGCTTTTTCTGGGACTGTGATTTTATGCTGGTCCCTGCCCTGAAAAGCAGATTTATTCCTCTTCTTCCAAATTGGTTCACTTTTCCTCCTCTGCGCTTGTGGCTTTTTACATTTGCCTCCTTCTACCCACTCTTTTTCCCATTTGTCAGCTGCTGCAATGAATAAAAGAATAAAACAGTTAAACATGTAAACCAATACAACAAGAACTCAGTGGCATCACTAGGGGTTGGGGGGTGAGGAGTGTACCGAGTGACACCCCAGTGTGATGGTACATTCGGGGGGAGGGGAGGAGCTGTCTTTTGAGTCCGGCGCCACAACAGCCCCACTGGATTTGGAAGGACTGGGGGGGGGGGAATCTGCCTTCTGAGTCCTGTGGACTTGTGGACTCAAAAGGAAGGTGGGGGGGAGGCCTTCCAAGTCCAGAGGACTCGGAAGGAGGGGACAGGGGGGTGGCTGACTTCTGTGTCCAGCAGACCATTAAAGATTGGGGCAGGGGGAGAGATGTGACTGTCTCCTAAGTCTGGCAGACTTGGAAGGAAGGTGGGGGCTGCTGCTTTCCATATCTGGTGGACTATGTATGTGTCTGTTTGCGTAATTATCAATGTAATGCATTGTTTGGTATTATATTGTATTGTATAGTGGGTTTTTTTTTGTAATTTATTGTGTGTTACATGTTGTGTGGTTTTATAGCAATAAAGTCAAAAACAAACAAACAAACAAACATATCTGGTGGACTAGGAAGGATTTGGGCGGGGGGAGGCTGCAGCGGTGTCTGACCGGGCAGGAGGACAAAGCAGTCTCCCCCCCTGCATCGGGTGACACCACAGCAAGAACTGAAGAGGAAAAGCTAATCTCACCATGCATTTAAAAGATCCTATTGACAGTCACTGGTGAGCCAGTGTGGTGTAGTGGCTTGAATGTTGGACTAGGACTCCAGGAGACAAGGGTTCAAATCCCTGCTCAGCCATGGAGAGTCACTGGGTGACCTCAGGCAAATCACACACTTTCAGCCTCAGAGGATGGCAATGGCAAACCCCCTCTGATGACATCTTGCCAAGAAAACCTCATGTTAGGATTACTGTAAGCCACAAACAACTTAAAGGCACACAACAGCAACAACAACAACAGAAAGGCATGAACAGACAGCTGAGGTGGCAAGGGAAGGCAAAGATTGTTTGACTTGGACTTAGCCAGATTCATCTTCTAGTTGACACATGGAGCTCACTCAGTGCCATGAACCAGCCACCAAACAGGTTCTCATTGTGTGTCTGCATACCTCAGGGTATATAATTCATCTTTTCTATTTATATGTTTTGTTTATTGCCAACAATGCCTATCTTCACATTTCAGTCTACTTGCCTTCATGTAAAGCACTGTGTAATTTACAGTGCTTATTTTTTCTATAAGTGAATACACACACAGATTAAGGTCTCTCCCTCTCTCTCTCTCAAACAAAAATCACTTCTCAGAAGATTGTTCTGAGTCCTCATTGTAAAAGCTGAATATTTTTAGTTATTAAGTAAACTATTAAGTTATGTGTTAATCATTCTAAGACACATAGTGTGTGCCTGAATGCATTACGTGTCGTTGGGATGGGTACACACTATTTATTATTTAATTAGTTCATATCTTGTTTTTTCCCCATAATTTTTGGGGTCTTCTTTTTTCCTTTTTTGAAGATGGGGACAACATTTGCCCTCCTTCTGTCTGCTGTGACCTCTCCTGTCCTCCAGAAAATCTCAAGGATTATTGACAGTGGTTCTGAGATTATTTCTGCCAGTTCTTTTAATACCCTTGGATTTAGTTTATCTGGCCCTGGAGACTTGAATTTGTTTTAGAGTAGCCAAGTATTCCTGTACTATCTCTTTACTTATTCTGTGCTACATTTCCCTTATTGTGTCCTCTGCTCCATTTCCCTCAATTTGAGCACCCTTTTCTTTTTGTGAGAAGACTGAGGCAAAGAATGTGTTGAGTAGTTCTGTCTTTTCTTTGTCCCCTGTTAGCATTTCTCCATCTTCTCTGCGCAGTGGCCCTACCATTTCCTTCTTCCTTTTGCTATGGACATACCTTAAAAAAATCCCTTCTTATTGTTTTTAACCTTTCCAGCAAGCCTGAGCTCATTCTGTGCTTTAGCTTTTCTGACTTTCTTCCTACACAAGTTAGCTATTTGTCTGAATTTCACTTTGATTTCCCCCCTTTTCCATTTCTTGCACATGTATCTTTAAAAGCTCAGTTGAAAGTCCTTCTGACATCCAATCTGATTTCTTGAGACACCTCCCATTTTCCTCTCCTCATTGGAACTATTTGAAATTGTGCCTTCAAAATCACACTTTTAAAAAACTCCCAGCCCTCATGTACCCTCATCTCTATTAGTATTCCTGACCATGGGATTGCTGCCAATATTTTCCTAAGTTTACTTAAATCCCCTTTCTTAAAGTCTACAGTGTTTACTTAAATCATCTTTCTTAAAGTCTAGAAATGTGTGTCTGATTACACTTGGCTTCCCCCTTCCACATCTAAGGATTTTGCCACTTCCATCCCATCAACCAGATCATTATTGTTGGTTAGGATCAGATCTAAAATAGCAGATCCCCTGGTTGCCTCTTAAGGACAATGAAATTGTCTGCAAGACAAGTGAAGAAATTTGTTGGATTTTAAATTTTTTGCAGCTTTTGACTTCCAACAAATATCAGAATAGCTGAAATCCCCCATTAGTACTAGATCTCTCCTTTCTGAATGAATAGTCATCTGTTCCAGGAAGGCACCATCCAAGTCCTCAGCTTGTCTGGTCTGTAGTACCACATCTCTGTTGTTTCCCTCCCCTACTTAATTTTTATCCAGATGCTCTCAACTTGGCTTCCAAGATTTAAGTCCTGGATCTGTTCACAGGTGTATACATCCTATATGTGTAATGCTATTCCTTCCTATTTGGTCTATTTTTCTGAAATAGGTTATACCAGTTTATTATTGCCTTCTCCTTATGTTGAGAGTGTATGACTTGCCATGGTCACTCGTAGGTTTCCATAGCTGAGAGATTTTAATCCATACCCCCACCACCCCATGTTCTTGTCCAACAAGGACACTTCTCAAACCACTACAGTATCCTGGCTCTCTAAGGCAAATAGCAATCCACTAAATGAAAGCCATTATTCAGACTAGGCAAGGGGAAGAACGGATTCTCTCTCTGATATGTTGGATATGAATAGCAAGGAAAAGACAGGTTCAAATCCCCATCAACACTTGGCCAATTAATATCCTTAACTAGTTCAGTCAGGGCCATTTGCTAACTCTCAGTCTAACCTGTCTCACAGAGATGTTGTTGAGGGAATGTTTTAAACTTGTTGTTTTTTAAATGCTGTAACCCGCCTCGATTGCTGTGCAGAGGGGCAGGCTATAAATAAAAATTTCTTATTATTTTATTATTATTATAAAATGGAATACATATTTTTAAATGAACAGGATTAAGAAGCCTTGAGTAATTAAGCTGTCTTGAATCCCAGATTTTGGGGAAATGTAGGGTATACCCTAAAGCAGGGGTAGACAACCTTTCCCCTTTAAGGGCCGAGGGACTTCAGCTCCCAGAAGCCTCAGCCATGTTGGTCAATAGTCCCATGTTGGTCAATAGTCCCATGTTGGCCAATAGCTCCTGGGATTCTGGGAGCTGAAGTCCCTCAGCCTTTAAAGGGGAAAGGTTGCCTATCCCTGCCCTAAAGGCACAAGATCCAGTCTGATCTTCAAAGCTAAGCAAAAAACCCTATGAATTCATGGGGTTGCCCTAAGTCAACAGCTGACTTGAGGGCACATACACACACACAAACAGTTAATAATAAACAAGTGAAGTTTTATGCACCTTCAACTCAACTCCAACTTACTGAGACCTAACCCTAAGGTTTTCTCTGCAAGATATATTCAGAGGCAGCTTGCTACTGCCTTTGTCTTAGGATGAGAGAACAGACTTGCCCAGGTATGCAATGTCTTTCCAGAGTGGAGATTCAGACCTGGGTCTCTATAAGTCCTAGTCCAACATTCAAACCAGTACATCACACTTCCTCCTTAGTTGCATAGCGAGGTGGAATATCAACATTTTAATCCATAAAAATAGACTAATTGCTAAACTGAGAGGAGAATGTGAGAGATAGAAACACACGAAATGTGCCAAAATAAAAACTCTAAACTTTTAAATGAAAAGTATCCAAAAGAAATGACTGACTAGGGGGAATGGAAAGTCTTACCCAGAGAGGCCACAATCCCATTTATCTCTTCCGTGACTGCCCTATACAAAGCCCTCTGGCCTGGATCTAGCAGCGCCCATTCCTCCTCAGTGAAATGCACAGCCACCTCCTCGAATGTCACAAGACCCTGACAGAAAAAAGGGAACTGATTACGAGAGAAATAGTCTATTATTTAGATGCAGATGGTGAGTTTGGGTGTTGTGGTTTGGATTTCAATCTTCTTGAACAGCACTTATAGCCTTCCTAGTATGCACGTTGGATGGAAACTAGGAACAAGACAAACAGCTATATAGGCTCAGAGAGAAGAACACGGAAGTGAGGCATCCGTCTTGTTTCCTGTCTGCTTCTCCAATCACCCTTTGCCCTACCTGAGCTGATCGCACAGCATCTGTGTCTCCTCCATCACAAAGAGCAGCCCACCGAATTCGTGTTGATGGCATCATTCTGTCACCTATGAGAGAGAAAGGCAGTATCATCTGCTTGTCTTGGAGATTATATAAAATATGCCCAAGCACACCGGACATCAAATCCAAACTGTACACAATATATATATTTCTTTCTATAGTCATATCTCAGCTAACAAAGCCTCCAACAATGAATATTCCTTTTACAAAATCTTTTTATGCCGACTTAGATCCCCCTTTTCTTCCTCATCTACTGACTTGCTGGAAGCTTTTTAGCAGCATTGGCATTGAGAGAATAGTGGACTAGGAAAAACACGGATTTTTGGTATCAGGTTGCAGCAACACTGTGTGCAGTGAAGTTTTAGCTGGGAAAGAAAAAAATATGGACTGTGCGCCAGTTTTTCAGGGTTGGCTGAAAAAAAACTTGGTTTAAACAAAAGACTTTTTTTAAAAAAAAAACTCCTTTTTAAAAAATTAACTATTCACATATTTTTTTAAAAAAAGTCTGGCTATTATTACTATTTTTCATCACTCTTACTGGAACAATGACTGTTTTAATTTCAACATTTTAACTGTTTATTGGTAATAGTTCATTGTTAGGCCAGCATCCAGTGTCAGTTGCTTCTTTTTAATCACTTTATATTATAGTGCAAGAAATGCCATTCAGAAACAAAGCCTTCAATGAACATACATTTAACCAAAACAAATTGAGAGGAATACAATGGGGTGCATGCCTGTGCCTCCATTCAAGCCCATGGGGCTTGAATATGTGCGGATTTCTGTTTTCACGGAGGGGTCTGGAACAAATCCCCCGCAAAAATGGAGGGGCAACTGTACTTGCATTTGCATGCTTTCGAACTGCTAGGTCGGCAGAAGTTGGGACTAGTGACAGGAGCTCACCCCATCATGCGGCACCTGGGCCTTGGACTGCCAACCTTCCAATCATCAGAACTGGTGTCTTAACCGCTAAGCCAATGTTAGAAAGCATTAAAACATGGTTGATCAAGCTTTCTAATATGCAAAATAATGTTTCACAGTATTAACACAATAAGCAGCATTCAATATTTTTCCTTAAATCATTAATGTTAAAAAATTGGTTTAAACAAAGAACAACACTCCCCCCCTTTAAACAACCACAACAAAAATGGGTTACAAACTTGCTCCATCTTCAGTATAACATCCTTTCAAATATAGTGATCATGTCACCTCTTAAGTTTCTCTTCTCCAGCTAAACATACCCAACTGCCTAAATCACTCCTCATAGGGCACAGTTTAAAGACCTTTCACCATTTTGGTTGCCCTTCTCTGGAGGCACTCCAGCTTGTCCACATCCTTCTTGAATTGTGGTGCTCAGAACTGGACATCTTTTTGCCCAGGGAGACATCATATCTCTTGAGGCATCTTGTCAGACCCACAAACTACTGATTCTGTACTCTTCAGCAGGGTGTCCCCTACCACCACCACCACCACCCACCTCCTCTGAGATTTGGCAGAGACCAGTCCATGTGCTGATTCTACCAAGGTCTCCTGTACACTACCTGAGGACTAGCCCTGTGCTCTTCTTCATCATCATTAGGAAGGGCGAGAGCTTCAAATCGATTCTGTAGCTGCAAGCTTGCAGAACGGTCCCTACTCCTCTGTGTCAAATTCCTGCAAATGTCTATGTCCTGTGTATGGGAAGTGACCTCCTGCCCAGAAACATCTCCTGTGTGTTCCCCATCCAGGACAGCCCATTCTGCTCTGTCCAAGAAAACCTCTTGCTTCCTAATGTGCTGAAGTGTAAATACCTACCTAGTCCTCCAGCTGCAGGAGCTTCTCCTCCAAAAGGGCTATCAACTTGCACTTGGTGCACGTATAGCAATCCACATCCTCTGGCAGGAAGAGAAACATACCACAGCAGTTGCAAGTGACTGCAGCAGCTCCCTCCCTAATGTTCAGTAGACATAAGCAAGCACTGAAGAGAAACACCCACACAAAACATCTATGTTAGCCAAGCATGTTTGCCAAGCTCCAAGGACTAGGAGTGCAGCTATATAGAGACCTACTGGCTTCTAGATCCTCCCCTAGCCAAGTCGGTGACCTACTTTCTGAGATCCCCCCTCAAGCAAGTTTCTGGCTCACTTCCCTTCACACAACAGAACAAGAGGACCCTAATGGAGTAGAGTCTCCTTCTTTGGAGGTCCTTAAACAGAGGCTGGATGGCCATCTGTTGGGGATGCTTTGATTAAGAATTCCTGCATGGCAGAAGAGGGTTGGACTGGATGGCCCTTGTGGTCTCTTCCAACTCTATGATTCTATGATTGAGCCAGCAAGTGACCCTTCTGCCAGGTCAGGCACATCAGCAGCCTTAATCCGCTGATATAATCTCATCAGCACAGAAAAGAACAATATGCCAACTAAGGAGCACACCATGAAGCAACCCTTGACCCAAGCAAACAGTCTCAAACAAGCAAGCCTTTCCCAGCTCAGTGGAACCAAACTGCCTTACCCAAACAGACCCACAGCCTTCACCCAACAAACTCTCCCAAAAGACTCTCTGGAACTGGGAGGGTTTGACCCCACAGACCCAAGCTCACCTTCTGTCGTCTCGTCCACCACACCTGTGCAAAACACCCATTATCTGAGCCTGTTTGCCAAGCTCTGTTGCCAAAGTTAGTATTAAAATTGGGGCAGTGGGTAGGGACAGTGGGGCATAGTGGTTGGAATGCTGGACTATCTGGGGTCAAATCCTCACTCAGTCACGGAAAACCCCAGGTGACATTGCGTAAGTCACCAGTTCTCAGCCTCAAAGGGGAAACCCCCCCTCTACCAAGAAAAACCCATGTTATTGTTGTGGTTGTTAACTGCCTTCGAGTCGATCCAGACTCATGGCGACTCTGTGGATATGAAACCTCCAAGATTCTCTGTCCTCCAATGCTTTGCTTTGTTGTTGTTGTTGTTAACTGCCTTTGCGTTGGTCTCAACTCATGGCGACCCTATGGATAAGACATCTCCAGGCCCCCCTGTCCTCTACTGGTCTGCCCAGCTCCTGCAAACTCTTATTTGTGGCCTCCTTTATATAGTCCCTCCATCTAGCATGTGGCTTTCCTCTCTTTCTACTTCCCTCCACCTTTCCTAACATTATTGTCTTTTCCAACGATTCATGCCTTCTCATGATGTGTCCAAAGTAGGACAGTCTCAGTTTGGTCATCTTGGCTTCTAGGGCTCTCTCTGGCTTGATCTGCTCTAGGACCTATTTGTTTGTCCTTTTGGCTGTCCATGGGATCCTCAGCACTCTTCTCCAGCCCCACATTCTCTCAAAGGCATTGATTTTCTTCCTATCTTCTTTCTTCACTCTCCAGCTCTCACACCCATCCATGGTAACAGGGAATAGGATGAAATGTATGATTCTGAGTTTTGTGCTGAGTTGTCTATCTTTGCATTTGAGGATCTTTTCTAGTTCTTTCATAGCCACCCTCCCCAATCTTAGGGGGGTTGCAGACTGCCAGAAATAGTGCAAACTGAGTCCACTTTTAGGGTTAGGGTTAGTGCTAGGGAATCATGGGAACTGTGTTTTTTTCTGAGACATTGAGCCTTCTCTGTCAGAGAGCTCTGGTGCCACAATAAAATACAGTTCCCATGATTCCCTAACCCTAACCCTTAAAGTGGACTCAAATTGCACTATTTCTGGCAGTCTGCAACCCCCCCTTAGTCTTCTTCTGGTTTCCTGGCTGCAGTCCCCATTCGATCCCAGGTATGGGAATTCTTTTACTATTTCTATATCCTCATTGTCTAGTCTGAATGTGTGTAAGTTCTCTGTGGTCATTATTTTTGTCTTCTTTATGTTCAACAGTAAGCTTGCCTTTGCACTTTCTTCTTTGCTCTTCCTTAGAAGGTGTTCCAGGTCTGTGAGGTTCTCTGCTAGTATTATGGTGTCATCTGCATACCTGAGATGGTTGATATTCCTTCCTCCTATATTTACTCCTCCCTCTTCCATGTCCAAGCCTGCTTTGCTCAGGTCCTGTAAGTTCATAGCCATGACCTCCCTAATTGAGTCCATCCATCTGGTATGTGGTCCCCCTCTCTTTCTACTTCCCTCCACCTTTCCCAGCATTATTGTCTTTTCTAATGAGTCTTGGCTTCTCATGATGTGTCCAAAGTATGACAGCCTCAGTTTGATCATCTTCTTGGCTTTCAGGGAGAGTCCAGGCTTATTCTGTTTGAGGACCCATTTGTTTGTCTTTTTGAGCATCCAGAGCAGGGGTAGGCAACCCAAGGCCGCCGCCGCCGCCACCCCCGCCACCCCCGCCATGATGATATTGATTATTGTTGTTATTACTTGTTCTTGGGGTTTTCTTGGCAAAATCTTGCCATGGCTTTTCTGGGGCTGAGAGAGTGCGCATGCATACTTTTTAAATTTTTTATTTATTTATTTATTTATTTTTTGGTGCTTCAGCCCCCGGCTCAAAAAGGTTGCCTACCCCGATCCAGAGTATCCTCAGCACTCTTCTCCAGCATGTGTGCGTTGTGTGCCATCGTTTCCGACTTATGGCGACCCTAAGGCAACCCTATGGTTGGGTTTTCTTGGCAAGATTTGTTCAGAGGAGGTTTGCCATTGCCTTTCCTTGAGGCTGAGAGAGTGTGACTTGCCCATGGTCACCCAGTAAGTTTCATGGTTGAGCGGGAAACGAACCCTGGTCTCCAGAGTCTTAGGTCCATAACACACTGCAGAAATAATCCAGTTTGAGACCACCTTAACTGCCCTGGCTCAGTGCTAGAGAAACCTGGGAATTGTAGTTTATTGTGGCACCAAAGCTCTCTGACAGAGAAGGGTAAATGTCTCATAAAACTACAATTCCCAGAATTCCCTAGAATTGAGCCAGGGCAGTTAAAGCAGTATCAAACTGGATTATTTCTGCAGTCTGTTTTAGACTTTTGTCCAATGCTGAAACCACTATGCCAGGAATGAGTCGGTTTTCTTCTTACCCACTTTCTTCAAAGTCCAGCTCTCGCTTTGACTCTGGAGTCCAGGATTCAAATCCCTGCTCAGCCATGGAAGCCCACTGGGTGACCTTGGGCAAGTCACACTCTCTCAGCCTCAGAGGATGGCAATGGCAAACTCCTTCTGAACAAATTCTGCCAAGAAAACCCCATTATAGGGTCGTCATAAATGGGAAACAACTTGAAGGAACACAACAACAATATAAAATGGGAAGATCAAGGTTTTAGGAATATATATATATATAATTCAATATTTTGAAGGCATGAATGGATATAGAATCTGTGGACACGAAGGTTTGACTGTATATATAAGTCCTCTCCATTCATTAAAAGTAAAAGTAAAAGCAAAAAGATCATTTAAATTCAATTTTTATCTTTTAAAACTTTATTTTGTTCTTTTAACAAGTGATCTGCTTTAACATTGTAATAATTTAATTCAGTTTTTTAAAATTGTCTGAGTCCCAGTTTTGGGTAAAAAAGGGAGATGCTGATGATTTTTTACATTTTAAAAATTATTATGATGATGATTTTTAAAAAATTATTATTATTACATTTATTTGTATCCCGTGGGACGCAGAGCGGCTTACAATTTAAAAGAACAGTAGAAATTAAAAACACACAAAAGTGATTCCTTAAAAGAGAATTACAGTACATTATTACAATATTAAAACAGATTACCCGGTTAAAAGAACAAAAAAAAGTTTAAAAAAAGAAAAAAAGGCATAATAAATTGAATAACACTTAATTAATTAAAACAACCGATTAATTAATGGCTGAAATCCAGTTGCTCTCCCCTCAAGCGGCGGTCCCTCTCTCCTTCCCGGTCTCTCTCGCCTCCAAACTCACCGGACCTGTGCCGCCCTCAGCGCTCCCCGGAAGGCCTCCTCCTCTCCCCGCAAGCAGGAGCCCCGAGGGGCGGCGAGCTCCCTCCTGAGAGCCCCTCCGGAGCCTTTTCCTTCCCTCCTTCCCTCCCTCTGAGGAAACCAAGCAGAAACACCCGCAGCAGCGCAGCGGGAAGGCAGGCGGAAGTTGCCTCTCTGAGCGCAGGAGAAACAGGAAGTGCCACCAACCCGGGAGGGGGACTAATGAGGGAGTCAAACTGGAACGAAAAGAGCGAGGGAGTTCTAGCCCCGCCCCCTGGATGGTCCCCATGCTCCGCCCCCATGGCCTTCATGCTCCACCCCTTGGATGGACTCTGTCCCCTGCCCTTCATGCTCCGCCCCTTTAAATGGACCCCCCATGCTCCGCCCCATAGCCCTCATGCTCCGCCCCCACAGCCTTCATGCTCCTCCCCTTGAATGGACTCTATCCCCTGCCCTTCATGCTCCGCCCCTTTGGATGGTCTCCATGCTCCGCCCCATGTCCTTAATGCTCCGCCCCTTTGGACAGACTCAATGCTCCACCCCCATAGCCTTCATGCTCCTCCCCATAGCCTTCATGATCCCCAAAAGGTCTCCATACTGCATCCACATTGCAGAAATAGTCCAGTTTGACACCACTTTAACTGCCATGGCTCCTTGCTATGGAATTCTGGGAACTGTAGTTTTGTTTAGATATTTAGTCTGCATCTGCACTGCAAAAATAATCCAGTTTGAGACCGCTTTTACTGCCATAACTTCATGCTATGGACTCCTGAACATTGTAATTTGTTGTAGCCCCAGAGCCTCTTAGCTAGAGAAGGCGAAATGGCTCTGAAAACTATAGGATTGCATAGCATTGAACCATGGCCATTAAAGTGGGGTCAAACTGCACTGTTCCTGCAGTGCGGATGCAGCCAAAGTTGAGGCCTGGTGGCTTGAGTGTTGGACTGTTAGGAAGCAGATTATCTGTAGCTTTCCCATTAAGGCTGCAAGCCTGAGCAGAGTTATCAGCAACCTTTCCCCTTTAAGGGCCGAGGGACTTCAGCTCCCAGAAGCCTCAGCCATGTTGGCCAATAGTCCCATGTTGGCCAATAGCTCTTGGGGTTCTGGGAGCTGAAGTCCTTCGGCCCTTAAAGGGGAAAGGTTGCCTACCCCTGTGCCCCCATTTGACACAGTGGGACTGACTTCTAAGGAAATATTGCATTTATTTATTTATATGGATGTATATCTCCTGTCTTTCTCCCAATCCCAAACAGAATTCAAGGCAGCTGACAACAATTTTAAAAGGATACAACTAAAACATTAATTATGACAGCTAAAAAAAAAAAAAATTAAATAACAGTTAAAAGAACAACATCATTAAAATCATTTCAATAAAAAAAAATTAAGAACATAAAAGAATAAAAAGCAGCACAGCAATGACACAGGGCCTTTGCAGACTGCCAGAAATTGTGCACATTAAATTGAGGCAGTGCCCTGGCTCAGTGCTAGGGAATCATGGGAACTGTATTTTTTCTGGGACATTGAACCTTCTCAGTCAGAGAGCTCTGGTGCCACAATAAAATACAGTTCCCATAATTCCCTAGCACTGAGCCAGAGCAGTGCCTCCATTTAAAGTGGACTCAATTTGCACTATTTCTGGCAGTCTGCAAAGGTCCACACATACAAACACACTACATAAGTACAATTCCCACAACAAAACCCTTCCGAAATTAGAAAATCCTAAAGAGAGCAGGGAGGAGTTCGAGTGTCTGGGAGCAGCCGCGGAGAAGGGTCTCCCCCAAGTCCTTACCAACCGCATCTGCAAAGGTGGTGGGATTTAAGGGTGAAACAGAGCACCCTGAAAGGCCGGCTCTGTTCCACCTCTTTGAGCGCCGAATGAAGGGAGTACATATACATATGGGGTGGGAATGGCCATTTATTCAAGAATTTTGGATGGAAGTTAATGAACAGAAGGAACTTCCTGACAGTGAGAGCTGTTTGACAGTGGAAGACAATCCCTCGGAGTTTCCTTCTTTGGAGGTCTTTAAACAGAGGCTGGATGGCCATCTGTCGGGGATGCTTTAATTGGGAGTTCCTGCATGGCAGAATGGGGGTTGGACTGGATGCCCCTTGGGGTCTCTTCCAACTCTAAGGTTCTATGATTCTATGAAAAGTGCAAATGAAAAATTACTAAGGATTCTGTATGGTGTGAAATCAGAGGAGGAGGTCAATGAGGGGGCTGACACCACGAGTTACCGCACCGGGTGACACCAACCCTAGGGACGCCACTGGCCTCCACATGGCTCCCTCCTCACTATGAGGGACCTGCATGGAGGCAAAGATAGGAGGGCTGGGTTCACCCCCCTTTCGTCTCCGCATGGCTCATGAGAAAGCCACACAGAAGCAAAGCTAGGAGGGCTGGGCTTGCCCTTCCTTTGACTCCACTAGGCTTCTTCATGAGCCGCCCCTAACCCTAACCCTAACCCTAACCCTGAGACTGGTGGATCAGGGCTCAAAGTGCCACTGCCCCGATCCTCCTCTTTGCTGCCCCCAAAAGAGCAGCTCAAAGGGGCACCACTCCCTTTAGGGCCGGCAAAGAGCTGGCCTTTGAGCCTCAGCCACGGCTCTTTTCAAGGCTGCCCCGGGAGTGGTGGATCCGCCGCTCCCAGGGTCAGCCCAGAAAAGAGCCACCGTCACGGCTCAAAGGGTTGCAGCCCCGATCTTCCTCTTTGCCACCCCCAAAAGAGCGGCTCAAAGGGTTGCAGCCCCGATCTTCCTCTTTGCCACCCCCAAAAGAGCGGCTCAAAGGGTTGCAGCCCCGATCTTCCTCTTTGCCACCCCCAAAAGAGCGGCTCAAAGGGTTGCAGCCCCGATCTTCCTCTTTGCCACCCCCAAAAGAGCGGCTCAAAGGGTTGCAGCCCCGATCTTCCTCTTTGCCACCCCCAAAAGAGCGGCTCAAAGGGTTGCAGCCCCGATCTTCCTCTTTGCCACCCCCAAAAGAGCAGCTCAAAGGGCCGCTCCTTTTGGGGGCAGCAAAGAGCCGGCCTTTGAGCTGCAGCCACGGTTGTTTTCTGGGCTGGCCCTCGGAGTGGTGGATCCGCCGCTCCCAGGGGCAGCCCAGAAAAGAGCCACCGCCGTGGATCAAAGTCTCAGCCCCAATCCTGCTTTTTGCTACCCCTGAAAGAGTGGCTCAATGGGCTGCTCCTTTTGGGGGTGGCAAAAAGCTGGCCTTAGAGCTACCACCGCAGCTCTTTTGTGCCCTTTTGGCACAGCATGTATGAACCCTGCGGTAAGAAGGCGCCCTGAAGGTGTGCACCCTGCAAACGGCATCAGGGCGGAGTCAGGACAAACAAGACATCCCCTGAAAATAAGTCATACTGTGTCTTCTTGAGGAAAAATAAACATAAGAGAATGTCTTATTTTTGGGGAAATATAGTAGTTCTTTATTGGAAGACACATGGGGGCTGGAGATTAAAAGTGGACTAGTTTGCTTTTTCCTGCTCGTGCACTTTCTGCTGTGTTCACTTTGCTGGTGAGATTAAATCAATCTCTCCTATTTTCCTGAGCTTTCTAATGAATCTTAAGAAACATTCCATCGTGATCTGTTATATATGGCCTGTTCCTATCTCTGGCACAGCGCCACATTGTAGCCAAAAGTATATTACAGTGAATTTTATTGAGCTCAAATCGAGAGGGGGTTGGCTACAAGGACCCTACGAGACCATCTCCCACGTGTATACCAAGAATTCGGGGGATCTAAGAATTGATGCAGAGACAAAATTGTCCAATTAAAATACTATTTATTAAAGGGGAAAATCACACAGCAATTCACACACACGCACACACTTATTCAAGGCTCGGGAAATCAGGGGTTAGCTTGGAAAAGATGTTGAGGCAGAACTACGGGTGATACTTACTACAGATGAGGCTTTCTCCAGGATCCAATTGGGTGAAGTGGCGTGAGACACAACTGTTTGGAAAGCACAGGTTTGAATGGAGGTGGCGGTAACTAAATAAAAATTATTATTATTATTATTATTAACTAGACTAGAGAGCACAGTGACGTAGTGTCCCCATGAACTCCAAACTGGCGACACTGAGGAGGGGAATCCAGGGGTTTTTAAGGGCTAAAACTAGCTGCAGGGCAAAGGTGTGAGATTGCATGGGTGGGGTAATCTGATCTGGCAATATTCAAGGTGAATGAGAAGGGAGTAAGTCATTAGCTGGCCCATCAGATGAGACATCTTGGCCATTATCGCCCATCCTTCTGATTATGGAAGTGATGATGGTCCATTTCTGCTTTGATTGGGATGCTTTGATTCGGAGTTCCTGCATGGCAGGGGGTTGGACTGGATGGCCCTTGTGGTCTCTTCCAACTCTATGATTCTATGATTCTATGATTCATTTGCAACTCCCACACTATCTGCCTGGCTTTTGGGATTGGGTTTTTTTTCCAGTCTTCCAAGCAACCTGGACATGACCTGCCTGCCATTGCCTTGATGGCACTTGGGGTTCATTGCAATGTACTTCTTGGGTCATGTGGAATTCAGGCACACACCAAAATTCAGAAAAACGCACTTTTGGTAACAACGTTCTTGTCCCCAGGATTTGGGACCCAGCAGGAGTACAGTTTGCTGGGTATTGTTTTACCGTTGGCACACAACTCTGCTAAGAAAAAATTGTGTCATGTGCATCCTGCCTACCAGGTGGAAACAAGCAGGCCATTCTGCCATTTTTATGGGAAATTCTTGGCTATGGCTGTGGGGGAATTTGCTCTAACAGGCCTTTAACAGACTGCCAGAAATAGTGCAAATTGAGGCCACTTTAACTGCCCTGACTCAGTGCTAGGGAACCATGGGAACTGTAGTTTATTGTGGCACCAGAGCTCTCTGACAGAAAAGGCTCAGTGTCTCAGAAAAAAAAAATACAATTCCCATGATTCCCTAGCACTGAGCCAGGAAAGTTAAAGTGGACTCAATTTGCACTATTTCTGGCAGTCTGCAAAGGCCCATCGTAAGAGTTATTTGTCAGACTCTGCCTTTTCTGGGAAATCAGGTGAAGATGAAGAAGTGGCTTTTTCACCTTTGGTTTCCAGGGGGCACTGGTGAACCGTCAAAACTCTCTCTTTGCCTCAAAGCAGAGGAAGCTTTTTTGGAACTTTGAATTGTGTGGGAGAAAACTACACGGGCAAAGTCCAAGAAGGAATAGAAACAGGAAAATGCAAAAGTGTGTCAGTTAAAGGCCTGTTGGAGTCTTCCATGGTGCAAATGAGCTTCGATTCCCTGATTTTCAATCTGAATAGTCTGAGACTAGTTCATATTGAACAACGAGCAACAGAAGGCCAAAGATGTTCTTTTATTTTCATGTTTAATGCCTGTGAGTGTATTAATGGACAGACGAAGAGAGTCTATTCCAGGAGTAGGCAACCTTTTTGAGCCGGGGGCCAGGTTGCTGTCCCTCAGACAAATGGGGGGCCGAAGCACCAAAAATAAATAAATAAAATAAATACATAAATAAATAATATGCATGCACACTCTCTCAGGCCCAAAAAAGCCATGGCAAAACCCCTGTGGAGATTTTGCCAAGAAAACCCCAAGAACAAGTAATAACAACAGTAATCAATATCATCATGGCAGGCGGCGGTGGTGGTGGCGGGGGGCGGCAGGACCGGCCTGGGGCCAGTCGAAAGGCCTCAGGGGGCCGCATCCGGCCCCCAGGCCTTAGGTCGCCTACACCTGGACTAATCAATAAAAGATTGATTGATTGATTGATTGGTTGATTGATTTGCTATTCATTTTTTGGAGGACATTCAGAGAACCCTGTTGGGATGAATACATGCTGCCACAAAGCTGTTGCACAACTCTTTACACTCTGGGAAATATTTTTCTAGTTTTCACACATGATTTTTCTATGTGGAAATGTGGTTTATAGAAAGTGTAGAAATTGCGACCCAACCACGCTGGGGGTTGCAGCAGCTATGGGTCAGAGGTATCATTGTGCGATAAATATTACCAAAGTCATATTACCCCCCCAGCGGCAGCGGCGACGGGACTTTCCATCTGGGCCCTTCCTGGCCCCAACACGCCCAGGCCTCGCGGCCTGTTTTTTGGCGTCCCCAGAGGCCAACAGCAGCGGGACTGCACACCTGGGACTGTCTTTGGCCCCCATCACTGTTGACCTCGCCCTAGCCACCGGATGGTCTTGGGGAGCCACCTTCCATCTATAATTGCGAGGGCCTTTATGCAGCTGCGGCTGAAACAAAGGACTGGAGTCAGTTGGGTGCTTATCCCCTCTTTTACATACTGGAGCTGACAATAGTCTGGGAGCGGACATTCAGGTGGTGTGGGGGAGGGGGAGGTATGGCGGCAGTAGAGCCAACAAATGTTACAAAAGAAGGAGGGATCGATGCTTGATATCTATCCCACCTTCAGTTGGCTCTACTTCCCAAGATAACTTGGGGAACGTGCCAGCCATTCCACTGACCCTTAATCTGCTCCTCTGCAATGCCAGGTCGGTCAAAAATAAAACACATATCATCCACGACCTCTTGGTGGATGAGGCAGCCGACCTGGCATGCTTCACTGAGACCTGGCTGGGGGATGCCAGCTCCGCGACTTGGGCGCAGGCTCTCCCAGCTGGGTACTCAGTTAGTGAGCAGGTGAGGGAAAGTGGGCGGGGGGGTGGTATAGCCTTGGTCCATAGGAACACCTTGACCTTGATCAGGAAACCTATCCAGAAAACGACTCACATCGAGTATATGTACCTCAGCCTGAAGACCAGGGATAGTTTGGGGATTCTGTTGGTATACCGGCCACCCCGTTGCTTAACAGACTCCCTGACCGAGCTGACTGCCCTGGTTTCCGAGTTGCTGCTGGAATCGCCCAGACTTTTGGTTCTGGGCGATTTCAACATCCCACTCGAAACCAGTTTACAGGATCTAACTGGCGCGGCTCGGGAGTTCATGGAGACCATGACTAACATGGGCCTATCCCAACTGGTTGACAGGCCCACGCATTGTGCTGGTCATACCATTGATGCGGTCTTTAGTACGGAGCAGGAATATCCGTGGGCGGAGATCAAAAACACCTCTGCCCTGTCATGGACGGATCATTTTCTGATCAAGGCGGAACTAAAGGCTACTATCCACCCTCCCGGGGGTGGCGGACCTATTAGAACGGTCTGCCCTCGGAGGCTAATGGAACCAATTGGTTTCCAGAAAGCCTTAGAGGGTTTAATGGTTGGTAACGCCGGTGATTCTGTCGAGGCCTTGGTGGACACTTGGAACATCGATCTCACCAGGGCTATTGACACAATCGCTCCCAAGCGTCCTTTCTAGCCCGCTTCAAATGGTAAGCCCTGGTATACAGAGGAGCTTAGGAGGATGAAGCGAGCTGGACAATGACTAGAGTGCGTATGGTGGAAGACTCGTCTCTCATCCGACAGAACTCGCCTTAGGAAACATCTTGATTCCTATAGGGAGGCTTTGCGTGCAGCGCGGAAATCTTTCTGTTCTGCACGCATTGCGTCTGCAGAGTCTCGCCCGGCAGAGCTGTTTAGGGTGGTGGGGGAGTTGACGAAGGTTCCTCCTGCACCGAATCCCCTACTTAACCCAACAACAGCCTGCTGTGAGGCCTTTAATATTCACTTTGCAGATAAAATCTCTCGGATAAGAGCCGACTTAGATGCCATTGTTCTGGCAGAATCCGTAGACGAGGTATCCAGGAACTCCGTTGATGGCACTTTATTGGATCAATTACAATCTGTGAGTACCAATGACGTGGACAAGCTGCTTGGAAGTGTGAGAAAGACGACTTGCCCCCTCGATCCTTGTCCATCATGGCTGGTCATCCGGGGGGAGACGCGTTGAGGGTGTTCCTTCAGGACACAATCAACGCGTCATTCAGGGAAGGCAAGGTACCATCTTGTTTAAAGGAGGCGGCGGTTAAGCCACTCCTGAAAAAGCCTTCCCTGGATCCCCTGGATAGAAACAACTACAGACCGGTCTCCTTGCTCCCTTTTTTGAGCAAGGTGATCGAGAAGGCGGTCGCTTCCCAACTCCAAGCAGTCTTGGATGAACCGATTATCTTGACCCATTTCAAACCGGCTTCAGGACAGGATATGGAGTGGAGACTGCCATGGTTGCTCTGACCGATGACCTCCGCCTGAGTATCGACAAGGGTAGTGTGACCTTGTTGGTGCTCTTGGATTTCTCAGCGGCCTTTGACACCATAGATCATGCCATCCTCTTAGATCGCCTGAGGGAGTTAGGAATTGGAGGCACTGCTTTGCAGTGGTTCCGTTCCTTCCTCTCGGGCAGATCTCAGAGGGTGAGGCTCGGGGACAGTTGCTCATCCAAAATTGAGCTTAATTGTGGCATCCCTCAGGGTGCCATCCTGTCCCCGATGCTATTCAATATTTATATGAAACCGCTTGGTGAGATCATTCGGAGGCATGGAGCTCGGTGTCTTCAGTACGCTGATGACACCCAGATATACCTCTCCATGACCAGATCATCGACTCGGACTTCAGATGGCGCCTCTCCTCTTGATGACTGTCTTAGATGTTGGATGAGGAAAAACAGATTGAAGTTGAATCCAGACAAAACGGAGGTACTTGCAGTCACAGCCCCAAAACCAGATTTGGAAATACAGTCTCTAGTCCTGGATGGAGTCACACTCTCCTCTAAGGACTTTGTTCGCAGTCTGGGGGTGCTTCTAGATTCATCGCTTCACATGACTAGTCAGGTGAATGCGGTGGTCAGGAGCGCCTGCTATCAGCTTCGGCTGATACGCCAGCTGCGCCCTTATCTGGATAGAAGGGACCTGGAAGCTGTGGTACATGCCCTGGTAACCTCACGTCTGGACTTCTGCAATGCATTCTACATGGGGCTACCCTTGTGCCTAACCCGGAAACTTCAACTGGTACAGAATATGGCAGCCAGGCTAATTATGGGAACATCAAGGAGGGAGCACATAACACCAGTGCTTAAATCCCTCCACTGGCTGCCAATTAGTTTCCGGGTGCAGTACAAGGTGTTGGTTTTGACCTTTAAAGCCCTACATGGCTTGGGTCCATCTTATCTCAGGGACCGCCTCTCCCCATATGATCCCCCCCCCCGCGCCCTGCGGTCCTCTGGGAGGAATCTGTTACAGCCAATAAAAACTAGGCTGTCCCAGACCTCCCAGAGGGCCTTCTCTGCAACCGCTCCCAGACTCTGGAATGGCCTGCTGGATGAGATCCGTCTTACTACCACTCTTGCTGCTTTCAAGAAAGCAGTAAAGATGGATCTCTTTTGGCAGGCCTTCCCGGAATAACTGTCGGCCCATAAAGGGGCCCCCATTTGTCTGACTCCACTGAAAAATTCTGCTTTTAATTTATTAATTTAATTAACATAGTATTTTAATTATTTCTTGGTTTAATTCTATTTTAATGGGATGGGGCGGGGGGAGGAAGGGATTATGGGGAGAGGGAATGTTTTAAGGCTGTTTTGTTTTAAATACTGTTGCCCCCCGCCCCGATTGCTTTGCAGAGGGGCGGGCTACAAATAAAAATTTATTATTATTATTATTATTATTATTATTATTATTATTTTTCCCAGGTGTCATCTCAGTTTAAAAGCCATGTGTAGTAATTTCTTAACATGGCTCACTCTCTCTGAAAACTGTTCCATGTGAGCTTCCTATAACACCATTGTGTGCTTTTAAGACATTTCTGACTTACGGCAACTCTAATGTGATCCTATTGAAATTATGTTATTAAGATTTATTCAGAGGAGGTTTGCTATTGCCTCCCTCTTCATCAGAGAGAGTGTGACTTGCCTAAGACCACACCATTGATTTCCATGGCTGAATGAGAATTCAAACCGTAGGTCCAAAACACATTGCAGAAATAATCCAGTTTGAGATCGCTTTAACTACCCTGAGTCAGTGCTACGAAATTCTGGGAACTGTAGTTCTGTGAGACATTTAGCATTCTTTGTTAGAGAGCTCTGGTGCTACAACAAACTACAATCCCCAGGATTCCCTAGCACTGAGCAAGGAAAGTTAAAGCATTCTCAAAATGGATTATTTCTGCAGTGTGTTTTGGACCCTAGTCTCTCAGTCCTTGGGGGGTTGCGGACTGCCAGAAATAGTGCAAATTGAGTCCACTTTTAGGGTTAGGGTTAGGGAATCATGGGAACTGTATTTTATTGTGGCACCAGAGCTCTCTGACAGAGAAGGCTCAATGTTTCAGAAAAAAACATTCCCATGATTCCCTAGCACTAACCCTAACCCTCAAAGTGGACTCAATTTGCACTATTTCTGGCAGTCTGCAACTCCCCCTTGTCTTCCATTATATCACAGATGCAAATGCATTTTTCCCTCTCTATTTTATTTTTTTATGTGAGAGGAAAAGGTCACAAGATTCCCCCCCATCTTTCTGCTTCTAATTAATATCTTTTAACTGTTTAATTTTACTTGTTTCTAATTGTTTCATATGAACAAGTTTCTGACCATCCATAAGAAATCAGGACTAATAAAAAAAGTACAAGAGTTCATCTAGATAAAGGAGAGAGTGAACAGAAATCTTTAAAACTTCTTCCTTGGATCTTTTTCTAACAGGAGGGTAGTTTTGCCCCAGATAAAGCAAAGAGGCCAGTTTCTCTCTGGCTGAGCAAAGAGACAGTTTTGGTGATCCATCAGCGTCCGCTGGAGACCAAAAAGGAAAAGGCCTTTTCTTCCTTCTGAGCTGATTTACCAGAAGAGACACAGCAAGGCAGACACACCTGGGACGTTATCACACATGGCCCAGAAACTGAAAATAAAGTGGAAATGAGGCATCCCAAAAATAAACGGGAAATAAACCTTGTTTCCGCAAACGTCATTACCTTCATTGCGCATTTACAGTAACTGCATTGAACATCCACACACAAGAGAAAAAAACCCGTAAATGTAGCAGAAATGAGCCTCCTGCACATGCACAGATAGAGTAATGCTCGCGGGAACCATGGGTAATGACGGGGAAATGCTCCCCAATACGTATTTGGTTAACATACTTACGGTAAATGTCAAATGATCTCATCGCACAATTGCAATTCCTCAACAAACCGAATTTTAAAAGATCTCGGTTCTTTCCACTTTCTGTCCACTTTCTGTCAGGGTTCTGTGTGACGTCGTGTGAAAACACGTGCAAATAATCCAGTTTCGGTCGGGATTTTGTTTGGATTTCATTTGGATTGGGCCCCGTGTGATAACATCTCTGAAGTCAGGCATTGCTTGTCAGCCCAAGGCAAGATGTCTCCATTGAAACTGGTCCATTCTCCTTCACCCCATCCTTATAGAAAGATGGACGAAAAGTAGTCAAAAGCCAATTCTTTTTACTTTTGGAAACTGCTGAAAGTAAAAAGAAGCAGCTTTTGACTACCTTCCATTCAGGTTAAGCACATTTTAACAGCGATGTGTGTGAAAATCTACCGACTTTTGCAGGTTTCCCCTACCATTTAAATTCTCTTTCTGATCGAGATTTCCTCTGTATGATAAGGTCCATACTTTGACCATACCATGAGAAGACCTGGCTCCAATAATGCTTGGGAAGGTAGAAGGCAACAGGAAAAGAAGAAAACCACATTCCAGGGTGATAGGCTCCATCAAGAAAGTGTAAATATCTAAAAAAAGACATGGCTGCCTTGACTGCAAGACCTAAGTTGAGAATAGGGTGATTTTTGGCAGTCACTCATTCCTAAGGTCACCATAAGTTGAAGTTGACTTTATGGCAATTAGCAACAACAACATCAAAATATTAAAGGTGCAGTTTACACAGACAATAATTATGAATTAAATTTACCTTTTGAAATGGAGCTCCAGTGTCCTTTACTGTGAGAATAATCAGAACTGTAAGGAACCTGCCAGTTTTATGAGTGGGCAAAAAACAAGACAGAAAAGAAAAAAATTAATATTAATAAAAGTAATTTTAAACAAACCCATCCCATTACAAGCTGGATATGGTCCAGACACCAGAAGATGGCGACCAAAAGGGTGAAAGGTCTGGAAACCTAGGGAGCTGGGTATCTTTAGCCTGGAGAAGAGAAGGCTGAGATGATAGCCCTTTTTAAATATCTGAAAGGATGTCCACCCTCCAGTGCTGCAACAAACTACAATTCCCAGAATTCCATAGCATTGAGCCCTGGCAGTTAAAATGGTGTCAAACTGGATTATTTTGACAGTGTGGATGCAGCCCCTGTCTTCCATAGTTTTAAGCAAATATAAAGGACTATGTGAGGACCTTCATGGCCCAGAAACTGAAAATAAAATGGAAATGAGGCATCCCGAAAATAAATGGGAAATAAACCTTGTTTTTGCAAACGTCATTACCTTAACTGCGAATTTACAGTAAGTGCATTGAACGTCCACACACAAGTGAAAAAAACCCGTAAATGTAGTAGAAATGAGCCTCTTGCACATGCGCAGATAGAGGAATGCTCGCGGGAACCATGGCAACAGCAGGGAAATGCTCCCGAATTCGCATTTGGCAATCACATTACGGTAAATGCAAAATTACCATAATTACGTAATTGCATTTCCTCCAGACAAGTGAATTACAAAAGATCGCGTTTCTGTCCACTTTCTGTCCACTTTCTGTCCAGTTTCTGTGCGACGTTGTGTGAAAACTTGGCCCACTAATCTGGTTTCGGTTGGGATTTTGTGTGGATTTTGTTTGGATTTGGCCCCGTGTGATAACATCCATAGGGAGCCAAATTGCTTAAATCCCATGCAGAAACGAGATTTAAAAATCCGAAAATCCTCCCACAAAAGTGGGTTATTTTTCAGACATGTTTCTGTAATGGAGAAATAACATATTAAACTGAACAGAAAGTCTACAAAATTCACTCCTTTTTATTTTTGGAAGTTCCAGAAAGTAAAAAGGAGTGGGTTTTCGTGACTTTCAGATTAATGTTGCATTATTTCTCCTTAACACCAACATTGTGTGGAAAACAACCTGCTTTTTAGTAAGCCCCATGAGAGCCTTTGTGGTTGAAGAGCGGGATATAAATCCTCAAAATAATAATAATAGTATCTGCCAGGCAGTAGGTTATGCCTCATTTAGGGTTTCTGACAGAAAATGCCCAACCATTCCTTCTCCTTAAAGAGGAATCGATTTAAAGAGTAGATAGAGTATTCTAGAGAAACCAATTTTGTTTAACAAGCATGGGGAGGCAGTCCTGCTCAGCCTATTCAGTGCCTTTTGCTTTCCTGAGAGAAAAGAGCTAAAGAAGATGTCCATGGAAGAAGATGTCCCCTCTGAGCATGTGCAGAGTTTCCCACACGGGGCAATAGAGATGCCTTCCGCTTTTCCCATTTCAAATAAGTGGAGTTGTGTGATGTGTTGCTCTTAGAATGGTGGCAAGGTAGCATTCAGTTAGCTTTAGCATTTTCTGTGATGTCACCAACCAAACAGCTGCTTTGAGGGAGATGCTTCCAGAAGGACTCCGCCATTTTGTGGTCTTCTCTTCAGCATGTTAAATCCTGGATAAAATGGCTGCCGTTCTTGGCCAGCACTCTGTAACTGCTTTCTCCTCAGAGCTTCCTTTACTTCAGAAAGCAAGTGTTCAGTTCTCACTTTCTTTTCATGGTTTTTGTTTTGAGGTATAGCCAGCCAAGACAGGCCAAAACCAAAAGCCAGAGTTGCGCAGAAGTCGCACTGCATGGCTGAGGAGCAATAAATAAAATACTTTGTCAGTCGGCCAATGTTTTGTGTCCCTCAGCATTGCTCCACACAGTGGCAGGAAATATATATATTACGTATATATATTTGAGGACATTTGGGGGAAATATATATATATATAAAATGTCCTCCAAAAATGAATAGCAAATATGTATATTTGCTATTCCTTTTTTGGAGGACATTCAGGAAACGCTGTTGGGATGAATACATGCTGCCACAAGGCTGTTGCACGATTCTTTACACTTTGGGAAATATTTCTCTAGTTTTCACACATGGTTTTTCAGTGTAGAAATGTGGTTCATAGAAAGCGTAGAAGCTGCATTTGTGCACGGAGAGTGTTTTCTGTATAGAAAAACCCCATATGTGTCTATGGTGGATGCATGTTTTCTGCACAGAAAATGTGTTTCTGCATAGAAAAAAGAAATCCACATATTTTGCAAGGATGGATTCTTGACAAAACACGAACAGCGAGTGAGAACTGAACAAAAATCTTGTGTGTTTTCAGCACTGAGAATATTACAGGAATTATTTGTTCTTGCTGGCAAGGAGAAAGATCACAAATAGATGTACATCCCTACTCAGTGATGCCAGCATCCAAGTGAGTCAACCAAGATGGAGGCCCTAACATTTGTTCCAACAACAAAGTACAGAACTGGTGGTTCACTCCATATCTACACCACACACCTCACACCACTTTGCTACTCTTTGGCAAAGAAGTATTAACAAGGGAACCCTCCACTCTCCAAATCCCTCCAGGTTCTGATGGGGGCCATTATTCTGCTTACTTGGAGCCAAACATCCCCTTGGATCCTTAAAGGAAAAGAAGTGGACTATTTTTCTTGCATGCCTTCACAGATGAAAATCAGGAGACATGCAAATTTCCAAGATGAATTGTTTTTTAAAGAGTGAGACTGAGGCTTCTGAATCCCAAATGCATGCCTCTCTCCTGACTTTTTTCAGTCTCACAGGGTTCTTGATCAGTATTTTAATCCAGTCACTGAGGCCTTGACACAAAAGGCTTCTCCCTCAGTGGAGTTTTATCACACGGGACAGATCCTGTGCAGAATAATGGATGTAAAGTGAAAACAACCCACAAAAGGGGGTTGTTTTTCACACAACATTCGGGGTTAACCCGAACATTAAGTAGAAGTAACCCACAAAAGCGGGTTGATTTTCAGACGATGTTGGTGTCAAGGAGAAATAACACGGCATTAATTTCAGTCAAAAGTTGCCAAAACCCACTCCTTCTTACTTTCGGGAATTTCCAAAAGTAAAAAGGAGCGGGGTTTTGGAGACTTTCCGTTTGGGTTAATGTCACATTATTTCTCCTTTACAAAAACACGTCTGAAAAACAACCCACTTTTGTGGGTTATTTCTACTTTCTGTTCGGGTTAACCCCAAACATCATGTAAAAAAATTAAATATTAAATCCAGTTTCTGCACGGGATCTGTCCCGTGTGATAAACTCCTATGTCTAAGGAAAAAAACTGAGAAAAGGAACCAGGCAGTAGGCTAAGCCAGGAATTGCTGTGATCTGATCTGATACTTAAACCTTTTGTTCATCCTTCTTTATCCCTTAACAATTTCCATTCTGCCCCCCCCAAGCCCTCAGATCTCTAAGAGATAGCCATTAAAGGTATAGGAGCCCTTTCCAGTTTTCATTCTGGCAACCCTGTGATGCTGATGGAGATAACAACCACTGGACACACTTGGGCAGGGACAGTCTTTAGGGGAATATATATAGGATTTTTCCTTCCACCAGGCAGTAGGTTACGCCTCAGTTGGCATTTCTGACAGAAAATGCCCAACTATTCCTTCTCCCTAAAGGGGAAACAATTTAAAGACTTAAGGAGTGGCTACAGAGTATTCTAGAGAAACCAATTTTGTTTAACAAGCAGGACAAGGCAGTCCAGCTGACCCTATTCAGTACATTTTGCTTTCCTGACAGAAAGGAGCTGCAGGAGATGTCCATGGAAGAACATGTCCCCTCTGAGCATGTGTAGAGTTTACCACATCAGGCAATAGAATGGCAAATAAGCGGAGCTGTGTGGTGTGTTGCTCTTAAAACGGTGGCAGGTAATTAAGTTAGCTTTAGCATTTTTCTATGAGGTCACCAACCAAACAGCTGATTTGAGGCAGATGCTTCCAGAAAGACTCCACCATTTTGTGGTCTTCTTTTCAGCATGTTAAGTCCTGCACAAAATGGCCACCGTTCTTGGACAGCAGCCTGTAACTGCTTTCTTCTCAGAGCTTCCTTTACTTCAGAAGTGAGCGTTCAGTTCTAACTTGCTCTTCGTGTCTTTTGTTTTGAGGAATGACCAGCCAAGACAGGCCAAAACCGAAAGCCAGAGTTGCGCAGCAGTGGCACAGCATGGCTGAGAAGCAATACACAAAATACTCTATCAGTCGGTCAATGTTTTCTGTCCCTCAGCATTGCTTCACAGTGGCAGGGATAAAAAAATATATTTATTTGCTATTCATTTTTTGGAAGACATTCAGGAAACACTGTTGGGATGAATACATGCTGCCACAAAGCTGTTGCATGATTATTTACACTTTGGGAAATATTTCTCTAGTTTTTACACATGGATTATCTGTGTAGAAATGTGGTTCATAGAAAGCGTAGAAATTGCATTTGTGCACGGAGAGTGTTTTCTGTATGCATCTCCATATGCATCTATGGAGTTTATCATATGGGGGAAATCCCGTGCAGAAATGGGATTTAAAAGGTGGGGGAAACCCGCGAAAGCGGTTAGTTTTTCATACACATCACTGTTAAAGTGAGGTGAACCCGAACAGAAAGTAGTCAGAAACTACTTCTTTTTACTTTCGGGATTTTCTGAAAGTAAAAAGAAGCAGTTTCTGACTACTTTCCATTTGGGTTAACCCCATTTTAACAGCAATGCTGTCTGAAAAACTAACCGCTTTTGTGGTTTTTTTTTTTTCTAATTTAAAGCCCCGTTTCCACACGGGATTTCCCCCGTGTGATAAACTCTCATGATGGATGCATGTTTTCTGCACAGAAAATGTGTTTCTGCATAGGAAAAAGAAATCCACATATTTTGCAAGGATGGATTCTTGACAAAACATGAACAGCGAGTGAGAAGTGAACAAAAATTCACATAATAATAATAATAATAATAATAATAATAATAATAATAATAAATTTTGATTTATAACCCGCCCCTCTGCTCGGCAATCAGGGCGGCTTACAGCAAGTTAAAAAATACAACAATTAAAACATTCCAACTTCCCACACCCTCCACCCCCACCCCAACCCTCCTACCCCTTAAAACTAAATTAAACTATTACAGAATTAAAATCAGATTAATCATAAAATGTAATACAAACCAATTAGTAAACATGTCATGGCAGCCAGAGAAATGAAAGCAGCAGATTTCCTCCATATGGCCAGGCAGTTATTCTGGGAAGGCCTGCCGGAAGAGATCCATCTTTACTGCCTTTTTAAAGGCAGCAAGAGTAGTAATAAGACGGATCTCATCCGGCAGGTCATTCCACAGCTTGGGAGCAGTCGCAGAGAAGGCCCTCTGGGAGGTCTGCGAAAGCCTGGTCTTTATTGGCTGTAACAGATTCCTACATAGTCCTACTCTTCACACACAAACACACATAGCAGTTCCCCACATAACCCAACTGCTGTAAACCAAAGCTGGAGTGTATGGATTCTCCATCCCTAATTTTATCAATGCTCTTACAATTACATAGTGGTTTTTTTAAAGATAAAATAAGTTTCCTTTTTGTGTGTGTGTATGTGTGTGGTTCAGTATACTAGTCTCCATCCAGCAAGGAATTCAGAACTAATGTAAACAGTTTTAAAAGTTCATCTAAATCAGGGAAGAATCCTGAGAATAATTTCAATTTCTTCTTTCTCTCTGAATCTTCCATTACCTGTAGGGTAGCCCTCCTCTACCACACAATCTGGCACACAGCATGTTGCTCTTTACATGGGCAAAGAGATGCCTGTGAGTGTGTAGCAGCACCACTGGAGTCCAGTGAGGAAAAGGCCATTCCTTCCTCTTCATCTGGCCTTTTCCAAATGAGGTAGAGCCAGGCAGGAAAGTCACTCTTGTCACTAAGTGCTAGTCAGAGCTGGTTAACTGTAGCTGAAGCCAAGAAATCTCCGTAGATGTAGCAGACACAGACATTTCCCACCAACTGGTAGGCAGAAATTCACACGATGCCAGTTTATCAAGTAGGGAACAGCTGAGGAGCACAGCCAATTTGCAACCAGCCTTTGGTGGGCTTCCCTCTGCTCTCTTCTCACATCCCGCTGGGGCAGTGCACTGCAGGAAAGAAAACCAAAAGAAAGGAAAGTTGAGCCAGGATCTTGGAGCTAAAAGTATGTCCAGGAATCAGGATCAGGCCACCTGCCCTACTCCATACTTCACAAGGAGTCAAACCAAGTGTGTCTTCTTAAAAGTGGAAGAGAAGGCTAACTGAGCTGAACAACGATAAAATGTTCAACCTGTTCTGGAATATGAGAGCTCAGACACACAGAGGTGAGTAATAGTTTTAAGAAATCAAACAAATACATAAATAACATAGCCTGAGAATTTTAATAATCAGGGCTGTAGCAGGAGTGGAGGGACAGATTTAATTCTTTCCTCCTATTCCTTGGTCCTGAGGAAAATGCCTTCCTTGAAGGATGAAAGAATGGAAGGAACTGGTTTTCTTTCCCTTTCAGAATGGCTGCCATCGCAATAACCACCAGTCTAAATAAGACAGGGAGAGTGCCAGGGGTGTGTGAGGGGATGCATTCCTCCAATGGGACCCTGGAGGGCTGCACCCCTGTCCACAATGAATTTACATTGTCAGGGTTTTTTCCTACAATCAGATTTGACCAAAAATGTTAGATAACATCCCCACAGTCTTGCAAGGACACTACTGGACATATTACTATCTTTTTTCACTTTCTCTTCATTTTGCAAGCCTAGACAGAATTTGTTCCAAAGAGGATACAATCAGATGTTTGCTTCTTGATCTACGCCGGGCCAGGAAGGGCGGAGGCAGCGCAAGAGAGAGAGAGAGTGAGAGAGAGAGAGCCGGGAGAGCTGTGCCGGGAGGCGGAGGCCTTAAAACCCACGCCTGCCCCAGAGAGACATCAACGCCAGGCCAGGAAGGGCGGAGGCAGCGCAAGAGAGAGAGAGAGTGAGAGAGAGAGAGCCGGGAGAGCTGTGCCGGGAGGCGGAGGCCTTAAAACCCACGCCTGCCCCAGAGAGACAACAATGCCGGGCCAGGAAGGGCGGAGGCAGTGCAAGAGAGAGAGAGAGTGAGAGAGAGAGAGCCGGGAGAGCTGCGCCGGGAGGCGGAGGCCTTAAAACCCACGCCTGCCCCAGAGAGACATCAACGCCGGGCCAGGAAGGGTGGAGGCAGCGCAAGAGAGAGAGAGAGTGAGAGAGAGAGAGCCGGGAGAGCTGTGCCGGGAGGCGGAGGCCTTAAAACCCACGCCTGCCCCAGAGAGACATCAACGCCGGGCCAGGAAGGGCGGAGGCAGTGCAAGAGAGAGAGAGAGTGAGAGAGAGAGAGCCGGGAGAGCTGTGCCGGGAGGCGGAGGCCTTAAAACCCACGCCTGCCCCAGAGAGACATCAACGCCGGGCCAGGAAGGGCGGAGGCAGCGCAAGAGAGAGAGAGAGTGAGAGAGAGAGAGCCGGGAGAGCTGTGCCGGGAGGCGGAGGCCTTAAAACCCACGCCTGCCCCAGAGAGACAACAATGCCGGGCCAGGAAGGGCGGAGGCAGTGCAAGAGAGAGAGAGAGTGAGAGAGAGAGAACCGGGAGAGCTGTGCCGGGAGGCGGAGGCCTTAAAACCCATGCCTGCCCCAGAGAGACATCAACGCTGGGCCAGGAAGGGCGGAGGCAGCGCAAGAGAGAGAGAGTGAGAGAGAGAGAGCTGGGAGAGCTGCGCCGGGAGGGCCAGGAAGGACGGAGGTAGAAAGGAAATATACATGTTGCAGAAATTTATCTAAAATAGTAGTCCCTTAATTATAACAACTGACAATTTTTGTTTACCTTTTCTATAGCTTAGTGTATTTTTAGGGAGAGCAAATATTATAAGCCAAATATATATACATATATTTAAGGAAAACTCAAACATTTATTCAATATCAATTTCTTTTTATTTTTTAAGCTTAAAATTTAATGAATATATTTCAACTTGACAGCTAGATACTTTAGTTTATATTAATACAAATAGAAAAGAGAAGAAATAAGATATTTTGTTAAAATATAGATACAGTCAATGTAAGGGTGTAGAAATAATAATAATAATAAGCAGTGTTTTTGTACTTCTATATGTAAACCTAGAAAACGTAGTAGTACACACTTATTAGAGAATTAGTAGTAGAAGTGGGTGAGTTAGAGCGATCTTCTTAAGTATATAGATGGTGGCTGCAACTGTAAAGGCAAAGGAAAGGATTAGACTATAAAAGCATAAAATAAGCTTCTTATTTGGAAAGATAATGGCAACTGGTATTGATGTGAATAAATCATTACAGGAAGAGGGGGAAAGTAACAATGAATTGTCAATTAACAAGACAATAGTAACAGAAATAAAAGACACACTTCTAGAAGAACTGAGGCAATTAAGAATCGAGATCAGAGAAGAAATCCGTGCAGAAATAAGAACAGAGATTAATGCAATGAAAGCGCAAATGAAAACTGATCTGCAAAAAGAATTACAGGAATTCAAACAAAGCATATACACAATAACATCAGAAATAAAAGAATTACAAACAAAAGTAGCAGAAATCGAGAATAGAACAACTGAACTAGAAGGAAAAACAGAGTTAATAGAAAAAATACAATATCAAGAAGACAATCAGCAAACCCTTTTAGAATTAAAAATTAAGGGAAAAGCAATAAAAATAAGAGGCTTGCCAGAAAGATATAATGAAGACCTTCCAGCTCGCATAATTCCACCACTAGCTCAATTTATAGAATGGCCCATTGAGCAACTAGATGGGGAGATTGATAAGTTATACAGAGTGAACTCATGGGTCGCAACAAATAGGCATCTACCTAGAGACATAAATATTTATTTCGTTAGAGAACGGATAAGAGATTTGATACTTGAAAAAAATTACGAGAAAAAATGCTATATAGAAGACCATGAAATTCAAATATTTAAAGATATTCCATCTCAGATACTTAGAAAAAGAAAAGAATATCAGAAATTGACAGATTACTTGAAACAGAATAATATAAAATATAGGTGGGGAAGAATAGAAGGAGTCAGATTCACAATAGGTAGTAAGAGATGGATAATTGATACTAGCTGGAAAGCGGAACAATTCTTAGAAGGTATAAAACAAAAAGATAAAGAAAAAGAAGATAAGAAAACGGAGACTCAGAAGCAAGAAGAAGATCTAAAAGGAACAGGAAAAGAAATAGATTTGAGCGAAAAGAGAAAACTTAAGAAATATAAAAAAGAAGAACAAAAAAAAGAAAAGCAATTCTCTAATAGACTTAGGAGAACCAGAAGGAACTGAAGAAGAAGAAGAAGAAGAAGAAGAAGAAAAAGAAGAAACAACTTATCAAAAGAATTCAAATGCGAGCACGCGAGAAATCTATCAGGAAAAAGAAGACGCAAGTAAAAAAACTTTAGAAGAAATAATAATTGAAGAAAAAGAGAAAAAAGGAAAATCAAAAGAAAAAAAAAATGATTTATCCAAACCAATCTGAGACTTAAAAAGGGCAAGAAACTTAGCTACAAATATTAAATAGATATAGATATAGATATAGATATAGATATATACATAGGAATTGAAAAAAAAATAAAAACTAACGGGAAAAAATGTCTTATGAGATAATCACATGGAATGTAAACGGACTAAACTCAAAAAGCAAACGAAGTAGAATTATGCATTATTTAACTAAACAAAAAAAGGACATAATATGCATTCAAGAGACACATATTAAAGAAAAAGACTTGCACGTATTAGAAAACGTAAAGTTAGGTAAATTATATGCCGCGTCAAACATCCAAGCCAAAAAAAAAAAAAAAGGAGTGGCTATATATATAAGAAAGGATATAAAATCTAAAGAAGTCTTTTAAAAATAAGAATGGAAATTATATTGCTATTGAAATTATTACAGAACAAGGGAAAATTCTGTTAATTAACATTTACGCACCTTCAGAAGAAAGAGAGAATTTCTTTACAGAATTAAATAATAACATTAGACAATACAGTTACGACAAAATTATAATAGCTGGTGATTGGAATGCAGTAGTGAAACCAAGAGAAGATAGATTGGATAAAAAAAAATAGAGAAAAGAACCAGGGGAAACTATCAAGATCGGCAATCAATTTGTTAAAAGAACATAACTTAATTGACATATGGAGATTATATAATAAAAAGAGTAGAGATTATACCTTTTTCTCAAATAGATTTAATTCGTGGTCCAGAATAGATATGTTCTTCATATCCTCCTCAATTAGCAAAGATGTTATAAACAGTACTATACTACCCATGAGTTTATCAGACCATGCCCCGGTAACTTTAAGAATAGTTAAAAAGAAAAAAGAATATAATTGGCGAATAAATGAAACAATCTTGGCAGATGAAGAAGTTGTAAAAAAACTTTAAAAAGATCTGGAATTGTATTTTCGAGAAAATACAAACAGCGAAACACACACCCACATTATATGGGACGCAAGCAAAGCGGTAGCTCGAGGTCTTCTAATCCAACAAGAAAAGCGGAAAAAAAGAAGAAAAGAAGAAAAAGAAAAAGAGTTACTGAATAAACTAATGGAAATAGAAAAAAAAAACACATAAAAATAACCCTAAAAATAAAGCATTAAAAAATGAAAGACAAAGTATAAGAAATAAACTAGCCGAGATAACAACAAGTGAAATAAATAACAAAATCAAATATCTGAAATTTTACCACTTTGAGAACGCTAACAAAGTAGGAAAATGGCTCGCAAGAAGACTTAAAAGAGAAAAGGAAAAAAATATAATTCTAAAGTTAAAAAATAAAGATCAGGAATTTACTCCACAAAAGGATTTGAAGAAAATTATACAACAATACTATGAAGAATTATTCGCATCAAAGGAATCTTTACAAAAAAATAAAGGAAAAATTATTGAATACTTGAAAAAAACAAACTTATGTAAGTTAACCGAACAAGATATTTGTGATTTAAACGCTCCAATTTCAATGGCAGAAGTAGACCAAGCCATTATGAAATTAAAAGACAATACAGCACCAGGACCAGATGGGTTAACATCAAAGTACTACAAAACGTTTAAAGAAGAATTAGCAAGTACTTTACATAAAACAATACAAAAAATCGACCAGGGACAATATCCTGATTCATGGAGATACTCCTTAACGACATTAATCCACAAAGAGAACAAAGATCCAGAAAATGTAAACAATTATAGACCTATCGCTTTACTCAATACTGACTATAAAATTTACACCACAATTCTAGCGACAAGACTGAAAAAGATACTATCAAATCTAATCCACGAAGATCAAGCAGGCTTCTTACCCAAAAGATACTTAAAAGATAATATCAGAATACTATTAAACATTTTGGAATTGTATGAAATTAAGAAATGGAAGAAGCTAGGAATGCTATTCCTTGATTTAGAGAAAGCCTTCGATAATGTGAATTGGCAGTTTCTAGATTTGGTATTACAAGAAATAGGAATAAAAGGAAGGTTTCTGAATGGAATCCGGCAAATATACAATGTACAAAAAACACAAATATTAGTAAATGGGGAAAAAACAGATGTTTGTTATATAAGGAAAGGCACACGGCAAGGATGTCCACTGTCCCCGCTCCTTTTTATTATTGTCATGGAGGTTCTTAATACCCAAATAAGAAATGATAAAAAGATACATGCACCTGAAATTAACAATTATCAGTATAAACTTAGATCATTTGCCGATGACATTGTAATTTTTCTAAATGATCCTTCCAAAAGCCTAAAACAATTAGAGGAGTTACTAGAAGACTTTAAAGAAATGTCAGGGCTAAAAGTTAACAAATTAAAAGTGGAATGATTACAAAAAACTTAACAGCACGAGAAGACGCTACGCTACAAAGTCAATTTGGATATCAAATACTTAATAAGATAAAATATTTAGGAATAATGATTACAAAAAAAATACAGACTTATATAAGAATAATTATGTAACGCTGTGGAAAAAAATTAAAGAAGATCTAGAAACTTGGGATAAAAAACAACTCTCTTTGCTAGGAAGGATAGCTTCAATTCAAATGAATGTACTCCCAAAGCTGTTATTCTTATTTCAATCAATACCTATTGGACTAACCAAACAAAATTTTCACAATTGGAATAGAGACCTAATCAAATTTATATGGAAAGGAGGCAAACCCAGAATCCAATCAAAAATATTAAAAGATAGGAAAGAAAGAGGGGGACTAGGCCTCCCTGACTTGGAATTATATTATAAAGCATGCGCACTACTTTGGATTAAAGATTGGATTCTGCTCAACAACCCCAAATTATTAGAACTAGAAGGCACAAACATGACATTGGGGTGGCATGCATATCTTTGCTATGAAGAAACACCTGTGGATAAAAATTTCAACCTAAATTGTATACGGAAAAGTCTGTTCAAAGTATGGAAAGAATATAAAAAATATTGGTACAGAAAAATTCCACAATGGGCTTCTCCGCAAGAAGCCTTTCACAACAAAGAACTAAGGAGACAAGATAAATGGATCACCTATGAAAAAATATTAATAAGATCTGAACAAGGATATAGGCTAAAATATAAAGAAGAATTACAACTACAATTACAACAGGAAAAGATTACAATAAATTGGTTAAAATATAATCAATTAAAAGAGGATTTCAAAAGAGATGTTAAAAAATATGGAATTGAAGAAAAACCAACAATCTTTGATAAAATCTTAAAAGAAGGTGAGAAACAATGGATAAAAAAGATATATAAATGTCTACTGGATATGAAAACAGAAGGAGAGGTAATAAAGCAAAATATGGTCAAATGGATGCAGGAAATAGGGCACACAATTCCTTTACAAAGCTGGGAAAATACATGGAAACAATGTATTAAATTTACAAAATGCAATACATTAAAAGAAAATTACCATAAAATCCTTCACCAATGGTACATAACACCTGTCAAATTAGCAAAAATTAAAGGAAACAATGAGAATAAATGTTGGCATTGTAAAAAAGAAATAGGGACTATGTACCACATGTGGTGGACCTGTGTTCAAAGTAAAACATTTTGGGAAAAGATTAGAAGCACAATGTCAGAAATATTAAAAAAAAACATACCGTTTAAGCCCGAACTATTCTTACTAAATATGACTGACGTGTTTAATCGTAAATTGAACAACGATGAAATAAGTGTTATATTATACATGATTACTGCTGCGCGTATTGTGTTAGCAAAACATTGGAAGTTGAAAGAAACTCCCAAAGAGTGTGAATGGCGAACTAAAGTACATGAATTTATGTTAATGGACAAGTTATCTATGTACATAGCGGATAAATCAGTTCAACATTATGAAAAAAAATGGGAATTATTACAGGAAAAATTGTTTGTGGTAAAATAGTTAAGATTATTTTTTTTAATTTTTTTATGCTATTAATAAGGAATATGAACAATAATTTAGGTCTTGGTCTTGTAAAATAGATGATATGTGTATTGGAATATACTGTAGCATGTAAATTAAAATGTGATAATACAGAAAAATGGAAAAACGAAATAAAAATAATAATAATAATAATAAAAAAAGATGTTTGCTTCTTGTTATGAAGAAAGCCTGGATAGGTCTCAAAAAAGGGAGAGGGGTCTTTTAATTATTAGACTCTAACATGTATTGGCAAATTTATTTTATTTTAGCAATTTAATTATAAGATGTGTCACATCCTTTTCAAGTCTGTGGAAATTGTATTTCATAGAGGGAAGGGGTCACTCACTTGATATGGGTCCATTTGATGAGGGTGCTCTCGCTTGCCGATTCCCTGCAGAAATATAATGAGAAATCCAGAGTCAAAAAGGGTTCTGGAGAAATCATCCATCCATACCTTTGCGACCAGCGAGTTCTGAGATGCTCAACTCTGCTCAGCAGGTGCTCCACCAGTCTCTTTCTAATAACCTCCATAGAAAAAAGGCCCAGAAACTTTTGAGGGTATGATATTCTTCCAGGTATCATTTGTGGGCCTGCTTTGCTTAAAGCAGGGATCCCCAAACTATGGCCTGCGGGCCGGACCTGGCCCGCCAAGGCCTTCCTACCGGCCCGCCACCGCCACTCGCGCCCGCCACTGGACGCCATTTTGTCTTCCAAAATGGCGTCTGGAGTCGTGCGCATGTACTTGGCATTGCGCGCGCATGCGCCCGACTCCAGGCGCCATTTTGGAAGACAAAATGGCGCCCGGCATCGCGCACGCATGCGCATGACTCGAACACCATTTTGGAAGACAAAATGGTGTCCAGCAGTGGGCGCATGCACGCGTGCCTCCGCCCCCCAGAAGATCTGGGGGCCAGCGAACTGGCCCCTGGATCAAAAAGTCCAGGGACCCCTGGCTTAAACATACCCTGAACCAAGTTCTTTCCTCCGGAACACTACAGCATAAATCAAACAGCAGTAAAATAAAATGCCCCTTTGTTCAGTCATAGAGAACATAGCCAGTGCCTATGGAGAGCAAATAAGAACTGCCCTATAGCCCTAGCCAGCACAGCCACTGGGAAAAAAGGTTAGGAGTTGCAGTTTAACAATATGTAGAGGACCACAGGACTCCCACTGTAGAGGGAGGAATGGAGTCAAGTTCATCCATGGCCTCACCACCAGGAGTTTCCACAACAGAAAGAAAGATGCTTAGAAACAGAATAAAAATGAAAAATCCTTAAAAGCCCCTGGGGCTTAGTTCTACGTAACTGTATCTGGAGCTCAGATGAAAATTTGGACAATCAATAAGATGATAGTCAGCTGCATTTAAGTCCTGGGAAAAAATTGGATTTGGAACCCTAGATTTCATATGTTTGTTGTCAAAGGATTATTTAATCTCAGATAAGTCACCGTCAACAACATATGCGGTGGGGAAAGACTAACAGTGATGCTGTGGATTCTTTGTTCAATGTGGGGAAATTAATAATGGTATTCTAAGGACACAAGTTGTGGTCACTGTGTTCCTTCAAGTTATTCCCGACTTATGGAAACACTATCGTGCCATTTTTTTGGCAGGATTTGTTCAGGCGGTGGGGTTTGGCCTTTACCTCCCTCTGAGGCTGAGAGAATGTTACTTGCAGAGGGTCACACAGTGTGTTCCCATGACTGAGCCTGGATTTGAATCCTGCTCTTCAGAGTCATAGTCCAATGCACACACCACTACACCACGCTGGCTCTTGATGATGACTTTCGAGTTAATGTTTTAAGATCTCCTAGATGAGGAGATGGCCTGGGGGTTCCACTAGAGGTAAGCTATTCTGCCATCAGCAGCTTCCAGAATCTATCACAGAACCAGACACATTGCCCAGAAAACACATTCACATGCACTTACTGATGATGAGGAAACAGCTCCCAGCAGCCACCAGAAGAACAATCAAGACTCCCAAGATGGTTCCCATAATAAATCCCACATTGACTAAAAGAGAAGAAACACGTGGCTGTTCAGACAAGCTTTTCAAGGCCTCCATCAGAAGCCCTATGATCCTTTAACCAGAGACATGAGAGACAGAACGTCTCAACATTAAAACACATACTATGCCATTCTCATCAAAGAAATCCATGCAGCCCTGAGGCCAAGCAGTGCCCAGAATTACAGGTTTCAAGGGGGAAATTAATTTAAAAGGTCACAGAGAGCCTCTCTCACTCTCTCTCTCATTTTAGCTTCCATTCATAAAATCCAAAGGCAGCAATAAAAACTGCATTTTAATCTCCCTTCTGTCAAATATGGAGCCTATAATTTCAAGGGTTATTCTTCTAGGTCCTTTACTACCATTCCATTCCCTGAGCCTTTACCTTGAGCTTTCCCCACCCAAACAGGTTCAGGGTCTGGTGGAAGTGGCTGTAGGTCTTATCTCCCAGAATCCTCCCCTACTGACCAAGGACCCATTCCTTATGCCCCCTCCAGCTTCTCACCACCAGGTTCTTTGAAGACCAAGACCAGAGGCTTTGGCAGGCTGGCATGATCCACGTGGCACTGGTAGAGGTCCCTCTCCTTTGGGTCAATCTCGATGCTGAGCCAGACGTGGTATGTTCCATCAGAATTGGGAGCGATGTTCCTACGGAAGGTCTCGTGTTCCAAGATCTCTTCCCCCTTCCTCCAGGTCGTGTCGATCTCTTTTGGGTAGAAGCCGTAGGCCTGACAGATGAGGGCTTCCTGGCCACTTCCAATTGCCTGGCGTGTGACCTTCCCCAGAGGGGGCTCTGAACGGAAATAGCAAAATAAGCATCAAGACATCACTCAGAACCTTCTGAGAGGGAGGGCATATTTCATAGAATCAGAGAGTTGGAAGAGACCACAAGGGCCATCCAGTCCAACCCCCTGCCATGCAGGAACTCAAAATCAAAGCATTTGGAGGGAGGGAAGAGACCTCTTCTGTTCAGGTCGTCCAGTCCTGCTGTTTGTCCTGAAATTGGATAAACCGTACTTTTAGCCCAGGGATAGGCAACCTTTCCCCTTTAAGGGCTGAGGGACTTCGGCTCCCAGAAGCCTCAGCCATGTTGGCCAAAAGTCCCATGTTGGCCAATAGCTCCTGGGATTCTGGGAGCTGAAGTCCCTCGGCCCTTAAAGGGGAAAGGTTGCCTACCCCTGTTAGCCTATTCAAGAAGTGAAACCCATTTGAAAGAAGAGGATTTGCCAGATTCCTTTTAATCACAGACATTGATGGTGTTAGGGCAGGGGGAGGGGGAGGGGGAGAAATTAAGAGAAATTGGGGAAAATAAGAATCAGATGGCATTCCAACTGAACTGATATACTTGGCGGTCTCGACCCATAGCAACCCCATGGATGAGACATCTCCAGGTCCCCCTGTCCTCTCCTGCTCTGCCCAGCTCCTGCAAATTATTATTCGTGGCCTCTTTAATAAAGTCCATCCATTTTTCATGTGGCCCTCCTCTCTTCCTACTTCCTTCCACCTTTCCTAACATTATTGTCTTTTCCAGTGATCCATGCCTTCTCATGATGTGTCCAAAGTACGACAGTCTAAGTCTTGTCATCTTGGTTTGATCTGCTCTAGGACCCCTTTGTTTGTCCTTTTGGCTGTTCATGGGATCCTCAGCACTCTTCTCCAGCCCCACATTCTCTCAAATGCATAGATTTTCCTCCTAAAACATTTAAAAAGGGACTGAAACACCTGTTTAAAAATGGGTTTTAAACCCCAGAAATCTGAATGACATTCTATTTGAGCTTCATGCAGAATGACAAGTATATGCCAACTTCTCTTTTGCCTCAGACAGCTGAGTATCTTGAGTCAACTCTGTTCAGGTTGCTCATACATCCCTCTCTTCCCACCTGGCACCTTCCGTGCGGATATCGCACTTTTTGTTAACTCCATTAGGTGCTGTATGGAGCTGGAAGGATGGTATGCCAGTGTTTTGTATAAATATTACCATAACGAATTACAGTGCTCCCTCCACATTCACTGGGGTTAGAGGCACAGGACCCCTGTGAAAGTGGAAAAGCCTCAAATAACAAAAAATATTATAACCTATATAGGGCAAAGCCCCCATTAAATCAAGGACTCAACTCACTTCATAAGAAAAATCAATAACCTTGAACTTCACCCCGGAGACATACTAATCAGCCTCGATGTGGTCTCCCTATTCACCAAAGTCCCCATAAGGGACACCATGACACTCATCCGACAAATTTTTCCAGAGGACATCACAACCTTGTTTGAACATTGCCTCATCACAAGCTATTTTCAGTGGGACAATGGATTCTATGAACAGAGAGATGTGGTAGCAATGGGAAGCCCTCTAAGCCCAGTGATCGCAAACTTCTACATGGAACACTTTGAAAAACAAGCCCTGGAAACAGCACCGAAAAAGCCCACAACTTGGTTCCGATACGTGGATGACACTTTCACCATTTGGAGCCATGGAGAAGAAGGTCTGGTTGGGTTCCTGAATTACCTGAACAACATCCACCCTAACATCCAGTTCACTATGGAAAAAGAAAAGGAAGGAACACTGCCATTCCTAGATGTCCTAGTCATCTGCAAACCTAACCAACGTCTGGGACACACAGTATACAGAAAACCCACACATACAGACAGATACCTGCACAAGAACTCCAACCATTACCCAAGACAAAAAAGAAGCACAATAAAAACACTGGTAGACTGGGCAAAACGCATCTGTGAACCCCACTTCTTGGAAGAGGAATTGAAGCACCTAGACCAGGCTCTACAAGCAAATGGTTACTCCAGCTCAGACATCAGAAGGGCTGCCAGACCCTCTAGTTTGTACCCTAAAGCTGCATAATGTGAGGATGATCTGGCTGCGACATCTGTCACCCCATTCATTGCAAGGGTTGATTCGGCTGATCTGGCTGGCTAGGTGGGTGTCCCCTTCCTCCCTCACTGCTCCATGTGCATCCTTCCCAAAGCTGTGCGCTCAATGGAAGAGGATGACCTGATCCCAGATAGAAGGAGCGTACTGTTCTTCGGTCAAGGGTATACGATAGCTGCGCTCCCCTGCTAGAACCTCCAAACAAGCTGCATAAGAAATAATGTATTGATATTGTGTTGTGTGCCTTCAAATCCTTTCTGACTTATGGTGACCCCGTCATGAGTTTTCTTGGCAAGATTTGTACAGAGAAGGTGTTTGCCATTGCCTTCCTCTGGGACTGAGATTATGGCTTGCCCATGGCCATCCAGTGGGTTTTTGTGGCTGAGTGGGGATTTCACATTCAAACACTCAAACCAGTATGCCAGGCTGGCTCTCTCTTAAGGAATAACCATTCCCTTCTTTTCTGCTGCCTTCCATCCCAACAGGTCTATGGGACACTAGGAGGGATGCTCACCCGGCAGCCCTTTGCCATTGGGGGATCTGGGAGCACCTATATTTACGGTTACGTTGACTCTGCCTACAAACCTGGGATGAACCAAGAAGAATGTCGACAGTTCACCAGAAACGGTGAGCTGATTAGTAGTGTCCATTTCTAGGGTGGTGTATAATGCAAAACTGCCTTGGGTCAATTCTTTGGAGGCGAGAGTCGAAGCAAATATTGTTTGCTTTCAAACTGTTTCTGATTTAATGTTAATCCTGTGGGGAACCTATCACAAGATTTTCTTGGCAAGATTTCTTCATGAGAGATTTGCCATTGCCTTCGTTAAACAGAAGTCTTTAAACAGAGGCTGGATGGCCATCTGTCAGGGATGCTTTGATTGGGAGTTCCTGCATGGCAGGGGGTTGGACTGGATGATCCTTGGGGTCTCTTCCAACTTTATGATTCTATGATTCTTTGTAGGCTGAGGAAGTGTGACTTGCCCAAGGCCACTCAGTGGATTTCTATGGCTTGTCTCCTGAAGTTTTAGTCCAACACTTAAATCATAAAACCATGCTGCCTCTTGTGGAAGCAAATATGGAAAGCTAAGAAACCAAATGACTTCCTTTCTGGACAGTCCTTGTTGATTCTGAATAAGGCTGAACTGGGTCAGGAAGCTTGGAATTGCAGTTTGTTACATCCTAGTTTTGAATTTTGTATCTTGTAGACATTGGTAGTCTGTCTATATAGACCGTGAATAGAAAATGCATGAAATTTTGTTAGAATTCAGAGGCTGAATTCAGAGACATTTGAGAAAGCAGATCAAGCCTACAAAACATATGCTACAACTTCTTTTGCACAGTTAGTCATATGGGGGCTACAACAAGGGTAGGCAACCTTTTTGAGACCTGGGCCGGTCTCCCGTAGCCCAGGTCTCGGCTTGACCGAGGGGGGGGATGGTGGTGTGCATGCTCGCGCGTGCGCGTGCCCTCCACCAACATGTGTGACCCCCCATGCTCGTGGCCACCGTTGCCGCTGCCATAGCATGCATGTCACGGACGCCATTTTGAAAATAAAAATGGCAGCTGCGACGCATTTGCGCATGCGCAGGAGTACTGCGCATGCACAAACATGTCGTGACCACCATTTTGATTTCCAAAATGGCAGTCGCAGCACGCACGGAGGCGGCAGTGGCAACCTTTGGCCTGGGCCGGTAAGTCCAGGGACCTGGGCTTTAACCGGCCCCCAGGCCATAGGTTGCCGGTCCCTGGGCTACAAGATTCCTTTGAATTCAGAAGTTGACACATTGGTACCAACACTCGCAATTTTTCCATATTCAGGAAGGAAAGAACATGAATTGGTTTTTTTAAAATCAGAATATGGGAGAAGTCTAAATTCACATCCAGGTCAAAGTCTTTTGAATACTTAAACATCTGGGGCTGAATTGCTGCATATTCCATCATGTTGGGGCTGAATTAGAGATCTAGTTTTTAAAAGCAATTCCTCTTCATCATTAACACCTAAATTACAAACAGATATGGCTTGGTCCTTTCCATGCTGGGAATATTTGCCTTTATTGAATGGACAGTAAAGATAGAAATGTTAATTTAATTTCGTTTGATTTTTAAAATATTTACCAAAATTTGCAAGCTTCTTAATATTCAAGAAAGAACTTGTAGTTTTTTAAAATAATCAAATCTGAGAGAAAGCAAAACTGACATTTCTCTCCCATGTTCAATTCCTCTTTATGGGTCTGTGGCATTTACCTTTGAGGGCACAGCTTTTAATCAAACCGTAGCAGTTGTCTTTTATGAGATAAAACAGAGGATGTGGTAATGTTAACTTTGTTACAGTAGCTCAAGGCAGGGCAGACAGGATGTGGTATTTCCTTGAACTGTGTCTTTTTAAAATATACTTTTAAACCTCATATCCCTTGTTTAGTGGCTGATTTTGCTTGTTTTTCTCCTCTTTCCAGCTATTGCCTTGGCCATGGTCCGGGACGGTTCCAGCGGGGGTGTCATTTACCTTGTCACCATCACCAAAGATGGGGTCAAGGAGGAAGTGGTTGTAGGGGACAAGATCCCCAAATTCTATGATGAATGGATTTGTTTCCCTTCCTGTTTTGAATCCAATAAATGTGACTACAGTGAAGCTGACTCACTGTGAGGTCCATTGGAGCAGAGGGGATGTGTACTTCCAGATGTGAACGTTTGAGTGATATCATTGTCATCAATATGCCGCACTGTGATGGAAACAAAAGAGGGGCCCACTCTCTTCCATTCCAGTATTCTCTGAAGATGCCAGCCACAGATGCGAGTGAAATGTCAGAAAGAAACTCTTCTAGAACACGGCCACACAGCCTGAAAAACCCACAAAAAACTACAAAAGAGGGAGTTTGTGTCATGTTCATTTCTCGTCTTTTTTGAGGTGTTATTAGAAATCATTCCCTGCCTTTCTCTTAATTTTCTTTATATATGTGTAGCCATTTTTTAAATCAAAGAATCAGAAATTATTGTAAATGCAGCCTGATTTAGGTGAAGGCAAGAATCTCTTAGGGCATAGACTTGTAATGCTATCTGTCATGGACAGACAGCAGCACCCCTGGACAATCAACCAGTCAGTTTGATTGAAGAATCAACAGAACTTTATTGATAGATCCAAAAGTCAGACATGTCTACCAAGCATCTTAGCTGAGACTGAAGATCCCCCCCCCTACAGCCAGAGAAAAGAATGTCCAAAACTCGCACATACAACCCCTCCCTTCTTTCTCAAAACACGGCCTGCATTTCCAACTCTCAGAGCCAGACTCCCAAGGTCAGCTGATAAGGCACCTGGGCTATACTAAATCTTCCAACTTAAACTCCTAACCTAACAAACCATCTCCCATTATCCCCATACTAAACACTATATCTGGTAGAACACTCACAGGATTCTAACAGTCTGCCCCCCTGAAAAGAGAACCCCCCCCCCACAAAGAAACAGATAGAAAAGAAAACATCAGGTCACTGAAGACAAAGAGGGCTTGTCTGGATATTGCTCATGAAAACGTGCCACCAGATCAGGCGCATTGACATGAGCAGCAGAAACCCATTCAGCATGGTCAACAGGGAAATGTTTCCAACGGATAAGATATTGAAGTTTGCCCCTGTGAACTCTAGAGTCCAAAATCTTAGAGACTTCAAAATGTTGTTGTCCATCCACCATCAAAGGAAGAGGCGGTGATTCAGAGGTCTTCCAAGGGCCTGTGGCACAATCAGGCTTCAACAATCTGAAATGAAAAACTGGGTGAAGATGGCAATAAGATTTGGGAAGAAGAAGTGCAGCAGTGACATCATTGACCAGTCTTTTAACTTGAAAAGGACCAATAAATTTGGGGCCCAGTTTCTTGGAAGGGAACCTGGATTTCAAATTTTTTGTGGAAAGGTATACCATGTCCCCAGGCTTAATGTCCCAACCCTTGGCTCGCTTTTTGTCAGCATACTTTTTGTATTGATTTTTGGCTTCATGTAAAGCTTTTGTAATTGTGGGCCAGGTTCCCCTAACTTTTTCAGCCCACTGGGTCACAGGAACTGGGTCAGTCTTGTCCGTAGGCAAAGCAGGGAGCAGCTTAGGTTCAAAACCATAGTTAATTGAAAAGGGGGATTGCCCCGTACTGCTGTGCACGACACTGTTGAAAGCAACTTCAGCATGTAGAAGTAGATCAAACCAATTGTCTTGAAGATAATATGTATAAGAATGCAGGTATCTTTGCAGGGCCTGGTTCATTTTCTCACTCTGACCATCACTCTCCGGGTGAAAAGCCATGCTAAGTGCCAATTGGACCCCCAATTTGTTTTGCAGCACCTTCCAAAATTTAGAAGTGAAGGTGCTGCAGCGATCTGATATAATTCGGTCCAGTAGTCCATGATATTTATAAATATGAGCAATGAACAAATCGACTAATTTGGGAGCCAAAGGCATCCCTTTGCAAGCCACATAGTGTGCTTGTTTAGAAAACAAGTTCACAACCACCCAAATAGTGTCACGACCCTTGCTAGGAGGCAGATCCATTATAAAGTCCATAGCAATGTGTTTCCAAGGCACCTCAGGCGTGGGCAAAGGGTGAAGGAGTCCTCTAGGCTTGCCCACCACAGGCTTGGCCCTAGCACAGACTGGGCAGCTTTTTACATAAGCCTCTACATCTCCACGTATCCCATCCCACCAGTAGGTGCTGCGGATCTTGTGCCAAGTCTTTAAATATCCCCAATGACCTGCTGCCTTAGAGTCATGGTATAATTTAAGGATGTCTTTTCTCAAGGAAGCAGGAACATAAATCTTTGATTTCCACACCCATAAGTCTTGTGCATTTTTAGACAGCTGGTCTTTATGCTGCTGTAGCCACTCATCTGTTTCTGCCCCCTGCTGAATTTTGAGCAAAATGCCATCTAATGTAGGAGGTGGGTCGGCCAGTAGAGGGGGCTGAGCCATGGTTTTGGCCTTGCTGCGGGTGATCACTGCCAGCCCCAACTGCTCATGGGAAAAAATGGTCTCAAGAGGAACTGTCTCCTTCTCCACATGTTGTGGCAGTCTGGACAATGCATCAGCCAAGATGTTTTGGCGGCCCGGGAAAAACTTTAGTTTGAAGTTATATTTGTAAAAGTCTTTAGCCCACCTCCTTTGCTTGGGGCTAAGCTTGTGGGGGGGGGGTCTGTAAGGCCTCTAAGTTTCTATGATCAGTCCACACCTCGAAGGGGTGTGCAGCCCCCTCAAGGAACTGTCTCCAACTTTCCAGGGCGTGTTTCACTGCATAAGCCTCTTGCTCCCAGCAAGGCCAGGAAAGTTCTGGCCCCTGAAACTTTTTAGACAGGTAAGCACATGGCCTGAGTTGGTCTTTATCATCTCTTTGTAACAAGACCGCTCCCATAGCAAAATCACTAGCATCTACTTGAACTATAAAAGGTTTATCTGGGTCCGGATGAAGTAAAACAGGCTCAGTGCTGAACAATAACTTTAATTGGTCAAAAGCTCGCTGGCACTTTTCAGACCAATGAATTGGGGTGGAGGCTTTGGGAGGCTTTGGTGTTCCTCCTTCCCCGCTCTTGTGCATTCTTTTGGTTTTGAGTAAGTCTGTAATGGGCAAGGCAATCTTGGCAAAATCAGGAATGAATTCCCTATAAAAATTAGCAAAACCCAAAAATTTTTGCACATCTTTGCGACTTTTAGGGGCGCCCAATCCAATACTGTTTGCACTTTGGCAGGGTCCATTTCTATGCCCTGGTTAAAAACTCGGTAACCCAAAAAGTCCAACCTCTCTGTGTGAAAGTGACATTTTGATAACTTAACATATAGCTGGTTATCCCACAGTCTCCGAAGAACTTCCCTCATCAGCTTGATGTGACTGTCCAAGTCTTTAGAGTAGATGAGCACATCATCTAAATATACCAAGACACCCTCAAAAAGCAAATCGTGTAGCACTTCGTTGATGTGTCTCATAAAAATCCCGGGGGCCCCCGACTGTCCAAAAGGGAGAACAAAATATTCAAATGCCCCCAAGGGGCAATTAAAAGCAGTCTTATATTCATCTCCCTCTTTGATTCGAACCCAGTGGTAAGCATCCCGTAAGTCCAGTTTTGTAAACACCTTGCCAGTGACCAATCTCCCCAACATGTCCTTCATTAGGGGCAAAGGATATTTATTGGTGCTACAAATCCCATTCAAATTGCGATAGTCTACTACCAGCCGCAGGGAACCATCTTTTTTTTCTCTGAAAAACACTGGGGCAGCAAAGGTAGAAGTGGATGGTCTAATAAACCCCCGAGCCAAGTTTTTTTCAATGTAGTCTTTTAAGCTGGCCAGCTCCTTTGGGGTCATGGAGTACAATTTAGGTTTAGGAAGGGTCGCTCCTGGCAATATTTCAATTGCACAGTCCGTTTCCCGGTGTGGAGGCATCACATTCTCTCTCTTCGAAAACCCCTTTTAAATCTTGGTAGGCCTGAGGGATGACTGGTGACCCCTCCCCAGCCCAGTCAATGTCTCTGTCCTTGGGTCCCCCTTCCAAGTGGGCAACTGCTTCTTTTGGGGCTTGCCCGGGAAGTGGCACCGTGGGGAGGAGAGAAGGGAGCACAGTCCGCTGGTCAAGGCGGTGGTTTGCACAACCCGGGTCATCGAAAATCAACTGCCCCTCCCTCCACTGCAAGGTAGGGTTGTGATGGTGTAACCAGTCTATGCCCAGCATAAGATGATAATTATACGTATGTCCCACCACCAACTGAAGCTGTTCCCAATGGTCTGCTACCCCCAGGCACACGGGGGCAGTTTTTTTCTCTGCCGCTCACCCCCCCATCAGAGATCCATCCATCTGGACAAAAGGAATGGGCTCTCGCAAAGGGTGTGTGGCTATGTCCAAGCAGTCTATTACCGCCGGGTTAATCAGGCACCTAGTGCACCCACAGTCAATGGCTGCAATTAATTGCATAGCCCTTTTCTTGGATCCCACCATCAGAGTCACTGATACTGACAATAGGGGGATGCTCCCACTCACCATCCTTCCGTGGCTCTCTGCTCCAGCAGCCCGCCTTTCGACGCTTTCTAAGGCAGGCTCTTGAAGTTTAAAGGCTCCTCTCCAGTAGGGTCAGAGCTATCCAAGCTGTCAGAGTCTGTCCAGACCTCTGGTTCCCTGGGTTCCGCCACTTTTAGGCTACGCTCAGTGGAAGGTTTTTTCCTCGGCTGGCCTTTCTCCTTCTTAGGGGCTCTGTTCGGGGCGGCCTGAGGGGAGCTGGTCTTCCTCTCCTGATTCATGTCAGGGCAGGCAGCAATCAAATGCCCTTTCTGGCCGCACTTTAAACACAAGCCCAGCCGGCGACGCCTCTCCCGCTCGGTCTCTGCAGGGCTGGCTGGGTTTTTGCCCTTGTGGGTTTGGGCTCGGGCCCCCTTCATTTTTGCACCTTTAGCTTGCTTCTGATCCAACATTTTAACCTCATGCAGGATGGCTTCTGCTTCTCCCGCCACTCTAATCCATTCCATGGCTGTGGGGGGTTTGCCCATCGTGAGCGCCCATTTAGCTATCTCGGGGCGCAACCTGTCCTTAAAATATTGGATCTTCATGCCTTCTGTGCAATCAGGCACTTGGGCCACCAGCCTTCTGAATTCTATAGCATATTCAGCCACTGTCCTGGAGCCTTGCTGCAAAGCCTTAAGCTCTGCCAGGGCAGTGGTGGCCCTGAAGGGGTCTTCAAACCTGGCTCTAAGGGCCCTCATAAACTCGGCTAGGTCTCCCAGCTCTGGTGCTTGGCAATCGTAGAGCTGCACCAGCCAGTGAGCCGCCTCCCCCCGCAGATGTCTCGCCACACACTTAACCTTGGCCACTTCGGAGGGGAAAGTGGGGCCCCACTCTTCCATGTGGTCTGCCACTTGCGATAGGAAGTAGGGCAACGTTTGGAGGTCCCCGTCAAACTTGACTCCCATCTTCTTGGCCTGCGCGTCTTGCGCTCTCTGTTGTGGAGGGGCGGCTGGTGGGGGCCCTGGGGGCAAAGCTCCTTCTCCCCCTGCTCCCGCTTCTGGGGGTCGCTCACCTGGGACTGGGGCCGGGGCCACTCCCGCTCTTGCACCCCCTACTCTATCCCCCGCGATCTGTTGGAGGACATCTAGAATCGTGGCTAAGGTGCCTTGCATCCCCTCCATGTCAGTTTTCAACTGCTGTACCTGTGTCTCCAGGTCGGCTTCCTCTCCCGATGACAGCTGCAGTGGTTGCGTGAACCCGGTGTTCCAGTCCTCACCGCTCGCCTATGCTCTTTTGTGCACACTGGCACCACCGGAGCACCAAACCACTGTCCAGGCACCAGTGGGGTCTGTGGCAACTGTTGCCCCCCAGCCTTTGGCATTGCTCCGGTTCCTCTGTCTGCCGTCCGAGGTTCCTCCACAGCCTCAGGGGTCTGACTCTCTTTGGAAGATACAGCTTCTTCTGCCTCACTCCTATCCATCTCAGTCTCCCGGGGAGCAGGAACAAAAATAAAATTTGGTAGGGAGTCTCAGCTAACTGTCATGGACAGACAGCAGCAACCCTGGACAATCAACCAGTCAGTTTGATTGAAGAATCAACAGAACTTTATTGATAGATCCAAAAGTCAGACATGTCTACCAAGCGTCTTAGCTGAGACTGAAGATCCCCCCCCCCTACAGCCAGAGAAAAGAATGTCCAAAAGCCCGCACATACAACCCCTCCCTTCTTTCTCAAAACACGGCCTGCATTCCCAGCTCTCAGAGCCAGACTCCCAAGGTCAGCTGATAAGGCACCTGGGCTATACTAAATTTTCCAACTTAAACTCCTAACCTAACAAACCATCTCCCATTATCCCCATACTAAATACTATATCTGGTAGAACACTCACAGGATTCTAACACTATCTCAGATATCTGCTTTGGATCCTGTAGTGGGATGATGAGTATAAGGATGGTGATGATGATACTGTATTCTTCTTATTCTGGGTTGGAATCCTGTATGGGAGTTACATCTTCCTAAGTGGACTTATGTATGTGGAAATTAGAATTGGGCTGTTTTGTTATGTCCATACCCTGTAGAGGACTGCTGTTAATGTTACTACATAGAGGAGTCACCAAAATGGCCAACACAGAACGGGACTTAATATCTATCAGGACACCAGCTAGGGAATACCAATACTTTACTAATAATGTGCATTGGCACATACTTGCCAGTTGTTACCAAAAGTGCATTTTTCTGAATCTTGGTGGGTGTATGAATGCCACATGGCCCCATATGTACTCTGCAGTAGACTCCATGTGCCACCCTAGCAGGGCAGATAAGTCATGCCCAGGTCACTTGGAAGACTGGAAAATCCTCAATCCCCAGAGCCAGGCAAATAGTGTGGGAGTTGCAAATAGACTATCATCACCTTCATAATCAGAAGGATGGGCAATAATGGCCAAGATGTCTCACCTGATGGGCCGGCCAAACAACTTAAACCGCTCCAATTTTGCTTGAATATTGCCAGACCGGATTACCTCACCCAGACAATCTAACACCTTTGTCCAAGCCTTAGCCAATCAAACCCCTTTGTCCAGGCTTTAGCCAAGCAGTCAAGCACCTCGCCAGGGGGCAGTTTGAACCCTTAAAAACCCCTGGATTTGTCCCTTCAGTGTTGCTAGTCTGAGTTCAGGGGGACCCTGCATCACTCTGATCTGGTTACCGGCACCTCTGTTCAATCCACACTCTTTGAACAGTTGTCCCCACACCACTTCACCCAATTGGATCCTGGAGGAGGCTTCGTTGGTAGTAAGTATAGTTTTTTTGTGGGTTTTTCGGGCTGTGTGGCCATGTTCTAGAAGAGTTGGCCACACAGCCTGAAAACCCACAAAAAACTATGGATGCCAGCCATGAAAAACTTCGACTTCCTGATAGTATCGTTGTAGTGCTGCCTCGGCATCTAACCCAATTTCCCGAGTCTGCATGAGTGTGTGTGTGCATTGCTGTGTGATTTCCCCCTTTTAACAAATAATACTTTGAGGATACTGTCTCTTATGATCCCCCATCTCTTGGTATACACGTGGGAGGTGGTTTTGCAGGATCCTTGTAGCTGACCCCGTCTCGATTTGAGCTAAATAAAATTCTCCTTCGTAGACCTTTGGCTACACAGTGACCTGTTAAATATCTCCACAGTTCACTAACAAGGTTTCATAGTGCTTCTTCTACATTTGTTGTTGTTGTGTGCCTTCAAGTCATTTCCGACTTACGGTGGCCCTATCATGGGGTTTTCTTAGCATGTTTCTTCGGGGGTGGGGAGGGGGTTACCATTGCCATCCTCTGAGAGAGTATTATTTGCTCAAGGTCACCCAGAAGGTTTAGATGGTTGAGCCTAAATTTGAACCCTGGTCTCCAGAGTTGCAATCCAACACTCAGACCACTGCACCACACTGGCTCCTAGTTAAGTATATAAGTTACATAACTTAGACCATGATATAGGATTCCACCCATCATCATCATAATCCCACCTTTTTTTCCAGTTTGGGACTAAGGGTGGCTTACAATTATTTTAAAACGTAGTTAAAAATTCACAAAATACAAAAGTTAAAAGTTATTAAACTATCAAAATATTAAACCCAATTAGAAATATAATAATAATAATAATAATAATAATGATAATGATAAATTTTTATTTATAGCCCGCCCCTCTGCAAGGCAATCAGGGCGGGGTACAACAATAATTAAAATAACACAAGGTTAAAACATTCCCTCATCCCGTACTCCCACCCTCCCTTCCCCTTAAAACAGAATTAAATAGGAGATCAGTTAAAATACAAAATTAATAAAGTAAAACATCAAAATAACTAAAGGAATCAGCCAACAAATCAGGGACTCATCTCCAAGCCAACAGTTATTCCGGGAAGGCCTGCCGAAAGAGATCCGTCTTTACTGCTTTCTTAAAAGCAGCAAGAGTAGTAATGAGACGGATCTCGTCCGGCAGGCCATTCCAAAGTCTGGGAGCGGTCGCAGAAAAGGTCCTCTGGGAGGTCTGAGACAGCCTAGTTTTTATTGGCTGTAACAGATTCCTCCCAGAGGACCGAAGGGCGCAGGGGGGGGGGATCATATGGGGAAAGGTGGTCCCTAAGATAAGATGGACTCAAGCCATGTAGAGCTTTAAAGGTCAAAACCAACACCTTGTGCTGTGCCCAGAAACTGATCGGCAGCCAGTGGAGGGATTTAAGCACTGGTGTTATGTGCTCCCTCCTTGATGTTCCTGTAATCAGCCTGGCTGCCATATTCTGTACCAATTGGAGTTTCCGGGTTAGGCACAAGGGTAGCCCCATGTAGAGTGCATTGCAGAAATCCAGACGTGAGGTTACCAGGGCGTGTACAACAGCTTCCAAATCCCTCACATCCAGATAAGGGTGCAGTTGGTGTATCAGCCGAAGCTGATAATAGGCACTCCTGACCACCGCATTCACCTGACTAGTTGTGTGAAGCGACGGAGCAAGGAGCACCCCCAAACTGCAAACACAGTCCTTAGAGGAGAGTGTGACTCCATCCAGGACTGGAGACTGTATTCCCAGATCTGGTTTCGGGCCTGTGACTGTGAGTACCTCCGTTTTGTCGGGATTCAACCTCAATCTGTTTTTCCTCATCCAACCCATTACCGCTCTGAGACAGTCATTAAGAGGAGAGACGCAATCTGAAGTCTGAGACGATGATCTGGTCATGGATAGATCTGGGTGTCATCAGCATACTGAAGACACCGTGCTCCATGCCTCCGAATGATCTCACCCAGCAGCTTCATGTAAATGTTAAACAGCATCAGGGACAGGATGGCGCCCTGAGGGACACTACAATTAAGCTCTATTTTGGAAGAGCAACTGTCCCCAAGCCTCACCCTCTGGGATCTGCCCGAGAGGAAGGAACAGAACCACTGCAAAGCAGTGCCTCCAATTCCTAACTCTCTCAGGCGATCTAAGAGGATGGCATGATCTATGGTGTCAAAGGCTGCTGAGAGATCCAAGAGCACCAACAAGGTCACACTACCCCTGTCGATGCTCAGGCGGAGGTCATCGATCAGAGCAACCATGGCAGTCTCCACTCCATATCCTGTCCTGAAGCCGGTTTGAAATGGGTCGAGATAATCGGTTTCATCCAAGACTGCTTGGAGTTGGGAAGCGACCGCCCTCTCGATCACCTTGCTCAAAAACGGGAGCAAGGAGACTGGTCTATAGTTGTTTCTATCCAGGGGATCCTAACTGCTGCATCCTTTAAACAAGATGGTACTTTGCCTTCCCTGAATGACGCGTTGATTGTGTCCTGAAAATATAAACCACTTAAACCCATCCCACACATAAATACAATAGGTACACAGAGTATATGTGAGATAGAAGTGACAAATATGCCCTTCAGATGTTGAATTGCAATTCTCATCATCCCTCACCACTTGCTAGGGCTTATGGGAGCTACAGTCCAATATTTGAAGGACCATACATGCTCAGCTGGGCCTAGAATATAGACCCATTTCTTCTAAAAAAGTATGGGCTGGATCTGTATTTAATCATACTTAGTAGTAGATCCACTGAAATCAATGGATGTATCTAAGGCCTGTCTAAATTCTGTAAACACCACTTCTGTATTTTCTTTAAGCCCTGACATGTTTTAGCAGACTGAGAGCCTAGTTGCAGTGGAGAATTTCCTGAAAAATTGTTCTTCTTCCTGGTTAACACTTTGGCTAATCTTAGCTATCCTTCCATATCTCCCCATTGATAGTTCTCTTCATAAATACCTTTAGTACTTTTGCTATAATATAAAACCTGTTTGATGCCTCCTTCCTTAGGTTCAATATCTGCAAACTTTAAATTTACCTGGAAATAGAATCATAGTACTAAGAGACAACACATACATGGGGACAGAGAGAGAGAGAGAACAGATACAGAATGGGTGAGGTGATCATATATTTCACTCAAAAGGATATTTCCAAGGAAAAGTTATTACTGTACACTGAGTTCAAAAGAAAATTAAAATAATGCAAATATAAAGCAATAAACAGTCCCCTGAAGTCTCAAAAAATACAGCATGAGCCCATATACTCAGAGCCACATACACAACAATCTTACCCACATGTACTTTGGAGTAATCCCAATTGAAATCGGAACTGTTTCTGAGTAGACATGCGCAAGATTGTTCTGCAAGACTTTACACTTTAGTTGACAGGGTTCAGATAATCATACATGGGCATATCAAAACAGTGGGAAGAAAATACCTGATTTATAAAGATCACAAACAGAGAAGCAATAACAAACACGAGAGGTTGACTAATTTGGCATCCTGCCCACTGTGCTCTCTCTCTCCCTGAACTTTCTGGAGATCAAGCAACCAGGATCAGCTGAACTGAAGACCTAGAGCTGAACGATGGGGCTGGCCAGTTACACTCTATTTTTTTTCTCTACTCCTTGCAGCAGTGGGATGTCTTGGGTTAAGGATCTGCATGGAACAGAATGAAAAACAGCAATCTTTTGACATTTTGATAGAGGTCAGCCTACAGTGGACTGTTCAGACAATTTCCACTGCCCTATGGAGAATTTAGATGCCCTCCAGCTCCAGTCCTTACACCACCGTATCCGAGGATGGCTAGAACAGGCCTCAGACTTGGAACAAAAACAATGACAGAGGTGGGGGAAGTGTGGCATGACAAATATTCCTGGACTATACTTCCCATCCTGTCCAGCAGGGCCTATCAGAGTTGGAAGAGACCACAAGGCTCACCTAGTCCAATAACCTGCCAGTGCAGGAATCCACAGCTAAAGCACTCCTGAGAGATGGCCATCCAAGCTCTGTTTAAAGATTTCCAATTAAGATCTTCCCTCTAGGGCAGGGACCAGCAACCTACGGCCCGGGGGCCGGTTAAGGCCCCGGGCCCTGGACTTACCTGCCTAGGCTGGAGGTTGCCACCGCCACCGCTGGAACGCGTTTTCAGGTGCGCTTGCAGCGATTGCCATTTTGGAAGTCAAAATAGCGGTTACGATGCGTTTGCGCATGCGCAGTACTGTTGCGCTGCGCAAACGCGTCGCAACCGCCATTTTGACTTCCAAAATGGCAGCCGCGATATGCGCCGTGGCGTCTGGAGCCACGAGCGCTACGGTGGCCGTGTGTGCGGGGGGGTCACGTGCGCGTGCGCTGCTATTCCCCCCCCCGGCCCAGCAGAGACCTGGACGACGGCAGACCGGCTCAGGTCTGAAAATGGTTGCCTGTCGCTGCTCTAGGGTGAGAAATGATGGGAATTGAAGTCCAACAACATCTAGAGAGCCAAACATTCTTACCCTTTTTCTAAGAGAATATATTTCCAAAAGAAGCAGACACAGCAAACGGGAGATTTTCTGCCTCCAAGTCACCATAGATCTAGTCCACTATGGGCCTAAGCAGATGGTTCAAAGCGCTGTCTTCGAGGCCAGGAAGGGGAGGGGCAGCCTCACACTGGGCACCCCAACCCCTTCCCCAAAACATTGTCGGAGCGGCCGGCCCTCTGCACGGCCGGCACTCTGATGATGCACTTCCGCTGCAATGGAAGAGGCGCCAAAGGTGTGCCGGACACCTTTGGCGGCGTACCTTCGGCATCTTGCGGAAGGAGCGCTATTTTAGCACTCCTTTCTGGAGCAGGGACACTGCGCAGCGGGGCCAAGGCATCCGCATTCCTCGACCCAGATCTGCAGCTTCCCGGGGCGGCCCCATGCCGCCCGTCTGCTTCCCCCATAAGTTTAGGAGGACCCTAGAAGGTTAGTGGTGATGATCCCTCATTTTTAGAAATGGGGTATGCGGTTCTTGATCACCACAGAAGCAAACCCCCAGCTGGAGCTCAGAATGGACAATTATGCCTTTATTGCATCCTGTGATTTCTACTGATGCTGATTTTTTAATCTTCCAGATCATCCTTAGGTCCAATCCAGACAGTCCTTTCAGGGGGTTTTTCAGCCATTCTATGGACGTTATCACACGTGGCCCAGAAACTGAAAATAAAGTAGAAATGAGGCATTCCGAAAATAAATGGGAAATAAACCTTGTTTCTGCAAACGTCATTACCTTAATTGAGAATTTACAGTAAGTGCATTGAATGTCCACACACAAGAGAAAAATCCCATAAATGTACTAGAAATGAGCCTCTTGCACATGCGCAGATAGAGGAATGCGCACGGGAACCATGGCAACAGCAGGGAAATGCTCCCTAATGTGCATTTGGCGATCACATTACAGTAAATGCATAATTACCGTAATTACGTATTTGCATTTCCTGCAAACAACCAGATTTCAAAAGATCAAGATTAACACCTGTTTCTGTCCACTTTCTGTCCAGTTTCTGTGTGACATCGTGTGAAAACATGGGGCACTAATCCAGTTTCTGTCTGGATTTTGTGTGGATTAACCAGCAGATTTGCCCCCGTGTGATAACGTCCTAAACCTTCTCTTCTTCCACTTGAAATTCTAAAAGCATCTCTGCCTATCGAGCATCTTTCCTTCCTGTCAACTGCCCTCTTCACAGGTTTTTTGACTTCCTACACAAGCTGAACTGGCTCCTCCATCCAGAGTAGATGGAATGCTTATAAACATTACACTGCAAACACAATGTTATACAAGCTTAGCCAAAGGCCAAAAAGCTAAAAGACAGCAAGCAACAATCAATTTAATCTATTTAATTTACAAGTCACCTATAACAAGTCCCAAATATTGTCTTTAGTACAATTATGGTAGCAAGGAAGCATAATGCTGGAGAGAAACTGTGGAGATTACTGAAATCTAAATACTGTCAAAATCACTGCAGATCCTATTTAGCTAAACGTAAGACATAATGGTTATTCTAATTCTTTTAAACAATAATGATTTTAGTTGCCATCACACATTTTGGACCAAAGTAAATACTTTATAAATCACCCCCCCGCCAAAAAAAAAAAAGAATCAGCTTAAAATGTATCAGAAAGGAAATTTCCCCTCAAATCTTAGCCAATCTGTTAGTTGGAATCAGAATGTCTGGACCAGAGCCTGGCTTAGGAAGCACAACAAGCAGCAGCAAGCAGAAGTTCTTTGCATATCAAATCAGAAGCAAAATTTCAGCAGGCGTCCTCTGATCCCATCTTATACACCAAGAAGATCTCATGCTGCAGAAACAAAGAAAAAGGAGAATTCAAAGTTTAGCCAACATCCTGGAACTCTAAGTGCAAGTGAGGACTCAGAAGGAGATTATCCCCTAACAGATCCAGCTAGGCACAAAATGTCCTCCAGACAGGGACAAACAGGTGTAGTACCAGGAGGGGTCTGCATAAGGCAAGCCTGAATGCTGACTCAAGCAGCCAAGCTGCACATGTCAGGGGCTCTAAGCTGACAAATCAAAAGAGAACCCATTTGTGAACCCACAAGATGGCTTTCATTCAGACTCTGAAAAAACTCATCCTTCAACATAAGGGAAATCTGCCATGGGTGTTCAGATGATCTGACTGAACAGGTGGACAAAAGATATTCTCACGTTACCTTTTTTAAAGAAACTAGTTACTTCACTCATCAATCTGACCACCCAACCTGGAGTTCCTGCTACTGATGTCCAGAAAGCTTACTTGATAGTTACTTATTACAAGCCATTATTATTGCTATTATTACACCACTGGAAAGTACAAGAAAATGCCCTCTACTTTCCCTGAGTGACAAATTCTGATATGGGATCCTGGAAGTTCTGATAATAATGTGAAAGTGAGGAACTGGGGGAGATGAGGGAGGCCCATTAACACCCTAGCAGAACTTGGAGGATGTACTCCACCACCACATCTCTCCACAGCAAAAAATAAATACAAAAAAAATTGTGCACAAGTCCCTAACTGCCCCTGGGGGCAGCAGGGATAATTTTGCCATAGTTTAGCCCCCCCTAGGCCATTTTAAGTCCAGGAGAGAGCTTTTTGCATAACAGGGATTAGGAGTCAATGCTAATTTATTTCTGGTTTTCAAAAAGGCATTTTCATGCCTCAAGTAGTCCACACACATACATTCCTTGGACCTTTGGGGATGTTTTGTGGTCAATTCTCCCCCCCCCCCATAATTTTTGGGGGACCTGAGTGCCAGATCAGCAGCTGTGTTTATTTTTATCTATTTATTTCCAAAACGTTTTTAACGTTTGTTAAAAACCTAATTTTAGAAAAGGAGCAGTCACTTACTTGATGTTGCTACATAGTCTGCCTTCTTTTGACGATTCTCTATAGAGACAGAAACTGGTGATTAGAGGTGTGTTTTTGTTTTTGTTTTTTCAGAGATCATGAAGTTTCCCAGCCCTGCTCAATCCTATACATATTTACGCAGGAGTGAATTCCACTGTGTTCAAGGAGACTTATAGCCTCATTACTTAACATTGTATATCAAATATTTATACAGTGGACCCTCCACATTTGCAGCTTTGACTTTTGCAGATTTGATTATTCACGGATTTCATGACTTCTATGACTATGATTACAGCCTTATTATGAAATAGACTGTAGTTTCTTTTTCAGAAAACTGATATATGGCATAAACCTTGGGAAGACATGCCCTTCCCCAGTGTCTACTGGTGCTGCAACCTATGGAAAGGAACTTAAAACACCAGAGACATTTGAGACAAAACTGAATCCCCAAGTATAAGACAATAAAGATGAACCTATTTCCTACAATTAGGGATAGGAATCCTGCATCCCTAGACACTTCCAGATGTTGTTAAACTATAATTCCCCACAGCCCTGGCCAGCACAGCCTCTGGGGAGGAAGGTTAGGGGTTGTCATTTAACAATATCTGGAGGGCTACATGATTCCCATACCTGGGTTTGGGATCTTCAATAGTGTTTTAGCTAGAGGCTCAACCCTGGCCCCACAACCAAGAGTCTCCACAACAGTAAGAAAAGTGCCTTAGATACAGAATAAACACATCAGTACAGAAAGTATGTAGAGAGATCTTGTAGCACCTTTGAGACTAACTGAAAGAAAGTTGGGATCATGAGCTTTTGTAGACTTCAGTCTACTTCCTCAGATAGAATCACAGAATCATGGAATCATAAGAGTTGGAAGAGACCACAAGTGCCATCCAGTCCAGCCCCCTGCCATGCAGGAAATCAAAGCATCCCTGACAGATGGCCACCCAGCCTCTGTTTAAAGACCTTCAAGGAAGGAGACTTCACCACACTCCAAGGGAGTGTGTTCCACTGTTGAACAGCTCTTACTGTCAAGATGTTCCTCCTAATGTTGAGGTGGAATCATTTTTCCTGTACCTTGCACCCATTGTTCCGTGTTCTAGTCTCTGGAGCAGCAGAAAACAAACTTGTCCCATCCTCAATTTGTCACCCCTTCAAATACTTAAACAGGGCTATCATATCACCCCTTAACCATCTCTTCTCCAGCCTAAACATACCCAGTTCCCTAAGTCTTTCCTCATAAGGCATGGTTTCCAGACCCTCCACTATTTTGGTCACCCTCCTGTGGACACGCTCCAATTTATCAACATCCTTTTCGAATTGTGGTGCCCAGAACTGGACACAGTATTCCAGGTGAGGCCTGACTAAAGCAGAATACAGTGACACTATTACTTCCCTTGATCTAGACACTATCCTTCTATTGATGCAGCCTAAAATCGCATTGGCCTTTTTAGCTGCCGCATCACACTGTTGACTCATGTTCAACTTGTGGTCTACTAAGACTCCTAGATCCCTTTCACACATAGTTTCATTAAACCAGATGTCCCCCATCCTATATCTTTGCATTTCATTTTTTTTTTTTTTTGCCCTAAGTGCAGTATCTTACATTTCTCCATGTTCAAATTCATTGTGTTAGCTATAGAAACTTAGGAGTTTATCACACAGAGGAAATCCTGTGCAGAAACGGGATTTAAAAGCTGGAAAAAACACGCAAAAGTGGGTTGATTTTCACACACATCGTTGTTAAAATGTTGTTAACCTGAATGGATAGTAGACAAAAGCTACTCCTTTTTATTTTCAGGATTTTACGAAAGTAAAAAGAAGCAGCTTTTGTCTACTGTCCGTACTTTAACAACAATGTTGTGTGAAAATCAACCCGCTTTTGCAGGTTTTTTAAAATTTAAAACCCCATTTCTATACGGGATTTCCCCCGTGTGATAAATTCCTTAGTCTGAATCAGTATCCAAAGTGAACTTGTAGCACCTGAAAGAAAGAAGCTGGTAACACAAGATTTTTGTAGACTTAATTCTGAAGGTGCAACAAGATCCCTTTACATATCAATAGACTGTGAAATCCTTAAAAGCCACAGAGACACCTACATAACTGTATCTATGGCCCAGGTGAAAATTTAGACAGTTGATAAAATGACACTCAAATGCATTCTAGTCCTGGGAAATTTGGATTTGGGGACCCAGACTTCATCTATTAATCATCAGATGATTATTTAATCTCAGATAAATTAGCTTCAACAACATATCAGGTGGGGAGGAATAAAGGATTTAGGACTAACAGTGGTGCAATGTGGGTAAATTAAAGATGGCATTTCAAGAGCTCAAGGAAGTAACTTAAATAACCTTACAAACTAAATAGTTTGGAAGCAACCTAAATGGCCTTCAGGTCCTTTCAAGTTTATGTTTAAGATGTCCTATATGGGGAGATGGCCTGAGGCTTCCATTGGAGGAAAGGTGGTCTCGAGAAGAACATACTACAAAACCAGACACTTGACCCAGAAAACACATTCACATGCACTTACTGAGGAAGAAGGTGATCCCAACTGCCAGCAACACAGCTGCCATGATGACTCCCAAGATGACTCCCACAATAAGCCCAATGCTGACTAAAATGGAAGAAACACATGGCTGTTCAGACAAGCTGTTCAAGGCCTCCATCAGAAGCCCTGAGATCCCTTATTCAGAGACATGACCAACTGAATCTCTCAACACGACCTTCTCTTGAAAGGACTCTTCCCCCACAAAGGCTTACCAGTGCCCAGAATTACACTGGTTCAGAAAAACAATTTCATTTTAAAAGGCACAAAGAGCCCAGGCTTGTGTGTGTGTGTGTGTGTTCATGCCATCCAAAGGCAGCAATGAAAACTGTAATTTTTATCTCATTTCTGTCAAATAAGGACCCTATTATTTTCAAGGCTTATTCTTCCAGATCCTTTAGCAAACATCACATTATTCATGTGATGTCCACACAAACGTGTTCAGGGCATATAGAGGTTTTCTCTGTGAGAGTGGCTGCAGGAGAGGGCTAACCTCCCAGAATCCTCCAATCTTGACCAAAATTCTCCCAGAATCCTTCCCTCTTAAGCAAAATTCACCTCCCAGAATCCTCCTGTTGACCAAGAATCCATTTCTTATGCCCCTAAAGTCTCTCACCGCCATGCTCTTTGAAGGCCAAGACCAGGGGCTTTGGAAGGCTGGCATGATCTATATGGCACCGATAGAGGTCCCTCTCCTTGGGGTCAATCTCAATGCTGAGCCAGATATGGTATGTCCCATCAGAGTTGGGAGCAATGTCCCTACGGAAGGTCTCATGTTCCAAGCTCTCTTCCTCCTTCTTCCACATGGTTTCAATCTCTTTGGGGTAGAAGCCGTAGGCCTGACAGATGAGGACTTCCTGGCCATCCCCAATTGCCTGGCGTGTTACCTTCCCCACAGGGGTCTCTGAAAGAAAAGAGTTAAGTGAGCATCAAGACATCTCCAAAAGCTTCAGAAGGTGCAGTGGGAGGGTGTGCACATTTGGGCAGAAGGAATGGGCCTCCTGGGTTAGTCCATTCCTGCCCTTTATCCTGAAATAGGGTAACTCAACCCTTTAGCACAGGGGTAGGCAACCCTTCCCCTTTAAGGGCCGAGAGACTTCAGCTCCCAGAAGCTTCAGCCATGTTGGCCAATAGTCCCATGTTGGCCAATAGCTCCTGGGATTCTGGGAGCTGAAGTCCCTCAGCTCTTAAAGGGGAAAGGTTGCCTACCCCTGCTTTAGCATATTCAACAAGTGAACCTCGGCCCAAAGAAGATTTGCCAGATTTCTTTTAAACACAGACATCGATGGAATCAGGACACGGGGACCAGAGCCAAATTGGGCCCCCAATCCCACGTGAGCAGCACCTACCTGTCATTGTGCCAAAATCACCCATAGATCATTCAAAATGGTTACCAGAAGTAGTGCAATGTTACTTCCTGTGATTATTTTGGCTAACATGTAATTTCTAAAAGGGTGTATTTTCAAGGTGGGGAAGTGTATTTTTTGGGACTTTGGAGTCTTTGGGCAAAATTCCTTAGTCTGAATTTTTTGGACAAAAATAACTCACAAATCATCCTCCCCTAAACATCATTGGGGGGGGGGTACAAGGGGCTCAAGGCTTAGCAAGAAGTCTCAGAGGCTACCAAAGAGATTTGGGAACCACTTGCAGCAAGTGTGGTGAAGACCCCTTTTTGTCTCACATCAACCCTGGTGCACAGGCAGAGGATGAGGGAACCTCCGCCTGTCCCACATTAAGGGCTCCAAACATGGACCTCCATTTCTCCTAGCACTATGGCACCAGAGTTACTATCACAATTGAATAAATGCTGCCACCACACAACATTATGTATCTGAACCAACCCACTCTTTATTATTTCTTTATTATTGTAGAATTCAAAGAGGCATGTGAGTGTATACTGCAGGAATAATTTCTTAAACAGAAGTTCAATAACTTCTGTTGTAGTAGCTATATGCCTTCCAATTGTTTCCAACTTATGGTGACCCAAAGGAGAACCTATCACAGGGATTTCTTGGCAAAACGTGTTCAGAGGAGGTGTGCCTTTACCTTCTTCTGAGGCTGAGAGATGGTGACTTGCCCAACGTCACCCAGTGGATATCCATGGCTAAGCAGGGAATTAAATCCTGGTCTCCAGAGTCATAGTCCAACGTTCAAACCATTACACCACACTGGCTCTCTGGTTACACAATTTCAAAGCTTAGATGTTATTGCAAGTGACTCATCTAAACCCTAATTGATTCTAACACATTTTATTTACTATCTTGCTATCCTCTTAAAATCAGTTTTTCCTAGAGTATCTGACATGGGTGACCAGTCACTCGTTTCCTTTTGGGCCAGGGACCAGGGCAATCTTCGTCGCCCTTGGCTATAACAGCTTCTTGCTTTCCTGGGACTTTGCCGCGGACTGGTAGACGATGGCTCTCAGACTGGCACCAGTCCATGAACCACCAGTCTGAACAGCAACAGCACTCTTAACAGTCATTTAAATAACTGACTGAAAACACAAACCCTTTCCCTTTGCTCTCTTAGGCTGCATCTGCACTGCAGAAATAATCTGGGTTGATATCACTTTAACTTCCATGGCTCAATGTCATGGAAATCTCCGAAGTAACAACAATAACAACAACAACAACAACAACTTTATTCTTGTATCCCGCCTTTCTGCTACAACAATCAAGGCAGTAAAATAGATTTAAATAAAACATAGCCTGAATTATTATTTGACCCCCCCCCCCTTAAAAAAGAATTAAATGCAACACTATTTGAAAGAAGAAGAGAAAGGAAAAAAATCAACCTGTTAAAACAGGGGTCGGCAACTTTTGTTGCCAGCGGGCCAGGGGGGGAATGGCGTTGGGGCGGGCAAGTTACCGTCATGCGCATGCATGCGCGTGTGGGGGGCACCATTGTGTAATGTCGACTCTGTTTGGCGTTCCAAAATGGCACCTTGCATTGCGCACGCGTGCATGCACGACAGAGGGCATCATTTGGGAAAGCCCAACGGCAACGGCGCCATGTGAATTTGAACGGCACAGGTGTTGTTGGGCCATCCAAAATGGTGCCTGTTGTTGTGCGCATGCATGCGCGAGCTCTATTTTGGCGTCCAAAATGACATCCGTGCTTCTACGCGTGGAGACAACAGCAGCAGGATCGGCCATGGCCTCTGCAGGCCGTATCACAACATGATATTAAAATAGCGATTTTTCTGGTAACAACAGTGGTTGCATAAAGTGGAGAGAGCACAGAGTAGGTTGGATTGCTCTATTCAGGGAAGTACAACAAGCTGCACTTCCCAGGATTCCACAGCATTGAGCCATGGCAGTTAAAGTGGTGTCAACCCAGATTATTTCTGCAGTGTGAATGCGGCCTCAGACTCTAACTCCCATCTCAAATAGACTAATTTTTTTTTACATTTCTAACAAGCTAACTTGTTCTACAGACCAGCTTTTTTTAAAATCCTGTTCAAAAGATCAATCAGTCCCCTCCAACATCCTGTGCTTTTGCCCTGCAACAAACACTTAATACATATAGGATATGTCACATCCATAACCACACTTAACTTTAAATTCTCTAATGAACATAGCAACTTTTTTTATACAACTCCAGACTGTAGTTTCTTGTGGCACCAGAGTGTTCTGACAGAGAAAGCTAAATATCTCACAACACTACAATTCCCAGCATTCTACAGCATTGATCCATAATAGTTAGAAATGGTGTCAAACTGGACTATTCCTGCAGTGTGGATGCAGCCTATTTCATCGCGAGGGAGGGGGAAATGTATCCACGGACCGTGTAAGATGCAAGCAGAAAGGCATAATATGTCTGAATGCTTCCCCACCTGAAAAGTGACAAAGGTATAATCTTTCTCATTCCACTATGCTCATTTCGTACATGGACCGGAGAAAAGTAACTGATGTGTTTGCTTTAGTTTTCTCTTTATTTAGAACCACTGCTGCCCCTTTTAAGAAAACCTGAACCCAATTCTTGGAAAAGAGTGAACTTTGTTTCCCTGAGAATTGCAGCATCTGTCTCTAGCCTTTCCTGAGCTGTGGAGTGGGTTGCTCTCAAGGGGAATTTATTTGAATATCCCTGGGCTGGAGTACAACATGGCTTTTGGTTGTTGTGTGCCTTCAAGTGGTTCCCCCCCCCATTGTAGCAACCCTAAGGTAACCCTATCACAGGGTTTTCGTGGCAAGATCTCTTCAGAGGCAGTTTGCCTTGACTTCTTGAGGCTGAGAGAGTGTGACTTGTCCAAGGTCACCCAGTGGGCTTCCATGGCCAAGTGGAGATTTGAATGCTGGCTCCAGAATCATAGCCCAACTACTATAACACACTCAGGTCCAACACCCTTTCCTGGAAATTGGATGATATTATATATTTCTTGTTGAGAAAAAATGCCAACAGAGGGGAGACAGAATGGTCAATCCTCCCTGGTGGGAGCCTTCCCTCTTTCCCCCACTCACCATCACTCACCTGTCCTCAGCAGCGTCTTCTTCCCATAGACCAGGGATTTCTGCAGCCACTCAATGCACTCCTCCTCCAGGTAGGCCTTCCCGGCCTGGTTGTATGGTAAATTAGGATCCCACATCCTCTTGGTGATCTGGGCTGGTACATCGAGTGCCGTCCAGGTGAGGGTCTCCTTGTCAAAGCTGATGTAGTCCCTCCCGTCGTAGGCGAACTGCATGTGTCCTCCTTTGCTCCCGTCTTTCCTCAGCTCACAGTCATACATCCACTGAAGGGAGTGAAACCCTGAAAGAGACCCACACAAGTTGAGGGTTGAGGGTCCCCCCAAGCAGAGCTGGGGTGCAGCCTTTCCTTGCCACACGCCAAGCCCCACAAAAGAGGGTCAGGCAGGACCTTTTTTAAAATTTTACCTCAGACTGAAGGAAGAGGCAGAGACAGAGACCACTAAACAAACCTGAATTGTCACTGAAGAAGGAAAAGAATGAGATGTTGTATCTTATTAACCACTAACTTTCACAATATATTTAATCCTGATTGACCCCTCAAACTCTCCAGGGCCCTTCTCTGGACATCCTTCCTTCCATTCCCTCCTTCCACCTCGACTAACCCTTTGTATGTATTTTTAAATTTTGTTAGCTGCTTCGATTGTGCACAGAGGGGCGGGATACAAATTATTATTATTATTATTATTAATATGCCTTTCCTCTCCTGTTTCCCTCTCTGAAAAGACTCCCCTCCATGGAGACTCAAGGACTCTCTCCACAGCCTTCAAATGGACAAAAAACAATATTCTGGGGGAGGGAGATGTTGGGAAATATTTCAAAACGAAAGATGATTGATTTTTGCCATCTCTCCCCTCCCCAACATTCAGGATTCCCTCAGGATTAGAGAGGTAATCCCAATCCTTCTCTTCCCTCATTCAACTGCTGTCAAAAGGAAGAGGGGCAGCCATCTTGGGCCTCCAGAGAAAGAGCGCCTGCCCTCCTCCATCCTTCCTTCAGCTCCCATCCATGGCCTGCCCCATAAAAGGAGGGAAGCCACTGAGGGATTTTGTATGGAGGAGGCGGCTCCATGTTGCCCAAGAGAGAAAGGGCCAAGCCAAGGAGGAACCTGCTGCCTCTCAAAATGGCTGCCAGGTTCTGGCTAGAATGCAGGCCACCCTCCGCTAAAGGAGTTCCCTGCCATTTCCCACACATCTTACTTACTCTAAACATCCCAGAATATGCTGCTCCAAAGAATGGGGTTTCTTCCACATCATCACTGCAAACAAAATAAATATGCCACACACTTTTTAGTTGTGTAGCTTTTTCCAGATAAATCGCTCTGTATACTCAAAATTCTTCATTTGGACAGTATGTTTTGATTCTCTAACACAGTGATTCCCAAACTCTGGTCTTCAAGGTTTTTGGACTTCAATTCCCAGAATTCCAAACCATTGTCAAAGATGGCTGAAGCCTCTGGGAGCTGAAGACCAAAATACATGGAAGGTCAGAGTTTGGGCATCACTGCAGAACTGAAATGAGGTTGCAGTTCTTTATCAATTTACTTGAGAGTAAACCCTGATGAACTCCACTGAATGTATCTATCAGTAAGCATGCAGGGGATCAGCAGGGAAGACTGTTTAAAAGAAATCTGCTACAGACTTGTTTACTCTTTTCCACTTCAGTTGTAAAGAAAAAAAGGGAAAAGAAGTGTCTGTTCTTTCAGATATTTGGTTTTAACCATTTCTATTTAATAATGGGAAATATAACTTGGTGTGCTTTTATCATGGTCAAAGAAAGCAATGCATTTCCTTTACCTTACTAGAAAGAATATGCCTTACACTCTTACAGGTTTCTCTACCAGGACTCCCTGTTGCCCTTCTTAGCATTATGTGGCAATGAGTTCCACTGGTTCACAAGGTCCAACATGAAAAATAGTTCATTCTGAATGGCACTTGTTGCTGGGTAAATATTTTTACTGTTTCTCCCTTTTACTCTTTTTCGTCCATCATTAATTCTATAAATACCAAATAATGCTGGACTTAAGACATTTTTATGGGTCCTAATTAGATGTAATTTCATTCATGCAATTAACTGTGTAAATTATATGTGTGTGTGTGTGTGTGTATAACAGACATGGAGAGTGATTTGGATACAAACAGTTTGCCTGCTTTGAATCACCCACTTTTGTCTGCTTTCCCCATGGGGAGAAAAGTTATTTCTCTTTATAGATCTTGCTAAGGAGGGAGATGAATTTATTTCACAACAAACATAAATGTACAAGTCGTGTTTAAGACAGTTCCTTTGTGGAAGGGGGCTGATTGCCCAGTACTCTGCTGCTACATTTTGTGGAGACTGAATAATGGTGTTTTTAATTTTATTTTAAAAATCTATTACAACTTCTAAATAATTAAAACACAATAGCAAAGCAAAGCAAAGCAGCTTCATTTATATACTGGTTCATATCACACTATGGGATGTCTAAGCGGTTTACAACTGTAAGCTCATTGCCTCCCAACAGTTGGGTACTCATTTTAGCGACCTCGGAAGGATGCAGGCCTGAGTAGCCTGAGCCCTGGCTAGTATTGAACTCGCAACCTTGTGGTCTATGAGTGAGTGGCTCCAGTACATTTTGGAAGGCCGCAGCACACCTGCGGTGGGTGAATTCACCTGGAGCAGGTGTGCTGAGGCCTTCCCTGGGTCCTGGCAATGCCCCAAGTGCACTGCAGCCTTCCAAAATGTGCACAATGGCGGGCTTTGTGCGCATGCGCGTGGGGGGGGAAGTGCGCGCCCGCCCCCCACGCCATTTCCCCCCCCCTCCCAGCAACAGATGTTGCCGACCCCTGCTTTAAACCAACAGACCTATATATTTTAGCATGAGCTTTTGTGGATATCAATCTACCTCCTCAGACACTGCATGTTCCAGAATCCCCAAACACAGGAAGAAATGGAGATGGATTGATGATGGTGGTAGTACTTGGCAAGACCAGTAAGTTATTTGATGGGACTGCCTGTTCTGGCTTGTAGCCTAGAGGGTGACTCTGCCTAGGGGAGGGTAAGGTTGGATCAGAGGACCCACATTTCATGTAGAAAGCAGGTCCTGGTCCAATATCAGAAGGCAGAGGCCAGACCTGGCTGTCCTGTGTTGAAGCACTGCCCTTCAAGCCAGGAATCCCCCACATTCACCCCTTCCACTCACCTCCAGTCTGGTTGTAGCGATCCCTTAAGGTTGCCAGGTCCACCCTGAATATAGCCTCATGGTTCTTCAGAATTGTGGTGTATGTGTCCCAGTAGTGGTCGACATCTCTTACAGCTTCCTCCACCCAGGGAACTTTAGGCAAAAGCCTCTGTCCATTGCTGTCATACTTTTCGATAGGTTGATCATCCACATAGGTCACAACAACGAACTGGGGCAGTCCTGTGTCAGGCTCTGACACAGCTGTGTAGAAAAATCTCATGGAGTGCGAAGAGGAACCTGAGGAGGGAACAGAGAGGAGTGTCATAGGGGGGTTGCAGACTGCCAGAAATAGTGTGAATTCAGTCCACTTTTAGGGTTAGGGTTAGTGCTAGGGAATCATGGGAACTGTTATTTTTCTGAGACATTGAGCCTTCTCTGTTAGACAACTCTGATGCCACAATAAAATACAGTTCCCATGGTTCCCTAACTCTAACCCTAACCCTAAAAGTGGACTGAATTCACACTATTTCTGGCAGTCTGCAACCCCCCATAACCTAACATTTATTCCTGTCAACCCACAGCGCTTTCGATGCAGCTTGAGACCGCTTTGAGGGCTATGGAATCCTGGGATTTGTAGTAGTTTTTTCCCCTCAAGGTCCCTAACTTTCTCTGCTGGTGGGGCCTCACCATAGTCTCCAAATCCCAGGAATTTGCAGGATGGAGCCCTAGCAGTTCGAGCGGTGTCGACCCGCATTATTCCTACAGTGCGGACGCCCCCTTTTCTGCCCCCTGAAGCTGAGATTTTAAAAAAGAGGCAGAAGAAGGCAGGAGAGCAGTCTCTCACCGTCAGTCGGAGGAACCGCGGTGCCCGGAGGGAGGGCCAGCCCTGGGAGCCCCAAAAAGGCCGAGAAGAGAAGGAGGCGAAGGAGCGCCATCATCGCCCTCGAAGCTCCGCTGGAGAAGCCCCGCTCAGGGAGCTTAGCCAGAGAGGCCAGGTGGACGCAGAGCCCGGATTGGCCGAGACAGAGGAAAGGAGCCAATGGGAAGCGGGCATCCCTGTTCCGTCAGTGGTCGCTGGGCAGAGAAGGCGCCGCTGTCTGCCAGGGCTGGCGGGAAAGCGAAAGCGAAAGGCGTCTCTTCTGGGGAATCCCCTTCGAAGGAGGAGGAGGAGGGAGTCCCCTTTGGCCCTCTTTCTTTGGCTTTCAAGTCCTTTCCCACTTATTTAGGGCGACCCTCAGGTGAACAAGTTAGCAAGTGTCTTCAGAGAAAGAGTTTGCCATGACCTTCCCCCCACCCCTGGGGAGGCTGAGAGAGTGTGACTTTGCCCAAGGTCACCCAGTGGGTCTCCATGGCTGAGCCGGGATTCGAACCCTGGTCTCCAGAGTCCAACACTCAAACCAGGGAGAAGGAAAAGGGAGGAAGGGGGAAAAGAAATAGTTCTGCCTGGCCCTGGTTTCCACTACAGCTATTCCATTTATTTGTCATTTATTGTAATTTATTGCAGTCTGTTATTTTAAGTATGTTTTTAAACTTCGATGGTTTAATTGTATTTTTGGGGGGGGCTATTGGGATTGTTCGTTTTATTGTATAAGCTGCCCCAGTTGTATTTTACAGAGAAAAAGAATATAAATAATTTTTTAATTATTATTATTAAAGAAGGAAAGTTTTTTCAGGAAGACTGGTAGAGAGTAATTTAAGCTGCATCTGCACTGCAGAAATAATCCGGTTTGACACCGCTTTACCTGCCGTGGCTCAATTCTATGCTATGGAGTTCTGCGGTTTGGCATTTTGTGAGAGATTTAGACCTCTGGTGCCACAGCAAACTATAAATCCCAGGAGTGCATAGCATTGAACCATAGCCATTAAAATGGTGTCAAACCGGATTGTTTCTGCAGTGTGGATGCAGCCTTAGGGGTTACGTGGTGGTTCTTTCTGACTGGCCTTTCGCACTGCAGAAACCAAGCAGTTTGACACCACTTTAACTGCCGTGGTTCAGTGCTGTGGAATCCTGGGATTCGTAGTTTTGTGAGAGATTTAACCTTCTCTGGCTGCATCTGCACTATAGAAATAATTCAGTTTGACACCGCATTAACTGCCCTGAACAAATGCTATGGGATTATGGGAACTGTAGTTTGTTGCGGCTCTGCTCTGGTGCCACAAAAAACTACAGTTCCCAGAAGTCCATTGCCTTGAGACAGGGCAGTTAAGGCAGTGCTAAAATGAATTGCTTTCGCTAAAATGAATTGTATTCTCTGTCAAAGAGAGCTCTACTGAGGCCACCACAATCTATAGCTCCCAGGATTCCATACCATTGAGCCAGGACAGTTCAAGTGGTGTCAAACCGGATTGTTTCTGCAGCCTTGTTTTCTGCTGCTCCAGAGACTAGAGCAACGAACAATTGAGTCCACTTTAATTGCTCTGACTCAGTGCCAGAGAATCATGGGAACTGTAGTTTATTGTGGCACCAGAGCTCTCTGACAGAGAAGGCTCAGTGTCCCAGAAAAAAATACAGTTCCCATGATTCCCTAGCACTGAGCCAGGACAGTTAAAGTGGACTCAATTTGCACTATTTCTGGCAGTCTGCAAAGGTCCTTAGTCAAGGCAGCCATGACTTTTTTTGGATATTTACACTTTCTTGATGGAACCTATCATCCTGGAATGTGGTTTTCTTCTTTTCCTGTTGCCTTCTATATTCCCAAGCATTATTGTCTTTTCTAGTGAGGCAGGTCTTCTCATGGCAGGTCAAAGTATGTCAGTCTCAGTTGAGTCATCTTAGCTTCTAGGGAAAGGCTTGATTTGCTCTGGGACCCATTAATTTCATAGAATCATCGAGTTGGAAGAGACCCCAAGGACCATCCAGTCCAACCCCATTCTGCCATGCAGGAACTCTCAATCAAAATACCCTCGAGAGATGGCCTTCCAGCCTCTGTTTAAAGGCCTCCAAAGAAGGAGCCTCCATCATTCTCCAAGGGAATGTTTCACTATCTAAGAGCTCTTACTGTCAGGAATAATAATAATAATAATAATAATAATAATAATTTTTATAGCCCGCCTCTCTGCCCAAACAATCGAGGCGGGTTACAACAGTTAAAAACAAACAATGTAAAAACAGCCCTAACCCTAGGTCCCACCTCCCAACCCCTTAAAACAGAATTAAACAGGAGAGAAGTTCTACCTAACGTAAGTCTGATACACACACACACACACACACACACACGATCCTCATGTTTGCAAGACCTGAGGACAGGGTCACTTTGGTGGTCACTCATTCATAGGGTCACCATAAGTCAAAGTTGACGATGGCAATTAGCAACAACAACAACAACAAAATATTAAAAGTGCAGTTTACACAGACAATAATTATGAATTAAATTTACCTTTTGAAGTGGAGCTCCAGTGTCCTTTACTATGAGAACTGTAAGGAACCTGCCAGTTTTATGAGTGGGCAAAAAATAAGACAGACAAGAAAAACCGTCAATATTAATAAAAGTAATTTAAAACAAACCCATCCCATTACAAGCTGGATATGGTCCAGACCTTTCACCATGACAAGGTCCAGAAGATGGTGACCAAAAGGGTGAAAGGTCTGGAAACCACGGGAGCTGGGTATCTTTAGCCTGGAGAAGAGAAGGCTGAGATGACAGCCCTGTTTAAATATCTGAAAGGATGTCCACCCTCTAGTGCCGCAACAAACTACAATTCCCAGAATTCCATAGCATTGAGCCCTGGCAGTTAAAATGCTGTCAAACCAGATTATTTAGGCAGTGTGGATGCAGCCCCTGTCTTCCATAGTTTTAAGCAAACTTATCATATGGAGACAAATTGCTTAAATCCCATGCAGAAACGAGATTTAAAAATCCGAAAAAACCCCCACAAAAGTGGGTTATTTTTCAGACTTTGTGTAACAGAGAAATAAAATGACATTAACCCAAATGGAAAGTCTCCAAAACCCGCTCCTTTTTATTTTTGGAAGTTCCAAAAAATAAAAAGGAGCAGGTTTTGGTGACTTTTGTTTTAATGTTGCATTATTTCTCCTTAACGCCAACGTCGTGTGGAAAACAACCCACTTTTTAGATTGTAAGCCTGAGGAGTGTCTAATTAAAAATAATAATAATAATAATAATAATAATAATAATAATAATAATAATTGTAAGCCCCATGAGAGCCTTTGTGGCTGAAGAGCGGGATATAAATACTCAAAATAATAATAATATCTACCAGGCAGTAGGTTAAGCCTCAGTTGGTATTTCTGACAGAAAATGCCCAACTATTCTTTCTCCCTAAAGGGGAAACAATTTAAAGACTTCAGGAGTGGATACAGAGTATTCTAGAGAAACTAATTTTGTTTAACCAGCAGGACAAGGCAATCCTGCTGAGCCTATTCAGTGCCTTTTGCTTTCCTGACAGAAAGGAGCTGTAGGAGATGTCCATGGAAGAACATGTCCCCTCTGAACATGTGCAGAGTTTACCACAGCGGGCAATAGAGATGCTTTCCTCTTTTCTCATGGCAAATAAGTGGAGTTGTGTGGTGTGTTGCTCTTTTTCTGTGAAGTCACCAACCAAACAGCTGCTTTGAGGGAGATGCTTCCAGAAGGACTCCGCCATTTTGTGGTCTTCTTTTCAGCATGTTAAATCCTGGACAAAATGGCCGCCATTCTTGGCCAGCAGCCTGTAACTGCTTTCTCCTCAGAGCTTCCTTTACTTCAGAAAGCGAGTGTTCAGTTCTCACTCGCTCTTCATGTCTTTTGTTTTGAGGTATAGCCGGCCAACAGGCCAAAACCGAAAGTTGTGCAGCAGTGGCACTGCATGGCTGAGAAACAATACACAAAATACTTTGTCAGTCGGCCAATGTTTTGCGTCCCTCAGCATTGCTCCCCACAGTAGCAGGGATCAAATATTTATTTATTTGCATCTAAAATGATTGGGCCAATATAAACGCACCTTTCAAAGAGCAAACTATCTAAAAATACAAATGCATCAACATCTAAGGGAGGTTTTTACCTGAGCTAGATTTGAACAGCTTGACACTATGGTAAGATTCACCAATATTCCTTATAATGAGCGAATTTGTATCTGTGGGGATTGTGAAACTGAGGATTTAGCACAAATTTTATTCAATTTAATTTGTACCATCAGGAAAGAGAGCAATATCTTGGTCCCTACATTAAATGAACATTGTTTTGGGATGCCCATGTTAGAATCTCATACTTTACGGGCGGTCAAGGTTCAAAAATAACTAACAGCACTGCTCAGTTTTTATATAAAGCAACACAGGTGAGATCTAGCTATGTGGGGATGATTGGTGTAAAGTTTGTAGCAGCATCAGGAGAATATTTTAGTTAGTCCATTACAGCTCAAAGGTTAAAAAGCAAGTGATAAGACTTCTGTAGTTCACAACTTTCAGCCCCAAATTCTCCATCCTTTTGGGTGTAGCCTTTACAGACTGATTGGTTGATGATACATGACGTGCTTTAACCCAACCTTTAATTACTATACTAAATCATGTGACTACAATTCCCATAACAATTCTCATGTTGATAAATCCTTTATGTAAACAAAGCTCTTTCTCACAGAACAGAAGACTTGTTTGGGCTAAAACGCACCTGGGCTGATAATTGCGAATCTGGCCTCAGAAAATAACAACTTTTCTCAGCAAGGAAAAATACAGACACACATCTTTACATTTCAACATTTTAACATTGACTCTATGTCCCATCTAAACCTAACAAGAAGATGCATTCGTAAGACTGTCTTTGGTTAAGAATCTTTTTTTCCTAGATTTTCCTCCTTTAAAATTGGGTGCATCTTATATGCCGGAGCGTCTTAAATGGCAAAAAATACGAGAGAGAGAGAGAGAGAGAGAGAGAGAGAGAGAGAGAGAGAGAGAGAGAGAGAGTATTTTTCGCCATTTAAGACGCTCCGGCATATAAGATGCACCCAATTTTAAAGGAGGAAAATATATATATATTTATTTTCATAGTCTTTAATCTCGTTCAATTTTTATTTCTTTCATTTTCCTGGAGCAACCACAGAGCACCTGGGGAGTGCACTCAGAGCCCTAAGGGAGCCTTGGAACACAGGTTGGGAACTACTGTCCTAAGGAGAAGGCTGCGTGGTGGAGGATGAGGATGGGTAAAGGTAGCAGAGGAGGAAGATGGGCAAATGCTTGCCCTGCAAAGCTCCTCCACTGCCCTGCTTTGTCCTGAGGAGGCCAGGTGGCAGCAGCAGAGGAGGACAGGTGGACACCACTGCAAGGCTCATCCACTGCTCAGTTTTCTCCTAAGGAGAAGAATGGGTGGAGGAGGATGAGCAAACACTTGCCCTGCAAGGCTCCCCCTTTGCCTGACTTTTTCCTGAGAAGCCTGGATGGCAGAGATGGAATAGGGGCAAATGCTCACCCCAGAAGGCTCCTCCATCACTCGGCCTCCTCCGGGAACAGGAGGAGAAGGACAGGAAAGGCTCCTCTGCTGCTCAGCTTTCTCCCAAAGAGAGGGCCTGGCAGAGGAGGAGGGAATTAATATTAATTAATTCTAATTAATATTAATAATGCAGTAGCTCAAGTGGTTAAGACGCTGACTCTGTTCATTGCAAGATCGGCAGGTTGGCAGTTTGAGGCCCAGATGCTGCAAGATGGGATGAGCTCCCATCACTAGTTCCAGCTTCTGCCAACTTTGCAGTTCAAAAGCATGCAAATGCAAGGAGATAAATAGGTACCACTTCGGTGGGAAGGTAAACAGCGTTCTGTGCAATCATGCTGGCCATATGATCACATAGTAGTCTCTGATAATGCTGGCTCTTCAGCTTAGTAACAGAGATGAGCACCGGCCCCTACGGTCGGACACGACTTGACAACCTTATTAATGGGAAATACCTTTACGTTTACCTTTTTATTAATGAGTACTATTAATTAACTATCTGCAGTCCGAAGAAGTTTAGCCTATATTATTTTTGGCCCCTACCTACTGCCAAGTTGTGCAGACCTGTCTTAGCACAATTCTTTGGGGTGTGTGAGGCTGGGGAAGATGAAAACCAGACCAGGGCCACCTTACCAGGTTCATTATTCAGTGAGATTTGGACATATATCATTTCATTCCTACTCTGTCTCTTCCACAACTTTATTCTCTTGTAGAATAAACTGTGTTTTTAATAACTCTGCCACAGCAACAATACATGTGGAAGAAATGTTCAAGGCATCACAAGAATGTGGTTTGGGTTGCAACACAACCCACAAAAAAGCATTGCAAAGCAGTGTACAATATCAGACCAAAGGAACAACAATTTCAAAGACTCATCTTGAATCACTTTATATTTGTTGTGGGCTAGCAGCACATCCTTCATACAAATACAGGTTGAGTATCCCTTATCAGGAATTTGAAACATTCCAAAATTCAAAATGGTCCACATGTGTGGCTGAGATAGCAACACCTTTGCTTTCTGATGGTTCAATGTACACAAGCTTTGTTTCATGCACAAAATTATTTCAAAATAATGTGTATAAAACACAGGCTATGTGTATAAGGTGCATAAGAAACATAAATGAATTTCTTATTTATACTTGGGTCTCATCTCCAAGATATCTCATTATCTATTTGCAAATATTCCAATATCTTAAAAAAATCCAAAATCCAAATTTTTTGTTTAGACTTGGGTCTCATCTCCAAGATATCTCATTATCTATTTGCAAATATTCCAAAATCTAAAAAAAAAAATCTAAAATCCAAAACACTTCTAGTCACAAGCATTTGGGATAAGGGAGAGACTCAACTTACACCATGACTGTTCTTGGCTTGAAATCTGCAACAGGAGCTTTGTCTCCTGCTCCCTAAATTAAAACATAAATGATATTCAACTGAGTAATCGGGATGCCAGGGAGGCAAATATATTTCCAGTGCCTCACATGAACCTCCTCAGCTGTTCAAGGCTTCTTTGCACTGGTATGATTTCTTGGAAACCACCTAGTTTTTTTTCTGCTTGGCCTGGAAGCATCATCCATCAGAGGGCAGTGAAGGATTGGAGAGAAACAGCATTATAATTGGCAATACCAGGGAGATATTCAGATGTGGGAGTTGGGAGAAGGAACTACAAGCAAGATCTCTCTGGAAATTGTTATTTTAGTCCTCCTCCTATCTATCACTCCCTCCACAAACCTGATTTCCCTTCTCCTCCCCACTTTTTCCATTCCTGTTCAAATAAATAGAACTCATACTGCTGTCTTGGAATTTGGCTACACATAATAATAATAATAATAATAATAATAATAATAATAATAATAATATTTTTTATCCTGCCCCTCTGCGGACGCAACCAGGGCGGCTTACAACATTAAAAATACCATAAAAATTACAATACAATTTCCATAAACCCACCCACCCCTTAAAATAGTACTAAACCATTAAGCAATTTAAAACATATGTAAAATAAGTCACAATGACACAGAACATTACACTTTTATGTAGAGCAGCCTTTCTAATTAAGGAAAGATCTAATGGTTGTACTCTCTCATCCCTGAAAAAAGACTATGATAGAGACTGGCCTATGGGCATTGCCAAATGGCACTTTCCAAACCTGACTCAGAGGTTATTTCCAAGTAGGCTTGCCAAGTGGAATAAGGGACAAGGCTCCTATCCCTCTAAAGGTTGTGTTTGTTGTTGTTCTTGTTGTTGTGTGCCTTCAAGAGGTTTCTGACTTATGGAGACCCTAAGGCGACCCTTTTCTTGGCAAGATTTGCTCAGAGGAGGTTTGCCCTTGCCATCCTCTAAGGCTACTATGGACCTTATCACACAGAGGCAAATGGTTTAAATCCCATGTTGAAACGGGATTTAAAAATCTTTAAAAAACCTCACAAAAACAGGTTGTTTTTCACACGATGTTGGCATCAAGGAGAAATAACGCAACATTAACCCGAATAGAAAGTTGCCAAAACCTGCTCCTTTTTCTTTCGCAGAAAGTGAAAAGGAGCAGGCTTTGGCGAATTCCGTTCGGATTAATGCCGCGTTATTTCTCCTTGATGCCAACATCATATGAAAAACTTTTGCGGGTTATTTCTACTTTCTGTTCAGGTTAACCCCGAACATCGTGTGAAAAACAACCTGCTTTTGCTGGTTGTTTTCACTTTAAATCCAGTTCCTGCATGGGATCCGTCCCGTGTGATAAACAGATGTTACTATACTTGGGCAGTAAAAATGAAATGCACAGATACAGGATGGGTGATGGCATTACATGTGAAAGAGATCAAAATAGTCAAAGACTTCCCATACCTTGGATCAAATATTGAGCAGAACGGAGACTGCAGTCAAGAAATCAGAAGGAACTAGAAATCGGAACGTCAGCTATTAAAAGAACTATACAAGATCCTAAAGTGTAAAAATATACAGTACAAATGAAAAATAAAGTCTGACTCTTCCAAGGCACTGTCTTCCCCATCACCATGTACTGAAGTGATAGCTGAACAATAAATAAAGTGGACAGGAAGAAAATCAACTAATTGAAAATATAGTACTGGAGATGAGTGCTGAGGATACCATGAACAGCTAAAGATACAGAAAGATGAGTCCTTGAACAGATCAAACTTGAACTTTCCCTGGAAGCCAAAATGATGAAACTGAGGCTGTCATACTTTGGCCACATCATCATGACAAACCTAAGGCACAAGGTTTTCTGGGGTTGAGAGAGTGTGACTTGTCCAAGGTCCTGCATTGAGTTTTGATGGCCGAACGAGAAATCAAATCCTGATCTCCAGTTTTGCAGTCCTACACACAAACCACACTGGCTTTATTCATCTCCATATTTATCGACAAGAGTCCCAACAACACCTCAACCAAGAACAGCAACATCCTGACAAAATGCAGGCTTGTGACTAACAGGGTCATATTTTGTTTTCCTCTCTTGTATGATTGGCCTAATGTAGAAGCCAGTGGAGCTTCAAAATCTTGCAACATGTGTTTTGTGCATTTGTACATTTTCATGGAAACACCAGATTTAGTTTTTCTGCTCTGGCTGTACCCAACCACCAGGGGGCAGGAGAGGATCATAAAGAAACAGGAATGGAAGAATGGGAGAAGGAACGACAGAAGCAACGTCTCTGGAAATTGCTTTATTCTTCCTCCTCCTCCTCCTCCTCCTCCTCTTCTTCTTCTTCTTCTTCTTCTTTCTCTTCTTCTTCCTCCTCTTCTTCCTCCTCCTCCTATTCTTTTTCTTCCTCCTCTTCCTCTTCTTCCTCCTCCTCTTCTTCTCCTCTTCCTGCTCTTCTTCTTCCTCTTCTTCCCCCTCCTCTTCTTCTTCCTCTTCCCCCTCCTCTTCTTCCTTCTCTTCCTCTTCTTCTTCCTCCCCCTCTTCTTCCTCATCCTTCTTCCTCTTCCTCCTCCTCCTCTTCCTCCTCCTCCTCCTCTTCTTTTTCCTCTTCCTTTTCCTTCTCCTCCTCCTCCTCTTCTTCTCCTCTTCTTCTTCCTCCTCCTTCTTCCTCATCTTCCTCTTCCTCCTCCTTTTCTTCTCTTCTCCCTCCTCTTCTTGCTTCTCTTCCTCTTCTTCCTCCTCCTCCTCCTTCTCTTCTTCCTCCCCCTCTTCTTCTTCTTCCCCTTCCTCCTCCTTTTCTTCTTCTCCCTGTTCTTCTTCCTTTTTCCCTCCTCCTCCTCCTCCTCCTCCTCTTCTTATTTGTCCTCTTCTTCATCTTCTTTCTCCTCCTCTTCTCCTTTTCCTGCTCTTCTTCTTCTTTCTCTTCTTTCTCCTCCTGCTCCTCTTCTTCTTCCTCTTCCCCCTCTTCTTCCTCCTCTTCTTCCTCTTCTTCTTCTTCCTCCTCCTCTTCCTCTTCTCCCAACTATCCCTCCCTCCTTAAGCCTAATTATCTTCCTCCTCCACCTTTTCCATTTCATTGTAAACAGGAGTCATAGTAACATCTTAGATTAATTTGGCTCTCCCTCTAATGTTTAAACAAGAGAAAAAGTTCTATTTATTTATTATTATTATTTTAAAAAATAAAAGTGTGTTGCCTACCCTTGCTTTTTCTGTACATTAAAAAAACATGCTTCATCCCTCCTTCCCAAAAGAGACTGCGAGAAAAAGCCCAGTAGGGGCGATTGATTCCCCGTTTGCCCATGGAAAACCACTGGGCAAGTCACACTCTCTCAGCCTCCTCAGGGGGAAGGGGGCAAGGCTAGGGCAAACCCCCTCTGAAGAAACCTTGCCAAGAAAACCCCATGAGTTGGAAAGGCACACAACAACAACAACTGCAACAACAACAACTGCAACAATTGGGTCTAGCCATAGGATCCAGGTCCTGGCCACTTCTTCATACTCTCTACTGGACTGGACTGGACAAGGGTCCTTGGAAGGGGATTCCCTTTCCCTTCTCTGCCCAGCGACCACTGACGGAACAGGGATACCAGCTTCCCATTGGCTCCTTTCTTCTCTCTCGGCCAATCCGGGCTCTGCGTCCACCTGGCCTCTCTGGCTAAGCTCCCGGAGCGGGGCTTCACCTGAGGAGCTTCGAGGGCGAAGATGGCGCTCCTTCGCCTCCTCCTCTTCTCGGCCTTTTTGGGGCTCCCAGGGCTGGCCTTCCCTCCGGGTGACGGTGAGAGACTGCTCTCCTGCCTTTTTCTGCCTCTTTTTTAAAATCTCAGCTTCAGGGACCAAACTTAGAGGGGGCGTCCGCACTGTAGGAATAATGCGGGTTGACACCGCTCGAACTGCCAAGGCTCCATCCTGCAAAATCCTGGGATTTGGAGACTGTGGTGAGGCCACACCAGCACTCTTTGGCAGAAAAAGTTAGGGACCTTGGGGGAAAAAACAACAACTACAAATCCCAGGATTCCATAGAGTGGACTTACAGCCCTCAAAGCGGTTTCAAACTGCATTATTTCTACAGTGGGGATGCACCCAGAGACCTATCTACCTTGTTTCCTTGGGGCCCTCTCTGCTGCTTTGGTTTCCATAGGCCCTGAGGAGGGACTTCTTGAGTGAGTAGCTGTTGTTATTATTATTATTATTATTATTATTATGAATGAATGAATTTGTATCCTGCTTTCCCCTCAAAACTGAGACTAAAGTGGCTTATTTGTGTAGAAAGAGAATACAATTTTAAAAAAAGATAAAAGCACTTAAGTACTTATTATTATTGTTATTATTATATTTATTTATTTGTTTATTTTTAAATTTGACTTTATTACTGTAAAAACACACTACATGTAACACACAACAAATTACAAAAAAAACCTAGGCAATACAATATAATACCATACAATACATCACATTGATAATTACACAAACACACACATACATATATGAATACACACACATATAAAATTTACAAAAATTAATATGCCTAAAAAAAAAAATAAGATATATAAAGAAAAAAAACACAAACACAAACAAAAAAGAAAAACAACAAACAAACAAACAAACCACAAAAAAGAGAAACTTCCTGAGCATTGGAAAGGGTCTTATTTTCGCCTATTAACATTATTATTATATTTATTATATTTATTTGTATCTCATTTTCCTCCCAAAATTGAGACTCAAAGCGGCTTATCATTTGTGTAGAAAGAGAATACAATTTAAAAAAAAGATGAAAGCACTTAAGTAATTGTTATTATTATTATTATTATTATTATATTTATTTGTATCTCACGTCCCCCCCCAAATTAAGACTCAAAACGGCTTATCACTTGTGTAGAAAGAGAATACAATTTAAAAAAAGATAAAAGCACTTAAGTAATTATTATTATTATTATTATTATTATTATTTGTATCTCACTTTCCCCTCAAAACTGAGAATAACGTGGCTTATTTGTGTAGAAAGAGAATACAATTTAAAAAAGATAAAAGCACTTATGTACTTTTATTATTATTATTATATTTATTATATTTATTTGTATCTCACTTTCCCCCCAAAATTGAGACTCAAAGCAGCTTATCATTTGTGTAGAAAGAGAATACAATTAAAAAAAGGTAAAAGCACTTAAGTAGTTATTTATTATTATTATTATTATTATTATTATATTTATATTTATTTGTATCTCACCCCAAAAATTGAGACTCAAAGCGGCTTATCATTTGTGTACAAATGGAATACAATTTAAGAAAAGATAAAACCACTTAAGTACTTATATTATTATTATTATTATTATTATTATTATTATATTTTTTATATTTATTTGTATGTCACTTTCCCCCCCAAGATTGAGACTCAAAGTGGCTTATCATTTGTGTAGAAAGAGAATACAACTTAAAAAAGATAAAAGCACTTAAGTAGTTATTTACTTTTATTTATTTATTTATTTATTTACATCCCACTTTCCCCCCCAAAATTGGGACTCAGAGCAACTTACACTCTAAAAGCACAATACACTTAAAAATGTACAAAAGTGACTGAACGGTTACAATATTAAAGCACATCATTTGTGTCGAAAGAGAATACAATTAAAAATAAGATAAAAACACAAAGTAGTTATTTATTATAGTTATTATTTATTTATTTATTTATTTATTTATTTGTATCCCACTTTCCAGCCAAAATTGAGACTCAGAGCAGCTTACAGCCTGAAAGCACAGCACAATTAAAAACTTTTAAAAAGTGATGATGAAAATGGAATGAAATGGTTACAATATTAAAGCAGATCATTTGTGCAGAAAGAGAATACAATTTTAAAAAAAGCTAAAAGCGTTGTTAAAGCAGATCATTTGTCTATTATATATTTATTTGTAACCCACTTTACCCCCAAAGTTGAGACTCAAAGCGGCTTAACAGCCACAAAATACGCAAATATACCCAAAGAACTTTATTTGTTGAAGCACTTAATTTAAAAAAAAAATGAAATGTACTACCAGGTCCATGAACTACCGTATATATAATTAGTCAATTAGCCAATATTTTTGGAATTCTGCTTGGAAAAGTGGGAAGATGGATGAGGGTCTGTGCCTTGGGGTCAGGTTTTAGCTGTTGCAGAGTTGTGCCCAGGCATGAATCATTTGTTTTTGCTGGAGGTTGTCATTAATTGTGGAAAATTAATTGTAGTTTTAATTTGCTGTTAATTCCACCCATTCCACTTTTCCAAAGCATGGCAGCCCATGCAAGTGGCTGTGCTGGTGCAGCCGTGCGCACGGCGTACCTCCATAAAAACAAATAGGATTTGAGGTCTCACGGGTTTTGGTATCTGTTTGTATGGGGTGAGTGGGTCTAGAACAGAAACCCCATGGGGCAGGGGTAGGCAACCTTTCCCCTTTAAGGGCCGAGGGACTTCAGCTCCCAGAATCCCAGGAGCTATTGGCCAACATGGGACTATTGGCCAACATGGCTGAGGCTTCTGGGAGCTGAAGTCCCTCAGCCCTTAAAGGGGAAAGGTTGCCTACCCCTGCCCCATGGGTACAATTGATCTCAAAAAGTGACATTGGTTTCAAAAAGTGGATCAACACAGCAGTGGAACTTTTCCACCTCCGAATCCTAGGATGGATATAAATATAAATAAAACCATGTGTTGCAGCTATTTACTTTCTCCTCACTCCAACCTTGCCACGCTGTCCTTGGGATTGTAATTCTTCTTTTGGGGAAGAGCCTTGACAGATTAGAAAGTACATCTTGGAATACTCTGGAAAAGAAGTTTGGTTCAACTCCCAACAGGGGTAGGTAGAGTTCCCAGCAATCTCCTTCTCTCTCTTCCCTGAAAAAAATCTTTCTTAATATTGATTCTTGGCCTCAGATATTTACCTACAACTCTGTAAAAATAAAACAACAACAAAGTCCATCCTCTACTTCTGTTCCTCTTCATTCCCTTAAAGGCTCTTTCTGATGGTTTGGTTTGATTTTGAGTTCCTGCATGGCAGAATGGGGTTGGACTGGATGGCCCTTGGGGTCTCTTCCAACTCTATGGAGTCTATCACACAGGGGAAATCCCGTACGGAAACGGGGCTTTAAATTAGAAAAAAACAAACATGAAAGCGGTTAGTTTTTCAGATGACGTCGCTGTTAAAATGGGGTTAACCCGAACGGAAAGTAGTCAGAAACTGCTTCTTTTTACTTTTGGAAAATTGGAAAACAGTGATGTGTGTGAAAATCTACCCACTTTTGCGGGTTTCCCCCACCTTTTAAATCCCATTTCTGCACGGGATTTCCCCCGTGTGATAAACTCCTATGATTCTATGATTCTTTCCCATATTTTCTTGAGTTCCAGATGTCAATTTGCCTTCCCCCATTTTCTCTCTGACCTCTCTACTGTCTTCTTTGGATTCTTGGTGGTATCTCTCTCCTACTGCTGTGCTTTCTAGTTTCTTTCTCCTGGTATATAAACTGGATACCTTCCCACAACGCATCTTGAGCCTCCTTCATGGGTGCTGCTGTAGGGATTTTGAAAGCACTGTGGGTTGACAGGAAAAATCTGAGTTACAAAACCCCTCTCTGTTCCTTTCTCAGGTGCCTCCTCACACTCCCTGAGCTATTTCTACACAGTCGTGTCAGAGCCTGACATAGGAATATTCCAGTTCGTTGTTGTGGGGTATGTGGATGATCAGCCTATCCAACAGTATCACAGCAAGGAAAAGAGGTTTTTGCCTAAAGCTCCCTGGGTGGAGGAAGCTGCAAGGGATGTCAACCAGTTCTGGGACAGATCCACCAAGTTTATGAAGGACAAAGAGGCTATATACACGGTGTTCCTAGGAATCATAAGGGATAACTACAACCGGACTGGAGGTGAGTGGAAGGGGTAAATGTGTGGGAATTTGGGTGGTGGAGGAAAACAGTGCTTCACCACATCTCAGCCAGCTCTGGCCTCTCTCTTCTCATATTAAACCAGGGGTAGGCAACCTTTCCCCTTTAAGGGCCAAGGGACTTCAGCTCCCAGAAGCCTCAGCCATGTTGGCCAATAGTCCCATGTTGGCCAATAGCTCCTGGGATTCTGGGAGCTGAAGTCCCTCGGCCCTTAAAGGGGAAAGGTTGCCTACCTCTGTATTAAACTATGACCTGCTTTCTACATTAAATGTGATTCCTCTGAGCTAGCCCTGTGTGTCCCCACCTTAACCTAGGTGAAGCAACCATCCAGGCTACAAGGCAGAACATCCAGTACTATCAAATGACACCGAGTTTACCAAGTACTGCCACCATCACTAATCCATCTCCATTTCCTCCTAAATTAGGGTATTCTGGAAGATGCATTGACTGAGGTTGTGGATTGATATCTGTAGGACAATTCAAGACACCTGGAATACTGTGTCCAGTTCTGGGCACCACAATTCAAAAAGGATGTGGAGAAACGAGCGTGTCCAAAGGAGGGCAACTAAAATGGTGAAGGGTATAAAGCCCTATGAGGAATGACTTAGGGAGCTGGGGATGTTTAGCCTGGAGAAGAGAAGGTTAAGAGACAATATGATAGCTGTGTTTAAATATTTGAGGGGATGACATATTGAGGAGGGAACAAGCTTGTTTTCTGCTGCTCCAGAGACTAAGACCCGAAACAATGGATGTAAGCTCCAGGAAAAGAGATTCCACCTCAACATTAGGAGGAACTTCCTGACAGTAAGGGCTGTTCGACAGTGGAACACACTCCCTTGAAGATTGTGGTGGAGTCCCCTTCTTTGGAGGTTTTTAAACAGAGGCTGGATGGCCATCTGTCGGGGATGCTTTAATTGGGAGTTCCTGCATGGCGGAGGGTTGGACTGGATGGCCCTTGTGGTCTCTTCCAACTCTATAATTCTATGATTCTGTGATTCTAAGTTTCCCAAGGCTTCAACCTTTGTTAAGGAAACAAAAATATTTAAATATCAAAAATGTCAAAGCCAAACCTGTTAGGGTCTAGCTTTAAATCAGCAGAGTGGCAGAATCATGTCTTGTCTAACTATGGGGGGTTGCAGACTGCCAGAAACAGTGCAAATTGAGTCCACTTTAAGGGTTAGGATTAGTGCTAGGGAATCATGGGAATTGTTTTTTTTCTGAGACACTGAGCCTTCTCTGTCAGAGAGCTCTGGTGTCACAATAAAATCACGCTTCAATTCTGGGATAGCTGCAGTCACATTTCAGTTCTGGAGTAACTGAAGTCATGCTTCATTTCTAGGATTGCTGCAGTCATGCTCTAAATTCTGGGATAGCTGCAGTCATGCTTAAGTTCTGGGACAGCTGCAGTCGCACTTCAATTCTGGGACAGCTGAAGTCCGGTGGCATCAGGGGGCTTGATTCTCCTCCTCATTCACTCTCCCTACCCCCCTCCTCTTTGCTATTCGAAAGCAGGCTAACTCCAGTGACTTTCATTTACTTTAAATAATAATAATAAAATTTATTTGTATCCCGCACTTTGGGAAACCCAATCCGGGCGGCTCACAACAGTAAAATCATACATAAAGCCAAAACATTTTCCTCCCCCTTCCCCTTAAAACAGTATTAAATCAATTAAGATTAAAATCGCAATCGAGAAGTTTAAAAACATAATACATACTTTAACTTTAGTTTTTGTTGTATTTTTGAAATTATGGCAAACTGATTAGACCATTTAAAAAAATTAGTCTTTAAACAGAGATTGTCCTAATGTGGGGTGGGGGTGGGAGTGAAAGGAGATCCTGGCAGGGAGGGGGGCTTACAAAAGATCCTCTTGACAAGGGATGTGTGGAAAGGAGATCTTGGCAGGGAGGGGGGCTTGCAAGAGATCCGCCTGACAAGGGATGTGTGGAAAGGAGATCCTGGCGGGGAGGGGGGCTTGCAAGAGATCCTCCTGACAAGGGATGTGTGGAAAGGAGATCCTGGCAGGGAGGGGAGCTTGCAAGAGATCCTCCTGACAAGGGATGTGTGGAAAGGAGATCCTGGCAGGGAGGGGGGCTTGCAAGAGATCCTCCTGACAAGGGATGTGTGGAAAGGAGATCCTGGCGGGGAGGGGGGCTTGCAAGAGATCCTCCTGACAAGGGATGTGTGGAAAGGAGATCCTGGCAGGGAGGGGAGCTTGCAAGAGATCCTCCTGACAAGGGATGTGTGGAAAGGAGATCCTGGCAGGGAGGGGGGCTTGCAAGAGATCCTCCTGACAAGGGATGTGTGGAAAGGAGATCCTGGCGGGGAGGAGGGCTTGCAAGAGATCCTCCTGACAAGGGATGTGTGGAAAGGAGATCCTGGCAGGGAGGGGGGCTTGCAAGAGATCCTCCTGACAAGGGATGTGTGGAAAGGAGATCCTGGCAGGGAGGGGGGCTTGCAAGAGATCCTCCTGACAAGGGATGTGTGGAAAGGAGATCCTGGCAGGGAGGGGGGCTTGCAAGAGATCCTCCTGACAAGGGATGTGTGGAAAGGAGATCTTGGCAGGGAGGGGGGCTTGCAAGAGATCCTCCTGACAAGGGATGTGTGGAAAGGAGATCCTGGCAGGGAGGGGGGCTTACAAAAGATCCTCTTGACAAGGGATGTGTGGAAAGGAGATCTTGGCAGGGAGGGGGGCTTGCAAGAGATCCTCCTGACAAGGGATGTGTGGAAAGGAGATCCTGGCAGGGAGGGGGGCTTACAAAAGATCCTCTTGACAAGGGATGTGTGGAAAGGAGATCCTGGCAGGGAGGGGGGCTTGCAAGAGATCCTTCTGACAAGGGATGTGTGGAAAGGAGATCCTGGCAGGGAGGGGGGCTTGCAAGAGATCCTCCTGACAGGGGATGTGTGGAAAGGAGATCCTGGCAGGGAGGGAGGTTGGGAGAGATCCTCCTGACAAGGGATGTGTGGAAAGGAGATCCTGGCAGGGAGGGGGGCTTGCAAGAGATCCTTCTGACAAGGGATGTGTGGAAAGGAGATCCTGGCAGGGAGGGGGGCTTGCAAGAGATCCTCCTGACAGGGGATGTGTGGAAAGGAGATCCTGGCAGGGAGGGAGGTTGGGAGAGATCCTCCTGACAAGGGATGTGTGGAAAGGAGATCCTGGCAGGGAGGGGGGCTTGCAAGAGATCCTCCTGACAAGGGATGTGTGGAAAGGAGATCCTGGCAGGGAGGGAGGTTGGGAGAGGTTGTCCTGACAGGGGTGAAGGTGGAAAGATGCTGGCGGGGAGACGGCCTGAGAGAGATCAACCTGACGGGGTGGTGGTTAATATCTTTGTATTTATCAGGATACCTTTCCTTCTATACTACAGTGTTTTCCATATCAGGAAAAGGAAACAGCAGCTATGAGGTGGATAGGATTGTAGGACTGGTGGAATTTATTTTAAAAAGTAGAAATCCAATATGGGAGGGTGGTGTTACTGGGAAAACACATGTGCCACACTGGATTGTTACTTGCTTTAACTTTTGTGTGAGTGTTTATGTATTCTTATATGAAGGAAAACAGACTTTTCTTTTTTGATACATATTTTTATTGAATTTCAGCATTAATTTTTTTAAATAAAACATAATTTCTTATATTCCTTATAAAAAAACATCACGCAAACAAATATCAACAAATAAATATCACCAAAACAACAACAAAATCTCATACAACAGTCATTCCTATGTTTTTTGTGGGTTTTTTGGGTTATGTGGCCATGTTCTGGAAGAATTTATTCCTGACGTTTCACCTGCATCTTTAGCTGCATCTTCAGAGTAACTTCAGTCATTCCTCTACTTCCTTTCCTGTAATTTCTTTGGTTGCAAATATTCCAACCTACCTGTCTATCACTTCTTTGAAATTTTATTCTATCACTACTAACTGAAATATATATGTCCTTCTCATATATATTCTACTAATATAATTAGTTACTTATTCTTCTTGAAATCCTACAATTGACAAATCTCTTGATTTTCATGCTAATATATCATCACACTATTCGAGTCTTTATTGAAACTTTCTAAATTTCCATCACTCATCAATCTTCAAAAAGTAAAAAAAAAGAGGACTCAAAGAATTTCATATCTATTACTTAAAAAAAAATCACACAGTTGTTAATTACATCTAATAAGAACCCCTAAAAGTATTTTAAGTCCAGCATTGCTTGGGATGTATGAAGTTAATGATGGACAAGAAAGAGTAAAAGGGAAAAACAGAACTATTTACCCAGCAACGAGTGCCATTCAGAATGAACCATTTTTCATGTTGGGCCTTGTGAACCAGTGGAACTCAATGCCACAGGATGCTAAGAGAGGCAACAGGGAGTTGTGAAGGTTCCTCTCTGTGTCCTAACTTGTCTGAAATTCCTTCCAGGGAGTAAAACTGAAGTGGAGAACACCGCTGCCACCATAGGAAGGTTCTCGGGGCGGGGGGGGGGGGGTCATTTATCTAAAAACAACTTGCTGCCACCACCCAATAATTAACCAGTTACACCTTAGCAACGTGTTGGGACATTGCTGGGACTTCCACTGGTATTTTGCCAACCCAGTGAGGAAGTAGCCATGCTAAGGCATGTGAAAAGGAATGCAAAGAGTACTTAAAGAAAAAAAAACCTTTATTCTAACTAAAGGAACAGAGAGAAAAAAATGAAGACCACTACATGAAGGACAAACTGGTCCTCCAAGCATGAACTAAAAGTTGCAGATTACAATCATTTCAGCCAAACCATTAAAATGAACCCAAACCTGATGCCACTGACTAATAGTGTTCCTAACCTTAGTCCTACATCAGAGGGATTTATGGGACAGTTGCCTTCACACCGCCAGTGATGTACACTCTCCCCACAATGTAAAAGTACCCCCATCCACAGTTAACCCTTTGTTATCTTGGGAAAAGGTGCTGATAAATTGGGGGGGGGGGCTTGCATTTATCACATGAGTCCTCTGACGATGATAGTGAAAGTGGAAACCTGAGGCCCTCCTTAATTGAAGGCAATCAGTAGTGAAATACATTAGTCTTTTCTTCCAGTCAAACCACTACCTTCAACATCTAAGCAGCACAGAGTCGAAGTGGGATGGGTAGATCAATATCTATGAGACTGACAAATATTGTCAACCTAGAACTCTGTGTTAAAGCATGCAACAACCTTGGGAACAACCTTGAACAGGGAAACTGACAGAGGACTTTATCACATGAGGAAATCCCGTGCAGAAATGGCGTTTTAAATCGGGGAAACCCACAAAAGCGGGTAGATTTTCAGACGACGTTGATGTTAAACTGTTGTTAACCCGAACGGAAAGTAGTCAAAAGCCGCTCCTTTTTACTTTCGGGATTTTCCGAAAGTAAAAAGAAGCGGCTTTTGTCTACTTTCTGTTCAGGTTAACCGCACTTTAACAGCAATGTGTGTGAAAATCTACCCACTTTTGCAGGTTTTCCTCACCTTTTTAAATTCTGTTTCTGCATGAGATTTCCTTTGTGTGATAAGATCCAGAGATACATTTGCATCTGCAGGACTGCTGGAGACTACAGTTTTCAGTATGAAATCTATCCCCTTTGATACGTTTTATATACTGGGTCTGACCAAGGAAAAGTAAATTGAATGTTCCATTGTTGACTGTTAAAACCTAACACCAAGTAAAAACATACACTGAATGAAGTCATGAGAAACTTTATAATGGACACATGAATTTCTAGTCATCTGTAATCTCACCTTGCAAACTTGTAAATGTTGAAATCCTATTAATAAAGTTGCTCCTGTACAGACTGCTGGGCTGTTCTGTTATGGAGGGAAGTGGAACCCCTTGATCAAGGATAACAATCTCCATACAGATTCAGGATCGACCCACAGTCAACGTACACGAAGGGCAGTCGTGGTGAGAAATGATATCTCAGTTCTCCCACTGCTTATAATAGAACCTGTAAGAGCATAAGGGATATTCTTTCTAGTAAGGTGGAGGAGATAGATTCATTTCTTAGACTAGGGACCTTATCACATGGGGGAAATCCCATATAGAAACGGGATTTAAAAGGTGGGGAAAACCCACAAAAGCGGGTAGATTTTCACACACATTGATGTTAATGTGTGCTTAACCTGAACGGAAAGTAGCCAAAAGCCGCTTCTTTTGGAAAATCCCAAAAGTAAAAAGAAGAGGCTTTTGGCTACTTTCCATTCGGGTTAAGCACACTTTAACATCGACATTGTTGAAAATCTACCTGCTTTTTTTTTTTATTTAAAACCCTGTTTCTGCACGGGATTTTCCCAGTGTGATAAAGCCCTACGATAAAAGCACACCGATTCACATTTCTCATTATTAAAGAGAAATTGTTAAAACCAAATATTTGGGGGGAAAAACAGAACCCTCTTTTCCCTTATTTTGTCTTTTCCTTACAAATGAAGTTGAAAAGGGTAAGCAGGGCTGGTGCAGATTTCTTTTAAACAGTCTTGACTGCCTGATCCACTGCATGTTTACTGACACATTTGGTGGAGTTAATCAACGTTTAATCTCAAGTAAATTGACAAAGAACTGGCAACCATGCTTCCGTTCTTTTTGAGAATCAAAATATGCTGTCCAGATGAAGAATTCTGACCCTACAGAATGACTTATCTGGGGAAAGCTACATAACTAAAATGAGCGTGCCATGTTTATTTTGTTTACAGTGATGATGTGGAAGAAATCCCATTTTTTCAGCAGCATATTCTAGGATGATATGAGGGGGCACCCTCAGGGAAATGATTTAAGGTGTGCAGAAAATGGCAGGGTGCTCCTTTAGTGGAGGACGGCCTGAATTCTGGCCAGGATGTGGCAGCCATTTTGAGCAACAGCAAATCCCTCCTTGGCTTGGCCCTTTCTCTCCTGGGCAACATGGAGCCTCTTTCTCAGAACAAGATCCCTCAGAGGCTTCCCTCCTTTTATGGGGCAGGCCATGGATGAGAGCTGAAGGAGGGATGGAGGAGGGCAGGTGCTCTTTCTTTGGAGGCCCAACATGGCTGCCCTTCTTCCTTTTGACAGCAGGTGGGCGAGGGAAGAGAAGGATTGGGATTACCTCTCTAATCCTGAAGGATTCTTGGAAATTAGGGGAAAGGAAGAGGACAAAGCTGAGCTCTCTTTATTTTTGAAACATCTCCCTCCTACATCCAGAATATTATTTTTTTTGTCCATCATGGGCAAAATCGTGGGTGAATCTCCATGAAGGGGAGGCATTTTGGAGGGAGAGGCAGGCAAAGGGGTTAATGGGGGCAGAAAGAGAGAATGAGAGGGAAGGATGTTCAAAGAGGGGATCGCGAGTTTAAATCTATTGTAAACTGTAGTGGTTAACATCCAATTGTTTTCATTTTTCAATAACAATTTAAGTTGTTTTTTTAGGAGTGGTCTCTCACTCTTCCTCTTCCTTCAGTCTGAGGTAAAATAAGCAAAAAGTCCTGCCTGACCCTGTTTTGTGGGGCTTGGCGTGTGACAGGGAGGACATGCCCTACCGCTGTTTTTAGGGGACCCCTAACCCAAATCTTGTGTGGCTCTATTCCAGGGTTTCATACCTTGCAGGAGACGTCCAGCTGTGAGCTGAGGAAAGATGGGAGCAAAAGAGGGTATTACCAGGTTGCCTATGATGGGAGGGACTTCATCAGCCTGGACAAGGAGACTCTCACCTGGACAGCAGCTGATATGGCAGCCCAGATCATCAAAAGGAAGGTAGAGGCCGAACCTTCTGTTGCCCAATGCTATAAGGCCTACCTGGAGGAGGAGTGTATTGACTGGCTAAAGAAATACCTGGATTATGGGAAGGAGGTGCTGCTGAGGACAGGTGAGTTGTGTGAGTGGGGGAAAGAGGGAGAGCTCCCACCAGGGAGGATTGACCATTATGTCCCCACTCCATTAGCGTTTTTTCTCAACCAGAAATATATCATCCAATTTCCAGGAAAAAGCCTGGGACCTGAGTATGGCTTAATGGTTGGACTGTACGCATTATCACACCAGCCCCTTTTCTTGCTGCAATCACACCAGCAATAGCGGCTTCATTTATAAACCACTTCATACTGCGCCATGCAGTCTCTAAGCGGTTTACAACTGTAAACTTATTGCCCCCAAGAAGCTGGGTCCTTATTTTAGCGACCTCGGTAGGATAAAAGCCTGAGTCAAGCCTGAGCCCTGGCTGGTATTGAACTCACAACCTTGTGGTTTGTGAGTGAGTGGCTGCAGTACAGGCATTTAACCACTGCGCCACCAGGGCACCAGGGAAATAAAATGGCAACATATTGGTTTTATGACCAGGGCTGCTGTCCTCATTGTACTCCTTTCCTGTCCTCTCCCTCAACTCTGCCCTCCCTCCCTTGTCCCTCACCCAACATGCCTTTAGGGTTTGTTTGTTGTTATTTTTAAATTCAACTTTTCTCACCCAATTCCAAAGCTCTGCAGCCTTGATGTAACCTTTTAAAAATATTTGTTTAAACACCCAGTAGATTTGGCTGACACATTCATGGTGTGGGAGCTGCCCTAGATGAGGTAGGAAACTCTGCACATGGGCAGAAACACACTCTGAGCCCACTGTGCTTCGGACCCCTGCCCCTTTTAGGTAGTTTTTCTTTTCTTTTCAAGTTTGCATTAGAATGCATCTCAACCAGAGCCTCTCTGTGTTTCCCCATGGGGACGAGAGATGGCTGGTAGATGGGTGGAGTATGTGATCCTTTGGCTTTTGAGTGGACTTGCCCAAGCTAGTACCACAGAAGACAGGATGAAAACTCAAAATGAACTTAATAGATTATAAAGCTAGGCAAAAGCTAACAAAATGAATTTCAACACAGAGAAACGTAAGGTACTGCACTTAGGGCAAAAAAATGAAACGCATAGATATAAGATGGGGGACACCTGACTTAACAAGACTATGTGTGAAAGGGATCTAGGAGTCCTAGTAGACCACAAGTTCAACATGAGTCAACAGTGTGATGCCGCAGCTAAAAAGGCCAATGCAATTCTAGACTGCGTCAATATAAGTATAGTATCTAGATCAAGGGAAGTAATAGTGCCACTGTATTCTGCTTTGGTCAGGCCCCACCTGGAATAATACTGTGTCCAGTTCTTCATAATTGAATTGTATGGTAATGCACATGTTGTGGGTTGGACATCTGTTTTTTTCTTATGATGAGAACTTAGTAGATCTTTTCTCTTTTTTGGAATTACTTTCTGTAAGGCTATGGTAAATACTTTAGATGGATAGCCTCTTTTCTGGAGGTTTTTTGCTGGAATGTTTGCTTCTTTATGGAACAATTATATTTTATTCTCAAGAACTGTCCATATGGTAGGTTATTACGTAGGTGTGCTGCATGATGACTATCATATCTTAGAAGTCTGTTTTTGTATGTAGATTTTATCTGTAGATCCCAGGTATAAGAAATCTTTTACTGTTTCAATTTCCACATTGTCTCACTGAAATTTGTGTAGGTCCTCCCTGGTCTATTTTTCTTTCTTTCTTTATTCAGTGTTAGACCTGCCTTTGCACTTTCTTCCTTGACCTTCCCTAGTAATTGTTCCAGGTCCTTGATGTTTTCTGCCAGTAATATTGTGTCTTAGATTGTTGATATCCCTTGTATCTTCACTCCTCCTCCTTCTAAGTCTAATCCTGCTGTTCACATTATGTTTTCTGTGCACAATTTGAATAAGCATGGTGATAATATGCACCCTTGCCTGATTTCTTTACCTATTCGGAACCATTCTGTTCCTCTTTATTCTGTTCTGACAGTAACCTCTAGTCCTCTGTATAGCTTTCTCAACAGCTCAAGTGTATTGGCATTTCCATGACTTTGAGAAGCATTCCAAAGTTTTTCATGATCAATGCAGTCAAAGGCTTTGGTATAGTCTTTAAAGCAAATGCTGATATTCTTTTGGAATTCCTTGGGTGCACTCCATTAGCCATCGTATGTTTGCAAAGTGGCCACTAGTGCCTCTAGCTTTCCTGAACCCTGCTTACACCTCTGGGATATCTCTCTCCATATATGGTTGGAGTCTGTGTAGCAATACTTTAGACATAATTTTGCTTCCGAGGGAGTTTAGTGTTATGGTCCTATATTTATTGCAGTTTCTTGTGTCCCCTTTTGTGTGGATTGGGATGTATATTGAACGTTTCCAGTCTGTTCGCCAACATTTTTCCCCATATTTGTTGGAATATTTTAGTTAACACTAGAGTTGATTCTGTATGTGTGGATTATACCAGTTCAGTTGGAATGCCAACTGATTCTTATTTTCCCCAATTTCTCTTAATTTCTCCCCCTCCCCCTCCCCCTGCCCTAACACTAACACTGCCCTAACACTGGAAGAGGCAACGAGGGAGTCAGCTATTTTGGATCTGATCCTAACTAACAGGGAAGACCTAGTTAATGGGGTGCAAGTGGTTGGATCCTTAGGCGGGAGTGATCATGTCCTCCTGGAGTTTATTATACAGTGGAAAGGAGAAGCCAGGCATAGTCAGACACGCATTCTAGACTTTAGGAAAGCTGATTTTGCTAAACTTAGAGAAATACTGAGGGTGATCCTATGGACAGGAATACTAAAAGAGAAGGGAGTTCAAGACGGATGGGAGTTTCTCAAAAGGGAGATACTGAAGGCACAATTTCAAACCGTGCCAACGAGGAGGAAGAATGGGAGGTGTCTCAAGAAACCAGGATGGATGACTAAGGAACTTGCAACTGAACTATGTTTTAAACGGAACATGTATAAGAAATGGAAAAATGGGGAAATCACCAAAGAGGAATTCAAACAAATAGCTAGCACATGTAGGGGTAAAGTCAGAAAAGCTAAAGCGCAGAATGAAATCAGGCTTGCTGGAGAGGTTAAGAACAATAAAAAGGGCTTTTGGGGGTATGTCAGTAGCAAAAGGAAAAAGAAGGAAATGGTAGGGCCACTGTGTGGAGAAGATGGCAAAAAGTTAACAGGGGACAGAGAAAAGGCAGAACTACTCAACACCTTCTTTGCTTCAGTCTTCTCAGAAAAGGCAAAGGGTGCTCAATTTGAGGATAATGGAGCAGAGGACAGAATAGGAGAATTTCAGCACAGAATAAGTAAAGAGATAGTACAGAAACATCTGGTTAATCTAGATGAATATAAGCCTCCAGGACCAGATGAATTACATCCAAGGGTATTAAAAGAACTGGCAAATGTAATATCAGAACCATTGGCAATAATCTTTGAGAATTCCTGGAAAACAGGAGAGGTCCCAGCGGACTGGAGGAGGGCGAATGTTGTCCCCATCTTCAAAAAGGGGAAAAAAGAGGATCCCAACAATTATCGTCCAGTTAGTCTGACATCAATACCCGGAAAGATTCTGGAGCAGATCATTAAACAGAGAGTCTGTGAACATCTGGAAGATAATTTCATAATCACAAAAAGTCAACATGGGTTTCAGAGAAACAGGTCATGCCAGACAAATCTGATCTCTTTTTTTGATAAAATTACCAGCTTGGTAGATGAAGGGAATGCTGTGGATATAGTATATCTTGATTTCAGTAAGGCCTTTGACAAGGTTCCCCATGACATTCTTGCAAGCAAGTTGGTAAAATGTGGGCTAGACAAAGTAACTGTTACATGGATTTGCAATTGGTTAACTGGTCGAAAGCAAAGGGTGCTCAACAATGGCTCCTTTTCAACTTGGAAAGAAGTGACCAGTGGGGTGCCACAGGGCTCTGTCCTGGGCCCAGTGCTATTCAATATCTTTATTAATGACTTGGATGACGGTATTGGGGGCATAGTTATCAAATTTGCAGACAACACCAAATTAGGAGGAGTAGCTAATACCCCAGAGGACAGAATCAAAATTCAAAATGACTCGAACAGACTAGAAAGTTGGGCCAAAGCTAACAAAATGAAATTCAACACAGAGAAATGTAAGGTTCTGCACTTAGGGCGGAAAAACGAAAAGTACAGATATACGATGGGGAACACCTGGCTGAATGAGACTACTTGTGAAAGGGATCTAGGAATCCCGGTGGACCACAAGTTGAACATGAGTCAACAGTGCGATGCAGCAGCTAAAAAGGCCAATGCAATTTTAGGCTGCATCAGTAGAAGTATAGTGTCTAGATCAAGAGAAGTAATAGTGCCACTCTATTCTGCTTTGGTCCGGCCTCACCTGGAATACTGTGTCCAGTTCTGGGCACCACAATTCAAAAAGGATGTGGAGAAACTGGAGCGTGTCCAAAGGAGGGCAACTAAAATGGTGAAGGGTCTGGAAAGCAAGCCCTATGAGGAACGACTTAGGGAGCTGGGGATGTTTAGCCTGGAGAAGAGAAGGCTGAGAGGTGATATGATAGCCGTGTTTAAATATTTGAAGGGATGTCATATGGAGGAGGGAACAAGCTTGTTTTCTGCTGCTCCAGAGACTAGGACCCGAAACAATGGATGCAAGCTGCAAGAAAAGAGATTCCACCTCAACATTAGGAGGAACTTCCTGACAGTAAGGGCGGTTCGACAGTGGAACACACTCCCTCGAAGAGTGGTGGAGTCTCCTTCCTTGGAGGTCTTTAAGCAGAGGCTGGATGGCCATCTGTCGGGGATGCTTTGATTGGGAGTTCCTGCATGGCAGGGGGTTGGACTGGATGGCCCTTGTGGTCTCTTCCAACTCTATGATTCTATGATTCTATCAATGTCTGTGATTAAAAGGAATCTGGCAAATCCTCTTCTTTCAGATGGGTTTCACTTCTTGAATAGGCTAAACAGGGGTAGGCAACCTTTCCCCTTTAAGGGCTGAGGGATTTCAGCTCCCAGAATCCCAGGAGCTATTGGCCAACATGGGACTAGTGACCAGCATGGCTGAGGCTTCTGGGAGCTGAAGTCCCTCGGCCCTTAAAGGGGAAAGGTTGCCTATCCCTGGGCTAAAAGTACGGTTTATCCAATTTCAGGACAAACAGCAGGACTGGACGACCTGAACAGAAGAGGTCTCTTCCCTCCCTCCAGATGCTTTGATTTTGAGTTCCTGCATGGCAGGGGGTTGGACTGGATGGCCCCTGTGGTCTCTTCCAACTCTATGATTCTGTGAAATATGCCCTCCCCCTCAGAAGGTTCTGAGTGATGTCTTGATGCTTATTTTGCTATTTCCGTTCAGAGCCCCCTCTGGGGAAGGTCACACGCCAGGCAATTGGGAGTGGCCAGGAAGCCCTCATCTGTCAGGCCTACGGCTTCTACCCAAAAGAGATCGACACGACCTGGAGGAAGGGGGAAGAGATCATGGAACATGAGACCTTCCGTAGGCACATCGCTCCCAATTCTGATGGAACATACCACGTCTGGCTCAGCATCGAGATTGACCCAAAGGAGAGGGACCTCTACCAGTGCCATGTGGATCATGCCAGCCTGCCAAAGCCTTTGGTCTTGGCCTTCAAAGAACCTGGTGGTGAGAAGCTGGAGGGGGCATAAGGAATGGGTCCTTGGTCAGCAGGGGAGGATTCTGGGAGGTAAGACCTACAGCCACTTCCATCGGACCCTGAGCCTGTTTCGGTGGGGAATGCTCAGGGTAAAGGCTCAGGGAATGTAATGGTGCAATGTTTGGTAAAGGACCTGGAAGAATAACCCTTGAAATTATAGGCTCCATATTTGGCAGAAGGGAGATTAAAAATGCAGTTTTTATTGCTGCCTTTGGATTTTATGAATGGAAGCTAAAATGAGAGAGAGAGTGAGAGTGAGTGAGAGAGGCTCTCTGTGCCCTTTTAAATTAATTTCCCCTGTAATTGAAACCTGTAATTCTGGGCACTGCTTGGCCTCAGGGCTGCATGGAGTTCTTTGATGAGAATGGTATAGTATGTGTTTTAATGTTGAGACGTTCTGTCCCTCATGTCTCTGGTTAAAGGACCATAGGGCTTCTGATGGAGGCCTTGAAAAGCTTGTCTGAACAGCCATGTGTTTCTTCTTTTTTAGTCAATGTGGGATTTATTATGGGAACCATCTTGGGAGTCTTGACTGTTCTGCTGGTGGCTGCTGGGAGCTGTTTCCTCATCATCAGTAAGTGCATGTGAATGTGTTTTCTGGGCAATGTGTCTGGTTCTGTGATACATTCTGGAAGCTGCTGATGGCAGAATAGCTTACCTCTAGTGGAACCCCCAGACCATCTCCCCATCTAGGAGATCTTAAACATTAACTCAAAAGTCATCATCAAGAGCCAGCGTGGTGTAGTGGTGTGTGCATTGGACTATGACTCTGAAGAGACGGATTCAAATCCAGGCTCAGTCATGGGAACACACTGTGTGACCCTCTGCAAGTAACATTCTCTCAGCCTCAGAGGGAGGTAAAGGCCAAACCCCACCGCCTGAACAAATCCTGCCAAGAAAATGGCACGATAGTGTTTCCATAAGTCGGGAATAACTTGAAGGAACACAGTGACCACAACTTGTGTCCTTAGAATACCATTATTAATTTCCCCACATTGAACAAAGAATCCACAGCATCACTGTTAGTCTTTCCCCACCGCATATGTTGTTGACGGTGACTTATCTGAGAATAAATAATCCTTTGACAACAAACATATGAAATCTAGGGTTCCAAATCCAATTTTTTTCCAGGACTTAAATGCAGCTGACTATCATCTTATTGATTGTCCAAATTTTCATCTGAGCTCCAGATACAGTTACGTAGAACTAAGCCCCAGGGGCTTTTAAGGATTTTTCATTTTTATTCTGTTTCTAAGCATCTTTCTTTCTGTTGTGGAAACTCCTGGTGGTGAGGCCATGGATGAACTTGACTCCACTCCTCCCTCTAGAGTGGGAATCCTGTGGTCCTCCACATATTGTTAAACTGCAACTCCTAACCGTTTTTCCCAGTGGCTGTGCTGGCTAGGGCTGTAGGGCAGTTCTGGATGAGGGAGCACTTATTTGCTCTCCATAGGCACTGTCTATGTTCTCTATAACTGAACAAGGGGGCATTTTATTTTACTGCTGTTTGATTTATGCTGTAGTGTTCCGGAGGAAAGAACTTGGTTCAGGGTATGTTTAAGCCAGGGGTCCCTGGACTTTTTGATCCAGGGGCCGGTTTGCTGGCCCCCAGATCTTCTGGGGAGCGGAGGCACACGCGCATGCGGCCACTGCTGGACACCATTTTGTCTTCCAAAATGGTGTCCGAGTCATGCGCATGCGTGCGTGATGCCGGGCACCATTTTGTCTTCCAAAATGGCGCCTGGAGTTGTGCGCATGTGCACGCAACGCCAGGCACATGCGCACGACTCCGCACGCTATTTTGGAAGACAAAATGGCGTCTGGTGGCGGGCGCGAGTGGCGGCGGCGGGCTGGTAGGAAGGCCTTGGCGGGCCAGGTCCGGCCCGCAGGCCATAGTTTGGGGACCCCTGCTTTAAGCAAAGCAGGCCCACAAATGATACCTGGAAGAATATCATACCCTCAAAAGTTTCTGGGCCTTTTTTCTATGGAGGTTATTAGAAAGAGACTGTGGAGCACCTGCTGAGCAGAGTTGAGCATCTCAGAACTCTCTGGATGCAAAGGTATGGATGGATGATTTCTCCAGAACCCTTTTTGACTCTGGATTTCTCATTATATTTCTGCAGGGAATCGGCAAGCGAGAGCACCCTCATCAAATGGACCCATATCAAGTGAGTGACCCCTTCCCTCTCTGAAATACAATTTCCACAGACTTGAAAAGGATGTGACACATCTTATAAATAAATTGCTAAAATAAAATAAATTTGCCAATACATGTTAGAGTCTAATAATTAAAAGACCCCTCTCCCTTTTTTGAGACCTGTCCAGGTTTTCTTCATAACAAGAAGCAAACATCTGATTGTATCCTCTTTGGAACAAATTCTGTCTAGGCTTGCAAAATGAAGAGAAAGTGAAAAAAAATAGTAATATGTCCAATAGTGTCCTTGCGAGACTGTGGGGATGTTATCTACTATTTTTGGTCAAACCTGATTGCAGGAAAAAACCCTGACAATGTAAATTCATTGTGGGCAGGGGTGCAGCCCTCCAGGGTCCCATGGGAGGAATGCACCCCCTCACACACCCCTGGCAGTCTCCCTGTCTTATTTAGACTGATGGTTATTGGGATGGCAGCCATTCTGAAAGGGAAAGAAAACTAGTTCCTTCCATTTTTTCATCCTTCAAGGAAGGCATTTTCCTCAGGACCAAGGAATAGGAGGAAAGAATTAAATCTATCCCTCCACTCCTGCTACAGCCCTGGTTATTAAAATTCTCAGGCTATGTTGTTTATGTATTTGTTTGATTTCTTAAAACTATTACTCACCTCTGTGTGTCTGAGCTCTCATATTCCAGGACAGGTTGAACATTTTATCGTTGTTCAGCTCAGTTAGCCTTCTCTTCCACTTTTAAGAAGACACACTTGGTTTGACTCCTTGTGAAGTATAGAGTAGGGCCAGGTGGCCTGATCCTGATTCCTGGACATACTTTCAGCTCCAAGATCCTGGCTCAACTTTCCTTTCTTTTGGTTTTTTTTTTCTGCAGCGCAGTGGCCCAGCGGGATGTGAGAAGAGAGCAGAGGGAAGCCCACCAAAGGCTGGTTGCAAATTGGCTGTGCTCCTCAGTTGTTCCCTACTTGATAAACTGGCATCGTGTGAATTTCTTCCTACCAATTGGGGGAAAATGCCTGTGTCCGCTATATTGGCTTCAGCTACAGTTAACCAGCTCTGACTAGCACTTAGTGGCAAGAGTGACTTTCCTGCCTGGCTCTACCTCATTTGGGAAAAGGTCAGGTGAAGAGGAAGGAATGGCTTTTTCCTCACTGGACTCCAGTGGTGCTGCTACACCCTCACAGGCATCTCTTTGCCCATGTAAAGAGCAACATGCTGTGTGCCAGTTTGTGTGGTAGAGGAGGGCTACCCTACAGGTAATGGAAGATTCAGAGAGAAAGAAGAAATTGAAATTATTCTCAGGATTCTTCCCTGATTTAGATGAACTTTTAAAACTATTTACATTAGTTCTGAATTCCTTGCTGGATGGAGACTAGTGTACTGAACCACACACACACACACAAAAGGAAACTTATTTTATCTTTTAAAAAAACACTGTGTAATTGTAAGAGCATCGATAAACTTAGGGATGGAGAATCCATACACTCCAGCTTTGGTTTACAGCAGTTGGGTTATGTGGGGAACTGCTGTGTGTGTTTGTGTGTGAAGAGTAGGACTGTATAGGAATCTGTTACAGCCAATAAAGACCAGGCTTTCTCAGACCTCCCAGAGGGCCTTCTCTGCGACTGCTCCCAAGCTGTGGAATGACCTGCTGGACGAGATCCGTCTTATTACTACTCTTGCTGCCTTTAAAAAGGCAATAAAGACAGATCTCTTCCAGCAGGCCTTCCTGGAATAACTGCCCGGCCATATGGAGGAAATTTGCTGCTCTCATTTTTCTGGCTGCCATGACATGTTTGCTAATTGGTTTGTATTACATTTTATGATTAATTTTAATTCTATAATAGTTTAATTTAGTTTTAAGGGGTGGGAGGGTTGGGGTGGGGGTGGAGGGCGTGGGAAGTTGGAATGTTTTAATTGTTGTATTTAACTTGCTGTAAGCCGCCCCGAATGCCGAGCAGAGGGGCAGGTTATGAATAAAAATTTATTATTATTATTATTATTATTATTATGTGAATTTTTGTTCACTTCTCACTCGCTGTTCATGTTTTGTCAAGAATCCATCCTTGCAAAATATGTGGATTTCTTTTTCCTATGCAGAAACACATTTTCGGTGCAGAAAACATGCATTCATCATGAGAGTTTATCACACGGGGGAAACAGGGCTTTAAATTAGAAAAACAACAACACAAAAGCGTTTTTCAGATGACATTGCTGTTAAAATGGAGTTAACCTGAACGGAAAGTAGTCAGAAACTCCTTCTTTTTACTTTCGGAAAATCCCGAAAGTAAAAAGTAGTTTCTGACTACTTTCCATTCGGGTTCACTCCATTTTAACAGCGATGTGTGTGAAAAACTAACCACTTTCGCAGGTTTCCCCCACCTTTTAAATCCCATTTCTGCATGGGATTTCCCCCATTTGATGCGTATGGGGTTTTTCTATACAGAAAACACTCTCCGTGCACAAATGCAATTTCTACGCTTTCTATGAACCACATTTCTACACAGATAAACCATGTGTAAAAACTAGAGAAATATTTCCCAAAGTGTAAATAATCATGCAACAGCTTTCTGGCAGCATGTATTCATCCCAACAGCGTTTCCTTGAAGGAGAAATGAAGTAGCTTTGTAAGAGGTCAGACTAGAGAATCTTAACATGTCTTAAAATGTTCCCCCTTCAATGTATTTTCTGAAACTTTGTACTCACAAATGCTGACGTAGGGACAATAAGTAACAAATTACACTGTTCTTGTCAGTTTGTCCTGCAAAAATTCCCTCAGTGGACACTGTTCTGTCCACATTTCCTAAAAGACTGAAGGGTCCTGGGACGGGTTATCTTGTCCTAAAGCTGTTCTGTAAACTAGTTGCTCAAAATGTAAGTAGGATTACAAGAGAAAGAGAAATGTTGTGCGTACATTAGGAAACTAGAGGGTGGGGAAAAAGAGTTTTTTTGTATGTCACAAAGCCAATTAACTGTCTATAAAAGTGTTCAAGATCTGTCACTCAGGGCTCTTGGTATTTGGAACTCACTTCCACTAAGGGCCCGCGCGTTATTTGGAATTAAAGGCTCCTTTCCAAAGATCTCTGTTCGGTCTTTTATCCGAGTTCTGTTACATCCTGAATGTCCTCCAAAAAATGAATAGCAAATAAATATTTTTTTTTGATCCCTGCCATTGTGTGAAGCAATGCTAAGGGACAGAAAACATGTATTTGTATATTGCTTCTCAGCCATGCTGTGCCACAGCTGTGCAACTCTGGCTTTCGGTTTTGGCCTCTCTTGGCTGGCTATACCTCAAAACAAAAGACACGAAGAGCGAGTGAGAACTGAACACTCATTTTCTGAAGTAAAGGAAGCTCTGAGGAGAAAGCAGTTACAGGCTGCTGTCCAAGAACGGTGGCCATTTCGTGCAGGATTTAACATGCTGAAAAGAAGACCACAAAATGGCGGAGTCTTTCTGGAAGCATCTGCCTCAAATCAGCTGTTTGGTTGGTGACCTCACAGAAAAATGCTAAAGCTAACTGAATGCTACCTGCCACCGTTTTAAGAGCAACACACCACACAACTCCGCTTTTATTTGCCATTCTATTGCCTGATGTGGTAAACTCTGTACATGCTCAGAGGGGACATGTTCTTCCATGGACATCTCCTGCAGCTCCTTTCTGTCAGGAAAGAAAAATGTACTGAATAGGGTCAGCAGGACTGCCTTGTCCTGCTTGTTAAACAAAATTAGTTTCTCTAGAATACTATGTAGCCTTAAGTCTTTAAATTGTTTCCCCTTTAGGGATAAGGAATAGTTGGGCATTTTCTGTCAGAAATGCCAACTGAGGCTTAACCTACTGCCTGGGGGATACTCCCACCTTGAAGGAAAAATCCTATATATATTCCCCTAAAGACTGTCCCTGCCCAAGTGTTTCCAGTGGTTATCGCTATCAGCATCACAAGGTTGCCAGAATGAAAACTGGAAAGGGCTCCTACACCTTTCATGAATGTCTCTGGGTAGATTTTCACACACATCGCTGTTAAAGTGTGCTTAACCTGAATGGAAGCTAGTCAAAAGCTGCTTCTTTTAACTTTCAGCAGTTTCCAAAAGTAAACAGAATTGGCTTTTGACTACTTTTTGTCCGTCTTTCTATAAGGATGGGGCGAGGGAGGATGGACCAGTTTCAATGGAGACATCTTGCCTTGGGCTGCCAAGCAGTGCCTGACTTCAGGTGTGTCTGCCTTGCTCTGTCTCTTCTGGGAAATCAGCTGAGAAGGAAGAAAAGGCCTTTTCCTTTTTAGTCTCCAGGGGACGCTGATGGATCACCAAAACTGTCGCTTTGCTCAGCCAGAGAGAAACTGGCCTCTTTGCTTTATCTGGAGCAAAACTACTCTCCTGTTAGAGAAAGATCCAAGGAAGAAGTTTTAAAGATTTCTGTTCACTCTCTCCAAAGGCCTCGGGGGGGGCCGCATCCGGCCCCCGGGCCTTAGGTTGCCTACCCCTGATCTAGATGAACTCTTGTACTTTTTTTTTTATTAGTCCTGATTTCTTATAGATAGTCAGAAACTTGTTCATATGAAACAATTAGAAACAAGTAAAATTAAACAATTAAAATTAAATTTAAAATTAAATTTAAACAATTAAACAAGTAAAATTAAACAATTAAAAGATAGTAATTAGAAGCAGAAAGATGGGGAGGGAATCTTGTGTCCTTTTCCTCTCACATAAAAAATAAAATAGAGAGGGAAAATGCATTTGCATCTGTGATATAATGGAAGACAAGGACTGAAAGACTAGGGTCCAAAACACACTGCAGAAATAATCCATTTTGAGAATGCTTTAACTTTCCTTGCTCAGTGCTAGGGAATCCTGGGAACTGTAGTTTGTTGTAGCACCAGAGCTCTCTAACAAAGAATGCTAAATGTCTCACAGAACTACAGTTCCCAGAATTTCGTAACACTGACCCAAGGCAGTTAAAGTGGTCTCAAACTGGATTATTTCTGCAATGTGTTTTGGACCTACGGTTTGAATTCTCATCCAGCCATGGAAACCCACGGCGTGGTCTTAGGCAAGTCACACTCTCTCTGCTGAACCTCCTCTGAATAAATCTTGATAACATAACTTCAATAGGATCACATTAGGGTTGCCATAAGTCAGAAATGTCTTAAAAGCACACAACAAGAAGTAGTGGTGTAGGGAGCTCACATGGAACAGTTTTCAGAGAGAGTGAGCCATGTTAAGAAATTATTACATATGGCTTTTAAACTGAGATTACACCTGGGAAAAATGACTTTGGTAATATTTATCGCACAATGACACCTCTGACCCATAGCTGCTGCAACCCCCAGCGTGGTTGGGGCGCAATTTCGACACTTTCTAAGAACCACATTTCCACATAGAAAAATCATGTGTGAAAACTAGAAAAATATTTCCCAGAGTGTAAAGAATCATGCAACAGCTTTGTGGCAGCATGTATTCATCCCAACAGGGTTTTCTGAATGTCCTCCAAAAAATGAATACAAATCAATCAATCAATCTTTTATTGATTAGCCCAGGGGTAGGCGACCTAAGGCCTGGGGGCCAGATCCGGCCCCCTGAGGCCTTTGGACCGGCCTCAGGTCAGTCATGCCGCCGCCGCCGCCGCCACCTGCCATGATCATATTGATTATTGTTGTTATTACTTGTTCTTGGGGTTTTCTTGGCAAAATCTCCACAGGGGTTTTGCCATGGCTTTTCTGGGCCTGAGAGAGTGTGCATGCATATTTATTTATTTATTTATTTATTTATTTATTTTTGGTGCTTCGGCCCCCCAGTTGTCTGAGGGACAGCAACACAGCCCCCGGCTCAAAAAGGTTGCCTACTCCTGGATTAGTCCTTAGGCCATATCACAATAACAGATTGAGTTCGATACAAATTACAACAAGTTAAAAGTAAAATACAATATGTATAAATGTAAATACAATGCCATATAAGTACAATACCGACTGAATACAATAACTCCCCCAAAAGAAAACATCGTCCCTACAGTTTACACCAATCATCCCCATGTAGCTAGATCTCAACTCTGTTGCTTTATATAAAAACTGAGCAGTGCTGTTAGTTATTTTTGAACCTTGATCGCCCATAAAGTATGAGATTCTAACATGGGCATCCCAAAGCAATGTTCATTTAATGTAGGGACCAAGATATTGCTCTTTCCTGATGGTACAAATTACATTGAATAAAATTTGTGCTAAATCCTCAGCTTCACAATCCCCACAGATACAAATTAGCTCATTATAAGGAATATTGGTGAATCTACCATATCTTATCTTCGTTTCAAGCTGTTCAAATCTAGCTCAGGTAAAAACCTCCCTTAGATGTTTATGCATTTGTATTTTTAGATAGTTTGCTCTTTGAAAGGTGAGTTTATATTGGTCCAACCATTTTAGATGCAAATAAATAAATATTTGATCTCTGCTACTGTGTTAAGCAATGCTGAGGGACACAAAACATTGGCCGACTGACAAAGTATTTTGTGTATTGCTTCTCAGCCATTCGGTGCCACTGCTGCACAACTCTGGCTTTCGGTTTTGGCCTGTCTTGGCTGGCTATACCTCAAAACAAAAGACATGAAGAGCGAGTGAGAACTGAACAATTCGCTTTCTGAAGTAAAGGAAGCTCTGAGGAGAAAGCAGTTACAGGCTGCTGGCCAAGAACGGCGGCCATTTTGTCCAGGATTTAACATGCTGAAAAGAAGACCACAAAATGGCAGAGTCTTTCTGGAAGCATCTCCCTCAAAGCAGCTGTTTGGACCTCACAGAAAAATGCTAAAGCTAACTGAAAGCTACCTGCCACCATTCTAAGAACAACACACCATAACTTCACTGATTTGCCATGGGAAAAGCGGAAGGCATCTCTATTGCCGATGTGGTAAACTCTGCACATGCTCAGAGGGGACATCTTCTTCCATGGACATCTTCTTTAACTCTTTTCTCTCAGGAAAACAAAATGTACTGAATAGGTTCAGCAGGACTGCCTTGTTCTGCTTGTTAAACAAAACTGGTTTCTCTAGAATACTCTGTATCCACTCCTTAAGTTTTTAAATCGATTCCCCTTTAGGGAGAAGGAATAGTTGGGCATTTTCTGTCAGAAACGCCAACTGAGGCTTAACCTACTGCCTGGTGGATATTATTATTTTGAGTATTTATACCCCGCTCTTCAACCACAAAGGCTCTCATGGGGCTTACAATTATTATTATTAATAATAATAATAATAATAATAATAATAATAATAATTTTAATTAGACACTCTTCAGGCTTACAATCTAAAAAGCGGGTTGTTTACCACACGACGTTGGCGTTAAGGAGAAATAATGCAACATTAATCCGAAAGTCACCAAAACCTGCTCCTTTTTACTTTTTGGAACTTGCAAAAATAAAAAGGAGCGGGTTTTGGAGGCTTTCCATTTGGGTTAATGTCATTTTATTTCTCTGTTATACAAACATGTCTGAAAAATAACCCGCTTTTGTGGGGGGGGGGGGTTCGGATTTTTAAATCTCGTTTCTGCATGGGATTTAAGCAATTTGTCTCCATATGATAAGGTCCTTAGATAGTCCTTTATGTTTGCTTAAAACTATGGAAGACAGGGGCTGCATCCACACTGTCAAAATCTGGTTTGACATCATTTTAACTGCCAGGGCTCAATGATATGGAATTCTGGGAATTGTAGTTTGTTGCGGCACTAGAGGGTGGACATCCTTTCAGATATTTAAACAGGGCTATCATCTCAACCTTCTCATCTCCTGGCTAAAGATACCCAGCTCCCTAGGTTTCCAGACCTTTCACCCTTTTGGTCACCATCTTCTGGACCTTGTCATGGTGAAAGGACTGGACCATATCCAGCTTGTAATGGGATGGGGTTTTTTTTAAATTACTTTTATTAATATTGATGTTTTTTCTTGTCTGTCTTGTTTTTTGCCCACTCATAAAACTGGCAGGTTCCTTACAGTTCTGATTATTCTCACAGTAAAGGACACTGGAGCTCCATTTCAAAAGGTAAATTTAATTCATAATTAATAATTCTTGTCTGTGTAAATTACACTTTTAATATTTTAATGTTGTTGTTGCTAATTGCCATCAAGTCAACTTTGACTTATGGTGTCCCTATGAATGAGTGACCACCAAAGTCACCTTGTCCTCAACTCAGGTCTTGCAGACTTACATTAGGAAGAACTTCTGACAGTAAGAGCTCTTAGATATAGTGAAACATTCCCTCGGAGAATGATGGAGGCTCCTTCTTTGGAGGTCTTTAAACAGAGGTTGGAAGGCCATCTCTCGAGGGTATTTTGATTGAGAGTTCCTGCATGGCAGAATGGGGTTGGACTGGATGGGCTTTGTGGTCTCTTCCAACTCTATGATTCTATGAAATTAATGGGTCCCAGAGCAAATCAAGCCTTTCCCTAGAAGCTAAGAGGACTCAACTGAGACTGACATACTTTGACCTGCCATGAGAAGACCTGCCTCACTAGAAAAGACAATAATGCTTGGGAATATAGAAGGCAACAGGAAAAGAAGAAAACCACATTCCAGGGTGATAGGCTCCATCAAGAAAGTGTAAATATCCCAAAAAAGACAAGGCTGCCTTGACTAAATAAGGGCCTTTGCAGACTGCTAGAAATAGTGCAAACTGAGGGCCTTTGCAGACTACCAGAAATAGTGCACATTAAATTGAGGCACTGCCCTGGCTCAGTGCTAGGGAATCATGGGAACTGTAATTTATTGTGGCACCAGAGCTCTCTGACAGAGAAGGCTCAATGTCTCAGAAAAAAATACAATTCCCATGATTCCCTAGCACTGAGCCAGGGCAGTGCCTCAATTTAATGTGCACTATTTCTGGCAGTCTGCAAAGGCCGAGTCCACTTTAACTGTCCTGGCTCAGTGCTAGGGAATAATGGGAACTGTAGTTTTTTTCTGAGACACTGAGCCTTCTCTGTCAGAGAGCTCTGGTGCCACAATAAACTACAGTTCCCATGATTCTCTGGCACTGAGTCAGAGCAATTAAAGTGGACTCAATTGTTCTTTGCTCTAGTCTCTGGAGCAGCAGAAAACAAGGCTGCAGAAACAACCCGGTTTGACACCACTTGAACTGTCCTGGCTCAATGCTATGGAATCCTGGGAGCTATAGTTTGTTGTGGCCTCAGTAGAGCTCTTTCTGACAGAGAATGCAACAGCACTGCGGAAACAATTCATTTTAGCACTGCTTTAACTGCCCTGTCTCAAGGCAATGGACTTCTGGAAACTGTAGTTTTTTGTGGCACCAGAGCAGAGCTGCCACAAACTACAGTTCCCATAATCCCATAGCATTTGTTCAGGGCAGTTAAAGCTGTGTCAAACTGGATTATTTCTGCAGTGCAGATGCAGCAGGTTAAATCTCTCACAAAAGTACAATTCCCAGGATTCCACAGCACTGAACCATGGCAGTTAAAGTGGGGTCAAACTGCTTGTTTCTGCAGTGTGAAAGGCCAGTCAGAAAGAACCACCACGTAACCCCTAAGGCTGCATCCACACTGCAGAAACAATCTGGTTTGACACCATTTTAACGGCTATGGTTCAATGCTATGTACTCCTGGGATTTATAGTTTGCTGTGGCACCAGAGGTCTCTGACAGAGAAGGCTAAATCTCTCACAAAATGCCAAACCCCAGAACTCCATAGCATAGAATTGAGCCACGGCAGGTAAAGCGGTGTCAAACCGGATTATTTCTGCAGTGCAGATGCAGCTTAAATTACTCTCTACCAGTCTTCCTGAAAAACTTTCCTTCTTAAATAATAATAATTTAAAAATTATTTATATCCTTTCTCTCTGTAAAATACAACTGGGGCAGCTTATACAATAAAACGAACAATCCCGTCCCCCAATAGCCCCCCCCCAAAAAATACAATTAAACAATCGAAGTTTAAAAACATACTTAAAATAACAGACTGCAATAAATTACAATAAATGCCAAATAAATGGAATAGCTGCAGTGGAAACCAGGGCCAGGCAGAACTTTCTTTCTCTGGGGGTCCACTTCATTTCCTCCCTTTTCCTTTTCCCTGGTTTAAGTGTTGGACTCTAGAAACCAGGGTTCGAATCCCGGCTCAGCCATGGAGACCCACTGGGTGACCTTGGGCAAAGTCACACTCTCTCAGCCTCCCGAGGCGGGGGGAAAAGCCATGGCAAACTTTCTCTGAAGACACTTGCTAACTTATTCACCTGAAGGTCACCCTAAATAAGTGGGAAAGGACTCGAAGGCCAAAGAAAGAGAGGCCAAAGGGGGACTCCCTCCTCCTCCTCCTCCTCCTCCTTCGAAGGGGATTCCCCAGAAGAGACGCCTTTCGCTTTCGCTTTCCCGCCAGCCCTGGCAGACAGCGGCGCCTTCTCTGCCCAGCGACCACTGACGGAGCAGGGATACCCGTTTCCTATTGGCTCCTTTCCTCTCTCTCGGCCAATCCGGGCTCTGCGTCCACCTGGCCTCTCTGGCTAAGCTCCCTGAGGAGCTTCGAGGGCGAAGATGGCGCTCCTTCGGCTCCTTCTCTTCTCGGCCTTTTTGGGGCTCCCAGGGCTGGCCTTCCCTCCGGGTGACGGTGAGAGACTGCTCTCCTGCCTTCTTCTGCCTCTTTTTTAAAATCTCAGCTTCAGGGGGCAGAAAAGGGGGCGTCCGCACTGTAAGAATAATGCGGGTCGACACCGCTCGAACTGCCAGGGCTCCATCCTGCAAAATCCTGGGATTTGGAGTTTGTGGTGAGGCCCCACCAGCACTCTTTGGCAGAGAAAGTTAGGGACCTTGGGGAAAAAAACCAATAACTACAAATCCCAGGATTCCATAGCCCTCAAAGCGGTCTCAAGCTGCATCGAAAGCGCTGTGGGTTGACAGGAAGAAATGTTAGGGCCTTTGCAGGCTCCCAGAAATAGTGCAAATTGAGTCCACTTTTAGGGTTAGATTATTGTGGCACCAGAGCTCTCTGACAGAGAAGGAAAAAAACAATTTCCATGATTCCCTAGCACTAACCCTAACCCTAAAAGTGGACTCAATTTGCACTATTTCTGGCAGTCTGCAAAGGCCCAAATGTTAGGTTATGAAACTCCTCTCTGTTCTCTCCTCAGGCTCCTCTTCACATTCTTTGAGATATTTCTACACAGCTGTGTCAGAGGCTGAGACAGGACTGCCCCAGTTCGTTATTGTGGGGAATGTGGATGATCAGCCTGTCGAACAGTATGACAGCAATGGACAGAGGTTTTTGCCTAAAGTTCCCTGGGTGGAGGAAGCTGCAAGAGATGTCGACCAGTTCTGGGACAGATACACCACAATTGCAAAGAATACTGAGGCTAAGTTCAGGGTGTACCTGGCAATTTTGAGGGATCGCTACAACCAGACTGGAGGTGAGTGGAAGGGGTGAATGTGGGGGATTCCTGGCTTGAGGGGCAGTGCTTCAACACAGGACAGCCAGGTCTGCCCTCTGCCTTCTGTTATTGGACCAGGACCTGCTTTCTATGTGAAATGTAGGTTCTCTGACCCAGCCCTGCCCTACCCTAGGCAGAGTCGCCGTCCAGGCTACAAGCCAGAACAGGCAGTCCCATCAAATAACTTACTGGTCTTGCCAAGTACTGCCACCGTCATCAATCCATCTCCATTTCTTCCTACATTTGGGGATTCTGGAACATGCAGTGTCTGAGGAAGTAGATTGATATCCACAAAAGCTCATGCTAAAATACATAGGTCTGTTGGTTTAAAGCAGGGGTCGGCAACATTTGCCGGGGGGCGTGGGGGGGATTGCCTGGGGGGCGGGCGAGCACTTTCCCCCTCGCATGTGCATGCGCACAACGTCTGCCGCCGTGTACACTTAGAGGGCGCCATTTTGGAAGGCCCAACAGCGCCGTTGGGCCTTCCAAAATGGCACCCGTGCTTGCGCACGCATGTGCGTGAGCGTGGGCGCCATTTTGGAAGGCCGCAGTGCACGTGCGCCGCGCGAATTCGCCCAGAGCAGGCGCGCTGGGGCATTGCCAGGACCCAGGGAAGGCTGCAGTGCGCTTGCTCCGGGCGAATTTGCAGAGTGCATGCGCGCTGCGGCCTTGCCAGGACCCAGGGAAGGCCTCAGCGCGCCTGCTCCGGCTAAATTTGCCTAGCGCACGCACACTGCGGCCTTCCAAAATGGCGCCCGTGTTCACATGCATGCGGGCGCAAGTGCAGGCGCCATTTTGGACGCCAAAATAGCAGCTGCACTCACGCACAGGGCGTCAATGATGACGGCGATGGGACCGGCCACTGGCCAGTCCCAAGGCCTCAGTGGGCCGCACCCGGCCTGCGGGCCATAGGTTGCCGACCCCTGGTTTAAAGGGTCTATAGAGTCTTCTTATAAGAATTGCTTTAATATTTTAAAAAAAACCCTTTGTGAGTCTCCTGTCATGGCCCTAAACTGGAAAAGCCCAACCGCCATGGATTCAAGGCACCTGAAAGGTCACGTTTGTATCTACAACAATTAGCAGTTCAAAAGGCCAGGCTTAGGAACTGCAAAGCAGGACATTCGCTCCTAGGAGATTTATGAGTACCAGCCAGGATGTGTCAGGCTGAGGATGAGATCACATCAACATCCCATCTCCCCTCTTTGGAAATTGTTTACTTCAATCCAGAATACTTTGTTATACAATAGCAAATCTTTGCCTCAGGCTAGGTTTAAGGATAGAAAACGGGCCCCCAAACTATGGCCCGTGGGCTGAACCCAGCCCATCGAGGCCTTTCAACCGGCCCGCAGCTGGTCCTGCCACTGCCGCACACGTGCGATACGGGGCACCATTTTGGAACACAAAACGGAAATGGAATAGTGCACATTTGTGCGCGCGCACCTCCGGCCGCAATTTTTTTTTTCCTTCGGCCCTCCAATGATCTGGGGGACAGCGAACCATCCCCCAGCTGAAAAAGTGTGAGGACCCCTGGTCTGCATTGTACGTCAGTCTCACAAATATGCCCTCCACATTTGATGTAAATTTGTCTAACCATGTGCCCCACCCAAGAGAATTCCTCATAAACTACATAGCCTGTAAAGTCAGATCATATCAACCATATCCTCCAAATGTGGTGTAAGTCTATCCATCTTATGTCCCCCAGAATGTAGTGGGGTGTACCACTAGGGTCCCCCAAAAGTGGATTTTGTGTATGCTACATGACTTGCCTTTTGATTCAAAATGCTGCAAATATGCTTTCCAAATATGGGGTAATCTGTCTATCTCTCTGATTTTATTGTACATTATGTTTTAATTATTTAGAAGTTGTAATAGATTTTTAAAATAAAAAAAAACCTTTATTCAGTCTCCACAAAATGTAGCAACAGAGTACTGTGCAATCAGCCCCCTTCCACAAAGGAACTGTCTTAAACATGACTTGTACATTTGTGTTTGTTATGAAATAAATTCATTATGTGAACTCCCTCCCTCCTTAGCAGAAATAGAAATAACTTCTCCCCATGGGGAAAGCAGACAAAAGTGGGTGATTCAAAGCAGGCAAACTGTATCCAAATCAAACTCCATGTCTGTTACTTATATATATATTTAAATTTACACAGTTAATTGTGTGAGTGACATTACATCTAATTAGGACCCACAAAAATGGGTCCAGCATTGTTTGGTATTTATAAAATTAATGATGGACGAGAAAGAGTAAAATGGAGAAACAGTAAAAATATTTTCCCAGCAACAAGTGCCATTCAAAATGAACTATTTTTCATGTTGGGCTTTGTGAACCAGTGGAACTCATTGCCACATAATGTTAAGAGGGGCAACAGGGAGTCCCGATAGAAATCTGTAAGAGTGTAAGGCATATTCCTTCTAGTAAGGTAAAGGAACTGGATTGCTTTCTTTGGGCCTAAGCAGACTGCCAGAAATAGTGCACATTAAATTGAGGCACTGCCCTGGCTCAGTGCTAGGGAATCATGGGAACTGTAATTTATTGTGGCACCAGAGCTCTCTGACAGAGAAGGCTCAAGGTCTCAGAAAAAAATACAATTCCCATGATTCCCTAGCACTGAGCCAGGGCAGTGCCTCAATGTAATGTGCACTATTTCTGGCAGTCTGCTTATATTTCTCATTCTTAAAGAGAAATTGTTAAAACCAAATATCTGAAAGAACAGACACCTCTTTTCCCTTTTTTTCTTTACAATTGAAGTGGAAAAGAGTAAACAAGTCTGTAGCAGATTTCTTTTAAACAGTCTTCCCTGCCTGATCCCCTGCATGCTTACTGATAGATACATTCAGTGGAGTTCATCAGGGTTTACTCTCAAGTAAATTGACAAAGAACTGCAACCTCACTTCAGTTCTGCAGTGATTCCCAAACTCTGGCCTTCCATGTATTTTGGTCTTCAGCTCCCAGAAGCCTCAGCCATCTTTGCCAATGGTTTGGAATTCTGGGAACTGAAGTCCAAAAACCTTGAAGACCAGAGTTTGGGAATCACTGTGTCAGAGAATCAAAACATACTGTCCAGATGAAGAATTTTGAGCCTACAGAATGATTTATCTGGAAAAAGCTACACAACTAAAAAGTGTGGCATATTTATTTTGTTTGCAGTGATGATGTGGAAGAAACCCCATTCTTTGGAGCAGCATATTCTGGGATGTTTTGAGGGAGTAAGGTGTGTGGGAAATGGCAGGGAACTCCTTTAGGGGAGGGTGGCCTGCATTCTAGCCAGAACCTGGCAGCCATTTTGAGAGGCAGCAGATTCCTCCTTGGCTTGGCCCTTTCTCTCCTGGGCAACATGGAGCCTCCTTCTCCATACAAAATCCCTCAGTGGCTTCTCTCCTTTTATGGGGCAGGCCATGGATGGGAGCTGAAGGAGGGATGGAGGAGGGCAGGCGCTCTTTCTCTGGAGGCCCAAGATGGCTGCCCCTCTTCCTTTTGACAGCAGGTGGGTGAGGGAAGAGAAGGATTGGGATTACCTCTCTAATCCTGAGGGAATCCTGAATGTTGGGGGAGGGAAGATGATAAAAATCAACCCTCTTTCTTTTTGAAATATTTCCCAACATCCCCCTCCCTCAGAATATTGTTTTTTGTCCATTTGTAGGCTGTGGGGAGAGTCCTTGAGTCTCCATGGAGGGGAGTCTTTTCAGAGGACGTTTTCACACTTGTCCTCCTAAAGCCGGGTGGAGCCATTCCGGAACGGGTCGTGCCGCCGATTCCGGAATGGCTCCGCCGCCGAAAGGCTAATTCCTGTTGACAGCCGGAATTACCTTTCCGCCGCTTCAGCCGGAGTTATCATTGTTTCTGAACACACGGAGCGAAAAGCCGGCCGGACGCAGGGATGACACCGGAAGGGGCGGGGTTTGCCGCCGCGCGTGTGTGAACACACGGAAAATGGAGCCGGAGTGAGGCCGGCGGGAGGCCGGCTAGCGTCCTCCTTTTGCCCCGTGTGAAAACGTCCAGAGAGGGAGACAGGAGAGGAAAGGCAAATAATAATAATAATTTATTTGTACCCCACCCCTCTGTGCACAATCAAAGCGGCTAACAACAATTAAAAATACATACAAAGAGTCAGACCGGGCAGAAGGAGGGAATGGAAGGAAGGATGTCCAGAGAAGGGCCCTGGAGGGTTTGTCAGTGAGGATTAAATATATTGTGAAAGTTAGTGGTTAATAAGATACATCTCTTTGTTTTCCTTCTTCAGAGGCAATTCAGGTTTGTTTAGTGGCCTCTGTCTCTGCCTCTTCCTTCAGTCTGAGGTAAAATTTTAAAAAAGTCCTGCCTGATTCTCTTTCGTGGGGCTTGGCGTGTGGCAAGGAAAGGCTGCACCCCAGCTCTGCTTCGGGGGACCCTCAACCCTCACCTTGTGTGGGTCTCTTTCAGGGTTTCACTCCCTTCAGCGGATGTATGGCTGTGAGCTGAGGAAAGACGGGAGCAAAGGAGGGTATTACCAGGATGCCTACGACGGGAGGGACTACATCAGCTTTGACAAGGAGACCCTCACCTGGACGGCACCTGATGTACCAGCCCAGATCACCAAGAGGAAATGGGATCCTGACTCAGCATCCAATCAATACTTAAAGGCCTACCTGGAGGAAGAGTGCATTGAGTGGCTGCAGAAATACCTGGACTATGGGAAGAAGACGCTGCTGAGGACAGGTGAGTGATGGTGCGTGGAGGAAAGAGGGAAGGCTCCCACCAGGGAGGATTGACCATTCTGTCTCCCCTCTGTTGGCATTTTTTCTCAACAATGAATATATCATATATTATCCAATTTCCAGGAAAAGGTGTGGGACCTGAGTGTGTTGCAGTAGGTTGGGCTATGATTCTGGACCCAGCATTCAAATCTCCACTTCGCCATGGAAGCCCACTTGGTGACCTTGACAAGTCACACACTCTCAGCCTCAAGCAGTCAAAGGCAAACTGTCTCTGAAGAGATCTTGCCACGAAAATCCTGTGATAGGGTTACCTTAGGGTTGCTACAATGGGGGGGGGGGAACCACTTGAAGGCACACAACAACCAAAAGCCATGTTGTACTCCAGCCCAGGAATATTCAAATAAATTCCCCTTGAGAGCAACCCACTCCATAGCTCAGCAAAGGCCAGAGAGGGATGCTACAATTATCAAAGAAACAAAGTTCACTTTTCTCCAAGAGTTGGGTTCAGGTTTTCTTAAAAGGGGTGGCAGTGGTTCTAAATAAAGAGAAAACTAAAGCAAACTCATCAGTTACTTTTCTCTAGTCCATGTACAAAATGATCATAGTGGAGTGAGAAAGATTATACTTTTGTCACTTTTCAGGTGGGGAAGCATTCAGACATACTGTTCCTTTCTGCTTGCATCTTGAATGGCATGGTCTGTGGATACATTTCCCCCTCCCTCACGATGAGATAGGCTGCATCCGCACTGCAGGAATAGTCCAGTTTGACACCATTTCTAACTATTATGGATCATTGCTATGAAATGCTGGGAATTGTAGTGTTGTGAGATATTTAGTTTTCTCTGTCAGAACACTCTGGTGCCACAACAAACTACAGTTCCCAGAATTCCATAGGATGGAGCCATGGCAGTTAAAGTGGTGTCAAACTGGATTATTTCTGCAGTGTGGAGGCAGCCTTAGTCCCCAAAAGCCAGCCAAATGTTTTAGTAGTCTGGAGCATTGCAGAGTGCAGGTGGGAGTGGGTTGGTGTGTGAATTCTCCCCCCACCCCAAACATTATTATTATTTGTTTGTTTGTTTCATTTATATCTTTGACCTTTTCCCAACAGTAGGACTCAAAGCAACTTACAGTTTATTAAAAACATTGCAGATTAAAAGCTATACAGAAAAATAAATAAAAAAGTATAAAAATAAAAGTTAGTTTAAAAATATTAAAATATTAAATCAATTTGTAAAGTTATAAAACCATTAAAATTCAATTTTAAAAAAGCCATGTACAAGCCAACAAAATGTTACAGCACGCCATTAAATGTCCACCCCAGTCAATTTTTAAAAGCCTGATGGAATAGAAATGTTTTCACTTGGAGTTCCAAAATATGGGAGCAGCCCCTGAGAGAAGCCTCCTTTTCCTTACTCCCTCCAAATGGCCCAGAGAAGTCAATGGGGCAGAGAGAAGAACCTCTCTTGAAGGGCTTACAATTCTAATGGACTGATATTGAATGAAAGCCTTGTCCCTGCCTCTGGAAAGTTGCACCTGCCCTGTAGTATTTTTGTCTCTCCGCTGAGAGAATAAACCCCCTTCCTCTCTCTCCCTCCATCTCTCCCATTTCTAGCAAGCAAAGATATGTCATCTTACCCCTGAATAGCCATACAATTGGGGGTTGAGTTGAAGTAGGCAACTGTCTGTAGCTGAAAATTGTATTTTAAAATGATTGTCCATGATTGCCTATGATTCAGGGTCAGACTAGATAATCAACTGGGACTTTAGATGAGACTTTGGAAAATTTTCTGTCTTTCTAATTGTTTCTCTTAGCTCTGTGCTTCGTACTGCATCAAGGTTGCATTAATAACAACGTAGACTTCATGTACTGTAAACGTTTCCTATGTCCTAGTAAGATTCCTATGTTCTGAAATTAATGTTTGCTTAGCAAAAAGTGCTGAATATTATGAAACTAACTGAACTAGAGAGCGAAGAGGGAGTGGTCTTCCTATATGCCTGTAAGATCACTATATAAGATTCTCATTTTGCTTAAATAGAGGCTCAGCATCTTTGGAACGTTATTTCCTGTTGAGCCAGCTAGCGTAATTTTGTTTGTTTTTTTCAGAATAAACTCTCTTTCCTTTCCATGGCGTCTTCTTTGTCCCATTTTTATGCAACAGAATCACCCTGTATTCTGTAAAAGAAATAGAGATCACTGTTTTTTCTGCTGTTTTAAAATACTTTCCAGGCAGGGTTGATTGATTGATTTAGAGCATTTATACCCTGCCTTCAGCCAAAAAGACTCCCGAGAGGCCTGAAAATGCTTCAGTTGACAGATCTATGCCCTCATAATTATTTGTTAAGAGCTGTTCCACAGTGGAACACATTCCCTCAAAGGGTGATGGAGTCTCCTTCTTTGGAGACTTTTAAACAGAGGCTGGATGGCCATCTGTGTGTGGGTTGTGTGTGTGTGCTTTGATTGTGAATTCCTGCATGGCAGAATAGAGTTGGATTGGGTGGCCCTTGTGGTCTCTTCCCGTTCTGCGATTCCCTAATTTTGATCTGCGGTGGGCTAATTCAGGTAGGGCCCCAATCAGAACAGCCAGGCAGCAAAGGAGAGAGTGTGTCTTCCATCCATCTCTTTATTTATATTTCACTTTTCTCCCTTTGAGACAAGGCTGAAAATTACAATAAAAATACACATGAATAAAAAGATACAAAACTGAGGATTAAAACATTGTTAAGCAAGAACAACAAAATTAAAACAGTTTTAAATTTTTTTACAAGATTAGAAACACTACAATACTATAAAAAGCCCTTCTCTTGTTAAAAATCTAAAAACTTGCTGGAAAAGAAAAGTCTTAACCAGGGGTTGGCAAGTTCCCCTTACCTGGATCCGGTCCAGGGATTCTTCTGTGGGCCGATGGTAGGGGGGGAAATGGCGGTGCAGAGTCTGAGGCTGCATATACACTGCAGAAATAATCTAGGTTGACACCACTTTAACTGCCATGGCTCAATGCTGTGGAATTCTGGGAAGTGCAGCTTGTTGTACTTCCTTGAATAGAGCAACCCAACCCTGTGCTTTCTCCACTTTATGCAACCACTGTTGTTACCAGAACAATCACTATTTTAATATCATGTTGTTTTAACAGGTTGATTTTTTCCCCTTTCTCTTCTTCTTTTAAATAGTATTGTATTTAATTCTTTTTTAAGGGGGGGGGGGAGTCAAATAATAATTCAGGCTATGTTTTATTTAAATCTATTTTACTGCCTTGATTGTTGTGGCAGAAAGACGGGATACAAGAATAAAGTTGTTGTTGTTGTTGTTGTTGTTGTTGTTGTTACTTCAGAGATTTCCATGATATTGAGCCATGGCAGTTAAAGTGGTGTCAACCCAGATTATTTCTGCAGTGCAGATGCAGTCTGAGAAAGCAAAGGGAAAGAGTTTGTGTTTTCAGTCAGTTATTTAGATGACTGTTAAGAGTGCTGTTGACTGGTCACCCATGTCAGATACTCTGGGAAAAACTGAATTAGATTTTAAGAGGATAGCAAGGTAGTAAATAAAATGTGTTAGAATCAATTAGGGTTTAGATGAGTCACTTGCAATAACATCTAAGCTTTGAAATTCTGTAACCAGAGAGCCAGTGTGGTGTAATGGTTTGAACGTTGGACTATGACTCTGGAGACCAGGATTTAATTCCCTGCTTAGCCATGGATATCCACTGGGTGACGTTGGGCAAGTCACCATCTCTCAGCCTCAGAAGAAGGTAAAGGCACACCTCCTCTGAACATATTTTGGCAAGAAATCCCTGTGATAGGTTCTCCTTTGGTTCACCATAAGTTGGAAACAAATTGAAGGCATATAGCTACTACAACAAGCTTTTGTTGAAAGTGGTGTCAACTTCTGTTTAAGAAATTATTCCTGCAATATACACTCACATGCCTCTTTGAATGCTACAATAATAACAAAGAAAAAATAACTACAAAACAACAGAGTGGGTTGATTCAGATACATAATGTTGTGTGGTGCCAGCGTTTATTCAATTGTGATAGTGACTCTGGTGCCATAGTGCTAGGAGAAATGGAGGTCCATGTTTGGAGCCCTTAATGTGGGACGGGCGGAGGTTCGCTCATCCTCTGCCTGTGCACCAGGGTTGATGTGAGACAAAAAGGGGTCTTCACCACACTTGCTGCAAGTGGTTCCCAAATCTCTTTGGCAGCCTCTGAAACTCCTTGCTAAGCCTTGAGCCCCATGAATCCCCCCATGTTTAGGGGAGGATGATTTGTGAGTTATTTTTGTCCAAAAACCATGCCAAAAGACTTCAAAGTCCCCAAAAACACCCTTCCCCATCTTGAAAATGCACCCTTTTAGAAATTACATATTAGCCAAAATAATGACAGGAAGTAACATTGCACTACTGAGTGGTCTATGGGTGATTTTGGCACAGTGACAGGTAGGTGCTGCTCATGTGGGGTTGGGGCCCAATTTGGCTCTGGTCCCCATGCCCTGATTCCATCGATGTCTGTGTTTAAAAGGAATCTGGCAAATCTTCTTTGGGACAAGGTTCACTTGTTGAATATGCTAAAGGGTTGAATTACCCTATTTCAGAATAAAGGGCAGGAATGGACTAACCCAGGAGGCCCATTCCTTCTGCCCAAATATGCACATCCTCCCACTGCACCTTCTGAAGCTTCTGGAGATGACTTGATGCTCACTTGACTCTTTTCTTTCAGAGACCCCTGTGGGGAAGGTAACACGCCAGGCAATTGGGGATGGCCAGGAAGTCCTCATCTGTCAGGCCTATGGCTTCTACCCCAAAGAGATTGAAACCATGTGGAGGAAGGAGGAAGAGAGCTTGGAACATGAGACCTTCCGTAGGGACATTGCTCCCAACTCTGATGGGACGTACCATATCTGGCTCAGCATTGAGATTGACCCCAAGGAGAGGGACCTCTATCGGTGCCATATAGATCATGCCAGCCTTCCAAAGCCCCTGGTCTTGGCCTTCAAAGAGCATGGCGGTGAGAGACTTTAGGGGCATAAGAAATGGATTCTTGGTCAACAGGAGGATTCTGGGAGGTGAATTTTGCTTAAGAGGGAAGGATTCTGGGAGAATTTTGGTCAAGATCGGAGGATTCTGGGAGGTTAGCCCTCTCCTGCAGCCACTCTCACAGAAAAAAACTCTATAGGGCCTGAACACGTTTGGGTGGACATCACTTGAATAATGTGATGTTTGCTAAAGGATCTGGAAGAATAAGCCTTGAAAATAATAGGGTCCTTATTTGACAGAAATGAGATAAAAATTACAGTTTTCATTGCTGCCTTTGGATTGCATGAACACACACACACATACACACAAAACCCTGGGCTCTTTGTGCCTTTTAAAATGAAATTGTTTTTCTGAACCAGTGTAATTCTGGGCACTGGTAAGCCTTTGTGGGGGGAAGAGTCCTTTCAAGAGAAGGTCGTGTTGAGAGATTCAGTTGGTCATGTCTCTGAATAAGGGATCCCAGGGCTTCTGATGGAGGCCTTGAACAGCTTGTCTGAACAGCCATGTGTTTCTTCCATTTTAGTCAGCATTGGGCTTATTGTGGGAGTCATCTTGGGAGTCATCATGGCAGCTGTGTTGCTGGCAGTTGGGATCACCTTCTTCCTCAGTAAGTGCATGTGAATGTGTTTTCTGGGTCAAGTGTCTGGTTTTGTAGTATGTTCTTCTCGAGACTGCTGATGGCAAAGACCACCTTTCCTCCGATGGAAGCCCCAGGCCATCTCCCTATATAAGACATCTTAAACATAAACTTGAAAGGACCTGAAGACCATTTAGGTTGCTTCCAAACTATTTAGTTTGGAAGGTTATTTAAGTTACTTCCTTGTGCCCTTGAAATGCCATCTTTAATTTACCCACATTGCACCACTGTTAGTCCTAAATCCTTTATTCTTCCCCACCTGATATGTTGTTGAAGCTGGTTTATCTGAGATTAAATAATCATCTGATGATTAATAGATGAAGTCTGGGTCCCCAAATCCAAATTTTCCAGGACTAGAATGCATTTGAGTGTCATCTTATCAACTGTCTAAATTTTCACCTGAGCCATAGATACAGTTATGTAGGTGTCCCTGTGGCTTTTAAGGACTTCACAGTCCATTGATATGTAAAGGGATCTTGTTGCACCTTAAGAATTAAGTTACAAAAATCTTGTGTTACCAGCTTCTTTCTTTCAGGTGCTACAAGTTCCCTTTGGATACTGATTCAGACTAAGGAGTTTATCACACGGGGGAAATCCCATATAGAAACGGGGTTTTAAATTTTAAAAAACCTGCAAAAGTGGGTTGATTTTCATGCAACGTTGTTGTTAAAGTGTTGTTAACCTGCATGGAAAGTAGACAAAAGTTGCTTCTTTTTACTTTCATAAAATCCTGAAAATAAAAAGGACTGGATGGCCTTTGTGGTCTCTTCTGACTCTATGGACGTTATCACACGGGGGCCAGAAAGTGAAAATAAAGTGGAAATGAGGCATTCAGAAAATAAACCAAAAATAAACCTTGATTCCGCAAATGGCTTTCACACGTAATTACCTTAATTGCGAAATTACAGTAAGCGCATTTAACGTTCACAGAAGTGAGAAAAGCCCGTAAATGTACTAGAAATGAGCTTCTTGCACATGCGTAGCTAGAGGAATGCTCACTGGAACCATGGGAACAGCAGGGAAATGCTCCCAAATGCGCATTTGCTTTTCACATTACGGTAAATGCGAAATTATCTTAATTGCGCATTTGCATTTCCTCCAAACAACCGAATTTCAAAAAATCGCGATTAACACCAGTTTCTGTCCACTTTCTGTCCAGTTTCTGTGCAACGTCGTGTGAAAACATGGGGCACTAATCCAGTTTCTGTTTGGGTTTTGTGTGGATTAATCAGCTGATTTGACCCCGTGTGATAACGTCCTGTGATTCCATGATTCTGTGATTCTATCTGAGGAAGTAGACTGAAGTCTACGAAAGCTCATGCTCCCAGCTTCTTTCTTTCAGTTAGTCTCAAAGGTGCTACAAGATCTCTCTACATACTTTCTGTACTGATGTGTTTATTCTGTACCTAAGGCACTTTTCTTACTGTTGTGGAGACTCTTGGCTGTGGGGCCAGGGTTGAGCCTCTAGCTAAGATCCCAAACCCAGGTGTGGGAATCCTGTAGCCCTCCAGATATTGTTAAATGGACAACCCATAACCTTCCTCCCCAGAGGCTGTGCTAGCCAGGGCTGTGGGGAATTATAGTCTAACAACATTTGGAAGTGTCTAGGGATGCAAGATTCCCATCCCTAATTGTAGGAAATAGGTTCATCTTTATTGTCTTATATTTGGGGATTCAGTTTTGTCTCAAATGTCTCTGGTTCCTTTCCATAGGTTCCTTTCCATAGTTTGCAGCACCAGTAGACACTGGGGAAGGGCATGTCTTCCCAAGGTTTATGCCATGTATCAGTTTTCTGAAAGAGAAACTACAGTCTATTTCATAATAAGGCTGTAATCATAGTCATAGAAGTCATATAATCCGTAAATAATCAAATCTGCAAAAGTCAAAGTTGCAAATGTGGAAGGTCCACTGTATAAATATTTGATATACAATATTAAGTAATGAGACTATAAGTCTCCTTGAACACAGTGGGATTCACTCCTGAGTAAATATGTATAGAATTGAGCAGGGCTGGGAAACTTCATGATCTCTTGGGGGGGAAAAACAACATACCTCTAATCACCAGTTTCTGTCTCTATAGAGAATCGTCAAAAGAAGGCAGACTATGTAGCAACATCAAGTAAGTGACTGCTCCTTTTCTAAAATTAGGTTTTTAACAAACGTTAAAAACGTTTTGGAAATAAATAGATAAAAATAAACACAGCTGCTGATCTGGCACTCAGGTCCCCCAAAAATTATGGGGGGGGGAGAGAATTGACCACAAAACATCCCCAAAGGTCCAAGGAATGTATGTGTGTGGGCTACTTGAGGCATGAAAATGCCTTTTTGAAAACCAGAAGTAAACTGGAATTGACTCCTAATCCCTATTATGCAAAAAGCTCCCTCCTGGGTTTAAAATGGCTCAACCATGGCAAAATTATTCCCGTAGCCCCCACGGGGTGTTAGGGACTTGTGCGCAAACTTTTTTGTTTCTCTAGAGGGATGTGGTGGTAGGGTACACCCTCCAAGTTCTGCTAGGGTGTTAATGTGCCTCCCTCATCTCCCCCAGTTCCTCACTTTCATATTATTATCAGAACTTCCAGGATCCCATATCAGAATTTGTCACTCAGGGAAACTAGAGGGCATTTTCTTGTACTTTCCAGTGGTGTAATAATAGCAATAATAATGGCTTGTAATAAGTAACTATCAAGTAAGCTTTCTGGACATCAGTAGCAGGAACTCCAGGTTGGGTGGTCAGATTGATGAGTGAAGTAACTAGTTTCTTTAAAAAAGGTAACATGAGAATAACTTTTGTCCACCTGTTCAGTCAGATCATCTGAACACCCATAGCAGATTTCCCTTATGTTGAAGGATGAGTTTTTTCAGGGTCTGAATGAAAGCCATCTTGTGGGTTCACAAATGGGTTCTCTTTTGATTTGTCATCTTAGAGCCCCTGACATGTGCAGCTTGGCTGCTTGAGTCAGCATTCAGGCTTGCCTTATGCAGACCCCTCCTGGTACCGCACCTGTTTGTCCCTGTCCGGAGGACATTTTGTGCCTAGCTGGATCTGTTAGGGGATAATCTCCTTTTGAGTCCTCACTTGCACTGAGAGTTCCAGGATGTTAGCTAAACTTTGAATTCTCCTTTTTCTTTGTTTCTGCAGCATGAGATCTTCTTGGTGTATAAGATGGGATCAGAGGACGCCTGCTGAAATTTTGCTTCGGATTTTATATGCAAAGAAGTTCTGCTTGCTGCTGCTTGTTGTGCTTCCTAAGCCAGGCTCTGGTCCAGACATTCTGATTCCAACTAACAGATTGGCTTAGATTTGAGAGGAAATTTCCTTTCTGGTACATTTTAAGCTGATTCTTTTTTTTGGGGGGGGGGGAGGTGATTTATAAAGTATTTACTTTGGTCCAAAATGTGTGACGGCAACTAAAGTCATTATTTTTTAAAAGAATTAGAATAACCATTATGTCTTACGCTTAGCTAAATAGGATCTGCAGTGATTTTGACAGTATTTAGATTTCACTAATCTCCACAGTTTCTCTCCAGCATTATGCTTCCTTGCTACCATAATTGTACTAAAGACAATATTTGGGACTTGTTATAGGTGACTTGTAAATTAAATAGATTAAATTGATTGTTGCTTGCTGTCTTTTAGCTTCTTGGCCTTTGGCTAAGCTAGTATAACATTGTGTTTGCAGTGTAATGTTTATAAGCATTCCATCTACTCTGGATGGAGGAGCCAGTTCAGCTTGTGTAGGAAGTCAAAAAACCTGTGAAGAGGGCAGTTGACAGGAAGGAAAGATGCTCAGCAGGCAGAGATGCTTTTAGAATTTCAAGTGGAAGAAGAGAAGATACAGAATGGCTGAAAAAAGCCCTGAAAGGACTGTCTGGATTGGACCTAAGGATGATCTGGAAGATTAAAAATCAGCATCAGTAGAAATCACAGGATGCAATAAAGGCATAATTTTCCATTCTGAGCTCCAGCTGGGGGTTTGCTTCTGTGGTGATCAAGAACCGCACACCGCCTTTCTAAAACATGAGAGATCACCACCACTAACCTTCCAGGGTCCTCCTAAACATAGGACGTTATCACACGGGGGCAAATCTGCTGGTTAATCCACACAAAACCCAAACAGAAACTGGATTAGTGCCCCGTGTTTTCACACGACGTCGCACAGAAACTGGACAGAAAGTGGACAGAAACTGGTATTAACCGCGATCTTTTGAAATTCGGTTGTTTGGAGGAAATGCAAATGCGAAATTAAGGTAATTTTGCATTTACCGTAATGTGAAAAGCAAATGTGAATTTGGGAACATTTCCCTGCTTTTCCCATTGTTCCAGCGAGCATTCCTCTATCTGCGCATGTGCAAGAAGCTCATTTCTAGTACATTTACGGGCTTTTCTCGCTTGTGTGTGAATGTTAAATGCGCTTACTGTAAATTCGCAATTAAGGTAGTTAACGTGTGAAAGCCATTTGCAGAATCAAGGTTTATTTTCCGTTTATTTTCGGAATGCCTCATTTCCACTTTATTTTCACTTTCTGGCCCACGTGTGATAACGTCCATAGTGGACTAGATCTATGATGACTTAGAGGCAGAGAATCTCCCATTTGCTGTGTCTGCCTCTTTTGGAAATATGATATTCTAGAACAAGGGTAGGAATGTTTGGCCCTCTAGATGTTGTTGGACTTCAGTTCCCATCATTTCTCACCATAGAGGGAAAATCTTAATTGGAAATCTTTAAGCAATCTTTAAGCTTGGATGGCCACCTCTCAGGAGTGCTTTAGCTGTGGATTCCTGCACTGGCAGGTTATTGGACTAGGTGACCCTTGCGGTCTCTTCCAACTCTGATAGGCCCTGCTGGACAGGATGGGAAGTATAGTCCAGGAACATTTGTCATGCCACACTTCCCCCACCTCTGTCATTGTTTTTGTTCCAGGTCTGAGGCCTGTTTCTAGCCATCGTCAGATAAGGTGGTCTAAGGATTGTAGCTGGAGGGCATCTAAATTCTCCATAGGGCAGTGAAAATTGTCTGGACAGTCCACTCTAGGCTGACCTCTATCAAGATGTCAAAAGATTGCTGTTTTTCATTCTGTTCCATCCAGATCCTCAACCCAAGAAGTCCCACTGCAGCAAGGAGTAGAGAAAAAAATAGAGTGTCATACATGGAACTGGCCAGCCCCATCGTTCAGCTCTAGGTCTTCAGTTCAGCTGATCCTGGTTGCTTGATCCCCAGAAAGTTCAGGGACAGAGAGAGCACAATGGGCAGGATGCCAAATTAGTCAACCTCTCGTGTTTATTATTGCTTCTGTGTTTGTGATCTTTATAAACCAGGTATTTTCTTCCCATATCATACATGTATGATTATCTGCACCCTGTCAACTAAAGTGTAAAGACTTGCAGAACAATCTTACACATGTCTACTCAGAAACAGTTCCGATTTCAATTGGGATTACTCCAAAGTAAATGTGGGTAAGATTGTTGTGTATGTGGCTCTGAGTATATGGGCTCATGCTGTAATTTTTTGAGACTTCAGGGGACTGTTTATTGCTTTATATTAGCATTATTTTAATTTTCCTTTGAACTCAGTGTACAGTAATAACTTTTCCTTGGAAATATCCTTTTGAGTGAAATAAACGATCACCCCACCCCTTTCTGTATCTGTTCTCTCTCTCTCTCTCTCTCCATGTGTGTGTTGTCCCTTAGTACTATGACTCTATTTCTAGGTAAATTTAAAGTTTGCAGATATTGAGCCTAAGGAAAGAGGCATCAAACAGGTTTTATATTATAGCAAAAGGATTAAAGGTATTTATGATATCAATGGGGAGATATGGAAGGATAACTAAGATTAGCCAAAGTGTTAGCCAGGAAGAAGAACAATTTTACAGGAAATTCTCCACTGAATTTAGGCTCTCAGTCTGCTAAAACATGTTAGGGCTTAAAGAAAATACAGAAGTGGTGTTTACAGAATTTAGACAGGCCTTACATACATCCATTGATTTCAGTGGATCTACTACTAAGTATTAAATACAGATCCAGTCCATACTTTTTTAGAAGAAATGGGTCTATATTCTAGACCCAGCTGAGCATGTATGGTCCTTCAAATGTTGGACTGTAACTCCTATAAGCCCCAGCAAGTGGTGAGGGATGATGGGAATTGCAATTCAACATCTGGAGGGCATATTTGCCACTTCTATCTCATATACACTCTGTGTATTGTATTTATGTGTGGGATGGGTTTGAGTGGTTTATATTTTTAACTGGGTTTAATCTTTTGATAGTTTAATAACTTTTAACTTTAGTATTTTGTGAATTTTTAACTACATTTTAAAATAGTTGTAAGCCACCCTGAGTCCCAAACTGGAAGAAAAGGTGGGATTATGATGATAGGTGTAATCCTATATCATGGTCTAAGTTATGTAACTTATATACTTAACTAGGAGCCAGTGTGGTACAGTGGTCTGAGCGTTGGATTGCAACTCTGGAGACCAGGGTTCAAATCTCGGTTCAGCCATGTAAACCTGGGTGACCTTGAGCAAATAATACTCTCTCAGCCTCAGAGGATGGCTATGGTAACCACCCTCCCCCTGAAGAAACATGCTAAGAAAACCCCATGATAGGGTCACCATAAGTCAGAAACGACTTGAAGGCACATAACAACAACAAATGTAGAAGAAGCACTATGTAACCTTGTTAGTGAACTGTGGAGATGTTTAACAGGTCACTGTGTAGCCAAAGGTCTATGAAGGAGAATTTTATTTAGCTCAAATCAAGACGGGGTCGGCTACAAGGACCCTGTAAGACCATCTCCTACATGTATACCAAGAGATGGGGGATCTTAAGAGACAGTATCCTCAAATTAAAGTATTATTTGTTAAAAAGGGAAAATCACACAGCAATGCACACACACACACATGCAGGGCTCGGGAATTCGGGTTAGATGCCGAGGCAGCACTACAGCGATACTACTATGAAGTCAAAGGCTTTCATGGCCGGCATCCATAGTTTTTTGTGGGTTTTTCGGGCTGTATGGCCAACTCTTATAGAACATGTCCACACAGCCCGAAAACCCCACAAAAAAATATATACTACCGACAAAACCTCCAGGATCCAACTGGGTAAAGTGGTGTGGGAACGGAGGTGCCGGTAACCAGATCAGAGAACAGAGTGATGCAGGGTCCTCCTGAACGCAGACTAGCGACATTGAGGGGAGAAATCCAGGGGGTTTTAAGGGTTCAAACTGGCCCCTGGCAAGGTGCTTGATTGCTTGGCTAAAGCAGGGGTAGGCAACCTTTCCCCTTTAAGGGCCGAGGGACTTCAGCTCCCAGAAGCCTCAGCCCTGTTGGCCAATAGTCCCATGTTGGCCAATAGCTCCCGGGATTCTGGGAACTGAAGTCCCTCGGCCCTTAAAGGGGAAAGGTTGCCTACCCCTGGGCTAAAGCCTGGACAAAGGGGTTTGGTTGACTAAGGCTTGGACAAAGGTGTTAGATTGTCTGGGTGAGGCAATAGTCAAAGGAAATGGGAGCGGTTTAAGTTGCTTGGCCAGCCCATCAGGTGAGACATCTTGGCCATTATTGCCCATCCTTCTGATTATGGAGGTGATGATAGCCCATTTGCAACTCCCACATTATCTGCCTGGCTCTGGGGATTGAAGATTTTCCAGTCTTCCAAGTGACCTGGGCATGACTTATCTGCCCTGCTATAGTGGCACATGGAGTCTACAGCAGAGTACATCTGGGGCCATGTGGCATGCATACACACCAAGATTCAGAAAAATGCACTTTTGGTAACAACTGGCAAGTGTGTGCCAATGCGCATTATTAGTAAAGTATTGGCACTCCCTAGCCAGTGTCCTGATAGATATTAAGTCCCATTCTGTGTTGGCCATTTTGGTGACTCCTCTATGTAGTAACATTAACAGCAGTCCTCTACTGGGTATGGACATAACAAAACAGCCCAATTCTAATTTCCACATAAATAAGTCCACTTAGAAAGATGTAACTCTCATATAGGATCCCAGCCCAGAATAAGAAGAATACAGTATCATCATCACGATCCTTATACTCATCATCCCACTACAGGATCCAAAGCAGATATCTGAGATAGCATTACAAGTCTATGCCCTAGGAGATTCTTGTCTTCACCTAAATCAGGCTGCATTTACAATAGTTTCTGATTCTTTGATTAAAAAATGGCTACACATACATAAAATTAAGAGAAAGGCAGGGAATTATTTCTAATAACACCTCAAAAAAGGTGAGGAATGAACATGACACAAACTCCCTCTTTTGTAGTTTTTTGTGGGGTTTTTTGGGCTGTGTGGCCATGTTCTAGAAGAGTTTCTTTCTGACATTTCGCCCGCATCTGTGGCTGGCATCTTCAGAGAATACTGGAATAGAAGAGAGTGGGTCCCTCTTTTGTTTCCATCACAGTGCGGCATATTGATGACAATGATATTGCTCAAACGTTCACATCCGGAAGCGCACATCCCCTCTGCTCCGATGGACCTCACAACGAGTCAGCTTTACTGTAGTCACATTTATTGGATTAAAAACAGGAAGGGAAACAAATTCATTCATCATAGAATTTGGGGATCTTGTCCCCTACAACCACTTCCTCCTTGACCCCATCTTTGGTGATGGTGACAAGGTAAATGACACCCCCGCTGGAACCGTCCCGGACCATGGCCAAGGCAATAGCTGGAAAGAGGAGAAAAACAAGCAAAATCAGCCACTAAACAAGGGATATGAGGTTTAAAAGTATATTTTAAAAAGACACAGTTCAAGGAAATACCACATCCTGTCTGCCCTGCCTTGAGCTACTGTAACAAAGTTAACATTACCACATCCTCTGTTCTATCTCATGAAAGACAACTGCTATGGTTTGGTTAAAAGCCGTGCCCTCAAAGGTAAATGCCACAGACCCATAAAGAGGAATCGAACATAGGAGAGAAATGTAAGTTTTGCTTTCTACCAGATTTATTTTTTTAAAACTATAAGTTCTTTCTTGAATATTAAGAAGCTTGCAAATTTTGGTAAATATTTTAAAAATCAAACGAAATTAAATTAACATTTCTATCTTTATTGTCCATTCAATAAAGGCAAGTATTCCCAGCATGGAAAGGATCAAGCCATATCTGTTTGTAATTTAGGTGTTAATGATGAAGAGGAATTGCTTTTAAAAACTAGATCTCTAATTCAGCCCTAACATGATGGAATACACAGCAATTCAGCCGAAGATGTTTAAGTATTCAAAAGACTTTGACCTGGATGTGAATTTAGACTTCTCCCATATTCTGATTTTTAAAAAAATATTCATGTTCTTTCCTTCCTGAATATGGAAAAAATTGCGAGTGTTGGTACCAATGTGTCAGCTTCTGAATTCAAAGGGATCTTGCAGCCTCTATATGACTAACTGTGCAAAAGAAGTTGTAGAATATCTTTTGTAAGCTTGATCTGCTTTCTCAAATGTCTCTGAACTCAGCCTCTGAATTCTAATAAAATTTTCATGCATTTTCTATTCACGGCCTATAGAGACAGGTTACCAATGTCTACAAGATACAAAATTCAAAACTGGGATGTAACAAACTGGAATTCCAAGCTTCCTGACCCAGTTCAGCCTTATTCAGAATCAACAAGGACTGTCCAGAAAGGAAGTCATTTGGTTTCTTAGCTTTCCGTATTTGCTTCCACAAGAGGCAGCATGGTTTTGTGATTTAAGTGTTGGACTAAAACTTCAGGAGACAAGCCATAGAAATCCACTGAGTGGCCTTGGGCAAGTCACACTTTCTCACCCTACAAAGAATCATAGAATCATAAAGTTGGAAGAGACCCCAAGGGTCATCCAGTCCAACCCCCTGCCATGCAGGAACTCAAAATCAAACCATCCCCAACAGATGGCCATCCAGCCTCTGTTTAAAGAGCTCTGCTTAACGAAGACAATGGCAAATCTCTCATGAAGAAATCTTGCCAAGAAAATCTTGTGATAGGTTCCCCACAGGACTAACATTAAATCAGAAACAGTTTGAAAGCAAACAATATTTGCTTCGACTCTCGCCTACAAAGAATTGACCCAAGGCAGTTTTGCATCATACATCACCCTAGAAATGGACACTACTAATCAGCTCACCGTTTCTGGTGAACTGTCGACATTCTTCTTGGTTCATCCCAGGTTTGTAGGCAGAGTCAACGTAACCGTAAATATAGGCGCTCCCAGATCCCCCAATGGCAAAGGGCTGCCGGGTGAGCATCCCTCCTAGTGTCCCATAGACCTGTTGGGATGGAAGGCAGCAGAAAAGAAGGGAATGATTATTCCTTAAGAGAGAGCCAGCCTGGCATACTGGTTTGAATGTTCAAACGTGAAATCCCCACTCAGCCACAAAAACCCACTGGATGGCCATGGGCAAGTCATAACCTCAGTCCCAGAGGAAGGCAATGGCAAACACCTTCTCTGTACAAATCTTGCCAAGAAAACTCATGACGAGGTCACCATAAGTCGGAAAGGACTTGAAGGCACACAACACAATATCAATACGTTATTTCTTATGCAGCTTGTTTGGAGGTTCTAGCAGGGGAGCACAGCTATCGTATACCCTTGACCGAAGAACGGTACACTCCTTCTATCTGGGATCAGGTCATCCTCTTCCATTGAGTGCACAGCTTTGGTAAGGATGCACATGGAGCGGTGAAGGAGGAAGGGGACACCTGCCTAGCCAGCCAGATCAGCCGAATCAACCCCGGCGATGAATGGGGTGACAGATGTCGCAGCCAGATCGTCCTCACATTATGCAGCTTTAGGGTACAAACTAGACTAAGAAGCAGCACGTTAACTGCTAATTATTGAGGATAAATTATAAGGATAATACAACTTTTATCCTTGCAATAATCCTGCAAAAGAGATGTAAAGAATGTGCACTCTGTCTTCAGACAGATGGACTCTAGTGTCCTTTTGAGTATCCTGGCCAAACTTTAATAGCTGTTCAGTGGCCCTAAAACGGAAAAGCCCAAAGCACCATGGATCCAAAGCAAGGACCTGACGTAGACACCTGAGTGGTCATGCCTGCCTCAACAATTCTTTAACAGATGAAAAGGCCAGGGTTAGTGGCTGCAAAACAGGACATTTGCACCTAGGAGATTTATGAGTACCAGCTAGGATGTGTCCATCTGAGGATGAGATAACATCAGCACCCCATCTCCATTCTTTGGAAATTATCTACTTCAAAGAGCATCTATCTGGAATCCTTTGATATACAATAGCAAATCTTCGCCTCAGACTATGTTTAAGGTTATAAAAGGTTCCCCAAATCTCAGGCACATTGGGTCTGGTTACATTTCATGGTGACACTGCACCACTGTGAACTTTGACTTGGGTCCCAGCTCTTCCCATTCTCCTTTTCCTTTCATACACGGCTGAGTCTATCCATCTTCATTCATTGCTGGAGCAATATCCGTCAGGTAATTATCACCATTAGAAAGCCTTCTGTTTCCTATCCAGGCTAACTACTTTATTCCTGAGTTCTTTTGTGCTTGAGTGTATGTTTGAGTTTCTTTGTATGTTTGAATACCCAAATAAATAACAAAATTAATTGAGAAAGCTTTGTCTCTATCAGTCTACTCCCCAGCCACTCTCGTAAACATAGTATAAAAGATCCCATTGGCTACTTGAACTTTTAGCAATTCCCCAGGTTCAAGTTCTTCTTACAATCTCTTAACTTTCTCTTCTCCAGGCTAAATATACCCAATTGTGGTGCCCAGAATGACAGTTTTCCAGGTGAGCCCTGACCAAAGCAGAATAGAGTGGTACTATTACTCCTCTGGATCTAGATAGTCTGTAGAGCAAGGGTATGTGTTGGGCTTTGACTCCTTTGCACTCTCACCGGGACGTACCTGCCCACCTTTCCTGGGGTCCCATCCTGCCACCATCAAGTGAGCTGAGAGTTCCTCCTTGTACTTGTAGCTGATATTTTTCACCAATGTGGCTGCAGCCAGGACCAGCGGGTGCTCATCCATATTCAAGCTACCAGGAGACAAAAATTAAGCAGCAAAGATAGAGCAGCAAAGGAAGCAAAATTCAAAAATACAAGTGTAGCCAGTGTGGGTTTGTTCTACCTCCCCTCCCTCATAATTTCTGTTCCTTTTCCCACAATAGCCACTTAGCATTCCCAGTCCTGGTTGCCCAATCCGGGCGGTTTACAGCATAAAACACAATTACAATAAACAACATGTCCCTCCCACTCTTAAAACATTATTAAACAATAACATAGTTAAAATCCAATTAACAAATTAAACAAGAAAATCATAACAATTAAAATGATTAAAACATAGCAAAGCCAAGACACATGGGGCCAAGAAACATCAGAGTGTGGTCAAGATGAGAAAAGGTATTAATGTGGAAGAACACACAAGCCAGAAGAGGCTGCAGCAGTTTGCTTTTGCCTGAGCCTACAGGGAAGGGCAAGATTTTGCCTCCTCTGCTGAGATGAATACAAACTACTTTTGCACTTAGAACTCCATTTGCAAGAACTGAAATAAGATGAGGACAAAGAGAGAAGAAGGAGAGAGAACCAGGACATTTTTAAAGTATCTGCAAAAATGGGATGACAGGATTAATCCGGACTGCCCCTGTCAAATAAGGACAATTGGAGGGTATGTATTCCTGTATTCCTACTGGAGGAACATTGACAGAATGAAGTGGACCATTAAAAACTAATTAATCACACAAATACTTTGAAATTTTGGTTCTCCCCATTGATTTCTATAGGAATCTCTCACTTGCATTCCTAAAGAGATTAAACAGCTTCTCGGGCTCCATCTGCATTGCAACATTAATGCGGTTTGACACCACTTTAACTGTCATGTTTCCATCCTATGGAATTCTGGGATTTGTAGCTTTTAAGATATTTAGCCTTCTCTGTCAGAGAGTTCAGGTACAGCAGGATTCCATAAGATGGAGCCATGTTGGTTGAAGTGGTGTCAAACTGCATTAATTCTGCAGTGTGGCAGCAGCCTAGGAATAATTCTGTAAAATGGGTATAACCGTTACCTGTATACAACAATGTCGCTGTGAAGGTCAAACTATTTTTCAAATACTAAATCACTTTGTACAATGAAGCGGAAACACAGCTTAGTGCCCCAAGACTCAAAGCCAAGAAATATGAATGTGTCCCCTGACCAAAGTTGAAGCCACTATCTTTTCTATCAAGACAAGGACTGTGCAGGAGACAAATGGCAACAGGCAGCCTGCATTGGCTGGACACTGAAACCGAATGATCCACCGACTGGGCCACCACAATTAGGGCTAAAATTCTATCTCAGGGGTCGGCAACCTTTTTGCTGGTGGGGCAAGTTGCCCTGGCCCCTAATCGTCGGCGGGCTGAAGGGGGGGGAATGGCGCTGGAGGTGCGCGCATACACGCGCACACATGCGCACTACTTCAGGGTCATGCACATGCGTGCACGACTGCGGGGCGCCATTTTGAAAAGCAAAATGGCACCCCACATCACGCACGCATGCGCATGACAGCGGGGCACCATTTTGGAACGCCAAACAGCATCAGTGCCGTGTGCATGCGGACGACACCAGCACCGTTTTGCATTCCAAAATGGCACCTGCCGTTGTGCGTGAGCGGGGGCGCCATTTTGGAAAGGAAAATGGTGCCCCGCATCGCACGCGTGGCAGCAACAGCAGCAGCGCGCACACGGCAGCGACAACAGCGCACGTGCCGTGGCGCCAGAACCAGCCATGGGCTGGTTCCAAGGCCTCGCACGGACCGGGTCCAGCCTGCGGACTGTAGGTTGCCAACCCCTGTTCTATCTCATGTTTACTGGCTGCATCTGCCCTACAGAAATAATCTAGTCTGTTGTTGTGTGCCTTCAAGTCATTTTAAGCCCACAATTAGGGCTAAAATTCTATCTCATGTTTACTGACTGCATCCGCACTGCAGAAATAATCTAGTCTGTTGTGAGTCTTCAAGTTGTTTCCAACTTATGGTGACACTAAGGAGTTTTCTTGACAGGTTTCTTCAAAGGGGGTTTGTCATTGCCATCGGAGATTATCCCACTGCTGAAATAACCCGGTTTACTTCTTCCGAACTGAAGCCTAATTCGAGAGGCAGCTGGGTCCTATCACAAGGATTTTGCTGGGTGACTCCAGCCCAGCTGCAGCCCAGGTCCCTGATGCACTTCAGTGGCCATTTTTTGAAGTCAGAACGCTCCCAATTTTGAAATAAGGTTGCCAAAACACGCTGGGGACCCGGGCTGCAGCCAGGCTGGACTCAACCGGCGACTTTGGTGGCAAAATCCTTGTGATAGGACCCAGCTGCCTCCCAAATTAGGCTTCAGTTTGGAAGAGGTAAGCCAGGTTATTTCAGTGGTGGGATAATCTCCATCCACTGAGGCTGAGAGAATGTGACTTGCTCACAATCACCCAGTGGGTTTAATGGCTGAGCCAGGATTCAAACACTGGTCTCCCAGAGTCATAGTCCAACTGCTAAACCATTATGCCATGCTGACTTCCAGTCTGACACACCTTAAATGGCAAGGCTTAGTACTATGGAATTCCAGGAACTGTAGTTTTATGAAACATTTAGTCTTCTCTGTCAGAGAGCTCTGGTGCTACAACAAACTACAAATCCAGAATTCCAGAACACTGAGCCATGGGAGTTCAAGTGGAAACCATGCCCTATGAGGATATACTTAGAGTGCCGGGTCTATTTAGCCGAGAGAAGAATTATAGAATCATAGAGTTCGAAGAGACCCCAAGGGCCATCCAGTCCAACCCCATTCTGCCATGCAGGAACTCAAAATCAAAGCATCCCTGACAGATGGCCATCCAGCCTCTGCTTAAAGACCTTCAAGGAAGGAGACTCCACGACACTCCAAGGGAGCATCTTCCACTGTCAAACAGCCCTTACTGTCAGGAAGTTCCTCCTAATGTTGAGGTGGAATCTCTTTTCTTGCAGCTTGCATCCATTGTTTCGGGTCCTAGTCTCTGGAGCAGCAGAAAACAAGTTTGTTCCCTCCTCAATATGACATCCCTTAAAATATTTAAACAGGGCTATCATATCACCTCTTAACCTTCTCTTCTCCAGGCTAAACATCCCCAGCTCCCTAAGTCGTTCCTCATAGGGCTTGCTTTCCAGACCCTTCACCATTTTAGTTGCCCTCCTTTGGACACGCTCCAGTTTCTCCACATCCTTTTTGAATTGTGGTGCCCAGAACTGGACACAGTATTCCAGGTGAGGCCTGACCAAAGCAGAATAGAGTGGCACTATTAACTTCCCTTGATCTAGACACTATCCTTCTATTGATGCAGCCTAAAATTGCATTGGCCTTTTTAGCTGCTACATCACACTGTTGACTCATGTTCAACTTGTGGTCTACTACAACTCCTAGATCCCTTTCACACATAGGACCTTATCACACGTGGCCCAGAAAACTGAAAATAAAGTGGAAATGAGGCATCCCGAAAATAAATGGGAAATAACCCTTGTTTCCGCAAACGTCATTACCTTCATTGCGCTTTTACAGTAAGTGTATCGAGTGTCCACACACAAGAGAAAAAACCCGTAAATGTAGCCGAAATGAGCTTCCTGCACATGCGCAGAGAGAGGAATGCTCGCTGGAACCATGGCAACAGCAGGGAAATGCGCCACAATACGTATTTGGTTATCAGACCTACGGTAAATGCGAAATGATTCCCGTCGCGCAATTGCAATTCCTGAAGAAACCAAAATTCAAAAGATCTCGGTTCTTTCCGCTTTCTGTCAGGGTTCTGTTGGGGTTCTGTGCGACGTTGTGTGGAAACACGGAAAAATAATACGTATTAGGTCAGGATTTTGTCTGGATTCTGTCTGGTTTGGGCCCCGTGTGATAAGGTCCATATTCGTATTAAGCCAGTTGTGCCCCATCTTATATCTATGCATTTCATTTTTTTGCCCTAAGTGCAGTACCTTACATTTCAATTAAGAGGCAATATGATAGCCCTGTTCAAATATTTGAAGGGATATCTTATAAAGGATGGAACAAGCTTGTTTTCTGCTGCTCCAGAGAATAGGACCAAAATAATGGATGCAAGTGACAGGAAAAGAGATTCCATCTCAACATTGGGAACAACTTCCTGACAGTGAGAGGTGTTCAACAGTGGAACACACTCCCTCGGAGTCTAGTGGAGTCTCCTTCTTTGGAGGTCTTTAAACAGAAGCTAGGTGGCCATCTATTGGGGATGCTTTGATTGTGAGTTCCTGCATGGCAGGAGGTTGGACTGGATGGCTCTTTTGGTCTATTCCAAATCTATGATTCTATGAAACTGGATTATTTCTGCAGTGTGGATGCACTCTGCATCTTATTGAACTTAGTTGGGACTTATTTATGAGTAGATACATGAGGGCATTGAAAATGTACCTGAAAGGCAATGTGACTTAAAAACAGCAAACCTGGGGGAAGCGGAAACTCATACGGCAACAGAGCTGGAGATAAATCATGGCAAATTGGGCTTGGCTCAGAAAGACTGTGCTCTTTGTCTTGCCAGCCACTGCCAAAGGGCCTGCTTTGTTACAGATCAGGGGAATTCCCAGTTCCACCTTTACAACAAGAACCCCATTGGCCCTTTATTTAACATCCAACAATACCAAACCCATGAACAGCCAAGCTAGCATGGCACTGCCTTTTCTGGGAAATCAGGCGACAAAAGAGAAGCCTCCTGTTCCACTATGGTCACCAGAGGGCGCTCTTTCACCACTGAAAAAAGTCTCCCCAGAACCAAACTTTCCCTCTCCAGATGTATCTGCATTAGTACTTCAGTTCCCCCTTCATTTGTGTGTCCTCCTTAAGAGGTGCAGAAACAGAGGCCTTAGAGTTGTCACATGTGGAGGGTTACCAGTGATGCCACTAGGACTGGTGTCACCTTAGTGCGATAACTCAGGATCCCTGGCACACACTCCAGCCGCCACCCTCCGCCAGACAGGCCACCCAGTATGGTCAGCACCCCCCATTCACCCCTAGTGACACCTCTGTAGATTACTACTACTACTTCTACCATGTTTCCCTGAAAATAAGACATACCCATAAAATAAGCCGTAGCAGGATTTGTAAGCATTTGCGCAATGTAAGCCACACCCCGAAAATAAGACATAGTGCCGATGCAGATGGGGTGGCTTTTCTGGGCCGCCCCTGGGAGCTGCAGATTGGGGCCATGGCAACCACACGCCGTGGCCCTGGTCCTCCTTTTTGCTACCCCCAAAAGAGTGGCTCAAAGGGCCACTCCTTTTGGGAGCGGCAAAAAGTTGGCCTTTGAGCTGCACCTGCGGCTCTTTTCTGGGCTGCCCCTGGGAGCGGCGGCCCAGAAAAGAGCCGCCGCTGTGGCTCAAAGGGTCGTGGCCACAATCCTCCCTTTTGCCACCCCTGAAAGAGCGGCTCAAAGGGCTGCTCCTTTTGGGGGCGGCAAAAAGCCACTCTTTGAGCCATGGCGGCGGCTCTTTTGCGCCCTCTTGGCGCAGCATGTATGCATGCTGCGCCAAGAGGGCGCTCTGACGCCACATGCCCTGCGGACGGGCGCGCGGCATCAGGGTGGAATCGGGACAAACAAGACATCCCCTGAAAATAAGCCATACTGTATCTTCTTGAGGAAAAATAAATATAAGACAGTGTCTTATTTTCGGGGAAACACGGTACTACTACTACTATTATATTTATTTGTATCCCACTCTTTATCCCAAAACTAGGACTAAGGGCTCACAATATTAAAAGAACAGTACAATTAAAAGCATACAAAAGTGATACATTGAAACAGAATTAAATTATGACAATATTAAAACAGGTTGCTTGTTAAAAGAATAAAATACAGTTTAAAAAAGTTTAAAAGTGTTTTAAACACCTTAAAACAATACAACACCCCAGCCCGTTCTTTAAAAAACTTTCTGTTTTAAACACCTAGCCTTCAACCTTCTCAGATCCACCTTTGATCCCACCTTTGATCTGAGGATCTACTCCTTAATTATTTCTAACCTGCCTTTTAATAGTAGAATCATAGAATCATAGAATCATAGAGTTGGAAGAGACCACAAGGGCCATCCAGTCCAACCCCCCTGCCATGCAGGAACTCCCAATCAAAGCATCCCTGACAGATGGCCATCCAGCCGCTGCTTAAAGACCTCCAAGGAAGGAGACTCCACTACTCTCTGAGGGAGTGTGTTCCACTCTCGAACCGCCCTTACTGTCAGGAAGTTCCTCCTAATGTTGAGGTGGAATCTCTTCTCTTGCAGCTTGCATCCATTGTTCCGGGTCCTAGTCTCTGGAGCAGCAGAAAACAAGCTTGTTCCCTCCTCGATATGACATCCCTTCAAATATTTAAACATGGCTATCATATCACCTCTCAGCCTTCTCTTCTCCAGGCTAAACGTCCCCAGCTCCCTAAGTCATTCCTCATAGGGCTTGGTTTCCAGACCCTTCACCATTTTAGTTGCCCTCCTTTGGACACGCTCCAGTTTCTCCACATCCTTTTTGAATTGTGGTGCCCAGAACTGGAAACAGGATTCCAGGTGAGGCCTGACCAAAGCAGAATAGAGTGGCACTATTACTTCTCTTGATCTAGACACTATACTTCTACTGATGCAGCCTAAAATTGCATTGGCCTTTTTAGCTGCTGCATCGCACTGTTGACTCATGTTCAACCTGTGGTCCACCTGAATTCCTAGATCCCTTTCACACGTAGTCTCATTCAGCCAGGTGTCCCCCATCATATATCTGTACTTTTCGTTTTTCGTTTGCCCTAAGTGCAGTACCTTACATTTCTCTGTGTTGAATTTCATTTTGTTAGCTTTGGCCCAACTTTCTAATCTGTTCAAGTCATTTTGAATTTTGATCCTGTCCTCTGGGGTATTAGCTACTCCTCCTAATTTGGTGTCGTCTGCAAATTTGATAACTATGCCCCCAATACTGTCATCCAAGTCATTAATAAAGATATTGAATAGCACTGGGCCCAGGACAGAGCCCTGTGGCACCCCACTGGCCACTTCTTTCCAAGTTGAAAAGGAGCCATTGTTGAGCACCCTTTGCGTTCGACCAGTCAACCAATTGCAAATCCATGTAACAGTTACTTTGTCTAGCCCACATTTTACCAACTTGCTTGCAAGAATGTCATGGGGAACCTTGTCAAAGGCCTTACTGAAATCAAGATATACTATATCCACAGCATTCCCTTCATCTACCAAGCTGGTAATTTTATCAAAAAAAGAGATCAGATTTGTCTGGCATGACCTGTTTCTCTGAAACCCATGTTGACTTTTTGTGATAATGAAATTATCTTCCAGATGTTCACAGACTCTCTGTTTAATGATCTGCTCCAGAATCTTTCCGGGTATCGATGTCAGACTAACTGGACGATAATTGTTGGGATCCTCTTTTTTCCCCTTTTTGAAGATGGGGACAACATTTGCCCTCCTCCAGTCCGCTGGGACCTCTCCTGTTTTCCAGGAATTCTCAAAGATTATTGCCAATGGTTCCGATATTACATTTGCCAGTTCTTTTAATACCCTTGGATGTAATTCATCTGGTCCTGGAGTATTGCTGGTACTGTTGCATCCCACCTTAGCTAAGGCTGTAACCCAGTAGTGGGCCCTAATCCATCACTTGCAGACCAAGGACCCTCGCCTGCAAAATTCAGTGCTGGGATGCCAGATGCATAAAGGAACACATTTCTTATGGCTTTAATAGTTACGGAGGAGAATGGATTTCTCATGAAGGCTATTCTTGCTGAAATGTCTTCATCACACAACTATTTAAGAACTAGGAGAGTCATTTTCTTTTCCTCTGGCTATCTTCAGCTAGCAGATGAAGCTTTCCTGCCAGCAAATCTCTTGCTAGCAATATCTTGCCATTAAAGGCATAGGAACAACCATGAGGTGAAAAGATGGCAACCCTGAAAGGCCGGTTGCTTCTGTTTCCCACAATTTGGTTAGGAATGGTTTACTTTGCTGTGTTTGTTAATGCTGTATACTTTGGGTAACAACTTTTGTGTTTTCAAACTGGGGGGAAAAAACTATTAATGAATCTGTGATGGATTCTTAATTAATCGGGTCAGAGCTGTATGGTAACTTTCATTCTACAAATAAGGGTTAGGAATTGTGTGGACATCCAGGTGTTGTTGGACTGCAAGTGCCAGCAGCCATCACCAGCATAGTCAATACCAATATATTTGCCCATCCTTGCTATAAATGCAAGGTTGACCAATAAAACAAGTCGCCATAGAATTACAGGGGTACCTCAAAGATAATCTAGTCCAACCTTCCGCTCATGCATGACATCTTGATAAATAGTCATACAGCGTTTGTTTTAAATGTTCACCAAAAGACAGCCCAGCGCTTTCCAAAGCTACCTGTTCCACTGTGAGAAAGCTTGTACCAACTGGAAATTGTTCTTAACATTTAGGTAAAATCTCCCCTCTTGTAACTTGAATCTGCTGGCTCAGTTCTTCCCTTCTGGACAGCAGAACACAATTTTTCTCTCTCACTTCATCTCTACGACAGTCACAGTCAAACTCCAAAACTGGCCTGCTCTGCTCTGGCGGTTGGTAAACATTCCTAGGCTTAGGTTGCATTTCAGATTCCCAGCAAATTCCATAGCAGACCTGTAAGTCATTCTGTCCCAAAGAAAACGTTCTTAAAAGAAGTCTCTGCATGAAGCTATTGTTGCAGACTGCCAGAAATAGTGCAAATTGAGTCCACTTTTGGGGTTAGGGTCAGGGTTAGGGAATCATGGGAAGTGTATTTTATTGTGGCACCAGAGCTCTCTGACAGAGAAGGCTCAATGTCTCAGAAAAAAACAACAACAACAATTCCCATGATTCCCTAGTACTAACCCTAACGTGGACTCAATTTGCACTATTTCTGGCAGTCTGCAACCCCCTTTAGTAAATCTGACATTGCAGATCTTGGATTCAATGGAGACTTGAAGTGACTTGCTCATTGCAAAAAGGTACTGTGTTTATTTATGTTTATTTATACTGTATTAACTTACACTGCTCTTACATTGCAGATTCATCTGTGGTCATCCATGAGCCCCATTCATACTGAATAGGTCTTATAGAATCATAGAATCATAGAGTTGGAAGAGACCACAAGGGCCATCCAGTCCAACCCCCTGCCATGCAGGGACTCCCAATCAAAGCATCCCTGACAGATGACCATCCAGCCGCTGCTTAAAGACCTCCAAGGAAGGAGACTCCACTACTCTCCAAGGGAGTGTGTTCCACTCTCGAACCGCCCTTGCTGTCAGGAAGTTCCTCCTAATGTTGAGGTGGAATCTCTTTTCTTGCAGCTTGCATCCATTGTTTCGGGTCCTAGTCTCTGGAGCAGCAGCAAACAAGCTTGTTCCCTCCTCAATATGACATCCCTTCAAATATTTAAACACGGCTATCATATCACCTCTCAGCCTTCTCTTCTCCAGGCTAAACATCCCCAGCTCCCTAAGTCGTTCCTCATAGGGCTTGGTTTACAGACCCTTCACCATTTTAGTTGCCCTCCTTTGGACACGCTCGTGTTTCTCCACATCTTTTTTGAATTGTGGTGCCCAGAACTGGACACAGTATTCCAGGTGAGGCCTGACCAAAGCAGAATAGAGTGGCACTATTACTTCTCTTGATCTAGACGCTATACTTCTACTGATGCAGCCTAAAATTGCATTGGCCTTTTTAGCTGCTGCATCGCACTGTTGACTCATGCTCAACCTGTGGTCCACATGGATTCCTAGATCCCTTTCACACGTAGTCTCATTCAGCCAGGTGTCCCCCATCGTATATCTGTACTTTTCGTTTTTCCGCCCTAAGTGCAGTACCTTACATTTCTCCGTGTTGAATTTCATTTTGTTAGCTTTGGCCCAACTTTCTAGTCTGTTCCAAGTCATTTTGAATTTTGATCCTGTCCTCTGGGGTATTAGCTACTCCTCCTAATTTGGTGTCATCTGCAAATTTGATAACTATGCCCCCAATACCGTCATCCAAGTCATTAATAAAGATATTGAATAGCACTGGGCCCAGGACAGAGCCCTGTGGCACCCCACTGGTCACTTCTTTCCAGGTTGAAAAGGAGCCATTGTTGAGCACCCTTTGGGTTCGACCAGTCAACCAATTACAAATCCATGTAACAGTTACTTTGTTATATTCATTTGTGCTGTGTGTACTCATAGAATGCATTCACTATATGTTCTTCGTATGCCTCTTTTTTCTTTTTCTTCTCAGTATATCTACTCTCTTTCGCACCTGGCAATGTGGTCTCTTGCAGTAAAAGTTAATGCCACAACAATCGTACTCTTTTGCAGTGCCACACGTGTTGTGGTTGTTTTTATTACAAGAAGACTGCTTCCTTCCGGTGTGTGGCTTCCTCTGTGTTTGTGGCCACAGCCAGGACCAGAGTCTGCCCATGCTCACCTGAGCTCCTCCCTGCCCTTCCTCACCTGTGGAGCTCCAGCTGGTAGTTCACCATGTCCGCAATCGCCTGGGCATCAGCCGCCGACCCGGAGAGTGCGCAGTAAATCCGGTGATGGAGGGGCTCCAGCTTGTTGAAGACCCGGTTCACCACGGACTCCCTGGAGACAGCACAGTGAGACTTTGAAAGCCACAATTTGACCCCAAATGAAAGAAGGAAAAGGAGCTAGAACACTAGGATCAGCACCAGGCACCCCCCCCCCGGCTTAATCCAGAAAACATCCATTTTTGGTTATCATACATCATGCCATAATTCACCAAATCATTCATTTAAATCTTTTTTATATATATCTGATGCTGAAAGAATCACAAAGAAGGGCCCAGATGAGCCTCTCTGGGGACAGTGTTTCACAGCTGAGGTGCCACCACTGAAAATGCCCTGTTCTTCCCACTAGCCTTACTTCATTCTTAGAAAGCACTGGGAACAGTGCTTCTGAAGACAAACTGTCTTCAGTATGTAGGAGAAGGTAGGCTTTCTTCTTCTTCCTCAGGCAATCTGACCCCATAAGTTGTTACTGTGTGCCTACAAGTCATTGCCAACTTATGGTAAACTAATCATGGGGTTTTATAGCTAAGATTTATCCAGAGAAGGTTCCTCAGCCTTCCTCTGAGGCTGAGAGTATGTGACTTGTCCAAGGTCACCCAGTAGATTTCATGGCCGAGTGGGGATTTGAACCCTGGTCTCTAGAGTCCTAGTCCAGCAGCCCAACCACTACACCACAATGGCTTTTATAGTGGTCATTCACTGATACATTTTCCACTGTGATCCCTCCGCCTTGGATGAAGGAGTGATTAAATGTGTGACATCCCTTCCTTCTGTTTACTCGGATACCTACGCACACACACAGAGAGAAAGAAAAATGCATACAAAGTCCTTACCCTGCAGAGACTCGTGAGTCGGAGCCCACCACAACCCCTCCGTCAAATTCCACAGCCATGATGGTTGTCTGTCAAGGGAAAAGAAATGGGAGGAAGCTCTCAGTGATTCGTAGAGAAGGGCAATTGCTCTTATGGTGGAAATACTTTTATATATGTATAACATCTGATACTGTACTGGTTTTGAACACATTCAAACAAATTAATATACACACAGATGTTGGCCTCTGGTTAATTTCTAAAATGTGTGGACAATCTAGAGATTATGGGAGGAGGAAGAGGAGGAGGAGGAGATGATGATGATGTGAGGAGGAGATGATGATGTAGCTCCTCCAGTGTAATTCTATGGTCAACTTTAACCAAAAATCTCATTGAAGGACCTAGAGCAGGGACAGGCAACCTTTTTGAGACCTGGGCCGGTCTCAAAAAGGTTGCCGCTCGGCTGGGCCAAGGGGGGGGAATGGCGGAGCGCCCTCCTCCTCCGCGTGCGCCCCCCCGTGCACGCTGCCGCCATGGCCACTACCACGGCCGCCACAGCTCATGCGTGGTCGCAGCCGCCACAGCGCATGCGTGGCCGCCATTTTGGAAGTCAAAATGGCGGCTGCAACGCGTTTGCGCATGCACAAGAGTATTGCGCATGTGCAAACGCGTCGCAGCCGCCATTTTGACTTCCAAAATGGCGCCCGCGGCAAGCACGGCCGAAAACGTGCCCCAGCAGTGGCACGCGGCCGCGCGCGGTGGTGCGCGGCGGCAGCTTTCGGCCGGGGCCGGTAAGTCCGGGGCCCGGGGCCTTAACCGGCCCCTGGGCCGTAGGTTGCCGGTCCCTGACCTAGAGATTCCTAGAGAGAAGTATTCACTAGGCATTTGTAGCTCCTCCAGTGCAATTCTATGGTCAACTTTAACCAAATGTCACACTGAAGGACCTAGAAATTCCTAGAGAGAAGATTTGTAGCTCCTTCTCCTGCCTTCCTCCCAGTACAGGGGCTCAAGGTGGCTAACAAAATTAAAAACAGTCGAAGTTAAAACAATACAAAGAATTAAAAATACAAATTTTTACAAAACAATTAAACAATTTCAAATAGTTAAAAACATTACTCGTTCAAATTTCAAAACTCTTTATAAAACTCTTACAGTGTGTGAGAAAGCCTGGCAGTATAAAAATGTTTTTAACTACTGCTGAAAGGAAAGCAGGGATGGAGCCAGCCTGGCCTCTCTAGGGAAGGAGTTCCAGAGCCTGGAAAGTATATGTAGATCTGAGATCTTAGTAGGTCTTCAGGCAATTTGCAGTAGATCTGCAAGGACTTCCAGCTGGTTTAAACACAATCAAACAACTGACTGTCCCCATTCTGTTCAAATTAAGTTGCTGAAACAAAATACACTTGATAGAAAACCGGAATAGACTTGTGTGTATGAAAAGACATTTGTGATTTCTGGAACTGAAAAGACAGGCTGAGCATCTGCTAGGTGGAACCTCCATCTGCCATTCCTTAGGTCTTGAGCCACTACTTTGAATCTGGGTCATATTGGGAGAACTCACGATTCTAGTGAAAAAGGACATGGATTCTGCCAAGCCTAAAGTTTGCTTTCCCCTGAATTATGGGAACTATAATGATCATGTCTGATGGGAGTTATATTCCAACAATGTCAAGAAAACCACAAATATGCCACTCAGAATCATGTAGCACTACATAAGAGAAGTTGCACATTTTGGACAGAAATCTTGACCCCTAGGTCCTGAACTGAGTTTTGTTGTTATTTGCTGTTGTTCTTTACTGTCATGTCTATGGAGTTTATCACACAGGGAGCCCCGTGCAGAAACGGTACTTTAAAAAAAAAACTCGCAAAAGTGGAAGCAATTTATCAACGGGATTTCTCTGTGTGATAACCTCCAGCACTGTTAAAAGGAGGTTAATCCGAACGGAAATTAGACAAAAACTGCTTCTTTTTACTTTCGGGATCTTCCGAAAGTAAAAAGAAGCAGTTTTTGTCTAATTTCCATTCGGATTAATCTCCTTTTACCAGCGACATCGTCTGAAAAAACACCCGCTTTTGCGGGTTGTGTTTAATTTAAAGCCCCATTTCTGCACGGGATTTCCCCTGTGTGAAAAACTTGTCTATCACATGGAAAGGAATCAGCCAAATCCCATGCAGAAACAGGATTTAAATCCACAAAAGCAGGATCGTTTTCAGACACATTGAGCATTAATCTGAAATTAACCTGCACAGAAAGTGGATAAATCCCACAAAAGAAGCAGAATCGTTTCCAGACACATTGGGGGCATTGAGCATTAATCTGACATTAACCCGCAAAGAAAGTGGACAAAATCAGCCGCTTTTTACTTTGGGGATTTTCCCAAAAGCAAAAAGCAGCTGATTTTGTCCACTTTCTGTGCGGGTTAATCTCAGATTAATGCTCAATGCCCCTGATGTGTCTGAAAACGAACCTGCTTTTGCGGGATATTCCTGCAATTTAAATCCAGTTTCTGTGCGGGATTTGAACACTTAGCCTCTCATGTGATAAACTCCTATGAATGAGAGACCTCCAAGAGATCCTGATAGCCCTGATCAGGTCTTGCAAACTCAGGGCTGCTGTGGCTTCCTTGACTGAATCAATCCACTTGTAATGTGGCCCTCCTCATTTCCCAGTTTCCCAGTTTATTAACCATCACAGTGTGCCCTCATTATCCATAGGCTTGCCATTTGCAGATATAAGCACTGCAGATGGCAAGCCCCATTTTCCCCAATGGCGGTGCATGCATGGGGCTGTGCTAGTGGGCACACACACATTGCGCTGCCATTAGGGACAATGGGACTTGAGGTCCCACATTTTTTGGTATGCATGGGGGTGGGGTGGGTGAGGGTGGTCCAGAATGGATCCCCTACAGATACCAAGGTCCAGCTATTTTTTGTTTTTTTCCAGTGAGTCATCTCATCGCAAGAAGTGTACAACAGCCTCAGTTTAATCATTTTATTTCCTAGGAAAATTTCATGCTTAATTGGTTCTGGGGTCCAATTATTTGTCTATTTGATGGACCACAGAATGCTCTTCTTGACCCATCTATTAAATGAGTTCATGTTTTTTTCCCTTGTCAACTTTCTTCACTGTCCAACTTTCACATCCATATATAAAATGAAAAATACTATGGATGTTATCACACGGGGCCCAATCCAAACAAAATCCACACGAAATCCCGAATGATACCGGATTATTGGCCCGTGTTTTCACACAACGTCGCACAGAACCCCGATAGAACCCCGAAAGAAAGTGGAAAGATCTTTTGAATTTCGGTTTCTTCAGGAAATGCAATTGCACGATGAGGGTGATTCCACATTTACCGCAAATGTGATCGCCAAATACGTATTGGGGAGCATTTCCCCGTCATTACCCATGGTTCCCGCAAGCATTCCTCTATCTGCGCATGTGCAAGAGGCTCATTCCTCTATCTGCGCATGTGCAAGAGGCTCATTTCTACTACATTTACGGGATATTTTCGCTTGTGTGTGGACGTTCTTTGCACTTGCTGTAAATTCGCAATTAAGGTAATGACGTTTGCGGAAACAAGTTTATTTTCGGTTTATTTTCGTAATGCCTCATTTCCACTTTTATTTTCGCTTTCTGGCCCATGTGTGATAACATCCTATGGCATGTTTAGGCCAGAGATACTAAAAACTGGGTAATTTGCACCTCATTTTCTGTTTGGAGGTGACCCATGAAAACTGACAAGTTAGGTACAGACCCTGAAGTTTGGCAACCCTACTCACAGCATCCAGACAGGGAACCCATTCTTTCCTTGCAGCCTTTGTAATTCAGAGATGCCCCTGCTGGAGACTGAACTTTGGACAGTTTGCACACAAAACAGGTGCTTTCCCATTGAACTTTGGTTCCTCCCCAAATAAATGGACTTCACTATCTGTGAAAAAAAATCACCTCCATAAAGCATAACTCAGGTGGGGTGAATGAGAGAGAGGAGGGGCCCGTTCTGTTTAATTTTATAAAGTACCTATACAGATCCATCCAGGTACAGGGACCTAATCTGTAGGTCCAATGATTGTATTTAAACAGCTTGATCGTACCGTCGCCCCTCCACATTTGCAAATTTGACCTTTGCGGATTTGATTGTTCACGGATTGTATTAATATGTTCTCTCTAGGAATATCTAGGTCCTCCAGTGCAACTCTATGGTCAACATTAACCAAAAGTTGCACTGAAGGACCTAAAGATTCTTAGAGAGAACACTCCACTAGGCATTTGTGGCTCCTCCAGTGCAACTCTATGGCCAACTTTAACCAAAAGTTGCATCTAAGGACAGCTAGAGATTCCTAGAGAGAAGACTCCACTAGGCATTTGTAGCTCCTCTAGTGCAATTCTATGGTCAATGTCCAGCAGAGATTGACAACAGAAGTGCACTGGAGGACCTAGATATTCCCAGAGAGGTGTTCTCTCAGGTAAAAACATAATATTTTTGTTATTTGAGGCTTTTCCACTTTCACAGGGGTCCTGTGCCCCTAACCCCAGTGAATGTGGAGGGAGCACTCTAATTCGTTATGGTCATATTTATACAAAACACTGACATACCATCCTTCCAGCTCCATACAAAACTTAATGGAGTTAGCAAAAAGTGCGATATCCGCAAGGAAGGTGCCAGGTGGAAAGAGAGGGATGTATGAGCAACCTGAACAGAGTTGACTCAAGATACTCAGCTGTCTGAGGCAAAAGAGAAGTTGGCATATACTTGTCATTCTGCATGAAGCTCAAATAGAATGTCATTCAGAGTTCTGGGGTTTAAAACCCATTTTTAAACAGGTGTTTCAGTCCCTTTTTAAATGTTTTAGGAGGAAAATCAATGCATTTGAGATAATGCAGTGCTGGAGAAGAGTGCCGAGGATCCGATGGACAGCCAAAAGGACAAACAAATGGGTCCTGGAGCAGATCAAACCAAGATGACAGGACTTAGACTGTCGTACTTTGGACACATCATGAGAAGGCATGGATCACTGGAAAAGACAATAATGTTAGGAAAGGTGGAGGGAAGTAGGAAGAGAGGAAGGCCACATGAAAAATGGATGGACTTTATTAAAGAGGCCACGAATAATAATTTGCAGGAGCTGGGCAGAGCAGGAGAGGACAGGGGGACCTGGAGATGTCTCATCCATAGGGTTGCTATGGGTCGAGACCGACACGAAGTAAATTAACAACAAATTTAATGTTTTATATGTTTTTAGCCATTGGTGGGTTGAGAGATGATAGACAAATGTCTTCAATAAATAAACAGGATGTTAGAATATAAGATGGCAGATGAATTTTGACATCATCTTTCTGCTGCCACAAAAGAATATCTTAGGGACACACGCAGGGCAGATCTAGGGTTGCCAATGGGAAAACTGGAGGGGGCTCATCTGCCCTTAATGGTTGCGTACAAGAGAGAATTTCAGCCGCTGTTGTGTTTCACACAACCAGATAACAAGCAACACCAGCCGAAATTCCTTCTTCAACACAACTGTTAAAGGTAGAGAGGCCCTCTCCTGTTTTTATTCTGATAATGCTCGCATAGCTCTGTCCTCCAAGTTTACCTTCTCTGCCCCTCAGTGTCTGCTATTTTGGCTGCCGCTTCATTGTGCCTATTGGTGAGGAAATCCCAGGGGATGAAGATATATTTGACCCATCTTTGCCCCCAGAGATGCAAGTGACTTCCGTAATATTGTCCCTTTTTGCCAGCTTCAGCCGTTGCAGCTGTTGCTGCCTTTCCTGGACAGAGACAGCCAGGTCTCGCTGATTTGGGCCATGACACCCTCCCAACGAAATTGCAGCACAAGCCCTTGCGTGTAGAGTTGTTTTGGAAGACGTCCCAGAAACATTGCTAGCTCAAAAAGGCAGTTGCTGACTGGGAACAGTCCAGGAGAATGCCTCTCACCAGTTCTGAAATACCTTCACTGGCGGCTGGCTGCTTTCTAAGCTCATTTCAAAGTACACTCATCCCTCCACATTCACTTAGGTTAGGGGCACAGGCCCCCCGTGAATGAGGAAAAACTGCAAATAACAAAAATATTATGTTTTTACCTGAGAGAACACCCCTCTGGAAACCTCCAGTGCAAATCTGTGGTCAACCTCTGCCAGACATTGACCATAGAGTTGCGCTGGAGGAGCTATAAATGCCTAGTGGAGTCTTCTCTCTAGGAATCTCTAGGTCCTTCAGTGAGACTTTTGGTTAAAGTTGACCATAGAGTTGTGCTGGAGGAGCTACAAAGGCCTAGTGGATTGTTCTCTCTAGGAATCTCTAGGTCCTTCAGTGCGACTTTTGGTTAAAGTTGACCATAGAGTTGTGCTGGAGGAGCTACAAAGGCCTAGTGGATTGTTCTCTCTAGGAATCTCTAGGTCCTTCAGTGCGACTTTTGGTTAAAGTTGACCATAGAGTTGTGCTGGAGGAGCTACAAAGGCCTAGTGGAGTCTTCTCTCTAGGAATCTCTAGGTCCTTCAGTGCGACTTTTGGTTAAAGTTGACCATAGAGTTGTGCTGGAGGAGCTACAAAGGCCTAGTGGATTGTTCTCTCTAGGAATCTCTAGGTCCTTCAGTGCGACTTTTGTTTAAAGTTGACCATAGAGTTGTGCTGGAGGAGCTACAAAGGCCTAGTGGAGTCTTCTCTCTAGGAATCTCTAGGTCCTTCAGTGCGACTTTTGGGACGTTATCTCACAGGGAGTCGCGGGGAGCAAGTGGAAATAAACCGGACGAGTGGAAGACTTTAATTTACGGGATTTGTCCTGTTCCGCCTCGTCTGATAACTAAATTCGAATTTAAAAGGGGGTTAATTCGAACGAAAACCTGATCTTTTCATTAAATTCGAATTTAGGTATCAGACGAGGCGGAACAGGACAAATCCCGTAAATTAAAGTCTTCCGCTCGTCCGGTTTATTTCCACTTTCTCTCCGCAACTCCCCGTGTGATAACGTCCTTGGTTAAAGTTGACCACAGAGTTGTGCTGGAGGACCTAGATATTCCTAAAGAGAACATATTAATAAAATCTGTGAATAATCAAATCCGCAAAAGTCAAAGCCGCAAATGTGGAGGGACAAGTGTACTGGCGCTTCTTTCTTGAAGAGCAGTGGGAATCATGTGGCCCTTTGGTTATTGTTGGGTTGTGCTCCTCAACAGCCCTAGCCAGGATGGCCTCTAGGAAGGGATGCTGGGAATAAGAGTCCCACAATATCTGGAGTGTGCGTGTGTGTGTGTGTGTGTGTGTGTGTGTGTGTGTGTGTGAAATACTGGACGTATTGTTAACATAATGTGAATTGCTACAACTATTTGGAAAATTAATAACATTTAAAAAACAGTCTCCATATGGGAGCATCACTAGAAGGTGTGGAGGGTGCAGATTGCACCAGGTGACACCCTAAGGAGGGGTTCCCCAAACATCTGCCTTTCGGCAGACATGGGCTGTGGCATTTGCCTGTGTCTCTTTAAAATGATAAAGAGATAGTCGAAATGGGGCAAGACTTAGTGGAAGGAGAAGAGAGAGGCTCCAGATTTTTTTGAAAAATGTAAAATTAAAAATAATAATAATAATGTTATATTTTTTAAAAAATTAAAAACATTGCTATTTAATTTTTTCTTAAAAACATCACGACAAATTTCAACTTTAACCACATGAAACTATGTACAGTGGTCCCTCTACATTCGCTGGGGTTAGGGGTGAAGGACCCCATGAATGTGGAAAAACTGCAAATAATATATATATAGTTTTACCTAAGAGTACATGTCTCTAGGGATCTCCAGATCCTCCAGTACAAATCTATGCTCAACATCTGCCAGAAATTGATCATAGGATCATGCTGAAGGAACTACAAATGCCTAGAGAAAGTGTTTTCTTTAGGAACTTGTAGGTCCTCCAGCACAACTCTATGGCCAACTTCCAGTAGAACTGCGCTGGAGGACTTAAGAGATTCCTAGAGAGAATTTATTAATCAAAACTGCAAATAATCAAATGCATAAAAGTCAAAGCCACAAATGTGGAGGGCCAACCGTACAATGTGAAAACATTCAGGCTGTGCATATGATATTGTAATTTAAAGATATAGTTTTAATGTTGCTAGTTGTTTATGCCACAGCTATTACATTCAGTGATATACGTATGATGGATGAGTAACATTAGTACAAAAATATTACTAAAGATTATTTATGGTGTAGTAGTTAGGAGGTCAATGGGGGGAACACACCATTAGTTACCGCACTGAGTAACACCAACCCTAGTGACGCCATTTCATGTAGCGAAATGTGGGATTATGACCAGGGTTCAATTCCTGGCTCAATCATGAAACCCATTGGGTGACCTTGGGCAAGTCACATACTCTCAACCTCAGGGGGAGGCAACGGCAAACCTCCTCTGAACAAATCTTGCCAAGAAAACCCCATGATGGGTTTGGCTTAGGGCTGTCATAAGTCGAAAGCAACTTGAAAGGCACACAAGATGACCAAATACACCCTCCACATACACAAAAAAGGAAAAGCAGGTAATTAAAAACGAGGAAGCATTATGTCTCAGAATAATACTTTAAAAACCTTCCTTTGCTCCTGCTCCATCATTATTAGAGTTTGCATTAAAAAAAATATCAAGTGTATTTTGTTTTAAAAAATCAAAATTTAAATAATGTATTCAGGTCTTGGAAGACAGACTTTTCTTGATGCAGAATGTCTCCTGTCCAGTACATTGTCCTTGGATAAAGTATATGGAACGTGGTGCTTGATCTTACTTCATTCCATTAGTGTATGGGAAGGATGAAGAACCCAGCCCTCTAGAAGTTGTTGAACTAAAACTCCCATTATCCCTGACCATTGGCTGTACTAGCTGGGATTGCCTGAAATAGGGAGTCCCAACATCCACAGGTTCCTTACTTTTGGTTAAGGGAGTGTAACCTAGTAGGTACAGACTTAGAAGCCGCACAAGTCCCATCTCAGATGTGGACTCCCTATCTAGAAATGGGCAAGGCAATCTCCCAGCCTCAGTTTCTCCTCTGCAAAATGGGGGAAGCAGTGTTTTTTATTATGCAAGAGAATTAAACTACTCTAAATTCTCTTGCAGAATAATATACGTATTCTTGGTTACATTCAGGAGCAGCTCACAGTCACGGGGTGCAAGGGCTTCATACTAATGTTTTGGTCTCCCCTTGAATTTCTCTGTCAGGGTGCTTTGATTTTGAGTTCCTGCATGGCAGGGGGTTGGACTGGATGGCCCTTGGGGTCTCTTCCAACTCTGTGATTCTATGATTCTATGACTCACTCCTCTCTTCCCATTTTTCCAATGAGCTTCAGGTGGCAATGCATGTCCCTCCTCCCTCTCACAACAACCCTGCGAGGTAGATCTGTGGTGGGCCCATGAACGTTGAATGAGTTTCATGACTCAGTGGAGACTTGAACCTGGATTTTCCAAGGCTAAAATAGTAGGAAGAAGCTGGCCTTATAGCAGCTGCGAGATTATAAAGTTAAAAGTGCCAGATCTTGAGCATTAACAGTGCCTAGCTGACAGTCTGCCTGCCTGCCTATTAGCCATAGAAAAATGGGTTTATTGACCCTGGGCCTCTCACCTATTTCACCTCCTTCCCTCCCTGCCAGGCCAAACTTTTTTACCCCATCAGATCTCTTTTGAAGGATTAACCCTCCATTCCCATCTCTTCCTATAAAACTATCTGGAGTGGGAATGGACTCCCAGTTGATCTCAGCCAGTTCCCCCCTCCACCCCACTCCATGCACCCCTCACTCACCCCAAGGCTGATCTTCTGTGTCCCCAAATGGTTCATGGCGGTGCTCCCCCCCCCAAAAAAAACCCCCTCCAAGGAAATCCAGAGGGAGAGAGGTCCCTTCTTTGATTGACAAAAGATGCAGCTCAGACCGAAAGTGACAGTAAGGAAGTAGCTGCAGCACCGCCTTTGGCCGCCAGAGGGAGCCCCCTACAAACCTGAAGTTTTAGAGATGTTCACCTGAGAAAAGTCCTGGGCTCACCTGAGAAAAAGCAGAAGGGAAGGGAGGGGGACCTCAGGCCCCACGGAAAAGGGGGCGGCCCACTCCTGGAGCATCCCACGCCGCTTCCCCAGCGCTCAGATGGCAGGCAGTCTTGGCACATCCTGCCTTCTTTGAAAGGTGGGGGGGGCTTTAACTCACTCCAGATTTCCTTTGCACTGACAGATGCACAAAACTCACTCTAAATTTTCTTTGCACTGACAGATGCAAAGAACTCTGTCCAGATTCCCTTTGCACTGCCTTTAGGCACCTGGAAGGAAAGAAGGAAGGAAGGAGGTGCCTCTGAGCCAGTGCAGAGTGCAGATCTTTCAGGCCATAGGAAGTAGTGTCCGCAAAGACTGAAGGGTGGGAGGAAAGTTTGGAGAAAATGGGACACCTGGGTTATTTTAGAGTCTAGATCAGGGGTAGGCAACCTTTTTGAGCCGGGGGCCGGGTTGCTGTCCCTCAGACACATGGGGGCCCGAAACACCATAAATAAATAAATAAATAAATATTTTTAAAAATTTAAAAAATATGCATGCACACTCTCTCAACCCCAGAAAAGCCATGGCAAACCCCCTGTGGAGATTTTGCCAAGAAAACCCCAAGAACAAGTAATAACAACAATAATCAATATCATCATGGCGGGCAGCGGTGGCGGCAGCGGGCGGCGGGAGGTGGTGGAGGGCAGCAGGGAGCGAGGGCAGCAGCAGGATCGGCCAGGCTGGTCCAAAGGCCTTGGGGGGGGGCGCATCTGGCCACCAGGCCTTAGGTTGCCTACCCCTGGTCTAAATGGAGTAATCTCTGCCCATTGGAGGGCCTTGTGTTTTGCTTTGGAACAGTGAAACATACAACTAGATCTCCACATATGCAAAGATACACAACTCTGCACAAAAGTTAGACTCATACAAGCCATCCATGTAGAATGCATAGAATTCCCATACCTGGGATCAAACATTGATAGAAATGGGGACTGCAGTCAGGAAATTGGGAGAATGGGGAGGGTGGCTATGAAAGAACTAGAAAAGATCCTAAAAAGCAAAGATATACAACTCAGCACAAAAGTTAGACTCATACAAGCCATTGTATTCCCTATTTCCATTTATGGATGTGAGAGCTGGAGAGTGAAGAAAGAAGCTAGGAAGAAAATCAATGCATTTGAGAGAATGTGGTGCTGGAGAAGAGTGCTGAGGATCCCATTGACAACCAAAAGGACAAACAAATAGGTCCTAGAGCAGATCAAGCCAGAGAGAGCCCTAGAAGCCAAGATGACAAGACTTAGACCAGGGATAGGCAACCTAAGGCCCGGGGGCTGGATGCGGCCCTCCGAGGCCTTTGGACCGGCCCCAGGCCAGTCCTGCCACCGCCGCCGCCGCCACCTGCCATGATGATATTGATTATTGTTGTTATTACTTGTTCTTGGGGTTTTCTTGGCAAAATCTCCACAGGGGTTTTGCCATGGCTTTTCTGGGGCTGAGAGAGTGGGCATGCATATTTTTTTATTTTTATTTTTATTTATTTATTTATTTATTTATTTATTTTTGGTGCTTCGGCCCCCCAATTGTCTGAGGGACAGCAACCCGGCCCCCAGCTCAAAAAGGTTGCCTACCCCTGGACTGTCCTACCTTGGACACATCATGAGAAGAGAGGACTTTTTGGAAAAGACAATAATGCTGGGGAAAATGGAGGGAAGTAGGAAGAGAGGAAGGCCCCGGGACAGATGGAGGGAGTCTATGAAGGAGGTCACTTTGGGTATTAAGTGGTTGCAGGAATTAAGCAGAGCAGTGGAGGATCCATAGGGTCTTAGAGGTGTCTCATTGACTTGAGGGCAGTTAACAACCAAAATATACATCCCCATCATTGGGTGCTTTAGAAATGCTTTTGCATTCCTGTGTCATCTATCACACAGTATTAGGACAAAGCACCCAGGGAGTTTCTCAGCCTCAGGCTAAATAAACAAATATTCTGCTCTTATACAGTTTCCCCATACTAAACTCACTTAAATCATAGGACCACAAGACTTCAGGAATAAAATGCAGTTCCTTCTGCTTTGATCACCAGCACATTTATAAGGAAATTAGCATCTTTTTCTTTTTCTTTAAACCATCTATTTGCACTTTGTCTCTTCCCTTCAAGGAGTTGATGGCTCTCCTCTCCCCACCCTAGAGTCACAACAACCCTATCAGGTAGGACAAGCTCCCAGGAAATTTCTTAGCTCATTGGGGACAAGAACCTTGATCTCCCAAGTCCCAGACCATTTAAACTAATCCATTATTGTATTTCTATTAAAAGAAAAAGGAAAAAAAAGATGAATATCTGCAGGCTTTCTACCCTTTCTCTCTCACACACACACACACACCACTTCTGCCTCTCTGTGGATTCCTGGATCAGCTGCGGATTCCTTCCCTGGCAGGGGTTGGACTGGATGACCTTTGGGATCCCTTCCAGCTCTGAATTGCTATGCAATGCTTTGCCTGGCTGGGAAGTCCCTGCCTGTCCCACAGTCACAGAGTTGAGTTGCCCTCAGGGGAAAACCAAAGGTGGCTTCTCCTCCAGTTTGAGCATTTCTTTGTCCTCCCTTCCCTCCCCTTTCAACAAACTGGTTTCACTTTCAGATTCTGGGAAACCACTTCGCCTGATAGAAAGTGGAGGGGATTTCCAGAAAGGAGTGTGGGGCTGAGGAATGAACCAAAAACAACAACAACAACACAACCCCCCCCCAATTCTACTTCCCCACCCCTTTTTCCCTACCCCTCTCTCCAGATCCACTTTTTATTCCGATTCTAGTAAGACTTCTAGTAACTAGAATGAAGCTCTTGGCACAATTGAGGAGCAATGGAGAGAGGTGTCCGCCAGAGGGCGCGCCGTCCGCCCTTTTCCTTTGCAAGAGACCCAGAAGCGCTGCTGGCTTTGCGACACTCTCGCGCAGCGCTTGCCAGCTTCCAGAAGTCGGTCTGTCAGCCCTCCTGCCCTGGAAAGGCTTTTTCCTTTTCCCTTCATTGCAGAACTTTTTGCTTCCTTGGAAACATCCGTTTGCATCTTTTTTATTAATGAGAAGATTCCAAAATCTGCTCTTGGAGGAACTTTGAAGCCTGAAGAAGGAAGGAAGGAAGCGCCTGTTTTGCTGCAGCAGAACGATTTGGGCTCCTTCTCTTGGACCCATCATCCTCATCTCCTCTGGCTTTGGCCTAGAGGTCTCCTCCTGAGCCTGATGAAGCCCCTGGTGCCCTATCTTTGGATCCTCCTGCTGGCACTTCTAGACTCCCTTGCCCTCCACCTGGCCTGGCAATGGCTGAGACCCCCTAGCTGGAGCCCCCTGGCATTTTCCTGGGCCCTTGCCCTTTGGAGGTGGGCCATGCTGACCCTCTTGGCTTATGCCATCACCTGCCTCAGGCATAAACTGCCCTGTGCCCTTAGAGATGCCCTCTTTCCCTCCGCTGCCCTCCTCAGCCTCCTGATGCCCTGCTATGCCACCTTGCAGTACCTGCACCTGCCCAAAGGGGGCACCCTGGAACTGACCCACAGCTGGGGCAGGGCAGATGTCGTTGCCCTCAACTATGGCATTGTGGGGGCTGTTGCCCTGCTGTGGCATCACCTGGTCCCCCAGGGAGAAGGGTTGGCAAAGGAGAGACCCTCAGCATCCTTTGGGCGCCTTGTCTCCAGCCTGAAGCCAGAGGCATTGAGGTTTGTGGCCGTCGCTGGACTCATTGTGGCTTCATCCTTGGGTGAGTGGCCATACAGGTGGGAAGACTTAGGTGGTGTTACCACACCCTGCATTCCCTGCATTATTTTGCAGCACGAATATTTTTATGTATTTTATCATACTAGCAGTTACAGAGGGAGGGCCGTAAGCATGCATCCGGAAAGATCAGGTGGCCTTTAAGCCAACTTCAGACTGGTCACAGAACGGAGGACCCCTGTCACTTTATGGCTGTGAATATTGCTGCTTCCCAGCAATATTTGTGTTTGCATGTGTGAATGCTATTGGGTGAATGCTGATTTTCCCCTTTGCTGTTAATCCATAAAATTAAGTTGCTATTTTGCACTCGGAGAGGTCTTGTTCTTGGAACTGTTATACATAGGTGAGATCCCGACTCTTTGAAGTTACCCAGACTCCTTTCACTGCTATTTAATTTGAGCTATTAAAATTCCCTTATTATCTATGACAGGGGTAGACAACCTTTTTGAGCCGGGGGCCAGGTTGCTGTCCCTCAGACAATTGGGGGGGCCGAAGCACCAAAAATAAACAAATAAATAAAAATAAAAATATTTTTAAAGAAAATTTAAAAATTAAAAAAAATATGCATGCACACTCTCTCAGCCCCAGAAAAGCCATGGCAAAACCTCTGTGGAGATTTTGCCAAGAAAACCCCAAAGAACATGTAATAACAACAGTAATCAATATCATCATGGTGGGCGGCGGTGGCAGCAGCAGTGGCAGCAGGACCGACCTGGGGCCGGTCCAAAGGTCTCGAGGGGCCGCATCCGCCCCCCCCCCCGGCCTTAGGTTGCCTACCCCTGATCTATGGGTACCACTCAGTAACCTAGCAATTTGGGTAACAGGGTATGAGTACATGTGGGTACCCTAACCTCTTTGATTGATGTTTGCTTGGTCTTCTGAGTCCAACTCACTCAGCATCCGAACTGGATGCTCAAAGGATAGTCCATAGGCCACAGGTGGCCTCCTAAAAATTGTAGCCTTCTGGATTTTAATTTTTTTTAAAATGACAACACAAGTTTGCACATTGTTGTTGTGTGCCTTACAGTTGTTTCCAACTTATGGCAACCCTAAGGCAACCATACCATGATATTTTCTTGGCAAGATTTGTTCAGAGAAGGTTTGCCATTGTCTTTCTTTGAGGCTGAGAGTGTGTGACTTGCCCAAGGTCAGCCAGTGGGTTTCATGTCCAAGCTGGGAATCAAACTCTAGTCTCCAGAGTGGTTGGATAATAATAATTATAATATTATTATCCAATAATAATATTATTATTGGATAATAGTAATAATTATAGTGGTTGGAGTGTTGTAATCCAACACTCCAACCACTATACCATGCTGTCTCTCTTATGCAATTGTTATATATGTAGATTTTATTTTATATTTTAAAAAATCACATTCTGGTTTACAGACTGCTAAATACCGAGAATGTTAATTATTTATATATATATAATTTTTTATTGGTTTAATTTTGAAATATATACAAACAACGTTAGTAAGAATATGAAAAAATAGGCATATAAAAGAAAGAAAATACATTAAATAATATCTACAACTACCACATACGTTGACTAACTATAACATACAATATATCATAGATATTATACAAGATCGGATTTAACTTCCTGTTACATTAGCAATTCATTTACTTCCATCATCTAATCTATCAAATTTGCCATATAATTGAAACAAAAAATATTTTCAAGATTGTTTCACATTTCTCTGATACATGTTTTTATAAAAAGCAAAATGAAATTTAAGTCTTTAATTTTGTCCTTATCTCTCTGTACCCACCAAGTAAGTCATAATTTCCACATTTCCGTAATAAATATTAATAATAAACTTTATTTTTGTACCCCACCTTTTGCCTTTAGGCCGTAGCCTTGTTTAAAGTAACTTCTTTTTTTCTATTATATATAATTCTAAGATTATCCTATCATGTTTGTAGTCAAACCCCATTCTTGTTCTAAATACTAAAGTACCTTTCGCCAATCTTTTAAGAAACTATCTGGTTTTTCGTCTCTTAATTTCCTTGTCATCTTATCCAGATTTAAAACTTCATAGAGTTTTAGGAACCATTCCTCTATATTGGCCACTTTTTTGTTTTTCCACCTTTTAGCGAACACCATTCTGGCAGAAGATATCTTGTGGAACAAAACATACCCATGATTTTTTCCCCCAACTGATTATCTATCTCAACTGATATTCTATCTGTTAATTATTTTAAAAAACTGACTTTTAAATTTGCAGTGCCATTAAATGCCCAGAATTTTAATTAAAAATAAATAAATAAATATCCATTATAATCTACAAACTGCTAGATCCCTGGACGGTTTCCCATTGCTAGATCACATTGCGGTTTGCAAGCACCTGAATATTCATTTTTTCAATCAATCAACATATTGAAAACTACTAAATGCCTGGAATTTTTTTTAAAATGACACTACAGTTTGCTAGCCACTTAATTTTTTATTTCGGCATTAAATAGCATTTTTTTTAAAATTGACATTTACAAGCAGCTAAATTGGTTTAATTTTTTTAAAAAGAGTAATGCAATTTGCAAACAGCTAAATGCTTGGAATGATTATTTATTTATTTATTTATTTATTTATATGACATAATTTGTTTTTGTTTTTGTTTTTATTATGTTTTAAGAATCATTTTAATTCTGCTATTATAGTTTAATTTAGTTTTAAGGGGTGGGAGGATTAGGGTGTGGGATATAGGAATTTTACATTATCTCTTGTTTTTAAATTATGCTGTACGCTGCCCCGATTGCTAAGCAGAGGGGTGGCTTAGAAATAAAACATTATTATTATTATTATTATTATTATTATTATTATTCCAGTTTTAAAACTGCTAATTGCCCAGAATTTTTTATTTAAAAATTTGATATTGAGATTTACAAACAACTAAATGCCAGTTGCCAATGGGGAAAGGAGTGAAATAAACTGTAATTAATGGTATAGTCAATATTATAACTTGGTTCCTTTTAGTTCAATATCAATTGGTGTTGTTGTGTACCTTTCAGTCTTTTCTGATTATGGCACTCCTAAGGTGACCCTATCACGGGGTTTTCTTGGCAAGATTTGTTCAGAGGGGATTTGCCATTGCCATTCTCTGTGACTGAGAGAGTGTGACTTGCCCAACTGAGTGGGTTTCATGGCTGAGTGGGGATTTGAACCCTGGTGTCCTACGCCACGCTGGTTCTAAATGCATTTAAGGATCATTCATATATGTATTTGTGTGTGCATCAAGTGTTAGTGGATATTATTTGTTCATAATTAGTGGGCAGATTTCTAAGGATTTTAATCATATCTAATGAAGACTTTTAAAAAATTTTCCTGGAATATTCAATCTGTTGTACATACAGTACTTAAATTATTTTTTAGGTACTTGTAAGCAGTGGCTCAAGTGGTTAAGACGCTGACTCTGTTGATTGCAAGGTTGGCAGTCCGAGGCCCAGGTGCTGCATGATGGGGTGAGCTCCCATCACTAGTTGCAGCTTCTGCCAACCTAGCAGTTTGAAAGCATGCAAATGCAAGTAGATAAATAGGTACCACTTTGGTGGGAAGGTAAACAGCGTTCTGTGCCATCATGCTGGCCACAGGATCACAGAGTAGTCTCTGACAACGCTGGCTCTTCAACTCAGTAGCGGAGATGAACACCATCCTTTATGGTTGGACATGACTTGACAACCTTGTCAACAGGGAATACCTTTACCTTTACCTATAGGAGAATCCAGGGATGCAGTGGCTCAAGTAGTTAAGGCGCTGACTCTGTTGATTGCAAGATTGGCAGGTTGGCAGTTCAAGGCCCAAGTGCTATATGATGGGGTGAGCGCCTGTCACTAGTCCCAGTTTCTGCTAACCTAGCAGTTCGAAAGCATGCAAATGCAGGTAGATAAATAGGTACCACAGCGTTCTGTGCCATCATGCTGGCCACAGGATCACAGAATAGTCTCTGGCAACGCTGGCTCTTCAACTCAGTAACGGAGATGAACACCATCCTTTATGGTCAGACATGACTTGACAACCTTGTCAATGGGGAATACCTTTCCCTTTTTTAACTTTTTAAAAAGCAAGCCTACCCCCAAGTGCAGCCTTCAGCTCTTGGACAGCCTGATGAGTGGCCCGGGTTCTAGGGTTCTAGAGTCCCAAGCCCCGTTCCCCCTCCAAAGCACCTAGAGTCCTGAGGCCTTTCTCCTTGTGCATCCCAGGGGAGATGGCCATCCCGTATTACACGGGACGTATGACCGACTGGATTATGACTGAGGCCGGCATGTCTGCCTTCAAGAAAACCCTCTGGCTGATGTTTCTCTTTGCTGTGGGCAGGTATGGAGCAAGGGGGACGACTGGGAATGGGGGAGAATTAGTGGGAGGGCAGGATAAAAATTTGGAGGAGGGGGAAGAGAACAATTAGGGTATTGGTGGCCAGAGACTCATGTTCCCTTTCCAAATGCCCTTAGTGCCGTGGCGGAGTTTGTCTGCGACTGCCTCTACAACACCACCATGAACCGGTTCCACACCCGCCTCCAAAGCACCATTTTCAGATCCATCCTGCGCCAGGAGATTGGGTTCTTCCATGCTAACAAAACAGGTAAAGCATCTAATTCATGATCAACCCTTAAATTCATATTGGCCTTCTGCCCCATGACATTGTTCATCCATAATCCCAGCCTGGATTCTTTTGAGGTTGAAAAGTAGAAATGGCCAGCCACAGGCCTATTCCACACACATTTGCCTGGAGCAAATACATTATGTATATAATGTTTCCTAAAACATTTTACTTTTAGGGGCAACTGTACCATGCCGTTACTTTTTAAAAGTAGCATGAAAACTGTAAACCCTGTTTCTTTTTTTAAAAAACACACAGTGATTACTGTTTCTCTTAAAACACAGATCATTTTTCTTTTTACTTTCAATCAATTGTAAACCCCTTTTAAAATTAATTTTCCACCACTTATTAATGTTCGTACCCAATTATTAAATTGAGTAGTAATTTTAGGATTATAATTCATTAAAACTATCATCATCTGAGAAATCTAACACAAAGAGCATGCAAGAGATCCGTGTACATCAGATCTGTCTCATTTACAAGATTCATGAATTATCTCTTTAAAAATCAATATGAGAAGGAGGAAAAGACCAAAAATGGTCCTTCTTATTTGCATAACTAATAAATAAACTACAGAAAGAAATAATGACCTCTTGGTTGTTTGATAAATCATGCATTGTTATTGGTAATAAAAATATAGGTACAAAGACAGTCCAGTTCAACTTAATTACAGAGACCAAGGACTTTATTGCTCGGTTAATAAAGAGTTTTACCTGAATTGAATTGAATTTTAAATCGGGCTGCATCCAGATCCTATCACAAAGATTTTGCTGCCAAAATCGCTGCCTAAATGCAGCCAAGGTCCATCCCCGCTTCCAGAAGTGCTCCGGAGGCCATTTTTCAAGCCAGAAAACTCCCAATTTCAAAAAGAGGTGCCTGGGAGCATGGATGGACTCAGGCTGCATTCAGGCAGCAATTTTCGCAGCAAAATCTTTGTGATAGGAACTGGATGCAACCCAATTTAAAATTAAATTCGATTCAGGTAAAACACTTTATTTTAGCTATGCAATAAGCCTCCAAGTTACACTCCAAAAAATGACATATGCTTCAAAAGAGGTCCATGAGCATGTTTAAAAAAATGGTCTTTTAATAGGTTTGGGGACATTCTAAGCAGTTTTTATTTTGGGAACATGGGAACTTGTTTTGCAGACAAAAGGCAATGATAGTTTTTTGTGGGGTTTTTCGGCTTTGAGGCCATGTTCTAGAAGAATGTATTCCTGACGTTTTGCCTGCATCTGTAGCTGGTCACAGATGCAGGAGAAACGTCAGGAATACATTCTTCTGCAACATGGCCTCACAGCCCCAAAACCCCACAAAAACCTATGGATGCTGGCTGTGAAAGCCTTCACCTTCACAAAAGGCAATGAGTTGCTTGGTTCTTCTAAAAAAAGTAATAACTGATGGCTAAAAAAAATATTTTGTAAAAATTAACATGTCCATAACATGTGTGGGGCATCACTTGGGGGGTGCAGGGAGTGTGGACTGTACTGGGTGACACCTCACAAGGAGTTCTAATGTGTCAGTTGCGCACCATTTTATCTATCTATTCATTTATTTGGAGTATTTATACCCCACTCTTCAGCCATAAGGTTCTCAGAGCGGCTTACAAATGATTAACTAGATGGGTTCCCTGCCCTCAGGCTTCCAGTCTAAAAAGAGGTGACACAAAAAAAGAAGCGAATGGCAGTGGGGAGGGGGATCAGGTCCAGCGGTTCTTCTCTCCCTCTGAGGCCTGGACCATGGCAGATGGACTGGAGGGAGGGCCCTTCTTCTGTCTCTGGGCTGTCTGTCTAAGACCCCTGACAGCTGCCCCCCTTATGCTAGCCAGGGCACCTCTGCTGTCCATCAGTGGTGGCTGCTGCTCAGGGTGGGTTGCTTCTGCCACTTGGTAGCCCTTTGGGGTCTGGCAGGGCTCCAGGCCATGCCAGGAAAGGGAAGTACTGGTGACAAGGGCAGGAGTGACAACTACGGACTCCTTCCTTTCCACAAAAGGTGTCTCAAAGGCCGTGGCCCTGATCTTCCCTTTTGCCACCCCGAAAATGCCTCTCTTTTTAGGGGCAGCAAAAGGCCACCTTAAGAGCTGGCACTGCGGCTCTTCAGCACCCTTTCGTCACAGCATGTTTAAACGCTGCACCGGAAGGGGGTCCTGATGCCGCACGGCGTGCGTAGGGCGCAAGGCATCAGGATGGCGTTGGGGTGGGGTTGGAGCGGCTGGCGTGCGGCTGCCCTGCCCCAACTCCACCTCCAAGCCAGCCCCTGCAACGATCCTAAGATTGCTAGGAAGGAAAAGTAGATCTTGTCCTGTCTTTCCTCATCTTTTCGTCCTTGCCTCTGCTGTTACTTGACCCTCTCTTTCCTTCCTCACAGGGGACCTCACTTCCCGTGTGACGTCCGACACAGACAATATGAGCGAGGCTCTCACTGAGGACTTGAATGTTCTGATGTGGTACTTGATGAGGGGTCTCTTCCTCTATGGCATGATGCTGTGGCTCTCGGTGCCATTGGCCTTGTTCGTCACTGTGGCCCTGCCCTTTATCCTCCTGGTACCAAAGCTCTCGGGGAAATTTCACCAGGTACCCAGACAGAAGCATGGGAGCATTGCCTTAACCGCAATGCTCCTTTGAATTCAATATACTGTCACACTACAGTCAGCCCTTGCTATCTGTTCCAGATCTCCCCATGAATAGCAAAAAAAAAATAAAAAAAAAATGTGAATGCTCAAATACATTGTTTTCGATGGGCATGTGCACATATGCATATGGCCACATGCATGCACACCTATTTAAAAAGCTGGGGCTCACCATCCGCGGAGAGAATATCCCCTGATTCCACTGCCCTTTTCCCTACTTGAGGGGTGACAACTGTGAAGGTCCGAGGGCCATTTTTTTTGGGGGGGGGGGAGGCAGGATGTTCCAGGAGCCATGTGTAAATTATTGTTGTATTTTATTGTATGTTTTAATTTTAATTTATAATTGATTTAATAATTTTTCAAGGGGGGGGAATTAGATTTTACAGTTTTATGTATATTTTATTCTTGTTAGCCTCCCCGATTGATCTCAAAGGGGTGGGATATAAATAAACTTTATTATTATTATTATTATTATTATTATTATTATTAAACAATGTCCCTCAAGTACATTGGAAGTCCACTGAAAAACAAATATTTTGGGTTGCTAAGTAGTGCACTGCAAGCAGTGGTTTCATTCTACTTAAAAAGTGAGTTGCCACTCATAAAATTTTCCAAGAAAGATAATTCACCCACACTTTTATTTTTGTAAGAAGAGTGTTCTGGAGAGTGTGAAGGAGCTTAGGGCCACAAAAAAACAGCCTTGGGAACCTATGTGGAGCCTTAGGGCCACACTTCCTTCACCTCTCCCCTGCTGAGACTTGCCAGTCTTCCTCCATTACACCTGGCATTTATGACTTCATTAGAGCTCTAAGACCTTCAGGAGAAGCCCTTCTCTCTGTCCCGCCACCATCACAAACTCATTTCGAAGGAACAATGGAGAGGAGCTTCTCTATGGCTGTTCCGAAACTTTTGAACTCCCTCCCTAGGGAGACCAAGGAGACCCCATCCTTGTTCTCTTTCCATCAGCAAGTTAAAACATTTTATGTCCTCAGGCTTTTAGAAACTAAGGGGGGTTGCAGACTGCCAGAAATAGTGTGAATTCAGTCCACTTTTAGGGTTAGGGTTAGTGCTAGGGAATCATGGGAACTGTTATTTTTCTGAGACATTGAGCCTTCTCTGTCAGACAACTCTGATGCCACAATAAAATACAGTTCCCATGGTTCCCTAACTCTAACCCTAACCCTAAAAGTGGACTGAATTCACACTATTTCTGGCAGTCTGCAACCCCCCTAACTGAGATGTGGTTATAATGGTGTGCAGCTGTTTTATGAGTGGCTCAAGTGGTTAAGATTCCAACTCTGTTGATTGCAAGATCGGCAGGTTGGCAGTTTGAGACCCAAGTGCCGCATGATGGGGGGGACCTCGTATCACTAGTCCCAACTTCTGCCAACCTAGCAGTTCGAAAGCATACAAATGCAAGTAGATAAATAAGTACCACTTTGGTGGAAAGGAAAACAGTGTTCTGTGCAATCATGCTGGCTACCTGATCACAGAGTAGACTCTGATAACGCTGGCTCTTTGGCTTAGTAACGGAAATGAGCACTGTCCTCTATGGTCGGGCACGACTTGACAACCTTGTCAATGGGAATACTTTTACCTTTACCTATGGGAGAATCCAGGGATGCAGATCAGCAGGTTGGCAGTTCGAGGCCCGGGTGCTGCATGATGGGATGAGCTCCCATCACTAGTCCCAGTGTCTGTCAGCCTAGCAGTTCAAAAGCATGCAAATGCAAGTAGATAAATAGGTACCACTTTGGTTGGAAGGTAAACAGTGTTCTGTGCAATCATGCTGGCCACATGACCGCAGAGTAGTCTCTGACAAAGCTGGCCTTTCAGCTTAGTAGCGGAGATGAGCACCAGCCCCTATGTTTGGACACAACTTGGCAACCTTGTCAGTGGGGAATACCTTTACCTTTACCTTTTTATAGACTTTAAAAGATTTTTAATGTTTTTAAATTCATACATTTTAAATAATTTTTATATTTATATGCTAATGGACAGTTCTGTGTAGTTTTTAATCTGTATTTTTAAAAATATATCGTAAGCTCTTCAAATAGAGAGAAAGGTGAGGTATAATTGAATAAATGAATGAAAGGAGGAGGAGGGGTTGGGATGCAACTTAGGTGCTTTGGTTTACCAGGTTCTGGTCTGCTGATCCAACTTCTTCCTTTCCAGAACCTGTCACGGGAGGTCCAGGAATCCCTTGCCAAGGCCAATGAGGTGGCTGTGGAGAATCTACAGGCCATCTCCACCGTCCGCAGCTTTGCTAATGAGGACGGGGCATCTCGGTCCTACGAGGAGAAGCTTCAGGAGACCTACAAGCTCAACCAGCGGGAGGCTGTGGCCTATGCTGCCTCTATGTGGACTAGCAACGTAGGTTCTGTGTCCTCAGGAAGAGAGGTGTTCCCCTCCCCTGGAGAGATGGAGGAGAGTAGTGCCATGTTATCTGGTATCCCAGGAGAAGGATTTGAGGCTAAACCCTAATTTTCTTCCCTGCAGCTCTCAGGATTGGCTCTCAAAATTGGCATCTTGTATTATGGCGGCCAGCTTGTTACACGGGGGCATGTGAGCAGTGGCGATCTTGTTACCTTTGTCCTGTATGAGATGGAGTTCTCCGGAGTGGTGCAGGTAAGACACAAAGGAGGGACATTTTAAAGAAGATGTAACCAGAACTTGGAAGTGACTCTTTATTTGTAATTGCATAATTCCCTTTCAACCATAAAAAAAATCAGCAGCTTAAAAGCTTTAGCAGTTTAGTAACTAAAACTAAAGTTGTATGCTATCAAAATATAACTTCCCTCCTTTTGCTTTATCAAGACATGACTTCCCTGATTTTGCTGTTAAAAAGGTAGCAATAGCAGCTTTATTTATATACCGCTTCATACCACACTATGCAATCTCTAAGCGGTTTACAACTGTAAACTAATTGTTGCCATCAAGCTGGGTACTCATTTTAGCAACCTTGGAAGTATGTAAGCCTGAGTCGAGCCTGAGCCCCTGGCTGGTATTGAACTTGCAACCTTGTGGTTTGGGACTGAGTGGCTACAGTACAGACATTTAACCACTGCAACACCAGGGCTCTAAAGTAAAGGTATTCCCGTTGACAAGGTTGTCAAGTCATGTCCGACCATAGGGACCAGTGCTCATCTCCATTACTAAGCCGAAGAGCCAGCGTTGTCAAACACTACTCTGTGATCATGGAGCCAGCAGGATTGTGCAGAATGCTGTTTACCTTCCCACCAAAGTGATACCTATTTATCTACTTGCATTTGCATGCTTTCAGTGTGCTAGGTTGGCAGAAGCTGAGACTAGTGACAGAAGCTCACCACATCATGCAGCAGCTGGGCATTGAACTGCCCGCCTTCTAATCTTCTGATCATCAGAATTGGCATCTTAACCACTTGAGCCACTGCATCCTTTTTTGCTATGTTATAGTAACATTTTAGTTGCCTTTACACTTTCAGGGGTATGGTATCACTGAATGGTGGGGGAGGAATATTAAATGGTTCACATGGCTTGTGTTGCTAAATGCAATCAAGGGGAGGTTGTTTTGGATTTATTTGAAAAGGCTATTTTTATTACTTTTGAGAGACAGAGTAAATAGTTACTTTCCAAATCATAGAATCATAGAGTTGGACGAGACCCCAAGGGCCATCCAGTCCAGTCCCCCTTCTGCCATGCAGGAACGCAAAATCAAAGCATCCCCGACAGATGGCCATACAGCTTCTGTTTAAAGACCTCCATGTTTGTAATGTTAACTTAATTAGTTTTGGGGAGGTCTTAGAACTATAACTGATGTTATAACTATAACTTTAACTACACTTGCCCCTCCAATTCATAGGGGTTAGGAGAGCAAGACCCCTGCGAATGTGGAAAAACATGAATAATTCCCCTCCACAAGGAAGCCAGTAAAAGGGACAGGGAGGCAAGGAACATGAGCAGGAGTGTGCGCTCCTCTTCTTTCTTTCTGCCCGTGTCCCTTTAACTGGCTCCCAGCCCTTTCCTGGGAAAGGGGTTGGGGGGGGACATGGATCCACACCTCCCAATCCTCTTTTCCCAGGGGATGGTTTGATTTTGAGTTCCTGCATGGCAGAATGGGGTTGGACTGGATGGCCCTTGAGGTCTCTTCCAACTCTATGATTCTATGATGGATGCCAAGGGAAGACAGGCAACCATCCGCAAGGGAAAGAGGTTTGGGGGGTGGATCCATCCCTTCCCCTTTCCTGGCTGGATGGGTGCCTAGGGAAGGCATTGATCCAACCAGGAAAGGGGCAGGATTGGCACATGCACCCTTCCCAACTGCTTCCTCCTGGGCTTTTTCGCAGGGGAGGAGGGGAGTGTGTGCGCACATGGCAGCTTGGCCTCACAAATAATCAAAATAATGTCAATGCCGCAAATGTGGAGGGACCACTGTACTACCACCTGTGTCTGGCTGCTTCTTTCCCCCCCTCCCCAGTTCCCCACTTCTTCCCTTCAACAGATATTTCCTTCCTCATAGAACATGTGTGTCCTTTCTGCCAGATTCTCCTCCAAGTGTACCCCAATGTGCAGAAGGCGATAGGTTCCTCTGAGAAGGTTTTTGAATACATCGACCGGATGCCCAAGATCAGCCCATCAGGCATGTTGGCACCCAAAGATTTACAGGGACACATGGTGCTGAAGGACGTTTCTTTCTCCTACCCTGACCGGGACAATTCTTTTGTCTTGAAGGTAATGTGGCACAAGATCAGAACGATGGGAGATCAAAAGTGATAAGGAAAGAGAAATGTGTGTTTCCCTGATTATAAGGTGCAAAGGGACATAAGCAAATGTGAAATAGGCATGGGGTCTCTGGTCCAGGGGTCGGCACCAGAAAGACCAGTTTTGACCCCCACATTCTCCCAGCAGGCCAAAGCAACAAAGCTTTACTTGATTTGGGACCAATCTGGGCCATCTTTCTTCCATTTCTGGAGCAGGGAGGCATTAACAGCCAAGACGAACAAATTAGGGCGATAGTTTTTTGTGGGTTTTTGGGCTGTGTGGCCATGTTCTAGAAGAGTTTTTTCCTGACGTTTCGCTATCTTCTCTGAAGATGCCAGCCACAGATGCTGGTGAAATGTCAGAAAGAAACTCTTCTAGAACATGGCCTCACAGCCCGAAAAACCCACAAAAAACTATGGATGCCGGCCATGAAAGTCTACGACTTCACAAATTAGGGCAAAACACTGGGGGGCAGTTTGGAAGTGATTTGGGGAAGATCGTTCAACTCCAAAGAAGCATCTGTGGATGTAGGCTCAAGTCTACAAAAGCACATGCTACCAAATGTTCTCTTTCAGTTAATGGTAAAAAGTCCCTTTGCATACAAAAAAGTTTTTAAAAAACCCAAGATCTGGGAGCTTTCAAGAAGCACTGAGAGTGCAAGAAAAGGAATAGCGACTGCATTTGTCCTGTGCACCACACCCTGCTCACCCCCAATTTAGTTCAAGCCCACCCTGCAAAGCTGGATGCTGGAGTGAGTGATCTGACTGTGTTTCCTCACAGCTGCCCCCTCTCCCCATATTCAGCACAAGTTTTAGGGAATGGATTTCTTTCAGTAGCCCCATTGTCACAGCCAGCTAGAGAGCCTTCTCGGTGGTGGCTCCCCAAGCTGTGAAACTAACGTTCCCCCCAGCCCTCCACTTTCCTTCTACGAACAGGTAAAAGATCTTTGAATGAGCATTTGGTAACATGTTGAAAGGCCTTCAGTGTGGGTGTGGGTGTGTGTGTCACTTTTCTTATGCATTCATGTCATATTTTAATATGATTTTATATTGTATTAAAAGTATTGATGTTTTAATAGCTTATTTAATTATTTTTAAAACATTTTGATTTGAAATAACCTGGACTATTTTAAATTTGTTAGCCACCTTGAGTTCCTGTGCTGATGAAATGATGATGATGATGATGATAGTAATAATAATTCATTTTAATTGTATTTTAATGGCATTTTAATTCAACCTCATCAACCTTATGATGATGATGATGCTGCTGATGATAATAATAATAATTCATTTTAATTGCATTTTTAATTCAACCTCTCAACCTCATGATGATGATGATGATGATGATGATTCATTTTAATTGCATTTTTAATTCAGCCTCATCAACCTGATGAGGATGAGGATGAGGATGATGGCCTTGGTTCATAGAAATAACCTAACCTTTACCAGGAAGCCTATCTGGAAAACAACCTACGTCGAGTGTATGTACCTAAGCCTGAGAACTAGGGATAGTTTGAGGATTCTGTTGGTATACCAGCCACCCCGTTGCTTAACAGACTTCCTAACCGAGCTAATCCAGCTGGTCTCTGAGTTGCTGTTGAAGACGCCCAGACTTTTGATCCTGGGCGACTTCAACATTCCACTCGAGACCAGTTTGTCAAATCTAACCAGTGCAGATCGGGAGTTCATGGAAACCATGACGAACATGGGCCTATCCCAACTGGTTGTCGGGCCCACACATTGTGTAGGTCATACCCTTGATGCAAACTGTAGTATGGAACAGGTATATCCGTGGGCGGAGGTTTTCGCAACCTCTGCATTGTCATGGATGGATCATTTCCTGGTCAAGATGGAACTAAGAGCCACTGTCTGCCCCTCTGGGGGTGGCAGACCTATTAGAATGGTCCGCCCTCAAAGGCTAATGTAACCAATTGGTTTCCAGAAGGCCTTAGAGGGTTTAATGGTTGGTGACACTGGTGATTCTGTCGAAGCCTTGGTGAATACCTGGACCACTGATCTTACCAGGGCTATCGACACAATTGCTCCCAAGCATGCTTTCCAGCCTGCTTCGAATCGTAAGCCCTGGTACACTGAGGAGCTTAGGGGGATGAAGCAAGCAGGACAACGACTAGAATGCAAATGGCGGAAGACTTGACTCTTATCTGACAGAACTCACCATAGGAAGCATCTTGATTCCTATCGGGAGGCATTACATGCAGCACAGAGATCCTTCTGTTCTGCACGTATTGCATCTGCAGAGTCCCATCCGGCAGAGCTGTTTAGGGTGGTGGGGGAATTGACGAAGTTTCCCCCAGGGCCAAGCCCCCTACTTAACCCAACGGCAGCCTGCTGTGACATGTTTAACATCCACTTTGCAGATAAAATCTTTTGGATAAGAGCCAACTTGGATGCCATTGCTCTGACAGAATCTGTAGATGAGGTGTCCAGCAACTCCATTGATGGTGATTCAATTTCAATCTGTGAGTACCGATGATGTGGACAAGCTCGTTGGAAAAATGAGGAAGACGATTTGCCATCTTGATCCATGTCCATCTTGGATGGTTGTCTGGGGGGGGCGGGTGGAAACGCGCTGAAAGTATTCCTACAGGATACAATCAATGCGTCCTTCAGGGAAGGCATTGTACCATTGCGTTTGAAGGAGGCGGCTGTCAGGCCACTCCTGATAAAAACCTTCCCTAAACCCCCTGGATAGAAATAATTATAGACCAGTCTCCTTGCTACCCTTTTTAAGCAAGATGATTGAGAGGGCAGTTGCTTCCAAACTCCAGGCAGTCTTGGATGAAACTGATTATCTCGATCCATTTCAAACTGGCTTCAGGACAGGATATGGAGTGGAGACTGCCATGGTTGCTCTGACCGATGACCTCCGCCTGGGCATCGACAGGAGTAGTGTGACCCTGCTGGTGCTCTTGGATCTCTCAGCAGCTCTTGATACAATAGATCATTCCATCCTCTTGGATCGTCTGAAAGAGTTAGGAATTGGAGGCACTGCTTTGCAGTGGTTCTGTTCCTTCCTCTTGGGTAGATCCCAGAGGGTGAGGCTCGGGGATAGTTGTTCTTCCAAAATCGAGCTTAATTGTGGCGTCCCTCAGGGCGCCATCCTGTCCCCGATGCTATTTAACATCTATATCAAGCCGCTGGGTAAGATCATTCGGAGGCATGGAGCGCAGTGCCATCAGTAAGCTGATGATACCCAGATATACTTCTCCATGACTAGATCATTGGCTCAGACTTCAGTTGGTGTCTTTCCTCTTAATGACTGTCCCAGAGCGAAATGGATTGGATGTAGAAAAACAGATTGAAACTAAATCCAGACAAAACGGAGGTACTGACAGTTATGGGCCTGAAACCAGATTTGGGAATACATTCTCCAGTCCTGGATGGAGCCACACTCTCCTCTAAGGACTGTGTTCGCAGTTTGGAGGTACTCTTAGATTCGTCGCTTCACATGACTAGTCAGGTGAATGCAGCGGTCAGGAGTGCCTGTTATCAGCTTCAGCTGATACGCCAACTGCGCCCTTATTTGGACATGAGGGATCTGGAAACTGTGGTACACGCCCTGGTAACCTCACGTCTGGATTACTGTAACGCACTCTACATGGGGCTACCCTTGTGCCTAACCCAGAAACTTCAACTGGTACAAAATATGGCAGCCTGGAACATCTAGGAGGGAGCATATAACACCTGTGCTCAAATCCATCCACTGGCTGCTGATTAGTTTCCAGGCGCAGTACAAGGTGTTGGTTTTCACCTTTAAAGCCCTACATAGCTTGGGTCCATCTTATCTCAGGGACCGCCTCTCCCCGTATGATTCCCCCCCACGCACTTCAGTCCTCTGGGAGGAACTTGTTGCAGCCCATGAAGATCAGGCTCTCGTTGACCTCCCAAAGGGCCTTCTCTGCGACCGCTCCCAGACTGTGGAATGGCCTGCCGGACGAGATCCGTCTTATTACCACTCTTGCTGCCTTTAAAAAAGTAAAGACGGATCTCTTCCGGCAGGCCTTCCTGGAATAACCGCCTGGCTAACTGGAGGTGATCTGCTACTTACCCCTCTTGTCGCCATGGCATGTCAGCTAAAAAATTGATTTTATTGTATTTTAATTGTGTTAACCTGATTTTAATTCCAATATAGTTTAATTTAGTTTTAAGGGGTGGGAGGACTAGGGTGTGGGATAATGGATGTTTTAACTGTTGTCTTTTTAACCTTGCTGTACGCGTCCCGATTGCTGAGCAGAGGGATGGTTTACAAATAAAAAAATATTATTATTATATATAATGATAATGATAATGATAATTCATTTTAATTGCGTTTTTAATTTAACCTCATCAACCTCATGATGATGATGATGATTATCATAATTCATTTTTAATTCCACCTCGTTTTTATTTACTGTGACCACTTGGTCCCATTCAGGAGAAGGTTGGGATAAACATAAAATAAAATAAGAGTTAAAGTAAATTAAAATGTAATGAGTAAAATGATGCAAAGTGTACCAAGTGCAGTCTTCTAGGTGTTCTTGGACCTCAACTCCTAGTAGTCCTAGCTAGTGGTGAAGAATGCTAATGCTTGGAGTTGCAACTGAAGTGCATGAGTCCAGTCCCATCCCTTCTCTAAAAAGCATCTCCTACATAAAATGCCATGAAGCCCAGAGCCTAAAATGTCTGGATTTGTTTGATTAAAGAGTTTCTTCTCCCCAACTCATGGTCTCCATTCCCCACAGGGGGTCTCTCTGGATCTGCGTCCTGGCACAGTGACGGCCTTAGTGGGTCCCTCGGGGTCCGGAAAGAGCACCATCGTGGCCTTATTGGAACGGTTTTATGAGCCCCAGAAAGGCCAAGTGTTGCTGGATGGCAGAAAACTGAGTGAATACGAGCATCATTTTCTGCGTCAAAAGGTGAGATCTTATTCTTCTGAAAATACAGTGCAGTTACTTGTCCCTTGGTGGGTTTAAAAAAAAAAAAAGTTTAGACTTAAACCTGATGCAGATGCACCAGCATAGAATCCAGAAGCTGGAAGGAGTCTCATGGGCCATCAAGTCCAACCTCCTGTTCAAAACAGGATTTCCAACTAAAGCATCCCCAGCAAGTATCTCTCCAGCCTCTTCTTGAAGATGTCCAGAAGAGGAGACCCCACCACTTTTCTGGGCAGTTGGTTTCATTGCCAATTCTTTCTTGCTATCAATAAATTACTATCAATACTATCCTTCCACACAATCTACCCCTCTTCACCTCTCACCTGGCCACCTACACTTGCCTCCGTGAGAAACTAGCCGCTCCTGTAGCCACAGTTCAGATGAGAAACCAGCCATCCCTCCAGCCACAGTTCAGATAAACAATCATCCGCCCCTCCAGACACAGTTCAGATGAGAAACCAGCCGTCCCTCCAGCCACAGTTCAGATAAGAAATCATCTACCCCTCCAAACATGGTTCAGATGAGAAACTAGCTGTCCCTCCAGCCATGGTTCAGATGAGAAACTAGCCATCCCTCCAGCCATGGTTCCTCGTCTTTTGTGTAACATCTCCTGTTGCTTCCATCAGCTTTCCATTGTTTTCAGCCAGCCGGCTTGTTTCCTCCTCCTCCTCTCCTTTCTGTGAGGAGACAAGCAGCTGGCTGCAAACAACTGTGGAAGTAAAGGAGGCTGGGCAGCAAAGCAGCTGGACAAGGCAGGTAAAAGACAAGAAACCAGCCACCTCTATAGCCACATCCTTTTTCCTTTTTTCTTTTTTGCTTGCCTTCTCTGGCTGCTTCACTGTCTGTTTGCCTGCTCTCAGTTGTCTGCAGCCAGCCTGCTTAACTCCTCTCTCTGGATCTTATCACACGGGAGAAATCCCGTGCAGAAACTGGATTTAAAAGGTGTGGGAAACCTGCAAAAGTGGGTAGATTTTCACACACATTGCCGTTAAAGTGTGGTTAACCTAAACAGAAAGTAGTCAAAAGCTGTTCTTTTTGACTACTTTCTGTTTGGGTTAACCACACTTTAACAGTGACATCATCTGAGAATCTACCCACATTTGCAGGGTTTTTTTTCAATTTAAAACCCCATTTCTGTATGGGATTTCCCCTGTGTGATAAAGTATCTCTCTCCCACAGAGAGAGAAGAAGAAGAGGAGGAGGAGGAAGAGACAAGCACCTGCTCGCTGTTATCCGTCTCCTCCTCCTCCTCCTCTCCCTCTTCTGTGTGTGTGCAAGGAGTTAAGCAGGCTGGCTGCAAACAACTATAGACAACTTATACACGAGTATGTGCGGTATGCCATTGTCTGCTGTTGGGATTTTTAAACTTTTTTTATATTACAATTTAAAAACATAAATCATACAACCACACAAATACACATAAAATCATAAGTTCAACCTAACAAAAAATAAACAAACCAAATCCAAATCCCTAAATTAAACTTAAATAATAATCATAACCAAACTAAACTACCTCCCACCCCATCACACCAATTCCCTTCTCCCATAAAACTACCTTTTATTAATATCAACATAAAATGAACATAAACTCAAATTAACCCAATTAACATAAATTAAAATTGACCTCCCACTTCCTAAACCTAAGAATATTAATGCTGAGTATCTTAGATTTCTCAATAATACTAACTCATTTTTATCTCACTTCTAACCCAAACATTTGAACAAAATTGTTTTGAGCCTTAAAATCTGCTACTGCTGTTCTGAAGGTTTTGCCTTGCTCCCTTGTTCTCTTCTTCTTCAAGTACTCCTCTTTTTGATTCACTTCCTATGTCCACACTCATGATTAGCATTAATCGGGAATAAGGTAGATTAATCCAGGTCCTTTTTACCCTTCTGCTCTCCCTGCAGGTGGCGCTGGTGAGCCAGAAGCCAGTTCTTTTTGCTCGGTCCTTACGTGGAAACATCGCTTATGGCTTAGGGGAGCAGAGCCAGGAGGAGGTGGCACAGGCAGCCCGGCGAGTAGGAGCCCATCGGTTTGTTGCCCGAATGAGCCATGGCTATGACACAGGTAGGAGACCCTTCCTTCCGGTAACCCATCCAGTCCCTCTCTGATCACGAAATGGACTCTACCTCTAGCTCAGAAATGAAGCACTTGCAGAAAAAGTTGCAGGTCCCATCTTCCGTCCTGATATCCCCAGCCAAAAAAGATAAAGGAAAGATTCATATAACAAATAATGGGAAGATCTTGCACCAGGGATCTGGAGAGTTGCTGATGCTCAAGAGGAGGCTGTATTGGGCTATCTAAGGAGTGAGAAACCTTTAAGGTTCTGGGTACCATTTTCTTTCTTCTTCAGACCTTGGAGGGCCCCACACTCCCTAATGCCCCATACAGATTGCCTCCCAAAATGCCAGATCTCACCCTCAAACTTCTGGGATAACACTTTGCCATGTAAACATAATACCTCACTCCCTCTTTTAAAAAAGCCTAATCACTTCTGGTTTCTAAAAAAGACCTTTTCAAACAAAGGAATATGCTATTATATGACAAGCCCCTCAGAAGCTTTTGTGGGGGGCAAAATGTTGGGGGGATTTGCAGGGAATTCTGGGGGGCCTGAAGGCTGTATGTTGCTCACAAGCATTACTTCCCCATCCCCCAGGCTGGCTAGACAACAAAGCTGACTTCACATGACTGTGGTCTTTTGTCTCATCCACCAGCTAGATGATGATGATGATGATGATGATGATGATGATGATAAAATAAAGTTATTTCTACCCTGTCCCTCTGTTGAACAATTGGATATGATGCTGAAAATGTTTCTGAGCTACTGTGGTGTCATGTAAGAGAGAGGGAAAGCTATGCAAGACCTGAGCTGCATACATTAGGAATTTATCATTCCCCCAAATTTCCATAAATTATGAATTTCTGCATCAAAAGCAACACTTTGAATTGCAACAGATATAATAATAATATTTATTTATTTATTTATTTATTTATTTTTATCCCGCCCCTCTGCAAGTGCAACCGGGGCAGCTTACACCATTAAAACTACAATAAAAATGCGATACAAATCCCCAAAACCCACCCACCCCTTAAAATAGTATGAAACATAAAACATAAATCACAAAACAATAATGATAGCTGCAGCAGAGATTGGGAGGGAAGGTGGGTTAACTCTTGGAGCCGGGATATCTATTCAGGAAAGGCCTGCTGGAAGAGATCCGTCTTAACAGCCCAGGATATGACAGAATCCTGTTAGTAGTGGCTTATGTGTATGTAACTCTTACATATATTTTCTAGCCCTTTATACCCTGCCTTCAATTTCCCTTACTCTGGCAGCTGTCAAGCCCCAGGAATAGGGGACACTGCTGCTGATGCTGATTCTGCTTACCAGCCGGGCAGAGAGACAACCAGGAGACCCAGAGGACAAAGAAGCAGCTGGTCTCAGCTGCAGGGAGAAGGGGAATGAGGGCACGCTTCATGTGGGAGAACACTTATGTTTCCCTTCCTCTCCCAGCCGAGAACAGCTGCTTCTTCCTCCAGTATGTCATCTCCATCACCCTCTCCTTGACCAGTCTGGTAAGCAGCCATAGCAGTGCCTCTGTAGGGCTTGATAGATGCTAAGATGGACATCATGCAAGCAAAACATTATGCTCCATTCTTCTTGATCCAGACTCTCAGCAATTGGTGCTTCTGCTGGGATGTAACAAGAGAATGGATCTGAAGGAGTCTGACTTTACTGAAGAGCATCTTCCTTTCTCTTCCTTTCTTCAGATGCTGGAGAAACAGGAGGCCAGATCTCTGGAGGACAGAAGCAAGGGATTGCCATTGCTCGGGCTTTGATCCGAGACCCCAGAGTGCTGATCCTGGATGATGCCACCAGTGCCCTCGACACAGAGAGTCAGCAGGAGGTGAGTTGGGTGTGGTGGGATTGTGGGCAACATGCCATCCCTGGACTACCCCACTCCCACCACTACCATTGAAATCATGAGGACATTTTAGAGGTTGAAAGAATATTCTTCCACGTTCATTTCCTCTCAGGAAAGGATAACAAAGCAACAAGACTTTTTGCATAATAATCTCTTGGTATTTGAACATCCCAAAATGTTCTGGGAAATGTTCTGGGCAGAATGAGCTCAGGCTTGCTAGAGAGGTTAAAAAACAATAAAAAGAGCTTTTGGGGGTATGTCTGTAGCAAAAGGAAGAAAAAGGAAATGGTAGGGCCACTGCGTGGAGAAGATGGAGAAATGCTAACGGGACAGAGAAAAGGTAGAACTATTCAACACCTTCTTTGCCTCCATTTTCTCCCAAAAGGAAAATGGAACAGATAGTGCAGTAGGAGAAATGCAACACAAAATAAGTAAAGAGGTAGTACAAGAATACCTGGTTAATCTAAATGAATTAATCAAGTATTCAGGGTCAGATAACTACGTCCAATGGTATTGAAAGAACTGGCAAATATAATCTCAGAGCCACTGGCAATACTTTTTGAGAACTCCTGGAGAACAGGAGAAGTCCCAGCGGACTGGAAGAGGGCAAATTTGTCGCCATCTTCCAAAAGGGGAAAAAAGAGGATCCAAACAACTATCACCCAATTAGTCTGCCATCAATACCGGGAAAGAGTCTAGAGCAGCTCATAGAGTCTTTAAGGGTTTAGAAAGGAATGCCATAGTCACAAAAAGTCAACACGGGTTTTTCAAAAACAAGTTATGCTAGGCTAATCTTATCTTTCTTTTTTAAGATAAATTACCAGCTTGGTAGATAAAGGGAATACAGTAGACATAGCATATTTTGATTTCAGTAAGGCTTTTGACAAGGTTCCCCCACAATATTCTTGTAAACAAGATAGTAAAATGTGGGCTAGACAATGCAACTGTTAGGTGGATTTGTGACCCCCCAAATCCAAAGGATGCTGAGCCATGGCTCCTCTTCATCCAGTGACCAGTGGGGTACAACAGGGTTCTGTCCTGGGCCCAGGGCTATTCAACATCTTTATCAGTGATTTGGATGAAGGAATCGGGGGCATGCTTCTCAAATTTGCAAATGACACCAAATTAGGAGGAATAGCTAATACCCCAGAGGACAGGCTCAAAATTCAAAATGATCTTAATAGATTAGAAAGCTGGGCCAAAGCTAATAAAATGAATTTCAACAGGGAGAAATGAAGGAAAGAGCAGTCTGTGGATTTCCAGGGAGGCAATTCCCAGAGTATGGAGCAGCAAATGGAAAAGTGAAAAAGGATGAAGCCGAGCCAAGGGAAAGGAAACCTCTGGTTGCATGAGCCTTGTTCATAGAATTCAAATCGCAAGCATTGCAAAAAGAAATGCGGGCTGAAAGATAGTGGGGGAACTAGGGGAGGATGTGGACGGGCAGCCATGGGCCACCATGAGAAGCGGAGGTTTGGGGCCAAGGCTGCCCCACGTCTCGGCCCCAATCCACCCTTTTGACGACTGGGAAAGGAGCGCCAAAATAGTGCTCCTTTCCCAAGCCATGGAAAGGGCGCTGGAAGAGCTGACGCATGGCTCTTCTGCGTCTCTTCCAACGTAGCATGTCCGGATGCTGCACCAGGAGGACGTCATCAGAGCGCTCACCATATGCAATGGCACATGCTCTGATGACGTCCTCGGGAAGGGGTTGGGGTGTCTGGTGTCTGGCTGCTCCTCCCCTTCCCTGGCTTTTGCGCCGTCTGCAGAGCTCCTAAGTCATGTGGGACTTCAAAAGGTAAAACAAGAAGCTTGTACTGAATCCAAAAAGGAGTAGCAACCAGTGAAGAGATATCAAAAGATAACAAAATCTAATACATGGCTTGGCTCTAGCTCACTTGCTAGCTCACTTGATCAAGCTTTTTGTCAGAACTGTATGTTCTCTAGGCATATTATTTCTGCAGTTCTCTGTGTCATTGTCATAGTGTATATCATTCGGATTTTGCGTTAGGTGATTTTCCAGGGGAATGGAGAGGAACTGGGCAGAATATATGGTGTGTTCAGGTTTTACTATTCCAAAGGGTACAGTCAGTAGAAGCAGGAAAGACTGAGGCTGAGTGCACTCAATGGAAGTTTTTCCCATTTGTCCATTTCAGGTGGAGAAGGAGATTTATGAAGGGGAGGCTCGCGGAAGACGCTCTGTGCTGCTCATCTCTCACCGCCTCCACAGCGTGGAACGTGCAGATCTCATCCTGGTCATGGAAAATGGAGAAATCAGAGAGAAGGGGACCCATGAGGAGTTGATAGAGAAGAAAGGAGCCTATTGGCAGCTGGTGCAGAGGCAGCAGAACGGGAATGGGACCGAACGGGGAGGATGCAACGGTGTCCCCAAAGTGGCCAATGGGCCTCTATAATGGTAGCAGGAACAGTGGAGCATCTTGGCCTAAGCTCCAGGGCCTTATTTATTAAAGAGAATTTTCTTTCCCATCATTCTAGGAGAAATTAGAAGACCAGGCCTGGTGAATTAAGGAATCAGCTTTATTTAGGGAAAGAAATATGGTACATTTCTTTCTCTCACCCTGATGGAGCAGAATCCAAAAAGGATGGGAGCTCTGAGCCATACGTTCTTATGCTCTAATATAGTTTGTCAGCATTATCAAGTCACTACTGCAAAGCACATGTGCTAGGAAAATTGCATCATGCTAATGAATGCAATATATAGTTTTTTGTGGGTTTTTCGGGCTGTGTGGCCATGTTCTAGAAGAGTTTCTTTCTGATGTTTCACCATCTTCTCTGAAGATGCCAGCCATAGATGCTAGCAAAACATCAGAAAGAAACTCTTTTAGAACATGGCCACACAGCCCAAAAAACCCACAAAAAACTATGGATGCCGGCCATGAAAGCCTACAACTTCACAGTGCAATATATGTTTTGTCTTCTAGACATAAGTTGGTCATGTACAGCTGCCTATAAGGTAAACAACCGTTTCCCAATCCCTTCTACATAACCCACTCCCCAACCCCTTGGTCTTATAGGGAACGAGATATACCATGCAACCTTCACAGTGTCAGTTTATTCTTCTGGAGGAAATTCTTGACACACAATTTAGATGGGATACAATCCTTTTTCTGGGTCAGCCCTATGCAAAGCCATGTTAGTTTCCCCTTCATTACCATTCGGCAATGAGCTGGCAGAGACAACAGAACGCATATCATCATTCAGGAATTGTCCATTTCACAGATTCAGAAAGGCTAAAGAAACACTCTGTCCCCTTTCACATTATCCTCATATAATCATAATACTGTGAAGTTGAAGGCTTTCGTGACCAGCATCCATAGTTTTTTGTGGGTTTTTCAGGCTGTGTGATCATGTTCTAGAAGAGTTTCCTTCTGACGTTTCGCCAGCATCTGTGGCTGGCATCTGAAGAGTATCTTTCTGACATTTCGCCAGCATCTGTGGCTGGCATATATATAAATATGCTGGCGAAATGTCAGAAAGAAACTCATCTAGAACATGGCCACACAGCCCGAAAAAAATCACAAAAAACTAATCATAATACTGTTTGTGTAAATGCACTCCTTAGGTCTGTGAAGGGTAAACCTACACAGTTTGGTCATTCAAGCACAGCATCTCTCTTTCTTTCTCTCTAAGGAGTGCATTTACACAAACAGTATTATTCTCTCTAAGTACGGGTGAGTTGTGTATATGACTAATAATAGAAATGCAAAACTTGTGGGTATAGTGATGAAATTACAAGTTCAGTTTTAACCTAAAGCCACAATGAGTAAGTAACTGTATGAATGGTGGAAGGGATTCCTGGAACATAGTGTGATTCTAACTGGAGACCAGAAAGAAGATCGATAAAGTGGGCACAAGACCCCTTGTGAGGCTGGGGTATATTAACTAGTGTTATAATATGTGCAGTGTGCCAAAAATCATGATCTCTGTTTAATGCACTGTCAATGGACTGGAGTTTGAGGATATATCCCAATGCTGCCATTTTTCTTTCTACCCTGTATTATGTATTTGAGTTGTGTGAAGAGAGCCCCTCACATGTGGGCAGGTAGAGAGTGGGGAATATGAGTAAGTGTGCCAAGGATGCGTATTTCAATTATTGGTGTGTGTGTGTGTGTGTGTGTGTGCGCGCGCGCGTATATGTGTGTGTGTGTGTGTGTGTATGCACCTTCAAGTCACCTAATGATTTTAAGTTCATAGTGGTTTCTTAGGCAAAAAAAATAATAATCTTGGTCAATTTTGTTGCGTCGGACGTCAGGAGCTACTATAAATGCCAAGAATTCTCTAAAGCTATTTTCTCTGTATGTCAGTGAAACGAAATGACTGTTGTCATATATGTGTGTCTCTATATGAACAGAAAAAAAGTTTTTTGGTGTTTTTTTTGGGGGGGGGGCTGCATCTAAATTAAAATGTTTTATTAGGAATGTTGTCTCCTTTGTGGCTTTATTTATATATTTGTTCATTGTTCTGATATTTCTCTTAGAGAGTATGGAAACCTTTTTACGTGTTCCCTGTATGCCACTTTGAATTATGAGAGAGGCCAAGATCCGCCTTCACTTCAGCGCAGTATATACAGCCACTGGGAAAGTAATGTTCCACTTTGCCTATGCCAGATAGCAACACAGCGCAACAAATGCACAGGCCTTGTGCGTTTGCACAGTGCTCTCTTTAACATTAAGGCTACAACATGCAGAAATCTTGCTTAATATTATCCCCATTTGAGGATCATCTTTATTTCCTCCACGCTTTTACAAATACCAGAATTGGGGTCATTACAGATAATAGTTACCGTAGATTGTTCTCCAAGCAGTGAGCACAATCCTGTAACAGCTACATAGTTAAGTATACTTAATTAAGTAACTTCTCCTGGTCTACTCTCCCAAACCTGACAGAAAAATTATTCACTTGTGCTCCAGTTGCCAACAGAATAAATCTCCTTCTCATGCAACTGATATTGTAAAGTAGATAGCGGGCTGTGTGATGATTGTGGCAATAGTAAAAAAGGGAATCGCCAGCAATATACTATATTATATATCACTATATATACTATATTATAGTATACTATACACTCGTCCCTCCACATTTGTGGCTGTGACTTTTTCAGGTTTGATTATTCACGGATTTTATTAATATGTTCTCTCTAGGAATCTCTAGGTTTTCCAGTGCAACTTTGTGATCAAACTTTAACCAAAAGTGAAGAACCTAGATATTCCTAGAGAGGATACTCCACTAGGCATTTTTAGTTCCTCCAGCGCAACTCTATGGTCAATGTCTGGCACTGGAGGACCTAGAGATTCCTAGAGAGGTGTTCTCTCAGATAAAAACATAGTGTGGTTTTTCCACATTCACAGGGGTCCTGTGCCCTAACCCCAGTGAATATGGAGGGACAAGTGTGTTATATATTGCTATACCCAGCAAAACAAAGAAGGCTGGTGAAAGAATGCACTATGGACTTTATCATACAGAGGAAATCCCATGCAGAAACAGGGTTTTATATCAGGGGGAAACCACAAAGAGGTGGTTAAGAGGTGATATGATAGCCGTGTTTAAATATTTGAAGGGGTGTCATATTGAGGAGGGAGCAAGCTTGTTTTCTGCTGCTCCAGAGACTAGGACCCGAAACAATGGATGTAAGCTCCAGGAAAAAAGATTCCACCTCAACATTAGGAGAAACATTCTGACGATAAGAGCTGTCTGACAGTAGAAGACACTCCCTCAGAGTGTGGTGGAGTCTCCTTCTTTGGAGATCTTTAAATAGAGGCTGGATGGCCATCTGTTGGGGATGCTTTGATTGGGAGTTCCTGCATGGCAGAATGGGGTTGGACTGGATGGCCTCTTTTGGTCTCTTCCAACTCTATGCTTCTAAATTAGCAGGAGTTTAATGAAGAGCTTGGAAACCTATGTTCTGGACTCCATCTCACAGTATTCTCCAGCCAGATCCAAGGGGATAATGGGAGTTGGTGGAGCCCCGAATAACTTTGCCAAACTCAGGGAGTAGTGACCCAGCTACCATTGGACTCAATCACACACACACCTGTCCCTAGCAGACAAGATTGTGGTTTCAAGGGCCAAACTGAAGCACTAAGGTGCACCTCTATCAGGAAATGTTTGTCACCTTCCTCTCCCTTCAGCATTTGTGCCTTTGGCAACTGCAAGGCAGGTAGAAATCTCACTGATGCAGCTATTCCTGGCTGCAAGATGCAAGAAATAGGGTGGGGAGTGGGAAAGAGAACTCCCCTGTGGAATTTCTCCTTTTTATACAGCAGTTGAATGCAGAGGCACTCTGCTTGCAGGAAAAAGTTGGCAACCTCCTGAAAGGAAGGCCTTTCCAGGTAACAAAGCTTGATCTAATGTAAAAAAAAAAATGGAGGTGCAAAAGGCCCTTTGAATGTGCTGAAAGTAAGGCAGTAGCAAGTTTTTAATAAAGAAGAAGTCTGCTGCTGTTCTACTTTTCTCTGCAGCAGCTGCCTGTATGCTTTTGTCCTCTCAGAACCCTTAAACCAGAGATGCCTTTCTTTCAGCCAATGGCGAGACAGCAATGGAATTGCGTCACCCGTTGCTAGGTGGACTCGGTAGCGCAAGGCAAGAACTAAAGGGGATTCCCCCTTTTGCCAGCTGGGCGCGCTTATGTGGCGCCCTCTGGCGGTAGAAACGGTAAATGAGACAATGGGAATTAGTGCTTGAATTTTTAAAAAATCCCTTTAATTAATTAATTAATTATTAAAATAAATATATTTATAAATTAATTGATTTATTTATATTTATAAATTTATAAATTTATAAATTTATTTTATTGCTACAGATCTCTTTGCTTTTTTTCTTTAATGGTGTTCCTTATTTTGCAAACTCTCTGTGGCGTTGCCCTGACTTTTTGCAGTCAAGGCCTTTCGGGTTGCAGTCCATGCTTTTGTGTGTGTGTTGTGTTGTGTGCCTTCAAGTTATTCCCAACTTATGGCGACCCTAAAGCTACCCTATCATGGGGTTTTCTTGGCAAAGTTTCTTCAGAGGGGGTTTGCCACGGCCATCCTCTGAGGCTGAGAGAGTGTGAGAGGTGGGTTTCCCTGGTCGACCCAGGATTCGAACCCTGGTCTCCCAGTGCCCTGGTCCAATGCTCAAACCACTAGGCCAGTCTGGCTCTTTCTTAGTCCATGGTGCCATGGTATCATGAGTCCATGTAGAATCATGGAATGATAGCATTGGAAGAGACCCCAAGGGCCATCCAGTCCAACCCCATTCTGCCATGCAGGAACTCTCAATCAAAGCATCCCCAACAGATGGCCATCCAGCCTCTGTTTAAAGACCTCCAAAGAAGGAGACTCCATCACTCTCTGAGGGAGTGTGTTCCTCTGTCAAACAGCTCTTACTGTCAGGAAGTTCCTCCTAATACTGAGGCGGAATCTCTTTTGCTCTAGCTTACATCCGTTGTTCTGGTTCCTATTCTCTGGAACAGCAGAAAACAAGCTTGTTCCCTCCTCAATATGACATCCGTTCAAATACTTAAACAGGACTATCATATCACCTCTCAACCTTCTCTTCTCCAGGCTAAACATCCCCAGCTCCCTAAGTCGTTCCTAATAGGGCTTGGTTTCCAGACCCTTCAACATTTTAGTTGCCCTCCTTTGGACACGCTCCAGTTTCTCCACATCCTTTTTGAATTGTGGTGCCCACAACTGGACACAGTATTCCAGGTGGGGCCTGACCAACGCAGAACAGAGTGGGCACTGTTACTTCCCTTGATCTAAATTCTATACTTCTATTGATGCAGCCTAGAATTGCATTGGCCGTTTTAGCTGCCACATCACACTGTTAACTCATGTTCAACTTGTGGTCTACTAGGACTTTTAGATCCCTTTGATGGGTTGATCGAAGTCATCCCTTCTTTTGCAAATTCTCTGTGACTTTTTGCAAGACAAGGCTTCCCACGTTTCACCTTACAGTCAGAGGAAGTAGGCTCAGGTCTAGAAAAGCTCCTGCTGCCAACTTCTCTCTTTCAGTGAGTCTCAAAGGTGCTACAATAGGGTTGCCATATCCCGTTTTTTCCCGGGACAATCCCCGTTTTTCAAGCTCTTTATGATGTCCTGCCCAGTTTTAGGATCATGTCCCGGCCAGCGATCCAGAGCGGCAAGGCCTCCCTGATCCTGGTGCAGCTATGCGGGGCCTCAGCTGTACGGCGAAGCAAACCCCAAAGGCATCCAAGGTGGCAAAGCCTTCCTGTCGCAACTGCGCAGGACCTCGGCCGGGTGGCAAAATCGCAAGAAGGTCCAGGATGGCGACTGCGCGGGGCTTCAGCTGGCTGGCCGAGTCCCAGGAAAATCCAGGAAAACCCAGCCCTAAAGAGATCCAGCCCCATGGTTTATATTTATATTAATTTTTTTAATATTTATATTTAATGTTATATTAATGGTGGGTGTTTTTGTGGGGTTTTTTTGTTTTTTGAAAGTTTAGTAATGTTTTTGGATTTTAGTTGGTCGCGTCCTCCATTTTTCTTGAACGTCCTACATTCCACCCTACATTTCCCTACATCTTGTCCCTGCTTTGTGGAAGAGCATTATGGCAACCCTACAAGAGCTCTCTATTACAGACTGGTCCTACAGACTATGGGGGGTTGCAGACTGCCAGAAATAGTGCAAATTGAGTCCACTTTTAGGGTTAGGGTTAGTGCTAGGGAATCATGGGAACTGTATTTTATTGTGGCACCAGAGCTCTCTGACAGAGAAGGCTCAATGTCCCAGAAAAAATACAATTCCCATGACTCCCTAGCACTAACCCTAACCCTTAAAGTGGACTCAATTTGCACTATTTCTGGCAGTCTGCACTGTGCAATGCTGTTATGTGCTTCCCCTTCCCAAGGGCGCCCCCTGGTGGTCCTTACCGGCAAGGCGACTGAGACTTTCGCTTTCACTTTCGCTTTCGCTTTCTCGGAGCCCAAGGAAGAAAGAAGGAAGAGGAGGAAGATGGCTCTTCTCGATGTTTGTGGTGCCTCCGCCAAATCCTGGGACTGGGACCCGCTGGGAGGCTCCCCTTTGGGGCACTACGCCTTCGGGGCAAGGGAGCCCAGGATCGCCCTCCCTCTGGGGCAGCAAGTAGGTTTTGGGGGTGGCAAGGGATGGGGGGGTACCCCATCATCCTCTTGACCCAGGTTCAGCCTTGGAGGGGACTGACAGTCCTGGCAAGACCGCCTCTGAGCACGTGCAGAGTTGTTACTACAACCTAGGATCATGTTAGCTGTTTCAGCTGCTTTGATTGTGAGTTCCTGCATGGCAGAAGGGGGTTGGACTGGATGGCCTTTGGGGTCTCTTCCAGATCTATGATTCTAGTAAATTACTTCCTTTGATCCAGACAATGCACTCCTATTATTACAACCTAGGATCATGTTGGCTTTTTCAGCTGCTGCATCACATATTTGGCCCACGTTCATCTTGCGGTGTATCGACAGGAGGAGGAGTCTCCTTCTTTGGAGGTCTTTAAACAGAGGCTGGATGGCCATCTGTCACAGAGGCTGCTTTGATTGACTCACGCTCAGCCTTGGAAGTAATTTAATATAGCATCACAGAATCACAGAATTGGAAGAGATCCCAAGGGCCATCCAGTCCAACCCCATTCTGCCATGCAGGAACTCACAATCAAAGCACTCCCTGTGACAGATGGACATCCAGCCTGTTTAAAGACCTCAAAGGAAGGAGACTTTACAAGGGGAGGGAAGGGGGGGACCCATTCACCCTCTTGACTCAGGCTCAGCCTTGGAGGGGACTCTGGGGATGAGGGAGACAGTCCTGGCAAGACTGCCTCTGAGCACATGCAGAGTGCCTTCCTGCCACTTCCAAGCGTTTCGGATGCAGGGGGTGGGAGGAGATGGGCTCGTTCCCTAGAGAGATGGGTTGAAATGCCAGAGCTTTCCTTTCAAACATGCAGCCTCCATCATGGTTAGGAAGGCTGCCTGGGGTCCCATCCTAGGAGAAAGGTGGCATATTAAATAAAAGAAAAGAATGTCCAAGGAGAGCAAAGGAAAAACTGTGGTTGACCAGAGTGAAATATAGGGAGGGTTGAGAGACAAACGGACCCCTACTCTGTGATGCTTAGAGAAGGAAGGTGCCCTTGAGCATGCACAGAGTGCCCTTTCCAGGACTGGCTTCCAGCATCTGGAGGATTTTTGGAGAAGAACTTTGAGATCAACAAGTCCAGCTTCAGAACTGGCTAAAAAATTATAGGCTCTTTTTTTTGGGGGGGGGGGGGTTCCCTCATATTGTGATAAAGGTAATATAAATTAAATATTGTAAATGAATATTCGAATCCCAGCTCGGCCATGTAAACCCACTGGGCGACCTTGGGCAAGTCACACTCTCAACCTTAGAAGATGGCAGTGAAAAACCCTTCAGAAGAAACTTGCCAAGAAAAACCTATGATAGGTTTGCCTTAGGGTTGCCACAAATCAGAAATGACTTGAAGGCACACAACAACAGCCACAAATAAACATTGACATGGCGAATTCAAATGTCGCCTTTCCCCATATTGGCAGCCCCAATGAGGAAGGAAGGGAGGGAGGGCTGATTTTTGTTGTTTGTTGTTGTTACCTGCCCTCGAGTCGATCTCAACCCATGGCGACCCTATGGATGAGAGATCTCCAAGAAGACCCTCTGTCCTCCTCTGCTCTGCTTAAATCCTGCAACCCCTTAAGACCCAAAGTGACTCCTTCATAGAGTCCATCCATCTGGCATTGGCCTTCCTCTCTTCCTACTTCCCTCCACCTTCCCCAGCATTATTGTTTTTTCTAAAGAGTCCCCTCTTCTCATGATGTGTCCAAAGTAGCACAGTCTAAGGATGTTATCACACGGGGCAAATCTGCTGGTTAATCCACACAAAACCCAAACAGAAACTGGATTAGTGCTCCGTGTTTTCACACGACGTTGCACAGAAACTGGACAGAAAGTGGACAGAAACTGGTGTTAACTGAGATCTTTTGAAATTCGGTTCTTTGGAGGAAATGCAAATGCGCAATTAAGGTAATTTCGCAATGAAGGTAAATTTGCCGTAATATGGAAAGCAAATGCGCATTTGGAAGAATTTCCCCGCATTTTCCCATGGTTTCGCAGGGTCCTGGAGGTAGCGTAAGCGTCTCCTTCCCCCTCAGCAGACGGCTAATTGAGCCGTCTTGGGGGCAGGGAAGGGGAGGGGCAGCCACACGATCGGCGCCCCAACCCCTTCCCCAGGTCGTCCTCAGAGTGTCGACCCTCTGCGCTGGCTCTGGCTCTCCAAGGGGGACCTCCTCAGAGTGCTGGCTCTCCAAGGGGTATCTCCTCAGAGCGCTGGCTGTCCAAGGAGGACCTCCTCAGAGCGCAGACCCTACACAGGGCTGGTGCTCCAAGTAGGACCTCCTCGGAGCGCTGGCTCTCCAAGGGGGATCTCCTTGGAGCACCGACCCTACGCAGGGCTGGCTCTCCAAGGAGGGCCCCCTTGGAGCACTGGCTCTCCAAGGAGGACTTCCTCAGAGTGCCAACCCTAAGCAGGGCCGGCGCTCCGAGGAGGACTGCCTCGGAGCGCTGGCTTTCCAAGGGGGATCTCGGAGCGCTGACCCTACACAGGGCCGGCTCTCCAAGGAGGACCTCCTCGGAGCGCCGACCCTACGCAGGGCCAGCGGTCCAAAGAGGACCCCTTCGGAGAACGCTGCGGCGGAGGTCTTCCTCGGAGCACCAGCCATGCAGAGGGCCGGCTGCTCCGAGGACGACCTGGGGTAGGGGTGACAGCCGCGGCGAGTGACAGCCACAGCAAGTGACAGCCGCGGCGAGCATCGTGCGCATGTGCTAGAAGATCATTTCTAGTACATGTACTGGATTTTCTCACTTGTGTGTGAACGTTAAATGCGGTTTCAGGGGGAGCTTTCCTTAATTGTGCAATTAAGGTAATTACGTGTGAAAACAATTTGCAGAATCAAGGTTTAATTTTGGTTTATTTTCGGCATTTGTCATTTCCAGTTTATTATCGCTTTGTGCCCCACGTGTGATAATGTCCTAAGTATTATCTTGGCTTCTAGGGATCTCTCTGGCTTGATCTGCTCTAGTACCCATTTGTTTGTCCTTTTGGTTGTCAGTGGCATCCTCAGCACTCTTTTCCAGCCCCACATTCTCTCAAATGCATTGATTTTCCTCCTATCCTCTTTCTTGACTGTCCAGCTCTCACATCCATACAAGGTAATATGGAATATGATGGCTTGTATAATTCTAACTTTTGTACTGAGTTGTATATCTTTGCATTTTAGAATCTTTTCTAGTTCTTTCATAGCCACCCTTCCCATTCTTAGTCTTCTTCTGATTTCCAGACTGCAGTCCCCATTTCTATCAATGTTTAATCCCAGATATGAGAACTTTTTCACTATTTCTATTTCTTCATTGTCTAGGGACTTTATCACACGTGGGAAATCCCGTGTAGAAACAGGGTTTTAAATAGAAAAACCCCCACAAAAGCAGGTAGATTTTTGGACAACGTTGATGTTAAACTATGGTTAACCAAAATGGAAAGTAGTCAAAAGCCGCTCCTTTCGGAAAATCCCGAAAGTAAAAAGGAGCAGCTTTTGACTACTTTCCATTTTGGTTAACCATAGTTTAACATCAACGCTGTCCAAAAATCTACCTGCTTTTGTGGGGGGTTTTCTATTTAAAACCCTGTTTCTACACGGGATTTCCCCCATGTATATATTGCATATATATATATATATAGTTCTCAGGCCAAGTTGCTCAAATGGGAAATTGTGTTCTTGAGCAGCCTGGGTTGCTTAGGGGCAGAGGAAGGCTCGGTTGCTAAAGTTGCCCCTCTCGGCTCCTGGAACGGCCCCATCCTCACCGTGTAGCAGCTTGCGTCACCAATGACGCGCAGATGATTCACATGCATTTTGAAGTGCCGCAAACTAGTGGGAATGACAATTGTACCACAAAAGAAGCAATTACAAGGGAATAATGAAAAGATCTGCTTTCATAGTGGGAATGATGGACCTTTTGGAATCAATTCACCAACACGGAGCGAAGGTGAATTGCAAACCGGTTTAAATGTAAGTGGGAACGAGCCCTCTGACAGTCATACTACCCACTAGCAAAGTTGGTTGGTTGTAATAGAGAATACTAACCATGGCAATTTATTGTGGTATGCTAAGCATCGGTTGTTCCTTTGTCCCAGCCTTCTGAGTTCCTGCAAACCCACTGTGAAGGCGATGGTAATGGTCACCGGATTGAGCTGGCCCACGGCACGACCACCCTGGCTTTTACGTTCCAGCATGGAGTTATTGTAGCCACCGACTCCCGGGCATCGGCTGGCAAATACATTTGTGAGTGATCCCCTGGGGACTGGGGCTTTGGAGGACAAGGGGTGTGGGTTTTTGACTTTGGGATGGGAGGTTACCATTGTGTTGTTTTTTTCTTGAGCGCCCAAAAGTGAATATCTACTCCTGTTAGGAAAAAATGGGATGGAAACAAAGGATATGGAGAAATCTGGGCTGGTCTCCAGGAGGCAGAGAGCAAAGTTAGCTGGGGCAACCATTAAGGGGAAAGGAGGCAGGAGAAGAGAAGGGATGGAGGGGAAAAGAGCAGAACATGGAAAAGTTTCTTTTGTTTGGACTATGATCCCCACACCGGCTAGGGGATTCTGGGATTTGTGATGAAAATACCCTTTTAGAAAGATGAATGGGTTATTTGTTTATTTGCAAATAAGGGACACCATGGCATCGTGGTTTGAGTGTTGGACTATGACTCTGGAGACCAGAGTTCAATTCCTCACTCAGCCATGAAACCCACTAGGTGACCTTGGGCAAGTCACATGTTCTCAGCCTCAAGGGAAGGCAATGGTAAACCTCCTCTGAGGAAATCATGCCAAGAAAACGACATAATAGGTTTACCTTAGCGTCGCCATAAGTTTGGAAATGACTTGAAGCCACACAACAACAACAAATAGGAGTTGACTTCCCGCTGGGAATCCATACCACTGTAAAACAATTCACAATCGTGGAAAGGTTGTTGTGCCATTGCACAACATTCATGTTTTCGGGAGGGAAGCAGAGACATGGCTACTTCATCGAGACCACTAAGTGAGCAAGGAAGGCAAGTGTGGCCATTGCACAATGTGTCCTGATGCACAAGCCCCATTGTGCAATGGAAACCACCATTGTGTAACAGAACAGCTTGCACATGGCCCCATTGTGTATCATCACGTTTCACTAGCATCACTGCATATCATATGAGTAATATAGCTCCATTGTTAGAAAATTAGGCTTGGTGGTCTCTGATACAGGACCCCAGCCAAAGTCTAGTAGAAAGGTATTAGACTTTGTTCAGAGAGGAAGGCAGCCATTTTTTTTTTTTTTGCCAAAAATTGTGGCCTGAAAAAGGCATCTCCCACATGTGGTTGTATCACAGGTGGGTGACGTTCAGCTCCCAGGGGCTCATGTGCACCTCTGTAACCTCTGCTGTGGTTCCCAAACCTTGGTACTCGAAGTGTTTTGGACTTCAAGTCCCAGAAGCCCTGCACAGCTTGGCCAACAGTCAGGAATTCTGGAAGCTGAAGTACAGAACATCTGGAGGACCAAAGTTTGGGAACCACTGATTTAAAGAGAGGCTGTTGCGACTGGTCAAAAAACTTTGGCAGGATTCGCTAATGCTTCAAAATCCTGCTAAACCTGTTTAGTGGAAGATGAGTGCCCAAAAGTGAATATTTGCTGCAGGATGGTATGCTTCTGTCAGGCTGAAACTAGACTCTACCACTCATTGCAGTCTTCTTTTAGGTGGGGACTAGGGTGGACCAACATGTGGTTTCTTTGTAAACCATTCCCAGCAACAATAATATAATGTATATGCACTGAGAGCCAGGGTAGCATAGTGGTTTGAGTGTTTGATTCTGGGAGACCAGGTTCAAATCCTGGCTCAGCCATGAAAACCCACTGTGAGACCATGGGGAGGTCACACTATCTCAGCCTAGGGGAAGGCAAGAAAAAGTGAGTTTGCTTTTGGGTCACTATAAGTCAGAAACTACTTGAAGGCAACAACAAAAGCCAAACAACAAATGTGCCTTCAGGTTACCTGTCTACTTATGGCAACTCCATGAATTTCAGCCAGCAATGTGGCATCAAAACTGCAACTTCTACTAAAATCTGTTCACATCTCCTTCTCTCCTAAAGCTGATCTACTTTGCAACAAAGTGATTGAGATCAATCCGTACTTGCTGGGCACTATGTCTGGATGTGCCGCTGACTGCCAGTACTGGGAACGTCTCCTGGCCAAACATTGCAGGTGGGTATCCTGAACTCAGTTCTGGAGGAAGACAGATCTTTGGCCCTGCTCAAGTCTGGTTGGGGATGAAGGAATAGAAGGTTCTCAAATTCCTTCCATTCACCCCTCATGAATTAGTGAAGTCTGCTTCCGCGTCAGTGGGGCAGATATATCCACTCCAAGTTTTAATCCAAATTTTAAAGGCGTTATCCAGGGCAGGGACCTGAATGTGTTTGGGGAACTAGAATGAGTACATGAAAACATCATTTGTATGCCATTAACCAGATAGGAGAGAAGGAGAGATAAGGGGGCAAACTTTTGCCTTTCCCAGGAGACTCAGGCAAAACAAACTGACGCAGCCTCTCTTAGTCTGTATCTTCTTCCTCGTTCATAACTTTTGCCATCTTGATCATGCTCTGATGTTGCGTGCCACACATATCCTAGTTTTCATCTGTGAAACGTTGGAGGATACGACGGCTGTGTTGCTAGTAGGAGAGCTGCAGCAGCTAAAAAGTGGGTTTGGGGGAGTGCATGGGAGAGGAGACATGGTCTATTGTACATTTGCACTACATCTCCATGATCGAGGATTTTGGACATTGTAGCAAAAAAATGGAACCAGACACCACACGGAGTAAAGAAAGTGAGTTTGCTTTTATTGAAAAAGTAACGCCAGAAGTGCTGAGCCCCGAACTGAGCTACTGAGGATCTTTTTATAGGATTGCACATGTTCAAAGAGCATTTCTCCCCCCTCCCTCTTTGGATAACTAATTTCACAATAGTCAGCACTTCTCATTTAGGCAAAGATTGTTTACAGAACCAAAAATGTTTATAGAATAGAGGAGATGTTTACAGAACAGGAAGTCTTATCAGAGTGAACGTTGTGTCTAATGTGGAACATCATATGAGTCTCAAGAGAGAGAGGCAACAAAAAGCGTATTATTCTTATAAGGTCTCATGTAGCTATCCAGTCTGACCCCCGAATAGCAATCATAGAAGCTCATCATAAAAGCTCAGTAAGCACACACAAGCATTTAGCTACTTCAACACCATTTGGGGCAGGGGGGAGGTGTCCTTAAAGTTGGCTAGGGACCACAAAAATAGGTGGTGACATCAGGTGTCTCACAGGGCCAGATGTTGCCTGTGACCTAAATGGTGAAAGTTGGCTTGGTGAACATGATGGACATTTGACAGATATTTAATCTATGTATCATAGAATCCTAGATTTAGAAGGGACCACAAGGGACATCCAGTCCTACCCCTTCCCTTGCAGGAATACACAAATACAGCATTCTTGAAAGATGTCCACACCATGTTTCTTTTAAAAATAAAAAGAAGGAGAGTTCACCACTCCGCAAGGCAGATGACTTGGAACAGTCCTTATAGTCAAGAAGATCTTCCTTGTGTGTAGCTGGAACCTCTTTTTCCTGTAATTTGAATCCATTGGTTCATGTTCCAGTCTCTGGAGCAGCAGAACACAAGCTTGCTCCCATTTTCTACAGGGATTTGTAATATTTAAATATGCTATACCATGTCATGGACATTTGACAGATATTTAATCTATGTATCATCCCCAGGCTAAACATACCCAGCTCCTTAAGTCTCTCCTCATAAGACATGGTTTCCAGACCCTTCACTATTTTGGTTGTCCTCCTCTAGACACACTCCAAATTGCCAATATCCTCTTGAACTGTGATGCCAAGAACTGGACTCAGTATTCCAGGTGAGGCCAGAATAGAGTGGCACTACTATTCCTAACTAGAGGAAATAGAAATGTTAAATTACGCGTGGAAGCATTTGGGATTCTACAGGAATATCAACACAGACTCTCTTATACTTCTATGGGCATCTGAGAAAGTAGACTGAAATCTATAGTAGGAGTCTACTACAGACCCCCAAGTCAGACTGAGGAATTGGATGATGCCTTTCTGGAACAGATGACCATATGCTCAGAAAGGAGAGATGTAGTAGTGATGGTTGACTTCAACTATCTTGATATTTGCTGGAAGTCAAATTCAGCCAATCCTCCAAGGTCTAGCAAATTCCTCACTTGCCTCGAAGGCACATTCTCTGTCCAAAAGGTGGAAGAGGCAACAAGGGGATCAGCTATTTTAGATCTGATCCTAACCAACAGGGATGACTTGGTCAGTGTGGTGCAAGTGGTGGGATCCTTAGGTGGGAGTGATCATGTTCTCCTGGAGTTTCTTATACAGTGGAAAGTAGAAGCTAGGCATAGTCAAACACTCATTCTAGACCAGGGGTAGGCAACCTAAGGCCCGGGGGCCGGATGCGGCCCCCGAGGCCTTTGGACAGGCCCCAGGCTGGTCCTGCTGCCGCGGTTGCCTACCCCTGTTCTAGACTTAGGAGAGCTGATTTCAACAAACTTAGGGAAACACTGGGAGTGATCCCATGGTCAGGAATACTAAAGGGGAAGGGAGTTCAGGATGGATGGGAGTTTCTCAAAAGGGAGATACAGAAGGCACAATCTCAAACTGTTCCAATGAGAAGGAAAAATGGGAGCTGTTTCAAGAAATTGGGTTGAATGACAAAAGAACTTTCAATTGAACTAGGTTTTAAACGGGAGATGTATAAGAAATGGAAAAGGGGCTGAAATCACTAAAGAGGAATTCAAACAAATAGCCCTCTAGCACATGTAGGGCTAAAGTCAGGAAAGCCAAAGCACAGAATGAGCTCAGGCTTGCTAGAGGAGTTAAGGACAATAAAAAGGGCTTCTTTGGGTATATCCGTAGCAAAAGAAAGAAGGAAATGGTAGGGCCACTGTGTGGAGAAGATGGAGAAATTCTAACAGGGGACAGAGAAAAGGCAGAACTACTTAACACCTTCTTTGCCTCAGTCTTCTCACAAAAGGAAAAGGGTGTTCAACCTGAGGAAAATGGAGCAGAGGTCACAAAAGGGGAAATGCAGCACAGAATAAGTAAAAAGGAAGTACAGGAATACCTGGTTAACCTAAATGAATTTAAGTCTCCAGGACCAGATGAACTACATCCAAGGATATTAAAAGAACTGGCAAATGCAATGTCAGAGCCACTGGCAATAATCCTTGAGAACTCCTGGAAAACAGGAGAAGTCCCAGCAGACTGGAGGAGGGCAAACATTGTCCCCCATCTTCAAAAAGGGCAAAAAAAGAGGATCCCAACAACTATCGCCCAGTTAGTCTGACATCAGTAGTGGGAAAGATTCTAGAACAGTTCATTAAAGAGAGAGTCTGTGAAGATTTAGAAGGGAATGCCATAATCACTAAAAGTCAACATGGGTTTCTCAAAAACAAGTCATGCCAGACTAATCTGATCTCTCTTTTTGATCTCTCTTTTTTGACTTCCATCCATCTTTTTTTGGTAGATGAAGGGAATGCGGTAGACATAGCATATCTTGATTTCAGTAAGGCTTTTGACAAGGTCCCCCATGATATTCTTGCAAACAATGTAGTAAAATGTGGCTAGACCAGGTGTAGGCAACCTAAGGCCCGGGGGCTGGATGCGGCCCCCTGAGGCCTTTGGACCGGCCCCAGGTTGGTCCTGCCGCCACTCACCATGATGATATTGATTATTGTTATTACTTGTTCTTGGCAAAATCTCCACAGGGGTTTTGCTCTGGCTTTTCTGGGGCTGAGAATGTGTGCATGCATATATATTTTATTTTTTATTTTTTATTTTTTTTTAAATTATTTATTTATTTATTTATTTATTTTTGGTGCTTCGGCCCTCCAATTGTCTGAGGGACAGCAACCCAGCCCCCGGCTCAAAAAGGTTGCCTACCCCTGGACTAGACAATACAACTGTCAGGTGGATTAGTAACTGGTTGACTGACCAAACCCAAAGGGTGCTCAGCAATGGCTCCTCTTCATCCTAGAGAGAACTGACTAGTGGGGTGCCACAGGGGTTTGTCCTGGGCCCAAGGCTCTTCAACATCTTTATCAATGATTTGGATGAAGGAATATGGGGCATGCTTCTCAAATTTGCAGATGACACCAAATTAAGAGGAATAGCTAATACCCCAGAGGACAGGATAAAGATTCAAAATGATCTTAATAGATTAGAAAGTTGGGCCAAAGCTAACAAAATGAACTCCAACATGAAGAAATGTAAGGTACTGCACTTAGGGCAAAAAATTGAAATGTACAGATATAAGATGGGAGACACCTGGCTTAACTAGAGTACGTGTGAAAGGGATCTAGGAGTCCTAGTAGATCACAAGTTGAACATGAATCAGCAGTGTGATGCTGCAGCTAAAAAGGCCAATGCAATTTTAGGCTGCCTTAGTTGAAGTATAGTATCTAGATCAAGGGAAGTAATAGTGCCACTGTATTCTGCTTTGGTCAGTCCCCACCTGGAATACTGTGTCCAGTTCTGGGCTCCACAATTCAAAAAGGATGTTGAAAAACTGGACTGTGTTGAGAGGAGGGCAACTAAAATGGTGAAGGGTCTGGAAACCATGCCCTATGAGGAACGACTTAGGGAACTGGATATGTTTAGCCTAGAGAAGAGACGGTTAAGAGGGGATATGATAACCCTGTTTAAATATTTGAAGGGATGTCATATTGAGGAAGGCACTAGCTTGTTTTCTGCTGCCCCTGAGAACAGGAGACTGTGTGAAAGGGCCCAAAACAATGGATGTAAGCTCCAGGAAAAGAGATTCCATCTCAACATTAGAAGGAACTTCCTGACAGTAAAGGCGGTTCGACAGTGGAACACACTTCCTCGGAAAGTGGTGGAGTCTCCTTCTTTGGAGGTCTTTAAGCAGAGGTTGGATGGGCACCTGTCGAGGATGCTTTGATTTTGAATTCCTGCATGGCAGGGGGTTGGACTGGATGACCCTTGTGGTCTCTTCCAAATCTATGATTCTATGAAAGCTCATGCTACCAACTTCTTTATTTCAGTTAGTCTGAAAGTGCTACAAGATCTCTCTACATGCTCTCTTACACTTCAGTTCTCCATCTCTCTCCACATCCTCCCTGCTTCTCTCTTTCCTTGGATACAGACTCTATTACCTGCGCAATAAGGAATGGATCAGCGTCTCGGCGGCATCCAAGCTGTTGGCCAACATGTTGATCGAGTACCGGGGGATGGGTCTCTCCGTGGGCAGCATGGTGTGTGGATGGGACAAGAAGGTATGGGCTTAGCTGGGGTTGGGTGGCAGTGAAGTTGAGTGTAGGAAAGGGGTTGGGAGAAGCATTTTCGTTCCAAGGCAGCAAAGATGTTTTAGCAGTGTTCTTTTGTACCAAGAGCCAGTCTTTTGTAAAGCCAATGGGCCTTAATTATCTATGCAGCATAGGAGTCTGGAGATCAGGGTGTGATTCACCACTTATTGATTTATTTTATTTTATTTCATTTTTATGCCTCCTTTCTCCCAAAAAGGGACCCAAGGTGGCTCACAAGATAAAAATGCCAGTACCAGCTTTGGTACAATGAAAGAACAAAATACTTTTATTGTAGAACAGGAACAACAGTGACCAGCAAGCATTTTAGGTCAGTACTATCTGCTCTCTCCTTTCTGTCAATATATAGATTGGAGTCAGCTAGCCCCACCTGTTTACAATGTAACATTTTAATTTCTACCCAGTAACTATAGTAAAACTTCCCTTCTCTCCTGAACTGTTGTCAGGTGAAAATAACACATACCGTACATTTTGATTTCTAGCTGGTAACTGCAATAAAACTCCTTCCCTTCCCTCCTGAACTGTTGCCAGGTGAACATAACACATACATTTTGATTTCTACCCCATAAAACTCTTTCCCTTCCCACCTGAGCTATTGTCTATGAACAACAGCTTCAGAGTGGGAGGATATGCAAGGAGGATTGCCCTTGTGGTCTCTTCCAACTCTATGATTCTATGATTCTATGATTAGTGTCTACTTAATTAATGGCCCATTGTCTACTGGGAATTAGCATGTAAATTAGCATGTAAATCTGTGTATTGTTCTGTTGAGGCAAAGTCTCAGGGTGGGAGGTTATGTGAGGAGTATTAGTGTCTATTTAATTAATGGTCCATTGTTTGCTGGGAAACCCACTGACCCAGGGTGAAGTTCATTTACATTTGCTGACTCCTGATTTTGGTGTTTTTGAGCACTGGTATCCAAACATTGTTTACTTTCAGGGTTTCTTCTTTCCTGTTTAAATTACTAATCCTAATGACACTAATCCTCCTCGCACATCCTCCCACCCTGAGGCCTCTCCTCACACATCCTCCCACCCTGAGGCCTTGCCTCAACAGAACAGTGCACAGATTTACATGCTAATCCTCTCAACCAAGGCTCACACAGTAGATATACCTCACACATCCCCATGCCACCATTGTCTGAAGATGCCAGCCACAGATGCAGGCAAAACGTCAGGAATACATTCTTCTACAACATGGCCTCACAGCCAAAAAACTCAGAAAAACCTATGGATGCCGGCCATGAAAGCTTTGACTTCACAAGAAATAAATACATTAATAAATCCAACAGGCTTTTAGAAAAGGAGTCTTTTGTTTTATTTTGTTTTTAAAGGGGGTTGTATTGTTTTCATTGTACTGTTTCTGAACTGCTTGCTACCCTTTTTTTAGGTGTAAAGTTTTAAAGTGTTCTACTATTGTGAATGGTTTAATTTTATTTCAGTGTCAATCCTTTACATGTTTTTAGCCACCTATATTGTACAACTTTTAATTTTAAGCTGACTTGAGTCTCAGTTTGTGGGAAGAGGTGGGGTATAAATAAATGTTGTTTGTTGTTGTGTGCCTTCAAGTCATTTCTGACTTATATCTGCCCCAGCTTTAGCGAGCCACCCCTTTTGCTGTTTGCAGGAGGTGGCTGAGAAAATGGGAGGAGAGGGCAAGAATGCTGGGACATAGCAACTGGGCTTCCTGTCTCTCCAACAGGAAGGGAGTCTCCTGTTGCTGTTGTTCTGCCCCTGCATTCCTGCCTTGACAAGATGGCCAGAAGGAGGGACACAGAGAGAGTGGGCTCTCTTAGGGGGGTTGCAGACTGTCAAAAATAGTGTGAATTCAGTCCACTTTTAGGGTTAGGGTTAGTGCTAGGGAATCATGGGAATTGTTATTTTTCTGAGACATTGAACCTTCTTTGTCAGAGAACTCTAGTGCCACAATAAAATACAGTCCCCATGATTCCCTAACCTTAACCCTAACCCTAAAAGTGGACTGAATTCACACTATTTCTGACAGTCTGCAACCCCCCTTAGTGTGGAGAGTGGGCTGAGGATTAATGGCTAGGGATGTATGCTAAGAAGTATAGTGTTGCTGGAAGTGCCTAGTGGGTAGAAAGGAGTGGGCAAGGTGCTCCTGAGAGAGAGGATTTCAGGAATCCCTCCCCCCCCCTCATTATCCATCTCATTTTTTGTAGGGCCCTGGCCTTTATTACATAAATGATAATGGGCTACGCTTGAGTGGACCCCTTTTTTCTACTGGAAGTGGAAACTCGTATGCATATGGGGTGCTGGACAGTGGGCATCGCCCTGATCTGACCGTGGAAGAAGCCTATGACCTTGGCCGGAGGGCCATCTCTTACGCCACCCACCGGGATGCCTATTCGGGTGGGGTGGTGAACAGTAAGTACTCCTGACCAGAAGTAACTGGGGAAGGCCCTATGTTGCATCACAACTCCCCAAATCCCCTAGATTAGGGCTTGCTAAGGACTTTGGGAGTTCTAGCCTCCCAAAACAATTTTTCTGAGCTATGCTCCTGATCTACCCCTCCATCCCAGTGCCTCAAATCCCTATTTTGCTTCGTTCTGTTTTATTGGTGAGAGTCAGCTCTAGTTTTGCACATTTTTACTCATGTTGTGGTCTCTCTTTGTGCCTGATCAGTGTACCACATGAAGGAAGACGGTTGGATCCGGGTTGGATGCACTGATGTCAGCGAACTGCTCTACCAGTATTCTGAGGCCAAAAAGTGAAACCGAACTGGTGGCCGACGACGAGGAACTGCAAATGCTGGAGAGATGTTTGGACACTCAGGGCAAAAGGAGGGAAAGGGACAGAAGTTCAGCAAACGGGGCGATAATAAAGCATCTTTGACTTTTTTTAATGTTTGTTGTTACAGTTTCTGTGAAGGTTACCTATTTATTTATTTTATTTATTTGGCGTACATTCATCCCTCCACATTAACTTTTACGAATTTGATTATTCACAGATTTTATTACTATGAACTCGCCAGGAATATCTAGGTCCTCCAGCACAACTCTATGGTCAACTTTAACTAAAAGTCTCACTGAAGGACCTAGAGATTCCTAGAGAGAAGACTCCACTAGGCATCTGTAGCTCCTCCAGTGCAATTCTATGGTCACTGTCTGGCATATGTTGACCTAGGCCTAGAGATTCCTAGATTCTCTCAGGTAAAAACATAGTGTTTTGTTATTTGTGGTTTTTCCACATTCACAGGGGTCCTGTGGAGGGACAGGTATATTTATACCCTGCTTTTCAGCCAAAAGGCTCTCATATCCTACATATTTAGACATATCCTACAGTGATTGATTGATTTAATGTCTCTTTTCTAAATTAAATTAAAACAGTTACAAACACATTAAAACTTGGGCACCTTAAAAACCAGTACACCCATTGCACTACCCTAACCAGTTAAAAGCTGAAGGCCTGTTTAAATAAGGTCTTTGCCTGCCAGAGAAAATAAATCAGGGAGAGGACTAACCTTGGCAGCCTTGGAGCAGCCATTGAGAAGGCCCTGCCCTTGGAGCCAGGACCAGCTGTTTCAGTGAAGCTAGTGGGATTGAAGGAAAGCCCTCCCCAAAGATCTTTAAATTTGGATAGGCTTATATAGAGACACAGTAGTCTTTGACAGGTTGATATCCTATTTGTATGTGATGCATGTATAAATTTTCTTATGCATCTGGTTTTATTTTTTGACTGATGCATAATGCATAACTGAAAAGCTACAAACGTGGAGTTATGCATGTGGTGCCATTCACTCATCATAGCATGTTGCGCACAGTGTATTAAGCACTATTATGTATTGCACATATGTTTCACGGTTTCACAGCATTACACAATGTGCATTGGGTTGCACAGTGTCACCTGCAATCAAACAGCATAGCACAACCCGGGTGCCAACTATGTGAGTATAAAGTTACACTACATCTCTCGGATGCAGGATATCATCCCATTTCAAAGAGCAGTATGCACAAAACACAACAAATAAAAATGCTTAAAATACAAAAAAGATGTCATTAAAGCAATAATTGGCTGAAATGATTCATCAGAGGCCCCCAAAGGCAGTGCTCATACTGGTCAGCCCAGTTGGTTTCAGGTAGCCTGGGTGAAGAGATGAGTCTTTAAACAGATGCCTAAAATGTGCCAAATTCCGTACTACGGCTAGATATAGGTTGGGGTGGACAGAAGTAATTTTTACCCCTGCTGCCTCCTTTTAGGCCATCTGCATGTGCCCAGGAAATGATGTCATTACATTTCCGGTTGTCATTTTTGTTAATTTTGGGTAGTTTCCTGGTATTTGGGGAGAGTGTGCTAAAGAGGCATATCCAAAGAAAACTCATACATTTAAAGACAATTTGGGGGCCTTTTCAGGCAAAAAACAAACCCGCCACACAAAAAAATTATTAGAGGATATTCAGGGGTCTCTTTTGAAGCCCTTGGCTTCAAGGGCTTCAAAAGCTGGATTTGAGTGCTGCATACAATTTACAGGGAATACTTTACCCACCCTAATCTAGGGGTAGCCAACTTTTGTTGTTGTGTGCCTTCAAGTCATTTCTGACTTAAGACAACCCTATCATGGGGTTTTCTTGGCAAGATTTGTTCACAGGGTGTTTTCTCTTTGCCATCCGCTGAGGCTGAAAGTGTGACTTGCTCAAGTTTGCCCAGTGCTTTCAATGGTGGAGTGGTGATTTGAACCTTGGTCTTCAGAGTCAGTCCAACATTCAAACTACTACACCCTGCAGGCTTCACATATTTTAAGTGTGAAGGAATTTTCCTTTTTTTAAAAAAAAAAAATATTAACTTTCCAAAACAGACATAAAGAACATAAAAGAAAACAAAAGTTCAACACCGATAATCAACAAACATTTTTCATACATCAAACAACTCACAGTCATACACTCCTTTTCCCATCCCTTTGTTACGATAACTGATTTGATATAAAGACCCCTTTTTGGGTTCCTGCCATGGCCCTAGACAGAATGAGCCCCTTCTTTGTCTTCCATTCTTATCAGTAAGTGTGAAGGAGTTTTCAATGGAAATTAACTCCCCAGCAAAATGGTAGTGAAATGTATATTTTGATATGTATTTAATTTTTTAATTTGGTGCTTTCAGTTGTTGTTTTTTAAATATCTGGGGGTAAGGAATGCTTTCCACAAATAGGGGCTGCTGTGCTGAAGGCCTCCTTCTGGGCTGGCTTTCAGATGGCTGTTTGCAGGTTGTGGAACTAAACCACACACGATTTCAAATAATTGGTGGACTAATTTCTAATTCATTACCTGCACAAAACAATCCTGTTCATCTCAGCTTCCTATGCACCTTTGCTCCTGGTTTCTTTTCCAGGGAAAATAACTTTAGATATTCTCAAGCGAGGCATTCTGCCTTCTGTCTGTTATTTTAGCATGAGGAAATGTGCTAAACAACCCATTTAATTAAATACTCCACTGCATATTCCATCACATATTTCAGTATGCCAACACACATCAAGACTTAAATCTATGGCAGGCAAGATGCATATGCAGCTTTTAAAAAATTGAATTTTTGTAGCAAGTGTAGCCCACAGTGAGTCTTGGGGAGTGTTCTCCCCTATGTGTGGGAAAGTTTTCCACTCCAGTTATAGATCTGATCTGAATCTCATTCCTTTTTGTCTCTGACATGTCCATTCTAGTTCTCTGTCTGCCAGCTGCTGTGGAGGACTATGCTCAGTATGTCCCAGCAGTGGTATCCATAGGGGGTGTGGGGGTGCGGACTGCACTGGGTGACATCCCAGAATGGGGTGTCATCTGGTGGGGTGGTACACCTGGTGAGGTCTGCCTTGTGAGCCCAGCGTGGCAACTGTAATGCTGGACTCGGAAGTCCTCTGAGGGAACATGCTGCAGTGGTCTGGCCAGGTGAGCAGGAGGGCAAGTCGTTTCTTCCCTACCCTGGACCGAGTAACACCAACCCTAGTGATGCCACTGTCTCTCAGATGATCATCCGGATGTGTAGTCTCCTCTTCTCTTCCCTGCTGAGGCAGGAGTTGGCTTTTTTCCATGAGATGAAAACAGATGAGGAGGTCCAGAACCTGTAACCCCCTCCCAAATTATGAACTTTTTAATCTCAAAATGCCCCTGGGTGCTCTCTGGGGGTATGGGGGATGCTTCCAATTGTTTTTGGCTCCTCAGGCCAGTTTGTGCCCTGAAGTTTAAAAAAAACAGGAAGTGAACAGGATGTGAGTTCGGCTCACTTCCTGTTATTAAGGAACCTGAGATGGCCCAGCCTAGCAGCGTGATGGGGATGCCCCGCCCCCGAGACCATTGTGAGTGCTCTCAGAGGGGCGGGATACAAATAATAATAATAATAATTATTATTATTATTATTATTATTATTATTATTATTATTATTATTATTGTAAAGAAGGACTTGAACTTGGGGAATTACTAAAGTCCAAGTCTTCTATGGGATCTTTTATTCTATGTTTATGGAGGTGGCTAGGGAAGAGACTGATAGAGACAAAGCTTTCCAATGAACTGTAATTTATTTGGGGATTTAAACATACAAAGACACTCTACTATACACTCATACACACAAGAACTCAGGAATAAAGTAGTTAGCTTGGAGAGGAAACACAAGGCTTTCTAATGGTGATAATTACCTGAAGGAGGCTGCTCCAGCAATGAATGAATATAGACTCAACTATTATGAAAAGGACAACAGAAAGAGCCAGGACCCAAGTCAGAATTTACAGTGGCACAGTGGCACCATGAAATCTAACCAGACCCAATGTGCCTGAGATTTTGGGGATCTTTTATACCCTTAAACCTAGCCTGAGGCAAAGAGTTGCTATTGTATATCAAAGGATTCCGAATTCCTACCCTTTGAAGTAAACAATTTCCAAGGAGAGGAGATGGGATGTTAATGTTATCTCATCTTCAGCCGGACACATCATAAATCTTCTAGGTGTGAATGGCTTGCATTGCAGCTCCTGAGCTTGGCCCTTTTGATCTGCAAATTGTTGTAAGTGCAGATGTGACCTTTCAGGTGCCTACATGATGTGCTCACCTTGGGTCTATGGTGATCAGGACTTTTCCCAGTCTAGGGCCATGGCAGGGACCCAAAAAGGGTCTTTATATTAAATCAGTCATCGTAACAAGAGCAACAACAACAACAAAGTGTGCAGCGGTGCAGCCCTCCAAAGTTTCCAGGAGGCCTACTGTGGTCCTCTAGCCTTCCACAGTTCCCTCCCCCTGGCTTAGTGCCTGTGTGTCCAGGAGAAAGACGTACATACAAGTGCATTCCCCACACCAGCATGTTAAGCAGAAACTGCAGGGGGACAGGTGATAGTGGGTGGCCCTGTTGGCTGGGATCCCAGAAGCAATGCCCTTCAACAGTCTTCACCAATGAAAGAATGCTCACCACCAGAAAATCCTGCTTCCCTCATCTTCCAATGTTGCCAATACTGTCTTACGGCTCCCCAGGGAACTTGCTGCTTTTCCAAGGACACAATAATGATGAGCCACTCAGTGCTCCCCCATGCCAATGTCTTCCTGTGCAGCCTGATCAAGGTGGTTGGGATGTATGGGCTCATTCTCAGTGTCTCCTAGCACCTGATGCTGCTTCCACTCATTGAGATGCCAATCATAGTGGCTATCCAGAAGGTCTACGCCATCCATCACCAGGTACACTCAGGAGGGCCCTATTGATATACAGGCAGGTGCCCTTCCTTTGAAATCCCACTACCCCAATCAGGCCAGTGACAAGTTGAGCATGTTCAGCCTTGTGAACAGAAGACTGAGGGTGACATTAGCACACTCTTTAAATACCTTAAGGGCTGTCCCAAGGGCTGTAGCCTTGTTCTCTCCTGCCCCAGAGGGTAGTAGGGTCAGGAATATTTGTTTGGTGGGAGTTGCATAATGATGGTGGTAAGAAGATAATTGATGGAGGCCAAAATCCTGTTGTATTCAGTTCCCCCAGACACAGGATTACACATTTTCAGCCATTATTCAATGGCCATGTTCACAGTTGTGTTAAGTGGAGTCCTGAAACTGCACCCATTACACCGGCAGTTGTGCCTTTTTGGATGGTGCACAACTATTTGATAGTGCATTCGATGTACTGCATAATTGGGACTGCAGAGGCAGCTATTTGATAAAACCCTTACATTAGAAGACAAAATGCAAGCACATGAGCCGATGTGCCATTGGTTGTGCAAAACTGATCATCAGAAAGGTGGTGAATTGTAACTTGGCATGTGTGATCTTGGATGATCTTGGCCACTGTGTTACATTCCCCATTAAAAAAACAACTGTATCAGTTTTTAAAATCTAAGTTAAATTAACAAAACCAAACCAGTAGCTAGTTCCCCTCTTTCAGCATACTGAACACAGAAACTAACATCATTAAAGAGACTACTTAGGAATGGGAATAACAGGAAACACTGAATCAAAAGGCAGAGGTCCCTTTTAAAAAACAAAAGGCAAGGTGGAAAAGATTAATTTAAGATTCAGTTGCAGGGAATTGTGAAAAATTCTGCCTCTGTGCAGGGTTGTCTGAAAGTTCGCTGTCAGCATGTTGTCAGTTTATTAATTCAGGCTTTGCTATGCCAAGCTATGTCTCCTCTTCTCTCCAAGAATCACTCCTGGACAATACTGTGAATGAGTATAAATACAACATTTTAAAGTAACAGAGACACTTATTCCTTTAGTTATAAACTCAATTGCAAAAAGAGAGATAACAAAGTAGCACCATTAAGCATAGCTACTCCTACCAATACATAGTTGTAATACAAATATATCTCTTCTGCTAATATAAAAAAATACAAGTATAGCAGTTAGATCTTATGCAAGCTATAGCAAAATATTAATAAAGCAAAATTATAGTTCTCATCATACAAACCAGATTGGTATCTCAGACTAGTGAGAGAATTTCCAGCAAGGAAAAACTATCCCTTTGTGTTCTGGCTGGGCCTTTATTTAAGGTTGCCACCAGACACATGCATGACACTTCAAAGCCACCTGTCCCCAAAGCCCACTTTTCATTATTTAGTAATAATAAGCATGTGAAGTATGTTTCTGTTCTTCATAAGATATGGTAATGTCCAAGTCTTTGTATTCCCCATTGCCATGTACAAATGTGAGAGCTGGACAGTTAAAAAAGCAGACAGAAAGAAAATCAATTCATTTGAGATAATGTGGTGCTGAAGAAAAGTGATGAGGATCCCATGAACAGTGAAAAGAATAAATGGATCCTTGAACAGATCAAGCTTGAAATCTCCTTGGAAGCCAAGATAACCAAATTGAGACTGTCATACTTTGGCCACATAATGAGAAGCACAAATGACTAGAAAACACAATAATGTTGGGAATTTTGCACGGATTTTGGTATCTGCAGAGGGTCCTGGAACCAAATCTCAGCAGATATCAAGGGCCCACTGTACTGCCTATGTATTTTGTGTTGTTCATATGGACCAACATGACAACTTTTTTTTATAATTATTTTTAAAGGAGTTTATCTGAAATATCATTCACTGACTTTCCATATGGCTCAAGTTCAGGATATCTGGCAGACCATATCTTCCTGTATGAGTCCCATCACTGTCAAAAGCACGGTTGGTGGGGATGTGAGTCTTCTTGGAGGATGCCCCTGCACTTTGGAACTCCAGAATGGGCCTTTCTTGCTGCCCTTTCCATTGTCAGGCAAAGACCTTTTTATTCTAGTGGGCTTTTAAAGCGGAGCTTTTAAAGAATGGATTGAGGATGCAGTACTTCTTTTAGAATAAACTGTTTCAACTGTTGGTTTTTTTATCTTTTAATGGAGTTTTATCTTTTTAGCTGTAGTTTTAAATCAGTTAATACTGCTCAATCTATTAAGGTCATTTTGAATTTTCATCCTGTCCTCTGGGGTATTAGCTATACCTCCTAATTTGGTGTCATCTGCAAATTTGAGAAGCATGCCCCCTATTCCTTCATCCAAGTCATTGATAATATTGAATAGCCCTGGGCCCAGGAATGAACCCTTTGGCACCCCACTGGTCACTTCTCTCCAGGATGAAGAAGAGGAGCCATTGCTGAGCACCATTTGGGTTTGGTCAGTCAGCCAGTTACTAATCCACCTAATAGTTGTATTGTCTACCCCGCATTTTACTAGCTTGTTTGCAAGAATATCATGGGGGACCTTATCAAAAGCCTTACTGAAATCAAGGTATACTATATGCACAGCATTCCCTTTATCTACCAAGCTGGCTATTCTATCAAAAAAGAGAGATCAGATTAGTCTGGCATGACTTGCTTTTGAGAAACCCATGTTGACTTTTTGTGATTATGGAATTATTCTAAATGTTCACAGACTCTCTGTTTAATGAACTGTTCTAGAATCTTTCCCGGTATTGATGTCAGACTTACTGGGCGATAGTTGTTGGGATCCTCTTTTCCCCACTTTTTGAAGATGGGGACAATGTTTGCCCTCCTCCAGTCTGCTGGGACTTCTCCTGTTTTCCAGGAGTTCTCAAAGATTATTGCCAATGGCTCCAATATTACATTTGCCAATTCTTTTAATACCCTTGGATGCAATTCATCTGGTCCTGGAGACTTATATTCATTTAGGTTAACCAGATATTGTTGTACTACCTCTTTACTTATTCTGTGCTGCATTTCCCCTATTGTGTCCTCTGCTCCATTTTTCTCAGGGTGAGCACCCTTTTCTTTTTAAAAGTTTATACCAGTGCTTCTTAAAGTGGTGGTCCACTTGCCCTTTGGCTGCCAGTCCTTGGCAATCTTCTAGGGGAAAAAAGCAGCTGTACTCAATTGGCACAAATTTAGCGCAAGTGTCTGGTATGCTTGAAATAGTTAGTCCCCCAGATGAGATAGCCTGACAAGCATTGCTGTATACTATGTTGTATAATTCAAATTGTGTAGTCATCAAGCAGTTGACACAAAATTCACTTTCTAAGCATTTTCCCTCAGCTATCTTCCTATTGTTTGTGGCCTCAAGAATGAGGGGAGCTGCTTGGGGATAACATAGAGAATTAATAGAGTTTGACACTACTTTAACTGTCATGGCTCCATTCTATAAAAGCCAGGGATATGTAGTTTGTTGTGATACCTGAGCTCTGACAGAGAAGTCTAAATATCTCACAAAACTGCAAATCCCAGAATTCCACAACACTGAGCCATGGCAGTGAAAGTGGTGTCAAACTGCAATAATTCTGCAGTGTAGGTGCAGCCCTAGATAGAGTAATAGACTAGAATCCTATTGGTGGCATATGCTTGCACAACTAGGGCTAAGCATATAATTATTATTATTATTATTATTATTATTATTATTATTATTATTATTATTATTATTTCTAGCCCGCCCCTCTGCTAGGCAACCGGGGCGGGGTACAACATATTAAAACAGGCAACAGTTAAAAACATTCCCTCAACCCTCTCCCCAACCCACCCCCTTTAAAACTGAATTAAACAAGCAAAGATTAAAATACAATAGTACAATAAAATATAAAATATATTTATTATATATATGTGCTCTTAAGTGTGTTATGCAAGCAGGAATTCTGTGCTTCCTGAACTCCAGGTGCGAAGGGTTGATCTACAGTTCTGCCATTTTCTAAAAGGATACATGCTCACATAAACCAGATATTAATTTGAGATTTGGGAAGATGACGGTTGCTTTCTCCCCAGATGCAAAACTACAGCTGAATGCTCCTTTGGTGTCTCTCGCCAGCCATTAAATGGTCACAGGGACAATATGCTGGGGAGCATGTGCAGAAATTGCAGCCAAGATGAACAATGTAGGATCTTCGTCAGTTTGGTTATGAACAGTTTCATATAAGTATTGGATGATCTTGATTCTTCCTCTTTTATGATGCCTCTTTTTAGTACAGAATTATTTTGGATTTTTAAGAACAAGTTAAATATTTTCACACTGCAATTCTTAAAGCCCTGTTCACTTAAACTCTCACTTAAGATCCACACAAAAAAATGTTTATTTTTGTTTTTAGATTTTTAATAAACTTTATTATTTAAAAAAACAGGATTTACAATAGATGACACTTTTACATTCTTTCAATCTTACATTGATTCATATTAAATTCCATCATCTTATCTTCTAAATGTAACTTCTAAGTTAAAAGAAATCCTTTTCCTCTCTTTTGTCTTTATTATAATATATATGTCTATATGTGCATTTTTTTTCCTCCCTTTATTCTTCTTATTTTTGTAAATATGCTTGTATCCAATTCTCTATCTCTTTCCATTCCTCTTTGTGTTTTTTGTTGGGAATATCCCTTAATGAGTCAGTTAGTTTATCCATCTGAATATAGTCTAATAATCTCCAGCACCATTCTGCTATGTCAGGTACTTTATTTAATTTCCAAAGGGTGGCATATGTAATTCTGGCCGCTGTCGTCATGTAAAATATTTTTTACCGAATTTTTTTTCTAAATTATCATCTGCTATGTCTAATAAAAAGAGTTTGGGATCTATTTCAAATCTACTTTTTAACATCTCTTGCATAGTTTCATGAATCCCATTCCAAAAAAATAATAATGTTTAAATATGGTTTTGATTCCTCAACCAAACTGCATTATAAAGCTTGAGTCTCCCTTATCTGGAATTCCATGATCCAAAATTGTTCACATAGGTGGCTGATAGTAACATTTTTCTTTCTGATGGTTCAATGTACACAAACTTTGTTTCATGTGTAATATTATTAAAAATACCGTATATAAAATTACCTTCAGGTTATGTGTATAAAGTGTTTAAATTAATTTAATGTTTAGACTTGGGTCCCATCTTCGAGATATCTCATTATTATATGCAAATATTAAAAAATCCAAACATCCTAAAAACTCTGAAATCCAAAGCATGGAACCAAGCATTTTGGGTAAGGGAGACTCAACCTGTACAAGAATGGCAGCAGAACAGTCTGTGTTGGTTTTTAAAACTGTCTTCTGCATGAAGTCACATTTGGCTACCTGACAGTCGAGCTTAGAAATGTTACTTTTGGACTACAATTCTAGAATACCTCAGCCAGCAAGACTAAGAATGATAAAAGTCCAGCAAATGACTGAGTACTTTTGACATTCAAGAAACAAGCAACAGCAGAGAAAGGAAACAAATCTCTTTATTTTTGCCCTCAAAATTTACTGCAATCTTAAAAACAAAAAACAAAACAGCAGATATCTCCAGGATTGTAAAGCAGAATATAAAATGTTCCATTTTTTAAATTGATATAACTAGCTACGAAAAGCAACCGTGTATAGGAAGACCCACTGCCACCCTCTGAGGTTGAGACTTGCCTAAAATCACCCAGTAGGTTTCCGTGGCTGAGCTGGGATTCAAAGAGTCATAGTCCAATGCTCAAACCATAATGGCAAACCCACCCTGAAGAAGCTTGCCAAGAAATGACCTGAAGGCACACAGCAACGAACAGGAACACTGACATTCCCCCTCCTCCCCAAAAAGCTAAAACATTTTTGATCTTGCAGAAGTTGAAACAATTAACAGCTAGGAATGAGAACAAGGTAAATTCAATTAAGTTCTCCAAAAAAGCAGGGATGGAGAGATGAGGAAGGAGTCTGGTTATTTTCTATGCCATTTTTCTGCATTATTGTGGTTGGGGGGAAATGTAGGCATCACTCTCAATGTTTCATGGTTACAATGCTTACTTGATTCAACCAGATGTGTAAATTAAAAGGCTTTTAATTGAGCAAAAATGGGGAGAGTTGGTTTTCATTAACTTAACACTATTTTGCAAGAAGGAATTACAAAAAGCAGCTTTAGGCAGCATCTCAGAGACATTAAAAAAAAAGAAGCAAACCCAGCTCCCTGCAATCAAAATATTTCTACAAATCTGTATTGGAGACAGCCAGTGAAACAGACTGAAGAAATCTTCAAGGGATACTGTAGAATTCAGTGCTTATGAACACTCCCGTAGATGGATGAATTCTTCGTCCCTTCTTTACATGGCAAATCTGCCAGTTATGCTAGGGAGAGAAAAAAGGAAATGTTTTAGAATGAGAGCTGGATAATGAAACTGAAAGAATTTGACCCAGGCTGAAGGTGAGGTAGAGATCAGGGCAGAACCCTCAAGAGAGAACTTTGCGAGTTGTAACAAATAAAGGGGTGAAAGTCTTTCACAGATTGTAACAGAAATAGACTCCAGGTTTTCTTCCAACCCAGATTATTTTACCAGCAGAGTTGAGCATGTCACCGCATAGATTCCAGAGACTGCTTTGGGGGAAGGGAAGGGGCAGAATATTGGGATTTTTTCAGATTTTGGAATATTCACATATACATAATGAGATATTGGAGAGAGGATCCAAGTCTAAACATAAAATTCATTTAAGTTTCAGATACACCTTATAGATATAACCTTAAGGTAATTTTATACATGATGTTTGTAATAACAAAGTTTGTGTACACTGAACTATCAGAAAGCAAAGGTATTAGTATCTCAGCTGCCCATATGGACAATTTTGGAGGATTTCAGAATTCCGGATAAGGATACTCAACCTGTACAAAGAGATTAAGGTAAACTGTCGAATTCATCCAAAGATTCCAAGACTAGAAACTGGAATAATTTATTTGCTGCCTCATAATCTAATATACTACACAAAAAAGGCTAGGGTGCTTACAGTTGTAAATCGCTTAGACATCCCATAGCGCGATATGAAGCGGTATATAAATGAAGCTGCTTTGCTTTGCTTAAAGTGCATAACGGCCAAGTGCCCAAGATGGAAGAGGGACAACCTTGTCCAGCAGGGCTAGCAGAGCAGAGCAGAGCAGAGCAGAGCAGAGCAGCCCCTTGGCTAAAGTGGTACAGGGCCAGGCAGACAGTATGGCAAGTATCTTGAATGTCACAGAGAAAAGGCAGACATATCTCAAGATGTTGGAAGATGGGCTTTGTCAGCTAGTGCAAAGTGTTTTAACCGATATTCAGAAGCCCTCTTCAGGGGCTACAGCTAATTAAGACCACCTTCTACCATCTGGAGAGCCGTTTCTCTTTCTCCTGAGGATTTTACTGAATGCCTTCCAAGTATCATGAATGCCCCTCTGCCACAGCACTCTTCTCCTCCCCTCTCTGAACTCCTCTCCCTTCACAATTACTTAGATTTCCTGCATAAAGTTGGGAGAGAGAATTTGCCCTTAAGTAAAGAGTGGACATTGGATTCTCTATCAAGGCTTGACCCTCTCTCTCCACCAAACACACACCATTTACCTGCTTTGGAGTTGTTAGATGGGTGCAGTGCTCCCTGATATGGAGAGAAGGAAAACTGTGTTAGCCTTTCCTTAAATGATACACATGACTTGAGAGCTGCATTATAAGAAGGGAAAGGTGTTAGTTGCCTGGGGATAAGGCTTCATGAGCCTCACTGTGAGGTGGGCAAGTTTACAATGAGCGGTGTCTATACTGGCTGGCTTCATGGCTTATGTGGTGATTCTAGTTTCAGAGTCCAGATGCTCTTTGGCTAGGATGCACTGGATGGGAATTGGGCTGTGCCTTCCAGACTCCAGTACTGGGCACTTGTCCTGAACAAGAAGGTGGTGAAGAATCCATACAAGACAGAGAGTGTTTTCCTTTCTCTTGCCCAAACTCTGCATAAGGTTGGAAAAATATTGGGGATGGGTAGGGATAAAGGAGAATCATTGACATGGAAGTGTAACCATTATCTCTCTGTCTTTTTCTCTTGCAGTTCACTGTGAATTTGAGCTGGGGTTCACTTAACACTTACCTCTCCCAGAACTACTGGATCCTTGGTCACTCACTAAAAAGGAGAGAAAAGACAGAGGGTCAGTTCTTTGGACAAGAAAGGGTTGGGGTGTCTAGATTTTTCCACTTTTTTTCAGGGCAGATGTGTGCATGTGCACATACACACAGATTTATCAGCTTATCGTAACTGCTTTAGCCACAAAAATATACATATAAAAAAGTGGTACCTTGCAGTTTCAACACCCAGCATAAAGAGTGCTCAAAATTGTCTCTCCTCTCTCTCTCTCTGAGCACTTTGCAGTAAGATCAAGCTGAATCCAACCAAGTGAACATGTAGCTTGCTTCTTTCCGCAACAGCAATTTTCATGTAATTTCTGTCTTTTCTTCACTATCTTTTGACAGGCTGTGGCTTACTTAAGTCTGCACAATGTCTATGTAAGTTAGTGAGAGAATGGGAGCAACTGTGAGGCTCATCATCTACCTGTCCCACTAGAGGGATGGAGTATAAATAAATTTTATTTATTTATTATTATTACCACCCACTGTGAGAACCTTCTCCTGTTACTCCTGCTATGGCATCAAATGTCCTTGTGGTACTTGTGGGAATCTAATCTCCCCGCTGGACAACACCACCCTTGACAAACTGTTGCCATCACAGAGATTGTGCCTCTTGAATAAAGCATTCAAATAACTCTTAGGTAACATTCTCTTAAAAATTAGACCGACTCTTTCTGGCAAAGAAAGGACAGGCTGAGAAGGATCACTTCAGGTACACTTCAGCCTGAATCAAGCAGATTTTGGAACTCTAACACCAATCACCACTATAACAATGAAGGTTTCTCCAAGGTTGTAAGGAAAGCTGATTTAGATGAATAAATGCCCCAAAACACAGAGCTGCATCCCAGGTCCCTAATCTCACTGATCAGAGGAACAAATTCCATTTGTGAAAAAAGGTATTTAAATCTGCAAGATGTACTTATTCAACTCTAAAAGCAGCACTTATTGTGTGGAAACACAATACCATTTATACTGATGGCCAACCACTTTCATGAGAGCTGTGGAAGAATAAATTGAAGAGTTGAATTGGCTTCTGTGGTATCAGGCTGGTAATTTCATTATTAAAAACCAAGCGATACAGGAACTCACCCCATCTGAAATTTTGTTAGACATAATGGATGGTTATGGTAAAGGCTGTGTCTCCCATATATATAAAATAGTTGGATTGATTTTGATATGGCCCCATAAGATGGTCTCAGAAGGGCATGGGAAACTGACTGGGGTGTCTGCCTCTATAGATAAAGGAAAATTGGGTTATATGTTGGGCAAGTTCCTTTTCAAAACTGTTTCTTCTTCAATAAGGGAAAATACATTTAAATTTTTACATAAATGATATTTGGCTCCAGTGTGACTTACACATAGATTCCACTTTCCACTCCCCCACTTTGTTGGTGAGGCTGTAAAATTAAGGGATCCTATCAACATTTATGGTGGAACTGTAGTAAAGTGTCTATATCCTGGAATGCAATCTTTTCTGAAATAAATATCACTAACTAGAACCTTACAAAGACTCCAGAACCTGCCCTGCTGGGCTTTTTTTAAAGGAGACAACACAAAGGTATCTCACAAACCCTTAATTAGTTATTTATTAGCAGCTTCCAGATTGCTTATCACTAGATTTTGGAAAGATTTAAAAGGAAGGTCTGTGACAACCTGCTATAATAAGACATGGCATGTTAGCTTTGATTGAAAAAATAACTAACAAACTTTAGACAGCCAAAGGAAAAAAGGAAAACACAGTTTTATTGCAAATTGAAACTATTCTGTTTTGAGTATATTGAGTGAGGGAGATCATATTGGTCTTCCAAAGACATTTAAGACTTTTTGACTGACAGTACGTAAACATTTTTGACATCTTCTATTTTGGTACCATGACTGTGTAACTAAGGGCCAAACTAATCGCGCTTGAGACCACTTTAAGTGCCCTGGCTCAATGCTAGGGGACTCTGGGAACTGTAGTTTTGTGAGACGTTTAGCTTCCTCTGTCAGAGAGCTCTGGTGCCACAGTAAATAACAGTTCCCAAAATTCCCTAGCACTGAGCCAGGGCAGTGAAAGTGGTCTCAAGTTGGATTATTTCTGCAGTCTGTTTTGGCCCTTAATTGAAGGTAATTTTATGTATTGCTGTTGGGGTATGTTGTCACATCAGGAATGATGTTACAATATAAAATCAATTTTAAAAAATGAAAAATAAAGCATTTCATTCTAATATATGGACCAACAATTCTTTAATCTACTCCAGTTCTGTAGCCCATAAATTTCATGGGATGACCCTGAGTTCTAGATTATGAGAATACCACCAACCAAACAAAAACCCTTCCTGAGATCTGTAAAGAAGGAAGGAAGGACACAGAGAGGCTAGGCCATAGTTTCAAAATGGCAGCCTTCAGTGATTATCAGTGCAGCTGATTCCTTTATGTCTAGGCAGCAAAGCTTATGGCTCCTTCGACTTGAAAGCAACCAATTGAAAAACTGCAATCAGACCTTCAAAGGAAGGACATCCCTTGGGATGACCTACTCTACTTCTCCAGATTCTGAAAGCAGGACTCTCCTTCTCTACTCCCAACTACCTCTGTAACACCCTCAGAATCACATGCCAAATCTATTTATCAAACAAATAAAAGGACAGCTCCATCTCTTAGCATGGCTCATTCTGCACTTTACTTGTGAGGCCAGATGTTTGTCTTTGGGATCTATATCCAGGAGATGTAGTCTCTCTGAAAACGATATACAGAACTGTTTCCTAGGTTCTTAGCTGTCTATGGAAGGGGCTGGACAGCTAGATTGCATGCCGATGGTTCTTCTGCAGCTTCCAAGACTGCCTAACACTCAAGCACATAGCTCAGGTGCTTCAATTAATCCACCAAGAGCCAGTGTGGTGTAGTGGTTCGAGAGATGGCCTATGACTCTGGAGAATAGGGTTCAAATTCCCACTTAGCCATGAAACCCACTGGTTGACCCTTGGGCAAGTTACATTCTTTCAGCCTTAGAGGATGGCAATGGCTACCCCCCTCTGAAAAACTTGCCAAGAAAACCCCATGATAGGTTCTCCTTAGGTCGCCATACATCAGAAATGATTTGAATGCACACAACAACAACAGATTGTCATTCCTACTCCAGCCTGACCCATCTTGAAGTAAACATGCAAAGGGGAAGGCATGACTCACCTGAGGCTGCTTTGTAGCCATCTCGGCGTTTTTCTGCAGAGACAGAATCAGAGAGTTAGAGCTGACCCACAGAGGTCAACACAATTTCATAATCTCCTCCTCCCATGATGTTTCTCCTATTTTTTCTAGCAACCCACAGTGATAGAAGTCTTCCAGACTTTCTAGGAAAGATATTCGTAAAGACGGGAAAGCTTCCCCAGTCAAGAGGCTGAGATTCAGACTCATGAGGTGGGTTACAGAAATTGAGAAGAGTAGTGATGAAGCCCAGTCCATGCTTCTAAGTGGTTGTCTAAGCTGAAACTTCTCCTCAAAGCTAGGGATCCTCCATAGGAAAACGAACCTCTCCACAACCACAGAATGCCTCCTCCCCACATGTAAATGTATTCAGAATTTACTCACTGATATATATTGCAATCACAACAATCCCAGCAATCAGGAGGCCAGCACCCACGACACATGCGATGGTGAGCGCCAGATTGGAAGCTGAAATGGAAAAGAACAAAATAATAAAAGAAAGTCCCCACACATGCACAGCCAAAAGGACAAACAAATGGATCCTAGAACAGATCAAGCCGGAAACTTCTCTGGAAGCCAAGATGACCAAACTGAGGGTGTCGTACTTCAGGCACATCATGAGAAGGGAGGACTTATTGGAAACGACAATAATGCTGGGAAAGTTGGAGGGAAGTAGGAAGAGAGGAAGGCCACTTGTCAGATGGATGGACTCTATTAAGGAGGTCAAGGGTATGAAGGGGTTGCAGGAATTAAGCAGAGCAGTGGAGGACAGAGGGTCTTGGAGAGGTCTCATCCATAGGGCTAGCATGAGTAGAGATCAACTCGAGGGCAGTTAACAACAAAAAAGTAGGTGGTCAAAGAACTAGCAAGTCCATGGAGTTAAAGAAAAATAATAATCTAAAGTAAGTATGAGTATGTTTGTGTTCATTCAAGGAATGAACCCCCCATGATCACCTATCATGGTTTGCAGAACTGGAATTGGAAGTGGCAGTCTCTGTTCACAGGGAGAAGCCATAACAGAAGAGCAGCCAGGCACAGTTCTGTTATGCCTGGGCCCCAGTGGCTAGTGGGAGTCCCTCCCTCCATATCCTAGCTGCCATTGCTTTGGCCTGTAAGGGAGAGAAGACCAGCCAGCATCTGCTGGACTTAATCTCTTCTTGCACTGCCATTCCTTTTTCTCTGTGTTAGCAATAGTATAGCATTTACATTTATATACTGGCTAATACAGCACCCACTAGTCTCTAAGCGGGTATTTAGATTTTAAGCCTGATGGCAAGGAACTGTCAAAAAAATAATTTGTAATCCACTCAGGGTATAAATACTCTAAACAAATGCATACACATTGAAATAATAAGCTTTACTTACTTTGTTTTGCTGGTACATTTGCATCATATAATTTAGACATTTACAAATACATAATTACAGCCACTAAGATTAGAGGCAGAAAGATGCTAGAAACCCTTTATCTAGGATGTAAACAGTGAATTTATGGCCTACAAGGCACAAGGTACTTGCTAGAAAGGTTAATTTGTTATTGTTGTTTTGTGCCTCCAAATCATTTTTGACTTATGGTGACTCTAAGGAAAACATTGCATAGGGATTTCTTGAAAAGCTTCTTCAGAGGCTGTTTGCCTTTGCCATCCTCTGAGGCTGAGAGAGTGTGATTTGCCCATGGTCACCCATTGGATTAACATGGGCAAGCTTGGGATTTGAACCCTGGTCTACAGAATCATAGTTCAATGCTTAAACCACCACAACACACTGGCTCTTCCTAGAAAGGGCAATATTGGCGTTGAAAACTATACAACTAGGGCTTGATGGCACAGTCTGCAATGCTACTGATGGTGTCTCTGGTTTTGCCCTGCCTTCTGCCTCTCTCAAAATCCTTTCATCAGAAAACTCACCAGGCTCTTCCCAGGCCAAGTCCACATGTTCTGGAAGTCCATCATGCTCCACATGGCATTTGTAGCGTTCTCTGTCCTTGGGGTCAATCTTGACGCTCAGCCAGGTGTAATAGGTCCCATCCGAGTTGGGGGACTTAAGCCCACTGTGGGTATCTTGTATCCAGACCTCCCCATCCTTTGTCCAGGCAATATCAATGTCCTTCGGGTAGAAACCATCAACCCGACAGATCAGGGTTTCCATATTATCATCATCTGCCTTGCGTGTCACCTTCACTTTTGGCGGATCTGCAAAAAACAACATCAGAATTAGCAGAGTAGCTTTCCAAATGCCAGGCAGGGCATATGATCCAGTTTTAAAAAAGCAAGATCCCTCAGGTGACTCTCATATACAGCCCCACAGATTCCGACTTTACATCCAGAGGACTCTGTAAGAACGTAAAACAAAACAAAACCTTGCAAGAAAAGGGATTCTCCAGATGCTTTGAAAAATCTCAACTACAGTACAGCAACTCATGGTTCTGAGGTTTCACCAAAGCATCTTAGGAGGAAATGTCACAAGATGCTGAAGAGGTTCAAACTCCTGTAAACCAGAAGTAAACTGAATATAACTCAAGACTGATCTTGGATACTCTCCTCAAGGAATCTTTGCTCTCCTGACCTGTCATCACTCTTTTCCTTCAATACACATATTTTATATCCATTAAAAAATTTACCTGGAGTGGAGACAATGGCAGGGTTACTTGCAGGAACAGGAATTTCAACAGGATGTAAGGCCAGAAAAAAAAAATTGGGGTCTCTGATTTTGTTATTATCTATTGAATCAATTTTGGATAATAAGGACCTTGGCACATGCCCAGGGGTAATATGTTCTTATAATGACTTTGGAAAAGCTGTTTCCATCTGAAAGGAAACAGCGATCTGCACATGTTCATGCATAGTCTAAAAAGTCTAAGCTTTCAGAAAACAAAATCCTAGGCATCCCAAGATGCAAAGCACTGCAGACAACTATGTGTACAAGGGAAACATGTGTACTCTGTTTCCTGCAAAGAAACTTTGAAGCCCCCATTTCTGCACCACCTGGCCCTTCTGCTGCCTTTATTCCCTATTCTATACCGAAAACCAAGTCTTGGGGCATGTGGAAAGTGAACCAGAATAACTAGAGTACTGTCTGAAAAACAGGGTTAGCCCAACGGAGGTGGATGTGAGACTTCAGTTGTGGCATGTTGAGGGAGAAACAAAAGAGCATGTACAGCTGTCCAGAAGTAAAAAGTCATTTTTTTGGACAACAACTCATAATAATAATAATAATAATAACAATAATTTATTTCTATACCACCCAATGGTTACCCAATCCAGCGGTTTACAAGTTAAAACAATTACAATGACAAGATATCCCTCCCCCCCCATAAAACAGTATTAAATGGCAATACAATTAAAACATCAAACAATATAAAATGAATTAATAATAATAATAATAATAATAATAATAATTTTTATTTATATCCCGCCCCTCTGCCAAGCAATCGGGGCGACGTACAATAATCACAACAACAAAGAAAATAACATAAAACAAGTAAATAATATCAATCAAAACCCATCCCTCCTTCCCACCCTCACCCAACCCACCCCTCAAAACAAATCAAACAAATTAAAACAATTGTTAAAAATATACAATATAAAAGACTGTTAAAATTAACAGTCGTAGCAGGTAATCCTACATTTGAGAACTCATAGCTGGGGGGAGGGGATTGTGCATTCAGAAAGCTGGTTCTGGAAAGTAACTTTTCTAAGAACGGGTGGTAAAGGGCTCATATCTCCAGTTTCAGATTTCCAGGTTTGTCTCTTGCAGTATAAAAAGGAGAGGAGGGGGAGAAAAAAAAAGGAATGTGGCAACTTCTTTCACACTGATTTTCTATTTGAGCATGAACTTTTGTGGATATAAACCCACTTCTTCAGATGCAGTACAGAGTGATACTAAAGTCTCAGGTTATTCTATACAGTTGTGGGAGAGCAGGAAAAGCACTCTGTACTGCATCTGAAGAAGTGGGCTTATATCCACAAAAGTGCATGCTAAAATGAAAACCCATTAGTCTTAATGGTCCTGCCACACTCTCCTTTTTCCCCTCCCCCTCTCCATCCCTTCCTTCTTTTTATACTTGAATGGAGGGTTTCTGTTTCATTTTCCAGCAGGATTTGTCCAAGAAGGAGAAAGAGGGGGGTTGAAAGGGCAGATTGTACCACTTTAGGTTGGAGGCTGAAGGTAGGCTCTGTATGTTTGGAGGCTTCCTAATACTAAACAGGAGCAAGCGGAGCAAAAAACACATAGAGCAAAATCCTGTTCTCACTTGCATCTTCACTATGCTAGTTTTCTACTTTCAGGATTTTTTTAAAAAACAAACATTATAGAAAAGTATTCAAAAAGTGCAGTCCCTCCCCAAATTGTCCAAAGAGGCACAGTCCCAGATACCCCCTGGCCTTTTAGTGCCTGGAGTGTCTGCTCTTTCTATGATTAAAATAAAGTGTGTAGGATGGGAGGGATTGGAAGATATTGTAGCCTTGCGGTCCTCTTTCCCATCATGCTTTTCACTCCACCAACCCCTCACCTGTCCTCAGCAGCGTCTTCTTCCCATAGTCCAGGTATTTCTGCAGCCACTCAATGCACTCTTCCTCCAGGTAGGCCTTTAAGTATTGATTGAATGCTGAGTCAGGATCCCACTTCCTCTTGGTGATCTGGGCTGGCACATCGGCTGCTGTCCAGGTGAGGGTCTTCTTGTCAAAGCTGATGTAGTCCCTCCCATCGTAGGCATACTGCTCGAACCCTCCTTTGCTCCCGTCTTTCCTCAGCTCACAGCCGTACATCCACTGAAGGGAGTGAAACCCTGAAAGAGACCCACACAGATTGGGAGATGGAGGAGACAGCAAGATTGCAGAGGGGAAGCAGCTACTCCACCAGGAGACTCCCCCTTCCCCCCCATTAAAGCCCAATAAATGAGGTCCAGGCAGGAATTGTATTTTACCTCAGACTCAGCATTATTCCAGTGTTACATTACAATGACTCCCTCTCTCTGACTTCTTCCTCCTGCCTTCCCCTTCTCCTCTCCCCCACCTTCCTCTAATTCCCCTCAATAGCTTCTGGCCCCATTGCCTTTGGGGTGCTCCTGCCCACCCCATGGAACATGCCCCCCAATTTCCAAAAGGCAAGGAAGTTATTCCTTCATGGTCCTTCCTTGCAGAGGTGGGCTCCTGCCAATCCCCAATGGGGCTATTCTTCTCTTCGCACTCCCATCCAAAGAAAGGGGCTCCGATCCACATCTCCCTCCACGTTCTTCCCTCCAGAAAGAAAAATGCAACATTTTGTACAGAGGGCGGCAATGTGAATGTATGTTGGGCCTCATTCCCACTTACAAATGAATCGGTTTGCAATCTGAATCGATGGATTGGTTCAAAAGTGGAGCGTAGTTCACACTACATTTGCCCCGATCACATTTTCTTGCTGTAAAATAACCCACTTGTGGTTCACACTGACAAATGAATCGATTCAAAATGGACCCGCTTCAGCCGGCCAAAGGGCAAATTTAAATCACTTCCAATCCACATCTAGTTCACACTTGCGTGGAATCAATTTATCGAAAAAGTGGGGGAAAATCAGCGTCAAAAAGACACGTGTTAAATGGGTCTAGTGCAGGGCCCCCCTCCCCAAACTGCTTCAGTGATTCAGTTCAAGTGCAAACCAGGGTCATTTAAACTGCTTTAAACCAGTTTGCATACTGGTTTAACACATAGTGGGAATGAGGCCTTGGTATTCTCAGGAACAGGGTTGGTTTCCATTGCTCTCAAAAAGAAAGGGACTGGCATTTTTATAAAAGAGAGAAGCAGGGAGGGAACTTTTGCTCCACTCCCCAGAAGGAGAGAAATCAGAGCATTCCCAAAAGAGGGACTAGGGTTCCTGGGATGAAAAAGGCAGAGCCAAAGAGGTGTGTGTGTGGACATTTCCAAATGCTCCATCATCTTGCTGTGATTCAGACAATAATCCCCCAAGATGGCTTCCTTCAGCTTCCAGAAGCCCCCCGTCTACTTCACTGTATCCTCCTCCCCAAGCCTTCGAAAACCATAAAACTCCCTCACCTTCATCATTATCTGCGTGAAACAAAAAGCATCTTGCCCTATTGGCAACTTTCAATTATTAGGTTTCAAAGATATAATCTTGCAAGTCAGAATACTTATTTTAGGATGTGCTTATTTTGACTCTTGCATACCACTCAACTGAAGCATACCTGTTGTTGTTTGTTGTTGTTGTTGTTGTGTGCCTTCAAGTGATTACTGACTTATGGAGACCCTAAGGTAAACCTAAGGCTGAGAGAGTGTGACTCACCCAAGATCACCTAGTGGGTTTCCATGACTGAGCGGGAATTTGAACCCCGGTCACCCAGGGTCATAGTCCGACGCTCAAACCACTGCACCACGTACTTACCTGGGAGTAAATCCCACTGAGTTCGGCTGGACTTACTTTTGAATAAACATTTCAAGGCTTGAGCTATCAAGTTGGTTTTAAAGTTCCTTTCCCTGTTCTCCATGGCATGCAGCTACTACGACAGTTAATTAAAGAGGAGAGATGCCTCAGCTCCAAAACCCACTGCAGAAATAGTCCAGTTTGAGACAGCTTTAACTGCTCTGGCTCAATGCTAGGGAATGCTGGGAACTGCAGTTTGTGAGACATTTATTAGCCTTCTCTGTTGGGAGAGCTCTGGTGCCACAATTCCCATTCTCTGAAGATGCCAGCCAGATGCTGGCGAAATGTCAGAAGGAAACTCTTCTAGACCATGGCCACACCACCCGAAAAACCCACAAAAACCTATGGATGCCGGCCATGAAAGCCTATAACTTCACAATATAATGTTTGTCTTTTTAAAATTTATGTAAACATGGTATGATATGAAAAGAAACAACAAAAAGAACAACAAAACCCAGAACAAACCTTATCTTTCATTCTTTTAATTGCCATATCAATTGACAATATATAATTGGCATATATCAATATTGGCAAAATCATGTCTGGTGACATGAGGAGGGTTGCCAGATTTCAGATTAACCCTGAGTTTCAGATCTTGGAGCCCATTCACACCACAATTGTAGAACTATGGTCAAAAAATCCAGTTTGAGACCGCTTTAAATGTCTTGGCTCAGTGCTAAGGAATCCTGGAAATTGTAGCTTATTATGGCACTGGAGCACTCTGACAGAGAAGGCTGGACCTTAGATTCCTTTTTAACTGTCATAGGGCCTTTACAGACTGCCAGAAATAATGCAGCTTGAGGCCACTTTAACTGCCCTGGCTCAGTACTAAGGAATCATGGGAACTGTAGTTTATTGTGGCACCAGAGCTCTCTGACAGAGAAGGCTTAATGCCTCAGAAAAAACTACAGTTCCCATGATTCCCTAGCACTGAGCCAGGACAGTTAAAATGGACTCAAGCTGCATTATTTCTGGCAGTCTGTAAAGGCCCATAGTTTCATTCTATGTAAGCCTGGACTTTGTAGTTTGGCAAGGCACTAAACTGCAAATCCCGGGATTCCACAAGATGGAACCATGGCAGTTAAATTAGAATGGGATACTGTCATTGTTTGGTGTGAACCCTCTTCTGCAGTCTTCAGGGGAGGAGGAGGAATCTCAGGGCAAAAATGCTGTTTTGAAAAATGTGTGCACACAGATGTGTGATGCATGCATGCATGCTTTCTTTCCTCACTTGGTGGTTTTTATTTGTATAGTCTGTGTAACTGTAGTTGATGCTTAATTTATCATGCTTAAATCTCACCAGCATGGATAGCCTTGGTTATGGTCCCCCTCAGTGAAAAATGCTGCTGCTTAATGCCAGGTTAGTGAAAAGGAAAACAAGTGCCATTCAGAATTTGGTTCGGGATGAGCACACTGACCTGGCCTTTCTCAGATCTGCCCACCAGGTTTTGCTGTACAGCAGCAGAGGAGACCTGGGAAGGAGGTAGAGTCGAAGTGGTCTGTCATGAGCCCATTCCCCTGATCATGGGGGCCTTTGCCACCCCTGCAAAAGTGTGCATACTGCAGGCTTTGAGTGTGTGTACTTAAAGGTGGGTAGCTGGGATTGGGGATTTTAATATCCATGCTTATGGAGTGAAGACAAACCGGCCTCCTAGTCTTCCAGAGTTAGCAGTGATGAAGCTAGTGAGATGGGGACTAGAGCGATATTGGCAGAAGACCCAGAGCCTATTTGAAAGCAAATTATTCTTTGCTGCCACCATTGCATCTGCAAGGAGTCAGTGGTCTATTGCACACTGATTCCCAAGCCAAAAATGCAAAACAGTCAACAGCCTGCTGTGAAGAATTTGCATTTTGTGAATTCTGTTTTTGTGCATTTTTTGCAAATTATAAATTTTGCAAATTTTATTTTGCAATTTTTTTTGCAAATTTTGCAAAAGTTGGCACTTTGCAGACAAAATTGTTCAGATCCGCTTCACCCTAAGGCTGTAATTAATACAATGTCAGTGGATGTAACCTTGACGCCTGCTGGTCCAATATTATTGGACACTTTTCCATTTGTGCAGCCTGAGGATGTGGATAGGATCCTTGGAGAGGTGAGAGCCACCACATGTGTGTTAGACCCTTGTCCTTCTTGGCTCATCAAACTGGTCAGAGGGGAACTTTCTGAGTTGGTGAAGGATGCAGTCAATATTTCCTTTTAAAAAGCAGCATTCCTACTTGTCTAGACGCAGGAGTTGTGAGGCATTTGTTGAAAAAGCCATCCCTCTATAATGAAGAATTATCAGCCGGTGTCCAACATACCATTTTTGGGCAAAGCATTGGAGCATGTGGTGGCCTCCCACTTCCAGGGGTTCTGGGATGAAATGGATTATCTAGGCCCATTTCAGCCTGGTTAGGACAGGGGTTGGCAACCTACGGCCCCCGGGCCGGTTCCGGCCCAGGACGCCGGACTTACAGGCCCAGCCGGACCCCTGCCGCCGCGGCACCTCCGCCGCGTGTGTTTGTCGGCGTGGCGCCGCGCGCGCCGCAGCCAGCATTTTTTCCTCCAAAATGGCGGCCGCGACACGTTTGCGCATGCGCAAACTTGTCGTGGCCGGCATTTTGGAGGAAAAAATGCCGGCCGCGGCGTGCGTGCACCTGCACTGCCAAGCACAGGCGGCGGTGGAAGCAGCGGAGGCGCCTCCGCCGCCTCAGCTGCCGCCTCTGGCTCCACCGCCGCCGCCTCCGCCGGCTCCTCCTCCTCCTCCGCCTCTGCCTCCTCCTCCCCCTCCGCCGCCTCCCCCCCTCCGCCGCCTCTACCTCCTCCTCCTCTGCCCGCGCCGCTTCCGCCGCCGCTGCTGCGCCCGCTTTCGTCAGAGCGGGACGCGGCCGGCATTTTGGCCTCCAAAATGCCGGCCGCGTCGCGTTTGAGCATGCGCAGGTTTCGCGCGCGCGCAAATGACGTCACAGCCTGCCGCGCACGCCGCCATTTCCCCCCCCCCCCCCTTGGCCCAGCTGAGACCTGGGCTAGTGGAGACCGGCCCAGGTCTCAAAAAGGTTGCCGGTCCCTGGGTTAGGAGATGAAGAAAGCTCTGATTCCCTTGGTGGTTGACCTATGATGGGAACTGGATGGTTGAGTGTGTTCCTTTTGTTCTGCTGGACCTCTCATTCGTTTTCCAATTCTATCAACCATGGTATCCTTCTGCACCATCTTGCTGGGATGGGAATTGGAGACACTGTTTTACAGTGGCTCTGTTCCTTCCCAGAAGGGTGGACCCAGAAGATGGTACTGGGAAACTCCTGTTTGATCCTTTGGCCATTGGCCTGTGGGGTTCCTTAGGATTCTGTTTTGTCTCCCATGCTGTTTAGTTAATATATACATGAAACTGCTGGAAGAGGTTAGCTGGAGTTTTGGGGTGTGGTGCCATTAATATGACACCCATCCCTACTACTCCTTTCCATCTCAGTCCAAGGAGGCTGCCTTGGTTCTAAGCCTGTGTTTGTCATCAGTAATGGTCTGGATGGGAATGAACAAACGGAAACTTAATCCAGACAAGACAGAGGTGCTCCTAAGGAACTTCAACTGAACTAAGCTTTAAACGGGACATGTATAAGAAATGGAAAAATGGGGAAATCACCAAAGAGGAATTCAAAGAAATAGCTAGCACGTGTAGGGGGAAAGTCAGAAAAGCTAAAGTGCAGAATGAACTCAGGCTTGCTAGAGAGGTTAAGAAGAATAAAAAGGGCTTTTTGGGGTATGTCCACAGCAAAAGGAAGAAGGAAATGGTAGGGCCATTGTGTGGAGAAGATGGCAAAAAGTTAATAGGGGACAGAAAAAAAGGCAGAATTACTCAACACCTTCTTTGCTTCAGTCTTCTCAGAAAAGGCAAAGGGTGCTCAACCTGAGGATAATGGAGCAGAGGACAGAATAGGAGAATTAAAGCACAGAATAAGTAAAGAGATAGTACAGGAATACCTGGTTAATCTAAATGAATATAAGTCTCCAGGACCAGACGAATTACATCCAAGGGTATTAAAACAGGGGTAGGCAACCTTTCCCCTTTAAAGGCCTCGGGACTTCAGCTCCTAGAAGCCTCAGCCATGTTGGCCAATAGTTCCATGTTGGTCAATAGCTCCTGGGATTCTGGGAGCTGAAGTCCCTCGGCCCTTAAAGGAGAAAGGTTACCTACCCCTGTATTAAAAGAACTGGGAAACGTGCCAGGATCTTAGGGAAAACTATCTGAAAATGTTGCATAGATGGTACTTATCTCCCACAAAGTTGAGGTTTATATATAAGATCAGAACAGATCAATGCTGGAAATGTCAAACTCATAAAGGCACGTTTTTTCACATGTGGTGGGAGTGTAAAACAGCTATTTCCTTTTGGAAAGATATACATCAAGCCCTTGTTGAAATCTTTCAGTTTCAGTTTCCATTTAAACCTGAATTATATCTATTGAATATAACCACAGGCTTGGACAAAGAGGTAGAAAAGAAATGTAGAAGAGTTATACTATACCTTATTACTTCAGCGTGTATAATATATGCGAAGTATTGGGGCGGGAAAAGAAAGGCCAAACATTAAAGATTGGTGGGTGAAGGTATGGGAAATGAAAAACATGGATAAATTAACAGCTTTAATAAAGGACAAAGCAATGGGGAAAATAGAAAATGAATGGTCTCTGATAGAAAAATATAATCTGTTGTAAAAATTTGAAGAAAAACAAAGTGAGCCCTTTTTTTCTTTCTTTTTTCAATAATAAGAAAGAAAAAAGGGGAAAAGGGGGGGAAATCAGAAACATATTACATACTAGAAGAGGCTTATACTAGATTTTTTTCTCTTATATGATAGTGGACTAAGAGTAAAAGCTTGTTTTAATTTTCTTAGATAAGGGATTTATGTGAAGTAACCTGGGTGTCCTTGGAATAGCACTAGTCTAGGAAGAGGAGATTAAAATCTTAAGTTAATAGAAGGTCAATTCAACCGGGAAGTCTAGCTTAATTTTGTAAAGAAATCTAAAAGTGCATATATGTTTGTTATTGTTCATTGATGTTTGATTTTGTTGGTAAGTACATGTTTGACTGTATGTATGACTGTTTGTTTCAATGTTTTAATGTAAGTATATGTTTGACTGTTTGTTTTAATAAAATTTAAATTAAAAAAAAAAAAGAACTGGCAAACGTAATATCGGAACCATTGGCAATAATCTTTGAGAACTCCTGGAAAACAGGAGAAGTCCCAGCAGAATGGAGGAGGGCAAATGCTGTCCCCATCTTCAAAAAAAAAAAAAAAAAAAAAAAAAAAAAAAAAAAAAAAAGGGGGGGGGGGGAAGGGTCCCAACAATTATCGTCCAGTTAGTCTGACATCAATACCAGGAAAGATTCTGGAGCAGATCATTAAACAGAGAGTCTGTGAACATCTGGAAGGTAATTTCATAATCACAAAAAGTCAACATGGGTTTCAAAGAAACAGGTCATGCCAAACAAATCTGATCTCTTTTTTCGATAAAATTACCAGCTTGGTAGATGAAGGGAATGCTGTGGATATAGTATATCTTGATTTCAGTAAGGCCTTTGACAAGGTTCCCCAAGACATTCTTGCAAACAAGCTGGTAAAATGTGAGCTAGACCAAGTAACTGTTGGATTTGTAATTGGTTGACTGGCCAAACCCAAAGGGTGCTCAACAATGGCTCCTTTTCAACCTGGAAAGAAGTGACCAGTGGGGTGCTACAGGGCTCTGTCCTGGGCCCAGGGCTATTCAATATCTTTATTAATGACTTGGATGACGATATTGGGGGCATAGTTATCAAATTTGCAGACGACACCAAATTAGGAGGAGTAGCTAATACCCCAGAGGACAGGATCAAAATTCAAAATGACTTGAACAGACTAGAAAGCTGGGCCAAAGCTAACAAAATGAAATTCAACACGGAGAAATGTAAGGCACTGCACTTAGGGCGGAAAAACGAAAAGCACAGATATACAATGGGGAACACCTGGCTGAATGAAACTACGTGTGAAAAGGATGTAGGAATCCAGGTGGACCACAAGTTGAACATGAGTCAACAGTGCGATGCAGCAGCTAAAAAAGCCAATGCAATGTTAGGCTGCATCAATAGAAGTATAGTGTCTAGATCAGGGACAGGCAACCTTTTGGAGACCTGGGCCAGTCTCCCATAGCCCAGGTCTCAGCTGGGCCGAGGGGGGGGGGAATGGCGGCGCGCGCGCGCACACTCCCGCACACATCGCCGCCGTAGCGCGCGTGGCCGCAGCCGCCACAGCGCATGTCACGGCTGCCATTTTGGTAGTCCAAATCGCGGCCGCGATGCGTTTGCGCATGCGCAAGAGTACTGCGCATGCGCAAAGCGTCACAGCCATCATTTTGACTTCCAAAATGGCGGCCGCAGCAAGTGCAGCCAAAAATGCGCCCCGACGGCAGCGTGAGGAGGCGGCGGCAACCTTCGGCCTGGGCCAGTAAGTCCGGTGCCCGGGGCCTTAACCGGCCCCCGGGCCGTAGGTTGCTGGTCTCTGGTCTAGATCAAGAGAAGTAATAGTGCCACTCTATTCTGCTTTGGTCAGGCCTCACCCGGAATACTGTGTCCAGTTCTGGGCACCACAATTCAAAAAGGATGTGGAGAAACTGGAGCGTGTCCAAAGGAGGGCAACTAAAATGGTGAAGGGTCTGGAAACCAAGCCCTATGAGGAACGACTTAGGGAGCTGGGGATGTTTAGCCTGGAGAAGAGAAGGCTGAGAGGTGATATGATAGCCATGTTTAAATATTTGAAGGGATGATATATTGAGGAGGGAACAAGCTTGTTTTCTGCTGCTCCAGAGACTAGGACCTGAAACAATGGATGTAAGCTCTACCTCAACATTAGGAACAACTCCCTGACAGTAAGGCAGTGCTTCTCCATTATTTTCTGTCATGCCCCCCCTAGGAAGAAGAAAACATTTCGCCCCCCCCGTGGGACTGTAGTCACATGGGTGGGTTTGGCCAATCAGGATAGAGCATGTCGGGCTGCTACTGGGGCTGTGCTGGGACAATCTCCAGTGTTTGCGCCGCACTGCTCCCTCTCTCCAGCCGTAACGGGCCCCCCTTTACGGAGCCTCACGCCCCCCCTGGGGGGCGCGCCCCACTATTTGAGAAGCACCGCAGTAAGGGATGTTCGACAGTGGAACACACTCCCTCGGAGAGTAGTGGAGTCTCCTTCCTTGGAGGTCTTTAAGCAGAGGCTGGATGGCCATCTGTCGGGGATGCTTTGATTGGGAGTTCCTGCATGGCAGGGGGTTGGATTGGATGGCCCTTGTGGTCTCTTCCAACTCTATGATTCTATGATCAGTTGAAAGGCAGGTCAGGGAATTGTGATTTAGCTTATGTTAGATGGGGTTACACAGGTTGGCAGTTTAGTTACTCCTGGACTCAGTTTGAATCTGGCCGGTGGGCAGGAGCGCTTTTGTACAACTGAAGCTTGTTTACCAACTGCACCTGATCCTTGAGACATCAGATTGGCTCATGGTGGTACATGTCTTAGGGCCTTTGCAGACTGCCAGAAATAGTGCACATTAAATTGAGGCACTGCCCTGACTCAGTGCTAGGGAATCATGGGAACTGTATTTTATTGTGGCACCAGAGCTCTCTGACAGAGAAGGCTCAATGTCCCAGTAAAAAATACAATTCCCATGACTCCCTAGCACTGAGCCAGGACAGTGCTTCAATGTAATGTGCACTATTTCTGGCAGTCTGCAAAGGCCCTTAGTTACATCCCATTTGGACTACTATAATGTTCTGTACTTGGGGCTACCTTTAAAGAGTGTTTGCAAACTTCAGCTACCAGTAGTTCAAAAAGCTGCAACCAGAGTGTTAGTTGGAGTAGGTTACAGGGACCATAATACCTCTCTTGGAGGCCAGTTTGTTTCTGGGCATAATTCAAACTGCTGGTTATACCTATAAACCCATATATGGTCCTGGTCCAGGCTATCTGGCAAACCATATCTCCCCGTATGAGCATGACCGGGCCCTGAGATCATCCATAGAGCCCCTCCTCTCAGTCCCACCACCTTCACAACCATGGCTGGTGGAGACATGAGGGCTTTCTCAGCGGCTGGTCCTGGAATCTGGAACTCCTTTCTGTCCTTCCATTGGAAAGCAACCCTCTTTTTATTCTTTTAAAACAGAAAGCTTTTAAAGAATGGGCTGGGGAGTGCTGTAATGTTTTAAACGGAACTGTTTTAGTTGCTCTTTATCATTTTAATTGTATTTTATTCTTTTAACAGAACGTTTGAATTATGTTAATACTGGGAATAGTTTAATTCTATGTTAAAGTTCACTTTTTGTCTTTTTAGCTGTGTTGTTCTTTTAAACAAAATAAGGCTGCAAGGCATTTACTAAAGATATATCAGGTTTTACTGCATTTGAATTATTCTAAAAGGGCCAGTTCCAATAGTGTGAAGTGGGGAGGAATGGCTGAAATCCACATAACAGAATAAACAGTTTAGGTCCAGATTATCTAACAGCCTATATCTTCCCATATGAACCCGCCCAAGTCTTACTATTATGGGGCCGTTCTCTTCACCCCACCATCCTCCCAGCTTCAGCTGATGAGGACCCAGGAAAGAGCCTTCCTTAGTGGCTGCTCCCAGGTTATGCAGTTCCCTTCCAAGGGAGGTTCAATCTCCTCACCCTTCCCACACCGTCATCTTTTTGCTGGCAGGCAAAATCTTCTTAGTCAAACAGACCATTAGCCTTTAACTGGTTAGGGCAGAAGGATTGCTGTAGGTGTACCTTTTAAAATACACAATATGTATGTAAAGTGTTTTTAAATTAGTGTTTTAATTGGGTTGTTTCTTTTGTACTATATGCAAAACTTTTTAGCTATTTCGTTTTAATTTATATTCTAAGTTGCCTAGGCTTCCACGTTGGGAGAAAGACAGGATATAAAAATAAATAAATACATTAATAAAATTATGCATCTGAGGAAGTAGACTTAAGTCTACAAATATTTAAGATACCAACTTCTCTCTTTCAATGTCAAAAGTGCTACAAGATCCCATTGCATGCTGATATTCCAGACTAACACAGCTATGTCTTTAAGTTATAAGATTTACAGTGTTGTAGTTTCTCTTTTTTTCTCTCTTCCTCTCCTAACATCTAGTTGTTGTTGTTCCTGTGTGTCTTCAAGTCGTTTCTGACTTATGGCGACCCTATCATGGGTTTTTCTTGACAAGTTTCTTAAAGGGGTTTGTCCTTGCCATCCTGAGGCTGAGAGTGTGTGACTTGCCCAAGGTCACCCAATGGGTTTTCAGGGCCAAGTGGAATTCGCTCTCCAGGGTCATAGACTACTGCTCAAACCACTACACCACTCTGTGACTTTGTAAATAAACAAACACTTGAGCATCTTTAAGACCTTTGTAGGTTCACTTATCTAGCAAATGTCAGGGACTTAGCTAAGGGAAGTGTGATGGTGCTCACTGAAAATGGTTGAAAGTGGGAAGGCAATTCACTGGTTAAGCAAGAGTTAAAATGGGGAATATTTTGAAAGAATATGGCTTTGCATGTGAACAACTATGTGGTATAGTGGTTTGAGTGTTGGACTGTGACTCTGGAGACCAGGTGCGATTCCCTCCTCTGCCATGAAACCCACTGGATAATCTTGGGTAAGTCACACTCTCTCAGCCTCAGGGGAAGGCAATGACAAACCTCTTCTGAACAAATCTTGCCAAGAAAACCCCAAGATAAATTTGCCTTAGGGTTGCCATAACCAGAACAAACACAAAAACATAGGGAGTATATTTTAATCTATATGACGTACAATGCTACTGTGTTGATTTGGGGTCTTTTTCAATAGGAAAACAAAAACACAGAAAATACTTAAATGCTATCTGGAATCTTTGCATCCAGCCATTAAAATGGTCAGAGTATAGAAAAACAAGGAGAGACTTTTTTGGTTTCCCAGAGCATGCCAGTAGGAGTTTTACTTACAGCATACTTGTAAAGAGCCAGTACTAACTTTGGGGATTTTGGCCAAGGCATCCTCCATCCTTCCCTGAAATGGTCTCTGGACACACACAGCCCTTTCCTTTTTCTCCTCCTTCCTCCTGTAAACCTCCTGAGCAATTTCCTTAAGGCTGTTTTTGTTGTGAGCAAACATTCACCATCCCATCAAAATGACCAGTTATCACACTAGAGAATTATGGCACTATGGGTCTACTTTAATGGTAATGGTAATATCCTGTGGAACCCTGGGATATTTAGTTTGGTGAAGCAGTAGAGGAGCTCTCTGGGTGAGGATGCTAAACTGCCCTCCCTAAACTGCAAATCCCAGGATCCCACAGGATGGAACCATGGAAGTTAAAAGTAGAATCACAGCACTGTAACCATGCATAGACTCCAATGTTTCACAGATGAAAACCAGGACAAATGTGGCCAAGCTGCATCAGGGAGCAGCCTTCAAGGTGGCAAGAGTTACAAATGAGGAAGAACACAATCCAGTGCATGAGCAAATGAGTTGCGGCCGCCATTTTGGCAAACAAAATGGCGGCCACGAGCGCGCGGCGGCAGGCAGGGGCCGAACACGCGCGCATGAGTGCACACGCCGCCATTCCCCCCCCAGCCCGGCGGAAGATCTGGGGACCAGCGACCAGCCCTAGGTAAGTAAACCTTGCCGACCCCTACTTTAACATTTAATGTTGCTATCTTTATTTTATTAACCATGTTACTTTTCTAAATCTTCTACCTAGCCTCTTCAATGTGCTGCCCCTACCCTGCCTTCCCTCTCCCTTCCTCCCTTCCTGTCCTTCCCACCCCTCCCTTCCATCCCCCCTACCAACATATACATTTTTACCCCCCTCCTTCCCCAAGGTACCCAACCTTGCCCATGGCTTTTACTAGACCTCCTGGGGGGAGGGGCAAGAAAGAAGCCACCCCTCCCTGATTGTTTATTGTCTCTCCTATTATGTCTTTTTTTTTTTTAATTTTAACATCTTTTGTCCTTATTTTCTTTGGCTCCTCCAGTTGCATTCTTGTCGCTGTCTTCTTCATGCTGGTTCAGACCCAATTGCTTCAACAAATTCAATCCTTGTTCCAGTGAATAAATCTTGTGTTGCTTCCCTTTCCATTGAAATTTCAGAAAAATGGGGTAACCCCAGCTGTATCTTATTCCATTCTTTTGCAAAACTGCAATGCAGGGCTTAATTCCTCTTGTCCAGCTGACAGTCTCTGGGCAAAAATCATTGTAGATTTCGATTGTATGGTCTCCATATTTCAGTGATCCTGAGAGTTTCCTAATTTCTTTCATTAAAAGATCTTTCTTGTAGAAGCTTGTTCCTCTCATGATTATATCTCTGGGAATCAATCCTTTCTTAAACGTTGATGCTCTATGTAAGCACTCCACTTCCTTCTCATCCCAGGTAATTTGAGAGACAATACTTTGCTGTCATTTAAAAATCTCTATCTTCACAGTTTTCAGTGTTTCATTTGATACCTCAGGAAAGCCCCAAATATGAAGGTTATTCCTTCTATTACGATCCTGCAAGTCAATGATTTTTCTTTCAAGTTGATCCAATCTTGCTGAATGTTCCAAGTTTGTCTTTTGATGAGCTTTCTGTTCAATTTGTATTGCTTGTACTTTTTTAACCACTTGTTCAAGCACTTTTCTTATAATCTGAAAAGATTTATGGATTTCACTCAAATTATTCTTAGATATAGTCTTTGATAATGTGGCATTATTTTTTGTAATGGTTTCTTTTAAGATTTCCATGTTTTTATTTTGATTTTCACCTAGCAGCTGGCCAAGCCATGTTTTCATTCTTTCACTAGCTTCTGGCAATGTTCCTGGAAAAGCTCCTTGTTACTCTTTAGATCTGGCTCCCGTTCCAGTTTTCTGCATTGTTTCCAAAGATTTTGTTTTTTTCATTTCTATGAGTTTCAGAATTCTCTTGTAAGTTTACTTTTTGAAAACGAGAATATGCTTTGTCTGAAGGGAGTTGTTTAGATTGTTTGGATTCCCTCCAACTCAAAACTGATCGTTCGAGACCCTTCTTTTGGCTCTTGGACATCTGCCAACTTCTAATCAGTATTATGTCTCCGTTACGGCACACAATTTTGTTCTCTTTCTTTATTTATACAGTGGTACCTCCACTTATGAAATTAATCCGTTCCACAGCCCATTTCGTATGTAGAAAATTTCGTAAGTAGAAGCAAATTTAACATTGAAATGTCCTAATCCGTTCCACAGCTTCGGCCATTCCTTGGTCCGACCCTGGAAGCGGGGGATGGCTCCGCTTCCAGGATCGGTCGAAGGAAAGGCCGAGGCTGCCGCCTTTCCTTGGACCGACCCTGGAAAGGGAACCGTCCTCCACTTCCAGGATCGGCCCAAGGAAAGGCCAAGGCTGCCGGCTTTCCTTAGGTCAATCCTGGAAACGGAGGACGAAGCGGGGCTGTCCTCCGCTTCCAGGGTCGTCGCAAGGAAGGGCCAAGGCTGCCGGCTGTTCCTTAGGCTGGTCCTGGAAGCGGAGGATTCCTCAACTTCCATGGACCGCCTCAGGAAGGGCTGAGGCCGTGGCTAAAAGGAGGCCTCCTTCCAGCCGTGGCCTCGGTTGTTCAATGGGCTGTCCCCGGTAGCGGGGAAGCGGCTAGAAGGAGGCCTCCTTTTAGCCATGGGCTCGCTGTTCTATGGGCTGGTCCTGGGAATGGAGGACTTCTCCGCTCCCGGGACCAGCCTAAGGAACGGGCGAGGCATTCCTTAGGCTGGTCCTGGGAGCAGAGAAGTCCTCCTATCCCAGGACCAGCCCATAGAACAGCGAGCCCGTGGCTAAAAGGAGGCCTCCTTTTAGCCCTGGCGTCGGCCGTTCCTTAGGCTGGTCCTGGGAGCTGAGAAGTCCTCCGATCCCAGGACCAGCCCATAGAACAGCGAGGCCGTGGCTAAAAGGAGGCCTCCTTTTAGCCGCGGCCTCGGACGTTTCTTAGGCTGGTCGTGGGAGCGGAGAAGTCCTCTGTTCCCAGGACCAGCCCATAGAACAGCGAGGCCGTGGCAAAAAGGAGGCCTCCTTTTAACCGCGGCCTCGGATGTTTCTTAGGCTGGTCCTGGGAGCGGAGAAGTCCTCCGTTCCGAGGACCAGCCCACAGAACAGCGAGCCCATGGCTAAAAGGAGGCGTCCTTTTAGCCGCGACCTCGGACGTTTCTTAGGCTGGTCCTGGGAGCGGAGAAGTCCTCCGCTCCCAGGACCAGCCCATAGAACAGCCGAGGCCGGGGCTAAAAGGAGGCCTCCTTTTAGCCCCGGCCTCGGACGTTTCTTAGGCTGGTCCTGGGAGCGGAGAAATCCTCCGTTCCCAGGACCAGCCCACAGAACAGCGAGGCCGTGGCTAAAAGGAGGCCTCCCTTTAGCCGCGGCCTCAGACGTTTCTTAGGCTGGTCCTGGGAGCGGAGAAGACCTCCGTTCCCAGGACCAGCCCATAGAACAGCGAGGCCGTGGCTAAAAGGAGGCCTCTTTTTAGCCACAGCCTCGGACGTTTCTTAGGCTGGTCCTGAGAGCAGAGAAGTCCTCCACTCCCAGGACCAGCCCACAGAACAGCCGAGGCCGGGGCTAAAAGGAGGCCTCCTTTTAACCCCGGCCTCAGACGTTTCTTAGGCTGGTCCTGGGAGCGGAGAAGTCCTGCATTCCCAGGACCAGCCCACAGAACAGCGAGGCCGTGGTTAAAAGGAGGCCTCCTTTTAGCCGCAGCCTCGGACGTTTCTTAGGCTGGTCCTGGGAGCGGAGAAATCCTCCGTTCCCAGGACCAGCCCACAGAACAGCGAGGCCGTGGCTAAAAGGAGGCCTCCCTTTAGCCGCGGCCTCAGACGTTTCTTAGGCTGGTCCTGGGAGCGGAGAAGACCTCCGTTCCCAGGACCAGCCCACAGAACAGCTGAGGCCGTGGCTAAAAGGAGGCCTCCTTTTAGCCCCGGCCTCGGACGTTTCTTAGGCTGGTCCTGGGAGCGGAGAAGTCCTCCATTCCCAGGACCAGCCCATAGAACAGTGAGGCTGTGGCTAAAAGTAGGCCTCCTTTTAGCCCCGGCCTCGGACGTTTCTTAGGCTGGTCCTGGGAGCGGAGAAGTCCTCCGCTTCCAGGACCAGCCCATTGAACAACCGAGGCCGCAGCGCCTCCTTCCAACCGCGGCTTCAGCTTTTGTTGAACGGTTTCATAAGTCGAAGCAAAATTTATCCGGAGGCGCATTTCGTAAGTCGAATTTTTCGTAAGAAGAAGCATTCGTAAGTAGAGGTACGACTGTACTTTAATTAATATTTCTGCATTTCAATTCTTCAAAATCACTGTCCCATATATTTAGGCTGTTTTAATTTTGTAAATCTTAACATCCACTTAGTGTAACAACGATCCGGCTGGCAGTGCCACTTAAAAAATGCTTTTTATCTTTCTTTCTTCCTTCTCTTTAAAGCTTTATTTAAACAGTTCCAGTCTATTCTCCTCTCCTTCCAATTTATTACTCACGGTCTTTGTTCCATTCAGAAGAGATTCTTTGAGTTACTTGCTTTAACTTTCAGAAGAAAACAATCTTTGCTCTTCACACCATCGCTCGTGGCTTCTCACCCCGATTCTTCCTATGGGGAGCAGATCTCTTATTTTATTTTCCCAATTCTCTAGAAGACCTTGCTCTTGATACTTCCTTACAAATCTAAATAGGTCTACTCAGATGTAAGGAAAAATGCGGGAGGTGAAGCATCTCAGCGCTGCCTTAGTCAACAGTCAAACTGACTGGCAGGATGGTGGTTATAAGGAAACCTTTTTGACATGGCTTGTCTTCTTATCTCAGCTTGTCTTCTTATCTCAGCAACCTATACTTTCCATTATCTAAGAAAGAATGATCAGGATGGGTAAAATCTGTGCCCTGTCACTTTCCACTTACCTCCACTCTGATTGTAGTATTTGAGGGCAGTCGCCAGGTTCACTCGGAATATTTCCTCTTTATTCCGCACAATCTGAGTGTTCTGCTCCCAGTACTGAGGATCATCCTTGTCTACCTTTGTTATCCATAGAGCTTTAGGACGACATCTCCTGGTACTGGGATCATAGTAATCAATCTGCTGGTCATCCACATACCCCACAGAGAAAAACTGGGGCACCTGTTGACCTGGCTCTGACACAGATGTGTAGAAATAGCGCAGGGAATGTGAGGAGTCGGCTAGAAAGGAAAGAAAGGGGAGAAAGCAGGTATGATTATAATATCCAACTGGACACATTTTGTGTGGTAAAAAAGGTGGACAATATGGGCATTAATTAAGAGCATGATTTTTAAAAAATAGATGAGAAAAAGATAAAGAAATAGATAATTAAATTGACAATTGTTCCCTCCCAGTCTTCATAGCCTTCTATTACTAGCATATTATGGCTCTATCTGACCCAGGAGGATACATGCAGGAATACGTCTAGCAGCTTTGGCTCCAACTGTGTTGCGGCAGACATCGTCAATAGCAGCCACACTTCTTTTTACAACACAGCTATACAGGGTTCACTGGCACCTAGAAAGTATAGTTTTTCATCACCAAAGTTTGTAATGACTTCCATTATTACATACATCTTGTCAAATCTTGTTTGCTCCACTGTGCCATCACACCCCAGGGACGGAGCCAATGTATCTTTAAAATCAGTACCTTTAAGATACTGCCAGCTGTTAGATTCTACAATGCACTGCACAATCAGGCAAAATAACACGGGCTGCCAAGTTGACTGGGGAAAAACCAGGGAAAAGTGGTCCTGCGGCTGAGGCAGTGCTGCAATCCCACACACCATATAGCAGTCCCAAACTAGGAAATTCAGAGGATGTACCAGAGTGATGTCACATGTTACCAAAAGTGCATTTTTCTGAATTTTGGTGTGTATGAATTCCACATAGCCCCAGATGGACTCTGTCTCAGGCTCCATGTGCCACCATAGCAGAGCAAATAGATCATGCCCAGGTCACTCGGAAGGCTGGAAAATCCCCAGAGGTAGGCATAGTGTGGGAGTTGCAAATGGACTATCATCACCTCCATAATCAAAAGGATGGGCAGTAATGGCCAAGATATCTCACCTGACGAGCTGGCCAAACACCTTAATCCGCTCCCATTTCCCTTGAATATTGCCAGACCAGAATACTTCACTCAGGCAATCTAACACCTTTGTCTAAACCTTAAACAAACAATACAAACTCCTTTGTCCAAGCTTTCTACCAAGCAATCAAGCACATAGCCAGGGGCTTGATTTGGCCTTAAAACCCCCCTGGGTCTTTTCCCTCAGTGTCGCTAGTCTGAGTGCAGGGGGACCTCACGTCACTCTGCTCTCTGATCTGATTACCGGCACCTCCATCCAACCCACACTCTCAGGACGGTTGTGTCTCACACCCCTTCAACCCACTGGACTCTGGAAGAGGATTCGTTGGTGGTAAGTATCGCCATAGCGCTGCCTCAGGACCCCAACCCCTGATTTCCTATAGCCCTGTGTGAGTGTGTGTATGCGTGTACTTTGCTGTGTGATTCTCTATTTGCTCAATAACTAACACTTTAATTTGAGGATACTGCCTCTGCATCAATTCTTAAAATCCCCCATATCTCAGTATACACCTGGAAGACGGTCTCGCGGGGTCCTTGTAGCCGACCCCCTCTCGCTTGAGCTAAATAAAATTCCCCTTAATAGACTTTTGGCTACACACAGGCCAAATTATTTGGTTGCGCACTTTGTGATCAGGGTATATATCTTTAAAGTACAAAAAAATTGTGATTTAGTATGTCCATAGGAACGCCATGCATCAAGATCAACTCGAGGGCAGTTAACAACAAACAACAAAATTGAATAAAAAATATAATATAGGAAGTTAGATCTGTGAGAGTCTGTAAGAGGTCTGTGAGAGTGTGCAGGTATCAGCAGAAAACTGGGTTCACCATAAGGTTGGGAAGAATGCCTACTGGGACAGAAACAAGGTAAGAGGTGAGAACACCAGTGCTTCTAGCCTCACCCTCTGAGATATGAGCAGAGGTAACCTACAATGTCCAGTAAATAGCACAACTCCTCTAGCCATGCACAGATGAGAGGCAGCCAGAAGACACCTCGTGTACAGGAGTTAGAGTCACTAATAAAGATTTCTGTTCTGATTGGAGAATTATAAGCAATGTTCAGTATAACACCTTTGTTTTGATTGGAAAGATAAATTGGGTGAAACTAAGGAGAGAGCAAAAGCAGTTAAGATTAGACTGCATTAGAGGCATGGCTCTAAGGAGGAAGATTATTGTCTGAAACAGCCATGCTGTTTCCTGAAAGTTTAATAGGCTGGTAATGGTAAGGCTATACTAGGATAGATACACTCTCATCCCTCCACATTCGCTGGGGTTAGGGGCACAGGACCCCCGTGAATGTGGAAAAACTGCAAATAACAAAAACACTATGTTTTTACCTGAGAGAACACCTCTCTAGGAATCTCTAGGTCCTCTAGGGCAACTCTATGCTCAACATCTGCCAGATACTGACCATAACAGAACTGCGCTGGAGGAGCTACAAATGCCTAGTGGATTATTCTCTCTAGGAATCTTTGGGTTATCCAGTGCGACTTTTGGTTAAAATTGACCACAGAGTTGCAATTTAGGACCTAGGGATTCCTAGAGAGAACATATTAATGCAATCCGTAAATAATCAAATCTGCAAATGTCAAGGCTGCAAATGTGGAAGAACAAGTGTACTTGTCCCATTATGCTTCTAATGGATGCCTGTTAATAGGCTTATGATGTAACAGATGCTGTTAACATTTTAGAATGCCCAAGAACAGGGGTAGGCAACCTTTCCCCTTTAAAGGCCGAGGGACTTCAGCTCCCAGAATCCCAGGAGCTATTGGCTAACATGGGACTACTGGCCAACATGGCTGAGGCTTCTGGGAGCTGATGTCCCTCGGCCCTTAAAGGGGAAAGGTTGCCTACCCCTGCTCAAGAAGATTAATCTTTGAATGCCTCTTTAGAGATGTCTAGTTCCTCAGCAGATGAAATAGTATTCTTAAAATAATCAATGGTTATGAATATGGTATAAAGGACAGAGTTCTGTACACATAAAACATTTATGAAATATACGTATAATAGCTTAACAGACATTATGGGAGCATTTTAAAGAATCTGACAAGGATAATGATGACAGTGCAGAGAATGCTGTATTTTAGCTGCACTCAAAAGCTTGAAACAAGACTGGCAGAAGTTGGTCGCTGACAGTAGCAAGCTCTTGGAGCTATTTGGCTCAAGGGAGAACAAAGAAGCAGAAATCACTCCTAGTTCCCTCACCAACCAGTGAGTGAGCGTGCATCCACATACATATGTACACAATTCTCTCTCTCCCCCTTTTTTCTCAGACACTAATGCCGAAACTTTCTCCCCATGTAAACAATGGAGCAGCACCCCCTAGTGTTCTGAGCGGGATCAGACACTTCTTTCCTGTCACCTCATTTCCCAGAAAAGGAATCCTAAATTCACAAGCGGCTCTATACCTTTTGGGGGCCAGCTCCAAAGCATAAAAGACATGATGCAAGCTTTCGAAGTCCCACTGGTTTCATCTGGCAAAGATGTCAAAGATCATACAGGAGAAAGAAAGGTGATGATGTCTGTCTGAGATGTTATCAGTTAAGGTATAGCAGTAGCCTATTCACTCCAATGCATAAAGTAACACCTTTATTACAGCATGACTTTGATCTATACCTTTTAACTTAACAAGGGACCTGCCGGACCTGCCAGACTTTGTCAGAATGGCACATTGAGACCCCCCACCCTAGGTAGAAATCCTGGGGTGGACTCTATTTTTTAAAGCCCTGAGCACCTCCCCCCCCCCCCCCATACACACACTTTGACAGAATCACAGAGTTGGAAGAGACTTCAAGGGCCATCCAGTTCAACCCATTCTGCCATGAAGGAAGAAACCATCAATACACTTCTGACAGATGGCCATCCAGCCTCTGTTTAAAAACCTCCAAAGAAGGAGATTCGACTACACTCCAAGGCAGCGTATTTCACGGTCTGCAAGTTCTTCCTAATATTTAGGAAGAATATTTAATAATTAAACAGGGTTATCATGTTACCTCTTAACCTTCTCTTCTCTGGGCTAAACATACCCAGCTGCCTAAGCCACCCCTCATATAGCCCAGATTTGAAAATGGTTGTTCTATCACCCCACTGGGGCATGGGTCCCCCCCCCACACACACACACACAACGTATCAGAATTTTAAAAACCCATTTTCTGACTAGAAATAAAAAAGTTGTGTGGGTGACAGGAATTGTCACAACACACAGACTCCAATCATGCATAAAGAGAGAAATCCTAGAGTCACAAGTGGGATTCAGGAAAGAAAGAAGCACTAGGGGACCACATTGCAAACATACGATTGCTAATGGATCATACAAAGGAATTCCAGGAAAAAAAATCAGCATGTGCTTTATAGATTATACCAAAGCTATTGAGTGCATAGATCATGAAAAACTATGGATGGTTCTTAAGAACATGGGAGTGCCACTACATCTGATAGTCCTGATGAAAAATCTGTACTTAAGACAAGAGGCTATGGTTAGAACTGAATACGGTGAATCAGAATGGTTCCCAATTGGCAAAGTTGCATCCTCTCAACTTGTATGCAGAAAATATCATAAGAATAGCAGGCTTAGACTCAGAAAGAGGAAGAATAAAAACAGAAAGAAGGAATATAAAGATACGAGGAAGGAATATCAACCATCTAAGATATGCGGATGGCACCATACTACTAGCAAAAAATATTATGGACTTGGGACAACTACTAAGGAAGGTCAAGGAAGAAATCACAAAGGCAGGCTCACTGAGGAACATAAAGAAAACAAAAATAATGTCCGCGGAGGATCTCTACAAATTCAACCTAGACATTAAGGAAATCGAAATAGTAAAAGAGCTCCCGCACCTTGGATCAAAAACATTGATCAAAATGGGACTGCAGCCAAGAAATCAGAAGAAGACTCGGAACAGGGAAAGCAGCTATGAAAGAATGAAAAAAGATCCTAAAGAGTAAAGATATACAACTAAGGCTGCATTCCCACTATGAATAAACCAGTGTGCAACCCAGATTATTGTCCTGGCATTCACACTTCCCCTGACTGCACTCAGTGTAGTTTCAGGGGGTGAGGGATGAAAACACCTACTTGACCCAGTGCATTTGGCACTGGGTCCCCTACCGCATCTTTTTTTTTCAGTGCTGCAACAATCCAGATCTTTGATAGTTTGATCGTGCTACCGCATCGATCCGGGTTGCACAAGATCATTCAAGGAAATGGAAGCACCTCCTTTTTGAAACGATCTGGCGGCAATGTGAACGTTGATCAGTGTTTAAATGCTTTGGGGAGATTAAATTGCAGTAAACATAGTGAAAACAGCGACCCAGTAGCAACCCAGTATTGTGTCACAGAGGAGATCTGGATCTCCTCAGAACAAAAAGGTGAGTGTGAATGTGCCCATAGTGTGAAAGTTAGAATTGTTCAAGCCATTGTTTGCCCTATTACCATGTATGGATGTGAGAACTGGAAAGAAATCAGACAGAAAGAAAACCAACTCATTTGAGATATGGTGCTGGAGAAGAGTGCTGAGGATACTGTGGACAGCCAAGAAGACAAACAAATGGGTCCTAAAGCAGATCAAGCCTGAAATCTCCCTGGAAGCCAAGATGGCCAAACTAAGGCTATCACATCATGGCCACATCATGAGGAGGCATAATTCATTAGAAAAGATAGTAATGCTAGGAAAGGTGGAGGGAAATAGAAAGAGAGGAAGTCTGCACATGAGATGCATGGACTCAACCAGGGAGGACACAGGTACAAAATTACAGGGCTTTGATTGGGAGTTCCTGCATGGCAGGGGTTGGACTGGATGGCCCTTGTGGTCTCTTTCAACTCTATGATTCTATGAATAACAAAAAACTTTTATTATTATTATTATTATTATTATTATTATTATGTATACCTACAAAACCCACAGCCACATTCAGCCTGTCTCTTGTTTTGCAAGACCACTGAGAAGGGAGGGTATAAGGAGAGAATGAATGGAAATAGAAAAGGGGGGGATTGTACACAGACTCCCCAGTCAGTTTAACAAGGGACCATGCATTTTATTTGGACACAGAAACAGGAAGCAGCAGTCCAAAGCCACATACTGTTACAGTAAACTGCATCATCATCAGCTATTGATCTCAATCAGCCTTTTTGAACAAATAAGACTCTTAAAACTGGAAGGGACCTCAAAGGCAATCTAGTCCAACCTTCTTCCATGTAGGAATATGCAACTAAAGCATCCCTGAAAGATGCCCATCCAATCTTTGTTCAAAAAGCCACCAAAGAAAAGTCCACCACTCTCCAGGGCAATAAATCCACTGTGGAACAGTTCCCACAGTAAAAAAAAAAAAGTCTTCCTAATGTTTAGGTGTTTTTTTTCTTTTCTTTGAGTCTATTGGTTCATTTTCTAGTTTCTGAAGCAGCAGGAAACAAGCTGTGACCATCTTCTACATGACATCAGATATTTAAAGACAGCTATCATGTCACCTTAGCCATTCGACAGTGGAACACACTCCCTCAGAGTGGTGGAGTCTCCTTCCTTGGAGGTCTTTAAGCAGAGGCTGAATGGCCATCTGTCAGGGATGCTTTGATTGGGAGTTCCTGCATAGCAGGGGGTTGGACTGGATGGCCCTTGTAGTCTCTTCCAACTCTATGATTCTATGATTCTATGATTCCTCATAAAGCATGCTTTTCAGATCTGTGATCATCTTGGTCACCCTTCACAGGAACACTGCACACAGACACACACTTCACTAATTTCCCTTCACAGCAAAAGGCAACTGAGATGGTGCAGCAGCATCCTCTAGTGTCCAGACCAGGAGAAGCCACTTCTTCCTTCTCATCCAATTTTCCAGAAAAGGCAGTATCTCCCAAACCCTGATTCAGCCTTTAAAAAGGATGATAGCTCTACCTGGACTGAAGTCAGAACACAGCCACAGCAAACAATTCACCTGGTGCAGCTTCTCAGCATGATTGCATGCAGACATGATGAAAAAAGTTAACTTTAAGGCACATGAGAAAAAAGCACTGTTCAGAAACACAAACACACCTGAAACTGCCCTTTCCTTGAACACAAAGGTTTCTTTCACATGCCACAACAAAATATTCAGGAAAGCAAGAACAACTCCAGAAATCAATGGGATTAAACCTTTGAAACAAGTCGGATAACTTTTGGAATAGATCGGACAAGGTGAAGAATCCTTTCACGTATCTGTTCAACACAAAGAGCAGGCTTGGACAAAGAAGTTGGAGTGAAAATAGGAGGAAGGAATATCAACAATCTAAGATATGCAGAGGACACCATACTACTAGCTAGAAACATTATAGACCTAGTGCAGGCTTACTATTGATCATAAAGAAAACAAAAATAATGACCATGGAGGAGCTACATAAATTCAACTTAGACAAGGAAACAGAAACAGTAAAAGAGTTCTTATACCTGGGTCAAGTGTTGATCAGAATGGAGATTGCAGTTAAGAAATTAGAAGAAGACTAGGAATGGGGAGGGTAGCTATGAAAGAACTAGAAAAGAGCCTAAAGAGCAAAGATATGCAACAAAGCAAAAAGTTAGAATTGATCAAAAATTGTATTCCCTATTACCATATATGGATACGACAGCTGGACAATTATTAACACGGATAAGAAGAAAATCAACTCCTTTGAGATGTGGTGCTGGAGAAGAGTGCCAAGGATACTGTGGACAACAAAAAAGACAAAGAACTAGGTCCTTGAACAGACCAGGCTTGAATTCTCCCTGGAAGCCAAGATGATAAAACTGAGACCATTGTACTTTGGCCGTGTCATCAGAAGGCACAAATAATTACAAAATACAGTAACACTAGGAAAGGTGAAGAGAAGCAGAAAGAGAGGAAGGCCACATGTTAGATGGATGGACTCTATTCAGGAGGTCATGGGTCTGAGTTTGCAGGAGTTGGGCAGAGCAGTGGCTGATGGGGAGTTTTGGAGGTGTCTCTATGAGGTTGCCATGAGTCCCAATCAACTCAAAGGTGCGTAACAGCAACAACAACCAGCACCAAATTTGGAAAGGGATCTGGAACAGACAGAGCGGAGTGGGGTTAAGTGTCTAAACCACGGGTAGGCAACCTTTTTGAGCTGGGGCCAGGTTGCTGTCCCTCAGACAATTTTGGGGGGGGGGGGGGAGCATCATAAATAAATAAATAAATAAATAAAAATTAAAAATAAAAAAAAAATTTAAAAATATGCATGCACACTCTTTCAGTCCCAGAAAAGCCATGGCAAAACCCCTGTGGAGATTTTGCCAAGAAAACCCCAAGAACAAGTAATAACAATAATGAATATCATAATGGTGGGTGGCGGCGGCGGTAGGGCGGTGGCGGCAGCAGGACAGGCCTGGGGCCGGTCCAAAGGCCTCAGGGGGCCGCATCCGACCCCCGGGGCTTAGGTTGCCTACCCCTGGTCTAAACCAAAATAGACCAAATCTGTGACAGCTTATGTTAACGACTTCTTTCACAGTTAGTCGCAAAGGTGCTATAAGACCCCTCTGAAGACCAAGTCTTTTGCACCCTCATCTCAGGCTGTTCAAGCAGACAGACTCGACCCAGGGAGTCCCAGCCCCGAATATGCAAGACCTGAGCAAGGCTGCTGCAGACAGATTTATTGGAGGTCTCTCCTGGACAGGGTCACCAGAAGTCGCTAAATGGACAGCTTTTGTTCTTGTGTGCTTTCAGGTCCTTTTAGACTCACGCAACCCCAAATCAAGCCCATCACAGGGTTTTCTGGATCGGGTTTTTTTTTGGGGGGGGGGGTTGCCAGTGCCTCCCTCTGAGACTCAGAGACTTAAGGTCACCCAGTGGGTTTCCATGGTGGAGTGAGGATTCGAACCCTGGGTCCAATGCACAAACCACTACTACTACTAATAATAATAATAATAATAATAATAAGTTTTATTTTTAGCCCGCCTCTCTGCAAGGCAATCGAGGCGGGTTACAGCAATTTAAAATGATACAGCTAAAATACATTCCCTCCCTCCAGATCTACCCACCCACCCCTTAAAACAAGATTAAACCAAGAATTCAATTAAAAACGAACAGAACATTACACATTAAAATCATAAACCCATACTAAAGCCACTGAACAGTTGTGCGCATCAGGTAACTAGGGGTAACTAGAAGACCCATCTCCTATGGCGGTTGTTGTTCCGGGAAGGCCTGCCGAAAGAGATCCGTCTTTACCGCTTTCTTGAAAGCGGCAAGCGTGGTAATCAGACGGATCTCGTCCGGCAGGCCATTCCAAAGTCTGGGGGCGATTGCGGAGAAGGCCCTCTGGGAGGTCTGAGACAGCCTGGTCTTTATTGGCTGTAGCAGATTCCTCCCAGAGGACTGAAGTGCGTGGGGGGGAATCATACGGGGAGAGGCGGTCCCTGAGATAAGATGGACCCAAGCTATGTAGGGCTTTAAAGGTGAAAACCAACACCTTGTACTGCGCCTGGAAACTAATCAGCAGCCAGTGGAGGGATTTCAGCACTGGTGTTATGTGCTCCCTCCTTGATGTCCCGGTAATTAACCTGGCTGCCATATTTTGAACCAACTGTAGTTTCCGGGTTAGGCACAAGGGTAGCCCCATGTAGAGCGCATTACAGTAATCCAAACGAGAGGTTACCAGGGCGTGCACCACAGTTTCCAGGTCCCTCATGTCCAGATAAGGGCGCAGTTGGCGTATCAGCCGAAGCTGATAACAGGCACTCCTGACCGCCGCATTCACCTGACTAGTCATGTGAAGCGACGAGTCTAGAAGTACCCCCAGACTGCGAACACAGTCCTTAGAGGAGAGTGTGACTCCATCCAGGACTGGAGACTGTATTCCCAGATCAGGTTTCGGGCCTGTGACCGCGAGCACCTCCGTTTTGTCCGGATTCAACTTCAGTCTGTTTTTCCTCATCCAATCCATTACCGCTCTTAGACAGTCATTAAGAGGAGAGACGCCATCTGAGGTCTGAGACGATGATCTATTCATGGAGAGATATATCTGGGTGTCGTCAGCGTACTGAAGACACCGCGCTCCATGCCTCCGAATGATCTCACCCAGCGGCTTCATGTAAATATTAAATAGCATCGGGGACAGGATGGCGCCCTGAGGGACACCGCAATTAAGCTCAATTTTGGAGGAGCAACTGTCCCCGAGCCTCACCCTCTGAGATCTGCCTGAAAGGAAGGAGCGGAACCACTGCAGTGCAGTGCCTCCAACTCCTAACTCTCTCAAGCGATCCAAAAGGATGGCATGATCTATAGTATCAAAGGCCGCTGAGAGATCCAAGAGCACTAACAGGGTCACACCACCCCTGTCGATGCTCAGGCGGAGGTCATCGGTCAGAGCAACCATAGCAGTCTCCACTCCAAATCCCGTCCTAAAGCCGGTTTGAAATGGATCAAGATAATCCACACTACACCACACTAGCTATCTTCGCTACAGATCCCAGGCTGGCTTGGGACAGGGAACTCCAAAATTACATGGCACTTTCTTTCTCCCATGGAAGCGACTCAGAAAAGGGGAGTGAGTCTGAAGGAGACTCTGGAGGAATCCAGGGGTGCAGCTACACTGTAGAAATAGTGCAGTTTGATACCACCTAAAGTTCCATGGCTCTGGCCTAAAGAATCCTGGGATTTGTAGCTTAGTGTAGCTCCAAGCACTCTTTTGTTTCTTCTTCTTCTTCTTCTTCTTGTTTGCCTTCAAGTCGTTTCTGACTTATGGCGCTCCTAAGGGGGACCTATCATGGGTTCTTCTTGGCCAAGTTTTATTCCGAGGAGGTTTGCCATGGCCTTATCCCTGAGGCTGAGAGAGTGTGACTTGCCCAAAATCACCCAGTGGGGTTTCTAGACTGAGCAGGGTCTGGTCTCCAGGGTCACAACAGTCCAAGCCTCAAAAGCACTGGGCCACTGCTGGCCCTCTTTGGCAGAGAAGGCTCAAGACCTTGCAAAACTACAAATCCCAGGATTCCACAGAATGGAGCGGCCACCTTTAAAGTAGGGTCAAACTGCGTGGTTTCTACTTATGTGTAGATGCACCTTGGGAGGAAGAGGAGAAAGAGAAGAAGGAGGACAAGAAGAAGAAGGAACCACCCAGAGACTCTCTCCTTGCCCCCCCCCAGGGCTTGTGCTTAGGAGGAAACTACAAATCTCAAGGTTTCCCAGGGAAAATCCCTCCACTGAAAAGTCCTGGCAAAGCCATTCTGGGTCCCTGAGCCTCTCAGGTAGAAAATGGCGCTCCTCTTCCTCCTTAAAGCGGCTGGGGCTCCTCTGAGGGGGCAGCCCCCTCCCTTCCCCCGGAATAATGGCCACTGTCCCCGTCCCCCAGCTCCACTCACCGAGGGAAGCCTCCAGAAGGAAGGAAGCCGCCGCCGCCGCCAGAAGGAAGAGCGGAGCCATCTCGCCTTCGCTCCCTTCGCCTCAGCCGCCTCACACTGACAAGGAGCGCCCGCTCGCTCGCGCCCGAAAGGAATCTGGCACCGAGAGCCAGGATTGGACGACAGGAAAGCATTCCACCAATAGGAAAAATGGAATTCTGTATCGTCACCTGTTGCCGGGGAGATGAGCAGGCTGAGAGTCCTGGAAAGGGAAAGAGAAAGAAAGAGCCTTGGAGGGCGCGAAGTCTTTTCTGAGGGAAGAGGCTGAAGGAGTTTATCTGTCTGTCTGGCCTCACACAAAGAAAGGGGGGGGGTCCGGTGGAGAGTCCCTCCTGTCCGGGAAGAGGGAGACCGGGGGGGGGGGTGTTCCTCCTTTTCCCGGACACGTCCTCCATTCCAGTCTCCTACCCAAAAGCCCTCCTCCATTTTGAGAAGGACTCAGAAGCATGGCTTTGTATCTGTGGTGGCTTTGTGGGCCTTCAAGGCCTTTCCGAGTTATTATGAGGTTTTCTTGGCAAGTTCCTTCAGAAAGGGAGGGGGTTGGAGTTGGCCATTGCCTTCCCCTGAGGCTGAGAGAGTGTGACTTGCCCAAGGTCACCCAGTGGCGATTTCTATTTCTCTGAGTGTTTGGGGATTTTATTCAGTCCTGACCTCCATTTTTTCTCGAACGTCCTACATTTTGGGGTTGCCTTGTCCTCCTTGGAGGTGAGGACATCAGGGAGCCTTTAATTATGAGAGGAATAAATTTGAATTAAACCTAAAAAGGGAGTTAAAAGCTAATAGCTAGTGTTGAAAGGCAGGTAAATGAATATATAAACCTATAATTGCATATAACAACTAGATAACATAGATAGTTAATAAAGAGCCACTTGTATGCTATGTACTGAATTGAAATGAAAAGGGCTAAACTTAAGTGTAACTTCAAGAGTTGTTTTATTTCTCTTAACTTTAGGGGTGATAAGATTTACAAAATACAAAAGATTGATGTTGTTATTCTCAGACAGAAAAATATCCTAGAAAGAAAATTAATGATCCAAAAGAAAGCAAGAGGAGTCTAGAGGGTCAGCCTTAAAGTTTGTAAAAGTGTTCTTTGGCTTCGGATATATAAAATAGATAATCTATTATCTATTATATATAATCTATTTTATATAGATTATTTGTTTTATATAGATTATCTATTTTAAATCTATCCCATTATCCCTATGTTAGGGATAATGGGATACATTTAATATTTTTCTGAACCTTAAAAAAAAACCTCCAAGTAAAAATAGTTTATCTAGCCAGGACAAAGGCATGCAAGAATAGATGCTTTTTTAAAAATACAGACAGTGAAATAAATTTTGTAACCATTTTTGATAAAATGAGTGCATCAAAGTACATAAATAACTTGTAGATAAAACTAATGGACAAAGTTGAGATAGGAGTTGAGCTATGGAAGGATTTATTGTTACATTCCTCATTAATTGCAAGGGCAGTATTTCTTTCTAAAGGTAATTGAGAGGTCACAAAAATGGGCACAAACTGAGTCTGCGCAATAGACTTATGCATTAGTCTGAAACCTCCCATGCATAAATTATCCCTATTTTAAATGGTCATGAGATGTATGAAGAGATAGGTTGTGGGTTGGGCTTTTACATACATGAAAAAGGTGGTCTTCAAATTGATCATATGTCTTAACTAGCCAATAATGTTATTACGGGGGTGGGAAAAATACTGCCAGGGAAAGGGAATAAAACCATGCTGTATCAAGTGTGGAAGTGTGCCTACTTGCCTAGGACACCCCTTCTTGCAAGATTGTAAATAATACATTGGATATTGCTGCTTCACTTGCTTTGTCCTGATTAATTTGATTTGGTACTTTGGTACTTAGAAAACTGTATCCCACAAATTAGAAGTGGAAGAGGAGCTCCCAAAAGCAAAATAGACTCAGCAGATTCTATAAGTGTATGTAATCTGTAAGCAGATTCGTAATTTATTGTAATTGGTAATTTTTTGGTAATTTGTTTTAAATTGTTTTTAAATTTGATGTTGTTTAATAATTTTTTAAGGGTTGGGAGGGTTGGGGTTTAGGATTGATTTTACTGTATTGTATTTTTATGTTAGAAGCCGCCCCAATTGCTATGCAGAGGGGCGGGGTATAAATACATATTAATATTATTATTATTATTATTATTATTATTATTATTATTAAAATAGTAGTTTTAAAATTCTTCCCGGGCCTCCATTCACATGAACAACAGGAGGGGAAAGCCGGGAAAGAACAATGAAGTGGCAGGGAGGAAGCCTTTGTTTCTTTCAGTCATTTCTAGAAAATGTTGGCTGTCTAATCTGCCAAGTCATGCTCTTGGAAGAAAGAGTGGCCAGAGAGTGTGCCTCAATGGCTTGTCTGTCTGGACAGAGGAGGAAGATCCTGAGGGCCAAGGAAGCGGCGGTCTCAGGCCCATCTTCTACATGGCAGAAATCGGGCAGTTCCACACCACTTTAATCACCTTGGCTTCACCCTACAGGAACCTGGGATTTGTAGTTTGGTGAAGCACTAGCGTTCTGGCAGAGAAGGCTAAAGGCCTTGTAAAACTACAGATCCCAGGATGCCATAGGATGGAACCACAGCACTTACAATGGTGTCAAATTGCATTATTTCTACCGTGTGGAATACTCACGCTGGCTGGGGATTCTGGGAGTTGTAGTCCAAAAATTTAACTTTCCCAAACTCTGATCGACTAAATGACACACACACTTGCAACAAAAGAAAAAAGAAAAAGAAGAAAGCAGGGGGAAAGCAGTAAGTGCTTTAACCTTTTTAAAGTTCGACAGGGATGGTACAGTGGTTTGAGTGTTGGACTACAACTCTGGAGACCAGGGTTCGAATCCCAGCTCAGCCATGAAACCCCCTGGATGACCATGGAGAAGTCACATGCTCTCAGCCTCAGGGGAAGGCAATAGCAAACCTCCTCTGAAGAAACCTTGCCAAATACACCTATATATATGAGATAGGGTTGCCATACATTGGGAACGACTTGGGCAAACAACACAGAGAGAGAGAGAGATATCCTAGAAGAAGGAGAAGCAGGGTGTGGGGCTCATGTTCCTCTGATGGAGTTTATCACATGGAGGCAAATCCCAGGCAGAAACAGGATTTTAAAATCCGCTAAACACCCGCAAATGTGGGTTGTTTTTCAGATGCATTGGCAGAAAGAGAAATAACGCAAAAATAACCCAGACGGAAAGTCAACAAAAACTATTCCTCTCTACTTTTGGAATTTCCCAAAAGTAAAAAGGAGCGGGTTTTGTTGGCTTTCCATTTGGGTTATTTTCATGTTATTTCTCTTTCACACTAATGTCATCTGAAAAACAACCCACAATTGCAAATTCTGTCTGCTTTCTGTTCGGGTTAACCCCGAATGTCATGTGAAAAATTGTTTTTGCTTTAAATCTAGTTTCTGCACAGGATTCGTCCTGTGTGATAAACTCCTAAGACTAGATCAAGTGGGTCTCAGCTACCTGTGAAATGACCTGGAAACACTGGAAAACCAAGGATGATCCTGTGTAGTTGAGCCTCTTCGGGAAAGATCAACCAAAAATGATGCCAGGACAGATTTGAAGAAGAATAGAGTAAGCTGCAAGGATCTCTTTCAAAATTAAATCATCTATTGTTTATACGTTTTCAAGGACACACAGACAAACGTCTGCATTACCAGGAAATACATGGCTAAAACAAATAAAAATCATGCTGTTGACCTGATGATGAATGAGGTATTTGGTTCCCAAATCATCTGCTCCAAAGCAAAGGTTGTCTGCCTTGCTAAATTAACCACACAGATGTGGATTTTTAATTGTAGGGAAAAAATCTTATTTTCTTAAATAAGATGGAACGGCAAACAAGACATAAACATCTGCTTTATAGGATCGTGTTGACAATTTTCTTAGCATCCCAGAAAGTAGATAATTTATAAGTAAACTTATAAACATAAAATACATTTGGTTTTTTATTTACCATATTTTCTGGCATATAAGACGACTTTTTAACCCCAAAAAAGCTCCCCAAAAGTTGGGGGGTCGCCTTATACGCCGGTAAAAGAAAAAAGTTTCTTTTACCTGGCAGCCATTTTGTCTCCCTTCTCAGTGTGGTGGCCACTTTGTTCTTCCTCCTCCCTCTCAACTTACTAGCTGGGCCACACCCTCAAGAAAATCAGGGAGGAGCAGGAGGCGTGGCATGGCCTCTGAGAAGAAGAGGAGGAGGAAGCAAGGATGAGGTGAGATTTTCTCCCTTCCTCCCTCACTGGGTAGGGCTGCCCTCCTTTGCCCTGTAAAAACCCACTGGGTGGCCTTGGGCAAGTCACACTCTCTCAGCCTTAGGTGTTTGCTTGGCAAGGTTTCCTAAGCCTCATAGTGTTTGCTTGGCAAGGTTTCTTCAGAGGGGAGTTTGCCATTGCCATCTCCTGAGGCTGAGAGAGTGTGACTTGCCCAAGGTCACCCAGGGGGATTCCATGGCTGAGCCAGGATTCGAACCCTGGTTTCTAGAATCATACTTCTTTTGTTGTTGCTGTGCACCTTCAAGTCATTTCCAACTGATGATGACACTAAGGCAAACCTATCATGAACCTATCATGTCTTGCCTATGTGTTTGTTTTTTTCAGACAGGGTTTACCTTTGCCACCCTCTGAGGCTGAGAAAGTGTGACTTCTAAGATTGTTGTTGTTGTATGCCTTTGAGTTGTTTCCAATTTACAGCAACCCTAAGGCTGTCCTATCATGTTGTTTTCTTGGCAAGGTTTCTTCAGAGGGAGTTTGCCATTGCTTTCTTCTGAGGCTGAGAGAGTGTGACTTGCCCAAGGTCATTCAGTGGGTTTTATGGCTAAACAGGGACTCAAACCCTCGCCTCCAGAGTCATACTCCAATACTCAGACAGGGTGACCAAATGTGTTCAATGCAAAGGAGGACAAGTCACTACAAAAAATGTAGGACATACAAGAAAATGTAGGACATACTTCCCCTGAGGCTGAGAGTGTGTGACTTGTCCAAGTTCACCCAGTGGGTTTCATGGCAGAGTGGGGAATCAAACCCAGGTCTCCAGAGTGGTAGTCCAACACTCAAACTACTACACCATACTGGCACCTATTCCCATGTACTACCAATGAAACAACTGCAGACTTTTTGTTGTTCTTGTGTGTCTTCAAGTCCTTTCCGACTTATGGCGACCCTAAAGCAACCTTATCATGGGGTTTTCATGGCATGTTTTTTCAAATAGGGGTTGCCATTACCATCCTCTGAGGCTGAGAGTGTGTGACATGCCCAGGGTCACTTAGGGCCTAAGCAGACTGCCAGAAATAGTGCACATTAAATTGAGGCACTGCCCTGGCTCAGTGCTAGGGAATCATGGGAACTGTAATTTATTGTGGCACCAGAGCTCTCTGACAGAGAAGGTTCAATGTCTCAGAAAAAAATAGAATTCTCATGATTCCCTAGCACTGAGCCAGGGCAGTGCATCAATTTAATGTGCACTATTTCTGGCAGTCTGCTTAGGCCTATACTTGGCTGCAAATTGTACATACCCCAGAATGCATCACCTACTATATTGGCAGTCCTTCCCCACAACACTTTCTCATTTTCTCCCAACCATCTCATAGCTGGGAGATGGAAATAATTTTTACAGCATTTAAATTTTTACAGCATTTAAATCTGGACTATTTTTTTAAAGTAAAGTCCAAAACACACTGCAGAAAGAAATGCTAGGGATCTGTAGTTTGTTGTGTTTATAAGTGACAGTTTTCCTGCTAAATACCTTCATGTCATAAGCACTGGAATTAACATTACCATATTGAAATCAAATCTAATTTTTAAAATTTTTTATTTGGTGTGTGTTGGAAAGGGGGGGTCGTCTTATACGGCGAGTATATCCCAAACTCTATATTTTAACTGGGAAAGTTGGGGGGTCATCTTATACGCCCAGTCGTCTTATACGCTGGAAAATACGATAATTTTCATTTACTTCCAACAACAAACATAAATAAAATCTGCATAGACAAACAACTTTAACAAACATAAAATGGCAAAACACTAACTTAATACTTCCTCTCCTGGCTTGATTACAGTAATCTATTCTTTTTACCATTTAATTCCTCCTTTTACAGGTTCCCCATGTCTTGCATTTCTATATACAATTCATTGTCTTAATCTGGAATTTCAAATTATATTTAAGTAAATCTGTTATATGAATCTTTCCTTTTCTATATAGGCTGTCAGAGTTAAGAATTCACTGTACCTTAAGTATGGATGGTGTTCCTAATTTGACTCATGAGTAAAGGTTCACATCAATCTATAATTGCTTTTAATTCTCAAATCTCAAACATTAATAGTAGATAAGTTGATGATTTGAGAATTAAAACATAAAATAAATTTGGATATGGTTTAGGTTTAATATCATAGACAGTGATTAAATGTTGTTTGGCTCTTTGTCTTTAAGGTGGAAAGAACAGTCCAAACAATGACTGGTGGTTATATCTGCTTGTGAATGTGAGCTGGTGGAATGGCAGGAAAAACTGAAAAATTTAAAACAACTTTTCATCTGCATTGGGAGCATGTGGGTCTCTCACATGGCTTAGTTTGCAATCCTCAAGGAGCCCAAATGCTTCTGCAATGCTCAAAAACTTTTTTGACCAGGGCAATATTTCCCCCCCAGGACTGGTCTTGTCTGAGACAGGAGTATTAGGGTGCTCCCTCACTGCCCAGGTGTAATAATGGGTGTCTTCCCCTTAGCGGGGTTGCAGACTGCCAGAAATAGTGCAAATTGAGTCCACTGTTAGGGTTAGGGAATCATGGGAACTGTAGTTTATTGTGGCACCAGAGCTCTCTGACAGAGAAGGCTCAATGTCTCAGAAAAAAACAAACACAATTCCCATGATTCCCTAGCCCTAACCTTAACCCTAAAAGTCTACTCAATTTGCACTATTTCTGGCAGTCTGCAACCCCCCTTAGTCATAGGGGCAGTTGGAAGATACCACAAGGGCCATCCAGTCCAACCCCATTCTGCCATACATGATCAAAGTGCTCCCAAGAGATGGCCACCCAGCCTCTGTTTAAAAACCTCCAAAGAAGAAGACTCCACCACTCTCCAAGGCAGCATGTTCCACTGTCAAAACAGTTCTTACCATCAGGAACTTTTTCCTACTGTTTAGGTGGAATTTATTTTCCTGTAGCTTGAATCTATTGCTCTGTGTCTTCATCTCTGGAGCAGCAGAAAACTAGCTTGCTTTATTCTCAATGTAACATGCCTTTAAATATTTAAACATGGCTGTCATACACAGCTCTTAAGTCATCCAGAGGAGAAGAGAAGGTGAAGAGGTGATATGATACCCCTGTTTAAATATTTGAAGGGATGTCATGTTGAGAATGGAGCAAGATTGTTTTCTGCTGCTCCAGAGAATAGGATCCAGAACAACAGATGCAAGCTGCAGGAAAAGAGATCCCACCCTCGTATTACTTTATATTAAAAATCAGTACATCTACCTATATCTGCTGCCAGTGAACACCAAGGATGAGGAGAAAAGAAAAACATCCCCCATTTTTTCATAGCATTTTTAACAGAAAAAAACATGATTTAATGATCATCCAAATAATCTGTACTTTTAATATTCCAAACATGGTAATTTATCCCAAACCAAATTAGATGTATTATACTTTATCTTAACAACAACATGACTTTCTATCAGTAAAGAGAGATTAAGAAAACCCTATGAAACTCTTGTGGTCTGTTAGCACATCCGATAAACCCCCACAATGTATATGGAAAGGGTTTTCATATTTAGAGCCAGGCATATTCTTAAGAGGTCACAAATTCGGTACCTTGGGAACACCTGGATGATTTCCCATGGGAAGGGCATGTTGACCCAATGACATGTGAAGACTCTGTGAAATGAAGGTAAATGGGTTTGCTGATCACTCTGTCCTCTCCTCAGGCTTTCCACATATCCTCTTGCACTGGGGGAAAAGGAGGTCAAATGAGATTCAATAATTTAAAAAGATAGAACTAAAACATTGATTACAAAAGTTATTTTGTGCCACAGTCACAGGTGAATAAGACCATTTCTTCTACCTATCTCCTTCCAAGTCCCCAGACAGCTTCCCTATCCATCTATCTTGGGGTTTTCCTACGTGCAATCACTGTTTTGTTAATCCAAAATTAAGGTCATCAACTGGGATTGCTCTTTTTGTCAGTTCCATGAGAAGGCAAGTCAAACAGCTTGTACTTAGCATGGGAACCTTAAGTACCCCGACAGGGCACCAAACAGGATATAAATATCCAACAGACTCATGGTCACTCTGCACATACAGAGGTCATTGCATGTATAGCTGCCAACTATGGACTTTATCACACGGGGGAAATTCCATACAGAAATGGGATTTAAAAGGTGAGGAAAATCCACAAAAGTGGGTAGATTTTCATGCACATTGATTTTAAAGTGTGCTTAACCTGAATTTTCCGAAAGTAAAAAGAAGCGGCTTTTGACTACTTTCCGTTCGGGTTAAGCACACTTTAAAATTGATGTTGTGTGAAAATCTACCCGCTTTTGCAGTTTTTCTATTTAAATCCTGTTTGGGATTTTCTCCATGTGATAAAATCCTATGAGAGCTTTGGCCAACAGTCCATGGATCCCTCTTCCTATATCGCCTTCACATATCTGTCTGAGCCACACTCCACAGTTACAGTCATGTATCATTTTGGGAGAAATAAATCCCTTAAATAAATAAATAAATAAATAAAGCATGGTTTGCTTCTAGAACTAGAGAATCTGATAAAGTCAGGGCTTCTCAGGCTATCTCAAGTGGGGGGACTGGCAATTATTTCTGCCCCTGTATTCCAGGGACTGGCGCTAAGTTTGTTCCCACTGACTAAGGAGATTATTGCTTGGTTTTTTAAACTGGTTTACCTCCATCCAGCTTAATCTTAATTTGGGCGGCATCCTGATTTTATCAGACATTTTTTGCCACTGAATTTGCCTCCCGAATACAGCCGGGATGCATCCCCGCTTCCAGGAGCGCTCCTCACGGCTCTTGCTTTCGGATCCAGGAGTTTTCCGGCTTAAGAAAATAGCCATGAGGAGTGGCTCTGGAAGCGAGGATGGACCCAGGCTGTATTCAGGAGGCAAATTTGCAACAAAAAAAAAGTCTGATAAAATCAGGATGCTGCCTGAATTAAGATTAAATTGGATAGAGGTAAACCAGTTTAAAAAGCCAAGCGATAATCTCCTACAATTGTTTCTTCCTTTCGGTTCAGGGACCACCATATTGAGTAATGCTGCTCTAAGTAAATTGTAAAAGCTATTATCAGCCATGAAGGGGGGAAAGATACATTCTGCCTAGGATGTGGGAATTAAACTGTCCTCGGCAATGACAAGGATTGTTTTTTAGATGTGGGGAAGACTGTTGAATCATCTCTAGAATGTGAAAATCCAGGCTAAAATCTTGAATAACCTTCAGACTTAGTGACAGGATGTTTCTGCAATCCACCAGCCAAATGCTTAAAGCAGCCTTTTCCAACAGACTGCCGCCATTTTGTATCATTTGTCTTGTCTTCCCAGCTGGCCTCCACAAAATGGCTGCCGTTCTTAGCAGGCCCTCTGCAACGGCCGTCTCTTCAGAGCTCCTTTCCTCCCTTCAGAGCAGAGCTTCGTTCTGGGTGAGGCCGGCCAGCCGTAGCAGAAACTGAAAGCCACAGTAATGTCTCATGAAGGCATCTTGGCTGAGACTCTGTCCACAAAAGGCTCCTGTGAGCGACATGACAGAGTTTGGTCCCCTTCAAGTATTACAAGCAGCCCCAAATGTCCCTGCCTGCCCCCCTTAAGGAGGCTTTCTCCTCTGCATGAAGGTCCCCAAAGGGCTGGGGATGGACTGGCGGCCATGTTCTCATTCCTCTGCTCCCTTGTCTCTTCCTAGCAACCTTTGCTCCAGACTCTGCCATGAGACAATCTCTGCCTCAGATGGGAAAGTCCCTTGGTACTTTCCTGGTTTTGCTCTCTTTCTCTCTTTTTTAAACTGCTATTTTGTTATCATTGTCCCATGTATTCCTGAAAGAAAATACAGAACGTAAAATGACTAGGCAGATAACATTTTTTTGGATGCATAAAGAAAAATAACTCTCTTTAGGATGTTGCAATAGTTTCTGGCATGCTTTCTCTGTTTCATCTCTCCCAAGTTGAATTTCTCAACAGTCCTCTTTTTGGGGGCAACTCCAAAGCATAAAATATTCTGTGCAAGCTTTTGCAGCTTCATTGGCTTCTTCATCAGGCAAAGATGTTAAAAATCATACAGGAGAAAACATCATGCAGGAGAAAATATTTTGTTGTATTTTGCCTGAGGAAGAAGCTAGTGAAGCTTCAAAAACTTGCATAATGTATTTTATGCTTTGGAGTTGCCATCCAAACGGGTATCACTGCTTGCGAATTTTGTATTTTGTTGTCTTTTGCTGCATTACCAACACAGTTACCCCTGTGTGTGTATGTGTGTGTGTGTATATATATATATACATACATATATATATATATATATATTCTGGATTTCAAGATACCAAATGTAGCCATAACAAGAGAATCCTAAACAAGAGGGAAACAAAGACTGGGACTTAAATCTTTTTAAATTTTCTACCTCCAGCAGAGATAAAATTCTTTCATTGCACTACAATTTGGGATTACAATTTGGCACATTTTACCTATACAGCACTAAACAAATTTTGTCCAGGTAAATGACCATGGGCAAGCCACACACTCTCAGCCTCAGAGGATGGCAATGGCAAACCCCCTCTGAAGAAACTTGCCAAGAAAACCCTATGATACAGGTGTCATAAATCAGAAATGACGTGAAGGCATACAACAACAACAGTGTAGAGACTCCTTGAGAAATTCATTCTCTGCCCAAGAAAGGAACAGTTAGCTTAGCCCAGAACAGGGACATCTGGGTCTCTTACTTTTCTGTTGCTAATGGTAGTGGAAATGTTATTATTACCTCTCTTTTAATGCTCTTTTTATCAAGTCCTCACAGGGCCAATATGAAAAGTGGCCTCTTCCTGCACTGAAATCCCTCAATACCATCTTAACTGACAACATCTCTAACTCTAATATCATTTGTGAAGTCGTAGTCTTTCATGGCCGACATCCATAGTTTTTTTGTGGGTTTTTCGGGCTGTGTGACCATGTTCTAGGAGAGTTTCTTTCTGAAGTTTCGCCAGCATCTATGGCTGGCATCTTCAGAGAATCTTCTCTGAAAAACACACACACAAAAAAAAAACTCTAATATCATCATCATTTTATTTCTTTTGGATTTTCAGCTATTTGATGAAGAAGCCAGTGAAGCTTCAAAAGCTTACATAATGTATTTTATGCTTTGGAGCTCTCCCAAAAATGGTATTGCTGCTTTTGGATTTTGGATTACATTAACAAGGGTTCAAGAAGAGTATAATCAATATGGAGATATAAAGAGTACCAAAAATATTAAACAAATGTTGATATTTTATCATGAGTAAAACTGAGTAAATCTGAAAATTAAAAATATAAATGATTTCTCAACATGAAATTCCTGACAATTACCAAAGATTTGATAGTCTTGATGAAGAAGTGTACTTAGGACAAGAAGCTACTGTTAGATTACTACAGCAATCTTCTGGACAAGTTGCAAGATGTTCTGAAAAAGACGTTCTGACGGACGATGCGACCACAGTGAAGAAAGTAGTGTGCTTAATCCTGGAAGACAGATGAGCAACCATCCAGAGGCATTTGTCTCCTAGCTGACCATGCACCAGTTCACTCATCTCAAGTTGCAGTTCACAAAGCAAGGGCATGTGGCTTTGAGATATTGCAGCATCTGCCTTATTCTCCCAATCTCGCAGCAAGTGACCTTTTCTTGTTCCCAAAAATGAAAAATCCATTGTGGGGTCGCCGACTTGACAACACAAAAGATGTTATTCATGAAGTGGAAGAGTGGTGTAAGGTGCAATCTGCAGAATTCTACAATAATGGTATTTGGACAGTCAAGAAACGCTAGGGAAAATGTGTAAATCTGGATGGTGACTACATAGTGATAAGTTAACAACTACAAATCAAAACAAATACCCCTCATATATGGAAGATGGAGAAAGGTTCTTGTGAGTTTTTGTGCCTCATGTGCCAGAATAATTTGACTGCCTTGGGGGATTAGGTAGCATTTGTTGCCTTTTGCTCAGGCAGCAACATTTCTTTGGCCAGCCCTCCTGAGCACCCCATTCATTCCCCCAGATGGCTCAAAACCATCATTGCAAATGGACCTGCCTTTGATATCTTCACCTTTGTGGATTGGCACATAACACACCAGTGTCCCACAGAGAAACTTCACTGGTGTCTTTTGCAGCAGTGGCTGACCTCTTGAGGCTGTTTGTACATTTCATCATTGACTTGGAAAGTCCCAAGAAATAGAATAGGACTTGGCAACATTAGCCAGGCCCAAAGGCTGCCAAGTTCTGCTTTGGGAATGCCCTGGACAAAGGTCGCAAAGGCCGGGTGCTGTGCTGGCAGAATTATTGCCCCAAATAAGCATTTATTACCACTCATAAGTTTCGGAGCATGAAGTTTTTGTGGCAAAATGTTGAAAAACAATTGCCTCGCTTGACTAATGCTTGGGGGGGTGCAAATGCACACAATACTTTTTGTACCTTTTTTTCTCACCCAGGCAGAATGAAGACACTTTCTCCTGTCAACTAAAAGAGTGATTGTGGGTGGTGCAGCATTGCCCTCTCGTGTCCAGAGTGGGAGCAGGTGCTTTCTTTTTCCTCACCTGATTTCCCAGAAAAGGCAGCGTCCCATAAAGCTTCAGCTCCAAGTCCAGCCCCTAAATAGTCCAAAGTCAGCAAATCTGCAGCTCTAGCCAACACATTTCCAAACCAATGCCCAGATTGTCAACTTCTCCCCAGCAAGCTGAGACAGGCTAAGCAGGCAACAATTCAACTGGTGCAGCCTCTCAGGAAGATGCAGGAAGAAACCTGGGGAATTTTTACATGAGAAACAACTCTTAAAAAGAACAGGAGTCCAGTGGTGTGTGTATGCAACAATCAAAACCTGGGGTGTTACTTTTTAAAATTTCAACTTCTGACAACAATAGGCAGCAAGGAGAGCCAGTGTGGCCTAATAGTTTGACTGTTGGACTGTGATTCTGGAGACCAGGGTTTGATTCCCAGCTCAGCCATGAAACAAACTGGGCAACCTTGACCAAGGCACATGCTCTCAGCCTCAGGGGAAGGCAATGGCAAACCTCTGAAGAAAGTTTGACAAGAAACCCCCATGATATGTTCGCCTTAGGGTCAACATAAGTCAGAAACAACTTGAAGGCATACACCACCACCATCACCTTGATGATATAGAAATGCCAAGGGCAGGGTGCCAAGTTAGTTTTAGCAACAGAGCAGAAAAAGTTACTATTATTAGCTGGGAAAAGGGAGGGGGAGAGGAGCAACCAAGAGAAAACACAGATACAATGTACCCTTATCCAGAACCATGTACATTGGCAGAGTTAGAGACACATCATGACAGTTCCTAGATCTCAGGGCATTGATCCTTTTCTTCAGTCCAAAGGGCAAGGAGAAGGAATCTCATGGGGTTAGCACTGCCTGGGTTAGCACCATATGTATATATACTTCATATTTCTAAGAGGTGGTATTTTGATCTGAATAGCATACACTGTGCAACTATAGTAGATGCCTAAGTGACCTTGGGCAAGTTCCACTCAGAGGATGGGAAAAACACATAACAGCATTTATTTGTCTTGAGTCTCACACTTAATGGGGCAGTGATCAGATCTGACTGCACCCTTTTTTCTACCCTCCCTTCCTTGATCGTTCTGAAACCAAATGCATTATTTAGACTATGCTCACACCTAGGGTGAACAAAGCTAAAACTATTAATGCCTTTGTCCTTGCTTCAGCAAGCCATTGAGTCAATAGCCAGAAGGCAGAAATTTCCTATAAGAACCCTTGGATTTCTAGGCTCCATGTGCTATCTTGAGAGTGCATGCTGACTCCACGTTGGTCTGTATTCTGATCATAGGTCCCTCGACCATCTTCTCTTCCCCCCCCCCCCCCATTTCAGTGGCTGTGCTTCATCATCATTAACATCAATATCCACAGCGGATCCTGGAGAAGCCTTCGGAAGAGAGCAACTCCCTCAGTCTAGTCCCTTTCAAGCTATTCCGGCTTTCACCCCCTTTATTTCTAAGAATGCAGTGTGTGTGTGCCATATTTGTGTATGTGGTTTTCTCTTGTTAATAATAAATATTCAGACTTTAATTGGAGAAGCCTTCCTCAGCGTCATCCATTGAGGGATTCCTTAGTCCTCTGGTATACATAATGGTATCTGGTCCCATGGAGATTTGTTAGGACCCCACTCTTGCATATTTTGAGCTAATTATACATTTCCTTAATTAGATCCTTTCTAACATATTATTGGAAAGATATGTATATGTTTGAAGAATAAATAAAGTACATAAAAATTAACATTTTGGTAACTACAGCTCCACAAATCCCATCAGCAATGCCAACTGAGGATTTTGGAAGAGGTGGTCCAAAAAAGAAACTCTCACAAATTTTGGCAACACCTACCATAGGTGGGGGGTAGTTTGTAAGACAGGCAGTCAGAGGAGCCAAAATAAGTATATTCAAAAGCAGTTTTCATAACAAGGAGTTTCAGAAGAGGTTATTACTATTGTTTTTGCCATGGCTTTAAATGACTTTATGCTGTTTTAACGTATGGATGTTTTAATATGGTATGTTATTTGTTATTTAGCTTATTTATTACTAATTTTATTACTAATTTTGAATTTATGTGCATTGTTTCAATTCATGTGTGAAGCATGGAATTGAAGTGAAATAATAAATGAAGCCAGAGATAATAATACGTGAATGAAGAGAGACGAGCAAGTGGCAACCTGTCTTTTAACAAATAGGTCCATGATCAATATTTCTTTTAATAACAACAAACAGGACAGCAAACATACACAATGCATTCATTTATAAAACTATTTCTAAAAGGTGGTTTACAGCAAGGCAGCTTACAAACATGACCCCTTAGAAAGACACCAAGCCTCCATCAGAGCAACCATCAAATACAATCATAGTTAGATAAAACATGTCAAAATCCTGAAGTTATTTTTGCTGCAAGTAAAAGGTACAGTTAGGGGTAGATTTCACTTCTTTTGGAACAAGTTTCACAGCCAGGTGTTCTACTACTGAGAATCTCTCCTGCAAATCCACATTTTCCATTCATCCTTTTCATCTCTGCTTAGCCTCTTCTCCATCCTACATTCCCGCAAAGGTTGAATTTTAGATTGCCAGCTCCACACAGCAAGGGACCTGCCTTCTTATACTTTGCACAATTCCATGCGCATTGGAGGCAGCATAGAAGTACCATTTATTTAATCAATGTATATTCTGCTCATAAATATAAACACATTCCCAAGGTGGATTCAAACTACTATAAAATCAGAAAAGTCCAAATTACTGCTGCTTAGTGGACAACTGTGTCACCCGTCTTCTAGCAATCTGACACAGAAATATCCTTTGAAATCTATTTAGTTTTTCTGTTCTGTCTCAGCTCCTTTCCTGTGCCCTATTCCTCCATGTTCTGTCCCCTTTCATATTTTACCCCTCACTTTCCCTCCCACTTCACTTGTTCTTGTCATGGCTTTAAATGATTTTGTTTATTATTTAACATTGTCACTACATTTTCCCTCCCCCTTTACTTTCCCATTTAATGGAGACCTTTTTCCTCACTGCCTCATATGAGTCCCACTAAATAAGGGCACCCTCCTAACACCCCCAAATCAACCCTGTCAGGCTGGCTGGGCTGAGAGATGGGGATTGTCCCAGTGAGTGATGGGTGACTAGTGGGCATTTGAATCTGGGCACCTTGGATCTTAGTTGGAAACTTAGACCACTCCGAGCTCTTTCATGCATTCATTCATTCATTTAACCCTTATTAGGCATACAAAAGTAGAATTTACAATAGATTTACAGTAAATAAATATGTTTACAATATAACTTCAGGATGATTATTATAAAATTTAAGCCATAATCTTGAAGCTTCCAGCAGGAAATTGGCCATTAGCTTGGTAATATGTGGATTCCGATCTTCCAATAAAAATTCCACTGATAACCCATCCAAACTGATGTTCATTTCCAATAACCTCCTTAACAATTTTCCCCTAGGAATTATATACAATGGACTCTCTTTCATGCATTTGCCCCTGCGATCAAGAGAGCCAAGAAGGTGCTGCATTCAATCTATATGATTGCATATGCATAGAGTCAAGATCCTCTCAAGGGCAATTAACAACAACAAAATAAGGTGCCAAATAAGGTGCTAAAGAAGGAGGGGAAATAACCAGGGATCCGCTCCTAGGTCCTTGGCCATTAAAAAAAAATCATTATTTCCTCTGTAAGGAAGAGGGGATGTAACTCTTCTGAGTTGTATATCTTTGCATTTTAGAATCTTTTCATAGCCATATATAATATATGATCTATATAATATATAATAAGATGACTGTATTTTATTATAACATATAATATATATGTTATATATATTTTCCTATAAATAGACTACCATAATTCTGGTTAGGTGTGTCTAGTTAGAATTCCTGGTGACACTACGTCACTCTGAATTCTGATCTAGCTCCAACTTGTTCCATGTCCCCATCCATTCTCCCGGTCAAGTCCAATAACACATCTGTCCATCTGGAGCACTCTGGAGAGATAAAATCATCCTTAGAAAGTAGGAATCCCTGTCTATATAATGAAGGGAAAGAGAATTATAAGTTTCTTCCAACAGGAACAAAGTATTAATGCAGATACAATTGCAGGTGGAAAGACTGGTTCTGGTGAGACTTTTTCTAGTGGTGAAAGAGCGCCCTCTGGTGGCCACAGTGGAACAGGATGCTTCTCTTTTGTCGCCTGATTTCCCAGAAAAGGCAGTGCCATGCTAGCTTGGCTGTTCATGGGTTTGGTATTGTCGGATGTTAAATAAAGGGCCCATGTGATGCTTGTTGTAACGTTGGAACTGGAAATTCCCCTGATCTGTAACAAAGCAGGCCCTTCGGCAATGGCTGGCAAGACAAAGAGCACAGTCTTTCTGAGCCAAGCCCAATTTACCATGATTTATCTGCATCTTTGTTGCCGTATGAGTTTCCGCTTCGCCCAGGTTTGCTGTTTTTAAGTCACATTGCCTTTCAGGTACATTTTCAATGCCCTCATGTATCTACTCATAAATAAGTCCCAACTAAGTTCAATAAGATGCAGACTGCATCCACACTGCAGAAATAATCCAGTTTCATAGAGCTGGAATAGATCAAAAGGGTCATTCAGTCCAACCCCATTCTGTCATGCAGGAACTCACAATCAAAGCATCCTCAAGAGATGGCCATCCAGCTTCTGTTTAAAGACCTCCAAGGAAGGAGACTCCACCAGCCTCTGAGGGAAAGTGCTCCACTGTTGAACAGCTCTGATAGTCAGGAGGTTCCTCCTAATGTTTAGGTGAAATCTTTTTTCCTGTAGCTTCCATCCATTGCTCCAGGTCTTGTTCTCTAGAGCAGCAGGAAAAAAGCATGCTCTGTCCTCTATATGATATCCCTTCAAATATTTAAACAGGGCTATCATATCACCTCTTAACCAAAATGTAAAGTACTGCACTTAGGGTGGGAAAATGAAATGCATAGATATAGGATGGGGGACACCTGGCTTAACGCGACTACGTGTGAAAGGGATCTAGGAGTCCTAGTAGACCACAAGTTGAACATGATTCAAGTCTGATGCGGCAGCTAAAAAGGCCAATGTGATTCTATGCTGCATCAATAGAAGCATAGTGTCCAGATCAAGGGAAGTAATAGTGCCACTCTATTCTGCTTTAGTCAGGCCTCACCTGGAATCTTGTGTCCAGTTCTGGGCGCCACAATTCAAAAAGGATGTGGAGAAACTGGAGCGTGTCCAAAGGAGGGCAACTAAAATGGTGAAGGGTCTGGAAACCAAGCCCTATGAGGAACGACTTAGGGAACGGGGGATGTTTGGCCTGGAGAAAGATGGTTAAGAAGTGATATGATAGCCCTGTTTAAGTACCTGAAGAGATGTCATATTGAAGAGGAAGTGAGCTTGTTTTCTGCTGCTCCAGAGAATAGGACACAGAGCAATGGGTGCAAGCTCCAGGAAAAGAGATTCCACCTCAACATTAAGAGGAACCCCCTGACAGTAAGAGCTGTTCCACACTGGAGCACTCTCCCTCAGAGGGTGGTGGGATCTCCTTCTTTGGAGATTTTTAAACAGAGATTGGATGGCCATCTGTCGTGTATGTTTTGACTGAGAATTTCTGCATGGCAGAATGGCATTGGAGTAGATGGCCCTTGTGATCTCTTCCAACTCTATGGGGGGAAGCAGACGGGAGCTTCCCGTGCGCCGCGGGACGGAGCGCCGCTGGTCCGCGGCAGCCGCACCTCGGCGCACCGTCGGCGACTCTAAAAGGAGCACCAAATTTGTGCTCCTTTTAGATTTCAGGGAAAGTGCACCCTAAAAGCGGCGGGCGCACTTTCCCTGACTCAAACGCCGCGGCGTGTGCGGTCGCTGCGGCGTGAGGTCATCCTCAGAGCGCCGGCCATGCGGAGGGCTGGCGACTCCGAGGGCGACCTCAGGAAGAGGAAGGAGCGCCGCTCGTGCGGCTGCCCCTCCTCTTCCCTGCCCGGAAGATGACTCTATTAGTCGTCTGCCGAGGCCCTATGACTCTATGATTCTACTCCCAAGGCCTCAAAGTCCCCTCTCACTCTTGTTCCTTACATACAGTGGTACCTCGACATACGAGTTTAATTCGTTCCGTAACTTTACTCGTATGTCAAATTGCTCGTATCTCAAAGCATCTCAATTTTCCCCATTGAAATTAATTGAAATGTAGTGTGCGGTGTAGTGTGCGATTCCTCGTATCTCAAATCTTGCTCTCATCTCAAAGCAAAATATCGCTCGCTCGGCGGCTCGTATCTCAAAACACTTGTATATCAGGGCACTCGTATGTCGAGGTACCACTGTACTAATATGCTTTGATTGAGAGTTCCTGCATGGCAGCAGGATTGAACTGGATGGCCCTTGGGGTCTCTTCATACTCTATGATTCTATAATTCTTCTCTAGGCTAAATAGACCCAGCTCTAAGTATTTCCTCATAGGGCATGGTTTCCACTTGAACTGCCATGGCTCAGTGTTCTGGAATTCTGGATTTGTAGTTTGTTGTAGCACCAGAGCTCTCTGACAGAGAAGACTAAATGTTTCATAAAACTACAGTTCCTAGAATTCCATAGTACTGAGCCTTGCCATTTAAGGTGTGTCAGACTGGAAGTCAGCATGGCATAATGGTTTAGCGGTTGGACTATGACTCTGGGAGACCAGTGTTTGAATCCTGGCTCAGTCATTAAACCCACTGGGTGATTGTGAGCAAGTCATATTCTCTCAGCCTCAGTGGATGGAGATTATCCCGCCGATGAAATAATCCGGCTTACCTCTTCCAAACTGAAGCCTAATTCAGGAGGCAGCCAGGCCCTATCACAAGGATTTTGCCACCAAAGCTGCCAGGTGAGTCCATCCCAGCTGCAGCCTGGATCCCCAGTGCATTTTGGCAGCCTTATTTTCAAACTAGGAGCTTTCTGACTTCAAAAAATGGCCACTGAAGTGCATCAGGGACCTGGGCTGCAGCTGGGCTGGACTCACCCAGCAAAATCCTTGTGATAGGACCCAGCTGCCTCCCAAATTAGGCTTCAGTTTGGAAGAGGTAAGCCGGGTTATTTCAGCAGTGGGATAATCTCCGATGGCAATGACAAACCCCCTTTGAAGAAACCTGCCAAGAAAACTCCATGACACGTCTTAGGACGTTATCACACGTGGGCCAGAAAGCGATAATAAAGTGGAAATGAGGCATTCCGAAAATAAACCGAAAATAAACCTTGATTCTGCAAATGGCTTTCACACGTAATTACCTTAATTGCGAAATTACAGTAAGCGCATTTAACGTTCACACACAAGTGAGAAAAGCCCGTAAATGAACTAGAAATGATCTTCTTGCACATGCGCTGATAGAGGAATGCTCACTGGAACCATGGGAACAGCAGGGAAATGCTCCCAAATGCGCATTTGGCAATCACATTACGGTAAATGAGAAATTACTGTAATTTCGCAAATGCATTTCCTCAAAACTACCGAATTTCAAAAGATCTCGGATAACACCAGTTTCTGTCCAGTTTCTGTGCGACATCGTGTGAAATCGTGAGGCACAATCTATTTTCTGTTTGGGATTTGTGTGGATTAACCAGCAGATTTCCCCCGTGTGATAACGTCCTTAGTTTCATCCTAAATTGGAAATGACTTGAAGACACACAACAACAGCCTAGATTATTTCTGTAGTGCGGATGCAGCCAGTAAACATCAGATAGAATTTTAGCCCTAATTGTGGTGGCCCAGTCGGTGGATCATTCGGTCTCAGCGTCCAGCCAATGCAGGCTGCCTGTTGCCAGTTTCTTGTTTAAAGCAGCCACTGCCAGCCCGTGTGGTTTCTCCGTCTCCATTTAGGGCATCCTCGTGCAGTTGGTGGGACTTCAATACAGCTTCAGAACAGCCGCACTGACTGCCCCCCAGTGCGGTTGCTCTTTCCCCATTTACAGCATCCTTGGACCATCATCCGGCCTCAGAGGGAGAGATGGTCAGACTAGCTCTGTCGGGCCTAGCCCAATTAAAGAAAAAAAGTCCTGTCTCCATCTGCCAGAAAGAGAAAAGACCACTGAACTTGATCCCTTCCCCACAGCCATTCCCTTCTCCTTTTGTATCATGTCTTTTGTAGATTATAAGCCTGAGGGCAGGGAAGTGTCTAATTAAAATAATAATAATAGTAAGCAGCTCTGAGAGCCTTTGTAGCGAAGTATAAATACTCCAGATAATATCCACCAGGCAGTAGGTTAAGCCTCAGTTGGGATTTCTGACAGAAAATGCCCAACTATTCCTTCTCCCTAAAGGGGAATCAATTTAAAGACTTAAGGAGTGGCTACAGAGTATTCTAGAGAAACCAATTTTGTTTAACAAGCAGAACAAGACAGTCCTGCTGAGCCTATTCAGTGCCTTTTGCTTTCCTGACAGAAAGGAGCTGTAGGAGATGTCCATGGAAGAACATGTCCCCTCTGAACATGTGCAGAGTTTACCACAGCGGGCAATAGAGATGCTTTCCTCTTTTCCCATGGCAAATAAGTGGAGTTGTGTGGTGTGTTGCTCTTTTTCTGTGAAGTCACCAACCAAACAGCTGCTTTGAGGGAGATGCTTCCAGAAGGACTCCGCCATTTTGTGGTCTTCTTTTCAGCATGTTAAATCCTGGACAAAATGGCCGCCATTCTTGGCCAGCAGCCTGTAACTGCTTTCTCCTCAGAGCTTCCTTTACTTCAGAAAGCAAATGTTCAGTTCTCACTCGCTCTTCATGTCTTTTGTTTTGAGGTATAGCCAGCCAAGACAGGCCAAAACCGAAAGCCAGAGTTGTGCAAAAGTCGCACTGCATGGCTGAGAAGCAATAAATAAAATACTTTGTCAGTCGGCCAAAGTTTTGTGTCCCTCAGCATTTATTTATTTGTTATTTATTTATTTGCTATTCGTTTTTTGGAGGACATTCAGGAAACCCTGTAGGGAAAAATACATGCTGCCACAAGGCCGTTGCATTATTCTTTACACTTTGGGAAATATTTCTCTAGTTTTCACACATGGTTTATCTGTGTAGAAATGTGGTTCATAGAAAGCGTAGAAATTGCATTTGTGCACGGAGAGTGTTTTCTGCATAGAAAAACTCCATACGCATCTATGATGGATGCATGTTTTCTGCACAGAAAATGTGTTTCTGCATAGGAAAAAGAAATCCACATATTTTGCAAGGATGGATTCTTGACAAAACATAAACAGCGAGTGAGAAGTGAGCAAAAATCTTGTGTGTATCCAGCATCGAGAATATTACAGGAATTATTTGTTCTTGCTGGCAAGGAGAAAGATTACAAATAGGTGTACATCCCTACTCAGCGATGCCAGCATCTATTAAGGAGTTAAGCAGAGCATTGGAGGACAGAGGGCCTTGGAGAGGTCTCATACATAGGCTTGCCATGGGTCGAGGTTTACTTGAGGACAGTTAACAACAAATAACAACAACTGCACTATATTTTCAGAAGAATAAGACCTCACCTTTTGGATGATGCTCGTATTCATTCAGTTTTCTGCCATCCAGTAATACTTGGCCTTTCTGGGACTCATAAAACCGTTCCAGCAGGGCCACGATGGTGCTCTTCCCGGACCCTGAGGGACCCACCAGGGCCGTCACTGTGCCAGGATGCAGATGCAGGGAGACCCCCTGTTGGGAAGAGAGGCCATAGTTCGGGAAAAGCTACTCTTTCGTCAAACAAATCCAGACATTTTAGGGTTTGGACTTCACAGCTTTTTGGGTGGGAGATGTTCTTCAGGTGGGATTGGGACAGACATCATGCAACCCTCCAGATACTGTTGAACTGCAGCTGCCAGTATTCCTCACCACTACCTGGGGCTGCTGGGCTCTGCAGTCCAATAATACCTGGAGGGCTATGCTTTGTACTGCTTCACTCACTCCAATTTAATTTAATTTACTTCTTATTATATTTTATGTTTACATTATAGAAATAAAGCAGTCTGATACCATTGTAGCTGCTTTTCCGCACTGGAGAAATAAAGCAGTCTGACACCACTGTAGCTGCTCCTCAATATCGTAGAAATAAAGCAGTCTGACACCATGGCATTTAAAGTGGTGTCAAACTGTTTTGTCTCTGCAGTGTGGATGCCTTGAAAGCGGGTCAGATGATGGTTGAGGCGGCTAAGAAGAATCCCTGGACAAAGGGCAGAGAAGGAACTTGGAGGGGCAGCCCTAGAGGTCAAGGGAATGGGCCACAGCCCTTTAAAAATAAAGTTGGGTCAAATTTAAGGGTTGCTAATGAGCCAGTGTGGTATTGTAGTTTGAGTACTGGAGTATGATTCTGGGGACCAGGGTTCAAATTCCTGCTCAGCCATGGGAACCCATTGAGTGACTCCAGGCAAGTCACAAACTCTCAGCCTCAGAGGATGGCAATGATAGCCCTCACTAAACAAACCTGGCAAGACAGAGGATGAGAGGGAAAGGGTGGTGATTGTTGTTGCTGTTGTTGTGGGGCTTCAAGTTGTATCCCACTTATGGCAACCCTGAGGCTATCCTATCATGGCATTTTCTTGGGAAGTTTCTTCAGAGGAGGGTTGCCATTGCCTTCCCCTGAGGCTGAGAGCATGCGACTTGCCCAAGGTCACCCAGTGGGTTTCCAAGGCTGAATGGGGATTCAATTGAAGTCCCAAATTCTGACCACCACTCCATGCTGGCTTTTCCTTAGATCACCACACAAATGGAATCCACTCCCCAAAATGTAAAGAAAAAAAATTACATTAAAATGTATTGTTTTAATAAACAAGTGAATTATAGACAAGTGAGCCAGGCTGCCGAGCCACCAAGAGCCAGAAGGTGGCGCTGTCCTCCATGCCGCTCTTCGCTTAGCTCTAACCCTTCTGCGTTTGCGCAGCTCCTCTGAAGCGGGAATGGCTTGGAGGAAGAGGAGGAGGAGGCGGGGCCTTCTGATCTTCCCTCTTCTGATTGGTTTCCTTGAGTCCTCTATGCAAATAGAGTACCACCCGGGGGATTGTGGGTCAGAGTCAGTTCTGTAGAAGAAACCACCTTGGAAAAGGGCTTTTTAAAAATAAATCCTGGAGGAGGTTGGGAGACTGGGAGACTTCAACCAAAGGAAGAAAAGCCTTTTTTTTTAGAGTGTGGGCTTGGAAGTCGCCATGATCTGGAAAGATGTGGGGAAGAGGCAGGTTCGGTCAATTTGAAAAATTTTCTTGTTTTAGACGTATTTTGCAGAAGAGTAGGAGGAAGGCTATTTGTTTATTAAATCCAGCTTTATTTTTTACAGAATAGTATTAGTCATGGGTTATTATGGAACCATCGCCTGTGTTTTGGAAGTTTCAGCAAAGCTATGTAAAGTTCTGGATGCTTTGGAAAGAGTTTTGGAGTTCCTCAGAGCTGGATTACTTCGAAGGTTTGTGTCTGACCTTCTCTATTATTGTCCTTTTCAGGAAAGTACCCTCCATCCAGATCCAGAACAAGGAGGCTTTCGTCTTTTCTGGAGGATGTTCTCCTCTTTTCGACTAAGAAGACGCAGATCTCCATCCCTCTGGACCCAAGTCATCGAAGTTTAGTTAGTGTCTTAAAACTTAAAACCTATGAGATCTTCTGACCAAAGAGATGGACGACTGGTGACCTAAGTGTTGGGCTTTGACTCTAGGAGACCAGGGTTCGAATCCTCACTCGACCATGGAACCCCCCCACTTTTGTGGCCTTGGGCAAGAAGTCACACTCTCTCAGCCTCAGAATAAGGCAACGGGAAACCTCCTTGGAACAAGTCCTACCAAGAAAATCCTGTGACGGGGTCAACGAAACTCTGAAAAGGAAACTTTGCTATATGGCCAACATAACTACTACCCCTGGATGATTACGATTATATTTATGTTTATTTATATCCCACACCTTCTCCCAGGACTGGGACTCAAGGCTGCTTACAACGTTAAAAACAAATATGTTTTTAGAAATTGGTATGTTTTCAGAAAAGCCAAGTCCCGTAACAGTCTAAACAGTGATGCCTTTGTGGGACCAACCAAAATGTACAAAATACATGTCGCAAGCTTTCCTGAAGCTCTACTGGCTTCTTCATCACGTGAAAGTGTTAAAAGTTTTATTATTTTTTACTTTAATATTAAATCATACAAAAAAAATTATGACGGCACTAGTCCCAAGCCTGGATGATGCAAGAAAAGGTGAAGAGAAAAAACATCAGAAAAGAAGACAACAATTAAATTTAACCGCAGAAAATCTACCTTTTCGACAATTATGTGATATGAAAACTAAATATTGGTTCTGAAAGGAATTCAATGTTGATTCCCCTGGGAAAGTCATTCCCTGTCACGATAGTAATGCCTATTGCGTACAGCGCTTTTTATACATAAAGAATAAAAATAAACACATTATTTAGCAAAGATCTGTGTCCCTTCTTTTTCTTACGACACTGAATAAAACTGAGGCAGTTCCTCTGGGGCTGCATCCAGAGGACAGAAATGACCCAGTTTGACAGCAGTTTAACAGCCCTGGCTCAATGCTAGGGAATTCTGGGAATTCTAGCTTTGTGAGACATTTAGCCTTCTGTGTCAGAGAGCTCTGGTGTCACAACAAACTACAGATCCCAGGATTCCACAGTATTGAGCCATGGACTGGGAGGGTGAGCTTAGCAGAGAGAAGGAGAGAGAAGAGGAACTGAGAGACGGCTTGGCACTGAAGTGTGTTATGTTTAACCAGGTGCAGGCAACCTTTCCCCTTTCTCCCAGAATCCCAGGAGCTATTGGCCAACATGGGACTATTGGCCAACATGGCTGAGGCTTCTGGGAGCTGAAGTCCCTTGGCCCTTAAAGGGGAAAGGTTGCCTACCCCTGCTATAGTCTATAAAGCACATGTTGGTTTTCTTTTGGACTTCGCTGGTGCCAAGATGTGTGCAGGTCTATCATAAGACTTTGGTTTGAATTTTCCCTTTGATTTTCCAGGGGGAAATTCCTCCCTTCAGTCCTCCAAGGGTTAAGAGCATAGAGTTTAGCTTCCCAGAGAGGTAGGAAGGGCAGGGAGGGAAAGGAGGGAAGGAAGTCCAAGAGGCAGACCATAATATCCTAGAGTTGGAAGGGATCCCACAAGAGGCTCCTCTGCCATGCAGGAATATATAGGATCCTAGAGCTGGAAGAGACCCCCAAGGGCCATCCAGTCCAGCCCCCTTCTTCCATGCAGGAAGACATAGGATCCTAGAGTTGGAAAGGACCCCCAGTGCCATCCAATCCAACCCTCTTCTGCCATGCAGGAATACATAGGATCCTAGAGCTGGAAGGGACCCCCAAGGGCCATCCAGTCCAGCCTTCTTCTGCCTTGTAGGAAGCCACCATCAGGCAAGAGAGAAGGAGGAGGTGGGTGAGGGGACACCCTAAAGTGTTTTTTGTGGGGTGGAGGAAGAGGGGAGAGGTAGTAGGAGCCCCTAATGGTACCAAGCAATCCTCCCTCAAAAAGGATCCCTTCTTCCCCAGAATCCAGAGGCTGAGACAGCCTCCAAAACCTCCTCTGCCTCCCTTTGCCTTCCTCCTCCTCTTCTTCCATCTGCAGGGGATCCTTCCCCCAAAATCTGGAACAAAACTTTCCTGAGAGTACTTCCCCAACAACCATACAAAAACTATCCTTGGTGAGTGAGCAATAATAATAATAATAATAATAATAATAATAATTCATTGTAGGATAGGAAGGGATTTGTGTATTGGGAGGTTTCTCCCCCCCCCCTTTTGTTCTTTTTACAGTTGTATTTGCATTTGCATTTGCTTTGTTCTCCATTTTTTAACCCCTGTATTTTGAGATGCAACCTTTATCTATTTTATTTTTATTAATTTTATATATATACACTATATACATTTACTCAATCTATTCAAAATATTACCAATATACAAAAAAAAACTTCCATAGTTCTTCCAAAGTAAGCATGCTACTTTTTCATTTAAAACAAATCTCAAATTACACTTTTCATTATTTACACCTATTTGTATTAATATCTATATCAATTTTGTTTTCATTTTAATGCATTCAATTTTATATATATATATATATATATATATATGTATATATATATATTTTTTCTTTCTGTTATTATTTTTCCATACCTCTTAATTCCATATTTCTTTTATATATTTCTCTATTGGAGCCCACTCCACCTCTAATTCCCCAGAATCTTTATTACTTAAAATTCATCTCTTTCATTTCAATCACTTTTAAAATCCATTCATCATTAGTCGGTATTTCTTCCATTTTCCATTTGTGTGCCAATTGTAGTCTTGCCGCCGATACCATATATAAGATAGGTCTCCAGTACCGTCTTTCTATTATTGGGTCTATTTTATTTGTCATATTCAACAAATATAATTCAGGTTGTAATTCAAATTTGGTATTGAAAATATTTTGTCGAGATGCAACCTTTAGGGTGACATCCTATATGCACTTTCTTTGGAGTAAGGAAAAGCCTGAGGTTGGGCTGGATGACCCTTGGGGGTCTCTTCCAACTCTATAATTCTCTATGTAGAGAGATCTTGCAGCACCTTTGAGACTAGCTGAAAGAAAGAAGTTGGCAGCAGGAGCTTTCCTATGCTTAAGTCTGCTTCCTCAGATGCATTTGGAGATCTTTGCATTCTATAATCCTATGACTGTCAGTCCCTATAAAATAAAAAGGGATCCTCTTGCTGCTTTGTTCTTCTCCATTTCCCCCCATATTAGGCTGAAATGGAGGGGGGAAATACATTGTGGTTAAATTGAAAATGTATATAACAGTTGCATTTGAGTTCTCTGCAAGATATAAATGATATGTAAAATGTCATGTCAAAATATTTTGGAGGGGACTGTTGGAGTAATTGTGCATGAAACAGAAAAGAAAAAAAATTATTTTGATTGACATGTGTCATGTATTTTGTGTGACAAACACAAGACTGCTGAGTCATGAGTGCGGGAGGCAAAAGTTGCGGCAAGGTTGCATCATGCTCTGCGGCACAAAGCGATGATTCAGAGCCAAACTCCTATATAAGTAGACCAAGAGACTGGTCAGGGTGGGATAGTTGGGAGACTTGGATCAGTTGGAGTTATTAGTTGGAGTAACCGTAGTTGACTGAAAGTTGTTGGAGAGAAGTTGGTGTGTGTATACATATCAGTGGCTTCCCTGGGGTTGGTGTCACCCAGTGCAGTAACTCATGGTGTCACACACACACCCATTGACCTCCCCCCATTTCACACCATACAGAATTCTTAGCCATGCTTTTTTGCACTAATGTCACTCGTAAATCAATATTTCCCATATACCACTGAGTGTAATGCAAATAGTTGCGACAAAAACAACTAGCAAAAAAATTATAATATCATATGCACAACTTAAATGTATTTACATATCCATAGTGAAGATTTGATTAAAATGTGATGTTTTTAAAGAAAATTTAAAAAGAATTTTAAACATTTAAATTTTCAAAAAATTGCTCTTTACATTTTTGTAAAAATTCAGAAATTTTAATTTTAAAAAATTCTGGGGCCTCTTCTTTCTCCTCCCTCTGGGCTCCACCTCACTCCCACCATCTCTTAAAGCATTTTAAAGGGAAGCAGATTAATGCCACAGCTTTCAAGTGGGAACGATGGTCATATAACCCAATTTGCAATTAACAGGTGTGACTTGAAGATGCATATGCATGCAAGGCACCTTCCAAGGCACTTTTCCTCTGGCTAGGTGCCTGTCAGTAAAAAGAGGCGGAAGCAGACCACAGGTTATGGTATTTCTACTGATCCAGCTTAAAAAAAGATGAGAATTATACAATCTGGAGCAGACAGCACCCAAACTAAACAATGGCATCAGCAAAAGAAAATCAAAAGTCAATTTCAGCAATAAGGAAGAAGACCATTCCCTTTGAGGAACAAAATTCAGGGGCAGGGAGGAAACAATGCCAGTTTTAACTCACCAAAGCAAACTTTTCAAACTTTTTCATTTTCTTTGGCAGTGAGAAGCCAGTTGAATCATTGTCCTCATTTGCAAAGTAATCTTGTTTATTGCAAACAAAGAGGAGGGAGACAGCCAGCAAATGAAGAAGAAAAGCAACAAACAGTACAAGGAGAAAGCTGGGACTCTGAGGCAAGAGAGGGAGGAAACATAAAAGGCGAGGCAGAGGAGAAAATCATGGAGACAACATTTTGAGCATCGGGAAAGGAGCAGCGTGGAAGGCTAGAAGGGTTGGGCAGGCACCAGCAGGAAGCCTAAGGCAGTGATGATGAACCTATGGCACGCGTGCCAGTCAGGGCACTCAGAGCCCTCTGTGTGGGCACACATGCACCGTTGCCCCAGCACAGAGTTTGCCAGAGTTTGTTACTAGAAAGCCAGAAGGACGTGGCACTTTGCAATAAATAAGCGGGTTTTGGGGTGCAGTTTGGGCACTCAGTCTCTAAAAGGTTCACCATCACTGGCCTAGGGGCTCCCTTGGAGAGACGAAGAGGAGGTGAGTACGCCAATTGCAGCAGGGCAGAGCCCAGTAGCATCATTGGGGGGGTGCAGGGAGTGCGAGCTGCACCGGGTGACACCCCAGAAGGGGACTGACACCTAAGAAGGAGAGGTGACACCAGGGTGGCTCTCCGCCCCCGCACAGGGCCTTTTTGGGCCGCCTAGCTTCAGTGCGGGACCTTTTTGGGCCTCCTAGAGCCCACATGGGGCCTTTTCGGGCCACCTAGACCCTGCATGGAGGCACCCCGGGTGCAGTTGTTGCTCCCTTGGGGCATGTGGGACATCTCTGGCCACGCGCTTGCACTGCTCTGCACATCGGAAGTACACTGAAAGTCCCCTCCATAGGTGACCACACTTGGTCACACCAACCCCAGGAACGCCACTGCAGAGTCCAGGACCAACAGCACAGCCAGCTAGTGAGCCAGGCTCCAGCTGAAGCCCTTTGAGGCCCCCTTCACCAGGCACACCACCCGCTCCAAGCCATCTGCCCTTGCCATTATAGCTTTAGAGATGCTGCAGGCTTTATATATTGCTTGGGTGCCATTGCAGGGAGAGGGGCAGATGGGGAAGGGATCTCCGGGGCTGGTGAAAGTGGCGGGGGGGGGCTCCCAATTCTCCCTCACTTCTGTAATTGTGGTGGTGGTGGTGGCAGCGGCAGTTCCTATCTTTCCCCTGGGGGGTGTCACCCCCTGATGAGGTACCAGCACACCGAGTGACACCCCTCTCTGAAGTGTCACTCGGTGCAGGCTACACCCCCCGCACCCCCTAGTGACACTACTGACAGGTAGCCTTCCCCTATTCCCAGGCTCACCATCACCACTAGGCACCCTCCTGCATCTCCCCTTCCTTCCCTCTCTTTTCACCTCTCCCCAGGTTTCCAAGTGGGCTAACCATTGGGGGACTGAGTGCGATATCACATCACTCCCAATTATGTGGGTTTTTTATGGGGGGGGGGATATTTGGGGAGAGCCAGCCAGACGTAGCAGTGGTTTGAGTTGTTGTTGTTGGACTATGATTCTGTGGACCAGGGTTCCAATCCTTGGCTATGGAAATCCACTGGGTGACCTTAGACAAGTCAAACACTTTCTCAGCCTTAGGTAAAGGCAATATATGGCAACCACCTTCTGAACAACTCTTGTCAAGAAACCTCCATGATCGCTCAATATTGGGAATGATTTGAAGGCAGTGGCATCACTGGGTGTGTATGTGTGGGGAGTGCGGACTGCACCAGGTGACACCCTAAGGGGGAATGACGCCTTTTCTCCTCAAACCCCTATCTTTTGGCAGAAATGGGCTGTGGCATTCATTTGCTTCCCTTTAAAATGCTTTAAGAGATGGTGGGAGTGGTGCGCAGCTCAGTGGAGGAGAAAAGAGTGGCCCCAGAAATCTTTAAAATTAAATTTTTAATTTTTTTAAAAAAATTGAAATAAAAAAATCTTTTAAATTTTTCTTTAAAAACATCACATCTTAACTAAATGTTCACAATATGTAGGTTGTGAATATGGTATTGTAATTTGAAGGCATAATTTTAATTTTGCTAGTTGTTCGTGTCACAGCTGTTAGCGTTACATTCAGTAGTATATGGGAATTACGATGTATGAGTAATGTTAGCGCAAAAAAAAGTATGACTAAGGATTCTGTATGGTGTGAAATGGGAAGAGGTTATGTGGGGGGTGACACCATGAGTTACCGCACTGGGTGACACCAACGCCACTGACCCAGACCAGTGCAGGTAGCTGGCTTTCACACCACCACCACCATCATAGACCAGTTGCCAGTGAGGGTGTAGTGCAATTATTTTATTGAATGAACATGTATTTACTAACTCAGCATCCATCCCTCCAGTTGCAATCCTGTAAGAAGGGATATTGTACAGTTTTAATTATCACTTTTTAAAAATTTAATAGAATATTTGTTTTGATTTGTAGTTGTTAACTTATCTCTGCATAGTCACCATTCAGATTTACACATTTCCCAGCGTTTCTTGGCCCTCCGAACACCTGATACTGCAGAAGTCTGCAGACTGCGCCTTACAAAGGGGTATCATAAAGTAATAATTATCACCTGGAAGTTATTCTGGTATATTGATGAAATTTTGTCAGTATTATTATTGGTCCCTCAGTGCATGACGCTGAGAAAATCAGCCCATTGTGTCCTTTAATTTTGTGCCAGAAGAGACTAAAGTGACTGAAGTGGTTTAATCTGCAGACTATGATATTTGGAGGGTCAAAAAACACTGGGAATGATGATAATTTGGAGGGTCAATAATAATATTTGGAGGGTCAAGAAACGCTGGGAAAAATGTGTAAATCTGAATGGTGACTATGTAGAGACAAGTTAACAACTACAAATCAAAACAAACTTTCTGTCAATTTTTTAAAGGTGATAATTAAAACTTTACGATACCCCCTTGAATATCCACATTATTGAACAGAAACCCCAGAGAATTGTTTCAGTCTTTCAGTTGTCAAAGGATTTCTTTGGGTTTTCAGTGGCAGAGACAAAACTCAGCAGCTGCCCTCTAAAAAGAAAGGAAAGAGTCTGAAGCCCTGAATTCCAAATGTGTGGAAAGGGCACCAATTTATGCATCATCCCCTGAAGGCTAAACAAGGACATCACTTCTCAGTGTCACCCAGATTCTGTTTCTCTTTTTTCTTTTGTCCATGTAGAAATGCAGAAATGATCTCATTTAATCTTCTTTTCTCTTCTATCTTCTTCGCCCAGGTAGCACAATGGCTTCAGAGACCAGATTGGGATTCTCCCTTCTTCAGAGTGAAAGGGAAAGATCTGTCCTGGAGTGCCCTGTTGCATTTAGTTTGGGTGCTGCAAGATCTCTAGAGAACCAGGTAAGAAATCTGCTATGAAATCATGCATCCAACATAAATCATTTGAGGTCAGGAAAAGGCCAAGCAAATAGGAACCAGGACCGTTCTTGTGTCTGCCCTGTATACTTTCCTCTATGGAAGCCATGAGATGGCTTGGTCTGGTGTGGAATGTCTGCTTTCAGTCCAAGGTTGCAGAAGTGGTTATGGTGTCCTTGTGCATGTTCTGGCACATTTTTGCACGGATGGACCTGTGTCCAGTTTTGGGCAGCACAATTCAAGAAGGCTGTGGTCAAGCTGAAGTGAGTTCAAAGGAGGGTGACCAAAATATTAGGACAGGGATAGGCAACCTTTTTGAGCCGGGGGCCAGGTTGCTGTCCCTCAGACAACTGGGGGGGGCCGAAGCACCATAAATAAATAAATAAATAAATATTTTTTAAAAAATAAAAAAATGCTTGCACACTCTCTCAGCCCCAGAAAATCTATGGCAAAACCCCTGTGGAGATTTTGCCAAGAAAACCCCAAGAACAAGTAATAACAATAATCAATATCATAATGGCAGGGGGCGGCAGCGGCAGGACCGGCCTGGGGTTAGTCCAAAGGTCTCAGGGGGCCGCATCCGGCCCCCAGGCCTTAGGTTGCCTACCCCTGTATTAGAAGGTCTGGAAACCATGATCTATGAAAAATGGCTGAGGGATCTGGATATGTTTAGCCTGGAGAAAAGAAAGTTAAGAAGTGACATGATAGCCATGTTTAAATATTTGAAAGGATGTCAAATATGTGAAGGGAGCCCTGGTTGGCGCAGTGGTTAAATGCTGCTACTGCAGCCACAATGTTGTGGATTCAATCCCGCAGGGCTTACAGGTTAATGTCAGCTTTCCATCCTTTCGTAGGTCGATAAAATGAGTACCCATCTTGTTGGGGACAATTGGTTTACACATTGTAGACTGCTTAGAGCAGGATTAGGCAACCTTTCCTCTTTAAGGGCCAAGGGACTTCAGCTCCCAGAATCCCAGGAACTATTGGCCAACATTGGACTATTGGCCAACATGGCTGAAGCTTCTGGGAACTGAAGTCCCTCAGCCATTAAAGGGGAAAGGTTGCCTATCCCTGGCAGTGCTTAGTTCACTATAAAGCTTTATAGAAATATAAAATGCTATTGCTGTTGCTGTATTGAGGATGGAGAAAGCTTGTTTTCTGCTGCCCTAGAGACAAGAGCAATAGATTCAAATTATTGGAAAAGAGATTCGACCTAAATCTCAGGAGCAATTTCCTGATAGTAAATTTGATAGTGGAATGTGTTGCTGTTGGAGTCTTCTTCTTTGGAGGCTGTTTTTAAACAGAGGCTGGATGGGAAGCTTTGACTGTATCTTCTTGGATGGGAGGGGTTAGACTGGATGGCCCTTATAGTCTCTTCCAACTTGATGATAATGCAATTTGTTGTGCATTCAGTTGCCTATTTGTTATCTTGGTTCAGTTGTACAAGGTTGCGTATCATAATCAGGGCATAATTCCACATGTACAGATTTAAGCTATGCTACACCAGGGTAAAATATCAGCAGAGTTTCCAAATTATACTTCCTAGATTCAGTCCTTTTGGGCAGTGCAGTGAGGAGAGTGAATCTTTCTATCTAGAGCAGGGGTAGGCAACCTTCCCCCTTTAAGGGCCGAGGGACTTCAGCTCCCAGAAGCCTCAGCCATGTTGGCCAATAGTCCCATGTTGGCCAATAGCTCCTGGGATTCTGGGAGCTGAAGTCCCTCGGCCCTTAAAGGGGAAAGGTTGCCTACCCCTAATCTAGAGGGAATCATATTTAGAAGAAATTATTTGTGATTGGTAAAGTACTATTGTTTTTTTTCTTTTTCAGCCTCTGATTTCCTTTGAGGAGGTGGCTGTGTATTTCACCAAGGGGGAGTGGGACCTCCTGGATCCAGGCCAGAGAGCTCTCTACAAGGAAGTTATGCTTGAGATTTATGAGCACTTGGCCTTTCTGGGTAAGGACACTTTGCCTTCAGAGGATTGACAGGGGACAAAACCCTGTTTGAGGCATTTTCCACTGTACGGCAGTGAGGACACATTTTCCACAGTTGCCCATGAGGACACATCCAGGCCTTTCATGTCTCCTGTTTCAATTAATATAAGCTAAACTCACAAGCTGATAAGACTCCAAAGGCAGCAGATATTAAATTTATTGCTTCACAAACACTAGCTGAGCATTGGGGATGAGTCTGGCAAACACAGGTTCCTCCCCCATTAAATATTCTACAGCTGCAGTAAAATCATGATCTTCATAATCATCATCATTATCATCAGAGAATCACAGAGCTAGAACACACCACAAGGGCCATTCAGTCCAACCTCCTACCATGCAGGAATACACAATTAAGGTACCCCTTACAGATGGATGGAGAGGCCATCCAGATGTAATAAGTACTTGATCTTGGGGAATTTATAATTGGCTCAAAAGTAATGAATAGGATCTGAACCCATTGTATGCAAGGGGAGGGAGGGAAGAGTCCTTGCAGAGACACATTTTTCCAAAAGAATGGTACTTTTATTAAGAGATAAAATAAATCAACAAGCAAGCATACACATACGCAGAAGATACATGAAATCTGTAAGAAAGGTTTCACGCACAAAAATAGTTACCTAGGGACTCTGCATTCCTTGTAGAAAAATGGACCCAGCTGCTTGCTTATGGACAGCCGAGGGAGACATAGGGCCTTTGCAGACTGCCAGAAATAGTGCACATTAAATTGAGGCACTGCCCTGGCTCAATGCTAGGGAGTCATGGGAATTGTATTTTTTTCTGAGACATTGAGCCTTCTCTGTCAGAGAGCTCTGGTGCCACAATAAATTACAGTTTCCATGATTCCCTAGCACTGAGCCAGGGCAGTGCCTCAATTTAATGTGCACTATTTCTGACAGTCTGCAAAGGCCCATAGTTAGGAATTTCAGAGAGGGAGTGAGATTTCCCCTCCCCTTCCCTTCCAAAACCAGCTCTCAGAATACAGATTTTGGAGGTCTTGATATAGGCTGAAAATAGCCTGGAGCGAAGATTGATTATTGTATATCAAAGGATTTCGGATGGGTTGCCTTTGAAGTAGACAATTTCCAAGGAGAGGAGATGGGATGTTGATGTTATCTCATTCTTAGCCTGTTATAAATCTCTGTGCCTCCGGAATTCAGAGGGTGTAAATGTCCTGTTCACAGTTCCTAGGTTCTGGCCCTTTTGATCTGCAGATTGTTGCAAATGCAGATGTGACCTTTCAGGTGCCTATGTGATGTGCTTGCCTTAGGTCCTTGGGACCACAGTTTTTACCTCCTTTTTTCCTTTTTTGAAGATAGCGACAATATTAGCCCTGCTCCAGTCTGCTTGGAGTTCTCTTTTTCTCCATGAGTTCTCAAAGATTATTGCCAGTGGTTCTGAGATTACATTTGCCAGTTCTTTTAATATCCTTGGATGTAGTTCATTTGGTCCTGGAGACTTAAATTCATTTAGATCAACCAGGTATTCCTGTACTACCTCTTTACTTATTCTGCGCTACATTTCCCCTGTTATGTCCTCCATTTTTCTCAGGTTGAGCACCCTTTTCATTTTATGAGAAGACTGAGGCAAAGAAGGTGTTGTGTAGTTCTTCCTTTTCTCTGTCCCCTTTTAGCATTTCACCATCTTCTCCATGCAATGGCCCTACCATTACCTTTAGCTTTTCTGACTTTACCCCTATATGTGCTAGCTATTTGTTTGAATTCCTCTTTGGTGATTTCCCCCATTTTCCATTTATTATACATCTCCTGTAAATCTAGCTCAGTTGAAAGCTCTTAGTCATCCGTCCTGGTTTCTTGAGACACCTCCCATTTTCACTCCTTGTTGGAACAGTTTGAGATTGTGCCTTCAGTATCTCCCTTTTGAGAAATTCCCATCCATCCTGAACTCCCTTCTCTTTTAGTACTCCTAACCACAGGATCACCTTCAGTATTTCCCTAAGTCTATTCCTGTCCATGGGATCACCCCCAGTATTTCTCTAAGTTTAGTAAAATCAGCTTTCCTAAAGTCTAGAATGCATGTCTGACTATGCCTGGCTTCTCCTTTCCACTGTATAACAAACTCCTGGAGAACATGATCACTCCCACTAAGGATCCCACCACTTGCAACCCATTAACCAGGTCATCCCTGTTGGTTAGGATCAAATCTAAAATAGCTGATCCTCTTGTTGCCTCTTCCACCTTTTGGACAATGAATTGTGTTCAAAGCAAGTGAATGATTTGTTACACCTTGAGGTTTTGGCTGAGTTTGAATTCCAGCAAATATCAGGAGAGTTGAAGTCACTCATCACTACTACATTTCTCCTTTCTGAGTGTATGACCATCTGTTGTAGAAAGGCATCATCCAGTTCCTCACTCTGACTTGGGGGTCTGTAGTAGACTCCCACAATAACTCCCCTTTTGTTTCCCTCCCCTTTAAGTCCTGGATCTCTTGCTGCCTATGTAAAGTTTTTTCCCTCCCACGGTTGGGTCCTTGCACTATTTGCCTTGTTCTCTCTATAACCATTTGGCTATTATCTCCAACCCTTCATGAAGTCCTGCCCTCCAGAATACTGTCTCTCTCCCCCTCATAACTCAGTTTAAAGCCCTCCTGATCAAATTTTTCAGACTTTTGGCAAAACTGTTTCTGCCAACTAGCAGGAGGTGCCAGAAGTCCCCCCCTCCTGAAACCGCAGGCCATGGTTCAAAAATCTAAATTGTTCTCCGTGGCACCATCTGTGGAGCCAATTGTTCATGTCGTATATTTTCCTCTCTCTTCTTTGACCATGCTCTTCATCTGGGAGAAGAGATAAGACAACAACCTGCACATCTAGCTCTTTCAGCTTCCTACTCAACGCCTCATAATCCCTCATGATATTCTGAAGGCTCCACCTTGCAGTACCATTAGCTCCCACATGGACCAAAAGGAAGGGATAATGTCAGTAGGCTTGACAAGTCCTCTCAGCCTCACTGTCACATCATGGATTTTTGCCCCAGGAAGACAACACACCTCCCAAGACATCTTGTCAGGCCCACAAACCACTGTTTCTGTACCCCTCAACATGCAGTTCCCCACAACCACTATGTGCCTCCTCCAAGACTCAGCAGCAGCCATTCCCTGTGCTGATTTTAACAAGGTCTCCTGCACTTTCCTTGAGGAGTTGTCCTACTGCTCTCCCTTGTCATTCCTGATAAGGGAGAGAGCTTCAAAATGGTTCTGTAGCTGCAAGCTCACAGAACGATCCTTGGTTTTTCTACTTCTGTGTGTCACATTCCTTCAACTGGCTGCCTCCTGTGTATGGCAGCAGACCTCTGTCAGGGATGATGGGAGTTGTAGCTCTTCACCTCTGGCTCTAACTCACCACCTTGTTATGCAGCAGAGCTGACCAGCTTTGATCATAGAATCATAGAATCATAGAGTTGGAAGAGACCACAAGGGCCATCCAGTCCAACCCCCTGCTATGCAGGGACTCCCAATCAAAGCATCCCTGACAGATGGCCATCCAGCCTCTGCTTAAAGACCTCCAAGGAAGGAGACTCCACTACTCTCCGAGGGAGTGTGTTCCACTGTCGAACCGCCCTCACTGTCAGGAAGTTCCTCCTAATGTTGAGGTAGAATCTCTTTTCTTGCAGCTTGCATCCATTGTTTCGGGTCCTAGCCTCTGGAGCAGCAGCAAACAAGCTTTTTCCCTCCTCGATATGACATCCCTTCAAATATTTAAACACAGCTATCATATCACCTCTCAGCCTTCTCTTCTCCAGGCTAAACATCCCCAGCTCCCTAAGTCGTTCCTCATAGGGCTTGGTTTCCAGACCCTTCACCATTTTAGTTGCCCTCCTTTGGACATGCTCCAGTTTCTCCACATCCTTTTTGAATTGTGGTGCCCAGAACTGGACACAGTATTCCAGGTGAGGCCGGACCAAAGCAGAATAGAGAGGCACTATTACTTCTCTTGATCTAGACGCTATACTTTTACTGATGCAGCCTAAAATTGCATTGGCCTTTTTAGCTGCTGCATCGCACTGTTGACTCATGTTCAACTTGTGGTCCACCTGGATTCCTAGATCCCTTTCACACGTAATCTTATTCAGCCAGGTGTCCCCCATCGTATATCTGTACTTTTCGTTTTTCCGCCCTAAGTGCAGTACCTTACATTTCTCCGTGTTGAATTTCATTTTGTTAGCTTTGGCCCAACTTTCTAGTCTGTTCAAGTCACTTTGAATTTTGATCCTGTCCTCTGGGGTATTAGCTACTCTTCCTAATTTGGTGTCGTCTGCAAATTTGATAACTATGCCCCCAATACCGTCATCCAAGTCATTAATAAAGATATTGAATAGCACAGGGCCCAGGACAGAGCCTTGTGGCACCCCACTGGTCACTTCTTTCCAGGTTGACAAGGAGCCATTGTTGAGCACCCTTTGGGTTCGACCAGTCAACCAATTACAAATCCATGTAACAGTTACTTTGTCTAGCCCACATTTTACCAATTTGCTTGCAAGAATGTCATGGGGAACCTTGTCAAAGGCCTTACTGAAATCAAGATATACTATATCCACAGCATTCCCTTCATCTACTAAGCTGGTAATTTTATCAAAAAAAGAGATCAGATTTGTCTGGCATGACCTGTTTCTCTGAAACCCATGTTGACTTTTTGTGATTATGGAATTACTTTCCAGATGTTCACAGACTCTCTGTTTAATGATCTGCTCCAGAATCTTTCCGGGTATTGATGTCAGACTAACTGGACGATAATTGTTGGGATCCTCTTTTTTCCCCTTTTTGAAGATGGGGACAACATTTGCCCTCCTCCAGTCCGCTGGGACCTCTCCTGTTTTCCAGGAATTCTCAAAGATTATTGACAATGGTTCCGATATTACATTTGCCAGTTCTTTTAATATCCTTGGATGTAATTCATCTGGTCCTGGAGACTTATATTCATTTAGAGTAACCAGATGTTTCTGTACTATCTCTTTACTTATTCTGTTCTGAAATTCTCCTATTCTGTCCTCTGCTCCATTATACTTAGGTTGAGCACCCTTTGCCTTTTCTGAGAAGACTGAAGCAAAGAAGGTGTTGAGTAGTTCTGCCTTTTCTCTGTCTCCTGTTAACTTTTTGCCATCCTCTCCACACAGTGACCCTACCATTTCCTTCTTTTTCCTTTTGCTGCTGACATACCCCCAAAAGCCCTTTTTATTGTTCTTAACCTCTCTAGCAAGCCTGATTTCATTCTGCGCTTTAGCTTTTCTGACTTTAACCCTACACGTGCTAGCTATTTGTTTGAATTCCTCTTTGGTGATTTCCCCATTTTTCCATTTCTTATACATGTTCCGTTTAATACATAATTCAGTTGCAAGTTCCTTAGTCATCCATCCTGGTTTCTTGATACACCTCCCATTTTTCCTCCTCGTTGGCACGGTTTGAAATTGTGCCTTCAGTATCTCCCTTTTGAGAAACTCCCATCCTTCTTGAACTCCCTTCTCTTTTAGTATTCCTGTCCATGGGATCACCCCCAGTATTTCTCTAAGTTTAGTAAAATCAGCTTTCCTAAAGTCTAGAATGTGTGTCTGACTATGCCTGGCTTCTCCTTTCCACTGTATAATAAACTCCAGGAGGACATGATCACTCCCGCCTAAGGATCCAACCACTTGCACCCCATTAACTAGGTCTTCCCTGTTAGTTAGGATCAGATCCAAAATAGCTGACTCCCTCGTTGCCTCTTCCACCTTTTGAACAATGAAATTGTCTTCGAGGCAAGTGAGGAATTTGCTAGACCTTGAGGATTTTGCCGAGTTTGACTTCCAGCAAATATCCGGATAGTTGAAGTCACCCATCACTACTATATTTCTCCTTTCTGAGTGTGTGGTCATCTGTTCTAGAAAGGCTTCATCCAATTCTTCTGCTTGAGTTGGGGGTCTGTAGTAGACTCCCACAATAACATCCCTGTTGTTTCCCTCCCCTTTAATTTTTATCCAGATGCTCTCCACTTGGCTTCCAGGATTGATGTCCTGGATTTCTTCACTGGTGTAAATATCTCTGACATATAATGCTATTCCTCCTCCTTTCCTGTTTGTCCTGTTTCTCTTGAAAAGCTTATACCCCTTTATTTCTACATTCCAGTCATGAGACTCATCCCACCAGGTTTCAGTGATGCTTCTTTCCCACGCAGCAGAGTTTCAGAGAATAGGCTGAAGACCCTGACAAACTCTCCAAGCCTTCTCTCTCTTCTTCCTGAGATGTCTCCAAACTTCTCCAGGATTATTCTGGTTCTTGTATCTTCCCTCAAGACACCAGACAACTCAGTAGTCTTATATAAAAGATCTACTTTATTCTACTATATATAAATACTATATGCCCTGCAAATCACAATCTCTACTCCACCAAAAATACTCCAAACTACTCCACACTACACCACAATATGCATTGGCAAACATTGCACTTATAGCCATTGTTAGTCACCACCCACTAGTCAGTTTCCACCCAGTGGGCATGTACATTCATTTTGATTGGTTTACATAGATCATCCCATACTTAAGACCAACCCATGTATTTCATCATTTTACCTTGACTACTTAATGAATCTCAGGTGTTTGCAATCTATAACAGGTGTTTTCAATATACACTCTATAACTTTGTCCTTGGCTCTCAAGGCTTCCAAATTACATTATCCTTTTCACCTGTGTAGCTTCATGATTGTTCCTGCTTAGTCACTGTGACTATCACATACATATTTTATTTCTATTACTGTATGTCCCATGTTGCATTTTCCTTAACAACCTCCTCCCCAGAAACGTCCTCTGTATATTCTGCTTCTAGGACAGTCCATTCCACCCTGTCCAGGAAAACCTTTTACTCCCCAATATGCTGAAGTGTACATGCTCAGGCCTCCAGCTGCTGGACCTTCTCTACCAGCAGGGATACTAACTTGCACTTGGTACAGGTGACGTTTCACACATCCATAGCCAAGAGCACAAGCATACCACAGCTGTTGCGGGTGATTGCAGCAACTCCTTCACTGTCCCTATTCACTAGTCTTATGTAGGCACTGAAACAGAACTCTGGGCTTCCCCCTCAAACTCCCTGACTAAACACCCACACAAAACACCTCTGTTTTCAAGGCCTGTTTGCCAAACTCTAGAAACCAAGGCTGCAGCTAAATAGAGAGCTACTGGCCACTCAGGAGATATAACAGTGTACACTTCTCTAATCTTTGTATTTTCTTTTGGTGGGGTAGAAGGAATCGAGTGGACAGGCAAAACCAATGTATGGAATGTGAATATGAGGGAACACATATGAAACGCCTAAGTATTTTTACAGAGCACTAACTATCCTCTCTTTTTCTTTGGAAGAATATTCCAAACCAGATCTTGTCTCCTGTCTGGAAGAAGGCAAAGACCCCTTTGACCAGGGCTCTGTGGAAGGGGAGAGACCTGCAGGTACCTGCCTAGATGTGTGGTCATGATATTTCTTGTCTTGGGATTAAGGGGTTTGTGTGCTTGATGAGTTTCTCAGCTTGTGGTTAATTCTATTGAACAGTCCAGTCCATAAGTGAATTGTGAATGATGCTGTTGGACTGGCCAAAACTGGTGGCTTCTGGCCCGAGACAAATGCACAAATGTGAACATTGTTTTTCATGCCGATTCAGACTCTTTCCATGTACTGTATATTTATTTGGTTTGTCCCCAGTGTGAACTCTGAAGTGTGTATTTTAGCATGATTCATATTTGTAGATTTGCCCTCAGATTCCAGAAGAGCAGGACAGAGTATATAGTCTTGGACTTTGTCCACCTTCCTTTTTGTATCTGACCAGAGACTCCTTTTGATTGGGTACAGACAGAACAGATTTGTAGTAGGAAATTAGATATCCCATTTTAGCCAGTTTTCCCTTCTTACTCTAGCCTTGCTACACTTATGAGTTTCCTTTGGTTCTCATTAGCTTACAGAAATGGAAACTACTGTTCAATCACAAGAGGAAAGAGGGTCAGACATCTGTGCCTACTGGAGCTAAGGGGGAATCAAACAAAATGAAATTGATGCTCTTGGCTAAGGTAGATTTCAGTAAGACATGTTAAAAGGAATGAGGAAATTTTAGTAAGTAATTGAGATTGATTCTTGACTTGATCCATGGTTTCTGTGCTTTGCTCATAATGGGAACTTCTTTTTCCTCTAGCAGATAATGAAAAGGAGAATGAGAATTGTGGGGAGCCAACTGTGGCATCATGGGAAATTATGGAGCCTTTCATGGAAAACGAGGAGTTCGGAAGTCAGAAAGGACTGGAAAGAAAAAGGGAAACCCAAATGAAAAATTGGAAGAAGAACTCCTTTGCCTCTCAAAATGCTGATCTGAGTTTTTCTCATGATGAGAGTTTACATTCACATCAAAGATCGCATACAGGGGAGAAACCATATAAATGTATGGAATGTGGAAAGAGCTTCAGTCGGAATGGAAATTTATATTCACATCAAAGAACCCATACAGGGGAGAAGCCGTATCAGTGCATGGAATGTGGAAAGAGCTTCACTCGGAGTGGAACTCTACATTCACACAAAAGAATTCACACAGGGGAGAAACCATATAAATGCATGGAATGTGGAAGAAGATTTAGTAACAGTAGAAATCTATATTCACATCAGAGAATCCACACAGGGGAGAAACCATATGAATGCATAGAATGTGGAAAGACTTTCTCTCATCATAAAACTTTACGTTCACATAAAATAATCCACACAGGGGAGAAACCATATGAATGCATAGAATGTGGAAAGACCTTCTCTCATTATAGAACTCTACATTCACATCAAAGAACCCACACAGGGGAGAAGCCATATAATTGTATGGCATGTGGGAAGAGCTTCAGTCAGAGTACACATCTACGTTCACATCAAAGAATCCACACGGGGGAGAAACCATATAAATGCATGGAATGTGGAAAGAGCTTCAGTCAGAGTGCAAAACTACATTCACATCAGAGAATTCATACAGGGGAGAAACCATATAATTGCATGGAATGTGGGAAGAGCTTCAGGCAAAGTACACACCTACGTTCACATCTAATAATCCATACGGGGAAGAAAGCATATAAATGCAAGGAGTGTGGAAAAAGCTTCTATCAGAGTGCAAGTCTACATTCACATCAAAAAACTCACATAGGGGAGAAACCATATAAATGCATGGAATGTGGAAAGAGCTTCATTCAAAGTTCAAGTCTACATTCACATCAAAGAACCCACACAGGAGAGAAACCATATAAATGTATGGAATGTGGAAAGAGCTTCATTCAGAGTTCAAGTCTACATTCACATCAAAGAACCCACACAGGGGAGAAACCATATAAATGTATGGAATGTGGAAAGAGCTTCACTCAGAGTGGAACTCTATATTCACATCAAAGAACTCACACAGGGGAGAAACCTTATAAATGCATGGAGTGTGGGAAGAGCTTCAGTGGGCGTGGAAGTTTACATTCACATCAAAGAACCCACACAGGGGAGAAACCATATACATGCATGGAATGTGGGAAGTATTTCAGTCAGAGTACAAATCTACGTTCACATAAAAGGACCCACACGGGGGAGAAACCATATACATGCATGGAATGTGGAAAGAGTTTCAATCAGAGTTCAAAACTACGTTCACATAAAAAAACCCACATGGGAAGAAAGCAGCTAAAAAGTTGTAATACAGAGAGTTTTAACTAGTGACTATTATGGAGTTACTGAAAGTAATTAAAAGTTTTAATTTGGAAAAGTCCCAGGCCCAAATGGACTATCGGCAGTATATTAGAAGGGAGTTAATTAAACCTTTCAAAATATATATAATGGAGTACTTGGTGAAGATGCTGAATTCATTGAGAAGTGGCTATATCACAGTGATTCTGAAAGAGGATGGGACAGATACAAAGAATTACAGACCTATTTGTTCATTAAATAAAGACTATAGGAGCTTTGATTTTGGCCAAAAAAATAGGGGAAGCATATTTCTCAGAAGATCCATGAGGACCAAAGTTGATTCCTGCCAAACACAACAACAATTAAGAAGCAATGTAAGAACTGTTTGGAACATTATTGAGTATTTTGAACTCCATCAGGAGAAAAAGGCATTCCTGATCTTTTTAGATGTGGAGAAAGTTTTTGACAAAGTTTGAATATTGTTTCTTGGAATTAAGTATTTCTTTTTTTTTTTTTTACTATATATTACCTTATCTAATCCATGACTTTCTTATATATTTTCTTAAACATCACTTCTATCATCTTCTGATCTGATCTTATCTATTGATACTAAGATTTCACTCATTCCTCCACATTTGTGGATTTGATTTTTGCAGATTTAATTAATGGATTTTATTAATATGTCCTCTCTAGGAATATCTAGGTCCTCCAGTGCAACTCTGTGGTCAACTTTAACCAAAAGTTGCACTGAAGGTCATAGAGATTTCTGGAGAGAATATGTCCTCTCTAGGAATATCTAGGTCCTCCAGTGCAACTCTGTGGTCAACTTTAACCAAAAGTTGCACTGAAGGTCATAGAGATTTCTGGAGAGAACACTCCACTAGGCATTTGTAGCTCCTCCAGTGCAATTCTGTGGTCAGTGTTTGGCAGATTTTTTTAAATTTTTTTTTATAATTTTATTATTAAAATATAACAATTACATCCATAACACATTTACGCATCACAAATATAATACATTTACATCATCACCCCTACCCTATTCCCCAGCACATTTTAAGGAAGAAAAAAAAACGGAGGAGATACCAAGTAAGATCATATGGGATGCAAGTAAGGAAGTAATTAGGGGTGAACTTATTAAACTACAAGTGAATCATAGGAAGAAAGAAAGAGAAAAAGAAGTAAAACTGAAAGAAGAATTGAGAAAAAAGGAAAAAGAATGGAGGAAGACAGGAGATAAGAAAATGAAACACGAGGTTGAAGAACTACAAAGACAAATAAAAGAAATGGTGATAAAAGAATTAGAAATTAAACTGAAATACATTAAACAAAAATATTTTGAACTAGGGAATAAAGCTGGTAAATTATTAGCTAGTAAGCTTAGAAAGGAAAGAGAAAAGAAGTTAATTGCAGAGATAAAATATAAAGGGAAGATACTAACTAAACAAGAAGATATCAAAAAAGCATTTAAAGAGTATTATGAGAATATATATAAAGATGTGGATAAACAAGATAATCAAGATAAGATGAAAGAGAAGATTAAGAGCTACTTAGAAAACCAAAGAATTAACACTATTAGTGAAGAACAGGGTAAAAAATTAAATCAACCAATAATGATTAAAGAAATTCAGAATGCAATTGGAAAGTTGAAGATTGGAAAATCCCCTGGTCCAGATGGGTTTACATCTATATATTACAAAAAAATGAAGGAAGTTCTGGTGGAACCTTTAAAAGAGATGTTTAATAATATCAAAGATCAGGGAATACCAGATACCTGGAAGGAAGCATGGATATCACTAATACCGAAGGAAGACAAAGAGTACTTAGAAATAAAAAGGTTCAGACCGATATCATTAACCAACACAGATTACAAGATATTTATGTCGATTGTGGCCACAAGATTAAAAGAGATGTTAAGTAGTATAATATATGAAGATCAGAATGGATTCGTCCCAAGGAGACAAATAAGAAACAATATAAGAACTGTACTCAATATACTAGAACATTTTGAGTGCCATAACGAAAGGAAACTAGCGTTAGTGTTATTAGATGCAGAAAAAGCATTTGATAGGGTTAAGTGGAGTTTCCTTATAGAATTGATAAAACAGATGAAGATGGGAGATATGTTTATAAAATGGATATGTGAAATATACAAAGAACAAGAGGCCCGGATTGTAATTAATCAAGAAAGGACAGAAAAAATCAGGATAGAGAAAGGCACAAGACAAGGATGCCCTTTGTCACCAATTTTGTTTATAATGGTGTTGGAAGTTTTGAATAATAAAATAAGAGAAGAGAAGAAAATAGAGGGAGTTAAAATTAAAAAATTTGTATATAAGATCCAAGCCTTTGCTGATGATCTTATATGCTTCTTGGAGGACCCAAAAAAGAGTATTAGGAGACTGATTCAGTGTTTGGCAGATGTTGACCACAGAGTTTCACTGGAGGACCTGGAGATTCCTAGAGAGGTGTTCTCTCAGGTAAAAACATAGTATTTTTCTTATTTGCAGTTTTTCCACATTCACGGGGGTCCGGTGCCCCTAACCCCAGCAAATGTGGAGGGATTAGTGTAATTATTCTATCTATAGCAAGTTTGCCATTATAAACTTAACTTAATTTTTCTTCCTTTATACAGAAATTCTAAGGTTCCCAAACTTTCTACATTTTGCCCATGTTTCCCCTTTAATTAAACAAGTAAGTTTATCCATTTCCATATAGTCAAGGAGCTTCTTTAACCAGTCTTCAACATTTCCATATTTGTTGCTTTTCCAAGTTTTGGCATATACTATCCGGGCTGCTATTATCATATAAAATAAAAGCCGAATTTGTTTTCTAGCTTTTCATTCATAATCATCCCCAATAAATACCATTTTGGATCCGTATTTTCTTTACAATTTAATATTTTTGGATCATATTATGAATTTGTCTTCAATATTTCTTGGCTATCTCACAGTTCCACCACATATGGGGAAATGAACCGGAGGCTTTAGTGCACTTCCAGCATTAATTATCAAGATTTTTATATATTTTGGCTAATTTTGTGGGGGTGATATACCACTGATTTTGCATTTTATAATAATTCATTACATTGCTTAAAGTGAATTTAAGTCTTTTCCTCCAAGTTTTCTTCCATTGTTCTAATGGTATATTACAATGTAAATCTTGTGCTCATCTTACCATTGCTGTTTTCTTCCGGTAGTTAGATTGTCATAAAAAATTTACGAAATGCAAAATTTTTCTAGTGTTTTTTGAATTTATGATTTTATCAAATTCCAGTTTTTGCATCTTTAATAAATCTTTCTTTTAGTTGTCTGTATACAAACCATTGATAGAGTATGCTTCTTTTTTCAATTCATCTTATTGGTCGTTTCTTCTACTTTTAACAGTTAACTATTTTCCTTTTTTAAGTTCTTCATTTTTATAAAGTGCTTCATTTACAGAAGCCCATCTGGGAATTCCGCACTAAATCATTGGTTTGAATTTTAACCAAGCTTTTTTCAAAGCCTTTCTTGTAAAATGGTTTTCAAAGGCTTTATTTGCTTTGATCTTGTCATAAAATAGGTACGCATGCCAACCAAACAAATTGTCTGCTCCTTCAAATTGCAATAGTTTTTTGTTTTTTAAATTAAACTAGTCCAATAGCCATTCAAACCAGCATGAGTAATAATATTTTAAAATTTGGTAGGGCCATACCTCCACTATTAACATAATCTTGCATGACTTTCATTTTAACTCTGGGTTCCTAATCCCAGATATACTTGTTTGAAAAGAGCTTCATTTATAATAATTGGAATTGATTGAAATAAAAAAAATATTTTTTCTGTTCATTTTAACTGATGCGATTTTGCCTAACCAAGAGAGACTGACCTTTCCCATCTGTCCATATCTTTTTAAATTTCTTGCCATGTTTTTTCATAGTTATTTTTGAACAGGTCTACATTTTTGGTGGTTATTATTATCCCTAAGTACTTAATATTTTCTTTTATTTGAAAATTAAAGCTTTTAACTAACTCTTCTTTTTCTACTTTAGTTAAATTCATGGTTAACATAGATAATTTATCTTTATTTATGAACAGCCCTGCACCCTGACTGAAGTGCTCTAATGTCTTTATTACTTGTTGAATATTCTCAGTTGGGTTGGCTAACATAAGGACTAGGTCGTTGGTGTATGTTTTTAATTTAAATACTTTATCTTTAATTTTGACACCTTCTATATCTGAGTCTTCTCTAATGATATTATTTAAGATTTATAATGTTATAATAAACATAAGAAGCACTAATGGACATCCTTGTCTGGTGCCTTTTTGTACTTTAATGCTTTTGGTTTTTTCACCATTCACTAATACCTTAGTGCTTTGTTCTTGATATATCTGACCTATCCATTTCTCATATTTCTCTCCTGTCAACATCTAATATTTCTTTCATAAAGGCCATAGCCAATTTTTTTTATTTTTTTTCGTGGTATTCTGTTAAGTTTAATAAATGTCTGATATTATCTCCTAGTCTCCTGAAGGGCAAGAAACCACATTGGTCAGTGTCTATCCAAATTTTGAGAATATTTTTTTAACCTTGAAGCCAAAATAAAAGCAAAGATTTTATAATTCTTATTTAATAATGCTATAGGACTATAATTTTGGGGCTCTAAATTATTTCTGTCTTGTTTGTGAATTAAAGTTATGCTGGATTCTGTCCACATTAGTGGAAATTTCCCTTTTAAAATATTGTTTTTAGAAGGGGTAGAGCCAGCTGATCTACAAAAGTTTTATAATATTCAGATAGAAATCCATCTGGGCCAGTCACTTTTCCAGTTTTAGCTTTTTGTATTGCTTCTTTAATTTCCTGAATTGATATTTCTTTATTTGTATTTCCCTTTGTTCTTCATTTATGGTCTGTATATCTTTGTTCTCTAAGTATTTTATAATTTGATCAATCTTATCTCTCTGAAATAGTTCTGAATAATAATTAAAAAAATTGTTTTATTTTAGACTGATTAGAATAAATTTTATCACCCTACCACAGTTTTAAGATTGATTTTTCCACTAGTTCTTTCCTTGATTTATACTCTAAATATTTACCTAGTTTATTGGCCAATTCAAAATGTCTTTGCTGTACATATTTTATTTTTTATTTATTTGATTGACCAATAATAAAGATATTTGCTTCTGAATCATTTTTATTTCATCTAATACTGTTTTTTAAAGGATTGTTTATTAATTGTTTTTCCTTGTTTTTCAAATCATCTTGGAGGATTTATTATTTTTGTTTTGTTTCTCTTTTTTCTTTTCTGAATTTTTTGAATTAAAAAGCCCTGCATAACTGCTTTTGAATCATCCCAAACTACATCAAAGCTAACTTCCTTGTCTAGGTTTCTTTTTTAAAAAAATTATTTTTTTTTTTGCTTTTTTGCTTCTATTACTATATTATCATCTTTTAGCAGTAGTTTGCAACTCATAGTAGACCAGGGTTTGAGTCTCAGCTTGGCTATGAAACCCACTAGATGACCTTGAGCAAGTCACATGCTTTCAACTTCAGGGGAAGGCAATGGCAAGCCTCTTCTGAACAAATCTATACAAGGGATCTAGGAATCCTACTACACCATAAGTTGAACATGAGTCAGTAGTGTGATGCGGCAGCTAAAAAGGCCAATGCAATTTTAGGCTGCATCAGTAGAAGGATAGTGTCTAGAAGGGAAGTAATAGTGCCACTGCATTCTGCTTTGGTCAGGCCTCACCCAGAATAATACTGTGTCTAGTTCTGGGTACCACAATTCAGAAAAGATGTTGAAAAACTGGAGCGTGTCCAGAGGAGGGCAACTAAATGGTGAATGTCTGGAAACCATAAAGCCCTATGAGGAAAGTCTTAGGGAGCTGGGTATGTTTAGCCTGGAGAAGAGATGGCTAAGAAGGAATAGGATAGCCCTGTTTAAATATTTGAAGGGATGTCATGTTGGGGATGGAATAAGCTTGTTTTCTGCTGCTCCAGAGAATGACCCAAAGCATTGGATACAAGCTGCAGGAAAACAGATTCCACCTAAACATTAGCAGGCACTTTCTGACAGTGAGAGCTGTTCGACAGTGGAACACACTTCCTGAGAGAGTGGTGGAGTCTCCTTCTTTGGAGGTCTTTAAACAGAGGGTGGATGGCCATCTGTTGGGGATGCTTTGATTTTGAGTTCCTGCATGACAGAACGGGGTTGGACTGGATGGCCCCTGTGGTCTCTTCCATGGTTCTATGATTCTCTGAATTCCCAGCATGCCTTGGCCTTGGCTGGCCTGGCAAGAGCTTCTGGGAGCTGGAGTCCAACAAGGGCTGCATCTGCACTGCAGAAATAATGCAGTTTGACTCCACTTTAAAACTGTTACAGCTCAATGCTATGGAATGCTGGGATTTGCAGTTAAGGACCAGTGGTATAGTGGTTTGAGCATTGAACTATGACTCTGGAGACCAGGGTCTGAATCCCTTCTCTGCCATGTAAAATCACTAGGTAACCTCAGTGGCATTGCCAGGGGGGTGCGGTGGTGCAGCCTGCACCAGGTGACACCCCAGATGAGGGGTGACAACCGATTGGCCATTCTCCCACTCATTGGGGCGAAATATATGGACCAGGACAGAGGGATGAATGGAACATAATATTGCACAGGAGGGCATGACTGACAGAAAACTGAGTGGGAACTCTTCATGCTGCAACATTTTGCTGCAAGTTTGTTCTGAGTGAACAAAACTAGCATCAGAATGATGTACAGTTGGCCCTCTGTATCCACGGATTCAAGTGTCCACACCTTGAAAATATTCCCCCAAAATATGAATTCCCAAATGCAAACCTTTATTTTGCCACTTTATATAAGGGACACCATTCTACTGTGCCACTGTATTTCAATGGGACTTGAGTATCCACGGAGTTTGGTATCCACGGTGTGTGTTTGTCCTGGAACCAAACCCCAATGGATACCAAGGGCCCACTGTACTTTACAAGCTGAATTTATATGGGATCAATGGAAGTGTTCTCTGAATCCTCAGTAAAACGTCTTCCAAGTTACTAATTTGAAGAATGAGGCAGGAGAAATGATACTGAAAGCTTTTTATTAATACAGTCAGTACAATCACAGAATAATATTAAGCATGATTATTATTATATTACTATTAAGCATGATTATTAAGAATAATATTAAGCATGTCCTACAATTTGTGGGGCTTTGTCCATCTTTGCAGTTAGGACATCTGGTCATCCTGCCTCTGACCCTCTGACAGCAATACCAGAGGCGCTCACATTTTCATTCATCCTTCAAACATAATCTACCGTTTGCACATTTGTTGTTGTTGTGTGCCTTCAAATTGTTTTTGACTTGTGGTGACCCTCAGGTGAGCCTATCCTGGGTTTTTCTTGGCAAGTTTCTTCAGAGGAGGCTTGCCATTGCCATCCTCTAAGTCTGAGATTCTATGATGATAGAGAATACCCAGGCAGATATAAGGGGAAAATGTTATCTTTTGGGTTTTCAGTTATATGAAACAAAAATTGGGGGACGGGACACACCTCTATTTACCAGGCCTAGAGAGAAGATAAAAGAATTATGCATCCTTCCAGCCTAGGAAACCATGCCTGAATTTTAAGTACAGACATCTTTCAGTTAAGTGTCTGACAATGATGCTCATTTTAACAAACATTTTCTATGTGCACCCAGCTCCTGCATTTTCCTCATCCTCTGTCTAGCTGGAAGTTATGTAGCAGCAAAGGAATGCAGCTTGAGTTGGGAAAGAATGGGATTTCCTCTAGCTGATCCTACTGGAGCTGTGTGTATCTCTTACCCTCCAGAGCATTCTCATGACTGGTTAGGGAAGGCTGGGGCATCTGTGGCCCTCCAGATCTTTTTGGCCTATAAATTCCACCTAGCTGGTATAATAAACCAATGGTGAGGGATTGGGGAGCTGCAGTCCAAAAATATCTAGAGGTATGAGCTGCCTATCCTTGTGTTAGGAGCACTGGCACGCCAATGCCTTCCCTCCATCCCTGCTAACCAATCCCTCCCAATGCCAATGTGTTGCTGTTGTGTGCTTTCAAGTCCTTTCCGACTTATGGCAAACCTATTACGGGGTTTTCTTGGCAAGATTTGTTCAGTAGTGATTTGCCATTGCCTTCCCGAGGCTGAGAGCATGTGACTTGTCCAGTGGGTTCCAATGGCCGAGTAGGGATTTGGACCCTGGTCTCCAGAGTCACAGTTCAACACTAAAATCACTACGCAACAGGGGGCTATTTGTTTGCCCATCTATTCTGTCCATTGGACAACAGCTATCATGCTCCAAGAGAGACCATGGTCATTTACAGATAGGGAAGGGAAGAGAAGGCAATGCAGACCATCTTCAGGGAAGAAAAAGGGAAGAGTATTCAATTTCTTTGTGCTCCACAACCAAACTGAAACCAGGTGCTTACCTCCTGTTAGTACACCCTGCATGCCCTGTGCTGCATTTCAGGTCACCGTATTTTCATGTCTGGTGCCAGCATGTTCTTAAGAGATCACAATGACCTCTGGAACACAAGGCAGATGCACCAAGAGACAAAGGAGGCCTCATTGCATCAAAACAGTAAGCCAGCTCTTCCCTCATCCAATCACTGTTTTTGTAACCATAAAGTTAAAGCGATCCAGAATCCCATTGTCAGTTCCTGAGAAACCCATCAGGGTCTTTGTTACATTGCTAGAGATCATCAAGCACACCCCCAGAGGCTAGTTATCAGGTATAAATAGTGGTCCCAAAACCTAGCCTCCTTGCACACAATTGGTCCCCAGTCTGTGCTTCATGTGCACAGAGAGATTCTTCCACATACTCTATCACCCGCAGAACCCAGTCTGAGCCACTCTTGCTTTCCATGGTCTATTCTTTGGTCACATAATTATTGCCCTTCTTTGCTTCTCTCAAACTCTGTTGTCCAGTTTCCATATTCCCATTCCAAATGCTGTGTCTGTGTAAATTATTATGGTATATGTTTGATTGCATTCTTGTATACAATCGGCCCTCCGTTTTCACAGATCTGTTCTGGATCACCCCCTCGCGAAAACTGAGACTCGCCAATATTCAAGCCCCATAGGCTTGAATGGGGTGTGCCCCCGCGGTGGTGCGCCCCATTGATTTTAACAGAGGTTGCTCCTCTGTGAATATGCGAAACCACGGACCTCAAATCTGCAAGAATGGAAGGGCGACTGTATTTCCAAATAAAAACCTTATTTGACACAAACTTGGCAATCCTCCTCAGTGAGTTCTGGTATACACAGGTGCTACTGATCCTAAAGCAACCCAGTCTCTTGCATAAGCTAATTCCACCAACATTTAAAGTGAAGCTGATGGTTGATGTCCCTCTGCAGCTTTCTTTGGATATCACTCCCTCTCCTTCCAGACAAGTATAGGATAACAGCAGAGGCCTCTCCCAAGGCTTGACAGCTGCCCAATAAAAGGGAGTAAGTGGAACTTTACTTGTGAAACTACAAGTTGATGTAGTAGAATCTCAGAATGTTCCACACTACACAGCCCTAGTACACTGATACCATTTTACCTTTCATGACTCTACCAGTCCTGAAATACATAGTCTTATGAATGCTCTGCCAAAGAACCCTAATGCTGGCTCAGAGGAGTGGACTACATTGAGTTTGTAGTTTCTAAGCACCTCACCAAACTACAAATCCCATCTTTCCCCAGGATGAAGCAGTAACAGTTCAAGTGGTATCCAATTGCTATACCTGTGCGATGCGGACACACCCTCACACACTTTGCCCAGTTTCTGGCTTCTTTGAACCAAGCACTGGAATTGCAATGCCCTCCAGGGCCTGGAGGAGAGTTCTACAGAGACCATGGATTGCTAAAGAGAAATAAATGGGTCCTAGAGTAAATCAAGCCTGAACTCTCCCTAAAAGCCAAGATGAGTAGACAGGCCATCATGTTTGAACATAACATGAGAAGACATGACTCACTAAAAAAGACAAAAATGTTTGATAAGGTAGAAGGAAGTAGGAAAAGAGGGAAACCCCATTACAGGTGGAAAGACTTAATAAGGAAACCACGTCCCTGAATATGCAAGATCTGAGTAGGAAGGTTTATGACAGGGTGACTTGGAGGTCCTTTATTCATGGCATTGCCATAAATCAAAGTCAACTTGATAGCAGTTAATAACAACCAGATGTTACTGGAATTCGATTTGCAGCATTCCTCACCACTGCCTCGGTTGGCTATATATTTCTATATCTAGTGATTTTCACCATTCTGCAATTAATGTGAACTCACAAAATCTTGTCAATTTGGAAGCTTCAACATTTCTTAATTATTATTTTGATGTTCTGCATACATTGCAAAAACCACAGACCTCATTTTACCCCCAATGGTTCTCTTTTGCTTCCAAACTGAGGTCCAAAACACACTGCAGAAATAATCCAGTTTAAGACCGCTTTAACTGCCCTGGCTCAATGCTAGGGAATTCTGGGAACTGTAGTTTTAAGAGACATTTAGCCTTCTCTGTTACAAAGCTCTGGGGCCACAATAAACTACAGTGGGCCCTTGGTATCTGCTGGGGTTTGGTTCCAGGACCCTCTGTGGATACCAAAATCCGTGGATACTATATAAGTCCCATTATATATAGTGGCATAGTAAAATGGTGTCCCTTATATAAAAGGGCAAAATCAAGGTTTGCTTCTTGAAATTTATATATTTTAAAAATATTTCCAAACCGTGGATGCTTGAATCTGTGGATAAAAAAATCCGTGGATATGGAGGGCTGACTGCATTTCCCAGGATTCCCTAGCACTGAGCCAAGGCAGTTAAATCAGTCTCAAACTGGTTTATTTCTTAGTTTATTTTGGACCCGAGTGTACTGGTGGCAGGAGGAAATGATTAACAATAAATATAATTACATTATACAGGAAAACATTCTTCATTAGAGGAAACCAGGGAGAGACAAATTCTGCATGGCAGAGAGTTGGACAAGATAGTCCTTGTGTTTCCTTCCAATTCTGTAAGTTTCTATGGTTCTAGAAGGCAGCGCAGGAATCTTGTAACATGATCTCTTGTAAGATGAAATTGGGAATCTTTTAAGTGGATGAAATCACGTGGCCCACAAGATGTTGTTGGAGTGCAGCTCTCAGCATTCGTCACCACTATTGGGACTACTAGGAATTGCTGTCCAACAATACCTGGGGGGGCTGCATGATTCTTGCCCCTGTTACATACCAACAGAGGTGGTTTTGTGAATTTTTTTCACTCCTAGTCTTAGTTAAAAAGTACTCTAGCCTACATATATGCTTTCTCTTTGGATCATATCCTCTGATATGAAGAGCTGTCCTCCAACAGGAGTTCTTTCCACAAACCAGCCATTTCTGGGATTAACCACATTCTCCTCTATGTGGATTTTTTTATGTTCACTGAAGTTTGTGCTCCACCGGAAACTTTTTCCACACACTAAGCACATATAAGGTTTCTCCCCAGTGTGGATTCTTTGATGTGATTTAAGGTATGAACTCCCAATGAAACTTTTCCCACACTCTGAGCATGTGTATGGTTTCTCTCCAGCATGTACTTTTAAATGGATAGCGTGACTTTTGCTGTGACTAAAGCTCTTCCCACACAAGGAACAGGTATATGGCTTCTCCCCTGTATGAATTCGTTGGTGTAAAGTCAAGCCCGTGTTCCGAGTGAAGCTTTTTCCACACACCCCGCACTTAAACGGCTGTTCCCCTGTGTGGATTCTCTGATGAGAGTTAAGGCTGATACTATGACTGAAACTTTTCCCACACAAAGAGCATGAATACGGTTTCTCTCCCGTATGTATTCGTTTATGAGATCTCAGATCTGAACTCCCCCGAAAACTCTTTCCACACTCAGAACATTTAAAAGGTTGCTCTTCCGTGTGTGTTCTCTGATGTGATGTAAGATCAGTACTCCGTCTGAAGCTCTTTCCGCACTCTGTGCATTGATATGGTTTCTCCCCAGTGTGAATTCGTTTGTGTTCATTAAGGTGAGATCTACGACTAAAGCTTTTCCCACACACATTGCACATACTCTTTTTCCTTTCATTGTCTGTCCTTTCATTGAAGTTAGTGTCTTCAAAAGCAAAGGATATGTTTCCCTTGTTCTGTGTTGTCGCAGTTTCCCTTTTTTCTTCCTTCTGCTCTTTGCATGTAACTCCATCTAAGGATTCCTTCCAAGGCTCTTCCTCATTCATGTACCTCCACCCATCAGCTGCTGGGACAAAGAGAGAGAAACAGTCAACCCTTGAGGGAGAAAATGAGTTTCCAGTCAGTATCGCCAATACTCACAAGGGAAGCCATGACTTGGAATGCAGGTGAAATAGCCATGACTAACAAAAGCCCTGGAAGGTAGAACTGCCACTGCTCCTTTTGTTCAGGGTCAGAATATAACCAGACCTTACAGCAGAGGTAGGCAACTGTAAGAGGAAAAAATTTCCACCACCACCACCATCCCCCCGCCCCTTAGTGCTCCAAGTGTGGGGTGCATTTTTGGCAATTTGGAAGTTGTCATATTTCTGGCTCTTTTTGTGGAGTTTTCAGGAATCACTGGGAATGAAGTAGCAAAATACAATTGGCCTGCTGTATCAATGGGGTTTGATTACCACCACTCCCAGGGATACAAAATATCATGAGATCTCAAGCCCATATAAGTCTATGGATAGTGATGTGCATGTGTCCACATTGGTGTGGCTAGGTGCACATACCACCATTGACGTATATGAGACGGGGCGAGCCAAGGATGCTCAAAGCTGTAGATAGCTAGCCTGCTGATACAGACAGCCAACTGTAATCACATTTTGTGTTTTGGCACCATTTTCAGGTGAAACATCAACAGCTATTTTAAAACATTTCTTGATGTTTTTCAACCAAAGGAAAGAAGACTTACCCAAAAAGATCAGATTCCCATAATTTTCCACCATGACTTCCCATTGCAAGGCTCTTTGGCCTGGGTCCAAGAGAGCCCACTCCTCCTCTGTGAAATACACTGCCACATCCTCAAAGGTCACTGGTCCCTGAAAAGGAGAAGGAGATAAGGATTGACAAACATCCTCCATGCAGATAATAATCGGAATTTGAGAAAGATACTTTTGAGGAATGTAATTCCCAGTGATGTAGACCTGAGTTGATTGAAGTCACTTCAATGACTCGATTTGGAATTGACTTGACAATAAATGATGCATTGAGTTGACTCGACTCGGACTTTTATATTTTTAGCAACTGACCTGCTGGCCTAACTTCATCCAGAAAAAGCAAACATGTTAGACAATGGGCTTGAGGTGGTGCTTGAGAGCTACTCAGCAGCCTGTGCCCACTGCACTTCTGTCTCAAGCTCATTGCCTAACATGTTTGCTGTTTCCTTCTGATAATTTTTTTACCTAACTTTGTGCACATCTTCTTGATTTTCTAGTTACTGAAACTCTGCACACACCTCACCACCACCTCGTTTGTTAATGTTAAAGTTGACTCTAAGACTTGAGACTTGACTTGAGACTTGGAATAAAAGACTTGAATACATCATTAATAATTCCCAGAATCCTCTATGCTGGCACAGAAGGAACTGTAGTCCAAATACATAACTTTTCCAAGTTCTGAGAGTAACTGTTCTTTCTCAAAAAAGCACAATGCAAAAATTATAGTAACAGTGAGAATCAACAAGTTTTTCATAATGACATTAAAAGCTTTCTTCAGTCTCTTTCAATTAACACAACCATAGCAGGTTGATACCATTTCAACGGTCATGGTTCCATATTTTGGAATCCTGGGATTTTTAGTTTAGGCAGTGGTATCTAGAATTCTCTGCCAGAGAGAAATCTAGCACCTCACCACACTACAAAATCCTAGAGTTCCACAGGATGCAGCCATGGTGAGTAAAATAGGATCAAAATTGTATTATTAGGGCACATCCTTTCAGATCTTGACAGATCCTTTCAGGTCTGGCAGCACCCCAAATGATTACCCCTTCTACCTGATCTGGTTGTACAGAGGCTCCTTCCATTTCATCATTGAGCAGAGATGATTTAGGAGGCACTGGGGGCAATTCTCCATCACCTGTAAGTGATACAAATTGCTTAAATTCCTTAAATAAGTAAAAGCAGTCCTTAAATAACAGACTTCAGAGACCCAGCTAAAAATATTTTGAACTATTCTTACCTAAGACGCTTGTACTTCTTCCACACTCCTGCCCATTCCTCCAGAAACATGATGTCTGTGACTCACCCAAAGGAGTCCTTGTTGCTTCAGAGAAATCAGTGGTCAATTTCGCTGACAGTAGCTGCCTCTGAAAAAGGAGTGACAATCCAAACAAAGAATGTGGAAAGAAGTTAGAACTGGTAGGCTAAAAACTGATTTTCTAAATTTGACTTGCCACAGCAGCCTTTACTGCTGAAAGAAAACCCCAATACATGCTAGATGAGATACAGATAGATAAGTATATGAAAAGAGAAACCTATCTCTTTATAACCTTGCAATAAAGGCTATTTAGGAATTCATGGGAAACCACCTCTGGCTCACACATTCTGAAAAGAACAACACAAATGAGGGAAAGACAATTTGTATGGACTCAGGAAGAGACAAAGGAAATAATCATGCTAAGAAGAAGAATAAATAGACATCAAATACAGTCATTTAAAGAGGAAAAAACCAAACAGAAAAGGTACCAGTAGTGACTAAATATTTAAAGTAGAGGTGGGCAATTTTGACAGGTCTAAGGGGCACTTCTTGGACCCAATCATCTATACATGCCCCCCAAAATGAGATGGCGATGAAAGGCATTAAGTCAACTTCTGTTTTGTTATTTAATTGATATTTTAAAATGCTAACTAGCACTGAGAAGGGCTTTCAAAGTATTTAAAGCATGAATCCCCATTCTTATTGCTGTTAACTGCCCTAGAATCAATTTCAACTCATGGTGACCCTGTGAATGAGACATCTCCCAGGTCCCGTGTCCTCAACTGCTCTGCTCAGGTCCTGCAGGTTCAGGCCCATGGCCTCCCTGATTGAATATATCTATCTCGTATGTCATCTTCTTCTCTTTCTATCTTTTTGCTTTGGTCAGACCTCATCTGGAATACTGTATCTAGTTCTGGGCACCATAATTCCAAAAGGATGTTAACAAGCCACACTCTGGAGTCTGTCCAGAGGAGGGCAACTAAAATAGTGAAAGTCTAGAAACCATGCTTTATGAGAAGCAACTTAGGGAGCCAGGCATGTTTGGCCCTAAGAAGAGAAAGTTAAGGGGTGACATGATATCCTTGTTTAAATATTTGAAAGGTTGTCATGCTGAAGACAAAGCAAATTTGATTCTGCAGCTCCAAAGAATAAAGTAAAGCAAAGCAACTTCATTTATATACTGCTTATATCGTGCTATGGGATGTCTAAGTGGTTTACAACTGTAAGCTCATTGTCCCCCAACAGTTGGGTACTCATTTTAGCGACCTCGGAAGGATGCAGGCCTGAGTCAAGCCTGAGCCCTGGCTAGTATTGAACTCGCAACCTTGTGGTCTATGAGTGAGTGGCTGCAGTACAGGCATTTAACCACTGTGCCACGAGAACAATATATTCAAACTACTGGGAAAGAGATTTCACCTCAACATTAGGAAGAACTTCCTCACAGTAAGAGCTATTTGGATAAGCTGCCTGTGGTGGAATCTCCCTCTTTGGAGGTTTTTAAACAGAGGTTGGATAGGGGTGCTGTCAGGATCGCTCTGACTATGTATTCCTGCATGGCAGGGTGTTGGACTTGATGGCCCTTGAGGTCACTTCCAACTCTATGATTCTACTGCCTTCTCCCTTCCCAGCATTATTGTCTTTTGTAAAGAGTCATCTCTTCTAATGATGTGGCAAAAGTAGGACAGCCTCAGTTTAGTCATCTTATCTTGAAGGGAAAGGTCAAGCTTGATCTGTTCTAGGTCCCACTGTTTGCCTTTTTGGCCGTCCATGATATCGTCAGCACTCTTCCCCAGCACATCTCAAAAGAATGGATTTTCTTCTGTTGTATTCACATGCTTTCAAATGAAGCAAATCACCTTTGGACAGAGGGGAAGATAGAAGACAATCTGTGCAAACTGGGAGGATTGTGGGCCACAATAAATAAATAAATAAATATCCAGCACTATGAGCTCCAGGACTGCACTTTGCCCACCCTGATTTAATGAAGAAAAAACTTGGTAGTTAAGGGGGGAGAGTTTGATTTACTGGATTCGGCCTTTCAAGCAACCACATCTTAGGACCTTATCACACGTGGCCCACAAAGTGAAATAAGAATAAATCCAGTAATAAACCGGACGAAACCCCACAATATGCAAATGGCTATCACACGCAATTACCTTCATTGCACTTTTAAGGAAAGCGCTCCCGGGAACCATATTTGCCATTCACACACAAGTGAGAAAATCCCGCACATGTGCTAGAAATGCTCCTCTAGCACATGCGCAATACAGCCGCGGCTGTCACTTGCCGTGGCTGTCACCCCTTCCCAAGCCGGCTCTCTGAGGAGGTCCTCCTTGGAGCGCAGGCCCCACGCAGGGTCCGCGCTCCAAGGAGGTCCTCCCCGGAGAGCAGCCTCTCTGAGGATGTCCTCCTTGGAGTGCTGGCCCCGCGCAGGGTCCGCGCTCCGAGGAGGTCCCCCTCAGAGAGCCGGCTCTCTGAGGAGGTCCTCCTTGGAGCGCAGGCCCTGCACAGGGTCCGCGCTCTGAGGAGGTCCTCCCCGGAGAGCTGCCTCTCTGAGGAGGACCTCCTCGGAGCGCTGACCCTGCGCGGGGCCGGCACTCCAAGGAAGACAATTTTAAATTTCTTTTAAAAGATCTTGGTTCTTCATGCATTCTGTCGGGGTTCTGTTGGGGTTCTGTGCGACGTCGTGTGGACACACGGAAAAATAATACGTATTAGGTCAGGATTTCATTTGGATTCTGTCTGCATTGAGCCCCGTGTGATAAGGTCCTTAGTGGGAAAGCACAAAAGTAATTGACTGAGGGAGTGACCCTTACAGGAGGGTAAGTGAGGCCCAAAACAGATGGGCCAAAAAGAGCAGCTTCCAGGCATTTTGGGGGCATGGTGTTCAGATGATGCACACCTCCAAAGTGGCCTGAAGCTGTGGCAAGGCCACCTAAAGCAGCCTGAAGCCATCAGAAAAATGAAAGGTAAATAAAATGCTTCTGCCAGCATGGTGGCAGTCTTCTTTGGGAGCAGGCTGTCCAGTCACTGCAGTCCCGGGATGATCAGGGGCTTATCGTGGCTGGAGCGGCCAGAGTGGCCACAAATGTGTGCCTCCCTGTGGTCCCCTCAAAGGGTCTGCCTCTGCATCCCTCCAGTGAGAGCAATACACTGAGTGGGGACATGGACAAGGACCTTCTTTGTTGTGACACCTCAGATGTTGAATGCTTTCTCCTTGGAGGCCTGACTGGCCTCTATATATGGTTTAGAATAACTTTCAAAAAAAAAATTATTGCATCCATACCTATATATACATACCATTTATTTACCCATAATAGCAATATTAACAATTACACACCATACATACTGACTTACATACCAATATTAATATTCACCTTAACTCCATACCTTCTCAGCCCCTTGGCATTAATAGGATGAAACCTTCTCACCTGGCGCTCTTCCTCTGCTTGACTCAGGAGAAATCCATCTGCCAGGGCCACCGCCTGGGAACTGGTCTCTGCCCCACATTCCCTGACCCAGCTGGCCATCTCTGAAGGCAGGATAGTCAGGAACTGCTCCAGCACCACTAGGTCCAGGATCTGAGCTTTTGTGTGTTGTTCTGGTTTCAGCCACTGATGGCAGAGAAAATGGAGTTGGCTGCACACCTTTCGGGGACCCTCAGCTGCCTGATAGGAAAGCTGTCGAAAAAGCTGGCACTGCTCCTTGGAGATGGTGGTGTCCTTGCCTTGAATCTCCGTGATTCTGTCCCAGAATGCCCCAGTGTTCCCAGCCTGGATGACCCGAGGACCATTTTCTGTTTGAGATCCAGCCAAGCCCCCATCTTCCATCTTCAATCCAGCTTCAATCCAGAACTGGGGGATCTTCCAGCTTTGTTCTCAGTGCATTTCCAAAATGTGAAATGTTTTGGGTGAATTTAGAGAGGGTGACAAATCCAGCTAGCATAAGTTAATAAGCTTTTCTCAGTGGGGCAATTACAGTCAACAAAGTGGGAAGATTTTGTACAGGAAATGGGATGATTACTGTTACGGAGCAGCGTATCCCCCTATAAACAAGACCGATATTAAGATGAACTGTATTAGAGACAAAACATTGGGAGGGAGGTAGACACAGTTCTTCTATCTAATACGGTAGTTCCCAGCCTCTGATCTTCCCAAATCCCAGCAGTCCCAGCCAACATGACCAATGGACAAGGATTCTGGGGGACAAAGTCCAAAACATCTGAGGGGTCAAATGTTGATGACTAGAGGGGGTTGCAGGCTGCCAGAAATAGTGCAAATTGAGTCCACTTTTAGGGTTAGGGTTAGGGAATCATAGGAACTGTATTTTATTGTGGCACCAGAACTCTCTGACAGAGAAGGCTCAAGGTCTCAGAAAAAAACAAAAACAATTTCCATGATTCCCTAGTACTAATCCTAACCCTAAAAGTGGACTCAATTTGCACTATTTCTGGCAGTCTGCAACCCCCCTAAGAGCAGATCTGGGGGAGGGTATGGCTACAGATAGAATCATAGCATTGGAAGAGATCCTAAGGGTCATACAATCCAACCCCTGCCATGCAGGAAAACACAATCAAAGCACCCCCGACAGATGTCCACCCAGCCTCTTTTTATAACTTGGAAAAAAGGAGAGTCCATTACAGCCTGAGGAAGCATATTCCACGGTCAAATTGCTGTTCTTGTCAGGAAGTTCTTCCTAATATTCTTCCTAATTCTTAAGGCTCTTCCTAATGTTTAGTTCCCAGCTGTAGCCCAATTAAACATACGTTTTTATTGTCTTCCTAAGAGACACAGACCAGACCCGTCACTAGACTGGCAACAATGAGCATCGCTATCATTGTTCTGTCATACACACTGCCTTGAATTCTTTTGGTTAGTTCTAACTGTAATAGATCCACTGAATCAACTGCACAGTGATCAACTCCACACATATGGGCCTTTGCAGACTGCCAGAAATAGTGCACATTAAATTGAGGCATTGCCCTGGCTCAGTGCTAGGGAGTCATGGGAATTGTATTTTTTTCTGGGACATTGAGCCTTCTCTGTCAGAGAGCTCTGGTGCCACAATAAATTACAGTTCCCATGATTCCCTAGCACTGAGCCAGGGCAGTGCCTCAATTTAATGTGCACTATTTCTGGCAGTCTGCAAAGGCCCATATGTTACTCCCATTTGAGTGAACAAACAAACTGTACTTGGACCCTCATCTACTGTAACACGAGTCATGTAGGCCCCCAGACTTTTCTGAGATACAACTGCTGATATGTCAAACCATGGGCTATGCTGGCTAGGACTGATGGGACTTGTAGTCCAAAAAATCTGGAAGGCTGCGCCATTCCAGTGCTGACCAAAAACATAAGTGCTGACTCCTTTCCGCCGAATAAATATATATATATTCACCCTTTGTTCACTCACCAGACCCCCAAGGCGGAACGCAAGAGACAGGGTGCGAGGGAGGGGGGGGGGAGAATTAAAGGAAGCTTTCCACACCGGAAGTCGCTAGAGGGGAACTTCCGGTTCTGCATCCCTCCGCACCTCCCAAGGCCACTCTAGCAATTAAGGCTCTCTCACGTTAACTCTTCCCTTGCCCTCATCTCACTGAAGAATTAATACCAATGCTCCAAATGCATCTGAGGAAGTAGACTAAAGAAAGCTCCTGCTGTCAACTTCTTTCTTTCAGTGGGTCTCAAAGGTGCTGAAAGATCTCGCTACAGATTGACTTTGCAAATGGCTATACCTAATAATAATAATAATAATAATAAAAATAACAACAATATGCATCTGAGGAAGTAGACTTAAGTCTAGGAAAACTCATTCTGCCAACTTCTTTCTTTCAGTTAGTCCCAAAAGTGCTGAAAGATCTCTCTACAGACTGATTTTACAAATGGCTATACCTAATAATAATAATAATAATAATATGCATCTGAGGAAGTAGACTGAAGTCTAGGAAAGCTCCTGCTGCCAACTTCTTCCTTCCAGTGAGTCTCAAAGGTGCTGCAAGATCTCTCTTTACAGACTGACTCTACAAACACAGCTAAACCTAATAATAATAATAATAATAATAATAATATGCATCTGAGGAAGTAGACTTTAGTCTAGGAAAGCTCCTGCTGCCAACTTCTTTCTTTCAGTGAGTCTCAGAGATGCTGCTACAAGATCTCTCTACAGACTGATTCTACAGACTAACATGGCTATATCTTTGAATTCTACGAGCATTAATAGTTTGACACTGTAATGGCTCCATTGTAATCCTTATTCACAGATTTATTTATTTTTTATCCATGGATTCTAGCATCTACAGCTTGAGAATATATTTTTCTCCAGGTTCATATTCTGACATCTCCAGGGAGATGTGGGAAAGATGCCTCCGCAGCCTGGACAACTGTTGCCAGTCAGTGCCGCCAAGACAAGGCTAGCTACAAAGACCAACAGTCTGACGTGGGATAAGGCAATGTACTGTCTGCCTAGCTGGCTCTATTTTATTTCAAATGGGGGATCATCTCTGATGCAAACTCAGCCCCTGAGCTCCAGGGAAAAGGTAGTTGCCATCTTTCTGCCATCCATCAGCTGAAGTGGCTATGATGCCATGGGATGTTCACAAATGTTGACATTACTCAATGGAAACGTGTCAACAAAAAGTGTGGAGAATTTTGTTAGATTTCCCAATTCCCGGCTCTGGGGGACTGGATACTCTTGCAAGCCTCTTATTTTGTATGGGAAAGACCTCTGTCAACAACCCGAGAGAGTCGCTTCCAGTCATTGCAGACATAAGTGAGCTAGCTAGATGGACTAACAGTCTGACTTGGTATAAGGCAGCTTGCTATGTTCCTAGTGTGGCTATTTTTTTTAATTTTTTTAAAAATTTTTATTGATTTTCACATATAATGACACACTTACATTTGCCTACCTAACATTGTCATTTTATTATTATTAGCTATCTATTATTAACTACTATATACGACAATCATACACCACTCCCCTTGACTTCCTCCTTCCTTCCTTTTCTATAACCCACCTCTTGTCAACTTTCTTAAATCCTTCCTTATTTAAATAGATCTTGTAATGTGAAGTCGTTGGCTTTCATGGCTGGCATCCATAGTTTTTTGTGGGTTTTTCGGGCTGTGTGGCCATGTTCTAGAAGAGTTTCTTTCGGACGTTTCACCAGCATCTGTGGCTGGCATCTTCAGAGAAAACTGGAATGGAAGAGAATGGGTCTATATATACTGTGAGACCCTGGGTACTTGCACAGTCACAGACAGAATAGAGAAAGTAGTGAGGAAACACAACCTCCAAATGGTTTACAAACCAACCAAGAAAATCCAACAAATGCTGCACTCAGCGAAGGACAGGAGAGACCCTCTCACAGCCACAGGAGTTTACCGCATACCATGCAGCTACGGACAAGTCTACATAGGGACCCCCAAACGCAGTGTACAAACACGAATCAAGGAACATGAGAGACACTGCAGACTGGGCCAGCCAGAAAAATCGGCAGTAGCAGAACACATTATAAACCATCCTGGGCATAAAATGTTGTTTGAAAACACTGAAATTCTGGACCATGCCAACAACTATCAGGTCAGAATGCACAGGGAAGCCATCGAAATCCACAAACACTTGGATAACTTCAACAGGAAAGAAGAAACCCTTAAAATAAACAAGATATGGCTACCAGTCTTACAAAATAAGAAAATCAGCACTCAGCAAGTGCAAATGGAAAACCAACCAGGGTCAGGGGCTTTCCCAGCAGACAATAGCAGACAATATCCTTGATTGCATATCCTCACCTGGAAGCCATGCCATCAACAGAACAATACCTATTCAACACAGAACAATACACAGGTTACATGGGAATAGCAGACAATACCCTTGATTGAATACCCTGAAGCCATGTCATCAACAACAGAACAATACCTATTCAACACAGAACAACACACAGTTCACCTGGGAACCACTCCTCCCTACCCAGGGTCTCACAGTATATATAGACCCATTCTCTTCCATTCCAGTTTTCTCTGAAGATGCCAGCCACAGATGCTGGCGAAACGTCAGAAAGAAACTCTTCTAGAACATGGCCACACAGCCCGGAAAACCCACAAAAAACTATAGATCTTGTAATATTTTTAATATTGTAATAGCTAGAAGATGGACTGATTTTTTTAGAGTAGAGGATTCTGAGAGCGGAATTGGCTGCCCAAGAAAGGGGACCCAGGTTGTCTCCAACTGCAAAAAACCACTTTTAGTCTCAGGCACCTTATCTGGAGTGAGACAGGATCTAAAGAACATCTTCCTGGCATAGCCCTTTTCTTCAGGTCCTTTGGGGCTGCCTGCCTGTGGCATCTTCCCTTCTGACCCCTTTTCCTACAATGGGAGAGGCTGCAATTGCTGCTTCTGCCTCCTTCAGAGCCCTTTCTGCCCCTGAGACAGCCATAGGGCCAGGCTCTTCTGGGCAAGGCAGGGTTGGGGGAATTCAGGGGTGCGAAATAAGGTCCTGAAACACCTATGAAGGAAGATCTACTAAAGAAGAAAGGGCTAAGGCAGGCTTAATGCTGAACATCAAGAAAATAAAAATAATGACCACTAAGGAGGACCTTCACAAGTTCAACCTAGACAATAAAGAAATAGAAATGGTAAACGAATTCCCATACCTGGGATCAAACATTGATAGAAATGGGGAATGCAGCAAGGAAATCAGAAGATTAAGAATGGGGAGGGTGGCTATGGACGTTTTCACACGGGGCTTTAAACGGAGGCAAACCTACCTCCGTCCGGCCCCACTCCGGCTCCAGAACCTAAAAGTTCAGACGACGTCGCAGCAAGCCCCTCCTCATCCTGTGCCATCCCTGCCTCACTCCGGGGTCTTGCTCGTCGTGTTCAAACGACGTCGCAGCAAGCCCCGCCCCATCTTGCGCAATCCCTGCGCCATCCCTGCGCCCTCCCGGCTTTAGCCCCATATTTCTAATTCCTTTTCTAAAAAGGAATTAGAGGGGCTGCTGCCGGAGGCAATCAGGAGCCCTTCCGGCGGCTGCTGTTTTCGCCGCCGGAACGGCTCTTGATTGCTTCCAGGGGGCTTCCAGGCGGCTTTAGAGCCGCCTGTGTGAAAACGCCCTATGAAAGAACTAAAAAAAAATCCTAAAATGCAAAGATACACAACTCAGCACAAAAGTCAGAATCATAACAAGCCATCGTATTCCCTATTGGCATGTATGGATGTGAGAGCTGGAGAGTGAAGAAAGAAGATAGGAAGAAAATCAATGCATCTGAGAGAATGTGTTGCTGGAGAAGAGTGCTGAGGATCCCATGGACAGCCAAAAGGACAAACAAATGGGTCCTAGAGCAGATTAAGCCAGAGAGATCCCTAGAAGCCAAGAGGACAGGACTTAGATTGTCGTACTTTGGACACATCATGAGAAGGGAGGACTCTTTGGAAAAGACAATAATGCTGGGAAAGGTGGAGGTAGGTAGGAAGAGAGGAAGGCCACATGCCAGATGGATGGACTCTATTAAGGAGGTCACTATGGGTCTTAAGGGCTTGCAGGATTTAAGCAGAGCATTGGAGGACAGAGGGTCTTCTTGGAGATCTCTCATCCATAGAGTCACCATGAGTTAAGATCCCCTCGAGGGCAGTTAACAACAACAAAATAAGGTGCCAAATAAGGTGCTAAATAAGGAGGGGAAATAACCAGGGATCTGCTTCTAGGCCCTTGGCCATTAAAAAACAATCATTATTTCCTCTGTAAGGAAAAGGGGATGTAACTGTAAGGCATTATGGGTAACAGGAATCTGGTTTTTCAAAAACCCATATCCCATCTCTGTTCAGAGCCCTCTCTCCAGTACTCTCCTAGGGCTGAATGGCTGACTTCTGGCCCTTTAGAGAAGAGTTGGGATTGTGGTGAGCAGGGCCTTTCCTGCGGTAGCCCCATAACATCTATGTAGCTCCCTTCCTCAGGATATTTGAATGGCTTGTACTGTTTTAAAAGGGTCTAGAAATTTCAGGCCATTTTTCATTGGGGTGCTGGATGCTGAGCAAATGGTTTTAGTTTGTCATCCATTCTCTTATGCTTTTTGGAGGCCTTTGCCCTCAATGGTGGCCTAAAAATACAGAAAGAAGGACAAAGGTGTCTCCAGTGCCCATATTTTTTTTCTTCACTGCAACTCTGTGCAATCGTATAGACTAAACGCAGCACCTTCTTGGCTCTCTTGACTGCAGGGGCAAATGCATGAAAGAGCTCGGAGTGGTCTAAGTTTCCAACTAGGATCCAAGGTGCCCAGATTCAAATGTCCACTAGTCACCCATCGCTCACTGGGACAATCCCCACCTCTCAGCCCAGCCAGCCTTACAGGGTTGTTTTGGAGATGTTAGGAGGGCCCCATCATTTACTGGGACTCAGTGAGGGAAAAGGTCTCCATTAAATGAAAACAAAGGGGGAGGGAAAGTGTGGTGTCAGTGTTAAAGACTCAATAAAATCATTGAAACAAGTGAAGTCGGAGGGAAACGGGGGGGGGGGGCAAAATATGAAAGGGAACAGAACGTGGAGGAATAGGGCACAGAAAAGGAGGAGTCAAGACAGAAGAGCAAATCTAAATGGTTTTTTCTGGGTTTTTCAGGCTGTGTAGCCATGTTCTCGAAGAGTTTCTTTCTGACGTTTTGCCAGCATCTGTGACTGGCATCTTCAGAGAAAACTGGAATGGACTTGAAGATGCCAGCCAAAGATGCCAGCCACAGATGCTGGCGAAACGTCAGAAAGAAACTCTTCTAGAACATGGCCACACAGCCCGAAAAACCCACAAAAAACTATGGATGCCGACCGTGAAAGCCTACGACTTCAAAACTAAATGGATTTCAAAGGACATATCTGTGTCAGATTGCTAGAAGATTGGTGACACAGTTGTCCACTAACCAGCAGTAATTTGGACTTTACTGATTTTACAGTAGTTGTAATCCACCTTGGGAATGGGTTTATATTTATGAGCAGAATATACATTGATTAAATAAATGGTACTTCTATGCTGCCTCCAATGTGCATGGAATTGTGCAAAGTATAAGAAGGCAGTTCCCTTGCTGTGTGGAGCTGGCAACCTAAAATTCAACCTTTGGGGGAATGGAGGATGGAAAAGAGGCTAAGCAGAGATGACAAGGATGAAAGGAAAATGTGGATTTGAAGGAGAGATTCTCAGTAGTAGAACACCTGGCTGTGAAACTTGCTCCAAAAGAAGTGAAATCTATCCCTAAATGTACCAGAGAGTTTTTAAAAATCTTTTTACTTGCAGCAAAAAACAACTTCAGGATTTTGACATGTTTTATCTAGCGATTATTTGTATTTGATGGTTGCTCTGATGGGGGCTTGCTGTCTTTTTAAGGGGTCAGGGCTATGATTTGTATTTGATGGTTGCTCTGATGGGGGCTTGCTGTCTTTTTAAGGGGTCAGGCTTACTTGTATATTCTATCTATTGTAAGCTGGCTTGTTGAAAACCACCTTTTAGAAATGGTTTTATAAATAAATGCATTGTGTATGTTTGCCTTTTTGTTGTTGTTATTAAAAGAAATATTGCTCATGCACCTATTTGATAAAAGGCAGGTCTCTCTTCATTTACCTATTATTCTCTGGCTTCATTTATTATTTAACTTCCATTCCATGCTTCACACATGAATTGAAACAATGCACATGAATTCAAAATTAGTAATAAAATTAGTAATAAAAAAGCTAAATAACAAATAAGCTACCACATTAAAACATCCATACGTTAAAACAGTGTAAAGTCATTGAAAGCCATGGCAAGAACAATAATAATTGTGATAGCAATAACCTCTTCTGAAACTCCTTGTTATGAAAACTGCTTTTGAATATACTTATTTTGGCTCCTCTGACTGCCTGTCTTACAAACTACCCCCCACCTATGGTAAGTGTTGCCAAAATTTGTGAGAGTTTCTTTTTTGGACCACATCTTCCAAAATCCCCAGTTGGCATTGCCATGCTGGCTTATGGGATTTGCGGACCTGTAGTTCCCAAAATGTTCTTTTTTATATACTTTATTTTTTTCTTCAAACATGTAATGTACATTAGAATCTGCTTAATAACATAAAACACTACCCCTAAAACACTACTTCCTCAATGTCTCTTGAGGGGTCATACTTCCTTCCCAACCATATCTATTTGAATTTATTGTTCTTTTGTTCTTTTCTGATATATACCCATATATCTACAGTAATCACAAAGTTTCATACTCGTGTGATGCAAGGGATTTTTCTTCCCCTCCCAGTTCATCTTATTTCTCTGTCAACTTATTACTCTACTTATAGTTTAATTCCATCTGTTGTTACAAAATTTGTTTACCAGAAGCCATTCTTTCTCAATTACGTTCATGTCTTTCTGATTCAGATGAGCCGTCAAAATATCCATTTCCATCATTTCTGATAATTTTGGCAGCCAATCATCTAATGGAGGAAGTTCATGATTTTTCCATTTTTGTGCAACCAAAAGTATTGCCGCCGTTATCATATACAGTTAAATTCTCCAGTGTTTCCTTTCTACATGACCTGGGATCTTATTTAACATATTGAGTAAATAAATTTCCGGTCTCAGTTCATAGTTTATTTTTAATGTCTTTTCAATCATTATGTGAATCTTTTTACAAAAGACTTTTAGTTTTGGGCACCACCACCACATATGTACCATGTATCCCCCTTTTCTTGCCATTTCCAACATTTGTTAGAATTTGTCTTATATATCTTCGCAATCTTACTTGGTGTCGAGTACCACCTATGCTTCATTTTGAAATCATTCTCCCTCGATTCCTGTGCTCTTGTAAACTTTTTTTGTTTTATTTCTGGCATAACTCCAGCTCTCTAATCCAATGACCCGGTCACAATCTGATGCCCATTTTAGTTCCCCAAATGTTCTAAGTGCTTGAATTGTCACTCAACCTACATTTATTTCTCCCATGTATCTTCATGCTGAGAAACTGCACTAGATTAATTCCTGCCTGCTTCCCCCTTCCTCAACCCCAAAATATATATGGAGTAGGAAAGTTAGTCCTCTGGCAGTTGCTGTGGAAATAGTTGGCTATGGCTGAGGATAAGCTTGACAGGCTCTGATTTCAGACCAAGCAGAGCTTTCCAGCTTTTGAAAGGCTAGATCAGGGTTCAGAGGACGCTGCCTTTTCTGGGAAATCAAATGAGGAAGAAGAAGGGGCTGCTCCTCTCAGCCTAGACACGAGAGAGTGCTGGTGCACTGTCACAGTCCCAAGCACCTTTTACTGCAAAGAGAGGAGGAGGTGGGGATGTGTTCCTATGAAGGATGACCAAGAAGATCAGAGATCTGGAAACCAGGCTTATGAGGAATGACTTGGGGAGCTCAATGTGTTTAACCTGAAGAGTATAAGACGTTATCACACGGGGCCCAATCCAAACAGAATCCAAACGAAATCCCGACCTAATACGTATTATTTTCCCATGTTTCCACACGACGTCGCACAGAACCCCGACAGAACCTCGACAGAAAGTGGAAAGAACCGAATCTTTTGAATTTCAGTTTCTTGAGGAATTGCAATTGCGAAACGGGAATCATTTCACATTTACCGTAAGTCTGATCACCAAATACGTATTGTGGCGCATTTCCCCATCATTACCCTACGCGGGGCGGGGCCTGCGCTCCAATGAGGGCCTCCTCGGAACGCCGACCCTGCGCGGGGCCTGCGCTCCAAGGAGGACCTCCTTGGAGTGCCGGCTCTCCGAGGGGGACCTCCTCGGAGAGCCGTTCACACACAAGTGGGTAATGACGCGTACAGTAATGACGGGGAAATACATGTACGGGATTTTCTCACTTGTGTGTGAATGGCAAATACGGTTTCCAGGAGAGCTTTCCTTAATTGCGAAATGATGCTACTTGCGTCTGATAGCCATTTCCATAATGTAGGGTTTATTTCGGTTTATTTCCGGATTGATTCTTTTTCACTTTCTTTTCGCTTTGTGGCCCGCGTGTGATAACGTCCTAAGAAGTGCCATGATAGCTGTCTTTAAATAACATGTAGAAGAGGATGGAGCAAGCTTGGTTTCTGCTGCTCCAGAGACTGAAACCCAAACCAAAGGATTCAAATGAGAGGAAAAGGAGATTCCACCTAACCATTCAGAAGAACATTTTTACCTTAATAGCTGTACGATGGTGGAATAGATTACCTCAGATGGCAGTGGACTCTCCATCTGTTGAGGTTGGAGAGGTTTAGAGGTTGGATGGCCTCTTCCAAGAATGCTTCATTTGTATGTTCTTGCATGGCAGGGAGTTGGGCTAGATAGTCGCACTGTAAGACCTAACTTGCTCTGAAGGGTTCTTCCAGACTGATGACTGTTGCCAATTCAGTTGGCTTAATTTTAGGACACAGTGTCTCACTTTGGGGCGGCTTCTTCCTGTTTCTCCATCTGTTCATTCTCTTTAAAAATAAAAATAAAAATAAAATGCATGGGTGCCCATTAAACCAAATGGGGAGTCTTGTTACAATTTTTCCTCCCACCTCCTCTCCCTCCCCACCGCAGCATTGCAGAACCAGATACAGGGACATTGGGGGGTTGCTCTGGGTGCCAAAGTGGGATACCAGTTCTTATTCTTTGTGCAATGTATCTGAGAATTGTTTAAAACTCACCCTCAGGGTGGAAATAAACAGTTGCTTACTGGAGGCAGTGATTTGTATCTATAATAGATTATAAATAAATAAATTTGTGGGGATGTTTACACTTGTGAAGAGATCCAGGACTTAAATCCTGGAAATCAGGTGGAGAGCATCTGGATAAAAATTAAAGGGGAAAGAAACAACAGGAGTTTATTACAGACCCCCAAGTCAGACTGAAGAATTGGATGATGGCTTTCTATTACTCTGCTATTTTAATATTGTTCTAGTTTACTTTATTTTTAAGGTGTGGGTGGGTTAGGGGAATCAATGTTGATTGATGTGTTTTATCCATGTACTGTTTTAATTTGTTGTACGCCATCCTGGTTGCCTAGCAGAGGGGCGGGTTAAAAATAAAAAATATTATTTTATTTATTATTATTATTTCTAGAACAGATGACCACACACTCAGAAAGGAGAAATATAGTAGTGATGGGTGACTTCAACTATCCTGATATTTGCTGGAAATCAAACTCAGCCAATACTCCAAGGTCTAGCAAATTCCTCACTTGCCTCGAAGACAATTTCTTTGTCCAAAAAGTGGAAGAGGCAACGAGGGAGTCAGCTATTTTGGATCTGATCCTAATAACAGGGATGACCTGGTCAATGGAGTGCAAGTGGTTGGATCCTTAGGCGGGAGTGATCATGTCCTCCTGGAGTTTCTTATACTGTGGAAAGGAGAAGCTAGGCATAGTCAGACGCTCATTCTAGACTTTAGGAGAGCTGATTTCTACAAACTTAGGGAAACACTGGGAGTGATTCTGTGGTCAGGAATACTAAAGCAAAGCAAAGCAAGCAGCTTCATTTATATACCGCTTCATATCGTGCATGGGATGTCTAAGTGGTTTACAACTGTGAGCTGATTGCCCCCCAACAATCTGGGTACTCATTTTGGCGACCTCGGAAGGATGCAGGCCTGAGTCGAGTCTCAGCCCTGGCTGGTATTGAACTCGCAACCTTGTGGTTTATGAGTGAGTGGCTGCAGTACAGGCATTTAACCACTGCGAAAGGAGAAGGGAGATCAGGACGGATGGGAGTTTCCCAAAAGGGAGATACGGAAGGCACTGTTCCAATGAGAAGGAAAAATGGGAGATGTCTCAAGAAACCAGGATGGATGAGAAAAGAACTTTCAACTCAACTATGGGCCTTTGCAGACTGCCAGAAATAGTGCAAACTGAGTCCACTTTAAGGGTTAGAGTTAGTGCTAGGGAATCATGGGAATTGTTTTTTTTTCTGAGACATTGAGCCCTCTCTGTCAGATAGCTCTGGTGCCACAATAAAATACAGTTCCCATGATTCCCTAAACCTAAACCTAATCCTTAAAGTGGACTCAATTTGCACTATTTCTAGCAGTCTGCAAAGGGCCTATGTTTTAAATGTACTGATTTTTTATATAAAGTAATACGAGGATGGAATCTCTTTTCCTGTAGCTTGCATCCGTTGTTCCAAGTGCTATTCTCTGGAGCAGCAGAAAACAATCTTGCTCCATTCTCAACATGACATCCCTTCAAATATTTAAACAGGGGTATCATATCACCTCTGGCCTTTACAAACTGCCAGAAATAATGCAGCTTGAGACCACTTTAACAGCCCTGACTCAGTGCTAGGGAATCATGGGAACTGTAGTTTATTGTGGCACCAGAGCTCTCTGACAGAGAAGGCTTAATGTCTCAGAAAAAATACAATTCCCATGATTCCCTGCCACTGGCTCAGTGGTAGGGAATCATGGGAAGTGTAGTTTATTGTGGGACCAGAGCTCTGAGAGAGAAGGCTCAATGTCTCAGAAAAAAAAAATACAATTCCCATGATTCCCTAGCACTGAGCCAGGGCAGTTCAAGTGGACTCAATTTACACTATTTCTAGCAGTCTGCAAAGGCAGCTGGGTTTGATAGCCATGTTTAAATATGTAAAGGGATGTTATATTGAGGATGGAGCAAGATTGTTTTCTGCTGCCCCAGAGATGAAGACACAGAGCAATAGATTCAAGCTACAGGAAAAGAGATTCAACCTCAACATTAGGAAGAAGTTCCTGATGGAAAGAACTGGAAAATGGTGGAGTCTTCTTCTTTGGAGGTTTTTAAACAGAGGCTGGGTGGCCATCTCTTGGGAGTGCTTTGATCATGGCAGAATGGGGTTGGACTAACTGTCCACAAAGCCACCAGATACAAAGCCATGCTTCTGAGTCCTTCTCAAAATGGAGGAGGGCCTTTGGGACTCCCTGCTGGGCAGGAGGCTGGAATGGAGGACGTGTCCGGGAAAAGGAGGACCCTTGGTCTCCCTCTTCCCGGACAGGAGGGACTCTCCACCGGACCCCCCTTCTTTGTGTGAGGCGAGACAGACAGACAGACAAAAGGCCTTTGCAGACTGCTAGAAATAGTGCAAATTGAGTCCACTTTAACTGCTCTGGCCCAGTGCTAGGGAATCATGGGAATTATATTTTTTCCTGAGATATTGAGCCTTCTCTGTCAGAGAGCTCTGGTGCCACAATAAACTACAGTTCCCATGATTCCCTAGCACTGAGCCAGGACAGTTAAAGTGGATTCAATTTGCGCTATTTCTGGCAGTCTGCAAAGGCCCAAACTCCTCCCGCCTCTTCCCTCAGAAAAGACTTCGCGCCCGCCAAGGTTTTCTCTTTCCCTTTCTAGGACTCTCAGCCTGCCGGCTGCTCAAGACCCCAGCAACAGGTGACGAAACCGAATTGCATTTTTTTCCTATTGGTGGGATGCTTTCCTCTCGGCCAATCCTGGCTCTCGGTGCCAGATTCCGAGCGGCCGCTCCTTGGCAGTGTGAGGCGGCGAGGCGAAGGGAGAGGAGCCTCAGGTGGAGGAATAAAAGATGGCGTCGGGGCTTCCTTGGGCCCCGCTCTTCCTTCTGGCGGCGGCTTCCTTCCTTCTGGGGGGTTCCTTCGGTGAGTGGAGCTGGGGGACGGGGACAGTGGAGCCCCAAAGCCGTTATTCCGGGGAAAGGGAGGGTGGCTGCCCCCTCAGAGGCTCCTTCAATGGAGCTCCAGCCGCTTTAAGGAGGAAGAGGAGCGCCATTTCCTTCCTGAGAGGCTCAGGGGCCCAGAATGGCTTCGCCAGGACTTTTCAGTGGAGGGATTTTCCATGGGAAACCTTGGGATTTGTAGTCTCCCTCTAAGTACAAACTGGGGAGGGGGTCTCTGGGTGGTTGTTTCTCCTCCTTCTTGTCCTCCTTCTTGTCCTCCTTCATCTCTTTCTCCTCTTCCTCCCAAGGTGCATCTACACATAAGCAGAAACCACGCAGTTTGACCCTACTTTAAAGGTGGTCGCTCCATCCTGTGGAATCCTGGGATTTGTAGTTTTGCAAGGTCTTGAGCCTTCTCTGCCAAAGAGGGCCAGCAGTGGCCCAGTGCTTTTGAGGCTTGGACTCTTGTGACACTGGAGTCCAGACCCTGCTCAGCTAAGAAAGCCCACTGGGTGGTTTTTGGGCAAGTCACACTCTCTCAGCCTCAGGGATAAGGCCATGGCAAACCTCCTCGGAATAAAACCTGGCCAAGAAGAACCCATTATTTGTCTCCCTTAGGAGCGCCATAAGTCAGAAACGAATTGGAAGCACACAACAACAACAACAACAAGCAAAAGAGTGCTTGGTGCCACACTAAGCTACAAATCCCAGGATTCTGTAGGATAGAGCCATGAAAATTTAGGTGGTGTCAAACTGCACTATTTCTACAGTGTAGCTGCACCCCTGGATTCCTCCAGAGTCTCCTCCAGACTCACTCCCCTTTTCTGAGTCGCTTCCATGTGAGAAAGAAAGTGCCATATAATTTTGGAGTTCCCTGTCCCAAGCCAGCCTGGGATCTGTAGTGAAGATAGCCAGTGTGCACTGTGTAGTGGTTTGAGCATTGGACCCAGGGTTCGAATCCTCACTCCACCATGGAAGCCCACTGGGTGACCTTAAGTCTCTCAGTCTCAGAGGGAGGCACTGGCAACCCCCCCCCCCAAAAAAAAAAACAGATCCAGAAAAACCTGTGATGGGCTTGATTTGGGGTTGCAAAGGACCTGAAGGCACACAAGAACAAAAGCTGTCCAGTTAGGACTTCTGGTGACCCTGTCCAGGAGAGACCTCCAACAAATCCGTCCGCAGCAGCCTTGCTCAGGTCTTGCATATTCAAGGCTGGGACTCCCTGAGTTGAGTCTGTCTGCTTGAACAGCCTGAGATGAGGGTGCAAAAGAGAGAAGAGTGGCATCACCTGTTTTGACTTGGTCTTCAGAGGGGTCTTATAGCACCTTTGCGACTAAAGGCCTAAGCAGACTGCCAGAAATAGTGCACATTAAATTGAGGCACTGCCCTGGCTCATTGCTAGGGAATCTTGGGAACTGTATTTTTTTCTGGGACATTGAGCCTTCTCTGTCAGAGAGCTCTGGTGCCACAATAAATTACAGCTCCCATGATTCCCTAGCACTGAGCCAGGGCAGTGCCTCAATTTAATGTGCACTATTTCTGGCAGTCTGCTTAGGCCGTAAGAGGGGTTGCAGACTGCCAGAAATAGTGCAAACTGAGTCCACTTTAAGGGTTAGGGTTAGGGAGTCATGGGAACTGTATTTTATTGTGGCACCAGAGCTCTCTGACAGAGAAGGCTCAATGTCTCAGGGAAAAAAAAATTCCCATGATTTCCTAGCACTAACCCTAACCATAAAAGTGGACTCAATTTGCACTATTTCTGGCAGTCTGCAACCCTCGTAACTGTGCGAAAGAAGTTGTTAACATAAGCTTTCACAAATTTGGTCTACTTTGGTTTAGACACTTAACCCCACTCCCCTTTGCTCTGTTCAGATCCCTTTCCAAAGGGTTTTTTTTGTTGCTGCTCACCTTTGAGTCGATCGGGACTCATGGCAATCTTGTGGAGACACCTATAAAACTCCCCATCCACAACTGCTCTGCCCAACTCCTGCAAACTCTTCCAATTCCTTAATAGAGTCATAGAATCATAGAGTTGGAAGAGACCCCAAGGGCCATCCAATCCAATCCCCTGCCATGCAGGAACTCAAAATCAAAGTATCCCTGACTGATGGCCATCCAGCCTCTGTTTAAAGACCTCCAAAGATGGAGACTCCACCACACTCCAAGGGAGTCCATCCATCTAACATGTGGCCTTCCTCTCTTTCTACTTCTCTCCACCTTTCCTAGTATTGTATTTTCTAATTATTTGTGCCTTCTGATGACGCGGCCAAAGTACGATGGTCTAAGTTTTGTCATCTTGGCTTCCAGGGAGAATTCAAGCCTGGTCTGTTCAAGGACGAAGTTCTTTGTCTTTTTTGTTGTCCACAGTATCCTTGGCACTCTTCTCCAGCACCACATCTCAAAGGAGTTGATTTTCTTCTTATCCATGTTATTCATTGTCCAACTGTCGCATCCATATATGGTAATAGGGAATATAACTTTCATACGTAGGACCTTTGCAGACTGCCAGAAATAGTGCAAATTGAGTCCACTTTAACTGCCCTGACTCGGTGCTAGGGAATCATGGGAACTGTAGTTTATTGTGGCACCAGAGCTCTCTGACAGAGAAGGCTCAGTATCTCAGAAAAAAATACAATTCCCATGATTCCCTAGCACTGAGCCAGGGCAGGTCAAGTGGACTCAATTTGCACTATTTCTAGCAGTCTGCATAGGCCCTTAGTTATATATCTTTGCTCTTTAGGCACTTTTCTAGTTCTTTCATAGCTACCCTCCTCATTCCTAGTCTTCTTCTGATTTCTTGACTGCAGTTTCCATTCTGATCAAGACTTGATCCCAGGTATAGGAACTCTTTTACTGTTTCTGTTTCCTCATTGTCTAGGTTGAATTTATGTAGCTTCTCCATGGTCATTATTTTTGTTTTCTTTATGTTCAGTAGTAAACCTGCTCTAGGTCTGTGATGTTTCCAGCTAGTAATATGGTGTCGTCTGCATATCTTAGATTGTTGATATTCCTTCCTCCTATTTTCACTCCACCTTCTTCTTTGTCCAAGCCTGCTCTTTGCATTGAACAGTTAGGATGAAAGGATTCTTCACCTTGTCTGACCTATTCCAAAAGTTATCTGACATATTCCAAAGGTTAGTCCCATTGTTTTCTGAAGTCCTTCTTGCTTTCCTGAATACTTTGTTGTGGCATATGAAAGGAAACTTTGTGTTCAAGGAAAGGGCAGTTTCAGGTGTGTTTGTGTTTCTGAACAGTGCTTTTCTCATGTGCCTTAACGTCAACTTTCTTCATCCTACCTGCATACAGTCATGCTGAGAAGCTGCACCAGGTGAATTATTGGCTGTGGCTGTGGCTTTGCTCAAGAGGCTCTCTGACTTCAGGCCAGACAGAGCTATCAGCCTTTTTAAAGGCTGGATCAGGGTTTGGGAGATGCTGCATTTTCTGGAAAATTGGATGAGAAGTAGAAGTGGCTTCTCCTGGTCAGGACACTAGAGGATGTTGCTGCACTGTCTCAGTTGCCTTTTGCTGTGAAGGGAGGTTAGTGAGGTGTGTGTCTGTGTGCAATGTGTTCCTGTGAAGGGGGACCAAGATGATCACAGATCGGAAAACCAGGCTTTGTGAGGAATGATAGCTATCTTTAAATATCTGATGTCATATAGAAGATGGCACTAGCTTGTTTCCTGTTGCTTCAGAAACTAGAAAATGAACCAATAACTCAAAGTAAAAGAAAAAAAATTACACCTAAACATTAGGAAGATGTTTTTTACTGTGAGAACTTTCCCACAGTGGATTTATTGCCTTGGAGAGTGGTGGACTTTTCTTTGGTGGCTTTTTGAACAAAGGTTGGATGGGCATCTTTCAGGAATGCTTTAGTTGTCTATTCCTGCATGGAAGAAGGTTGGACTAGATGGCCTTTGAGATCCCTTCCAGCTTTAAGACTCTATTTGTTCAAAAGGACTGATTGAGACCAATAGCTGATGATGATGCAATTTACTGTAACGGCATGTGGCTTTGGACTGCTGCTTCCTGTTTCTGTGTCCAAATAAAATGCATGGTTCCCTGTTAAACTGACTGCGGAGTCTGTGTACAATTCCCCCCCTTCTATTTCCATTCATTCTCTCCTTATACCCTGCCTTCTCAGTGGTCTTGCAAAACAAGAGACAGGATGAATGTGGCCAGATGCTGTGAGTTTGTGTGTGTGTGTGTGTGTGTGTGCATGCGTGCGTGTGCGCGCGCGTATATATCGCATTTTCCGGCGTATAAGACGACCCACGTATAAGACGACCCCCCCATTTTTCCAGTCAAAACATAGAGTTTTAGCACCTCTATCCTCATTATCCTTATATCCAGCGTATAAGACGACCCCCCACTTTAGCCACAGATTTTGCAGGTAAAAAAGTAGTCTTATACACGGGAAAATAAGGCATATAATGTTTCTGTTATCCTTGATTAGGTTGTTGTTAACAGTATTTTCCAGTGTATAAGACGACCCACAACTTTTCCAGTTAAAATATAGAGTTTGGGATATACTCGCTGTATACGACTACCCCTCTTCCATTGCACACCAAATAAAAATTAAAAAAAATCAGATTGGATTTCAATATGGTGCGTAATTTTAATTCAAATGCTTATGACATGCAGGTACTTAGCAGGAAAACTGTCACTTATAAACACAACAAACTACAGCTCCCATGTTCCATAGCATTTATTCCTGCAGTGTGTTTTGGACCTTATTTTTTAAAAAATAGTCCAGATTTAAATGCTGCTTTAAAAATTATTTCCATCTCCCAGCTATGAGATGGTTGGGGGGGGAAATGAGAAAGTGTTGGGGGAAAATACTGCCAATACACTAGGTGATGCATTCTGGGGTATGTACAATTTATGGCCAAGTAAGTGACCCTGAGCATGTCACATACTCTCAGCCTCAGAGGATGGTAATGGCAACCCCCATTTGAAGAAACATGCCAAGAAAACCCCATGATAAGGTTGCCTTAGGGTCGCCATAATTTGGAAAAGACGAAGGCACACAAGAACAACATAAAAGTCTGCAATTGTTTCATAGGTAGTACATGGGAAGCCAGCATGGTGTAGTGGTTTGAGTGTTGGACTACCACTCTGGAGACCTGGGTTTGATTCCCCACTCTGCCATGAAACCCACTGGGTGAACTTGGACAAGTCACACACTCTCAGCCTCAGGGGAAGGCAATGGCAAACCTCCTCTGAACCAGTCTTGCCAAGAAAAACCCAAGATCGTCTTAGGGTTCCTCTCATCCTCCTCTTCTCCCAAGGCTTCTTCTTGCCCCCCCCCCTGTCCTCCTTGTCCTCTTCTCCCAAGGCTTCCTCTCGCCCCCACCCCTGTCCTCCTTGTCCTCCTCTTCTCCCAAGGCTTCTTGCCGCTCCCACCCCTCTCCTCCTCCGTCCTCCTCTCCTCCCAAGGCTGCTTCTCACCCCACCCCTGTCCTCCTTGTCCTCTTCTCTCCCAAGGCTTCTTGCTGCCCCCACTCCTGTCCTCCTTGTCCTCTTCTTCCGGGGCTTCTTGCCATCCCCACCCCTCTCCTCCTCCGTCCTCCTCTCCTCCCAAGGCTGCTTCTCACCCCACCCCTGTCCTCCTCGTCCTCTTCTTCTCCCAAGGCTTCTTGCCATCCCCACCCCATCAAAATGTGTGTATGGGGGGGAGGTGCTCAGGGCTTTGAAAAATAGAGTCCACCCCAGGATTTCTAGAACCTAGGGTGGGGGGGTCTCGATGTGCCGTTCTGACAAAGTCTGGCAGGTCCTTTGTTAAGCTAAAAGGTATAGACCACTCAAAGTCATGCTGTAATAAAGGTGCTGCTTTATGCATTTGAGTGAATAGGCTAATACCTTAACTGATAACATCTCACACAGACATCATCACCTTATTTTCTCCTGTATGATCTTTGACATCTTTGCCTGATGAAACCAGCTTGCATACTGTCTTTTATGTTTTGAAACTAGCTCCCAAAAGGTATAGGGCAAGGGTAGGCAACCTTCCCCTTTAAAGGCCGAGGGACTTCAGCTCCCAGAAGCCTTAGCCATGTTGGCCAATAGTCCTATGTTGGCCAATAGCTCCTGGGATTCTGGGAGCTGAAGTCCCTCGGCCCTTAAAGGGGAAAGGTTGCCTACCCCTGGTATAGGGCTGCTTGTAGATTTAGGATTCCTTTTCTGGGAAATGAGGTGACAGGAAAGAAGTGTCTGCTCCCGCTCCGAACACTAGGGGGTGCTGTTCCATTGTTTACATGGGGAGAAAGTTTCTGTATTAGTGTGTGAGAAAAAAGGGGAGAGAGAGAATTATGTACATATGTATGTGGATGCACGCTCACTCACTGGTTGTGAGGGAACTAGGAGTGATTTCTGCTTCTTTGTTTTCCCTTGAGCCAAGTAGCTCCAAGTGTCTGCTACTGTCAGCCAGCAACTTCTGCCAGTCTTGTTTCAAACTTTTGAGTGCTGCTAAAATACAGCATTCTCTGCATTGTCATCATTATCCTCATCAGATTTTTTAAAATGCTCCATAGTGTCTGTTAAGTTATTGCACATATATTTCATAAATGTTTTATGTGTACAGAACTCTGTCCTTTATACTATATTCATAACCATTGATTATTTTAAGAATACTATTTCATCTGTTGAGGCATCTCTAAAGAGGCATTCAAGGATTAATCTTCTTGAGCATTCTAAAATGTTAACAGCATCTGTTACATCATAAGCCTATTAACAGGCATCCATTAGAAGCATAATGGGACAAGTACACTCATCCTTCCACATTTGCAGTTTTGACTTTTGCGGATTTGATTATTCACAGATTTTATTAACATGTTCTCTCTAGGAATATCTAGGTCCTCCAGCACAACTCTGTGGTAAACATTAACCAAAAGTCACACCGAAGGACCTAGAGATTCCTAGAGAGAACATTCTACTAGGCATTTGTAGCTCCTCCAGCACATTCTATGGTCAATGTCTGGCAGATGTTGACCACAGAGTTGCACTGGAGAACCCAGAGATTCCTAGAGAGAACAATCCACTAGATCAGGGGTAAACTGTCTCCTTTAAGGGCCGAGGGACTTCAGCTCCCAGAATTCCAGACTATTGGCCAACATGGCTGAGGCTGCTGGGAGCTGAAATCCCTCGGCCCTTAAAGGGGACAGTTTGCCTACCTCTGCACTAGGTATTTGTAGCTCCTCCAGCGCAATTCTATGGTCAGTGTCTGGTAGATGTTGACCACAGAGTTGCACTGGAGGACCTAGAGATTTCTAGAGAAGTGTTCTCTCAGGTAAAAACATGTTTTTGTTATTTATTGTTTTTCCACATTCATGGGGGTCCTGTGCCCCTAACCCAAGCAAATGTGGAGGGACAAGTGTATATCTATCCTGGTATAGCAGGGGTAGGCAACCTTTCCCCTTTAAGGGCCAAGGGACTTCAGCTCCCAGAAGCCTCAGCCATGTTGGCCAATAGTCCCATGTTGGCCAATAGCTCCTGGGATTCTGGGAGCTGAAGTCCCTCGGCCCTTAAAGGGGAAAGGTTGCCTACCCCTGCTGGTATAGCCTTACCATTACCACCTATTAGTCTGTCAGGAACAGCATGGCTGTCTCAGACAGCAATCTTCCTCCGTGGAGACATGCCATTAAGGCGGTCAAAATCTAGGGCTCTATCTTAACTGCTTTTGTTCCTTCCTTAGTCTCACCCAATTTATCTTTCCTTTCAAAACAAAGGTGTTAAACTGAATATTACTTACACTTCTCCAGTCAGAACAGAAATCTCCTGTACACGAGGCGTCTGACTGCCTCTCCTCTTGATGACATTTCTCTGTGCATGGCTAGAGAAGTTGTGCTATCTACTGGACATGGCTTAAAGGTTATTGTAGGTTACCTCTACTCATGTCTCAGATGGTGAGGCTAGAAGCACTGGTGTTCTCACCTCTTACCTTGTTTATGTCCCAGTAAGCATTCTTCCCGGCCTTATGGTGAAGCCAGTTTTCTGCTGATACCTGCACACTCTCACAGACCTCTTACAGACTCTCACAGATCTAACTTCCTGTATTATATTTTTTATTCAGTTTTGTTGTTAATTGTCCTCGAGTTGATCTCGACTCATGGCATCCCTATGGACATACTAAATCACAATTTTTTGTACTTTAAAGATATATACTCTGATTACAAAGTGCGCAACTGAATAATTTGGCTTGTGACACCACTCTGGTGCACCTCTGAATTTCCTAGTTTGGGACTCTATATAGGGATTGCAGCAGTGCCTCAGCTGCAGGATCCATAACTTTTCCCTGGTTTTTCCCCAGTCCACGTGGCACCCCATGTTATTTTTCCAGATTGTGCAGTGCATTGTAGAATCTAACAGCAGGCAGTGTCTTAAAGATACTATAAAGATACATTGGCTCTGTCCCTGGGTTGTGATGGCACAGTATAGCAAACAAGATTTGACAAGATGTATATAATAAATGGAAGTCATTACAAACTTTGGTGATAAAAAGCTATACTTTCTAGGTGCCAGTGAACCCTGTATAGCTATGTTTTAAAAAAAAGGAGTGTGGCAGCTATTGACAATGTTTGCAGCAACACAGTTAGATCCAAAGCTGCTAGACGTATTCCTGTATGTATCCTTCCGAGTCAGATAGAGCCATAACACGCTACTAATAGAAGGCTGTGAAGACTGGGAGGGAACAATGGTCAACTTAATTATCTATTTCTTTTTCTCATCTATGTGTTTTTTAAAAATCTTGCTCTTCATTAATGCCCATATTGTGCACCTTTTGGTTTTCTTTACTGCACAAAATGTGTCTAGTTGGATATTATAATCATAACTGCTTTCTCCCCTTTCTCTCTCCTTTCCAGCAGACTCCTCACATTCCCTGCGCTATTTCTACGCATCTGTGTCAGAACATGGTCAGCAGGTGCCCCAGTTTTTCTCTGTGGTGTATGTGGATGACCAGCCGATTGTTTACTATGATCCCAGTACAAGGAGACGTCGTCCTAAAGCTCCATGGATAACAAAGGTAGTCGAGGACAATCCTCGGTACTGGGAGCGGACCACCCAGTGTGTGCGGAATAATGAGGAATTGTCCCGAGTGGACCTGGAGACTGCACTCAAGTACTACAATCATAGCGGAGGTAAGTGGAAAGTGACAGGGCACAGATTTTACCCATTCTGATCATTCTTTCTTTCAGAAATAGATAATGGAAAGTATAGGTTGCTGAGATAGAAGTCAAGCTAGGGTGATGCAACCATGTCAAAAAGGTTTCCTTATCACCACCACCCTGCCAATCAGTTTGACTGTTGACTAAGGCAGCGCTGAGATGCTTCCCCTTCACCTCCAGCATCAAAGAAATATCTAGAGCAAGGTCTTCCAGAGAATTGGGAAAATAAAATAAGAGATCTGCTCCCCACAGGAAGAATCAGCAGAGGATGGGAACGCTGTCTTACAAAGAAAATATTGACTTCATCCAGATAAGCAGTTTTTGAAATCGGGGGCAAGGAGAACAAAATAAATTTTTAAAAAGTGAGCATTCTGAGCATATGAAGAAAGAACAAAGGAAGTAACATAGGCTCATTCAAAGTCTGCTTGAAGCATGTGGGTGGAGCGCATACGTGTGTTAGTCAATAAGTAAGAAAGGGGGATGCCCACACCAGAAAATCCTAATCCTGGAGAGAGAATCTGCTTTAGGCGGAAGGAACAACCCCTCTTCCCCTGTGAAGCTATGTTGTACTCTTCTACGTAATGTACTGTGATAACTCTATCCCCCTTCCAATGTGCACAATTCTCTTCTTGTCTGTTCGACCTCTGCTTGGGGTCTTTCCCATGGGAGGTGTGGGAAGTTCACACTGTGCTGAACCTGGAGCAGAAATTGGTGTTTATACAGATGGCAGAGATTTTGCCAATCTCTGGAAAAAGTGGGGACGGGACAATACTGTACTTGATTGTTCAAGCACATTGAGGAGGGAGAAAAATGGTTAGATCAGAATCCCTTCTAATTTTTAAGAAGCAGGGATCTTTACACTTTAACTTACATTTTAAAAATATATTATCAGGGTAATCCAACGGTGACAGCTGCTGTAGAGCTGTCTAGCCCAGTGTGTGTCTTCTCCAGTGACTGGATATTGGGGGTGGGGGGGGGGGTGGGGAAATGGTTTTGCAGGTCTGCAAAAAACTTGAATTACTCAAGACAGAAGCAGCAGTGGGGGAGTTGCCAGAGTGGATGGGTGGATAGGCAGAGTGCATCTAGGATAGTACTGGACATGATATATGACCCAGTGGTACCTGAAGGGAACAAATGTATTGCTAGTGTAGCATCTGCTCAGTTACTTGGTAAAACCTAAGAAATTCATTTGTTCCTGTCTTCCAGTATGCTGTTAAGGATTTCTAATGAGCACTTGGCATTTATTTTATTTTTTTACAGTTTAAAGCAGGGGTAGGCAACCTTTTTGAGCTGGGGGCCAGGTTGCTGTCCCTCAGACAGTTGGGGGGCTGAAGCACCAAAAATAAATAAATAAATAATTTTTTTTAAAAAAATTAAAATTTAAAAAATATGCATGCACACTCTCTCAGCCCCAGAAAAGTTTAAAGGCTTTATTTTTCATGTTAAAGGAGGTAAAAAATGACACTATTGTACACCATAATAGTTAAAAAATACAGCGTATCAAAAATATTAACATGCTATATAGGCCATCCAAGTCACATTTATTTCTATAAGGTCAGTAATTGCCAATCATTCATTAAAAGAGGCCAGACCCTTCTGAAACATTCTGCTTTGTGTTTGGTTTATTTACGTTTTGTCATTTAGATCATCTTCCACTAGCACCATTAATTTAGAAATAATTTTTTCAAGGAAGTATCTGGGAGGATCTCACTGAATTTAGTCTTGGGACTTGCTGATGAGTACACATGCATAGGATGCTACTGTAAAATCATATTCACAAAACATGCACATCTACAGTATTTAATGTCTGTAAATATTTTTCACAGAAATTGATGTCCAGTGATGGAGCAGGGGCCTTTGTAATTATTTTCCACTATACTTGTTCATCTATTTGTATGTCCTTTTTCTCATGCACCTGAGGAGTAAGCAGGAAAACCTGTTGCTCTCCCATCCATTGCTGTTAGCAGCAGGCAAAGCCATGTAAGTGTACACAGGATAGCAGCCTAAACCTATAAAGCTCTATAGACTTATCTAGGAGTAGGGTCATTGGGAATAGAGGGCTTACTTTTGAGTAAACATGCATAGGATTGGGCAGGAGGTTGCTATTTGCTCAGATGCAGGTAGTTATTACAGAATTACAAGCACCAGTATCCCCCAAAAACATCACCACTGAAACAGGCAGCTCTTCTATCCTCTCATCTGCTCACAAGTCTGGAAGACAGACACAAGAAGGAGGATCTATCCTACTTTTCACACAAACATGCTCTCTCTTGTTGGCGTATTTACATATCTGATGATATTGAGATGTACATTTGAACTTTTTGGACAATTACTTCCCAAGCCAGACTACAATTACTTCCCATGCCAGACTACAACTCCCTAAATAGCCATTGGCCATGTTGGCTGGGAGATTGTGAGAGTTGTAGTCCAAAAATGAACTTCCAATCTGAAGTCGTAGGCTTTCATGGCCAACATCCATAGTTTTTTGTAGCTTTTTCGGGCTGTGTGGCCATGTTCTAGAAGAGTTTCTTTCTGACATTTCACCAGCATCTGTGGCTGGCATCTTCAGAGAATGCTGGAATGGAAGAGAGTGGGTCTATATATACTGTGAGACCCTGGGTAGGGAGGAGTGATTCCCATGTAAACTGTGCATTGTTCTGTGTTGAATAGGTATTGTTCTGTTGTTGATGGCATGGCTTCAGGGTGGGAGGATATGCAAACAAGGATATTGTCTGCTATTGTCTGCTGGGAAAGCCCCTGACCCTGGTTGCTTTCCCATTTGCATTTGCTGAGTGCTGATTTTCCTATTTTGTAGGACTGGTAGCTAAACCTTGCTTACTTTAAAGTAAACAAGGTTTGGCTACCAGTCCTACAAAATAGGAAAATCAGCACTCAGGATATGCAAACAAGGATATTGGCTGCTGTTGTCTTCTGGGAAAAGCAAATTCCGCTTGGCCCTGAAAACCCACTGGGTGGCTTTGGGCAAGTCACACTCAGCCTCAGAGGATGGCAAGGACAATATCCCTTCTAAGAAACTTGTCAAGAAAACCCCATGATAGGGTCGCCATAAGTCAGAAATGACTCGAAGACACAGGAACAACAACAGCTAGATGTTAGGAGAGGAAGACAGAAAGAAAGAGAAATTACAACCATAGTGCTATAATTGTGTGGTGTAGATGGGCTCCAAGATCTGAAGTCAGGGTCAGGCCCTAAAATCTGGCAACCCAGTCAATTAAAGAGGAGAGATGCCTCAGGTCCAAAACACACTGCAGAAATAATCTAGTTTGAGACTGCTTTAACTGCCCTGGCTCAGTGCTAGGGAATCCTGGGAATTGTAGTTTATTGTGACAGCAGAGCTCTCCGACTCACAAACTGCAGTTCCCAGCATTCCCTAGCAATGAGCCAGGACAGTCCAAGCTGTCTCAAACTGGATTATTTCTGCAGTATGTTTTGGAGCTGAGGCATCTCTCCTCTTTAATTAACTGTTGTAGTAGCTGCATGCCATGGAGAACAGGGAAAGGGACTTTAAAACCAACTTGATAGCTCAAGCCTTGAAATGATTACTGAAAAGTAAGTCCAGCTGAACTCAGTGGGATTTACTCCCAAGTAAGTACATGGTGCAGTGGTTTGAGTGTTGGACTATGACACTGGGTGACCGGGGTTCAAATTCCCGCTCAATCATGGAAACCTACTAGGTGGCCTCGGGTGAGTCACACACTCTCAGCCTTAGGTTTACCTTAGGGTCTCCATAAGTCAGAAATAACTTGAAGGCACACCACCACCACAACAACAAGTATGCCTCAGTTGAGTGGTATGCAAGAGTCAAAATAAGCACATCCTAAAATAAGAATTCTGACCTTCAAGATGACTTCTTTGGAACGCAATAATTGAAAGTTGCCAATAGTTCTGGGAAGTGGAGCAAAAGTTCCCTCCCTGCTTCTCTCTTTTATAAAAATGCCAGCTCCTTTCCTTTTGAGAGCACTGGAAACCAACCCTGTTCCTGAGAATACCAAGGCCTCATTCCCACTATCTTTTAAACCAGTATGCAGACTGGTTTAAAGCAGTTTAAATGACCCTGGTTTGCACTTGAGCTGAATCCCTGAAGCGATTTCAACAGGGGGGGTCCTGCGCTAGACTCATTTAACGCGCTGTTTGACACTGTTTTTCCTCCGCATCTTTTCCGATAAATTGATTCCATGCAAGTGTGAACCAGATATGGGTTGCAATCTATTTAAATTTGCCCTTTGGCCGGCTGAAGCGGGTCAATTTTGAATCGATTCATTTGTCAGTGTGAACCACAAGTAAGTTATTTTACAGCAAGAAAATGCGATCAGGGCAAATGTAGCGTGAACTACGCTCCACATTTGAACCAATCCATCGATTCAGATTGCAAACCGATTCATTTGTAAGTGGGAATGAGGCCCAACATACATTCACATTGCTGCCCTCTGTACAAAATGTTGCGTTTTTCTTTCTGGAGGGAGGAATGTCGAGGGAGGTGGGGATCGGAGCCCCTTTCTTTGGATGGGAGTGCGAAGAGAAGAGTAGCCCCATTAGGGATTGGCAGGAGCCCACCTCTGCAAGGAAGGACCATGAAGGAATGGCCCCCTTGCCTTTTGGAAATGGGGGGGGTGCTCCATGGGATGGGCAGGAGCACCCTAAAGGCAGTGGGGCCAGAAGCTATTGAGGAGAATTAGAGGAAGGTGGGTGAGAGGAGAAGGGGAAGGCAGGAGGAAGAAGTCAGAGAGAGGGAGTCATTGCCTCTGAATTGTAATGGAAAATGGAATAATGCTGTGTCTGAGGTAAAATACAATTCCTGCCTGGACCTCATTTATTGGGCTTTAATGGGGGGGGGGGGTGTCTCCTGGTGAAGCAGCTGCTTCCCCTTTGAATTTTCTGCTGTCTCCTCCCATCTCCCAATCTGTGTGGGTCTCTTTCAGGGTTTCACACCTTCCAGAAGATGGTTGGCTGTGAGTTGAGGAAAGATGGGAGCAAAGGAGGGTATCAGCAGTATGCCTATGACGGGAAAACCTACATCAAATTTGACAAGGAGACCCTCACCTGGAGTGCAGCAGATGTACCAGCCCAGATCACCAAGAGGAAGTGGGAGGCTGACTCAGGATTCAGCCAGTACCGGAAGGCCTTCCTGGAGGAGGAGTGCATTGGGTGGCTGAAGAAATACCTGGAGTACGGGAAGGAGACGCTGCTGAGGACAGGTGAGGAGGTGGTGGAGTGAAAAGCATGATGAGAAAGAGGACCGCAAGGCTACAATACCTTCCTATCCCTCCCATCCTACACACTTTTTATTTTAATCATAGAAAGAGCAGACGCTCCAGGCACTAAAAGGCCAGGGGGGATCATAGAATCATTGAGTTAGAAGACACCACAAGGACCATCCAGCCCAACCCCATTCTGCCATGCAGGAACTCAAAATCAAAGCATCCCCGACAGATGGCCATCCAGCCTCTGTTTAAAGACCTCCAAAGAATGAGACTGTACCTGAGACTGTATCTCTTCGGACAATGTGGGGAGAGGCTGCATTTTTGAATACTTTTCTATAATTTTTGTTTTTTAAAAAAATCCTAGAAGTAGAAAACTAGCATAGTGGAGATGCAAGTGAGAAATGGATTTTGCTCTATGTGTTTTTTTGCTCTTCTTGCTCCTGTTTAGTATTAGGAAGCCTCCCAACATACAGCCTCCCTTCAACTTCCAGCCTAAAGTGGCACAGTGCACCCTTTCAACCCCCCTCTTTCTCTTTCTTGGGCAGATCCTGCTGGAAAGTGAAATAGAAACAAACCATTCAAGTGTAAGGGGAAGGGGAAAAAAGGAGTGCGGGATGGCCTTTAAGACTAACGGGTTTACATTTTAGCATGCGCTTTCGTGGATATAAGCCCATTTCTTCAGTTGCAGTACAGAGTGCTTTTCCTGCTCCCCCACAACTGTACAAATACGCTTTATAACCTGAGATTTTAGTATCACTCTGTACTGCATCTGAAGAAGTGGGTTTATATCCACAAAAGCTCATGCTAAAATAGAAAATCAGTGTAACAGAAGTTGCCATGGTCCTTTTTTTCTCCCCCTCCCCTCCTTTTTATGCTGCAAGAGACTAACATGAAAATCTGAAACTGAAGATATGAGCCCTTCACCACCCACTCTTAGAAAAGTTACTTTCCAGAACCAGCTTTCTGAAAGCAAAATCCTGTGTCCCCTGCCCCCAGCTATGGCTATGCCTGAGCATGTGCAGATTGCTGTTTCCTTTCAGATAGAAACAGCTTTTCAGAAGTCATTATAAGAACATAGTGCCCCTAGGCATGTGCTAAGGTCCTTATTGTCCAAAATTGATTCATTAGAAAATAACAAAATCAGAGACCACAATTTTTTTCTTCTGGTATTAACATCCTGTTGAAATTCCTGTTCCTGCAAGTAACCCTTCCATTGTCTCCATTGCAGGTAGATTTTTAATGGATATAAAATATGTGCATTGAAGGAAAAGAGTGATGACAGGTCAGGAGAGCAAAGATTCCTTGAGGAGAGTATCCAAGATCAGTCTTGAGTTATATTCAGTTTACTTCTGGTTTACAGGAGTTTGAACCTCTTCAGCATCTTGTGACATTTCCTCCTAAGATGCTTTGGTGAAGCCTCAGAACCATAAGTTACTATACTGTAGTTGAGATTTTTCAAAGCATCTCATGGTACTGGAGAATCCCCTTCTTTGCAAGGTTTTTTTTTAAAAACATTATTATGGAGTCCTCTGGAGGTAAAGTTGGAATCTGTGGGGCTGTATATGAGAGTCACCTGAGGGATCTTGCTTTTTTAAAACTGGAGCATATGCCCTGCCTGGCATTTGGAAAGCTACTCTGCTAATTCTGATGTTGGTTTTTGCAGATCCGCCAAAAGTGAAGGTGACACGCAAGGCAGATTATGATAATATGGAAACCCTGATCTGTCGGGTTGATGGCTTCTACCCGAAGGACATTGATATTGCCTGGACAAAGGATGGGGAGGTCTGGATACAAGATACTTTCCATACACTTCCGTCTCCCAACTCGGATGGGACATATTCCACCTGGCTGAGCGTCAAGATTGACCCCAAGGACAGGGAACGCTACAAATGCCACGTGGAGCATGATGGACTTCCAAAACACGTGGACTTGGCCTGGGAAGAGCCCGGTGAGTTTTCCGAGGCAAGGATTTTGAGAGAGGCAAAGTGCAGGGCAAAACCAGAGACACCATCAGTAGCATTGCAGACTGTGCTATCAAGCTCCAATTGTATAGTTTTCAATGCCAATATTGCCCTTTCTAGAGAGAGCCAGTGTGGTGTGGTGCTTTAAGCATTGAACTATCATTCTGTAGACCAATGTTCAAAATCCTGGCTTGCCCATATTAATCCACTGGGTGACCATGGGCAAGGTCACACTCTCTCAGTCTCAGGATGGCAATGGCAAACAGCCTCTGAAGAAGCTTGTCAAGAAAACCCTATGAAAGGTTTGCCTTAGAGTCACCATAAGTAAAAAAATGATTTGGAGACACAAAACAGCAGCAAGTTAACCGTTCTAGCAAGTACCTTGTGCCTTATAGGCCATAAATTCACAGTTTATACCTTAGATCAGGGGTAGGCAACCTTTCCCCTTTAAGGGCCGAGGGACTTCAGCTCCCAGAAGCCTCAGCCATGTTGGCCAATAGTCCCATGTTGGCCAATAGCTCCTGGGATTCTGGGAGTTGAAGTCCCTCGGCCCTTAAAGGGGAAAGGTTGCCTACCCCTGCCTTAGATAAAGGGTGTCTGGCATCTTTCTGCCTCTAATCTGAGTGGCTGTGATGATGTATTTGTAAATGTCTACATTATATGATGAAAATATACAAGCAAAGCAAAACAAGTAAAGCTTATTATTTCATTAGGTATGTATTTGTTTAGAGTATTTATACCCTGAGTGGCTTACAAATTATTGATTTGACAGTTCCCTGCCATCAGCCTTAAAATCTAAATACCCGCTTAGAGACTACTGGATGCTGTATTAAGCAGCATATAAATGTAAATACCATGCTATTGCTAACACAGAGAAAAAGGAATGGCAGTGCGAGAAGAGATTAAGTCCAGCAGATGCTGGATGGTCTTCTCTCCCTTACAGGCCAGAGCAATGGCTGCTGTGATATGGAGGGAGGGCCTCTCACCAGCCACTGGGGCCCAGGCATGATGGACCTGTGCCTGGCTGCTCTTCTGTTATTGCTTCTCCCTGTAAAAAGAGATAGTCATTTCCAATTCCGGTTCTGCAAACCATGATAAGTGATCATGGGGGGTTCATTCCTTGAATTAACACAAACACACTCATACTTACTTTAGATTATTATTTTTTCTTTAACTCCATGGACTTGCCAGTTCTTTGACCACCTACTTTTTTGTTGTTAACTGTTCGCGAGTTGATCTCAACATGCCAGCCCTATGGATGAGACATCTCCAAGACCTTCTGTCCTCCACTGCTCTGCTTAAATCCTGCAACCCTTTAATACCTGTGACCTCCTTAATAGAGTCCATCCATCTGGCATGTGGCCTTCCTCTCTTCCTACTTCTCTCCACCTTTCCCAGCATTATTGTTTTTTCCAAAGAGTCCTTCCTTCTCATGAAGTGTCCAAAGTATAACAGTCTCAGTTTGGTCATCTTGGCTTCCAGAGAGGTTTCTGGCTTGATCTGTTCTAGGACCCATTCGTTTGTCCTATTGGCTGTCCATGGGATCCTCAGCACTCTTCTTCAGCACCACATCTCAAATGAATTGGGGGCTTTCTTTTAATTATTTGTTCTTTTCCATTTCAGTTTCAGCTTCCAATCTGGTGATCATCATTGTGTGTGTCGTGGGTGCTGTCCTCCTGATTGCTGGGATTGTTGTAATTGCAATGTGTATCAGTGAGTAAATTCTGAATACATTTACATGTGGGCAGGGGCATTCTGTGGTTGTGGGGAGGTTCATTTTCCTATGGAGGATACCCAGCTTTGAGGAGAAGTTTCAGACAGACACTTTGAAGCATGGACTGGGTTTCATCACTACTCCCCTCAATTTCTGTAAGTCCATATCATGAGCCTGAGTCTCAGCCTGTTGACTGGGGAAGCTTTCCTGTCTTTACTAATGTCTTTACTAGAAAGCCTGGAAGTCTTCTGACACTGTGGGTTGCTGGAAAAAATGGGAGAAACATCATGGGAAGAGGCTGTGTGATCTTCTTCATCAGATTATGAAATTGTGTTGGCCTCTGTGGGTCAGCTCTAACTCCCTGATTCTGTCTCTGCAGGAAAATGCCACGATGGCTACAAAGCAGCCTCAGGTGAGTCATGCCTTCCCCTTTGCATGTTTACTTCAAGATGAGTCAGGTGGGAGTGGGAATGAGGATTTGTTGTTGTGAACATTCAAATCATTTCTGACGTATGGTGACCCTAAGGAGAACCTATCGTGGAGTTTTCTTGGCAAGTTTCTTCAGGGGGGGTAGCCATTGCCATCTTCTGAGGCTGAAAGAGTGTGACTTGCCCAAGGGTCAACCAGTGGATTTCATGGCTAAGCGAGAATTTGAATCCTGTTCTCCAGAGTCATAGTCCAACTTTCATAGCCCAACTCTCACTACACCACACCGGCTCTCAGTGGATTAATTGAAGCAAGTGACCTATGTGTCCAAGTGTTAAGCTGTCTTGCAAATTGCAGAAGAGCCATCAACATGGAATCTAGCTGTCCAGCCCCTTCCAAAGACAGCTAACAACCTAGGAAACAGTTCAGTATATTGTTTTCAGTCAGTCTACATCTCCTGGATGTCGATCCCAAAGACAACCATCTGGCCCCACAAGCAGAATGAGCCATGCTAAGAGATGGAGCTGTCCTTTTATTTGTTTGATAAATAGATTTGGCATGTGATTCTGAGGGTGTTACAGAGGTAGTTGGGAGTAGAGAAGGAGAGTCCTGTTGTCAGAATCTGGAGGTGTGGAGTAGGTCATCCCAAGGGATGTCCTTCCTTTGAAGGTCTGATTGCAGTTTTTCAATTGGTTGCTTTCAAGTCGAAGGAGCCATAAGCTTTGTTGCCTAGACATAAAGGAATTAGCTGCATTGATAATCACTGAAGGCTGCCATTTTTAAATTATGCCCCAGCCTCTCTGTGTCCTTCCTTCTTTCTGGATCTCAGGAGAGGTTTTTATAGCTTCATAATACTAGAACTCAGGGTCATCCCATGAAACCTAGGGGCTACAGAACTGGAGTAGATAAAGAATTGTAGGTCCATATATTAGAATGAAATACTTTATTTTTCAATTTTTTACATTGATTTTATATTGTAACATCATTCCTGATGTAACAACATACCCCAACAGCAATACATAAAATTACCTTCAGTTGCACTCTGAATTGACTTTCCATGAGATTTGGCACCCACTTGTTGAATACGTCCAGCTAGATTTGGTTTCCAGACACCCTCCAGCCTTGGCCAAGTTTTTATGGAAAGATGTCTTTCATGATCTCTGAATGCACTTTTTGTCTATAATTTTTTAGGGAATTATTTGGGTTATTGTTTAATTTCTGATTTTTCTGTGAAATACCCACATTGTTTTCAATGGTTATAATTATTTTAACTATGTAAATTTTAAGTGATTTCTTTCTGGAACTATTATTTTGTACATTTTTGCTGTGTTTTAAATGTATCATTTCAGTTGCATTTTACATTGAAATAAAATTAAAATTAAGGGCCAAAACAGACTGCAGAAATAATGCAGCTTGAGACCACTTTCACTGCCTTAGCTCAGTGCTAGGGAATTTTGGGAACTGCCATTTACTGTGGCACCAGAGCTCTCTGACAGAGGAGGCTAAACATCTAACAAAACTACAGTTCCCAGAGTTCCCTAGCATTGAGCCAGGGCAGTTAAAGTGGTCTCAAGCTGGATTATTTCTGCAGTCTGTTTTGGCCCTTAGTTTCACAGTCATGATACCAAAATAGAAGATGTCAAAAGTGTTTACTTACTGTCAGCCAAAAAGGCTTAAATGTCTTTGGAAGACCAATATTATCTGCCCCACTCAATATACTCAAACAAAATAGTTCCAGTTTGCAATAAAACTGTGTTTTCCTTTTTTTCTTTGGCTGTCAGAAGTTTGTTAGTTATTTTTTCAATCAAGGCTGATTGCCATGTCTTACTATACCAGGTTGTCACAGACCTCCCTTTTAAATCTTTCCAAAATCTAGTGATAGGCAATCTGGCAGCTGCTAATAAATAATTAATTAAGAGTTTGTGAGATACCTTTGTGTTGTCTCCTTTAAAAAAAGCCTAGGAGGGCAGATTCTGAAGTCTTTGTAAGGTTCTAGTTAGTGGTATTTATTTCAGAAAAGCAAAGCAGCTTCATTTATATACCGCTTCATATTGTGCTATGGGATGTCTAAGCGGTTTACAACTGTAAGCTCATTGCCCTCCAACAGTTGGGTACTCATTTTAGCGACCTCGGAAGGATGCAGGCCTGAGTCTAGCCTGAGCCCTGGCTAGTATTGAACTCGCAACCTTGTGGTCTTTGAGTGAGTGGCTGCAGTACAGGCATTTAACCACTGCACCACCAGGGCTCCTAAAAGAGTGTATTCCAAGATTTAGACAGTTTATTACAGTTCCACAAATGTTGATAGGATCCCTTAATTTTACAGCCTCACCAACAAAGGGGGGGGGAGTGGAAAGTGGAATCTATGTGTAAGTCACACTGGAGCCAAATATCATTTATATAAAAATTTAAATGTAGTTTTCCTTATTTAAGAAGAAACAGTTTTGAAAAGGAACTTGTCCAACATATAACCCCATTTTTCTTTATCCATAGAGGCAGACACCTCTATAGAGGCAGTCAGTTTCCCATGCCCTTCTGAGACCATCTTATGAGGCCATATAAAAATCAATCCAACTATTATATATATATATATGGGAGACATAGCCTTTACCATAGCCATCCATCATAATAATAATAATAATAATAATAATAATAATAATAATCATGTCTAACAAAATTCCACATAGGGTGAGTTCTTGTATAGCTTGGTTTTTAATAATGTGGTTATCTAATGAAATTACCAGCCTGATAGCACATAAGCCAATTTATAATTCAACTTTAAGTTTATTATTCCACAGCTCTCCTGAAAGTGGTTGGCCATCAATATAAACGGTATTGTGTTTCCACACAATAAGTGCTGCTTTTAGAGTTGAATAAGTACGTCTTGCAGATTTAAACACCTAATTTTTCACAAATGGAATTTGTTCCTCGGATCGATGCTCTAAGACACATCCTTGATTTTCTTTAGTTTATGGTAGTAGGCAAAAGCCTGGTCAAAAGAATGGCTAGAGGATCAAATGTGACCAGCGTAGGGGGAAAAAAGGTGGGTGATGCTCATCAGTCTTCCTGAGGGACTGTTTCTCTCAAGATAGCATAGGATATTGGTCTTTTGCCAACTGTAGGTTAAAGAGACCTGGGATGCAGCTCTGTGTCTTTGGGCATTTATTCATCTAATCAGCTTTCCAATCAGCTGTAAGCCTTGGAGAAACCTTCTCAGTTATAGTGGTGATTGGCATTAGAGCTCCAATATCTGCTTGATTCAGGCTTTTCACAGAGACAACTGAAGTGTACCTGAAGTGATCCTTCTCAGCCTGTCCTTTCTTTCCCAGAAAGAGTCGGTCTAATTTTTTAGTTTTTGGTATTATACACTTGTGCCTCTGAGAATGTTACTTAAGAGTTATTTGAATACTTTAGTTAAGAGGCACAATCTCTGTGATGGCAAGTTTATCAAGGATGGTGTTGTCCAGCGGCGAGATTAGATGGACAGCGATTCCCACAAGTACCACAAGGACATTTGATGCCATAGCAGAGGTAACAGGAGAAGGTTCTCACAGTGGGTGGTAATAATAATAAATAAATAAAATTTATTTATACTCCGTCCCTCTGGTGGGGCAGGTAGATGACGAGCCTCACAGTTGTTCCCATTCTCTCACTAACTCACATAGACATTGTGCAGACTTAAGTAAGCCATAGCCTGTCAAAAGATAGTGAAGAAAGGACAGAGATTCCAGTGAAAGTTGTTGCTGTGGAAAGAAGTCAGCTACATGTTCACTTGGTTGGATTCAGCTTGACCTTACTGCAAAGTGCTCACTTGGTTGGATTTTTCCACTTTTTTTCAGGGCAGTTGTGTGCATGTGCACATACACATGCACACAGACTTATCAGCTTGACCTTACTGCAAAGTGCTCAGAGAGAGAGAAGAGAGACAATTTTGAGCACTCTTTATGCTGGGTGTTGAAACTGCAAGGTACCACTTTTTTATATGTATATTTTTGTGGCTAAAGCAGTTACGGTAAGCTGATAAGTCTGTGTGCATGTGTATGTGCACATGCACACATCTGCCCTGAAAAAAAGTGGAAAAATCTAAACACCCCAACCCTTTCTTGTCCAAAGAACTGACCCTCTGTCTTTTCTCTCCTTTTTAGTGAGTGACCAAGAATCCAGTTGCTCTGAGAGAGGTAAGTGTTAAGTGAATCCCAGCTCAAATTCACAGTGAACTGCAAGAGAAAAAGACAGAGAGGTAATGGTTACGCTTCCACATCCATGGTTCGCTTTGATTCCTATCCATCCCCAATACTTTTCCAACCTTATGCAAAGTTTGGGCAAGAGAAAGGGAAACATTCTCTGTCTTGTTTGGATTCTCTTGTTCAGGACAAGCACCTACTACTGGAGTCTGGAAGGCACAGCCCAATTCCCATCCAGTGCATCCTAGCCAAAGAGCATCTGGACTCTGAAATTAGTACAGGGCTAATAAGCTTTTGAAGCCAGCCAGTATAGACACCGCTCATTGTAAACTTGCCCACCTCCCAGTGAGGCTCATGAAGTCTTATCCCCAGGCAACTAACGCCGTCCCCTTCTTATAATGCAGCTCTCAAGTCATGTGTATCATTTAAGGAAAGGCTAACAAAGTTTTCCTTCTCTCCATATCAGGGAGCACTGTACCCATCTAACAACTCCAAAGCAGGTAAATGGTATGTGTGTGGTGGGGAGAGAGGGTCAAGCCTTGATAGAGAATCCAATGTCCAGTCCTTACTCCAGGGCAAATTCTCTCTCCCGACTTTATGTAGGAAATCTCAGTAATTTTGAAGGGAGAAGAGTTCAGAGGAGGGAGGAGAAGAGTGCTGTGGCAGAGGGCATTTGGGCATTCATGATACTTGGAAAGGCATCCAATAAAATCCTCGGGAGAAAGAGAGATGGTAGAAGATGGTCTTAATTAGCTGTAGCTCCTGAAGAGGGCTTCTGAATATGGGTTAAAACACTTTGCACTAGCTGACAAAGGCCATCTTCCAACATCTTGAGATGTGTCTGCCTTTTCTCTGTGGCATTCAAGATACTTGCCATACTGTCTGCCTGGCCCTGTACCACTTTAGCCAAGGGGCTGCTCTGCTCTGCTCTGCTTGCCCTACTGGACAAGGTTGTGTCTCTTCCATTTTGGGCACTTGGCTGTTATGCACTTTAGGAAAAAGAAAATTGTGAGAGTGATTTTCTAGGGACAGCAGGTGCCCAGAAAGCCCTTTCTTTCTCTGCTTGTGCATTTCATTTTTCAAGCAGCCTTCATTCTTGGCATCCTAGCTTTTTTTGTGTGTAGTATATTAGATTATGAGGTGTGAAGTATGGAAATCTAATTTCCAACTTTGTTAGGCATGTTAAGGAGAACTAATAAACAATATGACAGGTGAAACACTATATAAGCCATATTTATTAGTAACAATTACTCAATTCTGCAGAATTGGGCCCAATTAATTACCATAAAAGATAAAGAGAGAGAGCACCGTTCCATTGATTTCAGGCCTTTTTATACATTTTTTTACTACAGCATTTTTCCATCCTGTTTTCCCATTGGCTGGTTCAGACATATGATCAATTTTAAGACCACCTTTTTCATGTATGTAAAAGTCCAACCCACAACATATCTCTTTATACATCTCATGACCATTTAAAATAGGGATAATTTATGCAAAGGTGGTTCAGGATTGTGCATGGCCCTTATTGCAAATCAGTTTGTGCCTTTCCGTGACCATTTGGTTACCTTTAGAAAGAAATGCTGTCCTTGTAATTTAGAATGTATCAATAAATCCTTCAATCTTTATCTCTTATTTCAGATTTAGCTTACTCCCTTTCCTTGAATTTAATCTACAAACAATTAATGTACTTTGAGTATTTTCTGGTGTATAAGACTACTCTTTAACCCAGGAAAATCTTCTCCAAAATTGGGGGGCGTCTTATACGCCGGGTGGAAAAGGAGGAGGAAGAAAGGGTGGCGCGGCGGGAGGCGGAGGAAGAGAGGAAGTCCAGGTCAGAGGAGGAGGATGAAGGGGGAGGAAGGAGCAGCGTGGTGTGGCGTGAGGCAGGAGGGGGAAGCAGCAGCGGATAAGAGGTGAACCCTATCCTGGGGTTTTCTTGGCAAGACTGGTTCAGAGGAGGTTTGCCATTGCCTTCCCCTGAGGCTGAGAGTGTGTGACTTGTCCAAGTTCACCCAGTGGGTTTCATGGCAGAGTGGGGAATCAAACCCAGGTCTCCAGAGTGGTAGCCCAGCACTCAAACCACCACACCATGCTGGCTCCTATTCCCATGTACTACTATGAAACAATTGCAGACTTTTTTGTTGTTCTTGTGTGTCTTCAAGTCCTTTCTGACTCATGGCAACCCTAAGGCAATCTTATCATGGGATTTTCATGGCATGTTTCTTCAAATGGGGGTTGCCATTACTCATCCAAATGAGGCTGAGAGTGTGTGTGACATGCCCAGGGTCACACTTGGCCACAAATTGTACATAACCCCAGAATGCATCACCTAGTATATTGACAGTCCTTTCCCCCCCCCCCCCCGCCCCCAACACTTTCTCATTTTCTCCTGTTGGAAGAGGGGTCATCTTATACGGCGAGTATATCCCAAACTATATTTTGACTGGAAAAGTTGGGGGTCGTCTTATACACCCAGTCGTCTTATACATTGGAAAATGTGGTGCTCATTTTCTCAGAAATGGTTACAAGATTTATTCACTGTCTATTTTAATCAGAGCAATTAGTCTTTCTGACATGTCTTGTTATGGCTAGATAAACTAAAAAAATTTTCCTTTAATGTTTTTAAGGTTCAGAAAAAATATTAAAACTTGAATCACTTTATCCTATTAACCCTCTTTATAATTTGAAGGTATTAAGTCCATATTAGTTAATTATAGAAATTATTATTTAAGCTAATCAAACTAACTATTTAAGCCTAATATATTTTATAATGGAATATATAACAAAAAAGTATATTTCTTCCATGATTAACGGATGCAGTAAGTATATAAATACAGTAGAGATAACCTATGTTCCTGTGCCTTTGTAACAAGATTTGACAAGCGACAAGCTCAAGCTCCCCAAAAACCACCAAGCTCCCCCATCATTTTGCATACCTCCCATGGTTTAGGGTGACATCTCAAGAATCAACTGTTGTTTTCAGTTTGTAAAACTGTGCCTGTCTCAGACCATATTATAGAACGGGTGGAAAAATATGGCACCCTGGGGCTGTTATGGGGCCCTCGGGGTCCAGTTTTTTTTTTTAAGTGTCCCTGAATACAGGTAAGGAGGGAGGCAATTTTGCAATCCACCCCCCCGCCCTCCAATGCTGTTTTTGCCACAGGATAGGCCTTTTTGGAAAATGAGCAGAACTGGGAGCTGATGGAAAGTCTTCTGGAAAACCAATATACCCTCCTAGCCCTTGACAGTTTTCCACCTATGTTCTAAGGGGTACTCTTAAGTTTTGGAAGAGGGAATACAAGAGACCATAAAACAGAACTCAAAGTCCATGTTGTGGTGGTACTTTTATTAAGCCAAATAAGAGGCAGAATATACATTATGTTAGGACATACTAGTAACATTTTAGAAATCTGTTCTTTCAATTAAAATTTACCTGTGCTCATTCCTGTATATTTTTGTTTCTAAGTTTAATATATAGGACAAAAGCAGGTAGACTTCACTGATCAGAAAGTGTGTGATTGCGTGTACCTGTCAGGGCCAGCCCCACTGTTGGGCAGAAAGAGGCAGCTGCCTCAGGGAGCAAATTCTGGAGGAGGGAAAATAACAACAACCTCCTGAACACTCTCTTTGATCCCCTTGACAGAGCTGTGTGTAAGGTTTTTAATGTGTAAAATTTACACATGTGTTGAATTAAATATTGAATTTACTTAAATAAAATTGTTCTAAACTGAATGATGTTACTTCCTTACAAAATGTTAAAATATGAATATACATGAATGTGCAAATGAAAATATGCACACTGAATAAACCATATATTTTTATTCATATACTATGTTGAGTTAGGGGTGCACGACATCTGCATGTCGATGTAAAGGAAGGTCCCAAGGGTAAAAATTTGAGTAACATTGGCCTAAGCTGTGTCACCAAAAATAGGTTCAGTACCTTGGATTAGTTCTTTTAAAGTTTGGAATAAAACCTAGAGCCAGTTCACCACTTCACTTGCATGGAAAGCACCAACCACTAAGGTGTGGCTCAGACATCTTCTCCTGAGCAAAGCAAGTTCTGCTGCTCTCCCTCCATTTGCATTTTCCAGGTCCACCCATTAAGGGACCATAATTACCTGAAGGACATCTACACTCTTGAACAACAAAGTCCAGAAATCTTGATAGCCATCTGCAGAGCAAATAAAGCCAGTGGGTGGGGATATATTAGTTAGCTAAGCTAGCCTAGCCACCTCCTGGGGTTTCCTGAAGAACTGGATGTTCAGGCTTCTGAAAAATGAAATATTTGGCCAGAGCCATCTCTCGTTATCGAGACTGATACTCAGAGGAGAGATAGGAAACATGTACCCTTCCAGGTTTTGTTGGACACCAGCTTCCATCAGGCCTAGCCAGCTTTGCTGGAAATAAGGGAGTTGATGGGAGTTGTGGTCCAGGAATGTCTAGGTGGCTGCATGTTCTTCCTCCTTGCTAAAGGGAGACCTTAACTCAGTGTTCTTTCTCTCCAACACAGGGAGCAACACAGCCATATAGCAGCCCCAAAGCAGGTAAGTATCAGGAGGAGTTATCTGAGGCTGGTGTGAGGAGAGGCCAAGGCCTTGAAAGGTAGACCACCAACTTCCACTCATGTTTTGCATGAACCCCCTAACAGTTCCATAGTGGCCTAAACACCCTGAAGCACCAGATCCTGCCTGTCTTGGAAGCCAAGTAGGGTCAAGTCTGGTTAGTTCTTGGAAGGGAGATGGCCATGGAATCGCAGGTTCCATAGGCTATATTTCAGAGGAAGGAACTGGCAAAACCACCTGTGAGTATTCCTTGCCTAAGAAAACCCTATGAAATGCATGGGGTCACCATAAATGGACAGGGGATTTGGAGACACATACAGTGGCTCCTTGGTATCTACTGGGGTTTGGTTCCAGGACCTCCTGTGGATACCAAAATCTGTGGATGCTCAAGTCTCATTATATACAGTGGCATAGTAAAATGGTGTTCCTTATATAAAATGGCAAAATCAAGGTTTGCTTTTTGGAATTTAGATTTTTAAAAATATTTCTTTTTCATGGTCTCTGTCAATCACACAAATGAGTCCACGAAATTCACAGATTGATGCAGAATTATTCTCAGAGATGGCTGTTCCCTAAAAGGAAATTCTACTGGACATAAACAGATCAAGAGATGCCTGAGGGAAATTGGAGTGCCACCAGTTTAGCTGATTTGCTCAGACCTTTACCAAATACTTTTGCTAAATACTATGAAACTAAATATGAATGGTAAATATTTGATATCTGATGCTAAGTACTATACTGATTGCTAGATGATCAGATTCTGCAAAGAGCCCTTGTGATTTTTCACACTCCACTGTGATGGTGAAGTATCAGGTGAGAGAGAGAGATAGGATTGTGGGTCCATCTAGAAATTGGAGACACGTCTCATGTCTTCTCCTCCTTGACAGCTCCTTCTCCTTGGGAGAGAAATCCTGAGATGTCCTGTCTGAATCTGCGATTGATTCCTGGGCTTCCATCATCTTGGATTGACTCCAACTTCAGATATATTTTGCTGTCTGCAGGAGAACTGATTTAATGACCGGATTGGTTGGTCTTCCACTGTCAGGAATGGATTCTTCAGGATTTTGTCTTTTAGATTCTTATATCTCTCTTAGGGACTGGTTTGACCCCTACAAAGTGCCTAGGATTCATCTGTACTCAGAACCATGCAGTGGCAGCTGATGACCCATGTGCCTGGGATACTATTCATGAGTAGAACCATTTCAGATTGTAGTGAACTTTTTACTGACTTCAAGCTTGACTTCCAGTGGAAAAGTTGCTTAAGAAAATGCAGAATTTTGCACTTATGCTGAAGTTAACCTATTCCAATACAGGATTAGGAGGAACTCCTCATGGATTACCTCAGATGGTGGTGGTCTCTTCTTCGCTGGTGGTTTTAAAACAGAGGGTGAATCGGCACCCTCTGACTGTGAGTTCCTGCATGGCAGGGGGTTGGACTGGATGGCCCTTGTGGTCTCTTCCAGCTCTGTGATTTTATAATACCTCAGGGATACTTTAGGTGTGGATTTTGTGCATTTCTAGGGGGTTGGACCCGATTGCCCTTACAGTCTCTTCCAACTCAATAATTTTGTGATTATATGACAAAAATGTGATGGGACAAATTTGAAGAAAATGTACTAAGATTTATTGAAGTTTGTAGAGCTGGGGGAATTGTTCTGGACCCACCCACCCCCACAAAAAAGGCAGCTCACAAATATTCGAGCCCCATTGAAACCAATGGCGTGCGCGCATGCAGGTGCACATAGCCATTTTATGTATAGTCACTTATCTTTCCCGCGAAGAACAAGACCACAGACTTGAGGGACAACTGTATTTTTGTTTTAGGGAGAACTAAATAAGCTAAGTTTAATTATTAATACAAATATACTGTTGGAAATGGAAGTCAGTTATTGTATATTGTAATGTGAATGGTTTTTTGTTTTTTTTAAATGGGAACCATTTTGGTGAATTTATTTTCTGGTATCAGCCAGAGACTTGTGCCCGCTTTTATAACTCCTAAGGTCCCCATTAAATTGGCAGGGGTGGACCTGTCTGTAATAGGGTTGCCATAAGTTGGACAAAACTCGAAAATGCACAACAAGCAATAACCAAGTCAATATTTTGGGTGATTCTTCAGTTCAGCTTAATATTTGTTTATAGCTGATGACTCAGACTGATTGGTTTTAGTTCACTAGACAAGACAAACCACACTACCAAAAAGACAAGCTGGGACTTGGATTGGATGACCCTTGGATATCTTCCAGCTCTATGATTCTAAACACAAGTCACTTAAAAGAGCAGTTCCCATGACAGTGGCCTTAAAACACAATGATAGCTAACAGAACAAATTGTTTTACTGCCAGCTCTCAGAATTCTGCAGCCAGCATAGCCCCTGTTCTAGAAAAGGAACTTTTCCAAGCTCTGAGTCTGCTGGCTAGGGATTTCTGGGAACTGTAGTTCAAAAAGTAATCTGGTCAAATTTTTCAAGGAAGGCTGATGGATCTGTCCAACCATGAAGCCTTTTTGTAACTTCTTGGGGATCATGCTAGGATAGCCTGCTGGCTTTCTGGCAGAGGACAAGATAGCCATCTGGGGTATCTTCCTGCCCTAAATGTATTACCATCCTGCCTACTTGACCCTGGAGAGGCTCTTGCATTAATTCTGATCTTACAATCATCAGAACTGGCATCTTAACCACTAAGCCAACACATCCCATAAGAATGTACAAGAGCCATAATTTAGTGTTGAAACAAGTTCTAAAATCCAAAGGTAGCCTTCTGAAGCGCACAGGTACTTTCTGATCAAAATCAGATCTGATTAAGCAAGCTGGTGTAGAGAATGTTCAGAGAGCTCCTTGCTTTTGGCTGCCAAACAGGTCGTTGTCATTCTTGGGCCCTTTACACTACACAGTTATAGCACTATGATGCAACCTTAACTTCAGTGGCTGTATCCTGCTGAATCTTGGGGTTTGTAGTTTGGTGAGGCACTAAGATGTCTCTGTCAGAGAATGCTAAATGTACCTTCCCACAGTGCTTATAATCCCCACAGTGCTTATAATTATGTGGCGTGAATGGGTCCGTAATCTCTTGTTACACCAAGGATGGGTGCCTAGGGTTCTGCGGCAAAATGGTATGACTCTCCCATATGCCACTGAATATAATGCTAAGGGATATAATGGATGCAGTTGTTCAAGTGGTTAAGATGCTGACTCTGTTGATGGCAAGATCGGCAGGTTGGCAGTTTGAGGCCCAGGAGCTGCATGATGGACTGATGGGGGTTGCAGACTGCCAGAAATAGTGCAAATTGAGTCCACTTTTAGGGTTAGGGTTAGTGCTAGGGAATCATGGGAATTGTTGTTGTTTTTCCTGAGACATTAAGCCTTCTCTGTCAGAGAGCTCTGGTGCCACAATAAAATACAGTTCCCATGATTCCCTAACCCTAAAAGTGGAGTCAATTTGCACTATTTCTGGCAGTCTGCAACCCCCCTGAGCTCCTATCATTAGTCCAAGTTTCTGCCAACCTAGCAGTTCGAAAGCATGCAAATGCAAGGAGATAAATAGGTACCACCTTGTTGGGAAGGTAACAGTTTTCTGTGCCATCATGCTGGCCACTTGATCACAGAGTAGTCTCTGACAACGCTGGCTCTTCAGCTTAGAAACGGAGATGAGCACCAGCCCCTGTGGTCGGACACGACTTGACAACCTTGTCAGTGGGGAATACCTTTACTTTTATAATGCTAATACAGCAGACCCTTGTTCCACTGGTTCCCAGAGCCTCTGTGGATAACAAAATCCATGGATGCTCAAGTCCCATTAAATACAATGGCATAGTAAAATGATGTCACTTATATAAAATGGAAAAATCAAGGTTTGCTATTTGGAATATATATATATATATATATATATATATATATATATATATATAGGAATATTTCCAAACCATGGATGCTCGAATCCGTGGATAAAAAAAATCCATGGGTAAGGAGAGCCAACTGTAATTGTGATATAAACAACTAGGAAAATTAAAATTATACCTTCAAAATTACAACATTATCCACACAACCTAAATGTATTTACATAAACATAGTGAATATTTGGTTAAAATTTGATTTTTTTTAAAAAAGGAAAAATTTAAAACAATCTCAATTTAAAAAAATTTTTTTTTGAAATTTGAAATTTTAATTTTAAATTTTTTTGGGACCTCTCCTTTCTCCTCCCACTGAGCTTCACCCCACTCCCACCATCTCTTAAAGCATTTTAAAGGGAAGCAGGTGAATGCCACCACTGTCTGAGAAACAGTGGCGTCACCCCCCTTTGGGTGTCACCTGGTGCAGTCTGCATGCCCTTACATGGGGCTACCCTTGTGCCTAACCCAGAAACTGCAACTAGTACAAAACATGGCAGTCAGGTTAATTACTGGAACATCTAGGAGGGAGCATATAACACCAGTGCTCAAATCCTTCCACTGGCTGCCGATCAGTTTCTGGGCACAGTACAAGGTGTTGGTTTTAACCTTTAAAGCCCTACATGGCTTGGGGCCATCTTATCTCAGGGACTGCCTCTCCCCATATGACCCCCCCCCCCCGCGCCCTGCGCTCCTCTGGGAGGAACCTGCTGCAGCCTATGAAAACTAGGCTGTCTCAGACCTCCCAGAGGGCCTTTTCTGCGACCGCTCCCAGACTATGGAATGGCCTGCTGGACGAGATCCATCTTATTACCACTCTTGCTGCCTTTAAAAAGGCAGTAAAGACGGATCTCTTCCGGCAGGCCTTCCCGGAATAACCGTGCAGCGAACTGGATGTGATCTTCCACTTACGCCTCCTGCTGCCACGATACATTTGCTGGAATTGATTTTATTGTATTTCAAGTGTGTTAACTTGATTTTAATTCTATGGTAGTTTAATTCACTTTTAAGGGGTGGGAGGGCTAGAGTGTGGGATCAAGGAATGTTTTAACTGTTGCCTTTTTAATTTGTTGTATGCCGCCCTGATTGCCGAGCAGAGGGGCGGGTTATAAATAAATTATTATTATTATTATTATTATTATTACTACTACTACTACTACTACTATTGATGCCACTGGTAGCACCTACTCTAGCATACTCTCGTCCCAATTTGGCAGAGGCAGCCCAGATTAATCTTCAGTCATGCCGCTTTTTCAGCTGCTTTAAAAATGTCTCTGTTCTTCTCTCTTCCTCTCACTTTCTTCCTTAGTCGTCAGCTTACTTCAGTTATAAACTTGAATTCAAAGTGTAAAAGTAGTTTGCACTCAACTATTTCAGCAGAAGGGAGAGGAGGAATCTTGCCTTTCTCTGTAGACTTAGGCAAAAGCAAACTGTGGCAGCCTCTCCCGACTTGTCTGTTCTTCCTTACTTCCTCCTTGACTCGGCTTCATCCTTTTTCTCTTGCCTGCATTCCGGGAATCGCCTCCCTGTAAATCTGTGAACTGCTTCTTCCCATTCTTGGCTTACACCAGGACTTCAGCATAGTGTGGCTCTTGGACTCTACTTTTGCGGTCACTGAACACCAGTCCCAGAAAGCCACATGAAATCCCCCTCCCTGATTTCTGAAAAGTTTCAGTGATTTCAGCAATGTTTGCCCCAAAACCTGTCCAAAACCTCCGAGACGCGTGAAAATACTCCCAACCCATATCCATAGGCATGACAATCACTCATGCTACTCCAAAATACTTCCCTTTCCCTCCGTAGTCCCTCTCAAAATGGTGATAGGAAGGGATTGATGTAATATTTTGAGAGGGAGTACAAACTATTTGGACTCTGGGGCAAGAGGGAAGAACTGGCCCCTGGCAGCCACACAACTGGTCACCCTTGGCAACTTAAAGTTGATAGGCAACTGTATAGAGAGATCTATTCTTGTGACTGTTTAGACTTGGAACACTTACTCATTCACTGTAGGCAGGCAAGCATCTGCCTAAACATAAAAGTACTGTATTCAGATACTTTCCAAAGTGCTGGCTCCAGTTTAAGTCCATTGTCCACACTTAAGTCATGTCAGTGGAAATGTGTGCCACATTTTGAGCATGAATGTCAATGGCTCCTTGAGTAAATTCTCTGTTCATCCTGACATGGTCAAATAAATTGCAGTCATGTGCTTTCTCCACAATGCCTTCACTGATCAGATTTACAAGATTTGTTCTCATGTGTAGTCTCTGATGCGCTTTAAGGCGCGTACTACGATTGAAGCACTTCCCACACACAGCACACTTATAGGGCTTCTTCCCATTGTGAATACTTTGATGCCGTTTGAGGGTGCTGTTATCCCCAAAACTCTTCCCACATTCCAAGCATTTATAAGGTTTCTCTCCTGTGTGAATTCTCTGATGCACTTTAAAGCTACTGCTACAATTGAAATTCCTTCCACAGTCCAAGCAATGATAGGGCTTTTCACCTGTGTGAATTCGTTGATGTGTTTGAAGGTGCGCATTGCGCTTGAAGGTCTTTCCACAAAATGAGCATTTGTAACGCTCTTTCCCTGTGTGGATTCTTCGATCGGTGCCTTGACTACTCTTTTCACATTTATAGGGGTTCTCCTCCATGTGTCTTATTTTATGTGATCTGAAGGCAGCACTATGACGAAAACTTTCTCCACATTCAGAGCACTTATATGGCTTCTCCCCTGTGTGAACTCTTTGATGCACTTTAAGCATTTTACTCTGACTAAAGCTCTTCCCACACTCAGTACATTTATAGGGCCTCTCGCCTGTGTGGATTCTTTTATGTATTTTATGGTTTGCGCTACAACTGAAGCATCTCCCACACTCAGCGCATTTATAGGGCTTCTCACCTGTGTGAATTCTTTGATGTCTTTTAAGACATGTGCCTCGATAAAAGCTTTTCCCACACTCTAGGCACGTATAAGACTTCTCGCCCGTGTGAATTTTTTGATGAATTTTAAGGCACGTGTTTCGACTGAAGCTTTTTCCACACTGGAAACAGAGATAAGACTTCTTCCCTATGTGAATTCTTTGATGACTTTTAAGACATGTGCTTCGATTGAAGCTTTTCCCACACTGTAGGCAAATATATGAGTCCTCACCTATATGAATTTTTTGATGCTGTTTAATGGTTCTGATATCACTGAAACTGTTGCCACACTCCAAGCACTGATACGGCTTCTTTCCTATGTGGATTTTTTCATGTGCTTTAAGGGTTCTTCTGCGAATGAAGCTCTTTCCACATACAGCGCATGTGTAGGGCTTCTCTCCTGTGTGAGTTCTCTGATGCTCTTTATAATTTCTCCTCCCACTGAAACTCTTTCCACATTCAGAGCATTTGTAGGGTTTCTCTACAGTGTGAATTCTTTCATGTGATTCAAGATGTGTCTCCTGCTGGAAGCTCCTTCCACATATTAAACATTTATAGGGATTCTTGCTTGCATGGCATCTTTGCAAGTTAAGTTCTGACCTGCAACTAAACTGTTTTCCACACTCCAAGCATTTATATGCATTCTCTCGTATGTGAATTCTTTGATGTTTAGTAAGGTAGATCTGCTGACAGAAGCTCTGTCCACATCCTGGGCATTCCACAGATTTCTCCCTTTGAATATTGCTGTTATGTCTTTTCTGACATTTGTCAGATATTGGCATTTCATAAACATTCACCCTCCTTACTGATCTCCATTCCTCTTTATTGATCTCCATTCCATCTATTTAAAAAAATCAAAAGAGAAAAGTCTGGTTAGGGAGAAAACAAACCCAAGTCCTAGTTTAACACCCAGACCAGTACACCCTGCTGACTCCTAGAGGAATGCAGGGTGTGATACCTATGATAAAAGGTCCCACAGCACCTACAAACTGACCTGCTGATCTTTCTCTTTCCATGGAGCCTTGGACAATGGGATACACCCCTCCTTCCTTCCAGGAGAGGAGTTTGGATTTGAGATCCAGAAGCCCTTTGAACAAGGTAAGAACAGGAAATTATTTCTGGAACTCATGAACACAAACTGTCTGAATCCCTCCCAACCAGCCTGCGTAACAGTCAAATTAGGAAATATATCAAGATTTTGGAACTCCTGGCCAACAGGAAGCCGCAGGGGTTGTGTAGTGATCACAGCAGACCTTACAGGGGAAAGTTTTCTTCTGATAATACTTCTCAAAATTTTCTGTGCCCAAAGTAACTTTCCAAGCTTTGAGCCATAAGTTATTGTTTGAGAAGGTGGATTCCGAAACAAAAACCAGATAGAGAAGTTTAAATCTACCCCACTTGTGTGTGATTATCCCAATCCAGACAGAGGTCATATGCTCTTAGTTTAAAAGTACTCCTCCAAAAACTTGAGTCTCAAAAAAAATCATGTTTTTTTTTTTTTTTTTTGGCTGAGTGATTCTTCCCCAGTTATTCTGTGGGCGAATTCATCCCCAATAGGGTCCCAAACATACCCAGGTCCCTCATAAATGTGTCTATTTGCTTTCGCCTCCACACTACAACTCTCCATCCCCAGAAAAATCTTATCTTTTCATGACAAACTGGCTGAAACAGAAATAAGAAGAGACACGATCTCACTTCTTATACTTGAACAACACACTGCTGGAGCCTGAGGGTGGGGGAAGGAGGAAATCACACATTCAACAGAGTTGCCCACCCTGATATAAACTTTCCTCTCACAAGATGTGAGGATTATGTTCTACCTGGTTAGCTACAATGACCAAGGGCTCCCTCCAAGAGTAGAAGCTATATGCCAGGGGTCAGCAACCTACGGCCCGCGGGCTGAGTGCAGCCCGCTAAGGCCTTTGGACCAGTCCCTGCCCGGTCCTGCCACCACCACCACCTTTTGCAGCCGTGGGGGTCCTCTGGGGCGCCATTTTGGATTCCAAAATGGCGCCCGGAGTCTCACACGACCTTTCCCATCGCAGGAAAGGTTGCGCGAGACTCTGGGGCACCATTTTGGAATCCAAAATGGCACCCCGGAGGACCCCCGTGGCGGTGCTGGGTCTCTCGGAGGCCCGGTGCGGTCGAGGGAGTCCTCCTGGGGGGGCCCCCGTGGCGGCGGTGGACCTGTCAGAGGCCCGGCACTGCCGAGGGAAGCCTCCTAGGGGGCCCCTGCGGTAGCGCTGGGCCTCTTGGAGGCTCAGCGCTGCCGAGGGAGGCCTCCTGGGGAGCCCCCGTGGCGGTGCTGGGCCTCTCGGAAGCCCGGCGCAGACGAGGGAGCCCTCCTGGGGGGGGCGCCGTCATGCACATGCGTGCGTGATGCATGGGGCGGCATCCACCATTTTGTTTTTCAAAATGGCTGCGCGCACGTGTGCATGAGGGGGGTAAGTGTGCGTGCGCAACCGCACTCACCGGCCCCCAGCACCATTCCCCCCTCCGGCCCGTCGGCAAAAAAGGTTGCCGACCCCTGCTATATGCCTTTCAAATAGTGGGGCAGTCAATTCTCTCCAGGTTTCAGTCTACTTTAAAAGCACCATAAATAATTTCAGCACATTGCATAGATCCTTTTAAATTTCACATGAAAACTTGGATTCAGCACCTTGAATAGATCATTTTAAAGTTCATACTAAAACTTGGAGTGGATTCATCTATTGATGACTGGAACCCATCAGCCACCACTGCTTTGAAAAGCAATCATTGGAGAACAAAAGAGGAGTACTATACAGTGGGCCCTTGGCATACTTGGGGGATCCGTTCTGGGGGAAAACAACAACCTGCGTATGGGGAAAAATGTGTATGCTTAAGTCCTATTCATTTCTGTGGCAGCACACTCCCATGTGGGCCTGCAGCACACACACCATTTTGTCTTCTTGGGCTTGCTGTATGCGTAAGCTCAAAGCCACGTACGGCAAGTCTGCCTATGGCGTGGGCGGACTGTATGTGTGTCCTGCTGAGTGGCTTTCCCCAAGCAGAACTTCGAAAAATTACATTGCGGGGCTTCAACTCATGGAATCCACCAACCAAGAACACTGATTAGTTGTTGTTGCTGTGCCTCTTCATGTCATTTCCAACTCATGGTAATCCTAAGGCGATCCTATCACTGGGCCTTCTTGGCAGAATTTTGTTGGGGGGGGGGCTTCCATCACCTTCCTCTGAGGCTGAGAGAGTATGACTTAGCCAAGGTTACCTAGTAGTTTCCAGGAGCTGGGATTTGGACCCTGGCTTCCCAATATCCCAGTCAACACTCAAAATGCTAATCTTCAGGGTAAGTAATTTTTTGGCCTCATTCAGCACAGTTTATGGTCTAAGCAGGAAAAAAAGAGTCTTACCCAATGAGGCCAAATTCTCACAGTTCTCCTCCATGACTACCCGATATAAAGCCCTCTGGTCTGGATCCAGCAATGCCCATTCCGCCTCCGAAAAATGCACAGCTATGTCCTCAAATGTCATAAGACCCTGAGAGAAGATATTAGACACTTTCAAGACAGATAAAAGGACATCCTTCTTTGTACAATGTGCAGCAAAAGGGTGGAACTCACTGTTACAAGATAAAGTGATGGCTCTCAACTTGGGACGGCTTTAAAAAGGAGACGGGGGGGGGGGTTGCAGACTGCCAGAATTAGTGCAAATTGAGTCTACTTTTAGGGTTAGGGTTAGGGTTATGGAATCATGGGAACTGTATTTTATTGTGGCACCAGAGCTTTCTGACAGAGAAGGCTCAATGTCTCAGAGAAAAAAACAACATTCCCATGATTCCCTAGTACTAACCCTAACCCTAAAAGTGGACTCAATTTGCACTATTTCTGGCAGTCTGCAACCCCCCTGGGTAACCCTTTTTAGGAATCATAGAGGACAGGGAGCCATGAACAGCCACTGCTCACCTCCTGTATCAGAGGCAGAGTATCTCTATGTATCAGTTGCCAAGGATCACAAGATGATGGATACAGATTCATTCATGTCCTGTTGGTAGGATTCCCAAATAATGGTCACTGTGGCTGCAGAATCTTGGACCAGAGAGACCTTTGGTCTGATCCAAGATGGTTCTTATCATTGCTCCCTTTTAAGCTGAGATAGAGGAGCAAAGGACAGAGACCATCTCCCCATTGATACCTCCCATTACTATACCTTTTCCAGAATCTCAGCTGCTGTTTGCATTCCACCACAAGCAGAAGGAGAAGAATGAATATCTGCGATCATTTCCTTGTCACCGAGTGTCAGTCCATTTCCTAGGTGGAAGACACAGACCATGGAATGATACTTTAGCCTTTGTGAGCCTGTTTCCATTTTAGTTCACTAATGAAATCAAAAATCCATCACTGGATATGTCATACTCATTTATGAGACAGCCAAAAGAGAAGATGCAACTACCTAGATGACAATCCAGTTTTTGGTTTCTAAATCTGTTGAGTCTAGATTATGACGTCTGTTTTAAATCTTTTGATGCAACTTGCCTTTTTAAATGAGATAATAGTGGTGCAATGGTTTGAGTGTTGGACTTAAGACACTGGCAGACAAGGGTTAAAATCCCCACTCAGCTATGGAAGTCTACTGGGTGATCTTGGGCAAATCACATTGTCTCAGCCTCAGAAGAAGGGAAAAGCAAACCCTCTCTGAACAAATTTTACAAGGAAAACCATGTGATGGGGTTGCCTCGAGTCAGAGCTAACCTGAAGGCACACAAGTCTCCCCTCTATACAACAAGGGTGGGAGAGTGTTGAGGATTAGAGGGTTGTATTGGCATCTTGGAAGACCACATACACCCCTGAAATTTTTATTTGTCCCCAAATGCCCTTAAGAAGTTGTTGTCTGTGTCTCTTCCTATCAGAAAAAAGGCCACTTTCTGGGTCTAAAAATGGCCTGGAGGACATAGAGAAATCAGCTCCCCAAACCTTCTGAGGAGACAGAGGGGATGTTTCTCTCCCCCCCAAAAAATATTTCTTCAGCTCATGGGCTACTTTCCCCACTCCTGGTATACAGTGATGTATTCAAATATTTTAACCAAGCTACAAGTCAAGTCTCAAGTCTCTACCTTCAAGTCTCAAGTTGAGTCTCAAGTCCTTACAAGATACTTTCAAATCAAGTCTCAGGTCAAGCTTCTACCTTCAAGTCTTAAGTTGAATCTCAAGGCCTTACAAGGTACTTACAAGTCAAGTCTCAGATTGAGTCTCAAGTCTGGGAGCCAACTTTTAACAGGAAAAAAGGAGGCAGCGTGTATTTTATCAGTGGGGACAGCAAGTGCATTAGGTAATGGGCTTGAGGTGGCAGTTGAGATCTGCTTGGCAGTCTATTCCTGCTGCACATCAGAGGATCCTTCCGCCTCAAGCCCATTGCCTAATGCATTTGCTGTTCCCTTCCAAGAAATGTGCCCCACATTTTAATTTTTGTTTTTATATTGCTAAATGGTTTTAATTATAATGTGGTTTAATAACGTTTTAAGGGGGGGAGGGAAAATGTTGTTTTATGTTGTATGCTAATTTTTATGCTGTAAACCGCCCGGATTGGACTACCAATGGGCGGTATAAAAATAAAATTTATTATTATTATTATTATTATTATTATTATTATTAATCTTAATAAATATCACAAAATAATAACAAGTATTTACCATTAAGAACAACATATTAATTTACAAATAAACTATTTTTAACCAGTTATTTATAAGCTTTATACTGGAAGGAAGAAAGATTGAGATGCAATATGATCCTGACTAAGCTTTACCTGTTGTGTTGCCACTTCCATCACTCTCCTGCGTTATCCACCTGAGTGGCATGGCATCCAAAGACGTTTTCTCCACCGTAGAGAAGTCAATGGCTGCTTTGGCCAACATCTGCCATACCTGGAACTGGAGTGAGGAGCCCAGTTAAGGCAAAGGGAGAGAGACTTAGGGGGGGTTGCAGACTGCCAGAAATAGTGCAAATTGAGTCCACTTTTAGGGTTAGGATTAGGGGAATCATGGGAACTGTATTTTATTGTGGCACCAGAGCTTTCTGACAGAGAAGGATCAATGTCTCAGAAAAAAAACAATTCTCATGATTCCCTAGCACTATCCATAACCCTAAAAGTGGACTCAATTTGCACTATTTCTGGCAGTCTGCAACCCCCCGTAGTTAGGCTGTTTGGGGTGGAGGGATGGGAGTAGTGCTGGATGTAGGATAGTTTTGAAAAAGTCAGGCCTGTGGAATGTAGGAGCTGCGGAGGTTGGCTGGTGGCGAGAAGAAGCTGGTCGAAGGGGGATGATGGGTGGGATGCTTAGGCTGGAGAAGGTTAGCTTTGGGGAGAACATGGAGAAATACTACAAATCCCAGTATTCTATAGCACTGAGCCATGGCAGTTAAAGTGGTGTCAAATTGCATTGTTTCTGCTTTGCAGATGCAGCCAGAGCAGGGATTTTGAACATCCCATTTCTTAGTTCCTTGGAGAATTTGGGGAAAATGTTCATACCTTCTCGTCCTCTTCCTGCTTTATTTCATTGTTCAAGAGGCAGCTTTCTTCCAGGGAACCAGCCTGGAGAACTACCTTTGAACCGTGGGCTTTCTGCCTTGATTTTACCCAGGATCCCTCACAACTCTCATCCCCATCCACCTCATGGCTTCTTCCTGATGCGTCCCAGACAGCTGAAATATGCTCCTCTTTCTTCACTCTGAGGAGCACCTCAGACATATTGGAGGGATCGCTTTGCATTGACTCCATTTTCATCCTGGAAAAAGAGGTGCATGGCACTTAGAAAGCCCTGCAAAGCCAACAATTAGAACAATCCCGTTAATACCCAGAAATACAAGCAAAAGCAGGTGATACAAGCAAAAGCAGGTGATTTTGCAGGTGATTCAGGAGAGCAATTCCTGCTTCTTTATAGGAGAAGCTGATAAAGGCCAACAACTCGATCTCATAGACCAAATCTACATCTGGTGGGGGAACACAGCAAGCAGCATCTCAGCTAGTGGCCTGTCTCTCACTAACTCTCCTCTCTGTTGTCATGTGCCTTAAAGTCGTTTCCGATTTATGGTGACCCTAAGACAGAGGATTATCAAGGGCAGGGGTAGGCAACCTTTCCCCTTTAAGGGCCGAGGGACTTCAGCTCCCAGAAGCCTCAGCCATGTTGGCCAATAGTCCCATGTTGGCCAATAGCTCCTGGGATCCTGGGAGCTGAAGTCCCTCGGCCCTTAAAGGGGAAAGGTTGCCTACCCCTGATCAAGGGTTTTCTTGGCACGGTTTGTTCAGAGGTTTGCCATTGCCTTCCACTGAGATCTGAAAGCATGTGACTTGTCCAGGGTTACCCAGTAGGTTTCATGGCCAAGCAAGGGTTGCCATATGCCAGTTCCCCAAATCCACGAATACACATTAATTCTTTGTCTGCCATACAGGTTGAGTCTCCCTTATCTGGAATGTCAAAATCCAAAATATTCCAAAATCCCAAACGGTCTGAGATAGTGATACCTTTGCTCTCTGATGGCACAGTATACATTACCTTAATTCTGCAGTGAAGATGAAAGCCTTGGCTTTCACCAGTGAAAAGTTGAAAAGTATGAGATTATGCTTTTTTAAAAAAAATCTCTCATTCCCAATGTCTTAGCCAGTCACAAGGACAGCAGATTTTGTAAATATATATTTCCTCTTGAAGACTAGAGACACAACCCTATTCATCAGGGATGGGCGAAGTGGCCCTCCAAACCTCTTTCTGTGGCCTTTGGCCATTTTGGATTTCCCAAACTACCTTTTTCTGGCTCAAAAAATAGGGGGAGTGAAGTGCCCTGGAAACCTTCCAAGGAGACCCGAGACCTAATGCAGTACACACCCTTATTATACTACAGATGGCCTTCTGTATCCACGGATTCTTTATCTATATGAATTCAAGCATCCATGGTTTGAAAAAATATTATACACACACCGTTTTACTATGCCATTGTACTGAATAGGACTTGAACATCCACAGATTTTGATGTCCAAAGAGGATCCTGGAATCAAATCGCAGTGGATACCAAGGGCTTGATGTATACTACAGTGGTCCCTCCACATTTGCTGGGGTTCAGGGTGAAGGACCACCGTGAATGTGGAATAACTGCAAATAAAAAACACACTATGGTTAAGTCGTAGGCTTTCATGGCCGGCATCCATAGTGTTTTTTGTGGGTTTTTCGGGCTGTGTGGCCATGTTCTAGAAGAGTTTCTTTCTGACGTTTCGCCAGCATCTGTGGCTGGCATCTTCAGACAAAGATGCCAGCCACAGATGCTGGCGAAACGTCAGAAAGAAACTCTTCTAGAACATGGCCACACAGCCCGAAAAACCCACAAAAAACACTATGGTTAACTTCCAGTAGAGTTGTGCTGGAGGACTTGGAGATTCCTAGAGAGAACATACTAATCAAAACTGCAAATAATCAAATCCGCAAAAATCAAAACCACAAATGTGGAGAGACAATGGTATACATATAGTTACTATACACATACTGAACTAGGCACACACACACACACACATACACACCTGGGCATAGAGGCCCAATGAATTGAAAGGGGCTTATTTCTGAGCAGACCAGGACAGGGTTGAATGGTTGGTTCCTGGCATGCACAGAGCAAAAACATCCAAATTTCAGTTGCCCTGAACTGTGGTTTTGAACCTTCTGGCTATACAGAACGCAACCTGGTTTTTAAATCTTTTTACCTTCCAAAAAACAATGCATGCAATAGGGGGGAACAATTTATTTCATTAAAACCTTTGTGTGTTCTGTGTGTATTTATGTATGTAGCATGTATATACAGGTGTTCCTCCCAATTAATGGGGGATCCGTTCCGGAACCCCCTCGGGAATCTGGAAAAACGCAAATATTCAAGTCACCATTGGTTACAATGGCTGCACACTCTTGTGCGCATACCATTTTATCCCTCCCTGCTTGCCATCCACAAAGGACCAAGACCGCAGACTCCAAGTCCATGATCGTGGAGGGACGAGTGTAGCATATATGTATATGTATGTATGTAGTATGTATGCATACCGTATGTGTTTGTATGTATGTATGTAGATGAGTATTTATAGATATGGATATGTGTAAGCATGTAGTATGTATATACATTAATTTATGTATATGGATGTTTGTACGCATGTATATATTATGTATGTATATTTATGTGAATGTCTGTAGCATGTATATAGATGTGTGTATGCATATATATATATAAGTATGTAAATATTCGTGCTGTTTGTGTGTGTATATATATATGTGTGTGTGTGTGTTCACACACATCCCACCACATACCTACATATACACTATATATATGTGTGTGTGTGTGTATATATACATATACATGTATACATATACACACACAACACACCTCCATACATACTACATATATGCTTGTATGTATATGTATATCTGTGTGTGTGTGTGTATATATATATATATATATATATACACATATATATACATACACAGATATACATATACATACAAGCATATACGTAGTATGTATGGAGGTGTGTTGTGTGTGTGTATATATATATATGTGTGTGTGTGTGTGTGTACCTACACACACATGACATATATATATATATATATATATATATATATATTATATACACATACACACATATACATATACATATGTATATGTATGTAGTATGTATGTAGGTGGGTGGTGGGTGGGTGTGTATATGTATTTTCACACACGCCACACATCTATATACATACTACACACATATATAGACGCAAATATGTGCATATTTATATGCAGATTTGTTTTAAATAATCAATCTGATGCGTTGCCAACCTTCTGCTTCTGGGGCCTCCATCGTTGGTGGCAATAGCTCAGCGCCTGGCCCAGGAAGGGTTAAAGGAGGAGAGTTGGCCAATTCCTAGAGCGGCAGGAAATGTGAGGTAGAAAGGGCGGGGCCTCCCAGACGGGAAAGGGCGGGCCCTCCAAGGGGGTCTTCTCTTCCCCAGGACTCTGTGGTCCTATTCGACCCTCCCCCCACCCCCACCCCCCACTGAGAGGAAGGAAGGGGGTACGTTGTTGTTGTGTGACTCATGGCGACCCAATCATAGAGTTTCCATTGCCAGTTTTCTTCAGAGGTGGTTTTCTTGCTGAGGCTGAGAGAGTGTGACTTGACCAAGGTCACTCAGGGGGTTTCCACGGCCCAGCCGGGATTTGAACCCTGCTCTCCAGAGTCGTAGTCAACCCACTACCCCACGCTGAGCATTTAGAGCTAGGAAGAGTTTATCTTCTGGATTGCAGCTCCCACGATCCAGCTGCCCAGTGACCGTGCCAGCTCCTGGCTTGGAAAAGTTCCTTTTTTGGTGGGTGCTGCAGCTCCGATTTATGGTGACCCTAAGACTGAGAAGATTATCAAGGGTTTTCTTGGCACGGTTTGTTCAGAGGTTTGCCATTGCCTTCCACTGAGATCTGAAAGCATGTGACTTGTCCAGGGTTACCCAGTAGGTTTCATGGCCAAGCAAGGGTTGCCATATGCCAGTTCCCCAAATCCACGAATACACATTAATTCTTTGTCTGCCATACAGGTTGAGTCTCCCTTATCCGGAATGTCAAAATCCAAAATATTCCAAAATCCCAAACGGTCTGAGATAGTGATACCTTTGCTATCTGATGGCACAGTATACACTACCTTAATTCTGCAGTGAAGATGAAAGCCTTGGCTTTCACCAGTGAAAAGTTGAAAAGTATGAGATTATGCTTTTTTAAAAAAAAATCTCTCATTCCCAATGTCTTAGCCAGTCACAAGGACAGCAGATTTTGTAAATATATATTTCCTCTTGAAGACTAGAGACACAACCCTATTCATCAGGGATGGGCGAAGTGGCCCTCCAAACCTCTTTCTGTGGCCTTTGGCCATTTTGGATTTCCCAAACTACCCTTTTCTGGCTTCCAGAGCAGATCATTAAACAGAGAGTCTGTGAACATTTAGAAAGGAATGCCATAATCAGTAAAAGTCAACATGGGTTTCTCAAAAACAAGTCATGCCAGACTAATCTGATCTCTTTTTGTGACAAAATGACCAGCTTAGTAGATGAAGGGAATGCGGTAGACATAGCATATCTTGATTTCAGTAAGGCTTTTGACAAGGTCCCCCACGATATTCTTGCAAACGAGATATGAAAATATGGGCTAGACTATACAACTGTTAGGTGGTGTCAGAACCATGTCTGCGTGCATCAGTTCTGTTAGATGTTTGGTTGGAGGTGCAATAGTTGTAGTTGTTTGGAGGATGATAGGTGGGTTAGTATATGGGAAATGTAATTAGGCTGTTTGGGGAGGAGGGATGGGAGTAGTGCTGGATGTTGGATAGTTTTGAAAAAGTCAGGCCTGTGGAATGTAGGAGCTGCGGAGGAGGTTGGCCGGTGGCGAGAAGAAGCTGGTCGAAGGGGGATGATGGGTGGGATGCTTAGGCTGGAGAAGGTTAGCTTTGGTGAGAACATGGAGAAAGGGGGGTTGACCTGGTGGGGGAAGAATACTGTGGGAATTGGAGGTGGGTGCTAGCTTTGGCGCCAAGAGGTGTGGGGTGGAGCCCAGTAGTTGTGGGGTTTTAATATGGCATTTTGTTGTGGAGGGGCAGTTCTGGCTTAAACGCCGACTGGTGAATTACTGGCTGTGTGTTTTCAGTAAACTCCTAGTTGATGCAACTGGCTGGTTTTATTGCTGCACAAAGTTATTGAATTTAGCCAAGTCTGACAGGTGGATTAGTAATCAGTTGGCATCCTGGAGAGAAGTGACCGGTGGGGTGTCCAGTGGGGTTCTGTCCTGGGCCCAGGGCTATTCAACATCTTTATCAACGACTTGGATGAAAGAATAGGGGGCATGCTTCTCAAATCTGCAGATGACACCAAATTAGGAGGAATAGCTAATACCCCAGAAGACAGGATGAAAATTCAAAATGACCTTAATAGATTACAAAGCTGGGCCAAAGCTAACAAAATGCATTTCAACACAGAGAAATGTAAGGTACTGCACTTAGGGCAAAAAAAGGAAATGCTTAGATATAAGATGGGGGACACCTGGCTTAATGCAACTCCGTGTGAAAGGGATCTAGGAGTCCTAGTAGACCACAAGTTGAACATGGGTCAACAGTGTGATGCAGCAACTAAAAAGTCCAATGCAATTTTAGGCTGCATCCATAGAAGTATAGTATCTAGATCAAGGGAAGTAATAGTGCCACTCTATTCTGCTTTGGTCAGGCCTCACCTGGAATACTGTGTCCAGTTCTGGGCACCACAATTCAAAAAGGATGTGGAGAAACTGGAGCGTGTCCAAAGGAGGGCAACTAAAATGGTGAAGGGTCTGGAAACCAAGCCCTATGAGGAACGACTTAGGGAGCTGGGGATGTTTAGCCTGGAGAAGAGAAGGTTAAGAGGTGATATGATAGCCGTGTTTAAATATTTGAAGGGATGTCATATTGAGGAGGGAACAAGCTTGTTTTCTGCTGCTGCAGAGACTAGGACCCGGAACAATGGATGCAAGCTCCAGGAAAAGTTTCCACCGCAACATTAGGAGGGACTTCCTGACAGTAAGGGCGGTTCGACAGTGGAACACACTCCCTCAATGGACAGTAGTGGAATCTCCTTCTTTGGAGGTCTTTAAACAGAGGCTGGATGGCTGTCTGTCGGGGATGCTTTGATTGAGAGTTCCTGCATGGCAGAATGGGGGGTTGGACTGGATGGCCTTGTGGTCTCTTCCAACTCTAGGATTCTTTGACTTTTGGCTAAAGTTGACTACAGAGTTGCACTGGAGGAGCTACAAATGCCTAATGGAGTCTTCTCTTTAGGAATCTCTAGTCTAGGTCCTTCAGCATGACTTTTGGCTAAAATTGACCATAGAATTGCACTGGAGGAGATACAAATGCTTAGTGGAATGTTCTCTAGGAATTTCTAGGTCCTTCAGTGTGACTTTTGGCTAAAGTTGACCACAGAGTTGTGCTGGAGAACCTAGATATTCCTAGAGAGAACATATTAATAAAATCCGTGAATAATCAAATCTGCAAAAGTCAAAGCCACAAATGTGGAGGGACGAGTGTATTATGTACTATCTACCATCAAATCTGCTTTAACTGGATAGAGAACAACAATTAAAATTAATTAGCAAATGGTATAAAATCCCACATGAGATTAAAATGATGAATAAATTTTTTTCTCCAAATTGCTGGCATGGATGTGGGCAAAAAGAAATATATATTCAAATGTGGTGGGAGTGCTCCTATGTACAAAAGCTTTGGTTAGAAGTTATACAAGAGATAAACAGAATGATGGAGAGAAACCTCCAAATTGATCAGGAAAATTCTTTAACTCTGAATTTGAGAAAATTCTAATTCAGGGGTAGGCAACCTTTCCCCTTTAAGGGCCAAGGGACTTCAGCTCCCAGAAGCCTCAGCCATGTTGGCCAATAGTCCCATGTTGGCCAATAGCTCCTGGGATTCTGGGAGCTGAAGTCCCTCGGCCCTTAAAGGGGAAAGGTTGCCTACCCCTGGATTAAAGGAAGAGAGTGGCCCGATTCCTAGAGCGGCCGGAAGCGTGGGTGGGGCGGAAAGGGCGGGGTCTCCCGGACCAGAGGACCCTCCCTCCCTCTCAAGGACTCTATGGTCCTGCTCCCTTCCACGTGGAGAGGGAGGAAAGAGGTGGGTTGTTTTTGTTCTGTGCCTTTGAGTCGTTTCTGACTTCTGGCGACCTTAAGGGGGTCCTATCCTGGGGTTTTCTTGGCAAGTTCCTTCAGAGGGTTTTTTTCCCATGGCTTTCCTCTGAGGCTGAGAGAGTGTGACTTGCCCAGGGTCACCCAGTGGGTTTCATGATTCGAACCCTGGTCTCCAAAGTCAGAGCCCAACGTGCAAACCTACTACGCCACGGTGGCTCTCAGGAGGTAGTTAGAGCTAGGAAAAGTTTCTCTTTTGGATTGCAGCTCCCATGATCCACCAGCGACCGTGCTAGCGCTTGGTTTGGGAAAGTTCCTTTTGGGGGGCTGCAGGTCCCATAATCCACCAGGTGACATTCTCGGTGGCCATGGTGGCTGGTGGCTTGGATAAATTTCAGTTTTGGACTGCAGCTCCCATAATCCACCAATCATCTTTTTGCGGGGCTCCAGCTTCCATGATCCATCAGGTGGCCTTCCCAATGACCATGGTGACTGACGGCTTGGAAAAGTTCTTCTTTTGGAATGCAGCTCCCAGAATCCATTAGCCATCCTTTTATGGGGCTTCAGATCCCATGATCCACCAGGTGGCCTTCGCATTGACTATGATGACTAGTGGCTTAGAAAAGCTCCTCTTTTGGACTGCAGCTCCCAGAATCCCATAAGCCAGCATGGCCAGTGTCCATGCTGACTGAGGGCTTGAGAAGTTCCTGTTCTGGATTGCAGCTCCCAGAATCCACCATCTAGCATGTTCAGTGACTGTGGCAGCTTCTGGCATGGCAAAGTTCCTCTTTTGGACTTCAGCTCCCATAATCCACCAGCCAGCGTAGCCGCAAGGCCAGGACGGATGAGAGGCTTCTTGGTCCCTACTCAGCCAGCTGCTTGGTTGCTGCTCTCAGGGTGACTGGGCGCAAAGGGAGCAGCAACCTTTTTGGTTGTCCTGAATTTGCAGCAGAATAATAGACCTAAGAGAAAGAAATAGACATTAGGGAGCGATAGGGCTCTCGCCCAAGAGGAAAGCAAGTGGCAGCTCAAAAAACTTTGGGGACCACTGCTCTAGATGTTGATAGACTCTGTACGTTGGAATGGAACCCAAGGGCCATCTAGTCCAGGGGTAGGCAACCTTCCCCCTTTAAGGGCCGAGGGACTTCAGCTCCCAGAAGCCTCAGCCATGTTGGCCAATAGTCCCATGTTGGCCAATAGCTCCTGGGATTCTGGGAGCTGAAGTCCCTCGGCCCTTAAAGGGGGAAGGTTGCCTACCCCTGATCTAGTCCAACCTCATGAATCATAGCACTGGAAGAGACCCCCCCAAAGGCCATCCAGTCCAACCCCATTCAGCCATGCAGGAACTCACAATCAAACTGTGCATTTTACTTCCAAAATCTTAATACTCTAGCTCTCAGGCTGCATCTACACTACAGAAATAATCCAGTTTGACACTACTTTAACAGCCTGGTGCTATGGAATTCTGGGGAATGCAGTTTTATGAAACATTTAGCCTTCTCTGTCACAACTCTGGTGCCACAACAAACTATAATTCCCAGAATTCCCTTATCATGGAGCCATGGAAGTTAACGTGCTGTCAGACTGGATTCTTTCTGCAGTGTGGATGCAGCCCGAATTGCTTTACCATTATAAATATAATTTACATTGGAGTAGACAAGCATGGCTTTACATTTCATTTGATGCGTCTTTTAATTTCTGCTTCTGAGGCTGCTGCCACACTGCAGAATTAATGCAGTTTGACACCGTTTTAACCATCATGGCTCCATCCTATGGGATCCTGGGATTTGTAGTTTGTTGTGGCACCAGAGTTCTCTGACAGAGAATACTAACTGCTTTTACAGACTGCCAGAAATAATGCAGCTTGAGGCTATTTTAACTGTCCTGGCTCAGTGCTAGGGAATCATGGGAATTGTAGTTTTTTCTAAGACATTGAGCCTTCTCTGTCAGAGAGCTCTGATGCCACAATAAACTACAGTTCCCACGATTGCTTAGCACTGAGCCAGGGCAATTAAAGTGGTCTCAAGCTGCATTATTTCTGGCAGTCTGTAACAGCCATAAATATCTCACAAGTTGATTTGCTACCTTAAAGATCTCTTTTGCTTTTGAGTAGACAAGCATAACTCTGCATTTTATTGTCGACCTTGTTTAAAGCATCTATGAGGAGGAATGCCATAATTCTCTACCACCAAACTGGGACAAAATTTAGCCCCAAATATAGAGTGTAGGACATTCAATAAAAATGGAGGACACAACCAACTAAAAGCCAAAAACATTAATATATTTTTTAAAAATCCACATTAACATTAATCCATGCTTCTTAGTCATGCTCAAAATGGAGGAGATTTTGACATTATTATCAAATAATGCTGGAGGAGGAGGAGAGGCTTCGCTGTGGTGGCCTCCCCCAGAACCAGCCAGCTGGTTGAGCCTCCGCGTGGCTCAGTCGCTGGAGGAGGAGGAGAAGCCTCGCTGCCGCGGCCTCCCTCCTCTGGGCCCAGCTGGCTGCCTGAGGCCCTGCGCGGTTCTGCCGCCGGAGAAGGAGAGGCCTCCCTCCTTGAAGCCTTGCGCCGCTGGCTGAGACCCCATGTGGCAGGGGGTGGTGGAAGCCCGCCTAGACCAAAACACACACACACACACAGCCCAGAGACTAGGACCCGAAACAATGGATGTAAGCTCCAGGAAAAGAGATTCCACCTCAACATTAGGAGGAACTTCCTGACAATGAGAGCTGTGCAGAAGTGAAACACACTCCCTAGGAGAGTAGTGGAGTCTCCTTCCTTGGAGGTCTTTAAGCAGAGGCTGGATGGCCATCTGTCAGGGATGCTTTGATTGGGAGTTCCTGCATGGCAGGGGGTTGGACTGGATGGCCCTTGGGGTCTCTTCCAACTCTATGATTCTATGATTCTAACCCCAAGCGAGGCCTAGTAAGGCAGTTAGACGTTGCATTCCACTGCCGCCACCACCACACTAAAAGTGTAGCAGGAGGAGGAGGAGGGAGCTGGGACTGGTCCCAGACCTGGGCCGGGACATTCACATAAGGTTAAAAACTGTGAATGTCCCGGCAAAAACTAGGATATGGCAACCCTATATATGAGTTGCTTTGCCCCTTTAAGTTGACTTTTACATCTGAAGGGACACCTATGGCCCTTGTTTTCACCTGAAGAAACAGCATTGAGATGCTTTGCCATTATTATTATTATTACTTTGTTATAAAGTGCTCTTCCACTTCTGAACACACTGGTATTTTCTTTTCTTTTTCAGGTCCCTGTTTCAGTTGAGAAGACAGCCATCCATTTCACCAATGAGGAGTGGGCGATGCTGGATCCGGACCAAAGAGATTTGCACAAAGAAGTTATTCTGGAGGATAATGGGCATGTGGCCTCTCTGGGTAAGGAAGCCATCCTCTGGGAAAATGCTAGAATCCTTGAATAAATTCTTATTATTCCCCTTATTTAAGGATGTTGACAAAGTGGGAATTCTCTGGCTGACAGGGAATGCCTTGGCTGTGCTGTACTTAGGGAGCCCTGGTGACACAGTGGTTAAATGCCTCTACTGCAGCCACTCAGTCACAAACCACAAGGTTGTGAGTTCAATCCCAGCCAGAGGCTCAGGGTGCACTCAGCCTTGTATCCTTCCAAGGTCGCTAAAATGAGTGTCCAGCTTATTTGGGGGCAATTGGATTACACACTGTAAACTGCTTAGGGAGTGCTTAAGTGCACACTGATGAAGTGGTATTGCTATGGCTGTTAGTTTTCCCAGGTCTTTCTTTGTCTTTCATTCCTTTTATTAATTTTTCTAGGCCTGAGAAGAGTTCTGGAGCTCACTGCAGGGAAGGGAACTTTATGTGTTATTATTTACCATCAAATGAGCTTTCACTCAATTTGACCTTAAAGTTGAGAGACCTCCATGAGCCCTAGTTATTAACAGTCCTGCTCTTGTCTTGGAAACCCAGGACCTTGGCTTCCTGGATTGAATCAGTTCTTCTGTAAGATGGTTTTCCTCTTTTCTTACTCCCTTCCACTTTCACCCTGAGAAGATTGGTACACCTTGCTCTCCTTTAGAGAGGACCCTTTGGGGCAGGCACCTTTCTATAGGCTGAGCCAGGGGTAGGCAACCTTTCCCCTTTAAGGGCTGAGGGACTTCAGCTCCTAGAAGCCTCAGCCATGTTGGCCAATAGTCCCATGTTGGCCAATAGCTCCTGGGATTCTGGGAGCTGAAGTCCCTTGGCCCTTAAAGGGGAAAGGTTGCCTACCCCTGGAGCCCTTCATTTACTGCTATAGGCTGTGGTTGTGAGAGGGTTACCGCTAGCTTCTCCTCCTCTTTCTTTCTTAAATGTTTTATACAGTTGGCCTGGCCCTCCACATTTGCAGCTTTGACTTTTGCAGATTTGATTAATATCTCTCTAGGAATCTCTACTAGGTCCTCCAGCCTGATTCTGCCAGAGGTTGACCATAGAGTTGTGATGGAGAACCCAGGAGTTCCTAGAAAAAACACTTCTCTAGGCGTGAAGTCATAGGCTTTCATGGCCGGCATCCATAGTTTTTTGGGGGGGTTTTCAGGCTGTGTGGCCATGTTCTAGAAGAGTTTCTTTCTGACGTTTCGCCAGCATCTGTGGTTAGCATCTTCAGAGAAAACCTCTCTGAAGATGCTAGCCACAGATGCTGGCGAAACGTCAGAAAGAAACTCTTCTAGAACATGGCCACACAGCCCGAAACCCCCCCAAAAACTACTTCTCTAGGCATTTGTAGGTCCTCCAGCATCATTCAATGATCACCTTCTGGCAGATGTTGACCATACAATTGCACTGAAGAACCTGGACATTCCTAGAGAGGTGTTTTTACAGGTAAAAAGAATAGTGTTTGTTATTTGCGATTTTTCCACATTCATCGGGGTCCTTCCCCCCTAACCCCAGCAAATGTGGAGGAACCACTGTATACAGTACAAGCCCTGTATGCATAGGATCAGTACTTGCAATTTCACTTGTTCAATTCCAAAAAATACGTTCTCTCCAGGTATTTTCTAGGCCCAGCCTCACACTTCTGTTGTATGCTTTTGCTGGAAGTTGATCACACTAGATGACCTAGAGATTGCTAGAGCAGTGTTCTCTCTAGGCATTTCTAGATCATCCAGCACAATTCTGGGCTGGATGTCATTCATTTCAAAAGTGTTTGCTATCATTTGCAGCCCAGGAACATATCACCCATGAGTATGTGGGTCATAGTGTCCTAGTCTTCATCGCTGGATCTCTGGGTGATACAATGTGTAAACAATTTAAAACACTTCCAGATTGTAACAAGTAATTGGGGGAAAACATATTAAACAAAGGGAACAGTTAAATCACCTTTAAAGGATACAATTGAATACCATGCAGATGTACATTTTGAAGTAAATTGGACCATAAAGACTGTAATAAAAAACCATGTTTGGTTTGGCACTGGAATGAAAACAATGCTGACACCAGTCAGGCCACTATTAGGATGCCACAACCATTAACATCTTCTCCAATGGCCTCCTGCTGTGCATTGCTCTGATTACCCCACTTCCCATCTCATGTTTCTATCCTAGGTAGCCAAGAAGTGGATAACACATTGACAATTTGTGGAGTGCAACCCCACTGCCCGTTAATACAGTGGGCCCTTAGTATCTGCTGCAGATTTGTTCCAGGAGCCCCCATGGACACAAAAAAAACCATGGATGCACAAACTACATTATACAGAATGGTGCAGTAAAATGGTGTCCTTTATATAAAATGGCCAAATCATATTTCTTTTCTTCTTTTTCAGGAGGAGATGTGTGGGAGCTTGGAAATAAAGGGGAAGCACCTCAAGTGTCAGAGAAAAGTGACGGCTGTTTAGATGTGGATCAAAATATTGGTACTCGTGATGAAATTTCTAACAACAACAGAATCCGCACACGAAAGAAATCATTTGAATGTCGGAAGTGTGGAAAGAGCTTTCGATTGAAAAGAGAATTTATGAAACACCAGAGCATCCACACAGGGGAGAAACCATTTAAATGCCTGGAGTGTGGAAAGAGCTTTAATTGTAAATACATACTTACCTACCATCAACGGGTTCACACAGGGGAGAAACCTTATACATGTGTGGAGTGTGGGAAATCCTTCTCTCAAAATGGACAACTTTCCTTACATCGTAAAATCCACACAGGAGAGAAGCCGTTCGAATGTTCAGAATGTGGAAAGTGCTTTAGAATGAAAACCCTGCTTCTTATCCATCAGAGAGTACACACAGGAGAGAAGCCATATAAGTGCCCAGAGTGTGGGAAAATGTTTTGTCAGAGGGGACAGCTTTTCATCCACAAAAGTATCCACACAGGAGAGAAACCATTTGACTGCCTGGAATGTGGAAAGAGTTTTCGGTTGAAAGGAGCCCTGAAGACACACCAAAGAATCCACACAGGGGAGAAACCATTTAAATGTCTGGAGTGTGGAAAGAGCTTCACTCAGAGTGGACTCCTTATTTCACACCAGAGACACCACACAGGGGAGAAGCCATTTGAATGTCTGGTATGTGGAAAGACCTTTAGATTGGGAGGCCAGCTCACTCTCCATCAAAGAATCCACACAGGGGAAAGACCATTTAAATGTCTGGAGTGTGGAAAGAGTTTCTGTCAGAGCGTAGGTCTTACTTCACATCAAAAGACCCACACAATGGAGAAACTGTTAGAGTGCCATGAGTATGGAATGACTTTTTCAGAGAAGCCATTTAAATGTCTGGACTGTGGAAAGAGCTTCAGTCGGAAAGACATGCTCACTTCACACCAAAAAGTCCACACAGGAGAAAAACCCTACAAATGCCTGGACTGCGGAAAGACATTCTCACAGAGTGGGCAACTTCATAAACACCACAGAGTCCACACAGGAGAGAAGCCACATGAATGTCTAGAATGTGGAAGGAGCTTTAGGTCGAGACAACAGCTTATCAACCACCAAAGAATTCATACAGGGGAGAAGCCATTTAAATGTCTGGAGTGTGGAAAGAACTTCAGTCGGAAGTACATACTCACTTCACATCAAAAAGTCCACACAGGAGAGAAACCCTACAAATGCCTGGACTGCGGAAAGACATTCTCTCAGAGTGGTCAATTTCGTGTACACCACAGAGTCCACACAGGAGAGAAGCCACATCAATGCCTAGAATGTGGAAGGAGCTTTAGGTCGAGACAACAGCTTATCACCCACCAAAGAATTCATACAGGGGAGAAGCCATTTAAATGTCTGGAGTGTGGAAAGAGTTTCAGTCAGAGTGGAAATCTTACTGCACACCACAGAATCCATACTGGGGAGAAGCCATTTGAGTGCCTGGTATGTGGAAAGACCTTTAGACTGGCATATATGCTCACTAGCCATAAAAGGACTCATACAGGTGAAAAGCCATTTAAATGCCTGGAGTGTGGCAAGTCCTTCTCTCGGAGTGGAGATCTTACTCTACACCGCAGAATGCACACAGGAGAGAAGTCATTTGAATGTTCAGAGTGTGGAAAATGCTTTGCTAATAAACGTCTCTTTTCTACCCACAAAAGAATGCACACAGGAGAGAAACCATTTGAATGCTCAGAGTGTGGAAAGTGCTTTGCTAATAGAAGTCACCTTTCTACCCACAAAAGAATTCACACAGGGGAGAAACCATTTGAATGCCAGGAGTGTGGGAAAAAGTTCAGTAAACGTGATCACCTGACCAGCCATGAACGTATCCACACAGGGAAGAAGCCATATAAATGCTTAGATTGCGGAAAGAGCTTTGGTCGGAAAGACATCCTCACTTCACATCAAAAAATCCACACCGGGGAGAAGCCACATAAATGCTTGGAGTGTGGAAAGGGCTTCATTTGGAGTGGAGACCTCATTAAACACAAACGAGTCCACTCAGGAGAGAAACCTTTTCAATGTCTGGAGTGTGGAAAGAGCTTTGTCCAGAAATCAAGTCTTAATAAACATCAGGGAAAACATGCACAGGGAAATCTATGGAAATGTCAGGAGTGCTGCAAGAAGTTCAGGGTGGAGGAATTATTTATAGCACATCAGAGAACCCATGCTGGGGAAAAGCCCTTTAAATGCTTGGAGTGTGGCAAAAGCTTCAGTCGACATGATCATTTTCGTTCCCATCAAAGAATTCACACAGGAGAGAAGCCATTTAAATGCCTGGAATGTGGAGAAAGCTTCCGTTGGGGTGACGGTCTTGCTAGACATCACAAAATTCACATTCAGGTGAAACTCGGTCGCAAGGGCTCCGGAAAAAGCGTGAATGCAGCCTCAAATCAAAGACATCACAAGTGATGTAAATGCAATTTGTGGAAAGAAAAGGACCTTCTTTTCCAAGGGCATGCACTGCAAAGAACCAGTAAAAAAATTCACAGTGTGATGAAATCTGGCCTCATAAAATAAGTTTTCACAAACATCTGAGGGTCTACCTAGGAGGAATACCTGTGAATGTTCATACAATCATAGAATCATACATTTGGAAGAGACCACAAGGGCCATCCAGTCCAACCTCCTACCATGCAGGAACTCCCAATCAAAGCATCCCCAACAGATGGCCATCCAGCCTCTGCTTAAATACCTTCAAGGAAGGAGACTCCACTACAACTCCATTCAGGTTTGTATGAACAACTTTGGCAGTAAGTTAACTTTAAAAGACAGATGGGTTAATATGGAGAAGAACCTACATAAGTATAAATAAGAAGTATGGGGGAAATCTAAGTAACCTTTGTGTTTCAGTAGACATCACAGAATGATAGAAATTACAAGTGAATTACATGTTGATCTGTCACAGAGAGAAGGGTGCAAGTTTGTTCTCTGCTGCCCTATAGGGTAGGATTGGGTCCAGTGTGATGGTGGTGTCTCTTTATGTGGACTTCTTCAAAGAGAAATGGGATGGCTACCTACTCAGGATGCTGTGCATTGGCAAAGAGGTTGGACTCAATGGCCTGGGGGCCCCCTTCCAACGTGATAATTCTGTAAAGATGCTTCAAGTAGAACCTGGAAATCTGAGAATCCATGGACTGGAATTATTTTCTTTTCTATTCTTATTTGAACAAGACCAAATATTGTTATAGATATCTGTACTATGTAGAGATCTTAATGTATGAACTCTGGAAAGAAACAGGCGCATACTTGTATAGAAGTTACACCAGTTGCATTCTGTTCAACTTTCAAAATGGTCAATTTCAGTGATAAATACCATGTTTTACATATTAAAAGGAATTATTGAGCCAAGTGGAAAGTTGGTGAGAATTCTGCCATTTATTTCAACATGGAAAAAGGGGGACATGTCTCCAAGAGCTTAGTGCAGGGGTCAGCAACCTACGGCCCATGGGCTGGGTGCGGCCTGCGGAGGCCTTGGGACCAGCCCATGGCCAGTCCCGCTGCTGCCGCCGCTCCACACACAAGCGCGGGTGCCATTTTTGCATCCAAAATGGCGCCCACGCATGCACACGGCGGCGGGCGCCATTTTGGAAGGCCCCACGGCAGCTGCGCCATGTAAATTTGCATGGCACAGCTGCCATAGGGCCTTCCCTGGGCCTTGGGAACGCCCCTCTGCACATGTGCTGTGCGAATTCGCCCGGCGCATGGGCGGGGTGGCGTTCCTAAGGCCTAGGGAAGGCCCCCCCACCCGTGCGCTGGGCGAATTCGCATGGCGCACACGTGAGGGGGCGTTCCAAAATGGCGCCCCCCATGCGCGGGTGGGGTGTCATGCGCATGCATGCGCGGGGGAAGCACATGCACACCCACCCGGCCCCCGCGCCATTCCCCCCTCTCCCAGCCCCCCAGCAACAAAGGTTGCCGACCCCTGGCTTAGTGTATTGGTGATCTGAAAGAAATAGATATTTCAATTGGCTTCTTCAGGGGCAACAAAAAAACAACAACATAAAAATCACTATACATATAAGTTTAAAATTAAAAGAACAACACATAATTTTATAATGATACATAATACAGCATAATACATACCACTTATAGAAATATATGGGATCAATTACAGTCTCTCCCCAAATATGAAAAAAAGATTATGTAAAAATCTGACTCAAAATATCAGTTATTATTTGAACCCACTTCTAGGACAGGTTATCTCACTTTCCAACCTTTCCATGTATACATTGGCCAGCTCTGGGGCCATAGGACATCCCATAGCCCTCCTTTTATTTGCCAATAAAAGTTGTTCTCAAGCTTGGAGTTTTTCGTCAAGGCTATTTCAACCAGAGAAGCTAGGAAGTGAGAGGGATAATGGCTCGCTTCGCTCCTGTCTAAAGTTTGTTGCAAGATGGTCAAAGCTTTCTTTTTGTGGTGTAGGGGTTTAAAGAGATCCCGATTCCATAATGACTAGCAAATCTCCCTCCTCTAACTTCAGCGATGTTATTTTATTCGTGAAATCTGAAAAGCCGTGCATAGAAGAGGGAATTTTGGGTGCAAAGCGTTTTTAACAATGCTCCACAAATTGAGCCGTTTGTTCCAAGGCTGAGCTGCAGCCTGACACTGCTGGGCCACCTGGAGGGGGAATGGGCCATTTGGGTATTTTGGCAATATTTAAAATATAGGTGTTCTTGGGTTTGTTGACCTTTGAGTCGATTTCGACTCATGGCGACCCTCTGAATGAGACATCTCCAAAAACCCTTGTCCTCCACTGCTCTGTTCCTGCAGTCTCATGCCCATGGTCTCTCATTGAATCCAACCATCTGGCATGTGCTCTTTCTCTTGCCCTCTATATATATAAATAAATTTTATTATTATTATTAATATTCCCAGCATCATTGCCTTTTCCAGTGATTCATGCCTCCTTGTGATGTGGCCAAATTAAGACTCTCAGCTCCAGAAAGAAAGGCAAAGGAAACCCCCTCTGAGCAAATCTTGCCAAGAAGACCAGTGATAGCTTTCCCCTTAGGGTTGCAGTAAGTTGGAAACAACTTGAAGGCAGATGCAAAAATACTCCTTTTACATATGCTTCCTTCATTTTGGGCCCTATTACATAATTATAGCACTATGATTTCGCTTAACCCCTATGTAATTGTGGGATAGGTAGTTTGGTGTAGCACTAGAGCTCCCTGGCTAAGGATTCTGAATACCACAACCGCAAATCCCAGGATTCCACAGGATGGAGTCATGCCAGCTAAAGTGGAATCATAGCACTCCAATCGTGTGGTGTGAAGGGAACCCTTATTCTGTAATGGCTTATTCAAGCATGCAGAGGCAGTGGCTGTGCAGGGATTTGAACCCAGACCCTCCCCATGTAACAACAGCACCAATCTAATCACTACAAACCAAGCTTACCACAAATCAGGCTTGGTCAGATTTTATCACATTTATTTAAATCTCTTCTCTGAAAGGTTCGATTTTCATCACTGGAGCAAACATGATAAAAGGGTGTCTGCTATGCATCTGTTTTGTTGCATCCCTGCCTTGTATCCTCTCTATACTTACAATTCCTCCTCTCTGGGATTCTCCAGCAACAGACCTCCTTACATTCTTCTCTGCATGACATATATCATATATCCCCCAACTGTGCCGATTTGGCATGAACAATCCGGATTAATCCTCTGTTGTCCCACTTTTAAACAGCCCCAGTTTCTCTCTCCTCCTCACGCTTTTCTCCTTCATGCTCTGCTTATTTCAATTCCTGCATCTGGACTCGGGTTGCATTTGGACTGCAGAATTAATGCAGTTTGGCACTGCTTTGACTGCCATGACTGAATGCAATGGTGTCCTGGGATTTGTAGTTCTGTCACCAGAGTGCTCTGCATTGAGCCATGGCAGTGTCAAAGAGCATCAATTCTGCAGTGCAGATCCAGCCAGTGTTCAAACTGCAAAAACAGTTTGTATTGAATTAACTCATTGCTTGGAGGAGTCTTTCCCTTCCCAGTAGGCTCAGGCAAAAGCAAACTGCTGCAGCCTCTCCTCGCTTGTGGGTTTTTCCTCATTAATAACATTTGCCACCTTAGCCACACTGTGAGGTTGCTTGCCCACATTTGTCTTGGGGCTGCACCACAAAATTAATGGAGTTTGACAGTGCTTTCACTGCCATGGCTCAGTGCTGTGGAATTGGAGTTGTGGTTTTGTGAGCAATTTGGTCTTTTCTGTCACAGGTCTGGGGCCACAACAAACTACAAATCCCAGAATCCCATAACATGGAGCTGTGGCAGTTTGAAAAACAACATTAATTCTGCTGGGCAGATGCAGCCTTGGTTCTGACCTGTGAAATGTTGGAAAGTATGAGCTCACACTGTTTTAAATCTCTCATTCCCAATGTCTTAGCCAGCCACAAGGACAGCAGGGAATTTTTTTGTTCCTGTATTTCTTCATGAAGACTAGAGACATGACCCTATTCACCAGGGTTGGGCAAGGTGGCCCTCCATACCTCTTTCAATGTCCCTCAGGCGTTCTAGATTTCCCAGACCTCCTCTTTTCTGGTTCAAAAAAAGCGGAGTGAACTGCCCTGGAGGCCTTCCAAAATGAATGTTTTTTCCAGACCTACTGCAATTCCCAACTTATGGAGCCAGCGTGGGATTGAGACAAGGGTTTGATTCCCCGCTTGGCCACAGAAATCCACCTTGGGCAGGTCACACTCTCTCAGCCTCAGGGGAAGGCAACTGCAAACCTCTCAACTGATCTTGCCAAGAAAACCTTTGGTGCACTGTACGTCAGAAATGACTTCAAGGCACACAACAAGGCAAACCTATCATGGGGTTTTCTTGGCAAAGTTTGCTCATACTTCCTTTCCAGCCATAGGCCATACCAGGTTCCCCAAACCATTCCTTTTCTGGCTCAGAAAAGAAAAATATGGAGAGGAGTGATCTGTCCTGGAGGCCTTCCAAAATGAGTCCCCATACCTACTGCAATTCCCACCTTTACTATACATGGGAGGGGGGGTTGTGTGTCTTCAAGTTGTTTCCAACTTATGGCGACCCTAAAGCCAACCTATCATGGCAAGATTTGTCCAGAGGAGGTTTGCCATTGCCTTCCCCTGAGGCTGAGAGAGTGTGACTTGCCCAAGGCCACCCAGTGGGTTTCACGGCTGAGCAAGAGTTAAACCCTAGTCTTCAAAGTCTTAGTCCAACACTTAAACCATTATGCCAGGTTGGCTATGCTATACTATACTATACTATACTATACTATACTATAGATATACTAAACCAGGGGTAGGCAACCTTTCCCCTTTAAGGGCCGAGGGACTTCAGCTCCCAGAATCCCAGGACTATTGGCCAACATGCTGAGGCTTCTGGGAGCTGAAGTCCCTCGGCCCTTAAAGGGGAAAGGTTGCCTACCCCTGTACTAAACTATATACACATTCACATGGGCATAGCCGACCCTCCTATTGCATTCAAAGGTGAGCAGATCCAGACAGAGTTGGAGTTTTGGTTCCTGGCATGCATACAGCAAAAGACACCCAAATCTCAGGAAAAAACCACAGGAGTGAAGAAAAACAACCACCCAAAGGGAAGGTATTTTTTACCATACATCAAAGGAGTCACAGACAGAATAGGGAAACTGATGAGGAAACACAATTTCCAAATGATCTAAAGACCAAGAAAATCTAGCAAATGCTTTGCTCAGCGAAGGACAGGACAGATCCTCTCACGGCCGCAGGAGTTTGCCAGAAGTCTACATAGGGACCACCAAACGCAGTGTTCAAATATGAATCAAGGAACACGAGAGACACTGCAGACTGGGTCAGCCTGAAAAATCAGCAGTAACAGAACACCTTATAAACCAACCTGGACGTAAAATGCTATTTGCAAACACTGAAATTCTGGAGCATGTCAACAACTATCAGGTCCGAATGCACAGGGAAGCCATTGAAATCCACAAACGCTTGAACAATTTCAACAGGAAAGAAGAAAGCCTGAAAGAACACAAAGTTTGGCTACCAGTCCTGAAAAACGACAAAATCAAGACTCAGCACATGCAAATGAAATAGAGACAAATCCTCCTTGCATATCCTCCCACCCTGAGTGTGGAGGATTTTCACTGGCAAACCATGGAGATCTCATATTTCCCTCTATGAAACATAGGCTGCATTTAATAACTAAACCTGGCTGTTAATTACATGTACACACAGCCTAGTGGTTAAACACACAGATACACATCCTAATTAATGACCTGGCTGGTCTACATTTGATTATTAACTTGGCTGGTTTCCTGTGTCCTGTTTGCTTACTCTGACCTTTGAGCCTGAAACAGGAAAAAGCATCTTCTGACAGTTAATGAATAATGAACAACATCCAGATTCCTGTAAACAAGTTGGTAATAAAAAGGCAGAGGGAATAACCCCCCCCCAAGCATTGTGCCCCCATTCCTGTCTCGTGTCATTCCTGCATGGAACCCCAACAGCTGGTGACCCGGACGTGATCCTGAATCCAACGTGATCCTGAATCCAAAGATCAGCAAACCTACTCACTCGACTGGAGAAGTCTGCGTGCACATCCCTTGGGATCCCGTGAGTATGGGGGGAAATCTGTCATCAGAACAAAGGGTTCACAGTGAGGAACTTTATCAGTTAGTCAAGCGGTTAGTTGGGGAGAGAGTAGTGACCAAAAGAGACATCGACAATTTGTTGTCAGAAATTTCATGCCGATGCCCTTGGTACCCAGAAAAAGGGAAGATCTCTGTGGAGGAATGGGAGAAGATAGGTTAACATTTAAAAGCTGAACCTCGTGCTGCGGCACCACATTTGATAGCCTGGCAGGCAGTTAACACAGCCGTGGGGCGCTTAAGTAAACTATCTGCCCCCCCCCCCCCGGCGTCATTAATAGACCCTCCAGGAGACCCACCAAGTTACAATATGCCACTGGTGGCTCCGCCATTGCCCCCAATTCAGCAACAACAGAGGAAGTTGGGTGCAGTGGAGGCAGGGATAGCAGAAGCCCGACAGAGGGGAGAGAGCATGTGGGAAGAAGGGCTTTGGGAACCAGACAGTCATCCAGCCATGTTCCCTGTAACTTTTACAACAGCAGAGAACGGAGATGTAACAGCCACTTGGAATGCCCTCCCTTATTCTGTGGTAAGGGAGTTGAGAAAGGCTGTGCAAGAGACTGGGATAAGATCATCATTTGTGCTGGGAATGATAGAGGGCATAGCCAATGGGTATAGGATGTTGCCCAAAGATTGGAAGGACCTTTTTCGAATGATTTTGTCCCCATCACAGTACACAGTATGGGATAGTGAGTTCCGCCATGCTGCTACCACAGTGAACATTACAGGAGTAGTCCCTGACCAGATCTATGGGACAGGGCGGTTTGACAGTCTAGAGATGCAACCCCACAAGCAGATCCAGTCATTACAGCCACTAATACCTGCATACAGAGAGCTTTCCGCAGAGTCCCAGAAACAGGAAAGCCCATGAAATCCTTCGCCAATATCAAGCAAGGACCCCAAGAACCTTATTCGCAGTTTGTAGATAGATTGACAGAAGCATTGAAAAGGCAGTTAGACAATGCTGTGGCCCAGGAAGAATTACTGGTAAAACTGGCAGTGGAAAATGCTAATTCAGATTGTAAAAGGATCCTGCAAAGCGTTATCCACCGCCCAGGGGTGACTCTGTCTGATTACATACGAGCTTGTGCCGAAGTGGGCAGCCAAAATTATGCCATGCAGCTCCTTGCAGGAGCTATTCAAAAAGGAAATAAGCCCACCAGGAATTGTTTTAATTGCAAAAAGCCAGGCCACTTTAAAGCTGAATGTAGAGCGCCTGGCGGAGGGGCTGCAAGGGGCAGCAGAGGAAACATAGCAAAACCATCAAAAAAGTGCCCTCGCTGTGGTAACGGTTATCACTGGGCAAACCAGTGTTACTCTAATCCTCTCCCAACATCCCCTCAAGCTCAGGGAAACTAGCCAGCGGGCAGGCCTCCAGCCCTAGACAAAAGGAGGCAGCAGCCACTGCAAACCAGGTCAAAATGCAATTAAAGATAGCAGAAGACAAGGAAGCAGTCCTACCAGGGGAGGTTTTGACAGTCAAGTCTCAGTTTGCAGGACCCCTTCCAAAAGATACAATCGGCCTTGTCCTTCCACTAGAGACGGCCTCTCAACGAGGCTTGCATGTCATCCCTGCTGTGCTAACAGAAACGCCAAAACATAATCTTGAAATCCAAGTGTGGTCCCACCTGCTCTTTAAAACACAGGCTGGGGACTCTTGGGCACAGTTAATCCTCCTTCCCTCTGGGAATCCTTTAGTAGGTGCGGTCATCGCTCCCACTCCCCATAGTCGCCCTACACAAAAATTACCAATCAACAATGTCTCCTTTCAGGGACTTTTGGATACTGGAGCTGACGTCTCTGTCATTAGTCAAGATCAGTGGCCCACATCGTGGCCTTTGGAGGTCGCTCCCAGTGTCCAGGGAGTTGGAGGACAACAGATAGCACACCAAAGTGCCCAGTGGGTAACATTGGCCTTAGAATCAGATCCTACTAACATCCGAGGGTACGTTAAGCCCTATGTCCTTCCCCTACACCTAAACGTGTGGCTAAGAGATATGTTGAAACAATTACAATGTACTTTAAACATCCCTGACTAGGTTTGACTCATCATGCCTGCACGTCCCATAACTCTTGCCTGGAAAACAGAAAAGCCCGTTTAGATCTGCCAAAAGGCCCCATTCAGCCCTCTCCCCCTCCCCACAGAAAAGTCAAACCTCAGCTTAAACAACCAGGTAATCAGAAGGAAAATCTCCTCCTTTCCTTTGTTATTGGCCAAAACAGGGCATGGGATCAACCGAAAGACCCTAAGTCTCGGAAGCCCTTTCAGCCAGCCATGCCAGAAAAAGGGACCCCACAAGGTCATCCATCCCAACCCTAGATCACATGGCAAAAGGAGGACCAGGAGTGTAGAAATAGGCACTCGACGTGGAAAGGATTGGAATGGAACAGGGAGATGTAGAAAGCCAATCCCCTGCTCCCTAGAAAAGGTAGTGGAGATGGGTCGCACTGTATCAGCTTCCTTTTCCCCCACCATGGATGTGAGGCAAACTGTCTCAACCCCAGCTTCCCCAATGTTCACCAGAGCTGAGAGCCCTCGAAAGGCACTCCTAGAAACTGCCCTTTAAAACACCAGGCATCATTGCCAAAGAAAGGTTGCAAATCCCATCATCCTGCAGGCTGTCCTTGTCTTATTTGGAAAGTTGCCAATAAGAAAGGAAATCAGCCCCAGCCAATTGTTTGTGTGTTTGCTTAAGTGATTTGGAAACACCCAAAGATTTTTGTTAGTCTGTCTGTCTGTGACTTGGTTTTATATATGTTTATGCTGTTTTCACTATTGCCTTGTTTCCTAGAAGGAGACCCTCAAAATTAGTAGCATAGTCTATCTGGTTTTTAATGCTTCCTTTACTACCTTCTCACTTGCTGTGAGTGATACCATCTCACAGCGCCCCCTGTATTTTCTAAGCAGTTTCTGCTTCCTGCACTCTTCACATGCCTAGAGACTATCTATGTTACAAGCTTTCCAGTCCTCAATGTAGGACAGGCTTTGCATTGCTGAGTGATCCTAGTTCTTTCTCAAGAGTGTCTGCTCTAAAGCTGAAAGACACAGTGCTAAAACTATAGACATGGTCAGGAGTGCTCCTCCTTTCTCTTCCAAAACTTGTTTGTCCTTTCCCTTGCTTTAATCTGTTCTCTTGTTTGTCTGTTTTAACTCTGCCTCAAATGTCTCTATTTGCTTTTGTTACCAGACAGTGTGACTAGTCACACACTCTCAGCCCAAGATCAGATTCAGCTTTGTCCTTTCCAGATTCCTATCTTACACCCCCCCTCCTTCTCAGCCTTTAAAAGGGAAGAAGGACATTGTTGTTGTTTTTGTGTTGTTGTTGTTGTTGTTTCGAGTAATTTTATGTTGCAACTTTGCTCTTTACACCCCTTTCTTTAAAAACCGACAATGGCACTGCCTTTTGTTCGCCTGCGTTTGCAGAATTACACCTCTTGTAAAACAAACAAAAAAGAGGGAATTCTCCCATTTGCCAGAATTTGCCAGAAGTAGAGCAGTGCCTGACTGCCGCCTTTTTAGGACTAACCATTTGAATTTACTAACCATTTGAATTTATCTCTCAATACAGCTACTAATCACAGCTACTAATCAATATTAATCAATATTTTTCTTTACTTTAGCATTGATTGCAAGCCTTTTTCATGCTTCTCTTACCTCCTCCACCATTCTCATGCATGTGCTACCTTCAGTCCCTTCCTTGCTCTTTCTCTGCTTTTCCCTTCTGCACTGTTCAAAATGGGGAAGGTGAGCCCCCTTCTTGAATCAACAAATCCGGACCAGACCAGTGACCAGACCTGAGCCTAAGATGCCAAATGGATCCAGACGATTCCAACATCCAGGCAGAGGTGCCAGCAGCCAAGGTGTCATCCCAAAGGGTCATCGCAAACACCAGTAGTCCAGTGCCAGCACCAGAGGCCCTGAATCCCGGCGCTCTCCTGTCCTGGACTATCGCCATCCCCGCAACTTCACAGGCTCCTCGACCACCTAGGTTCCACTTGCAAGGAATTGCTCCCTGCAAGTCCCCACAGACAGTGCTAAGTCAACTAAGCAGCACACTATGCCCACAGCTCCAGTCACTCAATAAACCTCATGGACTCACCATGGACTCTGACATCCCACATACCAACCACCACCTGTTTGGGACTCATTGCCACATCTAACTCTTGATGCTGTTTGAACACTGCCATTTGCATTGATATGGACACTGCTATAATATGCCCACATTTATAGTTCCTTGATATTGCTGTCTGTCAGCTGTATTCTCATTGACCACTCAAATTGCATTTTGATCTTTTCCTGCTTATTTCTTTGTGTTGCTTTATTCAATCATTCCCAGTTTGTGTAACCTGTTTTCTCAGAAAATGCTGACTCCCATGGAAAAGAGAAAGTTTGCAGGATACGAATACCAGCTTATAAAAAACAAAAAAGAGGGAGATGTGGAGGATTTTCACTGGCAAACCATGGAGATCTCATATTTCCCTCTATGAAACATAGACTGCATTTAATAACTAAACCTGCCTGTTAATTACATGTAAACACAGCCTAGTGGTTAAACACACAGATACACATCCTAATTAATGACCTGGCTGGTCTACATTTGATTATTAACTTGGCTGGTTTCCTGTGTCCTGTTTGCTTATTCTGACCTTTGCGCCTGAAACAGGAAAAAGCATCTTCTGGCAGTTAATGAATAATGAACAACATCCAGATTCCTGTAAACAAGTTGGTAATAAAAAGGCAGAGGGAATAACCCCCCCCCCTCAAGCATTGTGCCCCATTCCTGTCTCGTGTCATTCCTGCATGGAACCCCAACACCTGAGGCCTTGGCATTCAATAACAGAACAATACACAGATTAACATGTAAGCCACAGATGTAGGCAAAACATCAGGAATACACTCTTCTAGAACACGGCCTCACAGCCCGAAAAACCCACAAAAACCTATGGATGCCGGCCGTGAAAGCCTTCGACTTCAAAACCAAATCTCAGTTGCCCCTAATGGTGGTTTTGTGCCTGGGAGGTTTTTGACCTTCTTTTTATATATATATATATATATATATATTGATTAAAACTTAAAATACACATTCATTCAATACACAGTTAATATATATTAGCCCATGTTATACACTTATTACTAAACGGTCTTACTGTATCAAGCCGTCGTAACATATATTCCAAATATATTCCCAATAAATCCAGGCATTTCAAGGTGAGGAGGAATTGTCTTAAGTTATCTCAATATATCAGTTAATAATTGTGCTATTCTAATTCCTTCTATATCATTATATTCACTTCCATTCCAGTCCTTTTTCCATCTCTTTCATCCTTTATTCCCCTCTCCTTTTCTTTCTTCCTATTCTCTACTCATCACTATCGCCTAACTATCTTCCTTCATCTTTTCCTACGAAACTACTCCTTCTTCACTTTCGTTCCCCATCCTTTCTACTCCTTATTCTTTACTACCTTCTCTCACCCTCTTCAACTTCCTTGCACCTTCGATCTTCTCCTACCTCTAATGCAATGTCTCTCTCCCTCATCCTTGACATTCATCCTTTTACTTCCTTCTTGTCTTAGCTGGATTATCTGGTATTATATGATGACCTTCTTATCCCTATCAATTGTTAGCCACTTTAATAAATTGTTTCTTTTCTATATTTTGGTCCATTTGTGTTTATAATCCTGTTCTTAATCTTAGTACTGATAGGGTTAAAGATTGCTAAAATAAAGACTGTAGGTAATCAATACTAACAAAGGAGAAATTAAAAGCTTAGAGCTGATTTTATTAGAAATGATTTCATAAGAGAGGGTTAAACTAATTTTTAATTGCATGAGAGAACATCTGTTTTGAGAAATGTTCAAGGTGACTACATCTTTTCTGCCAAAGACGATAATGAGGATGTTACAAGGACTGTGATAGAGGCCTTGATATTTAGAATGTACTTGATAATTATACTTGGCAGACTAGTGGAATAAGGATGTAGATATGATGTACTTAATGTACTTTGTCAGGGTCACTTTGGAATGCAGAATGTAAAATTGTGAAACAGATGTGCGTCATCTAGTTGGGAGTAAACAAAATAATGCCTTGTAGTTTCTGTGTATAAAACTCATCTGTTAGCCCCCATTCGGGGCTGTCTTATTTTCTGAAATGATTCAGAGACAGTCATTTTGCTAGCAATAAAGCAATCTGTGCTCCGACCTTCTGGATTTGCTGTCTGCTATGTAAGGGAAGATGGTCAGCTACTGATTTTTGCCGTAACAGTACTGTGTTCTATAAACTATTTCCGGATGCTTTCTCAGTATATATATATATATATATATATATATTTCAACATCAACATACCTCAATCTAATATTTTTCTTTTGAAATTATAAATCGTCGTAACGTTTGGCTTCAACATCCGTGTCAAATTTCTGGGAGGTTTTGGACCTTCTGATGAGAGAGAGAGAGAGAGAATGTCATGATGGGAGTTATTTGTTTTCTTCCCTCCTTTGCCTTTCAAACAGAAGCTTACAAGAGGACTAACACTTTTTGAAATTTCTCTACAGATTTATATATTTATATAAATATATTGTATTATTTTTGTATATATATATATAATAGCAGATACAGTTGCCTCTTCCAATTCACAGGGGATCCATTCCAGACCACCACTCCTGGGAAAATGGCGGCCCACAAATATTCGAGCCCCATTTAAACTAATGGCACATGCCGTCATTTAAAATATAGCCCTTGTCCCTCCCTGTGAAGAGCGAGACCGTGGACTCGAAATCTGCGAATGGGGAGAGACAACTGTATAATGATAAAATGTGTATTTATATATGTGTAATTTATTTATATAGTTATATTTTTGTACATATATAATACCAGAGGGTTTGCGTTGTATCAAATTGATTATACATATATGAATTATATTGATTACAGTATGTATATATATATATATATATATATATATATAATGTATGCATATATATATGTGTGTATAAATTTATATATATATTTATATGTACATACACACATATTACATATATATGTACATATGTGTGTGTGTATAAATTTATATATATATGTGTCTATTTATATAAATATATATATATATATACACATATTGTTTTATATATAATATATATATATGTGTGTGTGTGTATATATATATATATATATTATATATTTACGTATATATATATATTTGTGTATATATATATATATATATATACACACATTGTTTTATATATATATTATACATATTTGTGTGTGTGTATAAATTTAGATATATTTATGTGTGTGTGTGTGTGTGTATATATATATATATATATATATATACAAATGTGTATTTTATATATATATATATATATATATATATATATAAAACAATGTGTGTATGTGTATAATATATATATAAAACAATGTGTGTGTGTATATATATCCACAGTATCCACCTTTGGCCCTGCCACCCTTATTCTTTCCTTCTGGGGCCTCCATTGTTTTGAGGAAGAGCTCAGCTCTTGGCCCAGGAAAGTTTAAAGGGAGAGAGTGGTCCGCTTCCTAGAGCGGCCGGAACCGTGGGGCGGAAGGGGCGGGACCTCCTAGACCAGAGTCCCCTCCATCCCAAAGGTCACTGTGGCCCTTCATGTGGAGAAGAAGGAAAGAGAAAGAGGTAGGGAGTTTCTATTTGGACTGCAGCTCCCATGACCCACCAGCTACATGCCCAGTGACCAGGCTGACGGGGGGGGGGGGGGCTTCAGAAAATCCTCTTTTGGACTGCAGCTCCCATGATCCACCAGCTAGCATGCCCAGTGACCAAGCTCACGGGGGGGGGGGGGGCTTCAGAAAATCCTCAGAAAATTCAGAAAAAAAGAGGATTTTCTGAAGCCCCCCCCCCCCCATCAGCCTGGTCACTGGGCATGCTAGCTGGTGGGTCATGGGAGCTGTAGTCCTAAAGAGGATTTTCTGAAGCCCCCCCCCCGTCAGCCTGGTCACTGGGCATGCTAGCTGGTGGGTCATGGGAGCTGTAGTCCTAAAGAGGATTTTCTGAAGGCCCCCCCCCCCCGTCAGCCTGGTCACTGGGCATGCTAGCTGGTGGGTCATGGGAGCTGTAGTCCTAAAGAGGATTTTCTGAAGGCCCCCCCCCCCCGTCAGCCTGGTCACTGGGCATGCTAGCTGGTGGGTCATGGGAGCTGTAGTCCTAAAGAGGATTTTCTGAAGCTCCCCCCCCATCAGCCTGGTCACTGGGCATGCTAGCTGGTGGGTCATGGGAGCTGCAGTCCAAAACTGGATGGTGAATCATGGGAGCTGCAGTCAAGATCGAAAGAGGGCACAGTGGTTAAATGCCTGTCCTGCAGCCACTCACTCACAAACCACAAGGACAGGGGCTTTCACTTCCGCTGCCGCCTTCTTCCTGCCGCCCGAAAGGTCCTGGTGAAGCATCAGTAAAGCATGCGAAATCCTCTGAAAGTGGTGAAGTTGTGGATAAAGCTGCTCTGCTCCCAGCTCAGGTAAGGGCAGATTCCCTCTCCCCCACGGAGGCTCTCCAGGAGTGGGTTGACCCTCCCTCTGGCTTCAGAAATGGGGCTGTGAAGCTCATGAGAGGAACTACCCTCAGTTCGAGTCCTGCTTCCATCTAGGAAACCATATTTATTGTCCGTGCATTTCTTTGCTTCATGGTTTACCTGAATTTTTTTTGGGGGGGGGTCGTGTTTCCAATGGAAAAGAGACCAAGATGTGTTCCCAAAGTGCAGAATAACTGGCTATAGTTGGACCTTCATTTTGGGGGGGATCCATTCTGGACACACACACACCCTCCGTGAAAACAGACTCACGAATATTCAAGCCCCATATAGGCTTGAATGTGGCACGCTTCAATGGGCGCGCGCCCCATTCATTTCAACGGAGGTTGCCCCTCCGCGAATATGCAAAACTGCGGACTTGAAGTCCGGGACTGTAGTGTGATTGCTACAAGGGTCTTCCTGTCAATGGCTGGAGCAGGTGTAGGCAACCTTCCCCCTTTAAGGGCCGAGGGACTTCAGCTCCCAGAAGCCTCAGCCATGTTGGCCAATAGTCCCATGTTGGCCAATAGCTCCTGGGATTCTGGGAGCTGAAGTCCCTTGGCCCTTAAAGGGGAAAGGTGGCCTACCCCTGGCCTGGAGGCTACCCTTTTAACCTCAGAAAGGTCCGAAGACTCTTGGGGAATGGCCCTTGCCCAACATCGGCTCTTTCTACTCCTCTTTCCGAAATGGATAAGGGCTAAGGTCCCCAGTGTCCTCCTCTTATACCATTGATCTCTTTGGTAGCACCCTTCCCGTGTCTACATGATTGTGAATCCACTCAAGGCAGAAGCTTCTTTTGTGACAAACAAGCCTTAACTTTATTCAATAATGTATAGCGGGCAGCCTTTCCCCTTTAAGGGCTGAGGGACTTCGGCTCCCAGAATCCCAGGAGCTATTGGCCAACATGAGACCATTGGCCAACATGGCTGAGGCTTCTGGGAGCTGAAGTCCCTCGGCCCTTAAAGGAGAAAGGTTGCCTACCCCGATGTATAGCAAGAACGAAGCTTATATAGAATAGTTTTACAGATTGCACAGTTGCAATTAAACGGTGCAACTAAAATGGTGAAGGGTCTGGAAACTATGAATCCTTATGAGGAACGACTTAGGGAGCTGGGGATGTTTAGCCTGGAGAAGAGAAGGCTGAGAGGTGATATGATAGCCATGTTTAAATATTTGAAGGGATGTCATATCGAGGAGGGAACAAGCTTGTTTTCTGCTGCTCCAGAGACTAGGACCTGAAACAATGGATGCAAGCTCCAGGAAAAGAGATTCCACCTCAACATTAGGAGGAACTTCCTGACAGTAAGGGCGGTTCGACAGTGGAACACACTCCCTCAGAAGATGATGGAGTCTCCTTTGGAGGTCTTTAAGCAGAGGCTGGATGGCCATCTGTCGGGGATGCTTTATTTGGGAGTTCCTGCATGGCAGGGGGGTTGGATTGGATGGCCCTTGTGGCCTCTTCCAACTCTATGATTCTGTGATTCTATGATTCAATAACCAACAGTTTCAGGGAGTTTCTTACCCAAATTCTATTCACTAAACTTCCCTGAATAGATCTCTGACTTGACTCATCTGCCTAAGGTCCTTTGCAGACTGCCAGAAATAGTGCAAATTGAGTCCACTTTTAGGGTTAGGGTTAGTGCTAGGGAATCATGGGAACTGTCTTTTATTGTGGCACCAGAGCTCTCTGACAGAGAAGGCTCAATGTCTCAGAAAAAAACACAATTCCCATGATTCCCTAGCACTAACCCTAACCCTTAAAGTGGACTCAATTTGCACTATTTCTGGCAGTCTGCAAAGGCCTTAACTCTCTCTGCTCCCCCCAACGAACGGAGCTAAACTGTTCTCTTCTGCTCTCAAACCGCCACTCATTCCTCCCTTTTTATACCTACTCCTCCCATGCAGCCCTATAGCCAGCCTGGACTGGGACTTGGCTGTTGGAAAATCAAGTCTGCCCAGTGACTCCATTACAAGGATATTACAGACTTTTGCTAACATTTCGCCTACGCAGACCGGCCAAAAGGGCCGCCCTGGGGTTGGAGTTGGGGCAGGGCGATTATACGCTGGCCGGCCGGCCCGAGTCTGCCCCGATGCCGCCATCATGCCACGCACCCGACCGCATGGCGCATGGCATCAGGGTGCCCTGTTGGCGCAGGGCATAGACAGGCTGCACCAAAGGGGCACAAAAGAGCTGCACCCTCCCTTCCTCCCCAAACAGGATGAGACGGGAGGATCTAGAGATTTGTGAAATGCCTTGCTCTGAGCCAAAAGCCCCTTTGCCCGCCTTGGCTCTCTTCTTGCACTGCCAAAAGATCCGGTGAGTTTTTCAAGGGGACTGGGATGAGGGAAAGGGAAGTGGGAGACCTTGGCAGATGTTCAGGAAAGCAAACAGAAAAGTGATCCTTGTTCCTCAAATCTGCATCCTGTTGTTTTTGACTATTTCCTTATTATTATTTTGCTCTGGTCAGAGGACTAAAAAAAGATTCCTGTGTCTGAGACCTTGCAGTTTATCTTGCAGTTAAGTGTTAGTTTCAAAAAGGAAGCTCACTCTAAAGGCTGCCTGATCTATTTTGGACAGAAAACTTGTCCTTTGCTACACTTAACTATTTTGCTCAAGCAGCTGCCCTAATTCTTGTAATCTCACCCAACTTCATCTTGTTTTCGACTCCAAATTTCCAGAGATCCACTGACCACTTACCTTGCTTTCACAATTTCTTCCCTACCGGTTTACTCATTTTACATTTTACTTGCCTCGGCACAATGACAAATTTGTAACTCTTAAAAATTAAGAGGAGGGCATCTTGGGCAGCATGATGTAGTGGTTTGAGCATTGGACTATGACTCTGGAGACCAGGGTTCAATTCCTCACTCAAGCATAAAAACCCACTGGGTGACCTTGGGCAAGTCACATGTTCTCAGCCTCAGAGGAAGGCAAAGGCAAAGGCAAACCTCCTCTGAATAACTCTTGTCAAGGAAACCCAGTTAGGTCTCCTTAGGATCACCATGTGTCAGAATTGACATGAAAGCACACAATGGCAACAGCACCTTATATGCAGAAAATATTATAGGAAAAGCTGGCATGAACACAGAAAAAGTAGGCATGAAAATAAGTTTTTCTTGCCTCCTTTTTTTGTGTTCAAGCCTGCTTTTTGTATAATATTTTCTGCATACAAGGTGCTGTTGCCTGCTTTTGCACTTTTTCCTTGTCTTCTTTAGTAGGTGTTCCAGGTCTGTGAGGTTTTCTGCTAGTATTTTGGTGTCATCTGCATACCTGAGATGGTTGATATTCCTTTCTCCTGTTTTCATTCCTCCCTCTTCCATGTCCAAGCCTGCTTTTCTTATAATATATTCTGCAAGATGACCAAACGGAGGCTGTCGTACTTTGGACATATCATGAGAAGGGAGAACGCATTGGAAAACACAGTAATGCTGGGAAGGTGGAGGGCAGCGGCATCACTAGAGGGATGCACAGAGTGCGGATCTCACCAGGTGACACCCTAAGGGGTGTGTGACACCACTGCTCCTCAAACACCTACCTTTTGGCAGAAATGGGCTGCGACATTCATCTGCTTCCCTTTAAAATGTTTTCAAAGATGGTGGGAGTGGGGTAAAGCTCAGTGGGAGGAGAAAGGAATTTTTTAAAATTCAAATTTCAAAATTTGAATTTTTAAAAATATTTTAATTTAGAAAACTATATATATTATTTTTACATTTGCTTTAAAAACATCACATTGTAACCAAATCTTCACCATGCATATGTAAATACATTTAGGTTGTGCATGTGATATTGTGATTTGAAGATATAATTTTAATTTTTCTAATTGTTCTATTAGTTTACAGGATAAATAAATAAATAGTTTACGGGATAAATAAATAAATAGTTTTATTAATTTACGGGACGCGGTGGCTCTAGTTGTTAAGACACTGAGTCTGTTGATTGCACGATTGGCGGGTTGGCAGTTCAAGGCCCAGGTGCTGCATGATGGGGTGCGCTCTCATCATTGGTCCCAGCTTCTGCCAATCTAGCATTTTGAAAGCATGCAAATATAGGTAGATAAATAGGCACCACTTTGGTGGGAAGGTAAACAGCATTCTGTGCAATCTCATGCTGGCCACATGATCATAGAGTAGTCCTCGGACAACGCTGGCTTTTTGGTTTAGTAACGGAGATGAGCATCGGCCCCTACGGTCAGACACGACAACCTTGTCAACGGGGAATACCTTTACCTTTAATTGTTTTATGTCACAACTCTTAGCATTACATTCAGTGCTATATGGGAATCAGGATTTACGAGTAATATTTGTGCAAAAAAGCATCACTAAAGATTCTGTATGGTGTGAAAACAGGAGAAGGTCAGTGTGTGTATGGAGGGTAATCCTAAGGAGTTACCGCACTGGGTGACACCAGCTGTATTGGTAGAGGGTCATAGGAAGAGAGGAAGGCGACATGCTAAATCAGGGGCTGACAGGCCGGGGGGGGGAAATGGTGCTGGGGGCCGGCGTGCGCGTGCTTGAAAAACAAAATGGCGGTGCACTCCCTTGTGCGGGGACCCCCCAGGAGGGCTCCCTCGGCCGTGCCGGGCCACCGAGAGGCCCAGCACGGCCGAGAGGGCCCCCCAGGAGGCTTCCCTCGGCAGCGTCGGGCCTCCGAGAGGCCCAGTGCTGCTGTGGGGGCCCCCCAGGAGGCTTCCCTTGGCCGTGCTGGGCCTCCAAGAGGCCCAGCGCCACCGCGAGGGCCCCACAGGAGGCTTTCCTTGACTGCGCCAGGCCTCCGAGAGGCCCAGCGCTGCCATGGGAGTCTTCTGGGGCGCCTTTTGGAAAGGCAGGACCGGGCAGGGACCAGTCCGAAGGCCTCCGCGGGCCGCACGCGGTCCGTAGGTTGCCGACCCCTGTGCTAGATGGATAGACTGTATTAAGGAGGTCACTATGGGTCTTAAGGGGTTGCAGGAATTAAGCAGAGCAGTGGAGGACATAGGGTCTTGGAGATCTCTCATCCATAGGGTCGCCATGAGTCAATATCGACTCGAGGGCAGTTAACAACAAGCCCCCACTCCGGAGAAGAGAAGGGCCTTTCTGTGCGCTCTCAGCCTCTGAAGCCCAGAGTCCCTCTGAGTGGCAGAGCTCCTGCTTTCTCTCCCATCAGTCTCAGCCCAGCCTGGAGCAGTGGGGATATGCTCCTTCCTCTTCCCCTCTCCTGCCAAGAGAGGCTGGATGGAGCGATCTTCCCAGGCAAGAAAGGTTGGAGGGAAGGAAACAGGAAAGTTGGACAAAAGGAGCCCTGGTGGTGCAGTAGTTAAATGCCTGTACTGCAGCCACTCAGTCACAAACCACAAGGTTGTGAGTTCAATACCAGCCAGGGGCTCAGAGTCAACTCAGTTTTGCATCCTTCCAAGGTTACTAAAATGAGTTCCCAGCTTGTTGGGGCAATTAGCTTACAGTTGTAAACCGCTTAGAGCAGGGGTCAGCAACCTTTTTTGCTGACAGGCCGGGGGGGGGGAAATGGCGCTGGGGGCCGGTGTGCACGTGCGCGCCGCCATTTTGAAAAACAAGATGGTGCTCCTCCCCCTGCGTCGTGCATGCATGCGCATGATGGTGGTCCCCCCAGGAGGCCTCCCTCGGCGGCGCCGGGCCTCTGAGAGGCCCAGCGCCACTGTGGGTGCCCCCCAGGAGGCTTTCCTCAGTAGCGCCGGGCCTCCAAGAGGCCCCCCGCCGCCGCGGGGCTCCTCTGGGGTGCCATTTTGGAATCCAAAATGGTGCCCCGGAGGAACCCCGCAGGCGCGAAAGGCACGATGGCAGGACTGGGCAGGGGCCGGTCCAGAGGCCTCCGCAGGCTGCATCCGGGCCCCGGGCCGTAGGTTGACGACCCCTGGCTTAGAGATTGCTTAGGCGGTATGAAGCTGCTGTTGCTAAGTGGGTTGCTTTTTCTTGCAGCAGCTTTTTCTAGCCCATCTGCTTCCCCCAACCCCAGGTATGGAGTGGCAGGGGGCAAAGCTCCTTGTGTGGGTTTGAATCTGGGCTAGAGTCTCCCTCCACTGCCCGCCGTCGCCATGATATTGATTATTGTTGTTATTACTTGTTCTTGGGGTTTTCTAGGCAAAATCTCCACGGGGGGTTTGCCATGGCTTTTCTGGGGCTGAGAGAGTGTGCATGCATTTTTAATTTTTTAAAATATTTATTTATTTATTTATTTATTTTTGGTGCTTCGGCCCCCCAATTGTCTGAGGGACAGCAACCTGGCCCCTCAGCTCAAAAAGGTTGCCTACCCCTGGCTTAGGCGGTATGAAGAGGTATATAAATGAAGCTGCTATTGCCCCACCCCCAGGTATGGAGTGGCAGGGGGCAAAGCTCCTTGTGTGGGTTTGAATCTGGGCTGCACTAGAGTCTCATTCCCCAGCAAAATGAGGGGGCTGGTGGGCATTTTGCTCTGTGTGTGTGTGTGTGTGTGAGAGAGAGAGAGAGAGAGAGAGAGAGGACTACAAATCCCATGATTCCATTTAATTGAGTTATGACAGTTCAATTGCAATCAAACTGCTATAATGGTATCGTATGTATACATCCTATCTCGAACATAATTGGAGTAATTCAAAGACCTAACCATGTCAGTGTGGAAAATCAGTCTGCAAAGGGACCCTGGAGCACCTTTTGAGACTTACTGAGGGGGGTTGCAGACTGCCAGAAATAGTGCAAATTGAGTCCACTTTTAGGGTTAGGGTTAGGGAATCATGGGAACAGTATTTTATTGTGGCACCAGAGAAGGCAATATGTCTAAAAAAAAACAATTCCCATGATTCCCTAGCACTAACCCTAACCCTAACCCTAAAAGTGGACTCAATTTGCACTATTTCTGGCAGTCTGTAACCCCCCTCACTGGTAGCATTGGAGTAAATTCTTCCACTTTTACACGCATTCAGTGTTTTCTCCCAGCTAGAGTAGACCCATTGAATCTATGGGACATAGACAAGCCTTGACTTAACTAGTATTACTGCTTCAGTGGGTCTGCTTTAATCGTAATTTAAAGGGATTGTCTTCCCAATTCTTTGCTTTTCATTATGTGTAGGAATTCACAATCCTGGGAAGTTTCTAGAGCAGAGATTGCTCAGGTGGAGCCTGATTATTTTCTTTACTACAATCATAAAATCCATTAATTGGAGTCCTAAAAGCAGTATATATAGAACTATAGAACAGGGTGCTTTTGAACATATTTTGAGCCTAAGGATATATTTCTTGATTCTAATTTTAAATGGGTTGAGAGCCAGCATAGGGTAGTGGTTTGAGTGTTGGATTGGGATGCTGGGAGACCAGGATTCAAATCCCTGCTCTGGAAATCTGCTAGATGACCTTGGGCAAGTCACACACTCTCAGCCACAGAGGAAAGCAAGGGCAAATGGCTTGTGAACAAAATCTGTCAAGAAATTTCTGTGATAGGTTTGCCTTAGGGTCAACGTAACTCAGAAATGACATGAAGGCACCCAACAGCAACAAGAAGATTTCAAAGGGAGTGCAGTCCTTTTACAAGTTAGTCCTGGTTATTGCAAGATTCCCCCATTTCAGAATCAATGTGGATTGATTCTGTAAAAATACAATGTATTGTTGCTTCTCTTAGACATTTGGGTCCCAGAACTCTTGCCACCATTTTTGTAAGTTAGCCAGATAGCAAGCAGTAGATACTGATCCACCTTAAACATACCAGTTCTTGTTCTAAAGTTGTACTTCCTAAAAGCTTAAAGAAGAACATCTTGCAGATCGGAAATAATAAGAGTCCCGTATGAGAACAGAAAGACTTTAAGCAATAAACTCTTTTAGCCTCAGAGGAAGGCACATCAGATGGCTTCTAAAATGCAATTATTTGTGTTCTTTACTAATATATCTATTGGGTTCAGTACAAAATGGCTATAAAAAATTTTATGCAGTGTTTCAGCAAAAAAATATTATTTTAATAAAAAATATCCCTGTAGTATGGTATAGTGGTTTGAGTGTTGGACTATGACCCTGGATACCAGGGTTCAGTTCCCAGCTTGGCCATGAAACCGACTGGGTGACTGTGGGAAAGTCACACAATCTCAGCCTCAAGGAAAGGCAATGATAACCCTCCTCTGGACAAATCTTGCCAAGAAAACCCCACGATAGGGTCGCCTTCGGGTCGCCATAAGTTGGAATGGACTTGAAGGCATACAATAACAATGTTGGCTATAACCAGAAACACATTTTTGTGTAAGCCCAGCTTATACTGTATCAATTCACCTACAAAACTAAAACCCTGTTAGTTAACTTTTTGAACCTTCTAATGCACATGCACTCCAGTCAGAGCAGTCATTATTACCCAGTTGCAATGATGTTGTTGTTTTAGTGCTACTTGTGTTTTATAGTCACTAATTTTGTCAAATTACTAAGGATTCTGTATGGTCTGGTATAGGAAGAGGTCTGGGTGTGAGTGTGTGACACTACGAGTTGCTGCACCGGGTGACACCAAACCTAGTGATGCCACTGCTTATACACATAGCATGAAGGTAATTTTGTACACAATATTTTTAATAATTTTGTGCATGACATAAAGTTGGTGTACACTGAACCATCAGAAAGTGAAGGTGTCACTATCTCAGCCACCCATGAAAAATGTATTGGTTTTTTTAAATATTAAGGAATTCTGGATAAGGGAGATTCAACTTGTAGCTTCTTGGACTTTACTTGTGAATCTTAATTGATAAAGTGAGAATAACCAGAACATCTTTCTCCCATGAGCTGCCTTTCTTTTGTCCCAAAACACCTCAAAAGCATTGGCATCTGGCATAACCCAGTGGAATTTGTCAGAGGTTTGAAAAGCCATGGATTTGGGCTCTGACATTTTTACACAGGTGTCTAACAAGATTCTCACACGGGGAAAAGAAACAGGAGTAAAAGGAATCCTCTCAATATAATTGCACTGAAATTTTTCATACAACATCACGCTTATCCAGTATTTCTCCCAGTGGTGTACCCACCTGGGGTGTCAACCAGGTGTGTGTGGGGGCTTCTGGGCAGGACTCCCGGGGTGGCGTCACGTGGTGTGCGCCGGGAAATACTGGCCATGCTGCCGGCCTGGGAAGTCTGCTGGAGGCCCATGCCAGCTGGAAAAAAAGATGGCATGGGCATGGGGAACCCCGCTCTGGCCAGAAAAACAGCGATGGGGGCTTGAGGAGCCCCGCGCCAGCCAGAAAAATGGCAGTGTGGGCTGGGGAAATGGCAGCCCACTGCCTGCCTGAGCCGGAGACACCCCCCCCCCCTGAGGTCTGGAATGGCTCCAAAGTGATAGGGTTAAAAGATTGCTATTATAGAGGCTATAGATAATCAATAATAATAGAGAAAAATTAAAGGCTCAGAATTGAATTTTGTAGGAAATGGTTAAGTTGATTTTTATAAGAGCATTTGACTGTAGTTTGAACTGTACCTTTATTTTGGGTTAGATGAAGGTAAAATGCATATGGGAGGAGGGAAAAAGGAGTGAGTGACTTCATCTGTTTGCTAAAGATAGTGATAATGGTCAAAATATAATGAGAATATAGAGGATGTAGCTGGACACAGCTGAAAGGCTTTTTGATAAAAGATACCAATTAAGCACGTCCTTGGCAAGCTAATAGAAATTACAGGATGCATGTCTGGGTCAAAATGACTTTTATAGCATATAGAATGTATGATTGAAAGACAGATGTTCAGTAACAGATGTACTTTGTTCAGATAATGAGTTAATGATAGAACTCTTTGTAGCTTATGTGTATATAACTTGGCTGTTAACATATGTATGGGGCTGTTCTCTGGAGAGATCCCGAGAACAGAGCTGCCTTTTGGCTAGCCAATAAACGCAATCTGTGCTCTGAAGCTTCTGGTTCTTGCTATCTGCTTATTGGGAAGATGATCAGCAACTGATTTTTGCCGTGACAAAAGGACACCTGCCTGGTGCCAAGGAGTGCCTGTGAGTGGTTGGGGCTGATCAGGTGTTACCCCCTCTTCTGGGGTGTCACTGTCCTAGAAAGCCAGCAGCAGGGATGATAGCCAAAGCGAGGGAGAGTCCCAAACAAAGGCCTGGTTACCAATCCGAGGAAGCGGCAAGAGAAGAGTCAAACACGGTCTGTAAGTCCGTGATCGAGAGGGCAGTTGCTTTCCAGCTCCAAGCTATCTTGGATGAAACCGATTATCTTGATCCATTTCAAACTGGCTTTAGGACGGGATTTGGAGTTGAGACTGCCATGGTTGCTCTGACCGATGACCTCCGCCTGAGCATCGACAGGGGTAGTGTGACCCTGCTGGTGCTCTTGGATCTCTCAGCGGCCTTTGACACCATAGATCATGCCATCCTCTTGGATAGCCTGAGAGAGTTGGGAATCGGAGGCACTGCTTTACAGTGGTTCCATTCCTTCCTCTCGGGCAGATCCCAGAGGGTGAGGCTCGGGGACAGTTGCGCTTCTAAAATAGAGCTTAATTGTGGCATCCCCCAGGGCGCCATCCTGTCTCCAATGTTATTTAACATTTATGTGAAGCCGCTGGGTGAGATCATTCGGAGGCATGGAGCGCGGTGTCTTCAGTACGCTGACGACACCCAGATTTATTTTTCCATGACCAGATCATCGTCTCAGACCTCTAATGGCGTCTCTTCTCTCAATGACTGTCTTAGAGCGGTAATGGATTGGATGAGGAAAAACAGATTGAAGTTGAATCCAGACAAAACGGAGGTACTCACGGTTACAGGCCCGAAACCAGGTTTGGGATTACAGTCACCAGTCCTGGATGGGGTCATACTCTCCTCCAAGGACTATGTTCACAGTTTGGGGGTACTCCTTGACTCGTTGCTTCACATGACTAGTCAGGTGAATGCGACAGTCAGGAGTGCCTGCTATCAGCTTCGGCTGATACGCCAACTGAGCCCATACCTGGATACGAAAGACCTGAAAACTGTGGTGCATGCTCTGGTAACCTCACGTCTAGATTACTGCAATGCACTCTACATGGGGCTACCCTTGTGCCTAACCTGGAAACTTCAATTGGTGCAAAACATGGCAGCCAGATTAATTACTGGAACATCTAGGAGGGAGCACATAACGCCGGTGCTTAAATCCACTGGCTGCCAATTAGTTTCCGGGCCCGGTACAAGGTGTTGGTTTTGACCTTTAAAGCCCTACATGGCTTGGGTCCATCTTATATTAGGGACCGCCTCTTCCCGTATGATCCCCCCGCGCCCCTCAATCAGCTGGGAAGAATCTGCTTCAACAGCCAAAGACGAAATTTATACAGACCTCCCAGAGGGCATTCTCTGTTACTGCCCCTAAACTTTGGAATGGCTTGCCGGACGAGATCTGTCTTATTACGACACTTGCTGCTTTCAAGAAAGCAGTCAAGACGGATCTCTTCCGGCAGGCCTTCCCGGAATAATGTCCTCACAGGGATGAGTATATTTGGATTTACTCTGCCCCTAATCTCTCCGCCGATTGTGGTATTTTGCTGCTGTTGTTGTTTATTTTTTATATTAGTTGCATTTGTGATATTTTAATTCTCTTAAGTTTAATCCTGTTTTAAGGGGTGTGGGATGTGGGTGGAGGGTGTGGGGAGTCAGAATGTTTTAACTGTTGTATTTTTAACTTGTTGTAAGCTGCCCCGATTGTTGAGCAGAGGGGCGGGTTATAAATAAAAAATTATTATTATTATTATTATTATTATTAGTCAAGGGTTCCAGAGAGTCAGAGAAACAAAGCAGTCCAAGGTCCAGGGATTCAGAGGTCCAAACGTAGTCAGCAGTCCGAAGGTCAAGGCTACCGGGAATCCAAGATAAGCATGAGTCCAGGGTTCAAAGCAAGGAGAGACAGAGACAAAGGCTTTCTCCAGGGAGCTTAGATAACCTCTGGCACTGAGGCAACGCTTCCCTACTTGCTTAAATCTTTGAGCTGCCAGAGCTCAGCTGGGGCTTATCATCTTGATGACCTCGGCGTTTTTCATAAAGCCTCCTCGAGTGCTGGAGGCCCGCCCTTTCGGCTCTACGCTGACTGAAGGTAGGCACGGCCCCCTGATCCTCTTCCACGTCCAATGGCCCTGTCGTTGGGAGGCTTGATTGTGGAGCCTCTGGCAAAGTCACAGCCTCTGCTGGAGGCTCTACTGCTGGAGCTGGGAAAGCAGAGCTGCTAGGACCAGGCTGGGGTTCCTCCTCTGCAAATTCAGGACCTGGAGGAAGTTCTGATTCATCCTCTTCATCTTCTGAGTCCTCATCCAGGCAGGGCATGACAGTCACCCCCTTCTGGGGTGTCACCCGATGCTGTCCGCACCTCACGCACCTCCCCCCCCCCCGGGAAAGCTGCTGACTTCTCCCATGCACATACGGGAATGCTCCTGCAACTTCTCATTCACGGGGAAGTGCCATGAATGACTTGCCAATAGCTTGAATGAAGCGCAATTGTGAATTCCCACTATTGGGGAAGCAATCCGAGAACTTTACCCAGACTGCATTTCGGTACAGGCAATTCATTTTCATTGATAGTAATAATAATAATAATAATAAAATTTATTTATATACCGCCCGGTGGCAAACCAATCTAGGCGGTTTACAAGCTAAAATACATACCAGTTGAATAACAAAACTCCCCCCCCTTAAAAATCAATTAAACTAGATATCAATTAAAAGCAGTGATTAATTCAAATATAACAATAAAAAGATAATTGGATAAAACCGACAGTCCCATGCAACTTGGTTTAAATAACTTGGTTTAAATAAATGTTAAATAACATCGGAGACAGGATGGCGCCCTGAGGGACGACAGTCTCATGCAACTAGGATTGGCTTTGTAGTTGATTTCAGTCTTGCTTTGAGGGGTAGGGCAGGATTTTGTTTGCACTGGATAACAATAATGTTGTGAACTATGTAAATTTTATTTTGTTCTGTGCCAGATGGAAACATGATTTTCAGACATATGCAGTAGTGCTGAAACAGCCCATGTGCGAAATATTCAATCACGATGTAATAGCGGTACACTAATGGATGCATGTGAAATGCAATAGTGATTCTCTTTCAGTTTTATGCCATCGTTAAAGTGCAATTGTGTGTCTGTGCGAAAATATCAATTATTCTAGTGTTGTTATTCCATTAGCTTCCAATAGTGCAGTTGTTTTGGAATTGGCCATGGTGTGATAACCTCCTAACAAAATTCTCCATTTTTTGGCCATATCTGGCATTTTTTCCTAAAAGGACGTTACCCAGAGGGATGAATGTTCCTCAGTCCTGCCATACATTAGAAACGTAGCTTTTCATGGTCAAATCCAGAACTCTGGCTCAACACACATGAGACCAAAATGGTAGGCACAAAGGATTGCCCTAGGAAGCATGTCTCTAGCGTAATAAAATTCCACCATCTTTACTCATCCACAAGAAGTAGGAAGACATTGCAGTGGCATCCTGAATCTGGTCCTTTTTGTGGTGAAATGGAAAGAGCTGTTCTGGAGCTGCCTCAGGTAAGTGAGGGCTTTCCAAGAAGGACGGAGGAGACTTTTATGAATTTGAAAGGAACGCCTCTCTTCCACTTGGTTCTAGGAATGCAAAATATCAAGGCGGTGCAGAGGAGGTAACAAGCTAACATATGCTAAAATGTCAAGGCTATGAGAGTGATAGGGTAAAAGGTAGCTAATATAAAGGCTATAGGTAATCAATAATAGTAAAGGAAAAATGAAAGGCTCAGAGCTGATTTGATAAGAAATGATTTGACTGCAGTTTGAACTGTATGAGGAGACATCTGTTTCGGGGTCAGACAGAGGGAAATGCATGAGGGAGGGGGAGAGGTGAATGACTACATCCTTTCTGCTGAGATAACAATGAGGATGTTGCTGAGACTGTGATAAGGGTTATAAATTTAGAATTTACTTGGCAAGCTAGTTTGAAATGCAGGAAATTAGGATGTGAGACAGGATGAGCATTGTCTAGCTCAGAATGACCCTTTGTGGTTTCTGTGAATAAAACTCAGCTGTTAATCTATTTTCGCGGCTGTTCTCCTTTTGGAGTGATCGAGAGGACAGTCTTTGCTAGCAAATTAAACGGCATATGAGCTTCGAACTTCTGGTTTGCTGTCTTTGTTATTGGGGAAGATTGTCAACTACTGATTTCTGCCGTAGCAAGAGGAGGTAACAAATATACGGTATGCTAACGTATCCTATAATATCAAGACTGCGCACAGGAGGTAGCATCTGCTACTATTTCTTTGGAGCTTCCAGGAGCTAAATGGAGGTGGTTGCTTGGTATGATATATGCATATTCTTCTGTCTAACTTACTGGGTATATAATAGATCTTAAGGCTTTGCAACTACCGCAGGTGTTTTTATCGTTTTCGAATCCTAGAAAAGAACCCCCTTGCCTTTGGCAAGACACCAGGTTGACTTTGTAAAATGACTTTAGAAAAATATTGCTTCTTTTCAGTCAATTCATTTTATAGTGCAAGAAATGCCTTTCAGAAACTAATCCTTCAATTAACATGAATTCAACCCAAACAACTGGCTTTAAAAGAGCAGGGTTTTTTTTTTAGTACAATTATTACTGAAGCTAATAGCAATAATATCTGAGCTGTAATTTGCTATTTAATTTTCTGATTTAGTTCTACACTGGGATTTGGTACCAGGACTCCCCGGGTGTCACCCTGGCCTTCTTTTGAGGACCTAACAGACAGGCATAGAAAGATGGGTGTTTCTTGATCAGGAAGCCATTTATTTTTGCAGAGTAAAATTTGTGTGCACACAGGTGCCTTCAAAGAGCAAAGGACCCCTTTTTCTTGTCAAGTTGATGTTTTTATACAGTTAGTTTGTGTAACAGTATAAAAGGAGGGAGGGGGGAGAATTGCTCTTTGTATTTGTCTCTGTGATTGTACACCCTTAAGGTACCGGTAGTTCTTTGTTTTCGAAATGTGACCACTACCCTTACACGAATGCTATTTGAATGTAGATACTCAACATGTATTAGATGTGCAATATTATTAAGCGCACCAGGGATAAATTCCTCTAATACGTTCCAAAGGTGGATTTTGTGCTCTTCATGGGACAAGATTCCTGTAGGCTTTGGATAGTTTAGTAAAACTAATTTGACTTAATTTTAATTTCCAATGTCCACCTGTCAAAGGCATCTCCTTAGTTACTCTGGTTACTCTGGTTTTATTTTCTAACAAAACATGTGCCCATGGGTCTTGAACTGGTGGCTCCTGTAAGCAATCTGTATATGATGTAGGGCAGGGGCTGGCAACCTACGGCCCCTGGGCCAGTTCCTGCCCAGGGCCCCGCGCTTACCGGCCCAGGTGGACCCCTGCCATTGCCGCCGCCGTGCACCACTGCGGCCGCGCATTTTGGCCACCGTGCGGCCACGCGTGCCGCCACTGCCATTTTGGTTTCCAAAATGGCGGCCGTGACGTGTTTGCGCATGCGCAGGAGTACTCAAATCAAAATCAAAATGCTCATGTGCAGGAGTACTCAAATGGAAATCAAAATGGCGGCCGCGACATGCCGCAGCATTGCCTCACCCCCTCGGCCTGGCGGAGGGGAGGACTTCAGAGGACCGGCTCCCAGCTCAAAAAGGTTGCCTACCCCTGATGTAGGGGGCAAATTTGGAGAGACCGATATAGCGTCAGAGCATTGCTTATGCTTAGATGCTTAGATGCTTCTTTCTTGCTTTTGTCTTGTTTATTGTTATCCCAGAGTGCTTTTTAGATCTTGAGCTGCGGCTGCCGTCAAGTAAATTATAAAGATTTTTAAAGTTCATTCTTTTTTTCTTAACTACTTTGCAGGGTTTAGCATTTTTTTTCTTTCTTAGCTTTAGTGGTGCTCACTTTACTGTGTTTAGCCTTAGCAATTCTATGGCTCTGTTTGGATGAATGGGTCTCAGAGTTCAGGGTAGGGCCCTTGCAATCATTTCCAAGTTTACAGGTTTCTACTAAGAATGTAATGACCTTGTTGCAGTCTTCCAAAAAACTTTTTATTTGTTTAATATCTTCTGTCAAGAGGGCCAGCCACTCAGTAATTGATAAATCATCTGCATCCACCACGAGAGGATAGTTATGGAATGGAGATGAACTTGGGCCATTGTATTTTGTTGACAATTCAGAGATTTGCTTTAACATTAACTCCTCTAATTGGTCATTCTGATTTGTCTCACATGTTCCTAAACTTTGTATGGAGAACAGGTTAGGAACTATACTATCTGTGTTGATATCTATATTGGTAACATTAGTATAGACCAGGGGTCAGCAACCTACGGCCCGTGGGCCAGTTCCAGCCCAGGACGCCAAACTTACTGGCCCAGGCAGACCCCGTGGCCTCTGCGGCCTGTTTTGGTCGGCGCGCGACTGAGCGCGCCGCGGCCGGCATTTTTGTCTCCAAAGACGCGGCTGCAACGCCGCATCTCAAATGTGGCCGCAACGCGTTTGCACATGCACAGGGTTTGTGCAAACGCGTCGCGGCCGCCATTTTGATAAACAAAATGCCGACTGCGGCGCGCTCGGTCGCGCGCTGACCGATACAGGCCACGGTGGAGTCGGCGACGGAGGAGGAGGCAGAGGCGCCTCCGCCGCCTTCGCCGCCTCCGCCACCGCCTCCCTCCGCCACCGCCTCCCTCCGCCCCCGCCTCCGCCTCTGCCTCCTTCCGCCGCCTCCGCCTCCCTCCGCCGCCTCCGCCTCCACCTCCCTCCGCCGCCTCCGCCTCCGCCACTGCCTCCCTCCTCCAGCTCCGCCACCGCCTCTGGCTCTGCCGCCGCTGCCGCTCGCTTTTGTCAGCGGGCGACAGCGAGCGACGCAGCCGGCATTTTGGCCTCCAAAATGCCGGCTGCATCGCGTTTGCGCATGCACAGGGTCCCTCCGCCTCCCTCTGCCATCGCCGGCGCCTCCGGCTCCGCCGCCTCCGCCGCTGCCGCTCGCTTTCGTCAGCGGGCGACAGCGAGCGACGCAGCCAGCATTTTGGCCTCCAAAATGCTGGCCGCGTCGCTCGCTGTCGCCCGCTGACGAAAGCGAGCGGCAGTGGCGAGGCGGCGGAGGCGGAGGCAGCGGAGACGGCGGAGCCGGAGGCGGTGGCGGCGGCAGGGGTCCACCTGGGCCGGTAAGTCCACACGCACCCTCCACCGACATGCGCGCCCCCCCGTACATGCCGCCGCCATGCCATGCACATCAGCGGCATGTGGGGGGCCCGCGCGTGCTAGTGGAGGGTGCACACGTACACCCCCCCCCTTGGCCCAGCCGAGACCTGGGCTACGGGAGACCGGCCCAGGTCTCCAAAAGGTTGCCGGTCCCTGGTATAGACATTGTGAACAGGGGGAGTCCCTTTAAGATCAGTATTAACTTCTGGAGGCTCCTCGTTTAGTGTCACATCCTCTCGTTCCTTATTTATGTAAAACTGTGTAATTTTTGCTTGCATCCTCGGTTTCCTTGAGGGAGGTTTAATTGCTAATGGAGTAATTCCATGGAGTTTATAGTTACTCGGAGTCATCACCATAGCTTTATTTCTACTTGGGTTTCTCTTTACGATTACCGCCTAGGGCAGCGGATGGGATTTATTAGCACCTTGGGCTTATTTTGAGACTACAGGACATTAAAGCCTTTCTGCAGATCTTTCCAAGCCTTTCTGCAGGTCTTTCTAATTTACTCAAAACTTTTGGGGTCTCGTCCCTTACAGTTTCGTGGCAAAGTCCTTACCAATCGTGGTCAAATTGCTTGCTTGGCTTGCAGAGTCTGTGGTGAAGGTGAGGCCTTTGTAGTTTCCCCTCTGGACTCTTCTTCTCACTGCTGCTTGTGGAGAGCTGGTGGTCAAGGTTTTATGCTGGTCATTGACTGTAATAAATTTAATTTCATTTCATTTCATTGTATATGTGTGATCCGATAAAAGATTCTCAGTTGCTCAGTTTGGGGCTCGGCATCTCTGGAAAGTTATTTCCTGCTGAGCCCGCTGGCGTTACTTCTTCAATAAAAGTAACTTTGCAGACTGCCAGAAGTAGTGCAAATTGAGTCCACTTTAAGGGTTAAGGTTATTGCTAGGGAATCATGGGAATTGTTTGTTTGTTTTCTGAGACATTGAGCCTTCTCTGTCAGAGAGCTCTGTGCCACAATAAAATACAGTTCCCATGATTCCCTAACCCTAACCCTTAAAGTGGACTCAATTTGCACTATTTCTAGCAGTCTGCAAAGGCCCTCACTTTCCTGACTCCTTGGTCTCCAGTCCCATTTTTCTGCTACATTTCTACACTTCTACTTGACATGCGCAAAGTTATTTGGCACCCCAAATCCACATCTGGGCCAACGGTTTGGGTCAACATGACATCCAGCTATGTTTCCATCTTATTTCCACCGCATCCTTCCTTTCTACTCATTGCAACATATCATTTTCTACTACTGTCACCCATCAGACACTTCCTTTTCTATCTGTCTTGAAGCCACCTCTAGGTGTCAAAACTCAGACGTTTTCTATCTTTCTGTTTCTGCAGCTGGCAAGCTAAGCTTCTGGCATTGCTTTGATACTTTCGACAGTTATATAGTTCCAAGAATTTAAGGTTGCTGTGTTTGCATTTATGAAAAGGCTGTCTGAGAAAGAGTTGCAAATATTTAGTTTGGCTTTGGCTATAGAAAAAAGGCTTCTTCAGACTCCATGTTATGTATCCTCTTCTCTCACACAGGGATACCAAAATCCGTGGATGCCCAAGTCCCATTAAATGCAATGCCATAGTAAAATGGTATCCCTTATATAAATTGGTAAAATCAAGGGTTGCTTTTTGGAATGTATTCTTTTCTTTAAATATATTCAAGCTGTGGATGTTTGAATAAAGAATCCATGGATACGGAGTGTGTATATTCGGGTACTCCTACACATTATAAAAAACAAACAAACCTAGTTTAAACAACAATAACAACAAAAAGCACAAAAGGTTTAAACAAGCAAACAAAATCCCTGGAGGTGTGGGCAGGGGCATTAACAGGGTTTCCCCCAGCTCTGGATAAAATACAATATTTTTTTTATTGCAGGTGGCTGTGTCCTTTGAGGAGGTAGCGGTCCATTTCACCAAGGAGGGATCGGCCTTGCGGGATCCAGACCAGAGAGCTCTGTACAAGAAGATCATGCTGGATAATTATGAGAAAGTGGCTTCTCTGGGTAATAACTCCTTTGGCTCTTAAGATGCAGATAGTCATATGGGGTGTGTGTGTGTGTGTGTTTGTGTGAGTCATTTTATGCCCAGGGAAGGCCATTTTTTAAAAAAGGAAGTAAACAGGATCTAACGTCCAGTCACTCCCTGTTCTTAAAGACCTGTGGCCTGAAATGGTCCACAGGACCCAAAAACCATGGCAGAAAAGCCCCCCCCCCCGATCCTTAGAGGGTTTTTAGATGCATTGTGTGTGTGTGTGTATTGCAGCAGGGTGCAAGATCTCCTTGGGAGTTAATGCAGCCCCTGAGCTTCCCATTACACAAATTAAAAATTAAAAATCAATCCTGATCTAAATCCTGGCCCTGTTCGCACTGTATAGTTATAATGCTAGGATTCCTCTTTAACTGCCGCAGCAACTGAGGTGGACATAGATGGGAAAAGGACCTTTTTAGCCTAAAAATATCTCTGCCCTGTCATGGACGGACCATTTTCTGATCAGGGCAGAACTAAAGGCTATTATTCACCCTCCCGGGGGTGGCGGACCCATTAGAAAGGTCCGCCCTCGAAGGCTAATGGAACCAATTGGTTTCCAGAAAGCCTTAGAGGGTTTAATGGTTGGTAACGCCGGTGATTCTGTCGAAGCCCTGGTAGACACTTGGAACACCGATCTCACCAGGGCTATCGATACAATCGCTCCCAAGCGTCCTTTCCAGCCCGCTTCGAATCGTAAGCCCTGGTATACAGAGGAGCTTAGGAGGATGAAGCGAGCTGGACAACGACTAGAGTGCGTATGGCGGAAGACTCGTCTCTCATCCAACAGAACTCACCTTAGGAAACATCTTGATTCCTACAGGGAGGCTTTGCGTGCAGCGCGGAAATCTTTCTGTTCTGCACGCATTGTGTCTGCAGAGTCTCGCCTGGCAGAGCTGTTTAGGGTGGTGGGGGAGCTGACGAAGGTTCCTCCTGCGCCAAACCCCCTACTTAACCCAACGACAGCCTGCTGTGAGGCCTTTAATACTCACTTTGCAGATAAAATCTCTCGGATAAAAGCCGACTTGAACGCCATTGTTTTGGCAGAATCCATAGACGAGGCATCCAGGAACTCCACTGATGGCACTTTACTGGATCAATTACAATCTGTGAGTACCGATGACGTGGACATGCTGCTTGGAAGTGTGAGAAAGACGACTTGCCCCCTCGATCCTTGTCCATCTTGGCTGGTCGTCCGGGGGGGGACGCGTTGAAGGTATTCCTTCGGGACACAATCAACGCATCATTCAGGGAAGGCAATGTACCATCTTGTTTAAAGGAGGCGGCAGTTAGGCCACTCCTGAAAAAGCCTTCCCTGGACCCCCTGGATAGAAACAACTACAGACCAGTCTCCTTGCTCCCTTTTTTGAGCAAGGTGATCGAGAGGGCAGTTGCTTCCCAACTTCAGGCAGTCTTGGATGAAACCGATTATCTTGACCCATTTCAAACCGGCTTCAGGACAGGATATGGAGTGGAGACTGCCATGGTTGCTCTGATCGATGACCTCCGCCTGAGTACCGACAGGGGTAGTGTGACCTTGTTGGTGCTCTTGGATCTCTCAGCGGCCTTTGATACTATAGATCATGCCATCCTCTTAGATCGCCTGAGAGAGTTAGGAATTGGAGGCACTGCTTTGCAGTGGTTCCGTTCCTTCCTCTCGGGCAGATCTCAGAGGGTGAGGCTCGGGGACAGTTGCTCATCCAAAATTGAGCTTAATTGTGGCGTCCCTCAGGGTGCCATCCTGTCCCCGATGCTATTCAACATTTATATGAAGCCGCTGGGGGAGATCATTCGGAGGCATGGAGCTCGGTGTCTTCAGTACGCTGATGACACCCAGATATACCTCTCCATGACCAGATCATCGTCCCAGACTTCAGATGGCGCCTCCCCTCTTAATGACTGTCTCAGCGCGGTAATGGGTTGGATGAGGAAAAACAGATTGAAATTGAATCCAGACAAAACGGAGGTACTTGCAGTTACAGGCCCGAAACCAGATTTGGGAATACAGTCTCCAGTCCTGGATGGAGTCACACTCTCCATAAAGGACTGTGTTCACAGTCTGGGGGTGCTTCTAGATTCATCACTTCACATGACTAGTCAGGTGAATGCGGTGGTCAGGAGCGCTTGTTATCAGCTTCGGCTGATACGCCAGCTGCGCCCTTATCTGGATAGAAGGGACCTGGAAGCTGTGGTACATGCCCTGGTAACCTCACGTCTGGACTTCTGCAATGCACTCTACATGGGGCTACCCTTGTGCCTAACCCGGAAACTTCAACTGCTACAGAATATGGCAGCCAGGCTAATTACAGGAACATCAAGGAGGGAGCACATAACACCAGTGCTGAAATCCCTCCACTGGCTGCCAATTAGTTTCCAGGCGCAGTACAAGGTGTTGGTTTTGACCTTTAAAGCCCTACATGGCTTGGGTCCATCTTATCTTAGGGACCGCCTCTCTCCATATGATTCCCCCCCGCGCCCTGCGGTCCTCTGGGAGGAATCTGTTACAGCCAATAAGAACTAGACTGTCGCAAACCTCCCAGAGGGCCTTCTCAGCAACCGCTCCCAGACTCTGGAATGGCCTGCCGGACGAGATCCGTCTTATTACCACTCTTGCTGCATTTAAGAAAGCAGTAAAGACGGATCTCTTTCGGCAGGCCTTCCCAGAATAACTGTCAGCCCATAAAGGGGCCCCCATTTGTCTGACTCCTCTGTTAAAATTTTGTTTTTAACTTACTAATTTAATTAATATAGTATTTTAATTATTCTATGGTTTAATTCTATTTTAAGGGGTTGGGGTGGGGGGAGGAAGGGATTATGGGGAGAGAGAATGTTTTAACGTTGTTCTGTTTTAAATGTTGCTGTCCCCCGCCCCGATTGCCTTGCAGAGGGGCGGGCTACAAATAAAAATTTATTATTATTATTATTATTATAAAACTCCTGTGGAAATTTTGCCAAGAAAACCCCAAGAACAAGTAATAACAACAATAATCAATATCATCATGGCGGGCGGCGGCGGCGCTGGCCAGACCGGCCTGGGGCCAGTCCAAAGGCCTCGGGGGCTGCATGCGGCACCCAGGCCTTAGGTCGCCTACCCCTGGTTTAAGGAAACAAAGAGGACTTGGCCAGCAGGTGGTTTAAAGCCAAAACCATTTCACACAGTATAGAATAACAAAAACACTTTGGGCCTGGGAACTGGATGCTGAAGGGTAAACACATGAGCTCATATGTTTCTCATAAGAACCACGTCACATGGGTAGTGACATACAGCTAGTAGCATATCATCCAATCGTCATATAGGTTAACACCCAGGAGGTGGAGTATGGGATGGGCCAAGGGTTCCTTTGTTTCTCCTTTGTTAAATACTTGCTATATGTCTTTTCAACTGGATAACTACAACAACAACATCTACAAGATGTGATCCTGTGGTCTTTGCCATCGGCAAGATGGATCGTATATATTTCTTTTCTGTTTTTATTATACAACAATAAAGCTTTACTTTGGATTTACAAATGTGTCTTCATGGAAACAGCATTTCCAGGATGGCTGGTGAAAGGAAGTTGGCTTCTGCACTCTGCTACATTTACATCACACAAATCAACAATTTATACTATTAAGAGGCTTGCACCATGATTCATTGTTCTTCCTCATCTCACTCTCCTGGGACTGACTGTGCTCAGTACCTCATGGATGAATAAACTTATCATTTTATATGAGACTGGACACTGCTTGAACTCCCACAAGATTGGATTCTAACAGCAGACACTACAAGCCCAGCAAAGATGCTACACATTAAACCTCCCCTTCCACTAGGGCTTCCCTTCCCTATAAGACCACCATCTTCTGCGCCACTTCGTCATTATCCAGATGTCCTATCTGTCCTTCCCTCAGATTTAGGGGATGGGCTGGCAGGCTAGTTGGGCATCCTTGACAATTAGAAGGTATTAATCATGTTCCTTTTGGTTTTCCCTTGAAGAAGGGCCTCTCCTTCCTCAACCACAACTCATCTCTTGGCTGCAAGAAGGAGAAGAGCACCAGTTTGGCCAGGATCAGTTACCAGGTAGGTGCTTTGATCTGTGGTGTTGGACTCTGTCTCACTTGCTTAGAATAGTGCCACTTTATTATGCTCTATTCAGAAGTAATAGTGCCACTCTATTCTGCTTTGGTCCGGCCCCACCTGGAATACTGTGTCCAGTTCTGGGAATCACAATTCAAAAAAGATGTGGAGAAACCGGAGCGTGTCCAAAGGAGGGCAACCAAAATGGTGAAGGGTCTGGAAACCAAGCCCTATGAGGAACGACTTAGGGAGCTGGGGATGTTTAGGTGATATGATAGCTGTGTTTAAATATTTGAAGGGATGTCATATTGAGGAGGGAACAAACTTGTTTTCTCCCACCCCAGAAACTAGGACCTGGAACAATGGGTGCAAGCTCCAGGAAAAGAGATTCCACCTCAACATTAGGAGGAACTTCCTGACAGTAAGGGCTGTTCAACAGTGGAACACACTCCCTCGGAGTGTAGTGGAGTCTCCTTCCTTGGAGGTCTTTAAGCAGAGGCTGGATGGCCATCTGTTGGGGATGCTTTGATTGGGAGTTCCTGCATGGCAGGGGGTTGGACTGGATGGCCCTTGTGGTCTCTTCCAACTCTATGATTCTATGATTCTATGCTTCCAGAGGTGGTCCAGATTTTAAGGGGTGACTATTCTGGATCAAACATCTACACCAGCTATAATACTCCAGGCTGCTCCTGAAGTGTTCTGGCTCTGGAGCTTCCCTGGATTCCCCCCGGTTATCATCTTGTGCATATTTAGTGTAGAACTGACCTTCCCTCATAAAGACAGTCTACACATGAATTGGGTTTTTGGCCCTGTGTGGTGTAGTCAGGCTGCATTGAGAGCGGTGGGAAACCAGTGACATTGGCCCTTGTAGACATGGCCAAGGGGTATGATCCAGGTGTATGATATGGGAGTTTATTTTCAAATACATTAGTACACCCGGCGACATGTGAAAGGATGGTTCTCTTGTGAGGCAATTTTTTTTTTGCCATCATGGGGTGGTCCCAGGGGCAGTCCTAGTAAGCTCCATGTGGCCTACAAGAGAGTCATATGAAGTTGGATTCTACAATTCATTATTGTCTAACCCAGAATGGTCTGAAATTTGATTGATATCTAGAATTGTCCTGCAAATACCTGTAGTGGTTGTGTTTGCCTCATTTCTCACACTTCTGGGATTATACTTCCATAACAGAGAAATCCTCTGAGGTAACTATGGCCCACCCAGTTTTTGTGTGACAGGATTTGGGATTCCAGAGACAGAGGGAAGGAAGGGACAGTGTTGGGTTTTCAACCCTCTATCCCACTGCTGGAGCCACCAAATGTGGTGTTTCCACCCTGTATCCTGCCAAAGTATAGACGTGTGGGCTTTTCCATGCAAGCAGTCACACCAGTGCCACCAACTTGAGGATTCCTCTTAGGCAATCCCACGATTGTGGCCAAATGTGGGGGTCTTTACACTTAACACACCAAATATTAAGATTTCACAGTGCTTGTGAGAGCTTTCTGTGATGCCCACCAATGCATCACCACCATACAAGGACCACCATATAAGGATCTATATGCCCACCACATAAGGACTTCAACTCTGGGGTTAGTCTAAATACGCTCAAGGTTTCAGTGAGCATTTGTGCTATTTTAATCTACCTTCAGTGCTTCCACCACAGACATCTTGTCTGAAACCAAGCTCTCAAAATGATAGTTAGCTGCCTCGATTGCGCTCAGAGGGGCAGGGTAAAAATTATTATTATTATTATTATTGATTTCTGGAAGCCAAAACAAAAACAAACTTTTATTTAGAGAACTTAAACATAACACAGCAAATTATTTAGATACAACATTTAAAACGGCACTCTGACCTCTCAGGCTAAATCAGAGTTTTATCAGTCACATAACTCAAACTCTGTCTCATTCCAGCCCTGGTTTAACTCAAACCCTTCTCAAACTCCTTGTTGATGTTCCTTCCTCCTATTTTCACTCCTTCTACTTCTGTGTCCAAGCCTGCTTTTATCAATACTCTGATAACACTCCAGTATACTTCTCCATGCCTTCAAAAACCACCTCAGCTAAGGATAGTGTGTCTTCTCTGAATGACTGCTTGGAAGAGGAAATGGGTTGGATGAAGAAAAACAAATCTCAGACAAATCAGCATCCACTTCAACACTTCTTTCTCTTCCCTGTCCAACAGCTACTTACCTCATACTCTCACTGTTAAGTCAAACAACATTTTTATATACAAACCTGTGACAACACAGTTTTCCACCCCTCACCCTCCAATCTTTCCTGGAAGCCAAATTGTGGGAAAAGCTATAGCAAGAGGGCTGGTGGAAGATCAGAGGCAAATGTATTGGTTTATAAAAGGCTAAGTAAAGCCAGTCTTGTACGATGCAAGTCTGTTGTGTAAGCACCAATTCTGTTTCCTTACTCTTAAGTTGTTGTTACAGGTTGAGTCTCCTTTATCCAAAATCCTCAGGACCAGAAATGTTTGGATTTTGGATTTTTTTTTCCAGATTTTGGAAGATTTGCATATACATTATGAGATATCTTGGAGATGGAATCCATTTCTAAATACACAATTCATTTATGTGTTGTATCCACATCATATGCATAGCCTGAATGTCATTTTATACACAATATTTTTAATCGCTTTGTCCATGAAACAAAGTTTGTGTGCAACGAACCATCAGAAAGTAAAGGGGTCACTATCTCAACCACACATATGGACAATTTTGGACTTTGGAGTATTTTGGGTTTGGGGATTCCAGATAAGGAAGACTTAACCTGTATAGTTACCTTGCAGTTTCTCTGAAATCCATTAATTTATCTCTGATTTCTGGTATATTGTGCCTAATTCCCTGTCTAACTGCCTTGATCGCAATACTTTCTAAAATTAAATGAATTTTAGAATAGCCAGAATAGCCTCAGGTCATTTCTGTTTTCAGATTCGTAATCACTGGGACAGAGATTTTCATTTTCACTGCCTTCTTTTTCCTGTCTCCTGAAAGGTCCTCGTGAAACATCAGTAAAGCATGCGAGATCCTCTAAAAGTCGTGAAGTTGTGGATAAAGCTGCTCTGCTCCCAGCTCAGGTAAGGGCAGATTCCCTGTCAACTGTGAAGGTTCTCCAAGTGTGGGTTGCTCCTTCCACTGGATTCAGAAACAGAGCTGTGAAGATAATGATGCCCACTCTCAGCTGCAGTCCTGCTTGCATCTAGGCAACTATATTTGTTGCTATTTTTTTGGTGGGCGATTTATCTGATTTTGAAGTATTGTTGTTGTTGTTAACTGCCCTCAAGTTGGCTTCGACTCTTGGCGACCCTGTTGATGAGACCTCTCCAAGACCTCCTGTCCTCAACCTCTCTGCTCAGGTTCTTCAAATCCCAAGTCCATGTCTTCCCTGTTCGAGTCCAACCATCTTCCTCTCTTTCTATTGTCTTTCACCTTTCCCAGTGTCATTAATAACAACAACAACAACAACAATAATAAATTTATTTATATCCCGCTTCTTGACAGCAATCTAAGCGGCTCACAATAAAATCCATACAGCATATCCCTGGACCAACCCACCCCCCATTACCTTTTATAATGATTCATTTTTCCTTATGATGTTGCTGCCAAAGTACTACGCCCTCAATTTAGTCATCCTGGCTTCTGGGGAGAGTTCAGGCTTGATATCTAGGACCCATTTGTCTGTCTTCTTGCATGATATCCTCAGCACCCCTCTCCAGCACCACATTTTAAATGAATTGATTTTCTGTGTGAAGTTGAAGGCTTTCATGGCCAGCATTCATAGGTTTTTGTGGGTTTTTCGGGCTGTGAGGCCGTGTTCTAAAAGAATGTATTCCTGACGTTTTGCCTGCATCTGTGGCTAGCTTCCTCAGTCACAGATGCCAGCCACAGATGCAAGTGAAATGTCAGGAATACATTCTTCTAGAACATGGCCTCACAGCCTGAAAAATCCACAAAACCCAATTGATTTTCTTCTTATCCACTTTGTTCACCAATCAGTTCTTGCATCTCTACATGGTGATGGGGAAAGTAAAGGATATGAGCAGTGGGATAGGATAGGTGTCACCCGGAGCAGTAACTCATGGTGACACCACCCCATTGACCTCCTCTCATTTCACAGCGTACGAAATCCTTAGTACCAGTAATTCTTTTATGCACTAATGTTACTCATAAATCGTACTTCCCATATACCATTGAATGTAATGCTAAGAGTCGTGACATAAACAACTAGCAAAATTAAAATTATGCCTTCAAATTACAATATCATATGCCCAGCCTAAATGTATTTACATATACATAATGAAGATTTGTTTAAAAATTGATGTTTTTAAAGTAAATTTAAAAAGAATAAAAACATTTTAAAAATTCAAAAAGTTTATAAAAAATTAAAATTTTGAAATTAGAAATTTTAATTTTTTTAAAAAATGGGGCCTCTCCTTTCTTCTCCCACTGAACTTCACCCCACTTCCAGCATCTTTTAAATTATTTTAAAGTGAAGCAGGTGAATGCCGCAGCCCATTTCTGCCAAAAGGCAGGTGTTTGAGGAGAAGTGTTGTCACTCTCCCTTAGGTCACCTGGTGTGGTCCGCACCCCCCTAGTGATACCACTGGGTTTGGAATTATCAATATTAGAATTATTCAGGGGGAAGATAGGGATTTAGTTGGACTTGGGACAGTTAGTTAGGGTTATGAGGCGATAGGGAAGGAGATGTGTATATGTGTGTGCATGTACATTTGTTGTCATTGTTAACTACCCCCGAGTTGATCTCGACTCATGGCGCCCCTATGGATCTCCAAGACCCTCTGTCCTCTACTGCTCTGCTTAAATCCTGCAACTCCTTAATACCCAAAGTAACCTCCTTAATAGAGTCCATCCATCTGGCCTGTGGCCTTCCTCTCTTCTTACTTCCCTCCACTTTCCCCAGCATTATTGTTTTTTTTCGAAAGGGTCCCCTTTTCTCATTGATCTGCCAATGTGGATTGCAACAGTTCAATTGGAATATCATCTGTTCCTGGTGATTTGTTTTTCGCTATTTCTCGTATTGCAATTTCCACCTCACTTTTTAGAATTTGGGGTTCATCCTCATATGGCTCTTCGTTCCATGTGTCCTTCATTTTGTTGTCTCTTTTGTATAATTCTTCTGTGTATTGCATCCAACGTCTTTTTATTCCTTCCTGGTCTTGAATTATGTTATTTTTATTGTCGTAGAGCATACCAGTCCTTGGTTTGAATTTCCCTTTGATTCCCTGGATCTTGTGAAATAGATCTTTTGTCCTTCCCTTATTGTTACTATCTTCTATTTCTCTGCATTGGTCGTTGTAGTAATTTTCTTTATCTTTCCGCACAAGCCATTGTACTGTTGCATTCATAATTCTTAGTTTGTTCCTATCTCCCTTTTGTTTTTCTCCTTTTCTTTTCTTTATTGCTTGTAGTATTTTTTCTGTCATCCATGGTTTTTTTCCTCTTTCTTTTTGTTTGTTGAAAGTGTCTGTCTGCATTCTTCTTTTATTATGTCTCTGGCTTCAGACCATGGCTCCTCTGGTTTTTGGCCTAGTATGCTGGTAGATTCTGTTATTTTATTTAGATCATATTTTGGTATAATCTCTGGTTTTCTTTTCTTCTTGAGTCTGTACATACAAACTTGCATGTACATACACACACCAAACCACAAGAAAAGAGATACAAAAGATTGCAGCAACTATAGGACCATAGTGGGCTATATTGATTTGTAAAAAAATATACTGCTTTTCTTTTTCAGGTTCCTGTTTCCTTTGAAGAGGTAGCTATCTATTTCACCAAAGCAGAGTGGGCTATGCTGGATCCGAACCAAAAGGCTTTGTACAAGGAAGTTATGCTTGAGAATTATGGGCATGTGAGCTCTCTGGGTAAGAAAGCTATCCTCTGGAAAGATGCTGGAATCCTTGAATTAATTCTTTTTTTATTCTCATTATTTAAGAAAGCCAACAAAGTGGGAACTCTGTGGCTGTCAGAGAATGCCTTGGTTGTTTTGGCTGCACTTAGCCTTTCCAGGTCTTTCTTTTTAATAAATTTCTAGGCCTGACAAGAATTTGACAAGAATTCAGGAGCTCACTGCAGGGAAGGGAACTTTTTGTGTTGTTATTTCGCATCAAATCAAATCAGCTTTTGACTGTATACCTGTTATAACTTTTCTAAGCTTTTCAAACTGTGTTAATATTGTTTTATTGTTTATTATAGGGGTAGTTTTATTTAATCTAATTTTATATGTAAGCTGCCTTGATTGCCACAGCAAAAGGCGGGGTATAAAAAAAAATTATCATCATCATCATCATCATCATTATTATTTTCTAAGATGAACATTATAGAGAAGTATCACATTTATCAAGAAGCTCTCTCTATTTGCCTTTTTCTTGCTCTGTGCCTTTAAGCTGTTTCTAACTTACGGCAACCCGAAGGCAAACTTATCCCCAGGTTTCCTTGGCAAGATTTGTTCAGAAGGGTTTTGCCTTTGCATTCTTCTGAAACTGAGAGCGTGACTTGCCCAAGGTCACCCAGTGAGCTTCCATGGCTAACCCAGGTTGTCCCACCACAAGAAATCCCCTATCCCAAAGAGAAATGAAAAGAAGGTAAAATATTTCCCAAAAAAATGTTCTGATAGGAGCTGGGCTGTATCCACCCACCACAATTCTAGCAGTTTCTACTTCTTCAAGTGCTGTGGCTACATCTTACAGAATCCTGAGCAGCTGCAGTCTGGGGAGGTATTTGGAATCCTCTGTGAGACAGTTCTACTGTAGTGGTTTCCAAACTTTGGTCTTCTCAAGTGTTTTGGACTTCAGCTCCCAGCTTGGCCAACAGTCAAGAATTCTGGAAGCTGACGTCCTTCCGACGCTTTGTTGGGGATGCTTTGATCGTGAGTTCTTGCATGGCAGAAGTGGGTTGGACTGGTGTAGAGTATTCCCTGGAGACACACACCCATGCAAACATGGGTGGATAGTCACAGGGAGTACATTATGGATGGCTGGACATGGGAGATGATATGTGCCAGCCGACATGCTTAGTTAGCAAGAAGAAAAGAAACTTGTACTACCAACTGCTTACTAGGATGGAACAAACTAGTGCATATATATCGTACTTATGACACTGGAATAGATATTAAATATACGCAAGGCTGATTATACACAATATGGTAACCCAGTGACTGACATGTTTATCTATTAACATTTGGTATAAATAAAGGACCTTGGAGATTTGTCTTCAGAGCTCATTGCATCATGCTATGACTCTCACTCCTTGTTTGATTTCTCTCACTTCAGACTGGATGGCCCTTGCAGTCTCTTCCGACTCTATGATTCTGATTCTACAAAAGCCACCCATTTCTTTGTGTCTTTTCATTCCCTGAGTAGAATACTGTGTACTGATTCAAAGCAGCCTATTTCTGTCCATTTTAACTCATTCACCCACAGTGCTGCTATGTTCATGCATAAATATTTAAGAAAGAAAGAAAGAAAAAAAGAAAGAAAGAAAGAGGAGAAGCCAATAGTAACCTCCTCACAACCTTTATGCACTTTGAATGTTGGATATTTTTATATTGTTTATGTCATTTGAGATTTATATATTTCTAATCTTCTATGTATATTGGCAGTATATTTACTTTTTATTTGCTTATATACAGGTAGCATATACATTACTTATATAAACCACTCTCTCTACATTTACTGCATATTTTAGATAATAAAACTTTCTTATGTATTACTTTTTCATTACTTTTCCCTAGACCTTTCTGTTTGCCATACTGTGGTTTTTTTGGTTTAGAACAAAACCTTTTTGTTTTGACTACTCAAATCCTCGCTTAGCCATGGAAACCTGCTGGGTGACCATGGGCAAGTCACACTCTCTCAACCTAAAAAGGAATGCAAGGTCAAAGCCCTTTTGAATAATTCTGCCAAGAAAACTCTGTGATACGTTTCCCTTAAGGTCACAGTAAGTCAGACTTGAAGGCATATAAGAATAATAACAATTTGTAATAAGTGGCAAGATCAACCCCCTTACTATATTTGGAAGGCAGGTCCAGTCAGAGTGGGCTTTCATACTTAACGTTCTCCACAGCAGTTCATTTGGTTGCTCTTTGCTCAGGAAATCCATTTCTTCTTTCTGTTCATGCTCATTTTTTTTCCTTTTTCTTTTCCAGCAGGAGATGTGTGGGAGCTTGGAAATAAAATTGAAGCACCTCAAGCATCAGAGGAAAATGATGAGTGTCTAGATGCAGATAAAAATATTTGTATTCAAGATGGAATGAAGAAGCAGGAAGGTAACAAACGAAATAAGAAGAGGAGGAAAACCACTGCTTGTCTGGATGAAACACCAGCCCATCAAAAAAAGTCCAAGGAAGAGAAAATGTATGAGAAAACCTCTGCCCAGAGATCAGCATATGATAATCATGGAAGTGGTCATACCAGAGAGAAACTGTCTAATTGCCTAGTATGCAGAAAGACCTTCTCTTCAAGTCGACAGCTCTCAAACCACAACAGAATCCACACAGAAGAGAAACCATTTCAATGCCTGAAGTGTAGAAAGAGCTTTCGGTTCAAAGGAGACTTTATGAATCACCAGAAAATCCACACAGGGGAGAAACGATTTGAATGCCTGAAATGTGGAAAGAGCTTTAGCTTCAGAAACATACTTGCTTATCATCAACGGGTTCACGCAGGGAAGAAACCTCATAAATGTGTGGAGTGTGGGAAATCCTTCTCTTACAGCAGACAACTTTCCTTACATCGCAGAATCCACACAGGAGAGAAACCGTTTGAATGTTTGGATTGTGAGAAATGCTTTAGCACAAAAACCCTACTTCTAATCCATCAGAGAGTACACACACGGGAGAAACCGTGTCCAGAGCGTGGGAAGACCTTTTCTAAAAAAGGACACCTTCTCATCCACAAAGGAGAGAAATCATTTGACTGCCTGGAATGTGGAAAGAGTTTTGGATTGAAAGGAACCCTGATGATACACCAAAGAATCCACATAGGGGAGAAACCATTTAAATGTCTGGAGTGTGGAAAGAACTTCAGTCGGAAGTACATACTCACTTCACATCAAAAAGTCCACACGGGAGAGAAACCCTACAAATGCCTGGACTGCGGAAAGACATTCTCTCAGAGTGGGCAATTTCGTGAACACCACAGAGTCCACACAGGAGAGAAGCCACATCAATGCCTAGAATGTGGAAGGAGCTTTAGGTTGAGACAACAGCTTATCACCCACCAAAGAATTCATACAGGGGAGAAGCCATTTAAATGTCTGGAGTGTGGAAAGAGTTTCTGTCAGCAAGGAGATCTTATTAGGCACTGCAGCATCCATACAGAGGAGAAGCCCTTTGAGTGCCTGGTATGTGGAAAGACCTTCAGATTGGGAAGCTTGCTCCATAGCCATAAAAGAACTCATACAGGTGAAAAGCCATTTAAATGCCTGGAGTGTGGCAAGTCCTTCTCTCGGAATAGAGATCTTTCTCTACACTGCAGAATGCACACAGGAGAGAAGCCATTTGAATGCTCAGAGTGTGGAAAGTGCTTTGCAAAACAATGTAATCTTTCTACCCACAAAAGAATTCACACAGGGGAGAAACCATTTGAATGCCAGGAGTGTGGGGAAAAGTTCAGTAAACGTGATCACCTGACCAGCCATGAACGTATCCACACAGGGAAGAAGCCATATAAATGCTTGGATTGCGGAAAGAGCTTTGGTCGGAAAGACATCCTCACTTCACATCAAAAAATCCACACCGGGGAGAAGCCACATAAATGCTTGGAGTGTGGAAAGGGCTTCATTTGGAGTGGAGACCTCATTAAACACAAACGAGTCCACTCAGGAGAGAAACCTTTTCAATGTCTGGAGTGTGGAAAGAGCTTCGCCCAGAAATCAGCTCTTACTGTACATCAGGGAAAACTTGCACAGGGAAATCTATGGAAATGTCAGGAGTGCTGCAAGAAGTTCAGGGTGGAGGAATTATTTATAGCACATCAGAGAACCCATGCTGGGGAAAAGCCCTTTAAATGCTTGGAGTGTGGCAAAAGCTTCAGTCGACATGATCATTTTCGTTCCCATAAATTAATTCACACAGGAGAGAAGCCATTTAAATGCCTGGAATGTGGAGAAAGCTTCCGTTGGGGTGATGCTCTTACTAGACATCACAAAATTCACATTCAGGAGAAACCCAGTCGGAAGGGCTCCAGAAAGAGAGTGAATCCAGCCTCAAATCAAAGACGCCACAAGTGATGTAAATAAAGACTGCAAAACCGAATGTCTAATGGGGGGTTGCAGACTGCCAGAAATAGTGCAAATTGAGTCCACTTTTAGGGTTAGGGTTGTTAGGGAATCGTGGAAATTGTTTTTTTTCTGAGACATTGAGCCTTCTCTGTCAGAGAGCTCTGTCTGGTGCCACAATAAAATACAGTTCTCATAATTCCCTAATCCTAACCCTAACCCTAAAAGTGGACTGAATTTGCACTATTTCTGGCAGTCTGCAATCTCCCTAATGAAAACCTGAAGGACTTTCTCTTCAAATAACTAGTAAAAACTTTCCCAGTATGATGAAATCTGGCCTCATAAAATAGATCTTCACAACTTAAAAGGACAATCACAGAATCATAGAGTTGGAAGAGACCACAAGGGCCATCCAGTCCAACCCCCCTGCCATGCAGGAACTCCCAATCAAAGCATCCCCAACAGATGGCCATCCAGCCTCTGTTTACCTAGGAGGGAGCCAGGTTTGTAAGAAGAACTTTGGCAGAAAATCAGCTTTAAAAGACAGATGGGTTTATGGAGAGAACTTACATAGTAAATGTAAGAAGTATTGTGGGAAAATCCAAATGGTATTTAGACTTGAGCAGACAACACAGAAACATAGATATATCATTTCTATGATAGACTTGTGTTATGATTACCATAAAATAGATATGACAAGTGTCTTTGTGGTTTATCTGTCACTGAAAGGAAGGTGCAGGTTTGTTCTCTGCTTCCCCAAGTTCAGTGTTTTTAAGTGGCAAGAGGATAGATTTCAATTGAACGTTAGGAGAAAACAGGAGAGGTCCCAGCAGACTGGAGGAGGGCAAATGTTGTCCCCATCTTCAAAAAGGGGAAAAAAGAGGATCCCAACAATTATCGTCCAGTTAGTCTGACATCAATACCCGGAAAGATTCTGGAGCAGATCATTAAACAGAGAGTCTGTGAACATCTGGAAGATAATTTCATAATCACAAAAAGTCAACATGGGTTTCAGAGAAACAGGTCATGCCAGACAAATCTGATCTCTTTTTTTGATAAAATTACCAGCTTGGTAGATGAAGGGAATGCTGTGGATATAGTATATCTTGATTTCAGTAAGGCCTTTGACAAGGTTCCCCATGACATTCTTGCAAGCAAGTTGGTAAAATGTGGGCTAGACAAAGTAACTGTTACATGGATTTGCAATTGGTTAACTGGTCGAACGCAAAGGGTGCTCAACAATGGCTCCTTTTCAACTTGGAAAGAAGTGACCAGTGGGGTGCCACAGGGCTCTGTCCTGGGCCCAGTGCTATTCAATATCTTTATTAATGACTTGGATGACGGTATTGGGGGCATAGTTATCAAATTTGCAGATGACACCAAATTAGGAGGAGTAGCTAATACCCCAGAGGACAGGATCAAAATTCAAAATGACTTGAACAGACTAGAAAGTTGGGCCAAAGCTAACAAAATGAAATTCAACACAGAGAAATGTAAGGTTCTGCACTTAGGGCGGAAAAACGAAAAGTACAGATATACGATGGGGGACACCTGGCTGAATAAGACTATGTGTGAAAGGGATCTAGGAATCCAGGTGGACCACAAGTTGAACATGAGTCAACAGTGCGATGCAGCAGCTAAAAAGGCCAATGCAATTTTAGGCTGCATCAGTAGAAGTATAGTGTCTAGATCAAGAGAAGTAATAGTGCCACTCTATTCTGCTTTGGTCCGGCCTCACCTGGAATACTGTGTCCAGTTCTGGGCACCACAATTCAAAAAGGATGTGGAGAAACTGGAGCGTGTCCAAAGGAGGGCAACTAAAATGGTGAAGGGTCTGGAAAGCAAGCCCTATGAGGAACGACTTAGGGAGCTGGGGATGTTTAGCCTGGAGAAGAGAAGGCTGAGAGGTGATATGATAGCCGTGTTTAAATATTTGAAGGGATGTCATATCGAGGAGGGAACAAGCTTGTTTTCTGCTGCTCCAGAGACTAGGACCCGAAACAATGGATGCAAGCTGCAAGAAAAGAGATTCCACCTCAACATTAGGAGGAACTTCCTGACAGTAAGGGCGGTTCGACAGTGGAACACACTCCCTCGGAGAGTGGTGGAGTCTCCTTCCTTGGAGGTCTTTAAGCAGAGGCTGGATGGCCATCTGTCGGGGATGCTTTGATTGGGAGTTCCTGCATGGCAGGGGGTTGGACTGGATGGCCCTTGTGGTCTCTTCCAACTCTATGATTCTATGATTCTATGAGAAACCTCTTGGTGCTAAGACCAGTTTAGCAATGGAACCATTGACCTAGAGAAGAGGAGTTTCTTTCTCTGAACTTGACAAAGAGACTGGACAGCAACCTGCCAGGGATGCTTTACTTAGGGGTAGGCAACCTTTCCCCTTTAAGGGCCGAGGGACTTCAGCTCCCAGAATCCCAGGAGCTATTGGCCAACATGGGACTATTGGCCAACATGGCTGAGGCTTCTGGGAGCTGAAGTCCCTCGGCCCTTAAAGGGGAAAGGTTGCCTACCCCTGCAAAACAGAGTGCACCAACAAACAGCAGATGTTGCTCAAGGTTGTTTTGTCTAATGTTGGTGGAAAGCTATGAATTCACACGCACTTGGTCGTTTGTTGGATTTTCCGGACAGTAGGACATGACATCATGTGAATGGCCGACCCCGAGTGACACCAGACTATGGGGAGGGACAACTGCTATGTTTTATAAAAGTGTTTCAGTGTGCTTTGACTTCAGACTTGTCAAAGAAGTCATGGACCTGTCTGCTATGTTGTCTTTACTGCAAAAAAAGCTGTCCTTTTGACTTTAAGTCTGGGGTCTGTCTTTGTGTCTGAAAGAAGACTTTGTGGGCATGCTGTACCTGATGGGACTGCTTTAAAAAACAGGGACACACTTGTGAAGACTTTACATCAACTGTATTCTGCTGAGCTTCAAAGATGGCCAATTTGAGTGATACATTCCATATTTTTAGATTTATATATATATATATATATATATATATATATATATATATATAAATCTGTAAATGCTGTTCTCATTCACCATTGCATGGAGCTTTTGAGGAAAGAAGAAATCTGGTAAGAATTGTGCCTTTTATTTGCAGTAGGGAAAAAGTGCTCAGTAGATGGCTGTTTTTATTTTGGAAGAAGCCCAATGTGTTTTGTCCTTTATATATTTCAGTGTCCTCCTTCAGGGGCTACATAAAAACATAAAGAACCCTGATTAATGTAAGTTTAAAATTAAAAGGACAACACATCATTATACAATGGCCCCTTGGTATCCACTGGGGTTTGGTTCCAGCACACACACACAGATACACCATGGATACCAAAATCCATGGGTGCTCAAGTCCTATTAAATACAATGGCATAGTAAAATAGTGTCCCTTATATAAAATGGAAAAACCAAAGTCTGATTTTTGTAATTTATATTTCAAAAAAATATTTTCAAGATATGGATGCTTGAACCTGTATATAAAGAATTTGTGGATACAGAGGGCAGACTGTATAATGGTACATATACATATATTATACAGCACAATGCATACATCTCTGTATACTGCTTAACGCCTGTGCTTATTGTTATGCAATCTTGTAGGGGATGAAATAATGTAAAATAAATTATAAAGCTCGTGGCTAATGTGGGGCTGAATTGGACGCTGCTTGGTGTCTCATATTCTCTGTTTAAAACTGTGCATTTGTTAATTGTAAAAGGCTTTTAGTTTTTGGCCTCACTGGAAGAAGATAGCAAGGAATGTTGTTTTTGGATCAAATTGACCCTGAAGACAGGAAGACTGTTTCAGAGCCAAAGAGATAGAAAAAGGAATGTTTGTTGATGTCAATTAGTAAGATTGATGGTTTGGACTGGAAGCCAAGTTAGGAAGTTAAGAAGATTGAACCCAATTAGTGAGTCCAGGTGTCAATGAGTAATGCCAAAATAGTTCACGCATGGCAAGTAGAAGTGGAATATGTAACCAATAGAGGTGGAGATTGAAACTTTATCTTGTAACCAATGAAAATGTTGAATTATGCATATGTTCATGTAATTATAAACTAGCTGTGTAAGATGGTATATAAGGATGTTGATTAGCTGAGGGAGGGGCTCTCAAGTCACAGGGCTAACATGTCTGAGAGTCCATTGAGGTAAAATAAACTCTACTTTCCTGGATATTCTGAGGGTCTCCATTTAGGGAACTGGGTATGTTTAGCCTGGAGAAGAGATGGTTAAGAGGTGATATGATAGCCCTATTGAAATATTTGAAGGGATGTCATATTGAGGAGGGATCTACTTGTTTTCTGCTGCTCCAGACAATAGGACCCGGAACAACGGATGCAAGCTACAGGAAAAGAGATTCCATCTCAACATTAGGAGGAACTTCCTGACAGTGAGAGCTGTTCAACAGTGGAACATATTCCCTCGGAGGCTGGTGGAGTCTCCTTCTTTGGAGGCCTTTAAACAGAGGCTAGATGGCCATCTGTCGGGGATGCTTTGATTTTGAGTTCCTGCATGGCAGAATGGGGTTCGACTGGCCCTTGTGGTCTCTTCCAACTCTATGATTCTGTTTTGCCCACTACAATCTAACTGTAGCAATTTCTGGAGCTGAGAATCTTAAGAAAACACAGGAACTAGAGTTGAAGGTACCCACAGGAGAGATTACATCTAAATGATCTAGAATGGCACTTCTGGGACCATAGGACATCCCATGGGCGCTTCTTTTAGCTGCCAATAAAAGTTGTTTTCAAGCTTGACGTTTTTTGTCATGGCTGTTTCAACCAGAGAGATTAGGAAGTGAGAGGGAGGACGTCTCCCTTCTCTCCTGCTAAAGTATGATGGTCAAAGTCTCCTCTTGTGGTAAACTGGTATAAAGAGACCTCACATCCATAGAAACTAGTAAATCTCCCACCTCTAACCTCAGAGGTGTTATTTTATTAGTGAAAATCTGAAGAGTCCCACATAGAAGATGGAGTTTTGGGTGCAAAAGGTTTTTTAACAATGGTCCACAGCTTGAGAAATTGGCTCTAAGACTGAGCTACAGCCTGATACTACTGGGTGGCCTGGCCTAGAGGGGGAATTAGCCCTTTTTGTGTATTGTTTTGTACTATATCAAATACAGGTGTTCTACGTGGTAGAATTCAAAGATATAGTCACGTTAGTCTGTAGAATCAGTATGTAGGGAGATCTTGCAGCACCTTTGAGGCTCACTGAAAGAAAATTTGGCAGCATGAGATTTCCTAGACTTAAGCCTGCTTCCTCAGATGCATTTGGGGAAGTAGACTGAAGTCTAGGAAAGCTCATGCTGCCAACTTCTTTCTTTGGATGATGATGATGATGATACTGTATTTGGTAATTATTATTATTATTTGTATCCCACCACTGTGTAACACAACTGGGGCAGCCTACATGCTAAAACATACAATCCTGTCTCCCAACAGCCCGCCCCCCATCATTAGGTGCCAACGATGTTCCATTTTAAAGTAAATTACCTTTAAAGCTTGGGATTTGGTAAACCTTTGCGTTCTTTTTATTTGTCTTTTTCTTGTTCATTCCCAACTTTCTGGATCAATATCTCTTCCAATGTCCATTGACCACTTAATCATTGTCTCTTTAATGATATTTTGTTCTAATTCTCTTTTCAACAGTACGTTACAGAATTTTGCTATCAGTTTTGGGCCATTACATCTTATCACTTTATCCAGCTCATTTCCATTTTCCTCAGATCTTTCTTATAATCTAGTTTAAATCTATCTATCTACCGATTGTTTATATGGGAACCAATAGATGTTTGGATCCAACTCTTTCAAATCTTCTAAACAGAGGTTGGAAGGCGATCTGTCGGGGATGCTTTGATTTTGAGTTCCTGCATGGCAGAATGGGTTTGGACTGGATGGCCCTTGGGGTCCCTTCCAACTCTATGATTCTAGCAATTTCATTTCGTATTGTCCTGTACCTCGTTTGTTCAAAATGTCTTAGTATCTCAAGGTTAGCCTCAAAGCTGCTACATGATCTCTCTAAATAAGTGTTCCAGGGTTAGATTTTATCAACAAAAATTGTTCCCCTTCTGATATTTTCCCTTCCACCAGCCTTAACCTGTCTGATGATTTCCATTTTGGTGGCCAAACATATAAATGTAGGTTGTTTTGCTGTTTGTTTGTTTTAAGATGCTGGAGATAGCTGGTAAAACAAATTAATCTACTTTTGCTTTTATTCTCTGTTTGCTGTTCCAACATGCTCAGATTCTGGCATTTACCTTGTTTTAAGAAGACACACACACAAAGAAGGATCAACTACAGTGGAGTCACATTATTTCACAGCTGAAGCTTTATCGCATTGTTTACTGCACATATGCTCCAATATTTTTCCAATCCTCCTTTATCATCCTCCCAATGCTGATGCTGGCAAAAAACCTCCAGCTTGACAGAGGACAAGGAGAAAGTGGGATTGGGTGTAAATGGAGCTTCACAGTTAGTGTCTTTGTTAACTGAGGTATGCCTATACTTTGTTGGTAACCAGGGTGCAATGAAGTCACATTTTAAAAGTCATGCAATAAGTAAATGTGAAGGTACTTGCAGTACTTGGTGCAAGAAATAATGTTTGAAAATTATTTTAAAACCATTTGGGGAGGTGAAGTCAAATGGCATCCATAGGTTTTTGTGGGTTTTTCAGGCTGTGAGGTCATGTTCTAGAAGAATGTATTCCTGATGTTTCGCCTGCATCTGTGGCTGGCATCTTCAGAGAATGGTGGCATAGAGGTGTGTGGGGTAAATAATAATAATAATAATAATAATAATAATAATAATAATAATAATAATAATAATAATATTTTTATACCGCCCCTCTGCATAATGTAACTGGGGCGGCTTACAACATTAAAATATACATTCATATCCCACAATCCCACCCCCCTTAAAATACTATTAAACAGTGACAATTTAAACACACAGTTAAAATGAAAACACAAATAAACAAATAATAACTACAGCCAAATCAGGGATATGCAGGATGGCTGTCTTTTGGTGGCCGGGAGACCTTTGGTATACCCCACATACCTTCATGCCACCGTTCTCTGAAGATGCCAGCCACAGATGCAGGCGAAACATCAGGAATACATTTTTCTAGAACACAGCCTCACAGCCCAAAAAACCCACAAAAAACGTTTTTTGGGGGGCATTTTAAAAAGGATTTTTCCTCTTGGGTGTGGGTAGATAGGCACTCCCAAGCAACCACCAGAGTAAGAAGGTCTCCCTCCTACTCTTTCAGTTGCTCGGAGTGGTTCTACAGAGTCGCCACACACTTACCAGCACACAACACAAGCTCTCCTCTGCTTGAAGTCTCCACTCACCTCCTTTCCTTTCCCTTCTTGCTTTCTGGGTTCTGGTCTAGCACACCTGCGCAGTAACACCCAGAGCTTCAAGGGTGGGACAATGAGTCTTCTCACAAGGTTTAACTCCTGCCTTCAGGAATCCAGGACCTGCTGCTTGAACTGGCTCAGCCAACCAGGACTCTTCAATTTGGGATTTTCCTGGTCTTCCAGGACAAATGGCAAACCTATTTAAGCAGCACACCTTGAGATCACAATGTCTAGAAAGCTGATTATATGAAAGATGCCTCTGGTCTAAACAAGCAAATCCAACAGGTAAATTAGCTTTTGCACAGGAGCAGGACAGTCTGGATCTCAGAGTTACTTGTGTTTCTAATGAAGTTGAAACTTTATTACCTGTATTTTATTGCCCTTTGTCCCCATATGGCCAAGAAGGAATGGCCTCTGCTTGTACTGAGATTCCTAACCTTACATGACTAACAGAAGTAACATTTGAGACAAAAGGTACACCTGTGACTCAACATCATCTCTTTTCTTCTCCTGTATGATTTTAACTCTTTGCCTGATGAAGAAGCCAGTGGAGCTTCCAAAGCTTGCACGATGTATTTTCTCCATTTTAGTTGTCCCAATAGGTATCACTGTTTTGTGCCTTTTTGTATTTTATTTTGCTGCATGGCCAACACAGCTACCCCTGAATAATAAAAATAACAGTGACTGCATCAGGGGGTTAAGATTTACTCCATCACCCAAGTGGGGTACAGCATAGCTAAAAATGTGACTTCAAAGTAACCAGAAATCACTTCCAGTTTAATTTTTCGTTGCTTTCTTCAGTGGGTTTGGTGTGTGTGTGTGTGAAAGCAAGCAACCTTCAGCAATCGACTGTGATTTCTTACCCATTTTCTAAAAGCAGGGCTGATGGCTCATTAGAGACTTGAAGCCTCCACAAAAACAGGTTGAAGGGCACACTTGAAACCACTCCACAATAAAAGGCAAGGACCACCCAAAAATCAATACCACATTTTCTTTTACTGGATACACATTTATAAGTCACATAACCCAGTACAAGGACTCAATGCAGCTTCACATAAACATGGAAATCTGTGGAATGATCTTACAGGTTACGGACTGTGTTTAATTTGTTTCCACTTACTTGTGTTTTGATGAGTTAATGATCTGCCTAGAGACATTTCCCTGCAGATATTAGAAATATTTCCATTAATTTTAAAAATGGGGGGGGGGGGGAGGAATTAGACTGTGTTGTATTTTATATTGTATTTTTTTAATTGTTGTTAGCTGCCCCAATTGATCTTAAAGGGGCGGGATATAAATAAATTTTATTATTATTATTAAAAGAACAGCAGCCAACTCTTAAGGGCCAAATTAGGCCCTAAGAAGGTTCCTGAGGTTCCCCTTTCTCCAATCTTTCTATACCTTTGTCATCCAGTTGCTCCATTCTGTCACCCTGTTCAACTTCTCGGTATTTTGCCTTTTAGTCAGCTAACATTCAATAATTTTGAACACTGTGATTGTTTGAGGGGGGCAGTTTCCCCACTAAGGATTCAAAGACAAAGCAATTAGTCTGGATCAGTATGCAAAAGGATCTTACGGCACCTTTGAGACTGAAAGAAGCTACCAACTTCCTTCTCTCTATTATCTCAAAAGTGCTATAAGGATGCCTTTGCATATACAACTTTTTTTGAAACCCAAGAAGTGGAATGTTGTTTTTTTCTTGCACATATTTCTGTTTTACCTCTATGTTTTATCTGTCTGTTTTACCCTCCGTGTGTGTTTTTGAAAAAGCATAATGATCTCATCACTTGGAACACAATTCTCCAGATCTTGCTATGCCATTTAGCAGATGTGGCGAGACAAGAAACCTCCACAGTTCCATGATCCCTGTCTTCAGAACCTACATCTTTTTCTCTCCTCATTATTCTGTATGATTCTAGTACCTTGGGACATGGAAGCTGCCTTATACTGGATCGGAATTTTGAATGGCAGGATTGTTTCCTAGTCCTACTTGGGAGATTCCTGGTGGTCTCCCCTCCAAATGTAAGACAGGCTTGACTCTGCTTATCTTCTGAAATCAATAAGCTTGGTTTATTCTGGGTGGTATGCTGGACTAACTATGGTGTGTTAACTACTATCACGATATCAAGTGCTTTAAAAGGAAAGGGGATGTAACCAGAAATTATCTACATGAAGGATCTACATCCATCATGAAGAAGAGCTAAGGTAAGCTAAAATGATACAGCCCCTTACTTCCCCAAGTCAGCATGTAGAAAAGGTGCATCACAACTAAAATGGGGAAATTATACCTTATAAAAATACAAAGAAACACATACCTGGTCAAACCGGTAGCCAGCAACATGGGAGGCTGATGGAACAAGAGTGCAAAATATTTAATTTTATCACACATAAATAAGAACACTGTAAGAATAGCCTTTCATTGCAGGAAGATTAGGGGACATTTCCCTTAATAGATAATATCTTGTTACTGGGTCATTGATTATTGTGTATTGTTTCTCCCTATTTATTTTTACCCTTCAAAGGTTTGCATTGGTTTGTCAGATTTTTTAGCACAAAACAAGAAGTTTGGAAATAATAGTAATAGTATTTTACAGACACATAAACTCTATTGGTTACATTCTTTGCCATAAAGGATGGCTGACAGTTACTCAAAACAAATGCTTCATCTCATGCAGATATACCGGTATTTTGCATCAAATGAGATGCAGAAATAAATACCTTTGATTCTGCACCCACAAACATTCTCCCAGACATGGGGTACTTTTTACTCTCTGCCATACAACTGACATTTCCACAGGGGCAGAAAATAACTGAAAAATCAATCAATGCAAATTTGCCTAAAGGAGGGGTAAAACTGAACAAGCTCAGTATCAAGCACTTGAAATTTTAGTCGTTTCACAAAGAAACAACTAAGAAAAAACTGAAGAAGTATGCCACAATAAAGAAACAAACAATTTTATCACATCATTATGTTTTTAAAATTTCCTTTCACTTGACTTGAACACCTTGCATTAAATACAAAGTTTGTTCCTCAGTATTGTGTCATTAAAACATCACAGATATTTTTCTGAGCACAAACAATGAAAACAGACATTAGGATTCTGTTTTATGAAAAGTCTGCTGAGACTTGGAGCCAAAATACAGCCTGACTTGTTTTCTAGAGCCAAACAGGTACCTAGGGTTTCATGGCAGTTTGTTATTCTGGCAAAACCACAGCATTTAAACCATCTGTAAAATTATAACCGGCATCGTATTGGGGAAAGATACTGACTCAGACCGTTAATGGATGTTTGAAGTGAAATCAGGCATGATAATAAAATACCCTAAAAGAAACACTAAATACAAATGATCCATACATTTATATATATGGTTGCCCCTCCCAATTCAGAAAATGTCGGCTCGCAAATGAGCCCCATTTAAACGAATGGCACACGCAGCCATTTAAAGTATAGCCCTTGTCCCTCCCCATGAAAAGTGCGACCGTGGACTCGAAGGGAAGGTAATCAAAACTGCTTTTTTTAAATTTAAAAATCTATTCTACAACTATTTCCTTTGGCTGATTGATGGGTTTTAATAGATATAAGATCCTAACATTTTCCCAAAAGAATTATACAAAGTCTCACCAGAGGGATTCTTCCTTTAAACCAGGAATTACTGTATAAACTCAGGTATAAGTCTAGAAATTTTAGTTGAAAAATTGAACCCAAAAACCTGGGTCGACTTATCCACACGTCAATGTTAAGTCCTGTACTTTAACTCTTACAAAAAAGGGAACAATCCCTGGTGAAAGGCAAGAGCATAATCTGTCTTGGAAGCGCTGATTCCCTTCTATTCTCTCATCCATCCAACCTCTAGTGTGAACACAAACAGTTATGTCTGCTGGAATTTTGTAAGTTCTTTGGCATTGCTTTCCTTTGCTTAATCCTTTTAGATCTTTTGTTACATCCCCCTAGGTTTTACCCTCGACTTATCCACATATCAAAATCTATAATTTTGGCCCCAAAACCTGCCCTTGACTTGTACATGAGGTCAACTTATAGTCGAGTATATATGGCAAGCTCAACATTTGCCAGCAGTGTGTCGTTTCAAATACAATTGCTCAAGACCTTGTAAGGACTTCAAGGTGTGTAAAGCTCTGCCAAGTGTTGCTGGGCTCCCCACCCATCTCCCTGAGCATGCCACTTTCTTTCTCGCTGGCTGAGCAGCCATTTAGTGCCTGAGAGGACAAACCATACCAAGGGAATATCTAGTTTTAGCAGAGACCTGTAGGAAGGTTAAGTCATTCTCCTGGACTTCCGAGAGATCCTTCAAGAACACACTGGAAATCCAGGAGGAGGCTTGCTTCTTGCTGTGTCTGGATGCACCAACATAGTTGGACACTGCCTGTTCACAACCTTGCCTCTAAATGTCTGTGGGATAGCACCCAACAAAGAGGCCGATTGTTTGTGTTGCAGAGGGATGCTGGATGCTTCTGGCCTCAGTGACCAAAAAATAACTCGCAATTTTGCCTATACAGAATATGTGATGAACAGTCATTTTATCATAGGCACAATGAGAGCTTCTTTTCCAAGTTCTTTCTGGGGGGTTGCAGACTGCCAGAAATAGTGCAAATTGAGTCCACTTTTAGGGTTAGGGTTAGTGCTAGGGAATCATGGAAATTGTTTTTTCCCCCCTGAGACATTGAGCCTTCTCTGTCAGAGAGCTCTGGTGCCACAATAAAATACAGTTCCCATGATTCCCTAACCCTAACCCTTAAAGTGGACTCAATTTGCTCTATTTCTGGCAGGCTGCAACCCCCCTTTGTATGCTAGGCAATCACCAATGTAGATTAAGGGGGGTTGCAGACTGCCAGAAATAGTGCAAATTGAGTCCACTTTTAGGGTTAGGGTTAGGGAATCATGGGAACTGTATTTTATTGTGGCACCAGAGCTCTCTGACAGAGAAGGCTCAATGTCTCAGAAAAAAACCAATTCCCATGATTCCCTAGCACTAACCCTAACCCTAAAAGTGGACTCAATTTGCACTATTTCTGGCAGTCTGCAACCCCCCTAAGTCACCAAAGCACATTTCACAAGGGTGGGGGGGCAGATTTAAAAACAAAACATGGGTTGGGGGGGGTTAAATCAGTTTTTTGGCATTAATGTGTAAAAGTACACCAATACAAGACTAAATCAGAAAATTAAGTAGCAAAATGCAATTCAGGTGTTATGGCAAGTAACTTAAATAATAAGTTCTTTCAAAAGTGCTCTTTTAAAGCAAGTTGTTTTGATTGTACTTGCATTAATTGAAGGACTAGTTTCTTAATGTCATTTCTTGCACTATAAAAGTGATTAAAAAAAGCAACTGGCACTGGATACTAGTCTAACAAGTGCCAATAACCTCTTGTTTAAATTAAAATAGTCATGGTTGTTCCAGTAAGAGGGTTGGAAAATAATAATAGGCAGACTTTTTTTAAAAAAAATGAATAAATTAAAAATATATAGGAGTGTTAAACCAGTCAACCCTGCATTAAAGGTTCTCTCTTCTATGCAGATTACTTGATATAAAGAAAGATCTCAATTTAATGGCCATTATCACACAACATGTAAAGCCAGGGAATCATGGGCCTTTACAGACTGCCCCCTCTGTCAAAGAACCTCTGCCACAGACTGCCAGAAATAATGCTGCTTGAGGCCACTTTAACTGTTCTGGCTGTCCTAGGGAATCATGGGAACTGTAGTTTATTGTGGCATCAGAGCTCTCTGACAGAGAAGGCTCAATGTCCCAGAAAAAAAATACAATTCCCATGATTCCCTAGCACTGAGTCAGGACAGTTAAAGTGGTCTCAAGCTGCATTAATTCTGGCAGTCTGTAAAAGCCCCATGCGAAACTTGGTTTATGATATATAGACAGCATGACAGTACACACTATACAATAAATACCACACCTAAATAAACCATGGAACTTCACTCCATGGTTTATTTATTGTTTCATTTTGCTGGCAGGCAAGTCCTGTACGGTCACCAAAGCAATCGTCATATTCCAGAGATTTAAATGGCTTCTCCCCTGTGTGAAGTCTTTGATGATAGATAAGACTTCTGTTCTGACTGAAGCTCTTTCCACATTCCACACATTTATATGGTTTTTCCCCTGTGTGAATTCTCTTATGTACAGTAAGGTTTGCACTAAGTCTAAAGAGCTTTCCACACTCCAGGCATTTGAATGGTTTCTCCCCTGTATGGACTCTTTGATGGAAACTAAGGCTTCTGTTCTGTCTGAAGCCTTTTCCACAGTCTAGGCATTTAAATGGTTTCTCGCCTGTGTGAATTCTTTCATGGCAAATAAGAGAGTCTCTCTTCATGAAGGCCTTGCCACACTCTAGGCATTTAAATGGCTTTTCCCCAGTGTGATGTCTTCGATGGATGGTCAGGTATTCATGCCTTAGAAAGCTCTTTCCACATATCAGGCATTTGTATGGTTTCTCTCCTGTGTGAATTCTTTTGTGGGACATAAGATGTGAATCCTGACTAAAATTCTTTCCACATTCTAAGCATTTAAAAGGTCTCTCCCCTGTGTGAACTCTTTGATGGCGGATAAGGCTTCTATTCTGACGGAAGCTCATTCCGCACTCGAAGCATTTATAGGGTTTCTCTCCTGTGTGTACTCTTTGATGTATGACAAGTTGCCCACTCTGGCTGAAGCTTGTTCCACACTCCAAACATGTAAATGGTTTCTCCCCTGTGTGGGTTCTCTGGTGGCGAGCAAGGCCATTGCTCTGACCAAAGCACTTCCCACATTCCAAACATTTAAATGGTTTCTCCCCTGTGTGCACTCTTTGATGATCAGTAAGGTGATGATGGCTACGGAAGCTCATTCCACATTCTGAGCATGTATATGGCTTCTCTCCCGTGTGCATTCTTTGATGGTAGGTAAGACTTGTGCTCCAGCTGAAGCTCTTTCCACATTCCTGGCAGGTATACAGTTTCTCCCCTGTATGAACTCTTTGATGGATGGTCAATAGCTCATGTCTAGGGAAACTCTTTCCACATTCCAGGCATTTATATGGTTTCTCCCCTGTGTGGACTACTTGATGGTATGTAAGGCTTATATTCTGACTGAAACTCATTCCACACTCCAGGCATTTGAAAGGTTTCTCCCCTGTGTGGGTTCTCTGATGGCAGCTGAGGCCTGTGCTCGAACTAAAGCTCTTTCCACACTCGAGACATTTATATGGAGTCACTCCTGAGTGTATTCTTTGATGTATAGTAAGTTGTCCACTTTGACTGAAGCATTTTCCACACTCCACACACTGAAATGGTTTCTCCCCTGTGTGTACTCTTTGATGATCCGTAAGCTGATTATGACCACGGAAGCTCTTCCCACATTCCAGACATTTATATGGTTTCTCCCCTGTGTGTATTCTTTGATGGTAGGTGAGGCCTGGACCTGAATTGAAGTTCTTCCCACACTCCAGGCATTTATATGTTTTTTCCCTTGGGTGATTTCTTTGATGTATAATAAGTCGCCCACTCTGACTGAAGCTCTTTCCACACTCCAGACATTTATAGGGTTTTTCTACTATGAGTTCTTGCTGGTGATAAGCAAGACCTGCTGCACTCTGACTGAAGTATTTTCTGGATTCAAGACACTGAAATGGTTTCCCATCTGTCTGCATTCTTTGATGGCAGCTAAAACTCTTTTCACACTCTAGCTGCTTAAATGGCTTCTCTGTTGTGTGGGCTTCCCAGTGATTATCTATCGTTGATTTAAGCACCTCCTTAGCTGAAAAAGAGGAGGGAAATGTAAGCAATTGGAAAGAAAACTTTACATTTTCCAATCAAGGAATGAAACAATGAAGTGTGGTGGAGAATGCTGGAATATAAAAGCGGTTGTGACTGATGATGTCCACAGACATTTGTGACCCTAACCCAATCCTAACAGAAATTAGACTCTGATTTTATCTTAACTGTACATTAATGTAAGAAAAATGTATAGCTGTTAGCTATATCAAGCCATGAATGTAAGCCAAAAGAGACTGATTTTGCTTTCTGGAGTTTTAAGAATAGTTCTGTTCTTAGTTGAATTCCCTCTCTTTTTAAAAGAAATCATAATCTATTTTTTTCAATGAACAGCTGAAGAAAATTTTAAATACCACATGTAAGTTTATGCTGTTTAATTATTGATGAAGCCAGCCTATATAAGCTTACAGCATAATGTACTGAAACATGCTGTTGGGTCCTTCCAGAATTATCTCTGGCACACAGCACATTTAGCAGACCCTAGAATCCATAAATGGTGAGGTTCCCTGGATCCCTAAAAATATACACTTCTTATGTTATGGCCTATCTCCTGACACCTGTGAACTTTAATCCTGCTCCCTCCTGCTGGAAGCCTTGACTTCCCCTGAATGGGACCAACTCTCAAAGAACCAGGGCACATCACCTTTGTTTTGCTGCTTCATCATTCATACAAAAATGGACCATTTTTTTGTCACACTACATTGCAATGGCTAGAACAAAGCACCTTAATGGCAAAAATCAACACAGTTTTGGGGACTTCTTTGGTAATAATAATAATAATAATAATAATAATAATAATAATGTATATCCCGCCCCTCTGTGAATGCAATCAGGGCAGCTTACAACATTAAAACACCATAAATATACAAATCCCAAAACCCACCCACCCCTTAAAATAGTATTAAACAAAGAACAATTAAAAACAACAACAAACAACAACAATTAAAACAACTAAAATAAGTCACAGTGGCAGAGCAGACAACTAATAATAAATGCGATAAAGAATAGGAGAAGGAAGGGCAAGCTCTTGAGGCCGGGATATCTAATCAGGAAGGCCGGCCAGAAGGGATCCGTCTTAACATCTTTTTTGAAGCTATTTAAGATGGTACTATGACGGATCTCGTCCGGCAGGCCGTTCCATAATCTGAGAGCAGTTGCTGAAAAGGTCCTCTGGGCGATTGCAGACAGCCTAATTTTTATAGGTTGAAGCAAATTCCTCCCAGAGGACCTAAGTGCGAGAGGTGGATTATACAGAAGGAGGCGGTCCCAAAGATAGATTGGACCCAAGACATTTAGGGCTTTAAATGTAATAACCAACACCTTCTACTGTGCCTGGAAACTAATAGAGCCAGTGAAGTGACTTTAGAACAGGTGTTATACGGTCTCTCGTTGTTCCCGAGACCAACCTGGCTGCCATATTCCGTACTAATTGGAGTTTCTGGACCAAGCACAAGGGTAGCCCCATGTAGTGCGCATTACAGAAATCAAGGCGGGAGGTTATCAGCACATGCACCACAATGTGATAATGCCACAGAATGCCCAAATTGTTGGATTTGTTTTCTGTGGACTCTATAGCAAAGCTTAGACTCTCAGACTCAATGTGCCAGTCTAGGGCATGCAGGGTAACTGATTGTAAGAAGAGTCCATGACACACATTACTGTAATATACTTTAAGTAGGGCTGCCTTTCAAAGAGAAATTTCAAACAGTTCTGAATACTGCAACCACACCGGAGCCAGAAGAAGATGGGGACCCCTTTATGATGCCAATGGATAGGCTCCTGATTCATCTCTGAGCACAATCAAAGGGCTGACCATGACCTACAAAGCCCAACAGAACTCAAGACAGGATGGAACCTGGAGGAGGGAGCAGAGAGGAAGAGGATTGTGCTCTGGCTGCTTTGTGGTAAAAATCAGATGTTAAAATCCATCCTCCTGGCTCAGAATCTCCACTCACCAACCCCAGTCCCAGCTAACAGGGAAAATGCATTACTAAGGCCTCAGCAGACGGCTTATTGAGCCATCTCCGAGGCAAGGAAGAGGAGGGGCAGCCGCACACGCGGCGCCCCTTCCTCTTCCCGAGGTCGTCCCCGGAGCCGCTCCAGGGATGACCTCCTGCCGCAGCGACCGCACGCGCTGCGGTGGAAAAGTCAGTGAAAGTGCGCCCGACGCTTTTAGGGCGCACTTTCACTGACTTCTGAAAAGGAGCGGTATTTTTGTGCTCCTTTCAGAGGCGCCGACAGTGCGCCACGGTGCGACTGCTCCAGTCCCGCGGCGCACCGTCGCAGGGCGTCTTGGACGCCCTCGTCTGCTTCCCCCCTAAGTTATCCTCCTCAGTAACACTGTGGTAGCTATTATAGTAATTTGTTAACAGTTATAATGCTACTATGGTAAAAGTAGGACTGTCACCTGTGTAGCGTGATTTCCAGATTCTGGACATCCCTCCCCTAGAGTTGTCATCTTAATTTCCTTTTTAAAAAATCTTTAGCCATCAGGCAAAGACTTTTTTATTTAGATGGATTAACATAATGTGCATCTATTTATGTTTCAAATGTAGCATGTGTTTATCCCTTAGAATAAGCTGGGATATAAAGAGAAATAATTAACATACAATAAAATGCAATCTCATGATCTCTCTCTCAAAGATAATAAATACATGGCAATCTATTCTGTTCACACAGCTCTTCTTCCTTTTTGTTAAACAGGGGGTTGGTGTCAGATGTGGGCATCAGAGGCCCATAACAAAATTGAGTTTGTTATGTATAGTATAGTTCTAACTGCAATAGTATGTATAGTACAGGAGTAGGCAACCTAAGGCCTCGGGGGGCCGGATGCGGCTCCCTGAGGCCTTTGGACCGGCCCCAGGCCGGTCCCGCTGCCGCCGCAGCCGCCCCCCGCCGCTGCAGCCACCACCGCCGCTGCCCGCCATGATGATATTGATTATTGTTGTTGTTACTTGTTCTTGGGGTTTTCTTGGCAAAATCTCCACAGGGGTTTTGCCATGGCTTTTCTGGGGCTGAGAGAGTGTGCATGCATATTTTAAAATATTTTTTTAATTTTTGATTTTAATTTTGATTGATTTATTGATTTATTTTGGCGCTTCGCCCCTCCCCCCCCAATTGTCTGAGGGACAGCAACCCGGCCCCCGGCTCAAAAAGGTTGCCTACCCCTGGTATAGTATGTTCTAACTGTAAAAAATATTTAAGAGAGGCCAAACTGCATTCTCCCTAAAGGCAAGATAGTTTCAAACACAAAAACAAGAGGCAGAACGAATTCATTGCAAGCATGAAATAATTTGTGTCTACTGCTTGCTAAGCAAAGACCAGAATTTGGAATGGAGGTCATGGAAAAGATGCCTCTTTTTACAATAAACGGTGCCCTTCACCCACTTTTCAGGCCCCCAATCTTTCCTACCACCACCATTTCCTTTTTTTTTTTCCTGTCAAAAAGGAAAACTGCTGCTACTATAATCATTTAGGAATAGTGATTTTCCCCTAAAGCAAGGGTGGGTAGTGTATGGCTCATGGGCTACATACAGCCCCTCAGGGTCTGAAGTGCAGCCCCTGAATCCCCTCAACCTCTTTAAAAATGTTTAAACGTAAGGGTGATTTTTTGCATACCCACAATGGCTCAAAATCAGGGGTAGGCAACCTTTTTGAGCCGGGGGCCAGGTTGCTGTCCCTCAGACAATTGGGGGGCCGAAGCACCAAAAATAAATGAATAAATAAATAAATAAATAAATAATTAAATGTTTTTTAAAAAATTTAAAAAATTAAAAATATATGCATGCACACTCTCTCAGCCCCAGAAAAGCCATGGCAAAACCCCTGTGGAGATTTTGCCAAGAAAACCCCAAGAACAAGTAATAACAACAATAATCAATATCATCATGGCGGGCGGTGGCGGCAGCGGCAGCAGGACCGGCCTGGGGCCTTGGGGGGCTGCATCCGGCCCCCGGGCCTTAGGTTGCCTACCCCTGCTCAAAATCAATGCAAAATACAGCAGTTTTGCTCCCCCAATCTCATGCTGCAGCAATTTTGAGCTATCTGCGTGTCAAAAATCTATTTGTCATTACATTAGGGATCTTTGGTACACCAATATGGCCTGTTTGGGGGCAGGGAGGTGAGGGGTGAAAATTGGCCCTTCCTTCGCCACCAATTTTCTGCCTGCCCCTACTCTGAAGCAAAGGGACAGAAGTTCCCTTTAGTTCAGAGTGGTGGCTTCTGCAGCACTTCCCCCCCAAATGAAAAGTGATTTTGCATTTATTGCCAGTTTTGGAAAAAGAACAAGGAAAGTGTGTGGCCCATGCTGCGTCAGGTGTCAAAGTGGTCCCCAGCCCTGGTGAAATTGCCCACATCTGCTTAAGAACTGTATCTCAGATATGCTGAGCATGGAATACAATAAGGCTAAAACAATTATCAAACAATGGATAGAAGATATAGAATGACATCTGGATCTAGCTAGTGCTCCAACTTTTATTGATAGTGACTCCAATAGATATTTGGCATCACCTATACTTAGTAAAACTCAAAGTACCTAAACACTGAAACGTCTTTACTTTGGCACAATGTCATGCCCTCTCCTCAGCTGTCCTTGAAGGCTGATTTAAGAAGACCCCTTTCTCAGACAGACTATGCCCCTGTGACTCTGGCCAAACAGAAACAACATGTATTACTCCAGTGCTTATACTACAGGGCCATCCCCCTCAGCCTTATTTCACCTCTATTACATAAATACCTAGGACACATCAATCAATTCTTTGTTGCTTTCAAACATCAACCCTGATATATAATGTTGCCACATTCTGTGCAGCTGCAATTAAAATTTGTCAGGCAATGACCTTCACATAGACTAGTACCAATCTTGTTTTGCTATACTGAAGCTGTGTAATCTGAATGGATATTCTAAATATCTATGTTTAACCTGTGTTCTTACCTTCATTTATTCTGTATCCCCTTTTTATATGTGTTTATCTATGACTATAATACAGATTCTATTCTATCTCAGATATGGAAAGGCCTAAATGAAAGAAAAATCCTTCTTTCACCATCCTAGCATGTCCAAACACTGGTGAAAGGGGTCCAAGGAACAACCTACCAGACACTGGTGACATCCTTTGAGTCCCATTTCAGGGAGAAAAGGTGGAATAGAAATCAAGTTAATAAATAAAAATAAAATAAACAACTCTTTCTGGTATACAAAGAGAATTAGAGAACTAGGAAGCCTTCAGGATCTTTTAAAAAAAAACTTGGTCCTTACTCAGAGGGGCATCAATCTCCAGCTTCTCCTCCATGGGCTTCTTCAGGACTTTTTGTTCTGTATCCAGTAGGGCCACTTCCTCCTTGGCAAAATGTTCTGGCTCCGCTGCCTGAAAGGACATTGGGGCCTGGTCAAAAAGACACAGTATTTCTGATTACACAATAAATCAGGGGTAGGCAACCTAAGTCCCGGGGGGCTGGATGCAGCCCCCCGAGGCCTTTGGACCAGCCCTAGGCTGGTCCTGCCGCCGCCGCCGCTGCCACCGCCGCCCACCATGATGATATTATTGTTGTTATTACTTGTTCTTGGGGTTTTCTTGGCAAAATCTCCACAAGGGTTTTGCCATGGCTTTTCTGGGGCTGAAAGAGTGTGCATGCATATATATTTTATTTATTTATTTATTTATTTATTTATTTATTTATTTATTTTTGGTGCTTCGGCCCCCCAATTGTCTGAGGGACAGCAACCCAGCCCACGGCTCAAAAAGGTTGCCTACCCCTGCAATAAATAAACGAATAAGTGTAACTAGATTATTTATCCTTGTGGCCAGATGTTCTCTGCCCCTTAGCAATCATTTGCTACGAGGTCCCACAAGAGATTCAGATTGAACTTGCAGTGCAACAAATGCTGAATCTAACTGCTACATAATAAAGAAGGCTATCTTGAAGGAGGTTGAATTGGAAATGAGGAATGCTCCTCCCACTGAAAGGGGACCATGCCTCGGGAGCAATCTGCTCTTAGATAATTTTCACAAGGGACAGAGAACCTTCTCTTACCTGATCTGAGTGGAGAACAGCTCTTTCAACTTTTTCACAAACGGCAGCAGATCTGGAACACATCGCTGACATTTTGCCACTACCTTAGAGGGTGAGAGGGGAAACAAAGAGAACAGACTAATTTTTCCCCCTGCATTATTATCCTTTCAGCTCATCCTATTTGTCTTGTGGCAAAACTCCAAATGCTGGATATGATTTAGCAATGCGCAGACCAGCCTTGTCCAACTTGTGTGTGTAAGACAAAAGACAAACAGAAAATCCCTCATAATTATTTGGCACCAAAATCTGAGAAGGAACTGCTAATAACAAAGTCACAGAAAAATACATATATGTATGAATCAACAAATTCTAGCTAAAGTTATAGAAGTTTTTTCACCTACAATTGGAAGGAAACTGGTCAAACTACAAATTACAGGACATATGCAGAAAACATATCCAGGGGTAGCTGTGTTGGCCATATAGTACAGTAACACCCAAAATCCACAAAATAGTGATATCTTTATTGCCTTTGGCTGGTCCAACAAAAGACATATGCAGAAAAGCAGGAGACTATTATGATTTCATTTAGGAATGCAAAGAGAGATTAATTCTGTATCTATTTGGTCAAGGGCAAAAACATTTGTACCTAGAGAGGCCACATTCCCATAATTCTCCAGCATAACTTCTCTGTACAGAGCCCTTTGGTCTGGATCCAGCAAGGCCCACTCCTCCTCAGTGAAATGGATGGCTACCTCCTCAAAGGACACAGAGACCTGGGAAAAAAGAGATGGTTGAACCTACTGTGAAAAAATTCATGTTTTACAATGGCTAGCAGGTGTTTCTGTGTGGGTAGCTCTTCACATTTGCTCTAGTTACCCTTTTTGGACTACAACTTATAGCCATGCAAAACAAATCTGCAGGCAGATTATCTGTGAGAGTGAGCCCCCTAGCTTCAGTTCCTCTTACATTTAGCATCCTTTAAGCTTTTTGGGTCTCTGTCATACTACAGTCCACCTGCCCCAACCATGGGCTTGCCACTTGCAGAGTTAAGCATCCGCAGATGGCCTGGTCCCATCGTCCCTAATGGCAGCACATGCACGCTGTTATGGCAGTGCGGCTGCGGGCATAATAATAATAATAATAATAATAATAATAATAATAATAATAAATTTTATTTTTATACCGCCCATTGGTAGTCCAATCCGGGTGGTTTACAGCATAAAAATTAGCATACAACGTAAAACAACATTTTCCCTCCCCTGCCTTAAAACGTTATTAAACCACATAATAATTAAAACCATTTAGCAATATAAAAACAAAAATTAAAATTAAAACAGTACAATCATAACAACCCCTGTGGCTTTCTTCCAAGAAAACAGGGGTTCTAGAAGTTCTGCTGAGGAGCGGGGGGAACCCGAGGCCGGGATATTTAGTCCGGAAAGGCCTGCCGGAAGAGATCCATCTTGACAGCCTTTTTGAAGCTGTCCAAAGATGTTAACTGACGGATCTCGCCCGGCAGGTCGTTCCAGAGCCTGGGGGTGACAATAGAGAAAGCCCTCTGGGAGGTAGCCGAGAGCCTCGATTTTTGAGGCTCCAGCAAATTCCTCCCAGAGGACCGGAGAACGTGGGGAGGATTATATGGGAGGAGGCGGTCTCTGATAATGCCACCATTAAAAACCACGGGCCCTGAGGTCCCATGCTTTTTGGCATCTGTGGGGGAGTCCAGAATGGAACCCCTGCAGATATGAAGGGCCAAGTGTACTTAAGCATAGTGCTATTATTCCACTTTATTTATCATGGGTCCATTTTATGGAGTCCTGGGATTTTCAGTTTAAGGAGGAATACTCAGAATTCATCAGAAAGCTGTGGTGCCTTATAAAACTACTAATTCCCAAGATTCCATAGGGGGTTTCCAGGGCAAATAAAGAGAAATCAAAGTACTATAGTTTTTTGTGGGTTTTTCGGGTTTCATTTTGACGTTTCGCCAGCATCTGTGGCTGGCATCTTTGTACTATCGTACTATAACAGGAGCTGTATTTCAATCAGAGTGAGGAACTGTGGGAGGCCAAGGGACAACATTAGCTCTCTCCAGGAGACCACAGAGGACTACATCCCCCAGGAAAAAAAAGTTAAAATATTTTTGTCCCCAAATGTCTAGGGGTGTGTGGGGTATTTTTACCATGTTTTTAAGCCTCTGTGGGCCAATATAGTCCCAGGATAGCCCAGTGATTCAAGTGGAATCATACTGCTCTACATGCATAGTGCAAAAGGGCCCTTGATTCAGAGTGGGGTCTTGTTTAGAGAAAAAGGAAGGGCTTATTTATTTTATTTTTATTTCTTTATTTATATTCTGCCTTTATCCTAGGACTGGACCCATTGTATAGACCTTATGTGCCACCTAGGCTGTTTTTACAACTTCCAAATCCCCCTTTTCATTTTAATTTTTTAAACTGGAGAAAAATACTCTCTAAGGTCCGAAGCATGTGTAAAACAAGTCACCTATGTGATATTTGGGAAACATGCCCTACTACTTCCACAGGGCAGCATTACATGGGGTGAAATCCCACAGGGCAGCCAGTGTGGGATGCACCTTCCCCTCAATCTCTTCTATGGAGAAACCCCACAGGGCCCCACCTCTTTCTGCAGGGGCCCCACTCCTTTCCATGGGGCATCCTGGAGGATATCCATCTTCTCAAGGTAGGCACCCGGCTTCTCCTGCAACTGGGCATCTCTCAAAAGATCCTGCAAGGTGCTCTGCAGAGCTTTCCCCTTATCGTCCGAGGCACCCAGCTCCTTTCGAGATGCATTCCTCAAACTATCCAATGTCCATTTCAGGTCCTCCATCTCCACCTTTGCTTGCAGGCCTTGTGTCTTTTCCAAGCCCCCCATCCTCTCCTGCAGTGGGTCATCCCACAGAAAGCCCCAAGCAGCATCCTTTTGGGTGTCCACCATCTCTTGCAAGGTGCCCATCTTCTCCTCAGGGATACTGTGGTCCAAGGCACCTAGGAAGGTTGCCCCTTCCTCCTTCAAGGTGGCATCACATACGGCAAAATCCTTGTACAAATGGAAACCTTCTTGCTCCATCTCGAAGCCAAACACCTTCTTCTTCAGGGAGTCCATCTGATCTTGCAGGGCAACCTGAGGAACATCCACCCGTTCCTGCAAGATGCCCACCTTTCCCCCTAGAAAGTCAATTTTCTCTGGCCGGGTGACCTGTAAAGTGCCCACCTGTTCCCTCAAGGGGTCCATTTTCAACCTCAGGGAGTCCATTTTCTCTGAGAGGGCAACCTGAGGGGCAACCTTGTCCCTCAGGGTGTTCATTTTCTTTTGGAGAGCAACCTCAGGGCCATGCACTTCTTCCTGCAGGGTGCTCGCCTTCCCCCTCAGAGAGTCCATTTTCTCTGGTGGGGCAACCTTCTCCCTCAGGGACTTCATTTTCTCTGGGAGGGCAACCTGAGGAACATCCACTCCTTCTTGAAGGATGCCTGTCTTCTCCCTGAGGGAGTCCATTTTCTGTTGGAGCTCAACCTGAGGGATAGCCTTCTCCCTGAGGGAGTCCATTTTCTGTGGGAGGGCAACCTGGGGGACAACCTTTTCCCTGAGGGAATCCATTTTCTGTGGGAGGGCAACCTGGGGGACAACCTTTTCCCTCAGGGAGTCCATTTTCTGTGGGAAGATAACCTGAGGGACAACCTTTCCCCTCAGGGAGTCTGTTTTCTCTGAGCAGGAGATCTGAGGGGCAGCCTTCTCCCTCAGGGAGTCCATTTTCTCTGAGAGGGCAACCTGAGGTGAAACTTTCTCCCTCGGGGAGTCTATTTTCTCTGGGAGGTCAACCTGAGGGACAACCTTTTCCCTCAGGGAGTCCATCTTCTGTGGGAGGGCAACCTGAGGTGAAACTTTCTCCCTCGGGGAGTCTATTTTCTCTGGGAGGTCAACCTGAGGGACAACCTTTTCCCTCAGGGAGTCTATCTTCTGTGGGAGGGCAACCTGAGGTGAAACTTTCTCCCTCGGGGAGTCTATTTTCTCTGGGAGGTCAACCTGAGGGACATCCACCCTTTCCTGCAGGGTGCCCACCTTCTCCCTCAGGGACTCCATATTCTCTGGAGGGGCGACCAGAGAGACATCTGGTCTCTCCTCTTCCTCCTCTCCTGTCCTGAGGGGGCGCCATCGAGGGGGTGCTGCGGCCTGGCTCTGGGGGCCAGCGGCCTCTTCGGGAGTCGGGGCCTCCTCCTCCTCAGGGCCGCCTCTCCGGCCTTCGCTCCTCCTCCTCCATGAGGCCGCCCTGTCGTCGTCGTCGTCGTCGCCGCCGCCATCCCCGCCCCGGCTGCTCCGTCTCCCTGGGGCGTCCTCCTCCTCCTCCTCCTCCCTCAGGGCCAGGCCCAGCGGCCTCCCTTTCCCCCTCAGCGCCGCCTCACGGAGCCCCTCAGCTTCCCTCAGGAGCCGCTCCAGGCCCTCCGTGGAGTAGCGTTGCCTCGCCGGAGGCCCCATCATGCCCCCCTCACGCAACCAGGGACTCCCTCCAGTTCCTATTTCCCACCCCACCCTTCTTTTCCTCCTCTCCAGGTGAAATGGCGGCGTCGGCGCGTTCACACGAACACCGCCCGAGTCGCGTGTCAGGCGAGCGAGGCGTCCCTTCGGCCCCAAGCAGGGTCCCTCTTGGTGGAGAGGATCCAGCAAGGCCTCCCTCCTTCTGCCAGACTCTTCCGACATACAGTACTTATTATCCTTCATATATTAGCCTGTCAGAGCCAGAGGCTAAGGATTCTGGGAGTGGTAGTCCTCTGACTGGAAAGTAACTTTTCCTCCAGCTTTTGCAATGCCTAGCAGGCCCGCTGGGGGCTCTCAAAAGAGGGAGAAAAGGCCTCCATCCAAGACAGGCTGGGTAGGGTTAAGGTCCAAAACACACTGCAGAAATAACCCAGTTTGAGACCGTTTTAACTGCCCTGGCTCAGTGCTAGGGACTCATGGGAAGTGTAGTTTATTTCCCCCTACACTTACTTCCTCACAACAGTCACAATAAGTTGATCCTTGTCATTATAGCTAATTTGTTATTTCTTCCGCTTTTAATTAGTATTTTATATTGCTATTCATTTTATATTATTATTTTTAGTTTGCTTCTTTTTCTTTTTATGATTAGGAGGGGGATTTATTTAGAAATCTGGTTTTAATTGTATATTGTATTTCATTATTCCTGTTTGTTGTAACCCGCCTCAATCCACAAGGAGACGCAGGCTGTAAATAAAATTATTTTAATGTAAGACACCATGATTGCCCTGCAGAGAGGCGGGATATAATTATTATTATTATTATTATTATTATTATTATTATTATGTCTAGTTTTGCTAGGAGGGAAAAAAACAAAGAGTGAATACGAGAATGAAAGAAAGTGACTAGGATAGAAGAACATGGATGGAAGAGCAGATGAGAGATAAACTGGTATAATTCAATGTTATTAAGGTTCTGTCTCATCCTCATTATATAGATGTTTGTAATAAGAATGTATACAATGTCACATTTTTGTTTTAAATTATTTTAAAACTCAATAAAGTTTTTTTTTCTAAAAAAAGAACTGTAGTTTATTGTGACACCAGAGCTCTCTGACAGAGAAGGCTCAATGTCACACAAAATTACAGTTCCCAGAATTCCCTAGCCTTGAGCCAGGGCAGTTAAAGCGGTCTCAAGCTGGATTATTTCTGCAGTGTGTGGGACCTAAATTTCCTTTCCCTCAGCTAATCCTAGAGCTGAATCCTCTGGATGGAGCCCACTTCAAAAAGAAAAATGCAACATCATCATCATCATCATCATCATCATCATTATTATTATTATTTCTTTCTTTTTGGACGGCTTTTTAGAGATGTCAGTAGATGTAGAGTGGTGAGGGAGAGAGCCAAGATGTTTTGTTGACTTGTGGTTGAGGAGTCCTGCACTACCTGCGGGTTGGACTAAAAGTTTTTATTAACACCAATACTGGCATGCTTTGAATATGTAAAAGAAAAGCATGATAAAACAGAACAAACTGCACACAACAGCAACAAACTTATCAACCAGTGGGCCCTTGGTATCCACTGGGGTTTGGTCCTAGGTCCCCATGTGGATACCAAAATCCATGAATGCTCAAGCCCCCATTAAATACGATGGCCTAGTGAAATGGTGTGCCCTATATAAAATAGCAAAATCAAGGCTTGCTTTTTGGAATATATATGTGTGTGTTCTTAATATTTTCAATCTGTGGATGGTTGAATCTGTGGATAAAAAAATCTGTGCATATGGAGGCATGACTGTATTTCTTCTTCATTCCTCAGTGATCGGTTTTTATCTACCATATATACTCGACAATGGGATGCAGTGGCTCAAGTGGTTAAGACACTAACTCTGTCGATTGCAAGACTGGCAAGATGGCAGTTCGAGGCCCAGGTGCTGCATGATGGGGTGAGCTCCCATCACTAGTCCCAGCTTCTGCCAAACAAGCAGTTTGAAAGCATGCAAATGCAAGTAGATAAATAGGTACCACTTTGGTGGGAAGGTAAACAGTGTTCTGTGCAATCATGCTGGCCACAGGATCACCGGAGTCGTCTTTGGACAACACTAGCTCTTTGGCTTAGTAACAGAGATGAGCACCAGCCCCTACGGTTGGACACAACTAGACAACCTTGTTAACGGGAAATACCTTTACCTTTATATACTCGGCTATAAATTGACCTCGTGTATAAGTCAAGATCAACTTTTGGGCCCAAAAATGTAGATTTTTATATGAGCCGTGGATACGTCAAGGATCAGACTGAAGGGGGCAGCCCAGCTGGGGAGAGGCTGCTGGCATTCGATCACCCTTCCCAGTGTCTCCCCAGCTCGGCTCCCCTATGGAAGCAGCCTGGTTGGGCAGAGGCTACAGGACAATCCATTGCCCTTTGCAGGCTCTCCCCAGCTGGGCTTTCCTCCATGGAGGGAGCCCAGCTGGGGAGAGGCTGCAGATCAATCCATCGATTGCCCTTCCCAGCCTGTCCCCAAGTAGGCTTTCCCCAATGGAGGCAGTCTGCTGGGGACAGGCTTAGACAAAGTACTGTATTACCCTGTGTTTAAATCTACCCAGGATTTTGGAGTCCATATTAGGGCAGAAATTATATGGTATATGCCTTAAGGGATTCAAAATAATTTGTAATATGTGAAGTCGAAGGCTTTCACAGCCGGCATCCATAGGTTTTTGTGGGTTTTTTGGGCTGTGAGGTTGTGTTCTAGGAGAATGTATTCCTGACGTTTCACCTGCATCTGTGGCTGGCATCTTCAGTGAAATGAAGATGCCAGATCCCAGGATTCCACAGCATTGAGCCATGGCAGTTAAAGTGTCAACCTGGATTATTTCTGCAACGCAAATGCAGCCTACAACTCTGGAGACCAAGATTTGAATCCCAGCCAGGCCATGGGACCCCAGTGGGTGAACTTGGGTGAGTCACACTCTCTCAGCTTCAGGGGATGGCAATGGCAAACAACCTCTGGGGAAAAAACTGTCAAGAAAACCCTATGATAGGTTTGCCTTAGGGTCACAGTAAGTCAGAAATTACTTGAAGGCACACAACAACATAATGAGGTATCTTGGAGATGGCACTGGAATCTAAACACAAATTTTATTTATGTTTCTTATATGCCTTGTGCACATAGCCTGAAGGTACTTTTAAATGACACTTTAAAATAATTTTGTGCATGAAACAAAGGGCCTTTGCAGACTGCCAGAAATAGTGCAAATTGAGTCCACTTTAAGGGTTAGGGTTAGTGCTAGGGAATCATGGGAATTGTTGTTTTTTCTGAGACATTGAGCCTTCTCTGTCCGAGAGCTCTGGCGCCACAATAAAATACAGTTCCCATGATTCCCTAACCCTTAAAGTGGACTCAATTTGCACTATTTCTAGCAGTCTGCAAAGGCCCAAAGTTTGCGTATGTTGAACCATCAAAAAGCAAAGGTGTCACTATCTCAGCCACCCATGTGGACCATTTTGGATTTTAGAGTATTGCATATTTTGGATTTCCAGATTAAGGAGACTAACCAGTAGCAGCTTCTCTGGGCCAAAAAACACGGCAGAAATAATCCACTCTGAGACCACTTTAACTGCCCTGGCTCAATGCTAGGGAATTCTGGGAACTGTAGTTTTGTAAGACATTTAGCCTTCTCTGTCAGAGAGTTTTGGTGCCATAATATACTACAATTCCCAGGATTCCCTAGCACTAAGCCAGGGCAGTGAAACAAATACAAAATACTGCATTTGAAAAACACATTAAATTCCAGAAAACCTTCTTCAGTGCCAATCCTGAGGCATTGTTTACCAGGAGAACTTCCAACACTTGACTCCTTTCTTTCTTTCTTAAAGAGGATCCCAGGCAAAGACTGAGGGAGGGACCAAATAAATAATAAAACCAAATAAATAAATATCCACCAAAGTAAGTGGCTTTGCAAGCAGCTTCCCCCTCCCTCTGTGCCTCCTTCCCTATCCCTGAAACTCTGCTTTAATATGTTGGGTGCCTATGTTGTTGTTTTCCCCCAAAAGTATAAAGGTGTCAATGGATTTAAATTGTTTTAACCTGTAATGGAAGAAAAAGAAAGTCAGATCCAGTGAAATCAAAACAATTATTCTCCTGATTTCATATGAGCTGAATTACCCTTTCCTACCATTTACACATCAGTGGTGTAGCAAATCTACTCCAGGGCTTCATTCACACTACATAATAAACTGATTTTTGCATTGGATCGTTTTGAATCAATGGAGCAATTAGACCAGGGGTAGGCAACCTTTCCCCTTTAAGGGCCGAGGGACTTCAGCTCCCAGAATCCCAGGAGCTATTGGCCAACATGGGACTATTGGCCAACATGGCTGAGGCTTCTGGGAGCTGAAGTCCCTCGGCCCTTAAAGACGTTCATACTATCGAGCCTGCAATTGAACCTGCCCATTTCAATTTAACCCACTTCACGTTCACATTAACAATTGGATCAATTCAAAATGGATTCTCCATGTGATCCCGTCACAGGGATGATCGCATCACAGGGAACCAAATGCAATTGACAACGCGTTTGCACTTACGTTTAACCGAATCATTTTAAAAGATGCAGTAAATGCCTCAGATTTGGAAGAAACGGTTTTTGGGTTTAGCGCTAACCCCCCTGCAAAACACACCGGAGAAATCTGGCACCAGTGTGAAGAAGGGGCCTTTAAAGCAGTTTGAATCACTTTGAAAACCAATTTATTATGTAGTGTGAATGAGGCCCAGGTTTTAGTCTGAAATTTCAGAGCTACCCCAGGTGCTCTGAACCTTAGGTGGCCTATGGCTGAATCTTGTCCACCTTTGGATTAATTTGCCCTGCAGTTGTTTGTGGATTAGAACTCCCATTAACTCTCACCCAGTTATTGTTGATAGGAATTGCAATCCAACACTCTGAGGTCCATCCCTTTGCCAGTGTCAGGAAGCTTTATACTCAAGGGCTAAGAGGGGCTGAAGACCTGATCCAGAAAAAGAATGAAGCAATGCCCAATATCACATCATTTAATCAAACATCATTGCAAAAACGAGACTGCGTAAATAATAAAAATTGATCTCAGCACAAAATTTCAAGTGTAGTGACCCATCAACCCTCAAGACTAGATGGATTCACTCAGTACAAGGAAGCAAAGTATATATATTCTAGTAATTTGGTAAGTTAGATCACAAGTCTACTCACATACTTGACAGGATGCTGGATCCAACTGAGGCTCATTGCCCAAATCCAGCTGTGCTGACAGGAGTTTCTCCCAGATTTTGAGAATTTATACAAGAAGCAAACAAAGTGTGCCCTCCAAGGTTGTGTCTGTCAGCCCTCATATTTAAGGAGCTCTCCCCAAAAAGCAAATTTCCCACAGAATCCTCCAAGGAGCAAAGATTGTTAACCTGTGGCATTCTGAAGGCTTTTTCTGTGGTTTTGGAAAAAAAGGCCCTCACCAGCCCAAAACAAGGTCATAGGAAGGAATGATCCAAAATGGTGAAAGGTGCTCCTGGAGATATCATTTGCTATTTTTGGAAGTGGGGGAAATACAGTACTGGGTGTGAGGCAGTGTGGGGTGCATGACCAAAAAAATGGTCCCACGAATGGAGGATTGTCCACCTTTGATTTATATTGTTGATGCAATGTTTGCATTCTCCGTTTCTTATTAAAGTTTGACCGATCAGATCAATTCCAATTACTTATACATCACATTTTGAGCATTTCTATCATTGTTCCACTGCTTGCTAAGGTTTAATTAGTCCAATAAACTAATTACTTACATACCACAATGTGAACATTTATACAATTAGGCTGTTGTGTGAATTCTCTACTGGCTGTTAAGGCCTGACGTGTACCTTGCTTTATCCTGAGTTTTCCTCTTTTAAAATGAAAGGCTGTGGTCCACCAAGAGCTCATCCATATTCCAGTCATTGCTAAGATTCGAAGGATCCCTCCCAAGGCGCGTTATCTGATGCCAATTTAGGTGTGTACTGCCACCGAATTGTTTTCCATATTCAGAATATGTAGATGTCTTTGTGTGACTTTGTTGATGTTTTTTGAGATGTGAGCTTTGACTAAAGCATTTACCACACTCAGCGCATAGATACGGCTTCTCGCCTGTGTGGATTCGTTGATGCCTTCTGAGGGATGTGCTCTGCCTAAAACTCTTACCACATTCGGAGCACAGATAGGGCTTCTCTCCTGTATGGATTCTTTGATGTATTTTAAGGAGTCTGCTATCACTGAAGCTCTTTCCACACCCTGAGCAGTTATAGGGCTTCTCCCCTGTTTGAATTATTTTATGTTGTTTAATGAGTACGCTCATATTGAACCTCTTTCCACATCCACCCGCATGGATTATTGGATGGGAAGGACCATCTGACCTGTAACAGATCTGCTTTCCACAGTCAGAACACTGGTACGGTTCCTCTCCTGTGTGAATTTTTCTATGCCTTTTAAGGTGCGTGCTCTGCCTAAAGCTCTGTCCGCACTCATAACATTTGTATGGCTTCTCTCCTGTGTGAATTCTTTGGTGCTTATTAAAGTGAGAGTTGCAACTGAACTGCTTTCCACACACGTAGCATTTGTAAGGTTTTTCCCCTGTGTGTACTCTTTGATGCTTTTTAAGGCTTGAGCTCCACCTAAAGCTTTTTCCACATGCCACACATTTGTAGGCCTTGTTCCCCATTTGATGTGAAGTAAGTCTTACACTAAGATCAAACTGCTTTCCACACTCATAGCATTTATATGTTTTCTCGCCTGCGTGAATCCTCTGATGTTCAGTAATGTATATCTGCTGATTTAAGCTTTTCCCACACTCTGAACATGTTAAGAGTTTCTCCTGGTTCTGAATATCCCTTTTGTTTCTTTCCCAACATTCCTCAAGTATTGGAAGTTCATGGAAGTCAGCTTCTTCAGGAACAAGGGATTTGTCCTGCCACTTCTGCTTTTCTTTAATTTTTCGTTTCTGTTGTCCTTGATCTTTATTTCTCTCCCTTCCATCACCTAAAGAAATCCAAAGAGAAATCTGATCAGGGAGAAACAGATCCTCAAATCAAGAAACAAACCAAATCAACTATTATCAACTACAACTACAGAAAACAGAAACCCTGAATATGGATGACCTTGCCTAATTTGAGAAGCTAAGAAGGACTGGGCCTAGTTAGCATTTAGATGGAAATTGACCAAAGAATGCCAGTTACAAGGCAGCTTCTTACATTCCAAAATCAAAATGTCATTGCAATCAACGGTCTAATACCCAGAGCTTGGAAAAGATACCTTATTGGACTATAATTCCCAGACTGCCCCCCAAGTCAACAAAGCATCAAAGCATGCACCTGCTTAGTAGCTTCCAATAGGGCACTGGATCCACTCCAGGCTTCAGTGGTAACTTTGATTCAAGGAGCTGAACCCATCAGCAAAATAGCTTCAGTGCCTTGGACAACTCCTTTAAAGTTTGGACTAAAACCTAGAGCTGTTTCACTGCTCCACTTGCAGTTCATTCCAGTTCTGTGATTCTATGATCCCTTTGGTGTGTGTTTTTGGCCATGTGAAGGGGAAGGGAATTCCCAGCCAGGTGTGAAGAACCTTTTGGAAACATGAGGCTTCTGACCAACTTTTCACAGAGATTCTCTGAAGTCACACACCAGCATCTAACACAGTGGTTCCCAAACTCTGGTCCTCCAGATGTTTCAGACTTCAAGTCCCAGAATCTTTGACCACTGGGCAAGGTGATTGAGGCTTCTGGGAACTGGAGTCCAAAATATCTGGAGGACCAGAGTTTGCGAACCACTGATCCAACAAGAACATGGCCAAGGAAGAGACTCTACAGTCTTGCCAGCTCAGAAGATGATGATGTTAAGTGTTCAACCATTATCATAAGGGATTTGTGTTCCTCTTTTTGTAGCTTCTAGATGTAATAACTGACTACTGCTTCAAATAACAAGAAGAACAATAGTTGCATCTGTATTGCTTTAACTGCCATGGCTCAATTCTGGGATTTGTAGTTTTGTGAGATATTTAGTCTTCCCTAACAAAGAACTCTGACACCACAACAAATTACAAACCTCAGGATTTAATAGCACTGAGCCATGACAAAGCAGTGTCAAATTGCATTATTTCTGCAATACTGATGCAGCCAATAGCAACAGTAATTTATTCTCCTACTAATAAAGAGTTGGAATCATGGACCCATCTAAATGTTGTTGGGACTTCAATTCCCAGCAGCCCTAGCCAACTGTGAGGAATGGTGTGTGATGCAGTCCAACAACATCTGGACGGCTGCATGATTCCCATGCCTGAAGTAGAACATCTCAAGAAGATGGACTGTGCACTGTTGTTCCCAATACAACACTATTGATACAGACAATGAACACCAATTACTGGTGCTTACAGTTGTAAACCGCTTAGACATCCCATAGTAAACCGCAATATGAAGCGGTATATAAATGAAGCTGCTTTGCTTTGTTTTTGCTTTGCTGTCGTCATCTCACAGGCACAGTTTGGAAAAATTAATTATTGGACTCTATTGAACTCCTTAAATATCTAAAGGGGGTGTAAGTTTGTTCTTTCTTGCTCCAAAGGGTAGGACAAGATCTAATGGTTTTAAGTTACAGTACGGTAGATTTTAACATTAGGGTGAATTTTGATTGAACAATGTCTTGACATTGAGAGCAGTTCAACTATGAAACCAATTGTCTAGAAAGGTGGTAGTAGGGTGGATGTCTGGATATCTTCAAAAAGAGGCTGGATGGCTATCTGCTGGGGATGCTCTAGCTGGAGATCCTGCACTGAGCAAGAGGTTGGAGTCCATGGCCAATGAAGCCCCTTCCAACTCTATGGCTCCATCTATACTGTAGAAATAATGCAGTTTGACACCACTAAATGCTGTCACTCCTTCTATCGAATCTTGGGATTTGTAGTTTTACAAGGGCTTTAGCCTTCATTGTCAAAGAGTGCTGTTGCCTCATAAAACTACAAATCCCAGGATTCTATAGGATAGAGGCATGGCAGTTAAAGTGGCGTAAAACTGCATTGTTTCTACAGTAGAGATGCACCCTATGATTCTGTGACTGTGACCTCAGTCCTCTTGCGGGCCCCAACTAGGGGCAGATCCACTAAATCAGGGGTAGGCAACCTTTCCCCTTTAAGGGCTGAGGGACTTCAGCTCCCAGAAGCCTCAGCCATGTTGGCCAATAGTCCCATGTTGGCCAATAGCTCCTGGGATTCTGGGAGCTGAAGTCCCTCAGCCCTTAAAGGGGAAAGGTTGCCTACCCCTGCACTAAATCAATGAGATTTAAATTCAGGTTGACTCAGTGTTCAACAGTTGAGCCAACAGGTCTACTCTAGGTGTGACTCTCAAAAAGATTTCTACCATAGACCAGAGTCAAACATTATGTAAAGCTCTGATACAATGGCTCTACTCTAGTTGAGACTATCAATAGCATGCAGGCTTACAATTCTCAGTAGTCATGCTGGCTGCAGGATATTGGGAGTTTTAGTACAAAAACCCTGACTTTGCTGAGCTCTGCTCTTAGCTCATTGAAAGAGGGGACCTTACCCAGAGAAGCCAGGTTCCTGCAATTCTCCATTGTAACTTCTTCATGTAGAGCCCTTTGGCTTGGATCCAGGAGAGCCCATTCCTCTTCAGTGAAATTCACAGCCAGTTCCTCAAAGGTCACCAGATCCTGCAAGACAGAAGTGTTTTCTCCCATTGGTTAATGCTACAATCCCCAAAAGACAGTGAAGGTGAGAGGAGGTTCTATACCAAAGCTTCTTCTCTGGTTACTCCTATTGTCCTTCATGCTTCCACATCTTGGGTTGGCAACCTGGGGTTCTCCAGATGTTTTGGACTATAAATCTCTCATGATCTCTGACAACAGTACATGTGAAAGGGATCTAGGAGTCCTAATAGACCACAAGTTGAACCTGAGTCAACAGGCAGATAAAAAAGCCAATGGGATTCTAGGCTGCATCAATAGAAGTATAGTGTCTAGATCAAGGGACGTAATAATGCCACTCTATTCTGCTTTATATAATAATGCCACTCTATTCTGCTTTATATAATAATGCCACTCTATTCTGCTTTCTCACCTGGAATACTGTGTCCAGTTCTGGGCACCACAATTCAAAAAGGATGTGGAGAAACTGGAGCGTGTTCAAAGGAGGGCAACTAAAATGGTGAAGGGTCTGGAAACCATACAGCCCTATAAGGAGAGACTTAGGGAGCAGGGTATGTTTCATCTGGAGAAGAGATGGTTAAGAGGTGATAGGATAGCTCTGTTTAACTATTTGAAGGACTGTCATGTTAAGGATGGAGCAGACTTCTTTTCTGCTGCTCCAGAGGCTAGGACACGGAGCAATGGATGCAAGCTACAGGAAAAGAGATTCCACCTAAACATTAGGAAGAACTTCCTGACATTAAGAGCTGTTCAAAAGTGGAATACATTGCCTCTGAATGTAGTGGAATCTCCTTCCTTGGACAGAGGTTGGATGGCCATCTGTCAGGGGTGCTTTGATTGTGTCTTCCTGTATGGCAGAAGGGGGTTAGACTGGATGGCCCTTGAGGTCTCTTCCAACTCTATGATTCTATTATTCTAATGGCCATGCTGATTGGGCTTTATAGGAAATGCAGAAGACAGGAGCACAGAATGCAACCTTATACCGAGGGAAGTAAAAGTGCCACTCTATTCCGCTTTGGTTAGCCCTCACCTGGAATCCTGCATCCAGTTCTGGGCACCACAATTCAAAAAAGTTGTTCAGAAGCTGGAGCATGTCCAGAGGAGGGCAACCAAAACGGTGAAAGGTCTGGAAACCATGCCCTATGAGGAATGACTGAGGGAGCTGGGGATGTTTAGCTTAGAGAAAAAAGATTGAGAGGTGGTATCATCTTTAAATGTTGAAGGGATGTCAGGCAGAAGATTGCTTTTTGATGCTCCTGAGCCTAGGACACTAAGCAGTGGATTCAAATTGCAAGGGAAGAGATTCCACCTAAAAATTCTGAAAAAATTGTTTATCTTAAGAGGTGTTCAACAGTGGGATGGACTTGGATTGTGGTGGAGTCTCCTTCTTTAAATGGTTTTAAACAGAGGTTGGATGGCCATCTCTTAGGAGTGCTTTAGCTGTGTATTCCCCTTGCATGGCAGGAGCTTGGACTGGATGGCCCTTGTGACCCTTTCCAACTCTATGGTTCTATCAACAAGGCAATTTTGATATGATACTGAGGGAGGTTACAGCAAAACAGAGAAACATCCAGCCTATTCTCTACTCATTTTCTTCTTCTCTTACCTTATTCTCAGCCACAGCAACTGTTTCTGCTTCGTCAGGAGTAGAAGGATTGGAACACAGCACCAGGGTCATTCCACAACCTGTGAGTAAGACAAAGAAAGTGGGAGGGTGCTTTGATCCTTAATAATCATTTGATACCTCCATCCCTGGATTCAATCCAGTGTCCAGTAGCTGTGAAAATGGTGAATGCTGTGTTAGGAAAAGGATCAAACAAAGATCAGCCAATTGTGTAATGTCTTGATAGGATGCTAAAACATATAAAACTGCATTATACTGAAGGCAATAGGAAAAGAAGAAGACCACATTGCAGGTGGCTTGACTCAATCAAGTGATGGCCAGGAGTGCTTTTGCACAGTTCAAGCCGTGTCCATTCATTCTACTGCTTTTAAAAAGTTAAAAACATATAAAATTAAGATTAAAACAGCATTAAACAACAGAATTAAAACTATTTCAAGACTTACTTTAAAACACTGTTGCTGCTTAATACTGTTTCAATCTTAATTTTGAATGTTTTTAACTATGTGTTTTTTATTGCATGTAGGTCCAAAACAAAATGCAGAAATAATCCAGTTTGAGACTGCTTTAACTGCTCTGGCTCAATGCTAGGGACTTCTGGGAACTGTAGTTTTGTGAGACATTTAGCCTTCTCTGTCAGAGAGCTCTAGGGCCACAATAAACTACAATTCCCAGGATTCACTAGCACTGAGCCAGGACAGTTAAGAAGCAGGGGTAGGCAACCTTTTTCAGGCGGGGGCCGGTCCGCAGAACAGCTCCCTTCCGGGCGGCCGGGGGGGGGGGAGAATGGCGGTACGCGCGCGCATGCGCACCCCCGCCGCCGCGCATGGCCGCCCCACATGCCCGCCGCCCAGCGTGCCTGCCGCTGCGCGCGCCCGCCATTTTGTTTTTCAAAATGGCAGCTGCGACACGTTTGCGCATGCGCAAGAGTACTGCGCATGTGCACACACGTCACGGCCGCCATTTTGGAAAACAAAATGGCAGGCGCGATGCGCACAGCCGCGCACCAGCTGAAACTCACAGCGGCGGTGGCGGCAGGAGTCGGCGGGGGCCAGTAAGTGCGGGGGCCCGGGCCGGAACCAGCCCGCAGGCCATAGGTTGCCGACCCCTGGTTAAGAAGTCTCAAACTGGATTATTTCTGCAGTATGTTTTGGACCATAGTTAAAAATATACAAAATTAAGATTGAAACAGTACTTAAGCTATAACAGAGTTTTAAAGTAAGATCTTAAATCATTTTAATAAATAATGGAAGACGTTGATTGACTATATGAAGAATAAAGGGAGGTTCTGTTATGGTTCAAGGCTTTTAAAAGAGTGATCTATAAGTAGATTTGTTTTTTTAAAGGTTATATTTTAATTAAGTCCTTAGTAAGGATATTTATTTATAATAGGATAACATGATTTTAAGATTATTTTATTCATTATATCGACTCTTGAATAAACTAGGGGGGTTAGATAAGTGATCCAGAAGGTCCTTAGTCAGGTATGCTAGAAGGCATTGTTTCCATTTTGTGTGTTTTTAGTTTTAGGGGGATTTTTTTTTAAAGTAGGTGTGTTTTGTTAGGTAGATGAATTACCCAGTGTGGTGTAGTGGTTTGAGTATTGGACTATGACTCTGGATACCAGGGTTCGAATCCCAGTTTGGCCATGGAAACCCACTAAGTGACCTGGGCAAATTGTATTTTCTCAGTTTCAGAAGATGGCAGTGGCAACCCCCTTCTGAAGAAATGTGCCTAGAAAACCCTGTGATAAGCTCGCCTTAGGGTCACCATAAGGCGGAAATGACTTAAAGGCACACAACAACATAAGGTGTGTTTTCCTTGTATGTTTTATAGATATAGAAAATTAATGTGCAATCTTTCAAGGAAGGCTAGTCTACTGTTAAACAGCTCTTATGACCAGGAGGTTCTTCATAATGTATAAGTTGAACTTATATTTGGGGTTGTTTAATTAAAATTATTTTCCAAAAAAAGAGAGAAGGGGGGTGCTTTAGCTGTGTGTTCCTCCTTGACAGGGGGTTGGATTAGGTGATCATTGCTATCCCTTCCATGATTCTATGAATCAAGAAGCTGCTCACGAATCCCAAGTACACTCAAGAAAGGGAAACCAAAAATTGAACAAATCCTTACCCAAAGAGTCAGCTCCTCTGTCACTTTCTTGTGTGATCCACCTGAACGCTGGCCTCTTTGTAGTCTCTGTTTCTGCAAACTGAGAGTCTGGTTTGGTGATTGCCTCCTGTACCTGAGACACAGGTGAGAGGACCAGGTAGGAAAAGGAAAGGGAATTAGGCAAGCCCCTTTGACATCATTTCTCAATCTCTTCAAACTTCTGCTTCTTTTCTTTCTTTCCTTTTCATTTTAAATAACTTTTTTAATTGATTTACTTCAAGGTATTCGTCAAGATGGCAAAACTGAGGCTGTCGTACTTTGACACATCATGAGAAGGGAGGACTCACTGGAAAAAATCGTAATGCTGGGAAAGGTAGAGGGAAGTAGAAAGAGAGGAAGGCCGCATGCTAGGTGGATGGACTCTATTAAGGAGATCATGGATATGAGTTTACAGAAACTAAGCAGAGGCATGGAGGACTGGGAGTCTTGGAGATCTCTCATCCACAGGGCCACCATGGGTTGAGATTGACTCGAGGGTAGTTAACAACAAACAACAAAGAGGCAGTTTTGTAACAATAAGCAGAATAATAAAATAATACAAGGCCATGTGCTTTGACACCTGAGATTTTTTAAAAATTATATCTCCAAACATTATGCTTGAAAATAAAAATAAAGTATATACAAAAGAATTGCATAGAATTGCAAAGACCAGTTGGAAGGGGCATCATAGGCCATCCAGTCCAACTCCCTGCTCAATGCAAGATTTCCAGCTAAAGCATCCCCAGCAGGTAGCTCTCCAGCCAGTTTCCGGATAAAAAGATCCCTCCACTGCTGGAGGCAATTTGTTCCATTGCTAAACTGCTGAGCCGGAAGAGATGCCAAAGAGGCGCGCCACGCCTCTTGCGGCACCCCTTTCGCGGCTTGCACAAGGAGCACTATTTTAGCGCTCCTTTCGCAGGCGGCGAAAGGGAGGATTGGGGCCGAGGTGTCCGGCAGCCTCGGCCTCAATCCTCCGCTTCCAGGGGCAGCCCAGGGCCACCTGTCTGCATCCCCCCTAAATGAAAGAAAGAAATTGGCAGCATGAGCTTTCGTAGTCTTCAGTCTACCTCAGTCTACTACTACCATTACTGAAGTGTAGGAAAGCTCATGCTGCCAACTTCTTTCTTTCAGTTAGATTCAAAGGTGCTACAAGATCTCACTACGTACTGATTCCTACAGACTAACACGGCTATATCTTTGAATTCTACCACATGAAACAATGTAAAAGTAAACCCGTTTAGGCTTTGCCTACGATATTGTGATTTGCAGGTGTAATTTTTAGTGTGACTAGTTATTTATGTCACAACTATTGCTGTTCTGTTCTGTGATCTATGGGAATTATGATTTCTGAGTAACATCAGTACAAGAAAACAAACAAAACGAAAGCATAACTAAGGATTCTGCATGGCACAGTGGCATCACTAGGGGTGTGTGGACCACACCAGGGGACACCATAAGGCAGGAGTAGGCAACCTTTTGGAGCCAGGGGCCGGGTTGCTGTCCCTCAGACAATTGGGGGGGCCGAAGCACCAAAAATAAATAAATAAAAATAAAAAAATTAAAAATAAAAATAAAAATATGTATGCACACTCTCTCAGCCCCAAAAACCCCTGTGGAGATTTTGCCAAGAAAACCCCAAGAACAAGTAATAACAACAATAATCAATATTATCATGACGGGCGGCAGCGGAGGCGGCAAGACCGGCCTGGGGCCGCTCCAAAGGCCTCGGGGGGCCGCATCCGGCCCCTGGGCCTTAGGTTGCCTACCCCTGCCATCCCGCTTCTGTTTAAAAACCTCCAAAGAAGGAGACTCCACCACACTCTGAGGAAGAGGGTTCCATTTGGTGGAGTGGAGGCCAGGCACAGACATATACATGGGAGGATGTTGATTCAAATTACAAATCCGTTGTGTATAGAAATGAAGTAACACGTCCAGTTTCAACGATGGTCATTAGTGCACAAAGACTTAGGAAACTGGTCTTTGTGCATGGGGCTGAACTGGCAAATCCAGTTTTGTAATGGGACTAGCTTGTGGTGAGAGAAATTATATATATAATATATTTAATATAAATAATAATATAATATAATTAATTTATTAATATTTAGTTTTTAAAGACCTATCTGCGGCCCGAAGAAGTTTAGCCTGTTTTAATTCAGCCCCTTCCTACTGCCAAATTGTGCAGGTCTGGTGTAGGTGAAGATGCTGTGCCACACCTCTTAGCCACCACAGGGCCACAACCAAGGGAAGATGCTGTGCCACACCTTCTCTTGGTCACCTTCTCTTGGCCACCACCACCTTCTCTTGGTCACCTTCTCTTAGCCACCACAGGGCCACAACCAAGGGAAGATGCTGTGCCATACCTTCTCTTGGTCACCTTCTCTTGGCCACCAACCAAGTCTGGTGTAGGTGAAGATGCTGTGTCACCCCTTCCTTTGGCCACCACCAAGGGAAGATGCTGTATCACACCTTCTCTTGGCCACAACCTTCTCTTGGCCACCACCAAGTCTGGTTTTGGTGAAGATGTTGTGCCACACCTTCTCTTGCCACCACCAAGTCTGGTTTTGGTGAAGATGTTGTGTCACACCTTCCCTTGGCCACCACCAAGTCTGGTGTAGGTGAAGATGTTGTGTCACACCTTCCCTTGGCCACCACCAAGGGCCACTACCAAGGGAAGATGCTGTGTCACACCTTCTCTTGGCCACAACCTACTCTTGGCCACCACCAAGTCTGGTGTAGATGAAGATGTTGTGTCACACCTTCCCTTGGCCACCACCAAGAGCTACCACCAAGTGAAGATGCTGTGTCACACCTTCTCTTGGCCACCACCAAGTCTGGTGTAGGTGAAGATGCTGTGTCACACCTTCCCTTGGCCACCACCAAGAGCCATCACCAAGTGAAGATGCTGTGTCACACCTTCTCTTGGCCACCACCAAGTCTGGTATAGGTGAAAATGCTGTGTCACACCTTCTCTTGGCCACCACCAAGTCTGGTGTAGTTGAAGATGCTGTGTCAACCCTTCCCTTGGCCACCACCAAGGGCCACTACCAAGGGAAGATGCTGTGCCACACCTTCTCTTGGCCACCACCAAACTGCTCACCTGCTGGTTTTCCTGCTTCTTCACCTCTGCCTGGCTCAGGAGGAAACCTTCGGCCAGGGCCACCGCCTGGGAACTGCTCTCTGCCCCACATTCCTTGACCCAGTTGGCCATCTCTGGAGGAAGGATGGCCAGGAACTGCTCCAGGATCACCAGGTCCAGGATCTGGGCTTTGGTGTGTCTCTCTGGCTTCAGCCACTGATGGCAAAGGGTATGGAGTCTGTGACAAACCTTTCGAGGTCCCTCATCCACCTGGTAGCCAAAAACCCTGAACCGCCAGCGTTGCGCTTCTGGGCAGAGCATCCCCTCCATCATCATCATCTTCTTCTCCTCTTCCTCCATGATCTTCTCAACCTTGGCCCAACTAATATGGGGACCTTCTCCTGTCTCAGGGGCAGCTGAGTTACCCCACTTTTCTTCCATCCTCAGCCCCTGTTCCAGGCTCTTCCTTTGGTTCTGCTCCCAAAATGTCCTTTAGGATGGATGAGGTTCCAGAGGGATCTCTAGGAAAGACACAGCCTCAAAAAGGAACAACAACAACAACAACAACACAACAACACTTTCCTCCTTGCAGAGGCTTTTTCTATTCCAACCAACTGCTGCAGAAGGGCCTCCCCCCCCAGCCTTAATGGGGCCCCCTCCACAAGGGTCGGACTACAAATCCCAGCTGGGAAGGGGATGTTGGGAGTTGTAGTTAAACACCCCTGTTTAACCCTGGGGAGGGGAGGCTTGTCGTTGGGGAAGCAGTAGAGCTCTCTGGCGGAGAAATCCACATTTGATGTTATTGTTGGGTGCCCTCACACACAACCCACCCTAAAACTACAAATCCCAAGGTTCCCTAGGGTCAGGGAGGTGATGGAGGAAGGTGTTTTTGTATTTCTCTTTCTCTCTGTGGCCCAAGAGCAGAGCTTGGTGGCAAAGGTGGCATCAGCCAGTCAAGAAACCTTTGGGGAAGAAAGCTCCCCTCTTAACTGCGGTGTAGGATAAAGATAATGGAGAGCAAAGAGCTCCTAATGTCTTCCTTATAAGCAAACAGTCCATTACAGGGTTAAAATAAGAGAGAGGAGAGGCCTAGAGCGGCACTGGGGGGACGCCACTTCCTGCCTGGCTTCAGTAGGGGAAGACTGTTTTCAGGAGGACTCAAGTATCGCCCCTCCCCGGGCAGGAAGTGTATCTTTCTTTCTTTGCCTCTCTAGGCATTTCAACTCTCTTCCTTTAACTCTTAAGGTCCTGGCTCAGAGCAAAGAACATAGGAAGGAGGGAATGTAAGACAGGAGAGGATTATTATTATTATTATTATTATTATTATTATTATTATTATTATTTGCTGCATGCTCCTGAGCCCCCCAAAACATTGTCTAAATACCCCATGTTGCATATTGCCATGATCAGGAAAAAAACAACACTTCAAGATTAATATTATTTAACCTCATTACTATTATTATTATTATTATTATTATTATTATTAATCTTGAAGTGGGCTGTTTTCTCATCATGGCAATATGCAACATGCAATATTTAGAAGATGTTTTTGGTGGGCTCAGGAGCATGCAGCAAGATGATGATGATGATGATGATGATGATGATGATGTAATAATATGGCTCAAGTGGTTAAGACACTGACTCTGTTGATGGCAAGATCGGCAGTTGGCAGTTCAAGGCCCAGGTGCTGCATGATGGGGTGAGCTCCTGACACTAGTCCCAGCTTCTGCCAACCTAGCAGTTCGAAAGCATGCAAATGCAAGGAGATAAATAGGTACCACTTTGGTGGGAAGGTAAACAGCGCTCTGTGCAATTATGCTGTCCCCATGATCACAGAGTAGTCTCTGACAACGCTGGCTCTTTGGCTTATGATCAGACACGACTTGACAACCTTGTCAACGGGGGATACCTTTACTACTACTACTACTAATAATAATAATAATAATAGCAATATAGCAAGTACATTTCTATACTGCTTATCAGTGCACTTATCAGTGCCTAAGCAGTTTACAATGTGTAAGCTAATGTGACATAAAAGGAGAAGGATATGGCTGTAGGGATAAAGTGGATATCAACTGCATTATTTCCAAAATGTAGAAGTGCCCTTGGAAACTTTGGATCTCTCACATACACACACACCTGTAGCTTCAGTTTTTGCCTTGCCCTTCCCATCCTTTAAAGGATTTTGATTCTGTTATTTGCTGTCAAGTCAACTTCTCAGACAGATCCCCCACCATCACCACCATTGGTCTATTACCTAAGGCCACTTTTGGTGGTCAATTTATGGCAACACTATGGACGTTATCACACGGGGCAAATCTGCTGGTTAATCCACACAAATCCCAAACAAAAACTGGATTTGTGCCTCACGTTTTCACACGACGTCGCACAGAAACTGGACAGAAACTGGTGTTATCCGAGATCTTTTGAAATTCGGTAGTTTTGAGGAAATGCAAATGCGAAATTAAGGTAATTTCGCATTTACCATAATGTGAAAAGCAAATGCGCATTTGGAAGCATTTCCCCGCATTTCCCCATGGTTCCGCGGGGTTTCCCATGGGTCCTCGAGGCAGCGTCTCCTTATTATGTTTACTTTGGGTTTTGCTTGGGCGACAAACATCCCGGCCAGACATGAGCCTCTCCGCTTCGTCTTTCTAAATATACCTGTCTTTTACTAGAAATATCGGGCCGTGGCTGATGTGGGGTTTGTGATGGAACGCAAGTGCCGAAAACAACATCCGCCAGCCGCGGCGAGCATAGCTATATCTGCGCATGTGCTAGAAGATCATTTCTAGTACATTTACGGGCTTTTCTCACTTGTGTGTGAACGTTAAATGCGGTGTTAGCATGTGCACAATTAATGTAATTACGTGTGAAAGCCATTTGCAGAATCAAGGTTTATTTTCGGTTTATTTTTGGGATGTCTCATTTCCACTTTATTGTCGGTTTGTGGCCCACGTATGATAACGTCCTATGAATGAGAGACCACCAAGAGCACTGGTCATCAACTACCCTGCTTAGGTCTTGCTAATGCAGAATAACCATGGCTTCTCTGAGCCCTATCATGCTACATTGTTATAGCACTATTATTCCACTTTAACTGTCATGGAAACATCATATGGAATCCTGCACTTTGCAGTTTTTTCGTTGTTGTTAACTGCCTTCGACTTTTTCTCAACCCCTGGTGACCCTATAAATGAGACCTCTCCAAGACCCTCCTGCAACCCAAAACCTATAGTGACTTCCTTCATAGAGTCCATCCATCTGGCATGTGGCCTTCCTCTTCCTACTTCCCCCCATCATCCCCAGCATTATTGTTTTTTTTCCAAAGAGTCCTCCCTTCTCATGATGTGTCCAAAGTATGACAGCCTCACTTTGGTCATAGACCCCAAGGGCCATCCAGTCCAACCGCCTGCCATGCAGGAACTCAAAATCAAAGCATCCCTGACAGATGGCCATCCAGCCTCTGTTTAAAGAACTCCAAAGAAGGAGACTCCATCATCCACCGAGGGAGTGTGTTGCACTGTTCAACGGCTCTCACTTTCAGGAAGTTCCTCCTAATGTTGAGGTGGAATCTCTTTTCCTGTAGTTTGCATCCATTGCTCTGTGTCCTGTTCTCTGGAGCAGCAGAAAACAAGCTAGCTCCCTCCTCAATATGACATCCCTTCAAATATTTAAAGAGGGCTATCATATCCCCTCTTAACCGTCTCTTCTCCAGGTTAAACATACCCAGTTCCCTAAGTTGTTCCTTATAAGGCATGGTTTCCAGACCCTTCACCATTTCAGTCACCCTCCTCTGGACATGTACCACTTTTTCAACATCCTTTTTGAGTTGTGCCCAGAACTGGACACAGTGTTCCAGATGGGGCCTGAACAAAGCAGAATACAGTGGCACTATTACTTCCCTTGATCTAGATACTATACTTCTATTAATGCAGCCTAAAATTGCATTGGCCTTTTTAGCTGCTGCATCACACAGTTGACCAGGGGTCAGCAACCTTTTTAGGGGTGGGGCTGGTCCCCATGTCCCCCGATGCCTCCCGGGCCGCGGTGGTCTGCGCACGGGCACTACCATGAGGGCTCCCTCGACTGCACCAGGCCTCGGAGAGGCCCAGCACAGTCGCGGGGGTCCCCGAGGAGGGCTCCCTTGAACGCGCCGGGCCATGGGGAGGCCCAGTGCAGCCGCGGGGGTCCCCCAGGAGGGCTCCCTTGACTGTGCTGGGCCTCTGGGGTGTTATTATGTGTTCAAAAATGGTGCCCGGAGTCTCGCGTGACCTTTCCCATTGTGGGGCAGGGCAGGGCAGGTCGCGCGAAACTCAGGGCGCCATTTTGGAACACAAAATGGCACCCCAGAGGACCCCCGAGCTGCGAAAGGCGGCGGCGGCGGCAGTGACAGGGCTGGGCAGGGGCCGGTCGGCAGGCCTCAGCGGGCTGGGTGCGGCCCGCGGGCTGTAGGTTGCCGACCCCTGCTGTTGACTCATGTTCAACTTGTGGTCTACTAGGACTCTTTTTCACACATAATCTTGTTAAGCCAGGTGTCATCTTGGCTTCCAGGGAGATTTCCGGCTTGATCTGCTCTGGGACCCATTTGTTTGTCCTTTTGGCTGTCCATGGGATCCTCAGCACTCTTCTCCAGCACCACTTTATCTCAAATGCATTGATTTTCTGCCTATCTTCTTTCTTGATTGTCCAGCTCTCACATCTATACATGGTAATAGGGAATACAATGGCTTATATGATTCTGACTTTTGTGCTGAGTTGTATATCTTTGCATTTTAGGATCTTTTCTAGTTCTTTCATAGCCACCCTCCCCTTTCTTAATCTTTTTCTGATTTCCTGACTGCCATCCCCATTTCTATCAATGTTTGATCCCAGGTATGGGAATTTTTTTACTATTTCTACTTCTTCATTGTCTAGGTTGAACTTGTGAAGGTCCTCCTCGGTGGTCATTATTTTTGTTTTCTTTATGTTCAGCATTAAGCCTGCCTTTGCACTTTCTTCTTTCATCTTCCTTACGGGTTGTTCCAGGTCTGTGAGGTTTTCTGCTAGTATTATGGTGTCATCTGCGTATCTTAGACTGTTGATATTCCTTTCTCCTATTTTCACTCCTCCTTCTTCTATGTCCAGGCCTGTTTTTCTTATAATATGTTCTGTATACAAGTTGAACAGATCGGGTGAAAGGATGCAACCTTGTCTGACCCCTTTGCCAATTGGGAACCATTCTGTTTCTGTGTATTCTGTCCTGACAGTAGCCTCTTGTCCCGAGTACAGATTCCTCATCAGGACTATCAGATGTGCTGGCACTCCCATATCTTTAAAGGCGTTCCATAGCCTTTCATGATCTATGCAGTCAAAGGCTTTGCTAGAGTCTATAAAGCATAAGTGGATTTTCTTTTGAAATTCTGTGCTGCAGTTTAGGGATGGGCATTTAGAATTCTCAGTCAGAGAGCTCTAGTGAAGTGGTCAGCAAACTATGGCCTGCGGGCCGAACCCGGTCCGTCGAGGCCTTGTAACCGCCCGTGGCTAGTCCTGCTACTGTTGCAGCTGCTGCCACATGCGCGTGCAACGCAGGACACCATTTTGCATTCCAAAATGGTGCTCGTGCACACATGCGCATGACGGCGGGTGCCATTTCGGAACGTAAAATGGCGCTGGCATCATGTGCATGCGCTCACAACACGTGGCGCCGTTTTGCATTCCAAAATGGCACCTGACGTCGTGCGCATGTGTGCGCGAGTGTGGGCGCCATTTTCAAACACGAAAGGGCGCCCCGCGCACGCATGCGCATGACAGCGGGAGTAGTGAGTATGTGTGTGCGAGCGCATGTGCGAGCACACCTTCGGCACCATTTCCCCCCCCCTTCGGCCTGCCAACAATCAGGGGACAGCGGAACCAGCCCCACCCCCAAAAGGTATGCCGACCCCTGCTCTAGTGCTTCACCAAAAATACCCCCCCAAAAAAACAAAACCTGAGAATCTTCTTGGAAGCCAAGATGATTTAAATTGAGGCTGTCATACTTAGGCCACATCATGAGAAGACACAACTCACTAGAAAATACAGTAATGCTATTAAAGGTAGAAGGTAGTAGAAAGCGAGGGAGACTGCAAATGAGATGGATGGACCCAATAAGGGAGATCACGGAGCTGAGTTTGCAGGACCTGAGCAGAGCAGTGGACAGGGTTTTTTTAGAGATGTCTCATCCACAGGGTCACCATGAGTCGGGGCAGCTTCGAGGATAGTTAACAACGTCAGAGTCATAGTCCAACACTCAAACCACTACACCACACTGTCTCAGACTTTACATCAGGGGTAGGCAACCTTTCCCCTTTAAGGGCTGAGGGACTTCAGATCTCAGAATCCCAGGACTATTGGCCAACATGGCTGAGGCTTCTGGGAGCTGAAGTCCCTCGGCCCTTAAAGGGGAAAGGTTGCCTACCCCTGCTTTACATCAAAGGATTCAGATAGGAGAATCGTATAAAGGCTAGGAGTTTGGAAAGGCCTTTGGCTGCAGTTTTAAACTTGCTTGCATGAAAGAACTGGCAACATAAAGGCCTCTAGGTGTACACCAAGTAGACATATTCCTGGGCATGACTTCTTTAACAGAAAATTTGGTACCAGAGGCAGAAACAGCATGGAAAGAATAGGAATAAGTTCCTGTACCGTAAAAAAACAAGACCAGCTTGAATATGTTTGAGCAAAATGAACAACAGGCACATGTAAAATGAAAGGACAAGGTCAGGTAAGCCTTGCGTAAATCAGCAAAAACATTTTCAGTCTTCCCTTGACCAGCTGAAACCTTCCAAAATGGGAATGACTTTTTCTTTCACCAGACTCCACTTTTCTTCCAGTTTATATTTTAGTGGCAAAATTTACCAAGCTATACATTTTAACATGCTGGGGGTAGCTGGTGAGGTAGACTTAGGGGGGTTGCAGACTGCCAGAAATAGTGCAAATTGAGTCCACTTTTAGGGTTAGGGTTAGGGAATCATGGGAACTGTACTTTATTGTGGCTCCAGAGCTCTCTGACAGAGAAGGCTCAATGTCTCAGAAAAAAAACACAATTCCCATGATTCCCTAGCACTAACCCTAACCCTAAAAGTGGACTCAATTTGCACTATTTCTGGCAGTCTGCAACCCCCCTCACTTGCTCTTCACTTTTCTGTCTGTTCTGCTCTTTACATATGCTCAGTAAGAGATCCTGGAGGCAGCTGCTTTTTGCTTGTTGCAGACAGGCAAATACAATAGAACCCGCTAAAAACTTTATCACACGGGACAGATCTTGTGCAGAAACTGAAATTAAAGTTGAAAAAACCTGCAAAAGCAGGTAGATTTTCAGACGATGTTGAGGGTTAACCCGAAGAGAAAGTAGATAAAACCCGCAAAAGTGGGTTGATTCTCACACAACATTAGCATTAATGAGCATTAATGCAACATTAACCTGAACAGAAACTAGACAAAACCCGCTACAGCTGCTGGCGAAACGTCAAAAAGAAACTCTTCTAGAATATGGCCATACAGCCCAAAAAACCCACAAAAAACTATACCGCTCCTTTTTATTTTCGGAAAATAAAGGAGATTTGCAAATCTACATCCACCAAAATATTCCTGATTCAAACATATGGAGACTTCTTGAAGAATCCATTGTTCTCTGCCACAAAGAGGACTGTGGCTTCACTGGAATGGAGACATATTGGATTGCAAAAGAGGGGTCCCTGTAGAGATGCTAATGGACTTTAAATTTCCTGGACTTTGCAAATCTCCCTACAGCCACAGGGCCAGGAGGAGGAGGATCCTGCCTGCAAAAGGTATCTTCCCCACTATATACCATCTTAACTAAAGACTTGAACAACCTGTAGGCATCTGACTAACATCTCCAATTGTTTTTCTCCTGTTTGGTTTGTAACATCTTGCCTGATGAAGATGAAGCCCATGGAGCTTCGAAAGCTTGCAACAAATATATTGTGCATTTTGATTGGCCAATAAAGATATCACGCATGGATTTTTTTTGAATTTGCTAAATGGCCAACACAGCTACCCCTGAAAGTTTTCAAGAGATATATTGCTCCGATGTTTACCCTGATGTGTGGCTTGGTTCTGTTTTCTTCCCATTTTGACCACTACATCATCTAAATAAGTAGGTTTCAAAACAAGATGGGGTTGTTGTTATTGGCCTATTTGGACAACCCCCCAAACTTGGTTAACAAAGGCCTGTATACATTTCTTCCATAATATATACATATATAACCAAAGTTTTTCCAACTCTTTAATGTAAACAAGTCTTTCAAATTCGCAAATCCACACTACCAGGAAGAACAAGACAGGTTGGATATTCATTGAAGAATAAGGAAGTGCCGTAAGTATCACTTGCATTTTCAATGCCTTTTTAAAAAAGATATTTGGTGTCACAAATGATTAGGAAAATAATAATTTGGAAAAACTGCTAACTATAAGCCTACAAATCAGGAAGTGAGGAACCTGTGACAGGTCAAACATTTCTGGATTCTAACTCCCATCAGTCATGATCTGCATGGGAAACTAGAGATCATGTGAACTGCAGTTCTATTGTGTCTGGATGGCCACAGGATCCCTATCCATCCTGTAGATCAAGATGGACAACTTGCAACCCTCCAGAAGTTGTTGGACTATAACTCCCATCAACCCATTTTCCAAAAAAAATTTTTTACAGTCCTATCTTTTCCTGAAAATCCACATCACTAGCCCTACCTAGTATAGTCAATGGTGATGAATGATGGGAGTTGCAGTCCAGCCGCCTTTAGAGGACTACAGTTTCCCACCCATGCTACAAATAATGAAAAGGGGGCCATCAACAGGTTATGCAAAGAGACATAATTATCAAATGATTAAAGACAGTATGAAACACACATTTATTATAACAGAAAGCACATATTAAAGACAACTCTTAAAAATAAGTACTTCCCATATTAACGAGAGAGCAAGAAGAGGACAACCCACAATATAGGGACAATGCTCAGTCGCTTGGATTCAGACATGTTCATTCACGCCACTAGCAACTGCTGACTTGCAACCTTTCACTAGGAAACTCTGTGAACATGTGTTACATGCTGCTCATACCAGCAGTGAGGGAATGATCTGAAGATCTCCGGCTATTGCGGTACTCCAGTTCCCATCAGCATCCACCAGCATAGTTAGGGATAATGGGAGTGGTAATCCTCACTCCTTTGAATTACCTCTCCACTCCTCTGCCCAATATTCTTTTTAGTTTGTTAAAAAAAAACTTAGGGAAGGCCTTTCCCATCTTGCTCCCATAACTGGTGTGGGCTACTACACATTTTAAATATGTAACAAATAAATACAGCTCCCCGCACACAACAGACACACACACCTTTCAAGTGCGTCTTGTGCCAGTACAGTTTCTCTCTGTTCAAAGCATTTGTTTCTCTCTTGTGAATTCTCATATACTTTCAAGGAGAAGCAGCTGGTCTCAACACAGGCGAGAGTGGAAAGGAAGGCATGCTCTCACCTGCCTTTTCCTTCCCCAAGGAGCCCAGACCAGCCAGATCTTGAATTGCCTCCGATTCTGCCAGTGACAAGCAATAGGGGCCTCCCAAAGCTTGGTAGCTGGCAGCAGCAATTTGGAAAGAATACAAGGACAAGTGCATAGCCCTTTTTGCCTCATCCAAAAAGGAATGTACATGTGTGTCACTAACAGGATGCCAGCCCACTATGCCTCACTGAATCCACTAGAATAAATTTTGTTGTTGTTAACAGCCCCCAGGTCAATCTCGTCCCATGGTGACCCTATGGATGAGCCATCTCCAAGAAGACCCCCTGTCCTCCCCTGCTCTGCTTAAATCTTGCAACCCCTTAAGACCCAAAATGACCTCCTTCATAGAGTCCCTCCATCTGACATGTGGCCTTCCTCTCTTCCTACTTCCCCCCACCTACCTCAGCATTATTGTTTTTTTCCAAAGAGTCCTCTCTTTTCGTGATATATCTGAAGTATGACAATCTCAGTTTTATCATCTTGGCTTCCAGGGAGGTTTCCGGCTTGATCTGCTCTAGGACTCATTTGTCTTTTTGGCTGTCCATGGGATCCTCAGCACTCTTCTCCAGCACCACATTCTCTCAAATGCATTGATTTTCTTCCTATCATCTTTCTCAACTGTCCAGCTCTCACATCCATACGTGGTAATAGGGAATACGATGGCTTGTATGATTCTAACTTTTGTGCTGAGTTGTGTATCTTTGCACTTTAGGATCTTTTCTAGTTCTTTCATAGCCACTCTCCCCATTCTTAGTCTTCTTCTGATTTCCTGACTGCATTCCCCATTCCGAACAATGTTTGATCCCAGGTATGGGAATTCTTTTACTATTTCTATTTCTTCATTGTCTAGGTTGAACTTGTGAAGGTCCTCCTCGGTGGTCATTATTTTTGTTTTCTTTATATTTAAATAAATACATTCCATTTATTCAATATTGCACTGCACTGTTATAGCTCTATTATTCACTTTAACTACTGTGGCTGCCCTCTTTGAGGGTTTTGCAATTTAGGGAAAGGCATTTATAATTCTCAGTCAGAGAGCTCTTAGGCCTCACTTAAGCTACAAATCCCAGAATTCCACAGGAGGCATCCCTAGCAGTTAAAGTGGAATAATAGCACTGAAACAGCATAGTGTGGTCTTGCCCAATGTGTCTGATCCAGTTGGGACTAACAACTGCACTTAGGCAAGGGTGAGAATCATTTGACCCTCCAAAGGCTGTTGGATTGCAACTCCCAGCAGCTCTTGTCAGCACAGTCATGGGTAAGGAGTGCTGGAAGCTGCAGTTCAGCATTATGATCCGGAAGGTCAGAAAATTCCCCCTTGATTTCGGCTGTGGAAAATTTATATTGCACCTTTCCAAGGCAGTTGCACTGATAAAGAAAACAGTTGCACAAATGAAAACAGAACAGGACAGAAACGGAAAACAGGTTCAGCAGATAAAACATTCGAAAATGAAGATCATCCATGCTTTTTAAAATAAAATCACTTCCCTGGCAAATGAATTGCATCTGAGACCAGGACTGTTCTATGCAGTCAATTAAAAACAATACAAATATGTGGTAAAATATTCCACAAGCTTAAAGGTGGCTTCTATGAATGTTTTCTTTCATGTCCTGACCATATATGAGAAGTTGGCTTATTGTACAAACTATTGCTCACAGCTCAGGCATTTATATGGATATCCCGTTGTGCGAATAATCTCGAATTAGTTTTCAAAGGGAAAATTCTGGATTTTTGGCCTGAGGCACGCACCAGCTCCAGGCTCACAACTTTCTGCTTCTCTTCCTATCCTTTAATTCAGGTCCTTCAGGAAGTTAATAGTTAAAAGTTAATAGCAAAGTCTGACAGCTAAAGGAGCCTATTAGACAATGGAAGTGCCCCAAGGCCCAGGTACTGTAGAAATAGGTATTTAGGAGGGAAAATTCTGAGTGATGGAAGCTGTCTAGCTGTTACTTTAGGGCCCCCCATGTTGGTATCATGTTCATGGCTACCTAGGGGGGGAAATGTACAATAGCCAGTGGCAGGTTCTGCAAGTAAATTTCCCAATATTCCTCTATAAAAGTCTAATTTCCAAGCCATGAACTTGTAATGATACAGTTAGTGGATAGTGCCATTATGCAGTTTAGTTCAGTAAGTGGCACCAGACTTAATTTGAGGGTTACAAATTTCTCTTGTCTGTTTTCTTCTTATTATTGAGAGAGATAATAAAACATTTTGTTTAGCTTCCTGGCAGGTATATTTTCTAAGCCTTCCATTACACAGGCGTCAGTTTCTGTTCTCTAACTTCTTTTTTGGCCACAAGACAGGAGCCCCCAGAAACTCCCTTTCCAATAAGAAAACAGAGATATGTCCAAATAGGCATTTGCTGGCTGGGGCTCTAGGGAACAGCTCTGTCCATTTCAACCACAAAATGCAACTCAGCTCTTATTTATAAAAGTTTAGTCTACAATAAATATAATAGTCTTTAGGGCGCCACACGCCTTTGTAATGAACTAACCAGCCTCTTCTTCTGTAGTGCTCTTGTATGCATAAACAGCGACCAGTCCCAGAAAAACTAAACGCCACATTGCAATTTTTTTAGAAAATGAGAAAACAGAGACAAAAGCCTTTGAAGAGATCAGCAGCGAGGATGCTGCAAATTGCATACATGGGGTAGGACAGAAGGAGTGCTACATATCACAAGCAACTTGCATGGAGAATTCCAAATTCGGTTCTCCGTTTATGTTGGGGGAGGCATTTTTATTCACAAAAACAAATTAGAAGAATTTCTCCACTCCACTGTAGATTTTTCAAGGAAACAAGAAGTGTAGTGCTTGGGGGGGAAAAGATTTATGACACTGCATGCAAAAGATTTGTCGAAGTCTCTTTTCTTAACACCGTTCTGTCTCATTCCACTTTATGCAGTTTCAACCTACCTCACCCTGCACAACGGATTGTGTTTAAGTGTATTTGGTAAGACAATGGACGTCCTTTTCCCGCAACACAAATTCTCCCATGGTCTGATATCTGACATAATTTAAAGTTGATTCATTACGGAAGTTCTCACTACAGCGCAAACGTAATCTGGATTCCTTCAGTTTAAATTACTTGTGGAATTTTCTGAGGCTTACTCCACGACAAACGCATTCATCACAACCTGATCACGACTAAAAATTGTTCCTTCAGTGAATTCTTTTATGCCTAATAAGTTCTGGAGTCCAGCTGAATCCCTACCCATGTGCCAGGCATTAAATGGGTTTTCCCTTATGTGAATGCGTTGATGTCGAATAAGGAGCGTGCTGGAAAAAAAGCCCTTTCCACACTCAAAACATTTAAATGTTTTTTCCCCAGCATGACGTCTCTGATGCTTATTCAGTAATGAAGCCTCACTAAAGCCCTTCCCACATTCCAGACATTTAAATGGTTTCTCTCCAGTGTGGGTCCTTTCATGTCTAATAAGGAGCGTGCTCCAGGTAAAGCTCTTTCCACACTCCAGGCATTTAAACGGTTTGTCTCCCGTGTGGGTTCGTACATGAGAAATAAGGATGGATTTATGACTAAAGCTCTTGTCACACTCCATGCACTTAAAGGGTTTCTCTCCAGTGTGGATTCTTTGGTGGGAAGTAAGGTGTATGTGCTGACGAAAATTCCTGCCACACTCCAAGCATTTAAATGGTTTCTCTCCTGTGTGGATTCTTTTATGTGAAGTCAGATGAATGTGTTGACGGAACCTTTTCCCGCACTCTAGGCATTTAAATGGTTTCTGCCCTGTATGCATTCCTTGGTGCGCAGTAAGAATTCCACTCTGACTGAAGCATTTCCCACATTCCAGGCATTTAAATGGTTTCTCTCCTGTGTGGGTCCGTTGGTGGGCGGTAAGACTTCGGTTCTGACTGAAGCACTTTCCACAGTCCTGGCATTTATATGGTTTCTCTCCTGTGTGACTTATTTGATGGCGAATAAGATTTGTACTATCGATGAAGCTTTTGTCACACTCCAAACATTTAAATGGTTTCTCTCCCGTGTGAATTCTTTTATGCCTAAGAAGTTCGGAGCTCCGGCTAAAGCATTTTTCACAATCTGGGCATTTAAAAGGTTTCTCTCCTGTGTGGGTTCGTTCATGTCTAACAAGTTCTGAGCTGTGACCAAAGCTCTTTTCACACAGCAGGCATTTAAATGGTCTCTCTCCTGTGTGGGTTCTTTCATGTCTAATAAGATGTGAGCTCTGGCTGAAGTTTTTTCCACACTCCAGGCACTTAAACGGTTTCTCTCCTGTGTGTGTTCTTTTGTGAGAGGTAAGGTGTATGTGCTGACGAAAACTCTTTCCACATTCCAGGCACTGGAAGGGTTTCTCTCCTGTGTGGATTCTTTCATGAGAGGCAAGATGTATAAGCTGACGAAATCTCTTTCCACACTCCAGGCACTGAAATGGCTTCTGCCCTGTGTGCATTCCTTGATGCGCAGTGAGAATCCCACTCTGACTGAAGCACTTTCCGCACTCTAGGCATCTGTATGGTTTTTCACCTGTATGACTTCTTTGATGCGTAGTAAGGATTCCACTGTTACTGAAGCATTTCCCACATTCCAGGCATTTATATGGTTTCTCTCCTGTGTGACTCCTCTGATGAGAAGTAAGATTTCTGCTCTGACTGAAGCTCTTTCCACAGTCCAGGCATTTAAATGGTTTCTCTCCTGTGTGAATTCGTTTATGTCTATTAAGTTCTGAGGTCCTACTGAAGCTCTTTCCACACTCCAGACATGTAAATGGTTTTGGGTTTTCTCCAGCAGGGGTCTTCCTAGGCATTTTAAGGCATGGTGTGTTGCTGTCGCTCTCTACATATACAGGGCACTCATTCTCTCTTTCTTCTTTGTGTATTTTTGGATGGACGGGCATTTCACAGAAGTCAGCATCCAAATAAGCAATGGACGCACCCATTTCGTTAACCGTTTGGTACCCTTCCTGCTTCTTGAAGCTATCTTGACTCCCAATGCATGCTTCCATGTCTAGATACATATCACTTACTTCCAGTATCTGATGTGCTTCCCCATAAGTTGCTCTCTTCCATATCTCCCCTGCAGAAACAAAGAGAGAAAGATGACATAACTGAGGAGAAGAACTGGGGTTCCCAATGGTGGAATTAACCAATCCATGTCTGACGCTAGAATACAAAGACTGAGAACCTGTTCAGTTTGGGCAGAGCATGAAACCTCACTGGCTCACACTTCCTTCCAGAGGCTAGATCTAGTTAGAGCCACTTGGTTTTTAATATCCAGCTCCAGGGGCCTTTGGAGCCAATGCACTATGGGAAAGGTGGTAAGGGAAACTGCACATAGTTTCTGACAGGCAATTTCCTAAGTCATCTCTCCCATAGTGCAGTGGATCCAGGGATCCTAGAGTCAAGCTTTCAAAACCCAAAGGGCTCACAATAGACCACCGCCTCTGGTGGGATATATTTGTTGCTGGCTACCCCCGCCTCTGATGACCATGTTTAAGTGCAGAGGGTCTCCAGGGACATTCACTGCCACCACAACTTGTTCAGAGAGGTCTTCCATATAAGAAGCAAGGATGTCAACTGCTGATGGAACACTCTATTAAATGAGTGTAGGATCCTGGTCAACAAGCCCTGAAAAGGGTTGGCAGCATATTTCTAGGGGTGTGCAGAGAGTGTAGAGTGCACCAGGTGACACCTCAGATGGTAGTTTCTGCCTTCCAGTATGGAGTATATTCCCACGCCTCACAGCAGGTAGACCAGGTCTCCTGCAAACTGAAGGTCCTGGGAAGGACCTGGTCCACCTGTCTGGAGATGGCAAGGAAGCCGACTGGGACACTGTCAGCACACCATGGCAAACTCTTAGAGGTCTCTCCCCAATCATTGAATGGTGCCTGGACTCCTTCAGGATTTGTGAACAAGGCTGTTAGACTGGAATAACCTGGGATGCACAGTCCCTTCAGGTGCCCCAGTCTACCCACCATCGTTTCCAGAGCGTTTCTATTCCATATTGGTCTGATCTACTGGCCCGATAAGGGACCATTTGCCTGGTAGTTCCAAGCCTTAGGGTAACAGCATGAGCTACCGTACTGGCGTGACATCGATGGGCAGGTGGACTAATCCTGCCTCAAACCAAACTCAACTGGTTTGACTAACATTAAGAGCAAATTAGAGACATGATACTATGTGTCTGGGACACCCACCAGACAGGAATTAGAGGCAGGTGCTTTGAAGGCACTCAAAGCATTTAAAAGGTTTCTACCCCAAGTGGTTTCTTCAATGTTAAATAAAGGGTTCAACACTGAGACTATCAGCCAAGAGTCCCTATCTTTAGCAGGTAAACCTATTTGTCCAAGGAAATGTTTCTTTGCTGAGAACTCTAAAGGAGAGTGGTGGACTCTCCTTTTTCTGAAGTCTTTAGTCGGAGACTGGATGGCCATATTTCACAAGCACTTTACTTGTGTATACACAAAGGGTGTACTTACAGCTCTGTATATTTCACTTCCAGCCTGGTATTGCTCAAAAATTTTCCTACCCTTACAGCAAGAAGCATTTATATTTTCCTAGTCTTTTTCACCATTAGACTGCAACACCTCTCTCCAATTCAGAACGAGACTCACATTCATTTGCCACATTTTGGAAAAGCCTACAGCCATGGGAGCTTCCGGCAGAGGTCATAAACGCTTCTTCTAACATGGGATCTTCCTCTTTGAAATTTTCCACAGTACTCCCCGCCATGCTTCTGAAACTGTAGAGGAGAAAGAGTGTCATGCCACTTCAACTCTGGATCATATAATGCAGGGTAATCCAGAGCAAGGGTGCCTTACAGCAGTGGTTCCCAAACTCTGGCCTCCTGGGTGTTTTGGGGTACAGCGCTCAGAAGTTCCAGCCTGCTTGGCTGCTGTTCAAGTATTCTGGGAGTTGAAGTCCAAAACACCAGGGTGACCAATGTTTGGGAACCACTGCCTCACTGTTAGATCCTAACTGACCAAGATGACCAAGTGCTAGCTGAACTGATATTAGGCCAACTGAACCTGTGCTGAATCCAAGCATGCTAAGTCAGTACTGAAAGTTACTTAAGACTACCTTCTCCAAGCCTCTCTGTGCTGACACAATGGCCATGTTCTTAGGCTGGGAAGGTTTATATGTGGCTACTCCCTCATCCTAACCCTTCTCCACCCATTTTTTGAACTTTCCCCCCACTAGATTTCACCCAGGACAGCAGCTCTGTTGACAGACTACTCTGACGCCAGATGCAGTGAGTTGGGGCTTTGCCATAAGGCAGGTGGGTTTGTATGCCCTTGTTAGTATCAGGATCAAACACTGACAGTTGTCCTGTGGTATAGAAAGGGTTAATTTCTATCACAACTTTGATAGAAGATACTTTTTTGCATTAGCTTGGCATTTTGAAGACAGGAAAAGAGACGAAGAGTCCAGCCAGAGTTTGATGAGCCAATACCACAAAATCTTGGTGTGTGGCTGGCTAACAAATCATGGTTTGTTTGCAGGAACTCTTCATACACAACATAAAGCCAAATATTAACAATCTACAATAGGGAGCAAACTGTTGTAACCAATATTTAAGTAGCTACCTGACAGATTCTCTCCTTCATCTGAATCCTGGTAATGGACAGCTGTTCCTCTTCAGGCCACCAAATTATGAGGTCAGCTTTGGAGTCATACACTGTTCTTTGGAAAGGGAGGAGAGAGGAACAGATCTGTTATATATGGAACAATGCAAAAAACATTCAGAAATTCTAATCCAGACCATTTCCATCTCCCCCCACTAACAGCTTCCTCCCAGGAAAAAAGACAAATGATACCAAGACACAAGTAATTTAGGGGAAGGACACAGTGGCTCTGGAATCACTTATCTGGGATCTGTTGTGCACCCAGTTGCAATTAAAATATGAGATGGGAATGATTTGGCACAGCAGGGTATTGGTTTTAATTAGGGATTATGGGGTTTTATTGTGGGGGGGGACATTGTTGTTACGATCTTACCATATATTTTATGTCTTGTATTTTTTATACTACTTGTGATCCCGCCTCGATCTGCAGGGAGAGGCGGGAAAATACAAATTATTATTATTATTATTATTATTAGCAGAAGCTAGCAGCCTTCCAAGAGCTTATAAGCAACATACGGTAGTTATTTGTAACTAGATGCATTTTTATAAATAACAAGAGCATAATAAAGTTACATACCACAGTAAGATGGCAATTGGGAATACTTTGTTGGTTCAACAGGTAATAGACAGTGAAGTGTGTGTGTGAGAGAGAGGAAGAAAGAGAGAGTACCTTCAAGTCATTTGGTAACCCTAACCTAAGGTGACCTTATCACAGGTTTTCTTGGCAAGATTTGTTCAAGATTTGTTGCTTTCCTCTAATGCTGAGAGAGGACTTCCATGAGGGACCATCTCTCTAGGCACCTAAATCCTTAATGTATCTCCCCAGATATTTTTTTAATAGCAACAATTCCAAGTTCTCTTTGTAAATCCACTGGAGACAACTGGCTGTTTTCATTCCCCACCCTACTGATTTAAAGCCCATGGTCCAAAACTAGAGATCAACCAAGAGAAATTAAAAAAAAAAAGGGGGGTTTTAAAGTCCTTCAGGAGTCCCTGGGGAAAGATGTGAGCCTCAGATCCGCTTCAGAAATAAAAAGGAACACGTACTAGATTGCACAATCAACAACATACTACACACAACTATACAAAACAGCCAATAAAGAGAGATAAATATTATGAATAAGCTAAGCAGGTAGATCAGTCTCAAAAAGAGCCAGTCTGGTGTAGTTGGTTGACCACTGGAGAAGATGACCAGGAAAGATTCTATTGCAGATCATTAAACAGAGTCTGTAAACATTGAGAAAGGAATGCTTTAATAACTAAAACTCGGCATGGACTTCTTAAAAACAAGTCATGCCAGACAAACCAGATCTCTTTTTTTGATAAAATTACCAGCTTGGTAGATGAAGGGGATGCTGTGGATATAGTATATCTTGATTTCAGTAAGGCCTTTGACAAGGTCCCCCATGATATCCTTACAAAAAGCTAGTAAAATGTGGGCTAGATGATGCTATACTTAGGTGGATTTGTAGGTGGCTGACAGACCAAATCCAAAGTGTATTCAGCAATGGCTCATCTTCATCCTGGAGACAAGTGATAGTGGGGTGCCATAGGCCCCAGTGCTATTCAACATATCTTGGATGGTGTAATAGAGGACATGCTTATCAAACGGCAGATGATCCTGAATTAGGAGGGGTAGCAAATACCCCAGAGGACATTATTGGAATTGAAAATGACCTTGGTTTAACAGATTAGAGCAGGGGTAGGCAACCTTTCCCCTTTAAGGGCCGAGGGACTTCAGCTCCCAGAAGCCTCAGCCATGTTGGCCAATAGTCCCATGTTGGCCAATGGCTCCTGGGATTCTGGGAGCTGAAGTCCCTCGGCCCTTAAAGGGGAAAGGTTGCCTACCCCTGGATTAGAGAGTTGGGCCAAAACTAAAACAATGAATTTCATCAGGGAGAAATGGAAGGTACTGCACTTAGGGCGGAGAAATGAAAGGCATAGATATAGGATGGGGGACAGCTGGCTTAACACGACTATGTGTGAAAGGGATCTAGGAGTCCTAGTGGACCACAAGTTGAACATGAGTCAACAGTGTGATGTGGCAGCTAAAAAGGCCAATGCGATTTTAGGCTGCATCAATAGAAGTATAGTATCTAGATCAAGGGAAGTCATAGTGCTGCTGTATTCTGCTTTGGTCAGGCCCCACCTGGAATACTGTGTCCAGTTCTGGGCAGCATAATTCAAAAAGGATGTTGAAAAACTGATGCGTGTCCAGAGGAGGGCAATTAAAATGGTGAAGGGTCTGGAAACCAAGCCCTATGAGGAAGGACTTAGGGAGCTGGGGATGTTTAGCCTGGAGAAGAGACGGTTAAGAGAGGATATGATAGCCCTGTTTAAATATTTGAAGGGATGTCATATTGAGGAGGGAACAAGCTTGTTTTCTGCTGCTCCAGAGAATAGAACCCGGAACAATGGATGCAAGCTCCAGGAGAAGAGATTCCACCTCAACATTAGGGGGAACTTCCTGACAGTAAGGAGCTGTTCAATAGTGGAGCACTTTCCCTCAGAAAGTGATGGAGTCTCCTTCTTTGGAGGTTTCTGTACAGAGGCTGGATGGCCATCTGTTCAGGGTGCTTTGACTGTGTCTTCTGCATGGCGGAATGAGGTTGGACTGGATGGCCCTTGGGGTACCTTCCGATTCTATGAGCCTATGGACTATGACTCTGGAAACCAGTGTTCATCCCCCTGTTAGGCCATGAAAATCCAATGGGCAACCCTAGACAAGTCACACTCTCTCAACCTCAGAGGAAGGCAAAAGCTCTCTGAACAAATCTTGCCAAGAAAATCCCATGATAGGTTCACCTTAGGGTTGCTATAAGTCAGACATGACGTGAAGGCACACAACAACAACAACAAATTTCCTTGTGTAAAATACACAGTTGTAATCCACCCTCCAAAAGCAGAGGCAGCCGTGTTTGGATAGAAGCAAAATTCCAAAATGCATAGCAGGGTAATGGATTTCTTCTTGCTATCAGCCAGAAATCTCCCTGCCTAAGCCGCCCCCACCCCTAAAGTCAACAAGCTGTCAAACCTTTTGCTTTATTTCTTAGTATCTGGAGTGACCTTGGGCAAGTCACATGCTCTCAGCCTCAGAGGAAGGCAATGGCAAGCCCCCTTTGAAAACCCCATGTTAGGGTCACCAAAAGTTTGACTTTGAAAGCACACAGCACCAACGTGGTCCCAGAGCTCTCTGACAGAGACCTAGATATCTCACCAAACTACAAATCCCAGGATTCCATAGCATGGAGCCATGGCAGTTCAAATCTCTGCTTGGCCACGGGAAAAACCCACTGGGTGACCATGGGAGAATCACACTCTCTCAGCCTCAAAAGAAGGGAACGACAACCCACTTCTGAAGAAAATTGCCAAGAAAACCCCATCATAGCTTCACCTTAGGGTCACCATAATCTGGGGGGGAAAACATGAAGACACACAAGCTCTACAGAACGCTACACTAGGAGGGTTTCACAAACAATTGCCAAAATGAAAAGAGAGAGAATACCAAGGTATCCAAGTACTACGTATCCCTGAGTACTGTATATCACAACGAAACCACCACTGGAGCTTCCTACTCCAAATTATATTACGTTGACAACGAATATAAAGTAATACACAGGGATACATAGCACCTGGGTACCTTGTTATTCTCTCCCTTTCCACTGCAGCCCCAGAGGGCTCAATATCTCACCAAACTACAGATCCCAGGATTCCGCAGCATGGAGCCAGGGCGGTTCAAAGCTGCATTATTCCTGCAGTGCAGATTGCAGCCTTTTTTGGAGGGTTTTGCACAGAAGAGGTCATTTTTTGGGTCATCCTGGAAGGGAAAATAAAAATTAAAAATGAAGATTATTAGCCCAGCTGGTCTTTATTTTTGACATTCGTCTCCCCCAAATCAGGACCTGCCCCCCCCCATTTTCTCTGGCCTTTTCTGTCAGCTTGAACTCTGGCCTCTGCTTCCCTTCCAAATTATTCCTCCTTTTGTCCCCAAAGGAGCTCCTTGCAGCTCCCACCAGATCCCTTCCAGCTGCTCTCTCACCTTGGCTGCTACAGCCTCCATAGAAGAACATTGGAGGCCTGGGAGGAGGACTAGCGAGATGTAACCGGAAGTGGTTGCTAGAGAGCCCCACCACCATCTCCTCCTTCTTCTTCTTCCTTGCCTCTCTAGGCCTACAACTCTATCGCTTTAACCCTTCCAAGGATGCTCTTGCATTACCCATCCTTCATTTCTGTTGTGTGTGCATCCATGTGCCTGTAGATAGATAGATATTCCTAAGGCTGAAGAAACAACCCAGTCTGATACCGCTTTAACTGCTCTGGCTCCATGCTATGGGACTCTGGGAATTGTAGTTTTGGGAGACATAGTTTTTGTTTTTTAGGCATTTAGCCTTCTCTGTCAGAGATCCAACCCACAGTGCAGAATTGATCCAGTTATGGGACTCTGGGAATTGTAGTTTTGGGAGACATAGTTGGGTTTTTTTGGTTTGTTTTTTGTTTGTTTGTTATGTTTTGTTTCTTTTTTATTTTATTTTTCTGAGGCATTTAGCCTTCTCTGTCAGAGATCCAACCCATACTACAGAATTGATCCAGTATGAAACTCTGGGAATTGTAGCTTTGAGAGACATAGTTTTTTAGGCATTTAGCCTGCTCTGTCAGAGTTCCAACCCAAACTGCAGAATTAATCCAATGATGAGACTGGGAATTGTAGCTTTGGGAGACATAGTTTTTTTGAGGCATTTAGCCTTCTCTGTCAGAGATCCAACCCACACTGCAGAATTGATCCAGTTATGGGACTCTGGGAATTGTAGTTTTGGGCGACATAGTTTTGTTGGACACAGCCTTCTCTGTCAGAGGTCCCATCCACACTGCAGAAATAACCTAGCTTGACACCGCTATGGGACTCTGGGAATTGTAGTTTTGGGAGAACATAGTTTTGGAAGGCATTTAGTCTTGGATGACTTCTGTAGTGTGAATTGGACCATTGATTGGCTGCATCTGCACTGGCTGCATAAATAATCCAGTTTCACACCACTTTAACTGCCACGGCTCAGTGCTATGGAAATCTGGGAACTGTAGTTTTGTTGGACACTTTGCCTTCTCTGTCAGAGGTCCAATCCACACTGCAGAAGTCATCCAGTTTGAGACCGCTTTAACTGCCCAGGCTCAGTACTAGGGAATCCTGGGAACTGTAGGTTTTTGTGTCACCAGAGCTCTCTGACAGAGAAGGCTCCATGTTTCACAAAACTGCAGCATTGAGCCAGGGCAGTTAAAGTGGTGTCAAACTGAAAAGACTTTGGCTGCATCCACACTGCAGAAATAATGTGTTTTGATGCTGCTTTAACTGCTCTGGCTGCATGCTATGGGATTCTGGGAAGGGCTTGAAGGGACACAGCAACAACAATAGCAAAGGGCAGAAGAATGTCTTCCTCCTCTGGACACGTTCCAGCTGTGGTGGACAACTGTGGTGTCCAGAACTGGACACAGTCTTCCAGGTGGGGCCTGACCAAAGCAGGACAGAGTGGCACTATTACTTCCCTTCTAGATACTATACTTCCATTGTTGCAGCCTAAAATTGCATTGGTCTTTTTAGCTGCTGCATCACACTGTTGGCTCATGTTCAACTTATGATCTAGTTTTGAGTGTTAGTTAGACTAGGACTGCAGGAGAAATCCCATGAATGGCTTCTCAATAGCGCAAATGAAGTGGGATTGCGAGAGTGTGAAAGTGAATTGTGCTTTTTTCGTGCTATTGCGCAAGCAACAAGGGATGCCCAGAATGTATTGCGGCGGAGGCAATCTGTTCTCCTCGCCAGGATCGATTTTGAGGTGGATTTCAGTCTTCTTTTGAGTGATGGGGCACCATTTTCTTTACACTGGATTAAAACAATGGGGTGAAGTAATACATTTTATTTTGCCGTCTTTTATCTTGTGTGGGATGGAAACATGATTTCAAGATGTGCGCTGTAGCGCCGAAATGGCACATGCACGAAACGATCGATCCCAATGTAATAACGATTAATCCATGGATGTGTGAGAAATGCAAACGCGCTATTATATGGTTATGTAACAATAATCGCATGATTGCGTGACTTTGCGAAAATATCGAGCGCCACAGCGCTACTGTTGCGTTAGTTTTCGTTACTGCCATCATTGCTGAATTGGCTCTGGTGTGATAATCTCCTACCTTTGGGATGTGAAAGTCAGAGAGGGATCTGAAACTGGTATTGTGCCTTGCTTGGGAGTTTCCCAGAGATATTGGGGTTGCCACTTCAGTAAATAGGATGCTGGATTAGATGGAATTTGGTTAGATCCCGCCTGGCTCCTTTTAGTAGACTATGGGCCTTTGCAGACTGCCAGAAATAGTGCAAATTGAGTCCACTTTAAGGGTTAGGGTTAGGGAATCATGGGAACTGTATTTTATTGTGGCACCAGAGCTCTCTGACAGAGAAGGCTCAATGTCTCAGAAAAACAAAACAAAAAACAATTCCCATGATTCCCTAGCACTAACCCTAACCCTAAAAGTGGACTCAATTTGCACTATTTCTGGCAGTCTGCAAAGGCCTTATAAAAATAGTGTTGCTTAAAAGCTCCTTGCTCTGTCTTTTTTAAATTACAGTGGACCCTCCAAAATTTGCTGGGGTTAGGGGCACCGGACTCCTGTGAAAATGGAAAAAAAATACAAACACAAAAAAACACTATTTTTTTCCATCTGAGAGAACACATCTCTAGAATCTGTAGGCCCTCCAGGGCAACTCTATGGTCGACCTCTGCTGGAATTTGACCATAGAGAATTGCACTGGAGGACCTACAAATGCCTAGAGAAGTATTCCCTCTAGGAACCTCCAACACAAATTTTGGTAGGGGCCTTTGCAGACTGCTAGAAATCGTGCAAATTGAGTCCCCTTTAACTGTCCTGGCTCAGTGCTAGGGAATCATGGGAATTGTATTTTTTTCTGAGACATTGAGCCTTCTCTGTCAGAGAGCCCTGGTGTCACAATAAACTACAGTTCCCATGATTCCCTAGTACTGAGTCAGGGCAGTTAAAGTGGACTCAATTTGCACTATTTCTAGCAGTCTGCAAAGGCCCCTAGGATGAGATGAAGGACCACCGACAGACAGATTTTTCTTCCCTCCCAACCACAGTCCTCTTTTCAATCTTCTCTCTTCCGTTGTTGTACCTGCAAACACAAATCTAGCAGCTGGAAACATTTGGAGGAGCATCCTTTCCTTTTGGGAAAGGAGAAAGCAAGCTGAGCTAGGAACCCTTTGGGCCTTTACAGACTGCCAGAAATAATGCAACTTGAAGCCACTTTAACTGTCCTGGCTCAGGGCTAAGGAATCATGGGAACTGTAGTTTATTGTGGCACCAGAGCTCTCTCTTATTGTGGCACCAGAGCTCTCAATGTCCCAGAAAAAAATACATTTCTCATGATTCCTTAGCACTGAGCCAGGACAGTTAAAGTGGCCTCAAGCTGCACTATTTCTGGCAGTCTGTAAAGGCCCTTTGTGAGTAGGAAAATGGCCACTGAGCTGGAGGAAGAAGCCCAAGCGACAATGAATCTCCAGTTCTGGATGTCACCAGAGAATGGAATGAAGCCAGGGATGAAAGAGGAGGTGGAGGAATTGACCAGCCCCAATCCAGAAATAGGACTGGAAAGAACAGGTGAGACCTCTCCTACCCCCCAAAATGGAGGGGAGGAGAAAGATGGAGTCATATTGAGTTTGCTTTATAGAGTTTGGCTGGAAGGACCTGGTCATTACCTCCAGATTAGGTCTGGCTTCTTCTACAGCAGTCTTTTTTCTTCAGTGGAGCGTGGTGGAGTCTCCTTCCTTGGAGGTCTTTAAGGGGAGGCTGGATGGCCATCTGTCGGGGATGCTTTGATTGGGAGTTCCTGCATGACAGGGGGTTGGACTGGATGTCCCTTGCGGTCTCTTCCAACTCTATGATTCTATGAGTGCCTGGGTCTTCAGGGTCTTCTGAGCCAAGGAATTCCCCCATGCCTTTTTGATAGGTTTCCTAGAGCTGTTGGAATAAGGATGGGCTACATTTCAAAGGTGAAATGTAGAGATGTGTGAGGCACACAATTTTATTTTAAGCTAACATCCTGCATTGCGGAAGAGTTGCACAGCGGAAGTGTGCTGGGCCCATCACTTTTGGCAGTGTGTGTGTGTGTGTGTGTGTGTGTGTGTTCGGCAGTGGTTTTAACTATGGAGTTAGTTTTAGCTTTTAGTTTTTGAGTATGCTTATACTGCTTTTACAATGTCACTCCTGGATCTGGAAACATGGATCTGTAACTTCTTCTTAACTTTCAACTACAACAAGTTGGGATCCTATGCTTTTGGATCTGCTAAAGATGTCATCTCTCATGGCTGTACTGGACAAGTCCATCACAGTGGATTTTACTTAGTTATCTTACTTTCTTTTATATGCATTAATAAAACTATACTTTTGGACTTTACAATGTGTCTTCTTGACTGAGGAACACAGGATGCCTGAAGAAGAGAAGCTGAGCCAGTTGATGGTAAGAGATGCAAAGTGGCTGTGGATCACAGCAGCCAGCTTGTCCTGCAGACTCTGCTGGGTGTCTAAGAACATCACTGCAACACCCATCATCCACACACTGACAAGAGCACCCCACCCATAATCCTTGGCACCTCGTAACTATGCACTGAAAGAGAAGGCTACGCTAGAAAAGACGGTCGGGTGTTCTGCTCTGCCGGAACGCCTTAGGATTTCATCCGTGGCATTTTTCCACACTGTGGAACGCAAACGCATTGTGGTCTTGTGCGATTGCACCACTCCAAACATCGAGGCGGTTTCTCCTCCTGCACAGATCTTCAGATGTCTAGCACATATCGCTTGAAGCAACAGCTGCACTCTAAGCATTTGTATGGCTTCTCTCCTCTGTGAGTTCTCTGATGGACGACGAGATGAGAGCTCTGCCTGAAGCTCCTTCCACAGGCCAAGCATGTATAGGGTTTCTCACCCGTATGAATCCTCTGATGTCTGGTCAGGTTTGAAGCATATCCAAAGCTCTTCCCACACTCCGAACACTCATATGGTTCCTCCCCTGTGTGAACCCTATGGTGGGAAGAAAGGTGGGCTTTGGTTTGGAATCTCTTTCCACAGTCTAAACACATATAAAGTTTCTCCCTTCTATAGGTTCTTTCATTTTTCTTAAAGGAGAGATGACCATCAAAATCCTTGTTACGTCTGAGACCGGCATAGTGTTTCTCCGCTGTACGAATCCTCTGATGTCGATTAAGGTTTGCACTTTGTTTACGGCTTTCCTTCTTCTCTTTTTCTTGCAAGGTTTTGTGAGACGCACTCCCTTGGTGAGCAGTGACTTCTTTCCCTGCTATTTTTCTTCTTACTCTTTCACGGTTACATTCATCTCTTTCCACGGATGCCAACGACAGTTCACCTTCATTGCTCTTCCGCTCATCTCCTGTAAGCACAGAGACATTCAATAAGGCTGTAAGAAAATTTTGACTCAAAAGCTAGAAGAGTAGAGGAGGGTGGGCAACTGTCAGAGATTGTGGGTACCTTGTGAGATCTGGAAAACTACACCTCCATATTGTCCCGCCCCACATTTGGAGGGTGAAAAATATTTTCACTCCTAGAAAAACAAAGAATGCCCCGGACAGCCTTTGGTGAGGGCGCTACTGGCCATTTTGCCACACTTTGGGGCCATTTTTATAGTTCTACAGGCCTAATTGTCCAAAACTCTGGGCAATTTGCAAATACAAAAAACAAAGTGTATGAGTGGGGGCCCTTAGAGTGGTCTTGACAGCAATGATGGACAGAATACTCTCTGTTATTCATTTCCCTGACAGCTGGGAAGAATCACTGACCAGCAAGAGTTTTGCAGAGTTTTCTCTCTGTATTCAAGGGCATATCTACACAGGCCAAATGAAGCCATTTCCCCTCCATCCTCATGACAACCTGCCATCATAATGCAGGGCCAAATCCCCAATTTGAATGTGGAATGTCTTCACATTAGGAGGAACTTCCTGACAGTAAGGAATGTTTGACAGTAGAAGACACTCCCTCAGAGAGTGGTGGAGTCTCCTTCTTTGGAGGTCTTTAAACAGAGGCTGGATGGCTATCTGTCGGGGATGCTTTCATTGGGAGTTCCTGCATGGCAGGGGGGTTGGACTGGATGGCCCTTGGGGTCTCTTCCAACTCTATGATTCTATGATTCACAACATAAGGCCAGTTCAATACTGAATCCACCCTTTTCTTCCTTAAACTTGATTGCCAAGGCAAAAGGCGGGGTCTAAGAAATTATTATTATTAAACTGAGTTCCTGCATGGCAGGGGGTTGGACTAGATGGCCCTTGTGGTCTCTTCTAACTCTATGATTCTATGATTCTAAACTGGCTTAAAATAATTTACTTTTTGCTCCAGATTCTGCAGGAAAACCCAAAGCACTGGACGGCTGTTTACACAACCATCCCACTGTGCCACCCAGGACAACACTGTGAGTCACTCCCTCTGAGACCACAATGAGACGCCCAGCCGTGCGATTGATGCTGAGCACCTCATTTATGACCTCAGAAGGAGTCACTGGTTCCAGTGATGGTGAAAGCACTGGGAAACACAGAGGGACGCTTGGGTAGACAGCCACCAAGCATTGCTACAGAGTGCAGAGGGAGGTGATCCGGGGCAGTTCTGGGACCAGAATACTCCAGGAGCAGCACAGAGTATTCTAGCTGGTGTAGATTAGTTGCAAGCAGTGGCATGACTAGGGGGGTGCTTGGGGTGTACATTGCACCAGGTGACACCCTTCGGAGGGGTGACACCACTGCTCCTCAAATACTTGCATTTTGGCAGAAACAGCCTGTGGCATTTCCTTGTATCTTTTTAAAATCCTGAAGAGATGGGGTGAGTGGGGTGAGGCTCGGTGGGAGGAGAAAGGAGAGGCCCCGGTTTTTAAAAAATTAAAATTTCAAATTTCAAAATTTAATTATTTTTTAAAAATTTATTTTTTAAAATTTTCTTTAAAAATATCACACTACCAAATTTTCACTTCAATCACATGAAACTATATATATGTAAACACATTTATTTTGTGCATATGATTTTGTAATTTAAAGGTACAATTTTAATCTTGTTAGTTGTTTGTGTCATAACTATTACCATTACATTCAGTGATATATGGGAATTACTATTTATGAGTACAAAAAAAAATTACAGTGGGCTCTTGGGGTTTGGTTCCAGGACCCCCCCATGGATACCAAAATCCATAGATACTCAATTCTCATTAAATACACTAGCATAGTAAATTGTGTCCCTTATATAAATAATAATAATATATAATAATAAATTTTTATTTATAGCCCGCCCCCCTGCAGAGCAATCGGGGCAGGTTACAACATATTAAAACAGCCAAGTTAAAACATTCCCTCGTCCCATAATCCCACCCTCCCATCCCCTTAAAACAGAATTAAACTAGAAAAGAAAGTTAAAATACAACAATAAAATGGCAAAAGTGGCAAAAATGGCATAAAGTGGCAAAAGCAAGGTTTGCTTTTTAGAATTTAAATACAGTTTTAATATTTTGAGGCCGTGGATAATTTAATCCAAGGATAAATAATCTGTGGATATGGAGGTCAGTGAAGAGGTATGAGTTACCGCACCAGGTAATGCCAACCTTTGTGATGCCACTGGCCACAAGTGGCCTGAGATATTCTGAAAGATTTTTTGATGCAGAGAAATAGTTAGCTTTCTTAGCACAAAAATTATTTTTTACCCAGAAAAATACTTCCTACGCAGAAAACACTGTTTTCTGTGAAGGAAACGTGGGGTGGGATTTCTCTGCACAAAACCACTTATTTTTTTTCTGTGCAGAAAAATTATCCAGAACACGTTGGGATGTTCAATTACAGAGGGAAAACTCCGCAAAAATATTTCCATTATCCTACAGCAAACTACATCAATCATTCTTCCTTGCATGCAAGGACAAAATAATTGAGGATTTACAACTCTATAGTCAAAATCGTACACTCCAGACGCTGTTTTCAACTTTGAAAAGTTTTCTCCCAGTTTTTCTTTCTAAATGAAAAGGTTTGGGGGGGAGGAACTGAAGACTGCCACAACAATGGTTTTTATAGTCTTCATAGTAAAAGATATTGGTCTCTATTTGATAAACCACAGTGCAATGCTAAGCGTCTCTGGTCAAAAGTCACTCCCATTGTTCAACCACGTCAAATATGTAATGGACTGCAGCCTTGGAGTAAGAGATTGACAGGCATCTGAGTGATTCTTACTAGAAATGGAAAGGATTCTCCTCACACATCTAAGGACCCACCTGTTGAAGTTGATCTTCCATCAGGATCTTCCATGGATGGAAGTTCTTCTAACCAGGAGGTCAGCTCAGGTTTGGGCATCATGGACATGTCTTTGGAGAAGAAAACAAGAACAGATGAGCCAGAATTCTACATTGGCTACTTAGTTGAGTATACTTATAGATATGTAAGTATAAGTATACTTCTATTTAGTATATTTATCGTTGTTGTTAACTGCCTTCAAGTTGACTTTGACTTATGGCGAGCCTGTGAATGAGTAATCTCCAAGTCACCCTAACCTCAACCGTTCTGCTCAGGTCCAATAAACTCAGGACCATGGCTTCCTTGGCTGAGTCTATCCATCTTCAATGTTGTCTTCCTCTATTCCTACTTTCTACCATACCAAGGGTTATAGCCTTTTCTAAGAAGTAATGTCTTCTCATGATATGATCAAAGTATGACAATCTCAGTTTAGGCATCTTGGCTTCTAGAGATAGTTCAGGCTTGATTTGATCCAGGAACCACCTACAGTACTTGTCCTTTTTCAGTCTGTGGAATCTGTAGATCTCTTCTCCAGCTCCACATCTCAAATGAGTTGAATTCCTATCAGCATTGAATTGGTGGATTATTATTTTTTTAATTTGCTAAATGGCCGACACAGCTACCCCTGCATATTTCCTATCAGCTTTCTTCACTGTCCAGCTTTCACAACCAAACATAGAAATGAGAAATACATGGACCATCCTGACTTTAGTATTCAGCGATATATTTTTACTCTTCAGGATCTTGTCTAGTTCCTTTATAGCTGCCCTTCAAAGTCCTAGTCTTCTGGTTTCTTGACTTCAATCTCTGCTTAGCTATTAAGCCAAGGAAACAAACCCCTATCACAAAAAAGAAAGGAGCTCCCAAATTATAAAGGGACAATGAGCAATAAAACAGTGAAACCCAGCACAAATGATCAACAGTGTTGTGTGTGAGTCAAGTCACCTGTCAATCTACAGGTGATCCAATACCTTTCTTGGTGTTTTCTTAGGCAAAGAATACCCAGAACTGATATAAAATCATAGAATCATAGAGTTGGAAGAGACCCCAAGGGCCATCTGGTCCAACCCCTTTCTGCCATGCAGGAATGCAAAATCAAAGCACCTCCTGTGACAGATGACCATCCAGCCTCCGTTTAAAGACCTCCAAAGAAGGAGACTCCACCACAATCTTTGAGAGAGTGTGTTCCACTTTCGAATAGCTCTCACGGTCAGAAAATGCCTCCTAATGTTGAGGTGGAATCTCTTTTCCTATAGCTTCCATCCGTTGTTCTGGGTCCTGTTATCTGGAGCAGCAGAAAACAAGCTTGCTTCCTCCTCAATATAACCTCCCTTCAAATATTTAAAGAGGGCTATCATATCCCTCTTAACCGTCTCTTCTCCAGACTTCTGGTCTCCAGAAAGTGAGTTTTATTGGAAATTGTCACACTTGGGCCCAGCAGGAAATATCTTTCCAGAGGTGCCGAGCCCCGAACTGTGCAACTGGACATCTTTTTATAGGGTCACACATACACAAAGAACATTTCTTCCCCCTCCCTCCTTGGGTAACTGGTTTCACAATCTTCAGCATTTCTTACTTGAGCAAAGATTGTTCTCAGTACAGGAAACTGTTTACAGAACAGAGAGGAAAAGAGAGGGAAGCGTTCGCAGGCATTGTATGATGATTATTTGATGTTTTTAATTTGTTGCTTTCTTTGTATTATCTGTTTTATCATTTTGTAGAATGTACGCCATCGGCAGGCTTTTTTATCTATTTTTATCTATTTTATTAACTGTATGTACCGCGTTGTGTAAATTTACAGCACTATCTAAATAATAATAATAATAATAATAATAATAATAATAATGACGCTTACAGAATGGGAGGTCTTATCAGAGTGAACCTTGACTGCAGTACAGAACACCGCCTGTGCTTAGCTAAAAGAAGCAACCAGATTTCCAAAGTCTCATCTAGAGTCCCAGTTGATTATCTAGTCTGACCCCAAATAGCAATCATAGGGACTTTGCAGACTGCTAGAAATAGTGCAAATTGAGTCCACTTTAACTGCCCTGGCTCAGTACTAGGGAATCATAGGAATTGTATTTTTTTCTGAGACATTGAGGCTTCTCTGTCAGAGAGCTCTGGTGCCACAATAAACTACAGTTCCCATGATATCCTAGCACTGAGCGAGGGCAGTTAAAGTGGACTCAATTTGCACTATTTCTGGCAGTCTGCAAAGGCCTATATACAGTCATTTTAAAATGCAGTTTTTCAGCTATAAGCAGTTCAAGAGAAAGATGTGCATATCTTTTGCAAACGGTAGACACTAAATCCCAAATATTTGGCCAGACTCACCCATGAGTCTAAAAGGTATTTTCTGTAAATACTACAATTCCCAAATAATTCTGGGTGATGTAATTTTAAAAAGTATGTTCCCCCCGCCCCCCCAAACACTGATCAACCTTCCTGTGTGACCGCAAACACAGACTTCATCCTTCCACTCTGCATCAACCAAAGGCAAAGGGAGTCCTTACCCAGGGAGGCACAATTCCCAAAATTCTCCAGCATGACTTCCTTGTAGAGAGCCCTTTGGTCTGGATCCAGGAGAATCCATTCCTCCTCTGTGAAATGTAGAGCTACCTCTTCAAAGGATACCTGGCCCTGAGGAAAGCAAGCATTTTAGCTCAGAGACAATTCACACCAGGTGATGAGTTGGAACAAGGGACTGTACAGAAACAGGGCACATTCCTATAGCCTTCCTCAAGGGCAGTTTTAATATTTTAGCAGGAGAGGAAGAGACAACTAGACTGAGTTTCCACCAAATGCAACAAAATATCTGCCACGCATCCAGCATTGTAGTGGAGCCAGGGTTCTCAGGGTTAAAGTGCCAGGATTTTTTAATTATCAGGGACAACATCATCATCAGTCAGTTCTCTCAGACATCCCTGTTTCTATTAGGTGACCTGCAATTCTCAGAGTTTTCAGGCCCTGGGGCAAGGAATATAATTTTCCTAGCAACCACATCTTGGGAAGCATGTCTGCTATTTTGCAAAACATTTTGCTTGTGTGAGCAATTAAGATCTGTTAGCTATGCAAAAGACCCACTTCCTTTTGGAAATGGAAACCAGGACAACTGGTTTACTCCTATAGATTCTGCACAGTTTCCTACATTTTTCGATTCTTCGTCAAGAGATGGCTATGAGAAGTGTCAGGATGAACACTCTCTGTGTTTGCCATGCACTATAGCACATTTGTCCTCTTTGGTGCTTTGCTTACCTGAGCGGATTTTGCATGTACTGGTTGCCTTCCACCAAGAAGAAGAGATGGTCCTGGGTGCTCCAGTGATCTGATTCTGGTTCCTACATGTCAGGTAAAAAAGGTGAAGAAAATATTTAGCTTTGGAATTCACCATTCACAGTCCAGGTTCCACCCATCTGTCTAGCACCCAACACTCTTGCCACTAACAGCTTATTGCAAATGTTGGACACTATCCTGTCCCACAGGGTTACGACAAGCTGTCCAACAAATAGCACGTGGAGAAGCTGGAGCATGTCCAGAGGAGGGCAACCAAAATGGTGAAGGGTCTGGAAACCATGCCTTATGAAGAGCGGCTTAGTGAGCTGGGGATGTTTAGTCTGAAGAAGAGAAGGTTAAGAGATGATATGATAGCCCTGTTTAAATATTTGAAGGGATGTCATATTGAGGAGGGAGCAAACTTGTTTTCTGCAATTCCAGAGAATAGGACATGGAGCAATGAATGGAACCTACAGGGAAAAAGATTCCACCTAACATTAGGAGGAACTTCCTGACAGTAAGAGCTGTTTGACAGTGGAACACACTCCCTCGGAGAGTGAAGGAGTCTCCTTCTTCAGGGAGTTTTTAAACAGAGGTTGGATGGAAATCTATAGGTGATGCTTTGATTGTGTATTCCTGCATGGCAGAATGGGATTGGACTGGATGGCCCTTGGGGTCTCTTCCAACTCTATGAAGACTTGGAAAGGTGGAGGGCAGTAGAAAAAGAAAATCACATTTCAGATGGAAAGACTCAATCAAAGAAGACACAGTTCCGAGTCTGCAAGTCCTAAACAGGGCTGTTGATGAGAAGGTGACTTGGAAGTCTCTCATTCATATGGTCATGATGGATCAAAGACAACTTGACAGCCATTAATAACAACAAGAGGCCTCGACTTGGAAAGGTGAGGTTCAGAGCAAGGGTGGCAGCTAATTTTAATAATAATAACAACAGTAATAAAAATAAATTTCTTTCCCACCTCTCCTCAAGGCGTGAAGCAGGTTACGACATATTAAAATACAAAACACAATTAAAAAGATATAGACTCATAGTTAAAATACAACACTATATAATCATTATCGGGTACACTTTGATTTTGAGTTCCTGCATGGCAGGGCATTGGACTGGATGGCTCTTGTGGTCTCTTCCAAGTCTTTGATTCTATGATTCTATTAAAACTTTAATACTGATATATATAAAACATTTTTTTTAAAAAAAATACTGAAATATGACATTAAAAGGCTCACAACTAATGATCCAGGTATGTAACAAGAGGGACAGGTTGCAAAACCATCAATCTGTACACATCCTTGTTTTAGAACTGGCAGGAGTGACATACAGTCAGCCCTCTGTTTTTGCAGGGGAACCGTTCCGGGGGGCCCTGCGAAAACAGAGATTCGGCAATATTCAAGCCCCATAGGCTTGAGTGGGGCACACTCCCGCAAGCGCGCACAGGGGCATGCTCCATTGATTTTCACACAATGAGCTGATTTTCTCCACATCATGCACTTAGGGACCAATGATTGACACTGACAAAATTTCATCAATATACCAGAATAACTTCCGGGTGATAATTATTACTTTACAATACCCCATTGTAAGACGCAATCTGCAGACTTCTACAATATCAGGTATTCGGGGGGGGGGGGCAAGAAATGCTGGGAAACGTGTAAATCTGGATGGTGACTATGCAAAGATAGGTTAACAACTACAAACCAAAACAAACTTTCTGTCTGTGTTTTTAAAGATGATGATGATTATTATTATTAATTAAAACTTTACAATATCCTCTCATAATAATAATAATAAATAATAATAAAATTGTATTTATATCCCGCCTTTAGCCGAGGCTATCAAGACGGCTTACAATTAAAATACAATCCCATATAATTATAGTAGACATATAACCCCCCCTTAAAATATATATTCAATCATTATCAATGTTAAAATTTTACTTAAAACAAGGCTACGAGTCTAATACAATTAGATAGCCTGAATATATAGAGGATATATATGTGCTTGTCCCTCCACATCTGCTAGGGTTAGGGGCTTAGGACCCCTGTGAATGTGGAAAAGCCGCAAATAATGAAAACATTATGTTTTTACCTGCGAGAACACCTCTCTAGGAATCTCTAGGTCCTCCAGTGCAACTCTGTAGTCAACATCTGCCAGACATTGATCCCAGAATTGCACTGGAGGAGCTACAAATGCCCAGTGGAGTCTTCTCTCTAGAAATCTCTAGGTCCTTCAGTGAGACTTTTGGTTAAAGTTGACCATAGAGTTGCGCTGGAAGACCTAGAAATTCCTAGAGAGAACATATTAATAAAATCCGTGAATAATCAAATCTGCAAAAGTCAAAGCCGCCAATGTGGGGGGACAAGTGTCATCAGCCCTTTAGGGAACACCATGATGTGGGGTATATGGTGGGGGACATACATCCCATCAATGATCTAGCTAAAATCAGAAGGAAGCAACTGAATGTACTAGTGTATTTTAGCTTAAAGCTCTTCCTGACGGTAACTACAGTTGGCCCTTTGGATCTGCTGAGGTTCAGTTCCAGGAAGCCCCCCGAATGTGAAAAAATGGATAACCACAGCACGTATTATTAAATTAAACGTGAATGCACACCCTTCAGTGTGTCTAAATTCATGTCACCAGCATTTAATAATATGGGGCATGACAATCCATGGGCGGTTCTCTTCCGGCAGGCCTTCCCTGAATAACATCCCGGCCCAAAGAAAAGTATAAGGAGATGACGACGATTCCAGCTCTTTGGTTGCTAAGCTGCTGTTTATTTGTATTGTATTGTTTTCTCTTATTTTGTATTTTAATCTTGTTATAGTTTAATATATTTTTAAGGGGTGGGTGGGTTAGGAAAGGGGTTGTTTGATTGTGCTGCAGAGAGGCGGCATAATAATAATAATAATAATAATAATAATTATTATTATTATTATTATTATTATTATTATTATTATATTCATAGATCCAAATGGCCAACTGTACAGTCTCTTTCACACTACATAATTCTTTCAGTTTGGTATGACTCTGCCATGTCTGAGTCCTATGGAATTGAAATTTTCCTATGGAATTTGTAGGTTCAAGATGTACATAGATGTTTCTACCAAAGGAGTCAAGCGCCTCCGCAAAATTACAAATCCCAAGGTGCTGTATGCTACAGCCTTGGCAGTTAAAAGAGGCACGCCATCTGCAGAACTCCCAGAGGGCTGGACTAAGCTCTAGAGCAGGGGTAGGCAACCTTTCCCCTTTAAGGGCCGAGGGACTTCAGCTCCCAGAAGCCTCAGCCATGTTGGCCAATAGTCCCATGTTGGCCAATAGCTCCTGGGATTCTGGGAGCTGAAGTCCCTCAGCCCTTAAAGGGGAAAGGTTGCCTACCCCTGCTCTAGAGGGCCAGGTCTACCCCCGGGGGGTCCTCACCCCTGTTTGTACAACCTTCCTCAGCACTCCTGAATCTCCAAGCCTGAAGGAGTCTTACCCAATGCGATGGAAGCACCAGCCTGCTCCTGCATAGTCCTCCTGAATTGGGTCCCTTGCCCTGTGTCCAGTGCTGCTGGGAAACTGGCAGCCATCTTCTCCTGAAACAGAAGAAAGAGAAGAAAGGAATTATGTAGCATGATTATCTGCATTTTGTTGCATCCATGGGGGATCCTGCTCCCAAACCCTTGCAGATCTGAACGGCCAACTATAGGGCCTTTTTTTGCAGACTGCTAGAAATAGTGCAAATTGAGTCCACTTTAACTGCCCTGGCTTAGTACTAGGGAATCATGGGAACTGTATTTTTTTCTGAGACACTGAGCCTTCTCTGTCAGAGAGCTCTGGTGCCACAATAAACTACAGTTCCCATGATTCCCTAGCACTGAGGGGGGTTGCAGACTGCCAGAAATAGTGCAAATTGAGTCCACTTTTAGGGTTAGGTTTAGGTTTAGGTTATCATGGGAACTGTATTTTATTGTGGCACCAGAGCTCTCTAATAGAGAAGGCTATATGTCTCAGAAAAAAAACAATTCCCATGATTCCCTAGCACTAACCCTAACCCTAAAAGTGGACTCAATTGCACTGTTTCTGGCAGTCTGCAAAGGCCCATAGTTATTGTAAGAAGAACTTTAGACTAAAATATACAGGTATTTTCTACCCCATCCATAATTCTGGGAGCTGTAGTCCAAAAAAGAAAAGAGAACTTTTCTCAATCTATGTTCAAAATCTATGACAGCCAGCATTGTGTCACCGTTAATAATAATAATAATAATAATAATAATAATAATAATAATAATTTATTTATTTATATCCCACCCCTTTGAGATCAATTGGGGCGGCTAACAGCAATAAAATATACACACTAATCTGTATTAGTTTGGGTGCTGTACTAGGACTCTGGAGACCAGGGTTTGAGCCCCCACCTGGCCATGAACCTACTGGGTGACCTTGGGCATATCACACTCTCTCAGGGTGACCAGGTGTCCTAACCCCAAAGGAGGACAAGGCACCACAAAATGTAGGACATTTAAATTATGTTTAAAACTGTTGATTTAATACTGTTTTAAGGGGGGTGGGTATGGTTTTGTGTATAATATGTTTTATGTGGATTATGATTTTAAATTTGTAAGCCGCCCTGATTGGGTACCCATTGGGCGGGGTAGAAATAAAATATTATTATTATTATTATTATTATTATTATTATTATTATTATAAAATGGAAGGCATGACCCCAGAAAAGCTAACAACACTCCTATACATGCAAATCCATGCTTCTTAGTCATGCTCAGAATGAGGGACATTGTGAAGTTCCTCCTGGACAGAAGGCTGAAATGTGGGACATGTCCTGGAAATGTGGGACATCTGGTCACCCTATATTCTCTCAGCCTCAAAGGAAGGTAAAAACAAACCCCCTCGCAACAAATCTTGCCCAGAAAACCCCACTGCCGTAAGTCAGAAATGACTTGAAGGCACACAACGACGACAATAACAGCAGTCAATATAAAGGGAGCTGCCCTGATGAAGACTGGATGGAAAGATCCAGAAGGAAACGTTCTCACCATCTTCTCTTCCTGCCTCTTGTCCTCCGCCAGGCTCAGGAGGAGACCTTCGGCCAGGGCCACCGCCTGGGAGCTGGTTTCCGGACCGCATTCCCTTAGCCAGGTTCCCAGCTCTGGGGGCAAACCGTTGAGGAAAAGCTCCAAGATCACCAGGTCCACCATCTGCTTCTTGGTCCGTTCTTCCGGCTTCAGCCATCGGCAACAGATGTTATGGAGCCGGCCGCAAAACTCCCGGGGCCTCCCTGTCTCTCGGTGGAGGAAACGTCTGAACCGTTGGCGCTTCTGCTCCGAGCTGGCGATGTCCAGACCCAAGATCTTGTGGACGCTCCTTTCCCACAAGCTGCCCTTCCTCTCATCCTTGAAGGCATCTCTGAGGGCTTTCTCTCCTCTGGCTCTCTCTCCTCCAAAGCCACTGCTGAGATCCTGATTTCTCATCTTTCCAGGCCAGGATGGTTTCCAGCTCAGAAAAATAAAAATAAAATATTGATATACAATGATACTATAATAATACGTAGCAGGGAGTTCCAAAAGAAAATCAGCATGTAATTTATAGACTATTGCAGGGGTAGGCAACCTTTCCCCTTTAAGGGCCGAGGGACTTTAGCTCCCAGAATCCCAGGAGCTATTGGCCAACATGGGACTATTGGCCAACATGGCTGAGGCTTCTGGGAACTGAAGTCCCTTGGCCCTTAAAGGGGAAAGGTTGCCTACCCCTGCACTGGACCCTGTGTTCAAAGTGTCATTGGATCCATTTAATCAGGGGTAGGCAACCTTTCCCCTTTAAGGGCCGAGGGACTTCAGCTCCCAGAAGCCTCAGCCATGTTGGCCAATAGTCCCATGTTGGCCAATAGCTCCTGGGATTCTGGGAGCTGAAGTCCCTCAGCCCTTAAAGGGGAAAGGTTGCCTACCCCTGGACTATAGCAAAGCCTTTGACTGCAGACCATGAAAGGCTATGGAACGCCCTTAAAGACGTGGGAGTGCCAATATATCTGATAGTCCTGATGAGGAATCCGTACTCAGGACAAGAGGTACTGTCAGGACAGAACATGGAGAAACAGAATGGTCCCCAATTGGCAAAGGAGTCAGACAAGGCTGCATCCTTTCACCCGATCTGTTCAACTTGTATACAGAACATATTATAAGGAAAGCAGGCTTGGATACAGAAGGAGGAGGAATGAAAATAGGAGGAAGGAATATCAACAATCTGAGGTATGCAGATGACACCATAATACTAGCAGAAAACCTCACAGACCTGGAACAACCTGTAAGGAAGATGAAAGAAGAAAGTGCAAAGGCAGGCTTCATGTTGAACATAAAGAGAACAAAAATAATGACCACTGAGGAACTTCACAAGCTCAACCTAGACAATGAAGAAATAGGAATAGTAAAAGAATTCCCATACCTGGGATCAAACATTGATAGAAATGGGGACTGCAGCCAGGAAATCAGAAGAAGACTAAGAATGGGGAGGGTGGCTATGAAAGAACTAGAAAAGATCCTAAAATGCAAAGACATACAATTCAGCACAAAAGTCAGAATGATAAAAGCCATTGTATTCTCTATTGTCATGTATAGATGTGAGAGCTGGACAGTTAAGAAAGATGACATTGAGAGAACGTGTTTCTGGAGAAGAGTGCTGAGGATCCCATGGACAGCCAAAAGGACAAACAAATGGGTCCTAGAGCAGATCAAGCCAGAGATCCTTAGAAGCCAAGATGACAAGGCTTACAGGGGTAGGCAACCTTTCCCCTTTAAGGGCCGAGGGACTTCAGCTCCCAGAATCCCAGGAGCTATTGGCCAACATGGGACTATTGGCCAACATGGCTGAGGCTTCTGGGAGCTGAAGTCCCTCGGCCCTTAAAGGGGACAGGTGGCCTACCCCTGGTAGACTGTCATACTTTGTACACATCATGAGAAAAGAGGACTCTTTGGAAAAGACAATAATGCTGGGAAAGGTGGAGGGAGGGAGGAAGAGAGGAAGGCCACATGCAAAATGGATGGACTTTATTAAAGAGACCGCAAATAAGACTTTGCAGGAGCTGGGCAGAGCAGGAGAGGACAGAGATCTCTCATCCATAGGGTCACCATGGGTTGAGACTGACGCGAAGGCAGTTAACAACAACAATTATTGCTATCGCTCATTAAAGCCCAAAAATAAATATTTAAGAGAAAATGTACCAAAATGTACCAGCATTCCAGCTGGGACGACTCCAAATTGTCTCACTCTACTACAGTCTTTTAGGGGGGAAAGTATTATCGCAGTCGGCCCTCGGTATCCACGGATTCAAGCATGCACATTTTTTAAAAATATATATATTTTAATAATACGAATTCCAAAAAGAAAACCTTGATTTTTGCCATTTTGTACAAGGGACACTATTTTTACTATGTCGTTGTATTTCATGGGATTTTGGTATCCATGGAAGGTCCTAGAACCAAATCCCAGCAGATACCAAGGTTCCCACCGTATGGCATCCTTTAAGCGAAAAGTAATTAATAATATTGATCATTTAAGGCCAAAAATTAGATGTTTTGGGTTCCAGTCCATCTCACTATATAAGCAGCCATGCTTGCTGGGGATGATGGGAATTATAATCCACCACACTTGGAAAAAGCCAGGTCCATAAAGAGAGGTGGCTGCAGTAAAAGATGGTATAATCTTCGTATAAAATGTACGATCATGTCAGGGAGGCTTTCATACAGTGTGTTTTAATTAAGTTTTTAACTTTTGTATGTTTATACATTGTATACTTTTTCTTTACGGTTGGTTGATTTTAATTGTCTTTTTAAAAATTTTATCGTAAAGATTTTCAATGATTTTATTTGTGAGCCGCCTTGGGTCTCTTTCTGGAAGAAAGGCAGGGTAGAAATGAAATAAAATAAAATAAATAAAATTATAACATTTCTTGGGGGCCTTTTAAAACCAGAAGATGGGACCGTGATGCCCTTGGGAAGTGTCCCTACTGCATCTCCCAGCATTCCTCACTGTTGAGAAGGACTGCTGGGAGGTGCAGTCATCAACCGCTGGAGAGCTTTACTCTCTCCCCATGTTTCTTAAACCCATTGCTAAGAGTCTTGAAGAATAAATACACAGATCAGAGGGGAAGGAGAACTGGGGATTCTGGTCTTTGCAATCCAGGTCCTCCTTTGCTGATCCCCAGCTGTGCAGTGGAATAAATAAGATATTAAAAATAGACGACTAAAAATTACCTGGTGATGGGCAAAGGTGTCTTGCTTAGTGTCTTAAAGATGATCAGAGGGGAAGGAGAATTGGGGATTCTGGTATTTGCAGTCCACGTCCTCCTTGCTGATCCCCAGCTGTACAGTAGAATAAATAAGATATGTAAAACAAACAACTAAAAATTACCTGGTGATGGGGAGAGGTGTCTTGCTAAGTATCTTGAGGATGAAATCAGAGGGAAAGGAGAACTGGGGATTCTGGTCTTTGCAATCTGCTTCCCCCTTTGCTGATCCCCAGCTGTACAATAGAGTAAATAAAGCATTTAAAATAAATGATTAAAAATTACCTGGTGATGGAGAGAGGAGAAAGGGGCTCCTGGAAACCCAGCCCAAAATTCAGATCTTTGGAGGGGAGGCAAAATAATAAGATTAGAAAGAGGGGGAAAAAAGAGGGGGCTAATAGAGGAGGAGCAAATCCCATAGAGGTAAGAGGAAAAGGAGAGCCACAGGCAAAGCCCCTTACTTCCGGTATGAATTGGACATCCACAGATTGAGTGGAAAGGGATGCTAAGAGGTAATCGATTTGGGTCTCGCAGTTTAACCGGATGCACTGTGCAGATGATGCACTTTGACATCACTCTCAGTGCTGTAGCTCCAGCCTATGGAATCCTGGGATTTGTAGTTTTCACAAGGTCTTTTGCCTTCTTTAAGTGCTGCAGTTCCAGCCTATGGAATCCTGGGATTTGTAGTTTTCACAAGCTCTTTTGCCTTCTTTAAGTGCTGTAACTTCAGCCTTGGAATCCTGGGATTTGTAGTTTTCACAAGGTCTTTTGTCTTCTTTAAGTGCTTAAGCCTTGGCATCCTGGGATTTGCAGTTTCACAAGGTCTTTTGCCTTCTTTAAGTGCTGCAGTTCCAGCCTATGGAATCCTGGGATTTGTAGTTTTCACAAGGTCTTTTGTCTTCTTTAAGTGCTGTGGCTCCAGCCTACGGAATCCTGGGATTTGTAGTTTTCACAAAGTCTTTTGTCTTAAGTGTTGTCGCTCCAGCCTATAGAATCCTAGGATTTGTAGTTTTCACAAGGTCTTCTGTCTTTTATAAGCGCTGTAGCTTCTGTGTATTGCTTCCAATGTCTTTTTATTCCTTCCTGGTCTTGAATTATGTTTTTTTTATTGTCGTAGGGTGTCCTGGTCCTTGGTTTGAATCTTTCCTGGATTTCTTGAATCTTGTGGAATAGGTCTCTCGTTCTTCCCTTTTTGTTGTTGTCTTTATGCATGAAACACAAGTTGTGTATAGTGAAACATCAGAAAGCAAAGGTGTCAGTCACTGTCTCCGCCACCCATGAAAACATTTTGGATTTTGGAACATTTTGAATTTTGGAATTCTGGGAAAGGGAGATTCAGCCAGTATATTATTAAGGATGCCTCTTTCTAATCTACCTTCTTGGTCCCTGTTGCAGGCTTTGGGATGATGCTGGGGATGCATCCTAACTCCTCTCTTCCTCATGGAGGAATGGAAATACCTGCTCTGCCACCAGATCTGGTTGGAGGCAAACTGCGGAAGGAAGGGTAGGAGGGTGGCATTGCTCCCTTGCACAGATCCCTGGGCCTGCGACAGTCTTTCCCTTTCCCATTAGCTTCTCTAAAGCCCTGGCATTCCCTATGGACTTTATCACACGGGGCTCAATCCAAACAGAATCCAAACAAAATGGCGAACGAATCCGGATTATTTGCCCGTGTTTCCACACGACGTTGCACAGAACCCCGACAGAAAGCAGAAAGAACCGAGATCTTTTGAATTTCGGTTTCTTCAGGAATTGCAATTGCGCGACGGGAATCATTTCGCATTTACCGTAGGTCTGATAACCAAATACTTATTGTGGCACATTTTCCCTCTGTTGCCATGGTTCCAGCGAGCATTCCTCTCTCTGCGCATGTGCAGGAGGCTCATTTCGGCTACATTTACGGGTTTTTTTCTCTTGTGTGTGGACGTTCGATGCACTTACTGTAAATGCGCAATGAAGGTAATGACGTATGCGGAAACAAGGGTTATTTCCCGTTTATTTTCGGGATGCCTCATTTCCACTTTATTTCCGCTTTCTGGCCCACGTGTGGTAATGCCCTATGACTGCTCCCTTCAGGGCCCTGTGACCTTTGAAGACATTGCTGTGCAAGAGAACCATGATACATTCTTGAAAAGATGTGCAAAGATCTAGGAGGTGACGAGGTTTACGCTCATTTGTAGATGGTCTGCGTACGGTTTCAATCAGCAAATTTTGTTCTAATTGTTCTTTGATTGTTTTATTGTTTAATATTATTTCAAGGGGTGGGTGGGTTTTGGGGATATGATTTGTAATTTTACTGTATTTTAATGCTGTAAGCCGCCCCCGGTTACATATGCAGAGGGGCGGGATAAAAATAAATATTATTATAATATTATAATTATTCTATTTTGTTTCCAGCTAAACTTGTCTTGTTTTTTGTTAATTTCAGCTTCTGATGGGAAAGAGAACAGGAATGAAGAATTGTGTAGCAAAAATATGAATTGTAAAGCCAAGCTAGATTGTAGAAAGAGCTTTCGCCAGAGCCTGAGTCTTCATTCCCACATGAGAATCCACACAGGGGAGAAACCATTTAAATCCATACAGGGGAGAAACTATTTAAATGCTTGGTGTGCGGAAAGAGCTACCGCTATAGTACTAGCCTTTCTTCACATATGAGACTCCATATAGGGGAGAAACCATTTAAGTGCCTTGAATGTGGAAAGAGCTTCAGTCGAAGTGGAAGTCTGACTTACCATCTGAGAATCCACACTGAGGAGAAGCCATTCAAGTGCCCAGAATGTGGAAAGAGTTTTATTCAGAGCGGAAGCCTTACCTATCATATGAAAAGGCACACAGGCGAGAAACCATTTCAGTGCTTGGATTGTGGGAAGAACTTTAGCCAATTCCCTAAGTCGTTCCTCATAACGCTTTATGGCAGGGGTTGGCAACCTACGGCCCCCGGGCCGGTTCCGACTCAGGTGGAGCCCTGCTGCCGCCGCCGCACGTTTTTGCCTCTGTGTGGCCGCGTGCGCCACGGCCGCCATTTTGAAAATCAAAATGGCGGCTGCGACACGTTTGCGCATGCGAGTTGTGGCCGCCATTTTGAAAATCAAAATGGCGGGTGTGACATGTGTGGCAGCGGCTGCAGCCGCATGTGCTGTGGCGGCGTCGGCAGCGGTGGTGGTGGCGGCAGCGCGCGCGGGAGGGTTGTGCGCGGTGGCAGAGGATGTTCCCCCCCCCTCGGCCCAGCGGAAACCTGGGCTTCGGGGAACCGGCCCAGGTCTCCAAAAGGTTGCCTACCCCTGCTTTATGGTTTCCAGACCCTTCACCATTTTAGTCGCCCTCCTCTGGACACACTCGTTTTTCAACATCCTTTTTGAATTGTGCCCAGAACTGGACCCAGTATTAATAATAATAATAATAATAATAATAATAATTTTTATTTATATACCGCCCTGTGGCGAGCCAATCCGGGCGGTGAACAAGAATAAAATAACATACAGTGTAAAAACCAAATAATTTCCTCCTCCCCCCCTTAAAAAAGTTATTAAATCAAGTTCAATTAAAACAATTACAATTAAAAGTTAAAAAGTAGTTATTACATTAAAATATAATACAAACCATCATCCCCCTGCTAGTTCGACTTTAAGGGAATTGTGAAGATTGAATAATGGGAAAATCCCAATGATCCCGAGGCCGGGTGAATTAATCCGGGTAGGCCTTATATCATATTCCAGGTCCTTATATCTGCATGCTGTAACTTTATACCTTATTTAATGACTAAATAAGCAGATATACAAATAGATATCAAGTTAGATATAAATATCAAGATTTAGTTGAGAAGATAGTGATAAGAAACTACAATGAACAACAAAAACAACAAAAAGACCATAAAGTAATGTGGGGAAAGTATTTATTTAATTAATTTCTTTACACAAAACATGAAACAAAAAGATAGTAAGTAAAAAGTAAAAGGGATACAAGACATCTGTGGAAAAGTTCTGGGAGTAGAGGAGAGGAAGTATTATTGTATTTGTTTTATGTATTTTAATAGGTAGTTATGTTTTAATTTAGTCTATGGAGTTTATCACACCAGACGGATCCCGTGCAGAAACTGGATTTAAAGTGAAAGTTCGGGGTTAACCCGAACAGAAAGTAGAAATAACCCGCAAAAGCGGGTTGTTTTTCACATGACGTTGGCATCAAAGAGAAATAACGTGTCATTAATCCAAACGGAAAGTCACCAAAACCCGCTCCTTTTTACTTTCGGAAACTTCCGAAAGTAAAAAGGAGCAGGTTTTGGCGACGTTCCATTTGGGTTAGTGTCGCATTATTTCTCCTTTACACAAACACGTCTGAAAAACAGCCCGCTTTTGTGTGTTTTTCGGATTTTTAAATCCCGTTTTTGCACAGGATTTAAGCAATTCGCCTCCGTGTGAAAAACTCCTATGTCCTTGTTTAGTCTAGGTTAGTTGTGTTTATGTTATGCTGTGTTTATGTAATGTGTCATTTTGTATTAATGTCGGTTTTAAGTGTCGGAAAATAAAATGTAATAAAATGTAAACATGCCGGCAGGCCTTCCCAGACTAAATATCCCGGCCTCAGGATCTCTCCTCTCCTCCTCCTCTACAATGCCTCTACAGCCCCAAAAATAAAAAAATAAATAAAAAGAAAAATAAAATAAAAAATTGAAGTGGTGGGGGGTTTTTTTGGGTTTTTTTTAACCGTTTGTACTTGAATTTTTATATTTTAATTAATCTGTTATTGTTTTAATTGGTATCTGATTTAATAATGTTTTAAGAGGGGGAGGGAATATACTGTTTTATCTTTATTGTTGTTTTAATTGTTGTAAACCGCCCACATTGGTTCGCCATAGGGCGGTATCAAAATAAAAATTATTATTATTATTATTATTATTAAAAAATTAACATAAATTTTAAAAGGAAAGAAAAGGAAAGAAAGAAAGAAAGAAAGAAAGAAAGAAAGAAAGAAAGGGGGGAACTGAGAAAAGAGAAAGTGGGCTTCAGAGGCCCAACTTCTCCAGAGCCCTCCAGTGGCAAGCAGGAAAACAAGTTTTGTTCTCCTAGAGAGTCCATTGGAGTTTCCTGCAGTGCCTCTCTAGGAAAATTCTCTCCATGGCCGGAAGGGGCGGGACCAAGGGCAAGAGTGATGCCCAGGCAGAGAGTTGCCTCCAGTTTCCTAGAAGGAGCCACTTGATGAAGCATAGAGAGAGACCCATCCATCTGAGGAAGGAGGCTCCAGTCCAGGAAAGGTTATGTTGACAACTTCTTTCTTTCTGTTAATCTCAAAGGTGCTGCAAGATCCCTTTGTGTCTTGATTTTTCCAGACTAACACAGCTATGTCTTTGAATTCTTGCTTCTAGATAAGAGATCCAGCCTGGTATGGAGGTTTGAGTGCTGGACTACAGCTCCGGAGACCAGGGTTCGAATCCCTGCTTGCCCGTAGAAGTCCACTGAGAGACCTTGGGCAAGCCACACTCTCTCAGCTTCAAAAGATGGAGGCAAAGGCAAACCCCCTTTGGACAAACCTTACCAGGACAACCCTGTAATAGGATCACTGTAAGTTGAAGGCACTACTTGAAGGCACACAACAACAGAAGGTGGATGCAGAGCAGAGGGTGAGTCCTGGCACCACAATGGCCTGACAAGGAGGAGGAAGTCACTGTATATGCTCATGTATAAGTCTAGAAATTTTAGTTAAAAAAAATTGACCTCATAAAACTGGGTCGACTTATCTATGGGTCAATGTAAGTACTATATTGTAAGTCTTCCTCTTCTCTGAGTAAAGTGGTGAAAGGTAAGAGGTTAGTTCCATGCTGGTGAACCTGTGGCGTGCGTGCCAGAGATGGCACACCAAGCCATTTTCCCTGGCACACGGAGCGGGGAAGAGGGGGAAAAGGTGTGCACTCCTGTTCTTCCTCCTCCCAGTCATCCCAGGCCCAGAGAGGCAGTTGAAAGCCCAGGAAGGTACGGGGGGGGGGGGGGGGGGAGGAAAACAAGTACGTCTTCAGCTGCCTTTGGAGAGGAAGCCTGGGAAGGTGCGGGGGGGAGGAAGTGCCCCCGGAAGTCGCACCCCAATGGGGCAGAAGTCCCGTCCTGGAAGCTCCATTTCCTCTGGAAGTCCTGCCTCTGGCACAAGGTAACACTCGGTGCGGGAAGGCCGTTTAGTTTGGGCACTCGGTCCTAAAAGATTCACCATCACTGATTTAGGGCCTAAGCAGACTGCCAGAAATAGTGCACATTAAATTGAGGCACTGCCCTGGCTCAGTGCTAGGGAATCATGGGAACTGTAATTTATTGTGGCACTAGAGCTCTCTGACAGAGAAGGCTCAATGTCTTAGAAAAAAATACAATTCCCATGATTCCCTAGCACTGAGCCAGGGCAGTGCCTCAATTTAATGTGCACTATTTCTGGCAGTCTGCTTAGGCCTTTAGTTCATCCTGGGAGCACCCAAAAGTAGGACCAAACGTCTCCGTTTGTTCCACTATAATGCCTTTTTGTTTGCTTGGGTGGGAAAATGGCAGTGATGGCACCTCTTTGGTGCTTCTCCTCAAAGGAGTGCCAAGAGAAATTGGGCTTAGAAGGATCTGAATAAGACATTTCTGTATGAAGACAGCAAAGTCCGTCCTTTACACTGTTCGTCACATGCCCTTAGGTTTTATCCTCAACCTATCTGTGAGTCATATCAAAAACCATAATTTTTCCCCCAAAACTTGCCCTCGACTTATACATAAGTTTGACTTATAATTGAGCATATATGGTAAAAACATAGGAAACACCCCCCCCCCTTTTTGGGTGAGGGAGTTGCAACAAGAAATCAAGCCATGGAAATTATAACAAAGTGGTGCTTTGCACTCAGCCCTTTCCTCTTGTCTGGAGTTGAACCCCCCCCCCCTCCAAAATGATCATTACCCCCTCATGTCCTGCCTAGAGCCCTGGTGGTGCACTGGTTAAATGCTGGTACTGCAACCACAACGTTGTACGTTCGATCCTAGAGGAGGGCTCCAAGGTCTGCTCAGCCTCCCATCCTTTTATAGGTTGGTAAAATGAATAGTCAACTTGTTGGGGGCAATTGGCTTACCCAGTGTAAGTGCTGAGTTAACTATGATTTGGTATAGACCTATACTTGCTATTGTTATATAGAGGTGGTCATCCTTTGAGAGTGTTTTGATTGTGTCTTCCTGCATGGCAAGGGGTTGAGCTGGATTGCCTTTCCTCTTCCAGCTCTGTGATTCTGTGAAAACTGGAGGCTCAGGGTCTTCTCATCAACTTGGAGAGATGGTTTAAGTAATTTTTAATCTAGCCTTGTTTCCAGCCAGGAGGTGAATGCAGAACAGAGTGGAGGGTGAGTCCTGGTGCTACAATGACTGGGAGGGATGGAGGGAGGAAATGAAGGAAATGCATACTCCCTGGGGAATCTTTGCACGTTGCAACAACAAACCATTTAAACCTTGGTGAGCTGGACATTTGCACAGATCTCTTCTTGTCCAGAGCTGAGCCCAACACCCTTGTCTCCTGCTTGGAGATGAACTGTGAAAACTGGAGACTTGGCCAGGTCCTGAGATCAGGCAACCCTGATGGGGGTGGTGGAATAACTTGCCAGTGTTTCAGAAAGGCAGTTAGGGAGATCTTTGTGGACTGGGAAGGACAAGCAAGGCCTCTTCTCATCACCATCCCAGTGGAAATAATAGAATCCAACAGTTGGAAGAGGCCTCAAGGTCCATTCAGTCCAACCCCCTTTTGCCATGCAGGAACTCACAATCAAAGCACCCCTGACAGATGGCCATACAGCTTCTATTTAAAAACATCCAAAGAAGGAGACTCCACCAATCTCCCAGGGAGTGTCTTCCACTGTCAGACACACCTTAGTGTGAGGAAGTTCCTCCTAATGTTTAGGTGGAGTCTCTTTTCCTGTAATTTGAATCAATTGCTCCGGGTCCTATTCTCTGGACCAGAAGAAAACAAACTTGCTCCATCCTAAATAGGACATCCCTTCAAATATCCAACAGGGCTATCATATCACCTCTTAACTTTATTTTCTCTAGGCTAAACATACCCAGCTCTCTAAGGGCCGATGCACATTGGCCCAAAGGGGTAGTGGGGAGCTGCCCCAGGGAGTGGCGGATCAGGGTCAGGGCTGCCGCACGCCATGGCCCCGATCCTCCCTTTTGCTGCTTCTTTCAGGGGTGGCAAAAGGCCACCCTAAGAGCCGGCACACGGCTCTTTAGCACCCCTTCCAGCGCAGCGTGTCAAAATAATAATTTTTAAAAATAAATAAATGTGTTTTTTTTTTAATTTAAAATCAGTTTTTTGGCAATAATAATAATAATAATAATAATAATAATAAATTTTATTTTCATACCGGCCTTTGGCGAACCAATCCGGGCGGTTTACAGCATTAAAAGCATACATTAATGTATAGGACTACACAGATTAAATCAGGATTAAGTACCAAAATGCAGTTCAGATGCTATGGCCACTAGCAAAAATAATAATTGTTCTTTAAAAAGTGCTCTTTTAAAGCAAGTGGTTTTGGTTGAATTTATGATAATTAAAGGATTTGCACTGTAAAGTAAAGTGATTAAAAAGAAGCCACTGGCATTGGATACTGGTCTACCAGTGAACAATTGCCAACAAACTGTTAACGTTACAATGTTTAAATTCAAAAAGTCATTGTCGTTCCAGTAAGAGGGTTGGAAAATAGAAATAATAGCCAGACTTTAAACAAATATAGGAATAAACAATTTTAAAGAAAAGGCAGTCTCTTTTTTAAAAAATAATTTGTTTTAAACAGGAAATAAAGGTGGCCCCACAGAACCATGGGAAAACCAGAAAAACGAGTGGAAGGAGGATTATTGCGTGAATAAACCAAATTTGACTTTCACAGTAGAGTAAATACACATTTACAGTAACATCACAAATGCATTTTCGCTAAAATCCCGAAAGTAAAAAGATCCAGGATACCACCACTTTCTGTCCACTTTAATGATGAGTTTTGTGCGACGTCGTGTGAAATCGTTGCGCATAATTACGTGTTTTTTCGGGATTCGCACGGGATAAACTATAGAGTCTCCTCGTGTGATAAAGTCCCAATTCTGAAAGCAGGTGGGAGCCTCCCAACTATTATTCCCCCATGAAAATCTCACTTCTGCAAGCTATACAGTTTATCTAGCAAGGGGGCATTTATCCTGTGCCTCAGGCTTCAAAATGTCTTGAGGTGGCCCTGTAAGGATGGAAGAAAGACAGCTAGGCAACACAGTTTCTGCATACAGTTATAGAGTTTTAAGAAATGTGCTGAAAAGGGATGGGATGGATGCACAAAGAAAAGCATTGAATTATTCAAGAGAGAACAAGTGGAAGGATGCTGCAGTGTATGGACTTTAACATATGGGGGAAATCCCGTGCAGAAATGGGGTTTTAAATAGGGAAAAACTTGCAGGTTGATTTTTGCACGACGTCGTCATTAAAGGGTTGTTAACCCGAACGGAAAGCAGTCAAAACCTGCTCCTTTTTACTTTCGGAAAATACCCAAAGTAAAAAGGAGTGGCTTTTGTCTACTTTACGTTTGGGTTAACAACACTTTAACAATGACATGTGTGAAAATCAATCCACTTTTGTGGGTTTTCCCTAGCTTTTAAATCTCATTTCTGCACAGGATTTCCCCCGTATGATAAAGTCCAATGTCAAGAAGAACAGGAAATGGGGATAATCACCCATAATGAGATATATTTGAGATAAGCATGTGTGGGTTATTGGCTAAGGCATTAAATATGATGAAAAGGTATGCAGACATATTACTATTTTGATGATCAAATCAACAGAAAAATGTAAGGAAAGTCAATTTAATTTTCATTGTGAGATAAACGATGTAACACCTTCTGTGGAAAATAACAAGTTCTAGATAGGAATTAACGAATGGGTTGTGAATGATTTGTTGTTTGTCAAATGTTTCAGTGTTAAATGTTTAATGTTAATGTCAAAGTGGAATGTGAGAATGTTTTTTTATTGCTACCTAAAAATAAATTAATAAAGGAAAGGAAACTTTCTCACCTATCTAGCCTTTCAGTCATGTTAGGGCGTGAACAGGCTGCCAGAAATAATCCAGTTTGAGACCAGTTTAACTGCCCTGCCTCAGTGCTAGGGAATCATGGGAATTGTAGTTTTTTTTTCTGAGACATTGAGCCTTCTCTGTCAGAGAGCTCTGGTGCCACAATAAACTACAGTTCCCATGATTCCCTAGCACTGAGCCAGGACAGTTAAAGTGATCTCAAATTGGATTATTTCTGGCAGTTTGTTCAGGCTCTTAGTTATTCTTTGTTTCACAGAGAAAAGAGCTACTTTCCACCTTGTCTTGAACTGTAAAACGTCCCTGTGCCTCCGATCGCAAGCGAGCCTTCCGAACACCTCACTCACAGAACATTTCCTTTGCTTTGTAGGGTTTGTGGAGTCAATAATTTTGCCTGAGAGAATTGGTCGAAGGAAAACAGTGCTCCTTCAGCCATGTTGGAAACATGGGAGAACAGATCAAACATGGAGCAGCAAGCCTCCGTTGGCTATGAGTTTGTAGAAAGCCCTCATCCTATTCAGGCAAAGCATGGAGGAGAACTGATAGGAAGCACAATGCAGAAGAGCCTAGAGGAAGACGTACTCAGTTCAGATGCACAGTGCCGACACTTCCGAGACTTTTGCTACCAGGAGGTTTTGGGACCCCGAGAAGTTTGCAGCCAACTCCACAATCTCTGCTACCTATGGCTGCAGCCCAAGCAACACACAAAGGCACAAATGCTGGACCTGGTGATCCTGGAGCAGTTCCTGGCTGTCCTCCCTACAGAGATGGAGGACTGGGTGAGAGAATGTCGGCCAGAGACCAGTTCCCAAGCAGTGGCCTTGGCAGAAGGTTTCCTCCTGAGTCAGGCAGAAGAGAAGATGCTAAAAGAGCAGCAGGTGAGAGCATTTTATCTTGGGTCATTTCAGAGGAATATTTATTTTCATAAATACAGGTTGAGTCTCCCTTATCCAAAATGTCAAAATCTGAAATATTCCAAAATTGTCCGCATGGGTGGCTGAGATAGAGGAGTTTATCACACGGGGAGCCCTGTGCAGAAATGGACTTTATACTAAAAAAAAAAAAAAACAACGCAAAAGCGGAAGCTTTCAATGAACGGGATTTCTCCCGTTTCTGCCCTGTGTGAAAAGTGAAAGCGCTGTTAAAAGGAGGTTAATCCGAACGGAAATTAGACAAACACTGCTTCCTTTTACTTTCGGGATCTTCCAAAAATAAATAGAAGCAGTTTTTGTCTAATTTCCGTTCGGATTAACCTCCTTTTAACAGCAACGTCGTCTGGAAAAAAAACCCGTTTTTGCGGGTTTTGTTTAATTTAAAGCCCCGTTTCCGCACGGGATTTCCCCCGTGTGATAAACTCCAGTGACACCTTTGCTTTCTGGTTGTTTGTTTCATGCACAAAATTATTTAAAATATTGTGTATAAAATTACCTTCAGGCTATGTGTATAAGGAATATTTGTTTGTTGTTAACTGCCCTTGAGTCGTCCCCGACTCATGGTGGCTCTGTAGATGAGACATCTTTCAAGCTCATTTATCCTCCGCTGCTCTGCTTAAGTCTTGTAGTTTCATGCCTGTGACCTCCCTGATTGAATCTAGCCATCTTGCATGCAAGCTTCCTCTCCTTCTGCTACCTTCCACCTTTCCTAGCATTATTTTTTCTAGTGAGTCGTGCCTTTTGCATGTGGCCAAAATGCAACAGCCTCAATTTGATCATCTTGGCTTCCGGGGAGATTTCTGGCTTTATCTGCTCAAGGACCCCTTCTTGGCCATCCACAGTATCCTCAGCACTCTTCCCCAGCACCACATCTCAAATTAGTTAATTTTCCTCTTATCTGAATTCTTCACTGTCCACCTTTCACATCTGTACATGGTGATAGGGAATATAATGGCTTGGATGATTCTCACTTTAGTATTCAGTTGTATATCTTTACACTTCATGATTTTGTCTAGTTCCTTCATAGCTGCCCTTCCCATACTCAGTCTTCTTCTGACTTCCTGACTGCAGTCTCTATTCTGATCAGTGTTTGATCCAAGGTATGGGAACTCTTTATTTTGATTTCCTCATTGCCTAGGTTGAATTTATATAGTTCTTCTGTGGTAATTTTTCTTTCTTTCTGTTCAGCATTAAGCCTGCCTTTGCACTTTCTTCTTTGACCTTCCTTAGTAATTGTTCCAAGCCTAAGATGTTTTCCACTAGTAGTATGGTGTCGTCTACATATCTTCCTTTCTTCTGTCTTCACACCTCCTTCTTCTGAGTCTAAAGCTGCACTTGGTATCATATTTTCTGTGTACGAGTTGAACAAGTAGGGTGATAAAATGCAGCCCCTCCTGACTCTTTACCAATTGGGAACCATTCTGTTTCTCCATATTCTGTTCTGACAGTGGCCTCTTGTCCTAAGTACAGATTTCTCATCAGGACTATCAGATGTGTTGGCACTCCCATGACTTTAAGGGTGTTCCATAGTTTTTCGTGATCTATGCAGTCAAATGCTTTGCTATAATCTATAAATCACATGCTGGTTTGTTTTTTTTTAAATTCCTTGGTGCACTTCATTAATCATTGTATGTTTTCAATGTGGTCCCTAGAGCCTCTTCTTTTCCTGAACCCCACTTGGACCTCTGGGATTTCTCTTACCATATCTGGTTGGAGTCTGTACAGTAGCCTCTCCCAATTTGTGGGGGATCTCTTCTGGACTCCCCCCTGCAAAAATTGTGACTCACAAAAATTTGAGTCCCATTGAAAATAATGGTGTGCACACCATTTTATCCCTTCCCTGCTTGTCCCTCCCACAAAGAGTGAGACCATGGACTTCAAGTCCATGAACAGGGAGGGATGACTATGTTTTCTTGCGTGGGAAATTAATGCTATGGTCCTATAGTTGCTACAGTCTTTTGTGACTCCTTTTTTGTGGATGGGGAAGTATATTGATAGTTTCCAATCTGCTGGCTACTATTTTGTTTTCCATATTTGTTGGTATATTTTAATTAGCACTAGGATTGATTCTGCCTGTGTGGATTGTAGCAATTCATTTGGAATATCATCTGTTCTTGGTGATTTATTCTTCCTAATTTCTCTTATTTGTAGCTTCCACCTCACTTTCTAGAACATACAAATATTCCATAATCTGGAAAAAATTCGAAATCCAAAACACTTCTGGTCCCAAGCATTTTGGACAAGGGAGACTCAACTTGTATTGAAAGTTCATGAACAAATTGAAGCTTAATCCAGACAAGCCAGAGGGGCTTCTGATCAGCTAAAAGGTAGATCAAAGAATAAGGATTAGGAATTCAGACTGTGCTGGATAGAATTAAACTCTCCCTAAAGACACAATTTAGGTTCTCCTGGATTCAGCCTTGCACCTGAATGTTTAGGTTTCTGTGCTGCCTGAGTTCACATTGCACAACTAAAACCATTTGTCCTTGTTTTTTGGAGTTGTCTGATTTGGCCTCAGTGGGACATGGGACCTTATCACACGGGGGAAATCCCATACAGAAACAGGATTTAAAAGGTGGAGAAAACCTGCAAAAGCGGATAGATTTTCACACACATCAATATTAAAGTGTGCTTAAACTGAATGGAAAGTAGTCAAAAGCCGCTTCTTTTTACTTTTGGGATTTTCTGAAAGTAAAAAGAAGCGGCTTTTGACTACTTTCCGTTTGGGTTAAGCACACTTTGACATCAACGTTGTGTGAAAATCTACCTGTTTTTGCGGGTTTTTTTCTATTTAAGATCCCGTTTCTGCATGGGATTTCCCCCGTGTGATAAAGTCCATACTTTCATTACAACTTGTTAGAGTACTGCAATGTGCTGTACATGGGCCTGCTTTTAAAGAGTGTTCAGAAAGTTCAGCTAGTCCAAAGAACTGCAGCCAGATTGTTAACTGGGGCTGGTTAACAGGGAGGATGTGTTCCACTTGTTACAACATCTCCAATGCCTGTTGCTCTGATTCTGGATGTAATTTAGAGTGCTTGCCTTGACCCAGGACTTTATAACATGGGGGAAATCCAGTGCAGAAACAGGATTTAAAAGCTGGGGAAAACTCACAAAAGCGGGTTGATTTTCACACACATCGCTGTTAAACTGTTGTTAACCCGAACGGAAAGTAGTCAAAAGCTGCTCCTTTTTACTTTCGGGATTTTCCATGTTATATTTGGGATTTTCCGAAAGTAAAAAGAGGTGACTTTTGACTACTTTCCGTTCAGGTTAACAACAGTTTAACGACAACATTGTCTGAAAATCTCCCTGCTTTTGCGGTTTCTGCTCAATTTAAAACCCCGTTTCTGCATGGGATTTCCCCTGTGTGATAAAGTCCCTATAAAGCTCTGTATGTCTCAAGTCCAGGCTGTCTTTTCCCATTTGAATGTGCCTTGAGGTACCACCACTCTCAAGGGCACATCTGCTGGGAATGTGAAATAGGGCCTTTTCTGTGGCTGTTCCCAAGCTGTGGAACGCCATTCTTAGGAGTTTATCACATGGGGGAAATCCCGTGCGGAAATGGGGCTTTAAATTAAACAAAACCCGCAAAAGTGGGTATTTTTTCAGACGACGTCGCTGTTAAAGGAGATTAATCCGAACGGAAATTAGACAAAAACTGCTTCTTTTTATTTTCGGAAGATCCCGAAAGAAAAAAGAAGCAGTTTTGTCTAATTTCCGTTTGGATTAACCTCCTTTTAACAGCACTTTCACTTTTCACACAGGGCAAAACGGGAGAAATCCTGTTCATTAAAAGCTTCCGCTTTTGCGGGTTTTTTTTTTTTTACTTTAAAGGGCGATTTTGCACGGGGCTCCCTGTGTGATAAACCCCTTAAAGAGATTGAACTGGCACCTTCCTTACTGTCCTTCCATTGGGAGATGAAAACATTTTTATTCTGAGAATCGAATGAACACTCTGTTAATAATATGCTGTCTTTTTGTTTTACTTTTGCTTCTTAGTCTATTTGTTTTAAATGGGTTGAAAACTATAAAGAGCTTAATTAGTTTTAACCACCCAGAGTTTGTCATTTTGCTTTCTTTTCCTAATCTCTTTCTTTTGCTCTCTTCACTGTTTCTTCTACTGCTGGCCTTCTTTGTGGATAAGGAGATAAAGATGGAGAAGTCTCTTTCTGAATCCATTCAAAGATTGCAGAAGAGGGAGAATGTGTTCCTCTCAGTAGGTAAGGACTAAAGGGGAATGTCTTTACTTGCCTTCCTTCCATTCAGTCTGCATAAAATATCTGGGTTGTGTAGGTTGCAGCACATTAACCAGTTTATGTGTCCTAACCAGCACTTTGAACTGATATGTGTGTAAGGGACCAAGGATCAAGGAAGGGGTTGCATCCATGAGTTGGTATCCTGACTACCAAACCTCCTCAGTGTCCACTCACTGCTCCAGTCCTCTCTTTGTATGGGGAAGAACCAAGAGCCTGGCACCTTTTTACCACCTGCAAGAGCCAGAGACCACCGCCCTACACTTCCTTAATACGCTGAAGTGCACCAGGGTGCCAATACCCCAGAGGACAGGATCAGAATTCAAAATGACCTTAACAGATTAGAAAGCTGAGCCAGAACTAACAAAATGAATTTCAACAGGGAGAAATGTAAGGTAATACACTTCTGCAGAAAAAAATAAATGCACAGATAGAGGACGAGGGACCCTGGCTTGACCACAGTACATGTGAAAAGAATCTAGGAGTCTTAGTGATGCAGCGGCTAAAAAAACCAATGTGACTAGGGAGTTTATCACATGGGGAGCCCCATGCAAAATCGCTCTTTAAAGTAAAAAAAACCCGCAAAAGCAGAAGCTTTTAATGAATGGGATTTCTCCCATTCTGCCCTGTGTGAAAAGTGAAAGCGCTGTTAAAAGGAGGTTAATCCGAAAGGAAATTAGACAAACACTGCTTCTTTTTACTTTTGGGATCTTCCAAAAGTAAAAAGAAGCAGTTTTTGTCTAATTTCCGTTCAGATTAACCTCCTTTTAACAGCGATGTCATCTGAAAAAACACCCGCTTTTGCGGGTTTTGTTTAATTTAAAGCCCCGTTTCCGCATGGGATTTCCCCCGTGTGATAAACTCCTAGGTTGCATTAGTCTAGTCTAGATTGGGGGAATTAATAGTACCCCTCTATTCTGCTTTCATCAGGCTTCACCTGGAATACTGTGTCCATTTCTGAGCTCTACAATTCAAGAAGGATGTGGACAAGCTGGAATATGTCCAGAGGGCAACCAAAGTGGTGGAAGATCTGGAAACCATGCCCTATGAGGAGTGGCTTAGGGACTTGTATATGCTTAGCCTGTGGAAGAGAAGGTTAAGAGGTGATATGATAGCCCTGTTTAAATATTTAAAGGGATGTCATGTTGAAGCAAAGCCTTTGACTGCAGAGATCATGAAAGGCTATGGAATGGACTCAAAGAAATGGGAGTGCCACTACACTTGATTGTCCCTAATCTATACTCAGACAAGAGGCTCCCATCAGAAATGAATATGTAGAAACAGAATGGTTGCCAATTGGCAAAGGGGTCAGACAAGGCTGCATACTATCACCCCATTTATTCAACCTCTATGTAGTAAATATTATACACAGAGCAGGCTTAGATTAAGAGGCAGGTGTGGAAAATGGAGGAAAGAACATTAGCAATCTAAGATATGTGGACAGCACAATACTACTAGCAGAAACCAACAAAGACCTGGAGCAATTACTGAAGAAGAAAACAAAAATAATGGACACAGAAGATCTATAAGAATTCATTTTCATTAATGAGAAAATTGAATTAGTCTAAGAGTTTCCATACTTTGGTTCAAATGTGGATCAGTATGGTGAGTGCAGTCGAGAAATCAGAAGAAGACTAGGATTAGAAAGAGCAGCTTTGAAAGAACTGGACAAGTGCAAAGATATAACTCTGAACACTAAAGTGAGGCTAGTCCATGCCATCGTATTCCCTATCACTATGTCCAGATGTGAGATCTGGACAGTGAAGAAAGCTGATAGAAAGAAGGAAAATTCATTTGAGATAATGGTGCTGGAGAAGAGTACTGAAGATAAAGTGGATGGCCAAGAAGACAAACAAATGGATTCTAGAACACATCAGGCCAAAACTCTTCCTGGAAGGCAGGATTACTAAATTGAGGCTGTTGCAATTTGGTCACATCATGAGAAGGTATGAACCATTGGAAAAGACGATGATGCTAGGAAAGGTAGAGGGCAGTGGAAAGAGAGGAAGACCACTTGATGTTTAGATTCAGTCAGAAGCCACCGGCCTGAGCCGCAAGACAACTATCCCTGAATGGCCAACGCAACTATTCCTGAATATTTTCTGGATAGTTTACTATGTAGTTACTTTTCTCCTTTTCTTTGTGAGTCTGAGCATGCAGGTATCTCTATGAGTTGGGGAGGTAAGACTAAATCTAAGACTGACAGAGGCAGCTCTCACTTCTCCCCCTATTTTAAAAATAATTTCTCCAGATGCTTTTCTCTGCATCTTTTAAAAATGCATACATCTGTCTCCTGATTTTCCTTCACCAGCAACTTTGTTGCTTTCCTTTCTTACCTAGATTTCAGCACTTTTTCCTTAGTTTTTCTGTTGGTCACTTTTTTTCTCCTTGGACTATTTGCTTGCTTCCAGTATGTTTAAGAAGATATTTTTGGTACCTCTGTCAACCTTTAGGTTCCTTTGATTCTGCTGCTACTTTCTAGTTGTGTGTGTGTTAGGACATATGCTACATTTGTGTTAATACATGGCAAAATTTGAACTAGAACCTGAGAGCGTGGTAAATAACACTCCATTTTTCCTATTCTGTTCCTTATAGGAGCTGGAATGAGGACAGGCCCTAAACATTCAAGCACATCTCATTATGATGCACTCAGAACAGTTTCTGATCAGGTAAGGGGCAAGATTGCGGGTAGGCTGAAAAAAGGACAAATTCGGTGTTTTTATCACCTTCACATTTTTCAAATGTGGATCAGTATGGTGAGTGCAGTCGAGAAATCAGAAGAAGACTAGGATTAGAAAGAGCAGCTTTGAAAGAACTGGACAAGTGCAAAGTGCAAACGTAATCTCTCTTTTTTCCGTTGCCTCAATCAGAGTTGCTCATTAAGTGGCTGATAAAAGCCATCGTGTAAAGAACCTGGGATCTTTCAGTTTAGTGCAAAGAAGTGAGATCTTTTACAACCAAGTTCCTTTCTTATTGCCAGTTAGTGATTCGTGGAGCTGCCTTATCCACTTGCAGCTTCTCTAGATTTTTTTAATCCCTGTAAAAATACCCTAAAGGCACCAGATCCTGTCTGATTTTGGAAGCTAAGCTTGGGCTAGTCCTCGGATGGGAGACTGCCAATGACCAGAGGCTGTAGGTTCTATTTCAGAGGAAGGAACTGGCAAAACCACTTCTGAATATTCCTTGCCTAATAATAATAATAATAATAATAATAATAATAATAAGAAAACCCTATGAAATTTATTGGGTTGTCATACATCAACAGCGATTTTTTAAAAAATAAATTTTATTGATTAAAATAATAAAGACACTCAAAGCTGTCATACATAACATACTATCGAACAGAATCTACTCAAAAAATCAAAATTGCAAAAACATTAAATAGAAATCTTGTTAAAACACTGTCAATAGTTAAACATTATCATCTCATACAAAATATTCTTACTTCCTTCTATAAGCAACTGATTCTATTATTCTCATTTTTTCCCCTGTCCATATCAACAGCGATTTTAAGACTCAGGCACATGTGGCGTAGTGGTTTGAGTGCTAGACTATGCATCTGGAGACCAGGATTCAATTCCCAGCTAAACCGTGAACCCACTGCCTGAACTTGGGCAAGTCATATGCTCTCAGATGCAGGGGAAGGCAATGGCAAACCTCCTGTGAACAAATCTTGCCAAGAAAACCCCATGTCATTTGTCATAAGTCAGAAACATCTTGAAGGAACACAACAACAACAAACACACACTAAAGCCAGCAGGTTTCCGCTACCAGTTGTGTCCCCCCCCCCCATTCTCTGCAATGAGCAGCAGTTAGTGGCCATGAAACCCAGCGTGAATTGCAAGTACTGAACCACACTATTATCCTAGGGCTTTTTTGTTCTGATGCATTCCAGAATTGGGGGGGGCACCCTCTGGGATGGAATAAAATGTTGCTACTGATGTCAGGAATTGAGACAGTAGGAATGTCATTAGGTTATTTTTAAAAAATCTGAGAGCCACACCAACAAATACAGCAGCCATCAGCAGCATTTCTTCCAGCCGGAGAAACCCTTAGATTCTTTTGTACAACCCAAAGCGACATTCTTTTCTCTTTTCTGACGGGGGTTCTGCTCATGAATATAACATGTCTTTCTTCAGGAGACCTTCAAAGAGGTGGTGGTGGATTTCACCGAGGAGGAATGGGTTCTGCTGGATCCAAACCAAAGGGCTGTTCATGGGGAGGTGATGAAAGAGAACTGGGAGATGGTGTCTTCCCTGGGTAAGACTCCCCCTTTCTTGTGATCCTTTTACCTTGCTGGAAAATGTCTTTTGAGCTCCTCTTCAGTCTAACTGCGTTAAAGCAGGCCGAATCATGATCTTCTAGCCTGGCTGGTATCTGGTGTCTCCTCTCAGTAAACCCTTGACTAGCAGACTATGGTCAAGGTTAGAAGGGATGTTCTTAGGTTAAGCATGAACCACTGGGTGGAGGATTAAGCACTTCTAGCGATAACTCCCTTCCGCATGACTTGCTTTGCCTATTCCTGCTGCTGCTGCTGCTGCTGCTACTACTGTCATGTACACCATTGCTTCAGTTCAGAAATTCAAGCTTCAGTATTAAACTTGTTGTCAACTGCCCTCATGATGACCCCATGAATAAAACACCTCCAAGACCTCCTGCTCGTAGCCACTCTGCTCAGGTCCCACAAGCTCAGGGCCATGGCCTCTGTGGACTTTATCACATGGGGGAAATCCTGTGCAGAAACGAGGTTTAAAAGCTGGGGGTAACCCGCAAAAACGGGTTAATTTTCACACACATCGTTGTTAAACTGTTGTTAACCCAAACTTTGTAGACAGAACTACCATAATCTCCAAATTTAAGACTAGAATAAGCAATACCCCACCATGTAAATTTGTGGGCTTTACCTTGATTCGTTCATAGTCCAAAACATACTTGCACCCACTTCCCTGTCTGTGAGACACAAACTAGACTTGGCCTGCTCCCAAGTTTACAATGAGAAAGCGATGGCAGAAAACATAGAAAAAGAGATTATTTTAAATGCAAGAGGAATTAACTGGGATACCCTAAGATTCCAAAATCCTGAGAGCGCCATGATTTCAAGGAAGGAGTTGAAGGGAGAGGCTCAGTGAAGCTGGTCTCTCAGAAAGCCAATGGAGGGGTACTAGAGTCCCATCTTCCTCTTTCCAATAGCCTTTGGAGATGGATGCAAATGGATTAACTAGCAAATGATGTTACCTCTTTGACTTCAGTCTTCAGTTCTCTCTTGGGCTCTGAAGAGTTATTTTTGTCCTTTCCAGGTGCTGATGGAGAAGAGAAGGAGAGGGAAGAAGAACCATACCAGGCGTGGATGCAAGGAGCCCAGTGTGAACAGATGGAAGAGAATGAAAGAAAAAGTGATACTGATGAGCAAAGCGACGCATACCCTGTTTTGCAAAGTGACAACATTTGTGAAATCGCAATCCGAGAAATAACACAAAAAGAAAAAGAAAAGAGTACATGTCTTTCTGTTGCATATGAGAGAAGCTTCAGGTGCAATGCCAGCCTTAATCTTCATATGAGTATTCACACAGAGAAACAGTCATCCAGAGGTGGTGACTGTGGAAATACCTTAGCTCTGTCGTCCCATGACGTAAGTCACACAGGAGAGAAGCCATTTGAGTATGTGACGTGTGGCGAGAGCTTCACGTGGCAGACATACTTAATGCCACCTTCAAGAACCCACACAAGAGACAGACCATTTAAATGTTTGGAGTGTGGGAAGAACTTCACTCGGAAAACATACCTCAGACACCATCAAATCACACACACCGGGAAGAAACCATTTCAGTGCTTGGAATGCGGGGAAGGTTTCAGTTGGAAGACAAGCCTCTCTCGTCATCAAGCAACACACACAGGAGAGAAACCATTCCAATGCTTGGAGTGTGGAAAGCACTTTACTCGGAAGGCGGGCTTCATCAATCATCAAGCAGTGCACACAGGGGAGAGACGGTTTCAGTGCATGGAGTGTGGCAAGAGTTTCTGGCATAGGAAAAGTCTCATTCGTCACCAAGAAATACACAAGGGAGAATCCACTTATATCCTTGGAAAATAGAAAAGGCTGCAGTCAGAAAACAAGCCTCACCTGTCATCAGGTGCCACACACACAGAGAAGAAACCATTTAGGTTCTTGGAGTGTGGAAGGAGCTTCAGGTGGAAGGCACTTCTTACACGTCATCAAGCAACTAACAGAGGAAAAAACCCATTTAAATGGCTCAAGTGGGGAAAGAGGTTTAGTCAGAAGACAAGCCTGACTTGTCATCAAGTAAAACAGATGGGGGAGAAAACGGTTAAATGTCTGGAATGTGGTAAAAGTTTCAGTTGAAAGAGTAACCTTATTTGTCACCAAGCAGGGGTGAAACCACTTACTATAAATGCCTCAAGTGAAAAAGGTGCAGTTCCCTTCCATTATCTTTTTATTTGAGGGATGAAGGTTTCTTGGCCATTTTGTCAGTTAACCTCTATCCATCTGGAGTTTCCTGTGGTCTGAGTTTTCAGTTCAACAGCAGTATCGTCCAAACAGGCAGGCTAACATCAACACTAGATAGGCAAGACAATGCAATTGTTAGGTGAATTTGTAGTTTGTTGAATGCCAAACCCAAAGGCAATGACTCCTCTTCGTCTTGGACAGAAGTGACTAGTGGGGTGCCACAGGGTTCTGTCTTGGGCCCAGTGCTGTTCAACATCTTTATCAATGACTTGGAAGATGGAATAGAGGGCATGCTTATCAAATTTGCAGATGACACTAAATTAGGAGGGGCAACTAATATCCTATAGGACAGGATCAGAATTCAAAATGACTTTAACAGATTAGAGTTGGGCCAAAACTAATAAAATGAATTTCAATAAGGAGAAATGTCATTTAGACAAAAAAAATTAAATGCACAGATATAGGATGGGGGTCACCTGACTTGACTACAATACATGCAAAGGGATCTAGGAGTCTTAATAGACCACAGGCTGAACATGCAATGTGATTCAGCAGCTAAAAAAGCCAATGTGATTTTAGGTTGCATCAATAGAAGTATAGTGTCCAGATTGAGGAAAGGAATAGTACCACTCTATTCTTCTTTGGTCAAGCCTCACCTGGAATACTGGATCCGGTTTTGGACACCACAATTCAAAAAGGATGTTAAGAAGCTGGAGTGTATCCAGAGGAGGCCAACTAAAATGGTGAAAAGTCTGGAAACCATGTCCTAAAGAGCAGTTTAGCGAGCTGGGTATGTTTAGGCTTGAGAAGAGATGTTAAGGGGTGACATGATAGCCGTGTTTAAATATTTGAAAGGACATCATCTTGAGGATGGAGCAAGCTTGTTTTCTGCTGCTCCAGAGACTAGGATATGGAGCAATGGATTCAAGCTGCAAGAAAAGAGAATCCACCTAAATATTAGGGAGAACTTTGGGGCAATAAGAGCTGTTGAATAGTGGAATATGATGCCTTGGCTTGGAGTATGATGGAGTCTCCTTTAGAAATTTTTAAACAGTGGCTGAATGGCCCCATCTGTCAGGAGTGCTTAGATTGTTTCTGCATGGCAGGGGGCTGGACTGGATGGCTCTTGAGGTCTCTTCCAGCTCTATGATTCTATAAAGAACCTGAATCAGAATCTTCTACTGAGACAAATGGGTCAGGTAATCTTGTATGGAGAAGGGACCTCTCCAAAACTGAAAACCCTTTTAGTTGCCTTGGCTTGAAATAATAAGACTGTGCTGGAAGGATTGTGGGGAACAGGGCACTCTAGTTCACATGTGGTTATTCTGCCCTAAAGTTAAGCCTTTCTGGGAAGACGTCTTGCATCTTGTAGCTGACATTGCAGGAGAAAAGATCAAACATAATGAGTTACTGTTACTGTCTTTGTTTTATGAGTGATAATGGAAGCAATAAGCATTTAATTTCCATTTTATTGATGGCTGTATGGATGCAACTTTTGCATAATTGTAAATTTGTCCAGAATTTGGACATATCTTCTTGGTTACATAGAGTACTGGTGTACGTGTTGTTTGCCTTCAAGTCATTTCCAACTTATGGCAACCCCAAGGTGAACCTATCATGGGATTTTGTATCAAGTACACATGGATCTCAGTATGCACAAGACATCAGAACCCCCATGTACAAAATAGAGAGTGGAAGCTGGTTTTCTTTCTGTATACGGAATTTGAAGGGTTTGTTATAATATTTTTTGTGGCAAATGGTAGAATAGAAATCAGAATATATAGTAGACCAGGAAAATTGCATAAACAAGAGTAAGGGACATAAAATGACAGTGGGCCCTTGGTATCCTCTGGGGTTTGGTTGCAGGCAAGTCCCATTAAATACAATGGAAAGTAAAATGGTGTCCCTTAAATAAAACAACAAAACCAAGGTTTGGTTTTTAGAATTTGTATATATTTTTAATATTTTCAAGCTGTGGATGCTTGAATCCATGGTTGAAGAATCTGTGGATACGGAGGGTGGACTATATGCTGAAAGCAAAAGCTGTAATATTTAAACAGAAGAAATGAATAAAATATGGTATGTTCTTTTTCTTCTTTTTTTTTAAAGGTTTAAAACCATGGACATATTTTTTTTAAAAAAAAGTCAAATGAAAGTTATCTCATTTCTCAAATGCTTAAAAATTCTTCCTCACTTTTAAAAAATTATTTTTTTTTAAAAGAGGAGGTTGAACGATGAGGTTTGAGGGTGAGGTAGATGTGCACTTGTTAAGTTTGTATGTTCTATATCTGTTGGGTTTTTTTTCTTGCATGTGTGTGGGTGCAAGAAACTTTAATAAATATTTTAATTTAAAAAAACACCTCCCCCACAGTCTTATGATTCTGGTTTTTTTAATTCCATTGGCTCTATGATTTTAAGGGGTCATTCACACTATGGACTTTATCACACAGGAGAAATCCTGTGCAGATTTAAATAGGAAAAACCCCGCAAAAGTGGGTAGATTTTCAGACGATGTTGCTTTCAAAGTGTGGTGAACCCGATACCAACTCTCTTCCATTCCAGTATTCTCTGAAGATGCCAGCCACAGATGCTGGCGAAACGTCAGAAAGAAACGCTTCTAGAACCTGGCCACACAGCCCGAAAAACCCACAAAAAACTATGGATGCCGGCCATGAAAGCCTTCGACTTCACATAGTCAAAAGCCACTTCTTTTTATTTTCGGAAAATCCCGGAAAATTCAGAAAAAGCAACTTTACGTAGTTACCAGGTAATGAACCACTTCTTTTGGGTGGGGGGTGGAGCAGAGTAGTGCGAACGCAGTACCGAATCTCTCCGGATTACTTGGATCCATTCCTGGCCATGAGGCGCCACCATGTTAATTCAAAAGTGCCGCCAATGTGAATGCCGGACCGGGTTGGAGAGATTCGATTGCGCTAAACGTAATGTGAACACCGATTCGGGATCACATCACTGCGGAGATCCACATCTCATAAATATAAAAAAGTGAATGTGAATGAGTCCAAAGACTCTTGCTGTTGTTGGTGTGTGCTTCCAAGTCATTTATGGCAACCCTGAGGTGACCCTGTATTCGGGTTTTCTTGGCAAGTTTCTTCCGGGAGGGTTTGCCATGGCCATCCTCTGAGGCTGAGAGAGTGTGACTAACCCTGTATCTAGTCCCCACATATCCCTAATAGCAGCCCCACAGATTTTTTCCTTCTCCAGACCAACACAAAGATGGTGGAAAGGGGAGGACAAGGGTCTTCTCCTCACTTTCTCCCCACAGAAAGGGGGCTGAGCTGAGTACTGAAAACAAGTTCTGTTCACCTAGAATACATTGTTTTAATGTCTTTTAAAAAATATTTAAAATCTTCTTAAAATATTTGATATTTTAGCATGTAATTTCTTTTAATTATTGTAGTAATTTTTTAAAATATACTTTATTAATATGTTAAAAACAATTTACAAAACATTAAAGACAAAAACAATTTACAAAACAATAAAGACCAAAAACATCAAAAACTAACCTACAAACAGATACAAAATTATTGTAGTAATTTAATTCTTATTTTAATGTGCTATTTTTGTATGTTTTTAATTGCATTGTTTTTTTAATGTTTTTTAACTTTATTTTTTAATGCTGGAATGTATAATATACAATAATTTTATTGCTTCAAAGTATATTGACTCAATATGTAAATGATTCTGTAGCTTACTTAATATTATATATTCATATTAGTTTGATCATAGTACGTAATTAATTCTTTTTGGATCTTTAATTTTTTCCCCTTTTCCTTTTCTTTTCCTCTTTTATGACTTCCTGGAGTTTCTCCGATAGGGGAGAAATACAGACTGCCAGAAATAATCCAGTTTGAGACCACTTTAACTGCTTAATGCTAGGGAATCATGGGAATTGTAGTTTTTTGAGGGATTGAGCCTTCTTTGTCAGAGAGCTCTGGTGCCACAATAAACTACAGTTCCCAGGATTCCCTAGCACTGAGCCAGGACAGTTAAAGCGGTTTCAAGCTGGATTATTTCTGGCAGTCTGTTCAGGCCCTTAATTTCTTATGTTTGACTACTACTTTAAATAATAACTCTATGAGTCTATTGTTTTTTAATGTTTTAAGCTGCCCTGAGTCCCAGTCCTGGAAGAAGGGTGGGAAATAATAATAATAATAATAATAATAATAATAATAATAATAATCCATCCCAATTCTCCACAGAAAGGGACCTGAGTGAAGAGTGGAGGCTCAACTCCCCCAGAGTCCTCCAGGAAACAAGTTCTGTTTGCCTAGAGAGTCCATTCTACCTCCCTGCAGCGCCACTCTAGGAAAATTCTATGGCCGGAAGGGGCGGGTCCAAGGCAAAAGAGTGACGGCCAGGCATAGAGTTGCTTCTAGTTTCCTAGAAGGGCCCTCCTGGAGAAGGAGAAGGAGAAGGAGAAGAAGAGGAGGCTGAGGTTTGGTTCCCTTTCTCTGGCTCAGCTTCCTTCTTGTGGAGGGGAAGAGGTGGGAGCCATTTTGTCGCCCCCTCTCCTGCCCCCAGGGCTTCAGAGTCAAGGGGGAGGCCCATAGGCATCAGAGGAGGGGAGCTGGGAGGAAAATGGAGGGATGGTGGTGGTGGTGGAGGAAAGGAAAGGAAATACCCAGCCATTGTTTGAGGGAAAAGGCTGTCAGGGAGACCTCTGTGGGCTGAGGCTGCAGCCACATTCTAGAATTAATGCGAGTTTGACACTGTTTCAGCTGCTGTGGAACACTGGGATTTGTAGTTTGCTGTGGTCCCTGAGCTTTCTGACCGAGGGTGGCTGTCATACTGCAGGAACAAAACAGTTTGACACTGCTTTAACTGCCATGGCTCCATGCTGTGGAACCCTGGGATTTGTAGTTTGCTCTGCCCCCCCCCCCAGCTGTCTGTCAGAGGGTGCTGCCACACTGCAGGAATTTGACACCACTTTAACTGCCATGGCTCCATGCTGTGGAATCCTGGGATTTGTAGTTTGCTGTGGCCCCCGGAACTCTCTGTCGGAGGGTGGTGTCACACTGCAGGAATAAAGCAGTTTGACACCACTTTAACTGCCATGGCTCAATGCTATGGAGCCCTGGGATTTGTAGTTTGTGGTGGCTCACAAAGCTCTCTGATAGGGAAGGTGAAATATCTCACCAAACCTCAGATCTCAGAATTGCATAGCAAGTCAGCCTGGCATAGTGGTTTGAGTGTTGGACTATGACCCTGGAGACCAGGGTTTGATTCCCAGCTCAGCCATGAAACCTAGTAAGTGACTTTGGGCAAGTCACATTCTCTCAGCCTCAGGGAAAGGCAATGGCAAGACTCCTTTGAACGAATCTCACCAAGAAAATCCCATGATAGGTTTACCTTAGGGTTGCCGTAAATTGGAAACTACTTGAAGGCACACAACAACAACAAGTAGACCCAGAGCTCTTTGATAGGGAAGGTGAAACAAAGCTACAAATCCCAGAATTACCCATCATTGAGTCCTGGCAGTGAAAGTGGGGTGAAACTGCTTTATTTTTGCAGTGTGGCAGCAGCCTGAGAAGGACAACCAAGGCCTTTTCCTACCCCTGTAGAAATATTCTTTGCGACTCTTGTATTTATTCCTCGGGTTCAGTATTCTTTCCTTGCTGCAAAAACATTTGACCAAGTGCCTGGTGCTCCCTGTCTCCCCTATTCTGCCCTCACAACAACAACCCTGTAGAGGAGGCTGGGAGAAAAGAATGTGTGCTCTGCCCTGGGTCATTTTGTAAGCTGTGTGTTTTGTGGTGAGATTTTGTGTGTGTGGATTGCAGCAGTCAGAGTTCGATCCCAGGGCTCCAAGGTTGGCTTAGCCTTCCATACTTTTGTAGGTCAGTAAAATGGGGGAAATTACCTTACAGATTGTAAATCCCTTAGAGCAGGGGTCCCCACACTTTTTGATGTGGGAGCCAATTCACTGGCCCCCAGATCTTCGGGGGGGTCAGAAGCACGCCCGCATGCGCACGACTCGGGCGGAATTTTGTCTTCCAAAATGGCGCCCGGAGTCGTGCACATGTGCCCAGGGTCACGCGCGCATGTGCACGACTCCGGGCGCCATTTTGGAAGACAAAACGGCGCTGACGTAGTGCGCATGTGTGCGCTACGCCGGGCGCCGTTTTGTATTCCAAAATGGTGCCTGGAGTCGTGTGCATCCGGACGCCATTTTGGAAGACAAAATGGTGCTCGGTGGCGTGTGCGAGATGTGGCAGGGGCGGCAGGACCAGCTGCGGCCGGTAAGAAGGCCTCGACGGGCCAGGGCCAGCCCGCAGGCCGTAGTTTGGGGACCCCTGCCTTAGAGAATGCTGAGTTCACTATTAAGTGGTATAGACCTAACCAGTGCACCAGATTGCTTCTCAGAGGAATCTACGTCAGATTGAGCGGTGATGTCAGGATCTGTTGTTGCTGTGTGCCTTCGTTTACGACTTGTGGGAACCCTAAGGTGAACCTATCTTCAGAGGGGGCTTACCATTGCCATCCTCTGAGGCTGAGAGTGTGACACTTGCCCAAGGTCTCCCAAAATTCCTGCTGTACCTGTTAGTCAATGAGGCTTTGCCTGTTTAATTTCATGTTAGTGGATGTTGGGATATGTTATGTTTGTTGTTGGGCTGGAAGGGAATGGGCACCAAGGAGAAAAAATTGGGCAGTCTGGGAAAAGAAATGCTTTGCTTTTGTGACAAATAGGATTCGAGAAGGCTGAAAAGTTTGGCTTGCTTTGTGATCTTGTTACACTGTGTAACTCAGGGGTAGGCAACCTTTTTAAGCCGTGGGCCGGGTTGCTGTCCCTCAAGATAGTTGGGGGGCCGAAGCACCACAAATAAATAAATAAATAAATAAATAAATAAATAATTTTTTTAAAAAAATAAAAAAATATCCATGCACACACTCTAAGCCCCGGGAAAGCCATGGCAAAAATTCTGTGGAGATTTTGCCAAGAAAACCCCAAGAACAAGTAATAACAACAATAATCAATATCATCATGGTGGGCGGCGGCGGCGGCGGCGGCAGGACCAGCCTGGGGCCGGTCCAAAGGCCTCACTGGGCCGCATCCGGCCCCCGGGCCTTAGGTTGCCTACCCCTGGTGTAACTGAATTGCCTCAGTCCTAACAACATCACCATGCTGTGAGCGAGGCTTCTGAATAAATTGTGCTGCTTGGACACTAAAGTTTTGGGTTTCGGAGATGAAGTCTGCCAGGACATGATAGGTAGCACAAAGTATGTTGTTGTTGTGTTCCTTCAAGTCATTTCTGACTTAGAGCAACCCTTTCCTGGGGTTTTCTTGCCAAGATTTGTTCAGAGGAGGTTTGTCGTTGCCTTCCTCTGAGGCTGAGAGAGTGTGACTTGCCCAGTGGGGTTCATGGCCGAGCAAGGAATTGAACCCTGGTCTCCAGAGTCACAGTCCATCACTGAATCTGCTACACTACAGTTTTAAAGTCACAGAGGGGTAGTGACACTTTTAGGTACAATGAAGCAATTGCCTCGGTCAGCAACCAAATGGGAGCCTCCCAGCTGCTCTTCCCCTCTGGAAATTACACAGTATATCCAAGGATCAAGGAGGGCATTTTGTCTTTTGCCTCAGGCTGCAAAATGTCTTGGTTTGGTGCTAGAAAGACTGATAAGGAACAACATTGCTGCCTAGAGATAAGACGCTAGAAAGAGATGGGAGAGATGCACAAGGGAAGGGAAAGAGAAAATGCAGTTTACGGAGAGAACATGTGGAAGGATGCTACGGTACATGACAGTCTTTGGTTTCTCACCATGAAGGAGGGGAACTCAACCTCTCTTACTTATCCCTAGATATTGTTTTTTAATTTTAGATGAAAGTAATTCTTTTTTATACAGAGAAAGGGGTACAGGATAACTTATTCACAAAATATCTTGTTTTCTTTTTAAGGCCAGTCATTTTGCAAGCCTTTGGTCGAGACAGAAGAAGGCTGTGATTCTTTGTCCCTCCTGGAGACTAACTTGGAGGAAGTGGTGAAGATGGAGAAGCAAAAATCCTCTGATCCTGAAGCCAGAAGAGGCCCTTGGGCCATCAAGGCCAGAACTGAAAAGACCAAGCAGAAGAACAACCAGGCTGATCGTACCTTCAGCCCAGATTTACCGTGCCAGTATTTCCGGCATTTCCGTTACCAGGGAGCTGAGGGGCCTCGCAAGGTTTGCAGCCAACTCCACACTCTCTGCCATCAGTGGCTTCAGCCAGAGCGACATACAAAGTCTGAGATTCTGGACATGGTGATCCTAGAGCAGTTCCTGGCTGTCCTTCCACCAGAGATTGAGAGTTGGGTCAGAGAGTGTGGACCAGAGACCAGTTCTCAGGCGGTGGCCCTGGCCGAAGGTTTCCTCCTAAGTCAGGCAGAGGAAAACAAACACAAAGAGCAGCAGGTGAGAGCAATGATCTTTGTATCATTTTGAAGGATGAGGAATGTTTATTTTCATGGATATTGAAAATTCTTGAAAATTCTCCAGACAAGAGAGCAGGGGTAATTTGCAAGTTAGAGCAGAGAATACAATTCAGTCTGTGTTGGATGTGATTAAACTTCCCCAAAACCCCACTTTTGAAGTCATGGTGTTCTTCTGGATTGAGCCCTGAACCTGGATGTTTAGGTGGTCAGGTGTGCATTTCTACAACCTAAAGCACTTTGCCATCTGTCCCTGTTTGGGGAGTTGTCTGATTTGGCCAGAGTGACACATGCCTCAACCTTCTGCCACATTATAGTGGTTTGACACTTCCATGTCTTGGTGCTCTGGAATTTTGGGAGCTGTAGTTTGGCAGGGCACCAGGGCTCTCTGGTAGGGAAGGCTAAATATCTAATGAAGCTACAAATCCCGGAATTCCAGAGCATTGGATCATGGCAGTTAAAGCAGTGTTAAACCACTTTATTTCTACAATGTGGCAGCATCCTTAGTAACATTCTTTTAGATTACTGTAATATGAGGTTGCCTTTGAAGAATATTCTGAAACATCATCTTGTCCAAAGAGTTGCAAGAGATCATCAACTGAGGTTAGTTACAGGCAACATATGAACCCTTTCTTACAATAGCTGCACCGGTTACTTGTTTTGTTTCTGGGCATCATTCAGAGAGTTGGTTTATGACCTGAAATTTATTTATTTATTTTGTTTACTTCTGTATTGCTCCCTAGTCCATAAGGGCTCCCAAGGGTGATGAACAAATAACCATATCAAGATAAAAAATATTTTTGAAGTACATTAAAATACTCTAAAAACTCTTAAAAGCAGTCTTTTTCTAGTGGTATATATGAAAAAAATGATACTACAGGTTGAGGCTACCTTATCCGGAATTCTAAAATCCAAAATATTCCAAAATCCCAAATTGTTCACATGGGTGGTTCAGATAGTGACACCTTGATAGTGACACCTTTGCTTTCTGATGGTTCAGTGTCCACAAACTTTGTTTCATGCACAACATTATTTAAAAATATTGTATAAAATTACTGCCAACCTATGTGTATAAGGTGTATATGAAACATAAATGAATTTCATGTTTAGACTTCGGTCTCATCTCCAAGATATCTCATTATGTACTGTATATACTCATGTATAAATCTAGAAATGTTAGTCAAAAAATTGACCTCATAAAACTGGGCCGACTTATCCATGGGTCAATGTAAGTATTATATTTTAACTCTTCCCCTTCTCTGAGTATCCCGGGAGCACCCAAAAGAAGCACTAAATGCCACCTTTTTTTCCACGATGATGCCTTTTTTGATCGCTTGGATGGAAAAATGGCAGTGGTGACACCTCTTTGGTGCTTCTCCTCAAAGGAGTGCCAAGAGGAATGAGGCTTAGACATGAACAAGACATTTCTGTATGAAGACAGTAAAGTTCATTCTTTACACCATTTGTTACATGCCTCTAAGTTTTATCCTTGACTTATGAGTCCTTTCAAAATCCATAATTTTGGCCCCAGAACTTGCCCTTGACTTATACATGAGACTGACTTACAGTCGAGTATATACGGTATATGCAAATATTGCAAAAAGAAAAAAAGAAAAAAAAGAATCCAAAACACGTCTGATCCCAAGTATTTCAGATGAGGGAGACTCAATCTCTAGTAGTAGTAGCAGCAGCAGCACAGAGACAGCATGGTTAGTGGTTTGAACTCACTAGAATTCTGGGAGACCCAAATTCAAATCTCTGCTCAGCCATAGAAGCCCACTTGATGATTTTTGAAGAAGTCCCACTCTCAGCCTCAAGAGGAAAGCTTATTCAGGTATCCTCTGGCCAAGAAAATCCTACAAGAGGTCACCATAAATCAAAGCCAACTTTAAGACACTTAACTACAAGGAGTAGCAGCAACAGCAACCATGGGAGTAGCAGTAACGGCAGCCACCACTGAATAATCAAAACTCTCGACAACTTTCCTCCCTTTTTCTGGAAATCATCCAAACTTTGGATTATGTCTTCTGTTCTTTCCCCTAAATCAGGGGTAGGCAACCTTTTCCCTTTAAGGGCCGAGGGACTTCAGCTCCCAGAAGCCTCAGCCACGTTGGCCAATAGTCCCATGTTGGCCAATAGCTCCTGGGATTCTGGGAGCTGAAGTCCCTCGGCCCTTAAAGGGGAAAGGTTGCCTACCCCTGCCCTAAATCCTTTTGAAACCCCGGCGATTGGCTTGTGGGATTGGTTCTACCCCCTATGCTATTTAATATCTACATGAAACTACTGGGAGATTGAGGTTTGGGACTCAATGTCACCAATATCCTGATGACACCCACCCACCCACTTCTTCCCATCTAGTTCTAAGGAACTTGTCTCAGTACAGAACCAGTATCTGCTTTCAAAAACTGACTGGATGAAGGCAAAGAAACTGAAACTTAATCCAAATAATGCAGAGGTTCTTCTAGTCCGTTGTAAGGATGATCAGGGAATAGGGATTCAGACTATGCTGGATGGGGTTACACTCCCCCTGAAATCACAGGTTCACAGCTTGGGTGTGCTCCTGAACTCAGGTCTGAGCCTGGAAGCCCGGGTTTCATCGGTCACCAGCAATGTGTTTGCACAGCTAAAACTAGTGCACCAGCTATGCCAGTTCTTGGAGGTGTCAGTTCTGGCTATGGTGACACGTGCTTATTGTAAGCCACATTGGATCCCATGCTAGGAGAAAAGAGGGGTATAAATAAATAATAAATAAATTGTCTCTTTCTTTTGCTCCCTTGCTGCTGCTTCTGGTGCAGGACTTGTTTGCAGAAAAGACGGCTGAGGTGGAGCAGTCTCCTGAATCCAAGCAAGTGGATCCCAAGGAGATCAAGCTGTATTGTGACAGAGTGACCCCCTCAGAGGGTAAGGGCCAGAGGCCTCTTTTCTGCTTGATCTTCTCTTGAGTCTTCCTAAAATATTGGGGCTGTTTGGATTGCTGTGCTTTAAAGGTTTTCTGTATCTTAACACAGAACTTACAGGAAAAGAGGTTTCAGCTCAAAATTAAGAACTCTCTGACAGTACGAGCTGTTCGCTGGTGGAAGATACTCCCTCGGAGAGTGGTGGAGTCTCCTTTTTTGGAGGTCTTGAAACAGAGGCTGGATGGCTGTCTGTCACAGGGGGTGCTTTGATTGTGTATTCCTGCATGGCAGAATAGGTTGGATTGGATGGCTCTTGGGGTCTCTTCCAACACTATAATTCTATGATTCATCACAAGTAGTGTGTAATGGAGAAGAGATTAATGAAAGGGCTAGGGCTACATCTGTGGATTCATTTCTTTCATGCCCACTATCTAGCCCCAGAATCCATCCACACTTCCTGCCCCATTCCTTGTGCAGGAAAGAACTAGGAACCTGGCCAGTTTCACCACCTGCAAGACCTAGAAGATCCTCCCTCCCCTTAGTGTGCTGAAGCAATGTGATAAATGGCTTTCTGGTGATGTTATTCCCTTGCACAGGTTTCAGGTGAAACTTGCTTTGAAAGCTAAACATGATTAATTTGGGGTATAAACATGAGAAGCCAGCCAGGGACCTGCAGCAAAAGGTAGTAGCATGGAGCACATTTGTTGAAGGTTCCAGCCTCTCAGTTCCATTCTCTTCCTCCCCAACCTCTCTCCCCACCCTAATTTCCCCAAGAATAATCAGTTGGGATCGTTCCTCCCACTTTCAGCATATTCATTCTTTTGTGTCCTGTTTGCAACAATATTTTTTCTTCATTTTGGTTTTTGTGTCTTTAAGCGTTGGGGAGATAAAATGAAGCCTGCATCTGCACTGCAGAAATAATGCAGTTTGCTTCAACTGCCATGGCTCAATGGTATGAAATTTGGGATTTGTAGTTTGGTGAGATATTAAGCCTTTTCTATCAGAGCTCTGGTGCCACAACAAACTAGAAATCCCAGGAACCCATAGGATGGAGCCCCATGGCATTTAAAGCGGTGTCAAACTGCATTATTTCTCCGATGCAGGTGCAATCTAACACAGTTGTGTCTTTGAAAGTCCAGACTCCTTTGTCTTTTGCATTATTGGGAAATATTTATTAATATCCCCACTATTTTCTTCAACTAACTCCACATATCTTTTCCTTATGAACATGTCTGCTCTATATTCTTCTCTCCCACATAAAAACTGGCCTTTCTAATGTTGATAGAAGACTGCTCTCACTTTTCTTCTGAGGATATTTTAAAAATAGTTTTTGAATATGCTTTTCTCTGTGTCTTTTAAAAATAGATTAATCTTTTTGCTGAACCTCTTTCAACAGCAATTCCGCTGCTTTCTCGCTGAAATATCAGTGCTTTTTCTTCCACAGTCTGTTAACATTTGGTGGCCATTTAGTTCTCCCTTTTGCTTGTCTCCATTATGTTCATTCCATCTTTTTTGTACCTCTGTGTTCCTTTGATTTTGCTGTTACTTTTCAGTTGTGTGTGTATGTTATTATGTTGGTCTATTATTTGTTTATTGAAATATTTGTATTCCACCCATTATCTGAAGATCTTAGGGCAGCTTACAATAAAATTAACTTAAAACAATAAATAATGGCAAAGGTTTAAGAAGATTAAAAATATATTAAATGGTTTCTACATGTAAAAACAGACAATTTAAAACTAGTTAAAACAATCTTGTCTCAAAAACCATGTACAGCCTGGATAAAATCAATTTGGCTTGAAGGCTAATAAAAAGCCAGGTTTTTACTTGGAGATGAAATAATTCCAAATATTGGTACCAGTTAGGCCTCAAGGGAGAGGGAATTCCACAACTGAGGTGCCACCACAGAAAAGGCCCTCTCCCATGTTCCCCCCATAGTGTACATTTGGCCTCCAATGTTTGCTGGTTTCCCTTTCATGGATTTGAGGGTTTGATTAATATGTCCTCTCTAGAATTCTCTAGAATAGTTTGAGACTGCTTTAACTGCCCTGGCTAGTGCTAGAGAATCCTGGAAGTTGTAGTTTATTGAGGCATCAGAGCTCTCTGACAAAGAAGCCTAAATATCTCACAAAAGTACAGTTCCTAGAATTCCCTAGATTGAGCCTGGGCAGTTAAAGCTGTCTCAAACAGGATTGTGTCTGCAGTGTGTTTTGGACCTTAGAGATACCTGGAGAAGTGTTCTCTTAGGTTTAAAAAATACAGCTTTCGTGATTTTTATTTTATATTTATTTATATTAACGGCTTTCCCATTTTCTCGGTGGGGACAACGACTGTATTTCCTCTACTGAAGGGACACGGAGGAGTACCTCTCTGACAGATCTCAGTTCTCAGGCAGGCATATATAGAGAGAGATGCTCTCTCAAGTATCAAGGTCCCAAGCTGTTTAGGGCTTTAAATGTTATTGTCAGCACCTTTAATTCAGAACAGAAATATATTGGCAGCCAGTAACAAAGTGAATTCCAACAGGGAGAAATGTAAGGTACTGCACTTAAGCAGAAAAAATGAAATGCATAGATATAGGATGAGGGACACCTGGCTTGACAACAGTACTTGTGAAAGAGATCTGGAGCCTCATTCATATTCACAAAAACCCAGTTTTTGAGTGGAATAGATCAGGGATCGCAGAATAGATTTGAACTGAAACAAAGTTCACACTACATTTTCCATTACCAAATGCCTCTATGTCTATTTAACACGGTTCACAATCACACTTTTGCACTGCAACAAAATGGATTCTCAATCTTGGATGTGTTCAATCCATCCCAGTTCTTTTTTTTTTTTTCTTAATGTCAATCATACGATGCACTTGGGCGTGTTTCCAGTTACTCAAGGATTTGGAGTTGTGGCCACGTGCATCAGCTGTCACTATTTCCATGAGCCTCTGTGTGTGATGTGTCTATGTGTGTGTAAGATGCACACATTCCTACTCCTACTCCACTTTCCCTCCGTGCGGGGAAATAGGCTGCTAGAAGCAAAGAGTTCTATTTCTATGGGAGCAACAGCTGATCGCACACACAGAGCTTCCTCCTCCAAGGATCACCCCCCCACACTTGCCCTACCTCTAGAAAATTTTCTGGCAGAACCGAAAAATAGCAGCACAGTTTGATTGGGAGCAGATTGTGATTTAAAGGGACTGCTTGACTGTGCTGGAAAGCAAAATCTCCAGCCATGGATCCATGCATCCCAGGGCTGAATCCCCTATGGCACCCACAGATCCATGAATCTCACGGGAGAATTTCCCATGTCACCCATGCATCCTAGGGGAGTATCCCCCAAGGCACCCACAGATCCATACATCCCAGGGGAAAATCCCTCATGGCACCCATGGATCCATTCATGCCAGAAAAGAATCCCCCATGGCACCCACGAATCCATGCATGCCAGGGGAGAATCCTCCATGGCACCCACGGATCCATTCATGTCGGGAGAATCTCCCATGGCACCGAAGAATCCATTCATGCCAGGGGAAAATCCCCAATGGCACCCGCGGATCTATTTATGCCAGGGAGAATCTCCCATGGCACCCACAGATCCACACATGCCAGGGGAGAATTCCCGCCACAGCTCGCATGACTCCCTCCCGTGAACCCACACAAATGTGACAGTTCACAGAACCACCCTCAGAGGTACCACCCTCTGCCCACTCTCCACCCATTTCCCTTCCCTCCCTGGGTGACCTGAATGTGATCAGAAACGCGTTCCCATTAGTTCAGCACGATTGCAAACCGGTTCTTTTAAAAAGAACCTCTAAAAGATCTGTCTTCAAAATAACCATTTCAGGAGGACTTGTACTGATTCAGCCCAATCACAATCGGGTTTTAAATTGACTCCCGTGTGAACAAGGCATATGTAAGCCAATTTAACCCAGTTTGCAAACTGGTTTAATTCATAGTGTGAATTAGACCTAGGAGTCCTAGTAGACCACAAATTAAACATGAGTCAACAGTGTGATGCAGCAGTTAAAAAGGCCAGTGCAATTCTAGCCTGCATCAATAGAAGTATAGTGTCTAGATCAAGGGAAGTAATACTGCCACTCTATTCTACTTTGGTCTGGCCTCACCTGGAATACTGTGTCCAATTCTGAGCACCACAATTTAAAAAGGATGTTAAGAAGCTGGAACGTGTCCAGAGAAGAGTAACTAAAATGTTGAAGGATCTGGAAACCATGCCCTATGAGGAGATAGTTAGGGAGCTGGGTATGCTTAGCCTGGAGAGTAGATGGTTAAGAGGTGATATGATAGTCTTGTTTAAGTATTTGAAGGGATGTCATATTGAGGATGGAGCAAGCTTGTTTTCTGCTGCTTCCGAGAATAGGACCTGGAGCAATGGATTCAAACTACAGGAAAAGATATTCCACCCCAAAATTAGGAGGAATGTCCTGACAGTAAGGTCTGTTCAACAGTGGAACACACTCCCTTGGAGAGTGGTGGAGTCTCCTTCTTTAAACAGAAGCTGGATGGCCATCTGTCAGGGGGTTTTTGATTTTGAGTTCCTGCATGGCAGGGGATTGGACTGGATGGCCCTTGTGGTCTCTTCCAACTCTATAATTCTATGAATTCCTTCAGAACAGGTGTTATATGATATTTGAATGGAATTCCAGTGAGCAGTCTAGCTGCTGCATTTTGCACTAACTGCAGTTTCGATGTCTTCTTTAAGGTTAGCCCCATGTAGAGTGCATTGCACTATGTTTGGTATGTTTGTGTTAGCATAGGGAAAGGCATGGTTCAGAAGCAGAGAGAATGGTAAGTTACCCTCCCTTTTGCCTTTTCTCTTCCTCACAGGAGAGGGAATAAGGACAGGGCCTCTGTGCACGAGGGCATCTTCTCATCATGATGCTCTCAGAACACCTTCCGAGTGCCTGGAGCAGGTAAGGGGCAGAACCCTTAGTAAGCCGAGAAGGTGGCATGCTGGATGTCTATGACCCTTGCACATTTTCCCTACCCCCCAGAATCTTTCTCTTTTCCTTTGCTTCCTTTAAAGTTGCCCACTAACAGGCACATTGTCTAAAAAAGATTAAATTCCTTTGGACAATCCCACGCTACACTGTTTTCTCTTTTCTGACGGGTTGGCCTTTTCTGTTCATGGATATAATGTGCTTTTGTTCAGGTGTTCTTCAAAGAGGTGGCGGTGGATTTCACTGAGGAGGAGTGGGCGCTGCTGGATCCAGGCCAAAGGGCTCTTCATGGGGAAGTGATGGCAGAGAATTGGGGGGTTGTATCCTCTCTGGGTAAGGCTCCTTCTTCCTTGGGGTTGATCAAATCAGTTTGCAAGTGCAGAAAAGTCACTGTTGAGCTCTTCCTCAGTCTGAAGTCCAAAACACATTGCAGAAATAATCCACTTTGAGATCACTTTAACTGCCCTGGCTCAGTGTTGGGGAATTCTAGGAATTATAGTTTATTGTGGCACCACAGCTCTGACACAGAAGTCTAAATGTTTCACAAAACTACAGTTCCCAGAATTCCCTAGCATTGAGCCAGGGCAGTTAAAGTGGTCTCAAACTGGATTATTTCTACAATGGTTTTAGACCTTAGTAAACTATACTGAACCCATGGAAGGCACTGAGTATGCATTGTGTTAGACAAAATCTTCCTATTTTATTTCAGCAATAACAAATGGGGCAATACTTTTTAAAATTTAATTTATATCCTGCTTTTTCTCTTGAATGGGACTTGAGGCAGTTGGGGTCCCAGGTATTTTATCCTTTCTCCTACTAGTCCCTTCAAGTAGAATCCTAGAGTTTTCAGAAACCCCAAAGGCCATCTACTGCAGGAATACACAGTCAAAGCATTCACCATACAGCCTCTGCTTAAAAACCTCCAAACTTAAGAGACACAACCACACTCTGAGGCAGCACATTCCACTGTCAAACAGCTCTTACTGTCAGGATGTTCTTCCTAATGTTGAGGGGGAATCTCTTTTCCTGTCATTTGAATCCATTGCTCCGGGTCCTAATCTCTGGAGCATCAGAAAACAAGCTTGCTCCAGCCTCAATATGGCATCCTTTCAAATATTTAAACATGGCTGTCATGTCACCTCTTAACCTTCTATTCCTCAGCTGCTCCTTCGTAGGCAAACACTCACTAGGCAAACAACCTGCTTGCCAATGCTGAGCCCACTCCATCTCCTGCCTTTGAAAATTTTCCAGCATGGTTCTTCCTAAAACGAGAAAGATGAAGCCTAAGGCAGGGGTTGGCAACCCTTCCTTACCTGGGGCTGGTCCCTTGCAGCGGGCCCTTCTGGCGGGGGGAATGGCGGCGCGCATGCGCTCATGCGCGCGTGCACAACCCCCGCTGCCATGCACACTGCCACCACACCACGCGCTGCCGCCACCACCACCTCCACGCATGTCGTGGCCGCCATTTTGTTTGGCAAAATGGCAGCCACGACTCGTTTGCGCATGTGCAGGAGTACTGCGCATGCGCAAATGAGTCGCGGACGCCATTTTGGCAAACAAAATGGTGGCGGCGGGCGGTGGCAGGGGTCGGCGGGCCGTAGGTTTCCAACTCCTGGCCTAAGGCATGGGACAGAAGCCGGGGCTCTCTAGTATAAGTGGAGAAGCAATGTTATGTCACATCCAACAGTTCTAGTGTCCCAGCCCAATTCTTCCAGCAAAGAGAAGTAAAACACTTGAGTGTGTAGAAGCAGGGGCTGGTCGTTGTCATCATCATCATCAACACCGTGTCATCATCGTTGTCATCATCATCATCATCATTTATTTATTTATTTATAGCACCATCACTATACATGGCACTACAACAAAAAACAGTTCCCTGTGCTCCAGCTTACGATCTAAAACGACACAACACACAAGGAAAGGGAATGACAGTGGAAGAGAGGATTTAGTTCAGCAGAAACTGCCTCTTCTCTCTCTCTGAGATGGAGGGAGGGCCTTTCCTCAGCTGCTGTGCCTGCCTCTTCTTCCCTATCTCTGAGGCCAGGGCAGTGGCAATTGGGATGGAGGGATGGCCTTTCCTGAGGTGCTGGGCCTAGTTAGCATGAATGTGTCACATCCTATGTTGAGGCTAGGGACATCAGTCCAACTAATCTTTGGATGTGAGAGTGAGGAACCACAAAATTATTCTTATCCCTATGATAGGCTAAACATACCTACAAGAACAATTTTTCACACTAAATACACAAATTAACAAAGGTACAGTTGGCCCTGTGGATCTACAGATTCTTTATCCACTGATTCAATCATCCGTGGCTTTAAAATATTCAAAATAATATAGAAATTCCAAAAGGTAAGTTTTTATTTTGCCATTTTATATAAGGGACATGATTTTACTGTGGCATTGTGTATAATGGGACTTGAGCATCCACAGATTTTGGTATCAATGCGGGGTCCTGCAGCAAAACCACAGCGGATACCAAGGGTCCGCTGTACCTACTTTGTTATATGGAGTTTTAAGAATAAGAAACTTCAGATGAGATGTTTGCATCTTTTTATTTACTAGTATGCAGAGAAGTTCTGAACAAGGTGGAAAAATTTCTCTTTTTCCACTGTCATTTTGGGAATCCTATTGATGGAAGAAATTGCAAGGCCTATCTAGTCCAGTCCCTTGCCATGCCAGGAAGTCTTGTGAGGTAGCCATCCAACCTTTATTTTATAACCTCCAAAGAAGGATACTCCTTTTTGACAAGAGTTCCTTATTTCACTTTCACTCTCACTTTAAGTAGAGTAATTTCACAGGACTTGAGAATTCCTTGTCAAGTGTCCAGTACATTCAAAAGAGCTGACATTGACACAAAGAAGAACTTTATATAGCAATAGCAAGTACATTTCTATACAGCTTATCAGTGCACTTAAGCACTCCCTAAGTGGTTTATATCTGTAAACTAACTGCCTCCACTAAGCTGGGTACTTATTTTAGTGACCTCAGAAGGATGAAAGCCTGAGTTGAGCCTGAGCCCCTGGCTGGTGTTGAATCACAACCTTATGGTTTGTGAGTGAGTGGCTGCAGTACAGGCATTTTACCACTGCGCCAAAAGGGCTCTTAAAACTTTAATACAGGGGTAGGCAACCTTTCCCCTTTAAGGGCCGAGGGACTTCAGCTCCCAGAAGCCTCAGCCATGTTGGCCAATAGTCCCATGTTAGCCAATAGCTCCTAGGATTCTGGGAGCTGAAGTCCCTCGGCCCTTAAAGGGGGAAGGTTGCCTATCCCTGCTTTAATATGTACAGTCTGACCCAAGTATCCATGGGATTGGTAACTGCGGTTTACCTTTCTTATGTCTGGGGGGGGAAGGTTGCTCTAGGCATCTGGAGGTCCTCCAGCATGACTTTAAGGTAAACTTGTGCCGGAAATAAAGTAGTTTCCACTTATCTACAATAACCATGGGAACGAATCCACACACCCCCCATAAATACTGTATTCTAATTCATAGATGCTGGGCATTTCTCTCCCAGCTATGAAGTTTCTTTTTCCCTGTAAGGCAAATCATTCTTTCAGTGTGTTTTCCAACTTTACAGTGTGGTGTTTCCCACCTGAGAGCTGAGCCTCTGTTACCTCCAGCTCCATGTGTGCAGTACTGCTTACTGCACAATACCAGTTATCCATTAATGTCAACCAGTATGATCTCTTCTCATGCAGGAAAGTCCTCTCCTTTCTTGCAAGATCAGAAACAAACCAGACTTTGCCTGCTCATCAACTTACAATTGGAAAAATGCAATAGAAAAAAGAAGGGGGAGTTGTGTTTAAGAGGGCAGGGAAATGAATGGAGACACCCTAAGATTCCCAATACTTGAGAGCACCTTGTTTTCAAGAAAGGAGAAGTTCAGCAGAGCTGGTCACAGAAGAACTAGTAGAGATACGGATCTTGTGGAAGAGCTGACAATGTAAATTCATGGGGGGTGGGTGGGAAGGATCAGCCATGTAAATTATTCTATATACTATGGAACCCATTTATCAATTATTCTGACTGTAATAGACATTATTGCCCACCTGCTTCACACAGTAATTTATGGGAAATGGTTAAATATGACAGTCTGGATTATACTGGAGAATAATGTGTTTTGTATGTTTCTTGCTGTGGTCTCTTCCAACTCTATGATTCTGTGTTGATTTTATGTGTCTCGTGATTTAGTTTACTTTTAATTTAAAAATATATTATTAAAAAGCCAGTGGAGAATCTATGGAATCCCATTTATTTCTCCAATAGCCTCCTGAGATAGATGCAAATTGATTAGATAACGAATAGTGTTGCTTCTTTGACTTCGGTCTCCTTTTCTCTCTTGGGCTCTGAAGAGTTCTTTCTGTCTTTTCCAGATGCTGATGAGCAAGAGAGCGAGAAGGAAGAAGCTTGCACGACATTGATGCAAAAACCCCAACCTGAACAGATGAAAGAGAATGAAACAAAAAATGACGTTCAAGAAGAGAGGAGGACCATGTCCCCTGTTTTGCTAGAGGAGAACGTTTGTGAACTCTCATTCCAAGAAATAACACAGAAAGGAAAGGAAAGGCGTATTTGTGTTTGTCTTGCATGTGGGAGAGGCTTCACTTGCAAAGCCAGCCTTAATCTTCATCGGAAGACTCACACAGGGGAGAAACCTTTCAAAAATGAGGAGTGTGGAAATACCACCGCTCTGATTTCCCATAAAGTAATTCAGGCAAGTGACAAACCATTTCAGTGTGTGAGGTGTGGAAAGAGCTTCAAGTGGGAATCTTACTTGAAGGCACATGTAAGAACCCACACAGGGGAAAAACCTTTTGAATGTCAGGTGTGTGGGAAAAGTTTTCGTCAGAGGACGCAGGTCAGTCGTCATCAAGCGATTCACACAGGGGAGAGGCCATTTAAGTGCTTGAAATGTGGGAAAACTTTTGGTCAGAAGACAAATCTCACTCGTCATCAGGCAACACACACAGCAGAGAGACCCTTTCAGTGCTTGGAGTGTGGAAAGAGCTTCAGGCAGAAGAGAGGCCTTGCTTGTCATCAAACAACCCACACAGGGGAGAATCCATTTAACTTCTTAGGGTGCTGAAAGACTTTCAGTCAGAAGATGTGTCTCATTTGCCATCAAGCATCATGCATGGGAGAAGCCATTTCAGTGCTAGCAGTGTGGAGAGAGCTTCAGGAAAAAGACAGCCCTCGCTTGTTATCAGGCAACATGCACCAAACAGAAACCATATACATTAGAAGTTGGCAACTGGAAAGCTGGGAGGCCACCTTAGCCCTCTTGGAGACCTTGGATGGCCTCAGCCCCACACAAAACATTATATAGTTTTCCCTCCAAAGGCCCTTTAGGAGGTGCAAGGGGCATTTTTGCCATGTTTGAAGACCCCAAGGCCATTTTAGGCATAGGAGAGGTCTTTCTTAACAACCAAGAGTGGGCAGAAGACACTTCCTGATCACTAAAAGGCCTCTCCTGGGCCTAAAATAGAATCACAGAGTTAGATGGGGACCTGTGGGTCATCAGGTCCAACCCCTGCTCAATGTGGTATCCAAACTCTTGGAGAAAATGCCTCCTACATCCCTAGAGGCTATTTGGGAGCAAAAAATGAATATTATATATATTTACAGGTGAGTGCAGCTGTCCAGGAGAGTTGCCCACCCATTATTTCCATGTTTGGACTGTGGAAGAGCTTCAGTCAGAAGACAGGCCTCACTCATCCTTGAGCTGTACACACAGGGAAGAAACCATTTAAATGCTTGGATTGTGGGGGAAAGTTTCAGTGGAAAAACAAACCTTCCTCGTCATCAAGCATTTCACATGGTGAAAAACACTTGAGATGGAGTAAGGAAACAGTTGCAGTCTGAGCTGACATCTTATGTAATATCAATGAGGAAGTAGTTGCAAATCCAAGGAAGCCTACACCAACCTACTGAGGTGCACAGGTCTAGCGAAAGGCTTCATGGACCACAAGGTTTTCTGCTTTCCTATGGGAAGCAGAGCTGGTTGCTGTACAGCCCACATGGTGGTCTCTGTTGTGAGGACTGAACCTGGTGTGTAAATGTTGGCATCTGCTGCTTGGAGAAGATAAATCCTCTCACTCTCCCACCATATTTCCCAGGTCCTGGACTGGATGCAGAGGAATTGGTTTGCCCAGCATTGTGGAAAAGGTGTACAGTAGTCCATTTTAATCTCCAAAATTGCTAGCCATCTTGAGTTTGGCCTTGTATGATTGAGAATGGAGGCAGTGGTCCAGGTGAAGATCCACAGGGCACTGAGAAACCAAGATATATTCTCCCCCATCCCTAACATCTGCCCTGGAGAGGTATCTTGATTTTCAAGCATGTGATGCAGACTCTCAGCAGGGTCCTTAGAGTGGCAAAGCATGGCATTTGACTCCTACCCTACCCTTCATTTCCACCATGTGACGCAATAACAGAACTACTAGCATAGTACAGAAGAGGCTGTTAACCTAACTGTCTGGCCTCTAAGGGCCAATCTAGCTGAATCCAGAGAGCCTGAGCCTCACCACAAGTTTGATCTCCAGGTGATAAATTGGCTACAACAACTACAAACACAGCAATGATGTGTAATAATTGTGATCTGCATCTACAGTGGGATGACCAATGAAAAAAATTAAATGTATACGACATATTCAAGGAGGACAGAGGAGCTTGCAAAGTGTTGTGCACCCCTCATGTGTACAATAGTTTTATCTTTTACTAGCTCAGGATTCTTCCATATCAGTGTTCTCTTCTATTACATGCATCTTTTTGACCGCTGTAAATGTATTCAGAGATGATGTCTTTTGGTTGTAGAATCTGGCTCATGAGTACCAATTTCTAGGCTTCAGGAGGTGTTATTTTTCTGAGATTCTGGGGACGATAACAGAAAGCTTTGGGTTTGTGTTTGCACTTTTAAGCCTATTACCACATGAGCAGAATGGCCAGAATATTTGTCTTCAACCTGACAGACTGAATTGCACCCAGTGGGCTGTGATCCGACTTCTGTTTATTTCTTATGTTTCTAACCCTCCCAACAGTTGTAGTTTTCTGCTTGGTGTACTTGGAGTGAATGTTTTTTATGATTTGCAAACATAACATGCAGTGAAATAATAAAAACACTGTGTATTAAGAGGGAAAGCAACAGCAAAGAACAAAATGGCACCAAGATCTAAAAGTACTGAAAGGTTCTGAATAAGCTGGGAAAATAAAAAGCCCTTTCTTTGGCAGTGAAAAAAACTGTAATGTAGTCTCTCTGGGGAGGAAAGGACATAGATGGGGAGGACGACTTACCTCATTTATCAGTGGGTCCTAGAGAGTGGGCCATATCTGTAGCTAAAGGGGGGGGGGTAAATGAAGGCATTGGCTGCCAAATACGCACACACACACACACAATTTTCCTTCATTTCTGAATTTCTCACATTGCAGAGCATGAAACATGCCTAGAACTCTTACATTTGCTGCTTTCACATTCCATGAGTCACTTTAGTGTGTGCTTTCAAGTCATTTCTGACTTATGGCAACCCTAACAACCTATCATGGGGATTTCATGGCAAGATTTGTTCAGTAGGGCATCAGGATTGCCTTTGCCCTTCCCTAAGGCTGAGAGGGTGTGACTTGTCCAAGGTCACTGAGTGGGTTTTCGCGGCCATGTAGGGATTCAAACACTAATCTCCAGAATCATAGATGTGTGTGTGTGTGTGCTTTGATTGTGTATTTCTGCGTGGCAGAATAGGGTTGGACTGGATGGCCCTTGGGTCTCTTCCAACACTACAATTCTATCAGGCTTGCAGTTTGGTTGTTCTCCTGGACTCAACTCTGAGCCTGGCTGCCCAGGTTTTAGCAGTGGCCATTTGCACATTTAAAATTAGCGCGCCAGCTGCACCCATTCCTTGAGACATCAGATCTGGCTATGGCGACACATGCCTTGGTTACATCCCTTTTGGACTACTGCAATGAACTCTATGTGGTTCTGCCTTTGGAAACTGTTTGGAAACTTTAGTGGGTCCAAAATGTGGTGGCCAGAATCCTGTTTGGGGCCAGTTATAAGGAGCATGTAATTCTCTTGTTGAAACAGCTTCACTGGCTACTGGCTTGTTTCCAGGCACAATTCAAAGTGCTGGTCATGACCTATAAAGCGGCTTAGGTTCAGACAATCTGAAAGACTGTATCTTCCCACACGAACCAGCAAGGATCCCAAGATCTACAGGGGAAGGCTTTCTCTTGGTCCCACCACCATCAGAGAGAGGCTCTCCTGGTGTGGATCCAAGAGACAGAGAGAGAAAGCCTTCCCAGTGGCTGCTCCCAACTCTTGGAACTCCCTTCCACAAGAGGCTAGCCTGGCCCCTTCCCTGTTCACCTTTTGCCAGTAGGCAAAGACATTTTTATTCAAGCAGGCTTTTAATATAGAATTGTGTCAGGGTGGCTTTTATATAGGGTGTCTGCTCTTATGTTGTTGTTTTTTAATTTTTATAATTTTCATGTAGTTCTTTACAGGTTTAGGAAGATTATTTTAATTGTTTTAAATTTTTTATTGTAGTTTAAAAAACATTTTTTCCCCTGTGAGCTACCTTGGGTCCCTTTCTGAGAGAAAGGTGGCATATAAATGAAATTAATTAATTAAGGCACGCACACACACAGATGCAATGTTCAATAGCAGAACAGACCCCTTCAGAAGATGGGTGGACTGTCCTTCACTGGAAGTTTTAAAACAAATGTATATTCTGTTCATCTATTATTTTACGAATACTCTGCCTTTTTTTCCAAACCTGAGACAATGATTTTTTTTTAATGGCACATAACCCCTAGGATTTGTAATTTGGCAAAGTATTTTAAATTCTGTGCTAGGGACCCTGTGCCAAAGGAGTCACTTGCCTTGGTTCAAAGGGGCTGCATGCTCTTACCCCCAGCTCTCTGCCATAATAATTATAATTATTTGCTAACCTTTTTCCTAGTCTGGGACTCAATATGGCTTACTAAAATTAAAACAGATACAACTAAAAATAAAAATGAGATCATATAAATGTTTAAAATATAATGAAACATCATACTAGCCAGCTGCCCTGCCACAATCGTGCTAGTTTCAGAACGGAAGCCTAACAACTTGGCATCATTTCTTGTCACGCTTTTCCCCGCAATAGCACTTTCACAATCCATGGTCACGCAAAGAGTCTGCTTTTGCACTGCCAAATGCCGCCTTCCAGGAGGAAGGGAGAGAATGAGCAATTGTGGCTGCCAACTGCTTCCCAAAGCTAGCTGCTGTGTCAATGTGCACACATTTTAGTTTACTTCTGGAAGGTGTTGATACTGTATTTCAGGATCGGTTAATGCAGCTCCCAATAATCACGAAAACATCTCGTTGTGATAGAAAAATGGAAAGACATTTATTCAGGAATTGAGACAGCAGTCACTCGTCCGGGGTCTTCGTTGGAGCTGGGGGTTTTCCCCAGTACCTTACCATAAGAATACAAGTTATCCAACCTCCCTTCCTTGGATTTGGGGGAGTGAGCTGAAGCCCACTTTGGTTTTGAAAAACTGGTATTTTTGGTGCTAAGCATGCCTTGGTTAACAAAGCCTCTGTTAAAGAAGCTCCAATGTCATTTTACACCTACCTATCTCCCTTCCTGCTAGTCCTCTGGCTGACTGGGAGCATTTTTAGCAGCATCAGCATGTGAATGATAGTGAAGGAGGGTTAGGAAAATGTAATTTCAGTGTTGCCTTGCAGCAGTATGTCTTCAGTAAAAGTAAAGGTAAAGGTATTCCCCATTGACAAAATTGTCAAGTCGTGTCCGACCGTCGGAGCCGGTGCTTGTCTCCGCCACTAGGCCAAAGAGCCAGCATTGTCAGAGACTACTCTGTGATCCTGTGGCCAGCATGACTGCACTGAACACTGTTGACCTTCCCACCAAATTGGCATCTATTTATCTACTTGCATTTGCATGCTTTTGAACTGCTAGGTTGGCAGAAGCTGGGACTAGTGACAGGAGCTTACCCCATCATCCAGCACCCGGGCCTTGAACTGCCAACCTGCCGATCTTGCCATCAATAGAGTCAGCGTCTTAACCACTGGAGCTACTGCATCTCCATGTCTGCAGTAAGCACTGGAATAAAGGCTCAGTCTGTGGAAGGGTGTGATTTTGCTGTAGCCGATCTTAACTGCAGCTGTGTGTGCCTGCCTACAACAGGCAAGGTGAACAGCAGTGGCCTTGCTGAGCATGCATGAACAGCAAAACAGAGGCAAGGGAAAGGCAGATAACTTCCCTTGCCACCTATCCTGGCATATATCTCACAGCATAGACCTACAGGTTTTGCCACCAAAAGGGAAGTCATATGAAGAAGGGGACACTGGTGAATGAGAAGTCATCCTGGATTTTGGAAGAAAACTTAAAGCGGTCTCTCAAAGTTTTTAAATGCCTAATACCCTAAAGGCCCCTGTCCTGTCTGATCTTAGAAGCTAAGCAGGATCAGTACTTGGAGGGGAGACTGCCAACAAATACCAGGTGCTGTGGACTATATTTCAGAGGAAGGAACTAGCAAAACCATCTCTGGGTATTCCTTGCCTAAAGAAAACAATTCCTTGAAAACAATCAGTTCCTTGATTGTGTATTCCTGCATGGCAGGGGGTTGGACTGGATGGCTCTTTGGGTCTCTTCCAGCTCTATGATTCTGTGAAAACCCTATGAAATTCATGCGGTTGCCATAAGTCAACAGGCAACATAAAGGCATACACACACACATGCAAGCCTTGCTTCACCTGGTTGTTTCATTTCATGTGTGCAAGTTGTTTGTTTTGTGTAAAAGGTTTTTGAAACACGTTGAACTGCTCATCTTTCTTATTAAATGTAGGAACCTATCCCTATTCTTTCCATGTTACGTCTGTCTCTGGGACCACATTTTCTGTTAAAAGAGATAATGCCCTTTAACCGAGGCATACGTGTAGTATAGCCCCCCCCCCATTTTTAAAAAAATAAAATTCTTAGTGCTTATAGCTTCCGCATGAGTCAATTCACTCGTTTGGGTGACTATAAAGAAGTCACTCAGGAGAGTCTGGAGGAGCCAAGATAAAGTTCTCTTTCATAAATATATTTGGTGTATAACAATAATATACCTGTATTCCAGGAATTGTAGCAATAATAAATTTGTATGGATGATGCATGTATATACATATACAATTACATCTCTTACTTGTTTAATACTGGAGTTTATCACACGGGACGGATCCTGTGCAGAAACTGGATTGAAAGTGAAAACTTTAATTTTTTTTCTTTAAAGTGAAAACTTTAAGTTTCTGCACGGGATCTGTCCCGTGTGATAAACTCCAAAGTATTAAACAAGTAAGAGATTTACTTGTATATGTATATACGTGCATCATCCACACAAACATACAAAGTTAATTGCACAACGTTCAGGGTTAACCCGAACAGAAAGTAGAAATAACCTGCAAAAGCTGGTTGTTTTTCACACGACGCCGGCATCATGGTTGCGTCATTAATCATTTTGGGAACTTCCAAAAATAAGTAGGAATGGGTTTTGGCGACTTTCCGTTCAGGTGAATGTCGCATTATTTCTTCTTTACACAAAGGCTCAAAGGCTTTGCTATAGTCTATAAAGCACATGCTGATTTTCTTTTGGAACTGCTACGCTCCATTAGCCATCATATGTTTGCAATGTGGTCCCTAGTGTCTCGTCCTTTCCTGAACCTTGTTTAGACCTCTGGGATTTCTCTCTCCATGTGTGGTTAGAGTCTGTGTTGCAGTATTTTGAGCATAATTTTGCTCAAATATGTCTGAAAAACAACCCGGGCTTTTGTGGGGTTTCCCCCCCGGATGTTTAAATCCCATTTCTACATGGGATTTAAGCAATTTGCCTTTGTGTGATAAACTCCTATGTTACCAAGAAGAAGAATTATATTTATTATTTTTTTAAATGTAATTTTAATAAATATAATACAAATTATTTATAAAAAGAAAAAGAAAACTCTGGGGAAGAGGGTTGCCAGACTGAAAACTGGAGAGACCTCCTCTCCTTTTAAATCAGTGGTTCCCAAACTTTGGCTCTCCAGGTGTTTTGGACATCAGCTCCCAAAAGTCAGGAATTCTGGGAACTGAAGTCCAATATGTCTGGAAGTCCAAAGTTTGGGAACCACTGTTTTAAATGGTTTGTGCAGAGGAGGAAATTTCAGGAGATGTGGCTTGTCATGCAACCAGGTAAGAAGAAACATCTGGTGAAACTCTGCACAGCCAGGAAAGAGACAGGGAACTTTTCCAGTTTTCAGCCTGGCAACTTTAAATGGGAGAAGGTTTCCCAAATCTCTATTTGCCCCAGAAAGAGTTAAAGGAATAAAATCTTGGCTGCTAGAGAGGCATCTAGCAAGAAGGAGGAGGGAATCCCTCCCATTCCTTCTCCCCACAAGGCAGGACCACTTTTGCAGCCTCCCAGCTGGGCTGCAAAAAAGGTAAGGGCTCAGCAGATCTATGGGGAGATGGAGAGATTTGGGGGATACCTAGTTTGCTTTGGCTATAGGGAAACGCAGATTGGAGGGAGATGGGGGAAAGGGGATTTTTGGCTAGGTGGATGGGTGAGCTTTTGCAGTTGTTGTTGTTAACTGCCTTTGTGTTAATCTCAACTCATGGTGACCCTATGGATGGATGAGAGATCTCTAGGGACCCCTGTCCTCTCCTGCTCTGTCCAGCTCCTGAAAACTCATATTCATGGTCTCTGTAATAAAGTCCATCCATCTAGTATGTGACCTTCCTCTCTTTCTGCTTCCCTCCACCTTTCCTAACATTATTGTCTTTTCCAGTGAGTCCTCTCTTCTCATGATGTGTCCAAAGTAGGACAGTCTCAGTTTGGTCATCTTGGCTTCTAGGGATCACTCTGGCTTGATCTGCTCTAGGACCCCTTTGTTTGTCCTTTTGGCTCTCCATGGGATCCTCAGCACTCTCCTCCAGCACCACATTCTCTCAAATGCACTGATTTTCCTCCTATCTTCTTTCTTGACTGTCCAGCTCTCTCATCCATCCATGGTAATAGGAATACAATGGCTTGTATGATTCTGACTTTTGTGCTGAGTTGTATGTCTTTGCATTTTAGGATCTTTTCTAGTTCTTTTCGTAGCCACTCTCTGCATTCTTAGTCTTCTAGTCTGATCCCAGGTATGGGAATTCTTTTACTATTTCTATTTCTTCATCGTCTAGGTTGAACTTGTGAAGGTCCTCCTTGGTGGTCATTATTTTTGTTTTCTCTATGTTCAGCATTAAGCCTGCCTTGGCACTTTCATCCTTAGTAGGTAAGTGTTCCAAGTCTGTGGGGTTTTCTGCTAGTATTATGGTGTCATTTGCATATCTTAAGATTGTTGATATTCCTTCCTCCTATTTTCACTCTTCCTCCTTCTGTGTCCAAGCCTACTTTCCTTACAATATCTTCTGCATACAGGTTGAACAGATCGGGTGAAAGAATGCAGCCTTGTCTGACTCCTTTGCCAATTGGGAACCATTCTGTTTCTCCTTCTTCTGTTCTGACAGTAGCCTCTTGTCCTGAGTACGGATTCCTCATCAGGACTATCAGATATATTGGCACTCCCATGCCTTTAAGGGCGTTTCATAGCCTTTCATGGTCTATGCCAGGGACAGGCAACCTTTTGGAGACCTGGGCCGGTCTCCCGTAGCCCAGGTCTCGGCTGGGCCAAGGGGGGGGGGGGAATGGCAGCGCGTGCGGACTTGCGTGTGCACGCACTCCCCGTTGCCACACGTGCCCTTCCACGCACGCTGCCACCACGGCCACTACTGCAGCCGCCACCATAGTTTGCGCAGCCGCAGCCGCCACGGCGCATGTCACGGCCGCCATTTTGGTAGTCCAAATCGCGGCCGTGATGCGTTTGCGCATGCGCAAGAGTACTGCGCATGCGCAAACACGCCGCGGCTGCCATTTTGACTTCCAAAATGGCGGCCGCAGCGAGCACGGCCGAAAACGCGCCACAACGGCGGCGCATGGCGGCGACGGTGGCAGCAACCTTCCGCCTGGGCCGGTAAGTCTGGGGCCCGGGGCCTTAACCGGCCCCTGGGCCGTAGGTTGCCGGTCCCTGGTCTATGCAGTGAAAGATTTTGCTATAGTCTATAAAGCACATGCTTATTTTCTTTTGGAAATCCCTGCTATGTTCCATTAGCCATCGTATGTTTGCAATGTGACCCCTAGTGCCTCTTCTTTTCCTGAACCCACTTGGACCTCTGGGATTTCTATCTCCATGTGTGGTTGGAGTCTATGTTGCAGTATTTTGAGCAGAATTTTGCTAATAATAATAATAATAATAATAATAATAATAATTATTATTATTATTATTATTATTATTTGTATACTGCCCAATGGTTGCCCAATCTGGGCGGTTTGCTTGCATGGGAGATTAGTGCTATGGTCCTATAGTTGCTACAGTCTCTTGTGTCTCCTTTTTTGTGGATGGGGATTTATATTGATAGCTTCCAATCTGTTGGCCCTCATTTTCTTTTCCATATCTGTTGACATATGTTGGGGGACCTTTACAGATCCAAAAAACTATGGCCAGAGCTGCAGCATGCATGCTGTATATTAAGGAGACCATTTTCACTGGATTCAGGACAGAGACAAAAATAGGGCAGAGGGAAATTTTGGTTTGGCCATGGGTCACTGAAAAAGAGGTTTATGTGAGGAAAAGTTTTCATAGGTAATGCCAGAAAGGCATCCCAGTGTGCATCTTGTTGTTTTTGTGTCCCTTCAAGTCAGTTCTGACTTATGACAACCCTATGGCAAACCTATCATAGTGTTTTCCTTGGCAAGTTTCTTGAGAGAGGGTTTGCCATTGCTATCCCCTGAGCCTGAGAGTGTGTGACTCGCCCAAGGTCACCCAATGGGTTTGCATGGCTAAGCCAGGATTCGAACCCTGGTCTCCAAAGTCATACTCCAGCACTCAAACCAATACACCACGCTGATGTCAGTGAACATCTATACTGTAGAAATAGTCCAGTTTGACACTGCTTTAAGTGCTGCAGCTCCATCCTATGGAATAGTGGTGTTTGTAGTTTTGTGACATATTTAGGCTTCGCTGTCAAAGAGCTCTGGTGCCACAACAAGCTACAGATCACTTGCCTCGAAGACAATTTCATTGTCCAAAAGGTAGAAGAGGCAACAAGGGGGTCAGCTATTTTGGATCTGATCCTAACTAACAGGGAAGACCTAGTTAACGGGGTGCAAGTGGTTGGATCCTTAGGCGGGAGTGATCATGTCCTCCTGGAGTTTATTATACAGTGGAAAGGAGAAGCCAGGCATAGTCAGACACGCATTCTAGACTTTAGGAAAGCTGATTTTACTAAACTTAGAGAAATACTGAGGGTGATCCCATGGACAGGAATACTAAAAGAGAAGGGAGTTCAAGATGAATGGGAGTTTCTCAAAAGGGAGATACTGAAGGCACAATTTCAAACTGTTCCTACGAGGAGGAAAAATGGGAGGTGTCTCAAGAAATCAGGATGGATGACTAAGGAACTTGCAACTGAACTAAGTTTTAAACGGAGCATGTATAAGAAATGGAAAAATGGGGAAATCACCAAAGAGGAATTCAAACAAATAGCTAGCACGTGTAGGGGTAAAGTCAGAAAAGCTAAAGCGCAGAATGAAATTAGGCTTGCTGGAGAGGTTAAGAACCATAAAAAGGGCTTTTTTGGGGTATGTCCGCAGCAAAAGGAAGAAGAAGGAAATGGTAGGGCCACTGTGTGGAGAAGATGGCAAAAAGTTAACAGGGGACAGAGAAAAGGCAGAATTACTCAACACCTTCTTTGCTTCAGTCTTCTCAGAAAAGGCAAAGGGTGCTCAACCTGAGGATAATGGAGCAGAGGACAGAATAGGAGAATTTCAGTACAGAATAAGTAAAGCGATAGTACAGAAATATCTGTTTAATCTAAATGAATATAAGTCTCCAGGACCAGACGAATTACATCCAAGGGTATTAAAAGAACTGGCAAACGTAATAGCGGAACCATTGGCAATAATCTTTGAGAACTCCTGGAAAACAGGAGAAGTCCCAGTGGACTGGAGGAGGGCAAATGTTGTCCCCATCTTCAAAAAGGGGAAAAAAGAGGATCCCAACAATTATCGTCCAGTTAGTCTGACATCAATATCTGGAAAGATTCTGGAGCAAATCATTAAGCAGAGAGTCTGTGAACATCTGGAAGGTAATTCCATAATCACAAAAAGTCCACATGGGTTTCAGAGAAACAGGTCATGCCAGACAAATCTGATCTCTTTTTTTGATAAAATTACCAGCTTGGTAGATGAAGGGAATGCTGTGGATATAGTATATCTTGATTTCAGTAATTTCAGATATTGACATTCTTGCAAGCAAGTTGGTAAAATGTGGGCTAGACAAAGTAACTGTTACATGGATTTGTAATTGGTTGACTGGTCGAACCCAAAGGGTGCTCAACAATGGCTCCTTTTCAACTTGGAAAGAAGTGACCAGTGGGGTGCCACAGGGCTCTGTCCTGGGCCCAGTGCTATTCAATATCTTTATTAATGACTTGGATGACGATATTGGGGGCATAGTTATCAAATTTGCAGATGACACCAAATTAGGAGGAGTAGCTTGTACCCCAGAGGACAGGATCAAAATTCAAAATGACTTGAACAGACTAGAAAGCTGGGCCAAAGCTAATAAAATGAAATTCAACATGGAGAAATGTAAGGTACTGCACTTAGGGCGGAAAAACAAAAAGCACAGATATACGATGGGGGACACCTGGCTGAATGAGACGACGTGTGAAAGGGATCTAGGAATCCAGGTGGACCACAAGTTGAACATGAGTCAACAGTGCGATGCAGCAGCTAAAAAGGCCAATGCAATTTTAGGCTGCATCAGTAGAAGTATAGTGTCTAGATCAAGAGAAGTAATAGTGCCACTCTATTCTGCTTTGGTCAGGCCTCACCTGGAATACTGTGTCCAGTTCTGGGCACCACAATTCAAAAAGGATGTGGAGAAACTGGAGCGTGTCCAAAGGAGGGCAACTAAAATGGTGAAGGGTCTGGAAACCATAAGGCCCTATGAGGAACAACTTAGGGAACTGGGTATGTTTAGCCTGGAGAAGAGACGGTTAAGAGGTGATATGATAGCCGTGTTTAAATATTTGAAGGGATGTCAGATTGAGGAGGGAACAAGCTTGTTTTCTGCTGCTGCCGAGAATAGGACCCGAAACAATGCATGTAAGCTCCAGGAAAAGAGATTCCACCTCAACATTAGGAGGAACTTCCTGACAGTAAGGGCGGTTCGACAGCGGAACACACTCCCTCGGAGAGTGGTGGAGTCTCCTTCCTTGGAGGTCTTTAAGCAGAGGCTGGATGGCCATCTGTCGGGGATGCTTTGATTGGGAGTTCCTGCATGGCAGAGGGTTGGACTGGATGGCTCTTGTGGTCTCTTCCAACTCTATGATTCTATGATCCCAGAACTCCATACCACTGAGCCATGGGAGTTAAAGTGGTGTCAAACTGCATTATTTCTGCAATGTAGCTGCACCAACAGTTAATGCATTTTAATGAGAAAAGATGTTGTGAAGCTTGCAAAACACCAGATCAATTTAAAATGCATTATGTTCCACACACACAAGGGTTGGATAAACTGAATAAGCTTCCATGCATTATGGAAGTTTGCCTGATACAATGATTTGAACTGTTAAGAATGTCTGATGACCTGTGATTTCCTTGCAGACTTGGGTCCCATCTCCAAGATAACTCTCATTATGCATAACCAAATATTCCAAAATCCAAAAAACTCCAAAATGCAAAACACATTTTGTCCCAAGCATTTTAAATAAGGGAGACTCAACCTGTAATTTCCATTATTTTTTTAAAAAATAAAACTTTATTGTTTAAAAAAACAAATTCACACAAAATCATACAAACACAAAATTCTCATAAACATATATACGATAGTTGATAATATATTACAATTTTAGTTGTTTGAGATTCAGAGTTATACTTAGTAATATCATAAGTTAACCATAGTCGTGTCATTATGTTGATTGGTTTTTAATGTCCATTTTAGTTCTTTCCTTAATTTGCCTATACCTGAACCAATCCAATTTATAACCTTCTTGTTTTTACTTTTAAGTTTCCTTTCCCATCTTTCAATATTAGGTTTTCATATGTTAACCATCTCCCACTGTGATTCATTTCTTTCCTCTGTAATGCCTCCTGCGGTGAAAACCAAGGGGGAAATTTTGGCATAAGCCTTGCTTTATATTTATTCCAGACTTTGATTAATGAGCGCCTAATACAGTGATTGTTAAAATTCTTATTGGCCTTAATTTTTGTTTTGACAAAATTAATTTCCATTTTGACCTCCATGTGTATAGATGTGTGGTTCTTTAACATCCTAGGAGGTAGCTGGTGAGGCAGGTTTATCTGCTTTCCCCTTTTCTCTCTGTTTTGTATACTCAGTAAGGTATTCTAGGGACAGCTGCTGTTTACCTTGCCTGTTTTATATAAGTTCACACAGCTACAGTAGGATCACCTAGAGCAGGGACCGGCAACCTACGACCCGGGGGCCGGTTAAGGCCCCGGGCCCCGGACTTACCGGCCCAGGCCGGAGGTTGCTGCCATTGCTGCCGCCGTGCGCCGCCAGCGCCGGCGCGCATTTTCGGGTGCGCTCGCAGCAATCGCCATTTTGAAAGTCAAAATGGCGGTCGCGACACATTTGTGCCTGCACAAGACTACTTCTATGATCCCAAACGCGTCGCGACATCCATTTTGACTTCCAAAATGGCAAGCCGCGACATGCGGCGTGGCGGCTGGAGCCGCGCGTGCTACGGCGGCCACGGTGGCGGTGGCGGTGGCGGTGGCGGTGGCGGTGGCGGTGGTGGTGTGCGCGGGGGTCGCACGCGGTGGAGGAGGGTGTGCGCGCCGCCATTCCCCCCCACCCTCGGCCCAGCTGAGACCTGGCCGACGGCAGACCGGCCCAGATCTGAAAAAGGTTGCCTGTCGCTGACCTAGAGGCTAATCCCATTCTTTCCCAGCTCCAGCTTTTATTGCATTGTTTATTGCAGAGATGTCACTTAAAAAAAAAAATGCCTGTTTTTCTCCAGCCCTCTTTCACCATCCTCCTAATGCTGATGCTGCTAAAAAAATCCCTTCCAACTAGACAGAGAACGAGAAAAAGGGGGCTAAGTGGGTGTAAAAAGACTTTGTATTCATTTCTTTATCTATAGCTCAACACTTGTTGAGAAAGAGTGTGAGGAGAAAACCAATAATATACTTTAATAAATTAAGGCTCCTTTACTAATCATGGCTGGTAGGAACTTTATTTTATTGGTTATATAACAGACTAGAACTACTGATTTATATAATAGATTAAATTTTTTCCCCAAGTATGGTATTTTTTGAATAATTACAATTATCTTATTGGATAAATTTTTAACTGAATACTACTGTGATTAGATAATTATATGACTGTGTCATAGATTAGCTGTATAAAATGGAAAACTTGAGAGGTTGGAGGGGTTTGTCCGTAGATACTTGCATGCTGTCGCTATTTTATACTATTTTATAGAGTTTTTAGGATGTATTTTTTAAATTTTTGTGCTGGCCAAATGGGCATAATAAAGATGTATGTATATATATATATATATATGTATTTATTGGATTTATATTCTGTCCCTCCCCAAAAAATGGGATTCAAAGTGGCTTACAATAATGTAAGAAAGATACATTTAAAACATTAATTACACAAGTTAAAAATAAATCAATAATACTAATATTAAAACATAACAATGAAAAAACACAACATATAGTTAAAACCACCTGCCTTGAATCCCATTGTGGGAGAAAGGCAGGATAGAAATCTTTCAAATAAATAATAATAATAATAATAATAATAATAATAGCCATTATTTTAAAAAGTGATAAAAGGGAACTTCTTCCTTAACTGAGGTGTGCCGATAAAAATCATGAAGTCTCAGCTTCATCATGAGTTAAAATAAAAAGAAGAGAATAGAAAGCAAAAAATGAAGACAAGGTAAATCTAGGAAATCAAGGATTGTTCTAGCTTTTTAATTTAGCCAGGAAAAACCCGACAACACCTAGCCCTCTGTAAGCATTGAAAAGAAACGTTCTGCTCAAGATGAGGAGGCTCTTCCGAAAGAAATAACAAAAGATGAATCGGAGCTGTGCAAAGTATTTATTCAAGCGTCCACAGTAGAAGATGCAAACTTCGCTCGAAAAAAATGCAAACTTCTCTCGAGAAGATGTAAACACAGAGCCATCGAAAGCTTCATACCTTCTCCAGGTTGGTCCACTGTTTCACAGCATGTCTGATGCCTGTTTGCTGCAACAGCTGTTTGTATATTTACCTATCTTTGCACTCATTTCCAAATCTCCAGATCCAGGGCAAGCAAGCAAAACCTTTCGCCCGCTCTTATAACATCCTCTGTAACTAAATCAGGTAGGAAACTGCCAGGGGAGGGTCATGGACAAGCTTTTGCCCCTCTGATCCACATTTGGACAGCACCATCTCTTCTAAGCACCAGAGAAGCAAACAGACGATGGGTAATGGAACGTAGCAAGGAGTTCCAAAAGAAAATCCGCATGTGCTTTATAGACTATAGCAAAGCCTTTGACTGCATAGATCATGAAAGGCTATGGAACGCCCTTAAAGACATGGGAGTGCCAACATGTCTGATAGTCCTGATGAGGAATCCGTACTCAGGACAAGAGGCTACTGTCAGGACAGAACAAAGAGAAACAGAACGGTTCCCAATTGGCAAAGGAGTCAGACAAGGCTGCATCCTATCACCCGATCTGTTCAACTTGTATGCAGAACATATTGTAAGGAAAGCAGGCTTGGACATAGAAGAAGGAGGAGTGAAAATAGGAGAAAGGAATATCAACAGTCTAAGATACGCAGATGACACCATAATACTAGCAGAAAAGCTCACAGACCTGGAACAACTCCTAAGGAAGATCAAAGAGGAAAGTGCAAAGGCAGGCTTACTGTTGAACATAAAGAAAACAACAATAATGACCACCAAGGAGGACCTTCACAAGTTCAACCTAGACAATGAGGAAATAGAAATAATAAAAGAATTCTTATATCTGGGATCAAAATATTGATAGAAATGGGGACTGCAGCCCAGAAACCAGAAGATTAAGAATGGGGAGGGTGGCTATGAAAGAACTAGAAAAGATCCTAAAATACAAAGATCCACAACTCAGCACAAAAGTCAGAATCATACAAGCCTTCGTATTCCCTATTACTATGGATGGATGGAGAGCTGGACAGTCAAGAAAGAAGATAGGAGGAAAATCAATGCATTTGAGAGAATGTGTTTCTGGAGAAGAGTGCTGAGGATCCCATGGAAAGCCAAAAGGACAAACAAATGGGTCCTAGAGCAGATCAAGCCAGAGGGATTCCTAGAAACCAAGATGACAAGACTTAGACCAGGGGTAGGGAACCTAAGGCCCGGGGGCCGAATGCGGCCCCCCAAGGCCTTTGGACCAGCCCCAGACCGGTCCTGCCACTGCCCCCCACCGCTTGCCATGATGATATTGATTATTGTTGTTATTCCTTTTCTTGGGGTTTTCTTGGCAAAGTTTCCACAGGGGTTTTGCCATGTGGGGCTGAGAGAGTGTGCATGCCTTTTCTGGGGCTGAGAGAGTGTGCATGCATTTTTTTAAAAAAATTTTTTTTAAAAAAAAATATTTATTTATTTATTTATTTATTTATTTTTGGTGCTTCGGCCCCCCAATTGTCTGAGGGACAGCAACCTGGCCCCCGGCTCAAAAAGGTTGCCTATCCATGACTTAGACTGTTGTACTTTGGACATATCATGAGAAGGCATGAATCGTTGGAAAAGACAATAATATTAGGAAAGGTGGATGCCAGATGGATGGAGGTCACTATGGGTTTTATGGGGTTGCACAAATGAAGCAGAGCAGTGGAGGACAGAGGCTCTGGGAGAGGTCTCATACATAGGGTCGCCATGAGTCTTGAGGACAGTTAACAACAAGAATTAAGCACACAGGAAGAAATGTTGCACCACTTGCTGCTGTCATTTTTACCAATTTTTGGAAATATATATATATATATATATATATATATATATATATATATTTGGGGGCATATGCACATCTAGGAAGGGCAGCTGTAAATATTGTATTTCTAGCTGATTTGGGGTCATTTTGGCTGATTTCAAAGTGGAAAAAGTGGCAGGAAAAATATTTTCTAAAATTGGGTTCAGGGGCCTTAGGTTGCTGTGAGGGATTGAGAAATTGCAAAAATCATGCCCACAGGCCACATTTTACCCACCCATAAACTAAATGAGCTAAACCCAAGTTTTCTTCCATCCTGTTGGTTCTGTGTTGTCCTTGGTCTGGTACCCTGACCCTCAAAATATCCTGAAGCGTATAACCCATTTTGTCATGCCTTCCCAATCAAGCATGCGTTTTTGCTTTCTAGAGCTCATGTAGATTTTTGTACGTTGGTTCGCATTTTTCGTATTTTTCCGCACTTGTGAAATAAAACATATTTGGAGAATAAAATGTCTTCTCACCACCTTGATGTCCTTTTGTAGGCTTTGGAATGAAGCCAGAAACACATCCTTACTCATCTCTTTCTTCTGGAGGAATGGAAATGGTTTCCATGCAACCTGATCAGGTACTTATTTATTTGAAATACTTATGCCATGCCATGCCTTTCAGCCAGATCAGATACTTATGTATTTTAAATACTTACTCCATACCTTTCAGCCAGAAAGTCTCCTAGAGCAGCTTTCAAATAGCTCTCTCCCTTCAGGCTTACAGGCTAAGGTTGTGTCAGCTCTACAGAAATAATTCACCATTTTATCTGCCATGAGTCCATGCTATGGAATCCTGGGATCTGTTGTTTGTTGCGGCACCAGAGCTCTCTGACGGAGGAGGCTAAATGTCCCACAAAATGACAGTTCCCAGAATTCCATAGCTTTGAGCCTGTGGTGTCACTAGGGGGGTGTGGGGGATGTGGATTTTTGTTGACCATGGAGTCTCCTTCTTTTGAGGTCTATAAACAGAGACTGGATGGCCATCTGTCGGGGATGCTTTGATTTTGAATTCCTGCAAGGCAGAATGGGGTTGGACCAGATGGCCCTTGGGGGTCTCTTCCAACTCTAAGATTCTATAATTCTATGATTCTACAATGGGCCCTTAGTATTGACCAGGGTTTAGTTCCAGGACCCTCCATGGATACCAAAATCCATGGATATTCAAGTCCCATTAAATACAGCGAGATAGTAAAATGGTGTTCCCTATATTAACTGGCAAAATTAAGGGTTGCTTTTTGAAATGTATAATTTTGGGGAATGTTTTCAAGTGGTGGATGCATGAATCCATGGATGCGGAGGATCGTCTGTACTCTTTAAACTTAAATCCATCTTGTCAGCTTAATTCGCTACCAGGATTCTGTTTTATAAAGAGCTGCTGCATTAGCTGTGAAGCTGAAAAGTTTCCTCTTCCTTCAGGCTCCAGTGACTTTTGAGGAGGTTTATGTGAATTTCACTGAGGAAGAATGGGCTCTGCTGGATCCGGGCCAAAGGACTCTGTACAAGGAAGTCATGGATGAGAATTTGGCCAATGTGATGTCTCTTGGTAAGCAGTCTTTTTATCATTGGCTGATAAAATCAGTTTGCAAATTATATGAAAGTTTAAATAATATGGAAGCAGAAGAATGTGTTCTCTTCCAGTGTTGGTTGCCTTGGGACTTCCAGAAGGTGTTTAGTTTGAGTCTCCCTATCTGGAATTTGAAAATACTCCAAAATCCAAAGCTTTTTTCATGAGTGGCTGAGATAGTGACATCTTTGCTTTCAGATGGTTCATAGAATCATAGAATCATAGAGTTGGAAGAGACCCCAAGGGCCATCCAGTCCATCCCCATTCTGCCATGCAGGAACTCACAATCAAAGCATCCCCTGTGACAGATGGCCATCCAGACTCTGTTTAAAGACCTCCAAGGAAGGAGACTCCTTCACACTCCGAGGGAGTGTGTTCCATTGATTCGGTGTACACAAACTTGGTTTCATGCACAAAATTATTAAAATATTGTATAAAACTACCTTCAGGCTATGTGTATCAGGTGTAAAATATAAATCAGTTTCATGTTTAGACCTGGGTCCCATTTCCAAGATATCTCATTATTTATATGCATATAGTATTTATATAGTATTCCACCCAAAAAATAAATTAAAAATAAATCCAAAATCCAAAACACTTCTAGTTCAAAATATTTCAGATAAGGGAGACTCAACCTGTACTGGAATGAAGATTCATGTGTAGATGTTCTATTAGAATTAGTTGGTTTTGTTCCTGATTTGAGACATGGCTTTTCATTTTGGCTCCAACCACATTTTTTTTCTTTCAGCTGCTGCTATTGGCGAGAGTGAAAATGTGGGAAAATTACATAGATGGTGGTCGGAAAGAGTCACTGATAAAGATGAGAAACAACTGAGAAGAGAAAGTGAAGGGAAAAGTGGCAAGAATGATTCACATGGAGATTTCCACGAAACCCCACTACAAGAAAAAATAGGGAAAGGCAAGGAAAGGCAGAAGTGCCTTTTGTGTAAGAAAATCCATTTAGAGAAGGATCCGCTGAAATGCACAGAATGCAGCAAGTGTTTTTGTGCTTACTCAACCCTTGAAAGACACCTGAGAATCCACACAGGGGAGAAACCATTCACATGCTCAGAATGTGGAAAGAGCTTCAGTCAGAACGAACATCTGGTTTCCCACATGAGGATCCACACAGGGGAGAAGCCATATAAATGCTCGGCGTGTGGAAAGAGCTTCCGCCAGAGCAGAAACGTTGCTTCCCATATGAGGATCCACACCGGGGAGAAACCCTTTCAGTGCTTGGAGTGTGGGAAGAGCTTCGGTCGGAACACGCATCTCACTTCCCATCTGAAAACCCACAGTGGGGAGAAACCCTTTCGTTGCTCAGAATGTGGAAAGAACTTCAGTTGTAAAGAAAGCCTGAGTTCTCATAAAAAGATCCACACAGACGAGAAGCCTTTTAAGTGCTTGGACTGCGGGAAAGGCTTTAGACAGAACGCACGGCTGACGGCGCATATGCGAACCCACACCGGGGAGAAACCGTTTAAGTGCGTGGAATGTGGAAGGAGCTTCTGTCAGAGCACAAGTCTTACTACCCACATGAGGATCCACACAGGAGAGAAACCGTTTAAATGTTTGGACTGTGGAAAGAGGTTCTATTATAAAATTAGCCTCACTTCCCATCAAATGTCCCACTCCGGGGAGAAGCCATATAAATGCTCAGAGTGTGGAAAGAGCTTCACTGGAAGCTCGCACCTTGCTTCCCATATGAGGACCCACACAGGGGAGAAGCCCTTTCAGTGCTTGGAATGTGGAATGAGCTTCAGTGAAAAAAGAAACCTGAATTTCCATCAAAGGATCCACGCAGGGGAGGAACCATTTAAGTGCTTGCAGTGCGGAAAGAATTTCAACCATAGAGTCAGCCTTACTTCGCATCAAAGAACCCACACAGGGGAGAAACCGTTTAAATGCTTGGAGTGTGGGAAAAGCTTCAGTTGGAGCTCACACCTTGCCTCCCATGTCAGAACCCACACTGGGGAGAAACCATTTAAATGCTCAGAGTGTGGGAAAACCTTTCGGCAGAGGATACACCTCACTTCCCATCAAAGGATCCACCAAGGTGAGAGTGGTGTGGATTTTCCTCTGCCATCTGACCACCACATTTTTTATGCATAACTGGAGAATATACTAGTTTGTTCTAATTATAGAATCCAAAGATATAGTCGTGTTAGTCTGTATAATTAGTATTAATTGTAGATCGATTCTGCAGCACCTTTAAGACTAACTGGAAAGAAATGAAGAAATTGTCAGCATGAGCTTTCGTAGACTTCAGTCTACTTCTTCATGTTTCCACAAGCATAGTCTGAAGTCTACGAAAGCTCATGCTGACAACTTCTTAATTTTTTTTCAGTTAGTCTTAAAGGTGCTGCAGAATTTATACAATTAATACTAATTATAGGAGACAGGGAGAGCTTTCTGTTCCTCTAGGGCAGTGATGGCGAACCTATGACACGCGTGTCAGCGTTGACACGTGTAGCCATTTCCGATGACATACAGCCGCTCAGGCAGCCACTTGCCGAGAAGGATGTTTCATCCTCAGCTTCTGCATAGCCAAGTGCAGTAGCCGAGGATGAAACATTTGCTGCTCCTGAGGATGAAACATTTGCGTCTAGAGTCTTAGAGTTAGACTCAAACTCTAAGACTCTAGTCGCAAATGTTTCATCCTCCGCTATTAGACACTCTGTGCTGGAGGTCTGTAGGCCAAAACAACAGAAGTTCCGGCGCAGAGCGTCTAGTTCTGGGACTTCGGGAGCAGTGGCACCACCAGCGTGGGGTCGGGAAGAGGCCCAGGCCGAGGTATTTAGGCCAGTCCCTCCCAGTGGCGAAATAATGTTTTTTCCTCAAAGTGACACATTACCCGAGTTATGCTCAGTTTTTTGGTGAAGTTTGACACACCAAGCTCAAAAGGTTGCCCATCACTGCTCTAGGGTTTTGTCTACAGTCTGGGTTTATAGCTTCTAAAATCTCTCTCATCTTAGCTCTCTTTTTCCAACAACAGCAGCTATTATATCTTCTGTCAGGGTCCTCTGGAGATCGCAGTGGCTGATATAATCACTTTGGGTCTGATGGGACAAAGACAGCCAACATGATGTACTGGTTTGCACGTAGGACTTGGATTCTGGAGATCAGGATTCAGTTCTCTGCTTGACTGTGAAAACCTACTGGGTAACCCTAGGCAAGTCACAAACACTCAGCCCCAGAAAACCCCGTGATATGGTTGCCTTAGGGTTGCCGTAAGTAGGAAACAACTTGAAGGCACACAACAAACAATGGGGAAACAGCCAGATGCTTCTCAGTCCTCCCCATTCTCTTCCAAGGCGTAGTTTGTTTGAGAGGGTGCTGCAATGGTTCTATGGTATGTTGGGGTGGTGGGCTTTCATTGCTGTAAAGGGAGGAAAAGAATACCAACCTCCACAGCAACCCAAAATAGATGTACGCAAGCATAAGTTTAGGAGAGCCAGTGTGGTTTGAGTGTTACGCTACGACTCTGGAGATCAAGGTTCATTTCCCTGCTAGGCCATGGAAACCCACTGGGAGTTTCAAGCATTTTTAGACCTACCTGAACATCCTTGATCTTGCATCCTTGCATCCTTTGCAAAGGAAGTGTTTTTGTTATAATGCAAATGGATATTAAATGTCCTGGACTTTGAGAATCTCCCAGTTGTCACATAGCCAGTAGGAGGAGGTGCCAACCTGCAAGATATGCCCCTCCATACCATCTGAACTAAGAAGAGAAACAGCAAAATGCAGGCCTAGGACTAACATCTTTATTTTTTTTCCCCTCCTGTTTGGTTTGTAACATCTTGCCTGATGATGAAGCCAGTGATGCTTCGAAAGCTTGCAACGTGCACATTGTGCATTTTGGTTGGCCAATAAAAGTATTGTTGTTTGGTGGATTTTTGATTGGATTTGCTAAATGGCCAACATGGCTACTCTTGGATTTTTTTTGGCAAAATCAAAGTTTACCTTTTGGATTTTTTGTGATTGTGAATATTTTCGAATCCCAGTTGGTTGAATCTGTAGATCTGGCGGTCCGACTAATGTCTCCTGACTCAATCCCCTAAACCTACTTTACCAGGCATTAGCCACACTGAGCGATGATCTGTTCTGCTGACAATCAGGATGCAGGAGGAGGAGGTTTCCAGTCCCCTCCTGCCAGCAAGTGAGGCTGTGACAACCAGGTATGATGGGGATCCTGCTTCTGATTGTCATAGCCACGCTCACTGGTGGGAGAGGGCTGGAATCATCATCCTCCTGCACTCCAGTCACTAGCACAACAGATGTCCATCTCTTGGTACGTCTTCTGCCTGTTAAAGAGGTTGGAGAGGGCATTTACAAGCATGGCAGAGGTCTGGCAACATCCTCCTGTACCCCCATCACCAGCATAACAGATGTCCATCTCTTGGTACGTCTTCTTCCTGTTAAAGAGGGCATTTACAATCATGGCAGAGGGCTGGCAACATCATCCTCCTGTACCCCAGTCACCAGCACAACAGATGTCCATCTCTTGGTACGTCTTCTGCCTGTTAAAGAGGTTGGAGAGGGCATTTACAATCATGGCAGAGGGCTGGAAACATCCTCCTCCTGTACCCCCATCACCAACATAACAGATGTCCATCTCTCGGTACGTCTTCTGCCTGTTAAAGAGGTTGGGGAGGGCATTTATAGTTGTGGCAGTAGTGCCATGATCAGGAATATGTAATGTTACTGAATAGTGAGCAGTTACAGATATAATGTAATAGTGTTCTGTGCAGCCATGCTGGCCACATGACCACAGAGTCCTCTTTGGACAACGCTGGCTGTATTACGTAGTAACAAAGATGAGCACTTCCCCCTCCAGTCAGTTAGGACTAGACATTCTTGTAAAGGGGAAACCTTTACCTTTACTTTTATAGACCCAATACTGCAATACAGAATGCCAGCCATTGTCTCTCTAACTCCTGTTCCCTTCATGGGATGTTTGCTTCTGTTTCAGATCCTGGAGGAGCTGTCCCTGCAGGCGCTAGTATCTCTGGAGGTGTTAGTGGATACCCAGGTGTACAGACCATTGTTAGGTTCGTTCCAGTGTAGATGGAAAAACGGCTGTTTATTTTCCTGCAGCAGGTTGGTGGAACAGTGGAAGATGTGTCCAAAAACTGGAGACTTAATGGACAAGGTTCCCGGTTGGATAGCCTTTCTTGCCTTCCTTTGGATACTCAGCTAATGGATCTTGTCCTTGGGAATCTGTTAGCTATTTCTGCCTTGTACCTGTCCAGAGAAGTACAGGTTGAGTCTCCCCTATCCAGAATTTTGAAATATTCCAAGAAACAAAACGCTTTTCATGGGTGGCTAAGATAGTGACACCCCTGTTTTCTGATGGATCAGTGTATACAAACTTTGTTTCATACACAAAATTATTAAAAATACTGTATAAAATTGCCTTCAGGCTATGTGTATGAGATTCCATGAAACATAAATAGATTTTGTGTTGAGGCTTGGGTGCCATCTCATTATGTTCATAGATGCAGATACAAGTATTCCAAAATAAAAAAATAAATAAATCCAAAATCCAAATGATAATAAGGAAGACTCAATCTGCCTTTTGCTTTTTCATGAAGATTGGGAGAAGGCAGTAGAAATCACAAGTGTAATGTTTGGCAACTATCAAAGATAGCATGTACATGACAGCACGTACACATAGAAAAAGAGGGAATGAACTTTTTTGTTTGCTTATTTATTTATTTAATTTGTAATGCAGAAGGATAATTTAAATTTTCTCTCTTAGGAAAAGGTGTTTCCCAATTCCAGGAATATTTCCAGTGAGAATCACATCTTTTTGTCAAGATCTGTTACTTTTATATTTTTTCTTGAATAAATATTCCTGTTTGCATGGATTTGCCTTGTGTTTTGTTTTTTTTGGCCACTGAAATGAATCCTAGCAAAGGGTTTGGTTGAACTCTGGTTCACCAAAGTGCAGACTGTTCTGTACAGTTTGGACAGACAGCACAGATGGGAACCAATACCCAATTTGAGAGATGTTATCAAACCACTCTCTTCTGTTTTGGTCAGATCTCACCTGGAATACTCTCTCCAGTTCTAGGCACCACAAATAAGAAAAGGACCTGCATGGCAGGGGGTTGGACTGGATGGCCCTTGTGGTCTCTTCCAACTCTATGATTCTATGATTCTATGACCTTGCTTACACTTCACAGTTGGTTTAATGTCACTTGCAACCTCTTCTCCAAAATATGACACTACAAAACATGGTCTGTGGGTGCCTCACAGCTACAACTTCTCTGAACTAGGATCTTACGGTTGAAAACAACCATATTGGCATGCACATTTTTGAGTCTGGTGTATGTGTGTGTATATATAATGTATATATATATAAAGTATTTCTGGAGGAGTTTTACAGATACCATGGACTTCAAAGACGTCCGAAGGCAAATCAAGCCTTTCACTGGAAACCAAAATGGTCAAATTGTACTGTACTTTGAGAAAACTGTACTGCACATCGTGACAAAAGCAGGACTTGTCTGCAGCCGCATGGTATACGGTAAACTCCTGCGGCTGTGAGAGGGTCTCTACTGTCCTTTGCTGAGTACAGCATTTCCTAGATTTTCTTGGTTGGTCTGTAGATCAGCTCAGATCCCTTGTGGCGCCTTGCATTGCCCGTATACCGTGCGGCTGCGGACAATCCAGTTGGAGAGTGTTTACTACAAGGAACTGCAACTCTTCTAAAGCTTTTTGATTTAGGGAAAAAGATGCTCAAGGGGATGCAAGAAAATAGTGAGATGTTTTAATAACTAAAACCAAGCAAGCATCCAAAGCTGAATTTCTCTTCATCCCTTGTTTCGACAAAATCACGACCACATAGTCTATTAACATGCAACAAAGTTTAAAATGTTCAATTTGCAAATAAATCTCTGCATTTTTCTCACCTCAGTGGATTGACTGATCTAAAGTAAGCCTTGGTTGTTCCTGAAGCTCTTTCCTCATTACAAGCATTGCATAGTTTCATCCTGGAATGAATTCTCATAGGAACAGCAAGGACCGTGTTCTCGTGGAATCCTTCACACTCCAAAAATTGAAATGGATTCTTTCCGTTGCAGATTCGTTGACGGAACAAAATGCACTTCTAACACTGAAGCTCCTCCCAAAGTCCAAAATATTTGCTTTCAGCCAAATCCCATTGCAAATACCACAGAATATAATGGAATAGTGCCACTCTATTCTGCTTTGGTCAGGCCTCCCCTGGAATACTGTGTCCTGTTCTGGGCACCACAATTCAAAAAGGATGTGGAGAAACTGGAGCGTGTCCAAAGGAGGGTGACTAAAATGATCCGGAACAATGGATGCAAGCTGCAAGAAAAGAGATTCCACCTCAACATTAGGAGGAACTTTCTGACAGTAAGGGCGGTTCGACAGTGGAACACACTCCCTCGGAGAGTGGTGGAGTCTCCTTCCTTGGAGGTCTTTAAGCAGAGGCTGGATGGCCATCTGTCGGGGATGCTTTGATTGGGAGTTCCTGCATGGCAGGGGGTTGGACTGGATGGCCCTTGTGGTCTCTTCCAACTCTATGATTCTATGATTCTATGAATGGATGTTGACATAAACACAGGCACAAAATACAATAAAAACATTATACCTACCATTTATAAATATTTAGATTCTCTAAACATGCATAAAAGCCCAGATGATGGTTGATCATAAGTTGAACATGAGCCACCGGTGTGATGCTGCAGCAAAGAAGGCAATTAATATTTTTAGCCTACATTATTAGGACCACAGTTTCTAGGTCAAGGGAAGTAACAGTCCCACTATAGTCCGCACTAGTCAGGCCTCCTCTAGAGCAATGCATTCAGTTCTTGCTGCCTCGTTTTAAGAGGGATGTTGTCATGTACAGCATGCCCACAAGTCTTCTTTCAGAACAATAAGACAGATCCCAGACTTGAAGTCAAAAGGACAGCTTTTATTGCAGAAAAGAAAACATAGCAGAAAGGACTGCGACTTCTTTGACGAGTCTGAAGTTAAAGCACAGAGAAACACTTTTATAGAACATAGCAATGTCCCTCCCCATAAGCTGGTGTCACTCAGTGATTGGTCACAAATTTCCGCGCTTTGGTCATGCCCTACTGTCTGGAAAATCCAACAAATGGCAGAATGCATGCGAATCCATAGCTTCCCAGAGACAGTGGACAAAACAACCTTGAAGCAACACCTGCACTCTGTTTGTGTGATGTATCGCCCGGGACTGGGATCACATAGATATTATCATCACATAAATGTATCTAACCTATTTATCAGCTTAACATAACAAATCCTCAACCCATCACTTATTAAAACAATCAATCTACCTATACATAAAACACCTTATAACCCAACTCATTATATATTTAACCATCTTTTTAAACTCAAGCCTCTAGCCTCAGCCAAGGCAAGATCATCCCACACATCCCAAACGCCTTTCAGTTTTCAGCCAGCGTGTTTCCTCTTTACAACTCATTACAGCACAACATAGAATCATAGAATCATAGACTTGGAAGAGACCACAAGGGCCATCCAGCCCAACCCCTGTCATGCAGGAACTCCCAATCAAAGCAACCTCACAGCTTCAACCCTGATAGTTAACCATATCTTAACAATCCCATCTCCAATAAACTTCAATCAAAGCAAATTCTGGCAGGAAAGCATTAAGCGAATGCGCTCCTGACGGATACAGACAAGTCGGATGAGTTCAAAGAATGGAAACAAGAAGGAGAAGAGGTATGGAACGCACGACGAAAGGTTGAAGGAGCCAGGCATGCTCAGGCTGGTGAAGAGGAGACTGGAGGATGAAAGAGACAAAGGTCCAGTTTATCCTCAGCTGGCTCAGAAGGTAGGACAGATCTAATGGTTTGAAGTTAAATGGAGGGTAGATTTTGATTGAACATTAGAAGGAACCCATCTCTTGACAGTAGGAGGAGTTCGGCAGCGGGGTCTCCTTCTCTGTAGGTCTTCAAAAAAGGACTAGAGCTTGGAAGTTCTTGCTGGAGATCCTGCATGGAGCAAAGAATTGGATTTGCTGGTCTATGGGCCCTCTTTGAACCCTATGGGGAGTCTAGGATTAAGGGCTTTTACTCCCAAACAGGGTAGATGCCCACAGCTGGATGGCCATCTGTTGGGGATGCTTTAATCGGGAGTTCCTGCATGACGGGGGGGTTGGACTGGATGGCCCTTGTGGTCTCTTCCAACTCTATGATTCTATGATTAAGATGACTGGATATGACAATTATCTCCTTGGCTGGAAAGTTGACTTAATTTCTCTGCGTCTCTCTTCTAGGCGATTCCTGCACTCCCAACACATTATTACCTACAGGGATATAAAATCGTTCCTGGAAAGGAAACCAGCACAAGGGATGGTATATCAGCAATTAAAATTCTTTTTCTTCCTGGTATTTTTTATTAATTTTCAATAAAATAATACAAACTATACAGAAAAGGGAGAAAAGTTATTATTAACACCTCATAAACACAGTATATGTATCTATAAATACTATAACCCGAATTTAAATTACATTTGGCTCTATACCTCCTCATTCTCCTATGGGATCTTTTAATATATCCTAGTATCAACGCTTGTGTATTTCTCTCCATTTTCTTTCATAATGTTGGGATGATTTTCCTGCAATATACATGGAGAGCCTATCCATAGTTGGATATATATAGTTGGATAATATAGCTTCCCATTCTGGAAGTGTAGGTGTTAGCTCAGATTCCCAATGCCTTGCAAATACTATTCGTGCAGCCGTTACCATGTAAAGTATAACACTCTTTTCATCTTGGCTTACTTTAAACTCTTAACACGTCTATTATATTTAATAGAAACAACTCTGGCTTTAAGGGAATGTTTTTCCGTATTATTCTACACATCATCTTATGGATTTCCCCCATAATTCTTACTACAATTCCACCACATATGATATATAGTGCCAACCTCTTCTTTACATTTCCAGCATTTGTTTTCGTTTCGTTTATTTATTCTTGCTAGTCTGTAAGGGGTCATGTACCATCAATGAAATATTTTATACAAGTTTTCCTTTAATGCATATGCATTTGGTAAATTTGCTATTGTTTTTCCATGCGTTCTCCCAGCTTTGAAAGGGTATTGAATTGCCGATATTCTGCATCCATTTTATCATATTTTTCCCCAATACTTCTTCTCCTGTTTCTATATCTAATAACTATTTATATGTCTTTTTTATCCAGTGTAGCTCTCCTTTTAATATTTTGTCAAATAATTTTGGTTTTGCCTTTTCTTCCAGTTGTTCTAAACAGCTAACAGAGGTAGCAAGGCTAACAAAGATGGGCTGTTAAAAGCAAACAATGAAGATTGAAAGGCAACACCTCGCAGGGCACAGACTTAGCCACAAAATGTCTCTAAAGAGCTCCTAAAAAAGAGAAAAACTGGGGAAGGTAGGAAATCTGCAGTGTCCAGACACAGGCTGTTAGACGTCTAATCTGTACCATATAAATAATGTAGTTTGCTGAAAATATCAACATGGATTGGGCTTTAGTGATAGGATATTGTGATCAAGTTTTGAAAACTTAATAGTTTGTAAACTAAAAACTTTTTATTTCTGACACACTGTAGTGAAATGATGGAATTTATGCTTATCCAGAAGTTGATGAAACAGGCGTATCAAATCCCAGAAACCCAGGGAAACTAGTTGGGAAAAACGTTTATGTATTTGTAATAGTAGTAGTTTGACTATTTTATGTGGTGTTTTGTTTTTCTTTTGTATGGTTGTTTATGTCTTATAGATGGTAATGAATTTGTAAAATTATGTTAAAGCAAACAAATTAAGTAAATAATGTCGTTTGACACAACTTTAATTGCCATGGCTCCATACTATGGAATTCTGGGACTTGTAGCTTTATGAGATATTCACCCTTCTCTTTCAGAGAGCTCTGGTGGCCCATCAAACCACAAATCCCTGGATTCTATAGCATGGATCCATAGCAGTAAAAGCATCAAACTATATTATTTCTGCAGTGCAGATACAGCCTCATTTCCTGCAATTCAAACTCCAAACCCATGCGGAAAATTCAATGGGAGGAACAAAAGATGCTTTGTTAGCTAGACAACTTATTTCCTTAGAAGAATGCTTACTTGGACTTCTTTCTTCTCTCTTTGCTGTTTATTAAGTCCTGAGCCCTCCAAGTCATGCCAGAGAGCTCTCTTTTCTGCCATTGAAGAGAAGCAAGGGAGAAACTCCTTCCTGACATTGCTTTGGGGAGATGTTCAGTAATCCCAGGAAAGGTGGAAGGAAGAAAGAACTGAAATGAGCTAAGAACTGGGGGGAGAGGGGGAGAAACAAGATCCCAAAGCAGCAGGCAGATGAGTACACCAACTCAATGAAAGGCAGCCATCCACCATCTTTCCTCAAAGTTTCTCATAGCATTTAAATTGCCTCTTTTCTCTGTAGATGGTCTGATGTAAATCAAGGTGTGGGCTCAGACTGAAGCTCTTGACCACACCACAAACACTAGACTGGTATCGTGCCGGTGTTGAAGATCTTTCAACATTGCAAACATTAAAGTGGTTTAATAATAATAATAATAATAAATTATTTATAGCCCGCCCCTCTGCGCGGCAATCGGGGTGGGGTACAACAATATTAAAACAGAACAAAGTTAAAACATTCCCTCATCCCATAATCCCACCCTCCCATCCCCTTAAAACAGGATTAAACAACAAATCAATTAAAATACAATATTGAATAAATTAAAACATCCAAATTAGCATAAGGAGTCAGAATAGCGAATTAGGGACTCCTCTCTCAGCTGCCAGCTATTCCGGGAAGGCCTGCCGAAAGAGATCCATCTTTACTGCTTTCTTAAAAGCAGCAAGAGTAGTAATAAGATGGATCTCGTCTGGCAGGCCATTCCAAAGTCTGGGAGCGGTTGCAGAGAAAGCCCTCTGGGAGGTCTGGGACAGCCTAGTTTTTATTGGCTGTAGCAGATACCTCCCAGAGGAGCGAATGGCGCGGGGGGGATCATATAGGGAGAGGTGGTCCCTAAGATAAGATGGACCCAAGCCATGTAGGGCTTTAAAGGTTAACACCAACATCTTGTACTGTACCCAGAAACTAATCGGCAGCCAGTGGAGAGATTTAAGCACTGGTGTTATGTGCTCCCTCCTTGATGTTCCTGTAATTAGCCTGGCTGCCATATTCTGTACCAGTTGAAGTTTCCTGGTTAGGCACAAGGGTAGCCCCATGTAGAGTGCATTGCAGTAATCCAGACGTGAGGTTACCAGGGCATGTACCACAGCTTCCAAATCCCTCACCTCCAGATAAGGGTGCAGTTGGCGTTATCAGCCGAAGCTGATAACAGGCACTCCTGACCGCCGCATTCACCTGACTAGTTTCCCCCCAGTATGCTTTTTCAGGTGGGAAGTCAGGTGTGAGCTGCAACAGAAGCTCTTTCCACATTCCAGACAATTTAACTCTTGGTCCTCGTGTGGGTTCTTGTATGGAAAGTAAGGGTTGCTCCCTGACGGAAACTCTTTCCACATTCCAGACACTGAAATGGTTTCTCCCCAGTGTGGATTCTCATATGGCAGGCAAGGTGAGTGCTCTGGTTGAAGCAGTTCCCACATTCCAGGCATTTAAATGGTTTCTCCCCGGAGTGGGTTCTCACATGGGAAGCCAGGGTTGTGCTCTGACGGAAACTCTTCCCACATTCTGAGCAATGAAATGGTTTCTCCCCGGTGTGGATTCTCATATGGCAAACAAGGCCTGCATTTTGACTAAAATTCTTTCCACATTCTAGGCATTTAAATGGTTTCTCTCCCGTGTGGACTCTTGTATGGGAAGTAAGGTCTGTCTTCTTCCTGAAGATTTTCCCACATTCCAAGCATTTAAGGGGTTTTGCCTGTTTATGGATTTTCAAATGGGATGCAAGGCCTCTGCTCTGAACAAAGCCCTTTCCGCATTCTGAGCATATAAATCGTTTCTCCACGCTGTGCACTTTCATATGGCTAGTAAGGTGTGCACCCTCACAGAATGTCTTCCCACATTCCAAGCATTTAAACACTTTCTTCTCGGTGTGGACTCTCATATGGGAAGCAAGGTATGTGCTGTACCTATAACTCTTTCCACATTCCAAACATTTAAATGGCCTCTCCTTGACATGAATGTTCATATGGGAAGCAAGGCTTGTGCTCTGACGGAATTTCCTTCTGCACACCAAGCACTGAAATGGTTTCCCTTCTTTGTGGATTTTTGTATGGGATGTAAGGGTCGTTCTCTCGCTGAAACTCTTTCCACATTTCAAGCACTTAAATGGTTTCTCCCCTCTATGGGCTCTCATATGGCGAGCTAAGTGTCCCACCGAACTGAAGCACTTTCCACATTCCAAGCATTTAAAGGGTTTCTCTCCGGTGTGGATTCTCATATGGATAACAAGGGTTGCGCTGCTACGAAAAGTCTTTGCACATACTGAACATGCAAATGGTCTCTCCCCTGTGTGGGTTCTCATATGGGAGGTAAGGTTTGTGCTGCTATTGAAACTCTTCCCACATTCTGAGCATTTAAATGGTTTCTCCCCAGTGTGGATTCTTATATGGGAAATAAGGTATGAGGTCCGACTGAAGCTCTTTCCACAGTCATAGCATTTAAATGGTTTCCCCTTTTTGTGAATTATTTGGTGTTTTTCAAGGCTTGAATTATCCCAGAAACTCCTACTGCATTCAGAACATTTCAGTACTTTACACCCCATGTGGATGCCCATATGAGCATTTCGACTTGCTTTACAATTGAAGCTTTTCCTACACAAAAAGCACGTGTATCTTTGCTTGCTCTTACTATTCTTTTTTCTTTCATGGGGCGGGATTTTGGACAAATTAGCACCTGCTGATGCAAAAGATTCATTTCTTCTTCTCTTATTTGCTTCACTTTTCTTTTTCTGTTGTTCTCCCACTTTCTCACTTTCTCCTTCCGAGCATCCTCTATGCAGCTCTTCCCCATTCCAGATCTCTCTCATCTCAGAAACTGAAATTTAAAATAAATAAATAAATTGAGAGAGACAAAGTGGAAACTGGAGTTTGAAAAGATCCTAAAGAATATCTTTGTGTCTGCCACCTAAATGCCCTCTAGAAGACAGCTCACATGCCAACCAGATTAAAAGAGGACACTCTAGAACAGGGGTAGGCAACCTTTCCCCTTTAAGGGCCGAGGGACTTCAGCTCCCAGAATCCCAGGAGCTATTGGCCAACATAGGACTATTGGCCAACGTGGCTGAGGCTTCTGGGAGCTGAAGTCCCTCGGCCCTTAAAGGGGAAAGGTTGCCTACCCCTGCTCTAGAAGCACAACAGTAGACATCTGTACGCTATACATTGCTGTTATTTTTTAATCAAGCAAATGGAAAAGCCAAGCTTACTCAATGATGTCACATTGGCCAGATTATCCTCCATGACATCGCTGTGCAGAGCTCTTTGGTCCGGATCCAGCAGCGCCCACTCCTCCTCCGTGAAATATACAGCAACATCCTCAAAGGTCACTGAACCCTGGAGGATGAGGAAGTTTTAGCCTTAGAGATTGTCATGGTTCCTGCCTTAACGGACTACAGCTCAGAAGAAAACAAAGCCGAGAAGCTGGTTGAAGTGCAGGATTCAAGCCTCTGGTAATAACATACTCATTCTCCCCAAGAGGATGGTTTTGAAAGATCTAAATGTTACCAAAGAGATTCTTTCAAGTCCAGTGAAACAAGGGAGAGAAATACTGAGCCAACCTCTTGATCATCTCCCCAGTGATTGCCCCCTACCTGATCTCCTGGCATGGAAGCTGTTTCCATTTGTTCACAAGGAAGAGGTGAGCAAGGATGTGTCCCTAGCATCAGCTGAACACCTGCAAAGGAAACCAAGATGAAGGGAACAGTTTTTGTTCTTCAAAGTATTTTGAGGTTTTCCTTCTGGGAAAATATCTTTCTTCCTATTTTTAGGAAGTTTAAACATGCACAAATGTTTAAACATGTGCAAGTATACCTCAGTTATCAAAGTAGATGTGCTCCTAAGCACTGCTTATTTCACAGGAAATTTGGTACTAGAGGCAGAAATAATATAGATAGGGTCCCACACCATGCCAAAAAAAAAAAAAAGGAGGAGGAGGAGGAAGACGAAGAGAAGTAGGAAAAGGAGGAAGAGTAAAAGAAGGAGGGAGGAGGGAATTCCACATGTTCCACAAAACCTTTGATTCAAAACTAACAATATGAACATCTAAAATGAAACAAGACAGTACAGTATAGTAAAAACTTCAGTAAATAAAAAACTGAACCATTTAGAGACCATTTCAAGGCTTTCAAATGCATCTGGGGATGACTTTTACTTTCACTAGCCTCCACTTTCTTATGATTTCCATTTTGGCGGCAAAACCTGTAGACGTATGCTTTTTTAAAATGTTGGAGGTAGCTCTTGAGGCTGGCTTATCTGTCCTCCCCTATTCTCTCTATTTCATTGGTCCGTAGTATGAAATAATACTGCATCTGTTTACCTTGCCTGTTGTAGGCAAGCAGACACATGTGGAGTAGGATTGGCTACAGCAGAATCCAGCTCTTTCCCAGCTCTAGCTTAACTGGACTGTTTACTGCAGACACACTTCTGCAAGCCAACAGAAAAAGATCTATGTTCCTCCAGTCCTCTTTCACAGTTCTCTCAATACCAATGCTAAAAAAACTTCAACTACACAGAGGGTGAGGGGGAAAGAGGGCCTGGCTGGGTGGTAAACAGACTTTGTAAAAAAGTGTTTCACTGTCAGTGGCTTTGTTAACTGAGGTATGCCTCTATGCAGGCTCTGGAGAGCTCCATTTCACCAGCCTGGCAAATATATCAGAGAGGGAGGCCATGTAATAATATGCTTATTAAATCCTCACCCTGAACATTGGTTCCCTCACCCTTCTCCTCCTGGATCCTCAGGAACAGTGGCCTCTCACTGGTGTCTGATGAACTCTGCACTTCCTGCAGGAGACCAGTAGCCAGTTCTGAAGAACCCTGCACCCAAAAGAAAATCTGGAATTTCAGAACAGGAATGCAGAAAGAAATTACAAGACAAATAGTGCTGGCAAGAGACTAGATGCCAAAATAAGTGAAGTGGAGATGTTTGCTTGGACAACTTAAACATGGGATGATGGACATTCCCAGTTCCTATGAACCATCACCATTTTCCCCCTCACCTGCTGCTTGTCCTGCTTCTTATCCACTGCTCGGCTAAAGCGGAAACCTTCTGCAATGCACACAATCTGAGAAGTGGATTCCAGTCTACATACCCTGTCCCCGCTCTCCATCTCTGGTGAAAGAACAATCTGGAACAGGTTCTAGGGTCACCAGGTCCAGGATCTCAGTCTTGGTGTGTTTTCCTGGCTGCAGCCACTGACAACCAAGATCGTTCTGGTTTGAGAACCAGCTGAAGCTTTCACTTACATCTCCCTCTTTTCTTCCTTCAAGTGGAGCCAAAAAACTGACAGTGATTTAATCTTCTTCTCCCTGTAGGAAAGACAAATAAATACCAAAAGTCACAGGGGAAAGGTTGTTGCATGGTCAAGTCCCAGATCAAAGGCTGCATTTGATTTTTTGCTGCAGGAAGAAGCACCCCAGCCTTTGGTCCCTCCCTGACAACTTCTTCCTGTGGGCCCTCTCTGCCTTCTCCCAGCTAGAAATCAGTTCCCTGCTCAAGACACATATCTTTAACACTCTTTTGTGCTACAAGTAGAGACTGCTTTTGGAACTGGCTGAAATGGAAGGGTTCCTAATAGAACGGCACCTCTCTCTGACTGGAAGCAGCCCTTACCTTCAGAATGTCCCATCTCTCGGCCAGATGGCACATCAACACTACAGGATTTCCTACAGCATGCAGGAAACCATGGCTGAGAGTCTCGACTGGGGTTGCATAGGATCCTATCCCCAGCAAGTAGAACTCACTGGCGTCATCATCTTTCTCCTCTCTACTCAAGGCTCGAGGCTGGGTACAGCATGTTAAAACACAAAGCACAACTGAAAACACATAAAACCAGCAGTTAAAATACAATACTATAAGCCAGGGGTAGGCAACCTTTCCCCTTTAAGGGCCAAGGGACTTCAGCTCCCAGAATCCCAGGAGCTATTGGCCAACATGGGACTATTGGCCAACATGGCTGAGGCTTCTGGGAGCTGAAGTCCCTCGGCCCTTAAAGGGGAAAGGTTGCCTACCCCTGCTATAAACCATTCAAATGCACTCATGAGAGAATATATTTTTAGAATGCACAGTGGGAACTCAGTATCCGTGGACTTGTCATCTGCGGATTTAAGCATCCACAGACGCCAAGTCCATGTTGTCCCCACATGCACGCACACCCATTAGAGACAGCCCCCATTGTCCCCAATAGTGCCACAGCCATGTGCGTGCACCGCCATTGCAGAAAAGGAGCCGGTCCCTAATGGCGGTGCAGCCATATGCATGTGCCACCATTGGGGACAACAGGATTTGAACATCCACGGATTTTGGTATCCACGGGGCAGCCGGAATGGATTCCCCCACCGATACTGAGCTCCTAAGTACAATTTAAATAGTCACGATTCAAAATTGACTGGGTAGGCATGTGGAAGAGATAGGTCTTTCACACTTTTTGAAATGGAGTCAGCATTTTCAGCTGTCGTATCTCCCCCGGCAAGTTATTCCGTAGTCTGGGGACAGCAGACAAAAAAGGCCTCTGGGAAACCATTGCAAAGAATGGGGATAATAGAATTGTCACCTTAAACCTTCAGAGTAAGGATTTGTGCCCAGCGTGCCCCAGATTCTTTATGCCACTTTATTAAATCTTGCAAGATTGAGTACACACAACTTAATAAAAATCATGTGTCCTCCCATGACTGGTGAGAACAGCATTCTTATATAGTTTACGATTGTATCTATGCCATTAGAGCAAACTGTGACTGGAAGACATTTTACATACAAGTGTAGCCTAGGCTCAGGGACACTGCATGGTCACTAAGGGCCTTTGCAGACTACTAGAAATAGTGCAAATTGAGTCCACTTTAAGGGTTAGGGTTAGGGAATCATGGGAACTGTAGTTTATTGTGGCACCAGAGCTCTCTGACAGAGAAGGCTCAATGTCTCAGGAAAAAATACAGTTCCCATGATTCCCTAGCACTAACCCTAACCCTTAAAGTGGACTCAATTTGCACTATTTCTGGCAGTCTGCAAAGGCCCTAACTCATGACTGGTTGCTCACGCTTTGCTTACTACGTCCCGTATGTGTTTTTTGCTTATGCATGGCGAAATTAAATTCATCTATTGTCTGTTCACCCCTCAGAAACATGTCAGCTGTGGCAGGTGTACTCCCTAAGTTCCCAGGGAAAGAAATGCCAATTGCTGCCTCACAGAATCAGGCCTTAAGGCTCAAGGCTTCTGCTTGCTTCTCAGTCCATCCATACTGTAAGGTTTCAGGCCTATTTTCTGTCTTTTTGCCTATCAGAATCATAGAGTTGGAAGAAACCCTCAAAGGCCATCCAGTCCAACCCCATTCTGCCATGCAGGAACTCCCAATCAAAGCATCCCCGACAGATGGCCATCCAGCCTCTGTTTAAAAACCTCCAAAGAAGGAGTTGCCATCACTCTCCAAGGAAATGTCTTCCACTGTCAGGAAATGTCAGGAAATTCCTCCTAATGTTTACCTGGAATCTCTTTTCCTGTAGCTTGCATCCATTGCTCCATAGCAGGGACCGGCAACCTTTTTGAGACCTGGGCTGGTCTCCACTAGCCCAGGTCTCGGCTGGGCCAAGGGGGGGGTGGGTAATGACTAACCCGCGCGCGCGCCCCCCACGAGTCCCCTTACCCAGGGCGGACTCCTGCCACCGCCTCCTCCTCCTCCTCCTCCGCTGCCGCTGGCTCCTCCTCCTCCTCCGCGACCGCCGCCGCCGCTGGCTCCTCCTCCTCCTCCTCCGCCGCCGCTGCCGCTGGCCCCTCATCCTCCGCCGCCGCTGCCGCCTCCTCCGCGACCACCGCTTCCACCGCCGCCGCGGAGCCCGCTTTTGGCAGAGCGGGACGCGGCCTGCATTTTGGTCCAAAATGCAGGCCGCGCCGCGTTTGTGCATGCGCAGGGTTTGCGCATGCGCAAACGCGACGCGGCCTGCATTTTGGACCAAAATGCAGGCCGTGTCCCGCTCTGCCAAAAGCGGGCTCCGCGGCGGCGGTGGAAACGGCGGTCGCAGAGGAGGAGGAGGAGGAGGCAGAGGCGGCGGAGGAGGAGGAGGAGGAAGCAGAGGTGGCGGCGGTGGTGGTGGCGGCGGTGGAGGAGGAGGAGGGGGAGGCAGAGGTGGCGGCGGTGATGGCGGTGGCGGCGGCAGCGGTGGCAGTGGAGGAGGAGGAGGAGGAGGAGGAGGCAGAGGTGGCGGCGGTGATGGTGGTGGTGGCGGCAGCGGTGGCGGTGGCGGTGGAGGAGGAGGAGGAGGAGGAGGCAGAGGTGGTGGCGGTGGCGGCGGTGGGGGAGGAGGAGGAGGAGGAGGAGGATCCAGCGGCGGCGGAGCCAGAGGCGGCATCAGAGGTGGCGGCGCCTCTGCCGCCGCCTCCACTGCTTCCACTGCCGCTGCCTCCACCAACGGCCGGTGTTGGGTGGCGCGCGACTGCGCGCGCCGCGGCCGGCATTTTTTTCTCCAAAATGCCGGCCGCGACATGTTTGCACATGCGCAAATCCTGCGCATGCGCAAACGCGTCGCGGCCGCCATTTTGGAGAAAAAAATGTTGGCCGCGGCACGCGCGGTCGCGCGCCGACCAAAACAAGCGGCGGAGGTGCCGCGGCGGCGGCGGCGGCGGCAGGGGTCCGCCTGGGCCTGCAAATACGGCGTCCTGGGCCGGAACCGGCCCGGGGGGCGTAGGTTGCCGACCCCTGCTCCATAGTCTCTAGGGGTGGCTGTGGGGACCCTTTCCTTTGCTCAGGGCCCTTTTCTTTGGGGGGAACCGAAGGGAAGAGGTCTTTTTCGTAGGCTATGGAGCAGAGGAAAGAAGACACCCCCCTCTTTCTATCGTTTCTATAGATCCTGGGATTTGTAGTTTGCTGTGGCATCAAAGCTCTCTGTAGGCTGGAGCCATGGCAGTTAAAGTGGTGTCAAGTTGGATTCAATCTGCAGTGCAGGTGCAGCCTGAGGGTGAATCTGTATTGGGGAAATAATCCAGTTTGATACTGCTTTAACTGCCCTGGCTCAGTGCTAGGGAATCCTGGGATCTGTAGTTCGGAGAAGGAGGGCACCAGAGCTCTCTGACAGGGAAAGGCTAAATGTCTCGCAAAACTACAAATCCCAGAATTCCACAGCACTGAGCCAGGGCAGTTAAAGCGGGGCCAAAGCGGATTAATTCTGCAGTGCAGACGCATTCCCTCGCCGCCTCGAGCCTCACCTGGACCTTTCCTCCCATTCCCTAGAGGAGAGCCAGCCCAGATGGGAGGCTCCGGAAGTTGTTTGGGCTCCAGGGCAGAGGAAGGGAGGCAAAAAGAAAATGGCCGCCGCAGGTCCCCTCCCTACTTCCGGTAGGCCTCTCTAGGACCGAGGCTCCCGTACCTTTGGCTTTGACTTCAACTCCCAGGGGCCTTAGCAAGGGCGGCTAATGCTCAGGAATTCTGGGAGTTGAAGTCCCCAAAATGTGAAGCTTCTTCAGGGATTGCAAAATTAATACAGTTTGGTACCACTTTTAACTGCCAGGGCTCCTTCCTACAGAGTCATGAGATTTGTAGTTTTGTGAGATATGTAGCCTTCTCAGAGAGCTCTGGTGCCACAAGAAAGTTCAGGTGAAGCTGCACATGAAGTCTTATACTTTTTGCCTCTTTTCTCTCCTAGGGCTGCTGCCACACTGCAGAAATAATCCAGTTTGAGACCGCTTTAACTGCCCTGGCTTAGTGCTAGGGGGTTCTGGGATTTGTAGTTTGCTGTGGCCCCAGAGTTCTCTGATAGAGAAGGCTAAATGTGTCACAAAACTATATCTTACCCACCCACCCCTTAAAAAAGAATTAAACTTAGCTCAGTTTAAAAAATAGTTTGTTAAAATCTATTAATAGCAAATGGTCTATTGGGCAGTAAGGCAGCATAATACAAGTGTAAGGGGGTTTGTTTATAGCCCATTTCCCATCTTCTCTCTCCTCCGCCCGCCCCCTTTCCCTTTTGATGCTCATCTGACTTCATTTACTACAAACAAACAAAGGCAAAAGAAGTTTGCATTACTGCAGCAGCAAGAGGAGGAGCCAAAATTTTGCCTTTCCCTGTAGGCTCAGGCAAAAACAACCTGCTGCAGCCTCTCCTAGCTTGTATGTTCTTCCCCCATTCACAACTTTGCCATCTTGATCTCATCTTGATCTCGTTGCTTGGCCACACACGTCTCAGTTTTCATCTATGACACGTTGGACGGTCTGTTACGGTGATTGATCTCTGCCACAATATTTCAAATGCATCTGAGGAAGTAGGCTCAAGTCTACAAAAAGCTCACGCTATCAACTTCTCTCTTTCAGTTAGTCTCAAAGGTGCTCCAAGATCCCTTTGCATACAATATTTCTTGTTTGTTATTTTGCAATTTTCCTTGAGTACCTATGAACATTTCCAGAGCCTTGCAACCACAACCCAGCCAGTCATTTAGTGATGCTAGTGGAGGAACTAACCCAGGGGTAGGCAACCTAAGGCCCGGGGGCCGGATGCGGCGCCCCAAGGCCTTTGGACCAGCCCCAGGCCGGTCGTGCCGCCGCCGCCGCCGCCGCCGCCGCCCGCCATGATGATATTGATTATTGTTGTTATTTCTTGTTCTTGGGTTTTTCTTGGCAAAATCTCCACAGGGGTTTTGCCATGGCTTTTCTGGGGCTGAGAGAGTGTGCATGCATATTTTTTAATGTTTTTTAAATTTTTATTTATTTATTTATTTATTTATTTTTGGTGCTTCGGCCCCCCAATTGTCTGAGGGACAGCAACCCGGCCCCCCGGCTCAAAAAGGTTGCCTACCTCTGAACTAACCGTTTGACTTCTGTAATCAAAATCTCTGCCTATTGAATTATTTTATTTTGCTGCCATGGATGGGGAAAATGCTGGAAAAGATTAAAAATAAAATAAAGATTGATAGTAAAGCAACTCCTGAGAAACTTTTCAGAAATAGTTGCATTTAGTTGCGGCAGCTAAAAAGGCCAATGCGATTCTAGGCTGCATTAGTAGAAGTATAGTGTCTAGATCAAGGGAAGTAATAGCGCCACTCTATTCTGCTTTGGTCAGGCCCCACCTGGAATACTGTGTCCAGTTCTGGGCACCACAATTCAAAAAGGATGTTGAGAAGTTGGAGCGTATCCAGAGAAGAGAGACTAAAATGGTGAAGGGTCTGGAAATCATAAAGCCCTATGAGGAGATAGTTAGGGAGCTGGGTATGTTTAGCCTGGAGAGGAGACAGTTAAGAGGTGATATGATAGCCCTCTTTAAATATTTGAAGGGCTGTCATATTGAGGAGGGAACAAGCTTGTTTTCTGCTGCTCCAGAGAATAGGACCCGGAACAACGGATGCAAGCTCCAGGAAAAGAGATTTCGCACAAACATTAGGAGGAAATTCCTGACAGTAAGAGCTGTTGGACAGTGGAAGACACTCCCTTGGAAAGTGGAGGAATCTCCTTCTTTGGAGATTTATAAGGAGAGGTTGGATGGCCATCTATTGGGGATGCTTTGATTGTGAGTTCCTGCATGGCAGAAAGAGGGTGGACTGGATGGCCCTTGTGATCTCTTCCAACTCTATGATTCTAGTCTATTGGAGGAAGGAATCTTGCTGCAGCACCATTAAGGCTTGTTTCTTTCAGCATGAGATTTCGTGGGGATATATCCACTTCTATTCATTAGAAAAGATAATGATTTGGTAAAGTACAAGGCAGTAGGAAAAGAGAGAGACTGCACTACAAGTGGATAGACTCAACAAGTTACAGTCGTGCATTTGCAAGACCTGAGGAGGATGGCCGATGACCAGACTGTTGGTGGTCATGCCAGCCACAGATGCTGGCGAAACATCAGAAAGAAACTCTTCTAGAACATGGCCATACAGCCCGAAAAAACCACAAAAGACCTAGAGATTCCTAGAGAGGTGTTCTCTTGGGTAAAAAGAACAGTGTTTTCTTTAATTTGCATTTTCCCCCACATTCACATGGGTCCTTCTCTCCTAACCCCGGTGAATGTGGAGGGACCACTGTATATGTTTTCTGGTTGTAATGCTCATTTATCAAGGAAGGACCGAATGACATTTCTGCTATTAGCTGCTAGATAGTTAATAGCACAGCACTGTCAATCAAAACCCAATGAACATCATGGTGAAGTAGCCAAATGCTTGTGTGTGCATATTTAGCTTTTACAATGAACTTTTATGGTTGCTATTTGGGGTCAGACTAGATAGTTACATGAGACCTTATAAGACTAATATATATATATATATATATATATATATATATATATATATTCTGTCTGCCTATCTCTCTTGAGACTGAAGCATTGTTCCACTCCAGGGACAGCATTCACTCTGATAAGACTTCTTGTTCTGTAAACATCTTGTGATGTCCAGCCTGGATTGTTTAAATTCTCCCCTGCATTTTCCTTCATTTTTAGTCAGTCCTTAGATTGTTTGAGCATAGGAATGTTCCACTGTATTAGTTTGTGGGAGGAGCTGTAGGAATCCCCTGCATTTTTCTAGTTTTTGGTTTGCCCCTTCCCAGCAAGCTCTGCTTCAGCTTGGGATTTTTAGTTTTCTTAGGCAGGCTTGGCTTTATCTGTTTGGTGGCAAACAGGCACAGACAGACGGAAAGGGCACTTCTTACACCATTAGCCAATTTGTTACCACTTAGCCAATTTAGTTACCATTTAGCCAGATTAGTTACCAAAAGCAATTAATTATATTAAATATCAACAACAAAGAAGTCAAGAGCACCAGAAGCTGAAAGACCCTGCACCAGCTTCATTGAGTAGGAGTTCAAACCAAGATCAAATCCAGAGAGATGACAACCCTGAAGATTGCTGAAACCTAAACTGTAAAGTACCTTTTATTTTAAGCCTGTTAGAGCTGGGGAGGAGAAACCCTTTTTCTTTTGTTCTTCAAATTAAATTTCCCCCTTTTTAACTTCATATTCAGCACTGGAGCCTTTTTGGGTAAAAGAGTTTGATCTCACCAGGGTACGGGCGTTGCACACCCATATTTGCCACCACCTTTAGTTGGGTGTGTCTTCACACATCTCCTCTGTTCTATATAGATTTCTTGTTCTGTAAACAATATCTGCTTAGGGCCTTTGCAGACTGCCAGAAATAGTGCACATTAAATTGAGGCACTGCCCTGGCTCAGTGCTAGGGAATCATGGAATTGTATTTTTTTTCTGGGACATTGAGCCTTCTCTGTCAGAGAGCTCTGGTGCCACAATAAATTACAGTTCCCATGATTCCCTAGCAATGAGCCAGGGCAGTGCCTCAATTTAATGTGCACTATTTCTGGCAGTCTGCAAAGGCCCTAAGAAGTGCTGAATATTGTGAAACTAGTTATCCAAAGAGGGAGGGAGGAGAATTGCTCTTTGTATATCTACCCTGTAAAAGATCCTCAGTAGCTCAGTTCGGGGCTCAGCACTTCTGGAAAGTTATTTCCTGCTGTGCCCGCTAGCATTACTTTTTAATAGACTGCTCACTTTCTTTACTCTGCGTGGTCTCTGGTCCCATTTTCTGCAACAATGGTATGCAAAACTAGGCAGGAGCTCTATCAGAAAAATTAACACAAAGAATCATAAGAGCTGGAAGAGTTGGACTGCAAGGGCTATCTAGTCCAACCTCCTGTCATGCAGGAATACACAACTACAGTTGGCCCTTTCTTTTTGCAGGGGATCCATTCTGGACCTCACGAAAATGAAATATCATGCATATTCAATCCCCATAGGCTTGAATGGGCACATGCTCCTGTGCACAGCCCATGCATGCGCCACAGGCGTGCTCGCCATTTTAAGCCTCCTCTCTTGCTGATCCGCGTAAAGTGTGGACCGTGGATTTCAAGTCCGTGAAAGCAGAGGGGCGACTGTAAAGCATCCCTGAGAAATGCCCATCCTACCTCTGTTTAAAGACGTTTAAAGGAGAGTCTACCATCTTCTATTCCACGGTCAAACACCTCTTACTGTCATTAAGATCTATCTAATGTATGGGTGGGATCTCTTTCCTTGTAATCTGAATCCACTGGTTCCAGTTCAAAGAACTGAGTGAAGACACAGACAACTTTACAGAAATGTGGTTCACCCTTATTTTTATATAATTAATAATATTACAACAACAACAACAATAATTTCTTACCTGCCTCTCCCCTTGGATCAAGGTAGGGAACAACAACAATTAACAGATAAACAACATCAGTTAAAACAAAACCATTAAAAATCTGTCATCTTTCAAGGACTAAATAAAGATGTTGCTCAAAAAGGGGAAAAAACCCATTAAAATAAGATATACACGCATTAAAACAATCCACATTTAAAAGCTATCGTTTAAAATTCACAATTTAAAAATCATCTGGATAACCCTGCCAAAAGATGTGACCTTGGGTAAGTCACACTCTCTCAGCCTGGGGGAAGCCAATGGCAAACCTTATCTGAACAAATCTTGACAAGAAAACCCCATGAGAGGACCGTCATAAGTCAGAAAAAAGCTTAAAAGGCACACAACAACAACAACAACAACATAAGTATGGCTTAATATAATAATTGGGAAAAATTTGGAATTGAATAAAGAAAAATGTATAACGCTACAGGTTAAAAATAAGGGATTAAACAAAGAGGAAAAATATTTTGTAAAACAGTTATTAGAAGCAGGACAGGCAGCAGCTGCACATGGATAGAAGGATGAACAAAGGTGTGAGTTAGGGATATTATATTTGATTTTATTTTGGAAAGAAGAGCTGCTTATTAGAGACCAAAATAAAGAGGAGATATGGTTAAGGAATTGCAGAATACAAGGATCCTTTGGTATCTGCTGCATTGGTTTGAGGATTCCCTGTGGATACAAAAATCTGTGGATGCTCAATTCCTGTTAAGTTTGATGGCATAGTAAAATAATGTCCTTTATAAAAAAAAAATGGAAAAATTAAAGGTTTTCTTTTGGAATGTGTATATATTTTTAAATATTTTGAATCCATGGATGGTTTTTAATCCCTGGATAAGAAATCGCGGATATAGCAGACTGACTGTATTACAGTATTTTCTGGCGTATAAGACTTTTTGACCCAGGAAAATCTTCTCCAAAGTCAGGGGTCATCTTATATGCCAGGTGGAGGAGGAGGAAGGGGTGGTGCGGCATGAGGCGGGAGGAGGAAGAAGACAGGAAGTCGGGTTAGAGTAGGAGGAAAGGGGAGGAAGGGGTGGCATAGTGTGGCGTGAGGCAGGAGGAGGAAGCAGCAGCGGATAAGAGGTGCACGCTATCCTGGGGTTTTCTTGGTGAGACTGGTTCAGAGGAGGTTTGCCATTGCCTTCCCCTGAGGCTGAGAGTGTGTGACTTGTCCAAGTTCACCCACTGGGTTTCATGGCAGAGTGGGGAATTGAACCCAGGTCTCCAGAGTGGTAGTCCAACACTCAAACCACTACACCATGCTGGCTCCTTTTCCCATGTACTACCTATGAAACAATTGCAGACTTTTTTTCTTGTTCTTGTCTGTCTTCAAGTCCTTGGCGACTTAAGGCAACCCTAAGGCAACCTTATCATGGGATTTTCTTGGCATGTTTCTTTAAATGGGGGTTGCCATTACCATCCTCTGAGGGTGAGAGTGTGTGACATGCCCAGGGTCACTTTCTTGGCCGCAAATTGTAAATACCCCAGAATGCTTCACCTAGTATACTGGCAGTCCTTCCCCGCAACGCTTTCTCATTTTCCCCCGTTGGAAGAGGGGTTGTCCTATACGGCGAGTATATCCCAAACTCTATATGTTAGCTGGGAAAGTTGGGGGTCGTCTTATGCGCCCAGTCATCTTATACGCCAGAAAATACGGGTAATAGAACATATAAAGATAAGGGGCACAAAGAAGTGAACAGGACAATAAAGATGATATTCAACATAAAAGGAAATAGATATTACTAATTATTAGACTGTTATGAGGGTATGATATTTAAGTAATGTGGTTTATACTAATAATTATGCAATATATATTATAATAAAAATTACTATAAATAAAAAAATTAAAGAAAAAAATGTAAGTGGCCACCAAAATGAAAATCATAAGAAAAGTGGAAGCATGTGAAAGAAATAAAATTATCACTGGATGTATTTTGGAAGAAGCCTTCAAGTGGTCTCTAGAAGAGGCTTACCGGACTTGGTTGTTTAATTTCATGTGGGCATACTATTAGTTTTGAATAAAAAGTTTCCTGACTTTTTGAATAAAAGGTTTGCTGTATCGCCGCCTTGAATCCCTATATTGGGAGAAAGGCAGGATATAATAATAATAATAATAAGAAGAAGAAGAAGAAGAAGAAGAAGAAGAAGTTGAATTGCTCTCCTTTTTTGTGGTGTAGCAACCTATCCTTACTATTTTCCCATTATTTCTACCTCTGGTACCAAATGGCAAAGACACATCTACTTTGTTAACTGAGGCATACCTGTATACTGCTCGTCTTTTAATTTTATTAATTAAATTTTATTTATTTTGTTGTTGTTGCTGCATGCCTTCAAATCCTTTCTGATTTACAGTGAGACGTTAAGGTGAATGCAGCACGGGATTTTCTTGACAAGATTTTTTAAGAGGGGACGACTTGCCTTTGTCTTCTTCCGAGGCTGAGAGAATGTGGCTTGCCCAAGGTCACCCCGTGGGGTTTCATGGCAGAGTAGGGACTCAAAGTAGTAGTCCAATGCTCAAACCACTACGCCATGATTGGGTTGTTCTAAATTGTTCACATTTATTTTATTGTGTACTGTCCTGAGATTTTTAGATATGGGTTGGGATACAACATTTTAATTAACAAATAAAACCCTGTTTGAATAACAAGATCGTTCAAGGGGAGGTGAGAAGAATGCAAGAAATTTCAGCAAATAGAAACCAAGAAGAAAATCTAAGGTTCGACAGCTTAATAATAAATAATAATATTTATTTGTACATCCCGCCTCTCCCTATGGATCGAGGCAGGAGTACAGCAATAGAGATAAAACAACAAGGTTTATTTAAAACATGGCAATAACAACATAACAAAATTACAATAAAAATTCTTAAAAACAAACATTAAAATTACCAATACGACAATAAAATTAACATTAACAATAAAATTAACAATTACATTTACTAAAGCAAATCCAGGCGATAACGGAGGTCTTCCTTCCCGGGGATCATTGTCTAGTATTATTTTAGGTCAGATGGGTAAGCCCGCCGGAAGAGTTCTGTTTTAAGTGCCTTTTTAAAGGCCTCCAATGTAGAGATGGTGCAAACCTCTTCCGGCAGGCTATTCCATAGTTTAGGGACCCCAGCCGTAAATGATTTCTGGGAGGTGGAAACCAACCTAACATTATGATATTCCAATAGGTTTTTCCCAGAAGTTCTGAGAGTGCAGGGCGGATTGTGTGGGGAGAGGCGTTCCTTTAAGTAACACGGACCCAGGCCATATAGGGCTTTATAGGTAATAACCAACACTTTGTATTGTGCCCGGAAGCTAACTGGCAGCCAATGAAAGGCTTTCAACACGGGTGTAATGTGGTCTGCCCTAGATGTTCCAGGGACCAGCCTGGCTGCCACATTTTGAACTAATTGAAGATTCCGAACTTGGTACAAAGGTAGCCCCATGTAGAGCGTGTTACAGTAGTCCAAACGAGAAATTACCAGGGCAAGTACTACTGCTTTAACGTCTCCCCGGTCCAGGTAGGGACGCAGTTGGCGAATCAGCCGAAGCTGATTCCAAGCACTCCTGGCCATCGCATCTACTTGAGATGTCAACTGTAGCGATGAGTCCAGGAGTACTCCCGAACTGCGTACTTTGTCCTTTAGGGGAAGTGTGACCCCATCCAGGACTGGATGACACAATTCCCTTCCCGGGCCAGGAGTTCCTATCGCAAGTACCTTTGTTTTCTCTGGATTCAGCTTGAGTTTGTTTTCCCTCATCCAGCCCATTACCGACTCAAGGCAGGCATCCAGAGAAGTGACGCCATCCTTAGTCACCGCAGCAGTCGGAGACATAGAGAAATAAAGTTGGGTATCATCAGCATATTGATAACCCTGCGCCCCACATCTCTGGATGATCTCTCCCAGCGGCTTCATGTAAATGTTAAACAGCATGGGGGACAGTATGGCGCCCTGCGGGATGGCAGATGTCAGCTCCCTTTCAGAGGAGCAACTGTCCCCCAGCCTCACCATCTGGGATCTGCCCGAGAGGTAGGACCGGAGCCACTGAAGCGCAGTGTCCCCAATACCTAACTCCCTCAGGCGTTCCAGAAGGATACCATGGTCTATGGTATCAAACGCCGCTGAGATGTCCAAGAGCACCAACAGGGTCACACTTCCCCGTCTCAACTCCGTATCCTGCCCTGAAGCCGGTTTGAAAAGGGTCCAGATAATCGGCTTCATTCAAAACTGCCTGGAGTTGGAAGGCAACTGCCCTCTCGATCACTTTGCCCAAAAAGGGCAGTAACGAAACCGGTCTATAATTGGTTTTTACCAGGGGATCCAGGGTGGGCTTTTTCAAGTCATAGATATCATATCACAGAATCATAGAGTTGGAAGAGACCACAAGGGCCATCCAGTCCAACCTCCCCTGCCATGCAGGAATTCACATTCAAAGCACCCTCGACAGATGGCCATCCATCCTCTGTTTAAAGACCTCCACCCTGCCCTCATCCCACTTCTTGATGCTGTTTTGCCTATTAGTTATACATCTTAAGGAGTTTAAATGATATAAACTATAAAAACCTGTGGTCTTTAATGGCAGGGCAGCTGCCTGCTTGCATTGCCATTTGCGGCAATGGGGCTTGCTGTCCATGGATGCTTAAAAAAGTGGATGGCAAGCCTTCAGTTGGGAAGGGTGGGCTGTATATGTAGAGTTCACTGATTATAAAAGAAGCGTAACCTAGATTGCAGAAATACTGGATCATTCTCACCTCAGTGTCTTGTACTGCTCAGTTTTAAGCGATTTTCCCCCTGTGTGAATTCTCATATGAGATGTGAGGCCTGTGCCCCGACAAAAGCTCTTTCCACACTCCAAGCACTGAAATGGCTTCTCTCCCGTGTGGATTTTCATATGGGAGCTAAGGTTCGTGTTCCGGCTGAAGTTCTTTCCACATTCCAAGCATCGAAATGGTTTCTCCCCAGTGTGCATTCTCATATGAGAATCAAGATGTGAGCCTCGACTGAAACGTTTCCCGCATTCCAAGCATTTAAACGGTTTATGACCAGTGTGGATTTTTTGGTGGCAACTGTAGGCACTTCTGTCACTGAAGCTCTTTCCGCATGCCAGGCATTTAAATGGCTTCTCCCCAGTGTGAATTCTGGTATGGGAAGCAAGGTCTGTGCTCTGTCTGAAGCTTTTTTCACACTCCAAGCATTTAAATGGTTTCTCCCCTGTGTGGATTCTCATATGGCGAGTAAGCTGGGTGCTCTGTCGGAAGCTCTTTGGACATGCCGGGCATTTAAATGGTTTCTCACCAGTGTGACTTCTTGAATGGGAAGTGAGGGTTGTGCTCCGACTGAAGCCCTTCCCACATTCCAAGCATTTAAACGGTTTCTCTCCTGAATGGCTTCTCACATGGGAAGCCAGCGGTGCACTCTGACTGAAGCTCTTTCCACACTCCAAGCATTTATATGGCTTCTCCCCAGTGTGGATTCTCCTATGCGACGTGAGGTCTGTGCTCCATCGGAAGCTCTTTCCACACTCCAAGCATTTAAATGGCTTCTCCCCAGTGTGGATTCTCATATGGCGAGCCAGCTGCGTGGTCTGGTTGAAGGTTTTTCCACACTCCAGGCATTTGAATGGCTTCTCCCCTGAATGAATTTTCATATGGAAAGAGAGACTGCTTCTATCACTGAAACTCTTCCCACATTCCAAGCACTGAAATGGTCTCTCCCCTGTGTGGATTCTCACATGAGAAGCAAGGCTCGTGCTGTGACGGAAGCTCTTCCCACATTCTGAGCATTTAAATGGCTTCTCTCCTGTATGGATTCTCATATGGCGAGCCATCTGGGCGCTTTGCCCAAAACTTTTCCCACACTGAGAACATTTATTTGGATTCTCCCCTGTGTGGATTCTCAGATGCACTCCAACAGTTGAATTATCAGAAATACTTTTGGTGGATTCTGAACATTTTCCACTGTGCATTTCCCAATGAGCATTTAGATTAGCTTTACAAATGAAGTCGTTACTGCACAAAGGTAACTTATTTATTTCCTGGCTTTTGCCTGCTTTTACTGCAAGTGGGATTTCATGGAAAGAAGTAAAGGAATCATCCCTCCTCTTCTGTTTTGCTTCACTTTTCCTTTCCTTTCCTTTCCCTTCTATACCAGTGACTCCTTCCACGCATCTCCTGTGCATTTCTTCCTGATTCTTCTTTCCTCTCACATCAGGAACTGAAATTAAAAAATAAATAAATCCTTGTTTGAGACAAAGTAGATAATAACATTCCAAGACTGCTGCCACACTCCAGAATTAATGGAGTTTAACACTGCTTCAACTGTCACAGCTTCATCCTATGGAATCCTGGGATCTGTAGTATGTTGTGACACCAGAGCTCTCTGGCAGAGAAGACTAAATATCTCACAAAATGACAAATCCCAGAATCCAAACTGCATTAATTCTCAGTGTAGATGCAGCCCAAATCAGGCAACAAAACAAAATAGTAATAGAACACATAGCACCTACAGAAAATATTTGCTCCATCCCTTGAACATCCTTTGGAAAAGAGCTCACAAGACTTCCATAGGAGAGCATAAGGTGCTGCTCCATGTACTAGATCTATCCTTATCATCAAGCAAAGGAAAAAGGTTAATCAGAGTAATCTGGTTAGAATCCAAGGAACAAATTGATCCTCAGCTGAAGGGATCAAACCAATAAACTGTGACAGAACAAAAGAAGAAGAGTCAACAGTCATTCTAGTGTACCACAATTAATCTAGAGCACACAGAGCTTGGAAGTAATTTGTTATAAAGTGATTTCTTATCCATATGTCATTATTGCCATTATTTGTTTTGGTCAAGAAGTTTCTTCTTGATTTAATTGGAGCTGGTGGTGGTATTATATTGTTAACTAGTAATGTAAAAACTTATTACTAGTTTTAAATAAAAAGTAACACAAACAAAATAATTTTAAATTAAAGATGGTAATATATGGTAATATATTGATTTTAATAATCAAGTTTCTAAAATCTGAGACCACTAGTATACAGTGGGCCCTTGGTATCTGCTGGAGTTTTTTTTCCAGGCCCCTCCTGTGGATAGCAAAATCCACGAATGGTCAAGTCCCGTTGTCTACCATATAATAGTAAAATAGTGTCCCTTATGTAAAAAATGGCAAAATCAAAGTTTGCTTTTTGGAATTTAAAAATATACGTATTTTCAAGCTGTGGAGGGTTGAATCTATGAATGCATAATCTGTGGATATGGAGGGGAGACTATACTAAATAAATAGTCTTACAGAGGTGAGGTTCAATTTGTATTACTCCAACCTTTCAGATTTATATCATTTCTCCAGAAATAATCAAATAAATACATCTTCCCCACAATACAGAGCATTCCCAGCGCACGTGTCCAGTTGACCAAGGTGAGATAGCAAAGAGGAGGAGGTGAGACACCAAAGCTTTTTTGGAATTTTAGCATGGATCTAAAACACCCTACAGAAATAACCCAGTTGGAGACCGCTTTAATTGTCCTGGCTCAGTGTTAGGGAATCCTGGAATTTGTAGTTTATTGAGGCCCCAGAGCTCTCTGACAGGGAAGGCTAAATATCTCACAAAACTACACTTGCCAGAATTCCCTAGCATTGAGCCAGGGCAGTTAAAGCAGTCTCAAACTGGATAATTTCTGCAGTGTGTTTTGGACCATGGAGTTCTGAGCAGTAGGCAAAGCAGATGGGACTAGGTGTCATCTATATCACAGAATAGAATAATAGAATCATAGAGTTGGAAGAGACCCCAAGGGCCATCCATTCCAACCCCCTGCCATGCAGGAACTCAAAATCAAAGCATCTCCGACAGATGGCCATCCAGCCTTTGTTTAACTACCAGCCCAGACTGAGGAAGTGGGAAGGGGAGAACACAACTGCAGTCTCGGCGTTGTAGGATGGAAGTGTTTTCCTTTTGCTTGCTTAGAAGGGGGAGCATGAGGAGGAAGACAATCACAACTCAAAAGTTACTGGTAGAATTCAGAGACCAAGCCATACTAGTCTGGAATATCAGAAGGGATCTTGCAGCATCTTTGAGACTTAACTGAGTGGAAGTTATGTATAGAGATTTTGTAGCACCTTTGAGACTAACTGGAAAAAAAAGATAAAAAGAGGTTTGTAGCATGAGCTTTCGTAGACTTTAGTCTACTTCTTCAGATCCTTATGATGGACTGAAAGCCAGGGACAGTGCAGATGTTTAACTGAAGAGATCTGAAAAGGAATATTGGCTACTGCAGGTCCAATTAGCATGAGTAGAGCCCTTGAGCTCTACATGATACATAGTTTTGCAAAGGGCTCCCCAGACATACGGTAGGTCCTCAGGAACGACATCCCGTTGTTTGCACTTGTTGAGAATTAAGATATCTGTCTGTATCTGGGCAAGTTTCTTGAAGAGGCTGATGGATTTCCCACTTCGTTTGGCTAAATTTGGTGCTTTCCATGGTGGGAGAATTTAAAGATATAGCCATGTTAGTCTGTAGAATAAATATGTATAGAGATTTTGTAGCACCTTTAGCCTGCATCCTGCATCTGAGCAAGTAGACCAAGTTATGGTATAATGTCTTTCGCTCAGTTAGTCTCAGAGTTTGCTATCACTTGGAGGAAGAGAATTTTTCTCCCTACTTAGAAGGTTGTGTGTCGGAGGGTGAAGAAACTGAAACCCTGGTGTTTCGTTGTGGCGAGAACGGATTTTCTTTGACGGCTTCGGCACAGGATTCACAATGCAGAGAAATAAAATGGAGACCTGGAGTGTTGGTGTGGCTGGAGGAAAGAGTTTCCTCTGCCTATTGCCTGTGTGCTCCTCTGGAGAGGAACTGTCATCTCTTGAGAAGCCAGATCACCCCAGCCAAACCCTTGGTGCTTCTTCTGGTCTCTCAGAAGAGCATCTGCCCATTCCTCTAGCTTGGAAAAGGCAAACTCTGATGTTTTAGGTTTCAAAATTGTTGGCTGGTTGACTAAAATGGCTAACTGTGGGGCTCCGTCGGCTGTGTTGGGACACATATCCCTATGGAACTGGTTTCATCCACTTCATTCATAAACTCTGGCTTCATTCATAAACTCTGAATTTACATCACAATTCCAGGAAGCAACCCGGATGTAAAATGGGAGACCCTTCTGTGTAAACAAAATGTTTTTGACACCCAAAGGAAAGGAATGCTTACCCAGAGACATCACATTGGCCAGATTCTCCTCCATGACTTCCCTGTGCAAAGTCCTTTGGCCTGGATCCAGCAGAGCCCACTCTTCCTCAGTGAAATTCACACAAACCTCTTCAAAGGTCACTGGAGCCTGAAGGAAGAGGAAAGAATTTCAGACTCATGGAGGATGCTATGGTTTCAACCCCTTGAAGGTGAATCCAAGAATGAAGGAAACCAGCAACACGCCTGCGAGCAAGAGTGCCTGATTCAATCCAACACAAACATATGATGGTTGACACCTGGTTTGAAGTGGTATATGTGAAAAGGACCTAAGGAGTGTTAGTAGATCACAAGCTAATCATGAGTCAGCAGTGTGATACTGCAGCCAAAAAAGCGAATGCAATTCTTGGCTGCCTCAACAGGAGTATAAAGTCCAAATCAAGGGAAATAGCAGTGCCACTCTATTCTGCTTTGGTCAGACCTCACCTTAAATACTGTGTCCAGTTCTGGGCACCCAAGTTCAAGCAAGATATTGACCAGATGGAATATGTTCAGAAAAGAGTGACCAAGATGACCAAAGGTCTGGAAGCCAAGCCTTATGTGGAACAACCTAGAGCTGGGCATGCTTAGTTTAAAGAAGAGAAGACTGAATGGGGACATGACAGCCATCTTTATATATGTGAATGGATGTTATGTAGAAAACAGAGCAAGCTTTTTTTCCTGCTACTCCAGAGACTAGAACATCAACAAATGAGAGGGAAAGAGATTCCATCTAAATAATAGGAAGAATTACTTTACTATATGAGGGCATTGAACTCTCTATCTTTAGATGTCTTTAAACAAAGATTAGATGGCAACCTTTTGGAAGTACCTTAGTTGTATACTCCTGCATGGTAGGGGGTTGGATTAGATGGCCCGTACGCCCCCTTCCGATTCTAAGACTGCTGCCACACTGCAGAATTAAGGCAGTTTGACACTGCTTTAACCATTATGGTTCCATCCTATGAAATCCTGGGATTTGTAGTTTGTGGCATCAGAGCTCCGTGGCAGAGAAGGCTACATCTCTCACAAAACTACAAATCCCAGAATTCCACAGCATTGAGTTAAAGTGGTGTCAAACAGCATTAATTCTGTAGTGTAGATGCAACCCAAGTTTCTGTGATTCTATGAAATCTAGGAAGGTTGTACAGGATAGAGAATCACTCAAGTGGCCCCTAGCATGTCACTCCACCAGCTCTACCACCAAATGCAGTTATACAGAATGCTTTTCTTTTCTTTCACAAAAATGAAGTCTCTTTCAAAGATACTAACATTTAAGTCAAAGACGTCAAAGACGAATGGTGCCAAGATGAGTATATGTTGGTGGAGGAAGCAATGTTTTGCTTGGATCATTTACAGAAAACATTGGGCATGTTCTCAGCCTCTTGGAATAACCAGCACAAAAAGCCCTCACCAACTCCTTCTTGTCCGCTGCATGGCCCAAAAGGAAATCTTCAGCCAAGGCCACTGCCTGAGAAGTGGATTGTGGTTTACTTTCTCTGACCCAGCTCTCCATCTCCGGTGGAAGGACAGTCAGGAACTGTTCTCGGACTACCAGGTCCAGGATCTCCGTCTTGGCATCTTTTTCTGATTTCAGCCACTGATGGCAAAGATCATAGAGTTGGCTACAAACTGGTTCAGGCACCTCATCTTCCCAGGAAGCGATCTTGAACTCATTGAAACATTGGCTCTGCACATCTGTGTGGTGGGCGCCTATGATTGGGAGCATCGTGGTTTTTTCCTCCCAGAATGTCTCCCTGCTCCCAACCTCCATATGATCAAGTTCTCTTGTGTCTTCAGGACCAGCTGATTCTTTCACTTTCATCTCCAACAGATCCTGCCTCAAAAAGAGCAGAAAGAATGACAGTGAGAGGATCTCCTTCTTTCTGTGGGCAGACAAACACCAAGAGTCAGCAAAACCTTGATTAAATTACAGTCTAAGTCAAAGAAACCCCATTCTATCAGTTCTGTTTCGGTTAGTGGTCATTTCTTTGTCCCATGGTGTCCCAAAGCAGTGCCCTTCTCCTCCTACCATAAGCAAGTTGGATCCACTGATTGACCAAGGTTATCTAATAAATAAATAATAAAACTTGTATTTGTATCCCGCTTTTCTACTATGATAGCAATCAAAGCAGCTTACATGTTAAAACAAACCAATACAATATATAATAACAATACATGATAATATATCTTACTCTCCTTAAAAAGAATTAAACTTAGCACAGTTTAAAAAATATAGTCTGTTAAAATCTATTAATAACAATAATAGATTTTAACAATAATATCTCTTTTTCCCTTTATTCCTTTCACCTCTTTTTCTTTTGTAAATCGTTCTGTTCTGCTTTTAATCGTCTCCATGCCCAGGTTCAATGGTTTCCTACAACAAGTAAATGTGATTCTTTCTTTCTCTCTGTAGGCCAGGGGCTGGAACTGTGTAGCCCTCCAGATGATGTCAGATTGCAACTCCCAGCATCCCCTACCATCGTCTATGCTGGCCAGGGTGAAGGGACTTGTAGCTCAACAAGTTTACTTGCTTATTATTAAAATATTTATGTCCCGCCCTATACAATAAATTCAACACAATCAATTTGGAACACACTCCCTCGGAGGTTGGTGGAGTCTCCTTCTTTGGAAGTCTTTAAACAGAAGCTGGATGGCCATCTGTCAGGGATGCCTTGATTTTGAGTTCCTGCATGGCAGAATGGGGTTGGACTGGATGGCCCTTGGGGTCTCTTCCAACTCTAGGATTCTATGATTCTAATTTAAAACAATGTAAGCAGCCTAAATATCCTAAAGGCACTGTCTAATCTTGGAAGCTAAACAGTCAGCCCTGGTTAGGACTTGTTTGGGAGACTGCCAAAGAATACCAGATGCTGTAGTCTGTATTTGAGGAAGAAAATGGCAAAATCACCTTAGTATTCCTTATGTAAGAAAACCCTATGGAATTAATGGCATCGCCATACATTGACAGGTGACATGAAGGCAAAGGCACACACAGACAGGGAAGAAGAAATTTGCGAAGGCCTACAATAGTAACCTGATCTCTTGTATGCTGTTACACCCTTAATATTCAACATTAGATTGTATACTGTAGACCAAAATACCCTAAAGGCACCAGATTCTGTCTGATCTGGGAAGCTAAGCAGTGTCAGCCCTGGTTGTTATTTGGTGGGGGACCGGCAATGAATACCAGATGCTGTAGGCTTCCTCTTCAGAATAAGAAACTGGCAAAACCTCCTCTTAGTATTCCTTACCTAAGAAAACCCTATGAAGTGAATGGGGTCGCCGTAGGTTGACAGGTGACATGAAGGCACATACTGATTTCTATGTTAGCAGGAACTTTCATGGATTTCAGTCCACTTCTTCAGATGCAGTATAGAGTGATTTTAAAGCCTTAGGAACATCACAACATGATATGCATTTTATGCATTTTGGCTGGCCAATAAAGGTATCACCCTTTTGTGGATTAAAGCCTCAGGTTACAAAGTGTATTGATGGAGTTGTTGGAATGGGACAGATTGGCATCGAATCTAAGAAGATGCTAATTGTGATCCTCACTTTAAAGGACTGAGCGAGATGATACAGGTTTTTCAGAGTGTTGAGTTAGTATTGATGGGTGAAAGCAATAAATCTGCTTCCTAAAAGTCTGCTCCCTTGGAATGTCCTGCATTTGAGGGCCAGAAAGATTGTCTCTAGCAGGACTGGTAGGTGTCCTTTATTATAAGGGATGCCTCCTATTTCAGAGTTGGGAAGCTTTTTCTTTTTATACAGACTGCGCAAAATTCCAAAACAAAACAAAACAAAACAAAACAAAACCCCAAACAGTATTTTTGGATTTGGACCTTCATAAAGACAGAAATAGACTACAGCAAAGCCTTTGACTGCACAGATCATGAAAGGCTATGGAATGCCCTTAAAGACCTTCTGGAACGCCTGAGGGAGTCAGGTATTGGGGGCACTGCTCTTCAGTGGTTCCGGTCCTACCTCTCGGGCAGATTCCAGATGGTGATGCTGGGGGAATAGTAGCTCTTCAAAAAGAGAGCTGACATCTGGCGTCCCTCGGGACGTCATTCTATCCCCCATGCTGTTTAACATTTACATGAAGCCGCTGGGTGAGATCATCCGGAGACATGGGGCGCGGTGTTATCAGTACGCTGATGACACCCAACTCTACTTCTCTATGTCTCCGACTGCTGCATTGACTAAGGGTGGCATCGCTCCTCTTGATGCCTGTCTTGAGTCGGTAATGGGCTGGATGAGGGAAAACAAACTCAAGCTGAATCCAGAAAAAACAGAGGTACTCGCGATAGGTACCCTTAGTACTCCGGGAAGGGAGTTTTGTCAACCAGTCCTGGATGGGGTCACACTTCCCCTGAAGGACAAAGTACGCAGCTTGGGAGTACTCCTGGATTCATCCCTACAGTTGTCATCTCAAGTGGATGCAATGGCCAGGAGTGCTTGGTACCAACTTCGGTGGATCTGCCAACTGCGTCCCTACCTGGACCGAAAGGACCTTGAAGCAGTAGTACTTGCCCTGGTAATTTCTCGTTTGGATTTCTGTAATGCGCTCTACCTCTGTACCAAGTTCGGAAGCTTCAGTTGGTTCAAAATGCAGCAGCCAGATTGGTCACTGGAACATCTAGGTAGAACCATATAACACCTGTTTTAAAATCTCTTCATTGGCTGCCCATTAGCTTCTGGGTGCAGTACAAAGTGTTGGTTATTACCTTTAAAGCCCTACATGGCTTGGGCCCAAGTTACTTGAAGGAACGCCTCTCCCCACATAATCCGCCCCGCACTCTCAGAACATCTGGGAAGAATTTATTAGATCATTACAAAACCAGATTGAACTCTACTTCCCCAAGACCGTTCACGGCCACATCTCCCAAGTTATGGAATGGCCTACCGGAAGAGATCCGTCTTATCACTATGATAGATGCCTTTAAGAAGGTACTTAAGACGGAGCTCTTCTGGTGGGCCTATCCATCTGATCTTCTTAGTGAACCTCCGTGATATTACTTCAAAACTGATTTCTAGGTTTGACAACGATTGGCTATTTTATTTTATTTTAATTTAACTTATTTTATTATATTGTATTCTACTTTTATAGAATTTTTTATTGATATTCTGATTTTATTATTTTATTGTTTATATTTTGTAATCTGTATACATTCTATTGTGTAATCCCGCCTTGATCCATAGGGAGAGGCGGGAAATAATAATAATAATAATAACAACAACAACAATAATAACAATTATTATTATTGTTGTTGTTGTTGTTATTCGTTGTCAGTCTCCCATCCAAGTACTAACCAGAGCTGACCCTGCTTAGCTTCTAAAATATATTCCAAAACCTGAAATCCAAAAACACTTCTGGTCCCAATCATTTCAAATAAGGGAGACTCGACCCTCTATAGCAGGGGTAGGCAACCTTTCCCCTTTAAGGGCCGAGGGACTTCAGCTCCCAGAAGCCTCAGCCATGTTGACCAATAGTCCCATGTTGGCCAATAGCTCCTGGGATTCTGGGAGCTGAAGTCCCTCGGCCCTTAAAGGGGAAAGGTTGCCTACCCCTGCTCTATAGCCTTTAGCACCTGGTCTTCGTTGTTGGTCTCCCATCCAAGTACTAACCAGGGCTGACCCTGCTTAGCTTCCAAGATCAGACTTGATTTGATGCCTTTAGGGTACAGGGATGTCACAAGTCAGAAAGGATCGGTTGACAGCCATCACCACAACAGAAGTACTCTTAATTGTCAACCTTGCATGTCCCTGTCCCTTATTATTGCGATTTTGAACACCTGGCCACACCATGAATTCCTGCCCTGTCTGCCCTCTCCTCCAAAAGATACAAAAACATGTCCCATCATCCAGTCTCCAGGCAATGCACTGAGGTCTTCTTTCCCTCTGGCCACAAGGGGCCCTGGAACTCACCTCCACCTTTGTTTCCCCAGCAAAGAAAGCAGCTGGCGCCTGGCTTGGAGACACCGGAAGTGGCTTGGAACAAGGAGGGGTGAGACAGGAAATGGATCTCCCAGGTCCTGTTCCTCCTCTCTAGTGGTCTCTCTAGAACGAAGGACTCTATCCCTTTAACCCTCTCTTGGGTGGTAAAAAGTTAACCCAAAAAGGGCTTATTATGGGAATGCCAGTTTCAAGGTTATCCCAGCCCCTCTCAGGATGCCAAACCAAGGGCCTATACAGACTGCCAGAAATAATCCAGTTTGAGGCCACTTTAACTGCCCTGACTCAGTTCTAGGGAATCCTGGGAATTGTATTTTTTTCTGAGACATTGAGCCTTCTCTGTTAGAGAGTTCTGGTGCCACAATAAACTACAGTTCCCATGATTCCCTAGTACTGAGTCAGGGCAGTTAAAGTGGACTCAAATTGCACTATTTCTGGCAGTCTGCAAAGGCCCCAAATCAACAACAACAACACTATTCTTTTGACCTGAGAGAACACCTCTCTAGGAATCCCCAGGTCCTCCAGTGCAACTCTGTGGTCAACATCTGCCAGACATTGACCATAGAATCATGCTGGAGGACCTACAACTGCCTAGAGAGCCCTGGTGGCGCAGTGGTTAAATGCCTGTACTGCAGCCACTCACTCACAAACCTTTAAGGGCCGAGGGACTTCAGCTCCCAGAATCCCAGGAGCTATTGGCCAACATGGCTGAGGCTTCTGGGAGCTGAAGTCCCTCGGCTTACCCCTGATGTAGAGTAATTTAAGTTTCCTAACTTTGTCAAGGAAACAATATATATATATATATAGAGAGAGAGAGAGAGAGAGAGAGATCAAAGCCAAGCCTGTTAGGGACTAGCTTTAAATCAGCAGAGTAGCAGAAAGGTGCTCTTGTCTAACTATGGGGCTGTACAGACAACCCCTAAGAAGCGGCTCCATGTCGCCCCTGGAAGTGCTGGATTGGGGCCAGGGCAACCACACGCCGCAGCCCTAATCCGGCACTTTGCCACTCGAAAAAGAGCTGGCAAATGCTGCTCTTTTTTGAGCAGCAAAAAGCTGCCCTCGGTGCCGCTGCGGCAGCTTCTCTGTGCTCCTTTGGCGCAGTGTGTCTGAATGCTGCGCCAAGGGAGCGCCCTGACGTCTCCCGCCATGTGGTGGGGCGCACGGCGTGACGGCGACATTGGGGTGGAGTCAGGGTGGCCGGCGCGTGGTCGCCATGCCCCAACTCCACCCCCGAGCTGGCCCTTTTGGCTGGTCTGTATTCCCCTTACGCTTCCTTAAGAACTGAGACTGACTCCAAAAACAACACAAGTAGCTTGTAGTTCAAAAAAAAGTTTACTAATGGCTTAATCTATATAAGCCAAATCTAGCTAGTGAATAGCATCTAGCCATCTTTCCAAAGAAAGCTGAGAGAGGAAGAAGATGGGGAAAAAATGCAGTGCAGTTGAAAATCTTTGAGAGAATCTGTTATTCCCAAAAGGAGAGTGACCTAAGTCATATGGTTAGCTCAGGGGTAGGCAACCTTTCTCCTTTAAGGGCCGAGGGACTTCAGCTCCCAGAATCCCAGGAGCTATTGGCCAACATGGGACTATTGGCCAACATGGCTGAGGCTTCTGGGAGCTGAAGTCCCTCGGCCCTTAAAGGGGAAAGGTTGCCTATCCCTGGGTTAGCTGGAATGACAGAGAGGGGAGAGTTTGCATGCAGGAAATCCCTATCTCAGGAAGAGGGGGAAAGAGAATGCAAAAACCTTCCAACAATTTGTAGGTCCTCCAGCATGCTTCTATGATCAACATCTGGCAGATGTTGACCATAGAGTTGTACTGGACGACCTGGAGATTCCTAGAGAGGTTTTCACTCAGGTAAAAAGAAGAGTGAGTTGTTGTTGTTGTTGTTGTTGTTTTATTTGCATTTTCCCCACATTTACTGGGGTCCTTTCCCCTTAACCTCTTAAGCCAGGGGTAGGCAACCTTTCCCCTTTAAGGGCCGAGGGACTTCAGCTCCCAGAAGCCTCAGCCATGTTGGCCAATAGTCCCATGTTGGCCGATAGCTCCTGGGATTCTGGGAGCTGAAGTCCCTCAGCCCTTAAAGGGGAAAGGTTTCCTGTCCCTGCCTTAAGCCAATGTGGAGGGACCACTGTATTTTTGCCTTTGTGCCTGGCAATTACAGAACAGGACAGGACTTGAAGGCATAGTACAACCACCACAGGGTTAAAGCCAGGGAATGAAATCCTAGAGCGGCCCAGAGGCAGGAAGAGCTAGGAACCTCTCTAGGAATCTCCAGGTGCGTCACTTCCTGTCCCCTCCTCCTTCCACTCCCCCTCCCCAATTCCCTGGGAAAGAGGCCCCTTTGTCTTTTATTCCACCCCCCTCCCCCAAAGCTGGAGAAAGAACAGAGCCAGCCCCGGAGCCGGTGAGTCCTCCTCCTCCTCCTTCCTTGTTAGGGATGTTGGGAGGGGACAGGAAGGGAAGAAGGGGAAAGAAGGCTGGGTTTTTTGGGAGGGGAGTGAATAATGGAGGGGGAGAGTTGTTGTTGTGTGCCTTCAAGTCCTTTCTGACCTATGGAGACCCTAAGGCGGACCCTATTATGGGATTTCCTTGGCAAGATTGGTTCAGATGGGTTTCCCCCCCCCTTCCTCTGAGGCTGAGAGAATGTGACTTGGCCAAGGTCACCCAGTGGAGTTCCCATGGCTGAGCAGGGATTCGAACCCTGGTCTCCAGAGGCATAGTCCTATGCTCAAACCAAACTACACAATGCTGGCTCCTGCACATACAAAGATATGGACATGTCGTCATAACACACACACATATATACGTGTGTGTGTGTGTGTGTGTATTTTTATGTGTGTGGTGTGTATCTTTGTATGTGTATTTTGTGTGTGTATATGTGTGTGTGTTTATATGTCTGTAGTGTGTGTCTATATTTTTATGTGTGTATTTTCATGTGTGTAGTGTGTGTATATATATATAGTGTGTGTGTGTGTGTGTTTTCGTGTGTGTATTTGGGTGTGTTTTCATGTCTGTAGCATGTGTGTATTTTTATATTTGTATTTTCATGTGTGTAGTATGTGTGTATATGTGTGTGTTTGTGTGTGTGTGTGTTTTCATGTCTGTCATGTGTGCATATTTTTAATGTGTGTATTTTAGTATGTGTAGTGTGTGTGTTTTTTTTTTCATGTGTGGAATGTGTGTCTATATTTTTATGTGTGTACTTTTGTGTGTGTAGTGTATGAGAAGCATGAGCCAAGGGAAGCTGGACAGAGGGCCTTTGCAGACTGCCAGAAATAATCCAGCTTGAGTCCACTTTAACTGCCCTGGCTTGGTGCTAGGGAATCCTGGGAACTGTAGTTTATTGTGGCACCAGAGCTCTCTGACAGAGAAGGTTCAATATCCCAGAAAAAAAATACAATTCCCATGATTCCCTAGCACTCAGCCAGGGCAGTTAAAGTGGACTCAATTTGCACTATTTTTGGCAGTCTGCAAAGGCCCATAGTGAAAATAGAAATGCAACGCATGAACATAACAGTACTAGGGGTGAGTGAGTTAAAATGGGCAGGAATGGGCCACTTTGAATCAGACAACCATACAGTGTTCTACTGAGAGAATGAAAAGAAAAGAAGAAATGGGGTGGCTTTCATAATGAGAAAAGATGTGGCAAATGCAGTCAAAGGATACAATGCAAAATCAGACCGAATCATTTCAGTAAGGCTCCATGGTAATGTGAAATCATAGGCTTTCATGGCTGGCATCCATAGTTTTTGTGGGGTTTTTGGGCTGTGTGGCCATGTTCTAGAAGAGTTTCTTTCTGACATTTCGCCAACATCTGTGGCTATCATCTTCAGAGAAAACTGAAATGGAAGAGCATGGGTCTATATATACTGTGAGACCCTGGGTAGGGAGGAGTGGTTCCCAGGTGAACTGTGTGTTCTGTGTTGAATAGGTATTATTCTGTTGTTAATGGCATAATAAAGCTCCATGGTAAACCTATGAATATCACCATAATTCAAGTATATGCACCAACTATAGAGACAGAATAGGAAGAAATTGATAGATTCTATGAAGGAGTATAGGAAGAAATTGACAGCACATCAACACAAGATGTCAAACTGATCATTGGAGATTGGAACGCAAAAGTTGGAAGCAAAGAAGACTAAAAAACAGTAGGCAGATTTGGATTAGGCAAAAGAAACGAAGCAGGTGAGCGTCTGATCCATTTTTGTGAAGGCAACAACCTATTCATTGAAAACACATTTTTCATACAACTAGAAAGAAGGCTACACACATGGACATCACCAGATGGTCAACACAAAAATCAAAGATTTTATAATCGGAAGTAAAAGATGGCAGAACTCTATACTGGTGGCCAAGACTAGACCAGATGCCGACTGTGGCACAGATCACGAATTACTCATATCAGTAATAAGAGTAAGACTCAAGAAGAAAACAAAAACAGTGATTATACCAAAATGTGATCTAAATAATATCTCAACAGAATTTATTGACAACATAAGAAAGAGATTTGCACTACTAAGCATAATAGACTGAGAACCAGAGGAACTATGGACTGAAGCCAGGAACATAATAAAAGAAGAATGCAGACAGATACTTTCAACAAACAAAAAGAAAGAGAGAAAACCATGGATGAAAGAAAAAAATGCTGCAAGCAATAAAGAAAAGAAGAAAAGAAAAACAAAAGAGAGATAGGAACAAACTAAGGATTATGAATGCAATGTACAACAGCTTGTGCGGAAAGATAAAGAAAATTACTACAACGACCAATGCAGGGAAATAGAAGACAACAACAAAAAGGGAAGAACAAGAGATCTATTTCACAAGATCCGAGAAATCAAAGGAAAATTCAAACCAAGGATTGGTACGCTCTATGACAATAAAAATAACATAATTCAAGACCAGGAAGGAATAAAAAGACATTGGATACAGTACACAGAAGAATTATGCAAAAGAGATGACAAAATGAAGGACACATGAAATGAAGAGCCATATGAAGATGAACCCCAAATTCTAAAATGTGAGGTGGAAACTGCAATAAGAGAAATAGCGAAAAACAAATCACCAGGAACAGATGATATTCCAATTGAACTGCTGCAGTCCACACTGAGAGAGTCAACTACAGTGCTGACCAACATATGTCAACAGATATGGAAAACAAAACAATAGCCAACAGATTGGGAGTGATCAATATACATCCCCATCCACAAAAAGGGAGACACAAGAGACTGCAAGAACTATAGAACCACAGCACTAATCTCCCATGCAAGCAAAATCATGCTCAAAATTCTGCAACATAGACTCCAACCATACATGGAAAGAGAGATCCCAGGGGTCCAAGCAGGGTTTAGGAAAGGAAGAGGCACTAGGGACCACATTGCAAACATACGATGGCTAATGGAGCACACCAAGGAATTCCAAAAGAAAATCCGCATGTGCTTTATAGACTATAGCAAAGTCTTTGACTGCACAGACTAAGAGGCTATGGAATGCCCTTAAAGACATGGGAGTGCCAACACATCTGATAGTCCTGATGAGGAATCTGTACTCAGGACAAGAGGCTAATCTCAGAACAGAATACGGAGAAACAGAATGGTTCCCAATTGGCAAAGGAGTCAGACAAGGCTGCATCCTTTCACCCGATCTGTTCAACTTGTATGCAGAACGTATTGTAAGGAAAGCAGGCTTGGACACTGAAGAAGGAGGAATGAAAATAGGAGGAAGGAATATCAACAATCATGCAGATGACACCATGATATTAGCAGAAAACCTCACAGAAAGTGCTAAGAAAAGTGCTAAGAAAGTGTTGTTCTATTTATATAAGTAATCATTATATTTATGTGACCTCTTTACATGTTTGTTTCAATTATTTTGTTTCTATGTCTCATTGATACTTCTTGAACCTCCTTGATTTCTGCAATGTGTTTTGGACCTAAGTGCTCCTTCGCTTCCCAAATGAGAGCAAAAGTGTCTTCAGGGTAGCATTTTTGTTGTGTGCCTTCAAGTTGTTTCCGACTTACAGTAACGATTGATTCCCAAACTCTGGCCTTCCTGGTGTCTTGGACTTCAGCTCCCACGATCTCGGCTAAGATGGCTGAGGCTTCTGGGAGATGAAGTCCAAAACAACTGGAGGACCAGAATTTGGAAATCACTGCAAAGTGAACCTATCACAGGTTTTTCTTTCGCAAGATTTGCTCAGAGGTTGTTTTTGTTTTTTGCCTCTGCCGCCCTCTGAGACTGAGAGAGTGTGACTTGCCCAAGGTCACTCACTGCATTTCCGTGGCTGTTAGAGGATTTGAATCCTGTTCTCCAGTCATAATCCTGCCCTCAAATTCTGTCTTTTGTCAGGGTGGTATGCTGGTATTTAAATGTTTAAAGAAAGTGAAAATGCATTCATTCTTCCTAGGAATATGGGAAGCTTCCTTCTACTGAGTGAGATCTTCAGTCCATCTAGACCAGGATTATCAGTGGCTTTTTGGGGTAGGATTCTTTCCTAGTCCCACTGGGAGGGATCCTTGGTATTATTCCTTGAGTCCCATTTTGGGAGAAAGGCAATGTATAAATCAAACCTAATAAAAAATAAAGCAAAATGAAATTCCCTTGTGGTCTCCCATCCAGACCTGACCCTTCCTAGCTTCTGAAATTAGACAAGTGTGGGTGTCTTCAGGGTGGCATGGGTGATATGTAAATATTATCCCAACCACAATAGAATCATAGACTTGGAAGAGACCCCCAAGGGCCATCCAGTCCAATCCCCTGCCATGCAGGAATACACAATCAAAGTACCAAAGTGCACAATCAAAGCGTTTTGATGCATCAAAGTTTGCTGAAACAAGTTGAACTGCTCTTCTTTTTTATGGTATAAAAATCCATCCCTATCCTTTCTATGTCAATTCAGCCTCGGGTACCAACATTTTCTTTTAAAGAAGTAATGCCCAAGAATGCATTGACTTTGTTAACTGAGCCCCACCTATATACCTGTTATCTTGCATTGATGGTCTTTGTGGATGTTTGTGTTTTCTGTTCAGTCCTACATAAACTGCCCAATGCTACTTGCAAGACAGGGATGGAGATAAATAGAAATCAGGACACAAGTACCCAGGCCAGGATGGTGTAGTGGTTTAAGCATTGGACTATAGCTATGGAGAACAGGGTTAGAATCCTAGCTTGGCTTGGCCACTGGTTGACCTTGAGCAAGTCACACATTCTCAACCTCAGAGGATTGCAATGGCAAACCCCCTCTTAAGAAACTTACCAAGAAAACCCCATGATAGGTTTGCCTTAGGGTTGCCGAGAATCGACTTGAAGGCATACTACAACAACCTAGGCTAAAGGGTTTATATTCCTCCAGTCCGTTAAATCCCTTGGATCTGAGTCAAAACAAATCAATTTCAAGGGTAGCTCTTCCTTTTAAGTTGTTTTCTTGATCTTTTTCAGGTGCTATTGGGTCCCCTCATCCTGCCCCCATGTAGAAGCCTGGGATTCCAATTCGAATGAGTCTCAGAACTCTGACTTACAGGGTGGAACTGGTTATAATTTCCTGGGATGTCTTATAATCTATCCAGAAAAAAACCTAGACAAATCTGCATTTAAGTTGTTACAGATCAAAGACTATACTATCAGCCATTGAAAATGATGCAGGAAACCTGCCCAAAGATCTGGTAATTTTTATCTGCCCTTTTTTGCAGTAGAAGATCGGGACCATAACTGGAATCCTTTCCATCTATCTTGGAAACAGCCAAGTGGCTCAATGGTGTAATATAATATTTTACTCCAAGAGTTTCTTGGTTTGCCACAACTTAGAAGGTCTGTGGATCTGATTACCCATTGGCCTTGGAAATGGGAGCCTGTGGAGGTGATATTTTAGCTCAAATGAGGGCTGCATTGGAATATAGATGGAAAATGGCAGAGGATGAAATGACCAGGCCAGACATAGGACAAGTCTCTGAAGCCATCCAGGCTGGAAGCAGAATGGAACTGTGGGGAAATATAATTCAGGGGATGTCAAGCGAGAACTCACTTAGTTGGCAAGTCCAATGCCAGCACTTCCGGCAGTTCTGCTATCAAGAGGACCAGGGACCTCGAAAGGTTTTCAACCAACTCCGTCATCTTTGCCATCGGTGGCTGAAGCCAGAACAACACACGAAAAATCATATCCTGGAGTTGGTGATCCTGGAGCAGTTTTTGGCTGTTCTTCCCCCAGAGATGGAGAACTGGGTGAGGGAATGTGGGCCAGAGACCGGTTCCCAAGCGGTGGCCCTGGCGGAAGGTTTCCTCCTGAGTCAGGCAGAGGAGAAGAAGCGGGAAGAGCAGCAGGTAAGAAAAGTTTCCTCTTGTGTAGTTCCACAGGGCTGAGAATACAGGTTGAGTCTCCCTTATCCAGAATTCCAAAATCTGAAATACTCCAAAAAACCAAAATAAAATAAAATAAAAAATTAATGGTGGATGAGATAGTGGCACCTTTGCTTTCTGTTGGATCAGTGTACACACACTTTGTTTCATGTACAAAAATATTAAAAATATTGTATAAAATTTCCTTCAGGTTATGCATATAAGGTCTATACAAAACATAAATGAATTTCATGTTTAGAGTCCCATCTCCAAGATATCTCAATATGTACGTATATTCAAATACAGGTATTCCAGAATCCACCCCACCATAGCTTAATTCGAAACACTTCTGGTCTCAAGTATTTTGGATAAGGGAGACTCAACCTAAGAACAAAGATAGAGGATTATCTCAGTTAAAACAGCCTTTTCCTACCCATTCAGACCAGCCCTTTCCTTTTCTTCCTTGTCCTCTGTCTAGCTGGATTGTTTTAGCAACGTTAACTTTGGGAGGATGGTTGAAGGAGGGCTGGAGAAACAAAAAATTCCATTGCCAGATTGCAGCAGTAAACAAGGCAATAAAACTGGAGCTGAGAATGAACTGCTATTCTGCGGTTAACTCATCCTACTATAGCTGTTTGTGCTGGTCTGCGACAGACAAAGTAAACAGCAGCTAGCTCTAGAATCCATTACTGAGCATGTGTGAACAACAAAAAATAAAATAAAATAACATGAAATAAAATAAAATAATTTAAAAAATTTTAAAAATTCCCAAGCACCATTTTCCTTCTTATCCCCAATTCTTTTCTTTACTCTGGATTTCCTCACCTTTTTTTCAGGGGCCATTCACAGAAGGGACCACTGATTTCTCTACAGCGATGGCAGCAGCTTCAGCAAGCATCAGGCAGAAACCCTTCTTCCGATGGATCGTGGAGGAGTGTGACGAGGCAACCAGATCACTGGGTAAGGCTTACAAAGTTATACTCTCTCTCCTGTTGTTGTTGTTGTTGTTGTTGCATGCTTTCAAGTTGTTTCTGACTTACTGCAACACCAAGGCAAACCTATTACGGGGTTTTCTTGGCAAGATTTGTTCAGAGTAGTTTTTACCTTTTCCTCCCTCTGAGGCTGAGCAGGGGGTCTTCGAACCCTGGTCTTCAGAGTATTAGTCCAACACTGAAACCGCTGCACAATGCTGGCTCTCTTTCTTTCTTGTACATGCCTGAAATTCATGGGCTACTTTTATTAAGTGCCCTGAATTCATGGAGGGAAACAAGATGCTCATCTGCCATCTCAATAGTTTAAGAGAGACTGGGCAAATGAGGGCCAATTTTCTACGCTTGGCATCCAGAAAAGGCAAAATCAAAAAAACTAATAGTATCAGGAAGCTCACTTCTGGGTTTGTTTGGTTTTGTGTGTGTGTGTGTGTGTGTGTGTGTGTGTTTTTTTGAGGAACATGTATTTTTTTCATGTTAAATAGTGTGCTGCAATTATATATCCTAGAAATCACCAGAGGAAGCAGCCCACCTTTTCTTTGGATGGGAAAAAAGGATGGTCTGGGAATCTAGAAGTATTGAGCGCCACAAAAATAGACTTGGGGACCACACATTGCCCACACCTGGTTTATTAGTTTCAATAACAAAATCATCCAGTTCAGGAGAGGAATTAGCATGGTTGGGAATTATACAGCCCTTCAGATGTTATTGGACTGCCAATTCCTTACCATTGACCATGCTGGCTAGGGGCTGTTGGGAGTTGCAGTTTGACCACATCTTGAGGGCTGAACAATACCCACCTGAGTCTGAGTGCATTCTTATGTATATCACAAAGCTTTAGGAGAAGAACACCCACCCTAACTTCCACTCCATTTAAGTGGCAACAGAATTTTAAATAGACATGTTGTTTTCTGTTTCCTTTGGGAAGGATATTGACAAACTGGAATGCATCTAGAGGAGGCATGAGCAGAGTGTGGTCCCTGGATCCCTCTTTTGTGATCCCTGAAGTCTCTCATCACTCCTCCCAAAATTCAAACCTCCTAATTTTTTTTAATGGCCCAATTTTGAGCAACCCCCCCCCAAAAAAACCCAATACAGAATGCCCCCCAAATGCATGTTTCAAAGCATGCAGAAGTGTCCTCACAAGCACTCCAAACCCTGTAATACAGGTACCCTCAAATACATCAATTTTCCTTTGCAGTCCCTCAAAGTTGTGACATCAGAATTATGCCATTTTGAGGGACTATAGAGGAAACAGTGGTATTTGGGCAAGTTGTGGGAGAATCCTCTAGAGGAGGGCAATCAGGATATAGTGGCAGCTGTGTGGCTTCAATATCAGCAGGGCGATGGATCCACACCGAGTTTTCATCCAAAGTTCAAAGCTGAGCTCCGTTCCCCAAATACAATTCCCGCCCCAGCCTTAGTACAGTCTTATTAGTTCAGACTGAAGACCAGAACAGATTCACTCTCAATAACATGGGAGGCATGAGCTGTCACTTCTGGAATGGTGGTAGATCTGGAAACAGTTTTTTTACAGGAAAGATTAAAAGAACTGGGTAATTTTCAGGGGGCAAAATTAGGGGCAAAATCCTTTGTTGTTGTTGTGTGCTTTCAAGACGTTTCTGACTTAGGGCGTCCCTAAAACCATCACAGGGTTTTCTTGACAAGACTAGTTCAGAGGGTTTTTTTAAAAACCTTTACCTTCCTCTGAAGCTGAGAGAGTATGACTTGAACAAGGTCTCCTAGTGGGCTTCCATGGCCAAGGGGGGATTCGAGCCCTGGTTTCCAGAGCTGTAGTCCTACATTCAAACCACTGCACTACGGTTTTTAAAATTAAATTTAGCTTATTAAAAATAACCAAAGTGATCAGTCTTACAAAAGTAATGAAATAAATTAGCACATCCCTACAGCTTTCTCTCCCGGTGAGGATGGCTTTTTCCACTCTCTCCCTACCCACCCCCCAGGCATCGAAGTGTCTGTACCCACTTTACTTCTGCCACTACAGTGCCACCTACACCACCTCCTGCCTCCCCTTACTGGCTGTCATAGTTACAGCAGTCCATGATGGTTCAGTGTATTTCCTTATCATCTCTGTGTCTTTCCCAGATGACAGAATGAAGCCAGCGATCCATTCTCGGTTGTCTTCTCTTTGTGGTGGAGTGGAACCAGCAACTGGGCAACCTGATGAGGTAGGGAAGGGATCTTTGGCATGGACGGGGGAATACTGAGAAATCTCTCCCACTTTGCTTCAAAGAAGGGACCTACAAGAAAGTGAAGAAGGCAACTCATGGGTTTTAAAATCTATCAAAACCCCTCTGCCGACAGAAATGTATCAGCTTAACTATACAGTCTGCACTCAGTATCCACAGATTTTGCATCCATGGATTCAACCAACCACAGTTTGAAAATATTCCAAGAACACTTTGGTTCCCAAAAAGCAAATTTTGATTTTGAGTTATTCACTCTTGAGCATCCACAGATGTGGGTTTCCATGGGAGGACATGGAACCAAATCCCAGCAAAATAATAAGGGCTCACTATATTCCATAAAGAGAACTCTACTTGATCAGATCAAAGTTATTTATGTTACTTGTTTATTAAAGTGTTTCTATCCTTCCCTTTATCACAGGATCTCAAGGGTGGGACGGAAGTCCTTTAACATACAGGTTGAGTCTTGTCTCTCAGACTTACCTCTGAGTAGTTGTAACACAGAAGTGGGAATTGTGTGGCCCTCCAGATGTTGTTAAAGAACAGTTCCCAGCAGCCCAAGCCACCATAACTAATGGTGAAGAATACTGGGGATTGTATCCAACAACATTTGAGGGCCACATGATCCCCACTCTCACCCCCGGTCCTAATGAATGAAGTAAAAGTCCAGATTGTGCCTCCCTTATCCAAAATGCCAGGGACCAGAAGTATTTTGTTTTTTGGATTGTTTAGTATTTGCATATACATAATAAGATATCTTGCAGATGGGACCCTCTCAATTTAAACATGAAATTCACTTGTGTTTTATTTACACCTTATACACATAGTCTGAAGCTAATTTTATACATAATATTTCAAATAATTTTGTGCATGAAACACTGTGTACACTGAACCATCAGAAAGCAAAGCTATCACTGTCTCAGCCACCCGTGTAGACCATTTTATACAGGCTTTTGAATTTTGGAATACTGGATTTTGGATTTCGGAATTCCAGATAAAAAGACTCAACCTGTATAAATAGAATAAAAATATTTGATCTAATAAGTTGAGTATTTTATATTATTTTATTATTTTCCTGCGTATAAGACTACTTTTTTACCTGCAAAATCTGTGGCTAAAGTGGGGGGGGTCGTCTTATACACCGGATATAAGGATAATGAGGATAGAGGTGCTAAAACTCTATATTTTGGCTGGAAAAATGGGGGGGTCGTCTTATACGTGGGTCGTCTTATATGCCGGAAAATACGGTACTTCTTATGCTCACACGCTAACAGTGCAGTCACAGTCTGGAAGTATATATGTGTGTGGCCAGTAGCTTTCCCCCCACAATAGCCAGTTATATATTCTGGAATCCCAAAAATAAACTTGAAGGCAATAGCCTTCTCCAGCATGTGACATTTGGAACATAAATGTTGATTGTAGCTTGTAACCTGCAGAACAAGTACTAGTTGATAGTCTTATCCATCTAAAGCAGGGTTGGGTGAACTAAGGCCTATGGGCTGTGTGAGACCTCAAAGCCAGGTTTGAGGTCCTCAACCACCCAAGCCCCCTGTGTCCCTTTGCCTTGGAAAAATGTCCCAGTATTTTTTGTTGTCATTGTTCTTTTAAATGTTAAGTTATTAACCATATGACTTAGTGACGTAATGTAACTATTCTTTTAACAGAATAAACAAACTCACCAGGCATTGCATATTATTTCCCCCAAAAATAAGATTTTCAAGGCTCATATGAAATCTTTGGTTCTTAGATTTACAGCATGAGAAAATAACAAATTTGTCATTCAACTAAAGTGTCTCTCCATAGGTCCAAATGTGACTGTGGAGGATATGGGAATCCCCATTGTCATTGATGAAATTAATAAAAGGAAACATTTTATTTTATTTTATTTTATTTTATTTTATTTTATTTTATTTTATTTATATGCTGCCTTTCTCCCAGACTCGGACCAAAGGCAACTTCCATAGGAACACTTTAAAAACCTTTATAAAATGTTTAAAAGCAATTTATGTTACAAAATTTACAAACAACACATTAAAAACACTATAAAATTGATTAAAAATCATACAGAAGTTAAAAAGAGATAAAACAAACCATGTTGAAAGAAAATTTAGGATGAGCTACAAATGCCTAAAGAAGTCTTCTCTCTAGGAACTCTAGGTCTTCCAGTGTGACTTCTGGCAGATGTTGACCATAGAGTCGCACTGGAGGACCTAGAGATTCCTAGAGAGAGCATATTAATCAAATCCGTGAATAAGCAAATCTGCAGAAGTCAAAGCCACAGATATGGAGAGACGACTGTACAGAGAAGATGGTTTTCTTTTCCAATCTCATTGATTATTGGATCATTGGATCTACTACACTTTACATCTTTTAGTACTTGTAGCAGTACCAATGCGCAACATGTTGTTTGTGAGGGCCAGACCTATGTGGGGTCAGACTTAAAGACCTCCTCAAAAGAATACCTGTAGAACATATTAGAAATATTTGCAAGTGCTCCTTTGGTGAAACATTTTATACAGGCTTTCACTTCTTCCTCCAGGGCCCGGTGACCTTTGAGGACGTGGCTGTGTATTTCACGGATGAGGAGTGGGCTCTTCTAGATTCGGATCAAAAAGCCCTGCATGTGGAAGTTATGGAGGAGAACTGTGGGAACCTGACCTCTCTGGGTAATTCCTTTTCCTTTCCTGTTGATTCAGTAAATTTTCACATCAGAAAGGACAATTATTGCCAGGAACCTCTTCCCAGGGTCAAATCTCTTGGCAGGATTCTGAGGGATTTCTCAAAAGCAAGGTGTATTCAAGTGGTGGCTGATGTCTTCCATGTCAATGGGGAGGCAAACCATTCCGAGTTTTAGTCCAGATTTCAAAGAGGCTCTCCTAGGTGCTTGTAATGATTCCACGGCCCTGATCCACTCAGTTCCAGGTCAACAAACGCTAGGAGTGGGGGTGTCTATCAAAATCAAACCGAGGCGTCTGACATACTGCAGAAATAAAGTAGTTTGTCACCACTTTAACTGCAAGGACTCTCGCCTACAGAATCCTGGGATTTGTAGTTTGGCGAGGTATTCAGCCTGGTCTTGTCACCTCACCAAACTATAAATTCCAGAATGCCATAGTATTGAGTGGAAGTTAAAGTGGTGTCAGAATGCTTTATTTCTGTTGTGTGGAAGCAGCCAAAGTCAAAAGTGGGCCAAAAACATGTTTTATTGATTACATGAAGATGTTAACAAGGGATGCAGCAATAACACCAAGGGCAAAGTTAGCTCATGTCCCTCTAGCAGTTCAAAGCTTTCCTTCATCATGGCTGCCATTCGCCAGGCTCTCCATGATGAACTGGACAGCACCCCAATGGACCGGTTCCTGGATTGGACTACAGCTGATTCCACCTTCTCAGCCAGCCTGATTTTTTCCTAATCTTTAAATAGTCTTTCCTTTTTTTCCTGAAAAGTGCTGACACTTTCACAAGTGATGGGGGAAAGAGCAGGCCATTCTAACAAAGGAACTATTTCTCAGGCATTCTGGGATGGGAACATTCCTATCTACCTCTGTAGCATGAGTTGACATTGGATGGGCTACTAGAGTAACTTCAGCTACTGAAAGCCACGTTACTGTTGTTGTTTACTAGAGGCTTGATTTATTAACTATTAAATGTGCAGTTACTATGTTATACATCCCTTAAGCATATTAAATGTGTATAGGGTGAATGTGAGAGCTAATTACTACTCTTCCCCATTTCTTCTGGAAATTCCAAATCCCAACAGTGCTAAGCAGTCTACGATATTGGTAGAACTTGCCTCCAGCACATGGTTGTGAAAACTGGACAGTGAAGAAAACTGAAAGGAAGAGAATCAGCTCATTTGAAATGTGGTGCTGGAGGAGAGTTCTACGGATACTGTGGATGGCCACAAGGACAAATAAATGGCTCTGAGAGCAAATCAAGCCTGAATTCTACTGGGAAACTAAGATGACTATTGAGGAGGGAGCTAGCTTGTTTTCTGCTGCTTCAGAGAACAGGACCTGGAACAACGGATGCAAGCTACAGGAAAAGAGATTTCAACAAACATTAGGAAGAACTTCCTGACAGCGAGAGCTGTTCGAAAGTGGAAGACACTCCCTCGGAGTGTGGTGGAGTCTTCTTCTTTGGAGGTCTTTAAACAGAGGCTGGATGGCCATCTATCGGGGATGCTTTGATTTTGAGTTCCTGCATGGCAGGATGGGGTTGGACTGGATGGCCCTTGTGGTTTCTTCCAACTCTATGATTCTATGCTTGACATACCTCATAAGGGGATACTAGAAAAGATGAGAATTCTGGGGAAAGTGGAAGACAGTAGGAAAAGAGGAAGACCACATTATAGATGCCATGGCCCTGACTATGCAAGACCTGAGCAGGGCTGTTGATGGCTTGGGCTTATAGAGATTTCCCATTCAAGAGTGTATGTCCAACATAGGGCCTTTGCAGACTGCCAGAAATAGTGCACATTAAATTGAGGCATTGCCCTGGCTCAGTGCTAGGGAATCATGGGAAATGTAATTTATTGTGGCACCAGAGCTCTCTGATAGAGAATGCTCAATGTCCCAGAAAAAAATACAGTTCCCATGATTCCCTAGCACTGAGCCAGGGCAGTGCCTCAATTTAATGTGCACTATTTCTGGCAGTCTGCAAAGGCCCATAGACTCTTGGGTATAAGTTTTATAACTGAAGGAACACAACTGTATAAATTCAAGAAATGTGGATGAACTAAAAGATAACATGATAGGATATGCCATCCTTCTAGGAGGTTGTATTCTGTTATGTACTATGGGAGTTAATTGGTTTCATTCCCTAGGCTAAGATTCCATTTCTTTGTCATGGTTTCACCAGTTTACTCTCTTTATTTGAGCAGATGATGGTTGGGAGAGCCAGAATGAAGAGGAAGAACACAGAGTATTGCTGGAAAAAGCCATTTGTATAGAAGAACAGCACCAGAGCAAGGAGACTGAGGAGAAAGAGGAAAGGAAGACCAGATGGCCTGCTTCTCAGGCTGGTGATGTCTATGAAATCCCAGTCCAGGAAAAAACAGCTAAAGGGAAAGAAGGTTGTGCATGCCTGGTGTGTGGGGAAAGTTTCAGCAGTAAGTCAAGCCTTAAAACTCATGCGAAAATGCACAAAGAGGAGAAACCCTTTAAATGCTTAGACTGTGGGAAGAGCTTCACTCAGAGGAAAGGCCTCATTAGACACCAGAGAATTCACACGGGGGAGAAACCTTACACCTGCTTGGAGTGTGGGAAGAGTTTCCGTCAGAGTGCAGCCCTCATCACACACCAGCGCATTCACACAGGAGAGAAACCATATACTTGCTTGGAGTGTGGAAAGAGCTTCTGCCAGAAGACAACGCTGGTTCGCCACCAAAGAATTCACACGGGCGAGAAACCGTATGCTTGCCTGGAATGTGGAAAGAGTTTTAGTCATAGATCTCAGCTGACTTCTCATCTAAGAGTCCACACGGGCGAAAAACCATACACGTGCTTGGAATGTGGCAAGAGCTTCAGTCAGAATACAAACCTGACTTTACATCAAAGAACCCACACAGGGGAGAAACCATTCCGATGCCTGGAATGTGGAAGGAGCTTCAGTCATAGTTCAACCCTCATGGCACATCAGAGAACTCACACAGGGGAGAAACCTTTTACGTGTGTCGATTGTGGACAGAGCTTTGCTCAGAATGCAAGCCTCATTTTCCATCAAAGGACCCACACGGGGGAAAAACCATACACTTGTTCAGAATGTGGGAAAAGCTTTAGTACCAGCACAAGCCTCACCTCACATAGAAGAATTCATACAGGGGAGAAACCATACACTTGTTCTGAGTGTGGGAAGAGCTTTTGTACAAGTACAAATCTAGTTACACATCAAAGAATCCATACAGGGGAAAAACCATTCAAGTGTTCCGAGTGTGGGGAAAACTTCCGTAAAAAAGCACACCTCCTTCGACATCACATGACACATACAGGCGAGAAGCCATATAAGTGCCTGGACTGTGGGAAGAGCTTTAGTGAGAAAAGAAACCTCATTTCTCATCAGAGAATCCACTCAGAGTATTGGAATGGAGATCCTCGAAGCACTAATTGGGTTTCTCCCTCTCTAAATTCAGAGGTTGTCCCTATTTCCCAGGAATCCAGTTCTTTCCAGAACCCTCTGAATCATAATTCTAACCAAGTAGAAAGTCTGGAGTGTTTTACTCTGTTTCTAAATGAGTAGAAAGGCCATTTATCAAACCTTACTTGGTTACAGTTAAAAATTTAGCAAATTAGAAAAGGGGATCCCATTTTAACCACTATGGCTAAATTCAGCAGAATCCTGGGATCTTTAGTTGACTGAGGCAGTGGAGCTCTTTATCACAGAATTCAAATACTGCACAGAAGTACAATTCCAAGGATTCGGGAGAATGGAGCCAGGGCAGTTAAAATGATATCAAAGTATTATAATCATGTAGCACAGAGGAAACTTAAAAACAAAATGCAACCAAGAGCCAGATCAGTAATATGACTGACAAAGGCAGTATTATAGGTTCCTAATGGCTTTAAGCTTTGGTTTTTCCACCTAAGATGGTGCTTCTCAAACTCTGGTTCTCCAGATGTTTGGGACTTCAGTCCCCAGAATTCCTGAGCATCTGTCACACTGTCAGAGGTTTCTGTGAAGTGAAGTCCAAAATATGTGGAAGAATGTTTGAGAACCACTGCTCTTAAGAAGTACAAAGGGATGGGGAGAGCTAATCCCAGGGCACACTCTCTTCACTACTTTTTGATGTCCTTTTGGAAAGATCGGAAATCAGCAAATAAGACCATTGGGTAGATAAGAGGACCAGCGGAAGACATTCTGTTGGCTTCTGTAGCATGCTTTCAATTGAGTTTTTATACATTCAGTATCTTTTTAAATTAGAGGTAAAAGTTCTGATCTTTTTGTGTGTGTTACTCTGGACGCATACTTCTGGGGGAAAAGACAACTCAATCTTGTTCATTAGTTCTGCAGTGTAAAATTATTAACTCTGCTAAATCAGAGTTGTGGTCCAGATGGTGCAAACCATTTCTGCAATGAGTGGTACATCTATGTACTTTATTGTTGCAAGAGAAGGAACCCAATCCTCGCACCCATTGTAAAGGACTGTGCTTCTCTAGAACCTTGGCAGTGCAGCCACTGGTGGAATCATAGAATCAAAGAGTTGGAAGAGACCACAAGGGCCATCCAGTCCAAACCCCCTGCCATGCAGGAACTCACAATCAAAGCACCCCTTGTGACAGATGGCCATCCAGCCTCTGCTTAAAGACCTCCAAGGAAGGAGACTCCACCACACTCCGAGGGAATGTGTTCCACTGTCGAACAGCTCTTACTGTCAGGAAGTTCCTCCTAATGTTGAGGTGGAATCTCTTTTCTTGTAGCTTGCATCCGTTGTTCCGGGTCCTGTTCTCTGGAGCAGCAGAAAACAAGCTTGTTCCTCCTCAATATGACATCCCTTCAAATATTCTGAGTAGGAGCCCACCCTTGCCTAACCTTTGACAAAGTGCTGCTGTAGCCTTATTGATGCATAACAGTATTTGTGTCTGTATAAAGCCACAACAAAATTCTGGCCTTTGAGTGCAATGCTATACCTAGTTACCTGGGAGTATGTTCCACAAGGCATAGAATTATATAGTTGGAGGAGACCACAAGGGCCATCCAGTCCAACCTCCTGCCATGCAGGAAGACACAATCCAGACTCTGCTTAAAAACCTCCAAAGAAGGAGACTCTACCACAGTTTGAGGGAGTGTATTCCACTGTCAAACAGCTCTTACTGTCAGGAAGTTCTTCCTAATGTTTAAGTGGAGGCTCTTTTCCAGTAGCTTGCATCCATTGCTCTGTGTCCTGGTCCCTGGAGCAGCAGAAGACAGGCTTGCTCCATCCTCAATATGATTTCCCTTCAAATACTTAAATATGTCCTCTCATCACCTCTTCTCCAGGCTAAACATGCACAGCTCCCTAAGCCACTCCTCATAGGGCATGGTTTCAGACCTTTTACCATTTTGGTTGCCCTGCTCTGGATACATACCAGCTTGTCAATATCCTCCATGGTTTGAGGTTGCCCAGAAATGAACACAGTATTCCAGTTGAGGCTTCACCAAAGCAGAATAGGGTGGTGCTATTACTTCCCTCAATCTAGACACTATACTTCTATTGATGCAGCCTAGAATTGCAGTGGCTTTTTTTAGCTGTTCCATCACCACTATTGACTCATGTTGACCTTGTGGTCTACTAAACTCCTAGATCTGCCTCCAAGCCAGGTGTCACCCACCTTATATCTTTGCATTTCATTTTTTCTGTCTAAGTGCAGTACCTTACATTTCTCCCTGTTGAAATGTATTTGTTAGTTTTTGGCCCAGCTTTCTAATCTGTTAAAGTCACTTTGAATTCTGATGCTCTTCTCTGGGGTATTAGCTTTGTTGTTGTGTGCCTTCTAAGGGGCTATACAGACTGGCACTTTGTGCCGGCCTTGGGGTGGAGTGGGGATGTGGCAACCGCACACCCAAACACTGCCCTGACGCTAGTATCACACTGCCCGCATGGCGGGTGGCATCACGCCATTTTTTTGGGTGCAGCGTTTAGACACACTGCACCAAAGAAACGTGGAAAAGCTGCCACCATGGCAAGGGTGGCTTTATGCCGTTCTAAAGAGGAGCGGCATTTTGGGGCTTAGTTTTTGTGGGTTTTTCGGGCTGTGTGGCCATGTTCTAGAAGAGTTTCTTTCTGATGTTTCGCCAGCATCTGTGGCTGGCATCTTCAGAGAAAATTTTGGGGCTTCTTTTTAAAGCAGCAAACTGGCGGATCGGGGATGCAGAGTGCGGTTGCAGCGGCCCTGATCCAGCGATGAAAGGGGTGGCCAGAGGCCGTTCTATTGGGGCCGTCTCTCGAGACCCAAAGTCATTTCTATCTTATGACAGCCCTAAGGTGAACAGACTTATTCAGAGGAGATTTGCCATTCCCTTCTCCTGAGTATGAGAGCATGTGACCTGCCCATGGTCACCCAGTCGGTTTCATGGCTGAGCTGTCAATTGAACCCTGGTCTCCAGAGTCATAGTCCAGAACTCAAACCACTATGCCACACTAGCAACCCCTCCTAATTGGGTGTTGTCTGCAAATGATAAGCATGCCCTCTATTCCATCATCCAAGTCATTAATAAAAATGTTGAATAGGAACGGGTCTCAGACAGACTCCTGTGGCACCCAACTATTCACCAGAGTCTATTCTGGATCCAGTCCCGTGACCTGATGGGACTTACCTCTGAGTAGTTGTAACACAGAAGTGGGAATTGTGCGGCCCTCCAGACATTAAAGAGCAGTTCCCAGAAGCCCAAGACATCATAACTAATGGTGAAGAATGCTGGGGATTGTAATTCAACAATATTTAGAGGGCTGGATGGTCCCAATCCCACCCCCAGTTCTAGTGAATTATATAAAAGTCCAGGTTGTGTCTCCCATATCCAAAATGCCTAATACCAGAAGTGTTTTGAATTTTGGAATATTTACATAATGAGATATCTTGGAGATGGGTCCAACATCTAAAAATGATATTCTGTTTCAGATACATCTTTTACACATAGCCCAAAGTTTGTTTGTTTTTTTGTAATTTTGTGTATTAAACGGAGTTTGTGTACATTGAACCATCAGAAAGCAAAAGCAGCGCTATCTCAGCCATCCATGGGGACCATTTTAGATTTTGGAAAATTTCAGAATTCAGGATCAGGGAAACTCATCCTATATAGTCTTTTGTGCTACAATTGTATAGCTTCTAGATGTACCTTCAAGCTGACTTCAACTTTTGGCAATCCTGTCACAGGTTCTTGCAATATTTATTCAGAGGACATTTGCCATTGCCTTGCTCTTAGGCTGGGAAATTTCCCAAGACCATGCAGTGGATTTCCATTACTAAGTAGGGATTCGAACTCCAGTCTCCCATAGTTGTAGTCCAACATTCAAATAACCTCTACTTTATATTTAGGGTTATGCTGCTAGAATTGGGGAAATTTTACCTTTGAAGGGCCAGTTCTTTAACTGGGAGTCATCAACTCAATGAACGTGAAGTCAAAAGTTTTTTCACGGTCGGCATCCATTGGTTTTTGTGGGTTTTTCGGGCTGTGAGGCCATGTTCTAGAATAGTATATTCCTGACATTTTGCCTGCATCTGTGGCTGGCATCTTTCTCTGATGCAGGCGAAACGTCAGGAATATATTCTAGAACATGGCCTCACAGCCCGAAAAACCCACAAAAACCTAAGAATCTTTTACATTTGAATAAAGGCCAGATGACCAGAAACCTATTTGTACAACAGTGGTTGTTTTCTTGTTAAGATTTGGAAGCAACTATTTTGTGATAGTACAAAGTCTCTTGTTCTGCTTTCTCTTTTGTCCTTGTAATCAAGCACATATTCGAGAGCCCTTTCTCTCCATCTCAGCTCCAGAACATGACTGCATGAAGATGTTTAAATGGCAAAGAAGAGCTGTGTTCTCCACCAGCCTCTGCTAAGATCCCGACTCTTCAGTTGATGATGTGTTTTGTAACTCCCCTGCAATGTGGGAACATGCATAGTTTCAGAAGTGACTTCAAGCGCCATTCAGAAATACACAATTAAAGCGGTCCCAAAGAAATGGCCATCCAATCTGTTTAAAGACTTCCAAAGATGGAGAGAACGGCAGCCTCCAAGGCAATCTCTTCCACTGGCAAACAGCAATTACTGTCAACAAGTTCTTCCTAATATTTAGATGGGATCTTCTTTCTTATTATTTGAATCCTGGTTTGTGTCCTAGTCTCTGGAGCAGCAGAACACAAGCTTGCTCCGTCTTCTTCAATTACATTCCTTTAAATGTTTAAAGGTGGCTATCATTTCTCTTCTCAGGGCCTAAGCAGACTGCCAGAAATAGTGCACATTAAATTGAGGCACTGCCCTGGTTCAGTGCTAGGGAATCATGGGAACTGTAATTGATTGTGGCACCAGAGCTCTGGCAGAGAAGGCTCAATGTCCCAGAAAAAAATACAGTTCCCATGATTCCCTAGCACTGAGCCAGGGCAGTGCCTCAATTTAATGTGCACTATTTCTGGCAGTCTGCTTAGGCCTTCAGTCTTCTCCAGGCTAAACATACCCAGCTTCCTAAGCTGTTCCTCATAAGATTTGGTTTACAGATCTTTGGTTACCTTGGTTGCCCTCTTCTTGGCACGTTCTTGAATTGTGGTGCCCAGAAGTGGACACAGTCTTCCAGGTGACATCTGTCATGAAATAGACAGCAGCACCTTTAGACAACCAACCAGTCAGTTTAATTAAAGAATTAACAGAACTTTATTGGAAGATCCATAGGTCAGACCTGACTATCAGACGTTTTAGCTGAGACTGGAAAAATCCCCCCCTACAGTTAGAGAAGAGAATGTGCAAAAGCCCGCGCTTTCAACCCCTCCTTCTTTTCCCCAAACATCTCGTCCGTTCCCAGCCAGCCGAGCCAGCCACTCAAGGTCACTAGATAAAGCACCTGCACTCTAACACTATTAACCCATCTTCCCATCATCCCCACACTATACTACATATCTGATAGAATATTACCAGGATTCTAACAGTCTGCCCCCCTAAAAACAGAACCCCCCCCCAAAAGGGAAAAAAAAATAAAAGAAACATCAAGCAACTGAAGACAAGGAAGGCTTGTCTGGATAGCGTTCATGAAAATGAGCAATCAAATCAGGAGCATTGACATGACCAGCTGACACCCATTCAGAATGGTCAACAGGAAAGTGTTTCCACCGGATCAGGTATTGTAGTTTGCCTCGATGAACCCGAGAGTCCAGAATCTTTGAAACTTCAAAGTGTTGATGTCCATCAACCATCAAAGGCAGGGGTGGTGAGTCAACAGGTTTCCAGGGGTCAACCGCACAATCAGGTTTTAACAAACTGAAATGAAAAACTGGATGAAGATGACGATAGGTCTTAGGAAGGATCAATTCAGCAGTAACATCATTAACAAGTCTCTTAACTGGAAAAGGACCCACAAATTTTGGTCCTAGCTTTTTGGAAGGAAACTTAGACCTTAGGTTTTTGGTGGAAAGGTAAACCATATCACCAGGCTTAATGTCCCAACCTTTTGCCCTCTTTTTGTCAGCCTGATTTTTATATTGTTTTTTAGCTTCGTGCAAAGCTTTGACAATGGTGGGCCAAGCCCCTCTGACTTTGTCAGCCCACTGGGTCACCTGAACTGGGTCAGTTTTATTTACAGGCAGGGCAGGGAGGAGCTTAGGTTCAAAACCATAGTTAATCGAAAAGGGAGAGCTCCCAGTGCTGCTGTGTATAGCACTATTGAAAGCAACCTCGGCATGTGGAAGTAAATCAAACCAGTCATCTTGTAGGTAGTTAGTATAAGAACGCAGGTATCTCTGAAGACTTTGGTTAGTCTTCTCACTCTGGCCGTCAGTCTCCGGGTGAAAAGCCGTGCTAAGAGCCAATTGGACCCCCAATTTGTCTTGTAGCACCCTCCAAAATTTAGAAGTAAACGAACTGCCTCTATCGGAGATTATTCGGTCTGGAAGGCCATGGAGTCTATAGATGTGCGCTATGAACAGATCAGCTAATTTGGGGGCCGAAGGCATCCCCTTGCAGGCCACATAATGTACTTGTTTGGAAAACAAATCTACCACCACCCAAATGGTGTCTCGGCCCTTGCTAGGGGGCAAGTCTGTTATAAAATCCATAGCAATGTGTTTCCACGGTCCTTCTGGTGTAGGCAGAGGTTGAAGTAGTCCTCTAGGCTTGCCCACCCTTGGTTTGGCTCTAGCGCAAACCGGGCAACTTTTAACATAAGCCTCTACATCTGCACGAATTCCATCCCACCAGTAGGTGCTGCGGATCTTGTGCCAAGTTTTTAAATATCCCCAATGACCTGCTGCCTTTGAGTCATGGTATAGCTGAAGGATGTCTTTCCTTAGGGAAGCAGGAACATAGATCTTTGAATTCCACACCCATAAGTCTTGTGTATTTTTAGACAGTTGGTCTTTGTGTTGTTGTAGCCACTCATCTGTCTCTGCCCCCTGCTGGATTTTTAGCAACAGGTCATCTAATGGCAGTGGTGAGTCACCCTGTGAAGGGGGTTGAACTACAGCCTTGGCTCTACTGCGTGTGATTACCGCCAAACCCAACTGTTCTCGGGAAAAGATGGTCTCAAGAGGCACCGCCTCTTTTCCCCCATGTTGTGGCAATCTGGATAAGGCGTCTGCTAAAATGTTTTGACGGCCCGGGAAAAACTTTAACTTGAAGTTATATTTATAAAAGTCCTTAGCCCATCTCCTTTGCTTGGGGCTCAGTTTGCGGGGAGTCTGTAATGCTTCTAAGTTTCTGTGATCAGTCCATACCTCAAAAGGGTGTGCCGCCCCCTCGAGGAATTGTCTCCAGCTTTCTAGGGCATGCTTAACTGCATAAGCTTCTTTTTCCCAGCACGGCCAAGATAATTGGGGCCCCTGGAACTTTTTGGACAGGTAGGCACAAGGTCTAAGCTTATCTTTATCATCTTTTTGTAGCAGGACCGCCCCCATAGCAAAGTCACTGGCATCAACTTGAACCACGAAGGGTTTGGCTGGGTCTGGGTGAATTAAGATAGGTTCAGAGCTAAACAACATCTTTAGTTGTTCAAAAGCCCTCTGGCATTTTTCAGACCATTGAATCGGAGTGGAGGGCTTAGGAGGCTTGGACGCCACCCCCTCCCCACTTTTGGGCGTATCTTTAGTCTTGAGTAAGTCTGTGATGGGCAATGCAATCTTAGCAAAGTCAGGAATGAACTCTCTGTAGAAATTTGCAAAGCCCAAGAACTTTTGTACATCTTTTCTATTTCTTGGGGGTGCCCAGTCTAACACTGTTTGTACTTTAGCTGGATCCATTTCTAAGCCCTGGTTAGACACTCGGTACCCCAAGAAATCTAGTCTCTCGGTGTGAAAGTGACATTTGGACAGTTTCACATATAATTGGTTATCCCACAGTCTTTTGAGTACCTCTCGCACCAATTTAACATGACTGTCTAAGTCCTTAGAATAGATGAGCACATCGTCCAAGTATACCAGAACACCTTCAAAAAGCAAATCATGCAGTACTTCATTTATATGCCTCATAAAAATCCCGGGAGCCCCCGACAGTCCAAAAGGAAGGACCAAGTACTCAAATGCCCCCAAAGGGCAGTTGAAAGCAGTCTTATATTCATCTCCCTCTTTAATCCTAACTCGATGATAAGCATCTCTCAAATCCAATTTTGTAAAGAGTTTGCCCGTGCCCAGTCTCCCCAACATGTCTTTCATTAGTGGCAAAGGGTACTTGTTGGTGTTGCAAATCCCATTTAGATTGCGATAGTCTACCACCAGCCGCAAAGAGCCATCTTTTTTTTCTCTAAAAAATACAGGAGCAGCAAATGTAGAAGTAGAGGGTCGAATAAACCCTCGAGCCAAGTTTTTTTCTATATAGTCTTTTAAGGTGGCCAGTTCTTTTGGGGTCATTGAATACAGCTTGGGTTTAGGAAGGGGTGCCCCTGGCAATATTTCAATGGCACAGTCTGTTTCTCGGTGTGGAGGCAACACATCACACTCTCTCTCTTCAAACACCCCTTTTAAATCTCGGTAAACCGGAGGGATGACTGGCGACCCCTCCCCGCCGTGCCCAACGTCTCTGTCTCTGGGCAGCCCTTCCAAGTGAGTAGCTGCGTCTTTTTCTATTTGTCCGGGAAGCGCCACCGTGGGGAGAAGAGGGGGGAGCACCATCCCGTGGGCAAGGCAATGGTTTGCACAATCCGGATCATTAAAAATTAGCTGTCTCTCTCTCCAGCGCAACTCCGGGTTGTGATGGTGTAGCCAGTCTATGCCCAACATTAGGTGGTAATTATAAGTATTACCCACCACCAACTGGAGCTGTTCCCAATGGTCTGCTATCCCTAGCCACACAGGAGCAGTTTTTCTTTCTGCAGCACGGCCCCCCATCAGAGACCCATCCATCTGAACAAAGGGAATGGGCTCCCTCAGAGGGTGGGTGGCTATGTTTAAACTGTCTATTACTGCAGGGTTTATTAAGCACCTCGTACACCCACAGTCAATGGCTGCAATTAATTGCATGGCTTTTTTCTTGGGCCCCACCATCAAAGTCACTGATACAGACAACAGGGGAATGCCCCCACTCACCATCCTTTTGCGGCTCTCTGCTCCCACAGCCCGCCTTTCGCCGCTTCCTAAGGCAGGCTCTGGAAGTTTAAAGGCCCCCCTCCTGAGCTTGTAAAACTGTCTGAGTCGTCTGAGTCTGTCCAGATCTCCTGTTCTTTGGGCTCTTCTACTTTCAGGCTGTGCTCAGTAGAGGATTTTCTTTTCGGCTGACTCTTTTCCTTCTTGGAGCCTCTGCCGGGGGGGGGGCCCTGAGAGGAGCCGGTCTTTCCCTCCTGGGCCATGTCCGGGCAAGCAGCAATTAAGTGTCCCTTTTGGCCGCATTTTAAGCATAGACCTAACCGGCGCCGTCTCTCCCTCTCAGTCTCTGCAGTGCCGGTAGGAAGTTTCCCCTTGTGGGCTTGGCTTCGGCCCCCCTTCGCTTTGGTCTCTTGGGTTTGTCGTTGATCTAACATCTTCACTTCATGTAAGAGGGCCTCCGCTTCTCCCGCCACTCTGATCCATTCCATAGCTGTGAGGGGTTTTCCCCTCATCAACACCCATTTGGCTATCTCTGGGCGCAGTCCATCTTTAAAATATTGGATCTGCATTCCCCCCGGGCAGTCCGGCACTTGGGCCACCAGCCTTCTGAATTCTGCCGCATATGCAGCCACCGTCATAGAACCTTGTTTTAAAACTTTTAGTTCAGCCAGGGCAGTGGTGGCCTGGAAGGGGTCTTCAAATCTAGTCCTAAGGGCCCTCATAAATTCGTCCAGGTTCCCCAGCTCCGGCGCTTGTCGGTCGTAGAGCTGCACCAGCCAGCGGGCCGCCTCCCCCCGCAGATGTCTTGCCACACACTTCACCTTGGCTGATTCCGAAGGGAAAACCGGGCCCCACTCCTCCATATGATCTGCCACTTGTGACAAGAAATAAGGCAACGTTTGGGAATCCCCATCGAACTTGACCCCCATCTTCTTAGCCTGTGCATCGGGAGGCCTCGGCTGCGGGGGGTCGGCTGGTGGGGGCCCTGGGGGCAAGGCTTCCTCTTCCCCTGCTCCCATCGCTTGGGGTTGCCCACCTGGGGCTGGGGCTCGGGCAGCTCCAGCTCTTGTACCCCCTACTCCCTCTCCAGCAATCTGTTGGAGGATCTCTAGCATCGTGGTCATGGTATCTCGCATCCCCTCCACTTCAGCTTTCAGCTGTTGTACCTGTATCTCCACGTCGGTCTCCTCTCCCGAGGACAGCTGTAGTGGTTGCGTGAACCCGGTGTTCCAATCCGACCACCTCGCCGCCCGCCGGCGTTCTCTCGTGTGCACGGGGGCCACCGGAGCGCCGAACCATCTCCCAGGCACCAGTGGGGTCTGTGGCAATTGTGACCCTCCGGTCTTTGGCACCGCTCCGGTTCCTCTGTCCTCCGGCCCAGGTTCCTCTCCATCCTCTGGGGTTTGGCCCTCTTTGTAGGACATCTCCGTTCTTGCCTCCATCTCTCCAGGAGCAGGAACAAAATACCAAAAATAAAGTTGAACTTGGGGTGAGTCTCAGCTAACTGTCATGAAATAGACAGCAGCACCTTTAGACAACCAACCAGTCAGTTTAATTAAAGAATTAACAGAACTTTATTGGAAGATCCATAGGTCAGACCTGACTATCAGACGTTTTAGCTGAGACTGGAAAAATCCCCCCCTACAGTTAGAGAAGAGAATGTGCAAAAGCCCGCGCTTTCAACCCCTCCTTCTTTTCCCCAAACATCTCGTCCGTTCCCAGCCAGCCGAGCCAGCCACTCAAGGTCACTAGATAAAGCACCTGCACTCTAACACTATTAACCCATCTTCCCATCATCCCCACACTATACTACATATCTGATAGAATATTACCAGGATTCTAACACATCGGCCCAAAAGTACAGCTACACGTTACCTTGATCTGAACACTATACTCCTTTTAATACAGCTCAGAATTACATTGGCTTTCTGGCTGCTGCATCACACTGTTGGCTTCATGTTTACTTTGTGTCTACTTAAACTCCTAGTTCTTTTTCACACATGTACTTTCAAGCGAGGCGTCACTAATACTATAGTTATGCATTTCATGTTTCCTGCCTACATGTTGAAGCTTACATTTATCCCTGTTGAAATTCTTTTTGTTATATTTTGGCCCAGGTTTCCTCTCTGTTCAGGTAATTTGCTTTTAAAATAAATTCAGTTTCTTTAAAAATAAAGAGTACACGAACAAGAGTTTCTGTCTCCTCCTCCCCATCCCCATTTTATCAGCAGTGGACAGAATTTGGGCCAGTGGGGTTTACTTTGTTTTACACTGAAACCTTGAGATTTGTCAACCAGAGCAAGGCGTAGAAGAATAGGAAGGCAGAAATAAATGTTGGAGGCAGCATGGCTCAGAGCATACCTGTAGCCCAAGAATGTGATTTCAGTGCCTGAGCCTGATCTGAAAAAACAACACAAAACCAGATTATTTGACATACACACACAAAATCTCTCTCTTTTCTCTCTCCTCACCTTCTCATATCTATATTTCCTTGATTTTTACCATCTAATTTAGGAAGACAATAAGGGCATTTGGTGTTAAATCAATGGTAAGGCTGTGATTCCTTTATCCATTCCATGAAATTGATTGGTATTATTATTATTATTATTATTATTATTATTAAAGCTTATTTCTAGAGCGCTGTCGGTGTACACAGCGCTGTACAAAAGACAGTCAAGGATAAAACAAAATAAAACCTGCCAGAGGCGTACAATCTGAAGTAAAACAATGGGCAAAATAATAAAAGTCAATTAAAACCTCAGGCCCTTGGACTGAATCCATCCCTCTTGGGGTCCAAAGCTGGTCCTCTAGAATTCTCCAGATGATCATACTCCTCTCCCTACTATACCATTATTTGGTGGTTTCACTGTGTTTGGATTGGTTTTCCCCTCTTTCCATTTTCAAAAGTTGAACTCTCTCCCAAGCCTTCATTACTGAAGTTAACATATGCTGGTGTCTTTGGTTTCGCCCCTTTTCTCTTAGGCACCACTCACCGCTGGAGTGTATCCCCCAAATCATCTCCAAAATTGAATTTAGCCCCCAGAAAAAAAAAGAGGTTACCCACCCTTTCTTTAAAACAGACCTGTACAACTTAGCAGTAGGTAGGGGCCAAAATTAAAATAGGTTGATTGGGGGTGGCCAGAGTTGCCCTTGAAGCCCCACGTGGCAGCCACTTCTCAGGACTTGGAGGGCATGGAAGGGTGAGATGGTGCCCTCTGAGCCCCTAGTCCTCCATGGGCATGCGGGAATGAGGTGGTGCCCTCTAAGCCTCGCATGGCAGCTGCCTCACAGGACTTAGAGGGCATGAGGAGATGCCCTACGAGTCATTTGCAAATGAAGTGAAGGGATGAAACCTAGAATCATAGAATCCCTAGAATCATAGAGTTGGAAGAGACCACAAGGGCCATCCAATCCAACCCCCTGCCATGCAGGAACTCAAAATCAAAGCATCCCCAACATGTGGCCATCCAGCCTCTGTTTAAAGACCTCCAAAGAAGGAGACTCCATCATCCTCCGAGGGAATGTCTTCCACTGTTGAACAACCCTTACTGTCAGGAAGTTCCTCCTAATGTTTGTTTGAAATCTCTTTTCCTGTAGCTTGCATCTGTTGTTCTGGCTCCTATTCTCTGGAGCAGCAGAAAACAAGCTTGCTCTATCCTCAATAAGACATCCCTTAACAGGGCTATCATATCACCTTGTAGGCATCTCTTCTTCAGGCTAAACATACCCAGCTCCCTAAGTCGTTCCTCGTAGGGCATGGTTTCCAGACCCTTCACCATTTTACTCGCCCTCCTCTGGACACGTTCCAGTTTTTCAACATCCTTTTTGAATTGTGATCCCCAGAACTGGACACAGTATTATTCCAGGTGAGGCCTGACTAAAGCAGAATACAGTGGCACTATTACTTCCCTTGATCTAGAAACCGTACTTCTATTGATGCAGCCTAAAATTGCATTGGCCTTTTACCAATTATAATTTGGTGTGAAGGAGTACCTACTTTTTGTAAACAACTATTCAGACAAGGTCTTTAAAACAACAACATTGAATTGGTTTAAAGCTTATCTTACCACTGATCAACATGTTACCCTGGAATGGATGGCCCTTGGGGTCTCCCCCAATTCTGTATATTCCTATATGCCAGAAAGGAGTTGGACTGGATGACCCCCAGGGGTACCTTCCAACTCTAGGATTCCTTGTTTGAACTACAGTGGTTCCTCCACATTTGCTGGGGTTAGGGGCACAGAACCCCCGTGAATGTGGGAAAACCGCAAATAACAAAATACTTATGTTTTTACCTGAGAGAACACCCCTCTAGGAATCTCCAGGTCCTCCAGTGCAACTCTGTGGTCAACATCTGCCAGACATTGACCACAGAATTGCACTGGAGGAGCGACAAATGCTTAGTGGAGTCTTCTCTCTAGGAATCTCTAGGCCCTTCAGTGGGACTTTTGGTTAAAGACGACCATAGAGTTGCACTGGAGGAGCTACAAATAACTAGTTGAGTGTTCTCTCTAGGAATCTCTATATGTCCTTCGGCATGACTTTTAGTTAAAGTTAACCATAGAGTTGTGCTGGAGAAGCTACAAATGCCTAGTGGAGTCTTCTCTCTAGGAATCTCTAGATATCCTTCAGTGCAACTTTTGGTTAAAGTTAACCATAGAGTTGCGCTGGAGGAGCTACAAAGGGTTAGTGGAGTGTTCTCTCTAGGAATCTCTGTCATTCGGCGCGACTTTTAGTTAAAGTTAACCGTAGAGTTGTGCCGGAGGAGCTACAAAGGCCTAGTGGAGTCTTCTCTCTAGGAATCTCTAGGTCCTTCAGTGCGACTTTTGGTTAAAGTTGACCATAGAGCTGCACTGGAGGACCTACAGATTCCTAAAGAGAACATATTAATACATTTCATGAATAATCAAATCGACAAAAGTCAGATCTGCAAATGTGGAGGGACAAGATGTGCTTGTTTTTGTTTCTGTGTGCCTTCCAAGTTGTTTCAAACTGAGGAAAACCCGTTGTTAACACCTGCCAACCCTCCTTTTGCCATGTTATTCTGGTCATTTTTTGTTTTGAAAGAGAGGAGGGGAGGGCCTTCAAAGGGTGCTCTGGGATGCAAATGAAATTAGCACCCACACATGTAACTAGCATAAATGTCTGTTTGTTCCCTTTTGATCATTCAGAAAATTTGTCAACTATTTCTCTCTCCCCCCTGAGAGGGAGGGATGAACAACATTTTAAAAACCCACTCTTTTGGAAAGATAATTTTAAAAAATCCGACCTGGTTCTTCAGGAATTATACGAAAAAAATTGATTTGACACAAACTACCAACTACCAACACTACTAAGGACTCTCTAGGAACTTACACTAAATGGTTTTAAGAAAGACTGCAAGCTGTTATTAGATTATATGGAAAAGAAGCAGGGGCCTGAGATGTTCTGGGGATTCAAAGGGTGCATCTACACTATGGACTTTATCACACGGGGGAAATCCCATGCAGAAATGGGGTTTTAAATAGGAAAAAAAACTCGCAAAAGTGGGTAGATTTTCAGACGACGTTATTTTTAAACTGTGCTTAACCCACCTGGAAAATCCTGAAAGTAAAAAGAAGTGGCTTTTGACTATTTTCTGTTCGGGTTAAGCACAATTTAAAAGTGATGTGTGTGAAAATCTACCCACTTTTGCAGGGTTTCCCCACATTTTAAATCTCGTTTCTGCACAGGATTTCCCCGTGTGATAAGGTCCTGAGTAAACCGTCTGGATGACCTTGGGCAAGTCATGCTCTCTCAGCCTCAGAGTAAGGCAATGGCAAGCCCTGTCTGAACAAATCTTGCCAAGAAAATCCCATGATAGAGTCGCCTTAGGGTCACCATAAGTCAGAAACAACTTGAAGGCACACAACAGCATCTATACTGTAGAAATAATGCAGTTTGATGCCACTTTAAGTGCTGTAGTTCCATCCTATGGAATCCTGGGACTTTTGTAGTTTTACGAGGTTTTGACCTTTCTCTGCCATAGTGTGCTGGTGCCTCACAAAGCTACAAATCCCAGGACTACATAGGATGGAGTTATTATTATTATTATTATTATTTTATTTATAATCATGAAATCATTAAATTTATTTATATTTGAGATAGCTCTTCAAAGTCAAACTGCATTCTTTCTAGACCAAGGCACCCTAAGTAGTACAGGCCTTATAATGTAGAGGTAGAGGTTTATAGATTTATTTTAATATTTTTATTTATTTTAGTTAGATTTATTTTAATATTTTAGATTTATTTTAATATTTTTTTAAAAAAATATGAGCTAATATTAAGATGCCGAAGAAGCAATGCTTTATAATGGGTGTGTGTGTGTGGGGGGGGGGGTGTAGAAATTATTTTAAGTTTTCCCTCTGAAACATAACATTATGACATTAGAGGCACTACTTTTTAAGATGATTAAGGTATGTGATACTTTGGGATAGAAAGGAAGGAATGGGAAAGTTCATAGACCAACATAGAAGCAAATTGGAAGCTATCGTTCCCCTCTGTTTTTTTTTAAATGTTGTAATTATTTTGAGTACTTTTTGTACTATCCCTAGTGTATTCCTAGTGTAATGTTTCAGATATTTAGAAATGTAGTGTATCTGTTAATATTCTTATTCTTATCAATGCTATTGTGGTTTGTTGTTGTAATAAAAATACTTCTTAGAGAGAGAGAGAGAGAGAGAGAGAGAGATACTTTCCTCTGGTCTCTCTTGGGTTAAAGAGAGAGAGTGGCGCTTCCTAGAGAGGCAAACCGGAAGAAGGGTCCTGGCTTGCCTAGATCACTTCCGGTTCCCTTTCTTCCTGGAGTTCAAAGGGTGGGAGTGGGGGTTTTCTTGATAGCTGTTCCTATAGGGACCCCAAGGCTGCATCTGCACTGCAGAATTAATGCAGTTCGACACCACTTTTAACTGTCATGGCCCAATGCTATGGAATCCTGGGATTTGTAGTTTGCTGGGGCACCAGAGCTCCCTGACAGAGAAGGCCAGATAATAATAATAATAATAATAATAATAATAATAATAATAATATATCCCACCCCTCTGCAAGATAACCGCACAACACTACAAATCCCAGCATTCCAGAGCATTGAGCCATAAGAGTTAAAAGTGGTGTCAGATTGGATTATTTCTCTACTGGGTACATTGAATAAAGCACTCGAATAAAGATGGAGTTGATGATGAGAATGTATTCGAAACACGATTAAGGCATGTAGAGTTTTGTCCTGGTTTATCCCAGGCCTATTTGCATCAGTTATTCACATAGCCAAGAATGCGAATCTTTTAGAAAAATTTGGGGAAACTCTTGAGCTCAATTACCCTGGGTTAAGTGGGGTTTTGGGCAGCTTAATCCCCCATATTTAATTGGATGCATTCAAAACGCATGTGAACAACAAAGCTTCAACCCAGATCTAGCTGGGTTATTTTCACTGTCTGAATAACCCCTTAGTCAAAACTAGACTACACTTCAGGCCCTGAAGGAAAATCTGGCCCTTCTGGCATCCCAGTCTGGCTACTAAGGGCTTTTACAGACTGCCAGAAATAATGCAGCTTGAGGCCACTTTAATTGCCCTGACTCAGTGCTAGGGAATCCTGGGAACTGTAGTTTATTGTGGCACCAGAGCTCTCTGACAGAGAAGGCTCAATGTCCCAGAAAAAAATACAATTCCCATGATTCCCTAGCATTGAGCCAGGACAGTTAAAGTAGCCTCAAGCTGCATTATTTCTGGCAGTCTATAAAGGCCCAAAGATGGCAACAAACCCTTCTCTATTACACTCTCATTTGATGGAGTTTTCTTAACTTTTGTACTGGTATTTTCCCCATTCTAAAAAAAATCAAATTCCTCTCCTGAGGATTATTTAATAGGAGTTAAGATCTTTATGCTGGCATTTCCAAACTTCTTTCTGCCTGTAGCAATATCTCTTGCTTTCTTTTTTCAAAGTCAGATTCCTACCTGGACAATAATCGGCCCAATGTCACTTAATTCAACTGTGAATAGTTTAAAGAGGGACAGGGAATCATGTTTATCCTGCCACCCAAGGAAAATGGTGTAGAATAACTTTGAGAAAAAAGCATCAATACTTTTCATCAAAAAAGCATCAAGCATCAATCAATACTCAAGTCCTTTATTCAGTGGAGATCCCAAAGACATAAGAAGGCATTTAGAAATCAAAGGAAAGTATCTAAAACTTGACCCTAATCGTAAGTCTTCATAATAGCATTAAGACCAATTATTCAGTACAGTATTTTCTTCGAAGTGCACAAGCTTCACATATGATAGTTCAAAAGTCCTTACAACAATCCTGTGAAGGAGGAGAACAGTGTTATTGACCCCTTTATAAACATGGGGTATGTGCGTATGATGCAGCTGGTAGCAAATTGGCCCATTGGCTTTGCTGAGATTTGAATAAGGGATTTCCAAAATCCTAGCCCATAATCTTAACTGCTGCGCAGGGGCCAAAAGTCTCTGGATGAATTAAGAGCTGTTTTTCAGAACTACTCACCTAGGTATAATTCATGGCTTAAAATCAAAACAAAGTCGTTGTCCTCCCGTCCCCCCGCCCCCCAAGTTAAAAAACACAATCAGATTCGACAAGTCATGGTGACAATTGGAAATGGTTTTCTTCAGGGGGTTGGACTGGATGGCCCTTGTGGTCTCTTCCAACTCTATGATTCTATGATTCAGTGGGTTTTATTTCTTGCCATTTTTGGATGCTTTTCTAAACATTTTTTAGTGGTCATACTCTTTTTCTAAAATTTTATTTATTTATTTTGCAGTTTCGGATGAGCCTCTGCAAATTTTCAACACGGTCGCTGGCACGTTTATTGGCTCTCCAACAGGACACCCGGGAGGCCAGCTATTTGTGGTCTGTCAAATGATCTCTGATGCTATTGCTGACCATGTACAATCACAATGCAGGTATCTGGCTACAAGGCATAAATATTTACCTGCAGGTAGACTTTGTAAGGAAATGGAAACACAGAAATGACTTAGGAGCCAACAGGCTGTTGTTGTTGTTGTTGTTGCGTGCCTTCAAGTCGTTTCAGACTTATGGCAACCCTATCACAGGGTTTCCTTGGCAAGTTTCAAATGCAGGCCTACTACTAACATCTTCAATTTTCCCCCTCCTGTTTGCCTGATGAAGAAGCCAGTGTGACTTCGAAAGCTTGCAACATGTAATTGTGCATTTTGGTTGGCTCAATAAAGGGATCATTGTTTGGACGTCTTCAGAGGGAGTTTGCCATTTGCTGTCTTCTAAGGGTGAGAGAATGTGACTCACCCAAGGTCACCCAGTGGGTTTACATGGCCAAGCTGGGAGCTGAACCCTGGTCTCCAAAATTGTAGTCCAGTACTCAAATCACTACGCCATGCTGGCTCTATCACGAGATTCTTAAACTGTTTCATGACATCTTTTCTGAACTGATTTCAATCAAGGGAAGCATTACCATTCTGGAAAACAACAACCCAGAATTCAGGGTCCACCACAGTAAATCCTCCCACGTAATTTTGGTATGCAGGGAAAATATTTCTCATTGTCTCACACACACATATATATGAGTGTGTGTGTATATATGAGAGATCCCAGCATGGAGTAGTGGCTTGAAGACTACAACTCTGGAGATCAGGGTTCGGTTCCCAGTTTGGCCATGAAAGCCACGGTGACAAGCCACACTCTCTCTCAGGGGAAGGCAATGGCAAATCTCCTTTGAAGAAATCTTGCCAAGAAAATCCCATGATAGGGTTGCCTTAGGGATGCTGTAAGTCAGAAAAACTTGAAGGCACACAAAACACACACACCTCTTGTTGCTATGTTCCTTCAAGTCGTTTCCAACTTATTCCAACTTCCAACTAAGGTGACCTAGCACAGAGTTTTCTTGGCAGGTTGCCGCCACCTTCCTGTGAGGCTGAGAGTGTGTGACTTGCTCAAGCTCATCCATTTGCCAAGACAACACCCCACAGAACTCTGGAATGCACCCCAAAGCATCTAGGGCCTTATGTTGGGTGGGAACTTTCAAACAATTGTCCTTCCGCTAGCGCTTCTATTAGGAGTGGTAGGAAAGGCACCTTTTATTAGTACAGTCGGCCCTCCGTTTTTGCAGGGGATCCGTTTTGGACCCCCCGTGAAAACGGAGATTCAGCAATATTCAAGCCTTTTAAGCTTGAATGGGGTGCGGCCCACTGATTTTTATGGAGATCGCCCCTCTGTGAATATGCAAAACCGCAGACTTTAAGCCAAAGGCAGACCCCACTGGGGGCATTATGTACGGTAGGATGGGGAATGTGTGTTGTTAGTTACAACTCTCATGGTCCCTCTCCACCAGCTATGTTGGTATAGACTGGTGAAAGACGCAGTCCAACAATATCTGCAGGGGCACATATTTTCCACCCATGATTTCAAAAGGTTTAGGTGATAAATGGTTGCTTAGCTCAGGGGTGGGAATCCTGTGGTCCTCCAGATGTTGCCAAATGACAGTTCCAGTGACTCCTCAGCATTAGGTCTGCTAGATCCAGCTGATGGGTGCTGCAACCCAACACTGAGGAGGTCACAAATTCCCAACCCTTAATGCAGAAATGGGAAGTCAGTGGTTTAACTTTGTGTAGCTCAGAGGTGAATGATCACAAGGCCTCCCAGATAGTTTTTGGACAGCAGCTCCCAGCATTCCCCACCACTGAGAAGGTTGGCAAGTGAATTGTTCCTGGAGGCTTCCAGAAGAAGCAATTCACTTCCTCCTCCCTACACTAAGAATCAGGGTAGGCTTTTCTAAGGCCACAGAAACACTCATGAAGGCAACATATAGCCTCAGGGCTGGACTTTGCCCTCCTTGTTGTATAGAGTCAGGCAAAATGGCAACCCCACAACTGACCAGCCAAATGGATCCTGGTGACTGATACTATTGCAAAATTAACATCAATAACATGGCGGCCACAGCAAGTACCAATGAAGACTTTGCATGCTCATCTCACACTTTCTTTTGGCCTTTCCTTGCTAATCTGAATTTTAATGGCAGACTCTCAACTTCTGTATTTTCTTTTGTGTGCTCAACACACCTGGGTGTTCAAGGCCCTTGTTTTTAAAAGGGAAATCTCCTTTTGTCCCAGTGACATAAGCTGCCAAACTTCTCCATTCCAGTGCGCTCAACTTGAATAGCCCTGCTTTGGGCAGATTGCATCTCGGCCAACAGCTACACAAGTATCCAAGCCCCAAAAGTGTTTGTGGCTTGACCGGGTTCTTCTCAATGTCACTGGTGCTCAATTTTGCTTTGCAGTCCATCCTCTCTGCACAAAGAGACCCTACAGTGGGTCTCACAGCTTTCCACTCCATGGGATGCTCTTCACAGCTATCAAAGAGTCTACCATCTTAGATGCACACAGGATGGTAACTCTGTTTATTTACTTAAACATTAAGGTTGAAAGTGTTGAGCACATATGCTACAGAATTCTGGAGCTTAGGTGTCATGGGCACAAGGCAATGTTGTGACCAGAACAGCGCAAACCAGATATAACTAAAATCATATCCCTCCTCTCCTTATGTTGAAGAGTTTCCCATGGTTATGCATTCACTTAAATCAACTGCTAGCTCAACCTTGTTAGACCCATTGATTCAATGGGCCTTACATAAATGTTGGGGTTTGTTATTGTGTACCTTCAAGTTGTTCTCCACTTATGGTGACCCTAAGGCAATCCCTATTATGGGGCTATTTTCACAAAATTTACTCACACTGGGTTTGCCCATGCCTTCATCTGAGGCTGAGAGAGTGTAACTTGTCCAAAGTCACCCAGACGGTTTCCATGGCCAAGTAGGAATTCAAACCCTGGTCTCCCAGAGTCCTACTCCAAAGCTCAAACCATTACGCCATGCTGGATCTTCAGCAATTGACTAAATGGGTCTGTACAGGAGTTTGGACTAGGAATTGGAATTAGGACATGGGTTAAAACTGGTGTGGTCTTCCAGATGTTGTTGGATTACAACTCCCATCAGCTTTAGCCAGCACAGCCAATGGCTAGGAACGTTGGGGGTTGTAGTTCAATTATACCTGGAGGGCTGCATGATTTTTACCTCTGACTGAGGACAACACTGATAAATTCTATAGAATTTCATGAAGAAAAGGAGCACTGTTTCTCTAACTACCACAGTCACAGCAGCCAATTTATTAGTAAATTTAAGGGGTTCTTCCCTCCCTCCAAACACCAACTCATTGTAAACTGGGGCAGAGAAGCTCTAGCCCTCATTGTAATTTCATTGTAATTTCATTTCAGCATCACCATCTGAGAGCATGGTAAGCCTATTTTTGGTTTCCAGGGCTCCCTTCTGGAAATCTTTCATCTATGTGTGTTATGTGTGGACTTCAGTGCCACAAAAGTGTAATTTGGGGTTCACAGGTAGTCGACAGGCTGCCCTTTCACCATCCTTCCCTAATTATTACAATAACAGGGCTCCAAAATTTGAAGTGAGGAGCAAAGACATAAACCGAACTATGTAGAATTCTACTATACAAAAACCAAATATGTACTTTTGTCAACTCTACTACTAATACTATGAGTCAATGCACATGCATCAATCAAATGGATGCCACCCTGGCTGCCCCAACCACATAACCAGGTACATGCTTTATTCATTCACGTCTACTGCATAGCTCAAAAATGCAAACACTGAGTTTGTTGGTTTCACTTTGCCTACAGCTGGCAAACGCTCACACAAGAGGGAATCCAGAGGTATTCCTTTTCCCATAATAATTTAACTGGGATATACCAGTGCTCACTAAAACTATGGTATGGGAGACCTATGGGCCTTCCAGATGTTCTTGGGTAAGTCTGCTGGCTGCGATGTCTAGTGTGAATGGGAGTTGGAATTGAACAACATCTGGAAAGACATCATTTTTGAGAACCCCATCATGTTGGGGACCCACTCTGGACTCCCAGGGGATCTAGGAGGACTGAAACCCCCCTATATCTTCCCTCAAAATTGAACCAATTTTTACCCCCAAATGCCCCCAATATCCCCTAAGGGGTGTAGAGGACACTTTCATCATGTTTTTGTCCTCTTTGGGTCATTTTAAGCCCAGGAGCGGCCTCTTCTTTGGAGGTCTTTAAACAGAGGCTGGATGGCCATCTGTCGGGGATGCTTTGATTTTGAGTTCCTGCATGGCAGAATGGGGTTGGACTGGATGGCCCTTGGGGTCTCTTCCAACTCTATGATTCTATGATTCTTTTTCCCCAACAGAAAGTGACCTGAATGCAAACTTCTGCTTATTTCATGTTGGGGGGAAGGGGGCTCCGCTAGGTCTAAAACAACAGAGGGTGACAAAATAATGCATTGACATTGCCTAGTATACCCATACAGCATTTGGGGAAATCTGGGAGCAAGAAAAAATTGGGGAGGTGTGGGGGCGTCATCCAAAAAACAGCTCTGGGTACTGCATGTACTTTCCTCAACCCTGGAATGGAGGCACAGAGCAATGAAATGGTTACCATGGCCTGCACTGTTGTGCTTTTTGTTTTGGTGCCCATGTCCAATGAGTTTACTGAAGTGCTGTTGTAGATCAGTAGAAGGGCATTACGGACCACTAGTTTGCCACAGAAGCTGCTGCAGATCTCCTGCAGCCCATGCTGAAAGTAAGGCAATGTTGGGCAGACTGAGCTTTTACAAGGCTTCGTCTGGCTCTTCCTCCACTATCAGCACATTGAGAGCGTCTCTGGTGTGGATTTTCTGATGTCTAACAAGGACCGCACGGTGAGAAAAGCTCTTCCCGCAGGTTGTACACTGATGCGGCCTCTCGCCTGTGTGGACTTTCTGATGCCGAATGAGGACGGCCCGGTCACAAAAACATTTTCCACATGTGGCACACTTGAATGGTTTCTCGCCCGTGTGAATCCTCTGGTGAACCATCAAGATTTGCCTTTGGCTGAAGCTTTTCCCGCACTCGGAGCAGGTGTACGGCCTCTCTCCCGTATGGACCCGGTGGTGCTTGACAAGCTGGGAGGATGTATTGAAAGATTTCTCACAGTCTGGGCATTTAAAGGGCTTCTCCCCTGTATGGGCTCCCTCATGTATCATGAGACTGGAACTCCGGTTGAAGGTCTCCCCGCACTGTGAGCATTTGTACGGCTTCTCCCTGGTGTGGATTTTGTGGTGATTGAGAAGCTGCGTTTTCCGGCTAAAGCTTTTGTTGCACTCAGAGCAGCTGAACGGTTTCTCTCCGATGTGGATGCGATAGTGCCGGGTGAGATCCGAGCTGACGGTGAAGCTCTTCCCGCACTGAGAGCAGGTGTAAGGTCTCTCCCCTGTGTGGGTCCGTTCGTGAGCAACCAGGGTGGATTTCAAGCTGAAGCATTTCCCACAATCTTTGCACATGAACGGCTTCTCCCCAGTGTGGGTTCTTTGGTGTGCAACCAGCACTGTGGTCCGACTGAAGCTTCTCCCACACACATTGCATACCCTTTCCCCTCTACTCCTGCGTCTTCTCTTTATGACGACAGTTTGGTTCCCTTCGCCACTTTCTCCTAAATAAGGGAACAGTACATTCACACTGGGATTGAGGCAGTTTTTCCTCCCCTTCTCTGACTCCTTGTGACTCTCAGAAGCTTCTCTATCCTCTTGAGGCCATGGGGTCTTTTTCCAGGAGGGTCTGTGCAGCTTCACTGTCTCAGTGTTGTCTAGCTGAGATTTATCCTCTTTGCTGTCTGTCATCCATTCATCATCGGCTGGAAAAGACAAGGAAACTCTACACGTTATTCCCTAAAGAAAGAAAATTATTAAATAAAGAAGCAGGTATCCTACATACCAGAGTTTGAAATGTTTGTTTTTAAAAGGAACTAGTTACTTGATTCATTACTCTGATCCTTATGAATCTGATCACTTTGCTGCTGTTATTATAACCCAGAAAGGAAAACTCACTGAGTTATTCCTTACTAACAAGTTACTCTTGTGGTTACTACTGTGCTAGACTCGTCCCTCCACATTTGCGGCTTTGACTTTTGCGGCTTTGATTATTCACAGATTTTATTAATATGTTTTCACTAGGATTATCTAGGTCCTCCAGCACAACTCTACGGTCAACTTTAACCAAAAATCACACAGAAGAACCTAGAGATTCCTAGAGAGAACAATCCACTAGGCATTTGCGTGACTCTATGGTCAACTTTAACCAAAAGTCGCACTGAAGGGCCTAGAGATTCCTAGAGAGAACACTCCAGTAGGCATTTGCAGCTCCTCCAGCACAATTCTATGGTCAATGCCTGGCAGATGTTGACCACAGAGTTGAACTGGAGGACCTAGAGATTGCTAGAGGGGTGTTCCCTCAGGTAAAAAGATAGTGTTTTTGTTATTTGTGATTTTTCCACATTCACGGGGGTCCTGAATATGGAGGGACAAATGTATTACAAAATAGAAAGAAATGCTCTCTGTTCGGTATTACAAACAAACCTTCCTGTATGTAGCACATGGCAACCCTCCTCCCTCCCACTCAGTCCAGATAACCTTCCTCTTCTGCTTCCTATTGCTCAGAGTCAGTCATGAGCAGGGGTAGGCAACCTTTTTGAGCCGGGGGCCGGGTTGCTGTCCTCAGACAATTGGGGGGCCGAAGCACAATCAATCAATCAATCAATTTAATTTTTTAATTTTTTTTTAAATTAAAAAAATATGCATGCATACTCTCTCAGCCTCAGAAAAGCCATGGCAAAACCCCTGTGCAGATTTTGCCAAGAAAACCCCAAGAACAAGTAATAAGAACAATAATCAATATCATCATGGCGGGTGGCGGCAGGGGCGGCAGGACCGGCCTGGGGCTGGTCCAAAGGCCTCAGGGGGCCGCATCCGGCCCCCGGGCCTTAGGTTGCCTACCCCTGGTCATGAGTAACAGACAGACAAACCTTACACTGAAAAGTAGTGGATTACAGCCTTGGACATTACAAGCAAAATGTAACTTGACTTTCATTCAGTATTGAACACTGACCCACATCCCTTTTGGAAAGTTAGTTTTATTGATAGTAAATGATGGAGTAGGTAGTTTAGAGTAGCTAAAGATTTCCTGCCTTTTCCCCAACCTGGCACCCAAGATAGCTTAAAAAAATTAAAACAGAAAAACCTAAAAGCACCATGCCTTACAAAAACATTTTAATCCCCTGCGGCTAAATGGGACCCTGAAGGTGAGGTGCAACACTCCCAGATGATCCCAAAGTTTAAATTATGCTGTGCTATTCAAAGTGGTGGCTTGTGGACTGGTGCCGGTCTGTGAGCCACTGGCTGCCAGTTCACTGAGAGTTTCCAGAACAAAAAGAATAGTCAATGGGTACAAGTGGGATACTGATGCCTGACATTAGTGGGGGGAAATTGTTGGTTTCCCCATATGAGAAACCCTAATATAGTACAGAAGCAAGCAAATGAACTTGAAATGTGAAGGTGTGACCCATCTCCTAGCCCAGGGTCTACTAAATACAAATTAACCCTTTCTATTCTACTGAAAGCTCTTAAAATTTGGCCATGAGTCTAAAACCACCGCTCATTATACCCAAAGAGGACCAGGTATACTCCTTCACTAGATAGTCAAATAAGGAGCATATGACCATCCAAGGAACCCAAGACCATCAAAATGAACACAATGAAATCCTTACTCTGTGTGCTGGTCTCACTATCATTCTCTTCTTTGACCTCGGCGCAAGGCTGCTTCTCTTTGGGGCTTGGAGGAGACTGTTCAGCCATGCAGAGATCTGAAGCTGCTTTTTGGATCAGGGCCAAGCCCTGAAACGAAACAAGAAGGAAATGTGTTCAGATAACAGAACAGTATGTGAAACACAGAGAAATCTCAAGGGCCAGAGAACACCTCCTACCTTCCTCTGACCAAGCATCTCCAGCTACCAGAGATGTGGAGCAGAAAATTCTGATGCTATATTTTTCCACGGAAAATTTTCTGCACCATACATAATCTATATTTTATCCACAGTTCTATGGGCTGTTGTACAAGGATCAATATGTGAAATTGTCTAGGTACAGGATATGAAGTTGTCTCCTTAGAAGAATGACAAGCATTGACAAACCTCAGAGGAATAGGCTAACAAATTAACACATAGCTGAGCTCGTTTCTATTTTGCAACATTTCTTGCTTCTCAATCAGTCATACATACAAATAGTGAAGACAAATGTGAAGTCAAAGGCTGGCATCCATAGTGTTTTTGTGGGTTTTTCGGGCTCTGAGGCCGTGTTCTAGAAGAATGTATTCCCAACATTTCGCCTGCATGTGTGGCTGGCATCTTCAGAGAATGGTGGCATGGAGGTGTGTGGGGTATATATACTGTGTGACCCTTGGTTGAGAGGATTAGCATGTAAATCTGTGTATTGTTCTGTTGAGGCAAGGCCTCAGGGTGGGAAGATATGTAAGGAGGATTAGTGTCTATTTAATTAATGGTCTATTGTTTGCTGGAAAACCCAATGACCCTGGGTGAAGTTCATTTGTATTTGCTGAGTCCTGATATTCATGTTTTTGAGGACTGGTAGCCAAAATTGTCTACTTTCAAGGTTTCTTCTTCCTGTTGAAATTGTCCAGTTATTTGTGGATTTCAATGGCTTCCCTGTGCATACTGACCCAATAGTTTTTAGCGTGGTCCAGAATTTCAGTGTTTCCATAGGCTTCAAGGGTCACACAGTATATATACCCCACATACCTCCATGCCACCATTCTCTGAAGATGCCAGCCACAGATGCAGGTGAAACGTCAGGAATACATTCTTCTAGAACACGGCCTCACAGCCGGAAAAACCCACAAAAACATAAAGAGTGTTCAGCTAGTTGCAATGAATCAGATGTCTCTCTACTGAGAAGCAGAGCATAGTGAATGAGTGAAGCTGAAGGTACTGCAGTTATACCTCAGTGAAAGAAAGTTAAACTATTGCTATATCAGGTACAGCCCTCTTTAGGTACATGACATAAAAATATTGTTCTTTTAGATGTGGTCATTTCTGTGAAATGTAAGAGAAGTATATCTTATTCTTATTCTTATATTATGTATAATATAATTGCAATGTTTTTCTAAGATGTGGTGTTTTAGTTTTGAATGTGTTGGAATATATTATTTAAATCTAACATTCTTTGGATCATTTCATTGGAACTGTGGTGCTGGAGGAGAAGCCTATGGATACTGTGGACAGCCTATTGTTGTTGGTGGTGGTGTTGTGTTGTTATTATTGTATATTTTCCCTACCTTTAAAAATTCACACCATACAAACTTTGAAAAATAATTAAACTAATAACAGAATGAAAAGCAGACACACAGCCATGTTAGTCTGGAAAATCAGTATGCAAAAGGATCTCATAGCACCTTTGAGACTAAAGGCCAAAGCAGACTGCCAGAAATAGTGCACATTAAATTGAGGCACTGCCCTGGCTCAGTGCTAGGGAATCATGGGAACTGTATTTTTTTCTGGGACATTGAGCCTTCTCTGTGAGAGAGCTCTAGTGCCACAATAAATTACAGTTCCCATGATTCCCTAGCACTGAGCCAGGGCAGTGCCTCAATTTAATGTGCACTATTTCTGGCAGTCTGCTTAGGCCCTAACTGAGCAAAAGATGCTGTAGCATAAGCTTTCACAGACTTGGGGGGGGTTGCAGACTGCCAGAAATAGTGCAAATTGAGTCCACTTTTAGGGTTAGGGTTAGGGAATCATGGGAACTGTATTTTATTGTGGTACCAGAGCTCTCTGACAGAGAAGGCTCAATGTCTCAGAAAACAACAATTCCCATGATTCCCTAGCACTAACCCTAACCCCAAAAGTGGACTCAATTTGCACTATTTCTGGCAGTCTGCAACCCCCCTTGGTCTATTTCCAAGTAGAAATAGACAGGAAATAGACCAAGCATCCGTTGTGATGCCGGGTGGCTGTCCGCACGCACGTCCTGCTGTGTCACCTGGAGTGGCAGCGGCGAGTCACTCATTCCTGAGGTCACAGCGGGGTGCCCAGTATTAATCACATAACTATTCTGACCTCAGAGTGAATGACTTGCCATTGCCGCTGCTGCAACCATGCCAGGCAGCACAGTGGGAACTTGCCATTTCTGAAAAGTCACTGGACAAGCGTGGCTGGGGTCCGAGATGCATACAGGTTGCACTCGCCTAGCCGCGGCCGAGTGCGATAACACCTGTGTTTGACTTTTCAATCCCACGTCTATCCCGGTGGGATTTCCAGGTGTGATAACCTCCTTAGTTTATTTCAATCTAAAATGAAAAGGAGGAAGAGAAAGCATCTTGTAGAATCTTTAAGACTTTCTGATTCATTTCAGCAGAAGCTCTGTGGATTCTGCCCTCCTTCTCTTCCCTTCTTTCATACCAGGTTATTGTTGCTAATGGTTAACGTGCTTCCCTAGGACTGATTTTTTTTAAAACTTCTGAACCACAGTCTCCATGAACAACAAGGTACGCTAGAAATGAGAGCTGTGGCTCCTACAAGTCTCCCAAAGCAGGCATTCTCCTTTAAAACAAGTGACAAAAGCTACCCAGAAGCTCCCATATAAGAAAAATTGAAAGTTTTTGTTTTTTGGTCCCACATATTCCACAGTAGGCTGCATACACACTCAAGCCCTACTTTATGTCAACTGTGCTCAAAATGTCCTCTGGATCAATACTGTCGACTCTTCCAAAGTGTCAGGTAGAGCTCCATCCCAAGCCAGACAATTGTAATGTCAAAATGGAAAGGGCAAGGCCAGAACCTGGGATGTTTCTATGCTTTGTTTAGGGCAGGGATGAGCAAGTGTGGGGGGTAAGGGCCACATTAGGCCCCCTGGAAATTTGGAAGGTGATGCCACCTCCATACTCCCCCTGCAAAAAACAAAAACAAAACTTTTTTTGCCCCAAATGCCCTCTAGGGAATATGCGGGCATTTTTGCCATGTGTTTGGGCTCCCTGACTCAGGAGAGACCTTTTAGTAATAAGAAGTGACCAAAAAAATAAAAATAAAAATAAAATAAAGTCCTGATTTGGGGGGATTCCCCTGACAGCTCCTAGAGGGCATCTGACGACATTTATGGGCAATTTTTCTACTCCTGGCAGCCCTGAAGGTTGCACACAACCTGTAGGCTGGACTCTATCCAATTGTAGGTCTTAATAAAGAGATCAGACTCTTGACTTGATCAGTCACAGTACCAAAGAGCCAATGGATGATGGATGGGCTCATGCCAACTGGCACAATCTGTGGCAGGGCATCTCTCCATCCCATGTGGGATCCTCCTGTGAAACACCTGCTCACCTCTTGTTCCAGGTGTCCGGACTCCTGTTGTCTCAGTAAGAAGTCTTCCGCCAAGGCCACCGCCTGGTCGCAGGTCTGAGGGCAACCTCCCTTGACCCAGCTCTGGATTTCCAAGGGAAGGATGGCCAGGAACTGCTCCAGGATCACCAGCTCCAAGATCTGCTCCTTGGTGTGTCTCTCTGGCTTCAGCCAACGGTGGCAAAGATACCAGAGGCGACTGCAGGCCTCACGGGGGCCCTCGGCCTCCTGGTAACGAAATTCCCGGAAGAGGGTCCGCTGCACATCCATGGTGACCGAGTCTTCCTTGAGGAGATCTTCCCTTCCTTTCCAATAGTCCTCCATCTTTGTGCCTTCCATTTTTGTGAAGTCCGCTAGACTTTCTCCACTAGGATCTGACAACCCTCCGGGTTTAGGACAAGCATTAGGTGCTCCTTCAATGGAAGCAAGGAGAACTTTTGCATTTTCCCATGGTGGAGAGCCTGATAGCTGTGATTTCCCCCATTTGGAGTGAGAGGACAATGTCTCTTTCAGGATCTGGTACGATTCTAAAGGTTTCAACTCCCTCTTACCTGATTCATCCATAACTTCTTCGAGATCTTCCCTTTTCAGAAAGCTTTTGTCTTTCATAGCCTTCAATTCAGGAGTGAGTCCTCTTTCCAATGCCACTCCAGATTTGAGATCCACTTGGTCTCTTTCCTCCTCTCTGATCTTTATCCCATGTTGCGACAGAGATTTGAATGGGAGACTCACATCTGGCGTTCTTCCCTTCTTGGCCGCCATTTTGTGTCCTAGGTCAGCTGCAGCTCAGCATGGGATTTCGTGGTAACAACCTATATTTGGTTGGAGGGATCCCCAAAATGTTGCAGCCCTTGACTACGTGCCCATGTGCAGGTTGGCCTCACAAGATCCACAAATCATTTTGAATGGTTTCGGAGAGCAGGAATCTCAAGACAAATGAGCATTTCACACTGCTGTGGAGGTCTTGCCCTAATTTTTGAAAAAGAAAAGGACAAAAAGAAGATATTCAAAGACAGGAAAATAAAACTACAGAGAAATTTATTGATTTTACTGCATTTTTACCAAGGGCTGTGGAGGTGGTACACCAAACCTTCACCTCTGACTCCAATCTCTTTATTTATTTCTTTTACTATCCAACTTAACTTTTGTGTATTTTTATGTGATTTTATATTGTGTGTAGAGGATTTTAATTGTTTTGAATTTTACTGAGATTTTAAAAATCTGTGAGCCGCCTTGGGTCCCCCTTGGGGAAATAAATTAATTAATAAAAATTAATAAAAATAAAAAGGTAATGGTAAAGGTAGTCCCTTGACATGAATGTCTAGTTGTAAGACTGTACTTCTTCATAAATGGGCAAATGTATATTAATCAGTATTAACAATTTTATTTTAGTAAAATGATACTACCACGAATGATCAGGCCACTTATATTGACAGAAAATCAAGTATTTTTATTTGTTTACATTTTTTGAACAAGGAAACTTTGTTAAATGTCTACGACAGCAAACATACTAGGTGTATCATACATTTGTAAAAGTTTTAACGGGAACTTTGTTACAATATTATAAGTTTTGATTTTGAAGCCAGAGTCAGAGTTGGTACAAATGCGGCAATTACCATGGCATACCCTAAAAGCATCAGGTCTGATCATAGAAGCTAAGCAGGGCAAGCTCTGGTTAGTACTTGGGTGGGAGCCCGCCAATGAATACCAGGTGATGTAGGCTATATTTCAGAGGAAGGAAGTGGCAAAACCACCTCTGAGGATTCGTTGCCTAAGAAAACCCTATGAAATAGATGGGGTCACCATAAGTCAATGAGTGACCTGAAGGCACATATGCACACAATAGGAACGAATCCTGTCTGAAACCTCAGAAAGACATTGCTGTCATCCGCGTTAGTAAAAACAACTAAACTATTACAGTGAGCTCTTGGTATCCACCGGGGTTTGGTTCCAGGACCCCTCACGGATACAAAAATCTGTGGACGAACAAGTCCCATTAAACGCAATGGCGTTGCAAAAATGGCATCTCTCTCATAAAAAATGACAAACTCAAGGACTGCTGTTTGAAATTTGTAATTTTAAAATATATCTGCAAAAGCCGTGGACTGAAAAGGCGGTTCAGTCTGTAGATAAAGAATTCATGGATACGGAGGTCCGACTGTACTTTCCTGATGTTATTAGAAACGATACCAAAAACTGTGGGTGCTCAAGTCCCATAGCAAAATGGTGTCCCTTATATAAAATAGCTAAATTCAAGGTTTGCTCTGGGAGATTTTTTTTTTTTCGGTGGGGGGGATATTTTAAAGCTGTGGATGGTTGAATTTGTGGAGGCAGAATCTGTGGATACAGAAGACTGGCTGTAGTCTCTAAAATTAAATGTTTATAATATTTATTCTTCAGCTTGGATCAATGGGTCTCTAGAGCTTTCTAGTCACAATATGGTGCTGAACCTCTATAAAAAGGCTGGATTAAAAACCCCTCCATACTAGCCTTCCTTAACATGGTGCTCTTCAGAAATAATAATAATAATAATAATAATAATAATAATAATAATAATAATAATATATTTACAGCCCGCCTATCCCTGAAGGATCGAGGCAGATAACAATAATAAAATATCACAATGACATTAATTAAACATAATTCCTTAACCCGCAATTAAAATAGAAAGCATCATAAATACAATCAATTTACTGAAATCAATCTATTATCAATCTATTATGTTGTCAAGCCAGGTATCCCCCATCCCGCATCTGCACATTTCGTTTTTATAGGCTTTTTGCAGATCTGATTCCTTCCCAGTTGCCTCTAGGAATTTCTAAGTCCTCCAGTGCGATTCGGCTAGAAATTGACCACAGAGTTGTGCTGGAGAACCTAGATGTTCCTACAGAAAACACCTCTCTAGGCATTTGTAGGTCCTCCAGCATGACTCTATGGTCAACCTCTGGCAGATGTTGTCCATAGAGTTGCACTGGAGGACCTGGAGCTTCCTAGAGAAGAGTTCTCTTAGGTCAGGGGTAGGCAACCTTTTTGAGCAGGGGGCCAGGTTGCTGTCCCTCAGACAATTGGGGGGGGGGGGGCGAAGCACCAAAAACAAACAAACAAATAAATAAATAAATATTAAAAAAAAATTAAAAAAATATGCATGCACACTCTCTCAGCCCCAGAAAAGCCATGGCAAAACCCCTGTGGAGGTTTTGCCAAGAAAACCCAAAGAACAAGTAATAACAACAATAATCAATATCATCATGGCAGCGACAACAGTAGGACTGGTCTGGGGCCGGTCCAAAGGCCTCAGGGGGCCGCATCCGGCCCCCGGGCCTTAGGTGGCCTACCCGTCTTAGGTGAAAAGCATAGTGGCTTTGGGTTATTTTTTCCCCCCACATTCATGGGGGATCCTTCACTCCTAACCCCAGCCGATGTGGAAGGACCTTTGTATACATCTTTACACTTTAGGACACTGGATCCCAAACTTTGGCCCTCCAGATGTTTTGGACTTTTAACTCCCAGCCAGCTTGGCCAGCAGTTAGGACCTCTGGGAGCTCCAGTCCCAAACATCTGGAGGACCACTGCTTTAGGATCTTGTCTAGCTCTTTCATGGCTAGCTCTGTCACAAATCTACCAATCCCAGAGCCCCACAGCATTGATCCAGGGCAATTAAAGCGGTATCAAACTGCAGTGCAGATGCAGCCCCAGGTCTATTTCAATCCCTCCTCCTCTTCCCCAGCTGGCCCCTCTACTTGCAGTATTTTCTCTCTTGCATGCAGAATGCCAGCGATGGATCAGACAGACAGACAGACTTTGCTGATGGATCGATGGATAGTGGATCAATGGATCTTCTTTCCTCTGTGGCTCTGAGGCTAAACCTTTTCAGGGCCACATGGAGCTCTGTGCAAAGAGACAATGCAGAAGGTGTCTGAGAGCCCTTGCAAAAAGCATAGGCAGAGAAATAGGCACAGATCACAGGGTAGGAGAGGCCAAGGTGGGTGGCTGGAACTAGATCTCCCAGGGCTAAGCTTCCCCTGCCAACAACCCCCCCCCCAAAAAAAGAAAGGAACAGGAAGGGAAGGCAGAGAAGGACTCCAGAGGCCAGACAGATGTGCCTCCCTTCCTCCTCCTCCTCTTCTTCCAAGCCACTCTGGGAATCCAAGCTCTTTGTTGGGTTAACTCTTCAGAGCCCGACCCAAAAATAAAGGAAAAAAGAAAAAGAGAGACACATCTGTTAGTGCCTAGGGTTGCCAGACTGAAAACTGGAGAGGGCTTGGTTTCTTCAGAACTTCACCAAAAATAAAGGAAAAAAGAAAAAGAGAGGCACATCTGTGTGCTTAGGGTTGCCAGATTGAAAACTGGAGAGAGCTTGGTTTCTTCAGAGCCCCACCAAAAAGGAAGAAAATAGACTGTGTCTATTTTCTTCCTTTTTGGTGGGGCTCTGAAGAAACCAAGCCCTGGCAACCCTAGGCACACAGAAATGCCCCTCTTTTTCTTTTTTCCCTTTATTTTTGGTGAAGCTCTGAAGAAACCAAGCTCTCTCCAGTTTTCAATCTGGCAACCCTAGGCACTAACAGATGTGTCTCTCTTTTTTCTTTTGAAAACTGGAGATGGCTTGGTTTCTTCAGAGCCCCCCCAAAAAGGAAGAAAAAAGAAAGAGGCACATCTGTTAGTGCCTAGGGTTGCCAAATTGAAAACTGGAGAGGGCTTGGTTTCTTTAATTTAGAGCAGGGGTAGGCAACCTAAGGCCCGGGGGCCGGATGTGGCCCCCTGAGGCCTTTGGACCGGCCCTAGGCCGGTCCTGCCGCCGCCACCGCCCCCTGCCATGATGATATTGATTATTGTTGTTATTATTTGTTCTTGGGGTTTTCTTGGCAAAATCTCCACAGGGGTATTGCCATGGCTTTTCTGGGGCTGAGAGAGTGTGCATGCATATTTTTTTTAATTTTTTTAAAAAATTTATTTATTTATTTATTTGTTTGTTTATTTGTGGTGCTTCGGCCCCCCAATTGTCTGAGGGACAGCAACCCGGCCCCCGGCTCAAAAAGGTTGCCTACCCCTGATTTAGAGCTTCGCCAAAAATAAAGGGGGGGAAAAAAGAGACAATGGACGTTATCACACGTGGGCCAGAAAAGGATAATAAAGTGGAAATGAGGCATTCCGAAAATAAACGGAAAATAAACCTTGATTCCGCAAATGGCTTTCACACGTAATTACCTTAATTGCGAAATTACAGTAAGCGCATTTAACATTCACACAGTCAGAGCAGGTAAAATTGAGCTAGCTAGATCAGGGGTAGGCAACCTTTTTGAGCTGGGGGCCAAAGCACCAAAAATAAAAAATAAATTAAAAATAAATTAAAAATTAAAAAAAATATGCATGCACACTCTCTCAGCCCCAGAAAAGCTGTGGAGATTTTGCCAAGAAAACCCCAAGAACAAGTAATAAAGACAATAATCAATATCATCATGGCGGGTGGCCTAAGGCCTCCAGGCCTTAGGTTGCCTCAGGCCTTAGGTTGAGCTAGATGGACTAACAGTCTGACTTGGTATAAGGCAAGCTTACTATGTTCCTAGTTTGACTAATTTTTAGTGTAGAGGATTCTGGAAGTGGAATTGGCTACCCAAGAAAGGGTAAGAGGGAGGGAAGCTATTCTCAGGTGGGATCATCCTTTTCGCACCATTTCCTGCAGCGGGAAGGGCCTCTACTGCTGCCCACTTCATAGGCTTTTATGTCATTCAGTTAGCCCCAGGTCAAGCTCTTCTGGGCAAGGCAGTGCTTGGAGAATTGAGGAATAAGGAGGGGAAATAACCAGGGATCTGCTTCCAGGCCTTGGCCATTAAAAAGCAAACAGCATGATTATCTCCTCTGTAAGGATGTTATCACACGTGGGGCTCAAAGCGACAAGAAAGCGAAATAAGAATAAATCCAGGAACAAACCGATAGAAACCCCACAATACATAAATGGCTATCAGATGCAATTACCGTCATCGCGCTTTTATCGCGCTTCCAAGAAAGCGCATCCTGGACACGTATTTGCCGTTCACACACAATACGCTAGGAAATCACGCTAGGAACCATGGGTCATGACGGGGAAATGCTCCACAATACGTATTTGGTGATCAGACATGATGGCAATGTCAGGGATGATGGGAGTTGTAGCTCTTCACCTCTGGCTCTAACTCACCACCTTGTTATGCAGCAGAGCTGACCAGCTTTGATCAGTGGTTGATGCTTCTTTCCCAAGCAGCAGAGTTTCAGAGAATAGGCTGAAGACCCTGACAAACTCTCCAAGCCTTCTCACTCTTCTTCCTGAGATGTCTCCAAACTTCTCCAGGATTCCTCTGGCTCTTGTATCTTCCCTCAAGACACCAGACAACTCAGTAGTCTTATATAAAAGATCTACTTTATTCTACTATATACATAAATACTATATGCCCTACAAATCACAATCTCTACACTTCACAATATCTCCAAAACTACTCCACAATACACCACACTACTCCAAACTGTACATTAGCAAACATTGCAATTTATAGCCATTGTTAGACACCACCCACCAGTCAGTTTCCACCCAGTGGGTGTGTACATACATCTTGATTGGACCACATAGATCATCCCATACCTAAGACCAACCCAAGTGTTTCATCACTTTACCTTGACCACTTAATGAGTCTCAGGTGTTTGCAATCTATCACAGGTGTTCTCAATATACCTTCTATAACTTTGTCCTTGGCTCTCAAGGCTTCTTAATTATATTATCTTTTTCACCTGTGTATCTTCCTGATTGCTCCTGCTTAGTCACTTTGACATTCACATACATATTTTTATTTCTATTACTGTATATCCCATGTTGCTTTTTCCTTAACAATCCCCTCCGAAATAAAATATTGTATGTTTCTTACAATGTCATTCCAACCATTTGTGTCAGTCTTTCATGTTTTTCTGCCGTCAATGCTTTTGTGAACAAATCTGCTATGTTGTGTTGTGTTTCTATATATCTCAGTTCTATTTTACCCTTCTGAACCATGTCTCGCACATTTTGATATCTTACTCCAACATATTTTGTTCTGTTCTTCAAACTTTCAGTTTCAGCCATTGCTATGCATGACTGTGAATCTTCCAGAATTTCTACTGGTATCTTGTAACTTTCATTTAAATCATTCAATAACTGCTCAACCCACTGTACCTCATTTACTATCTCATTTAAAGCTGCGAATTCTGCTTCTGTCGTACTTATCGCTACATTTGTTTGTTTCCTACTTCTCCAGACTATTGGACTTTCACTGTACTTGATTATTATTCCTGTAACTGACTTCTTGTCTCCTAATTCTGATGCAAAAGAACTGTCTACATAGCAATCTAAATCTGAATGACTGCTTCTAATTATCAATTTCTTATCTAGAGTTCCTTTCAAATATCTCAATAAGTGTTTTACTGCTGTCCAGTCTTCAATTTTTGGATCATTAACTCTTCTGGACAATACATTTACAGCATATGAAATGTCTGGTCTGGTGTGGCAAGATATGAATTGTAAAGATCCTATTATGCTCCTGAATAAAGTCTTGTCTTCAAAATCTCTAGTTGTTTTTTCAGATACGAAACCAATTGTCATTGGAGCTCTTACTATTTTAGCATTTTGTAATCCACACTTTTCAATCAATTTTTCAATTTTCTTTCTCTGGCTTAACAAACAATGTCCTTCTTCTGTCCATTCAACACCAATACCTAAATAAGACTTCAATAAACCTAGATCTTTTAAGACAAACTTTTCAGACAATTCTCTTTTTACTGATTCAATTTCCTGTTTTGACTTTGCTGCCACGCACAAATCATCTACATAAATTACTAACACTATGTCTCCTTTTGTATAGACACATGCATCTGCAACGCTCCTTTTGTATCCTAGCTTAACTAACTCGTCATTAATGCACAAATTCCATGCTCTGGCACTTTGTTTTAACCCATACAATGCTTTCTTTAATTTATAAACTTTCTGACTACCAATTTCTTCAAAACCTTGTGGCTGCTCCATAAATATCTCTTCATCTAAACTAGCATTTAAGTAGGCTGTTTCAAAATCAAAATGTTCTACAACTAAATTCCTTTTTGCTGCTACAGCCAGAACCATTCTCAGACTTTCTGGCTTTGCAGTTGGAGAATATGTCTTGTCATAGTTCTCATACTGCTGTTGTGCAAAACCCTTAGCTACTAACCTAGCTTTATACTTAATACTTCCATCTGGCATTTCTTTCTTTTTGTACACCCACTTACAACCAATTACTTTCTTGTCTTTGGGTCTGTCAACAACTTCAAAAACATCTTTATGTACCAGACAACCAAACTCATCATCCATTGCATCAATCCATCTTTCCTGTTCTTCTCTAGACAAACTTTCCAACTCTTCAAAACTTTCAGGCTCTTCCACTGCTAAACAAGCTCTTGCATTTGTCACAACAAACCTATCTGGAGGCTTTCTAACTCTGTGACTACGTCTGGGAATAAACTCTGCTGATCTGCCTCTTTCATCCTCACTTTCTGTACTGGAAGTTGTAGTTCTATGACTAAATCTCTTGTCTTCAGTCATTCTAGTAGTAATAGGTCTAGATTGTGTCTCATTATCAGAAGAACTATCACTGCTGCTAGTGGATGCTTCTGGCTTAACTGAAACCCCTCCGTTTCCTGAAGTTGGTTCAGTTTGTGTTTCTGGCTCATTTGAACTTCCTAACCTCAAGAAAACTTCTTTATTTGCATGCAGTTTGTCCCAACCGGCATGTCTCTCGAAATTTGCCGACCTAGAATACTGCACTTCCCTTCCACCTAAATGAAACTTGTAGCTATTTCCTGAATACCCCAAAAACCTAAGCCTTCTACTTTTGGGTTCTCCTTTCTTCCTGAAACAAGCTGGTATGTAAACATAAGCAAACTGTCCAAAGACTCTCAAATACTTGTAATTTGGCACTCTCCCATACAATACACTGTAGGGAATGTCTTCAATTTCTGAATGATACAGTCTGTTACTAATATGTACTGCTGTCAAAGTTGCTTCTGCCCAGAAACTATCTTTTACCTCTGCATCTGCCATCAAACAAGCCGTTATTCTTTTTATATCTTGTATTTTTTTCTCAGCTAAACCATCTTCGTTAGGACAAGCGGGATTAGTAGTTTCATGCCTTATTCCCACCTTTTGAAACCAATTAAACAATTGATTACTTAGAAACTCTCCTCCCCGGTCAGTAACAATGGTGCCTACTCTAATATCAAATTGTCTTTCCACCATTCTCACCCATGCTTTTAAACTTTGCCCAGCGTCAGATTTGTTTTTCAATATTCTTACAAATGCAAACCTTGTAAACCTATCAACAATTACTAGGAAATATTTGCTTCCCCCTAAAGATAAACAATTAGCTTGGGCAACATCTGCATGTACAAACTGAAATGGTCTTTGAGCAATTCTTTTGGTTTTCTTGGCTACTGGAAAAGCTCTGACCTTTACCTGATTACATACAGTACAATCTAAGTGATTTTTGCATTCAGCAACTTTTAAATCTGGACACATACTGATTAACTTCTTTAAACATTTGAAACTAGCATGACCAAATTTTCTGTGGAGTTCATGTATGCAGTCTTTATGAATTGGACTATTGTCTATGTTATTAGCATTTTCAACACTGTAGCTAACAATATTGTCTTCCAAATAGTAAAGTTTATCCTTTTTCAAGCCTACGCCTCGCAATTCCCCATTCAGTTTTATCTTACACATGTTCTTTTCAAAAATGACTGTGTAGTCTCTGTCTGTTAATCTGCTCACTGATAACAAATTATTTTCTAACTCCTTTACATGTAACACATCATTAAAGTTTTCCTTTAGCCCTGGAATGAAAACTGTACCCATTTGATTTACAGTACTGAGCTCTTTCCCATCAGCTAAAACTACAGCATTTACATTAGCTGATTTTCTATTACTTATCAAATTAATATTGTTACACATTGAAGATGATGCTCCTGAGTCAATCAACCATTTACAATTAGTATTTTGTTTTTCCTTAATCATGGTTGCAAATCCCTTTTTATCACCACTGTCCTTCAAAAATGGAGGTTTGGACTGTTTTTGATACTGCCGCGGCTGCCATCTGCTCTCTCCTTGCTTGCTTCTCTCAGCAGCAAATTGTTTACAATGTCTCTGTAGATGACCAGTCTTTTTACAATAAAAACACCTCCGTTGCTCCCTTGTAGAAGCTGCTTCTTCCTGCTTTCGTAGATCAGGTGTCGTTTGTTGTTTTGGCACAGTCCTCAAACTTGCTGAGTCATTCTGCTCAGACTTTCTTCTCAAATTTTCCTCCAATATTTTTGCAACAATTAAGTCTCTGTTCAGCTCAGCTTCTGGCAAATTTTGCAAGCTATTTGTTATGTTGTCCCAAGAAGAGTCCAGCGATTCTATTAAAATATAACACTGCTGCTCCTTGCTAATTTCCACTCCTCTCAGTTCAGCTTGCACAAATAAATCCTGCATTGTTTTTAAATGTTCTATTACACACTGTCCTTTAGTCATCTTCTGCCTGTAAATTCTTTTAGACCAAAGCATTTTTGCAAACGCAGTTGAAGGAGTGTGTATTCTCTGCAAGGTCTCCCACACATCCTTGGCGGACACTTTATCTCTTACGTCATTAATCAAGTCTTCTTCTAGCATGAGATAAAGACATGCTTTTGCTTTAGCGTCTCTTTCTCGAGTGGCTGCATTAGCATCAGCTGCCAGCCCTGTTTCAACTGTTGACCACAGAGACTCCTTTATGAGTAGAGATTGGGCATATATTTTCCAGGTAGAGTAGTTATTTCTATTTAATTTACTAAACTTTAGGATCTCCATCTTAACTTGTGCATTGACTCAATTTGACACAGTCCTTCTTAGTATGCACAGCAGACAAAATACAAAATGATTTACTCACAAAGCTCCACAAAACTTTCTTCCACACTCTGGAATTTTCAGCTTCTGTGGATGCTAGTTGCTCTAATATCTGGGCCCATAACCCTTGTCAGGGATGATGGGAGTTGTAGCTCTTCACCTCTGGCTCTAACTCACCACCTTGTTATGCAGCAGAGCTGACCCAGCTTTGATCAGTGGTTGATGCTTCTTTCCCAAGCAGCAGAGTTTCAGAGAATAGGCTGAAGACCCTGACAAACTCTCCAAGCCTTCTCACTCTTCTTCCTGAGATGTCTCCAAACTTCTCCAGGATTCCTCTGGCTCTTGTATCTTCCCTCAAGACACCAGACAACTCAGTAGTCTTATATAAAAGATCTACTTTATTCTACTATATACATAAATACTATATGCCCTACAAATCACAATCTCTACACTTCACAATATCTCCAAAACTACTCCACAATACACCACACTACTCCAAACTGTACATTAGCAAACATTGCAATTTATAGCCATTGTTAGACACCACCCACCAGTCAGTTTCCACCCAGTGGGTGTGTACATACATCTTGATTGGACCACATAGATCATCCCATACCTAAGACCAACCCAAGTGTTTCATCACTTTACCTTGACCACTTAATGAGTCTCAGGTGTTTGCAATCTATCACAGGTGTTCTCAATATACCTTCTATAACTTTGTCCTTGGCTCTCAAGGCTTCTTAATTATATTATCTTTTTCACCTGTGTATCTTCCTGATTGCTCCTGCTTAGTCACTTTGACATTCACATACATATTTTTATTTCTATTACTGTATATCCCATGTTGCTTTTTCCTTAACAGGCAATAGCGCTATGATTGTGCTATGATTCCCATCGCACAATTGCAATTCCCCAAGAAACCGAAATTCAAAAGAACTCGGATCATGCCGCATTGTGACGGGGTTGTGACGGGGTTCTGAGCGACGTCGTGTGAACACACGGAAAAATAATATGTATTAGGTCGGGATTTCGTGTGGATTCTGTCTGCTTTGGACCCCATGTGATAACGTCCTAAGAAGGGAAGGGATACAACTTTAAGGCAAGGATTCTGGTAGAAGAAGCCCATCTCTGCTCAGACTCCCCTCTGGTGCTCTCCTAGGGCTGAATGTTTGACTGGGGTTGCAGACTGCCAGAAATAGTGCAAATTAAGTCCACTTTTAAGGTTAGTGTTAGTGTTAGGGAATCATGGGAATTGTTTTTTTTTCTGAGACATTGAGCCTTCTCTGTCAGAGAGCTCTGGTGCCACAATAAAATACAGTTCCCATGATTCCCTAACCCTAAAAGTGGACTCAATTTGCACTATTTCTGGCAGTCTGCAACCCCCCTTGAAACAAGGGTTGGCATCCCAGTGGCATGGTGGGCACAGACTTTTAAGCAGTAGCCCCATAATAATAATAATAATAATAATAATAATAATAATAAAGTTGTACCCCACCTCTGAGAACAATCTCTGTTCCTCTGTGAAACCCGCTTCCTCACAATTTTTCAATGGCTTGTAGTGTTTTACAAGTGTCTAGAAATGTTTTTAAAGCTTTCAAACTGCTTTTAATGGGGAGGGGTTGCTGGATGCTGAGCTCAGTGTTTTAACAAGGTTTTATAGTATGCAATCCATTATTTTATGTTCTTGTGCTAGAAAGTCTTTTTGTTTTTGTTTTGTTTTTTGGGGAAAGGGACATTTGTTTTTATTTTTGTTTTTAAAATACATTCAACCTCTTATTGCAAACATAAAGAAATCCATATATATCCACATATATACATAATGCTGATCATACATTGTGCCAATGCAGGAGGTACTTAAAGTTTATTTCCTCCGGAGAGGAAGACAATCAACCAAAAACATTTTCTAAACATATCATTTCTTGGCTTCTTGTTAAAGTTTATAAAGGGCAGCTTAATGCCATAATTCATTAGTCTTCTCCCATTTCTTGAAATAATGTTGTTCAGATTTGCCATTTATTATCATTGTCAATTTATCCATTATCATTAAGTCATTCATTTTTACAATCCATTCTTCAATTATATGTTTATTTCCCTCTTTCCAATATTTTGCGAATACCACATGGGCTGCTGCGATCATATTTAGGATTACCCCTATCTCATCTTTACTCAGCTTCCGCTTCAGTTCCTCAGTTATATTTAAAAGAAATAATTTTGGCTTTAGCTCATAATGTATTTGAAAGATTTCTTGTATCTTTATGTGAATCGCCTTCCAAAACCTTACTACTTCCTTGCACTCCCCACCACATATGAAATAGGTTAGCATTATTTTGTCCACACTTCCAGCATTTATTTTCACTGCTGTTTTTAATCTTAGCAAGTTTTGCAGGAGAAAAGTGCCACCTGTAAAGCATTTTATAGTAATTTTCTATCAGGCTTGCGCTTTTATTAAATTTTAAATTGTTTAGCCATACTTTTTCCCAAATGTTCAGTGGTATTTGTTCTTCTAACACATGCATCCATTTTATCATGCTTTCTTTAATTGTTTCTTCTTTTAATTCAATATCTAATAACATCCTATATACTCGAGATATCATGTGCTTTTCACCCCTATTAAGTATTTTTTCTAAGTCTTTTCTTTCTGTTTCTATTCCTATACAGTTGTGATCTTTTTTAAATCTTTCTTTTAGCTGAAAATACAGTAACCACTGTATTTCTATCCCTCCTTTTTGGAGTTCCTCTATTATTTTAAGGTTCTCCCCTTTTTCTGTTTTAGTTATAATGTCTCCATAGGTGATCCATTTTTCTATGCGAGTTTTTTCTCCTTTGTGGAAGGCTTCCTGCGTCGAAACCCACCTTGGAATTTTGGTATATAAGAAATTTTTATACGTCTTCCAAATTTTGACTAGGGCTTTCCTTACTATGAACTCTTTGTAAGATGTTTCATTCTCATAGCATAGATACCTATGCCAACCTTCCTCTAAGCCTGCACCCTCCAATGTCAATAGTCTTTTATTTTTTAGATCAATCCAGTCCTTTAACCATGTAAAAGCTGCAGCATTATAATATATTTGTAAATTTGGTAAGCCTAAACCTCCCTTTCTTTTTCAATCTTGCATTGCCATAGTTTTTATTCTAGATTTTCCCCCAAGCCAAATAAACTCCCTGATATCTCTTGACCATGTTTTAAAGATACTACTGGACGTTATAACACAGGGGTAGGCAACCTTTCCCCTTTAAGGGCTGAGGGACTTCAGCTCCCAGAATCCCAGGAGCTATTGGCCAACATGGGACTATTGGCCAACATGGCTGAGGCTTCTGGGAGCTGAAGTCCCTCGGTCTTTGGAAGCACATACATTTGTATCAGTGCGATTCTTCCAAATAATGATAGCTGCAATGTTTTCCATCTTTTCAGGTCATCTTTGATTTTATTCCAGGTTCTAATATAATTATTTGTCAGAAGATCACAGTTTTGATTTGTTTATTTTGTTTTCGATACTATCCTTAGTTCCGTTATCCTGGCTAAATCATTCTCATCTACTTTTGAAAAGTTTTTTGTCAAGATTCCACTCTTTTGCTTGTTGATTTTAAAACCTGCCATAGGACAGACTTCTTCCAAAGTAGACCAAAGTTTGGTAATACTGTTTTTTGGGTTATCTAATATGATTGCTATGTCATCTGCAAATGCTTTTATTTTAAATTTTTGGATCCCTATTTGAAGCCCTTTAATTTGTTTATCTTTCCTTATTTTCCTCATTAGAATTTCTATCATTTTTATAAATAACAGTGGTGAGAGTGGGAAACTTTGCCGTGTCCCTTTATTAATTTTACATTTTTTCTGATTTCCCCCCATTTATGTCTGTTTGTGTGTATTGTGCAGAGTAGATGGCATTAATCCATTTTTGGAAACTGTCTCCTACTAGAAAGGAGGTCTTTACCCTAAATGGTGGCCTAGAAATACAGAAAGAAGGATGAAGGTGTTTCCAGTGGCCACACTTTTTATCATCTTAGCAGCCCAGTGCTATCATGTAGGTTGACCGCAACACTTTCTTGGCTCCCTTAACAGCAGGGGCCGATGCATGAAACAGCTTGTCCTGATTTAAGCTTCCGACTTGGATCCAAGGTGCCCAGATTCAAATGTCCAGTTTGTCACATAGCACACTAGGCAGTGGCGTCACTGGGGGGTGCAGACCGCACCGGGAGACACCCCAGAAAAGGTGCCGCTACAGGCCTCGGCGGGGGGGTCTCAGGCCCAGGCGGGTTGTGGGTGGCCGTTTCTCTCACTCGTGTGACCGTTCCCTTGCCCTGAATGACCACTTCCACGTGACCCCACCCCCAAAAGTCCCACCCCCCCACACACCAGGTGACACCCAGTGCGGGATCCCCACTGATGGCTGGGAAAATCACTACCTCTCAGCCTAGCCTGTCTTACAGAGTTGTTGTGGGTGATAAAATGCTTATTATTGGACTGTTGGGAGGTCCCTTTATCTACTGGGACCAATGGAGGGCAGTGAGGAAAATGTAAGCAAATAAAAACTTTCATCTCTAGCTTATTCAAGAAAGGGGAAAGACTGAGATCTATGACTCCCTTTGAAATTTTATGCAATGATCGGGAGGCAATACGCGCAGCGCAGAAGTCTTTCTCCCCCTTGCACGTATTGCGTCTGCAGAGTCTCGTCCAGCGGAACTGTTTAGGGTGATCCATATGATCCCCCCCGTGCACTTCGGTCCTCTGGGAGGAACTTGTTACAGCCTATGAGAACTAGGTTGTCGTTGACTTCCCAGAGGACTTTCTCTGCCTCCACTCCCAGATTATGGAATGTCCTGCCGGATGAGATCCATCTCATTTCCACTCTTGACTGCTTTAAAAAAGCAGTTAAGACGGATCTTTTCCGGCAGGCCTTCCCTGAATAATATCCCAGCCCAGAAGACAAAAAGATCTGCCCATTGCCCTCCTACCGCCTTGTTTACTGCGCTGCGAATTTTTGGCTGTATTTTTGCTTGTACTGTCTGTAGATTTTAGCCATTGGCATTTAACTCTGTATTAGTTTAATTTATGTTTAAGGGGAGGGTGGGTTTGGGAATGGACTTGGACTGATTTTAACTTTTGTGATGTTTTTAATTTATTGTACGCCGCCCCGATTGCATTGCAGAGGGGCGGGATATAAATAAAAATTATTATTATTTATTATTATTATTTAATATATCGATTTGTGTGGGTTTTTCGGGCTGTGAGGCTGTGTTCTAGAAAAGTATATTCCTAACATTTTGCCAGCATCTGTGGCTGGCATCTTCAGAGAATGGTGGCATGGAGGTGTGGGGGGTGTAGTGACTCTTGGTTGAGAGGATTAGCATATAAATCTGTGTATTGTTCTGTTGGGGCAGGCCTCAGGGTGGAATAGTGTCTATTTAATTAACAGTCCATTGTCTGCTGGGAATTAGCATGTAAATCTGTGTATTGTTCTGTTGAGGCAAGGCCTCAGGGTGGGAGGATATGTGAGGAGGATTAGGGTCTATTTACTTAATGGTCCATTGTATGTAAATGTAATCTATTAATGGGAAAGTGAAGGTGTTGGTAAAATGTGGTGTAAATTAGGAGCCAACTATGAAAAGGGACAGAACATAGAAGAACTGGGCACTGGAAAGGAGGAGCCTTTCAAAATGGAATTTCAGATTAATGTTTTGTATCTTTAGTACATTTGACTATCTGTACTGTCTGTTTTGTTTTGTATTATGTCTGTCTGTGGGGGGGGTTAATTCTATTTTAGTATTGCATTTTATATTGAATAGTTATAAACATTTTGGTTTGTAACTGTTTTTAAAATGCTTATATAAAGTATCATGTACATGCTTGGCACTATTTAAATAAACAATAATAATAATAGGTGCCAACACAGAACAGCAACACTAGACACAGTAAATGGAAAGGATCCTTCTGTGGGAGATTGCTAGTTGTCCACTAACTAGCAGTAGTCTGGGTGGTTTTGATTTTACAGTGGTTTTAATCCCTCTTGGAGATGTGTTTATATTTATAAGTAGAATATAAATTGAATATATATATATATATATATATATATATATATACCTTTTATATGAGGCGAACAACAACCTCAAGATTTTGACATGTTTTATTTAACTATGACTATATTTGACGGTTCCTCTGATGGGGGCTTGCTCTTTATTTAAGGGGTCATGTTAACGTGCATATTTTATCTGTTGTAACCTCCCTTGTTGTAATCCATCTTTTAGAAATGGTTTTACAAATAAATGCATAGCTTGCATTTGCTACCTTTTCCCATTATTCATATTATAAAGAAATAATTGCTCATGCACCTATCTGATGAAAGGCAGGTTGTCACCTTTTCCCTCTTGCTTCTCTCTCTCTTCTGGCTTGATTTATGTAACTTACATTGCATGGGTCACATATGAATTAAAACAAGTTACATCAAGTTACATTGAGAGGTTGCAGACTGCCAGAAATAGTGCAGATTGAGTCCACTTTTAGGCTTAGGTTAGTGCTAGGGAATCATGGGAATTGTTGTTTTTTCCCCTGAGACATTGAGCCTTCTTTGTCAGAGAGCTCTGGTGCTACAATAAAATACAGTTCCCATGATTCCCTAACCCTAACCCTAACCTTAAAAGCCATGATAAGAACAATAATTGTGATAGCAATAACTCCTTCTGAAACCTCTTCTTATGAAAACTGCTTTTAAATGAAGTTAAATTGGCTCCTCTGACTTCTCGTCTTATAAACTACCTGCCACCTATGGTGATGGCTGCCAGAATTTGTGAGATTCCTTTTTTGGGTTATGTCTTCCAAAATCCCCAACCAGAATGGCCATGCTGTCTGGGGGGGATTTGTGGTGCTATGTAGTTGCTAAAGTTTTTGATTTGTCAGCTAAACATAGAATCAATCATAGAGTTGGAAGAGACCACAAAGGCCATCCAGTCCAACACCCTGCCATGCAGGAACTCAAAATCAAAGCATCCCCAACAGACGGCCATCCAGCCTCTGTTTATTCAGTTTTTCCATCAATGTGACTTCATGCTGATAAAGTGCATTGCCTGTGTGGAGTGGGAAAGTTGGTTGGCTATGGCTGCAGGCTCTGTATTTCAGACCAGGTAGAGCTTTTGAGTTTTTAAAAGGCCAGATCACAGTTTATGGGACACTACCTTTTCTGGGAAATCAGGTGAGAAGGAAGAAGTGGCTGTTCTCAGTCTAGACACTAGAAGGTGCTCATGCACTATCGCAATCACATTTTTCTGCTATGATAGGAGAGATAGTGATGTGTCTCTATGAAGGGTAACCTATTCAAAGAGTGAAAATAATCCATAGAATCATAGAATCATAGAGTTGGAAGAGACCACAAGGGCCATCGAGTCCAACCCCCTGCCATGCAGGAACTCCCAATCAAAGCATCCCTGACAGATGGCCCAGGATGAATCTGGGTTGAATCTCCAGGGTTATTCACACTGTAAAAATCATAGGGTTGGAAGAGACCACAAGGGCCATCCAGTCCAACCCCCTGCCATGCAAGAACTCAAAATCCATGATGAATCTAGGTTAAATCTCCATTGTTCACATCAGGGGTAGGCAACCTAAGGCCCGGGGGCTGGATGCGGCCCCCCGAGGCCTTTGGACCGGCCCCAGGCTGGTCCTGCTGTTGCCGCCGCCCGCCATGATGATGTTATTGTTGTTATTACTTGTTCTTGGGGTTTTCTTGGCAAAATCTCCACAGGGGTTTTGCCATGGCTTTTCTGGGGCCGAGAGAATGTGCATGCATATTTTTAATTTTTTTTATTTTTATTTTTAAATATATTTATTTATTTATTTATTTATCTTTGGTGCTTCGGCCCCCCAATTGTCTAAGGGACAGCAACCCGGCCCCCGGCTCAAAAAGGTTGCCTACCCCTGGTTCACATGCATCCTGAATGCACCTGATTATGTTATTGGGGAGGGGGGGGGCTGCCAAAAAATATATCTGTATGGAAATTGTTTTTCTCCCAAGTTTTTAAAAAAGATCTGCATTGTCTGTAGTGTGAATAACCAATGTGAATAATAATAATAATAATAATAATAATATCCTGCCCCTCTGCAGAGCAATCGGGGCAGCTTACAACATTACAATTTCCATACAGATATATTAAACAGAACATAAGATCCTGAATCCCACCCATCCTTTAAGAAGTAAGGGTTCTTCTTATTCTAGGCCGGATGGTGCCCGGGATAAAACACTGCATACCAAAAAAAGGAATTCCGAATGCATCCGTGTCGTCGGCTCCATTTTTACCTGAATGCTTGCATGTGTGAACCACTGAACTCGCAGAGATATGCACTGATGTGGTTCCATAGTGTGAATAACAAACCCAAAATATGCAAGACAATTTGTATGGTCCTGGTAAAAAAAAAGCTATGTGAACGACCCCTCCATTGTTCACATCATTCTGAATGCATCCAATTAAATTGCTTTTTTGAGGGGGCTGCCTAAACCCCCACTTAATCTGGGATAATTTATATTGAGTTTCCCCCCTGAGTTTTTTAAAAATATTCATATTGTCAGCAGTGTGAATAAATGATGCAAATAGACCAGGGATAAAACTCTGCATCCTTTGAACATGTTTTGAATACATTTGCATTGGTGACTCCATCTTTATTCAAGTACTGGCACGTATGAGCAACAAACTTGCAGAGTAGTGCATAAATGCAGTTTCATAGCTTAAATAACAAACCAGGAATGTGTGAATGAGATTATTATGCATAATCCTGCTAAAAAAAAAAATGACATCTGAATGACTCCTAACAGAATCACAGATCTGGAAACAAGGCTTTTCAACCTTGGAGAGAAGACTGCGAAGCGTCATAATAGCTACCTCTATACAGGATGCCATGTAGAAGAGAATAAAGCAAGCTTGGTTTCTGCTGCTCCAGAGAGTGGAACCCAAACCAAATGATTCAAATTAAAGAGAATTAGATCCCAGCTAACCATTAGTAAGAATTTCTTTACAGCAAGAGCTGTTTGAGAGTGGGATAGATTGCCTGAGAGGTTGGAGGACTCTCTTCCTTTGGAGGTCTTTAAACAGAGGTTGGATGGGCATCTTTTAGACATGCTTGAGTTATGTATTCCTGCATGGTAGGGGGTTGGACTGGATGGCCCTTGGGTGGCCCACCAACTCTAAGCCTCTCCTTGTTCAGAAGGGCTCATCCAGACTGATGACGGTTGCTTCTTTTAATGCTACAGTTTGTGGCTTTCAGCGGCTGCTTTCTGTTTCTGCACCTGCTCATTCTCTTAAAAAACCAAAGAAAACAAAATGCATATGCTCCTGTTAAACTGGATGGGGAGTCTTACTACAATTTTCCTCCCCTTTGCAAAAGCAGAGGCAGGATGAATGTTGCTGGAGGTTGGGGGTTTTGTAACTAAAACAGATCTTTTAAAAAGATGATAACCAGACAGTGTTTGAGTTGCTTTGCATTATTTGCTGTCAATTCCTCCCACATTCCTTCCCAATTGTCTGTCCCAACTGCCATTCCCCAAAGTTTCATACTTGGTCTCACTCCGAAATTACCGTACTTTTGTAGGAATAATTGCAGGCTTTACACTACAAGGAAAGATTCTGGGAGTCAGTCGTCTCCCTGAAAATCAGGCCCTAATTTGGAATTGCTGCTGTCCTAAATGAGGAAGGCTGGTTGGGGGGGGATAAATATGCATGCACTCTGTATCCGATGTCTAAAGATAGCATAAAACATCTAATCGCAGCATTAAAGGAATTCGGAAAATATTCCGGCTTCAAAATCAATGAAGAAAAAACTGCAATATTAACAAAAAATGTAACATCCGAGGAAGAAAACGAATTGAAACAGATAAGAGGCTTTAAGATTCAAAACAAAGTAAAATATTTGGGAATTGCACTGACAAAAAAATATAGATCTTTATCAAAACAATTATGAAAAAACGTGGAAAGAAATCAAAAACGATCTAGGAAGGTGGACAAAATTACAACTTTCTTTCTCAGGCAGGATATCTGTAATAAAAATGAATGTCCTTCCCAGATTTATGTTTCTATTTCAAAACCTCCCAATTCTAGCAAATGAGAAATGCTTTAACATCTGGCAAAAGAACTGTCTAAATTCCTTTGGGAAGGAAAAAAAAAAAACAAGGACAAAATGGAAAATTCTAACAGAAGAAAAAACCAAAGGAGGAATAGCATTGCCAAATTTGAGATTATATTATTATGCCTCTTGTCTTGTTTGGCTAGAAGATTGGATAAGATTGGAGGACGATATGGTATCCATGCATATTTATGGTATAATAAAGTAATGGTCAATAAAGATTTCAATCACCATATAATCAGAAAAGCACTTTTAAATGTATGGAATATGATAAAAAAAACAATACTACCTGAAAATGCCCCTTTGGATATCAGTACAGGAAGCCCTTCACAGGAGAACAAGAAATACAGGAGAAAAATGGATCGTATATAAAGATACAATAGAGATAAACACAGAAAATAAATTATCACTTTAAAGCTTTGGAAGTTATACAGCAAGAAAAAATAAACATAAATTGGTTTCTATATAATCAATTAAAAGTAAAATTCAAAGAGGATGTAAAATCAATGGGATTCGAAAAAGAGGAGAACGAAATAGATAAGATCATATTTCAGGAACAAGATAAACATATATCGAAATATTACAAAACATTAATAAATAGAGATTTGGAAAATGAGACTATTAAAACGGTAATTATAAAGTGGGCACGAGATATTGGGGAACCTATTAATTTAGAAGAATGGGAAGATTCCTGGAAAATAACAAATAAATTCACTCTCTGCCAAAGTTATAAAGAGAATTATTTCAAGATGTTTCATCAATGGAATTTGACACCAACCGAATTAAATCAGATCTATAAGATTGGTAATACAAGATGCTGGAAGTATCAAAAACCAGAAGCAAACTTTATACATATATGGTGGGAATGCCAGGACGCAAAAAGGTATTGGAAAATAATAGCAAAGGGAATAAATGAAATGATCAAGATAAAAACAGACGACCCCAAACTCTTTTTACTGAACATGATAAATGTGTCAGATAAGAAAATTAAGAAAAATCAAAAGAAAAAAATCTTATACATGGTGACATCGGCTAGAATACTCTACGCCCAATATTGGAAGCAAGATGATATTCCCAGCAAAGAAGAATGGCTATTAAAACTTCGAGAAGCTGTAGATATGGATAGATTAACAGTCAGTTTACGAGGAAAAGAGATTAAAGATGAGTGGATTTGTCTTCAAAATTTAGGAGAAAAAAGAGGATTGAAACTAATCTAACCAGTTTAAGATAAACCTAATTTAATTTAATGGCATAAAAAAAAAATGGGCAATTTAAAGAAAGGAAAGAAAAAAAGAAGAAGAAAAGAATTAGTAAGGTAGTATCACGGAAGGAAGTGCATGAAGAGAGAATATTTCCGAAAAACACGATCACCGACAATACCCATAATAAGAAAAGACAGAAACACGAATATAAAGCTAGTTATGGCATACCACTGTAACTATTTTGACTTGTCTATTTTACTGTTTTTATTGTCTATTGTTTAGTTGAGAGGGAAAAAGCATCAGATTCCCTTGGAAAATAGTTAATTTCTGGGGTCCAGATGGATGACCACAAGGGACCCCATTTTCTATGCTGAAGGATGAGGTTACTGGGAAAAGCTTCTAGCTAGGTTGGAAAGAAAGTACCAGTGAATGGAGCTAGGTGACCATGGCCTGATGTAAGTTATAAAGCTGAATGAAATATACATTAAACATATGTTAAGAAATTAGAAATTCACTTAGCTTATAAAAGCTTGCATTTAAGTTTGCTTTTAGAAGATTGCAAGAACAGCTCACACATTCCTAAACTGTGAGGGTCTGCACATGTATCATTTTGCACAAGGTCATTAGCTAGCCTGTGCAAAGTAAGCCCTTTGTCTGTTACTGTCTGCTTCACTAATTAAGAGAGGCCCCCCAAAAAAGGGAGGCTCTCATAATGCACATGTTTATTATGTGATAAATGTTTGTAAATATAGATTTTAAGACTGCAAAATAGCTTATAGGATTGAATGATTTTTAAACTATAGAGTTTAGCTTGCAAAGTTGTAAAATTTAATGTTTTTACAAAGTTTAAAAGGAGATGAGCTGGAGATGTGCAGCTGGAAATAGGTAACTAGGCAACCAAAGGCCTAAGCAGACTGCCAGAAATAGTGCACATTAAATTGAGGCACTGCCCTGTCTCAGTGCTAGGGAGTCATGGGAATTGCATTTTTTTTCTGGGACATTGAGCCTTCTCTGTCAGAGAGCTCTGGAGCCACAATAAATTACAGTTCCCATGATTCCCTAGCACTGAGCCAGGGCAGTGCCTCAATTTAATGTGCACTATTTCTGGCAGTCTGCTTAGGCCCCAAGATAAGGAGGAGACAAGAATGTCTAGTGACCTTGCCAGCCTGGAGCTGTTGTTTTAAGTTTCGTTTTTAAATTGACTATTTCTTTGAAACCAGATGGCCACAATAGAGACTTCTGCGCATGTCTATTATGTGATTGAAATTTTGTATAAAGGGTTGAGAGAACAAAGAAGGGTGGGCAGACTTTGTTTTTACTTTTGAAAGTAAGCTGCCCCTCAGCTGAAATAAACTGAGTTTTGCTTTGAAAGCCAAAGAGAGCTGAGATTTCAATTATTTCTCTGCCACACACTCAAAAACCCATATATATATATATATATATATATATATATATAGGGAAAATTCCCTAACATAGTGAGCATGAATGAATGGAGAACTCATTATTAGTTTATTGATAGAAATGAATGAATTAACATTTTATTTTTTGGAGTGAGATGTGCAATGTATGTAGGCAGTTGTTGTCAATTAGAAATTGTAAGATTGTAAAATGTTTATATGTTATGTATTTATGTTTTTTAATCAATAAAATTTAATTTAAAAAAGAAAAGAAAAGAAAAGAAAGATTCTGGTCTAGAGTGATCTTCCACTGATAACAATTTAAACCAAAGAAAATAAAGCTCACCACAAGTACCTTCCTTGGAGGAGGCACACAATACAACAACTCTATTAGAAAGCCAGATAGTAGAGACAGACTTAGGACGTTATCACACGGGGATCTGCCGCCGAAAACTGAAAATAAACCGGACAAGCGGAAGACTTTAATTTACGGGATTTGTCCCATTCCGCCTTGTCTGATAACTAAATTCGAATTTAAAAGGGGGTTAATTCGAACAAAAACCTGATCTTTTCAAATCCCCAAAAATCCTGAAAATGAAAAGATCAGGTTTTCGTTTGAATTAACCCCCTTTTAAATTCGAATTTAGTTATCAGACGAGGCGGAACGGGACAAATCCCGTAAATTAAAGACTTCCGCTCGTGCCCGTTTATTTCCACTTTCTCCCTGCAACTCCCCGTGTGATAACGTCCAGAGCAAGATTCAGGGCTTCTCTTCACTGATAAATGTATATACTCTTCTTACTAACTAAACTTAAACTTTGCTATATTCTTTACTGTAGACAGGCTGTTGCCACCTTGGACCCATGCCTTCCCTGAGCAGAAAATGTTTTTGTGCTTTCAAACATTTTAGGTATAGATTAAATCTTAATATGGGGCTAAAAGGAAAAAATAGTTTCACAGACATACAAAACCATGAGTACCAAGTTAGTCAGGATTCTGCTGGACAGCAGAAAAGAATTGGGAAATCATGGCACTGCAGGGACAGGATGGCCGATATGTTAGTCAAATATTTCAGAGAGAAAAGAGGAAGCCAAAATGCCGATGTCTATGAGAATGTGCTTATGATTTAATAATAATAAATAATATAATAAAAGTTTATTTTTATCCCGCCCTTCTGCAATGCAATCGGGGCAGCTTGCAAGAAAACATCAATACAATAAACCCATCAAACCCCTTACCCACCCACCCCATAAAAAAGTATTAAACTAAGAAGATTTAAATCATAATAAAATCAATTAAAAAAAAAACCTTCACATGATTATGATACATAATCATGGGTTTCCTTTACTGTCACTGTTAACTAGTGATTTACAGAATTCCCGTCGCAGTTCGTTAATCATACGAGATATTTGTTATTTGATGCTTCCAAAAGGTCTTTAAAAAGCTGTAAATCTTTGAGTTCCGCAAGCAAGGAGTAAGATCTTTTTTTCCAATCCTTTGCAATTGAGATTTACATTAAATCTTAATATGGGGCTAAAAGGAAAAATAGTTTTCACAGACTAAGGGCCTTTGCAGACTGCCAGAAATAGTGCAAATTGAGTCCACTTTAAGGGTTACGGTTAGGGCTAGGGAATCATGGGAACTGTATTTTATTGTGGCTCCAGAGCTCTTTGACAGAGAAGGCTCAATGTCTCAGAAAATAATAATAATAATAATAATTCCCATGATTCCCTAGCACTAACCCTAACCCTTAAAGTGGACTCAATTTGCACTATTTCTGGCAGTCTGCAAAGGCCCGTAGAAAACCACAAATATAAAGTTAGTCATGATTCTGCTGGACAGCAGAAAACAACAGGAAAATGTTAGTCAAATATTTCAGAGGGAAAAGAAGAAGCCAAAATGTTGACGTCTATGAGAATGTGCTCATGATACATAATTGTGGGAAGGTGAAACGCTGCTTTCCTTTACAGTAAGGGGGGCTGCAGACTGCCAGAAATAGTGCAAATTGAGTCCACTTTAAGGGTTAGGGTTAGTGCTAGGGAATCATGGGAATTGCTTTTTTTTTCTGAGACATTGAGCCTTCTCTGTCAGAGAGCTCTGGTGCCACAATAAACTACAGTCCCCATGATTCCCTAGCCCTAACCCTAAAAGTGGACTCAATTTGCACTATTTCTGTATTCCTGTCACAGTTCCTTAAACATACAAGATATTTGTTATTTGATGCTTCCATAAGGTCTTGAAAAAAGCTGTAAATCTTTGATAGGTATAGATTAAATCTTATTATGGGGCTATTTTCTCTCTGAAATATTTGACTAAGGGCCTTTGCAGACTGCCAGAAATAGTGCAAATTGAGTCCACTTTAACTGCCCTGACTCAGTGCTAGGGAATGATGGGAACTGTAGTTTATTGTGGCACCAGAGCTCTCTGACAGAAAAGGCTCAATGTCCCAGAAAAAAATACAGTTCCCATGATTCCCTAGCACAGAGCCAGGACAGTTAAAGTTGACTCAAACTGGATTATTTCTGGCAGTCTGTTCAGGCCCCAAGTCTTGTCCTCTTGGCTTCTAGGGATATCTCTGGCTTGATCTGCTCTAGGACCCATTTGTTTGTCCTTTTGGCTCTCCATGGGATCTAGCCTCACCCATTCATTTCCATAGGAGAAGAGACATTATACCACAAAGGTTAACAACGGGCCTGAACAGACTGCCAGAAATAATCCATCTTGAGTCCACTTTAACTGCCCTGGCTCAATGCTAGGGAATCATGGGAACTGTATTTTTTCCTGAGACATTGAGCCTTCTCTGTCAGAGAGCTCTGGTGCCACAATAAACTACAGTTCCCATGATTCCCGAGCACTGAGCCAGGGCAGTTAAAGTGGCTTCAAACTGCATTATTTCTGGCAGTCTGTACAGGCCCAACAACAACAACAAAGCTCCCAGCTAACAAACCCCCTGAGAAAGAGGAATTTGGAATCAAGGCCCAGGATTGGCTGGGGACAAAAGGATCCAACCAATAGGACAAAAGATTTTCTGTTTCGTCATCAATTGCTGAGAAGATGACCAGCCGGCAGGCTGAGAGATCAGGAAAGTGAAAGGGAAAGTGTGATTTAATGGCTTCCTTGTTTCTAAACAGAGAGAGAGAGAGGCAGCCTGGGGCAGTGGTTTGAGCGCTGGTCTAGGACACTGGTGGAATGAATCTCCAGATAGCTATGGAAAGCCAATGGGTGACCTTGGGCAAGTCACACTCTCTCAGCCTCAGAGGAAGGCCTCCTCTGAAGAAACCTTTCTTTCCAAGACCTCTCCATGTTAGGGTCTCCATTAGTAAGGAATGACTTAAAAGGCACACAGCAACAGCAAAATACTTCCCCTTGATCCAGACAACACTCTGCCTATTAATACAACTTAGGATCGCATTGGTTTTTTCAGCTGCTGCATCACACATTTGGCTCATGTTCAGGTTGTGGTCGGTCTATCTCAGGGGTAGGCAACCTTTCCCCTTTAAGGGCCGAGGGACTTCAGCTCCCAGAATCCCAGGAGCTATTGGCCAACATGGGACTATTGGGCAACATGGCTGAGGCTTCTGGGAGCTGAAGTCCCTCGGCCCTTAAAGGGGAAAGGTTGCCTACCCCTGGTCTATCTACTGAATCATAGAATCCTAGAGTTGGAAGAGACCACAAGGGCCATCCAGTCCAACCCCATTCTGCCATGCAGGAACTCCCAATCAAAGCATCCTTGACAGATGGCCATCCAGCCTCTGCTTAAAGACCTCCAAGGAAGGTCTTTATTATTATTATTAATAATAATAATACTGGCATGGAGTCTCCTTCTTTGGAGGTCTTGAAACAGAGGCTGGATGGCTATCTATCTGTCACAGGGAGTGCTTCGATTGTGAGTAGGGCATTCAAGGAAAAATGTAGGACAGGGCCACACAAAAGCCAAAAACACTCATATAATTGTAAGATCCAGGCTTCTCAGTCCTGCTCAGAATGGAGGACATTTTGACATTCCTCCTGGGCAGGAGGTGGAAATGGAGGACATGCTCTGGGAAAGGAGGGCATCCGGGGATATTCTGTTTTAATTCCAAACTGTTTTTACTTTAAAATGGTTTGTTTTTTAAAAAAATTATACATTTTAATGTTGTACTTTTTTTAAATTGTATTGTTTTAAATCTGCTGTTCACCGCCTTTAGTCCCTATATTGGGAGAAAGGCGGGTAATAATAATAATAATAATAATAATAATAATAATAATAATAATAATAATAATAATAATAATAATAATAATAATAATAATACAGCCCTAGTCAGCCCTTCCTCCCTTCCCCAAACCCAAGTAAACATTTCCCCTCAGGATCTGCCCAGCAACCTAATGCGTCTCCCGGAGTCCATTTTTCCTATTGGAGGAGCGTTTCCTCCGTCGGCCAATCGCAGCTCTCCTTGGCTCTGTCCCTTGGCGGCGTGTGCTGCAAATGGCGGAAGCTCCTATTGGGGCTCCTTTGAGGGAAAAATGGCACCCTCTCTTTCTGGCCATGGCTGCCTCCTTCCTGCTGGGAAGCGCCTCTGGTAAGGACCTGCGAGGGGTTTAAAGTGCGAGAAGGAGCGGGGAGGGATATGTGGTGGGGCTACAGCGTCCGCACTGCCGAATTAAAGCGGTTTGAGATCGCTTTAACAGACACCACTACTTTCCCACAGAATCCTGGGATGTGTAGTTTGGTCACGCACCACAGCTCTTTAACAGGCAGGCAGAGTACCTGTCACCAAACTACAAATCCCAGGATTGTGCAGGAAAGAGAGCCTTGGCAGTTAAAGGCACCAAAGCTCTTTAACAGAAGCAGGCTGAAATACCTTTCACCAAACTACAAATCCCAGGATTGTGCAGGATAGAGAGCCTTGGCAGTTAAAGGCACCAAAGCTCTTTAACAGAGGCAGGCTGAAATACTTTTCACCAAACTACAAATCCCAGGACTGTGTAGGAGAGAGAGCCAATGCAGTTAAAGGCACCAAAACTCTTTAACAGAGGCAGGCTGAAATACTTTTCACCAAACTACAAATCCCAGGACTGTGTAGGAGAGAGAGCCAATGCAGTTAAAGGCACCAAAACTCTTTAACAGAGGCAGGCTGAAATACTTTTCACCAAACTACAAATCCCAGGACTGTGTAGGAGAGAGAGCCAATGCAGTTAAAGGCACCAAAGCTCTTTAACAGAAGCAGGCTGAAATACCTTTCACCAAACTACAAATCCCAGGATTGTGCAGGATAGAGAGCCTTGGCAGTTAAAGGCACCAAAGCTCTTTAACAGAGGCAGGCTGAAATACTTTTCACCAAACTACAAATCCCAGGACTGTGTAGGAGAGAGAGCCAATGCAGTTAAAGGCACCAAAGCTCTTTAACAGAGTAGGCTGAAATACCTTTCAACAAACTACAAATCCCAGGACTGTGTAGGAAAGAGCCATGGGAGTTAAAGTGGTGCCAAACTGAATTGTTCCTGCAGTGCAGATGCAGCCTGCACAAGAAAGGGATGCAGGGTTTGACTCCTTGGCCGCATCCACAATGAAGAAATAATCCAGTTCAACACCACTTTTAACTGCCCAGGGTCATTACTAAGGAATTCTGGGAACTGTAGTTTTATGAGACATTTAGCTTTCTCTAGAGCCACAACAAACTACAAATCCCAGGATTCCATACCACTGAGCCATAGCATTTAAAGGGCCAAAACAGACTGCAGAAATAATCCAGTTTGAGACCACTTTAACTGCCCTGGCTCAGTGTTAGGGAATCCTAGGAACTGTAGTTTTGTGAGGCAGTCTGTCTTCTCTGTCAGAGAGCTCTAGTGCCACAAGAAACTGCAATTCCCAACATTCCCTAGCACTGAGCCAGGAGAGTTAAAGTGGTCTCAAACTGGATTATTTATGCAGTGCGGATGCAGCCCTGCTCTATCCGAACCCAGGGTGAATCCAGACTAGAAAAGTGTACCAGGCTGATACTACTTTAAGTGCCATGGGTCCATCCAGTGGATTCCTGTGATATGTAGTTTGATGAAGGACTTCTGTTCAGGGGAACAAATTACAGAATTCTAAGTACCCTCAAACTACAAATCCCAGGATTCCATAGAATGGAGCCATAGCTCTTAAAGTGGGTTCAAATTGCTATTACTATGCAGTGTGAATACACTACTAGTTACCCCCCTCCCCAATTTCTTATCTCCTCTCTGCCTTTGGCCACTGTCCCCTCCCTCATCCCCTTCTATCATGAACTTGTCAGGCACTAAACTTACATTATTTTGGCTTTTAAACTTTAAAGCAGGGGTCGGCAACCTACGGCCCGTGGGCTGGGTGCGGCCCGTGGAGGCCTTGGGACCAGCCTTTGGCCAGTCCCGCTGTCCCGTGCGCGCCACTGCGGGTGCCATTTTTGCATCCAAAATGGTGCCCGCGCTTGCGCACGTATGCGCAAGGCGGCAGATGCCATTTTGGAACGCTTAATGCGCTGGCGTCGTGCGCATCGCACAACGCTGGCACGTTGGGCGTTTCAAAATGGCGCCCGCTGCCGTGCGCGTGCATGCGCAAGCGCGGGCGCCATTTTGGATGCAAAAATGGTGCCCGCGCTCGTGTGCATGCGCCCGCAACCATGCCTGCCATTTTGAAAGGCCCCACGGTGGCTGCGCCGTGGAATTCGCATGGCGCAGCCGCCATGGGGCCTTCTCTGGGCCTTGGGAATGCTCCCCCGCACGTGCACCGTGCGAATTCGCCCTGCGGGGGGGGGCATTCCAAAATGGCGTCCTGCGTATGTGCGCAGGGGGGAAGCGCGCGCCCACCCAGCCCCCCTGCCATCCCCCCGACCCCTGCTTTAAAGAATATAGCACCAATTACACTATGGGTTCTTTTAATGTTTTTGTGGGTCTTCTGGGTTTTTTTGCTGTAAAATGTGAGTGACTGTGGGCAAGTCACACTCTCTCAGCCTCAGAGGAAGGCAGTGGGAAACCTCCTCTGTACAAATCTTGCCAGGAAAAACCCATAGGGTCGCCATAGGTCAGAAATGACTTGAAGGCATACATAACAACATGTGTTGCTATTGTATTCACCATCCAGTCGGCTTCAGATACTTTTTTTTACAAATAAAAGAAGCAGATACAAAATGTTGGTACTTTTGTGGAATTCACTTAATTTGTAAACCGCTTTGTGCCCCAATTTTGGCAGAAAAGTGGAATATAAATAAATACCTTATTTTCTGGCGTATAAGACTACTTTTTAACCTGCAAAATCTGGGGTTAAAGTGGGGGGGGTCGTCTTATATGCCAGGTATAAGGTGGTTCATGATAGGTTTGCCTTAGTGTCATTATCAGTTGGAAATGACTTGAAGGTGCACAGCAACAACAACAACAGTTTTGGAAGTCATACTCTTCCCAAACTCTATATTTTAACTGGAAAAGTGGGGGGTCGTCTTATACGCCGGAAAATACAGTACTCCTTTTTTGCCTTGCTCTGCCAAAGTAGAGGAAGCTCATGAGTCCTCCAGAAATTGGTTCGGGGCAGAGAAAGTACATAATAAAATGTGATGTTTATCTTGCATTGTTAAACTGGTCATCTGCTGCTCTGTTTTCCTTCAAAATAAATAAGTGGCTGTGTTACACCCAATTTTACTACGTAGTTTAGCCCTGTGTAGAAGCTGAACTGAAGGGATGGGAAGGGATAGTAAAGAGATTGTCTTGTTAATTCTCATCCAGGAACTTTGACTTATGGGGACCCTATGATTGAGAGATGAAAACTGAGAGATTATGTGATGCAGCCCTAATAGATTTCATCGCTGTCCAGGTTTCACAACCATACATAGAAACTCGAAATGTTAAAATACAAAAGAGATTGTAGCAAGATATAAACTGTCCAGGCGCAACCTGTTAAAAATTAACTTTCTTGTTGTTATAGGATTTCTTCTCAGACTATTCAAGCCTTTTTACACTTTTATTACCTCTACGGTAGCTCAAGGGTGGGAAGCTTGTAGCCCTTGTTGTTGGAGTCTTGTTTCCATCAGCCCTCACTTGCATAGCAAATGGTAAGGCATGTTGGGAGTTGCAGTCAAACCACAACTGGAGGGCCATCCTTCATCCAGCCCTGATGTAGCTTTTTAAGGCTTCTGAGGTCTTGGGGTTGAAGATGTCCACAGTGTGTTACTCATACTGTTGAATCTTCCTGGCTTCCCTGAGTGATAGGAAACACCAGGGACATAACAATAAATAAAACTAGCCCTTGTGGGCATTTGGCTCCCCATGGCTCCTATGAAAAAATATTACCTCTACTTCACCTAATACACCAGGGGCATATTATAGCTTTATTATTCCACTTTAACTGCCATGAATCCTGGGGTTTGTAGTTTGGTGAGGCAGTGGAACTCTCTGGCTGCAAATCCTTAAGTTGTGTTGTTAACTGCTGTCAAGTCGACTTCGACTTACGGTGATCCTATGAATGAGAGACCTCCAAGGGCCTTTGCAGACTGCTAGAAATAGTGCAAATTGAGTCCACTTTAACTGCCCTGGCTCAGTGCTAGGAAATCATGGGAATTGTATTTTTTTCTAAGACATTGAGCCTTCTCTGTCAGAGAGCTCTGGTGCCACAATAAACTACAGTTTCCATGATTCCCTAACACTGAATCAGGGCAGTTAAAGTGGACTCAATTTGCACTATTTCTGGCAGTCTGCAAAGGCCCCAAGTCACCCTATCATCACCAGAGAGAATTCAGGGTTGATTTGCTCTAGGACCCATTCAACTGTTGTTGTTGTTTTAGCAGTCTACAGTTTCCTACAGAATATCCTTAGTACGACTACATGTGAAAGGGATCTAGGAGTCCTAGTGGACCACAAGTTGAACAAGAGTCAACAGTGTGATGTGGCACCTGAAAAGGCCAATGCGATTCTACTGCATCAACAGAAGTACAATCAGCCCTCAGAATCCTTGGGGATCTGTTCCGAACCCCTCTGCAGATGCCAAAATCTGCGGATGCTCAAGTCTCATTGTCCCTAATGGTGGTACAGCGTGTGGGACTTCACTGGTCCTCATGCAGGGATGCCTTCCTTCTTCTCTCACCTGCTACTGCTGCTTCCTCCTCCTCCTCCTTCTTCTACCTCCTCTTCCTCCCTCCCAGCTCTCACCAATGGCAGGCAGGCAACTGTAGGCATAGGACTGCTGCTTCCTCTTCCTCTTCCTCCTCTTCCTCCCTCCTCCTGGCTTTCACAGGTGGGCTGGCAACATAGGACTGCCTCTGCTGCCACCACTTCCTCCTCCTCCTCCTCCTCCTCGTCTTCTTCCTCCAGCCTCCTCTTCCTCCTCCTCTTCCTCCACCACTGGCGCTGCCTCATGTGGGCTTGCCATCCATGGATTGTCACACCTGTGGATGGCAAATCTGCAGATACCGAGGGCAGACTGTATAGTATCTAGATCAAGGGAAGTAATAGTGCCACTCTGTTCTGCTTTGGTCAGGCCTCACCTGGAATACTGTGTCCACCTCTGCACAACTCAATTCAAAAATGATGCGTAGAAGCTGGAACTTGTCCAGAGGAGGGCAACCAAAATGGTGAAGGGTCTGGAATCCATGCCCTATGAGGAGAAACTTAGGGAGCTAGGTATGTTTAGCCTGGAGAAGAGAAGGTTAAGAGGTAATATGATAGTCATACAATCATAGGGTTGGAAGAGACTACAAGGGCCAATCAGTCCAACCCCCTGCCATGCAGAAACTCAAAATCAAAGCACCTCCAGCTTCTGTTTAAAGACCTTCAAAGAAGGAGACTCTACCACAGTGTGTTGCAACTCTTACTATACCCTTTTAAAAAGACCATAGAAAAAGCAATAGAAACTTGTTATCTAGAAAATAGATCTGAAAGCACCTCTGAAGCACTACTATGGGACACACTGAAAGGGATGCTTAAGGGTCTATTTATAGAGGAGGGCTCTAAACAAAAGAAAATTAAAGAAAAGAAATGCCAAGAATTAATTAAAGAAATTGAACTCTTGTCAAGCTCCCACAAGAAGACCCAAAACTCGGACATACTAAAAATATATATTAGGAAAAAAAAGCTCAGACTGAAAATTAGACCTACACTCACTTCAAATTAAATTGCAATACACAAAAGCCTACTTTTATGAAAACAATAATAGGAACTTTAAATTACTAGCTAGATTAGCAGAATAGAAAGCAGAAAAAAGAATTGTTGCAGCTATCACCTCCCCAAATGGCAATATCAAAACCTCTCAAGCTGTCATAGTAGAGGAATTCTGAGAGTTCGACTCTTAACTCTATGCTGAAGAATCAGAGGCCCCCAAATAAACTTAATTCATTCCTCGATTCTCTCAAAATTTTGAAAAACAAGGAACCACACATCACTCTAGTCAACCAGCCCATATCATTAGAATACATCAAACAGGCAATCTAAAATCTCAAACCAGGAAAATCTCCTGGATTAGATAGATTTATGAGAGAATTTTACAAGTTTATGTTATCATAAAATTGCCCCAAACCTACAAGATCTAGTCAATGAGATAATGTCACAAGGTCTATGTCTGCCATCTTGGCACACTACCAGAATTGTCCCCATCCCCAAAACAAGTGACTCTCAACCTCCCACCTCAGCTTTTAGACCATTAATATGCGAAACTACTGACCTCAATTCTAGCAATTCTAGCAAATAGAATGAATAGGTTCATCACTGAGTATATCTCTATTTGGCTTTATGCCAAATAGAAAACTATCTGACACTATCAGATGAATCCTAAATGTCATCCGTCATGCCTCAAAATCTAAAATCCCAATTGCTCTTATGTCCCTAGATGCCTTGAAAGCTTTTGACAGAGTGAACTGGCAATACTTATTTGGAGTACTGAAAAAGATGAACTCTGGAAATAAATTTATTAGTATGCTAGAAAACCAATACACAAACTCATAGGCCTTAGTGACACTCAGTAGAACAGGGATGTCCCTTATCCCCAGCTATTATTTGCTATTGCAATAGAACCCTTAGCCACCTCAATCAGAGAAAATGAAAACATAAGGGGACCCAAAATAGGAGGAACAACTCATAAATTAAATCTCTTCACAGATGATGTGATCATCTTCCTAAAACAACCCAAACAACTGTTCCCAGCCTTATGCACCATTTTAAATTCCTTTGATACTTTTGCAGGCTTTCGAATTAACTACTCAAAATCTAACTTGCTGTGTCTCAACATTGCTCAAGAGGACCAACTAGACATTCAAAAGGCTACCAATCTCCAGTTAAAACCCTCAGGATTTACTTACCTAGGAATCACCATTACAAAAAACTTCAATCAGATAATCCCCAGATAATACAACAAAATAACTATATGGTCAATCTCTAAAACACTAGAATGAAAGAGATTGAAACTCTCTATTCTAGGCAGAATACCCCTCATTAAAATGTTTATTGTCGCTTGCCTATCCTTCTGTTTCAAACTATCCCACTTCAACCATCGCAGACAAAACTCATTTTGGCAAAATCTCAATACATTTGGTTTTAACCATAAGAGACCCAGATTCAGGAAATCCACACGACACCTCTCTTCCAAAAAGAAAGAAAGAAAAAAGCAGGGGGGGGTAGCAATGCCTGATCTTGAACTATACTTTGCAGCATTCCAACTTAGTCAAATCCCTCATTTAATTAAAAAGATCAGAGCATACACTGGGTTAACATGGAAATGAATGACCCACCATCAATCAATCTTGCTTCGTTCTTTAACAAACCCACTCCGCAAGTAATTAAAAATATTAAAAACCCATGGCTACAGACATCAGTAAAGATGGAAGCAGGTTCTAGCACCAGATCCCTCTCCTATCTGCCCCTTCCTGGTCCACAAATCTTTCTGTTCCCCTGATAAAGTCAGTCCATTCAAGGAATGGGAGCAACAAGATGTATATTTTGACCAAGACCTTTTTTTTAATGGTAGACCAAAAACAATTGACAAGCTAACTTTAGATTTAGAACCATTAAAGGCTAGTTGGTTTCATCTCCATCAAATAATTGCTTTTACTCTCAAATTAAAGGAAATGGGAAGACTACCTAGATCACTTACCTTATTTGAGGCACGATGTGTTCCCCACTCCCAAAGTACCAAAGGATTAACATCTTTAATCTACAACTATTTGATTGATGACTCTTACCAAAACATCCGTGGCATAGAATTAACCTGGGAAATGGATTTGAATCTTTTAATTCCCATTTCAAAGTGGACTACAGTTTGGTCTTCCACCCCTTTTAAATTCAGATCAGCACTGATTAGAGAAAACACCTTGAAAAGTACCGTATTTTTCGCCCTATAACACGCACTTTTTCTTCCCCAAAACGTGCGTGGGGAAGTCAGTGCGCCTTATAGGGCGAAGGGCTGAGGCCGCGGGGAGAAGGAGCCCTCTTTCCCCCCGCAGCCTCAGTCTTTGAATGGGCTGGTGCTGGGATCGAAGCGATCCCAGTGCCAGCCCATTGAAAGACTGAGGCCGCGGGGAGAAGGAGGGCTCCTTCCCCCCGCGGCCTCAGTCTTTGAATGGGCTGGTGCTGGGATCGAAGAGATCCCAGCGCCAGCCCATTGAAAGACTGAGGCCGCGGGGGGAAAGAGGGCTCCTTCTCCCCGCGGCCTCAGTCTTTCAATGGGCTGGCGCTGGGATCGCTTCGATCCCAGCGCCAGCCGATTCAAAGACTGAGGCCGCGGGGGGAAGGAGCCCTCTTTCCCCCCGCGACCTCATTTCCCAGCACCAGCCCATTCAAAGACTGAGGCCGCGGGGGGAAGGAGGGCTCCTTCCCCCCGCGACCTCAGTTCAATGGGCTGGTGCTGGGATCGGAGAAGTTGAACAACTGGCCTCCGGCTAAAGGGAGGAATCCTTTTTTCTTGGATTTTCTTCCTTTAAAATTGGGTGCGTCTTATATGCCGGAGCGCCTTATATGGCGAAAAATACGGTATACACAGGTGGTATTTGATTCCAGTGAAGAAAGCCAGATTGGTTAAAAATGTTTCCTCCAAATGTTGGCATGTTTGTAATAATAATGGCACATTTCTACACATGTGGCTAGACTGCCCCAAAATAAACACATTTTGGCAATTGGTACTTGAACAAATTTTATTGAGTACCAACCACGAAGTAATGTTATGCCCAGAAATGCTTTTGTTATCAATATGTGGACAAAACATCAAATTTGAAACATAAAAACCTCATAGATTACTTCATTACAGCAGCCCGTGTAAAAATTGCCAGATGCTGGAAAATAAGAGCGGTATCTTTAGATAAGTGGTGGAAAAAAGCATAGGAGCTATGGTTACTCGAAAAACTGTCTGGCAGAATGGCACGTTATGCAGGATGGCCAAAATCAGGAACTTTCATAAACAAATTGTTCCCACTCATTGACTTTGTAAACAAAGACAGAAGACAACCTCCATCTCATCTGAACCTTTGGTTGGGACATTCTGGACTAGATGTACACAAAGACAGCACTGGACTTTAAAATGACTACTTACATTGAACAGAACCCAAGAAGGAGACCCACAACATAGAATCATAGAGTTGGAAGAGAACCCAAGGGCCATCCAGTCCAACCCCCTGCCATGCAGGAACTCAAAATCAAAGCATCCCCAACAAATGATCATCCAGCTTCTGTTTAAAGACCTCCAAAGAAGGAGACTCCATGACTCTCCAAGGGAGTGTGTGTTCAACTGTCGAACAGCCCTTACTGGCAAGAAGTGCCTCCTAATGTTGAGGTAGAATCTCTTTTTCTGTAGCTTGCATCCATTGCTCCAGGTCCTGTTCTCTGGAATAGCAGAAAGCAAGCCTGCTCCCTCCTCAATATGTGCACACTCTGTTGGGGCAGAGTCAGGGCAGCTGGCGTGCGGTCACCCCGCCCCAACTCCACACCCAGGCCAGCCTAAAGTGCCAGTTTGCCTCCCCCCGACTCTTGTTATTATGTGCTCTCAAGTTGATGTCCACTTATGGCAATCCTATAAATGGGAGCCCATGTTAAAATAGGTGAATTTTGTAGCCTTCTTGCTAGGAAGGATTCTCCTCAGCTGCAGATGTTACCCCTAATTTTGCTCCTCTCTTCTCTCCTTCCTCTTCAGGCACTTCCTCTCACTTTTACCATATTACGTACATGGGTGTCTCGCAGCCCAACCAGGAGTTGCCCCAGTTCCTGGCTATGGGGTATGCAGGTGACCTGCCCATTGCCCGCTATGACAGCGGCATGCAGAAGATTGTGTCTCAGGTCTCCTGGATGAAGAAGGCAATAGAAGAGGATCCCAAGTATTTCAACTGGTACACCCAGATCTTGCAGCATGATGAGTACAATTTCAGAGGGGACCTGGTAACTCTGCGGAGACGCTACAACCAGAGTGAAGGTGAGTTGGAGGGAGGGAGATGGATCAAGTGGGACAGAGAGATGGTGAGAAGGGAGGAAGAAGTATATTGTTGAGATCAAGGGAAGTAGTAGTGCCACTCTATTCTGCTTTGGTCAGGCCCCATCTGGAATACTGTGTCCAGTTCTGGGCACCATAGTTTAAGAAGGATTATCAAGGGCAGCCCTGATCCGGTGCTTTGTCTCTCTAAAAAGAGCTCACAAATGCTGCTCACTAGTAATTTTGGGTGCTTTAGGTGGATCAGAGTATTTGTGGCCATTCTTAATAGAGGCTTAATGTATAAGGAAGGGGTAATGTATAAGGAAGGTGGGTGTGCTGCTTCCATGCCAAGAGGGATTTCTCACTTCTACCTCTTGTCACTGCCTTTGCAGTGGGTCCCTAAGAGAGCCAGGTTATTTTCCTTGCACCATTCCCCTTGCCCCTTTTTTTCAGGACATATTTTCCTTCCTTTTCCTCATTTACTGTATTTTTCGCCATATAAGACGCACTTTTCTTCCCCAAAACGGGGGTGGGGAAGTTGGTGCGTCTTATAAGGTGAATATACAGTCTAAGGAACAGCCGAGGCCGCATCTAAAAGGAGGCCTCCTTTCAGCTGCGGCCTCGGTTGCTCAATGGGATGCTCCCGGGATCAGAGGACGTGCTCCGATCCCAGGAGCAGCCCATTGAACCACCGAGGCCACGGGTGGAAGGAGGCCTCCGCGGCCTTGGTGGTTCAGTGGGATGCTCCCGGGATTGGAGGACGTCCTCCGATCCTGGGAGCAGCCCATTAAACCACTGAGGCCACGGGTGGAAGGAGGCCTCCGCGGCCTTGGTGGTTCAATGGGATGCTCCCAGGATCGGAGGACATCCTCCGATCCCGGGAGCAGCCCATTGAACCACCGAGGCCGCGGGTGGAAGGCGGTCTCAGTGGTTCAATGGGCTGCTCCTGGGATCGGAGAAGCCCTCTGATCCCAGGAGCAGCCCATTGAACCACCGAGGCCGCGGCTAAAGGGAGGCCTCCTTCCACCCGCAGAATGGATTAATTTCGTAAGTAGAGGTACCACTGTATTTGGTTAAGAATTTTTTCCCCCTAGATTTTCCTGCTTTAAAATAGGGTGCGTCTTATATGCCAGAGCGTCTTATATGGCGAAAAATATTCTAGCTGCATTTGCACAGATGTAGGCATTTTAAGATCAGCAATGCCATTCCTCTCCACCATAGTAACCCCTCAAATAAACAGATCCTCTCCTTCTCTTTAGCTCTTCCTAAGTATGTTCCCCCTATGTGTTTTTAAAAGGAGTGGAAAATATTTGTTCGTTACATGCCCCTAAGTTTTTCCCTAGAATTATCCACAGGTCATAGCAAAATCCATAATTTTAGCCCCAAAACCTGCCCTCAATTTGTACATGAGTTCGGCTTATACACAAGATTGTTTTGGAAGATGTTGAACTTTCCATCTTTGGATGTCTTTAAGAGAACTTGGGTGGGTATCTTTCAGGAGTGCTTTAGTTGTGTATTCCTGTATGGCACGGGGTTGAACTACCGTATTTTTCGCCATATAAGACGCTTCGGCGTATAAGACACACCCAATTTTAAAGGCGGAAAATCTAGGAAAAAAAGATTCTTAACCAAATACAGTGAACCACCGAGGCCGTGGCTAAAGGGAGGCCTCCTTCCACCCGCGGCCTCGGTGGTTCAATGGGTGAAAGGAGGCGGGTGAAAGGAGGCCTCCCTTTATCCACGGCCTCGGTGGTTCAATGGGCTGCTCCTGGGATTGAAGAAGTCCTCCGATTCCAGGACCAACTCAAGGAACGTCCTTGGCCGCAGCTAAGAGGATGCCTCCTTTTAGCTGCGGCCTCGGTTCTTTGGGCTGGTCCTGGAATCCTCCGACCCCAGGATCGGCCCAAGGAACGCATCCTGGAAAGCTTTCCTTGGACTGACCCTAGGGAGGGAGGCATCCTCCGACCCCAGGATTGGCCCAAGGAAAGCATCCTGGAAAGCTTTCCTTGGACCGACCCTAGGGAGGGAGGCGTCCTCTGACCCCAGGATCGGCCCAAGGAAAGCGTCCTGGAAAGCTTTCCTTGGGCCGATCCTCGAAACGGAGGACGCCTCCCTTTCCAAGATCGGCCCAAAGAAAGCCTCCTGGAAAGCTTTCCTTGGACCGACCCTAGGGAGGGAGGCGTCCTCCGACCCCAGGATCGGCCCAAGGAAAGCATCCTGGAAAGCTTTCCTTGGGCCGATCCTCGAAACGGAGGACGCCTCCCTTTCCAGGATCGGCCCAAAGAAAGCCTCCTGGAAAGCTTTCCTTGGACCGACCCTAGGGAGGGAGGCGTCCTCCGACCCCAGGATTGGCCCAAGGAAAGCGTCCTGGAAAGCTTTCCTTGGCCCGACCCTGGAGAGGGAGGCGTCGCCCGACCCCAGGATCGGCCCAAGGAAAGCGTCCTGGAAAGCTTTCCTTGGGCCGACCCTGGAGAGGGAGGCGTCCTCCGACCCCAGGATCAGCCCAAGGAAAGCGTCCTGGAAAGCTTTCCTTGGGCCGATCCTCGAAACGGAGGATGCCTCCCTTTCCAGGATCGGCCCAAAGAAAGCCTCCTGGAAAGCTTTCCTTGGACCGACCCGAGGGAGGGAGGTGTCCTCCAACCCCAGGATCGGCCCAAGGAAAGTGTCCTGGAATGCTTTCCTTGGGCCGATCCTCGAAACGGAGGACGCCTCCCTTTCCAGGATCGGCCCAAAGAAAGCCTCCTGGAAAGCTTTCCTTGGACCGACCCTAGGGAGGGAGGTGTCCTCCGACCCCAGGATCGGCCCAAGGAAAGCGTCCTGGAAAGCTTTCCTTGGGCCGATCCTCGAAATGGAGGACACCTCCCTTTCCAGGATCGGCCCAAATAAAGCCTCCTGGAAAGCTTTCCTTGGACCGACCCTAGGGAGGGAGCCGTCCTCCGACCCCAGAATCAGCCCAAGGAAAGCGTCCTGGAAAGCTTTCCTTGGGCAGACCCTGCAGAGGGAGGCGTCCTCCGACCCCAGGATCGGCCCAAGGAAAGCGTCCTGGAAAGCTTTCCTTGGACCGACCCTAGGGAGGGAGGCATCCTCCGATCCCAGGAGCAGCCCATTGAACAACTGAGGCCGAGGCTGAAAGGAGGCCTCCTTTTAGCCGCGGCCTCGGCCGTTCCTTAGGCTGGTCCTGGGAGCGGAGGTCCCGGTATATTCACCTTATAAGACGCACCAACTTCCCCACCCCCATTTTGGGGAAGAAAAAGTGTGTCTTATATGGCGAAAAATATGGTAAATGGCCCTTATGTCCCTTCCAACTTTGTGATTCTAAAAGGAAAAGTCATTCCAGGAGAGCAACTCTTTCCCCACTCCCCTCTCAGTTAATTTTACTACTACTACTTCTACTACTACTACTACTAATAATAATAATGATAATAATAATAAAATTTGTTTATATCCCGCCCCTCTGTCAAACAATCGGTGTGGCTTGCAACAATTAAAATTCCATACAGAAATTTCCAACTGGAAAAACCATAAGCCAACAAAAGCAGTGACGAGAGCCAAAAATGGAAGAGGTAGAGGTGGGTGACCTCCTGAGGCTGGGAATCTAGTCGGGAAAGGCCTTACCATTATGGCCTTACCATTATACCAGGGGTTAGTGTGCTCCAGAGCCCAGAGGGCTACCCCAGTGGATTTTTGAGCTTCTCTGGTGGGGTGTAGCTATGTCTCCACAGCTGCTATTTTGGGAGCAGAAGGGAATCCATGCTGCACTTAGGGCCTCTTTGTGGTCTACCAAGAGGCATTTGGTTGGTCAAAATGTGAACAGCGGTTTGGGCTGGACAGACCTTTGGTCCAATCCAGTCTTGCTTTCTAAGCCTGTTCACTTTAATTTTACATGTCCTTTGACAGTAATCAGTTTGCTTTTCCTTACGTCTGAGGTAAAAAAAAATTCAGCTGCCACTTCTTAAAAGGCTTGCAACCAGGTTACCTGAAGGACAGTATCCTCCCCTGTGATCCAGTCCAAGTTTTGAGATCTTTGTGAGAGACCTTTCTTTTAAGTGCCACCACAGGAGAAGGCCTTCTTGGTGGCTGCTCTCAAGCTCTAAAACTTCCTTTCTAGGAAGACTAGACTGGCTTTTTTTTTTTTTTTGCTATCCTTCCACCAGCAGATAAAGACTTTTTCATTCCAACAGGTCTGTCAGGAATTGAAACTTGATAAGGATCTTTCACAGTGAACTCTGTTATTTTTATTTCATGATTTATTTTTGTTTCTTCTTGTTGTGGTGATGAGTTTAAATTGGAATCAACACATTATTGATGTTATTGCTGTGTATCCAAATTGTTTCCGACTTATAGTGCCACTAAGGTGAACTGACCATGGAGGAGTCCTTGGCAAGATTTGTTCAGAGGGGTTTTGCCATTGCCTTTCTCTGAGGCTGAGAAAGTGGGACTTGCCAGGATCACTCTGTGGGTTTCCATGGCCAAGTAAGGATTCAGATCCTGGTCTCCCAGAGTCTTAGGTCCAACCTTCAAACTGCTGGCTCTCATTCAACACATTGGAACTATATTTTAATTATTTTATTTTATTTAATAATTATATTTTAATAATAGCTTAACAGTATGTAGTTATCTGTGTGCATGTATGTATGAATCAGTGCCAGTTCTGAGTTTTGTAAGCCAGCTTGTGTCCCAGTTTTGGAGAAGAATGAAGAAATAAAGAAACTTGGGGACCATTGTGTGCCGGCTAAAAAGGAGGATGAGTCTCTGCTTTAACATAGTTGAGTAGAAGGGAGAATTTCAGCAGGTGTGTTGAGAAGCAGAATAGTGACCAGAGCAGAATCCTTCTCCTTCTTGCCACCTGGCCCTCCTAATTTGGGGAATGGGGCTTCACCCATGGCAGGGATGAGGGGAGGTGGTTTGTCCCTGTTCTATCATCCCTCGGACTGTGTGTATGTCTCTTCCAGGGTTTCATACTGTACAAATGATGATAGTCTGTGAGGTGAGGAAAGATGGGAGCAAAGGAGGGCACTGGCAGTATGGCTATGATGGGAGGGACTTCCTCAGCTTCGACATGGAGACCCTCACCTGGACGGCTGCTGATATGGAAGCCCAGGTGATCAAGAGGACATGGGAAAAGGGAGATATCCTTGTCCGACGCTTCAAAGCCTTCCTGGAGGACACTTGTGCTCAGTGGATGCAAATGGACTTGGACTATGGGAAGGAGAGGCTGCTCAGGAAAGGTAAGGTGAAGGGGAGTGTGAGAATTGTAACTTGTAGTGTTTATTGTAAATTTTGCAGTTTAAGCTTGCCTCAGGACAGTGTAGCTACAGCCCCAAGATGAGTCCATTTTTCCTCTAGCTACTGTGGCTGTGTTATAGGTATCACAATTTCTAGCACTTTCTGTCTTTGCCAGGAACAAGTCTTTTGTAAACTTAATTAATCTTGCCTACTCAGAACCAATTTACCACCAAATACATTAGATTGGGATAATTCATCATAATATACTGTTGTTGTGGAAATCCATTTTTCCTCTAGCTGCTGTGGGCATTTCAGCAAAACTAGGCAGGAACAGGAAAATCCAAGGAAGGTGACAGATGATGTCATCGTCTTGGCAAATAAAAAAATCCTGGGTATTTGACTCTGCAAACTCTGTGTCTACTACACTTTTGGTTGTCGTCCAAATTTAACATGATATAGCACTGTGATGCTGCAGCAAAGAAAGCAAATAATATTTTAGCCTACATTAGTGGAACCAGAGTTTCCAAATTAAAGGAAGTAATAGTCCCACTATATTCTGGGCTGATCAGGCCTCTTCTGAAGTACTGCATTCAGTTCTGGGCACTTTATTTTAAAGGTCTAGACAAATTGGTACGGGGAAGGGCAACAAGGATGATACAAGGTATAGAGAACAAAATATATGAGAAAAAGTTGAGGAGCTAGGCAGAGAAGGCTGAAGGGTGATATGATTGCCCTCTTTAAATACCTCAAAAGCTGCCATGGAGAGGAAGGGGAAAGTTTGTTCTTTATTGGTGCAGAGGGTAGGACCAGGTCTAATAGTTTTAAGATACAGGAAGGTAGATTTTGATTGAACATTAGATCTTTTTGACAGTAAGAGCAGTTTGGCAGTGGAACCAACTACCTAGAGAGGTAGTAAGGTTTCTTTCTCTGAATGTCTTCAAAAAGAGGCTAGGTAACTCCCTCCTGGGGATGCTGTAGCAGCTTTTTCTTTCATCAAAGTCGCTAAGAGAAGAGGTAACAGAAGAATCTGTGTGTGTGTGTGTGTGTGTGTGTATGAGAGAGAGAGAGAGAGAACAATGGAAACTGTGTGGAGAAGACATGTCTCTAGGGAAGGAGAGGAAGAAGTATCGAGGGTCAGTGCTTGGAAAGAGTTCTTCACCTTAGAGCAGCTACTGTAGTTAAAAACTTTCCCTTTCCCTATCTGTGCCAGTCTCCAATCCAGAGCATGTGGCCTCTATAAACCCCCTACACTCACCCTGGCTGCACCCATCTCTGCCCCAAAGAGGAAGGATCGAGAGTCCTTCCTCGCCAAGAAATTTCTCCCTTTGCACCTGGTTGCCTTGGAAGCAGCAGGCTGAGTAGTGGCCGAGAGGCTTCTTGCCTGCACTGACCTTTGCTGGAAGAATGGTATGGGTGAGAGGCTTCTCGGTTGTTGTTCAGCTAGCTTCCTTGGTTGCTGCTCCCAGGGTGACCGGGTGGAAAGGGAGCAGTGACCAAGATAAGTTGTTTTGAATTTGCAATAGAACAGTAGACCTAATATGCTGCCTTTTTGTTTTCTAGAGTCTCCAACTGTGAAGGTGATGAGGAAGCCTGATTATGATAGCATGGAAACTCTGATCTGTCGGGCCCATGGGTTCTACCCCCAGGAGATTGACGCCACCTGGACAAAGGACGGGGAGGTCTGGGTGCAAGATACGTTCCGTGGAATCCTTGCTCCCAACTCAGATGGGACTTACCACACCTGGCTTGGCATCAAGATCGACCCCAAGGAGAGGGACCGATACCGATGCCGTGTGGAACATGATGGCCTCTTGGAGCCACTGGAACTGGCCTGGGAAGAACCTGGTAAGGACCTGGTGTGGAGGGTATAGAGTGTCTCCACTGATGGAGTGCTAAGGATTCTGCGAGGTGAAGAGTGTTATTTTCCCTTTATCTTTTATACAGTTCTGTCAAGCTAAGTCTCGACCACATAATCTAATTTTCTCTCCACCCCCCTATGTCTCTCACACACACAGAGACTCATATGGTTCCTCTTTCTCTAATGATTTTCAGAATATTGTTCTATAAAGTTGTTGTTGTTGTTGTGTGCCTCCACATCATTTCTTTTTTTTTTTTTAATAATTTTATTAAGTTGCAATAAAAAAAACATAACACACAATACAACACATATAACAATCATAAACAAATAGACAAAAACATCGCTGATATAAAGATAAGAAAAGAAGAAATAACAAAAACATCCTAAAGGTCTAAAAGAAAAGAAAAAAAACCTAATTAAGCAATTATTGATAGTAATAAACCTATTACAAAACATAAATATTACTTAAAGCTTCCTAAAATATATATTCTTTGTCTTGTTACAACAAGTACAATTTGAGGGGGTATTTCTTCTTATCTAGAATCCCATCCAAACCTTCTATACCTTCAAGTAATCCATTCCTCACCCCTTTCCTCCTAAACTTTCTCTTATTTCTCTTCCTCTTTCTCTCCTTCTCAATCTTGAACACTAATCTTCTCTAACTAAATACCTACACTTCCCTACACCCTAGTACTCAAACAACCACTTCCACCCACTTTCTCAAACCTTCAACACTTTCATTTACTCTCTCGAACTCACATTCCTCATTCCACCATTCTATGTATTCATACTTTCTCTCATTCCCCACTCAAAATAACACTTCCTACCTCTCTACCACAGCAATGTCATTGGATATAAATAGGTCCCCTTATCTCCAAAAAGTCGTTATTTAAAATTTTGTTTACATTACTTTTCCTTTTTAGATAAAGAATTAGAAGTTCAAAGAAAAAAAATATATCTATAGAAGAATCCCCTTAATATTTGCTGCTAGTGAGAGGTGCGTCCTAAGTGAATACCTAAATAACTATTATAATTTCAGTTTCACCTTTTATAAATATACTATCACACTTTTTCTTTAGATTTATTTAATATAATTTTGTTATAGTTTTAATCTCTTAAATTGATATCTACATGCTTAAAGCAATGCAATTCTTGTGCCTCATATCAGTTAGCTTTATTTGATCCCCCATCAAAAACAAAATAAATATGACTTGTTTTCCGATTTAAAAAGATCAATTTTTTTTCCTCTTTCTTTCTTCTCTTCCTTTAGGAAAAAAAAAATCTTTAATTACTATTACCCAATATGTTTCACAAAATTTCCCACATCCATCTTTCTTCTTGGTTCAATAAGACAGTGTTGCTGATTTTCCCCATTTTCTCTCTAAATAATTTAGAACTGGGATCCATTGACTTAGATCATTTTCTATATTTTTGCCTCTAATATATTCCGTCAAAATGTCCATTTCAATGACTTCATAAAATTTAGTGACCCACTCATTCATACTTGGAACTGTATTTTTTTTCCAATGTTGAAACAAAACTATTCTCGCAGTTGTTATTAGATAAAATAAAATTCTGCCCATTTCTTTATCTAATTCTTTGTCCCAAATATTTAACAAATAGATTTCAGGGCGACATTGAATATTTTTCCCAAGAATTATATTAACTATTCCATTTACCTGTACCCAATAGTTTTTAACTATTTTGCAAGACCACATACAATGATATATTGTTCCTGGTTCCCTACCACATTTCCAACAGAGGTTACTACAATTATACATTTTAGCAATTTTATCAGGAGACAAATACCATCTAAAAAAAACCTTATAGAAGTTTTCCCTTAAATTTTGCGAAGCGGTATGTTTCAAAGCCTTAATCCACGCAAATTCCCATTGTTCAAATTTGATTGGGTACCCAAAGTTTTTGGCCCATTGTATCATGTTTTCTTTTACCATTTCATCCTCCATATCCCATTTTAAGAGAAGTTTATAAAATTTACCGATCCATTTTTTATTATCCAACCAAATTTTATCTGTCTCGTTATAGTTTAAATTTATCCCTTTAGTTTTTAGATCTGATTTAAACCGTGCAGTTAGTTGACTATATTTAAACCAATCTAATTTAAAGCCTTTTTCAGTTAGTTCATCACGCGATTTCATTTTATAATCGCCTTCCCTTTCTTTATTTAATAAGGTTCTATATGTTAACCATGGAGGTGCATGTCTCATTTCTCTTCTGTGGATTGCCTCATGTGATGAGAACCAGGAAGGAAATTGTGGTATAAATCTATCTTTGTACTTGTTCCAAATCTTAAGCAAAGGTCCCCTGATGCAGTGATTGTTAAAATCTTTATTCACTTTAATTTTTTCGTAACCTAGATAACCATGCCATCCATAGCTCAACCCCTCTCCCTCCAATTCCAAAAGCTCTTCTGATTCTAATAGGGTCCAGTCCCGTATCCAAGCCAAAGAACAAGCCTCATAATAGATTTCCAAATTAGGCAATCCAAGTCCGCCTCTTTCTTTTGCTTCTTGTAAAAATTTTAGTCGTATTCTAGGTCTTTTATTTTGCCAAATAAATTCACTGATTTCCTTATGCCACAATTTTATACACTTTTTATTTGTTATGATTGGGATTGTTTGGAATAAATACAACATTTTCGGGAGTATCATCATCTTAACTGTAGCTATTCTGCCCATAAAGGATAATCGCTTCTTTTTCCATTGCTTCAATTCTTTTTTTATTTTTGCCCATACTTTAGAATAATTATTTTCAAAAAGATTTATTGTTCTTTTTGTTATCGTAATTCCTAAATATTTTATTTTGTTTTGTGTTTTCATCCCCGTTTTAGATTCCAACTCTTTTTCTTCAGATAAAGACATATTTTTAGTCATGATAAATGATTGCCTCCACATCATTTCTGACTCATGCTGATACTAAGATGAATGTTTCATGGGGTTTTCTTGGCAAGATTTTTCAGAGGGGTTTTGTTTTTTGTTTTGTTTTGTTTTTTCTCCATTGCCTTACTCTGGGGCTAAGAGATTGTGTCTTGCCCAAGGCCACCCAGTGAGTTTCCATAGTTGAGCAGGGATTTGAACACTGATTTCCCAGGTCTAGTTAACTGCCCTCAAGTTGATCTCGGCTCATGGCAGCCCTATGGATGAGACATCTCCAAGGCCCTCTGTTTTGTTTTCTAGAGAAAACTGCTCTGCTTAATTCCTGCAACCCTTTAATACCCTGACCTCCTTAATAGAGTCCATCCATCTAGCACAGGGGTAGGTAACCTTTCCCCTTTAAGGTCCGAGGGACTTCAGCTCCCAGAATCCCAGGAGCTATTGGCCAACATGGGACTATTGGCCAACATGGCTGAGGCTTCTGGGAGCTGAAGTCCCTCGGCCCTTAAAGGGGAAAGGTTGCCTACCCCTGATCTAGCATGTGGCCTTCCTCTCTTGTTACTTCCCTCCACCTTCCCCAGCATTATTGTTTTTTTCCAAAAAGTCCTCTCTTCTCATGATGTGTCTGAAGTAGGACAGCCTCAGTTTGGTCATCTTGGCTTCTTGCAGAGAGGTTTCGGGTTTGATCTGCACTAGGACCCTCTTGTTTGTCCTTTTGGCTGTCCATGGGATCCTCAACACTCTTCTCCAGCACCACATTATCTCAAATGAATGCATTTCTTCCTATCATCTTTCTTAACTGTCCAGCTCTCACATCCATACATAGTAATAGGGAATACGATGCCTTGTATGATTCTAACTTTCGTGCTGAGTTGTATATCTTTGCATTTTAGGATCTTTTCTAGTTCTTTCATAGCCACTATCCCCATTCTTACTCGTCTCTTGATTTCCTGGCTGCAGTCCCCATTCCGATCAATGTTTGATCCCAGATATGGAGTCTCTTTTCCTGTACTTCTGTTGATGCAGCAATCTGTCAGGGTCACTTTGAATTCTTATCCTCTCCTCTGGGGTGTTAGCTACCCCTCCTAATTTGGCGTCATCTGCAAAATTGATAAACATGCCCTCTATTTCTTCATCCAAGTCATTGATAAAGATATTGAATTGCACTGGGCCCGGGATAGAACTGTTTGACTGTTTTTAAATAGTCTCTGTTTTTAGAATTATTTTTGAAGTTGATTTTTTTTATTTTAAATATTTTAGTCATGCATTTAATGTGTTAAATGTTTTTACTTGTTGCATACCATCTTTTCCAACCCGCTCCTAATCGTAAGCCCTGGTATACTGAGGAGCTTAGGAGGATGAAGCGGGTTGGACAATGAGTAGAGTGCAAATGGCAGAAGATTCAACTCTTATCTGACAGAACTCACCATAGGAAACATCTTGATTCCTGTTGGGAGGCAATGCGTGCAGCACAGAGATCTTTCTCCTCTGCACGTATTGCGTTTGCAGAGTCCCGTCCAGCAGAGCTGTTTAGGGTGGTGGGGGAACTGACGCAGGTATCTCCTGCGCAAAACCCTCTACTCAACCCTACAGCACCCTGCTGTGATGCATTTAACATCCACTTTGCAGATAAAATCTCTTGGATAAGAGCCGACCTGGATGCCAGTGTTTTGACAAAATCCATAAACGAGGTGTCCATCAACTCTGTTGATGGCATTTTACTGGATCAGCTTCAATCTGTGAGTACCGATGACGTGGACAAGCTCATTGGTAGAGTGAGGAAGACAACTTGCCCCCTCGATCCTTGTCCATCTTGGCTGGTCATCCAGGGAGGTGAAGCGTTGAAACCATCTTGCCTAAAGGAACCCGCGGTCAAGCCGCTCCTGAAAAAGCCCTCCCTGGGCCCCCTGGACAGGAACAACTATAGACCAGTTTCCTTGCTGCCTTTTTTAAGCAAGGTGATCAAGAGGGCAGTTGCTTCCCAACTCCAAGCTGTCTTGGATGAAACCGATTAACTTGATCCATTTCAAACCAGCTTCAGGACAGGATATGGAGTTGAGAGTGCCATGGTTGCTCTGTCTGACAACCTCTGTTTGGGTATCAACAGGTGTAGTGTGACCTTGCTGGTGCTCTTGGACCTTTCATCGGCCTTTGATACTATAGATCATGCCATTCTCTTGGATCGCCTGAGAGAATTAGGAATTGGAGGCACTGCTTTGCAGTGGTTCCGTTCCTTTCTCTTGGGCAGATCCCAGAGGGTGAGGCTCAGAGACAGTTGCTCTTCTAAAATAGAGCTTAATTGTGGCTTCCCTCAGGGCGCCATCCTGTCCCCGATGCTATTCAATATTTACATGAAGCCGCTGGGAGAGATCATCTGGAGGCATGGAGCACGGTGTCATCAGTACGCTGATGACACCCAGATATACTTCTCCATGACCCTATTGTCAGCTCAGACCTCAGATGGCATCTCTCCTCTCAATGACTGTCTTAGAGTGGTAATGGATTGGATGAGGAAAAACAGATTGAGACTGAATCCAGACAAAACGGAGGTACTAACGGTGACGGGCCTGAAACCAGGTTTGGTAATACAACTTCCAGTCCTGGATGGAGTCACACTCTCCTCCAAGGACTGTGTTCGCAGTCTGGGGATATTCCTAGACTCGTTGCTTCACATGACTAGTCATGTGAATGTGACAGTCAGGAGTGCCTGTTATCAGCTTTGCCTGGTATGCCAGCTGCACCCTTTCCTGGACATGAGGGATCTTGAAACTGTGGTACATGCTTTGGTAACCTCATGTCTGGATTACTGTAATGCACTCTACATGGGGCTACCCTTGTGCCTAACCTGGAAACTTCAATTGGTTCAAAATATGGCAGCCAGGCTAATTACCAGAACATCTAGGAGAGAGCATATTACATCTGTGCTGAAATCCCTCCACTGGCTGCCTGTTAGTTTCCGGACTCAGTACAAGGTGTTGGTTTTAACCTTTAAAGCCCTACATGGCTTGGGTCCATCTTATCTCTGGGACCGCCTCATCCCGTATGATCCCCCCCGCACACTCCGGTCCTCTGGGAGGAATCTGCTACAGCCGATGAAAGCTAGGCTGTCGCAGACCTCCCAGAGGACCTTTTCTGCTACCGCCCCCAGATTATAGAATGGCCTGCCAGATGAGATCCGCCTTAGTACCACTCTTGGCTGCTTTAAAAAAGCAGTGAAGACGGATCTCTTCCGGCAGGCCTTCCCGGAATAATCTCCCGGCTCAAATGCAATATAGGTCTGTCTACCCGTTCACCCTTTAGCTGCCCCCCTCAGCTGCCCTTAGCTACTATTATCTGCTGCTAGCGCCCTTTGCCTGCTGTGTGGGTCCTTCTGCACAGTCGTTTTGTATGTGTACATTGAGGTTTTATATCTGTTATTTTAATATGGTATTAGTTTAATTTACTTTTAAGGGGTGGGTGGGTTCGGGAATTGGAATTGGGTTGATTGTTTTAACTTTGTATTGTTTTATCTTGCTGTACACTGCCCCGGTTGCTCTGCAGAGGGGCGGGTTATAAATAAAATCTATTATTATTATTATTATTATTATTATTATTATTATTAGAGCCAGCATGGTGTATTGGTCTGAAACTTGGGACTACAGCTCTGGAGACCAGGATTCAAATCACCATTCAGCCATGGAAAACCCACTTGGCCTGTATCTACACTGCAGAAATAATCTTGGTTGACACCGCTTTAACTGCCATGGCTTCATGCTATGGAATCCTGGAATCTGTAGTTTGTTATGGTACCAGAGGTCTCTTACAGAAGACTAAATATCTCACAGAACTACAAATCTCAGTTTAAAAGGTGTCAAATTGCATTATTTCTGAAGTTCAGATAAAACTTTGGTGAACTTGGGCAAGTCACACACTCTCAATCTCAGAGGAAGGCAAAGACCAAACTTTTCTGAAAACATCCTGCCAAGAAAAGCCTGTGATACTTTTGCCTTAGGGTCACCATAAGTCAGAAATGACTTGATGAAACACTGTAGTTTGGAGGCATACTTTTAATTATTTTGATCTTTTCCATTTCAGTTTCTAGCCTGGGGCTTATCATTTCATGTGTTGTGAGTGCTGTCCTCCTGGTTGCTGGGATTGTTGGGATCGCTGTGTATATCAGTGAGTAAATTCTGAATGCATTTTCTTGTGGAGAGGAGACAATCTGTGGTTGTGGGGAGGCTCATTTTCTTATTGAGGATCCCTCTCTTGAGGGGAAGGTTCAGCTTAGCCAACAACTATGAGGCATTGACTGGGCACTAGTCATTCCTTCACCTTCTATCAACCCATATCATAAGTATGAGCCATAGGCTATTGTCTGTGGAAGCTTCCCTACTAATGCCTTTCTTGGAGAGCGTGGAAACCTCTATCCTTGTTGGTTGCTGGGAAGAAATGGGAGAAACATCTTGGGAGGAGGGTGTGTGGTCTTTTTCATCAAAGAATGTGATTGTGTTGACCTCTGAGGATCAGCTCTAACTCCCTGATTCTGTCTCTGCAGAAAGACATCAAGATGGCTACAGAGCACCCTCAAGTGAATGATGCCATCCCCTTCTCATGTTTATTTTCAAGATGGGTCAAGCTGGTGTGACAATGAGGACACAGGTGCATTAGTTGAGCCATGTGCACCTATGTGTCCAAGTGTCAGGTTGTCCCTGAAGCTGCAAGCAGAGCCATCGGCACTGAACTTAGCTTTCTGGCCCTCTTCATGAACAGCAACAGTGAAGGAAACTTTGGTCCATATATTGTTTTTACCCAGGCTTGCACCTCCTGGGTGTACATCCCAATTTTCTTTCTGGTGTAAAAAACAATACATTTTGGAGGTAATTTTTTTAAATGGATTACACTGATATTTGATAATATTCAGGGGTAGCTGTGCTGGCCATTTAGCAAATCCAAACAAAAATCCATCAGTGATACCTTTATTGGCCAACTAAAATGCACAATATACTTGTTGCATGCTTTCAAAGCTCCATGGGCTTCTTCATCAGGCAAGATGTTACAAACCAAACAGGAGAAAAACAATTTGAGATGTTAGTCAGATGCCACCTGATATTTGATACTGTTATAATATTTGAGGCTATCATACTTTCGCCACATAATAAGGCATGGTTGAAATGGTTTTAATTATTTTTATAATTTGATGGCTATAACCTACATATGATTGTCATGAATAAACTGTACTGTACTGTAATAAGAAGGCATAGATCACTAGAAAAAACAGTAATGCTAGGAAAAATAAGGAGTAAAAAAAGGAGGGGAAGATCGCAGACCAGATGGATGGACACAGTCGGGAGGTTACGGGCATGGGCTTGTAGAACCTGGGTTAAGCTTGGAAGATAGAGTTTCTTGGAGATGTCTGATCCACAGGATCACCATGAGTCAGAATCAACTTGAGGGCAGCTAACAACAACATCAATATTTGATACACAGAATGCTTAAATTATGATAAACAAGGAGTTGATAGAATCGTAAGATTCAGCCTTTACAGACTGCAGAAATAGTGCAGCTTGAGGCCACTTTAACTGTTAACTGTCCTGGCTCAGTGCTAGGGAATCATGGGAATTGTATTTTTTTCTGGGACATTGAGCCTTCTCTGTCAGAGAGCTCTGGTGCCACAATAAACTATAGTTCCCACGATTCCTTAGCCCTGAGCCAGGACAGTTAAAGTGGCTTCAAGTAGCACTAATTCTGGCAATCTGTAAAGGCCCTTAGTTTTGGAGATGTTCAATAGGGACGCAAGGGAAGATATCACAATTAAAGGTAAGGAGTTAAAAGGGAATTGTTATAAATGGAAGGCATTTGCAGATTATATGGTAATTCCTTTAGAAGATCAACTGGAGAGTGCTGAATATTTAATGAAGAAATTGAAGGAATGTGGTGCTTTAGCAGGTTTGAACATAAATTAAGAAAAAATGTAATGATAAAAATATTGCACAAATGGGGAAGAAACGTTCTGATAAATCAGGTTTTATAATTGACAAAAAGGTAAAATATCTATGAGTGACTTACAAATAAAAATTCAAAACTTAAAAAAATTATTTGGAAATATGGAATGAAATTAAGCAAGCTATGCAAAAATAGTCTACATTGAAATTGTCACTTTTGGGTAGAATCTTGGTGTTAAAAGGAATGTATTACCAAAGATGCTTTTTCTGTTTCAAATTATTCCAGTTTTGACGAATGATACTCCATCTATTCTCACATCTATTTAGGAAATGTCACTACAGGACCTAACCCACAATATTAGAGAGACTCACTTGCTCATCCTGTAATGTGATTTGAATAATAGACCGAGAACCAGAGGAACTATGACCTGAAGCCAGGAACATAATAAAAAAAGAATGCAGACAGACACTTTCAATAAACAAAAAGAAAGGGAAAAAAACCATGGATGACAGAAGAACACTACAAACAGTAAAGAAAAAAAGAGAAGAAAAGGAAAAAGGGAGATAGGAACAAACTAAGAATTATGAATGCAACGGTACAATGGTTTGTGCGGAAACACAAAGAAAATTACTACAACGTCCAATGCAGAGAAAGAGAAGATAGCAACAATAAGGGAAGAACAAAAGATCTGTTTCACAAGATCCAGGAAATCAAAGGAAAATTCAAACCAAGGACTGGGATGCTCTATGACAATAAAAATAACATAATTCAAGACCAAAAAGGAATAAAAAGACATTGGATGCAATACACAGAAGAATTATACAAAAGAGACAACAAAATGAAGGACACATGGAATGAAGAGCCATATAAAGATGAACCCCAAATTCTAAAAAAACGAGGTGGAAACTGCAGTAGTGAAAAACAAATCACCAGGAACAGAACATATGATATTCCAATTGAATTAATTTAATTTAATAATTAATAATAATAATAATAATAATATATGGGTATTAATTGCCTCTTGGAACCACTAGGGTAGAACTCCAGAACAAAGAAAGATTCCAGAAATCAAAAAGTAGTCACACTTGATTTATTTAACAAAAATAACACTTTGTCTGGCTCCACAAGCCTGGAGAATCAAGAGCAGGAGGCAAAGCAGCCTTAGTCAATAGTAAACTACTCAAGAAAACATAATACAAGTATGTAGAATTCAAAGCTGTGTTAGTCTGGAGATATTATAGCATCTCTGAGACCAGGGACTTTATCACACTAGCCTCCTGTCCTGCCATGATCGTGCTAGTTTAAGAATGGAAGCAAACCTGTTTGGCATCATTTCTTCTCACACTTTTCCCCACAATAGTGCTTAGGCAACCCATGGATGTATAATTTGTTTTCCCTACTGTCAAATGCCAGAACTGCAGCAGATGGGACCTATCATACAAAGGCAGTAATGGAGCAGAAGTGAGATTGAGAGCCTATTGACAGATTTTGCCGGTCAATGAAAAAGTGCACTGCAGTCACAAATGGAATGCAAGAGCAGCAGGACAGACATGATGTTGTGTGATAAGTACCAGCCAAAGACGCTTTTATCCTTTTTGTAGTTATCCTGTTTGTAAGTTTCTAGCATCTGATGAAGGAGGCTCAATCTATGCACATTTATGCTACAAACTTCTTTCTCTCAATTTAGTCGAACAGGTGCTACAATATACCTTTATAAGACAGGGATAGACAATGGGATGCTGACAGGCCACATGGAGCCACCCAAGGCCCCTTGGCACACCCAGCCAAACAAGAAGGAAGAAAGGTTTTATGCCTCAAATTGCCAAGAGAACCCCTCAAAGCATGGAGAGGACATCCTGCAGTTGTTTTGACCCAGAAGGGCTTATTTTCAAAACAGAAAGTAATTTTCAATCACATCTGGTCTCTACACAAAGGCCTTTTTCAGAAGCTCTCTCCGCAAAGTGAAACTGCAAGGAGTCTAAGTTAGAAAAGGGTTCCCCTCCCTTCTTTTATGGGTTTCAGGGCAGCCTCTGGACACCAGGAATTAGCCTCTGGATTTAACCCTCTGGAAATGAGATGACAGAATTTTTGGAAAGACATCCCAAGGCATTTACTCAAGGAAACATATGTGACTACAGGCTGCAATCCTGTTCCCATGTACCTAGGAGTAAGACCCACAAAAAACATGGAACTTACTTCCGAACAGACCTGTATAGCATTGCATTGTAGATGCCGATTCACCCAAGGTTGCAATGAGGCACTGGGGCCTTCTAAAATGGAGGTTCCCACACTTTAAAAGAAACAGCTTACATTCCCACAGGGACTGTATCCAACCAACTGAAGTCTACACCTGAGAAATCAATTATGCCCCATAAGACTTTTATGTATTCCTGGGTGTTTTTTTTTTAAAGGTAAGAATGTAAATCCCACATAAACCTAATTAATCCCTTCTTGACGTCCCCACCAAACTTCACAAAATGTTTACCTTGATATGTGAGCCCTAAATGTCTTAATATTTTACAACTATACAATGTTTCCTGGTTCCTGCATAGTCCACTTTTTCCTTTTAAGAGATACTGTGCAATAGCTGGTATCTCACAAAACAAGTCCTTGGCGTACAAGAAAGGGCACCATATTATTTGATGCAGAAGTTCCCTTCTCCACTCCACAGTCACTCCATGGAGCTTCTCTGTACCAGCCTGTAGTAGGGGCCCTTTTGGTCCATAAGTTCGGCGTGAGTTCCTTCCTCGACAACCTTCCCACCTTCCAGCACCACAATCTTGTGGGCGTTCTCCACCGTCTGCATCCGATGAGCTATCACCAGCACTGCCCGAGCTTGGCGGCTTAGCACGGACTGCTGGATCTACGGGGAGGAAAGGTTTTGGTAAGAATTGCAGGACTTCCTCCTGTGTCGCTTTTGCCTTTCCACGCAAAGATCCTCCTCCATCCACCACATTTGGAAAAGTAACTATGAGGGGTTGCAGACTGCCAGAAATAGTGCAAATTGAGTCCATTTTTAGGTTTAGGGTTAGGGAATCATGGGAACTGTATTTTATTGTGGCACCAGAGCTCTCTGACAGAGAAGGCTCAATGTCTCAGAAAAAAACAACACAATTCCCATGATTCCCTAGCACTAACCCTAACCCTAAAAGTGGACTCAATTTGCACTATTTCTGGCAGTCTGCAACCCCTCTATGCTACTAAGGATTCAGAGAGCCAACGTGGCATAGTTGGTTTGAGCACTGGACTAGGACTCTGGAGACGGAGTTCGAATCCCAGCTCAGTCATGCAAACCCAGTGGGTGACCTTAGGTTAACCACACTCTCTCAGCCTCAGAGGATGGCAATGGCAAACTGGCCAAGAAAACCCCATGAAACGACTTGAAGGCACACAACAACAACAACAACCAAGTGTTTATACAGAGATGGTAGTGTCTTCAGAACATTTCACGTATTTGCAACAGTTCTGTAAGGGAAGCCAATATTTGTGAGATGCTGAATGTAGTCCACAACAAACAGCAATGTGGTTTTTGTGGCCTTCAACTGTTCCAGCATCCTTGAACCACTTTTTTATAACCCTCTCCCACTAGATAAATTGCTGCTCCGGGAAGACTCTAGGAGGACTTCCAGATGAGAGAATTATAGCACTGTGATTCCACTTTCACTGCCATATAAGCAAATTAAGAGGTTTGCAGTTTAGGGAGGGTTGCTTAGAATTCTTAGGGCTCTAGTGCCTTACCAAATTACATATCCCACAAGACCATAGGAAGTTGCTATGGTAGTTGAAAGGGGAATCATAGGTCCAAAACACATTGCAGAAATAATCCAGTTTGAGACTGCTTTAATTGCCCTGGCTCAGTGCTAGGGAATCCTGGGAATTGTAGTTTATTGTGGCCCCAGAGCTATCTTACAGTTTTGTAGTCTCACAAAACTACAGTTCCCTGAATTCCCTAGCATGGAGCCAGGGCAGTTAAAGCAGTCTCAAACTGGATTATTTCTGCAGTGGGTTTTGGACCATAGTGCTATGATCACGTACTGTAGAAGGGCCCTGAGTTTGGCAATTCATCTTTTTAATATGGTTGTAGATTCTCCCTTGCATTGTTTATCATTAAATAAGCATTTCTTAAAATCAGAAGTGGATTTCCAGAGACTGTCTTTTTTCTTTCTTTTTTGATAGTCCATGAGGCCCATTATGACCCCAGCAGCCAAAAACTGGCCCCTGGATCAATACACAAGAAAATGCATTATCAGCTGGTGTCTTATCGGGCTTCATTCTTGCAGGCCTTTAGAAAAGCCTTAAATGCACTTCTGTTCTGGATAGCATTTTTGTGAGACATTCTTATCAGACTGCTGATTATTATTTCTTGGACTATTTAATATCAGAGGGCCAGATATTTGGTGTTACTTATTATTACTGTTTGAACTGATCTGTACTTGTCAAGCTGTGTATTGCTACTTCTCGTGTGCCTTCAAGTTCTTTCCAACTTATGGCAACCCTAAAGCAGATCTATCACAAAGTTTTCTTGGCCAGATTTTTTATTATTACTATTGTTGTTGTTGTTATTGTTATTCCTTGTATGCCAGGAGGTTGGATTGCCCTTGCATTCTCTCCCAACTACTATTATTATGGATCACCAATATTCGACAGTGTCTACTTAGTTACTAATAGATATCTAAGAAACGTCTCCTGGTCCAACCCTCCCTTCAAGCCCACCTTAAGAGCTAGCAGCCTCATTAAGAGTAGGAGGTCTGTTCAATTCTAGATTCAAGTATTTATGAGCTCTGAGATTTGGCACATGTTGGACCAAAGTGTGAGAATTTGCAGAAATTAAATGTTTAGGACTCCTCTACTTAAATAACAAAAGTAACAGTAGTCCAATCATTCATTTTAATCGTGTGAGTCATTCAAGGCAATCTGAATTATTTCTCAGGGTGTAGGAGGGTGGGGAGAGGCAATCCCATTCTAAATATAAACAAAGGTCATCCTTCCTTGTTAGACACTGCAAACAGAGTTTTATGGTTCACGCTACTAATTGTAAGAAGAGTTAGGGAGAGAAAGCCAGCTGAGGGTTTTATAGCTTTATTCTTTGGGAATTTGCCAGAAATGGTTTGCTTGTCTATGAAGCGACCAAGATGAAATATCTCATAGAATCATAGAGTTGGAAGAGACCACAAGGGCCATCCTGTCCAACCCCCTGCCATGCGGGAACTCAAAATTTCCACAGAGGAGGAATAATAATAATAATAACATTTCCCACCCACCCCTTCAGGAATGGGAAGAACAAAGAGATAAATTTACATCACTAGCCATGCCCCTAGGGTACAGACAGCAGCACAGGAGGTCAGACAATATTATATCCTGTCTTTCTGCCATCATGGAACCCAAGGCATTACAACATGGTTAAAACAAGAAAAAATATTATTAACTTTATTTATACCCCACCTGTAACTAAAAGCAGCTTACAAGTTAAAAGGAAAACAAATAATTATGAAGTACATTTACAAGTACAATTATTAAGTATTTGCAAAACCTGAGATGACAGTTTTTTTTGGGTTTTTCGAGCTGTGTGGCCATGTTCTAGATGAGTTTCTTTCTGACGTTCACACAGCCTGAAAAAACCACAAAAAACTATGGATGCCGGCCATGAAACCCTTCGACTTCACTCCTGAGCTGACACTTTCTATATGATTTAGCCTTAGCCAACGTGTAATTCAAATCCTCCTATCCCACCCCACTGAAAACTCACCGCAGCTTCACTCTCCACATCCAGGGCGCTTGTGGCTTCATCCAGTATCAAGACCTTTGGGTTCCGGATTAGGGCCCGGGCAATGGCCAGGCGCTGCTTCTGCCCCACGGACAGCTGGCCTCCTTTCTCCCCCACATCTGCAAGGAGGGAGAGAGAAAGAGGCAAGGGGAAGAGGGTCAAGCCTGCACAATGGAGGGAGAGGGGTTTACATGTGATTGGAAGGGATTCACAAGAAAAGGAAGGTTCTGAATTCTTTCAGAGGAATGAAGTAAATTTTGGGATGAAGGGAGGTAAACTAGAGCTTCTGGGTCCTCGGTCTGGGAATCTGAGCGGATGGGGGGCAAGTGGCCCAATGCCCTGGAAGACAGACAGTAGGTCAGTCTGCTCTGCCCCTGTCCCCAATGTAGGAAGGAAAAGGACCTCTTTACTCCTACCCACATTTCATCTTCTGCACAGATATTCTGATTTAGGCAATCCATGGATGTATAATTTGTTTTCCCTACTGTCAAACGCCAGAATATCAGTGTAAATCAGAATATTTGTGCAGAAGATTGCTACAGTCCTCCATCCCATAGTCTCTCCTCCAAGAATCTTACAATCTAAATTTTGAACAACAGAAGCAGGCTAAGCAGGGCAACCTTTCCACGAAGGAGCTCAGCGTGGCTGTCAATCTTTTAGGGTGCCCTTCCTGCTTCTGCCCAAGTAGGATGGCATCCCCAAAAGACCATATACACTGCCACTCCCCCCATTGATTTAAAACCTCTTTTCCTAGTAATTCAATGGGAACTTGCGCTTTTCCCTCCGACTCTGCGGAGACGTTACCTTTCCCCGATCAGTGAGGAAAAGAAAGTGAAAGTGTGTAAAATAAAGGGAGCTGTATTTTAACAGCAATCTACATAACAAAATGTTATCTTAAACAAGAAGGGTGTTGCTTTTAAGTTACGGTAGTTACAAAGTTAGTAAAGCATTCTAAGCCATTCAAGCCAAGGTTGAAAAGAAACAAACTTTCTTAACTAAAAGTATTTCCTATTCACCAAATGCATCTGGGGAAGTAGGCTCAAATCCATGAAATCTCCTGCTGCCAACTTCTTTCTTTCAGTGAGTCTCAAAGGTGCTACAAGATCTCTCTACATACCATTTCCTAGTCTACTCACAGAAAGCTAGAATCGTCCTTGTTCTTGGGCAAAATAGGAGTCTGGATCTTTGGGGTTACACCTGACCAGCTCCCCCTGGTCATCTTCATTGGACGATTGTTTCTCATGGTCTCTGTTAGGGGTAGGCAACCTTTCCCCTTTAAGAGCCGAGGGACTTCAGCTCCCAGAAACCTCAGCCATGTTGGCCAATAGTCCCATATTGGCCAATAGCTCCTGGGATTCTGGGAGCTGAAGTCCCTTGGCCCTTAAAGGGGAAAGGTTGCCTACCCCTGGTTTCTGTGATGCTGATCCCAATAAAACGTAACTCGGGTCCTCATGAACCCTTTGTTCACCAGCACGGAGTCTACCCCTCACCTGTTTTGCCCAGATAATAAGAGAGGCCTATTATCACAGTGGCTTACCAAAGCTCTCCCTCCTTTTGTATTCAAAACAACTCTGTGAGGTAGGTTAGGTAGAGAAAAAGATCTGTCTGGATCAAGATCACCTTCACAGTGACAATCTCAACCTTGATCTCCCCAATTCTGGCTATTTCTGTAGCAACTGTTCCATATTGGGCTCACTTTTCCCCATGACATGAAATACTCTGAGATATACTGCTCCTGAATGTGAAGTTCTATTTTTCAATTTTTATCGCTGGGCTTCTTAGTTGTTGACAGCCCTTAATGACTTTATGTAACATGTTAAAGAGTCCATCTATGCTACCATATACCTTCTCATTACTCACCCAACCAACATTACCCCGGAGGACGTCCGTGGGTGTTGTAAACCCATGGTACCTAGGGTGAAGTTGCATGTGGAGCTGCGTCTCAGGGCAGCTGCATTTTCTGGCAGAAGGGGGGTTCTTCACAGTGGAAACAACAGGTAGTACCCACCTGCACTGAACCCTCCTTCCAGCTCAGTGATGAATCCCAAGGCATTGGCTTCTTCAGCTGCGGCGGTCACTTGCTCATTGCTACAGTCCTCCATCCCATAGGCGATATTGTCCCGAATGGACCCAGAGAAAAGGATGGGCTCTTGACCCACAAGTGCTACCTGCAATAGAAGATGGTACAACTATCAGGGAGTAGCCAGGGATATGGGATAAGGCTCAATTGGGCCAATGTGAAAAATCCTCTGTGCAACAGTGAAGGATATCTCGTGTGTGTGTGTGTGTGTGTGTGTGTGTGTGCATTTGCGGGGAGGAAGGCTGGACTGTACCCATTATACAGATTTTCATGCAATCATCTTTGTTGTATGAGAGCCAGCATGGTATAGTGGGCTGAGTGTTGGAATCTGACTCTGGAGACCCAGATTTGAATTGTTATTTGGTCATAGAAGCTCACTGGGCGAGGGAAGTCACACTCTCTCAGCCTCAAAGAGAGGCAAAAGCAAACTCCCTCGGGACAAATCTGCCAAGAAAACTCCACAACAGGTTCATCTTAGGGCTATCATTAAGTCGGAAGGGACTCGAAGGCACGCAACGGCAACTACATCTTTGTTGTAGATTCAGAGCCTTTGCAGACTGCCAGAAATAGTGCAAATTGAGTCCACTTTAACTGCCCTGACTCAGTGCTAGGGAATCATGGGAACTGTATTTTATTGTGGCACCAGAGCTCTCTGACAGAGAAGGCTCAATGTCTCAGAAAAAAAAAAAAACAATTCCCATGATTCCCTAGCACTAACCCTAACCCTTAAAGTGGATTCAATTTGCACTATTTTCTGGCAGTCTGCAAAGGCCCTTAGTGAGCATTCAAAGCTGTGTTATACTGAATATACTGGTGCTCTGACTTTTCTAAAGCCTTATAATCCTGAGTCCCAGTTGAGGAGGGAAAGGATATAAAATGAATTATTATTATTATTATTATTATTATTATTATTATTATTATTATGCAACAATAACAACAGCAAGAACAAATGTCAAGGGAGGTAACATTTTCCAGCCAGAATGGAAGATTAACTATACTTCTGAAATCATAGATTGTACAGCTATTTCATTAGCTTCAGCAAAAGTTACATTTCCTGCACCCTTTTACCACCAGTGGATGGCAAGTAAGTAAAAGGTGGTTGCCACACTTTCCCCTTAGGACTTTCCTTCCATTTTATACAGTTTGTATTCACTGTTCTGTTAAGCCAACCCAGTTCTTAAACTCCCAACCAAAACTTTAGTTATCTAAGAACCATTTTGTGGGCACAACTATGTTACCATCCACATTGCTGGGCATCTTCTTGGCACGCATAGCCCCACATCTTTATGAAACTTCCTCCTTAGAGAAGTCTGCCTTATATCCGCAGTATTACCTTATATCCACATTTTATCCTCACAGGCTTTAAGACCCCTCTATGTTTCTAGTGCTGTGTTCTAAACTCTGTGGCATTTTAAGATTGTCGTCTTGGTTCTTATTAAACTTTAGATTGGGGTGGCACCTGTGTGGTCTGAGGGCATCATAATGCCCCTAGAAAGGGGTAAAGTGTAGCCCTGGGGATAACCACACACACAAACACACCCCAATCCACAACACTCCAAAAATCTTTGGCTAAAAACATGTTTTTCTTCCAAAAAATCTCTTGAAAAGGCTTGGATCCCAGGACTCCGGGAAAGGTGGGCTATAAATAACTTTGTGAGACATTTAGCCTTCTTTGTCGGAGAACTCTGGGGCCACAACAAAATACAATTCCCAGAACTACATAGTATTAAGCCAGGGGCAGTTAATGTGGTGTCAAACTGGATTATTTCTGCAGCACAGAAGTAGCCTATATCTTTCTCAAAATGAAGTGCCAGAGAGTGGGGAAACCCTGAACTGCTGTATTCTTTTGTGGTGGTCTGGGGGTATAAAAATTAGCCAAAATGTGTAAAAAATTATTATTATTATTATTATTATTATTATTATTATTATCATCATCATCATCATCATCCCGCCACTCTGCGCAATGCAACCGGGGTGGCTTAGAACATTAAAATATACATTCCATATCCCACAATCCCACCCCCCTTAAAATACTATTAAACAATTGACAATTAAAACACACTTGGGGCTTTGCAGACAGGCGGTCATGGGCCACCCTGAGAAGCGGAGGATTGGGGCCAAAGCTGCCCCACGCCTCAGCCCCAATCCACTCTTTGGGCGGCCCTGGAAGGTGCGCCAAAATGCCGCTCCTTCCAGAGCCAGCGAAAAGGGCACTGGAAGAGCCGTCGCGCGGCTCTTCTGCATCTCTTCCGGCGCAGTGCAGGCAGAGGCTGCGCCAGGAGGACGTCATCAGGGCACTCGCTGTGTGTAACGGCATGCGCTCTGATGACGTCCTCAGGAAGGGGCGGCCACCCCTCCCCTTCCCTGCACACCCCCTGTAAATAGTAACACAAATAAACAAACAATAACTGTAGCAGAATCAGGGATAAGCAGGTTGGGCTATCTTTGGTGGCCAGGATATAATATCAAATAATATAAAATTAGGGGTTGGGAGGCCACAAAACAGAAGCCAAAGGGATTCATGTAGCCCAGGGGCCACACTTTCCCCACCTTGAATTAAGATAAGGAGGAGACCAAGATGTGCAGTCGCAGGTTGCTGCTCTCGGCCACACTGTCTGGCCTCTCACCTGTCTGTGGAGGTATTTGTGCTCATACTCTCGGATCGGGTTCCCATCCAGTAGGATCTCCCCCGACTGGGGCTCATAAAACCGCTCCAGGAGGGCCACGCAGGTAGTCTTCCCGCTGCCGTTCAGCCCCACCAGTGCCGTCACTTCCCCAGGTTGGAGCTCAAAGGAGACATTCTGCAAGAGGAATGATTAAAGTTTATGAAGGTAAAGTGGAGAGGCAAGGCAGAAAGCACATTACAGATGCTGCCTGGGATTACTCGGAGAAGAGAGCAAAATGCACTGCGCTCTTTTTGACCCACAGAATTTTGTTTCTGCAGAAGAGAAGAGACTCTGCAATTCTTCAGTCCAGTATGTTCTCTGTAAGAAGAGATACAGCAGTACCTTTAAGACCTGGACATCAGGTCGGGAGGGATAGGAGAAGGAAACATTTCTGAACAAGACATGTCCTTGGAGGATGCCTGGGGCCAGCGTCCCTTCTGTGCGAACTGAAGGCTCTCGGCGAAGGTACTCAAAGACCTTTTTGGCAGCTCCCACATTGCTGAGGGCGTCTCCATATATATGCATCAGGGTCTGAGAGAGGAAAAATAATAGACAGGGCTAAACTAAATACATAGGCTGCAATCCTGTGTGGAAGATGGAGCTATAATCTATCTCCCAATCCAACCTGCCCCTGTAACCCATTTTAAAAGCCAAGTAGCCACACAGCAAAAGAGATCTGTGGCACTGACCCCAAGAATGCTACTGTGTCCAAGCCCTGTCTCACCAGAAGACCATTGAGGGGGAAAGTTGGGATATGAAAATAGGGTCAAACCAATTAAAGACTGGTTTGAATGAGACTACGTGTGAAAGGGATCTAGGAATCCAGGTGGACCACAAGTTGAACATGAGTCAACAGTGCGATGCAGCAGCTAAAAAGGCCAATGCAATTTTAGGCTGCATCAGTAGAAGTATAGTGTCTAGATCAAGAGAAGTAATAGTGCCACTCTATTCTGCTTTGGTCCGGCCTCACCTGGAATACTGTGTCCAGTTCTGGGCACCACAATTCAAAAAGGATGTGGAGAAACTGGAGCGTGTCCAAAGGAGGGCAACTAAAATGGTGAAGGGTCTGGAAAGCAAGCCCTATGAGGAACGACTTAGGGAGCTGGGGATGTTTAGCCTGGAGAAGAGAAGGCTGAGAGGTGATATGATAGCCGTGTTTAAATATTTGAAGGGATGTCATATCGAGGAGGGAACAAGCTTGTTTTCTGCTGCTCGAGAGACTAGGACCCGAAACAATGGATGCAAGCTGCAAGAAAAGAGATTCCACCTCAACATTAGGAGGAACTTCCTGACAATAAGGGCGGTTCGACAGTGGAACACACTCCCTCGGAGAGTAGTGGAGTCTCCTTCCTTGGAGGTCTTTAAGCAGAGGCTGGATGGCCATCTGTCAGGGATGCTTTGATTGGGAGTTCCTGCATGGCAGGGGGTTGGACTGGATGGCCCTTGTGGTCTCTTCCAACTCTATGATTCTATGATTCTATGATTCTATGAAAACCGAGAAACAGAAATGGATGACTCTGTCCACCATACCCTCGTGTACTCCCCCACTTCCATCTGGTAGAGCGTGAAGGAAACCAGGTCCCCTTTGGTTACGAGACCAGCAAGGATCTGCTGGTATCCGCAGTAAAGGAGCATTAGTTTCAGGCCCAGATGGAGGAACTGAGTAAGAGAGGAAGACAGAAAGAGAGAAAGTGCATTAGTGAATGAGATTTCAATCCCAGACCCTGGCAACGTTATTGCTTTAGAAAGCAGGAAGAGAAGAGAAGTTCTATTCTCAGAACTTATTGATTGATTTATATCCCGCCTTTCTCTCAACATGGGACCAAAGTCAGCTTACAATACAAAGTAAAACACAACTACAATGCAAATATTTGAAAACTATTAAATAAACAATGGAATGAAAGCGTTAATTAAGCAAACATTCAAAGCGTATAAAACATTATGCTTTGAACAAAATGGTAAAATTAAAGAAAATAAACTAATGGTAGCAAATGCTGTCCTCTTTTCTTACACCCTCCTTCACAGGATCCTCAAAAACTGACCCGCTGTAGAAGCACGTAGATCGCTCTCTCCAGATCTCTCTGGTTCTTGAGCCGGTGGGTCTCCTTCAATGCTGTGTCATACCGCTGCGACTCTTCCTCCTCGGTGGCAAAGCTGCGCACTGTCTCGATGGAAGAGACTGTCTCCCGGACCACTTCTCCAGAACGCGCTAGGGAGTCCTGGATCTCCTGTAACAAGGCCTGCACAAAGCAGAGAGAAGGCTACGATGTGACTGTGCTTTGGTCAAGCCTCTCCTGGACTTACTGTGTGCCATTCTGGGCACCAGAGTTCAAGAAGAGTATTGACAATCTGAAACATGTCCAGAGAAAGGCAACCAAGATAATCAAATGTATGGAAACCAAACCTTGTAAAGAATGACTTGGGGAGGTGGCTTTGTTTAGCTTGGAGAAGAGGAGCTAGAGAATGTGTGTAGTCCATGATCTGCTCATATGTGATTCTAATGCACTCCTCCACTTTTGGTAGGGAGGGAGCAAAAAAGTCCTCAAAATCCAAAGAAAAAGCTATCACATTTTTTACCATTGTATATGGGAGGATATGTATTATTGAACATGTGGATGTGAGATTATTAGCATGCCAGCACATTTTGGCAGGGAGGGGGAGAAGGGTGTTTCTTTATCCCACTTCTGAAGGCAATAGGCATTAGTTAATATATAGTAGTTAAATATATAATAGTTAAAGGCTGGGAGGAAATATGCAAATGGTTCTTCAGCTCTGCATCTACCCCTCTCCCAGTTATTAACTCTTTCTGCACTCATTATCTTTATCAATGATTTGGATGAAGGAACAGGGGACATGCTTCTCAAATTTGCAGATGACACCAAATTAGGAGGAATAGCTAAGACCCCAGAGGACAGGATGAATATTCAAAATGACTTGAATAGATTAGAAAGCTGGGCCAAAGCTAACAAAATGAATTTCAACACAGAGAAATGTAAGGTACTGCACTTAGGGCAAAAAAATGAAATGCATAGTTTTGGCTTAACGAGACTACGTGTGAAAGGGATCTAGGAGTCCTAGTAGACAATAAGTTGAACATGAGTCAGCAGTGTGATGCGGCAGCTAAAAAGACCAATACAATTTTAGGCTGCATCAATAGAGGTATAGAGTCTAGATCAAGGGAAGTAATAGTGCCACTCTATTCTGCTTTGGTCAGGCCTCATCTGGAATACTGTGTCCAGTTCTGGGCACCACAATTCAAAAAGGATGTTGAAAAACTGGAGCGTGTCCAGAGGAGGGCGACCAAAATGGTGAAGGGTCTGGAAACCATGCCCTACAAGGAACAACTTAGGGAACTGGGTATGTTTAGCCTGGAGAAGAGATGGTTAAGAGGTAATATGATAGCCTTCTTTAAATATTTGAAGGGATGTCATATTGAGGAGGGAGCTAGCTTGTTTTCTGTTGCTCCAGAGAATAAAACATGGAGCAATGGATGCAAGCTCCAGGAAAAGAGATTCCACCTCAACATTAGGAGGAACATCCTGACAATGAGAGCTGTTCAACAGTGGAAGTCACTCCCTCGGAGAGTCATGGAGTCTCCTTCTTTCCTATCTCAGGGGGGAAGCAGACGGGTGGCATGGGGCCGCCCCGGGAAGCTGCGGATCGGGGCCGAGGTATCTGCACTCCTCGACCCCGAGCCGCAGCATCCCAGGCCCAGGAAAGAGCGCTAAAATAGTGCTCCTTCCACAAGACGCCGAAGGTGTGCTGCAAAAGGCCTCCGGCGCACCTTCGGCGCCTCTTCCGCTGCAGCGTGTGCGGACGCTGCAGCGGAAGTGCGTCATCAGAGTGCCAGCCGTGTGGAGCGACAGGCGCTCCAACGACGTATTCGGAAAGGGGTTGGGGTGCCCAGCGTGAAGCTGCCCCTCCCCTTCCTGGCCTCGAAAATGGCGCTTTGCGCCATCTGCTTAGGCCCTCAGAGGAAGGCAAAGGCTAAGGCCCTCTCAAAAAGATCTTGCCAAGAAAACCTTGTGGCAGGGTCCCGTTATGGTCACCATAAATGGAAATTACTTGGAAGCACACAACAACAACTAGGAGAGTAAGTTGGGTTAGGAGTTGGGAGTGCTGTTATTGTCAGATGTGGAGGTTAGAGAGAGAAAAGGGTTAGCATTGGTTTTTGTTCTGTTTAGATGGTGAGGGTGCTAATTCAAATTATGTTTCTATAGTTGGATAGATTTAAGCAGGTAGTTCTTTATATGAAAAACAGTAACGTATAAGAAAGTGCATACAGCATCTGAAACCATAGGCTTCTGTCCACTGAGTGATCAACACTTCTGTTTATAATAAAGTTATTGTTCTCTCTCTTTCTCTCTCTCTCTCACACACACACTACTCAACTGGTTATGCTAGAAGTATATGGTGTTTAGACGTGTTGTATCTGTTGTGGCAATGAAAATACAGAAGTGAGTACTTAGGTACCAAGAATCCAGAACATAACCATAAGCTCCTAAATTGGAAAAGGTATTATAGAGGAGCTGAGGCAGTTCTAAAATTGAAGCAAGAGATCTGCATAGCTGGGAAGGGGGCATTGGAATCTGACCTCAGCATTAATATACTGGCTGGACCAAGTGAACATTAAGGAAAAAACACAAAGAAAGAAAAAATTCACAGAATTAGAAAATTGGAAGGGGCCTCATGGGCCACTGAGTCCAACCTGCTACTCAATGCAAGATCTCCAGCTAAAGCACCTGCAACAGATAGCTGCCCATCCTTTTCTTTAAAGATATCCAGAGAAGAAGACCCCACCACCTTTCTAGGCAATTGGTTCCATTGCCAAATCACTATTACTATCAAGAAATTTGTTCTAATGTTCAATCAAAATCTACCCTTCCATAACTTAAAGCCATTAGACACGGTCCTACCTGCTAGGGCAGCAAAGAACAGGCTTGACCCTTCCGCTGTTGGCAGCCCTTGAGATATCTGAAGAGTGTGATCATGTCAGTCTTCACCAGGCTGAACATGCCCACCTTGTCACTGGTCTGACTGGTGGTGGTGGTGGTATTTCAAAGGAAGGGCACCTGCCTGCATGGCAACAGGGCCATCCTGAGCATACCTGGTGACGGGTGTCGTAGACCTTCTGGATGGCCAACATGACTGGCGTCTCAATGAGCGACAGCAGTGTCAGGCGCCAGGACACGCTTAGCATGAACCCGTATAGTCCGACCACCTTGATCAGGCTGCGCAGGAAGATGTTGGCGTTGAGGGGCACGGAGCGGCTCATCATGGTCGTGTCCTTGGAGAGGCGGGAGGTCAAGTCCCCTGGGAAGGCACAAGAAAGTATTGGCAACATGAAGAAGAAGCAGGATTTCCTGGTGGTGAGCATTCTGTCACTGGTGGAAGACCTTTGGATTAGGGTGCTGAGCAATGGCTCCTCTTCTTCATCCCGGAAAGAAGTGACCAGTGGGGTGTCCAGTGGGGTTCTGTTCTGGGCCCAGGACTATTCAACATCTTTATCAATGACTTGGATGAAGTGATAGAGGGCATGCTTCTCAAATTTTCATATGACACCAAATTAGGAGGAATAGCTGATACCCCAGAGGACAATATGAAAATTCAAAATGGCCTTAATAGATTAGAAAGCTGGACCAAAGCTAACAAAATGAATTTCAACACAGAGAAATGTAAGGTATTGCACTTAGGGCAAAAATAAAATAAAATGCATAGATATAAGATGGGGGACACTTGGCTTAACACAACTACGTGTGAAAGGGATCTGGGAGTCCTAGTAGACCACAAGTTGAACATGAGTCAACAGTGTGATGCAGCAGCTAAAAAGGCCAATGAAATTTTAGGCTGTATCAATAGAAGTATAGTATCTAGATCACGGGAAGTAATAGTGCCACTGTATTCTCTTCTGGTCAGGCCCCACCTGGAATACTGTGTCCAGTTCTGGGCACCACAATTCAAAAAGGATGGTGAAAAACTGAAGCGTGTCCAGAGGAGGACAACTAAAATGGTGAAGGGTTTGGAAACCATAAAGCCCTATGAGAAATGACTTAGGGAACTGGGTATGTTTAGCCTGGAGAAGAGACAGTTAAGAGGGGATATGATAGCCCTGTTTAAATATTTGAAGGGATGTCATATTGAGGAGGGCACTAGCTTGTTTTCTTCTGCTCCAGAGAATAGGACCCAGATACAGGGGTAGGCAACCTTTCCCCTTTAAGGGCCGAGGGACTTCAGCTCCCAGAATCCCAGGAGCTATTGGCCAACATGGGACTATTGGCCAAAATGGCTGAGGCTTCTGGGAGCTGAAGTCCCTCGGCCCTTAAAGGGGAAAGGTTGCCTACCCCTGACCCAGAACAACAGATGCAAGCTACAGGAAAAGAGATGCCACCTCAACATTAGGAGGAACTTCCTGATAGTAAGAACTGTTTGACAGTGGAAGATACTCTCTCAGAGTGTGGTGGAATCTCCTTCTTTGGAGGTCTTTAAACAGAGGCTGGATGTCCATCTGTCGGAGATGCTTTGATTTTGAGTTCCTGCATGTTAGGGGGTTGGACTGGATGGTCCTTGGGGTCTCTTCCAACTCTATGATTCTATGATTCTATGACATAGCACCTGAATGGGGCCACCCGCTACCACCTGCACCCCTACACACATTTCCACCCTCACCCCCAAAATGCTCTCTGGAGGCATCCCAGGACATCCATGAGAGGTATCCCTTAATAACAGGAACTCACTTCCAGTTCACTTACTGTTTAAAAAAGGCTCTTCCTGGACACAAAGCAGCCTGGGGAGAGGCAGAAATATACTAGAAGCACTTTCCCCACACACACACCCCAGAGAGCACTCAGGGACATTTTGAGGCAAAAAAAGGTTCATAATTTGGAGGGGTGTTATAGGTCCTGGACCTCCTCACCTGTTTTCACCTCCTGGAAGAAAGCCAAGTCCTGCCTCATCAAGGAAGAGAAGAGGAGGCTGCGCATCCGGATGACCATCCGGGAGATGGTGAGCGTAAAGAGTCCCCCACGGCAGCCGACAGATAGAGAACTAGAATGGACACAACGAGAGACAAAAAGAGAAAGAGACACAGGTCACAGCTGCAGCTGGGGTGGACAACTTTGCCATGTCCGGGGGCCAAAACCAACGGCCAAAATGTAACCCGCGGGTTACATTTGCTACAAAAATGCAGATTTTTCTGCAAGGTTTCCCTCTGATTTTGAAAAGAACGATGCAAAAAATCCTCCACTCTTAAACACTAATAGAAGAAAGGGGGAAAGGTGGCACAGAAATCAAATAATATAATATACAGTGGTCCCTCCACATTTGCTGGGGTTAGGGGCACAGGACCCCCATGAATATGGGAAAATCGCAAATAACAAAAACGTTATGTTTTTACCTGAGAGAACACCTCTCTAGGAATCTCTAGGTTCTCCAGTGCAACTCTGTGGTCAACATCTGCCAGACACTGACCCTAGAATTGTGCTGGAGGAGCTACAAATGCCTGTGGATTGTTCTCTCTAGGAATCTCTAGGTCCTTCAGTGCAACTTTTGGTTAAAACTGACCATAGAGTTGCACTGGAGGAGCTGCAAATGCCTAGTGGAGTCTTCTCTCTAGGAATCTCTAAGTCCTCCAGTGCAACTCTGTGGTCAACATCTGTCAGACATTGACCTCAGAATTGTGCTGGAGGAGCTACAAATGCCTAGTGGACTGTTCTCTCTAGGAATCTCTAGGTCCTTCAGTATGACTTTTGGTTAATGTTTACCATAGAGTTGTGCTGGAGGACCTAGCTATTTCTAGAGAGAACATATTACTAAAATCCGTGAATAATCAAATCCTCAAAAGTCAAAGCCGCAAATGTGGAGGGACGAGAGTAATAGAATAGAATAGAATAGGAATCCTGTGGACTACATGTGGCTCTTTGAGGAGTCCCATCTGGCCCCCAAATTCTCCCTCACATTTTAAAAAACACAAATTAATCTTTTTTTAAAAAATAATAATAATAATATTCACTGTTTATAGCCCAAAACTGACTCCAGGAGCCTGGTTTTGGACTCCTAAATTTTGTTTTGCCCAACAACACAAGAGCTTAAATATTGTTACAGGAAAGGAAGTGACTTCCACATGCCACCAAGGGGAACCACTGTGTTCTTCTGGGAAGTTAGAGGAGAGTCTGAGCCCCATTCTACTTAGAAGAGAATCACCATTCTTGGGACTCCTGGAACTAACACCCCACCATCCTCTTCAATGGGGGAGATTCAGGGAGGATTGGAGACCACAGAAACTAGTGGGGGGCTACATGTGACCCCTGTAGGTTGTCTAACCTCTGGTCTAAAGGATCATGGAAAGAACACCTTTAAAGGCAAAGTGAAGATCAATTCCTTTGAGATAAAGTGGTGCTGGAGAAGAGTGCTGAGGATCCCATGGACAGCCAAGAAAATAAACAAATGAGTCCTACAGCAGATCAAGCCAGAAATCTCTCTGGAAGCCAAGATGACCAAACTTAGGCTGGCGTACTTTGGTCACATCCTATGAAGGCATGAATCATTGGAAAAAACAATTAATAGGGTTTTGTGGGTTTTTCGGGCTGTGAGGCTATGTTCTAGAAGAATGTATTCCTGACGTTTCGCCTGCATCTGTGGCTGGCATCTTCAGAGATCTTCATCTTCATGCCAGCCACAGATGCAGACGAAATGTCAGGAATACATTCTTCTAGAACATAGCCTCACAGCTCAAAAAACCCACAAAAACCAACAGATGCTGGCGTGAAAGCCTTTGACTTCACAAAAACAATAATGCTAGGAAAGGTGGAGGGAAGTAGAAGGAGAGGAAGGCCACATGCTAGATGGATGGACTCTATTAAAGATATCATGAATATGAGTTTGCAGGAGCTGGGAAGAGCAGTGGAGGACAGAGGGTCTTGGAGATGTCTCATCCACAGGGATGCCATGGATCGAGATCGACGGGAAGGCAGTTAACAACAACACAACAAACAGTCAGGGAGGAGGCAATATGCAGCCCTCAAATGATGTGAATCAGGACTGTGGATAAAGGTCTTGCAACTGCAGATCAAGGTCTTGCAGCTGCAGCTACTACCTCCAGTAAAAATGTTCAAGTCAAACATATTTTTTTAAAAAATTGCAAGCAACAATCCCCTCACCAACACCGTTTAATTAGTGTACGTGTTTTACCGATGTTGTGCATGGCGGTATTCTGAACTTCCTTATGCAATGAACTTGCCCACGTGTGCAAAGGCAGCTGGATGATCCCCAGGAGCAGAGAGTCCTGTCACTGAATCCCAGGATTCTCATCACCTGAGGAAGAAGGGACAGCTGTATGCATAGATCTTCCCCTTCTCTCCCAGCAAAAAAATGTCAATCCTGTGTCAATCAGTTTGTTGTTGTTGCTAACTGCCCTTGTGATGACTGCGACTCATGGCCAGCCTGTGGATGAGACATCTCCAAGACTCACTGTCCTCCACTGCTCATGTCCTGCAGATTCATACCTGTGTCCTCCCTAACTGTGTCTACCCATTTGGCATGTGGTCTTCCTTTCTTTCTTTTACCTTCAACCTTTCCAAACATTGTTGTCTTTTCCAGTGAGCCATGCCTTCTCATGATGTGGCCAAACTATGGACGTTATCACACGGGGGAAATCTGTTGGTTAATCTACACAAATCCCAAACAAAAAGCGAATTTGCGCCTGACGATTTCACACGACGTCGCACAAAAACTAGTCAGAAACTGGACAGAAACTGGTATTATCTGAGATCTTTTTAATTTCGGGAGTTTAGAGGAAATGCATTTGCGAAATTACAGTAATTGCGCATTTACTTTAATCTGAAAAGCAAATACGCATGGACAATTCTCTTTTAAAACCTGGAGGATGGCCAAGAGGAGGAGGAGGAGGGGCCTCCAGGGAGGGAGAGTCCCGGGCTCCTCCTCAGTGAAATGCAGGGAAGGGAAGGGAGCCCAGGAGAGGGAAGTTTGGGACGGAGGAGAAGTTTGGCATTTGGGATGGAGGGAAAAGGAGGGAAGGAAGGCTTCCCTCACAGCAGCTGTGGGTGGATGTGGGTGAAAGTGTGGGGTGTGCTTGTGGAGCAACTTGGGAGATCCATTTCACCATGACGTTCTGCCCTGCAGGTCCTACAAAGGGGAAAGGCTTATGGGGGGGGGGGGCATGAGAGCTACCACCCCCTCTCCTGGGTATCATCCAAGGCTCTGGCTCTCCCAGGGAGCACCCAGCCCTTCCTTCCTTCCTTCTCCTTCCATCCTTCCCTTTCCTCCTCCTCCTCCTTCCCTGCCAGCTCTGCCTGTGATCCTACCCTCCTTGCTCATCTTCCCAGCAGCTGACAGCCTCCAATGCCAGGAAAGGAGAGAGAGAAAAGGGAGGCTGAGCCATCTCAATCCATCCCTTGCCTCGGCTTGCCTTGCCTTGCCTTTCCAGCCTCCTCCTCCTCCTCTGCTCTCTTGAGAGGTCCTAACCCCAACGGAAGGGGTTTAGGACCTGTGCAGGAGGACATGACCCCAAATGGAGGACAGTCTGACATTTCCTCCTGGGAGATGCAGGACCCGCCCTGGAAAAGGAGGAGTCTGGTCACAAAACACACCCATTTCCAGTATATGTACGGGTTCTTTTCACTTGTGTATGAAAGTTAAAAACGTCTTTTTTTCGCTTTTAACTTAATTCCGTTATTATTGTAATTACATGTGAAAAGCTTTTGCGCAATTAAGCTCTATTTTTGCTTTCTTTTCGGGATGCTTCATTTCCACTTTATTATCTCTTTAACAACGAAACTGGCCCACGTGTGATAACGTCCTATGACAGCCTCAGTTTAATCATCTTGGCTTCTAGAGGTATTTCCGGCTTGATCTGCTCAAGGACCCATTTGTTTGTCTTTTTGGCTGTCCACGGTATCCTCAGCACTCTTGTCCAGCAGCATCTCTCAAATGAGTTTATTTTCTTACCTGCCTTCTTCACTGTCCATCTCTCATATCCATACATACTGACTGGGAATATCGTGGCTTGGACAGTTCTAACTCTGGTGCTCAGTTGTATATCTTTACTCCTTAGGATCTTTTGTAGCTCTTTCATGGCTGCCCTCCATTCCTAGTCTTCGTTTCTCTTGACTACAGTCTCTATTCTGAACAATGTTTGATCCCAGGTATGAGAAATCTTTGACTATTTCAATTTCCTCATTGTCTGATTTTAAATTATGTAGGTCCTCTGTAGTCATCATACAGTCATCCCTCTACCTTTGCAGTTTTGACTTTTGTGGCTTTGATTATTTATGGATTTGATCAATATGTTCTCTCCAGGAATCTTTAGGTCCTCCAGCATAACTCTATGGTCAACTTCTGCCAAAAGTCACACTGGTGGACCTAGAGATTCCTAGAGAGAACACTTCTCTAGGCTTTTGTAGGTCCTCCAGCACAATTTCATGGTCAACCTCTGGCAGATCTTGGCCCTGGAGGACCTAGAGAGTCCTAGAGTTGTTCTCACAAGTTTAAAAAAAAAGTGTTTTTTTTATTTGCATTTTTTTCCAATTTCACTGGGGTCCTGTGCCCCTAACCCCAGTGAATGTGGAAGGTCCACTGTATTTATTTTCTTTATGTTCAGCAACAGGCCTGCCCTTGCACTTTCTTCCTTGACTTTCCTCAGTAATTGTTCCAAGTCCATGATGTTTTCCACTAGCAATATTGTGTAATATTGGCCAATCAGTGGCCAGGGTGGAATCTGGAAGTCACCTGTCTCCTCCTGCACACCTGGTAGAAGATATTTCTTTTGGACAACATCAGACATAACAAGGTATTCATACCAGCGTCTATTAACAACAGGATTTTACTCTGGATTTTTTTGAAAATTCAATTTGGGTCTGTCCAAGTGTTGACATACTTGAATAAAATTGTAAAATAAATTTAAGAACAAGCTACCATTTAACCCCACAAGTGATAAATAGCCAGAAACTGAGAAGCTTTGCCAGCTCTGATGCAACAAATATATCCGTACCTTTCACCCGGCCCCCAAATTACCTGAATCACCTGAGATTTGGGGATCAGGGATTAGGAGAATAGAAGGTCTGTGATTTCCAGCTGAAATAGACTTCAGCATTTTAAAAATATAAATCAGATTGATATCAAAAGTCAGTCTTCAATTTCTTTTTTGAATTTTGAATCTGTCATAATATCATAAAATTAAAGAATCGCAGAGTTGGAAGAGACCTCAAGGGCCATAGAGTCCAACCCACTTGCCCCTGTCCCTTAATTTTAATGTTTTAAATCTCAAAAGTAACAACTCCCTAGATTACAAGACAAGGGTATCACTCATCATTGCTCCCACAAATGCATATCCTGTTCAGGGCTGTTTTTAGCCCAGGTTACAGCAACAAGGGGTTGGGAAGAAACTAACCTGCCAAGGGATATCAGGCACACAAGAAGGATGGCCCAGGAGAAGGCATCTGAATCATATTTGGTGCCCAAGATGTCAATCAAACGTCCCGTATAGTAGGGGATGAAGGTTTCACCTGCACAGATAGACCACAGATTAAAGCCCAAGGTCATACTGCACATACTGACTTCATCTTGCAGAAATCTGGGATCTGCAATATGTACAGATCATTCCTAGGCATTTTTTTTCCTGTGAAGTCGAAGGCTTTCACGGCCAGCATCCATAAGTTTTTGTGGAGTTTTCGGGCTATGAAGCCGTGTTCTAGAAGAATGTATTCCTGACGTTTCGCCTGCATCTGTGGCTGGCATCTTTAGAGAAGTTTTTCTCTGTCTACCTTACACAGGTAAAAGATTAAACACTGAAACCCTAAGATAGTAATGACCAGTCAGGCAAGACCGGTCTTTTAAAACAGAGGTATGCAACTACAGAGGAGCAGGGGACCATTTATATTGTTGCGCTTCCCCAGTGGGCCCATAGCATTGAGCTGCAGCAATTAAAGTGGTGCCAAACTGGATTATCACTACAGTGCGGATGCAGCCTAAGTGGGCCAGTCTTTCATCCAATTCTCAGAGTTGGCTGGTTTGAACCAGGTCGGTTTATACCAAATGACTTTAAAACAACACTCTTGGATTTTTAAATAGATAAATTTATAAATAAGTAGATAAATAATCCCGCTATTGTGAAGTTGAAGGCTTTCATAGCCAGCATCTATAGTTTTTTGTGGGTTTTTCAGGCTGTGTGGCCATGTTCTAGAAGAGTTTCTTTCTGACGTTTCGCCGGCATCTGTAGCTGGCATCTTCAGAGAAAGATCCTCAGATGCTGGTGAAATGTCAGAAAGAAACTCTTCTAGAACACGGCCACACAGCCAAAAACACACACACACTAATAATAATAATAATAATAATAATAATAATAATAATAATAATATATTTTATTTATACCCCGCCTCTCTGCGTTGCACTAAAAACAATCTCGCTATTATTACTATTTTCCAATCCTCTTACTGGAACAAGAATGACTGGTTTTAAACACTTTAAGAATTTATTTTGAGATCAGCATCTGGTGTCAGTCGCTTCTTTTTAATCATTTTATGCCATTCAGAAACCAGTCCTTCCATTAACGTAAATTCAACAAAAACGACTTGCTTTAAAAGAGCGCTTTTTAAAGAACAATTCTGATTTAAAACTGGTGGCCATAACATCTGAACTGCATCTTCCTGCTTAATCTTCGGATGTAGTCCTACATTGGTGTACTCCTACGCTCCTATATATAGGCGGCCAACTTGTCAATATAATTCCCCAAGTTTTATTGCCAGACATAAATCGTATCAAAGCCCAATAGCTTTAGGTTGTTACCGCATGTACTCATGTACAAGTTGACCTCATGTATAAATCAAGGGGAGGTTTGGGGGCAAAAATTTTGGATCTTGATATGACCGTGGACAAGTCAAGGGTACAACTTAGGGGCATGTAACAAAAGATGTACCGTAAAGGACAAAGCAAAGGCACCTGCAAAGCACCAGTCACCACACACACAAACACATACACAGAGACACTCTCCTTTCAAAGGAAATGGCTCTTTTGCATCTCTCTGGCAAAGAAGGGGGACGGATAGACAGACACACAAACAAGCACACACTCTTCTCCTTGCAAGGGCAACGGCTCTTATGGATCTCTTTCACAAAGCAAGGACACACACACAGACACACACTTCTTGCCTGAGAAGCAGTTGCGGAGGTAGTGAGAATGGCGTGTTGGGCGGCACTTCTTTTAGGAACTTTGTGAGCAGTATTATCTTATTAAGCCCTGTTTAAATATTTGCCCTGTTTAAATATTTGAAGGGATGTCATATTGAGGATGGAGCAAGCTTGTTTTCTGCTCCTCCAGAGAATAGGTCATGGAACAAAGGATGCAAGCTACAAGAAAAGAGATTCCACTTAAACATTAGGAAGAACTTCCTGACAGTGAGAGCTGTTTGACAGTGGAACACACTCCCGTGGAGAGTGGTGGAGTCTCCTTCTTTGGAGGTCTTTAAACAAAGGCTGGATGGCCATCTGTCGGGGGTGCGTTAATTGTGAGTTCCTGCATGGCAAGGGGGTTGGACTGGATGGCCCTTGGGATCTCTTACAACTCTAGGACTCTATGATTCTATCACCCATATATAAATCAACCCAGGATTCCAGATCAGTTTTCTGGCATCATAATAATAATAATAATAATAATAATAAATTTTATTTTTATCCCGCCCCTCTGCATAGCAATCGGGGCGGCTCACAACAATTAAAATACAATAATTAGAATACATTTAAGTATCCCGATCCCTCCACCCATCCCTCCCACCCCTTAAGACCGAATTAAACTAGAAAAAATTAAAACAAGGTCAATAAAAACAGAGTGATAAAATAATAGTGACAACACAACAGAGAGTCTGGGGAGAGGATTCAATATTCATTCCTCAAGAGGGTCAATCTGGGAATGCCTGCCGGGAGAGATCCGTCTTAACTGCTTTCTTAAAAGCCGCGAGTGTTGTAATAAGACGGATCTCATCCGGCAGGCCATTCCATAGTTTGGGGGCAGTCAACGAAAATGCCCTCTGCGAGGTCTGATTCAGCTTGGCTTTTGGTTGATGGAGTAAGTTCTTCCCGGCTGACCGAAGGGCACGGGGGGGCTCATATGGGGAGAGGCGGTCCCTAAGATAAGTTGGACCCAAGCCATGTAGGGCTTTAAAGGTCAAAACCAACACCTTGTACTGCGCCCGGAAACTAATTGGCAGCCAGTGGAGGGATTTGAGCACAAGTGTAATATGCTCCCTCCTAGATGTACCAGTAATTGACCTGGCTGCCATATTTTGTACTAACTGAAGTTTCCGAGTTAGGCACAAGGGTAGCCCCATGTAGAGTGCGTTGCAGTAATCTAAGCGTGAGGTTACCAGTGCGTGCACAACGGTTTCCAGGTCTTTCCTATCCAGGAATGGGCGCAGCTGGCGTATCAGCCGAAGCTGATAGCAGGCACTCCTGACTGTTGCACTCACCTGACTAGTCATATGAAGCGACGAGTCAAGGAGTACCCCCAGACTGCGCACACAGTCCTTGGAGGGGAGTGTGACCCCGTCCAGGACTGGGGGCTGTAATCCCAGGCCCGGATTTGGACCTGTAACCGTGAGCACCTCCATTTTGTCTGGATTCAGCTTCAATTTATTTTTCCTCATCCAATCCATTATCGCTCTAAGACAGTCATTGAGAGGAGAGATGCCATCAGAGGTCTGAGACGATGATCTGGTCATGGAGAAATAAATCTGGGTGTCATCAGCGTACTGAAGACACCGCGCTCCATGCCTCCGAATGATCTCTCCCAGCGGCTTCATATAAATGTTGAATAACATCGGAGACAGGATGGCGCCCTGTGGGACGCCACAATTAAGTTCTATTTTGGAAGAACAACTGTCCCCGAGTCTCACCCTCTGGGATCTGCCAGAGAGGAAGGAATGGAACCACCGCAAAGCAGTGCCTCCAATTCCTAACTCTCTCAGCCGATCCAAGAGGATGGCATGATCTATAGTGTCAAAGGCCGCTGAGAGGTCCAAGAGCACCAGCAGGGTCACACTACCCCTGTCGGTGCTCAAGCGGAGGTCATCGGTCAGAGCAACCAAGGCAGTCTCAACTCCAAATCCCGTCCTAAAGCCGGTTTGAAATGGATCAAGATAATCGGTTTCATCCAAGATAGCTTGGAGCTGGGAAGCAACTGCCCTCTCGATCACCTTGCTTAAAAATGGCAGCAAGGAGACTGGTCTGTAGTTGTTTCTGTCCAGGGGATCCAGGGAAGGCTTTTTTAAGAGTGGCCTAACTGCCGCCTCTTTTAAGCAGGATGGTATACTGCCCTCCCTGAGGGACGCGTTGATTGTGTCTCGGAGGAACACCCTCAATGCGTCCCCACCCTGGACGACCAGCCATGATGGACAGGGATCGAGGGGGCAAGTCGTCTTCCTCATCCTTCCAAGCAACTTGTCCACGTCCTCGGTACTCACAAATTGAAATTGATCCAGTAAAGTACCATCAACGGAGTTACTGGACGCCTCACTTACAGATTCTGTTGGAATACTGGTGTCCAAGTCGGCTCTTATCCGAGAGATTTTATCTGCAAAGTAGATATTAAATGCCTCACAGCAGGCTGTCGTCGGGTTAAGTAAAGGATTCGGTGCAGGAGATATCTGCGTCAAATCCCCCACCACCCTAAACAGCTCTGCCGGGCGAGACTCTGCAGACGCAATACGTGCAGAACAGAAAGATTTCTGCGCTGCACGTAAAGCCTCCCTATAGGAGTCAAGATGCTTCCTAAGGCGAGTTCTATCGGATAGGAGACGAGTTTTCCGCCATTCGCACTCTAGTCGTTGTCCAACCCGCTTCATCCTTCTAAGCTCTTCGGTATACCACGGCTTGCGGTTCGGAGCGGGTTGGAAAGGACGCTTGGGAGCGATCGTGTCGATAGCCTTGGTAAGATCGGTGTTCCATGTGTTAACCAAAGCTTTGACAGAATCACCGGCATTACTCACCATTAAACCCTCTAAGGCTTTCTGGAAACCAATGGGTTCCATTAGTCTTCGAGGGCGGACCATTCTAATAGGTCCGCCACCCCCGGGAGGGCGAACAATAGCCTTTAGTTCCACCTTAATCAGAAAGTGATCCGTCCATGACAATGCGGAGGTTTTTATCACCTCCGCCCACGGATGTTCCTGCTCCGTACTAAAGACCGCATCGAGGGTATGACCAGCGCAATGCGTGGGCCCGTTGACCAACTGGGATAGGCCCATGTTTGTCATGGTATCCATGAACTCCCGAGCCGCGCCTGTTAAGTCCTGTAAACTGGTTTCCAGTGGGATGTTGAAGTCGCCCAGAACAAGGAGTCTGGGCGACTCCAACAGCAACTCAGAAACCAGGGCCGTCAGCTCGGTCAGGGAGTCTGTTAAGCAACGGGGTGGCCGGTATACCAACAGAATCCCTAAACTATCCCTGGTCTTCAGGTTAAGGTACATACACTCGATGAACGTCGTTTTCCGGATAGGCTTTCTGATCAAGGTCAAGGTGTTCTTATGGACCAAGGCTATGCCGCCCCCCCCACCCACTCTCTCTCACCTGCTCACAAACTGAGTACCCAGCTGGGAGAGCCTGCGCCCATATTGCGGAGCTGGCATCCCCCAGCCAGGTCTCCGTAAAGCAAGCCAGGTCGGCCATCTCGTCCACTAACAGATCGTGGACAATATGGGTCTTATTTTTGACCGACCTGGCATTGCAAAGGAGCAGGTTGAGAGTCAGTGGAATGGTGAGTTTGCTCCCCAACCTATCATGGGCAACAGAATCAACTGAAGAAGGGATAGATAAGAGACATCGATCCCTTCTTCTTTTGCAACATTTGTTGAGACTGTTTCCGCCATATCTCCCCCGCCCCCATACAACCTGAATATTTGTCCCCAGCTTCAGTCACACACAGGACAAAAACAATAGGAACCTACTGATCTATGTGACCCCAGTATGTGTATATATATATATATATATATATATATATGCCTCCCCGCAACTGCCACAGTTCAAACCGCCTTGATAATCTTCTGAAGTTACAAGACGGAGGCCGACAGTCATTTACACTCCCAATGCCGGATTATAAGGGTTAACGGAGTTTAAATCTGCCGGTACTCTTATAGACAAGTATATACGGCAAAGCTAGAAAGCATTAAAGCATGTTTGATCAAACTTCCTAATACATAAAATAATGTTTCACAATACTAATACAGTCATCCCTCTGTTCTTGCGGACTTGAAGCCCGCGGTTTTCCATATTCACGAAGGGGCGACCTTGGTTGAAATCAACGGGGAGCACTCCCCATTCAAGCCTATGGGGCTTATAGAATCATAGAATCATAGAGTGGGAAGAGACGCCCAAGAGCCATCCTGTCCAACCCTCTGCCATGCAGGAACTCTCAATCAAAGCATCCCTGACAGATGGCCATCCAGCCTCTGTTTAAAGACCTCCAAAGAAGGAGACTCCATCACTCTCCGAGGGAGTGTGTTCCACTGTCGAACCGCCCTTACTGCCAGGAAGTTCCTCCTAATGTTGAGGTGGAATCTCTTTTCCTAGAGCTTGCATCCATTTTTCCGGGTCCTGTTCTCTGGAGCAGCAGAAATATTGAGCTTGAATATTGGTGAGTCTCCGTTTTTGCGGGGCTGTGTGTGTGTCTGGAATGGATCCCCCATGAAAACAGAGGGCCAGCTGTATAATAAGCAGGATTCAAAAAATGTTCATTAAAACATTAATGCCAAAAAAATAAAACCTATTTTAAAAAAAACTATACCCCCCCCCCCAACCCTGCCAATTCATTTCTAACCCTGTGTCGGAAAAACGTGGCCAGATCACTTGCTCAAACACGCCTGCCTGCGTGTCGCATACTCACCCACCACCGCCATGGCGAGGAAGAAAAAGGCCCCGGCAATATATGGAGCGTCGGGACGGAAGAGCTTCACCAGCTTCCAGAGGGTGGCCTCGTCGCCTTCCCTGCCGTCCTCCGTGGCGCCCCCCGGCCTCAGGACCCCCCAGATGAGGAGGGCCAGGCCCACCGCCCCATAGCCCACCAGCAGCCAGGACCAGGGGGCCGAAGAGAGCAGGAGAGGGGGGTCTCCCACCTTGTGCCCCACGGCCAGGTAGAAGGGGGGCAGCAAGCTCACCGTGGCCAGGACCGCCGGGGGGATCCGGGAGGGCCAGCCCAGGGAGAGCAGCCCCCAAGCCCCCCAGAGAGCCAGCAGCCGGAGAGCGGCCTCAAGCCAAGCTGCTGGGACCCCCAAGAGGGCCAAAGACGGCCACCCCGTACCCAACAAGGAGAGGAAGAGGACATCACACAAGAGCAGGGCGGCAGCTTGCAGAAAGACCCGGGGCATCATCGCGACAGCAGGGCCTGCAAAGAAAGGAGAGGGGGAATTATTATAGGGGTTGTCTGTGGGCAGACTCTCCCCCCAATCCATACTCCCATCATTTAAAGCTAAAGTGTCTCCTCCCCATAGAAACATAGTTGGAAGGGGCTTCATGGGCAACGAGTCCAATCCCCAGTTGAATGCAGAATCTCCATATTCCTAGCATAAAGCATCTCCAGCAGGCAGATATCCAGCCTCTCCCTGTGTAACCTGTAGCTTCCAAATTCACTTAAAGACTATTTTTAAAAAATCAACTTATTAAAGAAATTCCAATTCTATGATTCTATTAAATTACTCTCCTTGATCCAGACAATACGCTCCTATTATTACAACCTAGGATCATATTGGCCTTTTCAGATGCTGCATCACACATTTGGCCCATGTTCAGCTTGTGGTCTATCTACAGAGGGTGGAGTCTCCTTCTTGGGAGGATGGATGGCCATCTCTTGGGACTGCCTTGATTGTGAGCTCCTGCATAGCAGAAGGGGGCTGGACTGGATGGCTCTTGGGGTCTCTTCCAACTCTATGATTCTATGATTCTATGAAATTACTTCCCTGGATCCAGACAATACACTCCTGTTATTACAACCTAGGATCATATTGGCTTTTTCAGCTGCTGCATCACACATTTGGCCCACGTTCAGCTTGTGATCTATCTACAGGCGGTGGAGTCTTCTTGTTTGGAGGTCTTTAAACAGAGGCTGGATGGCCATCTGTCACAGGGAGTGCTTTGGTTTTGATTTCCTGAATGGCAGAATGGGGTTGGACTGGATGGCCCTTGTGCTCTCTTCCAACTCTAGGATTCTATGAAATTACTTCCCTTGATCCAGTCATACACTCCTGTTATTACAACCTAGGATCATATTGGCTTTTTCAGCTGCTGCATCACACATTTAGCCCATGTTCTGCTTGTGATCTATCTACAGGCAATGGAGTCTCCTTCTTGGGAAGTCTTTAAACAGAGGCTGGATGGCCATCTGTCACAGGGGGTGCCTTGATTGTGATTTCCTGCATGGCACAATGGGGTTGGACTGGATGGCCTTTGGGAGTATCTTCTAACTCTAGGATTCAAACCCTTCCAAAAAATTCCCCAGCCAGGGTCTATCCTGGTCCTGTCTCCTTCTAAACTAATTTGCTGGCCTCCCAACCCAGCCTTACCTTCAGCCTGGAGTCCACAGGAGAAGAACTGCTTCTGGAGCTGCAAGAGGAGGATCTGGCTGAACTACTCGACGTCGTTACTTTCGTTTTCTCAGCTGGGGAATTCCAATGGGGTTCCCCCATCTCCTCCGCTGCAGTTCCAGGCATGGCCACCAGAGGGAGCCCACGCATTGCTGGTTGAAAGGAAAAGCATCAGAGGCTTTTGTTAAGTGAACATTCAGGGGTATGATGTATGTGTTGGCCATTTAGCAAAAGATATCCTCCCCACCATCTACCATCTTAACTAAAAACTAGAACAACCTGTAGGCATCTGACTAACATCTCTAATGGTTTTTCTCCTGTTTGATTTGTAACATCTGGCCTGATGATGAAGAAGAAGCCCATGGAGCTTTGAAAGCTTGCAACAGGTATATTGTGCATTTTGGTGGCCAATAAAGGTTATTACTGATAGATTTTTGCTTTTCTTTTGTTGTTGTTAACTCAACTCATGGCGGCCCTATGGATGAGCCATCTCTAAGAATACCCCTTGTCCTCCCCCTGCTCTGCTTAAATCCTGCAATCCCATAAAACCCAAAGTGACCTCCTTCATAGAGTCCATCCATTTCGCATGTGGCCTTCCTCTCTTCCTACTTCCCTCCACCTTCCCCTGCATTATTGTCTTTTCCAAAGAGTCCTCTCTTCTCATGATGTGTCCAAAGTACGACAGTCTAGGGACGTTTTCACACTAGTCCCTAAAGCCGCCTGGAGCCGCTCATTCCGGAATGGCTCCAGCGGCAGCAACTTAATTCCTTTTAAAAAAAGGAATTACCTTTCCGGGGCTGATGCCGGAGGACGTCCGGAGTTAGCGCTGGATCGGCCGGAGTGAGGCCGGACTTGCTGCGACGTGAGTGTGAACACATGGAGCAAGGAGCTGGACTGACGCAGGGATGGCACCGGAAGGGGCGGGGTTTGCTGCGGCGTGAGTGTGAACACACTGGAAATGGAGCCGGAGTGGGGCCGGACGGAGGTAGGATTGCGTCCGCCTAAAGCCCCGTGTGAAAACGCCCTAAGTCTTGTCATCTTGGCTTCTAGGGATCTCTCTGGCTTGATCTGCTCTAGGACCCATTTGTTTGTCCTTTTGGCTGTCAATGGGATGCTCAGCACTCTTCCCAGCCCCACATTCTCTCAAATGCATTGATTTTCCTCCTATCTTCTTTCTTGACTCTCCAGCTCTCCCATCCATACATGGTAATAGGGAATAGGATGGCTTGTATAATTCTGACTTTTGTTCTGAGTTGTATATCTTTGCATTTTAGAATCTTTTCTAGTACTTTCATAGCCACCCTCCCCATTCTTAGGGCGTTTTCACATAGGCGGCTCTAAAGCCGCCTGGAAGCCCCCTGGAAGCAATCAAGAGCCGCTCCGGCGGCGAAAACAGCAGCCGCCGGAAGGGCTCCTAATTGCCTCCGGCAGCAGCCCCTCTAATTCCTTTTTAGAAAAGGAATTAGAAATATGGGGCTAAAGCCAGTTAGCGGCAGGGATGGCGCAGGGATTGCGCAAGATGGGGCGGGGCTTGCTGCGACGTAGTTTGAACACGACGAGCAAGACCCCGGAGTGAGGCAGGGATGGCGCAGGATGAGGAGGGGCTTGCTGCGACGTCGTCTGAACTTTTAGGTTCTGGAGCCGGAGTGGGGCCGGACGGAGGTAGGTTTGCCTCGGTGTAAAGCCCAGTGTGAAAACGTCCTTAGTCTTCTTCTGATTTCCTGACTGGTGTCCCCATTTCTATCAATGTTTGATCTCAGGTATGGGAATTCTTTTACTATTTCTATTTCCTCATTGTCTAGTTTGAATGGCACCTATTCCCATGTACTACCAATGAAACAACTGCAGACTTTTTGTTGTTCTTGTGTGTCTTCAAGTCCTTTCCGACTTATGGTGACCCTAAGGCAGCGGTTCTCAAATAGTGGGGTGGGCCCCCCAGGGGGGGCGTGAGGCTCCATAAAGGGGGGCCCGTTACGGCTGGAGAGAGGGAGATTGTCCCAGCACAGCCCTAGTAGCTCTATCCTGATTGGCCAAACCCGCCCATGTGATCGCGCGGGGGGGGCGCGAAATGTTTTCTTCTTTCCTAGGGAGGGCGTGACAGAAAATAATGGAGAAACACTGCCCTAAGGCAACCTTATCATTAAAGAATGGTATGCTTCTTCAAATGGGGGTTGCCATTACCATCCTCTGAGGTTGAGAGTGTGTGACATGCCCATGGTCATTTACTTGGCTGCAAATTGTACATATCCCAGAATGCATCACCTACTATATTGGCAGTCCTTCGCCCCAACACTTTCTCATTTTCTCATTTCCCCCCAACCATCTCATAGCTGGGAGATGGAAATAATTTTTACAGCAGCATTTAAATCTGGACTATTTTTTAAAAGTAAGGTCCAAAACACACTGCAGAAAGAAATGCTAGGGATCTGTAGTTTGTTGTGTTTATAAGTGACAGTTTTCCTGCTAAGTACCTGCATGTCATAAGCATTTGAATTAACATTACCATATTGAAATCAAATCTAATTTTTAAAATTTTTTATTTGGTGTGTGTTGGAAAGGGGGGTCGTCTTATACGGCGAGTATATCCCAAACTCTATATTTTAACTGGGAAGGTTGGGGGTCGTCTTATACGCCCAGTCGTCTTATACGCCGGAAAATACAGTAGATATTGTGAGGAATTCAGTATGGGAAGTACATCTGTGCAAGTTGATGTATATCTGTGGGAAACAGAACAAAACAGTTTTACAACATGCATATTCAGCAAACAAATGGGTTTAATTTAATTCTGTTTTAAGGGGATGGGAGGGTGGGACTATGGGATGATGGAATGTTTTTAACTTTGTTCTATTTTAATATTGCTGTACCCCGCCCCGATTGCCGCGCAGAGGGGCGGGTTATAAATAAAAATTTATTATTATTATTATTATTATTATTATTATTATTATCCTAGAGCAGATCAAGCCGGAAACCTCCCTGGAAGCCAAGATGACCAAACTGAGGCTGATGTACTTTGGACACATCATGAGAAGAGAGGACAATAATGCTGGGGAAGGTGGGGGGAAGTAGGAAGAGAGGAAGGCCCCATGCCAGATGGATGGACTCTTAAGAAGGAGGTCACTTTGAGTCTTAAGGGGCTGCAGGAATTAAGCAGAGCAACAGAGGAATTCTTGGAGATGTCTCATCTATAGGGTTGCCATGGGTCGAGATCGATTTGAGGGCAGTTAACAACAACAATAGTATTTGGCAAGGGGTCATGGTAGGTTCCTACATAACAGCCTACAAAATGGCCACTGCACATCAAGGCATCTATTATGAGCCTGTTGTACGTTGAGACACTGTTTGCTGAGACACATATTTGCTATTGCTGATGCATCTTCTTTGAGTTGCAAATGGACATTAAATTTCCTGGACTTTGAGAATCTCCCAGTGACTACATGGCCAAAGGAAGAGGTGCCAGTCTGCAAATAGCCCACCACCACCACCACCATCACCGTCTGAACAAAGACCAGAAACAGCAAAATGCAGACCTATGACTAACAGCTTTATTTTTTTTGTCTGCTGTTTGGTTTGTTAACACTTGATGAAGAAGCCAGTGTGGTTTCAAAACCTTCCAACATGTAATTGTGCATTTCGGTTGTCCCAACAAAGGTATCATTGTTGAGTCGAAGGCTTTCACGGCCGGCATCCATCGGTTTTTGTGGGTTTTTTGGGCTGTGATCTAGAAGAATGTATTCCTGATGTTTCGCCTGCATCTGTGGCTGGCATCTTCAGAGAAAGCCCGAAAAACCCACAAAAACCTAAAGGTATAATTGTTTGGATGTTATTGGATTTGCTATTGTTGTCGATGATGATGATGATGATGATGATGATGATGATGATGATGATGATGGTGATATTTACATTTATATTTATTTATATGCTTCGTTTCTCCCAAAATTGGGACTCAAGGCAGCTTACAATTAAAAACAAACAAACATACAACTAAAAACATGCCAAAAAAGTGAACAATAAAACAAGATTAAACTATTAACAATAGTCCAAAACACACTGCAGAAATAATCCAGTTCGAGACCATTTTAACTGCCCTGGCTCTGTGCTAGGGAATCCTGGGAATTGTAGGTTATTGTGGCACCAGAGCTCTCTGACAGAGGAGGCTCCGTGTCTCATAAAACTACAGTTCCCAGAATTCCCTAGCACTGAGCCAGGGAAGTCAAAGCAGGCTTAAACTGGCTTATTTCTACAGTGTGTTTTGGACTAGTATTAACATGATTAAAAACCAGACTTTAAAAGGAGAAAATGCCATTAACCGATAGCAAACAGTTAAAGCAGATCACTCTAAAATAGTAAAGTACTCTCAGCCCATTCTTTTAAAACTTTCCATTTTGAAAACCTGTTGAAATAAAAATTGGATTGATACATAGATAGATGCATAGATACATAGAATCATAGAGTTGGAAGAGATCCCAAGGGCCATCCAACCACATTCTGCTATGCAGGAATACACCATCAAAGCACCCTCGACAGATGGCCATCCAGCTTCTGTTTAAAGACCTCCAAAGAAGGAGACTCCAGCACTCTCTGGGGGAGTGTGTTCCACTTTCAAACCGCTCTTACCTTCGGCATGTTCTTCCTAATGTTTAGGTGGAATTTCTTTTCCTGCATCCGTTGTTCTGGGTCCTATTCTCTGGAGCAACAGAAAACAAGCTTACTCCATCCTCAATATGACATCCCTTCAAATATTTAAACAGGGCTATCATGTCCCCTCTTAGGGCCTCGGCAGACGGCTAATAGGGCCGTCTCCGAGACCCGGAAGAGGAGGGGCAGCCGCACGCGCGGCGTCCCTTCCTCTTCCTGAGGTCGCCCTGGAAGCTGCCGGCCCTCCGCACGGCCGGCGCTTCCAGGGCAACCTCCCTCCGCAGCGACCGGACGCGCTGCGGAGGATAAGTCAGGGAAAGTGCGCCCGCCGCTTTTAGGGCACACTTTCCCTGAAATCTAAAAGGAGCGCCAATTTGGAGCTCCTTTTAGATTCGCCGCAGGAGCGCCGCGGTGCGGAGGCTGAGCTCCGCTGGCGCTCCGACCCGCGGCGTCTCCGGGGCCTCCGTCTGCCGAAGCCCTTCGCCGTCTCTTCTCCAGGATAAACAGACCCAGCTCCCTAAGTCGCTCCTCATAAGGCATGGTTTCCAGACCCTTCACCATTTTGGTCACCCTCCTCTGGACACACTCCAGCATCCTTTGAGATGGAAAGGAACAGTAGAGTTGGGTATTGTCTGCATAATGATTGGATTGCAGTGCAAAACTCCAGACAACCTTTCCCAGAGGCCTCCAGTATGCATTTGTTGTGCTATGTTGCTATCTGGGTTAGAGAAAGAACATAACTCCATCAGTGGGTATGCTGAAATGAGGCAGGAGTTTCCATCCTAATTCAAACTGGCATACAAGGGACATGTAAAAAGATTCTATTGCTCTCCAAGGGAAATATCAGGCTAATGAGCAAATACATTTGGCCCTCCATTTTTGCAGGGGACCTTTTCCAGACTCCCCCCTCCCTGTGAAAATGGAGATTTGCAAATATTCAAGCCTCATAGGCTTGAGTGGGGTGCCCCCCATTGATTTAAACCAGGGGTAGGCAACCTAAGGCCCGGGGGCCAGATGCGGCCCCCCGAGGCCTTTGGACAGGCCCCAGGCCAGTCCTACCGCCGCCACTGCCACCGCCGCCCACCATGATGATATTATTGTTGTTATTACTTGTTCTTGGGGTTTCCTGGCAAAATCTCCACAGGGGTTTTGCCATGGCTTCTCTGGGGCTGAGAGAGTGTGCATGCATATTTTTTTAAAATTTATTTATTTATTTATTGTGCTTCAGCCCCCCAATTGCCTGAGGGACAGCAACCCGGCCCCCGGCTCAAAAAGGTTGCCTTCCCCTGATTTAAACAGAGGTCATCCCTCCGTGAATATGCAAAACTACAGACTTGAAGTCCATGAGAACAGAGGGGCAACTGTACATAAATAAGACTACAAAGGAAACGACATTCCTAATAAGCAAATTTAATTTATATACATAATAGAAAATAGCCACCTCTGTCTCTTTTCATAAGACACAGAAACCCAACACGCGCAACTGTATTTCTTTTATTTCACTCACACAGATATAAAATACAGGCATTTCTAGTACTTTTTAGGGCCCCAGATGAAGATGTGAGCAACATTTCCTTGCCTAAGAAAACCCAAAAGAAATGGGAGTTGCTATAAATTGGCAGGTAACTTGAAGGGACACAGACATACCTCTTCTCCCAGCACTGCTGAAATACATCGCCTTTGGCACACTCATCCATATCCCCCACTTTCTACCTGCCCACATCTTGGGGTTTGTCTACACAATTAAAATACTCCTCATTCATAATGAAAATGTGATCTGTATGTGCAATTCACAGGAGATCAGGCCCCTTGTGGGAAGGGGGAATGCCTTAAACACCACAAAAAAAGGGCTTCACAGTTTTTATTGGCATATCCACAAGGACACACATTATTGAATGTGTGGCCATCTGTCTGCTTCACATGGATTTGAATGGCTGTGCATTTTTGACAGAGGGAGGGAGAACAGATGCAAATATGTACAGGAAAGTGAAGACAACAGTGATGTGAATGTGCGGAAATGCAGTAATTCATATAACGCATTTATGTCTAGACTACCCTTGAGTCGTCTTCATGCATTTCATTAAATTCAGGATATAATACAGGTCCCCTTTTGAAATAAAGCACCCAGTTATAACACTTTGAATCCCCTTGAATGGCCAGGTTCTGACCTATGGAATCCTGGGATTTGCAGTTTGGGAAGGCACTAGAGGTATCTAAGACTCTAAATAGCCCTCTCTAAAATGCAAGTCCCAAGATCACACAGGATGGAGCCATAGCGGTTCAAATGGAATCAAAGCACTGTTACTTCTGTCATGCAAAAAGGCCCCAAAACTGGCCAATAATACCTAGGAGAAGCCAAGGAAGTAGACAAGGGAGCCAGCGTGGTGTAGCAGTTTGCACAATGGCCTAGCATTCTGGAGAGCGGGGTTCGAATCCCAGCTCAGCAATGTAAACTCACTGGGTGAACTTGCGCAAGTCTCTTAGCCTCAGAGGATGGCAATGGCAAACCCCCCCCCCCCAATGAAGAAACATACCAAGAAAAACCCATGAGAGATTCGCCTTAGGGTCATCGTATGTCAGAAATGACTTAAAGGGACACAACAAGACAAGAAAACCTACCCAAGACACAATGCAGGATTTTGAGGGCAGAGACGTGTGGCCATCCGTCTGCTTCACATGGATTTCAATGGCTGTGCATTTTTGACAAAGGGAAGGAGAACAGATGCAAATATGCCCAGAAAAGTGGGCATTGAGAATTCCTTGGGAATTCAAAGGTAATGAAAACTCAAAAGTTTACACTGTTTTGTGGAGGTTTCCCCCCACCCCCTAAAGTCAGGTTGAATAAGAGACCTCCCGGGGCATATAACAAAGAGGATCGTGGAATTGAATTCTCAGATAAAAGAAGTAAATGATGTTTTGGCATACCATCAAAACAGAGATCAAAACAGAGGGGTTTATCACCTGCACAGAAACGGTTATAAAGAATTTTCACTGAATTTGTCACCCTAAACAAGTGACTGAACATAGCACCGAGAAAACAGAAAAATGCTGCTGGATTTTTGTAACCTGGAAAAATGCTAGTATTCCATCAAAATTGTGTGTTTTGCTCTCAAGAAATTTCCTCTTGAAGAACAAGCTGATACTATGAAGGTGACATGGTAGATCTCATTCCCTAGAAAGCCCAGCACTGAGGAGTAGTTGCTTTCCTTACAGGAGGCCATATAAGGCCAACTAATGTCTAGCGCCTATAGTCAAAACTTTTGTTGAATTTGTTAGCTTCATGGGATTTTCTCAGTGCAAGCCCTTTTGCAGCAGCAACTTGAAAACCCTGGCAAATGGGCTCCCATTCTCTGTACATTTTGGTCTATCAGGGTGAGAGATACACATGCATTTCATTCCCTAAATGAAGTTGGATCCTTGATTCACTAGGACTGGTCTTCTAATTTCTCCTAGAGGTATGGGGGAAGGAAAGTCCCTTTCAATAGGTAAGGCCCTGGAGCCTTAGCCAAGATGCTCCACTGTTCCTCCTACCATTATAGAGGCCCATTGGCCACTTTGGAGACACCATTGCATCCTCCCCCCTCGGTCCCATTCCCGTTCTGCTGCCTCTGCACCAGCTTCCAATAGGCTCCTTTTTTCTCTATCAACTCCTCATGGGTCCCCTTCTCTCTGATTTCTCCATTTTCCATGACCAGGATGAGATCTGCACGTTCCACGCTGTGGAGGCGGTGAGAGATGAGCAGCGCAGAGCGTCTTCCGCGAGCCTCCCCTTCATAAATCTCTTTCTCCACCTGAAATGGACAAATGGAAAAAACTTCCATTGAGTGCATTCTAGGAATTATAAGTTTCTCACACAACCAAGTGTTTCCTCTCCCTTGGCTCAGCTTCATCTTTTTTCACTTTTTCACTTGCTGCTCCATATGCCTGGCATTGCCTCCTTGGACATCCAAGAACTGCTGTTTCTGTCACTGTTTTCAAATCTCCATTGAAAACCTTCTTGTTTCCGAAAGCTTTTGTGATTTTAGGTTCATATTATTTTATAACTTTATATATAAATACATTACAGCTGTATCCAGACGTTGAATCCAGACAAAACGGAGGTACTTGCAGTTACAGGCCCGAAACCAGATCTGGGAATACAGTCTCCAGTCCTGGATGGGGTCACACTCTCCTCTAAGGACTGTGTTCGCAGTCTGGGGGTGCTTCTAGATTCATCGCTTCACATGACTAGTCAGGTGAATGCGGTGGTCAGGAGCGCCTGCTATCAGCTTCGGCTGATACGCCAGCTGCGCCCTTATCTGGATAGAAGGGACCTGGAAGCTGTGGTACACGCCCTGGTAACCTCATGTCTGGATTTCTGCAATGCACTCTACATGGGGCTACCCTTGTGCCTAACCCGGAAACTTCAACTGGTACAGAATATGGCAGCCAGGTTAATTACGGGAACATCAAGGAGGGAGCACATAACACCTGTGCTTAAATCCCTCCACTGGCTGCCAATTAGTTTCCGGGCGCAGTACAAGGTGTTGGTTTTGACCTTTAAAGCCCTACATGGCTTGGGTCCATCTTATCTTAGGGACCGCCTCTCCCCATATGATCCCCCCCGCGCCCTGCGGTCCTCTGGGAGGAATCTGCTACAGCCAATAAAAACTAGGCTGTCTCAGACCTCCCAGAGGGCCTTCTCTGCAACCGCTCCCAGACTCTGGAACGGCCTGCCGGATGAGATCCGTCTTACTACCACTCTTGCTGCTTTCAAGAAAGCAGTAAAGACGGATCTCTTTCGGCAGGCCTTTCCAGATTAACTGTCGGCCCATAAGGGGCCCCATTGTCTGACTCCTCGGGGGGGGGGGGAAACAACTTTGTTTTTAACTAATTAATTTAACTAGTATAGTATTTTAACTATTCCTTGGTTTAATTCTATTTTAAGGGGATGGGGTGGGGGGAGGAAGGAAGTATGTGGAGAGGGATTGTTTTAATGTCGTTCTGTTTTAAATCCTGTTGTTCTCCACCCCGATTGCTCTGCAGAGGGGCGGGCTACAAATAAAAATTTATTATTATTATTATTATTATTATTATTATTATTATTATTATTCTCAGTTATTTCACCCTTGCATGCAAGACTAAATTGCCATAGTTTTCTCTCCACTGTGAAGGCACACCACTAAAGTTGTTGTTGTCATTGCGTGGCTTCAAGTCATTTCCGGCTTATGATGATGAGTCTAAGGTGAACCTATTATGGAATTTTCTTAGCAAGATTTGTTCAGAGGGTTTTTTGCCAGTGCCTTCCTCTGCAGCTGAGGGAGTGTGACTTGCCCAAGGTCACCCAGTGGGTTTCCATGGCTGAGCAGGAATTTGAACCCTGGTCTCCCAGGTTCTAGTCCAACACTCAAGCCACTATGCTATGCTGGCTCAGTTCATTGTTTTTGCTGGGGTTTTTTAACATCAAGATAAACCTAATAAAAATATATTTTAAAAAAACAACAACCCTGGTCTCCCAGAGTCATAGTCCAACACTGAAACCACTGAACCATTACTCTCTTCATATTTAAACATTTCAAAGAATTCTGGGAAACAATAATTGATTTAATATATATATAAAAAAAACCTTTGTGGATCTCTTGCCACTGGAAAAGCCCAACTGCCATGGATCTAAGGCAAGGACCTCACGAAGGCACCTGAAAGGTCATGTCTGCACCTACAACAATTTGCAGATCAAAAGGGCCAGACATAGGAGCTGCAAAGCAGGACATTCGCACCTAGGTGATTTATGAATACCAGCCAGGATGTGTCCAGCTGAAGATGAGATAACATGAACATCCCATCTCCTCTCCTTGGAAATTGTTTACTTCAAAGACTAGGAATCCAGAATCCTTTGATATACAATAGCAACTCTTTGCCTCAGGCTAGGTTTAAGGGTATAAAAGATCCCCAAAATCTCAGGCACATTGGGTCTGGTTAGATTTCATGGTGACGTCTGTGAATTCTGACTTGGGTCCTGGCTCTTCCCATTGTCTTTTCCCTTTCATAACAGTTGAGTCTATCCATCTTCATTCATCATTGCAGCAGCCTTCCTCAGGTAATTATCACCATTAGAAAGCCTTCTGTTTCCTCTCCAAGCTAACTACTTTATTCCTGAGTTCTTGCGTGTATGAGTGAATGCTAAAGTACCTTTGTATGTTTGAATCCCCAAATAAATCACGTTCATTGGAAAACTTTGTCTCTATCAGTCTATTCCGTAGCCACCTCCATAAACATAGGATTAAAGATCCCATTGGAGACTTGGACTTTAGTAATTCCCCAAGTTCAAGTTCTTCTTACATTATTTTGTACATGCATCTGTTTCTGAACAAAAAAACATGTTTACAGCTCACAATACATGGCTCATGATGTTTTCTGCACAGAAAATACATGTGTGTTTTTTTTCACAAAAAGAGCCCATGTATTTCTGCATAGAATAAGGGCCTAAGCAGACTGCCAGAAATAGTGCACATTAAATTGAGGCATTGCCCTGGCTCAATGCTAGGGAATCATGGGAACTGTAATTTATTGTGGCACCAGAGCTCTCTGACAGAGAAGGCTCAATGTCCCAAAAAAAAATACAATTCCCATGATTCCCTAGCACTGAGCCAGGGCAGTGCCTCAATTTAATGTGCACTATTTCTGGCAGTCTGCTTAGGCCTTAAGTTTCTCAGAACATTTTGGAATGGTCAGACACTGAGAGGATACTATGCAAAAGTCTTGTGGCTCCATTATTTTTCCTGACAGGGTTTTCCAGCTACTGGGAAACGTATTTTTGAACCAGGAAATGAAATATGAAGAATATTCTTTCTACCCCTAAAATGCCCTCATGATTTCAATGCTGGGGGGAAGGTAGTCCAGGGCTCCCAAAAACAGACAGATGGCATGTTGCCCACTCCTGCTCTCTGCCACCACACCCAACTCACCTCCTGCTGACTTTCTGTGTCAAGAGCACTGGTGGCATCGTCCAGGATCAGCACTCTGGGGTCTCGAATCAAAGCCCGAGCGATGGTGATTGCCTGCCTCTGTCCCCCAGAGATCTGGCCTCCTGTTTCTCCAGCATCTGAAGAAAGGAAGAGAAATGAAGATACTTTTCAGCTAAGTCAGACTCTTTCATTCTCTTGTTACATCCTGGCAGAAGCTTCTGTGCATTATGTCTATCCTGCTATTGCTGTTTGCTGGCCTGGCCAGGGAAAGTTTGGTGGAAATGACATAGTGGAGGAAGAAGCAGCTAGTCTTGGCTGTGAGGAAAGGGGAAACATAAGTGTTCTCCCACATGGAATGCACCCTCATTATTTTGCAAGCTGAGATCAGCTGCTTCTTTGTCCTCTGAGTCCCCTCCGTTCCTCTCTTGCCCCTGCTTCCACTGGGGAGAAGTTTTGGATGGGACATAAAGGGCTAGAAAATATGTGTATGTAACCCAGAGTCACATGCACATAAGTCACTAACAGGATTCTGGCTTTTCTGTTGATGTTCAAAGTGTTGCTTTTGATGCAGAATTTCCTAATTTATGGAATGTTGAGGGACTGAAAAAATTACTAATTTATGCAGCTCAGGTCTTGCATAGCTTTCCTCCTCTCTTACATCCCACCACAATAGCTCAGCACCACCTTCAGCATCCCACCCTCTAGCAGGTGGATGAGACAACAGACTGCAGGCCATATGAGATCTGTTGTCCAGCTATCCCAGGAATAAGCAAAGAGTGCCTTCTAGGCTACATGCAACCTTTGAGGCCCCCAGAATTCCTTTCAGCCCCTCCCAAAATATTTTTTGTCCCCAAAACAGCAAAGCCCCTGGGGAGCTTGAAATATCTATCCTGACTTGAAAACTAACTTTTTAGAAACTAAAGTGACCAGGGCTTTTTAAAAGAAGGGACTGAATTCACGTTTAAATGGCAAAGTATTACCCCAAAAGCTTTGAGGGTGCAATCTGCCATTCTGGGAGGCAATCTCTTTGGGACGTTAGGGAATGGTCTAAGGAAGAAAAGAAATGGTACCCAGAACCTCAGAGTTTGCCAGCTCCTGGGCTAGTCCAGTACAGCCACCTCTTGACCATCAGCTGCTCTCCAAGTCCCTGGCACAAGACCTTCCAAAGGTTTGTTACATGAGCCTTTATTTTTAAGCTGGGGATATCAGGATGGGGAAGATGGGACCTGCAACCGTATGCAAGTGCTAGAGCTAGAGCCCGTTTTGTGATCAGAGGAGGCTGGATGGGTTACCGGAAGGAAGAGGCTCCTACCTGTGTCATAGCCATGGTTCAATCGGACAACAAACCGATGGGCTCCTACTCGCTGGGCTGCCTGTGCCACCTCCTCCTGGCTCCGCTCCCCCAAGCCATAAGCGATGTTCCTGTGTAAGGACCGAGCTAAAAGCACTGGGGTCTGGCTCACTAGCACCACCTGCATGGAGGGCAGAAGGGCAAAAAGGACCTGGAGGTCTACCTTATTCCAGATCAATACCTGCAAAATTCCCATCATGAGTGTGGACATAGGAACTGAATCTAAAAAAAGGGTAATTGAAGGAGAGAACAAGCAAGGCAAAGGCTTCAAAACAATAGTGAATGATGGCTCCCATATCACCATGGTAAATAATATTTTAGCTTGCATTAATAGAAGCGTAGTTTCCAAGTGAAGGGCAGTAATAGTCCACTTATATTTTGCCCTGGTCAGGCTTCAGCTGGAGTACTGCATTCAGTTCTGGCCCCCAGTACCTTATTTTAAGAAGAATAAAGACAAGTTGGAGCAGGTTCAGAGAAGGGCAATAAGGATGATACAAGGTATGGAGAACAAAACATAGGAGAGGCTGAAAGAGCTGGGCATGTTCAGCTTGATAAAGAAAAGATGGAGATGTAATATGATCACCCTCTTTAAACACCTCAAGGACTGTCACAAAGGAAGGGGGCAGGTTTGCTGCCTAAGAGGACAGGATCAGGTCTAGTGGTTTAAGTTACAGAAGGGAAGATTTTGATTGAACATTAGAAGGAGCATAGTTTTTAATGGGCTTTTCGGTCTATGTGACCATGTTCTGGAAGAATGTATCCCTGAAGTTTCACCTGCATCTGTGGCTGGCATCAGAACACAGCCACGTAGCCTGAAAAACCCACAAAAAACTATGGATGCCGTCTGTGAAAGCCTTCAACTTCACATTAGAAGGAGCATTTTGACAGGGAGAGCAGTTTGGCAATGGAATCAACTGCCTAGAGAGGTGGTAGGGTCTCTTTCTCTGGACATCTCCAAAAAGAGACTGAATAACTACATGCTGAGGATGCTCTAGCTCAGTAGTTCCCAAACTTTGGTTCTCCAGGTGTTTGGACTTCAACTCCCAGAAGTCCCAGCCATCTTGGCCAACAGTCAGGAATTCTGGGAGATGAAGTCCAAAACATTTGGAGAACCAAAGTTTGGGAACCACTGCTCTAGCTGGAGATCCTGCATTGATCCGGGAGTTGGACTCAATGGCCCATGAGGCCCCTTCCAACTCCTGGATTCCATGCTGGTACATCTGCATCAGATTTAAGTCTAAACTTTTAAAAAAAACCAAAATCTATACATGGGACCAATAACTGCACACTGCCAAGACTAGACCAGGCATCGACCGTGGCACAGATCATGAATTACTCATATCAAAAATAAGAGTAAGACTCAAGAAAAAAACAAAACCAGTGATTATATCAAAATATGATCTAAATATCTCAACAGAATTTACTGACAAGATAAGAAACAGATTCGCATTACTAAGCATAATAGACTGAGAACCAGAGGAACTATGGTCTGAAACTAGGGACCTGATACGAGAAGACTGCAGACAGACACTTTCAACAAATAAAAAGAAAGAGGAAAAACCAATGGATGACAGAAAAAAATACTACAAGTAGTAAAGAAAAGAAGAGAAGAAAAATAAAAGGGAGATAGGAACAAAGTAAGAATTATAAATGCAACAGCAGAACAGCTTGTATGGGAAGATAAAGAGAATTACTACAACGACCAATGCAGTGAAATAGAAGACAACAACAAAAAGGGAAGAACAAGATATCTATTTCACAAGATCCGAGAAATCAAAGGAAAATTCAAACCAAGGACTGGTACGTTCTATGACAATAAAAATAACATAATTCAAGACCAGGAAGTAATAAAAAGACGTGGGATGCAATACACAAAAGAATTATACAAAAGAGATGACAAAATGAAGGACACATGGAATGAAGAGCCATATGAAGATTGAACCCCAAATTCTAAAAAATGAGGTGGAAAGCGCAATAAAAGAAATAGCGAAAAACAAATCACCAGGAACAGATGATATTTCAACTGAAATGCTGCAATCCACATTGACAGTGTCAATTTTAGAGCTGACCAACATATGTTAACAGATTTGGAAAACAAAACGATGGCCAACAGATTGGAAGCAGTCAATATATATCCCAATCCACAAGGGAGACACAAGAGACTGCCGCAACACTAGGACCATAGCCCTGATTTTCCACACAAGCAAAATTATGCTAAAAATTCTGCAACATAGGGCCTCGGCAGACGGCTTAAAAAGCCGTCCTCGGCGCAAGGAAGGGGAGGGGCAGCCGCACGCTCGGCGCCCCTTCCCCCTCCCGAGGTCGTCCCCGGAGCCGCCGGCCCTCAGCACGGCCGGCGCTCCGAAGACAACCTCCTGCCGCAGCGTCCGGACACACTGTGGCGGAAGGGTCGCTGAAAGTGCGCCGCAAGCTTTTGCGGCGCACTTTCGGCGACATATGAAAGGAGCGCTATTTTAGCGCTCCTTTCTTGGGGCGCCGACGGTGTGCCGCAGGATCGAGGCATGAGGATGCCTCGGTCCCGCGGTGCACCTTCCCAGGGCGGCCCACGGCCTCCCGTCTGCTGAGGCCCATAGACTCCAACCATACATGGAGATAGACATTCCAGAGGTCCAAGCAGGGGTCAGGAAAGGAAGAGGCACTAGGGACCACATTGCAAGCATATGATTTCTAATGGAGCGTAGCAGGGAGTTCCAAAATAAAATCCGCATGTGCTTTATAGACTATAGCAAAGCCTTTGACTGCATAGAGCATGAAAGGCTATGGAATGCCCTTAAAGACATGGGAGTGCCAGCACATCTGATAGTCCTGATGAGGAATCTGTATTCAGGACAAGAGGCTACTGTCAAAATAGAACACAGAGAAAGAGAATGGTTTCCAATTGGCAAAAGAGTCAGAAGAAGTTGCATACTTTCACCTTATCTGTTTAACTTGTATGCAAAGCAGTTTCATTTATATACCGCTTCATACCGCACTATGCAGTGTCTAAGTGGTTTACAACTGTAAGCTCATTGCCCCCCAACAGCTGGGTACTCATTTTAGTAACCTCGGAAGGATGCAGGCCTTAGTCTAGCCTGAGCCCTGGCTAGTACTGAACTCGCAACCTTGTGGTTTATGAGTGACTGGCTGCAGTACAGGCATTTAACCACTGCACCACCAATGCAGAACATATAAGAAAAGCAGGCTTGGACACAGAAGAGGGAGGAGTGAAAATAGGAGGAAGGAATATCAACAATCTAAGATATGCTGACGACACCATAATACTATCAGAGAACCTCACAGACCTGGAACAACTACTTAGGAAGATCAAAGAAGAAAGTGCAAAGGCAGGCTTAATGCTGAATATAAAGAAAACAAAAATAATGACCATGGGGAGGGTGCTGAGGATCCCATGGACAGCCAAAAGGACAAACAAATGGGTCATAGAACAGATCAAACCGGAAACCTCCCTGGAAGCCAAGATGACAAGGCTTAGACTGTCATACTTTGTACACATCATGAGAAAGGAGGACTCTTTGGAAAAGACAATAATGCTGGGAAAGGTGGAGGGAAGTAGGAAGAGAGGAAGGCCCCATGCCAGATGGATGGACTCTATGAAGGAGGTCACTTTGGGTATTAAGGGGTGGCAGGATTTAAGCAGAGCATTGGAAGACAGAGGGCCTTGGAGAGGTCCCATCCATCAGGTTGCCATGGGTCGAGATTTACTCAAGGGCAGTTAACAACAAACAACAAGAAGTGCACTATATTTTCAGAAGAGTAAGATTTTACCTTTTGATGCAGGAAATGATGCTCATATTCACCCAGGTTCCTGCCATCCAGTAATACTTGGCCTTTCGCGGGCTCATAAAACCGTTCCAGCAGGGCCACGATGGTGCTCTTCCCGGACCCCGAGGGACCCACCAGGGCCGTCACTGTGCCAGGACGCAGATCCAGAGAGACCCCCTGTGGGGAATGGAGACCATGAGTTGGGGAGAAGAAACTCTTTAATCAAACAAATCCAGACATTTTAGGCTCTGGATTTCATGGCTTTTTGTGTGCGAAATGCTCTTCAGGCAAGATGGGATGGGGATCATGCAGCCCTCCAGATACTGTTGAACTGCAGTTCCCAGCATTCCTCACCACTAGCTGGGGCTGCTGGGCACTGCAGTCCCTATTCAGATTGTGGAATGACCTGCTGGAAAAGATTCAACAATTGAATATGCTGTCTGAATTTAAAAGAGCATTAAAGACCAGTCTCTTCCAACAGGTTTATCCAGATGAGATTTTTAAACTCTGAATTTTAAACGATGAATCGTAAATGTGAATTTTTAAAATATGTGCACGTCTTATTTGTGCTTTTAAATTTATTTATCTGATGTTATTTGTCTGTTGATTGTTGTTGTTCCTCTCCCCGATGCATAGGGAGAGGTGGAAAAATAATAATAATAAAGCAGCAGCAGCAGCTTACATTACATTAGGAGGAGCTTCCTGACAATGAGAGCTGTTCGAAAGTGGAAGACAATCCCTCGGAGTGTGGTGGAGTCTCCTTCTTTGGAGGTCTTTAAACAGAGATTGGATAGCTATCTGTCAGGGATGGTTTGATTTTGAGTTCCTGCATGGCAGAAGGGGATTGGACTGGATGACCCTTGGGGTCTCTTCCAACTCTATGGACATCACACGGGGAGTTGCGGGGAGAAAGTGGAAATAAACGGGATGAGCGGAAGACTTTAATTTACGGGATTTGTCCCATTCCGCCTCGTCTGATAACTAAATTCAAATTTAAAAGGGGGTTAATTCGAACAAAAACCTGATCTTTTCAAATCCTCAAAAATCCCAAAAATGAAAAGATCAGGTTTTCGTTCGAATTAACCCCCTTTTAAATTCGAATTTAGTTATCAGACGAGGCAGAACGGGACAAATTCCATAAATTAAATACTTCCGCTCGTGCCCGTTTATTTCCACTTTCTCCCCGCAACTCCCCGTGTGATAACGTCCCAACTCTATGATTCTATGAACACACATTTCTCTTCCTATCCACTTCCTTGTCATCTCTGATTCCCCACCGTTCTGGTCTTGCCCCACATTACCTTCAGGACAAGGGAACTGTCCCGGTCAGGGTAGGAAAAAGAAACGTCCTTCAGCACCATGTGTCCCTGTAAATCTTTGGGTGCCAACACGCCTGAAGGGCTGATCTTGGGCATCCGGTCGATGTATTCGAAAACCTTCTCAGAGGAGCCTATTGCCTTCTGCACTCTGGGGTAAATTTGGAGGATAGCCTAGCAAGAAAGACACACACACTGTTATGATGAAATAAATATTTGTTGGGGGCAGAACAGGGGACGGGGGGGGGGGGGGAAGGAGAAACTATCAGGGACAGGTGGAGCTTAGAAAATAATTTTTAAAGTAATTAATCTACATCTTTAACTTAAACAAACCATTCACGGGACTTCCCAGTGAATGGTTTGTTGCTGGAGATTTTTCCTGGATCTTCATGGGTTAAGTCCTGGATAAGTGCAGTGTGTCTGAAAATCTTTAGCATAATCGAACTACTTTGCCTTTTACTTCCAGCTCTCCCCACTCCGGTATGATAATCTCCATAGTTATAACTTCTAAGACCTCCCAAAGATAATTGAGTTACCATTATAGATACGGTAGTTTAAAGGGAACCATTTACTCTGCCTATCAAAAGAAATAAAAACAGCTTTTTAAAAAAAACGACACCCTGATTTACTTTACATTTAACAACAAAAGCCAGCACGTGAACCACATGATATTCCTCCTCCTCTTCATTCAGTGAGGCCATACTCCTGCAGCTGTAAAGGCAACTAAAATTTTGCCATTACATAGCGAAAGCAGGGATGTCATGTCTTGATAAGTTACAACTCTAATGTAACTGGAAAGTTTTAATTGCTAAACTGCTAAAATTGTTAAGCCCCCAAAAGTTGTTTTTTGTTTTTTTGTTTGGATGAAACGGAATTAATTAACTTTATTTAACAAATAAAAGAGTTACTTCTGAGTTATGATTACATTTTCTTTAAAATGCCCCTCCTTCACGTCTCACACACTGGCTTACCCGTATTGCTGTGGAAAACCCCTTTTCGTACAGGACAAAGGTAACAAGATCGCTGCCGCTCATGAGCCCCAGCGTGACAAGATGACCGCCGTAATACAAGATGCCAATTTTAAGAGCCAGTCCTGAGAGCTGCAGGGAAGAAAGTTGAACCTCAAATCCTTCTCCTAGAATCCCAAATAACATCACACCGTTCTCCTCCATCTTGTGAGGAAGGGGAACATCCCTCCCTGAGCACCCAGAACGTACGTTGCTAGTCCCCATGGAGGCAGCGCAAGCCACTGCCTCCCACTTGTTGAGTTGGTAGGTCTCCTGGAGTCTATCCTCATAGCATCGGGATGCCCCATCCTCATTAGCAAAGCTGCGGATGGTGGAGATGGACTGGAGGTTCTCCATGGCCACCTCATTGGCCTTGGCAAGGGACTCCTGGACCTCCCGTGACAAGTTCTGGAAGGAAAAGAAGTTGTATCAATGATTCGGAACTTGGTAAACCAAAGCCCCTAAGCTGCATTCCCATTTTCAACATCATTTTTACCAACAACATTTTATTCACTGATATTCTGCCAGGGTTCGGGTCCCAGTTCGGTCACGAAACCCACTGGGTGACCTTGGGCGAGTCACATGCTCTCAGCTTCAGCGGAAGGCAATTGCAAACCTCCTCTGCACAAATCTGGACACGAAAGCCCCATGAGAGGTTCCCCTTGGGGTTGCCATAGCTTGGAAACGACTTGAAGGCACACAAAACCCACAAAATGATGCCTTTCTCCAAATAATGAGACTTAAGGCTGCCTATAACCTATTTAAAAACAGTATGGGTTAAAAATAATTATACAAAAACTTCAATGAAAGTAGAAATATAAAAGATATTTAAAAGGCAATTAAGGGCCTTTGCAGACTGCCAGAAATAGTGCAAATTGAGTCCACTTTAACTGCCCTGGTTCAGTGCTAGGGAATCATGGGAACTGTATTTTATTGTGGCACTAGAGCTCTCTGACAGAGAAGGCTCAATGTCTCAGAATAAAATACAATTCCCATGATTCCCTAGCACTGAGCCAGGGCAGTTAAAGTGGACTCAATTTGCACTATTTCTGGCAATCTGCAAAGGCCCTAAGAAATTTATGAAGTTAAAAGCATTAATGCTCTCTAAAAGTCTGTATGTTGTTGTGTGCCTTCAGACAATTTTGACAGTCCACAAGGCTCCTGGAGCATCCTGGGGGCCCAAAAGAATGGCCCTTGAACTCCCACAATTGCCACCCCTAAAGCAGGGAAGGGGGCACTGGAAAAATTAGAAGACAGAGGATCTTCTCCCTTTGGTGGGTGCTGCAATTTATCTATTTATTTGTTTATTTATATATATTTATGCATTGTTTAAATCCAAAAGAATTCAAAGTGGTCTACAGTACATTAACAAGATATGGAATATGCACGTTACACAAATTAGCACACATTCTCGATGTGGTTCAAGAAATAGATGGCAAATTGGACTAAACCAGATGAGGGGAAAGGGAGGCCCATGATCCCATGCAACCTCTAAACCCCACTTTGGTGCCTTCAAAACTCTTGCCAGTCCCCTCAAACCCCCCCCCCCCATTTGTAAAAAATAGTCATGATTTTTTGGATATTTTCATGCAAAAAACATGCAGAATGCCCCTAAAATGTTCAAAAAGGCCCCTAGCTCCACACAGAAAGCCCTCCAGAACTCCTCTATTGCCTCTATTTTCATCAGAGTCCTTCTCAAAATGGCAACAGGGAGTGACACAACATCCCCTCCTGTTGCCATTTTGGGAAGTTCTCCAACAACTATAGAGGTTTGAGGGCACATTATTGATGGGGTGGAGCCTACAGGGCAGGGGTAGGCAACCTTTCCCTTTTAAGAGTCGAGGGACTTCAGCTCCCAGAAGCCTCAGCCATGTTGGCCAATAGTCCCATGTTGGCTAATAGCTCCTGGGATTCTGGGAGCTGAAGTCCCTCGGCCCTTAAAGGGGAAAGGTTGCCTACCCCTGCTGTAGGGTTTTGGAGGGGAGGAAACTGCCCCGTGCCCCCCATGCCATTGCCCACCCCTAGAAACACATGTTAACATATTTTGAAAACTAAGAATTCATTCATTCATCTTCAGCTGCATTTACAGGACAGTTCCCATCCAACTATTGGGGAACATGATGGCACTCAAGTTCTGCTTATGAGCTTCCCAGAAGTATATTTATGGAGAAACAAGGTGCTAGATTAATTGGTCCTTTGGTCTGATCCAGTTTTTTTGGGGGGGGGGGTATAGATGTCTTCTTTCAAAGACAAGGGGTCTTTTCATACTACACATTTATAGAAATATGATTCTACTTTATTGTGTCCTATGGAATCCTAGGGTTTGCAGTTTATTGAGGGACATATAGGGCCTTTGCAGACTGCCAGAAATAGTGCAAACTGAGTCCACTTTTAGGGTTAGGGTTAGTGCTAGGGAATCATGGGAATTGTGTGTTTTTTTCTGAGACATTGAGCCTTCTCTATCAGAGAGCTCTGGGGCCACAATAAAATACAGTTCCCATGATTCCCTAAACCTAAACCTAACCCTTAAAGTGGACTCAATTTGCACTATTTCTAGCAGTCTGCAAAGGTCCTTAGAATCCTCGGCCTGAGAGATCTAGCGCTTCACCAAAATGCAAATCCCAGGATTCCATAGGATGTTGCCGTAGGACTTTTTCATACGGGCAAAAGAGATAGGATTCTAGCGCGATGCTCCCGTCATTGTACCACAATTTGGTGAAGATTTGAAGAGGACGTTTTAATTGCATCATTATCCCGTGAACAAAGAGGAGTTTCCCGGCCGCTTTTCATGCACAGGATTTTCCCGTGAATGAAAAACGGCCGGAAAACTCCTCTTTGTTCACGGGATAATGGTGGGATTATCGCGACGTTGCACGACGTTGTCTGAAAATCCTCACCAAATGACACAACAATGATAGGAGCATTGTGCAATAATCCCATCTCTTTTCTCCGTATGAAAAAAGTTCATAGTAGTTAAAGTGGAATCGCAGAGGTATAACTGAGTGGTATCAAAGGGTACAGCATGCCGAATTCTTGCCGTTAAGGCTTCATATGATTAAGGCCTAATATGACACCCATGGGTTCTTCTGGGTACCTGGTAAAATCTCCCCGAGAGCTTTGGCACCAGGAAGATGAAGGGCAGGGCCACAGTGACAAACAAGGCCAATGGCACCGAGAGCCATAGCATCATGCCATAGAGGAAGAGACCCCTCATCAGGTACCACAGGATCAGGTTCAGGTCTATGTTGAGGGCTTCACTCATGGCATCTGTGTCGGATATCGCATGGGAAGTGAGGTCCCCTGCGTGGAAGGAAAAAGAGAGTCATACAAAGGCAGAAGTAAGGTGTGGAGGAAAGACAAGGAAAGATGGTGATGTCTTTTTTCCTTCCTTGCTGCCTCGATTTTTCTTCACAATGAGGTTGACCATTATTCAGTCTACCTGCTTTCTTTATTCTTGCCACATACGCCAGCCTCCTTCTGTGATCTTCTCCCATCTCCCACAAAGCGTTTGAACCACCTTCTGAGTGAGCATCCTGCACATCTTGCAAGGTGTGGACATTTTATTACTATTATTATTTTTTGTACAAAATAATGTTTTAGTCATTAGTTATTCCATTTTTTTTAAGTGTCAAGCAAGTGTTACTCATTGCCTTTTGTCTGCAGAGCAACATGTCCCCAATGCATTGCTAACATGTTATTTTTAGGGCTTGAGCAGATAGGCCAGGAAAGCACAGGCCGAGCCCGTACTTTCCTGGCCCCGGTGTTCACCTGGGTCAGTCACACACACCTCTCCCCATGTTGACCCAGGACCTGTGACTGGTGTGTGCTCCTTACCTTGCCATGCCATTGCTTTCACTAAAGAACCCTCCAATGCCATGCCTGACACAGAAATGGGGTGCCTGGCCATGTGGGTGCAGCTAGGCACCCCATTTTTGCATCATATCATATCATTTTGCATCCAGTTTTGCTGCAGAGTTTCCTAAAAGCTCTGAGGAAAACAGGGATAAATTACTCTAGGGTAAAGGCTATTTTACCTTTAGGGTAAAATTTATTTAGGGTAAAGGGATGTGGTGGCTCAAGTGGTTAAGTCGCTGACTCTGTTGGTTGCAAGATCGGCAGGTTGGCAGTTCAAGACCCAGGTGCTGCATGATGGGGTGAGCTCCCATCACTAGTCCCATCTTCTGCCAATCTAGCAGTCCGAAAACATGCAAATGCAAGTAGATAAATAGGTACCACTTTGGTGGGAAGGTAAACAGCATTTTGTGCAATCATGCTGGCCACCTGATCACAGAGTAGTCTCTGACAACGCTGGCTCTTTGGCTTAGTAACGGAAATTAGCGCCATCCCTTACTGTCGGACACGACTCGACAACCTTGTCAACAGGGAATACCTTTACCTAAAAACTATTTAACCTGGGGTCAGTCCAGATCCTCCAAATCTGCATCTGGACAGGCATGATGTGGCCCAATCCTGCCCTGGGGTTTTTGGCCTGCCTTGTCTGATATAGCCAACATGAGGCTAAGGGAATCCCAGGGCTTTTGGCCTATGTGGACAACCCCTTAGTTGTTTTTTATGAAATTTTCGGGCTATGAAGCCGTGTTTTGGAAGAATTTATTCTTAATGTTTCATCAGCATCTGTGGCTGGCATTCCTGACATTTTGCCCCTATAGATGTCAGCCCACAGATGCAGGTGAAACGTCAAGAATAAATGACATGGTTCCCCATTATCGCAGTTCCTTCAGAAATGAACTTTGCCTGTGGATCTCCATTGAAGCATATGTCATTTTGGAGTGACACTTTAGATTGTAACTTGGGCTCAGTTTTTGTAATTAAGTTTAACTGGACTGACATTGCTTCAAGATTGTTATTATTAATAATACGGGATGATCCACAAAATAACCGAAAAGTGACTGATTCTTATGTAATGTGCTATCAGTTTAGTAGTTATGCAAATAGGAAAGCTCTTTTTAGCTCTTATCCTTCTTTCCATATTAATTTTTTTAGATATGTTTCAGCATAAATCTTATAACAGTGACAGATATGATACGTATGTACTCTGCACGAATCTCTTATCTTGTATGTTCCTTTGTGTTAGAATTTTCAGATGTGAGTATTTTTAATGAACCATAATCCTAAAATTACTAACCAATTAAATAATTGGATTTTTTTTAAAAAAAAGTGTCTGAAGGAAAACTTATACAAGTATTTAAAAATTACTTTTACAAATTTTTGATTTTTTTAAAAAAATGTTGAAAATTTGTTTGAAAGGGGAAAAGGGGGAAAAGATCAATGCTACTGTAGTTATTAAAAAAAAAACAGTGTTAACAGTTTTTATGCTATTTTAAAAAGTAACTGCACTGTGCTGTTACCCCTAAAAGTAAAATATTTTAGGTAAGATTATGAATAATGCAATTCCTCCAGACCTTGTGTGTGGAGCAGGGTGGCAGTCGGCCATTTCTACCTTTCGATCTCAAAAAGGATTCAGGCTAGGATTTTGGATGAACAACGGCATAGAACAAAGAGCCAATATGAATTTAAAGGGTTGATCATGAATTAGATGCTTTACCTGTTTTGTTAGCATGGAAGAACCCAATCTCCTGGCGCAGGATGGATCTGAAAACGGTGCTCTGGAGGCGGGTGTGGAACCGGTTCATGGTGGTGTTGTAGAGGCAGTCGCAGAGAAACTCCGCCGCGGAACTAAAGGCATGTGAAAAGGGCATTTGGAAAGTCTCTGTCCACCAACACCCCAACTATTCTCCCCCACCCCGTTCCGAATTTGAATCCTGCCCTCCCAGTAGTTCTCCCACAGATGTCTACCTTGCTCCATACCTGACCACAGTGAAGAGAGACATCAGCCAGAGGGCTTTCTTGAAGGCAGACGTGCCGGCCTCAGTCATAATCCAGTCGGTCACTCGTCCCGTGTAATACGGGATGGCCATCTCCCCTGAGACACACAAGGAGACAGGACTCTGGGTGATTTGGAAGGGGAAAGGGCATGGAACCCTAGAACCCGGGCCACTTTCCAGGCTGGCCAAGGGATAGAAGGCTGCACTTAGGGGTGGGCTTGCTTTTTGAAAATAACAATAGCAATAGCAAGTACATTTCTATACCACTTATCAGTGCTGTAGACTGTAGTAGACTGAAGTCTAGGAAAGCTGCTGCTGCCAACTTCTTTCTTTCAGTGAGTCTCAAAGGCAGTAGCGTCATTAGGGGAGTGCGAGGGAGTGCGGACCGCACCGGGTGACACCCCAGAAGGGGGGTGACACCAAAGAAAGGGAGTGACACCAGGTTGGCTCCCCACCCTCTGTGAGTGCTGTTTTGGGCCGCACCCGGCCTCCTGGGCCCAGCACGAGGCTTTTTTAGGCCTCCCGGGGGCGGCATGGATACTTTTCGAGCCTCCTGTGCCTGACACGGGGCCTTTTTGGACTTCCTGGGCCTAGCATGGAGGCCTTTTGGGCCTACTAGGCTCGGCACGGGTACTCCTGGCCTGGCACAGGGGCATTTCATAGAATCATAGAGTTGGAAGAGACCCCCAGAGCCATCCAGTCCAACCCCATTCTGCCATGCAGGAACTCTCAATCGAAGCATCCCTAACAAATGGCCATCCAGCCTCTGTTTAAAAACCTCCAAAGAAGGGGACTCCACCACAATCTTCAAGGGAGTGTGTTCCACTGTCGAACAGCCCTTACTGTCAGGAAGTTCCTCCTAATGTTGAGGTGGAATCTCTTTTCCTGGAGCTTGCACCCATTGTTCTGGGTCCTAGTCTCTGGAGCAGCAGAAAACAAGCTTGTTCCCTCCTCAATATGACATCCCTTCAAATATTTAAACAGGGCTATCATATCCCCTCTTAACCATCTCTTCTCCAGGCTAAACATACCCAGCTCCCTAAGTCATTCCTCATCATGGTTTCCAGACCCTTCACCATTTTAGTTGCCCTCCTTTGGACACGCTCCAGTTTCTCCATATCCTTTTTGAATTGTGGTGCCCAGAACTGGACACAGTATTCCAGATGAGGCCTGACCAAAGCAGAATAGAGTGGCACTATGACTTCCCTAGATCTAGATACTATACTTCTCTTAATGCAGTCTAAAATTGCATTGGCCTTTTTGGCTGCCGCATCACACTGTTGACTCATGTCACGGGCCTCCTGGGGACAGCGCAGGGGCTTTTCGGGGCTCCCAGGGGTGTGCAGGGGCATTTTGGGACTCCTGGGGGCCGTGGGGGCGCCCACCACCACCCTGGAATCCCCCCTGGAAGTCCAGGACTGGAAGTCCCACACCCTAGAAGCCCCACTCCCCCGCACTGGATGTCGCCATGTGTTGCAATGCCACTGCTCAAAGGGGCTACAAGATCTCTCTATATACTGATTCTACCGACTAACACGGCTATATTTTTGATTTCTACCCTTGTGTTAGGATGCTGAGTTAGCTAGACTCAGAAGACCAGCCAAATGCCAATTGAAGAGGCTAGGGTGCTGATGCGAGACCCCGAACCCTCCACCCCACAAGGCTTCTCACCCAAGGATGCAGCCACAAGGAGTCCAGTGAAGGCCACGAATCTCAGGGCCTCTGGCTTCAGGCTGGAGAGAAGGCGCCCAAAGGATGCTGAGGGTCTCTCCCTTGCCAGCCCTTCTCCCTGGGGGACCAGGTGATGCCACAGCAAGGCAACAGCCCCCACAATGCCATAGTTGAGGGCAACAACATCTGCCCTGCCCCAGCTGTGGGCCAGTTCCAGGGTGCCCCCTTTGGGCAGGTGCAGGTACTGCAAGGTGGCATAGCAGGGCATCAGGAGGCTGAGGAGGGCAGCGGAGGGAAAGAGGGCATCTCTAAGGGCACAGGGCAGTTTGTGCCTGAGGCAGGTGATAGCATTAGCCAAGAGGGTCAGCGTGGCCCACCTCCAAAGGGCAAGGGCCCAGGAAAATGCCAGGGGGCTCCAGCCAGGGGGTCTCAGCCATTGCCAGGCCAGGTGGAGGGCAAGGGAGTCTAGAAATGCCAGCAGGAGGATCCAAAGACAGGGCACCAGGGGCTTCATCAGGCTCAGGAAAGGCCTCTAGGCCAAAGTCAGAGGAGATGAGGATGATGGGTCCAAGAGAAGGAGCCCAAATCGTTCTGCTGCAGCAAAATAGGCGCTTCCTTCCTTCCTTCCTTCTTCAGACTTTAAAGTTCCTCCAAGAGCAGATCTTGCAATCTTCTCATTAATAACAAGATGCAAACAGATGTTTCCAAGTAAAGCAGGGGGACCAGATGTCCAGGACAAGGCAACGTGAAATGTAGGACATCCGAGGAAAATGTAGGACCTTGCCAAACAAAAGTATAAATGCAACTGGCTTCTTGTTAGTCCTGCTCAAAATGAGGGGAGGGCGCGCCCTCTAGTGGACACCTCCCTCATTTGCGACTCTGTGCAAAGAGAAGCAAAGGAAGAGGAGCCTGGCAAGAAGAAACCTTTGCTAGAACCGGAGTAAAATGAGGATCCGGAGGAAGGAAAGCGGAGTGCAGAGGTTGGGAGGCTTCTTTGTACATTTCTCAGTCGCACACTCCAGCCATTCCCTTCCTGGAAATCCCCTCCACTGGGTTGCACCCTTTCAAGGAAGCCTTGTGCTGGTTGTTTTTCCAGAAATCTGAAAGTGAAAGGGTTTTCTTGGAAAGATCTATTCAAAGGTGGGTTTTTTTTCATCCAAGGTTTGCTTTCTTTTGAGGCTGAGAGAGTGTGACTTGTCCAAGGTCACCCAGTGGGGCTCCATGGCCCAGTCAGTATTGGAACCCTGGTTTCCTGGAATCCTAGCCCAACACTCAAACCATCACACCATGCTGATCCACAACTAATCCAGGAATCATAGAATCCTAGAGTTGGAAGAGACCCTCAAAGGCCATCCAGTCCAGCCCCATTCTGCCATGCAGGAAATCACAATCAAAGCACTCCCTGTGACAAATGCCCATCCAGCCTCTGTTTAAAGATTTATCAAGAAGGAGACTCCACCGCCTGTAGATAGACCACAAGCTGAACATGGGCCAAATGTGTGATGCAGCAGCTGAAAAAGCCAGTATGATTCTAGGTTGTAATAATAGGAGTTTATTGTCCGGATCAAGGGAAGTAATTTAATAGAAGCATAGAGTTGGAAGAGACCCCAAGGGCCATCCAATCCAAACCCCCCTTCTGCCATGCAGTCAAAGCACCCCCTGTGACAGATGGCCATCCAGCCTCTGTTTAAAGACTTCCCAAGAAGGGGACTCCACCGCCTGTAGATAAACCACAAGCTGAACATGGGCCATGTGTGTGATGCAGCAGCTGAAAAAGCCAATATGATCCTAGGTTGTAATAACAGGAGTGTATTATCTGCATCAAGGGAAGTAATTTCATAGAATCATAGAACTGAAAGGGGTCCCAAGGGTCATCCAGTCCATCCCCATTCTGCCATGCAGGAACTCGCAATCAAAGCATACCTGACAGATGGCCATCCAGCCTCTGTTTAAAGACCTCCAAGGAAGGAGACTCTGCCATTCTCTTTTTTAAAAAATAAATTTTATTGTATTTAAAAAACACAAAAAAACAAAAACAAAAAACAAGCATACAACAAAACATAAGCAGATGAAAAACATATAAAACATTACATCCATACTTTCATACATTTCCTATATGTATTATAATCAAACTAACATCTCAGCTTGCTCACTTCTTGATCATTCTATCAACATGTTAGAGGCCTATATATATATATAGGAATGGAGGCATATTGGATTGCAAGAGAGGGGTCCCTGTTGAGATGCAAATGGATTTTAAGTTTTCTGAGCTTTGCAAATCTCGCAGTATCTACATGGCCAGAAGGAGAAGGAGCCAGCCTGCAAAAGATACCCTCCACTTACCATCTTCACGAAGGACAGAAACATCAAAACGCAGGCATCTGACTAACATCTCCAATGGTTTTTCTCCTGTTTCCTTTGTAACATCTTGCCTGATGATGAAGAAGAAGAAGCCCATGGAGCTTCGAAAGCTTGCAACAAGTTTATTGTGCGTTTCGGTTGGCCAATAAAGGCATCACTGTTTGGTGGATTTGTGTTTGAATTTGCTAAAAGGGCCAACACAGCTACCCCCACATGTTTCCTAATACCATATTTTCCGGTGTATAAGACGACTGGGCGTATAAGACGACCCCCCCCCCCCACTTTTCCAGTTAAAATATAGAGTTTGGGAAGAGTATGACTTCCAAAACTGTTGTTGTTGTTGCTGTGCACCTTCAAGTCATTTCCAACTGATAATGACACTAAGGCAAACTTATCATGAACCTCCTTATACCCGGCGTATAAGACGACCCCCCCACTTTAACCCCAGATTTTGCAGCTTAAAAAGTAGTCTTATACGCCAGAAAATAAGGTATGCTGCTTAAATATGTACTTTCTTAATCAACTTTGTATATTACCCCATACCTCCAAGGCTGAGAGAGTGTGACTCACCCAAGGTCACCCACTGGATTTTCATGGCCAAGCCGGGATTCAAACCCTGTTCTCCCCCAGTGTCCTAGTCCAGCACTCAAACCAGTATAGTACTCTGGCTCTCAATATCTTACTTTCATCAAATAGTCCTGACAAAAAAAGGTTCTGGCAATTTTATCTGATGTACCTTTTCTGTCTCACAGTAGATCTGACTCCAATACCTTTTGGCCTTGTTACAGATCCGCCACATATGACGGTATGACCCAACTTGTTCATTACAATTCCAGCATTTATTTTTAACTCCTTTGTACATCTTTGCTAATTTCTCGGCTGTCAAATGCCATCATTTTATGAAAAATATCTTTTGAGTATTTCAACATTTGAGGCTGAATCACTGTGTATTTCACCCAGTTAGGGCTGAATTAGAGATCTAATTTTTTTAAACCTAGGAGATCTAATTATTATTTTTTAAACCTCTTCATCATTAACACCTACATTACAATATTCAAAGGGATCTTGCAGTACCTTTCAGACTAACTGAAAGATAGACGCTGGTAGCATTAACTTTTGTAGCTCAGATGCATCTGAGGAAGTAGGCTTACGTCTATGAAATGCTACGAAATCCTACCTTTCAGTGAGTCTCAAAGGTATTTTAGGGAAAGAAGAAGGGAGAAGGGAAGGGAATTAGGAGAAGGAAGGTAGGAAGTGAATGAGGGGAGTTAAGTTAGATAAGAATGGAAGGATAAGAAGATGAAAGAAGAAGGGAGAGGGGAAATCAAAGGGGAGATTGAAGATAGAAATGTAATTAATGAAGATTTTTATTTTATTTAAGCAGCTAACAAAAATAATGGATTATCAATAGAAATAATTGTTACATAGCTGAAGTGAACATTTTTGTAATTAAATTGAGAATCTATTATTTTGTAATCATGGAAAGAAGACGATGAAGATTCCCTTCTCAAAGAAGATACTTGGAGGGTTCTTATGTAAAAGAAGACAAGAAGTATGTTATATTGTATGGATGATTTTTAATGAATGTATTGAATGACTTTTTTTTGTAATCAATAAAATGTTTTTTTAAAAAAAGGTATTGCAAGATCCCCTCGCATACTGATATTCCAGACTAATATGGCTATGGCTTTGAAATCCACCTACATTACAGGCAGCGTGGTCCTTTCCATGTAGGAAATATTTGAGTTTAATGAATGGTGGATAGTACTGATAGAAATGTTAATTTCATTTCATTTTTAAAAAAATACTTTATCAAAATTTGCCAGCTTAATAGGAAAGAAAAAAAATGGTGGTTTACAAAAGTTAAACCCAGGAGAGAGCAAAAATGACGTTCCTGCTCTTCCATTCTTCTTTTATGAGTCTTTAACACAGTTTCTAACTAAAGCAGAGCAATTGTCTGTTAAGAGACATAGATCAGAGGATGTGGTAATGCCATTACAGTAGTTCTGGGCAAGGCACGGTTGAGAGCAAGTGGTGTTTCCTTGAACTGTGAGTTTAAAAAAAACCCCAGAATGAATTAAAATTACAGACCCTTTTCTCTTTCCAGCTATTATAGTCCGGGACGGTTCCACCGAGGGCATCATTTGCCTTGTCACCATCACCAAAGATGGCACCAAGGAAGAAGTGATTACGGGGGACAAGATCTCCAAATTCGATGATGAATGAGTTTGTTTCCCTTCCTGTTTTTAAGCCAATAAATCCAATAAAGGAGTTTATCACACGGGATGAATCCCGTGCAGAAATTCAAACGAAAACAACCCGTTCGGGGTTAACCCAAACAGAAAGTAGACAAAACTCGCAATTGCGGGTTGTTTTTCAGACTACAGAGTTTATCACACGGGGGAAATCCCGTGCAGAAACGGGATTTAAAAGGTGGGGGAAACCTGCAAAAGCGGGCAGATTTTCACACACATTGCTGTTAAAATGGGGTTAACCTGAACGGAAAGTAGTCAGAAACTGCTTCTTTTTACTTTCGGGATTTTCCGAAAGTAAAAAGAAGCAGTTTCTGACTACTTTCCGTTTGGGTTAACCCCATTTTAACAGCGACGTCGTCTGAAAATCTGCCTGCTTTTGTGGGTTTTTTTCCATTTAAAACCCCGTTTCTGCACGGGATTTCCCTGTGTGATAAACTACGATTGCGCGAAAGAGAAATAACATGAAAATAACCCGAACGGAAAGCCGATAAAACCCACTCCTTTTTACTTTCGGGAACTTCCGAAAGTAAAAAAAGCGGGTTATGGCGACTTTCCGTGCGGGTTAATGTCACGTTATTTCTCCTTTACACAAATACGTCTGAAAAACAACTCGCTTTTGTGGTGTGTTTTTTTTGGATTTTTAAATCCCGTTTCTGCATGGGATTTAAGCAATTTGCCTCCATATGATAAGGTCTTGTGATAAAAATGTATAAATTTAAAACCCTTTGCATCTCAACAGGGAACCCTCTTTTGCAATCCAATATGTCTCCATTCTAGTGAAGGTGGGATGAGACACCTTTGTTGGCCAGAAATGGGAGAGATGGAGGGAGAAAGGAAGGAGGCACCTTCCTTCACCACAGAAGCAAACTCTATAGGACAGGATTGCAGCTTTCATTCAATATCAACCCATTTAAACTCTGAAGAGAGCTCTTCTTTCTGTCCCATTGCCTTCTCTGGGTCATTTGGGGAGAAAAGGGGGCTTCTTGGGGGCTGCTTCCAGACTTTGGAAGCCCAAGTAAAAACATTCCTATTCTCTCAGGTTTTTTGAAATTGGCTGTGATGGGCTTTTAAAAGGGTGTGCTGTGCTTTGCTTTTCTTTTTTGGATGGTATATCATTTTTTAAATTGAATATTAATGGTTTTAAACTTTACAAATTGTTTTAATAATTTTTACTGACAACTTTTAGACATTTCATTTTTCCATATAGCTTTGATATAAGTTGCACTGTTTTTAAAAAGTTGTAAGCTGCGTTGTTGGGGGAACAGTCAGGTTATAAACAAATTAAATAAATCAATGAAATTGGCTAGGTGGGGAGAGAATTCATGAACACACAATTCACACACAAACACACCCCTACCTGCATTTTGCAATTGTCCAGCCTACTAAAACATTTGACTGAATTTTTGGGGCTGATTTTCAGTATGAGGATAAATTTCAATTTCCATGAAATGTATCCATGGACCATACCATTCACGATGCAGGCAGAAAGGAACAGCATACCTGAATCCTTCCCCCACCCAAAAAGTGACAAAAATATAAACTCTTGCTCCACTATAATAATAATAATAATAATAATAATAATAATAATAATAATAATAATAATATTTTATTTATAGCCCGCCCCTCTGCGCGGCAATCGGAGCGGGGTACAACAATTTTAAAACAGACAAATTAAAACATTCCCTCGTCCCATAATCCACCCTCCCATCCCCTTAAAACAGAATTAAACTAGAAGACTGTTAAAAATACAACAATAAAATAAAAACATCCTTAAAACACCAGGAATCAGTAGAAACAAATTTAAAAACTCATCTATCACCAGACCACAGTTATTCTGGGAAGGCCTGCTGAAAGAGATCCGTCTTTACTGCTTTCTTGAAAGCAGCAAGAGTGGTAGTAAGACGGATCTCATCCAGCAGGCCATTCCAAAGTCTGGGAGCGGTGGCGGAAAAGGCCCTCTGGGAGGTCTGAGACAGCCTAGTTTTTGTTGGCTGTAACAGATTCCTCCCAGAGGACTGAAGGGCGCAGGGGGGTTCATATGGGGAGAGGCGGTCCCTAAGATAAGATGGACCCAAGCCATGTAGGGCTTTAAAGGTCAAAACCAACACCTTGTACTGTGCCCAGAAACTAATCGGCAGCCAGTGGAGGGATTTGAGCACTATGCGAGATTTGTACTTGTACAAGAGAAACGTAATTGGATTTGCCTTACTTTTCTCTTTGTTTAGAACCACTGCTGCCCCTTTTTAAGAAAAACTGAATGCAACTCTGGGAAAAGAGTAAACAAATAATTTTCTTTGGGAATTGTAGCTTCCCTTTCTGCTGAGCTCTGAAGTAGGTTGCTCTCAAGTAGAATATACTTGAACATTCCTGGCCTGGATGTAACTTTGTTGTTGCTTGTTGTTGTGTGCTTTCAAGTCATTTTCGACTTATGCCAACCCAAGGGCAAACTTATCATGATTTTGTTCTTGTTTTTTGAAAGATTCGTTCAAAGGAGGGTTTGCCTTTGCCTTCCTTTCAGGCTGAGAGAGTGCGACTTGCCAAAGTTCACCCAGGGCTCATTCCCACTTACATTTTAAACCAGTTTGAGATTTACCTTCGTTCTGTGTCAGTAAATCGGTTCCAAAAGGTCCGTCGTTCCCACTATGAAAGCAGATCTTTCACTTATTCCCTGTAATCGCTTATTTTTTGGCACGATTGTCATTCCCACTAGTTTGTGCCGCTTCAAAATGCATGTCAATCATCTGTGTGTCATCGGTGGCTCAAGCGGCGACATGGCGAGGACAGAGCCGTTCCAGGTGCCGAACGGGGTGACTTTGGCAACTGATCCTTCCTCTGCCCCTCAGCAACCCAGGCTGCTCAAGCACACCATTTCCCCTTTGAGCAGCCTGGCTTGGTAATTATATATATATATTTAAAAATGGACAGGATATGCAATCCATTAGTTTTGCAACTACTTGCCTTGCTGAGCTGCAGTCCGCCTGTAATTGCAAGTAGTTACAAATACAATGGATCACATATATATAATATACATATATATCATGCACCCATAGGTCACACCACAAGCACAAAGGCAGTGTTTAGTGTTTTTAACAGAACCATTTATTTAATGGCTTTTAAACTATTCTATCAATATAGACTTACCTGTACTTTTACCTTTTCAATCTATGGATTGTTCTGCCAGAAAAGATACGACAGTTGAAAACCCTGACAGGGTCTAAAACAACATTAAAGACACATTTCTTCTGGCAGGCCTACCCAGTCAATTTTAAGTCATGACTTTTTAATTGGTATAGTTTAAAGAATGTACTATATGAGTGTATTTTAAAGGTTTTATGGTATTGTATTTGAACTGTTGGTTTTATATGTTTTGTGTTTTGTGTTTTGCATTTTAACATGTTGTATCCCGACTTAAGGGATGTGGTGGCTCAAGTGGTTAAGACGCTGACTCTGGGGCAAAACAGACTGCCCCTTTGTGCTGGCTTCTCAGAGGCTTTGGGATGTGTTGTTTAGACGCTGCATGCCCCGACACCGCCCCCAAGCCGGCATCACGCTGCCCACCCGACTATGCCGCAGGAGCGCTAAAAAGCCTCCGCAGCAGCAGAAAGGCTTGCCTTTTTTCCAGTGCAAAAAGGAGTGTCTTTTTGCTGTTTCTTGCTGTGCTGGAAAAAAGCCGGAGTGGGGCTGCGGCATACGGTTGCTGCGGCACCTACCCAGCTTTCTTAAGGGTGGCATCACACTAACACTTGTTGGGAAACAAGTCTAATTTTGGGGAATTTATAATTAGCTCAAATGTGCGAGAGTGAAACGCCCAACTTCACTTCAGGGACCCATCCAGATGTATACCAGAGACGTAAGGAATCTGGCAGGGGATGACGCTGAGAGGAACCAAACTCCGAATTAAAGTCTAGATATTTATTAACACAATAAGCAAACATCCAAATAAGGCGCGCGCACACATACTAGAAGGATAAGCGGGAAAGAGCAGGGGAAGACAGAGAGGGAGACCAGGGCAAGAGGGATATACTTACACCCGAGAGACTCCTCCAGACTTCTGGCAGTAAATGCGGATGGATTCAGTGGAAGGGCACGACCGGCAAGAGGGGGTCGTGGGAACTATCTCAGAATACAGACCGACAGAGATTCAGCATGCACTTCCAAGGTAGCACGAGGTCTGCTAAAATCCAGGGGTTTTTAAGGGCGATTTCTGCCTCCTAGCTATGAGCCTAACAATAGGAGGACAAAGGCTTGATGGGTTTACCATTGTTTACCTAAGCATAAGCATAGCCTAAACAATGCATTTGGTTTCAAAACTATCAAGGAAGGGGAGCTAGAGAAAGGGGTGCAATCAAATCTGATCACTGTCCCATTAAGTGTGAGACTAAGATAAACAAACACCATTGTGTATCTTTTCCAGGATAATGGGATATCCCCAAGGGCAACTCCCAAACCTGCCTGTCCAGGAAATCTCTAGTGGTTTTGGGCAATTCCAGCAGTACCTACATGACCTCACATTTAGGGGATTATGGCTGCCATCTCCCAAGGGTCAGGCTGGGGTTATAGGGAACTCCACATGCTTTTAAAATATCAAGAAAAATGGAGCACATACGCTAACAGACTTCAGGGGGGTCTGTTTCGCCCCTCTGTTGATCGCAAGATTGGCAGGTTGGTAGTTCGAGGCCCAGGTGCCACATGAAGAGATGAGCTCCTGTCACTAGTCCCAGTTTCTGGCAACCTAGCAGTTTGAAAGCATGCAAATGCAAGTAGATAAATAGGTACCACTTTGGTGGGAAGGTAAACAATTCTGTGCAGTCATGCTGGCCACATGATCACAGAGTAGCCTCTGACAACGCTGGCTCTTTGGCTTAGTAACTCCTACATTTGGACACGATGGCAACCTTGTCAACAGGGAATACCTTTACCTTTCTATCCTGCCTTGAGCTTTGAGGAGAGGTGGGAAATAATGTTTTAGAATTAGTAGTAGTTGTTGTAGTACTTTGTTTTAAATTTGATATGATTTGGGTCCTGTCTTAGGAGAAAGGCAAGAAATACCATATTTTCTAGCATATAAGAAGACTGGGCGTATAAGATGACCCCCAACTTTCCCAACTAAAATATAGTTTGGGATATACTTGCCGTATAGGACAACCCCCCTTCCAACGAGGGAAAATGAGAAAGTGTTGGGAGGAAGGACTGCCAGTATACTAGGTGATGCATTCTGGGGTATGTACAATTTGCGGCCAAGAAAGTGACCCTGGGTATGTCACACACTCTCACCCGCAAAGGATGGTAATGGCAACCCCCATTTGAAGAAACATGCCAAGAAAACCCCATGATAAGATTGCCTTAGGGTTGACATAAGTCAGAAAGGACTTGAAGACACACAAGAACAAAAAAGTCTGCAATTGTTTCATAGGTAGTACATGGGAAGCCAGCATGGTGTAGTGGTTTGAGTGTTGGACTACCACTCTGGAGACCTGGGTTTGATTCCCCACTCTGCCATGAAACCCACTGGGTGAACTTGGATGTCACACACTCTCAGCCTCAGGTGAAGGCAATGGCAAACCTCCTCTGAACCAGTCTTGCCAAGAAAACCCCAGGATAGGGGTTCACCTCTTATCTGCTGCTGCTTCCTCCTCCTGCCTCATGCCATGCAATGCCACGCCACCCCTTCCTCCCTCTTCCTCCTCCTCCTCTGACCTGGACTTCCTTTCTTCCTTCTCCTCCCGCCGCACCACCCCTTCTTCCTCCTCCTCTGCCACCCAGCGTATAAGACGACCCCAGATTTGGAGAAGATTTTCCTGGGTTAAAAGTACTTATACGCCAGAAAATACAGCAATTTTTACATGATTTAAGCCATCCCCACTGTGCTCTCCAGCAGTGTGTGTGCAGACTGAATGATGGCAGAACATTTATTTGTGAACATCATTGCCACAGCACAGGCTTTCTAACAGGCCCTAGCCTATGTCTGAGTGGACCACTTCCAAGCTTTTCATGGCCATTATTACTATAGTTGGACCTCCACTTTCATGGGGGATCTGTTCGGGACCCCCCTCTTGTGAAAATGGAGTCTTGCCAATATAAGCTTGAATGGGGCGCATTCCTGCGTGCATGCGCAGGTACGCACCCACAGGGGCGCACTCCATTTATTTTAATGGAGGTCATCCCTCTGTGAATATTCAAAACCACAGACCTGAAGTCCATGAGAACAAAGGGGCGACTGTATTATTATTTTCTTTATATCCCGCCTTTCTCCTAATATTGTTGTTTTAACTAATAATTAGTTTAATACTGTTTTAAGGGGTGGGAGGGTTGGATGGGTATGTGATTGTTTTTAATTTCTGTATCTTCTGTTTTTTAATTGATGTAACCCGCCCCGATTGCTCCGCAGAGGGGCGGGCTATAAATAAAATTTATTATTATTATTATTATTATTATTATTATTAATATAGGGACTCAAGACGGCTAACAACAAATTTAAAACATTACAAATTAAAAACAATACAAGAGCATCAAAAAGTATAAAGTTTAAACAACTATCAATCAATTTGAAAGTTTAAAACATTACACATTAGAAATATTGATGTATTAAAACTATATGCCGTATTTTCCGGCGTATAAGACGACCCCCAACTTTTCCAGTTAAAATATAGTGTTTGGGATATACCTGCCGTATAAGTCGACCCCTCTTCCAATGCACACCAAATAAAAATTAAAAAAACATCAGATTTGATTTCAGTATGGTAATTTTAATTCAAATGCTTATGACATGCAGGTACTTAGGAAAACTGTCACTTATAAACACAACAAACTACAGCTCCCATGTTCTCTTGCATTCATTTCTGCAATGTGTTTTGGACTTTACTTTTTAAAAAATAGTCCAGATTTAAATGCTGCTTTAAAAATTATTTCCATCTCCCAGCTATGAGATGGTTGGGGGGAAATGAGAAAGTGTTGGGGGGAAGGCCTGCCAATATTCTGGGGTATGTACAATTTGCAGCCAAGTAAGCGACCCTGGGTATATCACACACTCTCAGCCTCAGAGGATGGTAATGGCAACCCACATTTGAAGAAACATGCCAAGAAAACCCCATGATAAGGTTGCCTTAGGATCCCCATAAGTCGGAAAGGACTTGAAGGCACACAAGAACAACAAAAAATTCTGCAATTGTTTCATAGGTAGTACATGGGAATAGGAGTCAGCATGGTGCAGTGGTTTGAGTGTTGGACTACCACTCTGGAGACCTCGGTTTGATTCCCCACTCTGCCATGAAGCCCACAGGGTGAACTTGGACAAGTCACACACTCTCAGCCTCAGGGGAAGGCAATGGCAAACCTCCTCTGAACCTGTCTTGCCAAGAAAACCCCAGGAAAGGATCGCCTTAGGGTTCCTTTCTTCTTCCTCTTCTTCCCACCTCCACCCGTCTTCCTTGTCCTCTTTTCCCAAGGCTTCTTCTCACCGCCACCCGTCCTCCCTGTCCTCCTCTCCTCCCAAGGCTTCTTGTCGCCCCCACCCCTGTCCTCCTCTCTTCCTCTTCTTCTTGCCCCCACCTGTCCTCCTCTCTTTCCAAGGCTTCTTGCTGCCCCAACCGTCTTCCTCCGTCCTCCTCTCTTTCCAAGGCTTTTCCCACCCTCACCTCTGTCCTCCTCTGTCCTCCTCTTTCCAAGGCTTTTTCCTGCCCCCAACCCTGTCCTCCTCTTTCCAAGGCTTTTACCGGCCCTCACCTCTGACCTCCTCTGTCGTCCTCTCTTTCCAAGCCTTCTTGCTGCCCCCACCCGTCCTCCTCTCTTTCCAAGGCTTTTTCCCACCCTCACCTCTGTCCTCCTCCGTCCTCCTCTCTTTCCAAGGCTTTTTCCCACCCTCACTTCTGTCCTCCTCCATCCTCCTCTTTCCAAGGCTTCTTGCTGCCCCCACCCGTCCTCCTCTGTCCTCCTCTTTCCAAGGCTTTTTCCCGCCCTCACCCGTCCTCCTCTGTCCTCCTTTCCAAGGCTTCTTGCCACTCCCACCCCTGTCCTCCTCCGTCCTCCTCTTTCCAAGGCTTTTCCCGCCCTCACCTCTGTCCTCCTCCGTCTTCCTCTCTTTCCAAGGCTTTTTCCCACCCCCAACCCTGTCCTCCTCCTCCTCCTCCTTATACCGGTGTATAAGACGACCCCTGACTTCAACCCCAGATTTTCCTGGGTTAAAAGTCGTCTTATACGCCCGAAAATACGGTACAAGCCTTAACATCTGGATTGCACAGCAGTTAAAAGTCAACCCTTGTCAACTTTTTGCCTGATGATACAAAAATGTTTTTATCTGCCACTAATACCCCAGAAGACAGGATGAAAATTCAAAATGACCTTAATAGATTAGAAAGCTGGGCCAAAGCTAACATAATGAATTTCAACATGGAGAAATGTAAGGTACTGCACTAAAGGCAAAAAGAAGTATATAATGAAATGCATAGATATAAGATGGGGGACACCTGGCTTAATGAGACTATGTGTGAAAGGGATCTAGTTGAACATGAGTCAACAATGTGATGCGGCAGCCAAAAAGGCTAATGCGATTTTAGGCTGCATCAATAGTACTATCTAGATCAAGGGAAGTAAAAGTGCCCCTGTATTCTGCTTTGGTCAGACGTTACCTGGAATACTGTGTCCAGTTCTGGGCACCACAATTCAAAAAGGATGTTGACAAACTGGAGCATGTCCAGAGGAGGGTGACTAAAATGATGAAGGGTCTGGACACCATGCCCTATGAGGAACGATTTAGGGAACTGGGTATGCTTAGCCTGGAGAAGAGGCAGTTAAGTGGTGATATGATAGCCCTGTTTAAATAATTGAAGGGATGTCATATTGAGGGATCTAGCTTGTTTTCTGCTGCTCCAGAGAACAGGACCTGGAGCAACAGATGCAAGCTACAGGAAAAGATTCTAGCTCAACATTAGAAGGAACTTCCTGACAGTGAGAGCTGTTTGATAGTGGAACACACTCCCTCAATGGAGAGTGGTGGAATCTCCTTCTTTGGAGGTCTTTAAACAGAGGCTGGATGGCCATCTGTCACAGGGAGTGCTTTGATTTTGAGCTTCTTCATGGCAGAGAGGTTGGACTGGATGGCCCTTGTCGTCTCTTCCAACTCTATGATTCTATGAATTCCCAAAATGCCCTCCATTTTGAGCATGACTAAGAAACATAGATTTCTATTTCTATGAATGTTTTTAGCTTTGGGTTTTCTGTCCAGGAGGAATTCCGAAAATGGCCTCCATTGTCAATCTGGCAAGGAAAGGAGCAGCTTGCCACCAGCTCTTTGGAGCGATCTGTACAGCCCCAAAGTCTTGCCATAGTCTCTTCAAGGAATCTGTGGTGAACGGGGTCTTCAACAAGCTGGAACTCCTCCATCAACAGCAGCTGATGCCCAGATGATTGTGGACATGGTGCACTACCAGCTGGAGCTCCACAGGTGAGGAAGGAGAAGGAGCACCTTGGGTCAGTGTCCACAGCCATCGAAGAAGCCAAATTCTCATGCTGCAGAAATGAAGAAAATTGAGAATTTAAATGTTAGGCCACAATCATGGAACTGTTAGTGGAAGAGAAGACTCAAAGGGCACTGTCCCCTAACAGATCCAGCTAGGCACAAAATGTCCTCCAGCAGGGACCAGGAGCGCCACCAGGAGGTGTCTACATAATAAATGCTCAAAGACTGTGTCAAGCAGGTGAGCCTAGCGGCACATCTCAGGGGCACTAAGGTGACAGATCAGAGGTGTGACCACACATTTGTGAACCCACAAGGTGGCTTTCATTCAGACCCTGGTCAAAACCCTTCTTTCAAAGGAAGCAAAATCTGCCATGGGCATCCAGATGGTCTCGCTGAACAGGTGGTAAAAATTATTCTCACATTCTTTTTTTTTAAAAGGCACCAGTTTCATTGCTCATAATGAGCTAACTTGATAGTTACTTATTACAAGTCATTATTACTGCTACTATTACAGCACTGGAAAATGCAAGAACATGCTCTCTGGTTCCCCTAAGGGACCAATTCTGATATGGCACCTTGGAAGTTCAGAGGATGATGGGAAGCGCTTTACAAAGCAATCCTTCTAGGCTGTAGCACCAGGATGAGGAACTGAGGGAGGCAAGGTGAACACAGTAGCCCCCCCCCCCCACCAGACCTTGGGGGAGTGCATCCCACCCCCATATGCCTCCACTGCAAAAAGGAAAAAAAATCAAATACATTTTTACTCCCCAAAGTCCTCCACGACCCTCTAGGAGCTATGGGAGACATTTTTGCAATGTTTATAGGGGCCCCAGGTCATTTTCAAAACAGAGACCAGACGCAAATTCCAATTTACTTTTGTTTTTTAAAAAAGGCCTGTCCTGGGCCTAAAACATCCCATGAGCTTCTGCACTTCCATGAGGGTCTCTGGGGGCATTTTGTGGAACCATTTTTTTTAACTCCTGAGGGATGTTAAGACCACAAAAACTGGGGTGGGGCACATGCTGCACTTTGCCTAGCCCTGCTATATAGCCTGAAGCAACCACCCTTGTGACCCTTCTTCTTCTTCACCCACATTTGTCAGACTGAGCCAGCATATATACCTAGTCACAAGTAACAGGCAGGTAACTAATTCCCATTCTACAGAAAAGCAGAATATTATCGTCATGGCTAATAAAGAGGTAGAAGAACCAAGAACTAGCTCTGCACCAGACTATGAAACTCCTTGAAAACCCCAAGGTTTGGACCACAAGAAAGTAGAAACCCTTTAAAAACTGGCCCAGGAGATCTGAAGGACAGTTCCCAAAGGAGCCTGCTGATAACTTTAGTCATCCTCTGAGGCTTTGTCCTATGTCCCCTCACAAGAATTGTGGAAATGTGCGACAGGGCCTTTTTCATGCTGGAAATCACATCCCATGGAAATCAGATTGACTCTCTCCTTTACTCCGAGATGGATGCCCAATCCCACTATTTCCACCTCTCCCACGCTCACATACTTACCTCTGATGGAGCTGTCAGAGCTCTTGTCACTTGCTGCTAAAAGGAGAAAAAAGAGAGATTCATCATCAAACTTTGCGTTGTGAGGAGGGAATTTCTATTTCCCCAGTTTACTTCCTTTCTAGTCCCCTTTCCCTCCATTCAATCCTTTCTTCCCCTTCAATCCCAATCTGGAACAGGCTTCAATCAAAAACCAGTGGAGGTCAGTCACAGAACATGAAAACTGGTCCATGGCATCCAGAGACAGGAGACTCCAGAGCCATCTTTTCAAATGGTTGATGGGAATTGCTGGAAGGCCAGTAAAAGGTCAGTGTTATGAGCAGATTTTATTCTTTGGATGTTTCCAGATACATTTAGTGTGTACTTGCATTTTTTCATGGATAGTGGCAGGAAATCTCAAATTGATATTTTTTCTGTATTTTCCCATTGTTTCTCCTATCTTGTTTCTAAGCCCAGAAAACCCATTAAGGAAAAAGGACAGAAGAGCTGCTCAGACCCTTTCAATTGTGAACTACTAGAAGCTGCACCTGTTCCCACAAACCAGCAGAGAGCAACCAGGGCGAGCCATCTCTGTTCAGAGGCAAAGGGAATCTCCTTGTCATTAAGATTGTTCCTGAGCCATTAAAGCAGGGGTAGGCAACCTTTCCCCTTTAAGGGCCGAGGGACTTCAGCTCCCAGAAGCCTCAGCCATGTTGGCCAATAGTCCCATGTTGGCCAATAGCTCCTGGGATTCTGGGAGCTGAAGTCCCTCGGCCCTTAAAGGGGAAAGGTTGCCTACCCCTGCATTAAAGACTCATGAATTAACAGCATCTGCTCAATCTGGTGCCTTCTAAATGTTTTAGATCATTCGTATAATCCCTGGCCAATGATCATGCAGGCTGAGACTGACAGGAATTTGAACCTCCAACATTTGGAGAACACCAGGTTGGGCAAAGCGGAACCAGAAACAGAGGCCAAAACTGGCTGTTCTTTGCCACCACACCTTCCTCACACTCCTTGGGTTGCTAAGATGTCATGAAAGATTTACAGTCCATTTAACTAGCTTTTTGTTTTCTTTATTGTCTCATAATGAAGGATTCGTATGTATCTGTCAGTAGAATTCTGTGGCTTCCATGTCTTCAGAATTACTAAATTCACAAAGGTCAATTGCTGTTTATTTTTATCTGTTTGTTTACAAAATGTTTCAACTTTGTTATAAACATTATTTTAGAAAGGAAGCAGTCACTCACTTGATGCTGGTTCATAGTCTTCTTTCTTGCGCTGAATATCTATAGAGACAGAAACAGGTAATCAGAAGTGGGATTTTTCCCTAGAGATCATCCAGTTCCTCCTTGTATTTCTTGGCAGGACTTTTGAACCCCCAGCCCAATTCTATTTACTCAGAACTGAATCCCACTGCATTCAAGGAGTCTTACAACCTTGTGACTTAATAGTGTACTATTTGAAATATTCATAGTCTGTTTGTCAGGATAGAAATCAATGCAAATCAGATAAACCATAAAAATAGTAATCAACACACAAATACAATCAGCCATTTGCACCCACGGATTCTTTATCCATGGATTCAAGCATCCACTACTTGGAAATATTTTTTTAAATATATATATATTCCAAAAAGCAAAGCTTGATTTTGCCATTTTATATAAGGAATACCATTTTACTATCCCTTATATTCAATGAGACTTGAACCTCCATGGATTTTGGTATCTACAGGGAGTCCTGAAACCAAGCCCCAGTGGATACCAAGGGACCACTGTATTTAAAAAGAAAACATACCCTTAAAATAATGGCTGCAAGCAAAAGCATAATTAAAAACACCAAAATATAATCAAATACAGTGTAGAATAAGTATCTCTTTCATCTCCCAATAAATCTATCAATACAGAGTGTAAAATCCTTAAAAGTCACTGTGTCTTCTACATAACTATGTCTATGGCCCATGTGAAAATTGATGACATCTAGTCCTGAAAGGATGGTTAATTTGTTAATGATCAAGGAATTATTTAATTTCAAATATACAAGTTTCCGCAACCTATAAGGTGGGATGGGATAATGGATTTAAGACTAAAAGTGACGCTGTGGATTCCTTATTGAATGGGGGCAAATTAAGGATGACACGCCAAGGGCATAGGACTAGTTTGGAAACAACCTACATATCCTTCAGATACTTTTGAGTTCATGTTTAAGATGTCTAGATGGAGAGACATTTTGGAAGTTCCACCAGGGATAAGGTAGTTTTTTCATCAGCCGTCTCCAGAAGAATGTACCACAGAACAAGACGCATAGCTGAGAAAACACATTCACGGACGTACCGTATTTTTCGGCATATAAGACGCTCCAACATATAAGACGCAACCAATTTTAAAGGAGGAAAATCGAGGAAAAAAGATTCCTCCCTTTAGCAGCAGCTGGTTGTTCAGTGGGCTGCTACTGGGATCGGAGGACTTCTCCGATCCCAGCACCAGCCCACTGAACAACTGAGGCCGCAGCTTCAGTTCAATGGGCTGCTGCTGGGATCAATCCCAGCAGCAGCCGATTGAACAACTGAGGCCGCGGCCACAGTTTTTAAATGGGCTGGTGCTGGGATCGCTCCGATCCCAGCACCAGCCCATTTAAAAACTGAGGCCGCGGCCATAACGAGGCCTCCTCTCGGCCGCGGCCTCAGTTTTTAAATGGGCCGGTGCTGGGATCGCTCTGATCCCAACACCAGCCCATTTAAAAACTGGAGCCACGGCTGGAACGAGGCATCGTTCCGGCCGCGGCGTCAGTTCAATGGGCTGCTGCTGGGATCGATCCCAGCAGCAGCCGATTGAACAACTGAGGCCGTGGCCTCAGTTTTTAAATGGGCCGGTGCTGGGATCGATCCCAGCAGCAGCCCATTTAAAAACTGAGGCCACGGCCGGAACGAGGACTCCTCCCGGCCGCGGCCTCAGTTTTTAAATGGGCCAGTGCTGGGATCGCTCCAATCCCAACACCAGCCCATTTAAAAACTGAAGCCACGGCTGGAACGAGGCATCGTTCTGGCCGTGGCTTCAGTTCAATGGGCTGCTGCTGGGATCGATCCCAGCAGCAGCCGATTGAACAACTGAGGCCGCGGCCGCGGCCTCCTTCGCCTTAAAAGGCGCATCAACTTCCCCGCCCACGTTTTGGGGAAGAAAAAGTGCGTCTTATATGCCGAAAAACACGGTACTTACTGAGGAAAAAGAAGGCAATCCCAAATGCGAACAGAACAGCTACAATTCCAAAGATGGCTCCTAGAATAAGTCCCATGTTGACTAAAAGGGAAGAAACACATGGCTGTTCAGAGAAGCTCTTCAAGGCCCTCATCAGAAGCCCTGAAATCCCTTAAGCAGAGACACAAGGGACTGAACTTCTCCACATCACCCATGTACTCTGTCCTTCCCTGGAAAGAAGTGCTCCCCACTCCCTGAGGCTTACTAATGTGAGCAGTGAATGGATTTTGTTTTAGTGGCACTAATGGACTAAATAAGAATATGAGCAAAAGAAGATGGAGAACCACAATCCATGATATGGGAGGTTCCTGGCAAGCGAAGCAAGGATCCTAAAACTGCTGATGTGGCCTTGGCATATCCTAGGAAGAACAAGATACTGCTGCCTGTGTTATCTAAATAGGAACAAATAACAGAATGTCTGGACAAAGATTGATAAGACTTGGAATGTTTTCTACAATAATTGAGGAAAACCCCAGAAAGGACTGGTTTTGGGAGTTGGTGGGCAGAGGCCAAAAGGGTGGTGGTTGCCCAAGGCGATGAAAAGACTTTAAAAGATGATTTTTTTCCAACCAGCAGGGTGTTCCTGATCCGCGGTAACAGGACTCCCACAGCCTCCATGAAGATCATCTGATCAGCGTTTTCAGTGAAGTGCCACTTGGTGCATGTTGTATGAATGTGTGTGTGAGTAAGAGCTCTTGATACTTAAAATGATTGTTTTCTTTGTTATGTCTTAATAAATGTTACATGCATAGTGTCTAAACCCAGATCTGGTTCCCCACATGTCTATATTGAAAATTCTATAGTCTGGGGTGGCTAAATTTCTCTCTGGATCAAAAGAACAACAGAGAACCTCGGTTCATGACAGTAGTGCCAACAATTACAAGCTTCAGAAAAACAGCTGTATTTAAAAAGGAACAGAGAACCTCTCTGTGTGTGTGTGTGTTAGGCCATGTTCATGCACTCCAAAGGATACAATAAAACTATATTTTTCTGTCTCACTTCTGTCACATATGGAGCTTACATTTTCAAGGGTTATTCTTCCAGTTCCTTTATCAAACATCACACCATCCCATTCCCTGAGCCTTCAGCACAGGGGTATGCGAACACACAAACACACTCAGGGTTTTATGGAGTTTTTGCTTGTGAGAGTAGCTGCAGAAGAGGTCTAACCTCCTAGAATCCTCCCCTCTTGCCAAAACCCCCTTCCCAGAATCCTCCCCTACTGACCAAAGACCCCTTTCTTATATCCCCTCTAGTCTCTTACCACCAGGCTCTTCAAAGACCAAGACCAGAGGCTTTCGCAAGCTGGCATGATCCACATGGCACTGGTAGAGGTTCCTCTCCTTAGGATCAATCTCGATGCTGAGCCAGATGTTGTAAGTCCCATCGAAGTTGGGAGCAATGTTCCTACGAAAAGTCTCATCTTCCAAGATCTCCTTCCCTTTCCCCCAGGTGGCTTCGATCTCATTGGAGTAGAAGCCATGGGCCTGGCAGATGAGGGCTTCCTGGCCACCCCCAATTGCCTGGCGTGTCACCTTCCCCACTGGGGGTTCTGGAAGAAAAGAGTAAAATCTGCATCAAGACATCTACTATGAGAACCTTCTGAATAAGGGGCAGGAGGACTGGAATCTATGGAAAGAAGGAAGGGGCTTCCTGTGCTCAGTCTGGTTTTGTCTTTTTAATAAGTTGTAAACTGTTTTGAGTCCCATTGTTGGGGAAAGGTCAGAATACAAATGAAATAAATAATTGGCTGGGGTGGAGGCAGAATTCACACACAAATCCACCACACCTGTACTCTGCAGTGGTTCAACCTACTAAAACATTTGACTGAATTTTGGGGACTCAGTTTCAGTGTGAGGGAGGTGGGATGTATCCATGGCCCGTACCATTCAAGATGCAAGCAGAGAGGAACAGCATACCTGAATGCTTCCCCAACCCAGAAGATGAGAAAGATATAAACACTCTCAGACCACTATACTAGTTTTGTACTGGGACAAGAGTTTGCCTTAGTGTTCATTTAAATCCACTGCTGCTGCTTTTAAGAAAAACTGAACACAACTCTGGGAAAAGAGTGAACTAATTTTCTGTGACAATTGTAGGATCCCTCTTGGACCTCTGGTGAGATGTGTAGTAGGTTGCACCTAAGTAGAATTTACTTGAGTATTTCTGGGCTCCAACGTAACACTGTTGTTGGCTGTTGTGTGCCTTATAGAAGGAGTGGGAAGATATAAGAACTCCAGCTCAGACCTGCAAGGCCTACCTGGAGGAGGAGTGCATTGAGCGGCTGAAGAAATTCCTGAACTATGGGAAGGAGGCACTGCTGAGGACAGGTGAGTTGTGTGGGTGTGCGAAGCATGAAGGGCATGATTGACCATTGAGCTTCTCCCCCCCCCACACACACACTTTGCTTTTTTCCTTAACTGGACATATATAATATATTGTTACGTTACTAGAAGAAAGTCTGGGACCTGAGTGTGGTGTAGTGGTTGGACTACAACTTGGGAGGCCAGAGTTCAACTCCCTCCTTGGCTATGGAAACCCATTGGGTGACCTCGGGCAACTCATCCTTTCTCAGCCTCAGAGGATAAATCTTGCCAAGAAAACCCTAGAGTGCAGCCGTATGAGACAGGCTTTTGCCAGAAAACTCCCAGTACGGGTAACAACCTTGTTCTACATAGAGAATTGCTGAACTGTGATGGAAAATTATTCCCACTCACTGTCATTTTTTTTTTGTTTGTTTGTTTCAGAACAACTTGCTAGTTTATGTTCTTTAACTCTTGTAACACTGAGAGAGACCTGCCACTCTTGACTGCTAACAAATATACTTTCAATTGTAACACTCTAAGGAAAGCAATCATAGGAAAGCTGAAATGTATGCGCTTGCTCTGTAATATGTGAAATTGCCCCTTGGCAAGGTTATAAATTTTCTGATTTAATCAATAAAGTTGTTCTTCACTCTTGATTCAGACGGCTCAGATAATTGTTCGGGGGGGGGGGGGAGACGCTTTGACCAAAGAAAGCATTTTTCCTTTACCACTGATCCAGGGATCGACCGCAGTCCATGCAGAATTCACTGTGGTTCTGTAAAGCAGGCCTGACATGTCAGTACCTGTCCCTCAACAACTCCTTTGTCTTTCCCTTCTTGCTTTGCTCCTGAAACACACTTCCCCTCCATGAAGATTCAAGGGATTTTCCCCATAGCCTATGAGTCACAGAAAATGATGCTATTGGGGGGGGGGGGGAATGTTGGGAGATGCTTCAGAAAGGAAGAAGGTTGGTTTTCAGCATCATCCTCCCCACCCTACCGACGTCCAGGATCCCCTCAAGATTGTAGCAGCAATCCCAATAATTCTCTTCCCTCATCCTCCTGCTGTCAAACGGAAGAAAAGCAGCCATGCTGGGCCTTTGCAGAGAACGAGCATCTGCCCTCTTCCATCCCTCCCTCTCTGGTCCCCCATCCATGGCCTCCCTCATAAAAGGAAGGAAGCCTCTGAGGGATCTTGTTCAGAGGCTCCATGTTACCCAGGAAGGGGGAAAGGGCAGAGCCAAGTGGGCTTTTGCTCCCTCACACAATGGCTGCCACATTTTGACCAGAATGCAGGCTGTCCTCAACAAAGGGAGCTCCCTGCAGTTTCCAGCAGGCCTCACTCTCTCACCCCAAGGTGCCATCTCCATCCCAATAATCACTTTGGAACATGCAGCTGGAAAAAAAATGGGGATTTCTCCCACACCATCATTGCAAAGAAAATAAATATGACACACATATTTTAGCTGAGTAGCTCCCTCCAAATGAATCATTCAGTAGGCTCAGAATTCATGATCTGGACAATATATTTGGATTCTCTCACAGAACTCAAGTCTGTGAGTTGCAACTCTCTGCCAATTTATTTGACAGTATTGCTGTATTAACTGCATTGCTCTTTTAAACAGTAAACTTCCTTGAGTCCTGTTACGATAATTGGTTTGATATAAAAACCTCTTTGGGTCTCTGTCAGAGCCCTAGGTTGGAAGGAGCCTTCATCGCCATGAGCTCAAAGCGGGCACATCACGTAGGCACTCTAAACAGTGTCACATCTGCATTTACAACCATTTGCAGATCAAAAAGGCCAGTCTTATGAGCTGCAAAGCAGGACATTCACACCTAGAAGATTTATGAGTGCCAGCCAGGATGTGTCTGGCTGAAGATGAGAGAACATCAGCATCCTATCTCTCCTCTTTTGGAAATTATCTACTTCAAAGCATAGCAATCGGAATCCTTTGATATACAATAGCAACTCTTCACCTCAGGTTGTAAATGCTCCCCAAAATCTCAGGTACAGGGGGCTCTGGACAGATTTCATGGTGCCACTGTGCCACTGTGCTCTTTGACTAGAGTCTTCGGCTCTAACTGTTGTCCTTTCCCTTTTCATAATGGTTGAGTCTATCCCTCTTAATTCATCGTTGGAGCAGGCTCCTTTTAAGTAATTATCACCATTAGAAAGCCTTGTGTTTCCTATCCAAGCTAACTACTTTACTCCTGAGATCTTGTGTGTGTGCATGTATGTTAGGGCGTCTTTGTATGCTTGAATCCCCAAATAAATTACAGTTCATTGGAAAGCTTTGTCTCTATATCAGTCTCTTCTCTAGCCACCTCCGTAAATAAAGGATAAAAAGATTCCATAGAAGACTTGGACTTTAATAATTCCCAAGTTCAAGGTCTTCATTATAGTCCCAATTCTGGGAGAAAGGCAGGATGATGACAACAATAATGATGATGGTGGTGACAGACAGGAAGTGCTGACGAATTCCACTGGGTGCATCTGTAAATATGCAGAAGTTCATGCACTCCAAACTGCTTTTTAAAAATCTGTACCAACAATGTTTATTCTTTTCAACTTCGTTTATAAATAAACCCTGGTGGCGCAGTGGTTAAATGCCTGTACTGCACCCACTCACTCATAGACCACAAGGTTGCGAGTTCAATACCAGCCAGGGCTGAGGCTCGACTCAGGCCTGCATCCTTCCAAGGTCGCTAAAATGAGTACCCAGATTGTTGGGGGGCAATCAGCTCACAATTGTAAACCGCTTAGACATCCCATAGCGCGATATGAAGCGGTATATCGGGTAGGCAACCTTTCCCCTTTAAGGGCCGAGGGACTTCAGCTCCCAGAAGCCTCAGCCATGTTGGCCAATAGTCCCATGTTGGCCAATAGCTCCTGGGATTCTGGGAGCTGAAGTCCCTCGGCCCTTAAAGGGGAAAGGTTGCCTACCCCTGCGGTATCTAAATGAAGCTGCTTTAAAAGACAGACAAATGAAAAAGAGGTTTCTGTTCTTTTCAGATATTTAGATTTAGCAGTTTGTTGCTAAATGAGAAATATGATTTGGCCTCACAGAAAGTAATCATTCTCTCTACCTTCTTTGAAAGAACATGCCTGAAGCTATTTCAGGCTGGTTCACAAGACACAATATAGAAAAACTGTTCATTTTGAATGGACTTCTTGTTAAGTAAATTCAGTTTTGTTGCTTCTCCCTTTCTTTTGTCTATCATTGATTTTATACATCTCAACTAATCCCGAATTCAGAAATGTCATTAAGTCCAGTTAGATGTAATCTCATTCACACAATAAATAATTACATGATTTTTTTTTAAAAAAATCTGAATAACAGAGGGTTGATCTCAATCGGAATAGGTTAACCCTTTGCCTGCTTTTCACATAGTTCCATCCTTTGTAATGAATGGAACTGTGGAAGTGGATTTCACACTATCAGTTTTATTTCATAATAAACACACATTTTAATACTGAAACTGTGCAAATTATATTGTTCCAGATTACAGAACCAGAGAATAATTATGGAATCATTCTATGTGAAGGGTCTTGGAATGGCTCCCTTGTGGGCCTACTGTATTTGAAAAGAGCAACAATTTGGGCAATCAAACCTGCTATTTCCACACTCCAGTCATTTTTAAAGCCATTCTCCCTGTCTTAAATTCTTTTACGCCTCCTCATCCTAAAAGGTTGAGACTACAGATTTTCTTTAATTAATTAAGACTTTAATCTTCCTTCTCCAGGGTATATGTAAATGTACCCTGGAGAATGTACCCTCCAGGGTATATGTATATGTAGGGTAAGCATTTTTCTTTTATTCCCCTCCTCTCCCTAGAATGAAGATGTGATTCTTCATCTCTCTGCTGGAAAGTAAGGAGATAGATGTCTGTCCCACTCCATTCCCTGCACTGCCTCCTGAATAATCACACCGATAAGAGGATTTCTTTCTTATTAGGAACCCCTTATCCGTCCATCCCAGCAGTCACTGGTTTCCACTTTCTCCCCCAGAGAGATAAATAGAGAATTGGGAATTTGCTACAGCCCTCTCAGCTCCCACTCACCTTCGCTCTAGTTGTAGTGATTCCTTAGGTTTGCCATGTACGCTCTGGATACAGCCTCTCTATCCTGCATGAATTTGGTCTCTGTATCCCAGTAATGTGCACCCGCTTTTTCTATCCAGGTCACTCGTGGCCGGGCCGCTCTAGAGTTGCTGTCATACTGATAAAAAAGCTGGTCATCCACATACCCAACGATGAAGAACTGGGGCAGCCCCTGGCCAGGCTGTGACACAGTTGTACGGAAATAGCGCAGGGAGTGTGAGGTGGTGCCTGAAAAAGACATGAGTTTGAGTGCTAGGGACCCCAAAACTGAGAATCCCTCTCCAAGCCAAACCCTTCCAAGATCATGCCCCCTCCATCAATCTGACCCCCAGAACCCCAAGATATGAGTTAGTGCCTAGGAATGAGGGGATGGGAGGGATTGATCCATTCACAGAATACGTCTAAAGGAGGACAAGTGGGGGAAAATAGGCAAAAAGGGCAAGAGATATAGCCAGTCAAAAGATAAAAGCAGACTGGATTGGGAGAGGTCAAGAAGGAAAACTGGCATCTGGAACTGAGAGGAGAATTAGAAAAGGGGACATCTTTGGAAACAACCCAACAGGGACTGGAATAAAAAGAGAGGAGAAATGAATATCTATGACAAGAGGTGTCAGAACTTGCATTAGAAAAGGGGATAAACTGGCTAGTAATCCCAGCAAAGGAGGTATCTTTCAGGGCCACTCACAAACAATCCCCTCCAAAGATAGAGAACAAACATGACTATTTGCTTGTGGGCTGCCAAGAACTAGCCTAGACCACTGTGACAAAGTACCATATCTTTAGCACAGACTTCCATGTGGCCTCATTGTAACTTCATGCAAACATCAGCAGCAATTTCTGCAGTGCTGTCAAAAATTGTGTTAGGGATTTCATCACACTCTACTCTTGTTTTATTTTTCATTTCATAACCTTTACAGCAAGGATGCGGAATAGAGGAGACCTCAGGATGCTTTCTGCTCCAACTACCACCATAACCAATGGTTAGATAGGATGAGAGAATGGTTCAACCACATCTGTAGGGTTACCATTTCTCTGCTTTATACTTCAATAGACTGGTATCCTCCAAGCACTGCATTATAAAGTCTGTCTTTGTAAATACAAGAGAATTTAAATTGGAGGTTATGCTTGGATTAGGGAAGTTAACCAATTCAATCTGCATCACAGCCACCCTCCTCTACAATCAGAAGAGGAACATACTAAATGATCAAGATGAAATAAAAAGATGATGGAAGCAATACACAGAATATTGTGTATAAAAGGCACAACAATGAAGGACACATGGAACGAAGCATGATATAAAGATGAATCCCAAAATTTGGAAAGTGAAGTAGAAGCAGCACTCAGAAAAACTGGAAAAAATAAATCACCAAGAACAGACAATATCACATTTGAACAGCTTCAAACCACATAAACAGAATCAATGCCAGTGTTAACCAAAATATGCCAACAAATAAGGAAAATGGAACAGTGGCCAACAGATTGGAAACAATCAATATACATCCCCATCCACAAAAAGGAGGCATAAAAGATTGCAGCAGTTACAGAAGCACACCATTAATTTCCCATGCAAGCAAAATTCTGCTCAAAATACTGCAGCATACACTCCAATCATATATGGAGACCGTTACAGATTTGGCATAAGGGCAGGCATAATGTTAAACAAAAAAAACAAAGGAAACAGAAAACAAAGAATTGCCAGATGTCCAAGCTGGGTTCAGGAAAGGAAGAGGCACTAGGGACCACACTGCAAACATATGATGGATAATGGAGCAAGCCAAAAAATTCCAGAAAAAAAATCTGCATGTGCTTTATAGACTATAGCAAGGGCTTTGACTGCATAGATCGATCGTAAAGACATGGGAATGCCAACACATCTGATAGTCCTGATGAGGAATCTGTACTTAGGACAAGAGGCTACTGTAAGAACAGAATAAAGAGAAACAGAACCGCTCCCAATTGGCAAAGGGGCCAGGCAAGAATGCATTTTATCACCCTATCTGTTCAACTTGTACACAGAAAATATCATATGTAGAGCAGGCTTAGACATGGAAGAAGGAGGAGTGAAGATAGGAAGGAACATCAATAATCTAAAATACTGAAACAACACCATACTAGTAGTGGAAAGCATTACAGATCTGGAAAAATTACTAAAGAAAGTCTAAGAAAATGCAAAGACAGTCCTAAAGAAAACAAAAATAATGACCACAGAATACATAAACTCAGCTTCGATAATGAGGAAATTGAAATAGTTAAAAGGTTTCCCATATCTTGGATCAAACACTGAACAGAACAGACTGCAGTCAAGAAACCAGAAGATTAGGAATGGGAAGGGCAGCTATGAAAGAACTGCAAAAAGTCCTAAAGTGCAAATATATACAGCTGAACACTAAAGTTAGAATCATCGAAGTCACAGTATTTCCCTTCACCATATATGGATTTGAGAGTTGGACGTGAAGAAAGTGGCTCATTTGAGATGTGGTGCTGGAGAAGAGTGTTGAGGATACCATGGGCACCTAAAAAGACAAAAAAATGGGTCCCTGAACAGATCAGACTTGAATTCTGTCTGGAAGCCAGGATGACTAAATTGAGGCTGTCGTACTTTGGACACATTAGAAGGCATATCTCGCTAGCAAAGACAATAATGCTAGGAAAGGTGGAGGGAAGTAGAAAGAGAGGAAGACCACATGGCAGATGGATGGACAATATTACAGAGGTCATTGGTATGAATTTAAAGGATCTAAGCAGAGCAGTGGAGGACAGGTGGTCTTGGAGATGTCTCATCCACAGGGTTGCCATTGGTTGAGGTTAACTCAAAGGCAGCTAACAAGAAGAAGTATGGTGTCATCTGCATAACTTAGATGAGTGATTCCCAAACTTTGGTCCTGCTTTAGTGTTTTGGACTTCAGCTCCCAGGAGCCCCAGCCAACGTGGCCAACAATCAAGAATTCTAGGACCTTAAGTCCAAAAGTTCTGGAGGACCAAAGTTTAGGAACCACTGAATGACTGTTGATATTCCTTCCTCCTATCTTTACTCCTCCTCCTTCTTACATAGCAGATAAGTTGGGGAACAGGAATTGGATTTGCAGACATCAATCTGGTTTCACTTTGGGTGGAGGATCCAACTTCTGGCTTCCCCTTCATACTTTGGTTTACCATTTGTCCTGGAAAACCAGGAAAATCCGACTGAAGGGTTTGAAAAATGTCCCCACCAGCCAGACCAGATGAAGCAACAAACTACAGTACAAATCCCAGAATGCAAATTGATGGCACAACAACTGAAGTACAGGGGACTCTGGTGTATCTGCTGAGGGTTGGTTCCAGGTCCCCTTGGATACCAAAATCCGTGGATGCTCAAGTCCCATGATACAGACTTGCATAGTCAAATAAAAATAGCCAAAAAAATGTATATTTTTGGAATATTCTGAAGCCATGGATGTTTGAATGAGGGGGGGGGGGCTGACTGTATGCAGTGTTAAATATCAAAATGTGAATACTGCGCCCAATTCTGGGCACCACAAAAAGGATGTTGCCAAGCTGGAGTGTGTCTATAGAAGGGTGACCAAAATGGTGAAGGGTCTGGAAACCATGCATTATTAGAAAAGACTTATGGAGCTGGGTCTGTTTATCCTGGAGAAGAGATGGCTAAGAGGGGATATGATAGCCATGTTTAAGTATTTGAAGGGGTGTCATATTGAGGATGGAGCAAGCTTGTTTTCTCCTGCTCCTGAGAATAGGACATGGAACAATAGATGCAAGTTACAGGAAATGAGATTCCACCTCAACGTTAGGAGGAACTTCTTGACAGTAAGAGCTGTTCCGACAGTGAAACACGCTCCTTTGGAGTGCAACAGAGACTCCTTCTTTGGAGGTTTTTAAAGGGACATACTAAAACAAATGACAGCATTTGCCCATAGGGAAACTTGCCCATAGATATATAGATTAAGTGTTTAGTACTTTGCTATGGACAAATCTGTTGTGTTGTTGTCAATTGCCCTCGAGTGGATCTTGACTGATCTCTCCAAGATCCTCTGTTCTCCCCTGCTCTGCTTAATTCTTGCAACCCCTTAAGACCCATAACCTCCTTAATAGAGTCCATCCATCTGGCATGTAGCCTTCCTCTCTTCCTACTTTCCCAGCATTATTGTCTTTTCCAAAGAGTCCGCTCTTCTCATGATGTGTCCAAAGCACAACAGTCTAAAAATCTTCTCATCTTGGCTTCTAGGGCTCTCTCTGGCTTGATCTGCTCTAGGACCCATTGGTTTGTCCTTTTGGCTCTCCATGGGATCCTCAGCACTCTTCTCCAGCCCCACATTCTCTCAAATGCATTGATTTTCCTCCTATCTTCTTTCTTCACTCTCCAGCTCTCACATCCATACATAATAACAGGGAATGCGATGGCTTGTATGATTCTAACTTTTGTACTTAGTTGTTTATCTTTGCATTTTAGAATCTTTTCTAGTACTTTCATAGCCACCCTCCCCATTCTTAGGGGGCTTGCAGACTGCCAGAAATAGTGCAAATTGAGTCCACTTTTGTTTTGATTGCATGGCAGAATGGGGATGGACTGGATGGCCCTTGGGGCCTCTTCCAACTCTGTGATTCTATGATGCTATGAAATTACTTCCCTTGATCCAGACAATGCACTCCTATTATTACAACCTAGGATCATATTGGCTTTTTCAGTTCCTGCATCACATATTTGGCCCACGTTCAGCTTGTGATAATAATAATAATAATAATAATAATAATAATAATAATAATAATAATAAGTTTTATTTCTAACCCGCCCCTCTGCGTCGCAATCGGGGCGGCTTACAACAGTTAAAATACAATAGTTAAAACAATCCCACATCCCAATCCCTCCACTCACATCCCTCCCACACCCCTTAAAACAGAATTAAACATAAGAATGTATTAAAACAATAGCGCTATAACAATATGAAAATACTATGAAATAAATTACAACAAAACAACAAAAACTAGCGGAGGAGAGGGTTCAATATTCATCCTCAGAAGAGTTATCCAAGAGTTCATCCTCAGAAGAGTTCCCTTGATTGTCTGGATCAAGGGAAGTAATTTCATAGAATCCTAGAGTTGGAAGAGACCCCAAGGGCCATCCAGTCCAACCCCATTCTTCAGGAATATACCATGAAAGCACCCCAAGGAGATGGTCATCCATCCTCTGTTTAAAGAACTCCAAAGAAGGAGACTCCAGCGCCTGTAGATAGATTGCAAGCTGAACATGGGCCAAATGTGTGATGCAGCAGCTGAAAAAGCCATGGATGTTTGAATCCATGAATGGATAGGGTGGGTTGCTGACTCTCTATGCAGTGTTAAAGATTAAAATGTGAATTACGTGTTCAGTTCTGGACACCACAAAAAAGATGTTGCCAAGTTGGAGTGTGTGCAGAGGAGAGCATCCAAAATGGTGAAGGGTCTGGAAACCATGCCCTATAAGGACAGACTTAGGGAGCTGGGGATGTTTAGTCTGGAGAAGAGAAGGCTGAGAGGTGATATGATAGCCGTGTTTAAATATTTGAAGGGATGTCATATTAAGGAGGGCGCTAGCTTGTTTTCTGCTGCTCCAGAGAATAGGACCCAGAACACCGGATACAAGTTGCAGGAAAAGAGATTCCACCTCAACATTAGGAGGTACTTCCTGACAGTGAGAGTTGTCTGACAGTGGAACACTCTCCTTTAGGAAGTCATGGAGTCTCCTTCTTTGGAGTTCTTTAAACAGAGGCTGGATGGCCATCTGTCGGGGTTGCTTTGATTGGGAGTTCCTGCATGGCAGAATGGGGTTGGACTGGATGGCCCTTGGGGTCTCTTCCAACTCTATGATTCCATGAAGGGTTCTTCACAATCCCAAGTGCCTAAGAAGTGATACTGCAAGTCCAATTCCATATGATTAGCAGAACCAGCTCCAGGTTTTAGGGTGGTCTGGGGCAAGATGCTCTCCTTGCCATATTAATACTATTATTATTATTATTATTAATCCTGCCTCTCTGCGTAACGCAACCGGAGCGGCTTACAACGTTAAAGTATACATTACATATCCCGCAATCCCATGCCTTCCTCTCTGCATGGAGCCTCTTCCTCCTCTTCCTCCTCCTGGCAATCCATATACTTGCCTTTTTTGTTCCAGACCTGGAAGGAGATCACAAGGCAAGTGGATAATGCCACTCCTTTCAGAACAGAAGAACTGGGAAGCTCTTAGGCTGGATCCACATTGCAGATACTGCCAGAAATAGTCCACTTTAACTGCCCTGGCTCAGTGCTAGGGAATCATGGGAACTGTAGTTTATTGTGGCACCAGAGCTCTCTGACAGAGAAGGCTCAATGTCTCGGAAAAAAAATACAATTCCCATGATTCCCTAGCACTGAGCCAGGGCAGTTAAAGTGGGCTCAATCTGCACTATTTCTAGCAGTCTGCAAAGGCAGATAGTCTGGTTTGACACCCCTTTAACTGCCCTGCCTCAAGGCTATGGAATTCTGGGAAGTGTAGCAGAGCTCTGGCGCCACAACAAACTGCACTTCCCAGACTTCCATAACCTTGAGCAGCCATGGCAGTTAAAGGGGCGTCAAACTGGATTATTTCTGCAGTGTGGATGCAGATTTAGGACCTTATCACACGGGGGAAATCCCATGCAGAAATGGGATTTAAAAAGTGAGGGAAACCCGCAAAAGCGGGTAAATTTTCACACACATTGCAGTGCGTTTTTGCAAGACGTAAGAAGAATAGTGGAAGAAAATAAGTGCATTTTTACACATTTTGCATTCATTATTTCTGTATCTCTTAATTTTGTTATTTATACATCTCAAATCCATTTTATTAAACAAGCTCTAAAATTCCTTGCTGCTTTATTCCCATTTTCTGTTTAAATATTTTATCACTGGAGCCCACTCTTCCTCAATCAATTCCACATTCTCATTATTCAGTATTCTTGTCAATTTATCAATTTCCTTCATTTCTGAGAGTTTCAAAAGCCATTCATCTACTGTCTCATTTTTCCATTTGGAGGCTATTGATATTCTCGCTGCCGAGACCATATACAGTATTATTCTCCAGTATTTTCTTGTTATATTCAATTCTAATTTATGTGTCATGTTTAATAAACCTAATTATAACAATTCAAAGGCAGGTTACAAAGATCGTCATATCATCTTTATTTCTAATTTGTCTTTTCCCCAAAACTGGAGAAAAAAACCCCAAAAAATCTCCTCTCTTTAAGCCAAAAAGCTCTTCCTGAAAATAAATAAGGTGCCTTCTGTTGCTAAAATTGTTGCAGCACCAGAGAGTCCAAACTGATTTGCTTTTATGTGCCAAAAGATGGGAAGAAAAGGGAGCTATCATCAGAGACTAGCAACAGACAAAGTCAGTGGTAGGCATTTCTTACGCTCTTGAGCTTTCACTGTTACTCATATTTTTATCCACCTGATACAACATTTCACATGTTTCTTCCCATGAGCTCAGTCCGGTGTACTTTGTTCTTCTCATCTTTTATTCCCACAACAACCTTGCAAGGTAGGTTCAGCTGAGAAAGATCTAGACCAGGGGTAGGCAACCTTTTTGTGCCGGGGGCCGGGTTGCTGTCCCTCAGACAATTGGGGGGCTGAAGCACCATGAATGAATGAATGAATAAATAAATAAATAAATATATTTTTTAAAAAAATTATATATATATATATATATGCATGCACACTCTCTCAGCCCCAGAAAAGCCATGGCAAAACCCCTGTGGAGATTTTGCCAAGAAACCCCCAGAACAAGTAATAACAACAATAATCAATATCATTATGGTGGGCGGCAGCGGGCCTTAGGTTGCCTACCCCTGATCTAGACTGACCCAAGGTTCCTGTTCCTATGAGGTTCCTGACTTAGTGGAATCTAGATTTCCCATGTTTACCTCTGGCATTCCAGCCACAAAGCCACTCTGCCTTTTCCAAAAGATGAGCTCAGAGGTTATTCTTTATAGAATCATAGAATCCTAGAGTTGGAAGAGACCCCAGGGCTATCCAGTCCAACCCCATTCTGCCATGCAGGAACTCAAAGCATCCCCGACAGATGGCCATCCAGCCTCTGTTTAAAGACCTCCAAAGCTGAATGCAGCAGCTCGGAATTTATTCTAAATGTCTGAAGGGGTCAGAGGGAGCCTGGGTTTCACAATTCTTAAAACACATTGATGTTTTTAAAAATCTTTCCCACATGGTTGTCTTCCTTATACCACTTTTAATGCCACAACAATCCAGGGAGGTAGGCTAAGCCAAAGGGAAAGTGACTGATCCTGACAGACCCATCCACCAAGAGTCATGCCTGAGTGGGCATTTAAACCCATATTTTTGGCATGCATACCTCATCATTGGAGAATGGAATGCAAAAGTTGGAAGCAAATAAGAATCAAAAATAGTAGGCAAATTTGGATTAGGCAAAAGAAACGAAGGTGAGCGTCTGATAGAGTTTTGTGAAGCCAACAACCTATTCATTGCAAACACATTCTTCATACAAGCAGAAAGAAGGCTACACACATGGACATCACCAGATAGATGGTCAACACACAAATCAAATAGATTCGGAAGCAAAAGATGACGGCACTTTAGACTGGTGGCCTCAGTGGGGATTTAGGGGCTAAGCAGACGGGCGGCCGTGGGCTGCCCCGGGAAGCTGTGCCGCGGGTCTGAGGTATCCCCACACCTCGGCCCCGCGGCGCAGCTTTGCCGCCCCCTGGAAGGAGCGCTAAATTGGCGCTCCTTCCACAAGTTGCCGAAGGTGCGCCGCAAAAGGCTGCCAGTGCACCTTTGGCGACTCTTCCGCTGCAGTGTGTGCGAATGCTGCAGCGGGAGGTCCTCCTCGGAGCGCCGGCTGTGCGGAGGGCCGGCTGCTCCGAGGACGACCTGGGGAAGGGGTTGGGGCGCCCACCGTGCGGCTGCCCCTCCCCTTTCCTGCCCCCCAAATGGCTCTTTAAGCCATCCGCTTCCCCCCTTAAACCCACATTTTTGGCCTCACACATCCCTTTGTTCTCCACTGTTCCCAGCAGGTAAAGCAATAAAATAGATCGGGCAAGGAGCTGGACTAGATGATCCCTGGGGTCTCCCTGTGTTGGAAGAAAGTCAGGATATAATAAAGTAAAATAATAGTCACCATCATCATCACCATCATCTAGGATTCCATGATAACTAACTCTGCAGTCAGATACCTGGCATGAAAGTGCTCACCCTCTCTCTTTCATTAATATTCTCACAATTATTAAAAAGAAAGGGGACACGTTTTCTTTCTGTTTTTTATTATTCAGTATGATTATGTTTCAGACCATCTGCAGAGGGATTCAGGAGTCATACAGAATGAAGCCAAATGACCAAAATGCCTTTATGTTGTCCTGTTTTTTCTTATTTTGGGGATCTTTCCCTCACTGTACGCCTGAGAGGAAGGCAAAGGCAAACCCCTCTGAAAAAATCTTGCCCAGAAAACCCTGCTTTTGGGTCGACATAAGTGGAAAACAACTTGAAGACACGCAACAACAACAAATGTAATCCTCTGAAACAGAGAGAAGCATTAAAAAGTTTTTCTCTCTTCAAAGGCAAAGAGGAGGTTCTGGACAGAATGGAGCAGCAGTGCCCCCTGGAGACCAAAATGGAAAAGACTGCTTCTTCCTTCTCAGATGATTTCCCAGAAAAGGCAGAGCCAAACCAATCTTCCCACGACATGCCTGTTCAAGTTACTTAACTGTTCTGCAGTCAAAGTCAAGAAGACACAACCAGGAAAGTAGGTTTTCTGAAGAGGAAAGAGAAAAGATGGGGAAACACACCTGTTAAAACATTGCCTGCCAAATGGCAGCCCTGCTATGTCCCCAACCCTGGAGACGAGAACCTGATGCTTCACCAAAGTTAGGAACATATTGTTAGGAAGGATCTAATTAGGGGAATTTATAATTAGCTCAAAATATGCAAGAGTGGGGTCCTAACAACACCCCGTGAGACCGGAGTACCATCGTGTATACCGGAGGACTAAAAGATCCCACAATGGATGACGCTGAGACAAGCTTCTTCAATTAAGGTCTAAATATTTATTAAAAGGGGAAAACTGCACACATACACATATGACACATGGACTCACACTGCACACCTGGAAGTAAAGGAGTGAAAGCGGGAATAGGTTCAGATGGGCCAAACTACGGGAGATACTCACTTCCGAAGGCTTCTCTGGGATCCGCTGTTGATGTGAATGATGATGATGATGATGATGATGATGCACGGCCACTGAGATGGGGGAAGGGATGGCTGAGGGAGCTATGATCAGAGCGCAGACTGACGTGGTGCCAAGATTCACTCTAAGGATAGCACGTGAAGTCTAAAAATCTAGGGGTTTATATAGGCAATATTTAGCCTCTGGCTAGAGACTTGATGGCTTGGTTGAAGCCTGGACAAAGGCTGATTGCCTGGGCTTTGTTAAGCCAAGGTGTGAAGATGACCTAAACCAGGGGTAGGCAACCTAAGACCTGGGGGCCGGATGCGGCCCCCGAGGCCTTTTGACTGGCCCCAGGCTGGTCCTGCCGCTGCCGCCACCCCCGCCACCGCTGCCGCCTGCCATGATTATATTATTGTTGTTTTACTTGTTCTTGGGATTTTCTTGGCAAAATCTCCACAGGGGTTTTGCCATGGCTTTTCTGGGACTGAGAGAGTGTGCATGCATATTTTTTAATTTTTTATTTTTTTAAAAAAAATTATTTTTATTTCTTTATTTCTTTATTTCTTTATTTATTTTTGGTGGTTCGGCCCCCCAATTGTCTGAGGGACAGCAACCCGGCCCCCAGCTCAAAAGGGTTGCCTATCCCTGACCTAAACAAAGCACTTGGGTCTTGACACAATCAAGGAGGGATGCTAGAAGACAAAAAGCACAGGTAAATCTGATCACTGCCCCATTAAGTGTAAGACTCAGGACAAACAAACACTATTGTGTTGTCCTTTAGGGTTGATGTTCTTTCCCCTTTAGCAACTCCCAAACCTGTCTGGTAGGGAAGTTTCTAGTTGTTTAGCAGGCCTCTTCCCTGTGCTTACCTGACTTACCATCTAGAGCAGTGGTCTTCAAACTATGTTCTTCAAGAGATTTTGGACTTCAGCTCCCAGAAGCCTCAGCCATGTTGGCCAATAGTCTGGGATTCTGTGAGCTGAAGTCCAAAATCCCTTAAACAGCACAGTTTGAGGACCACTGATCTAGAGGCTTATGGCTGACATCCCACAGAGGTCAGTTCGGGGTCATCGAGGGAACTCCACATGTCCCAAAATTTTATTAGAATCATATATGCTAACAATATCATCTATAAAAACAGTAACTTTCAGTAACTTGGCAAGAAAAAAAATTATAGAATTAACTCTATTGACAAAGCAAAAGCCTTCTTTGAAAAACTGAGAGAACAAGAAGAGAAAGACTGCAGGGGCGAGGATCCAGAGGACCAAAAGAAATCAACTATCAGGAGAGATAAAGGGAAATGAGATGAGAGAAAAGGCAGAACTCGTTTTAAAGATGGAAGAAAGGAATTAGATACCTGTAAAGGTGATGAAGAAGACTTAGGTGCAAAGGGAGCATATGCGATTGCGACTGATTCGGAAGAAGGGGGGAAAGAATCAATAGAAGAGACAGAGGAAATTTAATTATAAAATTATCCATAAAGTAAAATACAACACACACCCCAAAAAAACCCCAAAAAAACCCTGTTCCAGAAAAATTGCAGAGAGCCAGCCTTCAGTGAGTTCTTCTCTGTTATCCTCTCACACATCGGTGGAACATCCACTTGCCAAAAATGAAAAGAAAGAGAGTCCAAAGTCAAGCCAGAATCCTGGAAAAGTGATTGTACATCAGGGCATGAAACCATTAGGAGGGACTCTCAAGAGCCATCTTGCGTCCAAAGCAAGACAAATGGTTTCTGTTGTGTTGTTGCTGTGTGCCTTCAAGTTGTTTCCGACTTATGGCAACCCTAAGGCAAATCTGTCATGGGGTTTTCTTGGCAAGATTTGTTCAGAGGGGGCTTGCCATTGCTGTCTTCAGAGGCTGAGAGCATGTGACTTGCCCAAGGTCACCCAGTGGGTTTCATAGCTGAGCTGGGAATTGAACCCTAGTCTCCAGAATCGTAGTCTAATGCGATCTCCCCTTTAAAACAAAGGCACTAAGTGGCAGACCCATGTCTCAAACATGCATCTAAACAAACAGCATGTTGCTTTAAGTATGTTTTTCCATTTAAAACACCCTTCCATCACATCTGAGCCTATCAAGACTGGACCAGGAGGAGAGAGAATGTAATGCTCTCCTCCCATTCCTTGATCCCCAAAACAATCCTTTCCCTCAAAGACCACATTCCTCCTCTATATCCCCTGCAAACTCAGCAATTATCAGGCTCAATGACTGAACCTCTAACACACTGTGTTTTATTTTATTGTTTTGTTTATGAATGCATAAACTGCTTTTCAACTTACTAGATTTGATGTTTCAGACAGAAGTTATTCACTTGATGTGGCTCAGTAGGGTGCTCTCTCTTGTCGATTTGCTGCACAGGCACAGTGAGAAAAATCAGAGCTGGAAGAGGCATCCAGAGACCATTTAGCACCTCCTTTCAAAAAACAGCAAAGCAAAGCAAAGCAGCTTATTTATATACCGCTTCATATCACACTATGGGATGTCTAAGCGGTTTACAACTGTGAGCTGATTGCCCCCTAACAATCTGGGTACTAATTTTAGCGACCTCGGAAGGATGCAGGCCTGAGTCGAGCCTCAGCCCTGGCTGGTATTGAACTCGCAACCTTGTGGTTTATGAGTGAGTGGCTGCAGTACAGGCATTTAACCGCTGCGCCACCAGGGTTATGGGATCCCTAAACCTGCTCTGTATACCCTCACCCTCTCTTCCTAACAAGCATCAAGGGGCAAACAACTCAGGGCCTTTGCAGATTGCCAGAAATAGTGTACATTAAATTGAGGCACTGCCCTGACTCATTGCTAGGGAATCATGGGAATTGTATTTTTTTCTGAGACATTGAGCCTTCTCTGTCAGAGAGCTCTGGTGCCACAATAAATTACAGTTCCCATGATTCCTTAGCCCTGAGCCAGGGCAGTGCCTCAATTTAATGTGCACTATTTCTGGCAGTCTGCAAAGACTCTAGTGTCCTTCCAAATATTAGCCTTGACCTGCCTTGTTTCAGGGTTACCCTCCCCGCATTCAATCCTGGTCTATCTTTCTGGAGCTGCAAAGGGATGGGTCCCAGAACAGATCAGGCCCAAACTCTCCCTGGAAGGAAAGATTAGTAAACTGAGGTTGTCAGATTTTGGCCACACCATGAGAAGAAAGGACTCACGAGGAAAGACTACAGTGCTTATTAAAGTGGAGGGCAATAGGGAAAGAAGAAGATCACATTCCAGATGGATAGACTCAATCAGAGAAGCCTCTGCCATCAATGTGCAGGAGCTGAGCAGGATGGTTGAGATAGTGTGACTCGAAGGCCTCTTATTCACAGGCTTGCCATGGATCAAAGTCCACTCAAAGGCAGTTCACAACACCTATGATCCCCTCTACAGCATGCGCCGCTTCTCTTGAGGAGGAAGGGAAGTGGAGGAAAGGCAGAGCAGAGGAGGGAGAGGAAGCCGGGGAAGTGAGGTTGGAGTCATTGCCTTCTATGTGAATGGCAATAAATCTCCAGTGGATCCTCAAGGGATGTGCTCAGTGGGTTCTTGCAAAGACTCCAGTCATCAGAGGAGGGGAAAAACTCCTTTCCAGGCTGAATCTGCCCTCTTTTAATGGGAGGATGGGACACGTAGAAAATAACACACCCAAAATGCCCATAGTGTTATCAGACAGAAATCCCAGAATGTTTTTATTTCTATGAATTCAGAATGTACAATAATTTTAAAATATGTTGCTGTTGTGTGCCTTCAAGTTGTTTCCAGCTTATGGCAACCCTAAAGCGAAGGGATCTGTCTCCCCAATAGTTTCGAGGGTATGGGTGGCTTGGTCACATTATACCTGTAAAACCATAAAACCATTATACTTGTAAAACTATAATTAGGCTCTACTTAGAGAGCTTCTGAACTACACTCTCCATTTGCACAACAATAATCACTGTAATCAAAATTATTCAAATCTAATTTTACTCTATGTAAGCTGCCTTGATTGTCATGGCAGAAAGGTGGGATATAAGAATAAAGTTATTATTATTATTATTATTATTATTATTATCCATTATACAAGTCCCATCAAGCATCTTCAAAGTAGGATTTGCTGCATTTGATGAGGCGACCGCCAGTTGACCGATTCATTGGATGGCACATTTTCAACAAAGCTGCTTACACTTTAAGCTTTATTATATGAGAAAGTCAAGCTAGCAACAGGGTTTTCTTGGCAAATTTCTTCAGAGTGGGTTTGCCATTTTCAGACGCTGAGAGAGTGTGACTTGCCCAAGGCCACCCAGTAGGCTTACACGGCTGGGGCAGGATTCAAACCCTGATCTCTAAAGTCATATTCCCATGCTCAAACCACTGCACCACACTGGCTCAATTTTAAATAGGTTTTCTAGCTTTCGGACTCATGAAGGATTTTCTCCTCCAATGAGCTTTCGATTCCCCTGGGTGCAGATGACCTGTTTTCCCTAGACTGCCTGCAGGAGGACTTTTTGTTATGCACCTTTTAGTTATTTTGTACTTATGGTGACCCTAAAGCCATACTATATCACTTTGCTCAGAAGAGGTTTGCTATGGGTTTGCTTGGAGGCTGAGAGAGTGTGACTTGCCCAAGGCCATCCAGGGGGTTATTGGTTGAGGTTTCACCCCTTGATTCAGGGTGAAAGAAGAAAGTGAGAGTCAGAGTTAATAAAATAACAAGAGAATTAATGTGGGTTATTATATCCTGTAGGACAGTAAATGATTTAACAAGTTCTGGTACTTAGTTCCAACCCTATAATGATATTCAACCTGAGTTATGTTATTTCGATCAATTCAGGTCTCAGTACACATTCACTCCCCTTTGACTTGTCCAACCATCTCATCCAACTTTCAACTCTCAGTTCCCTCATATACAAACTCATGTTTTGTATACTCCAGGGGTAGGCAACCTTTTTGAGCCGGGGGCTGGTCCACAAAGTCCTCTCTCCGCATGCGCAAACGAGTCACGGCCACCATTTTGAAAATCAAAATGGCGGGTGTGGCGCGCGCGGCCGCACGGCAGCCAAAACGCATAGCGGTACGCAGCAGCAGCGGCAACCTTCCGCCTGGGCCGGTAAGTACGGGGACCTGGGCCTTAACCAGCCTGCGGGCCATAGGTTGCCAGTCCCTGGTATACTCTCCAGTGTCTAATCCCCCTGCTCAGACCCCTTGCAGTCTTTCTGAACCATGATTGGGGGCCTTGAACCCGGTCTGCCTAGCACCTACTTCACAAGGGGTCATAGAATCATAGAATCATAGAATCATAGAGTTGGAAGAGACCACAAGGGCCATCCAGTCCAACCCCCTGCCATGCAGGAACTCCCATGCAGGGTCTTTAAAGGAGAGGTTGGAGGGCTTTCTTTTCCAGGGGCTTTAGTTGTAGATTCCTGCCTAGCAAGGGTTGGACTAGATGCAGTCCCTTCCAGCTCTAGGACTTTGTGATTCCAGGAGAGGAATCATGGGAATTGTATTTATTTTTTTCCTGAGCCTTCTCTGTCAGAGAGCTCTGGTGCCACAATAAACTACAGTTCCCATGATTCCCTAGCACCGAGTCAGGGCAGTTCAAGTGGCCTCAATTTGCACTATTTCTGGCAGTCTGCAAAGGCCCTGTACAGTTCATACAAGGAACACAGACCAGGATGGATGATTAGGGAAGTTTTTGATGTCAGATGACTTGGAAACCTCTCATTCATGGGGTTGCCATAAGTTAAAGTCAACTCGACAGCAATTAACAACAACTACAGGAGGGTTTACTGCCGGATAAATGTGTTTAAGATGGCAGTCTAGTGTTAAACTGGGAACAGCAGGTACATATTTTGAAGATGAGTTGGTTTTCAAAAGTTTAGGCTGGGGTTTTAGCCTCCCAATACAGAGATTCCTCACACAGCGGTAGGCAACCTTTCCCCTTTAAGGGCCGAGGGACTTCAACTCCCAGAATCCCAGGAGCTATTGGCCAACATGGGACTATTGGCCAACATGGCTGAAGCTTCTGGAAGCTGAAGTCCCTCGGCCCTGAAAGGGGAAAGGTTGCCTACCCCTGATCTATGGGGTCCAGGGCTACAGGCTGAAAGCATATGACTTGCCCAGTCCCCCAGTGGGTTTCATGTCCCAATGGGGAATCGAACCCTGGTCTCCAGAGTCATAGTCCAACACACAAACCACTAAGGGTCGCCATAAGTTGGAAACAACTTGAGGGCACACAACAGCAACAACAAACATGGCTACCCCTGTGTGTGGGTGTACTTTGTCTCTCTGTGTGTATTTCCTGGTTAGAGAAGACTATGGATGTGGGAGATATATTACGGGCCTATAGAGACTGCCAGAAATAATGCAGCTTGAGACTGTCCAGGCTCAATGCTAGGGAATCAGGGGAATTGTAGTTTTTTCTGAGGCATTGAGCCTTCTTTGTCAGAGAGCTCTGGGGCCACAATAAACTACAGTTCCCATGATTCCCTAGCACTGAGCCAGGGCAGTTAAAGTGGCCTCAAGCTGCATTATTTCTGGCAGTTTGTACAGGCCCTTCGGTCCAAAACGCACTGGAGAAATAATCCAGTTTGAGGCGGCTTTAACTGCACTGGCTCAGTGCTAGGGAATCCTGGGAATTATAGTTTATTGTGGCCCCAGAGTTCTCTGACAGAGAAGGCTAATCGTCTCCGAAAACTGCAGCTCCCAGAATTTCCTAGCATTGAGCCAGGGCAGTTAGAGCGGTCTCAAACTGGATTATTTTTGCCGTGCGGTTTGGACTTTAGTCAGGACAAAACAGGTGAAGCACAGCAGTAATAGAGCAGTTTGATACCCTTTTAACCGCCATGACTTCTCCTCCAGAGGCCTGGGAATTGTAGTTTTGGTGAACTTTGTTTCTCACCAAAACTACAAATCCCAGGATTCCACAGGATGGAGCCCTGAGAGTTAAAGTGGTGTCTAACGGCTTCATTTCTGCAGTGTGGATTAGCTCTGAGAGAAAGAGGAATTCCCAGAGCCGCCTCCTTCCTTTTATTTAATAAAATAAAATAAAATAAAATAAATTCTCTGTAGATTCCTGCCCCGCAAATGGCGGCCATTGGTGAGGGAATGTATGAGGAACCGGAAGTGTGTGTTGCCAGCGGAAGTCCATTGAGCTCCAGTTGTTTTGCTCAGTCTCTTTAACTTTAGTTGGCGGTCGCATGGAGTCCCTGCCTTGGAACACGCGGAAGGTGAGTGGAAGGGAATGGCCAGGCTCAGCCTTGGGCTCCCTTTTGCAGCCAATATCTTCATTTAACGCTTAGATTAGTCAAATTAATCAAACATTTTAAGTAAATTAAACATTTTTAAAAAGGAAAACCCTAAAAGCCAGATTTTTTTTTGGCCGGTCTGTTTGTTTTTTAACCAGTTTAAACCAGGTTTTTATTTTTTGCATTAATGTTTCACTGGGGGAAAAACCAACTGCTTATAATACTATGAATGTTGTGAAACATTACTTTATGAATTAGAAAGCTGGATCAACCAGTGTGTTAATGCTTTCTAACCTTAATCCAAAGTTTTATCAATCCTTAACAATTAATGCTTTCAGATCTTAATAATCCAAAGTTTTAACAGTCCTTAATAATTAATGCTTTCTAACCTGAACAATCCAAAGTTTTAAAAATCCTTTAACAATTAATTTTTTCTAAGCTTAAAAATCCAAAGATTTAAAAATTCCTAACAGTTAATGCTTTCTAACCTTATCAATCCAAAGTTTTAACAATCCTTAATAATTGATGCCTTCTAACCTTAACAATCCAAAGTTTTAGAAATCCCTAATAATTAATGCTTTCTAACTGTAACAATCCAAAGTTTTAACAATCCTTAATTATTAATGCTTTCTAACTTTAGCAATCCAAAGTTTTTACAATCCTTAACAGCTAATGATGCTTTCTAACCTTAAGAATCCAAAGTTTTAAAAATCCTTAATAATTAATACTTTCTAACTTTAACAATCCAAAGTTTTAACAATCCTTAACAATTAACAATGCTTTCTAACCTTAACAATCCAAAGAGGCTTTGATATGATTTATATCTTTCAGTACAGCTTGGGGAATTATATTTCCAAATTCGTAACCTGTATATAGGAACTTGTTGTTGTTGATGTTGTTGTGTGCCTTCAGGTCGTGTCTGACTTATGGAGACCCCTATCATGGGTTTATTTTGGCAAGATTTGTTCAGAAGAGGTTGGCCATTGTGTTTCCCAGAGGCTGAGAGAGTGTGACTTGCTCAAGGATAGGTACCGAAGGATAACTGCATGGGTCGACATAAGCTGGAAACGACTTGAAGAGACACAAGAACTAAACTACTAAACCAAGTAAATCCCAACTAAATCAGGAAATTAAATAGCAAATTGCAGTTCAGAAGTTATGGCCACTTGCATCAGTAATAATTGTTCTTTTATTAAAAAGTGCTTTTTAAAAGCAAATTGTTTTGGTTGAACTTCTGTTAAGGGATTTGTTTCTGAAGGGTATTTCTTGCACTATAAAATAAAGTGATTAAAAAGAAGGTACTAATCTGAACATGGTCCAATGCACACTGCAGAAATAATCCAATTTGAAACCACTTTAACTGCCCTGGTTTATAGCTAGGGAATCTTGGGAATTGTAGTTTATTGTGGCATCAGAGCGCTCTGAGAGAGAAAGCTAAATGTCTCTTGAAACTACAGCTCCCAGTATTCCCTAGCATAGAGCCAGGGCAGTTAAAGTGGTCTCAAACTGGATTATTTCTGCAGTGTATTTTGGACCAATGAACAACTGTCAATAAACTGTTATAATGTTTACATACAAACAGTCATTGTTTCAGTAAGAGGGCTAGAATGTTTTTTTAAAGGTCATTTGGTTTAAACAAACCATGGTTTAAACCCTCTTCTCTGATTTAAACCTGGTTTAAACCAACCCACCCTGTTCTCAGCTCAGGCTTCATTGCATTGTTTTGTTGCAGACACATTGCTATAGCCCAACACCAAAAGTCAGTGTTTCTCCAGCCCTTGTTCACCATTCTGCCATTACTGATATTGCTAAAAAAAAGCTTCCAGCTAGACAGAGGATGAGGAATAAAAAATGGGGGCTAGGTGGCCATTGAAAGACTTTGTAAAAAGGAGCTTCTATGTCAGAAGCTTTGTTAACAGAGGGAGAATGCCTGTTTAGGTTATCAGTCAGTGCCGACAAGGAAGGATTTATAAAATGTCCTGATTTTCCTTTTCCAGGAGTACACAATGTTTGAAGAGGTGGCTGTGTATTTTACCAAGGAGGAATGGGCTCTGTTGAGTCGGGCCCAGAAGGCTTTGTACAGAGAGGTCATGCTTGAGAACTACAGGAATGTGGCATCTGTAGGTAAGGACACCTATGGCCGGACCCAGTTGTTTTTGTTGTGTGCCTTCAAGTCATTTCCAACTTATGGGGACCCTAAGGCGACCCCATTTTGGGATTGTCTTGGCAAGATTTCTTTGCAAGATTTGCCTTGGAAAGGTTTGCTTTTGCGCCCCTCTGAGGCTGAGACAGTGTGATTTGCCCAAGGGTCAACCAGTGTTTTACATGGCCGAGTGGGGATTTGAACCCTGGTCTTCCAGAGTTGTAGTCCAACTCTCAAACCACTATGCCACGCTGGCTCTCAGGGACCTAGATAGTACTAAAAAAAGGTTCATGGGCGTGCTGCTTATCACATCCTCCTCCAACCTGTCCTTATATTCTCTTGTAATGGAAACTAAGGGCCTGTACAGACTGTCAGAAATAATCCAGTTTGAGACCACTTTAACTGACCTGGCTCAGTGCTAGGGAATCATGGGAACTGTAGTTTATTGTGCCACCAGAGCTCTCTGGCAGAGAAGGCTCAATGTCTCAGAAAAAAACTACAATTCCCGTGATTCCCTAGCATTGAGGCAGGACAGTTAAAGTGATCTCAAGCTGGATTATTTCTGGAAGTCTGTACAGGTCCTAAGTGGTTTGAGTGTTGGACTAGGACTCTGGAGACCAGGGTTTGAATCCTCGCTCAGATATGGAATCCCACTGGCGATCTTGGACAAGTCACACTCTCTCAGTCTCAGAGGATGACAGTGGCAAACCCCCTCTGAAGAAACTTGCCAAGAAAACCCCATGATTACCTTAGGGTTACCATAAGGAAATGACTTGAAGACACACAACAAGAACATTGACAAGGATTCAAAGATACAACCGTGTTAGTCTGTAGAATCAGTATGTAGAGAGATCTTATAGTACTTTTGAGACTCACTGGAAGAACGAAATTGGCAGCAGGAGCTTTCCTAGACTTCAGTATGCTTCTTCAGATGCATTTAGTGGAGTGGAAACCAGGGACAGAATATATATATATATATATATATATATATATATATATATGCGCGCACAGTATATGCCATTGGTATGTGAGAATGTCGATTCAAATTCAAATCCTTTGTGTATGGAAATGAAGTGGCAGGTCCAGTTTTAATGTTGGTCGTTACAGAACAAAGACATTGGGAATTGGCCAATGTATAAGGAAATGAAGAGGCAAGACCAGTTTGGCATTGAAAAATAGCCTGTAGATTAAGAGAATAGATGAGTGTAGGATGCTATTTCAATTCTGCTGTTTCTGGTGGCAGAACATTCCAGTCTCCCTGGACATTCCCTCTGACCTCAGAACAGTCCTTGAACAAAAGAACTACAAAGGTAGATTGGAAAGAGAAACAGCAGAATTAGAATTCATCCATAAACTACAGTCCCTCAGCAATGGATTGAACAGGGACAATGGCTTCCTGGCTTACTACACACATTTCAACATTATCTGACCCTATCTTCATGGGGGCGTCCTACTCTCATCTATTCTCTTCACCTACAGGCTAGTTTTCAATGCCAAGCGGGTCTTGCGTCTTCATTTGTATGCACACTGGCCAGTTCCCAATGTCCTTGTTCAAGTAACAACCATAGATAAAACTGGACTTGCTACTTCATTTCTGTACACAAAGGATTTTGAATTTGAATTGACATTCTCACCTACCAATGGCGCATATATATGTCCCTGGTTTCCACTCCACTAAATGCATCTGAGGAAGTAGACTGAACTTTATGAAAGCGCATGCTGGCATCAACAAGGATTGTACAGGGAAAGCTGGTAGCAAGCTGTGTGACTTGCTGGTCACCTATGTGGGATGGGTAGGTAAGCTTCTAAACAAAATCGTAAAGAGGACCACGCATGCTCAGTGTCCAGGCCAATTGATTTGGCGTAAGTGTGATGGGAAACTGGGAAGGGGAGGTGGGACACTGATCGGACGTATCCATGGTGTAACATTGTGTTGCAGGTTCTGCTTGTGATTATCATGGCACAGAATTTGTAGTTTGTTGATTCTTAGAATCATAGAATTGGAAGGGACCAACCCACTGCCAATGCAGCAATGCAGTACTCCCGAGAGATAGCCACACTAATGATTTTCAAACCTCCAGTGAAGAAAAATTCCTTCAATTTCTATATCATTAATTCATTAGCTTTCTTCATAGTAAACTTAAATTGTAACTAACTGTCTTGCTTTCATCCTACAAAATCTTGGGATTTGTAGCATGGGGATGTATTTAGAATTCTCTGCTAAAGAGTTCTGGTCTGCTGCCTTAAATACAGGGCTAGCCCTCTCCATCCAGTAATTCTAAGTATTTCACAAAACTACCAATCCCAGGATTCCATGAGGTGGAGCCATGACAGTTGCAGTGGTATTAAAACAGCTATAACAACATAATGCGGATGCAGTCAAAATGTCATTCCTACAAAATTGCCTTTTGGTTATTCTGGACTTATGTGTGGGAGTGGAGGGCTTTCTTTCATTTATGTCATTTATGATTGGGGTTGGCTGAAATTAGGACCATGACTGCAAACTTTTTTGGAATAGTTGTGGTTTTTTTTAAAGTTGTGGTTTTTTAAAGATGTAATATTACACATATAAAAAATATGAACTTCCTTATGTAAACACATGCAGAAATAAAAAGACATATTATGTTCAGTCTACAACGTACATATATAATACCAGTGTTGATCGAGTTCTTTTACCGCCATCTTTAACAGCATTTACAATCCAATTCTGTCTTATTTGCACATTTCCATACACACTTCTTTATACCCTTCCTTCCCATCAGTACCAGTTTGATTTTGGAATGGCGATATAGTTGATGGGTTGATTTGTTTCTCTTTTTCCCTCTCTTCCCAAAAAGTTCCCAAACCTGAACTCATCTCACAGCTGGAAGAAGGGGAAGATCCATTTGTCCCAGACCCTGAGAAAGACAAGAAGTTAAAAGGTGAGATTTTTATTATCTTGGATTCATAATGTAACTGGGGGTACAGGAGTGAGAAGAGCTCCTTTGTTCCCCCATTTCCCTTCAAATGCAGTTTTGTCACATTTCTCCCCCCACCCCACTGTGAGCCTTTAGGCCTTTGGACACGGGGCAATTCCGCTGGTTATCCCAAAAAAATCCCAAACAAAAAACGGATTTGCGCTGCACGTTTTCACATGACGTCGCACAGAAACTAACATTATAGTGGACAGAAAATGGTGTTATCCGAGATCTTTTTAATTTTGGGAGTTTAGAGGAAATGCATTTGCGAATTTACCTTAATCGCACATTTACCGTAATGTGAAAATCAAATGCGCACTTGGGAGCATTTCCCCGCTTTTTCCCATGGGTCTACGGGGTTTCCCATGGTTCTGCGGGGCAGCGTTTACTTTTTCTTTATTTCCTGTTTTGCTTGGGCGACAAACATGCCGGCCAGATATGAGCCTCTCCGCTTCGTCTTTCTAAAGATCCCTATCTGGTACTAAAAGTATTGGACCATTGCTGATGTGGGGTTTGTGATGGAACACAATAGAGGTGATTCCTCGTTTCGGGGTCGGATGGTATGCAGGGGGGAATGGAAATTATATTACATCACAGATATATATAGATGTACACATATGTATGCATAATCACACAGACAGGTATTAAATGACTGATTCCGGTTCTGTCTTCAAAATGCATTTACAGTCAAACCCTAACCCTAACTGTAGTTATGAACTTACTTAGCACAGTGTAAAGCATTCCTTTTTTGGAGCTATGAGTTGTGGCTAGTATTTTATTTCCACATGAGATTGACCTACTTTCCTGTGCTAATGCTGGCTATCCATACTTTTTTTTGGGTTTCTGCAGCACATCAAGCACCCGAGGAGGAGGAGAGTATAATTCTGGAGCTTGTGGCAGTGCCAGAGCCATGCTTGCAAGATCCGGTCCCACCACAACAACATGTGCCACAGGACTTTCATGCTTCACCAGCAAGCGGTGATGGTAAGAGACACTGCCCATTTGTAGTCTGGACCCAGCTATACTGAAATAGTTCCCACAATGGTCTACTGGAGCCCAATTGTGTTATACTATTCAGCATTGATACCACAATGATGGTGGAGTTGGCACAGAACACATCCCAGATAATCATATGCTGATACTGAGATAATGATATCCCATTATAGTACAGAAGAAAAGAGACAGGTTAATGCTTACATTTCCTCCTCTTTTTATTGTTGTTAGAAACACAGATCCCTGATGAAGTTGGGCCAGATGATCCATCACCAGGACCCAGTAGTGCAGGATATGCCTCTCATCAGAGCCAGGCAAATGACTCACAACATGGAGCCGTGGCTGGGGGGGGTAAGTAACCAGCTGTATGTGTGTCTATATATGTCAGCATATATTTGTGTGCGTGTTTGTGTCTTGCCGTTGAGTGGAACCATCCATGTGGATACACATCGATCCACTCAACAGGAAGACCGAACACCCACATAGACATGCACACAAATATATATAGACACACATATACATATTTATATATATATATCTTGCTACCTGTATATATACAGTTATATAGATAGATAGATATAGACATAGACATAGATAGATATTGATAGAATGATAGAGAGATAGAGATAGAAATATCAATAGAGAAACATATATATATATATATATATACACACACATGTCTATCTATCTATCTACATACATACCATATTCTTTGCCATATAAGACACACTTTTTCTTCCCCAAAACGGGGGTGGGGAAGTTGGTGCATCTTATAAGGTGAATATACACTTCTGCATTAAAACTGCCCCTAACTTTGTGTGGTGCTTGCTCGCAGTCCTCCTTTTATGCTGTGTGTGCTTGCGGCAAGTACTGCGGGCTGTGGAGACTTCTCTGACCCTCCCTGCATGGCCAGGCTGTGTGTGTTCGGGCTTCCCTTTCCCTCTTATAGCGCGCCTTGTCCCCCCTCCCAACAGTCTAACCACGATATCACCGCTACTTTTATTAGCATCAGTGCGGGCTGTGCCTTCTCATGTCTCCCCGGGCAGTCTCACTCCTTGCTGCTCCTTGCACCGCTTCTGTGCATATCTCCCGGGCACTGTATCAATCTATGCTGCCCTGAAATGTCCGTTGACTCCAGCCAATGTTTACTGTGTGCTGTCCGTGCTCTGCTCCGCCCCACTCCTACTTGATTTGATGCCCGTGATTGATGTACAGAAGAATTGATCCGCCAAAGCTCCGCCCCCGAATCGTGGGGAGAAGACACACCGCCCTCCCTACGTCATACTGTTGCCTCTGGATACCGTAGGTCACCGGCAGCTTGTATGGTGTGTGGGAGAAAGTGTTCAGGCGGACCAACTACAGGGTAAATGAAATGTACCGTAAAATGTGCATACACACCCACACACACCAAGAGATCTTAGAGCATACCGTAATGAACTCATTAATGGCGAAAATAGTACTGTATAGGTACGTCATCCGACGGCTCCCGCGATATGCGGTACCGATAAAAACTTCAGATCACGGTGCAAAAAATGAGCCCTCATACCACCCTGTACGTGGAAAAATAAAGTTATAGGGGTCAGAAGAGGACATTTTTAAATGTATAAATTTTCCTCCATGTACCATAGTTATGATTTTTTCCAGAAGTACGACAAAATTAAACCTATATAAGTAGGGTACCATTTTAACTGTATGGACCTATAAAATAATAATAAGGTGTCATTTTTACCAAAATATGCACTACTTAGAAACTGAAGCCTTGAAAAGTTACAAAATGGTGTTTTTCTTCGATTTTGTCGCACAATTTGTTTTTCGTTTTGCCATGGATTTTTGGGTAAAATGACTAATGTCACTGCAAAGTAGAATTAATGACGCAAAAAATAAGCCATAATATGGATTTTTAGGTGGAAAATTGAAAGGGTTATGATTTTTAAAAGTTAAGGAGGAAAAAACGATCAGTTTTTCATTTCTGGATTTCTTGCAGAAAATTACCATTACCTCCTTTTCAAGATGTCTAAGCAGAGGAGACTGGCATATAAAGTTGCTTTCAAGCTGGAAGTAATCAAATTTGCTAAGGAGCATGGAAACAGAGCAGCGGAGAGACACTTTGGGCCACGTCCAACTGAGAAAATGATAAGAGAGTGGAGGAAACAGGAGGATCAGCTCCAAAAGTTGGATAAAAGCAAGCACACCTTACGTGGACCACCTGCAAAGTGGCCAGAGTTAGAGAGAGAAATGAAGGAGTGGGTCACACGTCACCTGCAAAATGGACTTTCTGTCTCAACAAAAATGATAATCTATGAGGCCAAACGCATTGCTGCGGAGAAAGGCATTCAGGATTTCACCGGATCACTATCATGGTGCTATAGATTCATGAAGAGATCTGGCCTTTCTATGCGCACCAAAACAAGAATAGCACAAAAAATGCCAAACGAATACGAATCAAAGATTCTGTCTTTTCATAAGTTTGTTATTGATGTGAGGAAGAAGAATAACTTTGAAATGAGCCAGATTGGGAACATGGATGAGGTCCTGCTAACATTTGATGTGCCATCTAACAGAACCGTAGATAACAAAGGAGCCAAAACCATAACCGTAAAAACCTCAGGGCATAAGAAAACCCACTACACTGTTGTGCTGTCTTGCTGTGCAGATGGTACCAAACTGCCTCCGATGTTGATCTTTAAAAGGAAAACATTCCCAAAAGAAACAATTCCACGGGGAGTTGTCGTGCACGTTCATGATAAAGGGTGGATGGACGAAAATGTCATGAGGCTGTGGATTGACAAAGTGTGGTCCAAACGTCCTGGCGGGCTTCTGAAGAAATCTTCTTTGTTGGTGCTTGACCAGTTCAGAGCGCACATTACGGAAACTACTAAAAAGAACTTTAAGGAAGTTAAGACCCAAATAGCTGTGATTCCTGGTGGTCTTACCAGCCAGCTGCAACCTCTGGACGTTTCCATTAACAAACCGTTCAAAGTTCTGATGCGAGAGGAGTGGAACACCTGGATGGCAGCTGGGAACCATGATCTGACGCCTACTGGGCAGATGAAGAGGCCCACTATCACACAAGTGTGTGAATGGGTTAAAAGGTCATGGGACTCCGTGAAGGAGGACATTGTTGTAAAATCCTTCAAGAAGTGTGGCATTAGTAATGCCTTGGATGGAACAGAAGACAACGTCTTATTTGACACCAGTGAGGAAGAAAGTGATATCAATGACTGCGTGGATCTGTCCTCACTCATTTCTGATAGCAGCAAAGAAGAGGAAGTCTTGGGGTTTGAATAAAAACATTACAGCCTTATTTTTGTTACTTTAACTGTTTACTGACTTTACTGACTGTTAATGAGAGTAAAGATAGTTCTTAAGATGTTACATGGTTGACATAAAATTGTTCTTAAACTGCTGTTAACTTGATACAGTTGATATAAAATATTTTACTACAGTATTTGGTTAAGAATCTTTTTTTTCTAGATTTTCCTCCTTTAAAATTGGGTGTGTCTTATATGCCTGAGCATCTTATATGGCGAAAAATACGATATCTATAGATAGATAGATAGATAGATAGATAGAGATATATATGTATCTATACACACACACACACACACACACACATATATATATATATATATATATATATATATATATATAGGATGCCCCCCCAAATTCCTTAAAATGATTATCTTTCTACATGAGGGCCAGCATGGTCAAGTCAAATACAGCGATGCTCTTTCAAAGCCTTTTCTAATAACTAATGGAGTGAAGCAAGGTTGTGTTCTTGCTCCAACTTTATTTACAGTCTTCAGCATGATGCTCCAAAGGGCTGCAGCAGAGCTCGAAGAAGAAGACGGCATCTGTATACGTTACCGTGTTGATGGTAGCTTGTTTAACTTAAGCCGTCTGAGGGCTCACACTAAGACTCTAAACTATCTAGTCCGTGAGCTGCTCTTCGCAGACGATGCTGCCCTTGTTGCTCACACAGAAGCAGCTCTGCAGCGCTTAACATCTTGCTTTGCAACAGCTGCAGGGCTGTTTGGGCTGGAAGTCAACCTCAAGAAAACGGAAGTTCTCTACCAGCCTGCACCACAGGACAAACACCACCATCCCCACATCGCTGCAGGCAAATCTGTGCTTAAGTCTATTCAGCAGTTCACCTACCTGGGAAGCATCATCTCCTCAGATGCCAAGATTTACAAAGAGATCGACCACAGATTAGCAAAGGCATACAGCGCATTTGGAAGACTTTACAAAAGAGTCTGGAGTAACAAACACCTGAAGCGGAGCACAAAAATCAGTGTGTATAGAGCCATTGTACTATTCTCCTTTATGGGTCTGAAACATGGGTCACCTATCGCCAACACTTACGACTCCTCGAACGCTTTCATCAGCGCTGTATACTCACAATCCTAAATATACACTGGACTGACTATGTGACGAATATTGCTGTCCTTGAGCAAGCAGGGATCACCATCATTGAGGCCATGCTATTGAAAACGCAGCTGCGGTGGGCAGGGCACATTTCTAGGATGGAGGACCATCGCCTCCCAAAAATAGTATTCTATGGTGAACTTGCCACGGGTCAGCGTAAGAGGGGCGCTCCAAAAAAGCGATACAAGGACTCCCTGAAACAACATCTCAGGCTTGGCCAAATTGATCACCAACAATGGTCCACCCTGTCCTCACATCGGGAGGCATGGAGACGCACTATCCACAATGCTGCTGCCTTATTTGACAAGTCACGTCGAACAAGTCTCAAAGAGAAACGACAACGCAGAAAGAATCACAACCCGGAAACATCACCTAAGGAGACCTTCTGCTGTGCTTTCTGCAACTGGACTTGTTTATCTCGGATTGGCCTTTTTAGTCATCAGCGCGCTTGCAAAAAGCGTGGGATGAGTCCTTCCTGAATCTTCGTTTGCGAAGAAAAGCCAGAGAGAGAGAGGGAGAGGGATACAGTGGTACCTCTACTTACGAAATTAATTTGTTCCGGCAGCCATTTCATAAGTAGAAAATTTCGTAAGTAGAAGCAAATTTAACATTGAAATGCCCTAATCCGTTCCAGGCCCCCAGATTCAAGCTACAACTCAATACAAATGTATAATACAGGGTTGTTTTGTTAAGTACCTCTAATACAAACATGTTACATTACCTTTAAGGAACAAAAAACATAAAAATGAGTTGCAGGACTAATGTAAAGAATAATAAAGAGTTTCATTTACCTTTCGGGTCGGCCGGCTGTGCGATGGCAACAGTGAGTGAGAGAGGAGACGACAGAGGAGGAGGAGGCATCCGAACACACCCAATTTAAAAGAAATTAACAAATTTTAACGTTTAACTTTTTTAAAAAAAAACTGCTATTGTCGACATCTTTTGCCTTCTTCGATTTAGGTTCACTCTGTTTCGCAAAGAACCGATGTAAGGATGACTGCTTTTGTCGGCTTTTAACAATTTGTCTAAAATGCGAAAGGCAAACATCATCAAAGTGAGCGATAGCCCGACTGGTGAAAACTTTTTCTGGGTGGTTCTTTTCGACAATTTCCACAACTCTATGGAATTGTCGTAAAACGTCTTTGATTTTGGATGTCGGAATGGCTGCCTCCTCCTCCTCCTCCTGATCCTTATGGAACTCCTCCTGCACTGCCATGTGTTGCATCTCCTTCAGCTCCTCTGTAGAAAGCTCCTCGTTGTGCTCCTCAATCAACTCAACAATGTCCTCGTCATCCACCTCAAGCCCCATGGACTTTCTCAGTGAGACAATTTCGCTAACTTCAGACTCAACATCACCCACGGCCTCAAGGCCTCATGTGGAAACAGAATCAGGCCACAGCTTTCTCCAAGCAGAATTCAGGTTACATCTGCTCACCTCCTGCCAAGCCAAGTCGATAATCTTGAGGCACACAACAATATTGAAATGCTGTTTCCAAAACTCACAAAGGGTCAGCTGGGTATTTTCTGTGACGTCAAAACACCTCTTGAACAAGTGTTTCGTGTAGAGTTTCTTGAAGTTCAAAATCACTTGTTGGTCCATGGGCTGGAGGATGGAGGTGGTGTTTGGTGGCAGGAACAGCACTTTGATGAAGGAGAACTGCTCCAGGATATCATCTTCAAGGCCAGGCGGGTGGGCAGGAGCATTGCAAGAATGAGGAGATACTTGAGGGGGAGATCGTTCTCCTTGAGGTAATATTTCACAGCAGGGCCAAAAACCACATTGACCCACTCAACAAAAAATTGGCATGTGACCCAGGCCTTGGCATTGGCCCTCCATAGCAGCTGAAGGTTTTCTTTGGTTATTTTATGAGCCTTGAATGCTCTTGGATTCTCAGAGTGGTAGTCCAGCAGGGGCTTAACTTTACAATCCCCACTGGCATTGGCACAAAGGGCCAGCGTAAAGCAGTCCTTCATGGGCTTGTGGCCTGGCAATTTCTTCTCTTCAATGGTGATGTAGGTACAGCGAGGCATCTTTTTCCAGAAGAGGCCCGTCTCATCACAATTAAAAACTTGCTGTGGGACGTAACCTTCCTCATCCACCAATTCTTTGAATTTCTGAATAAATTCGTCGGCCGCTTTCTGGTCGGCGCTAGATGCCTCACCATGCCAAACAACAGAATCAATTCCAGTCCTCCTCTTAAATTTGTCGAACCACCTCTTTGAAAGAACAGAGATGCCTTTAGAAGGAATCACAGCTTTTAGAGCTTCCTTGTGCTTCAGAATTGTGCCGATTGTGGATGGGTTACGGCCATATTCTTTATCAACCAAGCGCATCCCTCTTTCATACTTTTCTATGATCTCTTGCTTGGTTTCTATGGACAAGAGCATTCTCTTCTTCTTCTCATCACTTTTCTGCAAATCTTTCTTGGGAGCCATAGTGTTGATGGATATCAGAAGCCAAAAATACAGTCCTGGAGATCAGAAGCCACAAATATCACAAGCCAAAAATACAGTCCTGGAGATCAGAAGCCACAAATATCACAAGCCAAAAATACAGTCCTGGAGATCGAAAGCCAAAAATATCAGAAGCCAAAAATACAGTCCTGGAGATCAGAAGCCACAAATATCAGAAGCCAAAAATACAGTCCTGAAGATCAGAAGCCACAAATATCACAAGCCAAAAATACAGTCCTGGAGATCGAAAGCCAAAAATATCAGAAGCCAAAAATACAGTCCTGGAGATCAGAAGCCACAAATATCAGAAGCCAAAAATACAGTCCTAGAGTTCAAAAGCCACAAGTCCTACCTTCCTGGATCTCAGAAGCCACCAATTTTGCTAGCCACACCTCCTCTCCTCTTTCGCTAGCCAATACAGTGCTGCTTTGCTAGATTTTGCTAACCAGTGGCATATCATGAAATTCGAAGAGCAGCTCGTTTGCGCCAATTTCGTAAGTTGGAACACTTTTGTAAGTCGAAGCAAATTTTTTCGGGAGGCGCGTTTCGTAAGTTGAATTTTTCGGTAGAAGAAGCATTCGTAAGTAGAGGTACCACTGTATATGTATGTATGTGTGTGTGTGTGTGTGTGTGTGTGTGTGTGTGTGTATACACATACATATATATATGCGACCAAGCATGGCTATATACATCTATAGCTATTTTTAGAAAGTGAGAAAGAGTGCTAGAGAGACAGAGAGAGATAGTGAAAGAGAGACAGAGCCGCAGCGAGATAGAGAGAGACCAGTGATGTATGGCAAATCTATTTGGAAAAGTCTACCTACAAGGTTATTCTTAACCTGATAATTGTGTATGCAACTGCTCAGTGTGACCTACATTTGTTCTTTAGGGCCTGTTCGGAGAGGTGGTCAGCTTGCACAGGAGGACAATGAAATCATTCCTGAGAGGAGAGCAAGGAGAGGCGAACTCATTGCCTTAACCTTAATAGAGGATTCCAGAAGAGAAGGCCGACTAAATCGGAAACTTATAAAAAAACTGCACAGCGACATGGTCAAAAGAATGGATAAAGAGACTGCTTTCCTTGAAAGCTACATAGAGGACATAGAAAACACAGAAAGACACGAAAGGTGGCTGGTGGAGAGCATGGATTCATTCATGGATTTTGCCAGGGAGATGCTGCAGGAGCAGCGGCAAAGAAATAATTACCAGGCCCCCAAAAGCTGTGATAGGACTTTGGGGCACAAAAGTGTACCTTCTTCTGGACTGGCGGGTAGAAAGAAAAGAACCAAAACAAATAACTGTACACCCAACCCGCTATGACAGTAAGCCAGGTACTGTTCAGGGAAACTCAGGATGAGGGTAGTGCTCCAAGTCTGGAGCCGTGCACACAGCCAACACTAGAATCACCACAACATACACAACCCGAGACTGTGGGTGAAAAAACTAAAAGAGTTATTTTAAAAAAACCAAATTTACTCTCCATCATGAGTGCATCTGTTACCGGGCTGTCTTGGGAGCAGTCATGCATGAGCATTGCATACTTAGTTAAGAAAGTTTGACTGTTTGCTGTTCTCATCGTTGATTAAAGCGTTGTTAAGCTTTCCCACAGGAACGAGGTCATCTTATAAAATCACACGTAGTAGCAGATTTTAATGCGTGTGGGTGTGAATGTTATATATATGAACATGGGCAGGTATGACATTCTTTCACCTGATCTTTCTATTTGACCAAAAAACTCCTGAATGCACCTATAAATGTTGAAGGTATTCCCAGAAAAAGCTGTAAAAGTAAATGTGAAAAGCATGTGATGGAGAGGCAAAGTGAACCAGCCATTACGAAAGTAAAGTGAGATTTTATTAGTATTGTAATAATATGCCAAAAGTAACAAGAAAACGCCATTCACTTTAAGATGTAGCCATCATTGGTCACTGCTGCTCTGCTATCATGGCCGCAATCGCCCCACGCACCAGTTCTCCTTCCGTTTGCCTTCTCTGGTCTCTCGCACGGTACTCCTCTGGCATTGGTGGAAGCTCTATTTCCCCAATGGTATGCTCAGTGTGTAAAGCATGCCCCTTGGTTTCACAGATGTTGTGGAGAACAACACAGGCTGACACTATTGTTGAGAAATAATTTTTACCAACAGGTAGTCTTGCTCCTAGGCAGCCCCATGTTGAGAAATAATTTCACCAACAGGTAGTCTTGCTCCTAGGCAGCCCCATCTGCCTTTCAGTCTGCCGAACGCTCTTTCCACCACACATCGAGCCCTGATGAGCGCCATATTGTACCTCAGTTGGTTGTACTGCAGTGCTCCACTGTATGGCTTCATGAGCCACTTCCGTAAGGGGTAGGCTCCATCCGCAATTACCAGGGGCGGTACCTGCACTCCATGGATTGTTATGGTTGGATTGCCAGGCACAAATGCTCCTTCGTCCATTGCCTGACACAAGGCGGAGTGCCGGAATATGAAAGCATCGTGATTGCGGCCAGAAAATCCTGCCTCAATATTAAGAAAAACTCCAGTGGCCGATGTCATCCCTTGCAGGACGATGGAGTAGCCGTATTTCCGGTTAAAGTATTCTTCAGCCCTAGCCCTTGGTGGTTTTATGGGGATATGAGTCCCATCCAGAGAGCCAACACAGTGTGGGAAACCGAGCTGCTCAAAGCCATCCATGACCTGCAATGTGGACAACATAAACAGGGAAAAGCGAGTTAAAAGCTGGAAAGCAGTGATGTCAATTGCCTGTCAGTATGCAAGAGCTGAAAACACTCCAAACGTGTTTCAGCCTGGTTAAAGCTCTATATGTTGGTGTTTCTCTGTCCAGTATATTTTAGGTACTTTCCTATCGCTGCACACACCTATACCTCTATTTAATTCCAATCTAATCAGTCAAAGGCATGTACCAATCCGCATACTAATGCACATGCACACACTTCTTAAAACACACATAATAACGCACTAGGACACAATAGCAAAGTCATTAACAGGGCATGGGCGTATGTGTGGGCCCATATATATCTCTATATGTATCTAACTTTCAACTGACATGTCAACTTAGACATGGGTGTGTGAGGGATATCTACAGAAAGGGCCAGGGCAGTGGCTCAATTTAAAGTGGACTCAATTTAAAATGGACATCTTTTGATATATATATATATATATATATATATATATATGTGTGTATGTGTGTGTGTGTGTGTGTGTGTGTGTGTGTAAACACACACACACACACATATATATATATCAAAAGATGTGACCATCCTAGGCCATCCTAGGTCCCCTAACAGAAGAATGCCAACTAGTAAACTCTTAATAGTTGCACACTGTTATGCTAATGTAAGTTCTTTTTTCAAATGTGGCACAAGGAGGTGGCTGGCACATTGGCTTTTCTGAGGCTGTGCAGTGACTCCCAGGGGATACCCAGGTGTACATCTGCCCTCTCCTATAGGGCAAAGCTGAGTAACCAGCGGGTTAGGGGCCACATTGGAGACATTGCTGCAACAGCTCCCTGCAAATAAAATAAAAAAAATGTGCCCAAATGTCTGTCCCATTGACATCTAGGTGTTGTAGAGGGCAGTTTTGGCTTGTTTTTGGCATCTCTTGGGGCTCCCTGTACCTCCTAGCAGGTGTTAGGGGCAAATTATGGCTAACTGGCTGGCTAGCCAGCTACCTTCACCCTCCTGGGCCTCCGCTTTAAATGTCCTAGGGAAATTTTTACACTCCACGAGCTTCAAATGGGGAGCTTGACCTGTCAATCTGATTTAGAACTAAAAATTGCTGTTGATAAAACATTTGTTAAATAGAATAAGCTAAGAGTCTGGATCTTGAAAAAGAAACACAAGATGTTCACAGAGGTTTATAACAGTGGCAGGAATCAAGTAGAATAGAATTGAATCATAATGTTGGAAGAGACCCCAAGGGCCATCCAATCCATCCCGTTCTGCCATGTAGGAACACAGAATCAAAGCACCCCCGGGAGATGGCCATCCTGCCTCTATTTAAAGACCTCCAAAGAAGGAGACTCCACCACTCTTGAAGGCGGTCTATTCCAATCTCAGTCTTACTGTCAGGAAGTTCTTCCTAGTGTTGAGGTGGAATCCATTGCTCCATGTGCTAGTTCTGGAGCAGCAGAAAACAAGCTTGCTCTATCCTCAATATGACATCCCTTCAAATATTTAAACAGGGCAATCATATCACCTCTTAACCTTCTCTCCTCCAGGCTAAACATACCCAGCTCCCTATGTCGCTCCTCTTAGGGCATGGTTTGTAGAACTTTCACCATGTAGCTCATCTGTATTCCAGGTGGGGCCTGACCAAAGCAAAATAGAGTGGTACTATTACTTCCGTTGATCTCTAGACACTATACTTCTATTGATGCAGCCTAGAATCACATTGGGCTTTTTAGCTGCCACATCACACATATGGTCTATTAGGACTCCTTTCACATAACCTGTTGTCAAGCCAGGTGTTCCCCTTCCTATAACTGTGCATTCAGTTTTTCTGCTTAAGTGTAGTACCTTACATTTTTCCCTGTTGAAATTCAGTTTGTTAGTTTTGGCCAAGCTCTCTTAGGGCCTAAGCAGACTGCCAGAAATAGTGCACATTAAATTGAGGCACTGCCCTGGCTCAGGGCTAAGGAATCATGGGAACTGTAATTTATTGTGGCACCAGAGCTCTCTGACAGAGAAGGCTCAATGTCCCAGAAAAAAATACAGTTCCCATGATTCCCTAGCACTGAGCCAGGGCAGTGCCTCAATTTAATGTGCACTATTTCTGCCAGTCTGCTTAGGCCCTTAGTCTGCTAAGGTCATTTTGAATTCTGAGCCTATCCTTTGGGATATTAGCTTTGTTGTTGTTGTTGTGTATTTTCAAGTCATTTTCAACGTATGGTAACCCTAAGTCGAGTCTATCGCTGGGTTTTCTGAGGGCTGAGAATGTGTGACTTGCCTAAGGTTACTTGATATTCACAAAGTGACCACTGCGTAGCCTACCCTTTGCTGACCTTCCATAGTCCTTCCAGGGTCCTAAGGTGGAGACCCTGTATTTCAGCTGTGACATCACTTCCTGAAGTTGCTTCACCTTTCTTTCCACCATCTGTAAATTGTCAGACAGGTTGAAGCAACACATACCCTGACACCCACAGTAGTGTCTGAGCAATAAATATGGTTGCTTTTTTCTGCAGAATGGCCTCTCAACTCTTTCATTTCCAAATTAAGAGCAGCTATCACCTGAGAGATGGTGTTTACATTTGTCCCCCCACATTTGCTGGGGCTACGAGCACAGGACCCCCCATGAATGTGGGAAAGCTGCAAATAACAAAAACACTTAGAGAGAACAGCTCTCTAGGAATCTCTAGGTCCTCCAGTGCGACTTTTGGTTAAAGTTGACCATAGAGTTGCGCTGGAGGACCTAGATATTCCTAGAGAGAACATATTAATAACATCCATGGATAATCAAATCTGCAAAAGTCAAAGCAGCAAATGTGGCGGGATGAGTGTAGTCCTTTGGTGAGCGCAGAGATCAGCTAATTTAATTCAGTGGTGGAATACATTTGTAAAGGCTGGGATATCTATAAAAGATACTGTAAGCATAGTTACTTCATTCATATTGAGCACTCTTACATCACACCCAGCCGGTTTCCATGGCCAAGTGAAGATTTGAACCCTGGTCTCCTGAGCTGTAGCCCAACATTCAAACCACTATACCACACTACCCTACCTCCTAATTTGATGTCATCTGCAACTAAAATTAAGGTAATTGATTAGAGCAAGTATGGGGAATATGAGGCTCACTAGATGATGATGGACTACAGATCCTAGCAGCTGTAGTCAACATAACCAGTGGTTAAGGATGCTGGAAGTTGCAGTCCACAACACCCAAAGGGCTGCACAGTTCCCCACCCTAGCCTAAATTCAGTCCTAATCCTAACTTGAAGAGAGCCATTGAATGGCAGCTACTGAATGGCAAATCAATATTTATATAAATCTGATTTGTTCAATGGGTTTACTCTGTTTCAGGCCTGCACATCCTATGGGCTGCAGGCGGCCCCTTGGAGGATTTCTGGAGGCCTGCCATGATGGATGGCTGTTAACTAACATAAGGCAGGAACACTCCCTCCAAGCCGCCTTGGCTTCCCAGCCTTTGCGAGAGCTCAGGCTACTGAATGAAAGAAGAGGGAGCAATTCTTCCAAGCCAGTGTGGTGCAGCGGTTTGAATGTTGGACTGGGACTCTGAAGGTTAGTGTTTGAATCCCAGATCAGCCCTATAAACCTAGTGTGTGACCTTGGGCTAGTCACACTCTCAGCCACAGAGGATGGCCATGGCAAACCCCCTCTGAAGAATCTGACTAGAAAACCCTGTGGTAGGTTCGCCTTAGGGTTGACATAAGTCGGAAACAACTTGAAGGCACACAACACACAAGGCAAATCTATCCTGGAGTTTTGGCAAGTTTCTTCGGAGGGAATTTGCCATTTCCTTCCCCTGAGGTTGAGAGAGTGTGACTTGCACAGGGTCAGCCAGTGGGTTTCCATGGCCTGATCTCCAGAGTCATAGTCCAGTGGTCAAACCACTACATCATCCTGGTTGTGATTTAAAATTATACAGGGGAAGAAGAGAGATGACGGTAGAGTCACAGGCCTACAGTCCTTAGAAAATTTAGTGCAAGGGTCATTATTTGCATCCCTCTGGATCCTATCACTTCTGCCCCTTTGGAGTCCTGTGGGGTTTCTGCCCCGTGGGACTCCAAAGGCAGTGCCATCCCAGCAGCGACTGCTAATGTGGGATGTGGCATTGCAGCCCATTGAGGTTAATAGGGCATTGGTATATGTCCTCAAGTCTCTTCCTACTTATGGTGACTATCACAGAATTTTCTTGGCAATAGTTATTCAGAGAGGGGTTTCTTTTTCCTACCTCTGAGGCTGAGAGAGTGTGACTTATCAAGGATCACCCAGTGGGGCAAGAGGGACTTAAAACCCTGGTCTCCAATTTTTAAACTTTTACACTACTCTGGCTTTCCTATTTGGGCTTTCTTGTTGCTGTTGTTGCTGTTGTGTGCCTTCAAGTCGTTTCTGACGTATGGCAACACTTAAGGTGAATCTATCACATGGGTTTCTTAGCAAGATTTGTTCAAAAGTGGTTTTTCCAGTGCCTCCCTCTGAAGCTGAGAGAATGTGACTTGCCTAAGATCACTCAGTAGGTTTCTGTGGCCAAGCACGGATTCAAACCCTAGTCTCCAGGGTCATAGTCGAATGCTGAATCTACTACACCACACTGGCTTTCTTGAAGCATTCTTGTGGTTGTGGTTGCGTGCCCTCAAGTTGTTTCTGGTTTATGGTGACCCTCAGGCAAACCTATTGTGGGGGTTTCTTGGCCGGATTTGTTCAGAGGAGGTTTGCCATGGCTTTTCCTTGAGGCTGAGAGGATGTGACTTGCCCAAGGTCACCCAGTGGGTTTCATGGTGCAGCGGGGAATCAAACCCTGGTCTCCAGAGTCATAGTCCAATGCTCAAACCACTGTGTCATGCTGGCTTAGCCCACAAGGAAGTAGCATAAGGTTGGAGTGAGACACCCCCCCATTCATTTTCCTCTCCTTTACTCTGAAGGCCTGGGGGGTGGCAGCAGTGCCTTTGGAGTCCCACCAGGCAGCAGCTACGTGGGACTCTGAAGGCCAGCCTGGAGGAGGGGGGGCTGCCGAAGGCACCTCTACCCATATAGCACCTTTGAGACTAATTGAAGGTTTATGCATCTACATTGTAGACCTCAATGCTTGTCCCTCAAGGCTCCCAGAAAAGAGTAGGGTGGCGGCGGCAAGCCGCTAAAAACCTATCTACGACCTGAAGAATTTTAGCCTTTTTTAAAATTTGGCCCTTGCCTACTGCCAAGTTGTGCAGGCTTGCTCTATTTGGATCAGCAGTTGGATTTAGGAGGAACTTCCTGACAGTGAGAGCTCTTTGAAAGTGGAAGACACTCCCTCAGAGAGTGGTGGAGTCTCCTTCTTTGGAGGCCTTTAAACAGAGGCTGGATGGCCATCTGTCAGGGATGGTTTGATTTTGAGTTCCTGCATGGCAGAATGGGGTTGGACTGGATGGCACTTGGGGTCTCTTCCAACTCTATGTTCTATGATTAGGGCTGAGTTTCTGAATTGCATTCCTAATTTGATTTCTTTCTTCCAGAGAGCTTTAAAGAACGACAGGGAAAGTCATTGGAAAGAACCAAGCATAAAGTGCTGAAAGAGGCCTCTAGCAATCAAACTCAGATGATCTGTCCTGAGAAATCATCATACAAATGTTCAGAATGTGGAGAATTTTTCCCTCTTAGAGCAAGCCTTACTTCACATCAGGTAATCCACCAAGCAGTCAAATTATATCAGTGCCTGGACTGTGGGAAAAGCTTCAATCAGAAGTCAAACCTTACTTCGCATCAAAGAACTCACACAGGGGTGAAGCCCTATCAATGCTTTGAATGTGGAGAAAGCTTTATGTTGAGCAGACACCTTTCCTTCCATAAAAAAAATCACACTGATGAGGAACAACATAAGTGCTGGGAATGTGGAAAGACATTCACTAGCCGCATGGGTTTCACTGAACATAAAAAAATCCACACAGGGGAGAAGCCATATATATGCTTGGAGTGTGGAAAGAGTTTTCGTCAGTGTTCGACCTTCATAGGACACCAAAGGACCCACACGGGTGAGAAGCCATATAAATGCCAGGAGTGTGGAAAGGGTTTCAATCAGAGCACAACCCTTACTGCACATAAAAGAATTCACACTGGTGAGAAACCATATAAATGCCTGCAGTGTGGGGAGAGCTTTGCTTTGAGCACAAGCCTGAGTTCTCATCAAAGAAGCCACAGTCGTGAGAAGTCCTTTAAATGTGCAGAGTGTGGAGCGGGCTTTACTTATAGGACAAACCTGGCTGATCACCGGAAAATCCACACCGGAGAGAAAGCTTACACCTGCTTGGAGTGTGGAAAAAGTTTCAGTCGGAGCACAGGCCTTACTGCGCATAAGAGAATCCATACTGGAGAGAGACCATATGAGTGCTTGAAATGTGGGAAGACATTCAATTACAGCACGCACCTTACTAAGCATAAAAGAACTCACAAAGTTTGAGAGTCCCTAGAAGTGGCTGGAAGATGGGAGTAACTTCAGTAGCAGACCAGCCTTCTGTAGTCAAAAAGCCATCTGAGAATTCTGTCTGGAGACAGGCCAAGATTTGGGGCACAGATTTCACTGACAATCATCTCAATATGCCACGACTGAAAGAGATAGAGAGAGAGACTGTTGGTGTGTGGATGGTGAGTGTTGTAGTATGCCCTTTGGCACCCAGCAGAGTCTTCAGGACAAGCTGGCTGCTGTGATCCACAGCCACTGTGTAGATTTGCCATCAACTGGCTCAGCTTCTCTTCTCCAGGATCCTGTCTTCCTCAGTCAAGAAGACACATTGTAAAGTCCAAAAGCATAGCTTTATTAATGCATATAAAAAGTAAAAATAAGATAACTAAGTAAAATCCATTGTGATGAACTTGTCCAGTTCAGCCATACAAGATTACATCTTTAACAATCCAAAAAACATTAGGATCCAACTTGTTGCAGTTAAAACCACTGCTGCCAACCACACACGCTCACATCTTGAACAATAAAAACAATTCTTAGACAAAGGACTCTCTAAGCCCATCCCATATTCCACCTTCTAGGTGTTAACTTTATGTTAATTGGATAATGTCTGTATGATGTATGCCAACCCAGCCTCTTGTTGTCCATCATCCACCACGTGAGTAACTTTCCCAAGCTAACGATGTTTACATATAATTGTTATTACTTGTTATCCATAACAAAGTCTGGTTCTATTAGTTCTATCACTGGGAAAGTACATTGTTGATGTCTCTGTTACCACCTGGCGTTGATTCACCCTGTTTCTCTAAATATTGTTTGTGCCTTGCTCAGAAACTGTTCTCAAGTAGAAAATTACAAACACACACACACATCTTTACATTTCACCTTTGACTATATATCCCATTCATATCCTAACAATAACCGCTGTATTCACCTTGTCCCTAATTGTTACTCAGGTATTGCTGAAATTTGTTAAGGAGCTGCTTTCCACTGTAATCTATATTCCAAAGTAAAATTAGATACAGTCGGCTATCTGTATGCACAGATTTTTGTATCCACAGATTCAACCATCCAGGGCGTGAAAATATTCAAAAACAATATAAATTTCAAAAGCAAACCTTGTTATTGCCATTTTATGGAAGGGACACCATTTCACTATGCCACTGCATATAATGGGACTTGAGCATCCACGGATTTTGGTATCCACAAGGGGTCCTGGAACCAAACCCTAGCAGATACCAAGGGCCCACTATACAATTGCATCTCCAGTTAAGGCCAGCTGATGGCTTCTAAATCAGAGGCACTGTAAAACCACTCCAATGTTTGTTTATAGTTTCTCTCCTGTCATTATCCTAATTTTGGAAGAGGAGGTTCAGCACCTTGGATAGTAGTAAAATCTGGAATAATACCCAGAGTTGTTTCACTGTACCCTTAACATGGGAAGCCCCCACTACTCCTTTTTGAAAATACTGGTATGAGAGACAGACCAACAAGCTTTCAGTGTCCACTCTATAAACCAGGGGTAGGCAACCTTTTTTGAGCCAGGGGCCGGGTTGTTGTCCCTCAGACAATTGGGGGGCCGAAGCACCATAAATAAATAAATAAATAAATAAATAAATTTAATTAAAAATATATATGCATGCACACTCTCTCAGCCCCAGAAAAGCCATGGCAAAACCCCTGTGGAGATTTTGCCAAGAAAACCCCAAGAACAAGTAATAACAATAATTAATATCATCATGGCAGGTGGCGGTGGCAGGACCGGCCTGGGGCCGGTCCAAAGGCCTTGGGGGGCCGCATCCGGCCCCCGGGCCTTAGGTTGCCTACCCCTGCTATAAACGGTGTTGCAGCCATCAGAATATAGGGAAACCATGCAGTGATGTTAGTATCAATACTGTGTTTAATCTTCCCAAAATCCAGTGCAGGGGTAGGCAACCTTTCCCCTTTAAGGGCCGAGGGATTTCAGCTCCCAGAAGCCTCAGCCATGTTGGCCAATAGCTCCTGGGATTCTGGGAGCTGAAGTCCCTCGGCCCTTAAAGGGGAAAGGTTGCCTACCCCTGATCCAGTGAAAGGATCACGTTCTGCTACCAGTTTCTGTCTCTCATCTCTGAGGCCAATAATAAAAAAATACAGGCCACTGTAAAAATTCTGGGTTCACTTTATTTTTGTTTTTGTTTCCAGCACAAAGAAAGGAATGCAAGACCTAACTCACTAAAATAAGAGAAGCAGAAGAGAGATATCGATATGTATAGTAGAACTAATAATTGTAGAACCAATATTAGATCATTGAATAAATCTGTTAATAATCAGTTGTTCAGATTTAAACACTATAGTCCCAAGTGTATAAATACTAATTGTGAAGGTGCTTACGCCATGGATCGATAGTCGTAGCAAAGTAAATGGCCAATGGTCTTATAATGTCTAAATTCAGATAGAGGCCAGATACCTTTTGAGCAGTGATCTTCATTAATGCCAGTGAATTTTTTTACTTTCCTTTGACCAGTGATTTATTCCTCATACACCTTCTCCCATCTTGCCAATTTATAAGTTTGGAACAGACACCTTCTCTTTCCCTAAAGATCTCCAGGCAGTCCTCATGTTAGCTTCTTTTGACATGAATCTTTTTTTAATGTATGGGAAGCTGGTTCAGCTGCTTCCATGTTGTTGCTCTACGGTGGTTTTAATCTAGTTTCAGTTAGCTGCCTCCATTTTGTGATTCTATTGTGTTCCTTTTTTGTATGTTTTAGTTCTACTGCTGTTAGTCGTCTTAGGCTCTGTTGATGTGAAGACAGACCAAAATGTTTTCAATAAAAAATCTGCTATAATGCGTGCTGCTTATGTATTCTGTGAGTGTTGCTAAAGAGCCATTTTGGATGATGGGGTTATCTACAAGAAGGGCAGGCCTATCCTATATGGACTTCTCAGGCTGCATCTGCACTGCAGAAATAATGCAGTTTGACAACACTTTAACTGCCATGGCTCAATGCTATGGATCCTGGGATTTGTAGATTGCTGTGGCACTAGAACTGTCGGACAAAGAAGGCTAAATACCTCACAAAAGGACAGATCCCAGAATTCCATAGCATGGAGCCATGGCAGTTAAACTGCTTTATTTCCGCAGTGCAGATGCAGCCTGAGAGGGAAGCGGTGTTGTCATGGGGCTCAAGGGTGGCCAATTTTGTGAAGGCCCCCACTCCCATCACATCTAGCCAGCCAAGCCAATGCTGAGAAATACTGGGAGCTCCAGTCAACAATGCTCCAAAACACACTGCAGGAATAATCCAGTTTGAGACTGCTTTAACTGCCTTGGCTCAAAGCTAGGGAATCCTGGGAATTGTAGTTTATTGGGCCCCAGCGCTCTCTTACAGTTTTGTAGTCATAAAACTACAATTCCTAGCCAGGGCAGTTAAAGTGGTCTCAAAAGGGATTATTTTTGCAGTGTGTGTTGGACCAACATCACAGGTTTGCAAAAGGGCCTTCATTTTGTACAGGACTGATAGGTTTATTGTTGGTTAGAAAAAGAATGACTGGCTTTTTGCCAGGCATATGAGGCACTTCAAGATAAGAGAGTCTGCAAGGAACACAGAGTGAATCAATGAGAAAAGAAGAAAACTGGAAACACATAGAATAGGATCTTCATTACGGCCATAGACCAGCCCAAGGAGACATCTAGTTTTGGATAGGATGGTTGGATTGGATGGCTCTTGTGGTCTCTTCCAACCCTACGAGTCTGCCTGTGAGCAAAGAAACAGATCTACCTGACATCCTGAGAAGGCACGATTCACTAGAAAAGACAATAATGCTAGGAAAGGTAGAAGGTAGAAAAAGAGGAAGGCCAAACTCCAGATGGATGGACTCAATCTGGGAGGGCACAGGTATGAATTTGCAGGACCTGAGCAGAGCCAGGGTCTTGGAGATGTCTCATCCACAGGGTCCCCATGAGTCAAGATCGACTCGAGGGCAGATAACAACAAATACCCAGCTTACTGGAACAGATGAAAACTGCCTACCTGAGGCAGAAATAACATGGGAACAATAGGGATAAATTTATTTATTTAAATCCTGGAAACATGCAGGGGGTATCTGTGTTGGACATTTAGCAAATTCAGACAGAAATCCACCAAACAGTGATACCTTTCTTGGTCAATTGAAATGCACAATATACTTGTTGCAAGCTTTCAGAGCTCCACGGGCTTCTTCACCAGGCCAGAGGTTACAAACCAAACAGGAGAAAAACCATTGGAGATGTAAGATGCCTACAGGTTGTTTCTTTTCTTTTCTTTTTTTCTTTTATTTTAGAAAAGTTCATTGAGTTTTCTTATAAAATGAACATAAGATAATGAAAACAATACCAACATACATAAAATTACATGAATACATAAATCCACAAAAAATAAGACTAGAAAACAATACATTAAACAATACAATTCCAACAAAACTAACAACAAATTCTAAAAAAGGACTTCCAAAATCAAAAGCGGTGGTTATATTTTCCTTTAGTCAATACTCCCCTTAATCCGAAATAAACACCATTAATTTTCCTATAACCATCATCTTATCCAATTTAGCTAACTTCCTTCTAATTTCAGATAAATCCGTGAATAGACTGGGAAATCTTTGTCTGGGATCTAATAATTCTAAAGTATATCTTCTCAGATCCCAGTTCACAAATTAAGAATAGTTATAATTATCCGGTTAATCATGATTCTGCTGTTAATAGCAACTGTTCAATCAGGATTTTCTGAGGGCTCTGTATCATGGCTTCAGTTTCCTGGTGAGTGTTTTCATGCAGCTTTCAGTCTCCAGCTCCCTTTGGCTGTCATTTGCACTGCCAAGTCCAGGAACCACTACAGTTTCCAAAAGCATCTTCACTGGGATAAAGTCTCCAGGATGACTTTACAATCATAGGCTGGATTTCTTTAAAATAGGCCTGCAGGGAAAATTTTCAGCAAGCAGGATTGCTTGGTACCTCCCATAAACATGCCACATAAATAGTTAATTGCTGTCCCAAAGTAAGTTTGCTAGCTTCCTGCACCAACAAAACTATTACTATTTCAGCTTTTAAACAGCCAGACCAATTCAGTGCTATATAATCTGTTTGACTTCAAAAGTATGTCTCTGGCCCTTTTCCAGATAGCAAGAGTCTGTTTTTTTTCTTCTCCCCTTTGTTGTTTGCTTTCTTTGAGCTTTGCTCTTGACAACATACACATGATTTTCAGCTGGGGGTGACCCCTTCCAGCTCTCTCTTCTGCCCATGTCCTCTATTACCATTAAATCCACATACTCTTCACCATCAAATTTACATCTTTGACCATCAAAACTACATCCTTGACCTTCTCCTGTCCCTTTTTTTTCTTCCTTCCTTGAATTGCTGCTGATAGAAGGGAGGCCTGCAATTCCAGTTCCTTCTTTATTTCTCTAGATCCTTGTTAGAGTAAACTCTATAGGTAATCTGTACCAGCTGGGAGATATACATATTCAGATCTTTGTCCATTTTAGTTTTCAGGACAGCTATTCTGCTGACAGCCTCTTTTCTCTCAGGTTCTAGTGCTGAGACACATGAGAAAACATCTTCCAAATTCAGAAATAAAAAGAAGTATCTTCAGAGTCAATGTGTTGTTCCAGTGCAGATTGAGGTTAAACATTATGCTCTGGAGAGAAGACCATATCTATTGTCTTTGGGCAAACCACACACCTCTCCTCAGGAATCAAAAAGATATTCAATAAAATATGACAATCCTCCCAGCCAGGGTTATTATACAAAATGATAGGAAATAAGCCAGACGCCTTATTCTGACACTCTTGACAGGGTCTAATCTCTTTCTTTGGTAGTAAAAGAAGCGTGTCTTGAGACCATGTGGCTGGCTGGTGAAACATGCTGGCTGGATCAGTGGAATTTGGACAAATCTCTAAACTTAAGCTATCCTAAACTACAACAGTGGATTTCCCTATTCTCTTTTCTGGGAATCCACACCCCAGTGACACATAGTTTACAGACAACTGAAAATTATAGTTGAGGGGGAGAACAGGCAAAGTGGAGCCACAACCATCTCCCTTTTCCAGAATCAGGGAAGTATTTCGCTTGGCTTCAAGGAACAACAGTTATACCTCTTATTCTCTGCTCTTTCTCCCCCTCATAGATGTCCATGCAATCTCTCATACAAATAGCATCTATTCAAGCATTCAAAAACACAGAATTTCATCTCATTCTTCATTCACTCTCACACATGACTGCAGTTGCTCAATGATGTTAAAATTAAGGGATCCCATTTCTGGCCATTTTTCAGTACAATTTTTACCGGCTAAGTTCTTCAACATACTATCCAGCGGAGTAGTTTTACTCCCACTTCCTCCCATGTTTTCCACACAAAATACCTAGACAAAACACTCCACACAAAGGTAGGGGATTTGGAAACAGAGTAAGGGGTCTCAGAATCCAACACAAGAAGGGAAAATAAAACAATACATCATTCTCACGTTCTCACGCCCACACATCCAGATTTTCCAACAGCATGTAATGGGAACCAATGACAACCAATCACTCACTCATTCATACACCAGGCATGTGACAAACGTCTCTCCCCACATCCCTTATCCGTTACCTAGTTCAACAGTTTCACAGCTCCCCTCTGGAACTGCTACTTGGGCTGAACTCGGGGTGGGGGGGTGATCAGACCCCTCTTCGTCCCTTAGAGGAAGACACCAAATATTCTCAGATAATCGCCTGCTTCCTGTGCCTGGCCAGGGCTTCCTGTTCCCTGGAACGTGGGTGCTTCATTTTCAAACCCTCTCAAGAGCTTCTTTTTTTTTTTTGCAAACCCAGGCAGAGCTTTTTCCAAAGAGGATACAATCAGACTTTTGCTTCTTGTTTGGGAAGAAAGCCCAGATAGGCCTAAAAAAGGAGAAAGGATCTTGATTTAATAATTAGACCCTCACAGGTATTGGCAATCTTACTGTGTTTTAGCAATTTATTTACAAAATGTGTCAAATATTTGTCAACTTTATTTCAGAGAGGGAGGGGTCACTCACTTGAGGCTGCTTAGGAGACTGTTCTCACTCACTGGTTCCCTGCAGAAAGATAATCAGATAATCAGAAATCTAGAGTCTGAAAAGGTTCTTGAGAGATCATCCCCTCTTGCAACCAGCAGGTACTCCCCCAGTCTCTTCCTAATAAACTCCAGGGAAAGCAGCCCAGAAACTTTGGGGGCATGATATTCTTTCAAGTATTCTTTGTGTGCCTGATTTACATGAACATACTCACCCTGAATCCGGCCCTTTCCTCTGTAATACTTCAACCCAAATCAAACATCAATAAACTGAAAGTAAACTCTCTCCCAGTCAAGGTAAGTCTCTGGAGTCCAGATAAGGCTCATTTCACAAATGCATCCAGACTGATTGAAAAAGACCACCTGGGCAGCGAAGGGCCAGCTTCCAACGCCGGCAGAGGCTTTAAGAGCCACCTCACCACCACCAAGACTCAAACTGAACATTTACTTACTGAGAAATAAGGTGATCCCAGCAGCCACCAGAACAGCCAAGACTCCCAAAATGGTTCTCACAATAAGCCTCACATTGACTAAAAGGGAAGAAACACATGGCTGTTCAGACAAGTTCTTCAAGGCCCCCATCAGAAGCCCTAAGATCCCTTCAGCAGAGAAACGAAGAGTAGAACCTCTCTACATGACCCACATACCCATCTTCCCTTCAAAGAATTCCTTTCCCATTGAGGCTTCCCCATGCCCAGAATTACAGGCTTCAGAAAAAGGAATTAATTTTAAAAGGCACAGAGAGCCCAGGTATGTGTGTCTATTAGTTGTGTCCATGCAATCCAAAGGTAGCAATAAAATTAATTTTTCTACCTCACTTCTGTCAAATATGGAGCTGATATTTTGAAGGGTTATTCTTCCAGCTCCTTTATCAAACACCATACCATACCATTCTATTCCCTCAGCCTTCAGCACAGGGGTACATCTCCTGCATTGCACACCCAAACATACTCAGGGCCCTATGGAGTTTTTGCCTGTGAGTGGATGAAGGGGAGGGCTAATCTCCCAGAATCCTCCCCTGCTAACCCATTCTTTATGCCCTCTCCAGTCTCTCACCACCAGGCTCTTTGAATGCCAAGACCAGAGGCTCTGCCAGGCTGGCATGATCCACGTGGCACCAGTAGAGGTCCCTCTCCTCAGGGTCAATATTGATGCGGAGCCAGATGTGGTATGTCCCATCAGAGTTGGGAGCTATGTTCCTACGGAAGGTCTCATGTTCCAAGATCTGCTCCCCCTTCCTCCAGGTGGCTTCGATTTCTCTGGGGTAGAAGCCATGGGCCTGGCAGATGAGGGCTTCCCGGCCACCCCCAATTGCCTGGCGTGTCACCTTCCCTACCGGGGGCTCTGAAAGAAAAGAGTCAAATCAGCATCAAAACCTTCTAAAAGAGTGACATGAGGGGGGCATATTTAGACAGAAGGAAGAGGCCTCCTTGGTTCAAGCAGTCCAGTCTTGACCACTGTCCTGAAACTGGACACCCATATCTTAAACCTATTCAAGAAGTGAACCCTATCCCAAAGAAACAGATTTTCCAGGTTCCTTTTGAACAGATGTTGAGGACATTAGGAAAGTGGGTAATTACTGCACAGGAACCAGAGCCTCATTTGGCACCCTACCCCCACCATGAGCAGCACTCACCTGTCCATATGCCAAAATCAGCCATATTGCCAAAGTGATAACCAGAAGTGGCGCAATGTCACTTCCTGTCATTATTTTGGCTAATATGTGGGGTTTTAAATAAAGATATTTTCAAGGTAGGGAAGGGTGCTTTTGGTACTTGGAAGTTTTTGGCATGGTATTTGGGATAAAAACATCCCAAGAATCATGCTCCCCAAAAAACTAGAAATGGAGGGTCGTAGGGACTTCAGGGGACCGGGGGGAACTTCAGAGGTTGCAAAAGAGGTTTGGGGCCCACTTGCAGCCCATGTGAGGAAGACCTCTTTTTGTCCTACTGCCATCACCAGCTCTACCTCTCCCACCTCAAGGATTCCAAACATGGGTACCTTCATTTCTCTCAGGACTATGGCACTAGACTTACTGCCACAACTGAATAAATGCTGCTACCACACAACACTCTCCATGGGCTCATTCCCACTATGATTTACATTGATTTGCTGATCACTTTAAATGTGCCTCATCCCCATTTGAAACGTTTTCAGATGTGACTGCAATCTTTTGGGCTCACTTTGAAGCAAGACAAATGCAAAAAAATCACTCTTTTCAAACACTAGTTTTTTTGCTGGTCCTTTTGAAAAGAAGTGATTAGCAAACATATTCAGCAAGTGGGAATGACAGACCAGCGTCACATCAAAATGAAGGGGAGGGATTACTGCGGCAGAGGGTTGGCACATCCTTCACCAGTTTTTGGGGAAATCTGCTATTCCCTCCCCCCTTCTCAACACTGCCTTTGTGCTTTGTGGTGTGACCTATGGGTGCAATATATATATATATATAGAGAGAGAGAGAGAGAAATAAATAATTTCAAAAACAACTGAGCGCCAATACTGTCAATTTTTAAAAAATTGCATGCATCCCAGGGGAGAGTCCTCTATGATACCATACCCATGGCTGCATGCATCCCAGGGGAGAATTCTGGCCACGGCACCCATGACCCCCTCCCGTGTTTTCTTGAATGAGTTGCCTGTTGCGTCACCGATGACGCGTAGATGATTGACATGCATTTTGAAGGGGCACAAACTACTGGGAACAACAATTGTGTCAAAAAAGAAGCAAATAAAGAAAAGACTTGCTTCCATGGTGGGATGACACATCGACTGGAATCAATTCACCAACCTGGAGTGAAAGTGAATCACAAATGTTAAATGTAAGTGGGAATGAGCCCTATCTGAACAAAAAATACTCTGTTGTTTTCATACAGACATTGTTTTCCTTCCCACAGTCACATGTGTGCATATTACAAGAATAATTCCTTAAACAGAAGTTCAAAATACAATTGAAGACTACTTTTTTAACAGAAGGTGGTGGTTGCTGTTGTTGTGTGTCTTCAAGTTGATTCAAACTTATGGCAACCCTAAGGTGAACCGATCACAGGGTTTTATTGGCATTATTTGTTCAGAGGCCTTTGCTTTCCTCTGAGGCTAAGAGAATGTGACTTCCCCAAGGTCACCCAATTGGTTTCCATTGCCAAATGGGGATTCAAATCCTGGTCTCCAGAGTCATAATCCAGTGCTCAACCCACTGTGCCATGCTGCTTCTCTGGTTACATAATTTCAAAGCTTTCTTGTTATTGTAAGTAACATATAGATCTTAATTGATTTTAACACATTAATTCTTTCACTATTTTCATAAAATCTAAGAGCAAAAGTAAACTAAGAAATAGCAAGATGGAAGCAGCTTTGTTTACTTCTCCACATGGCCCCAAACCACTTCCACTATTTCTGACGGAGATTATCACAAAAGTGTGCCTGTTGTGCTGATAGAAAAATCTATTTAGTAAAAGCCATGGGTTTTTTTATTGTCTCCCTCTGGAGGGAGAATGAAAGTATTATGACATCATGCAGGGAGGTAAGCAGAAAACTGCTTCTATCTCACAGCCTTTTATCTTACTTTTATAATGTGATAAGGCTCTAAGGTCCGAATAAACAGGCCAAATGACATGGCTTCCCTCCACGTTTGGAAGCCACGCTGATGCCATGCCATCTTCGAAGAACTGGGCCAAGAAGGAGTGGATAGGTACAGGACTGCCACTGCGGCCCAAATCGGGCTCATGCCCATGTGGGTTGCTGCAGCCCCAGCGCAAACAATGCCTGAGTGGCCACACACCACTCCATCCAGGCTATCTGTGTCAGGACTAAGTCACTGCTTCTCAGTACCTTTTTTCCTCATGTGTCAGGGACCAGGACAGTTTTTGTGTCCTTTGCCTACTACTGCTTGCTGCTTTCCTGGGACCTTGCCTAAGACTGGCAGCCAATGGCTCTTGGACCAGCACTAGTCCCATGGACAACCACTCTGGGCAGCAAAGATCTAGGTCCTCAATGGTCCAAAACACCCTGCAGAAATAATACAGTTTGACACCACTTTAACTGCCCTGGCTCAATGCTAAAGAATTCTGAGAACTGTAGTTTTGCAAGATGTCTAGCCTTCTTTGTCAGAGAGCTCTGGTGCCACTACAGTTCCCAGGATTCCCTAGCATTGAGCCATGGCAGTTAAAGCAGTCTCAAACTGGGTTATTTCTGCAGTGTGTTTTGAATCTAAGTAACTGGCCCAAAACTCAAACTTCTTCCCTTTGCTCTCTCTGACTCTAACTCCCATCTCAAACAAACAAATTTTAAATTACATTTCAAACTAGCCAACTGTCTTGCGTACTAGCTTTTTAAAAGACCCCATTAAAAGGCTCAACCAATCCCCTCCAACATACTATGCTCACCCCCTGCAACAGATCACTTACCTTATTACATATACTATTCATCACATCCATACCCATACTTTAATCTCTTTAATAAGCAACAACTTTTCCCCCAGAACACCACAGGCCATGCTTTCCCCACCCCTTCTTTTGGGCAATATCCCCGCTTGGAAGAAAAGATGCTCAGGGCTTTGTGGGGAATAACAAGAGGCTCCACTCATGAACTGTCTCAGATCCAAATGATGGTCATCAATGTCATGTGGACTCAAGAGAGTTATGCCTCCAGAGCAAAGATAATGGAACTGCAATTCTTTGGGGCCCTAGAATTGCTTCATTCTCTAAGGAAACTTACAATTAATTTTAGCAAACTAGGCAAACAGGAATGATGGAAAGGTAGGAGAAGGCCTTCTCTGTGGCTGCTCCCACACTTTGGAGCTCCCTCCTTGAGAAGCTTGGGTGGCTCTTCCTTTGTTGTCTTTGTGACAGCAGGTTAACATGTTTCTTTTCCAACAAGCTTTTGGGAACTGATTTTTAATAAGAAAGGGTTTTTCATGTTACTGTGCTGTTTTTAATATTGTAAAGGAAGATTTTAAATGGTTTTAATTGAATTGTTGTTTAATACTGTTTTGTATGTTTTTAACCATATGTGTTTTATTGTAATTTTCTATCTTTTCCAAGACGCCTTGAGTTCCAGCCTGGGAGAAAGACAGGATATAAATAAAAGGAGGGTTGGATAGATGGAATACACAGTCACATCTTTGGTGCTTGGTTGTTCTGACTGGACCTTAACTGAGAACATTAGCCCACCCGAGATCAAAAGAAGAAAGGCAACTATATTGTAAGCTTGAGGACAGGAAATGCTCAAATGAACAATCTGAAAGCCCTACAGGGAGCCTTCTTGGCTAAAGGCAGGGTATAAAAATCTGTAAATAAATAAATCCTTCATGGGCAGCATTTTAAAATCAGCAGGGGGGGAGGGGACAGACAACAGTGATCCGTATACATTTTACAGAATGGTGGGGTTTTTAAAAGTAAAGTAAACTTTGGCACTATTGAGAGGACAGTCTAGATCAGGGGTAGGCAACCTTTTTGAGCCGGGGGCCGGTTGCTGTCCCTCAGACAATTGGGGGGCCGAAGCACCATAAATAAATAAATAAATAAATATTTTAAAAAAATAAAATTAAAAAAATTAAAAAATATATACATGCACACTCTCTCAGCCCCAGAAAAGCCATGGCAAAACCCCTGTGGAGATTTTGCCAAGAAAACCCCAAGAACAAGTAATAACACCAATAATCAATATCATCATGGCAGGGGGCGGCGGCGGCAGCGGCAGGACCGGCCTGGGGCTGGCCTACCCCTGGTCTAGATATTCTCCAGGTCACACTGAATTAACCTTGGCCCTTCTAAAAAATAAAAACCAAATAAATTGTTTCTCTGCATAAGGCAGCAACCCTGCTCAAGTTCAACCTTTAATGACCAAATAAGTACAGAGACAGCTTGTTCTTTCTGAGGGATCCTCCATGTCTTCCTCTTCCTGCCATCTTCTCTGCCTCATTGCTTTCTCCTCCGTTCAAATGAGGGGTCAGGGGAAGAATGATTTGAGAAGGGCAGGTGGGCCAGGGAAGGCTTTGGAGGGCAAGACAGGGTTCAGTTCCCAATGGTGTGGCTGTTTAGGGGTGGTTGAGATACCTTTGCTTGCCAGAAATGGGACAGGTGGAAGGAGAGAGAGGAAGGGGGAGCTTTCTTTTAGTAGAGAAGCAAATTAGTAGAGAAGCAAATCATAAAGGGCAGGCAGAGGCAGGGAAAAGGCTTTCTTTCATTATCAGCACATTACAGCTCTAAGGGCTTGTTCCTGCAAGAGCCAGCACAGCCCCCAGAGCATCAGGGTTGGAAACAGAAGCCTGCAAGAGCCAGCATAGCCCCCAGAGCACTGGGGCTTAAACCAGAAGCCGGCAAAGAGCCAGCACAGCCCCCTAAAGTGAATCTAACTCATCATTCCCACTTATTGAACACGGATCGGATTTGGGTCTTTAAAAAAAAAAAAAGCCCAAAAACTAGTGTCAGGAAAGAGTGTTCCTTTTGCGTTTGCCTTGCTTCAGTGCAATTTAAAGTGGGAACGATGGTCATATAACCCAATCAGCAATTTGGGTTAATTCCTAGTGGGAATGAGGCCTAAGACCTTCAGTGAGACCTTCTTTCTATGATCCCAGTGAGCCTGTGAATGCAGTGGGACTGAGAGGAGAGCCTCTTCTCTCAGTCCCACTGCATTCACAGGCTCACTGGGGGGGGGGGGGGGGGACAAAACAAAGGGGGCTTTTTGGGGGCTGCTTTTGGACTTAAATGAAAACATTCCTATTCCATCAGGCTGCTAGCAATAGACTCAGAGGGCTTTTAAACAGGCATTGAGCTGTTTTGTTGGTTTCTATATAGTTTTTTAATTGAATTTTAATGGTTTTAACTATACAAATTGCTTTTTTTTTAAATTCAAAAATAACATCAATATTAATACTTTTTATTTATTTTTCTGTATTGCTCTTAATTTGCACTGCTTGTAATAAGTTGTAAGCTGCTTTTGAGTCCCATTGCTGGGAAAAGGTCATGATAGAGATTAATTAATTCATTAATTAATTTTGGCATGGGGGAAGAATTCACATATAAACCTACCCCCATATGCACTCTGCAATGATCCAGCATACTAAAATATTTGACTGAATTTTGGGGCCTGGGGCCTTGTCTGTACTTGCCCAAAGGCCAATTTCCCCCCTGTTCTGATATTGTCCTGTTCGAACAATGCCGCAACCCCCGTCTACTGGTGCAAGCAGCATGACATCCAGCACATTTCTCACCAAAACCAAGATATAAAAGATTCAAAAGGTTTAAAATAACATACCTGTTACTCTGGATTTTCCAGGAGCCTTCAGTTCCTGCAAGTGGCGTCCCAAAACCTAGTGTCACCTGGTGCGAGCGGTGGGACTTCTGAGGTGGGAGTGGAGCTTCCGAGGTGGGTGGCGCAATTGGCCTTCTTTGGGACTGCTGCACTGTTCTCATAAGGAGAGTGACACAGAAGCTGCGAGAAAGGCCAAGCGCGCCACCCCCACCTACCCTGGGGCCACTGCACTGTTCTCTTTAGGAGAGCAATGCGGCCGAGGAAGGCCAAGAGCGCCACCCCTCCACCTACCTTGAAGCGGCGTGTCATTCTCCTCAGGAGGAAAGCAACGCAGCAGCCCCAAGGTGGGGGGGAACTGGGTGTCACTCCTCTTCTGAGGTGTCACCTGGTGCAGGCCACACTCCCTAGTGACACTACTGTTCCCACACCACCGCAGCTATCTAAACAGGTGTTCTGCTAAGCCACCTGGCACGTCCACTGCCACCCCAGGTCACTCATTCTGAGTTCAGAACAAGGCACCCAGCCATGTGACTGCCCCAGGCCACTTCGTTCTGACCTCCAAAGCAAGAGATCTCCAAGGGATGTGGATGTGCTGGATGGCTAAGCGCAGGGGTAGGCAACCTTTGCCCTTTAAGGGCCGAGGGACTTCAGCTCCCAGAATCCTAGGAGCTATTGGCCAACATGGGACTATTGGGCAACATGGCTGAGGCTTCTGGGAGCTGAAGTCCCTCGGCCCTTAAAGGGGAAAGGTTGCCTACCCTTGGGCTAAGCGGGACACCCAGGCAGACATCTGCCATGGTGAGGTCATGAAGGGCTAGGTAACAGGGGATATCAGGGAAGTTCCAAGGCCAGGATACTCTGGGCTGACCCTGGAATATCCTGGTCAATGCAGACAAGGTCTGAGTTTCAATGTGAGGGAGGGGTGAATGTATCCACAGACTGTACCATGCAAGATGCAAATAGAACATACCTGAATGCTTCCCCCACCCAGAAAATGACAAAGATATAAACTCTTTCACCCTGCTATGCCAGTTTTGTACCTGTATAGGAGAAAAGTGATTGAGTTTGCCTTACTTTACTGTTACCCCTTTTGTGAAAAACTGAACAGAATTCTGATTTTAAAAAAAAGGTTAACTCATTTTCTCTTAGAATTGTAGCATCTGGTCTCTGCTCAACTGTGGAGTAGATTGTTCCCAACTAAAATTTACTTAAATACTCCTGAGTTGGAGTCTACCACTTGCTGTTGTGTGCCTTCAGGTAGTTTCTGACTTATGGCAACTGTAAGGTAAACCTATCATGGGGGTTTTTTTGCAAGATTTTTTCAGAGGGGTTTGTCATTTGCCTTTCCCTGAGGCTAAGAGAGGGTGACTTGGCCAAGATCACCCAGTGAGTTTCCATGGCCAAGCATGGTTTCAAAGAGTCTCCAGTCTCCACAATCGTAATCCAACCACTATACCACACTCAGGTTCTAAAACTTTTCCAGAAAAATTGGATGATATAAAGACAAGGTGTGTTGAGAGGGAGGCAAAATACAGTGCAATAGTCAATTCTCCCTGGCAGGAGCCCTCCCTATTTCACCCACCCACACCACTCACTTGTCCTCAGCAGCACTTCTTTCCCATAGTCCAGGTATTTCGGCAGCCGCTCAATGCACTCCGCCTCCAGCTCAACCTTGTCAAACTGGGCTTTATTTGTCTCCATCTCCCATGTCCTTTTGGTGAGCTGGGCTGGCACATCAGCTGCCATCCAGGTGAGCGTCTCTACGTTGAAGCTGATGAAGTCCCTCCCATCATACCCATATTGGTAATACGCCCCTTTGCTCCCGTCTTTCCTCAGCTCACAGCCGTAAATCTTCTGCAGGGTGTGAAATCCTGAAAGAGACCCACACAACATGAGGATTGGGGATCCCCTAAGCAGAACTGGGGGCAGCCCCTCTCTGCAACACTATGCTCCACAAAAGAGGTTCATGCAGGATTTTTTTTCTTATTTTACCTCAGACCAAAGGAAGAAGCAAAGACAGGCCACCAACAACCTTGAATTGTTACTGAAGAATGAAAGCAATGAGACATTTTACCTTATTAACCATTAAAGGTAAAGATAAAGGTAGTCCCTTGACATGAATGTCTAGTCGTAACCAACTGTAGGGGGCAGTGCTCATCTCCATTACTATGCCGAAGAGCCAGCATTGTCCAAGGACAATTCTGGTGGTCATGTGGCCAGCATGACTGCACTGAAATGCTGTTACTTTCCTACCAAAGTGGTACCTATTTATCTACTTGCATTTGTATGCTTTCGAACTGATAGGTTGGCAGAAGCTGGGACTAGTGACAGGAGCTCACCCCATCGTGCGGCACTCAGTCCTCAAACTACCAACCTTCTGATCTTCCAATTGTCAGAATTGGCATCTTAACCATGAAGTCACCCACATCCCACTATTAACCTCTAAATAATTACAATGCATATAATTCGGACTCATAGGGAAACCCTCACCCCACAAACCCTCCAGGATCTCTTTTTGGACATCATTCCCCCACCCCAACCTTGGACAGACCATCTTAATCAGCACCCCTCCCACCCCCAGCAGTGACTCCAAGTCCCAGGGACTCTAAACCCTACCAGGAACCCTCTCTATGACACAAGAACTCTAGACGGTTCCTCCACATCTAGATCAACTGTGCTAGATCGTCCCATCTAGCACAGAAACTTTGTTCCAGAGTGTGGCCAGCAGCATGTATGGAGCCAGTGACTACTTGAGACGTACACGGGATCAAGGGTAGGCAACCTTTCCCCTTTAAGGGCCGAGGGACCTCAGCTCCCAGAATTCCAGGAGCTATTGGCCAACATGGCTGAGGCTTCTGGGAGCTGAAGTCCCTTGGCCCTTAAAGGGGAAAGGTTGCCTATCCCTGCACTGGATCATCATGGAACAGATGAAGTCCTGAGACACTCTTAACAGAACAGGATCAACATGGAGGCTGAAATCCTTCATCACAGCAAGTCAGAGACATTCTAGCATCACCACCAAGACCAGCTCAGCCAGCTGGGCTGGGAGACTGTTAAGTTGAGACTACAGGTTTTCTTTTACTAAGGTAGATTTTAATCTTGCTTCTCTGGGGTGTACATGAAGGTTTGTGTGGGAAAGGGTACGCCTTTTTTCTTTGCTCCCCTTCCTAGTACAAAGATAATCTTCATCTCTCTGCTGAAAAGTGAGGGAAGATGTTTGTCCCCCTCTATTCCCCACACTGCTTCCAGAGTGATCACATGGATAAGGTGTTACTTTCTTACCAGGAACACCTTTTTCCTCCTTCCCAGCAATCACTGGTCCCAGTTCTCGCCCCAGAGAAATAAATGGGGCGGGGGGGGGGATCCATTTCCACTCACCTTCACTCTGGTTGTAGCGAATCCTTAAGGTTTCCAAGTCCCCTCTGAATTTGGCCCACTTGTCCTGCATAATATGGGTCTCTCTCTCCCAGTAATGTGCGTCTGCCTTCAACATCCAGGAAACTCGTGGCTGAGCCTTCTTAGAGTTGCTATCATACCGATAAAAAGGCTGGTTGTCCACATACCCAACAGCAATGAACTGGGGCAACCCTTGGCCAGGCTCTGACACAGATGTAAGAAAATAGCGTAGGGAGTGAAAGGAGGATTCTGGAAAAGGCAAACAAATTTTTAGAGTTGACATTATCTGTCGCTCCACAGTGTGTGGTTGCACTGCATGCATTTGCACTGTGTTGCCTTCTTTCAGTAGTCGTCTTTTCTCTTGCAAAACTTAACTGAGCTGAGACATTCCTTGCAAAGAGTGGGACATGTAGAGATGTGAATTTGTCTACCTGCCAGCAACATGTTTGTGAACTTTTCAAGGAAAGGGCAACTGAACTGCACCCATAATGCAAACATTCTCACAAAGGAGCAGAATGAGAAATTCACACAGAGATTGGTTAGTATACAACAGAAGGAAAGGGGGTTGTTAACATATTATCTCCAGCATGGAAAAAAAATATCAATTTCCAATGACTACAGCACAGCAACACTATGAGAGCACTGTGTGATAAGCCTGATGAAATGCAAATGCAGGAATAATCCCCTGCTAAAATGATACAGTGGGCCCTCAGTATCTGTGGGGGATCCATTCAGATCCCTCCGCGGATACCAAAATTCTCAGATGCTCAAGTCCCACAGTATTCAATAGTGCCGTGGCCATGAGGCCATGCCACCATTGGAGACAATGGCACTTTGCCCCCCCCTCCCGCCAGCCAGCTTCACTGCTCTCACCGTGGCAGGCAGCAGGGAGCTACCTTTTCTTCCTCCTCTTCCCTGCCTCTTCCTCCTCTTCTCCCTCCTGTTGCTGCTGCCGTGGCTCTTCCTCCTTTTACTCCTCTTTTTCCTTCCTCCACGTCCTCTTATCCCCATCTCTGATCTTCCTTTTTTCCTTCCTCCTCTTCCACTTCCCCACCTCCTCCTCCTTTCTCCTCCTCTTACCCCCTCCCTCCGTCACCCCTGCCCCCTGCGGTCTTGCCATCCACAGACGCTCAAATCCGTGGATGGCAAGTCTGTGGATACAGAGGGAGGACTGTATAACAGCCTTGTTATACTCTACTAAAGGTCACTTTAGAACAACAAAAAATGATATAACCTCATTGTGTGATAAGGATCATCCAGCTAACATGGCTCAATGGGTTGTGCTGGATGGGGATTCTGGAAGCTGTAGTCCATCCAAAGAACTACTACAACTCCCATCAATGCACGTGATTGGGGTGGGCAAAGTGCACCACTCCAGGTGTTGGACTGCAGCTCCCAACATTCGTGGCCTATGGATAATGCTGGCTGTGGTTCCTGGGAAACCCGCTACTAATTTTCTTGGACAGGGTCAGCTGTCCCTGGTTAGTAGTTGGATGGACTCTGTTGGCCTTTTGTTGTTGTTGTTGTTGTTAACTGCCCTCGAATCAATCTCAACTCATGACAACCTTATGGATGAGTCCTCTCTAAGATGCTCTGTCCTCCACTGCTCTGCTTAATTCCTGCAACCCTTTAATACCCGTGACCTCCTTAATAGAGTCCATTCATCTGGCATGTGGCCTTCCTCTCTTGCTACTTCTCTCCACGTTCCCCAGCATTATTGTTTTTTTCCAAAGAGTCCTTCCTTGTCATCATGTGTCCAAAGTATGACAGTCTCAGTTTGGTCATCTTGGCTTCCAGGGAAGTTTCCAGCTTGCTCTGCTCTAGGACCCACTTGCTTGTCTTTTTGGCTCTCCATGGGATCCCATAAGCCACATTATCTCAACTGCATTGATTTTCCTCCTATCTTCTTTCTTGACTGTCCAGCTCTCACTCCACACATGGTAATAGGGAATACAATGGCTTGTATGATTCTAACTTTTGTGCCGAGTTGTATATCTTTGCATTTTAGGATCTTTTCTAGTTCTTTCATAGCCACCCTCCCCATTCTTAGTCTTCTGATTTCCTGACTGCCGTCCCCATTTCTATTAATGTTTGATCCCAAGTATGGGAATTCTTTTACTATTACTATTTCTTCATTGTCTAGGTTGAACTTGTGAAGATCCTCGGTGGTCATTATTTTTGTTTTCTTGATGTTTCAACATTAAGCCTGCCTTTGCACTTTCTTCTTTGATCCTCAATAGATGTTCTAGGTCTGTGAGGATTTCTGCTAGTATTATGGTGTCATCTGCATGTCTTAGTTTGTTGACATTCCTTCCTCCTATTTTCACTCCTCCATCTTCTGTGTCCAAGCCTGCTTCTCCTATAATATGTTCTGCATACAAGTTGAACAGATAGGGCAATAAAATGCATCCTTGTCTGACCTTTTGCCTCTCCCTCTCTCCCCTCCAGCAAAGGAGATATCTTTCAGAGCCCCTCAAGAACCAATTCCCCTCCGCAGATAGGGAGCCAACCATGACTACTTGCTTGTGGGCTTCTACAAACTAGTTCAGACCACTGTGACAAAATACCATATCTTGGCACAAATTTCCATGTGGTTTCATTGTAACTTCATGCAAACATTAGTTACAGCTTCTGACCTGTGCTGCCAAAAATCATATTACGGTAAGAGCAAATGTCTTTGCCATTGCCTTCCTCTGAAATGGAGCGGCATGCCTGGACCGGCCCTGCTTTACTTCCAAGATCAAACGGGATCTTGAGCCTTCCAGGGATTTAAGGTGAGACTAGAAACTGGTGGTATTCATGACAAAGTTGTTGTTGTTGTGTGCCTTCAAGTCATTTCCAACTTATGGTGATCCTAAGGCTGAATCAAGAAGCTTTCTTGGGAAGTTTCTTCAGAAGGGGTTTGCCATTGCCAGCTTCTGAGGCTAACAGAGTGTGACTTGCCCAAGGTTACCCAGTGGGATGACATGGCCGAGCCAGGATTCAAACCCTGGTCTCCAAAGCCATAACCCAACACTCAAACCACTACACCACGCTGGCTCTCTCATAACTACGTAGCCCTTGATGCAATATTTGAAATTAGGGATGGGGAGGAAATCCCATATTGAAACAACATTTCTCTCTGAATGTGGCGGGCTGGGCAGGGGTGGGTGGGTGGGTTTCTAGATTACGTATGTAGCCATATTTGCTAAGAAAAAAAACAGTTGAGATAGGCAAGGGGGCTGGGACTGGAAGGGACAAGAACAAGGATTGATTTTGGGACAAAGTGACTAGATGTCCTAAGTACAAAGGAGCTACGGTGTGTGACAATGACATGGGACAATATTCCAGGAGCCATTCCCTCCATCAGCTTCCATTGAATGTGGTGGGATTGGCAACTCCAGAGGTAGTTCAAGCTATGACGGTGCCTGAGTGCACAGTAAGCAAAATCATCCTCTGTGGCATGAGGCAGAAAGTCCCATAAGCCAACTCTTTGGCTGTAGAAGCCCAATAATAACAATCACGACTAGTTAGCTGTCCTCTCAAGCCACTTAAAATCCAGGGTGACCAGATGTCCCAACTGCAAAGGAGGGCAGGGCACCACAAAATGTTGGACATTCAAGAAAACATGTAAGACATTACAAATTCATGCTCCTTGGTTGTTGATGTTGTTGTTAACTGCCCTCAAGTTGATCCTGATGCATGGCGACCCTGTGGATGAACATCTCCAAGACTCCCTATCTGCAACTACTTTTCTTAGTTCTTGCAGATTCATACCCATGATCTCCTTAACTGAACCCATCGTCTTCCTCTCTTTCTACTGCCATCTGCCTTTCCTAGCATTATTGTCTTTTTCGCCTTCTCATGATTTGGCCAAAGTACAGCAGCCACCATTTGAACTTCCTGACAGTAAGGGCGGTTCGAGAGTGGAACACACTCCCTCGGAGAGTGGTGGAGTCTCCTTCCTTGGAGGTCTTTAAGCAGAGGCTGGATGGCCATCTGTCGGGGATGCTTTAATTGGGAGTTCCTGCATGGCAGAGGGTTGGACTGGATGGCCCTTGTGGTCTCTTCCAACTCTATGATTCTATGATTCTATGATCATCTTGGCTTCCCCGGTGAGTTCAGGAATGATCTGCTCTATGATCCATTTGTCTTCTTGGCTGTCCATGGGATCCTCAGCACCCTTCTCCAGCAACACATCTCAAATGAATTAATTGTCTTCCTATCTGCTTTCTTAACTGTCCAGCTCTCATATCCATAGACGGCAATAGAGAATGGCTTGTGTGATGCTAACTTTTGTGCTCAGTTGTACATTTTTACATTTTAGGATCTTTCCTAGTTCTTCCATTGTTGCCCTTCCCATTCTTAGTCTGCTTCTGATTTCTTGACTGCAGTCCCCACTCTGATCAATATTTAATCGAAATTTATGAGAACTCTTTTACTATTATATGAGAACTTATGAGAATTTACGAGAATTCTTTTACTATTTCTATTCCCTTATTGTCTAGGTTGAATTTTGTGTAGATTCTCCATCTCATGTTTCTTAGTCCTGTTCAAAATGGGGGACATTTTGGAATTCCTCCTAGACAGGAGGTTGGCATGTAGGACATGTCCAGGGAAAGGAAGACCAAATCTGGCCACCCTGCTTCAGGATTGCCTGAAACCTCCATAAGGATGCAGTATTTCACACCCAGATAAGGACCAGGATGAGCCACCACCTGTCGGGCTAACTCTCTGACACCTGGTTGTCAAACTCATGCTCTTTAGTCCTGCTCAAAATGGAGGACATTTTTGGAATTCCTCCTGGACAGAAGGGTGGAATGTAGGGTATGTCCTGCAAAAGGAAGTCTCTGACAGGCTAAGCTGAATACCTCACCAAACTAACGTTCCATTTTATATGCTTTTAATTGTACTGTTTTTTAATGCTGTGAGCTGCCCTGAGTCCTAGCTTTGGGAAAAGGGCAAGATATAAAATAATAATAATAACAACAACAACAACAAATCCCAGGATTCCACAGGATGGAGGCATATCAATGTGGTATCAATATCAAACTGCTCCTAGTTTTCACAGGGAATCTGGCTGCTGTTCCCAAGGATTTTGCTGGAGTTGTCAACTGGGAAACGCACCACAGAAGGACAATGAAGCGGTCCCTGCCCCAGATGCCTTACAAAACAGATCAGCTGGAAAACGGATTTGCAAAGAGAGTAATCATTTGGCTTCCCCAAATCTGCTTCCTCCTCCCACCCCATTTTCAGGCCAAAAAAGTCCTCTGCTCAGACCCCACCCTTTTCCCTCTGGGTGTTGGACTGGGTGCAAATTCTCCTCCTTTACAAGGCCACCACCCAAACATCCTTCCCGAAGCTGTCCACAGGGATTTTGCTGCCTGAAGGGGAGTGGGAGAGGGAAGCCAAGGGCCTTCCTCACCAACTCATGAGGCCAGTTGAAATATTTTGGCCCCTGAGCTGAAATCCCCACAAGAGCCTCTTCCTCCTTTCTCCCTGGCAGAGAAAATGTGACCAGGAAGGAGGAGGAGGATTTATTATTATTATTATTACTATTATTATTATTACTCAAAGATATAGTTATCTTAAGTCTGTAGAATCAGTATGTAGAGAGATCTTGTAGCACCTTTGAGACTAAGGACCTTTGCAGACTGCCAGAAATAGTGCACATTAAATTGAGGCACTGCCCTGGCTCAGTGCTAGGGAATCATGGGAACTGTAATTTATTGTGGCACCAGAGCTCTCTGACAGAGAAGGCTCAATGTCCCAGAAAAAAAATACAGTTCCCATGATTCCCTAGCACTGAGCCAGGGCAGTGCCTCAATTTAATGTGCACTATTTCTGGCAGTCTGCAAAGGCCCTAACTGAAAGAAATAAATTGGCAGCAGGAGATTTCCTAACTTCAGTCTACTTCCTCAGATGCATATTGTTGTTGGTGTTGTTGGTGTTAAAAGGTATAGCCATGTTTGTAGAGTCAGTATGCAGAGGGATCTTGTAGCACCTTTGAAACTCATTGAAAGAAAGAAATTGGCGGCATTAGCTTTCCTGGACTTAAGTCTACTTCCATCTGCTTCATGTATATGAGGAAGTAGTCTAGGAAAGCTCCTACTGCCAACTTCTTTCAGTGAGTCTCAAAGGTGCTACAAGATCTCTCTACAGACTGACTCTACAAACATGGCTATACCTCTTAATAATAATAACAAATAATAATATGCATCTGAGGAAGTGGACTGAAGTCTGAGAAAGCTCATACTGCCAACATTTTTTTCCGTTGAGTCTCAAAGGTGCTACAAGATCTCTCTACATACTGACTCTACAAACATGGCTATACCTAATAATAATAATAATAATAATAATAATAATAATATGCATCTGAGGAAGTAGGCTTAAGTCTAGGAAAGCTCATGCTGCCAATTTCTTTCTTTCAGTGAGTCTCAAAGGTGCTACAAGATCTCTCTACAGACTGACTCTACAAACATGGCTATACCTTTAAATAATAATAATAAAATAATAATAATAATATTCATCTGAGGAAGTAGACTGAAGTCTAAGAAAGCTCATACTGCCAACTTCTTTTTTTTATTGAGTCTCAAAGGTGCTACAAGATCTCTCTACAGACTGACTCTACAAACATGGCTATACCTCTTAATAATAATAATAATAATAATAATAATAATATGCATCTGAGGAATTAGACTGAAGTCTAGGAAAGCTCATGCTGCCAACTTCTTTCTTTGAGTCTCAAAGATGCTACAAGATCTATTAATAATAATAATAATAATAATAATAGCCACATGGTCAGGAGAAGAAAGTGCCAACCTGCAAGAGATACCCCTCCATACCATCTCAATTTAGAACAAAAACAACAAAATGCTCGCCTATTATATTTGACACCTTCCTTTATTTTATTTTTCTCCTCTATGGTTTGTTACAACTTTTGCCTGATGAAGAAGCCAGTGAAGCTTCGAAAGCTTCATTTGTGATTTTATATTTGTTTAATTCGATTTAAAAAAATAAATTAAAAAAAACGTTTTTTAAAAAGTTGGGACCAACATGGAGGCACACAACAGGCACAGCAGTAGTAGTAACAACAACAACAACTCACCCTCAGCCCTTGGAGTCTTTGTCAGAGGACCCTGTGGGAAGGACAGACTCAGGTCCCCCAAAAGGAAGACGAGGGGCCAAAATGGCGCCATAATCTGGCTCCCACACTAGACTCCCTCAGACGGCTGGCTTCACACCACGCCAAGTGAAGCGGATAAGGCACGCGCCAGGCTTTCGGATAGAGAGAGCGAGCGGGGATTGGGTGAGGAGGAAATGTTCAACCAATCGGGAAGGAGAGAGGTTTCAGTATCGTCAGCGGTTGCTGGGCAGAGGGCGAGGCAGCCGCCTGAGGAAGATGGAAAAGAGAAGGAGGATGTTACTCTGAGGGAATTCTGACATTGGGGAATACTTGCCCATAGGGAAGCATTGACCATAAGGAACCATTGGAGAATTTCCCTATGGCCAAGTATTCCCTAATGTTTCTCTATGAGCAAGTATTTCCCGATGTTTTCCCTGTAGCTAAGTATTCCCTAATGTTTCCCTATGGGCAAGTATTCCCCAATGTTTTCTCTATAGCCAAGTATTCTGTAAAGTTTCCCTATGGGCAAGTATTCCCCAATGTTTTCCCTATAGCTAAGTATTCCCTAATGTTTCTCTATGGCCATGTATTCCCCAATGTTTTCCCTATAACCAAGTATTCACTAATGTTTCCCTATGGGCAAGTATTTCCCAATGTTTTCCCTGTAGCTAAGTATTCCCTAATGTTTCCCTATGGGCAAGTATTCCCCAATGTTTTCTCTATAGCCAAGTATTCTGTAATGTTTCCCTATGGGCAAGTATTTCCCGATGTTTTCCCTGTAGCTAAGTATTCCCTAATGTTTCCCTATGGGCAAGTATTTCCCAATGTTTTCCCTGTAGCTAAGTATTCCAATGTTTCCCTATGGGCAAGTATTCCCCAATGTTTTCTCTATAGCCAAGTATTCCCTAATGTTTCCCTATGGGCAAGTATTCCCTAATGTTTTCCCTATAGCCAAGTATTCCTTAATGTTTCCCTATGGGCAAGTATTCCCCAATGTTTTCTCTATAGCCAAGTATTCTGTAATGTTTCCCTATGGGCAAGTATTCCCCAATGTTTTCCCTATAGCTAAGTATTCCCTAATGTTTCTCTATGGCCATGTATTCCCCAATGTTTTCCCTATAGCCAAGTATTCCCTAATGTTTCCCTATGGGCAAGTATTCCCCAATGTTTTCCCTATAGCCAAGTATTCCCTAATGTTTCCCTATGGGCAAGTATTCCCCAACAGTACAACAGCTAGTGCACAAAGATAAGGAAAATTACTACAACAACAAATGTAGAGAAACAGAAGACAACAAGAAAAAGGGAAGAAGGAGAGACCTATTCCACAAGATTCGAGAAATCAGGGGAAAGTTCAAGCCAAGGACCCGGACGCTCTACGACAATAATAATAACATAATTCAAGACCAGGAAGGAATAAAAAGACGTTGGAGGCAATACACAGAAAAACTATACAAAAGAGATGACAAAATGAAGGACACATGGAGAGAAGAACCATATGAAGATGAACCCCAAATTCCAAAAACTGAGGTGGAAGCTGCAATAAAAGAAATGGCCAAAAAAAACAAGACTCCAGGAACAGATGATATTCCAATGGAACTGTCGCAATCCACACTGACAGAGTCAACTCTAGTGCTAACCAACATATGTCAACAGATATGGAAAACAAAACGATGGCCAACAGATTGGAAGCGGTCAATATACATCCCCATCCACAAAAAAGGAGATACAAAAGACTGCAGCAACTATAGGACCATGGCACTGATCTCCCACGCAAGGAAAATCATGCTAAAAATTCTACAACATAGACTCCAACCATACATGGAGAGAGAAATCCCAGAAGTCCAGGCAGGGTTCAGGAGAGGAAGAGGCACAAGGGACCACATTGCAAACATACGATGGCTAATGGAGCTCAGCAGGGAATTCCAAAAGAATTTGCTTTGTAGACTATAGCAAAGCCTTTGACTACGAAAGGCTATGGAATGCCTTTAAAGACATAGAAGTGCAAACACATCTGATAGTCCTGATGAGGAATCTGTACTCAGGACAAGAGGCTACTGTCAGAACAGAAGATGGAGAAACAGAATGGTTCCCAATTGGCAAAAGAGTCAGACAAGGCTGCATCCTATCACCCTATCTGTTCAATTTGTATGCAGAACATATTATAAGAAAAACAGGTTTGGACACAGAAGAAGGAGGAGTGAAAATAGGAGTAAAGAATATCAACAGTCTAAGATGTGAAGATGACGTCATAATTCTGTCATAATTGGAATTCCCTGGTGTGCTCCATTAGCCATCATATGTTTGCAACATGATCCCTAGTGCCTCTTCCTTTCCTGAACCCTGCTTGGACCTCTGGGATTTCTCTCTCTGTGTATGGTTGGAGTCTATGTTGCAGAATTTTGAGCATTTTTATTTGCGTGGGAGATCAGTGGTTGGTTCTAGAGTTGCTGCAGTCTCTTGTGTCTCCCTTTTTGTGGATGGTGATGTATATTGATTACTTCCAAACTGTTGGCCATCATTTTGTTTCCCATATCTGTGGATATATGTTGGTTAGTATTTAGAGTATGGGGAAAACTTGCCCATAGGGAAATATTAGGAATTACTTGCCCATAGGGATACATAGGGGTATACTTGCGCATAGGGAAACATTGCAGAATATATGCCCATAGGAAAAAATTGGGAATTACTTGACCTTAGGGAAACATAGAGGAATACTTGCTTATAGGAAAATATAGGAAACATCTCCAATGTTTCCCTATAGACAAGTATTCCCCAATGATTCCCTATGGGCAAGTAAAGTAATTTGTTTTAGTACATCCCAAATAAATCTTCCTCGGATCTGAAAGAAGGCGGAGAAGGACTCATATCAATGTAAAGTAAATTTCTGCTTTTGAGTCATGCTCCAAATGGTGGACATTTTGCAATTCCTCCTGGAAAGAAGGTTGAAATGTAGGACATATCTGGGAAAAAGAGGACGCCTGGTTGCCCTGGATCTGTGACACACATACTTACATATACACACCAAGAAGGAGAGTCTACCATCTTTCTCCCTCATACACTTGAGAAGTCAAGAGTGAAATAACAGGGACTGTCAATATGTAGAGAGATCTTGTAGCATCTTTGAGACTAAAGTGAAATACATCTGAAGATGTAGACTTGAATCTAGGAAAGCTCATGCTGCCAACTTCTTTCTTTCAGTTAGTCTCAAAGGTGCTACAAGATCTCTACAGACTGATTCTACAGATTAACACAGCTATATCTTTGAATTCTACCACTAGGGATTGTCAAGAACACCTTACCATCTGAGAAGTCAGGGGTAAAATAATAGAGAATGCCAAGAACAACTTAAAACATCAATCAATAACCCTGCTGGAGGCCATGGGTAAGTCACACTTTCTCAGCCTCAGAGGAAGGCCAGGGCAAACCTCATCTGAGCAAATTTTGCCAAGAAAACCCATGATAGGGTTGCCATGAGTACAAAACGAACTGAAAGCACACAACACCATTCCCACCATTCTGGTTAACTATCAGCCAGTCTCTAATATTCCATTCTTGGGCAAGGTTCTGGAGTGAGTGGTGCCCTCCCAGCTCCAGGGGTTTCTAGATTAAATGGATTAACTAGGTCCATTTCAATCTAGCTTCAGACCTGGCTATGGGACAGAGACAGCTTTGGTTGCCTTGGTGGATGACTACACAGGGAACTGGACAGGGGGAGTGTGTACTTGTTGGTCCTGCTAAACCTCTCACCGGCTTTCAAATCCATCAACCATGGTATCCTTCGGGGATGGGACTTGGGGGCACTGCTATCCATTGGTTCTGGTCTTTCCTGGAGGGGCAGATGCAGAATGTGTTGAGGCACTCCTGTTCGACTCCTTGGCCGTTGGCTTGCGGGGTCCCTCAGGGTTCTGTTTTGTCCCCCATGTTATTTAATAGCTACATGAAATCTCTGGGAGAGGTCATCCGGAGATTTGGGGTGCAGTGTCACCAGTATGATTCCAAGGAAGCTGTCTCTGTACTGAACCAGTGTTTGCTGTCAGTAATGGACTGGATGAGGGCAAACAAATTGAAGCTTAATCCAGACAAGACAGAGGTGCTCCTTGTCAGTCAAAAGGCTGATCAGGGAATAGGGACCCTATTCTGAAATCTCTCCTGAAATCTCATGGTTGCAGCTTGGGTGTGCTCTGGACTCCACTCTGAGCCTGGATGCCCAGGTTTCAGCAGTGGCCAGGAGTGTATTTTCACAGCTAAAGTTAGTGTGCCAGCTGTACCCGTTTCTTGAGACATCAGATCTGGCTACAGTGACACATTCCTTGATTACATCCCATTTGGACTACTGTAATGTAATCTATGTGAGGCTGCCTTTGGTAACTGTTCAGAAACTTCAGCATGTGCAAAATGCAACAGTGAGTAAATGCTGACTGGGGCCAGTTATAGGGAGCATATAACTCCCTTGCTGAAACAGCTTAATTGGCTACTGGTTCATTTCTGGGCACAATTCAAAGTGCTGGTCATGACCTATAAAGCCCTACACAGCTTAGTCCAGACTATTTGACAGATTGTATCTCCCCTTAAAACCAGCCAGAGCCCTAAGATCTTCAGGAAAAGACTTTTTCTTGGTCCCACCATCTTTGCAGGCTCACCTAGTGAGGACATGAGAGAGTACCTTCTCGGTGGCCGCTCCCACTCTCTGGACGTTTTCACACTAGACCCACTAAGCTGCCTGGAGCCGACCGTGCCGCTCATTCCGGAATGGCTCCGGCGGCGGCAACTTAATTCCTTTTTAAAAAAGGAATTACCTTGCCGGGGCTGATGCCGGAGGACGTCCGGAGTTAGCGCTGGATCGGCCGGAGTGAGGCCGGACTTGCTGCGACGTGAGTGTGAACACACGGAGCAAGGAGCCGGACTGACGCAGGGATGGCACCAGAAGGGGCGGGGTTTGCTGCGACGTGAGTGTGAACACACTGGAAAAGGAGCCGGAGTGGGGCCGGAGGGAGGTAGGATTGCGTCCTCCTAAAGCCCCGTGTGAAAACGCCCTCTGGGATGCCCTTCTGCAAGAAGCAAGGCTGGCCCCCTCCCTGCTTGCCTTCTGCAAGCAAAAACGGTTTTATTCAGGCAGGCGTTTAATGAGTGACCATGGGATGGCTTTTTTATATGGGGCGTTTGTTATATGGGGTGGGTATCATGGTTTTATTGTGGTTTTAATGTTTGTAATTTTATATTGTTTTTATGTGATGTTTTAATTGTTTTATTGTAATAGGTTTTTAAAGCATTTTTATTGTGAGCTGCCTTGGGTCCCTTTCTGGGAGAAAAGCATCATAGCAATTAAGAAATAAACAAATAACAACAACACTCAGTTTCCCCCCCCCCCAGGTGGTGTGCCCTCTGGGGAAAACAAGTGAAATCTAGTTGGAGGAAAAAATCCCTAAAGATACAGAACACTAGAAGACCTATTTAAAATTACGTTACATCCAGAATTCATCAAAATAAATCTATAAAAGCTGGGATTAACGTCAGTGAACTAGAAGGGCATTTTGAGGTGTATGAATTTTCTACATAACCAGAGGTACTCTTTTCCCCAGACATGTCCTCCCTTTCAACCTTCAGTCCAGGAGGAATTTCTAAAGGCCCTCCATTTTGAGCATGACTAATAAGCATGAATTTACATTGATATTAATGTATCTGAGTTTTTATTTGATCATGTCCTCCAGTTTTCCTTGCACATCCTACATTTTGGTATTGCCTTGTCCTCCTTGTCTTCAGCTATTAGGGGCAACGGGGCTTAGCATCCGCAGATGGGAAGGACAGGCTGTACATCCCTCACCATGTAAAAATTATATGTAAATTAGAGTTTGCCAACACTTTTGTCAATGGTGCATTTGCCCTTTTTACTTTTTCTTGAAACACACTAACACTGTTGCTATTTGCATGCATAATTCTCAGAGAATTATACTGGTATTGCAAACAGAGCAACTGACCTAACAAAGTCCAGTACACATGGTGGTCTTGTCTTGTCTCTTATGACAACATCAGTCCAACTCTTTCCTGGTAGTCCCTCTCATATGCAGTCTATCTATGGCAGTAGTAACTGTTCAGTAGGGATGTGGAGGATCATCCCTGTTCATCACACATAAGGATTTTGGATTCTCAAGGCTTGAATGAAGTCTTTTATGAGTTGCAAAACTTGGAACCTGCTCAAGCAAAGTGTAAGAATTTTAATTTTATGTCATCTACAAATGAAGTGATGGGACAAGAATTTCAAAGGAAATTTTGATGTGCAGGGTTATGTATGTAAACAACCATTCAGACAAGGTTTTTAAACCAGGGGAGTGCTGCTATTAATTCTGCTTCTTTAAGAACAATATCTGTTTGGTTTAAAGCTTATTGTTTTAAAGCTTATCACTGATCATTATGTAACCTTTCTTTCCCTTTGGGTCTCTGGAGTGCGTGCAGAGAAAATTAAATCTTACCACACTTGGCAGGGGAAACAAGTCCCATTGTGCTTATCTTTACAATGCAGTTCCTCCTCTTCCCCATTTAATATCCTTATGGCTGTCTGGAAAGCCCTGAACTAGAGGTGCATTCAGCTAAAAGTCCTGTTTACTCCAAAATAAATTTCACCATAGGCACTGTGAGTTAACATTACAACGACCTGCTTGCACGTTGTCTACTCAAAGTGAGCCCTGAGGGAGAAGGCTGTCTTTTCCCCACCCTAAACTTTCTGTATCTGTGAACCATAAAACAATAAAACTCTCCATAAAACTCTCTTATAACAAGTAAGATGGCTTGTATTTAGTCATGCAAATAGTGATACTCAATGTAATTTGAATATATGTTCTCCCTCATATCATTATTTGGGATTTTTTTTTAAGTGGGTCAGCTCACTTGGGTAAGATGAACCAATTGAATTATCTTGCTTCATAGAGCAGCCAAGGTCAACAATTAAAGTTTCCTACCTCCTTCAGGTTTGAGAAGAATAAAACCAGAAATTGACATCATCACTGTCCAGTCCGTGGAAGTGGTCTTCTCTCTCTGGATGCTGATAACACATAGTGTACACTTGATGTCTGTCCTGATGGTAAGTAGATGCCACTTTATCTGGTTGAATCCTGCAGGCATTCTTTTGTTGTTTCTTTCATGGCTTTCCTTTCCTTCATCATTGTTCTCCACCTTCTCACTGGAGTCTGGTGTTGATGCACAAACTGTCTCTTCTTTATCTCTGATGGTGGCAATCCTGGTGTCTTGGTGAATCACCTTCTCAAAGTCTGCCATCTAAAACCATGTCTATCAGCAGAGTTATTTTACTTCTGGCACCACATCTTCCAGGCCACTCTGCAGTATCTTCACTGAGATATTTGCTTTTGGGTTGCCCTCCGGATCATCTACATGATCTCTGGGTTGCCCATTTACCATCATGGTTCTCTGTTCTCTCACAGTTCTCTCCTCCTCCTTCATCAGTCCCTCTGGTTCATCAGGTTCATCATCGTGGTCTCTTTGCCTCACACAAATGGGTTCTGCACCTGCGCAGAGACCACCTATGGAACTTTATAGAGCTGAGTAGCTTGGCCCCCACTGCCTATCGCGCATGCTCCAGCCCACCAAAATACCATCTCTTCAGTTTCTTTCCATCTGCCAACAGAGCTAGTCTTCTCAGATCATTCTCAGGCCGAGTAGTTTTTTCTTCACTTCTTTTTTCACATTTTTATTATTTCCATTTCTTCTTCATCTTCTTCCTCAGTCAATCCCAGATCCCTCTTTCATAGATCCATTATTATTTCGGGGGCCCAGATTATACTGCCATTACTCCATCTAGCTGAACATCACCACAGATTCTTGGGTTCTTACCATCATCCGTATGGGCTAGGCCATCGAATTCTCAACCATTTTGCCCACCAGCATATTTCAGCATACCCAGCCCTCCACTTTAAATTGTTTTCAGGGATTGAAGGGTGGGACTGCCTTCAAGGTATGTAAACAACCTATACCCAAACCAGGGTTTTGGCCCGGTACAATATGTATGTAAATGTAAATGTATGTAAAGGTACATTTACATAGTCTAATACGGTTAAAGTTAACATTTGGTAAGAAAACAATAATAATAATAATAATAATAATAATAATAATGTTTATTTGTATCCCGCTTATTGCCAGACAATCCAAGCGGCTTACAATAATAATATCTCCAAAGAAAAACCAACCCACCCCCTAATCAACCTCTACTGCGTTCCTCATCCATCAACAACTGATGGGGCCACAAGAGGAACGCAGGAGTCAAGGAACCCAAGGCCGGGGTGATCAGTCTGGGAAGGCCTGCCGAAAGAGATCCGTCTTGACAGCTTTTTTAAAGCTGTCCAGTGATGTCAACTGACGGATCTCGTCCGGCAGGCCGTTCCAGAGTTTGGGGGCGACAAGAGAAAAAGCCCTCTGGGAGGTCACTGCAAGCCTAGATTTTTGAGGCTGCAGCAAATTCCTCCCAGAGGACCGGAGAGCGCAGGGAGGATTGTATGGAAGGAGGCGATCCCTGAGATAGCTTGGACCCAAGCCATTTAGGGCTTTAAAGGTAATAACCAACACCTTGTACTGGGCCCGGAAGCTAATAGGCAACCAGTGGAGGGACCTCAAAACCGGGGTGATGTGGTCCCTCCTAGATGTTCCAGAAATAAGCCTGGCTGCCATGTTTTGAACCAACTGAAACTTCCGAACCAAGCACATGGGTAGCCCCATGTAGAGCGCATTACAGAAGTCGAGGCGTGAGGTTACCAGTGCATGCACAATAGTCTCGAGATCCCTTACTTCCAGAAAAGGGCGCAGCTGGCTGGCCGAAGCTGATAACAGGCGCTCCTGACCGTCGCATTTACCTGATTTGTCATCAGGAGCGACGAGTCAAGAAGCACCCCCAGACTGCGAACACAGTCACTGGAGGAGAGTGCGACCCCATCCAGGACTGGAGGTTGCAACCCAATTCTTGGTTTCGGGGCCGCTACCGTGAGCACCTCCATCTTGTCTGGATTCAGTTTCAATCTGTTTTTCCTCATCCAGCCCATTACCGCCCGAAGACATTCATTGAGAGAGGAGATGCCATTGGAATTCGAGGCCGACGAACGAGACACGGAAAAATAGATTTGGGTGTCATCAGCGTACTGATAACACCCAGCACCATAACTCCGTATGATCTCACCCAGCGGCTTCATATAGATGTTAAATAACATTGAGGACAAAATAGCCCCCTGAGGGACCCCACAAGTGAGTTCCCTCTTACTGGAGCTACTGTCCCCGAGCAGCACCCTCTGGGACCTACCCGAGAGGAAGGACCGGAACCACTGCAAAGCAGTGCCCCCGATACCTAACCCCTTCAGGCGGTCCAAGAGGATGCCGTGATCTATTGTATCAAAAGCCGCTGAGAGGTCTAAGAGCACCAGCAGGGTCACACTACCCCTGTCGATGCTCAGACGCAGATCGTCGGTCAAGGCAACCATGGCAGTCTCGACCCCAAAGCCTGTCCTGAAGCCGGTTTGAAATGGGTCTAGATAATCGGTTTCATCCAAGACAGCTTGGAGCTGAAGAGCAACCGCCCTCTCGATTACCTTGCTCAAAAATGGCAGCAACGACACAGGCCTATAATTTCTCATATCCAGGGAGTCTAGGGAAGGTTTTTTCAGAAGCGGCCTAACAGCCGCTTCCTTCAAACAAGATGGAACATATCCTTCCCTGAAGGATGCATTGACGATATCCATGAGGAACCTCAACAATGCATCCCCCCCCTCGACGGCCAGCCATGATGGGCAAGGGTTGAGAGGGCAGGTCATCTTCCTCAGCTTACCAAGCAGCTTGTCCACGTCCTCGGTACTTACAGATTGAAGCTGATCCAGTATAACTACATTGACGGAGTCGCTGGACGCCTTGCCTATAGACTCTGTTTCAACAGTGGCATCTAAGTCGGCTCTTATCTGAGAGATTTTATCTACAAAGTAGTTGTTAAATGCGTCACAGCAGGCTGTCACAGGGTTAAGTAAGGGGTTTGGCACAGGAGGCACCTGCGTCATCTCCCTCACCACCTTAAACAGCTCTGCTGGACGGGACTCTACAGATGCAATACGTGCAGAGGAGAAAGCTCTCTTCGCTGCACGTATTGCCTCCCGATAGGAACGAAGAAAATTCCTATGGTGAGTTCTGTCAGATAAGAGTCGAGTCTTCCGCAACTTACGCTCTAGCCATTGTCCAACCCGCTTCATCCTTCTAAGCTCTGGCGTATACCAAGGCCTACGGTTGAGAGCGTGATGGCAAGGGCGCTTGGGAGCGATCGTGTCAATAGCCCTGGTAAGGTCGGTGTTCCAAGTATTAACCAGAGCTTCGACAGGATCACCGGCATTCCCAACCATTAAACCCTCTAAGGCTTTCTGGAATCGCACTGGCTCCATTAGCCTTCGAGGGCGGACCATCCGAATGGGTCCACCACCCCCGGTGGGGCAGATACTGGCTCTAAGTTCCATCTTGACCATGAAATGATCCGTCCATGACAATGCGGAGGTACTTACCACCTCCGCCCACGGATATTCCTGTTCCGTACTAAAGACCACATCGAGTGTATGACCTGCACAATGTGTGGGCCCATTGACCAAATGGGATAGGCCCATGTTTGTCATGGTCTCCATGAACTCCCGAGCCACACCTGTTAGGCTGGACTCGAGTGGGATGTTGAAGTCCCCCAGGACTAAAAGTCTGGGGGACTCCAACAGCAGCTCAGAGACCAGCTGTGTCAGCTCGGTCAGGGAGACTGCTAGATAACGGGGAGGTCGGTAAACTAGCAGAATCCCCAAACTATCTCTGGTCTTTAGGCTAAGGTACATACACTCAAAGTGGGCTATGTTCCGGACAGGTATCCTGGTCAAGGTCAAAGTGTTCTTATGAACCAGAGCCACGCCTACCCCCCCGCCCACTTCCCCTCACCTGCTCACTAACAGAATACCCAGCTGGGAGGGCCTGCGCCCATATAGCAGCGCTATCCTCCCCCAGCCAGGTTTCTGTAAAGCAAGCCAGGTCGGCGTCCTCATCCAGGAGAAGATCCTGGATAATATGAGTCTTATTTTTAACTGACCTGGCATTGCAAAGGAGCAGAGTGAGGTTCTGTGGAATGGTTGGTCTGCTCTCCAGGCCATTCAGGGAAACAGAGGGAACTGAAGGCGGGATAGCTACCAAACAGCGATCCCGCCTTCTTTTGTAACATGTATTCCCTCTGTTACAACCATACCTTCCGTTCCCCTGCACAACTCCAATAGCCACCCCTACCTCATTCCCGGCCTCGGGAAGGGCAGTGGGACTCCGCCCTTCTAGCCTCCACAGTTGTTCTGAGGGAGGCAAAGGGGAAGGCAAACAGTCCCTGCCGGCATTGGCTTCAGTCTCTGGACTGCTCCTGATGGTAAGTGGCAGTTGGGAGACTTTTGATGGCTTCCTCCGGCATTGGCTCCACCCTCCTGGCCTCCACAGCTGTTCTGAGGGAGGCAAAGGGGAAGGCAAACAGTCCCTGCCGGCGTTGGCCTCAGTCTCTGGACTGCTCCTGATGGTAAGCGGCAGTTGGGAGACTTTTGATGGCTTCCTCCGGCATTGGCTCCGCCCTCCTGGCCTCCACAGCTGTTCTGAGGGAGGCAAAGGGGAAGGCAAACAGTTGGCCTCAGTCTCTGGACTGCTCCTGATGGTAAGTGGCAGTTGGGAGACTTTTGATGGCTTCCTCCGGCTTTGGCTCCACCCTCCTGGCCTCCACAGCTGTTCTGAGGGAGGCAAAGGGGAAGGCAAACAGTCCCTGCCGGCGTTGGCCTCAGTCTCTGGACTGCTCCTGATGGTAAGTGGCAGTTGGGAGACTTTTGATGGCTTCCTCCGGCTTTGGCTCCGCCCTCCTGGCCTCCACAGCTTTTCTGAGGGAGGCAAAGGGGAAAGCAAACAGTCCCTGCCGGCGTTGGCCTCAGTCTCTGCACTGCTCCTGATGGTAAGCGGCAGTTGGGAGACTTTTGATGGCTTCCTCCGGCATTGGCTCCGCCCTCCTGGCCTCCACAGCTGTTCTGAGGGAGGCAAAGGGGAAGGCAAACAGTCCCTGCCGGCGTTGGCTTCAGTCTCTGGACTGCTTCTGATGGTAAGTGGCAGTTGGGAGACTTTTGATGGCTTCCTCCGGCTTTGGCTCCGCCCTCCTGGCCTCCACAGCTGTTCTGAGGGAGGCAAAGGGGAAGGCAAACAGTCCCTGCCGGTGTTGGCCTCAGTCTCTGGACTGCTCCTGATGGTAAGTGGCAGTTGGGAGACTTTTGATGGCTTCCTCCGGCATTGGCTCCGCCCTCCTGGCCTCCACAGCTGTTCTGAGGGAGGCAAAGGGGAAGGCAAACAGTCCCTGCTGGCGTTGGCTTCAGTCTCTGCACTGCTCCTGATGGTAAGTGGCAGTTGGGAGACTTTTGATGGCTTCCTCCGGCATTGGCTCCGCCCTCCTGGCCTCCACAGCTGTTCTGAGGGAGGCAAAGGGGAAGGCAAACAGTCCCTGCTGGCATTGGCCTCAGTCTCTGCACTGCTCCTGATGGTAAGTGGCAGTTGGGAGACTTTTGATGGCTTCCTCCGGCATTGGCTCCGCCCTCCTGGCCTCCACAGCTGTTCTGAGGGAGGCAAAGGGGAAGGCAAACAGTCCCTGCCGGCGTTGGCTTCAGTCTCTGGACTGCTTCTGATGGTAAGTGGCAGTTGGGAGACTTTTGATGGCTTCCTCCAGCTTTGGCTCCGCCCTCCTGGCCTCCACAGCTGTTCTGAGGGAGGCAAAGGGGAAGGCAAACAGTCCCTGCCGGCATTGGCCTCAGTCTCTGCACTGCTCCTGATGGTAAGTGGCAGTTGGGAGACTTTTGATGGCTTCCTCCGGCATTGGCTCCGCCCTCCTGGCCTCCACAGCTGTTCTGAGGGAGGCAAAGGGGAAGGCAAACAGTCCCTGCCGGCGTTGGCTTCAGTCTCTGGACTGCTTCTGATGGTAAGTGGCAGTTGGGAGACTTTTGATGGCTTCCTCCGGCTTTGGCTCCGCCCTCCTGGCCTCCACAGCTGTTCTGAGGGAGGCAAAGGGGAAGGCAAACAGTCCCTGCCGGTGTTGGCCTCAGTCTCTGGACTGCTCCTGATGGTAAGTGGCAGTTGGGAGACTTTTGATGGCTTCCTCCGGCATTGGCTCCGCCCTCCTGGCCTCCACAGCTGTTCTGAGGGAGGCAAAGGGGAAGGCAAACAGTCCCTGCCAGCGTTGGCTTCAGTCTCTGCACTGCTCCTGATGGTAAGTGGCAGTTGGGAGACTTTTGATGGCTTCCTCCGGCATTGGCTCCGCCCTCCTGGCCTCCACAGCTGTTCTGAGGGAGGCAAAGGGGAAGGCAAACAGTCCCTGCCGGTGTTGGCCTCAGTCTCTGGACTGCTCCTGATGGTAAGTGGCAGTTGGGAGACTTTTGATGGCTTCCTCCGGCATTGGCTCCGCCCTCCTGGCCTCCACAGCTGTTCTGAGGGAGGCAAAGGGGAAGGCAAACAGTCCCTGCCGGCGTTGGCTTCAGTCTCTGCACTGCTCCTGATGGTAAGTGGCAGTTGGGAGACTTTTGATGGCTTCCTCCGGCATTGGCTCCGCCCTCCTGGCCTCCACAGCTGTTCTGAGGGAGGCAAAGGGGAAGGCAAACAGTCCCTGCTGGCATTGGCCTCAGTCTCTGCACTGCTCCTGATGGTAAGTGGCAGTTGGGAGACTTTTGATGGCTTCCTCCGGCATTGGCTCCGCCCTCCTGGCCTCCACAGCTGTTCTGAGGGAGGCAAAGGGGAAGGCAAACAGTCCCTGTCGGCGTTGGCTTCAGTCTCTGGACTGCTTCTGATGGTAAGTGGCAGTTGGGAGACTTTTGATGGCTTCCTCCGGCATTGGCTCCGCCCTCCTGGCCTCCACAGCTGTTGGTAAGAAAACAAATCTATTGGTAAACAATAGATTTGGTAAGAAAACAATGTTTAAGAACTACAGCAAAATTATGTTCATTGTAATGCTAAACTTTACCTTTATCATGAGATACATTGATGGATTAGGTTTGCATGATCAATAATGACCCAAATAATGTATACTATGCATATGCAAATATACTCATAAATGAAATAATACATGTTATACTTATAATTTATATATTGAATAAGTACACAAGCATTTCAGCACTTAGACCTTGTTTGCATGAGTCAGGATACTCTGATAGGCCCCAGAATATCCTGGACCTGTTTCCCCTCTCCTATTTCCTATCCATGCTGCATGTGCTTGCCCTGCTGCATCTGCTGTGTTGCATCCTTTGATGGCAGAAGGAAGTGCCCAGTTTCAGCCACATGGCTGGCCACCTCCCTCTGACCTCCAAAGACATGACTTAGCCAGCAATGGGGATACCAGGCAATGCAGCAGGCACACGTGTTAACACCCACTATTACCTAGTGTCACCACTGTGTAGCAATGCTAGAAAACCTGTAGCAACAGGAGAGTTTATTTACATTGCTTTCAGGGGTTGAAGGGCAGGATTGCCTTCAAGGTATGTAAACAACCTGTACCCAAACCAGGGTTTTGGCCACACAATGGACGTTATCACATGGGGTCTAAAGCAGTCCCATCCCGTTGCATCCCCGTCCCAATCCGCTTCCTTTTCCCCTGTGTTCACACGACGTCGCAGAGAAACCCCGCCCATCCCCGTCCCAATCCGCTTCCTTTCCCCGTGTCTTCACACGACGTCGCACCCATCCCCGTCACATCCCCGTCCCCTTGCGGCATCACCCGGCATCATCCCCGTTCTTTTGAATGCCAGTTTCTTTGGGAATTACATTTTGCCGCGACCAGAATGATGCTGCTTTCTGTATGCTGGTAAGTTCTGGATTGAAAAAGAACCGCAATGGGACGGGGATGCGACAGGGATGGGACTGCTTTAGGCCCCGTGTGATAACGTCCAATGTCTGAACAGGATGCCTTCAGGGCAAACGGGAAATGGGCCTTTTGGCCCATGCAGACAAAACCTTAGTGAACTTTTCCACTAAATCAGAACTTTCCTTTCCTGGCCTTCAAAGCTGTGAACTTGCAAATCACTTCATTGAAATAATTACCTTTCGCCAACTCACGTTAAACTGATAATGCAAGATTGGACAGCCTATACTGTCTCATACAACTGGCTGGACATGACCAGGAAAAACACAAGTATTCCTAGGAAAGCCATTCCACTAGGAGTGTAGAACATCACCTGTCACAATTCCAAGGAATATTCCAGCACTGACTACCAATGTGGATAAGAAAAGAGCTAGAGTGGACCAAAGCACCTCACACACATTCTCTGTGGGAACAGAGTGATTAAACAACACATCTGATCTCTATATAAGACAATGACGTTATCACACGGGGGTCTAAAGCAGTCCCATCCCTGCGCCATCCCTGCGCCACCGCGGTTCCTTTTCCCTTGCGGTATAGAAAGCTGCATCATTCCGGCATCAGCAAAGTAATTCCCAAAAGAACCCGGCATTCAAAAGAACGGGGATGATGCCGGGTGATGCCGGAATGGTGCAGGGATGGCGCAGGGATGGGCGAGGTTTCTCTGCGACGTCGTGTGAAAACACGGGACAAGGATCGGCGATGGTGCAGGGATGGCGCAGGGATGGGACTGCTTTAGACCCCGTGTGATAACGTCACTGAGGGACATGGTTGTAACATTACCAGTCAACAGGATGGGAAATTGTTAGCACCAAAATGAAAAGCTATGATAAATATGATCTGTCTTAACTACATATTGACAACAATTTGTCGTGCACATGAATAGTCAACATATAGAAGGTCTGTTTTGATAGTCTTCATATTATACATCACATGCCTTGAATCTGCCCAAAATAGAAGGAAGTTGCTTTTTGGACACAGAGCAGTATGTTTCCTTATACTGGAATCTTGACTGTCATATCTGTACAACAGTATTAATGAATCTTACATTTAGACACAGGAAGTACACTCTAAGGATGTTTTCACACGGGGCTTTAGGAGGACGCAATCCTACCTCCGTCCGGCCCCACTCCAGCTCCATTTCCAGCGTGTTCACACTCACGCCGGTGCCATCCCTGCATCCGTCCGGCTCCTCGCTCCGTGTGTTCAAACGCACGGAGCAGCAAGTCCGGCCTCCCTCCAGCCTCCCTCCGACCTTACCACCGCTAACTCCGGCTTCAGTGGCTTAAAGGTAATTCCGGGTTTTAAAAGGAATTAAGTTTTTGCCGCCGGAGCCATTCCGGAATGAGCGGCTCCAGGCGGCTTTAGGGACTAGTGTGAAAACGTCCTTTAACTTGCACAACAATGTTGGCTTCCGGGGTTGCTTCTCAAGATAATCCAAAGAAAGAGAGAAGGAAGAGAATAAAGAAAATAGGTCAAGAAGTTAGTGAAACAGATTTTAAATGGAAGAAAGAATTGAAAAAGCAGGAGCAGCTTCTTCGAGGACCTCAAGCAAGGTTAAGTCAGAAGTTTTGCAGGAAATGGCAAGATCAAGTAGAAAAAGCAAAATAAGAAATACATCTGATTTCCTTGGGACTTCATCTTATGTTCACTGAGGCCAGAGGGTCTTCAACACTTTAATTGCCCCAGGAAAGTTCAAAAACTCCAAGACCACATTAAATATTAAAGGCAATGGGCTCAGCAGGTTTTTTTCAACCATGCTCTTGTTGAGCTTTAGTGATCAGACCAAAGAGCAAAAGGAGACCCAAAGGTAAGTTCTATTTATTTTAATGTTATTTTTACCTTGCTTTTTCCCAACATGGAGAAAGGCAGTGCTACTAGTATAGTGCCACTCAATGAGCTGGTCTCTGAACTAGTACTAGTCCATGGTTTATGGAGATGGATAGACTCACAAATATGGTAAGACTCACAGATATGGTAAGGAAAAAAGACTTAGGAAATTTTACTCAATGAGCTGGTCTCTGGACTAGTACTAGTCCATGGTGAACATCCAGGAAAGAAACAGCTGAGCACATATATGGCCACAAATCTCCCGTCTTGGAAGAAAAGTGGGATACAGTCCCTGGCACACCTGGGGGGAAAAACTGCTGGAAACTCACCAGTTGGCTTGGGGAGCAGTACTGGTCCCTGAACCACCCCTTTGAGAAGCAGTGGTCTCAGGGATGGAGATTTAAACAAAAATCCATCAGTGATACCTTTATTGGCCAACCAAAATGCACAATATACTTGTTGCAAGCTTTTGAAGCTCCATGGGCTTCTTCTTCATCAGGCAAGACGGAGATGGAGAGTTCATGTCCTCCCATCTTTAGCCATGCAGGTTATGGAGTGCCATTGGGCCCTCCCTAGCCAACTCCATAGAGATGTTCTAAGGATATTAAATACGCAATTAAATTTTGATCCAAAAATGTTTTATTGGGTATAAATACAGAAGAGAATTTAGGAAAAGAATTTGGAAAACTGATCTTCTATCTAATTATTGTGGCCAGGATAAATTATGCAGCAAAATGGAAATCAGAAGAAATCCCCACTATTAAGGACTGGTACCTAAAGATCTATGATTTTATGGAGATGAATAGACTCACAGATATGGTAAGGAAAAAAGACTTAGGAAATTTTAAGAGAAATTGGAATCCTATATTTAATCATTGGAGATCTGAATGGGGAACGCAGTATTTGATTGGTTTGGAATAAATAAGGAACTTCACGATTGTTGTTAGGTTAAAGTTTAGACATAATAAAGTTGATATATAGAATGATTATAATGATTTTGTGCATGGAAATGACATGATGACAACTTAAATTTTCTTTAGATATATGAGAAGTAAGACGATCGCGGGCTGTTTAGTGAGACTTGATAGACAAGGAAGTTAAAATGTATATGTATGTGTTTATGTATATGTAATTGTGAATTCTTTCTTTCTTTTTTTAATCAATAAAAATTAAAAAATTAAAAAAAGAGATGTTGTAATGATAAAAAGCCATAATCCTGTACCTGCTCCTTGGAAATAGGACTACAGGTGTTGTAGATGAATAAGCACCACAATGTATATACACAAACGCCCCATCCTACCTTATCAAATTACCGTAAAGCTATCTCAGAGACTGTAAAGAATAATACATTTCTGAAGGGAAAACCCAAAGACTTCTCACATAACTTCATTTTAGAGGGGCTGGCGAGTCAAATACTGTTACATTTGTATTCTGCTTGTGCGCTTTCCATTGAGTCAGTGGTTGGTCACTGTGAGAACAGAATGCTGGACTAGAGAATATTTTGGTCTGATCTTGGAGGACTCCTCTACTATTCTTATTCGTCTCATTCATTAGACATGGAAACTCTTGTCTACCTCTGAATAACTGCTGCTGGGGAACAGACCAGGAGGGTACTATTGTTCTCATAGGAGTTTATCACACGGGGGAAATCCCGTGCAGAAACAGGATTTAAAAGGTGGGGGAAACCCGCAAAAGCGGGCAGATTTTCATACACATTGCTGTTAAAATGAGGTTAACCCAAATGGAAAGTAGTCAGAAACTGCTTCTTTTTACTTTTGGGGTTTTCTGAAAGTAAAAAGAAGTAGTTTCTGACTACTTTCCATTCGGGTTAACCCTATTTTAACAGCGACGTCGTCTGAAAATCTGCCCGCTTTTGCGGGTTTTTTCCAATTTAAAACCCCATTTCTGCACGGGATTTCCCCCGTGTGATAAACTCCATAGAATCATAGGCCTCATTCCCACTATGATTTAAAGTGAATTGCAGATTGGGTTATATGACTGTCGTTCTCACTTGAAACCAATTCCGATCCTATTGAGCTCGGTTGCAATCACGATGAAGTGAGGTAAACGCAAAAAACCCCACTGTTTCCTGACACTAGTTCTTTGGCAGTTCTTTTGATAGATTCTTTTGCATTGAAACAAATTAATTAGTCTTTAAGATCATCATCATCATCATCTACCTTGATGGTGGATCAAGGTGGCTTACAAAAATTAAAACAGATACAGCTAAAAATACCCGCAATACAAAAGGGAAAATATAGCTAATATAAATATAATTATGTGAAAAGAAAATGACACAGGAAATAGGGTATTTTCCTTTCTGCTTTTGTTTTAGATTTTGATTGTTTACTATTAATTCCTTTTAATTGTTTAATAAGAACAAGTTTTTGACCATCCACAAAAGAAACTGTTCTTTTGTTTAATACGAACCAGTTTTTGACCACCCACAAAAGAAATCAGGAGCAATATAAAAGTACAAGAGTTCATATAAAATAAAGGACAGAGTGAACAGAAATCCTTAAATTGTTCATTGGATCTTTCTCTTTTATATGTACTTTATTTTTTCCTCAAAGATATACATATCTTACCAGTAATGTACATTAGAATTTGCTTAACAACATAAAACACTACTTCCTCAATGTTTCTTGAGGGGTCATACTTTCTTCCCAACCATATCTATTTGAATTTATTGTTCTTTTGTTCTTTTATGATATATACTCATATATCTACAGTAGTCACAAAGTTTTATACTTGCGTGATGCAAGGGATTTTTCTTCCCCTCCCAGTTCATCTTATTTCCCTGTCATCCTATTGCTCTACCTAGAGTTTAATTCCATCTGTTCTTACAAAATTTGTTTGCTGGATGCCATTCTTTCTCAATCATCTTTCTCTTAACAGGAGTGTAGTTCTCTCTCATGTAATGTTTAACAGACAGGTTTCTCTCTCTGGCTGAGCAAAGAGACAGTTATGATGATCCAACTGTGCCTCCTGGAGACCAAAGAGGAAAAGGTATCTTCTTTCTTCTCAGCTGATTTCCCAAAAGAGACAGAGTGAGGCAGACACACCAATGTTGCCATGAAGCAATAATGTCATAGAATCATAGAATCACAGAGTTGGAAGACACCCCAAGGGCCATCCAGTCCAACCCCCTTCTGCCATGCAGGAACTCAAAATCAAAGCATCCCTGACAGATGGCCATCCAGCCTCTGTTTAAAGACCTCCAAAGAAGGAGTTGCCATCCTCCTCCGAAGGAGTGTCTTCCACTGTCAAACAGCTCTTACTGTCAGGAAGTTCCTCCTAATGTAGAAGTGGAATCTCTTTTCCTGTAGCTCCAGGTCCTGTTCTCTGGAGCAGTAGAAAACAAGCTAGCTCTCTCCTCAATATGACCTCCCTTCAAATATTTAAACAGTGCTATCATATCCGTCTTTTCTCCAGGCTAAACATACCCAGTCCCTTAGTCATTCCTCATAAGGCATGGTTTGCAGACCCTTCACCATTTTAGTCGTCCTTCTCTGGACACGCTCCAGTTTTTCAACATCTTTTTTGAATTGTGGTGCCCAGAATTGGACATGGTATTCCAGGTGAGGCCTGACCAAAGCAGAACACAGTGGCACTTTTACTTCCCTTGATCTAGATACTACACTTCTATTGAAGCAGCCTAAAATTGCATTGGCCTTTTTGGCTGCCACATCACATTGTTGACTCATGTTCAACTTGTAGTCTACTAGGAGTCCTAGATCCCTTTCACATATAGTCTCATTAAGCCAGGTGTCCCCCATCTATGCATTTCATTTTTTAGTTTTTGTGTGTTTTTCGGGCTGTGTGGCCATGTTCTAGAAGAGTTATTTTGTTTTTTTTTTCTAGAACTCTTCTAGAACATGGCCACACAGCCCGAAAAACACACAAAAACTATGGATGCCGGCCATGAAAGCCTACGATTTCATTTTTTGTTCAGGATCCAGAACAATGGATACAATATACAGGAAAAGAAATTCCACCTCAACATTAGGAGGAATTTCCTGACAGTAAAGGCTGTTCAACAGTGGAACATCTCCCTTGGAGAATAGTGGAGTCTCCTTCTTTGGAGGTCTTTAAACAGAGGCTGGATGGCCATCTGTAGGGGGTGCTTTGTGTGTGAGCTCCTGCATGGCAAAGGTTGGACTGGATGGCCCTTGTGGTCTCTTCCTACTCTATGATTCTATGATTCTATGATTTTATGACAGCTAAGCCAGCATCTAAAACTGAGACAGGCAACCTTTTGGAGACCTGGGCTGGTCTTCCGTAGCCCAGGTCTCGGCTGGGCCAAGGGTGGGGGGGAATGGCGGTGCGCGCGCGACCCCCCCGTGCCCGCCGCCGCCATACCTTGCACGGCCGCAGCCTCCACGGCGCATGTCGCGGCCGCCATTTTGGTAGTCCAAATCACGGTCGCAATGCGTTTGCGCATGCGCAAGAGTACTGCACATGCGCAAACGCACCGCGGCCGCCATTTTGACTACCAAAATGGCGGCCGCAGTGAGCGTGGCCGAAAACGCGCCCCAATGGCGGCGCACAGTGGCAACGGCGGCGCGCAATGGTGGTGCGCGGTGACGGCAACGGCAGCAACCTTCCACCTGGCCCAGTAAGTCCGGGGCCCGGGGCCTTAACCGGCCCCCGGGCCGTAGGTTGCCGGTCCCTGATCTAAAACATATGAGGTGGGAAAGAATAATGGACCCTGTGGTGACCCTGTGGATTCATTGTTCAATGTGGGTAAATTAAAGGTGGCATTTCAAGGACAATTTGTGGTCAGCTTGTGCCTTCAAGTCATTTCTGACTTAGGGCAATGGGGCTATCTTGGCAAGATTTGTTCGGGGGGGTAGCTTTTGCTGCCTTCTGAGGTTGAGAGGATGTAACTTGCTCAAGGTCACCCAGGGGGTTTCCATGGCTGAGAAGGGATTCGAACCCTGGTCTCCACAGTTGTAATTCAACACTCAAACCACTATATCACGCTGGCTCTCAATGAGTTCATGTTTAAGATGTTCTAGAAGGGAAGATGATCTAGAGCAGGGGTAGGCAACCTTTTTGAGCCGGGGGCCGGGTTGCTGTCCCTCAGACAATTGGGGGGCCAAAGCACCAAAAATAAATAAATAAATAAATAAATAAATATTTTAAAAAATTAAAATATATATATGCATGCACACACTCTCAGTCCCAGAAAAGCCATGGCAAACTCCCTGTGGAGATTTTGCCAAGAAAACCCAAAGAACAAGTAATAACAATAATCAATATCATCATGGAGGGCGGCGGCAGTGGTGGCAGGACCGACCTGGGGCCGGTCCAAAGGTCTCGGGGGGCCGCATCCGGCCCCCGGGCCTTAGGTTGCCTACCCCTGATCTAGAGTTCCACTGGAGGTAAGGTGGTCTTTACCATCAGCAGTTTCTAGGAGAATGTACCACAGAACGAGACACATGGCCCAGAAAACACATTCACATGCACTTACTGAGGATGAAGGATGTGACCCCGGCAGCCACCAGTAGAACAGCCAAGACTCCCAGCTGTTCCCAGGAGTTGTTCTTCCATTATCACACCACACCACATCACACCATCCCATTCCCTGAGCCTTCAGCAAATGGGATGTCCACCCAAACATATTAAGTGTCTTAGGGAGTTTTTTCCCTGTGAGAGTAGGGTTGCCATATCCCGTTTTTCCCCTGGGACCATCCCGGTTTTTCAGGCTCTTTGGGATGTCCCGCTGTTTTAGGATCATGCCCTGGCCAGCAAGCCAGAGTGGCAAGACCTCCCTGACCCTGGCACAGCTGCACGGGGCCTCACCTGGCCGGCCAAGCAAGCCCCAAGACATCCAGGGTGAGGCCTCCCTGGTACAGCTGCATGGGGCCTTGGCTGGCCGGCCGGCCGGCCAAGCAAACCCCAAAGACATCCAGGGGGCAAAGTCTCCCTGGCACAGCTCCACAGGACCTCAGTCAGCCAGCCAAGCCATAAGGAGATCGGGGGCAGTGAGGCCTTCCTGCCGCAATTGTCCGGGGCCTCGGCCAGCTGGCCAAACCACAAAAAGGTCCAGGGTGGCAAGGCCTTCCTACTGTGGCTGCCAGCTGGCTGAGCCCCAGGAGGATCCAGGAGATCCCAGCCCCAAGGAGATCCAGCTCCAAGGTTTATATTATATTTATATTTAATGTTATATTATTCTAGTAATGTTTTTGGTTTTTAGTTGGCAGTATCCTCCATTTTTCTTGAATACCCTACATGTTGTCCTACATTTCCCCCTAAATTTTGTCCCAGTTTTATGGAAGAGAATTATGGCAACCCTACGTGAGAGTGGCTGCAGGGGAGAGCTCACTTCATAGAATCATAGAGTTGGAAAAGACCACAAGGGCCATCCAGTCCAACCCCCCCTGCCATGCAGGAACTCAAAATCAAAGCATACCTGAAAGATGGCCATCCAGCCTCTGTTTAAAGGCCTCCAAAGAAGGAGAGTCCACCACTCTCTCCGGAAGTGTGTTCCACTGTCAAACAGCTCTCACTGTCAGGAAGCTCTTCCTAATGTTGAGGTGGAATCTCTTTTCCTGTAGCTTCTTTCCATTGCTCCTGGTCCTATTCTCTGGAGAATACAAGCTATCTCCTTCTTCAAATTGACATCCCTTCAAATATTTAAACAGGGCTATCATATTACTTCTTAACCGTCTCTTCTCCAGGCTAAACATACCCAGTTCCCGACGTTGTTCCTCCTAGGGATTCATGGTTTCCAGACCCTTCACCATTTTAGTCGCCCTCTGGACACGCTCCAGTTTTTCAACATCTTTTTTGAATTGTGGTGCCCAGAACTGGACACAGTATTCCAGGTGGGGCCTGACCAAAGCAGAATACAGTGGCACTATTACTTCCCTTGATCTAGATACTATACTTCTATTAATGCAGCCTAAAATTGCATTGGCCTTTTTAGCTGCCGCATCACACTGTTGACTCATGTTCAACTTGTGGTCTACTAGGACTCCTAGATCCTTTCCACACTTAGTCTCATTAAGCCAGGTGTCCCCCATCTTATATCTATGCATTCCATTTCTCCGCCCTAAGTGCAGTACCTTACATTTCTCTGTGTTGAAATTCATTTTGTTAGTTTTGGCCCAGCTTTCAAAATTAAGGCCATTTTGAATTTTTATCTTGTCCTCTGGGGTATTAGCTATTCCTCCTTATTTGGTGTCATCTGCAAATTTGAGAAGCATGCTCCCTATTCCTTCATCCAAATCACTGATAAAGATGTTGAAGAGCCCTGGGCCCAGGACAGAACCCCACTGGACACCCCACTGGTCACTTCTCTCCAGGATGAAGAAGAGGAGCCATTGCTGAGCACCCTTTGGGTTTGGCCGGTCAACCAGTTACTAATCCACCTAACAGTTGTATTGTCTAGCCCACATTTTACTATCTTGTTTGCTATACAACCACATTTTCTATACAACCAATAAAGGTACACAAACCCTCTCGTTTTCATTCTAATGACTCTGTGGGGCTGATGCCAGTCTGTAGAGGCGATGAATAGGGTTTCTTTGAACATGGAAGTAAACACCAGGTAATAGATTAAGCCACAGTTGGTCTCCCTGGTTGAAAATGCAGAGCTATTCCTTCTTTTTCAAGGGGAATCAAGTGGGTTATAAAAGAAAGACCTAAAGAGTGGCTACAGAGTAATCTAGAGAATCTAATTTTTTTTTTAGTAAGCATGAGGAGACAGTCCCTCTGAGTCTGTTCATTGCATCTTGTCTTCTTGGCAGAAAGCAGATGCAGAAGATGTCAATGTAAAAACATGTCCCCTCTCAGCATGTGCAGAGTTTACCATGGCAGTGGTTCTCAATCTTTTTTCACTTGTGTACTCCTTGACAGCCCATTTCCATAAATTGTATCCTTCATGCTAGCAATTAATACAAGTCCTGTTATTTCAGATTTGTATGCTGTAATTGTACATAAATAGTCCAATAATAGGATTGGTGAACAGACAGTGCATAAAAACACCAATATGTTATACACAACAAATGTTTAGTACGATCCTTGAGCTTGTTTTGAGGCACATAGTTTTTTTTGAAATTAGGTTCCACTGATGTCAGATACAGTCTTAAATCTGGAACTGCATTCAGCTTATTTTTTTAAATATATAACATAAATTTTCCCTGCTCTTTTGGTTAAAGATTTATGGGGAAAATTCAACTTATTAAACAATGGGCTATATCATGATTAACATTAGCCTCCAGCACCTAGTGTGTCAAATGCAATATTTATTGTGAGAAGAAATGGGGAGAGGAATATTTTGGTGGGAGGGAAACACTTTTGATGGGGGGAATATTCTGGGAGGGAAATGGGAATATTGCAAGAAGGTGGGGCAAGTCTTATAGGGAGAAATGTAGGCACTTAGAACTACTGTGCTGCTCAGAACTGGACATAATATTCCAGGTGAGGTCTGACCAAAGAAGAATAGAGTTGGATTTGTGCTTCCTTCAATCTGGACCATGGCAGTCCTGTTAACATAGGTTAGGTATGCATTAGCTTTTTCATCTGTTGACTCATATTTCGCTAGTTTGTGGTCTCACAGAAGCTTCGGAAGTGGGGAGCAAGGATCCTTCTTGCTCCTCATCCCCAAAGCTGGAGGCTTTTGTGCCGATGAACATACAAGAGTCTCCAGCTTCGGAAGTGGCTCATTCTTATGCCCCATTCCCGAAGCAGGAGGTTTTTGTGGCAGTGGGCATACAGGAGTCTCCGGCTGCTCCCCACTTTTTGCCTCCCTCTCTTGCTTCCATCCTGCACTCCATCAATCAACAATATCATCCCTAGTCTAGCCATGAGGAGAAAAGTGATGGAGTACAGAGGAGACAGTGAGAAGGTGGCTTCGGAGGCGACAGCTGCCCAGTTAATTTGCCAGTTTGCTTTATATTATACTGCATCCGTTTTTATCTACAGGTTGAGAGTGCCTTATCTGGAATTCCAAAATCCAAAATACTCCAAAATTCAAAATTGTCCACATCAGTGGCTGAGATAGCAACCCCTTTGTTTTCTGATGGTTCAGTACACACAACTTTGTTTCACACACAAAGTTATTACAAACATTATGTATAAAATTACTATCCGGCTATAAAGTGTTTATGCAACATAAATGAATTTAATGTTTAGACATGGGTCTCATCTCTAAAGGGATCTCACAATGTATATGCAAATATTCCAAAAATGTGGAAAAAAATCCCCAAACCAAAACACTTCTGATACCAAGTATTTTGGATAAGGGAGACTCAACCAGTATCTGAATACTTTGTTTTACAATTATATTCCATTAGTTTTATATGTATATATATTTCAGATTGCATACCTTCAGCAAGGCTGCCTATTTGTTGTTGGTTTTACTTTGCAAAGCACCATGTGCACTGATGGCACTTTATAAAACAACAACAACAACAACAACAATTGGGGTGTGGCAGAGCAAGGCAGAGCTAGCTAGAAGGGGTGGACTAGTGGATCTCTAAGGCATCTTTCCACAATAAAATTCTATGATTCCATGACAACAGTTTGTCTTCTGAAACAGAAATGTAAAAGAGTTTCTCCACACTCTGTTTCCTGCATAAAAAAAAAATCAGGACAAGGAAATCTCTCACGATCAGGTTCATGATTAGGCACTTCTAATTGTTTTTTAATTCATTTCTAAGATATACAATGTCTTCCTAACATTTTAATTGGGAGAAGACAGGCCAATGCCAGCCATTAACTCAGGAATCAAAAGAAAACAAGGCAGAATGGTGAAGAGATGCACTAAAATGCAGAACTGAATGAAGAAATCAAACAAAATGTTCCTCCCCAAAATACACTAACCAGTACCAACCAATCCACATGCATAAATTCCCTTTCCCCTCATCAACTGTATAAATGCTTCATCTGTTTGTTTGTCCATTCACAGTAGTGCATAGGTTAAAGAAACTAAAGTCCAAGTTGGTTGGCTTCACAAATATCCAACAGATCCATCAGATCTTTCAGCAGTGAGGCAAGAGCTTGCAATTGTGGGCAAGAATACACACCACTAGTGCCCCCCCCCCCATCATGCTGTCTGGATCCAACTAGGCAGGTATCAGAACCAGGAATTTGACAACTTTCCATTGTGCAACTGTAGTTCCATTTATCATTTCCATTGTATTTCACATATGAGGTGGCCCTTCCTCCCCATTTGGGCTCCCTTCCAAATGTATGGGACTACAACCTACATCATCCCTAGCCTGACAACACAGGAGTTGTATTCCCATTCTTCCAGAAAAGTGCCAGCTTGCTGGCAAGTGTCAGCTTGCTGAGAGACAAAGTACAGGTCCATGCTCTGAACCTTTACAAGTTTCCCTGTGGTGGCGGTGGCTGCTGTCCCTCTTCCAGTCTGAGCATGTTTAGAGCTTCCCTAGCATGGATCTTCTGGTGTTTTACCAGGACCGTGCGGTGAGTGAACCTTTTTCCGCAGGTAGTGCACTGATGAGGCCTCTCGCCCGTGTGGACCTTCTGATGCCGGATGTGGACAGCCCTATCAGAGAAGCATTTCCCACAAGTGGCACACTTGAATGGCTTCTCCCCTGTGTGGATCCGCTGGTGCACCATCAGGATCTGCCACTGGCTGAAACTTTTCCCGCACTCGGAGCAAGTGTAGGGCCTTTCTCCTGTGTGCACTCGATGGTGCTTGACTAGCTGCGAGGATGTGTTGAAGGATTTCTCACAATCGGGACATTTGAAGGGTTTCTCTCCCGTGTGGGAGCCCTCGTGTTTCCTGAGGCTGGAGTTGCGGCTGAAGCCCTCCCCGCACTGCCCACACTTGAAGGGTTTCTCCTTCATGTGGACCTTCTGATGGTTGAGAAGCTGGGACTTCTGAGTGAAGCTCTTGTCGCATTCTGAGCAGTAGAAGAGTTCCTTTTCTACGTGGACTCGATAATGCCGAGTAAGGACTGAGCTGACGGTAAAGCTCTTCCCGCACTGATCACACGTGTAAGGCCTCTCCCCCGTGTGGGTCCTCTCATGAGCCACTAGAGTGGATTTGAAGCTGAAGCATTTCCCACAGTTCTGGCACATGAAGGGCTTCTCCCCTGTATGGGTTCTCTGATGTGCAGCAAGGACGGTGCACCGACTGAAGGTTTTCCCACACACACTGCAGGTCTTCTTCCCCCTGCTTCGACGTCTCCTCTTGACAACAACGGGTTGGTTTGGATCACCCTCCACTCCTACTGGAGGAAGGACTTCCACTGCCTTCTGTTCTTGGCACTCTTCCCCCTTCTGCTCCACTCTGTCATTGCAACTTGCAGAAGTTTCTCCATCCGCATGGGGCCAAGGGAGTCTTGTCCAGGAGGCGCCCTGGAGCTTCTCTGGTTCAGGGTCTTCCAACTGAGGTTCTTCCTGCTTGGCCTCCATCAACCAGTCATCACCTGCTGGAAAGAAAGGATAAGAGAGTGATGCAGGAGCATAGCGAGAGACCTGACGAATCAGAGGAAAAATCGATTATGTCCAACAAAATAACAATAACAATAACAATATGTTAGCCCTGTTTAAGTACTTGAATTCCACCTAAACATTAGGAAGAACTTCCTGACAGTAAGAGCTGTTCAACAATGGAACATGCTGCATCCAAATGCGGTGGCGTCTCCTTTGGAGGTTTTTAAACAGAGGCTGGATGGCCATCTGTCAGGGGTGCTTTGATCCTATGTTCCCGAATGGCAGGGAGTTGGACTGGATGACCCTTGTGGTCTCTTCCAGCTCTGTGATTCTATGATTCTATAATTCTATTATTATTATTATTATTATTATTATTATTATTACCCACCTCTCCTCAAGGTTTGACGTGGGGCACAACACAGATTAAAACACATAATACCATTTAAACACATTAAGTTAAAACACACAAACATAGAAAACATTAAAATCATCCAGCATAAAATTAAAATATCCCATTTTAAAATTAATATTTTAAAATTGACTGGGTAGACCTGATGAGACAGATGGGTCTTTAATACCATCATACACATACACACACACACACACACACACACACACACCATTTTAAATTCAGACAGCATGTTTAGCTATCAAATATCTCCCAGCAGGTCATTCCACAGTCTAGGGGTCCCAATGAAAAAGTCCTCTGGGTGATAGTTGTCAGTCTAGTTCTGGACGGTTGAAGTAAATGTCCTGCAGAGGACCTGAGTGTATGGGGCAAATTATACAGGAGGCAATCCTGTAGGTAACCTGGACCCAAACTATGTAGGGCTAAAAAGGTAACAACCAACACTTTGTACCTTGTCAAGAAACTAACTGGCAGCCGTCCGCAAACCGGCAGGCACAACTGTAGTTTGACACCACTTTAACCACCATGGCTCAATGGGGCTGTAGTTTTATGAGATATTTAGTCTTCGCGTCAGAGCGCTCTGGTGCTCCACCAAACTAGAAATCCAAGAATTCCATACGATGGAGCCATGACCGTTAAAGCAGTATCAAACTACATTAATTCTACAGTGTGGCAGTAGCCTGAATTTTTTTTTTTAATTTAGATCAGGAGTAGGCCACTATGATGTTCTGAACTTTTGTTAAAAAATGTGTTTATTTTTCATAGGGAAATTCAGGTAACGTATGGTTATGTACGTGATGTATAGCATATGTCATAAGGGTAAATGATTTCTTTGGAGGGGTTCAGAGCGTGGAATATTTGGGGCAGCTGCTGGTTGGTTGAGCCTTTAAATGAGATTTATAAAAGTTGGAGATATGAGTTAGAGAGGTGATAGTGAAGAGTGGAATGAGAGATGAGACAGTAAAGGGAAGGAGTTTATGTTTTGGGTAAGTTAGGACAGTCAATTAGATTTAGATAGGATTACAAAGAGCTAGGGAAAGAGTGAGTGTGATAACAGTTAAAAGTAAATTAGGATTTTTGTGGGTTTTTCGGGCTGTGTGCCCATGTTCTATAAGAGTTTCTTTCTGACGTTTCGCCAGCATTTCGTCAGAAAGAAACTCTTCTAGAACATGGCCACACAGCCTGAAAAACCCACAAAAACCTATGGATGCCAGCCATGAAAGCCTACGACCTCTCCAGGCCAGTTTCTAACAGAAAGGAGAAAGAGAAAGAGGCTTTCTAGGCAGTTTCTGCCAGGAAAGGAGACAGAGAAGGAGGCTTTCCAGGCCAGTTCCTGCTAGGAAAGAGGAAGAAAGCAGTTTCCAGGCAGCCATCTTGAGAGGGTAAGTTTTTAAATTCTAAAATCTGATCTCTTTTTTTGATAAAATTACCAGCTTGGTAGATAAAGGGAACGCTGTGGATATAGTATATCTTGATTTCAGTAAGGCCTTTGACAAGGTTCCCCATGACATTCTTGCAAGCAAGTTGGTAAAATGTGGGCTAGACAAAGTAACTGTTACATGGATTTGTAATTGGTTGACTGGTCGAACCCAAAGGGTGCTCAACAATGGCTCCTTTTCAACTTGGAAAGAAGTGACCAGTGGGGTGCCACAGGGCTCTGTCCTGGGCCCAGTGCTATTCAATATCTTTATTAATGACTTGGATGACGATATTGGGGGCATAGTTATCAAATTTGCGGACAACACCAAATTAGGAGGAGTAGCTAATACCCCAGAGGACAGGATCAAAATTTAAAATGACTTGAACAGACTAGAAAGTTGGGCCAAAGCTAACAAAATGAAATTCAACACAGAGAAATGTAAGGTACTGCACTTAGGGCAGAAAAACGAAAAGTACAGATATACGATGGGGGATACCTGGCTGGATGAGACTATGTGTGAAAGGGATCTAGGAGTCCAGGTAGACCACAAGTTGAACATGAGTCAACAGTGCGATGCAGCAGCTAAAAAGGCCAAAGCAATTTTAGGCTGCATCAGTAGAAGTATAGTGTCTAAATCAAGAGAAGTAATAGTGCCACTCTATTCTGCTTTGGTCAGGCCTCACCTGGAATACTGTGTCCAGTTCTGCGCACCACAATTCAAAAAGGATGCGGAAAAACTGGAGCGTGTCCAAAGGAGGGCAACTAAAATGGTGAAGGGTCTGGAAAACAAGCCCTATGAGGAACGACTTAAGGAGCTGGGGATGTTTAGCCTGGAGAAGAGAAGGCTGAGAGGTGATATGATAGCCGTATTTAAATATTTGAAGGGATGTCATATTGAGGAGGGAACAAGCTTGTTTTCTGCTGCTCCAGAGACTAGGACCCAAAACAATGGATGCAAGCTGCAAGAAAAGAGATTCCACCTCAACATTAGGAGGAACTTCCTGACAGTAAGGGCAGTTCGAGAGTGGAACACACTCCCTCGGAGAGTAGTGGAGTCTCCTTCCTTGGAGGTCTTTAAGCAGAGGCTGGATGGCCATCTGTCGGGGATGCTTTGATTGGGAGTTCCTGCATGGCAGGGGGTTGGACTGGATGGCCCTTGTGGTCTCTTTCAACTCTATGATTCTATGATTCTATGACTTCACAGTCAATTAGGACTTGTCGTGGTTGTGTGCCTTTAAGTCATTTCTGACTTATGGCGGCCCTAAGGAGAACCTATCGCGGTGTTTTCTTGGCAGAATTTGTTCAGAGGGGTTTTGCCCTTGCCTCTTCCTGAGGCTGAGAGAGTGTGATTTGCCCAAGGTCACCCAGTGTGTTTCCACAGTCAAGGGGGGACTCAAACCATGGTTTCCTAGTGCCCTAGTCCAGCACTCAAACCACTATACCACACTAGCTCTCCAATTAGGATTTAGATGAGTTACATCAGTAATAAAAATTAAGACTTGAAATTCTGTAACTATGAGCTTCTGTACAACAAAAAATGTTTCGCTGGTGCAGTGGTTTGAGCACTGGAGTATAACTTTGGAGAACAAAGTTCAAATCTCCACTTTGGACATGGAGACCCACAAGATGACCTTGGGCAAGCCACATGCTCTCAGTCTCCGAGAAAAATCTGAGTAAGAAAACCCTCTGATAAGAGTCACCACAAGTCAGAAATGACTTCAAGGCACAATACAACCATAAGTGTTGAACTTCTGTTTACTATACTGTTCTTGCATTATACACATGAGCCTCTGGGAATATGACAATACTTTTTTCCCCCATTATATTTTATTAACATGTATTATTCAAACATACATATCAAATTGAAATATTAATGTCTTTTACAATAATTATATACAAAAATATTTACATTTGACTTCCAAAGCGTCTCCAGTTTGTACTCAACCATACTTCAAAGTTCGCTCATTATCTTCGTATACAAGCAATTTCGCATATTAACTCCACTGTGTGCTATAATGTCCGCTTTAACCATTTTTGATCTTTAATAATAGCTCTTATAAACGTTTTCTGTTAGTATTCACATACTATTTTTAAGTCACTTAATATTTTACATTTTCCAATCAATTTATCTCTACTCAATTAAGTTTTCTCTTTTACAGTATTGCAATACCAGGGTCCAGCCTTGTTCAACACTTTCTACGTTTTGTTTATTCAATCTGGCTGTGAGTATATCCATCCTCATCATCCCAATAAGCCTTGTAAACCATTCACTGGTTGATGGCACTTCTTTTTGTTTCCATTTTTTTGCTAATGTCATCCGAGCTGAAGTTATCATATATAATAATATTCTCCCATATTTCCTTTTTAATACTTTTTAAGAGAGTACTGTCCCACTGTCAAATAGCTCTTATCACCAGGAAGTTCTTCCTAAAGTTTAGCCGGAATCGCTTTTAGGGGTTGAGACGGGGATCTGAGTCCCTTGCTTTGGACCAGGAGTAGGCAACCTTTCCCCTTTAAGGGCCGAGGGACTTCAGCTCCCAGAATCCCAGGAGCTATTGGCCAACATGGGACTATTGGCCAACATGGCTGAGGCTTCTGGGAGCTGAAGTCCCTCGGCCCTTAAAGGGGAAAGGTTGCCTACCCCTGCTCTAGGGGTAGGCAACCTTTCCCCTTTAAGGGCCGAGGGACTTCAGCTCCCAGAATCCCAGGAGCTATTGGCCAACATGGGACTATTGGCCAACATGGCTGAGGCTTCTGGGAGCTGAAGTCCCTCGGCCCTTAAAGGGGAAAGGTTGCCTACCCCTGCTCTAGGGGTAGGCAACCTTTCCCCTTTAAGGGCCGAGGGACTTCAGCTCCCAGAATCCCAGGAGCTATTGGCCAACATGGGACTATTGGCCAACATGGCTGAGGCTTCTGGGAGCTGAAGTCCCTCGGCCCTTAAAGAGGAAAGGTTGCCTACCCCTGCTTTGGACCCTCGTCTTCTGGAGCAGCAGCAGCAAACAAGCTCACGCCATCGTCTACCTAACTTTTCTCGCAGAAATTGCCTAGCCCTCTTTAAAAAAACAAACACAATAACAGCCAAGCTAGTGGTCATCACCACATGTCACTGAAATGATTTCCATACCTAAAAGGCACATTGTACAGAAAAACTCTGTCCTTCGCTCAGTCCTGAATCAAGCACCAAACCCATTCCATCAGATGTTCCCAAGTTTCTATGGTAGAAGGAGTGGGGAAATGTGTGGCCTTCTGATTTCTGGACTACACGCCCCATCATTCCTGACCACTATTTGCGCTGGCACAGGCTGAGGGGATCTGGAATACACTGGTCACTCCACATTTGCGGCTTCGACTTTTGCAGCTTTGATTATTCATGGATTTTATTAATATGTTCTCTCTAGGAATCTCTAGATCAGGGGTAGGCAAACTTTTTGAGCCGGGTCGCTGTCCCTCAGCCTATTGGAGGGCTGAAGTAAATAAATAAATAAATAAATAAATAAAAATAATTCCTACATACCCACTTTGGCCAAGTCACATTCTCTCAGCCTCAGAGGAAGGCTATGGCAAACCCTCTCTGAAGAAATTTTGCCAAGAAAACCCCAAGAAAACAGCAACAAATCAGCACTAACACAACAACAATTAATAATAGAAATTTTGCCAAGAAACCCCAAGGGGGAAAAATAAATCATCATCATCGTCATCATCATCATCATCATCAATTAAAAATGCTACCTTAAATGAAACAAACAAGCGCAGGGATGGCATGAGTGAAGCACGTGTCTGAGGCTGGAGTCTGAAGAGCTGGCCTCGAATCCCTGCTTGGCTATGCAAACCCACTTTGGCCAAGTCACACTCTCTCAGCCTCAGGGGGAAGGCAACGGCAACCCTCCTCTGAACAAACTTTGCCAAGAAAACTCCATGGTAGGTTCTCCATTAAGTCAACAAGGACTTGAAGTCACACAACACACACCGAGACACACAACCCCCAGGCATTCCTCAGTATCTGTACTATTGAGAAATTTTAAAAGGGGAAGAAAAAGGGGATGAACGGGGGATAAAAGAGGGGAAGGAGGAGATGATTCTAAAGATTTGGGTAGGTTCCTCTGTCAAAAGAAAAGAGAGCAATTGGGGAGTCAAAGAACGGCCTCAAGGGCCTGGAAAGGGACCAGAACAGGGTGCCCAAATGTCCTCACTGCAAAGGAGGGCATGGTGCCACAAAACATAGGACATTAATTAAAAAATGGAGGACATCCCAAAACAAAACCTCAGAATACTCATATCAACATAAATTCATGCTTCTTAGTCATGCTCAACATGGAGGACACTCTGGAATTCCTCCTGAACAGAAAATAAAAGCTAAAGTCAATCATGGAAGTACAAGTTTACACTTTTTATTCCTGGTCAAAATAGAAGACACTATGAAATTCCTCCTGGGCAGAAAATAAAACCTAGAAACATTCGTATCAATATAAACTCATGCTTCTCAGTCTTGCTCAACATGGAGGACACTCTGGAATTCCTCCTGGGCAGAAAGTAAAACTCTGAAACACTCATATCAATAAAAAATCATGCTTCTTAGTGGTGCTCAAAATGGAGGACATTTTGGGAATTCCTCCTGGGCAGAAAGTAAAAACCTCAAAGCACTTCTATAAATATAAATTCACATTTTAGTCAGCATCAAAATGGAGAACATTTGAGAATTCCTCCTAGGGCAAAAAATAAAAGCTCAAAACACTCCTATAAATAGAATCCACCCTGGGCAGAAAATGACGCCTAAAAAAACTCCTAGAAATATAAAAGCCATGTTTCTTAGTGATAGACTTTAAAAATAGAGGACACTTTGGAATTCCTCCTGGACAGAAATTAAAAGCTAAAATCACTCACATAAACAGACTTTTAAAATAGGAGGAGGAAGAGGCAGAGGCAGAGGCGGAGGGTGGAGGAGGAAGAGGCAGAGGAAGAGGCAGAAGGCGGAGGAGGAGGAAGAGGCAGAGGAAGAGGTGGAGGGTGGAGGAAGAGGAGGGCAGAGGAAGAGGAAGAGGCAGAGGAAGAGGCGGAGGGCGGAGGAGGAGGAGGGTGGAGGAAGAGGCAGAGGGCGGAGGAGGAGGAAGAGGCAGAGGAAGAGGCGGAGGGCGGAGGAAGAGGAGGGCAGAGGAAGAGGAAGAGGCGGAAGGCGGAGGAGGAGGAGGGTGGAGGAAGAGGCAGAGGCGGAGGAGAAGGAAGAGGAAGAGGCGGAAGGCGGAGGAGGAGGAGAGTGGAGGAAGAGGCAGAGGGCGGAGGAGGAGGAGGAGGAGGAGGGCAGAGGAGGAGGAAGAGGAAGAGGCAGAAGGCGGAGGAGGAGGAGGGCGGAGGAAGAGGCAGAGGGCGGAGGAGGAGGAAGAGGCAGAGGAAGAGGTGGAGGGCGGAGGAGGAGGGTGGAGGAAGAGGCAGAGGGCGGAGGAGGAGGAAGAGGCAGAGGAAGAGGCGGAGGGTGGAGGAAGAGGAGGGCAGAGGAAGAGGAAGAGGCGGAAGGCGGAGGAGGAGGAGGGTGGAGGAAGAGGCAGAGGCGGAGGAGAAGGAAGAGGCAGAGGCGGAGGAGAAGGAAGAGGCGGAAGGCGGAGGAGGAGGAGAGTGGAGGAAGAGGCAGAGGAAGAGGCGGAGGGCGGAGGAAGAGGAAGAGGCAGAAGGCGGAGGAGGAGGAGGGTGGAGGAAGAGGCAGAGGGCAGAGGAGGAGGTAGAGGCAGAGGAAGAGGCGGAGGGCGGAGGAGAAGGAAGAGGAAGAGGCGGAAGGCGGAGGAGGGCGGAGAAAGAGGCAGAAGGCGGAGGAGGAAGAGGCAGAGGAAGAGGCGGAGGGCAGAGGAAGAGGAGGGCGGAGGAAGAGGCGGAAGGCGGAGGAGGTGGAGGGCGGAGGAAGAGGCAGAGGAAGAGGCGGAGGGCAGAGGAGGAGGAGGGCGGAGGAGGCAGAGGGCGGAGGAGGAGGAAGAAGCAGAGGAAGAGGCGGAGGGTGGAGGAGGAGGAGGGCGGAGGAGGCAGAGGGCGGAGGAGGAGGCCGCAAGCTCGCTGGCTCGCACGCGTCTCCAGCCACCATTTTGGAACACAAAATGGTGGCTGGAGATGCGAGAGAGAGAGAGAGGCGGCGGCAAGACTGGCCACGGTCCGGTTACAAGACCTTGACGGGCCTGGTTCGGCCCACGGGCCGTGATTTGCCGACCCCTGATCTAGATCCTTCAGCTCAACTCTATGGTCAACTTTAACCAAAAGTCACACTGAAGAACATCTAGAGATTCCTAGAGAGAATATACCACTAGGATTTTGTAGCTCCTCCAGTGCAATTCTATAGTCAATGTCTGGCAGATGTTGACGACAGAGTTGCACTGAGGGACATACAGATTCCTAGAGAGGTGTTCCCTCAGGTAAAAACATAGTATTTTTGTTATCTGAGGTTTTTCCACATTCACAGGAGTCCTGTGCCCCTAGCCCTAGTGAATGTGGAGGGACAGGTGTACATCCAGCACCCAGTCTTCCTGCTACAAACCCCCACAAGCTCACCAAGTCCAAAACGTAGAAGGGAATGCTTACCATCCGAATCAGTCTCGCCATCACCCTCACACTTGACCTCAGGACAAAGCCGTTTTTCTCCCAGGTTGGACTCCTGAGGCTGTTCTGCCATGGGGAAGCTCAAAGCTACCTCTTGGATCAATCCTGGCCTCTGAAAAACATCAGCCAAGCATCAATGAGGAACCAAGTAGGAAGAAAGGGAGAAAAGATTTCAATGCCCACACAGAGAACAGCCCCCAGAGTCTCCAAAGAGGTCACCTTGAGCAGAGCCAGTGAACTGGATTAGGAGTGGTAGGGTTTTCCTAAATGTCTAAAGCAGGGGTAGGCAACCTTTCCCCTTTAAGGGCTGAGGGACTTCAGCTCCCAGAAGCCTCAGCCATGTTGGCCAATAGTCCCATGTTGGCCAATAGCTCCTGGGATTCTGGGAGCTGAAGTCCCTCGGCCCTTAAAGGGCAAAGGTTGCCTACCCCTGGTCTAAAGCAGGGTCTGAGATGGGTAAAGCATGGCACAATGCAGCCCTCCAGATGTTCATTTACTCCACCTCCTGATGCGGCACTTTAAAAAGATAATGCAATTCTAGGCTGCATAAATAGGGGTATAATATCTACATCGAGGGAAGTAATAGTGCCACTCCATTCTGCTTTGGTCAGGCCTCACCTGGAATATTGAGTCCAGTTCTGGGCACCACAATTCAAGAAGGATGTTAAGAAGCTGGAGTGTGTCCAAAAGAGGGTGACCAAAATGGTGAAAGATCTAGAAACCTTGCCCTATGAGAAGAGACTTAGGGAGCTGGGTATGCTTAGCTTGGAGAAGAGAAGGTTAAGAGGTGATATGATTGTCCTGTTCAAATATTTTATGGGATGTCATACTGAGGATAGAGCAAGCTTGTTTTCTGCTGCTCCAGAGAATAGGACCCGGAACAATGGATAAAAGCTTCCGGAAAAGAGATTCCACCTCAACATTAGGAGGAACTTCCTGACAGTGAGAGCTGTTCGACAGTGGAAAACACTCCCTCAGAGTATGGTGGAGTCTCCTTCTTTGGAGGTCTTTAAATAGAGGCTGGATGACCATCTGTCAGGGGTGCTTTGATTGTGTCTTCCCGCATGGCAGAATAGGGTTGGACTAGATAGCCCTTGGGGGTCTCTTCCAACTCTATGATTCTATTATTCAGTTATTCCTAGCACCCCTTGCCATTGGCTATGCTGGTTAAATCTGCTAGGAGTTCCAGTTTATCAACATCTAAAGGACCGTACTTTGGGAGGCTAGGGATTCTTTATCCATTGCTAGAACATGAATAGAGAATGTCTGGCCCTCCAGACGTTTGGACTTGCCCCAACTTGAACAGTCAAGGGTAAAGGATAAGGGGAACTATAGTCCCAAACATCTGCAAAGCCAAACCTTTGTTCTACGGTAGTGGTCTTCAATCACTGGCCAGCTAGATCGTAGAATCATGGCTGAAAGAGACCCACAGAGGCATCCAGTCTATCCCCTAAACATCTCTAAGAGGACAGTAATCCACCCTTACAGCACCCCCAAGAGGTGACCATCTAAATTCTTCTTTGAAACCACCAATAAAGGATAGTCCATCACCTAATCTTTTCCGCTGTTGAACAGCTTTGAGTGTCAGGAATTTCCTCCAAATATTTAGTGACACTCTTCTGTTCTTTCTGGTTCAAGTCTTATCCTCTGGAGCAGTAGAAAACAAGCTTCCTCCATATTCTATCTGACAACCATGTTTAAATATCTGGGCTATTGCACCAGCTTTCAATCTGCTCCAGGCTAAACATACCCAATTCACACACACACACCCCACCTGAATTCCCATGAAGGCTGCTTCCTCTACCATCCTGGGATTGGAAGTTTGGTGAGGTGCTAAAGCTCTCTGGCAGAGAATTTTACATATAGCGTAGTGGTTTGACTGCTGGATCAGGACTCTGAAGACAAGGGTTCGAATCCCTGTTTGACCATGGAAACCCACTGGGTGACCTTGGGCAAGTCAAATGCTCTCAGCCTCAGGGGAAGGCAATAGCAAATTTCCTCTGAACAAATCTTGCCAAGAAAACTCCACAATAGAGTCACAGGTTGGCAACAACTTGAAAGCACACAACAACAACAAAACTGTCTAGTAGGTCTCAAGATATATATCTTATAATTCCAATAAATATTTAATAACAGCAACAGCAACAACAGAGAACACCCTCTTACTTCTCGTTCTAGACGTATAGACCCCTCTTTCTGCCTTGGCGGGAAGTCTTCCGCCAAGGCCACCGCCTGATCACAAGTCTGAGGGCAACCCTTCTTGACCCAGTTCTGGAGCTCCAAGGGAAGGATGGCCAGGAACTGCTCCAGGATCACCAGCTCCAAGATCTGCTCTTTGGTGTGTCTCTCTGGCTTCAGCCAACGATGACAAAGATACCAGAGGCGACTGCAGGCCTCGCGGGGGCCCTCGGCCTCCTGGTAACGAAATTCCCGGAAGAGGGTCCTCTGCACGTCCATGGTCACCAAGTCCTCTCTCAGAAGATCCTCCACCTTCGTGGTCTCAATCTTCGCACAGTTCCCTTGATGATTTTGGCTGAGATCCGCCAGTCCTTTGAACCGCCGATACACTTCTGCCGCTCCCTCCAAAGAGGCCAAACAAGCCTTGGCATTCTCCCATGGTTCAGATTCCAGCTGTTCCAGCTTTCCCCAGCCTGATTTATGGGCCTGCGCTGCCTTCAGCGCTGCGCGAGGGTCTAAATATTTCAGCCTCCGGTCACCTGGTTCACTCTTTGTTTGCCCTGGATTTTCTCTCTTCTCAACACTCTGATCATTCCTGGCTTTGGGTTCAGGAGAAGGACGCCCCACTTTATCTGAAGTCAGTCCAGATTCAAAGCCTGCTTGGTTTGATTCCTCTAGCAGCCTCTGTTCCTGGCCCGCTTGCTCCAGCTCACCCAGCTCCTGGAAAACTGAATTTTGACTTTTTCCTTTCTCTGGCATCATTTTGTGTCTCATGCCGACTGTTCTCTCAGCTTCTGGATGAGAGTTTTATTGAACTTTAGTTGGAAATACCATAAACGAATAGTCTTTATGACAACAACAGTGCCACGCTGGAACGGAATTACGTACCCATCCTCTCAGGTCAATGCAACAAAATCATTGGGATATTTCCAGTCCTAGTATAGAGTACTGCAGGTCCATAGGCCTTCAACAAGACGTTGAAGAGAGAAGGTGATCCTTTCCTGGAACAGGAGAAGAAAAAGACACATGCAGAAAAGAAAAGAAATGTTATTTATTCATTTCAAGGATTTATATATCAATAGCATTTACATTTCTATCCCATTTATCAGTGAACTCAGCACTCTCTAAGCAGTTTACTATGTGTAAGCCAGGGGTAGGCAACCTTTCCCCTTTAAGGGCCGAGGGACTTCAGCTCCCAGAAGCCTCAGCCATGTTGGCCAATAGTCCCATGTTGGCCAATAGCTCCTGGGATTCTGGGAGCTGAAGTCCCTCGGCCCTTAAAGGGGAAAGGTTGCCTATCCCTCGTGTAAGCCAATTGCCCCAACAAGCTGGGTACTCATTTTACAAACTTATGAAAGGATGGAAGGCTGAGTCAACCTTGGAGCCCTGGGATCAAACTCACAATCTTGTGGCTACAGGACCAGCATTTAACCACTGCGACTTCAGTGTCTTATCTTGTCTTTCTCCAACAATGGGATTCAAGGTGGGATTCAAGAAAGAAAAAATAATTTTCATTATTTATTACAGTCACATCCCACCTTTTCTCCTAACTGGCTTTAATGCTTCTTCTCCCTCCTCACATGCTTTATACTCATAAAGCTCAGGTTGAAAGAAAGAAAGAAAGAAAGAAAGAAAGAAGATATACAGCATTACACACTTATAATGCTATTATTCCACTTTTACTGCTCTGGCTTCCTCCTGTGGCATTCTGGGGTTTGTAGTTTAGTGAGGCTTAAGAGCTCTCTGGCTGAAGATCCTAAATGCCTCTTACTAAACTGCAAATCCCAGGATTCCACAGGAGACACCTGCAGCAATAAAAGTGAAATAATAATGCTATAAGAGTGTAGTGTGGTATTGTCAGAGACTGGCCAAAGGTCACCCAATGAGTTTCATGTTGAGAATTTGATTCTCCTGTGCCCTAATCCAGACGTGTAACAACTACACCACACTTCTTTTGCATCACCGTCCAACAGAGTGAAGGCTCAACGGCCTGATCTCTACAAAATATAAGCTAGGCTCTCTGTTAGCTCATGTATGTGAATGTCGGGGACTTGTTTTTGTCACTGTTCTAGCACTCAACCACTTTAATCTGAATTAAAGCAGTTTGACACCACTTTAACTGCCATTGGTCCAAGCGATGGAATGCTGGGATTTGTAGTTTTCTGAGCTGTTTAGCCTTCTCTTTCAGAGAGCTCTGCTGCCACAACAAATTACAAATCCCAGGACTCAAAAGCATGGAGTCCAACTGCATTCATTCTGCAGTGCAGATGCAGCCAGGGAACTCTATCCAGCCTACTTTCCCCCGAAACTGGAGCCAAGCCTGGGCTTAGTTTCCAGAGCATTGGTTCTCATTCTTGCCACTCTAAAATGGTGCTCCAAAGGCAGGGTTTCTTGCAAAAAGGGAAAAGAATAAAAGCTTGCACACACACATACTCCAAACCTGGGCCAGCCCTCCATCTACTTCCCTTGCAAGCAATGTGGGAGAAGGATTCCAAAGCCCATGCTCCCCTCTCTTACTATTGCAGCCCCAAAGCTATGGGACAGCCCCCCTCTAGCTCCCTTGCAAACCATGCAGGACAAGGATGCCAAAGCCCATGCTCCCCTCTCTTACCATTGCAGCCCCAAAGCTATGGGCCTGCTGCCCCCCCCCCATTTAGCTCCTTTGCAAGCAATGCAGGACAAGGATTCCAAAACCCATGCTCCCCTCTCTTACTATTGCAGCCCCAACGCTATGGCCACCCCCCTTGTAAGCCATGCAGGACAAGGATGCCAAAGCCCATGCTCCCCTCTCCTACCATTGCAGCCCCAAAGCTATGAGCCAGCCCTACATCTAGCCCCCTTGCAAGCCATGCAGGACAAGGATGCCAAAGCCCATACTCCCCTCTCCTACCATTGCAGCCCCAAAGCTATGAGCCAGCCCTACATCTAGTCCCCTTGCAAGCCATGCAGGACAAGGATGCCAAAGCCCATGTTCCCCTCTCCTACCATTGCAGCCCCAAAGCTATGAGCCAGCCCCCCATCTAGCTCCCTTGCAAGCAATGCAGGACAAGGATTCCAAAGCCCATGCTCCCGTCTCTTACTATTGCAGCCCCAAAGCTATGGGACAGCCCCCTTCTAGCTCCCTTAAAAGCCATGCAGGACAAGGACGCCAAAGCCCATGCTCCCCTCTCCTACCATTGCAGCCCCAAAGCTATGAGCCAGCCCTACATCTAGCCTCCTTGCAAGCCATGCAGGACAAGGATGCCAAAGCCCATACTCCCCTCTCCTACCATTGCAGCCCCAAAGCTATGAGCCAGCCCTACATCTAGCCCCCTTGCAAGCCATGCAGGACAAGGATGCCAAAGCCCATGTTCCCCTCTCCTACCATTGCAACCCCAAAGCTATGGGACAGCCCCCCTCTACCTCCCTTGCAAACCATGCAGGACAAGGATTCCAAAACCCATGCTCCCCTCTCTTACTATTGCAGCCCCAACGCTATGGGCCACCCCCTTGCAAGCAATGCAAGACAAGGATGCCAAAGCCCATGCTCCCCTCTCCTACCATTGCAGCCCCAAAGCTATGAGAGCCAGCCCTACATCTAGCCCCCTTGCAAGCCATGCAGGACAAGGATGCCAAAGCCCATGCTCCCCTCTCCTACCATTCCAGCCCCAAAGCTATGGGCCAGCCCCCTAATCTAGCCCCCTTGCAAGCCATGCAGGACAAGGATGCCAAAGCCCATGCTCCCCTCTCCTACCATTCCAGCCCCAAAAGCTATGAGCCAGCCCTACATCTAGCCCCCTTGCAAGCCATGCAGGACAAGGATGCCAAAGCCCATGCTCCCCTCTCCTACCATTGCAGCCCCAAAGCTATGAGAGCCAGCCCCCTAATCCAGCCCCCTTGCAAGCCATGCAGGACAAGGATGCCAAAGCCCATGCTCCCCTCTCTTACCATTGCAGCAGCCTCACCCCCAGAGGCCAAACTCCAGGCTCCCTTCCTTGCTTCCTCCCCCTTTGCAATGGGGGGGAGGAAAGGAAGAGGAAATGGTGACCTTTTCCTATTAAACTGGCAACCCCAGCCTCCCTCCCCATTGCCTTCCCATCATCCACTCTGGGAAGGCCAGCTCTGTGGGTTTAACTCTTCCCTGCCTCACTTTCTCCCCCAAGAAACCAGAGGCTGAGCTGCTTTTTCAGCTGCTGTTGTGTGCCTTCATCAAGTGACATTTCTGACTTATGGCAACTCATAGACAAACCTTTCACAGCCTTTGAGGCTGAATGAGTTTATGTTTACTATATTAGTGTAGGATCCTAGTACAGGTTGAGTCTCCCTTATCAGAAATTGCTTGGGACCAAAGTGTTTCAGATTCCAGAGTTTTTCAGATTTTGGAATATTTCTATCTGCATAATCATAATGAGATATGCTGCAGATGGGACCCAAGTCTAAAAAAAAAAAAGAACGAAATTCATTTATGTTTTGTATACACCTGATGATACACATAGCCCAAATGTAATAATAATAATAATAATAATAATAATAATAATAATAATAATAATAATAATAAAATTTATTTATATACCGCCCGGTGGCGAACCAATCTAGGCGGTTTACAAAGCTAAAATACATACAATTTGAATAAGAAAACTCCCTCCCCCCCCCCTTAAAAATCAATTAAACTGGATATCAATTCAAATGTGATAATGTACACAAATGTAATGTGATAACACAATTATTTTTAATACTTTGGTGCACAAACACAGTGTCTGCGAACACTGTAGCATCAGAAAGCAAAGGTATCACTATCTCAGCTACCTTTGTGGACCATTTTGGAGGATTTTGGATTTCAGGATTCTGCATCAGGGAGATTCAACTGTTATGGTTGAGTTTAGTTTTAGCATACCTTATTTTCTGGCATATAAGACTACTTTTTAACCTGCAAAATCTGGGGTTAAAGTGGGGGGGGGTCGTCTTATACGCCGGGTATAAGGAGGTTCATGATAGGTTTGCCTTAGTGTCATCATCAGTTGGAAATGACTTGAAGGTGCACAGCAACAACAACAACAGTTTTGGAAGTCATACTCTTCCCAAACTCTATATTTTAACTGGAAAAGTGGGGGGGTCGTCTTATACGCCGGAAAATACGATGATAATAATAATAATAATAATAATAATAATAATAATAATAATAATAATAATAAATTTTATTTATATCCCGCCCCTCTGAGGTCAATTGCGGCTAACAGCAATAAAATACAATACAATACAGCAAATCTGGTTCCCTCCCCCCCCTTAAAAAGTTATTAAATCAGTTACAGATTAAAACAGCGATTAATTAAAATCACGTAAGCATCTGTGTGCACACTTATATATTTATTTACTTATTTTCTTCTGAATGTTTTTTATATTGATGTTGAATTATATTGTATATAAAAACTCATAAATACACATATGCATATACAGTCGGCACTCCTTATCCAGATTCTTTATCCATCAATTCAAGCATCCACAGTTTTAAAATATTATATACATATACAGATAGATAGATAGATAGATAGATAGATAGATAGATAGATAAATAGATAGATAGATAGATATATTCTAAAAAGCAAACCTTGATTTTGCCATTTTATATAAGGGACACCATTTCACTATGCCATCCTATATAATTGAACTTGAGTATCCACAGATTTTGGTATCCATGGGGGGATCCTGGACCCAAATCCAAGCTGATCCCACAGATCCCATTGTATGTATACATGTAAATAAATGCTTATGAGTTATGACAAACACCATTGCTGTGCAATTGTTTTAAGGCTTTATATGGTTAAATTTCACCTATAAATGCAGTAAACTACACAGCTCCCTGGCTTGTTAAAAATGGGTTTTCAAGGCAGGAGTGGACCTTTAAGTCACCTTCAGGGCTCCATTGGCTATTTCCACAGGGAAATATGGCCTTTATTAGGATGCTTTCACAATACAGTACACAATTACAGTGCTATGATCCCTGTTTAACTGCTACAGCTGCATCCTATGGAATCCTGGGGCTTGCAGTTTATGGAGCAATGTTTAGCATTATTGGCCAGAGAACTGTAGTACCTCATTGTTGTTGTTCACAGAATCATAGAATCATAGAGTTGGAAGAGACCACAAGGGCCATCCAGTCCAACCCCAATTCTGCCATGCAGGAACTCCCAATTAAAGCATCCCTGACATATGGCCATCCAGCTTCTGCTTAAAGACCTCCAAGGAAGGCGACTCCATGACTCTCTGAGGGATTGTCGAACAGCCCTTACTGTCAGAAAGTTCCTCCTAATATTGAGATGGAATCTCTTTTCCTGGAGCTTGCATCTGTTGTTCTGGGTCCTAGTCTCTGGAGCAGCAGAAAACAAGCTTATTCCCTCCTCGATATGACATCCCTTCAAATATTTAAACACGGCTATCATATCACCTCTCAGCCTTCTCTTCTCCAGGCTAAACATCCCCAGCTCCCTAAGTCGTTCCGCATAGGGCTTGGTTTCCAGACCCTTCACCATTTTTGTTGCCCCCCTTTGGACACGCTCCAGTTTCTCCACATCCTTTTTGAATTGTGATGCCCAGAACTGGACACAGTATTCCAGGTGAGGCCTGACCAAAGCAGAATAGAGTGGCACTATAACTTCTCTTGATCTAGACACTATACTTCTATTGATGCAGCCTAAAATTGCATTGGCCTTTTTAGCTGCTGCATCACACTGTTGACTCATGTTCAACTTGTGGTCTACCTGGACTCCTAGATGTTGTTAACTGCCCTCAAGTCGACCCAGACTCATGGCAACCCTATGGATCTCCAAGCCCCCTGTCCTCCACTGCTCTGCTTACGTCTTGTTGATTCAGGCCCATGATCTCCCTGACTGAGTCCATCCGGCCTGCAGTCTTCCTCTCTTTCTACTGCCCTCCATTTCCCAGCATTATTGCCTTTTCTAGTGAGCCGTGCCTTCTCATGATGTAGACAAAGTATGACAACCTCAACTTTATCATCTTGGTTTCCAGGGAAAGTTCAGGTTTAATTGGTTCAAGGACTCATTTGTTTGTCTTTTTGGTCACCCACGGTATCCTCATCACTCTTCTTCAGCACATTTTAAATGAATTTTCTTCTTATCCACTTTCTTCACTGTCCAGCTCTCTCATCCCTATCTGGTGATGATCCTCACTTTAGTGTTCAACTGTATATCTTTGCACTTTTAGGATCTTTTCCAGTTCTTTCACAGCTGCCCTTCCCATTCCTAGTCTTCTTCTGATTTCTTGACTGCAGTCTTCATTCTGGTCAGTATTTTATCCAAGGCAATCACCCTGTGGTAGGTTCGCTTTAGGATCACCATAAATGGGAAACAACTTGAAGGCAGGCACTCTTGTTGGAAATAACCAAAAGGATTCCAGCCTATGTCTTAAATATTTTATTCATCATTCTAAAATAAAATACTCTATGGGGGGGGAATAGAGAAAACTTTTTCCCCAAGAGCCTTTGCAGACTGCCAGAAATAGTGCAAATTGAGTCCATTTTAACTGCCCTGACGCAGTGCTAGGGAATGATGGGAACTGTAGTTTATTGTGGCACCAGAGCTCTCTTGACAGAGAAGTCTCAAAGTCTCAGAAAAAAAAATACAATTCCCATGATTCCCTAGCACTGAACCAGGGCAGTTAAGGTGGACTCAATTTGCACTATTTCTAGCAGTCTGCGAAGGCCCTAAATTTCTTTCTTTCTTTCTTTCTGGCTTTATCTCTAGTGCCACTCTATTGTTCTAACCACATAACATGCTGGCTCTCGCTTATAGCTGGAGACAAACCTACTGTCTCCCATTGCAAAATTAGCAACCAAAACTACCCTAAGCCTTTAGTGGTTCTACACACACCTATGCACCCCACTTTTAAAAGCTGGATCTGCTTCTTTGCCTCTAAAGGCTTGTCTACATGGACAAATTACCCTGAAATCCCCCCCCCCCGGCTGGGGCTCGCTGCATCCTGTTTACACTCATCCCTCCACCTTGGCTGGGGTTAGGGGCATAGGAGCCCAATGAATGTGGAAAAACCGCAAATAACAAAAAGACTATGTTTTTACCTGAGAGAACACCTCTCTAGGAATCTCTAGGTCCTCCAGTGCAACTCTGTGGTCAACATCTGCCAGACATTGACCATAGAATTGCACTGGAGGAGCTACAGATGCTTAGTGGAGTCTTCTTTTTAGGAATCTCTCTGTCCTTCAGTGAGACTTTTGGTTAAAGTTGACCATAGAGTTGTACTGAAGGACCTAGAGATTCCTATTGAAAATATATTAATAAAACCAGTGAATACTCAAATCCGCAAAAGTCAAAGCCACAAAGGCGGAGGGACAAGTGTATCTGACAGAGCCAAAATAGCAATAGCTATTGCTGTTCTGACCACCTCATAGTGAACTAAGCGTTATCTAAACAGTTTACAATGCATAAGCCTATTTCCCCCAACAAGCTGGGTACTCATTTTATTCACCTACAAAAGGATGGAAGGCTGAGTCAACCTGGAGCCCTGTGGGTTCGTACTCTTGTTGAGGCTGCAGTACTAGCACTTAACCACTGCACCACCGGTTGGGTGCAGAATTGGGTGCAGACTATCTTCACAATGCCCAAACCTGATTCAGGTCTTCCTCCCCCTAACCCACATTTAAGTAACTCACCTTTTGCTGCGGATTTTCAGTGCAGCTATGATGGGTGTCTGCTTTCACTTACGGTCCCTGCAAGCTGCCCAGTATTGCCACTGTGGATGCAAGTCACTCTGAGATAAGAACAAGAGTCCCCATCTTTAGAGGCTTTGAAAAAGAGGCTGGATGTCCATCTGCTGGGAGTGCTTTGTGTGTTCCTGCATGTCAGGAGGTTGGACTGGATGGCCCTTGGAGGCTTCTTCCAACTCTGATTCTAGATACCCAGCATCAATAGCTGGGCTGGACGCCTTGTTCTGACCTCAGCAGCAGTGTCAGAAGATGAATGGGGATTGTGTGTGAAGGCAAATGCTTGTCATTTGCTGCAAGAGGCAAAAACCTGCAGCAAAATGGAGCAGGTAAGGAATGAATTTGGGGGAAATTTAGGGCCAGATTAAGCTGGGATGTAGTGACTCAAGTGTTTAAGATGATGACTCTGTTGACTGCAAGATCGGCAGGTTGGCAGTTCGAGGCCCAAGTGCCGCATGATGGGGTGAGCTCCTGTCACTAGTCCCAGCTTCTGCCAACCTAGCAGTTCAAAAGCATGCAAATGCAAGTAGATAAAAAGGTAGAACTTTGGTGGGAAGGTAAACAGCATTCTGTGCCATCATGCTGGCCACAGGATCACAGAGTAGTCTCTGACAATGCTGGCTCTTTGGCCTAGTAATGGAGATGAGCACCGCCCCCCACGGTTGGACACGACTTGACAACCTTGTCAACGGGGAATACCTTTACTTTTTAAGCTGGGGACAACTGTCTTCTTCTCAGGGTAGACCCCCACCCTTAAAAACAACACAGCACATAACACCTTTTCTGAAAACAAGAGTATTTTCAATGGAGAGCCAATCTAATTGAACAGGATGCCAAGAGACCTGGATTCAAATCCCAGCTTAGCCATATGACTTTAATAATAATAATAATAATAATAATAATAATAATAATAATAACAACAACAACAACAAATTTTATTTATATCCCGCCCCTCTGCTTGGCAATCGAGGCGGCGTACAACAATTAAAAAAGGACAGTTAAAACACCAATCCCCTGCCCCAACCCTCCCACCCGTTAAAACAGAATCAAACTAACTTAGAATTAAGAACAACAGCATGAATAAAATGATAAAACTATATAAGGTAGACATGCCATGGCGGCCAAAGGATGAGCAAAGGATCGCCACCAATTAGCCAGGGAGATGTTCCGGGAAGGCCTGGAGCGCGGTGTCTTCAGTACGCTGACGACACCCAGATATATCTCTCCATGACCAGATCATCGTCTCAGACTTCAGATGGCATCTCTTCTCTTAATGACTGTCTCAGAGCGGTAATGGATTGGATGAGGAAAAACAGATTGAAGTTGAATCCAGACAAAACAGAGGTACTCACAGTTACAGGCCCGAAACCAGATCTGGGAATACAGTCTCCAGTCCTGGATGGAGTCACACTCTCCTCCAAGGACTATGTTCACAGTTTGGGGGTACTCCTTGACTCGTCGCTTCACATGAATAGTCAGGTGAATGCGGTGGTCAGGAGCGCCTGTTATCAGCCTCGGCTGATATGCCAACTGTGCCCTTATCTGGTTGTGAGGGATCTAGAAGTTGTGGTACATGCCCTGGTAACCTCACGCCTGGATTACTGCAACACACTCTACATGGGGCTACCCTCGTGCCTAACCCGGAAACTACAACTGGTGCAGAATATGGCAGCCAGGTTAATTACAGAAACACCTAGGAGGGAGCATATAACACTGGTGCTTAAATCCCTCCACTGGCTGCCGATTAGTTTCTGGGCACAGTACAAGGTGTTGGTTTTGACCTTTAAAGCCCTACATGGCTTGGGTCCATCTTATCTTCGGGACCGCCTCTCCCCGTATGATCTCTCCCCCCCCCCGTGCCCTTTGGTCCTCTGGGAGGAACCTGCTACAGCCACTAAAAACTAGGCTGTCTCAGACCTCCCAGAGGGCCTTTTCTGCAACTGCTCCCAGACTTTGGAATGGCCTGCTAGACGAGATCCGTCTCATCACTACTCTTGCTGCTTTTAAAAAGGCAGTAAAGACAGATCTCTTCCGGCAGGCCTTCCCAGAATAACAGCTGTTTGTTGGGAGATGAGTTTTTATCTTGTTTCATATCACCGATTCCTGTTTTATTGTTTTATCGTCTTATTGTACTGCTAATTTTAACTCTTCCTTAGTTTAATTCTGTTTTAAGGGGATGAGAGGGTTGGACTGTGGGTCCAGGGAATGTTTTTTAACTTTGTCTGTTTTAAATGTTGTTACCCGCCCCGATTGCCACACAGAGCAGCGGGCTATAAATAATAATAATAATAATAATAATTATTATTATTATTATTATTATTATTATTGTATTTTACTTTTCTCTCCAGAAGAGGCAATTCATCCATTTCTGGAAGCTTCTGAACGCTTGTCATCGATCTTTGGGGCCATATGGGACTCACAGGCCACATTTTGCCCAGGCCTGTCTTAGGGGCTCAATGCCCCCCACCTCACCAGTGTACCACAATCGTGGGCCAGTGTGGCAAGCCACACAGCTATCATTGCAGTACCAACATTTTATGTCAGCTCTATGCAAAATCCCAGTATCACATGCATCCTAACCCGAGAGCTACAATCACCACTCACTTTCTGAAGAATCAGTTCTCTTTATGGAGGTGGTTCAGATTTTATTTTATTTTTTAAATCAGCAAAACGATGCTGGACAAACCAAGTCTGTATTCTGACATCATGGCTGCCGGCACTATCCTGGTTAGGAAAGCTTTCCCAATTCTTCTTTAGGGAGAAAAAAATATTGTGATAATTTAAAAAATGTCCTCACCCCCAAGAATAGAAAAAAAAGAGAGGAGGAGAAATGAGCAGAGAAGAAGCAAAAAGATTGGAGGAGAGAAGAGAGGAGGAGAAAGGAAGACAACTTAGGCCTTGTGATGGATTCACTCTCCAGGCTGGCCCTACAGCTCCAAACCCTTGGGATCATGTCAGTCACATTGCCCCTTTTCCTCTCTTAAGATCCCTCCCTGGGTGACTGACTACTAGTTGGTTGTGTTGTTCTGTGGGTTAGACTCTCACTCAAAACTTAACAGGAACAGCCAGACAGAATTGTAAAAAAGAATAAGCAAGCAAAAGTTTATTAGGACACATTTAGATCAGAAGAGAACCCCTGAACTATTTAATCATTTACGGCTCCCCCAAATTCCGTGGTGTGCCTCTTTTGGTAGAAAGGCAGAATTAAAACAAAAGTCGTATTCCCCAGATCATAGATGACCATGTGTATTAGTCAAAGGCTGAAGAAGTTATGTTTAGGGCCTACAACTCCTAGGCTACAACCATGGCTAGGTTGGTTGGGGGATTCTGAGAGCTGTAATCCACAAAAGTAACTTATCCAGACTGTGAGTACTTCAGTTAAGCACAAAACTATAATTTCTCATCTATCCCAGGGACTGTGCACTTTTATGACTTTAATGCGCTCATCATCCTCACCTTTATCGTGCCTTCTCACTCAGAACTCAGATTTCTGCTGTTCCAAATACTTTAAAACTCCAATACAGGCATACTTTGTTTCAAAGTGCTTTACTTTAGAGTACTTCACTAATGTGATACTTTTAAATTATACAGTACAGTGTCATTTTGTTACCCACACTCAATCTGGCAATTTTTAAATTTATTATTTTGACTTTTGCATCTTTTTAGGCCTAGCTCTATTGCACACATAATAAAGAATAGTGTCAATATGTTGTTAGGCTTTTATATGCACTAGCAAATGGGGGTGGGGGGGTGGGGAAGAGTGTGACTTGCTTTAAGGTGATATTTGCTTTACAGCAGGGACCGGCAACCTACGGCCCGTGGGCCTGTTAAGGGCCAGGTCCCCGTACTTACCGGCCCAGACGGAAGGTTGCCGCCGCCGTGCGTTTTGGCCGCTGTGTGGCCGCGCGCACCACGGCCGGCATTTTGATTTTCAGAATGCCGGCTGCAACGCATTTGCGCATGTGCAGGAGTACTGCGCATGTGCAAACGAGTCGCAGCTGCCATTTTGAAAATCAAAATGCCGGCCGTGGTGCGGGCGGAGGCGGCAGCAGCGCGCAGGGGGGTTGCGCGCGGCGGGGGGTGCGCGCATGCGCACGTACGTGCTGACATTCCCCTCCCATCTCGGCCCAGCGGCGGAGAGGGCTTCACGGGACCGGTCCCCGGCTCTAAAAGGTTGCCTACCCCTGCTTTACAGCAATAGTCTGAAACGTAACTCACCGTATAAGCAAGGTATGCCTGCATATCACAAAAGGCTTTACCAAACCTGATACAAAAGAACTTGAGGATGTGGAGTTTTAGATTGCAAACTCAATTCATAGCATGATTCTGACCAACAGCAGGGGTAGGCAACTGTGGAAGGCCCAGGGGCCACTTTGATGCTACAATACCATCTAGGGGCATACAGATTACCAAAAAACAAAGTAGCTGTAAGTTAATTTCTGATCCTCAGAAATGAGTATTTGGGAGGTGTTAAACAGTACAAGGAGGCCTTGGAACCTATTTTAAAAATAAGCTGTTGCATCAATTCACCCTCTTCTTCTTGAGAGAAAATAATCAAGGAATTCTGGAGGTATCAAGGGCCATAAAAACATCCACAGGGATAAAATGGAATTTGTTTCTGCTGCCCTGACAAACAGGTTTAACTTGGGAATAGGCACCATTTTCTCATAGAGAAGGATAATATATTTGAAGGAAAAAGAATAAAATGGCCACCTGTAACCATGAGCATGCCTAGCTGCCTAACTCTTAAGGATTATTTTTTTTTAAATAATAAGAAAAAGATGAGAACCTTTCTGGGCATTGGTCCCAGTAGGCTCTGACATGACTGTGCCAACCCAAGCGTTGTTTTCGAGGCATGTTTGCTGCTGCCTCTCCCTAGGTAGTGATCTGGGGAGCCTCTGGCCCTGAGTTCCAGTCCTAGCTGCACCCCTAGCTTCATCACATTTTACATTTGAAATTGAATGAGAGATTTTATTTTCATGGTTTCCATCATGCCAGGAAGTACTCTCATTAACTGAATGTTATCCTCAAAATAGTCACAGCATGATATTTTCATAATCAGCGAAGACACCTGGCAATGTTCCATGTCAAAGGTTTGGGGCATACTTTGGTGGGCTTTCACAATTGCTTCAATATGTTCCATTAGTCCCTTAAACTGCTTTATTATTCCCATCCTACATAGTTTATTTGATAATTAATAGACTGTGAGTCATGATTAATATTTCTCTCATTCATTTTCATATTTAGAACATCCACATGGGTGGTTTTATGATGCTCCACAAAAAGTGGCCTTGTATAAAAACTTTCCCCACAGTACACACATTTATATGGTTTCTCTCCGGTGTGGGTCTTTTGGTGTGCAATAAGATTGGAACTCAAGTTGAACCTTTTCCCACACTCTGAGCACCGATAAGGTTTCTCCCCTGTGTGAGTCCTCTGGTGTCTGATAAGGCCTGAACTACAAGTGAAACTCTTGTCACAGTATGAGCACCCATACGGCTTCTCTCCTGTGTGGGTTCTTTGGTGTACATTAAGCTGGGAACTCACACTGAAGAATTTGCCACAGTCTGAGCACTGGTATGGTTTCTCTCCAGTATGAGTCCTCTGGTGGGCCACAAGGTTTGAGCTCAAAATGAAGCTTTTCCCACAGTTTGTGCAGCTGTATGGTTTCTCTCCTGTGTGAATTCTCTGGTGCCTGATGAGGCTTGAGCTGCAATTGAAAGTCTTCCCGCAATCTGTACAGTCATATGGTTTTTCTCCTCCGTGTGTTCTCTTGTGTGCATTGAGACTGGACCTCAAATATACACTTTTGGGACAGTCTGTACATTTATAAGGTTTCTTACCTGTGTGGATTCTCTCATGAGCACTAAGGCTTGATCTCACACTGAATCTTTTCCCACAGTCTGTGCATTTGTATGGCTTCTCTCCTGTATGGGTTCTCTGATGTACACGAAGCTGAGAGCTCACACTGAAGCTTTTGCCACAATCAGCACATTCATATGGTTTCTCTCCAGTATGTGTCCTCTGATGTCTAATGAGGCTCGAACTGCAGCTGAAGCTTTTCCCACAATCTGAACATTCATATGGTTTGTCCTCTGTGTGAATCCTTTGATGCCTGATCAGACTTGAACTACAATTGAAACTTCTCCCGCAGTCAGCACATTGATAAGGTTTCTCACCTGTGTGAACTCTTTCATGTGCAATAACATTTGAGCTCTGGCTGAAGCTTTTACCACACACTGAGCAGGCATAGGGTTTTTCCCCCTTGTGGGTTCTCACATGCGAAATAAGGGCAGATTTCTGGCTGAAGCTTTTCCCACAATCTGAACATTTGTAGGGTTTTTCTCCTGTGTGAATTCTCTCATGGGCAATGAGGCTTGATTTCAAACTGAAGCTTCTCCCACATTCTGAACACTCATAGGGTTTCTCTTCTGTGTGAATTCTCTCATGGGCAATAAGGCTTGAGGTTTGGCTGAAATTTCTCCCACAGATGGAACATTCATATGGTTTTTCCTCTGTGTGGATTCTCTCATGAGCAATAAGAGTTGATTTCTTACCAAAGCTTTTTCCACAGCTCAGGCACTGGTATGGTTTCTCCCCCGTGTGGATTCTCTCATGGGCAATAAGGTTTGAGCTGTTACTGAAGCTTTTCCCACATTTGTTGCATGTGAGCTGCCTCTTACATTTACTGATTCTGTTTTTGCTACCAGTTCTACAAAAGACTGACTTATCCATATCTTCAAGCTCTTGCCTTTGTATTTTTCACTCTTTTCCAAAGTTCTCTTCCTAGAATAGAGCTAGAAAATCTAGAAAATTTATTTTTCTATTTTTGTTTGTAATTTACTATGTGCATCTAATTGTTCAGAACTGTCCACATTGGAAGTTGCTTTCTCCTTTTCTTTCTCAGTCACCTACCTTTGAACTGCTGAAAGAAGTAAAGAATGAAGGTAAGTGACACCAAGTGACATCGTTTCCTAATGTAGATTTGGGGCTATTTAGAAAACATCTACACTGCTCAGTAACAGCAGCAGGATACCACTTTAACTGTCATGGCTCCTTCCTAGGGAATCCTGAGTTTGTACTTTATGAGGTACTTAGAATTCTATGCTACAAAGCTACAGTGTGCTCCATGAACTACAGCTTCCAAGGTACCCTGAGAAGAGGGTCAGAGGAATAAACTTAGGGCCTTCGCAGACTGCTAGAAATAGTGCAAATTGAGTCTACTTTAACTGTCCTGGCTCAGTGCTAGAGAATCATGGGAACTGTATTTTTTCTGAGACATTGAGCCTTCTCTGTAAGAGATCTCTGGTGCCACAATAAACTACAGTTCCCATGATTCCCCAGCACTGAGTCAGGGCAGTTAAAGTGGACTCAATTTGCACTATTTCTGGCAGTCTGCAAAGGCCCTAAGTCAGGGGTAGGCAACCTTTCCCCTTTAAGGGCCGAGGGACTTCAGCTCCCAGAAGCCTCAGCCCTGTTGGCCAATAGTCCCATGTTGGCCAATAGCTCCTGGGATTCTGGGAGCTGAAGTCCCTCGGCCCTTACAGGGGAAAGGTTGCCTATCCCTACCCTAAGTCATCTAGAAGAGAATTCTAGAGAATTCTAAGTACCTGTCCAAATTACAAATCTGACTTTTTAGGAGGAAGCTACGATGGCTACAATGGCATCAAATTGCTGTAACTGGATACTATAGACACATCTGAGTAAAATAATTATATATCATACTAAAAGATGGGGATACTCTTGTAATAAAATCCATCAAAACTGCAAGGCAGAGGTTAATTTTACTAACCTACAAAGCTTGCTACTGAGACAGGAGAACTCCTTCCAAGCATGGTTAATTTTACTAACCTACAAAGCTTATTGCAAGGGTGTCTGATGACTTAAATCTATGAAAAGTTATGCTAAGACTACAAAAGCTTATGCCAAGAGCATTTGATGAAACAGACAGTTTACAAAAGATACTAAGTCTATGGAAACTTACATAAAGGATGTCTGATGAAATTGAATGAGTCTATGAACATTTATATTAAGTTTATAAAAGAATATGGTGAGGGCATCTAATGAAACAGACTGAGGGCCTCTACAGATGGCGCTTGTCTTGGAGGCAGGGAAGAGGAGGAGCAGCCACACACCGGGCGCCCCAACCCCTTCCCGAGGACATCATCATGGCACGCACCACTACACACGGCGCACACCATCAGGACGTCCTCCCGGCGCAGCGTTTTTACACGCTGCGCCAGAAGAGGCGCAAAAGAGCCGCGTGGCAGCTCTTCGGGCACCCTGTTTGCCGGCTCTGGAAGGAGTAGCTGGCAAAAGGGTGGAATGAGGCCAAGGCGTGGGGCAGCCTTGGATCCAATCCTCTGCTTCATAGGGCGGCCCATGGCCACCCGTCTGCATCCTCCCTGAGTCTATGAGAGCTTATTCTACAAATTACTTTCTCTCAGTCTCAAAGGCGCTGCAAGATTCCTCAGATACAGACTAACACACCTGTGTCTTTAAATAGATACAGACATATACAGGTTGAGTCTCCCACATCCAAAATGCTTGGAACTAGAAGTGATTGGATTTTTCTTTCTTTCTCCAGTCTCTACTGTTCTAATAATTTCCATTCTGGTGGACAAACTTAAAGATCTATGCTTTTTTAATGGGTGGAAAGTTGGAGATGCTAATCTGCTCTCTCTTTTTCTCTCTATTTTGCTGTTCGCACATGCTCAGCAAGGAATTCCAGCAGAAGCTGCTGTTTACTTTACCTGTTGTGTAGGCATACATGACTACAGTTGGACTGGCTGGAGTAGAATCCACTCAAGCTCCACTGCATTGTTTACTACAGACGGGTTTCTGCAACCTAACACTGAAAGTTGGTGTTTCTCAAGCCCTCCTTCGCCATTCTTCCAATGCTGATGCTGCTTTTAAAAAATTTAGCTAGGCAGAGAACAAGCTTAAAAAGGAAGTGTGCATAAAAAGAATTTTTAAAAAGAAGCTTCTTTCTCAGAGGCTTTGTTAACTGAGGTGTGCCTGTATTTATGCCCACTGACTACAACTCTTTTCTTTCTAAAATCACTGCTACACTGCAGAATTAATGCAGTTTGACATTGCTTTAACTGTCATGGCTCCATCCTATGTAATCCTAGGATTTGTAGTTTGTGGTGGCACCAGATATAACAGAGGTTAAACTACAATTTCCAGAATTCCATACCGTTGAGCCATGGTGGTTAATGTACTGTCAAAATGCATTAATTCTGCAGTGCAGATACAGCCTGGCAGCCAAAAACTCACAGACAAGCACTGGTCCACAGAAACTACTTTGAGTAACTCTGGACTAGAGTGCTCTAGCAGAAGAGTCTCTCCCCAAACTACAAATCCCAGGATTCCTTAGGATGGTGCCATAACAGTATAAGTGGCATGAAAGTGATATAATGACACATTGTAGGAACACTTTTAGTGAAAGAAGAATCCAACAAAACAAAAAAAGTGTACCAAACTCACCTGCTTCCTAAGTTCCCAACAAGTGGAAGAAATGAAGGAGAAACAAAGGTTTGCCAGAGGATCAAAGACTATGAATGGAAAAAGAAGGAAAAGTTTGATACTTCAGAAAACATTTCCAGGAATTCATTTGGAAAGAAATGGTTGATTTCTCAAAGTGGGGCCATTTCTAGGGCTGTGTATATTTTGAACCTTTGTTGTTGTGTGCTTTAAATAATTTCTGACTGATGGTGATCCTAAGCAGAGTGTGGGGCCAAAGATAAAAGCAAGACCTTCCTTCTTCCCAAACACTGGTCCTTGAACTCTATGAGGAATGGTTTAAGGAGCTGGGTTTGTTTAGCCTGGAGAAGAAGAGGTTGAGGGGTGACATGATAGTTCTGTTTAAGTATTTGACAAGGAGTCATATTGAGGAAGCTTGTTTTCTGCTGCTCCAGAGACTAGAACACGGAACAATGGATGCAAACTACAGGAAAAGAGATTCCACCTAAATATTAGGAAGAACTTCCTGACAGTAAGAGCTGTTCAACAGTAGAATAATCAGTGGAATAATAATTTTTAACATTGCCAGAAATCTAAGAAGTTAAAATTGGAAGCAAGTTCCAGTTACTTCCAGGTCATACAGTTGGGTTATTTTTCAGCTGAAAATGCAGCAGTGCAGCTCACAGAGAGAGCATTATTTATTAATTTTATATGCCACCTTTCCCTCAGAGTAGGACCTAGGGCAGCTCACAGAAGGAAACCAATTAAAACCTGCTAGTTCAATTTTAAAAAAAAACAATTAAAACAGTGACAATTCAAACACATACGAAAGTTAAAAATATAAATACACAACCCAATAAAAAAGCCTCCCTGCTGGGGTTACATATTAAAAGAGTGCTTAAACCAAAAGGTTTTTGTGTGCTGGCAGAAGAAAAGCAGGGAGGAGGCCAACCTAGCCTTCTGCGGAAGGAAATTACAGAAGATGGCAACAGCCACTAAGAAGGCTCTCTCTCTTTACACATATCTGGCCATCTGTCGGGGATGCTTTAATTGGAAGTTCCTGCATGGCAGGGGGTTGGACTGGATGGCCCTTGTGGTCTCTTCCAACTCTATGATTCTATGATTCTATCTCTACAACTTTACATCTGAGGGGGTGTACAAAACCAAAACAGGGTGAAACTGGGACAAAGTTGCACTCCAAGGCAAAGAAAAAAATGGAGCAAAAAGAAGCCCTAATGTGGAAAATGCGCATTATCACACCAGCATATAAACAGCACAACCTGAGTGTGGGAATGCGGGAAAGCAAGGCAGTGTAGTGAAGTGGTCTGGATCATGTGCCCTGGGACCAGTGAGGCTCAGCCCCTAGTGCCATTGCTCGTCGTACAGGTTTTTGCATGGGCATACAGGCGCATGAGTGGCCAGCTGCACGATCAACCCATTGCACCACCGAGTTGTGACACACCCGATGATGCGAAAGTACAACAAACACAGCAGGTTGCCAATAACACAATGATGCAATTACAATATACATGAACCAGACACTCCAACAGGAGGGCATGGGGTAAAGGGGGAAGGGGGCATGTATGGGGGGACTCAATTATTATGCTTTGGTAGTGTGTCACCGGGTGCACCAATGCACTGTACGGCTGGAGTATTGCTCGTGCAACTGTGTGGCCGGTCATACAAGGTATCCAATGACATAGCCGCTGGGTGGGAAAAGGGAGGGAATTGGTGGTCATAGGCGTGTGTTCGTGTGATGGTGTGTATCAATGGTGGGGAGGCAAAAATAATAATAATCAAGCAGTACAGCTTAATGCTACATGGTGCTGACTGCCTATGAGTATTTAGCCTGCATTGGAACTGTGTAGACAGTGGGGTTTCAACCCAATTTGGGAAAACCCAGGCTCGACCTGGTTCTTTCTCTCCTTCTGCTCAGCCCCTGAGTGTAAACTGGCTGTACCACACCACCACCATCACCACCCGCTTCAACTGGCACCTTATGTTAGTTGCAAACTGAAGTAGATTCACCGCTGGCAACATTGATATGAATCCCATTGATTCAATGGGTCTGTTCTAGCTAGGATTCCAGTCAGTGGATTTAAGCCAATTTGGGGGATGAAGGTCCGCAGCCCCAGCTAATTCCCACTAGCATATACTTTCTCCCTCAAATTCCTTACCTGGCTCAGGAGGTCCATCTGTCCCTCTTGTTCCCCTCTGCCTTTTGATGCTTGGATCCAACCAACAATATAGTATCTGTGAATGTGGAAAGGGGTAGCAGGAAGGACAGACAGATAGGTATTAGAAAGGGAAGCAAAGATATACAGCAACCATTGATCAGACAGAGAGATGGACTTGGTGGCATTGCAACCCTCTATCTGTCTGAGGGTTGCAAGGCTACAGGCTGGGGTAAGAATCATGAGGCTCCCAGATGTTGCTGAATTGCAACTTCGTAGAATCATAGAGTCTTAAGAGTTGGAAGAGACCACAAAGGCCATCCAGTCCAACCCCATTCTGCCATGCAGGAACTCAAAATTCCTCACCATAAGCTATGTTGCCTAGGGATGCTGGGAACTACAATCTAACAATATCTGGAATGCAGCATGATTCCCACCTTTGTGCACTTCCCTGGGCTTAAGTGCCACTGAACACCATGAGGTCTCCTCCTCAGTAGACACAGAGAGGATTTCCACTGCACAGCACTAAATTTCTAGTGCTGCCTTGGCTCATGTAAACTTTCTCTCCTGGGTTGATCAAACTTTACTTCAGGGGTAAAGATACGGCCCCCCGGACCCTGCCGCCCGCCATGATGATATTATTATTTGTTCTTGGGGTTTTCTTGGCAAAATCTCCACAGGGGGTTTGCCATGGCTTTTCTGGGGCTGAGAGAGTGTGCATGCATATTTTTTAATTTTTTAAAAAATTATTTATTTATTTATTCGTTTTTAGTGCTTCGGCCCCACCAATTGTCTGAGGGACAGCAACCCGGCCCCCGGCTCAAAAAGGTTGCCTACCCCTGCTTTACTTATTCTTCTGCATTAGTCCCACTTTTGAACTGCACAGGTTAAAGTAGATTTAACAGAGGTATTTTATTGCCTCCTCTAGCTAATTAGAAACAAGGAAGTCATTCAGTGACTGCAGCTTTTGGGAAGCAAGGCCTCATCAGCTTCATGTCAACCGGGGGATCAGAGACTGGCTGCGCAGTGGCATCACCCGGTGCAGTAACTCATGGTGTCACCACCCTGCCATTGACTTCCTCCCATACCACACCATACAGAACCCTCAGTAATGCTTTTTGCACTAACGTTACTCATAAATCGTAATTCTCGTACATCAGTGAATGCAACAGCAAGAGTTGTGACATAAACTAGCAACATTAAAATTATACCTTTAATTTACAATATCATATACACAGCTTAAATGCATTTACATGCACATCATTTCATATAGTTAAAGTGAAAATTCAGTAATATATTTTAATTTTATATTTGAATTTTTAAAAAGCCTCTCCTTTCTCCTCCCACTAAGCCTCACCGCTCACACCATCTCTTCAGTGTTTCTTTTTTTTATATTTTATTTTATTTTAAAAAAACATTAAAAATCCACTTAAAATATATTCTTAGTCATCTTTACAGTACATTTACCCATAGTTCTAACTTCTCAATAGTTCTTTGAAAGTAAGTACATTTTTTTTCATTTTACATACATCATTTCTGTGTCTATTACTTCTATCTTCTATCATCATCTCAGATCCAGTTCATTTACACAATCTTAATAACTACTTTGCTGCTTTATTCCCATTTTCTATTTATATATTCTTCCACCGGAGCCCACTCTTCCTCAACCAATTCCACATTCTCATTATTCAATAACCTTGTCAATTTGTCCATTTCCTTCATCTCTAACAATTTCAATAGCCATTCATCTACCGTTGGAGTTGTCTCCTGTTTCCATTTGGAGGCTATTAGTATTCTTGCTGCCGAGACCATGTAAAGTATTAGTCTCCAATATTTTCTAGTTATATCTGCTTCTAGTTTGTATGTCATATTTAATAAATATAGTTCTGGATATAATTCAAGTCTGTTTTTAAGTATGTCTTCCATTGTCATGAGTATTTTTTCCCAATACATTTTCATTTTGGGACATCTCCACCAAACATGATACCAAGATCCAACATTGCTTTTACATTTCCAACATTCGTTCGTTTGTAGTTTATAAATTTTTGCCATTCTAGCAGGGGTGAGATACCATCTTTGTTCCATTTTCCATTGATTTTCTCTTATGTCTTGAGAGCGAGTAAATTTTCTTGTCATTTTCCTTGCTTTCTCCCAGTGATCTACCATTATTGTCCTACCAATGGCTGTTGCCCACTTGATCATATTGTCTGATATTATTTTTTTCCTGTCTCTGACACATTAATATTTTATATAATTTACTTATTCTCTTCTCTCTTGTCCCCAGCCAAATTTTATCTATGTCTTTCAATTCTTCTTCCACCCCTTGCAGCTTAATATCCATTTTAAATCTTTCCTTTATTTGGGTATATAATAACCAGTGCATTTTATCATCTAAATGTTGAATCTCAGACATAGCTTTAAGTTCCAATTGGTTTCCAATCTTCTCCAGTATCTCTTTATATTTTAACCAAATTCGAAGGGCTGTCCATCTTCCAAAAAAAGCTTCATGTGGTGAAGTCCATAAAGGTATTTTAGTGTATATTATTTTTTTCAGTTCTTTCCAAGTTTTAAGTAAGCTTCTTCTTATTACGTGGTGTTGGAATTCTTTGTGAACTCTATCCTTATCATAACATACCATCTCTTCAGTGTTTCAAAGGGACGTATGCAAACACCACAACCCATTTTTGCCCAAAGGCAGATGTCTGAGGAAGAGTTGTGTCACCCCCTCACTTAAGGAGTCACCTGGGACGGCCCATAACCCTTAATAATAATAATAATAATAATAATAATAATTTTTATTTCTACCCCGCCCCTCTGAGCACAATTGAGGCAGCTAACAAAAGTTAAATTTACAAATTATGTAATACATCCCAATACCCTCCCCCCTTAAAACAGTATTAAATAAGACATAGGATTAAAGCAATAATAATAATAATAATAATAATAATAATAATAATCCCTTCCCACGCTCCCCTAGTGATGCTCCTGCCATTGTGGGCTTTAGTCCCAACTTTGATGGAGCCATCTAGGGCTATGTCGGCACTACATAAATAATGCAGTTTGACACCGCTTTACCTGCCATGGCTTCATCCTATAAAATCCTAGGGTTTGTAGTTTTGTGAGAGATTTAGCCTTCTCTGTCAGAGAGCTCTGTCACCACCACAATGGCGGTGAACTGTCATTGAAAGAAACCAGCTCATTCTTCTATTCAAGTCATTTACTACAGCCATTTGTCTTCTGGAGGACCTTTACACTATTTGAGATCATATTCATCTCAGTTACTTACCTTCCAAAAGGCTTTTGCATTACAAAGGACTGCAAGTCTCCCCAAGGGACTTTGGTTCTTTCTATTGGATATCATATACATTGTTATATTGATTATATTATATATTTTAAATTTTTGTTGTTGGTTTTTTTAAATCCATAGTGTGGCATAATGGTTTGAGTGTTAAAGTATGATTCTGGAGACCAGGGTTCAAGTCTCTGTTCAGCCATGAAACCCACTGGGTGACCTTGGGCACGTCACACTGTCTCAGCCTCAAGGGAAGTCATTGGCAAACCTCTATTGAACAAGTTCCGCTTAAGGTCACCATAAGTGTGAAATGAAGGTACACAACAATAACAATATTATATGTGTGTGTGTGTGTGTGTGTGTGTGTATGTATATATATATATATATATATATATATAAAGACGCTGACTCTGTTGATTGCAAGATCTGCAGGTTGGACGTTGGAGGTCCAGGTGCTGCATGATGGGGTGAGCTCCCATCACTAGTCCCAGCGTCTGCCAACCTAGCAGTTCGAAAGCATGCAAATGCAAGTAGATAAATAGGACCACTTTAGTAGGAAGGTTAACAGCGTTCTGTGCAACCATGCTGGCCACATAAGCACTGCCCCCTACAGTCGGACAAGACTTGACAACCTTGTCAATGGGGGATACCTTTACCTATATATACGATATATATGTGTGTGTGTGTGTGTGTGTGTGTGTGTATATACATATATATATATATATATATATATATATATATAATTTATTAGATATAATTTTAAAAATAAATTTTATTATATATTATTTTTAAACATATATTATATCTAATATAAAAATTATATATATCTATATATATATATACATATAAATATATATACACACACACACACACACATATATATATATATATATATATACACACACACACACACACACAGAGTCGGCTCTCTGTTTTCACGGGGGATCTTTACCCATATATAAAATATGTGTGTGTGTGTGTGTGTATGTGTGTGTGTGTATATATATATATATATATATATAATTAGATATAATTTTAAAAATAAATGTTATTATATATTATTTTTAAACATATTATATATATATATATATATATATATATATATTTAAATAATTTATTTTTAAAATTATATCTAATATAAAAATTATATATATATATATATATATATACACACACACACACACACACACACACACAGAGTCGGCTCTCCGTTTTCGCGGGGATCTGTTCCAGACTCCCCTGCAAAAATGGAAAATCACAGATATTCCAGCCCCATTGGCTTGAATGGTGGTGCACTCCTGCGCACGGCTCTTCACATGCACCATTTTAGTCCACAAAGGACCAAGACCTCAGACTCAAAGTCCACGAAAACAAAGGGGCAACTGTATATGTGTGCGTGTGGATTTTATTATATTATATATATATATATATATATATATAATAAAATGTATTTTTAAAATTATATCTAATATACACATACACGCACACGCACAGAGTATATATATATAATTTTTATTAGATATAATTTTAAAAATAAGTTTTCATAGAGTGACATTTTGTAAGTTAGGAGTTACAAAATGTCACTCTGTCTATGAAAATTTATTTTTAAAATTATATATATATATATATATATAAACTCCTAACTCTAGCTGTTATTTCCCTTAGGTGTTCGTTAGGTTTTAATTCCCCTTTTCTTATTACTGTCAGAGAGCTCTGGCGCCACAACAAACTACAAATCCCAGAATCCCAGAACTACAAATCCCACAGTTAGCCATGGCCGTCGAAGTGCATTCTTTCCGCAGTGCAGATGCTAGCCTAGCGGGCTGAACCCTTCTGATAAGGCCCAGCCCCTTGGAGAGCGCCTGTAAAGTTCGGAGTAAAACCCGGAGCGGATCCTCTCAGAGACTGGGGCGCCCCCCAACCTCTAATTCCAGAGCCCTTCCTTTCTTCCATGGAGAAGAGGCTCAGACGCGGAGGTCAAAGCGGTTCCCCTTTAAAGAAAAGCCCCCAAGGAGGCCCACTGACCTCCTCCAGGAAAGGCATTCATTGACTCTATTGGCCTCTATTATTTCCCCCTAAGCCCCGGATGTAAACTCGGCCGCCGAGGGATTACTTCCGCCTTTCCTTGTTCCCCTGCCGCTCTCTCTCTCTGTCTCGCTTTCTCACTTCAGCCCACTAGAGGCGACGGGAGGAGACAAGAACTCTAGCCTAGAGCGTCAACTCAGTCGAGGAATGCGTCTCCAGCGCCACCTGCCGGTCATGGTAGAATTCAGAGAGACACTTGTGTTAGGTCCAAAGAATACTGCAGAAATAATCCACTTTGAGACCGCTTTAACTGCCCTGGCTCAATACTAGGGAATATTCTAGGAAGTGTAGTTTTGTGAGGCATTCAGCCTTTTTGGCAGAGAGCTCTGGTGCCTAGGACTGCCATAATTCCCTTCCATAATAAACTACATTTCTCAGGAATCCTTAGTATAAACCATGAGTGAAAGTAAATATAATAAGAAAAGGATGGAATACAATGATACAAAGTAATAAGACAAAATTATTATTGTATATATAAAATGTTAATTGTATTTTATTTGTACTCAATAAAGATAATATTATCTGACTTTGACTGAGGCTGTGTGATTTGCGCAAGATCGCCCAGTGGGTTTCATGACCGAGCTGGGAATCGAACCCTGGTCTCCAATGCACAAACCACTATGCCACACTGGCTTTCTTGAATATATGTACATAAAGAGATATATCTTGGAGATGGGCCCCAAGTTGAAACACAAAATTAATTGATGTTTCATATACACATAGCCTGAAAGTAATTTTTGACAGTATTTTAAATAATTTTGTGCATGAAACAATGTTTGTGCACCTTCAACCATAAGGAAGGAAAGATGTCACTATCTCAGTAACCAGTGAAAAAAAGTTTTGGGTTTTGGAGCATTTCAGATTTTGGAATTCCAGAGAAGTGAGACTCAACCTGTATATATAACTAAAACTAATGCACAAAAGTAAAACACTAAACTAAAACATTTAACACAGGGGTAGGCAACCTAAGGCCCGGGGGCCGGATGCGGCCCCCCAAGGCCTTTGGACCGGCCCCAGGCTGATCCTGCCAAAGCCACCGCCGCCGCCCCCCACCCACCATGATGATATTGATTATTGTTGTTATTACTTGTTCTTGGGGTTTTCTTGGCAAAATCTCCACAGGGGTTTTGCCATAGCTTTTCTGGGGCTGAGAGAGTGTGCATGCATATTTTATTTATTTATTTATTTATTTTTGGTGCTTCGGCCCCCCAATTGTCTGAGGGACAGCAACCTGGCCCCCCGGCTCAAAAAGGTTGCCTACCCCTGATTTAACATGTTCTCAGACTACAAATCCCAGCAGCTCTAGGCAGCGCATCCAATGGTGAGGAATGCTGAGAACTGTAGTTTAGTGTCATCTGGAGGGCTATGTAATCCCATTGATGTAGGTCAGGATGGGCAAAGTGTAACCTTTAGGCTACTTGCATCCCTTCTGTGGTCCCTGAATCCCCCACCGTGGCATGGTTTTCAAACTTTTTTGCCCCCAAACTATACCTCCAAAAAGACATCATAATACCCCCACTGGTAGGCATCCAGAACACTGTACAACCTCCAAATACATCCATTTTCCTCTGCAGTCAATCTCACAATGGTGACAGAAAGTGATGCGACATCACTTCATGCCACCATTTTGAGAGGGCCTGCAGAGGAAAACAGCTATTTGGGCTTGCTGTGGGAGGTACAGTCCATAGAAGGAGAGTCTAGGGGGAATTAGTTCCCAGTTCCTACGCAACTGCCCACCTCTGATGTACACAGATGTGAATGTGTGTCACTCCTGTTTCTCTTTTTCCTTTGAAATGCAACGGATGTTCTGGTATGACTTTTCTCCAGTACGGATTCTTGTGTGTATGTGTGACTTGTAGGAAACTAGTTCAAGCAGACGTTTTCCCCAGCGTCATATCTTCCGGATGGCAGTTTCTCAGAGCTGTGATCCTTCCGGTGCCGTATTAATTGCGACTTCTTGCACAGCACACATTTGTAGGGCCTCTCCCTTCTGTGGATCCAGTTATGAGTAAAATTTGAAGTGCTGCTGAAGCTCTTCCCACACATGCAGCACTTATAGGGCTTCCCCTCAGTGTAGGTTAGGAGTAGGCAACCTAAGGCCTGGGGGCCAGATGTGGCCCCCCCCGAGGCCTTTGGACTGGCCCCAGGACAGTCCTGCTGCCGCCCCCCACCGCTTGCCATGATGATATTGATTATTGTTGTTATTACTTGTTCTTGGGGTTTTCTTGGCAAAATTTCCACAGGGGTTTTGCCATCGCTTTTCTGGGGCTGAGGGAGTGTGCATGCATATTTTTTTAATTTTTAATTAAAAAAAAAACTCTAAAGATCTTATCCACTTCTCTTTCCATTATTTCTTCAGATATATCAATCAACCTTGCCAGACCCGGAATTAGTCTAATAATCAGATTTTCATTATGTTTTTCTGGTAGTCCTCTTATCTTGAGACAATGTTCCCTGTATCTAAGTTCATTAGTCCACATCAGCAATTCTTGTCTTTCTATCTTTTTCTGGTTTTAACTTGTCTTCTAAAGTACTTGTTCTTTCTCTGACCTTATCAACTTCTTTTTGAGTTTTATTGATATCTAATGACATTTCCTCCATTCTTTTACTAATATTGTCAAGCTCTTTTTTAATACCCTTCCTTATCTCAGATCTGGTTTCTTTTATCTCTCCTCTTATCTCTTGATTAGATTCTTTCAGATCATCTTGCATCTCCTGTCTATTTTCTTTTATCTCCTGCCTTACTCAATGCATTACCTCCAACAGTTGCATTATTGGATCAATTACTTTAATTGAATCCTCTGTGGATCCCCTCCTTTGCGTAGGTATTTGTGTTTGAATTAGACTTTTTTTGAAGTAGCCATTTTTCCCACTTTTTCACTCTAACCAAACAAATTACCGTAAAAGTACAATGTTAAAATAACTCTTTTATAATCACTTTACCAAATACTAGTTCAAAAAGACAATTTATGAGAACTTTATATCAGTCTGATTTAGCATTAGCTTAGCACTGTATCCAATCAAAAATTATTTAATTATATTTCCAATAATATCTCTCTCCCCCCTTTTATCTTGTCCTATATCTTTTCCTTTACTTTATATCTTCTGTCTTACTGCAAAATTGAGTATTATATTTCTGTATTTAAACTATCACATAGTAAGCCAAATGAAAAAAGTCATTTAGTACATATTTGATTCAATCATCATTTATCTCTTCTCTTTTTCCAAACTATTATAACATACCTCTTCTCTTATCCCAAACACTTTATTTTCCTATATAATCCTTTTCCACTTTTATCCCCCTTAGTATCTTACTTACATTGACCAATTGCTTCCTTAATTTGTACTGTCTAACTAACTCCTTAATTTCTTTATTTATCCTTTATTTTTTGTCTTTATATTCTTTATCTTACATCTTATAACCAACCATTCAAAAATGTTCCTTACTTTTTCTTTAATCTTCCGTGCTTCTCTTGTTTCCATTCAACATTCAACAAAAGAGTTAGAATATTAGTTCCTTCTAATCCTTTTTTTTTAACCAACAACTGTCTATTAGAGGTTAACAACCAAGCTTAACTAGCTCTTCAACAAACTTACTATCCTTTACTTAAGTGTATTTGCTGCTTGCCACTCATCACTTGCCACTCACAACACGCAGCTTTCCACTTGCTGCTCACTGTTCACAGGTCGCCGCTTGCTGCTCACCGCTCTTAGCTCTTGCTGTTCACCTCTCTCCACTCGCTGCTCGCCACTTGCTATTCACTGCTCCCAGTTCTTGCTGCTTGCCGCTCACTGCTTGCCGCTCACCACACGCCACTTGCTGCTCGCTATTCGATTGTTATTCGCTGCTCCCAGCTTTTGTTGCTCGCCACTTGCCACTCACCACTCCCTATTCTCCACCCACTGTACACTGCTCGCTGCTCACAGCTCACCACTCGCCTCTTATCACCTTCTCCCCTTATTTTACTCCTTCTCTTCTTCTTTACACCCTTCTTTCTTTTTATTCCTGCACTTCCCCTCCTATACTGGGCTTCCTTCCACTCTTCTTTCAGACTTCTCACTTCCGTACTCCTTTGCTTTACGTCAACTTTTACAGCACTTCCTATTTCCATATATGGAATACGCTGATTCTCCTATTTCAGTTGCTTCCAATTGCTTCACAATCACTTCTCTGACTTAAAGAGACCAAGTCTCACCATTTAGGGGTAAGCTGTTATTTAGGCAAATATAATTCTTTCTTTTATTGTTCTCCTTCTTCAATTCACCTCTCTAATTATCATTTATTAAAAATGTGCACGACGAGTCTCTCATTTAAGAAATGAGTGCAACAATGGGAGGGTTAGAATCTTCGGAGTCTCAGACGCCCTGGTTCCGTGACTGGAGAAGACACTCCGTTCTCAAACCAGGTTACTCTGTCGCCCCCCCCCCCCCCGATTCCCTCCTTATACCTCAGAGAGACAATGGACGGGCAGATTATATCCCCGTTCCTCCAAGAACCATTGTTGCAGAGTTTTGCTGATACTACAGACCTGTATACGCATCTTCTCTTGGTGCGATCACACCAGAAGTTGTCTCTAACACTGGTATGGTTTCTCTCTCATGTGTCTCAGGAGGTGGTGCTCATGACAGCCCAAATCTTTCTCCTCCTGACCTTGGTAAATGAGCTCCTGGATTTCCACCTCATCATATTTTATAAGGCCTGAATCTGATTCAAATCTTTCTCCTGGATCGCTATGTATCCCTTGCAGCTGTGTTGTGACTTCCCCAAGAGATTTCTGACTTGCAGCACATGGGATCAATTCCCTTGCCTGGTCCCTCTGATGTCCCCCACAATGTCTCTTCAGTTCAGTTTGATCCTCCATAGCACCCCCCTCTTTATGAGTGTTGGAAACTCTTTTTTGGGAGGGTTCCATATGTTCAAGTCTTTTGGGTTGGCCGCTTTGCTCCTCATCCTCTTCCTCTCGCGCATAATCTGCCAAAATGGGAAAGACAATCACACTGATTTATTTAAATATGTATATTCCACTCCCCAGCTACAGATCTCAGAGTAGTGTACAATAAAACCAACCTGACTAATTTAAAACAGAGTAAATCAATAAAATCATTTTAACAGGCTAAAAACATTAAACCAGCAGTTTCCAAACTTTGGTCCACCAGAGGTTTTGGACTTCAGGTGAGCTGAAGTCCAAAACCTCTGGGTCTTCTGGTAGCTGAAGTTCAGAATACCTGGAAGACCAATGCATGGCAACCACCGTATTAAACAACTTAATAAATTAAAAAGACAGATTAAAATTGGTTAGTTTAAAATAATTTAAAGACAACATATCTGAGGGTTTGTATCTAACCAGTTAGGTCCCCAACACTTTCATGAACAACCACATTTTCACGAAACAGTAGATCTTGAGTAGATCTCAGACCTTGGGCAAGCTTATATAGGCAGAGACAGACCTTCAAGTATCAAGATCCCAATTATTATGACATGTTTTGATGGTCCAGGAAGTAATCTGGGATGTTGGTGGAGAAGTGGTTTAGAAAATAACTTTTGGGGAAGTATTCACAGAATATGAGCACCCTGTAATTTTGGGGAGGTAGGGGAACTTTGCATTGTTTTGAGACCATTGGCAGGGTGAATATCCTCCCCATTCTCATACTATTAAAAGCCAGTAGGGTGATCCACCGAAACTGAAAGGTTGGGAGATTTAAAAATAAAATAAAATAAAGGACCCCACCACAATCTTCGAGGGAGTGTCTTCCACTTTCAAATAGCTCTCACTGTCAGGAAGTTCCTCCTAATGTTGAGGTGGAATCTCTTTTCTTGCAGCTTGCATCTGTTGGTCCGGGTCTTGTTCTCTGGAGCAGCAGAAAACAAGCTAGTGCCCTCCTCAATATGACATCCCTTCAACTATTTAAAGAGGGCTATCATATCACCTTTTAAACATCTCTTCTCCACGCTAAACATACCCAATTCCCTAAGTCGTTCCTCATAGGGCATGGTTTCCAGACCCTGCTGAATTCTCATCAGTCTATGATGACCACCTCACATTTCCTGAGACCAAAGTATCTCACCTGCTTGTCCTGCCTCTCCATTTTCCTTTGCATCTGCAGATAGTCCTCGGCCAGGGCCACCACCTGGGACAGGAAATTAGGAAAAGATTAAGAATGGGGAGGACGGCTATGAAAGAACTAGAAAAGATCCTAAAATGCAAAGATATACAACTCAGCACAAAAGTCAGAATCATACAAGCCATCGTATTTCCTATTACCATGGATGGACAGTCAAGAAAGAAGATTGGAGGAAGATCAATGCATTTGAGAGAATGTTGCGCAGGAGAAGAGTGCTGAGGATCCCATGGACAGCCAAAAAGACAAACAAACGGGTCCTAGAGCAGATCAAGCCAGAGAGATCCCTAGAAGCTAAGAGGACAAGACTAAGGGCCTTTGCAGACTGCCAGAAATAGTGCAAATTGAGTCCACTTTAAGGGTTAGGGTTAGTGCTAGGGAATCATGGGAATTATTATTTTTTCTGAAACATTGAGCCTTCTCTGTCAGAGAGCTCTGGTGCCACAATAAAATACAGTTCCCATGATTCCCTAACCCTAACCCTTAAAGTGGGCTCCATTTGCACTATTTCTGGCAGTCTGCAAAGGCCCTTAGACTGTTGTACTTTGGACACATCATGAGAATGCATGAATTATTGGAAAAGACTGTTAGGAAAGGTTGAGGGTAAAAGAAAGAGAGGAAGGCCACATTTATAATAAAGGGATTTTATTAAAGAGACCACGAATAAGAGTTTTCAGGATCTGGGCAGAGCAGCAGAGGACAGGGGGGCCTGGAGATCTCTCATCCAGAGGGTCAACATGGGTTGTGGAGGAATGGAATTTGCAGTTTACAGAGGCCTCATAGTTCTCTGGCTGAGAATATTAAATGCCCTTCCCTAAACTGCAAATCCCAGGCTCCCACAGGAGGCAGTCTTAGCAGTAAAAGTAGGATATTAGTGCTATAACAGTAGAGTGTGATATTGTCAATGAATTACTCATCTCTCCCATGAGTTGGAAAAGTTCTCCCAGAGTCATACAGTCCAACACTCAGACTACTACGCCACACTGGCTCTGAATCATGATACTAGAAGATGGGTTGTTTTTTTTAAATTAGAATAAAAAAAACTTAAAATTCAAAAATTATTTCAAAAATTTCAAAATCTTCTAGTTTGAAAATGTGGAAAACTGGGAAAAGCTAGTTGAATACCCCTCTTTCTCTCTGCCTGTCACAATCTGGGAGAGAAGATGTTGGCTGTTGGCTTTTGCCAGACAGCATAGCCTCAGGAGAGCCACTGGGATGACCTTGGGCAAGGCACACTCTCTCAGCCTCAGGGGAAGGTCATGGAAAACTTTCTCTGAACAAATCTTGCCAATAAAGCTCCATGATAGATAGATAGGGTCTCCATTAAGTCAGAAATGGCTTGAAGGCACCCAGTACCCACATGGCCGAACAATGCCTTTGACTCCAGATTTTGGGGGCTCCTTCACAGACTCTTCTAAGAAGTCAGAGCTAAGTCTTTTTCTAAAATCTGATTTTTCTCTTTCTCTACTTTGCATTCTGCACACACACAAAAAAAAAGGGGGGGGAGAAATCCAAGTTCCCTGCAACCAGCCAAGGGCTCCCCCAATTTCCCTGGTTTCTTTTTTGGGGGGGGGACCCAAACCCAAAACCTGCCCCCCTTTCTGGCCCTTCCCAGAGCCTCCTCCTCCTCCTAAAAAGGGGATCCCTGGCCCCCCCAAAGCAGAGTCTGCTGCCCCTCCTGGGAAAGAAAAGGGCTTCCCAAAGAGTCCCTTTTTGGGGGAGGGAGATCCCAGGGAAAAAGACAAGGTTTGGGGGGCAGCCCAGCTTTTTTTAGGGGGGGGGGATCTCCCCTTCCAGACTCTGCCTTTGGCTCCTTTGCAAAAGAAGGAAGGCAGCCAGGAAAGAGCCAGGAATGGCCTCTGCTTCTCAAGGATGGAGGTTCATCGTTTTCAATATAGTAGATGTATATTTTTCCCCCCATCCTCCAAAATACCTTTCTGATGGTTCTTCCCTCCCAGCTTCAATTTCTTGGTTCAAAAATCATATTATTCCCTCCTCCCACCTTCCTTTCCTTTACAGGAGAGCTTGCAACTGCCTCCCAAGGGCTCCTGGGAGTTGTAGTTCACAGCCTGGGTGCTCCTGATTGGTTCCAACACACACCCTCGGTCCTATGGGATCAGTCCTTGAATGGTATTATGTTGTTGCTGGTGCTGCTGTTTCCCCTCTGAGGCTGAGAGAATGTGACTTGCTCTAGCAAGTTTCTTTAGAGGGGCTTTGCCACTGCCTTGCTCTAAGGCTGAGAGAGTGTGACTTGCCCAGGATCACCCAGTGGGCTTTTATGGTCTAGCAAGTTTCTTCAGCAGGGCGTTTCCTATTGCCTCCCTCTAAGGCTGAGATAGTGTGACTTGCCCAGGGCCACCCCGTGGGTTTTTATGCTGTATGAAGTTCCATCAGAGGGGGTTTGCCATTGCCATCTCTGAGGCTGAGAGTGTGTGACATGCCCAGGCTCAACCCGTGAAATTTTATGCTCTAGCACAGGGGTCGGCATACCTTTTTTGGGGGGGCCATTTCCGCTGTCCCCCAGATCATCGGTGGGCCAAAGGAAAAAAAATTGCGCCGGAGGTGTGCGCATATGTGCGTTCATGCGCACATGCCTACACATGCCCACTACTCCCTCGAGGCCTTTCAACCGGCCCGTGGCCGGTCCTGCCGCCGCCGCCGCATGCGCGACGCAGGGCGTCATTTTGTGTTCCAAAGGCACACAAAGGCAGCTGACTAACATCTCCAATTGTTTTTCTCCTGTTTGGTGTGTAACCTCTGGGCTGATGAAGAAGCCCATGGAGCTCTGAAAGCTTGCAACAAGTACACTGTGCATTTCAATTGGCCAGGAAAGGTATCACTGTTTGGTGGATTTCTGTCTGAATTTGCTAAACGTCCAACACAGATACCCCCTGCATGTTTCCAGGATTTAAATAAATAAATTTTATCCCTATTGTTCCCATGTTATTCTGCCTCAGGTAGGCAGTTTTCTTAAAGCAATACCCAGGAGCATATCTGTTCCAGTAAGCTTGGTATTTGTTGTTATGTGCCCTGGAGTCAATCTTCACCAGGGGTGCGTAACCTTTGTTGCGGGGGGGGGGGGGGGGAGGGAAATGGCGTGGGGCAGGGCATGCCTGTGCTATTTTAGAAGGCCCCACCGCGCCTGCGCCATGCAAATCTGCATAGCGCAGGCATGGTGGAGGTTTCCCTGGGCCTTGGAAAGCCGCTGTAGGGCCTTTCAAAATGGCTGCTGCTGTTGTGTGCATGCGTGCACAAGCGCCATTTTGGACACCAAAATGGCGCCCGCGTTTTGTGCGCGGGGGCGGCGCGTGTGGTGGGACCTGCCACAGGCCAGTCCCAAGGCTTCCGCGGGCCACACCCGGCCCGTGGGCCGCAGGTTGCCGACCCCTGATCCTGACTCATGGCGACCCTGTGGATGAGACATCTCCAAGACCCCCTTGTCCTCCATGGCTCTGCTCAGGTCCTGCAAATTCAGACTCTGGATTGAGTCCATCCATCTGGAATCTGGTCTTCCTTTTTCTACCTTCTACCTTTCCTAGCATTATTGTCTTTTCTAGTGAATCGTGCCTTCTCAGGATGTCAGGTAGATCTGTTTCTTTGCTCACAGACAGAATCAAAGGGTTGGAAGAGACCACAAGAGCCATCCAATCCAACCATCCTATCCAAAACTAGATGTCTCCTTGGGCTGGTCTATGGCCGTAACGAAGATCCTATTCTATGTGTTTCCAGTTTTCTTCTTTTCTCATTGATTCACTCTGTGTTCCTTGCAGACTCTCTTATCTTGAAGTGCCTCATATGCCTGGCAAAAAGCCAGTCATTCTTCTTTTTCTAACCAACAATAAACCTATCAGTCCTGTACAAAATGAAGGCCCTTTTGCAAACCTGTGATGTTGGTCCAAAACACACTGCAAAAATAATCCCGTTTGAGACCACTTTAACTGCCCTGGCTAGGAATTGTAGTTTTATGACTACAAAACTGTAAGAGAGCGCTGGGGCCCAATAAACTACAATTCCCAGGATTCCCTAGCTTTGAGCCAAGGCAGTTAAAGCGGTCTCAAACTGGATTATTTCTGCAGTGTGTTTTGGAGCATTGTTGACTGGAGCTCCCAGTATTTCCCAGCATTGGCTTGGCTGGCTAGATGTGATGGGAGTGGGGGCCTTCACAAAATTGGCCACCCTTGAGCCCCATGACAACACCGCTTCCCTCTCAGGCTGCATCTGCACTGCAGAAATAAAGCAGTTTAATTGCTATGGCTCCATGCTATGGAATTCTGGGATCTGTACTTTCGTGAGGTATTTAGCCTTCTTTGTCCGACAGTTCTAGTGCCACAGCAATCTACAAATCCCAGGATCCATAGCATTGAGCCATGGCAGTTAAAGTGTTGTCAAATTGCACTATTTCTGCAGTGCAGATGCAGCCTGAGAAGTCCATATAGGATAGGCCTGCCCTTCTTGTAGATAACCCCATCATCCAAAATGGCTCTTTAGCAACACTCACAGAATACGTAAGCAGCACGCATTATAGCAGATTTTTTATTGAAAACATTTTGGTCTGTCTTCACATCAACAGAGCCTAAGACGACTAACAGCAATAGAACTAAAACATACTGACAAAAAAGGAACACAACAGAATCACAAAATGGAAGAAGCTAACTGAAACTAGATTAAAACCACCGTAGAGCAACAACATGGAAGCAGCCGATCCTACTTCCCATACATTAAAAAAAGATTCATGTCAAAAGAAGCTAACATGAGGACTGCCTGGAGATCTTTAGGGAAAGAGAAGGTGTCTGTTCCAAACTTATAAATGGCAAGATGGGAGAAGGTTCATGAGGCATAAATCACTGGTCAAAGGAAAGTAAAAAAATTCACTGGCATTAATGAAGATCACTGCTGAAAAGCTATCTGGCCTCAAAGCAAAGCTCTCCCCACACTGCAGGCATTTATATGGTTTCTCACCAGTGTGAATTCTTCTATGTGCAGTAAGGGTTGTGCTCTGATTGAAACCCTTTCCACACTCCTGGCATTTATATGGCTTCTCACCCGTGTGGGTCCTTTGGTGTCCTATGAAGGTCGAACACTGACGAAAACTCTTTCCACACTCCAAACATATATATGGCTTCTCCCCTGTGTGGATTTTTTTATGTTCAGTGAAACCCATGCGGCTAGTGAATGTCTTTCCACATTCCCAGCACTTATGTTGTTCCTCATCAGTGTGATTTTTTTTATGGAAGGAAAGGTGTCTGCTCAACATAAAGCTTTCTCCACATTCAAAGCATTGATAGGGCTTCACCCCTGTGTGAGTTCTTTGATGCGAAGTAAGGTTTGACTTCTGATTGAAGCTTTTCCCACAGTCCAGGCACTGATATAATTTGACTGCTTGGTGGATTACCTGATGTGAAGTAAGGCTTGCTCTAAGAGGGAAAATTTCTCCACATTCTGAACATTTGTATGATGATTTCTCAGGACAGATCATCTGAGTTTGATTGCTAGAGGCCTCTTTCAGCACTTTATGCTTGGTTCTTTCCAATGACTTTCCCTGACGTTCTTTAAAGCTCTCTAGAAGAAAGAAATCGAATTAGGAATGCAATTCAGAAACTCAGCCCTAATCATAGAATCAAAGAGTTGGAAGAGACCACAAAGGCCATCCAGTCCAACCCCCTGCCATGCAGGAACTCAAAATCAAACCATCCCTGACAGATGGCCATCCAAACTCTGTTTAAAGGCCTCCAAAGAAGGAGACTCCACCACACTCCGAGGGAGTGTCTTCCACTTTCAAAGAGCTCTCACTGTCAGGAAGTTCCTCCTAAATCCAACTGCTGATTCAAATAGAGCAAGCCTGCACCACTTGGCAGTAGGCAAGGGCCAAATTTTAAAAAAGGCTAAACTTCTTCAGGCTGTAGATAGGTTTTTAGCGGCTTGCCGCCGCCACCCAACTCTTTTCTGGGAGCCTTGAGGGGCAAGCATTGAGGTCAACAATGTAGATGCAGACTGAAAGAAAAAAGCTGGCAGCATGAGCTTTTGTAGATTTGAGCCTACTTCCTCAGATGCATGAACCTTCAATTAGTCTCAAAGGTGCTATATGGGTAGAGGTGCCTTCGGCAGCACCCCCCCCCCCGGCTGGCCTTCAGAGTCCTACATAGCTGCTGCCTGGTGGGACTCCAAAGGCACTGCTGCCACCCCCCAGGCCTTCAGAGTAAAGGAGAGGGAAATGAATTGGGGTGTGTGTGTGTGTCTCACTCCAACTTTATGCTACTTCCTTGTGGGCTAAGCCAGCATGACACAGTGGTTTGAGCATTGGACTATGACTCTGGAGACCAGGGTTTGAATCCCCGCTGCACCATGAAACCCACTGGGTGACCTTGGGCAAGTCACTTGCTCTCAGCCTCAAGGGAAGACCATGGCAAACCTCTGAACAAATCCAGCCAAGAAAACCCCACAATAGGTTTGCCTGAGGGTCACCATAAACCAGAAACAACTTGAGGAAACGCAACCACAACCACAAGAATGCTTCAAGAAAGCCTGCAAAGTTAAAAAATTGGAGACCAGGGTTTGAAGCCTCTTGCCCCACTGGGTGATCCCCGATAAGACACACTCTCTCAGCCTCAGAGGTAGGAAAAAGAAACCCCTCTCTGAATAACTATTGCCAAGAAAATTCTGTGATAGTCACCATAAGTAGGAAGAGACTTGAGGGCATATACTATTTTCTGGCGTATAAGACTTCCTTTTATCCTGCAAAATCTGGGGTTAAAGTGGGGGGGGGTCATCTTATACGCCGGAAATAAGGAGGTTCATGATAGGTTTGCCTTAGTGTCATCATCAGATGGAAATGACTTGAAGATGCACAGCAACAACAACAACAGTTTTGGAAGTCATACTCTTCCCAAACTCTATATTTTAACTGGAAAAGTGGGGGGGTCGTCTTATACGCCGGAAAATACGGTACTAAAGTCCCATTAACCTCAATGGGCAGCAATGCCACATCCCACATTAGCAGCTGCTGCTGGGATGGCAGTGCCTTTGGAGTCCCATGGGGCAGAAACCCCACAGGACCCCGAAGGCTGGGGAGAAGGGGAGCCCTCAGAGCCCCATGGGGCAGAAGTGAAATAATGACCCTTGCACTAAATTTTCAAAGGACTGTAGGCCTGTGACTCTACCGCCATCTCTTTTCTTCCCCTGTATAATTTTTTAAATCACAACCAGGATGATGTAGTGATTTGACTGCTGGACTATGACTCTGGAGATCAGGATTCATATGACATCTCGGCCATGGAAACCCACTGGCTGACCCTGTGCAAGTCACACTCTCTCAGCCTCAGGGGAAGGAAATGGCAAACTCCCTCTGAAGAAACTTGCCAAGAAAACTCCAGGATAGATTTGCCTTGTGTGTTGTGTGCCTTCAAGTTGTTTCCGACTTATGGCAACTCGGCGAACCTACCACAGGGTTTTCTAGTCAGATTCTTCAGAGTGGGTTTGCCATGGCCATCCTCTGTGGCTGAGAGTGTGACTAGCCCAAGGTCACACACTAGGTTTATAGGGCTGATCTGGGATTCAAACACTAACCTTCAGAGTCCCAGTCCAACATTCAAACCGCTGCACCACACTGGCTTGGAAGAATTGCTCCCTCTTCTTTCCTTCAGTAGCCTGAGCTCTCGTAAAGGCTGGGAAGCCAAGGCGGCTTGGAGGGAGTGTTCCTGCCTTATGTTAGTTAACAGCCATCCATCATGGCAGGCCTCCAGAAATCCTCCAAGGGGCCGCCTGCAGCCCGTAGGATGTGCAGGCCTGAAACAGGGTAAACCCATTGAACAAATCAGATTTATATAAATATTGATTTGCCATTAAGTAGCTGCCATTCAATGGCTCTCTTCAAGTTAGGATTAGGACTGAATTTAGGCTAGGGTGGGGAACTGTGCAGCCCTTTGGATGTTGTGGACTGCAACTTCCAGCATCCTTAACCACTGGTTATGTTGACTACAGCTGCTGGGAGCTGTAGTCCATCATCATCTAGCGAGCCTCATATTCCCCATACTTGCTCTAATGATTGAGGAGTCCTCAAACTTTTTGAGCCGGGGGCAAGTTCGCCGTCCCTCAGACCATTGGAGGGCTGGAGTACAAAAAAAATAGGACAAATTCCTATGTATACTGCACATATCATATTTTGAAGTAAAAAAACAAAACGGGACCAAATACAATATTTAAAATGAATAACAAATAAAGTTAAATCAACAAACTTACCAGTATTTCAATGGGAACTATGGGCTTTCTTCTGGCTAATGAGATGGTCAATGTCTGGTTCCATATTTGTCACTGCTAGTCGTAACAAGTGATGCAAGTGTGCATCACTTAGTCTAGATCTGATTGGAGATTTCAGACGTTTCATTCTGGAAAAAGTCTGTTTACAGACATAAGTGCTGCCAAAGATGGTTGCCATTTTGAGTGCATGATTCCTGAGATTAGGATATGTCTTAGAGGGGAGAGATGCATAGAAATTAAGAAGGCTGATTGACTTGAATGCGTCTTTCAGAGAGTCACAATTCTGCAGGTCAGCCAGTTCCATTTGGTAAATTGAATCCATATTTTCAATGTCAATAGAAAATGGGTTACGGAAAAGCTGTATGTCCTGTTCATAGAGATGAAACTCTTTAAATCTAAGTTGGAACTCCTTTTGTAACTTTTCCAGTGAATCCACACATGTTTTCTTTGGGAATGCAACCAATGGTTTTTCCGCTAACAGATGTTGAGTTGTGGGGAGATGGCAGAAATTTTCCTCCTTCACTTGTTTGATGAGGAGGCCTAATTTTACTTCAAATGCTTTCACATGTGAGTGCATATCACAGATGAGCTTCCCCTTTCCTTGAAGTTGCACACTGAAACTGTTAAGGAACTCTGTTACATCTGTCAGAAAGGCAAGGTGCCATTTCCATTCTGCATCATTGAGCTCTGGTACCTCTTTGTGTTTTGAAAGAAGAAAAGCTGTAATCTGTGGAAGTAAGTCATAGAAATGTCTCAAAACTCTCCCTCCACTCAGCCAACAGACTTCTGTGTGGTACAGAACATCTGCACAGGCAGCATGTAACTCAGACAGAAATTCCTGGAATTGTCCGTGCCTATGGTTTAATGCATTAGCTCTAATAAAGTTAACACAAGATACCACAGTTTTCATAACAGAGTCCCAGTTCAGTGATTTACTACACAGCGCCTGCTGGTGGATGAGGCAGTGTATGGCTATTGGATGAGGATGGTTATGTTTGTCCATCTCTTGGTTAATGCGAGCAATTACTCCTTTCTTAGACCACACCATGGTAGGCGCACCATCAGTTGTCACACTGGCTAGTTTAGCCCAGTCTAGATCCAAACCATTCACAGTTTGGCAAACCATTTCATAGATATCCTCTCCTGTGGTTATTCCTTTGATGCTTTGCAGTGCAGCAAGCTCTTCTGTGACTTCAAAATTGTCATTTATCCCACGAATAAAAATTAGAAGTTGTGCAGAATCACGAATATCGTTACTTTCGTCGAGTGCCAAGGAAAAATAGGAAAAGTTTCTTGCGGCGTTTTGCAAATGCTGATGTAAATAGTCTCCCATTTCTTCAATCCTTCGTGTAATTGTACGTCCTGAAAGACTCACTGTACTAAATAAATTGGCCTTCTCTGGACACACCTCTTTGACAACAGAAAGAAGGCATTCTTTAATAAATTCTCCCTCCACGAATGGTTTGCCAGTGCACATTATTAGCTTGGCAACTTGAAAACTTGCTTGCAGTGATGAAATATTTTGCCGCTTCTGCATCTCAAGAGTATTGTTCTGAGTTGTCAACGTATTTTTCAGTTCTAATATTTTAGCTTTTCTTGCTTCTCCAACCAAACAATCATATTTATCTTTATGAAAAGTTTCATAGTGTCGACGAATATTGTATTTCTTGAACACAGCCACTACATTCTGGCATATCAAACACATAGGTCTGTCCTTGTACTGCGTGAAAAAGTAGTCATTAGTCCACTGTTCGTTGAATATCCTACACTCCAAGTCAATTTTTCTCTCTTTTGTCATCATTGTTTCCTAGGAATTCAAAATTGCTCTTAGTAAAATATATACATACAGTGCTACAAAAACAATATACCAGCAATAAAATTGCCCACACAGAGACATACAGACTGCACTGCCCAACCAGGGAAACCCACTGCCTGACCTTGAGCAAGTCACATCCTCTCAGCCTCAGAAGATGGCAAAGGCAAATCCCTTCTGAACACATCTTGGGGAAACATTTGCACAGCTCAGAGATCACAACAGTGTGAACTGGGGCTTACACAGAAGACAACATGCATACAACATCATATGCTACCTTGAATCCCTGCTCAACCAGGGAAACCCACTGCCAGACCTTGAGCAAGTCACACCCTCTCAGCTTTGCACAGTTCAGAGATCACAACAGTGTGAACCGGGGCTTACACAGCAGGCAGCATACATACAACATCATATGCTACCTTGAATCTCTGCTTAACCAGGGAAACCCACTGCCAGACCTTGAGCAAGTCACACCCTCGCAGCCTCAGAAGATGGCAAAGGCAAATCCCTTCTGAACACATCTCCACCCAGCACACTGCCACACGTGAGCCGACCCACGTGACCATTCTTCTCCCCCCCCCCCCTTGTGACCGTTTGTCCTTTCCTCCCTCCCCTCGAAGCTCACCTGTTCTCGTCGGCTGGCTTTCTTCCTTCTTTCTCTGGTGGCGGGGGTTCCCTCAGACGACGCTGGGAGAGGAGAGACAGACTTAGATTCTAAGTGGAGGACGTTTTGGATGCAATTCCACCTGGACAGAAGGCTGAAATGTCCTGGAAAAGGGAGAAAAGTCTGGCCATCCTTCCTTAGGGTCTCCATAAGTCAGAAACGACTGCAGCGGTTCCCAAACTACAGTCCTCCAGAGGGGTTTTGGACTTCAACTCCCAGAAGCCCCAGCAGCCAGTTTGTCCAACTGTCAGGAATTCTGGGAGCTGGAGTCCAAAACCCCTGGAGGCCCAAAGTGTGGGAAATCACTAGAGGCACCCCACCCACACCCCTTGCCCATTCCCCCTCCCTTCCCAGAATGCCCTGGGCCAAAGTAGGCTAGCCAGCACGCATCCCAGGCCCCCGGATGATGTTCTCCATCTGCTGGGCGAGCTCCCGGAACTGGCGGTGGCAGTTTTGGCAGAGGGTCACCAGCCAGGCGTTGCGCACCAGGCACCCGCTGAGTCGGACGCTGCTGTTGGTGAAGCCGGCCAGGAGTTCCCGGCACTCGGGCTCCAGGTGCGAATCTTGCAGCGGCGGCAGCGACAGCAGAAGCAGCAGGGGACCTAGTGCCGTCCCTGGCCAAGGTGCCTCTTCTTCCTCCGGGGCTACCCTGGGGAAGAAGAGGCTCTACCCAGCGGCAGAGGAGGAGAGGCCCAGCAGCAGGAGCAGGAGAAGAAAGGCCATTATTGCTAAAGAGGAAGAAGAAGGCCGAGGAAAGGAAGACCTGCTGCCACCGTCACCGCCACCACCACCGCAAGCAAAACCCAGTCACACACGGCCTTGAGAAATGTACCAATGTTTGGGAACTGGATGTGCCGCCACCAAAGTGAAACCCAGTCACGCACGGCCTTGAGAAATGTACCAACGTTTGGGAACTGGATGCACCGCCGCCTTTCATTGGCTACCGAGAATTCGATGCGCCCTGAAGAGGAAGCACGGAATTCCAACGGGGCAGAGCTGAACCAAGTGTCCCAGGGCAGCCCACACCTGCCCATCTGTATAGATTGTGGCAGCCAAAAAAACAAACAAAAAAAACCACCCAGTGGCCTGGATAAATGGCCTCAGCGGGCCGAGTCCGGCCCATGGGCCATAGTTTGAGGACCCCTGCTCTAATCAATTACCTTAATTTTAGTTGCAGATGACACCAAATTAGGAGGTAGGGTAGTGTGGTACAGTGGTTTGCGTGTTGGGCTACAGCTCAGGAGACCAGGGTTCAAATCTTCACTTGGCCATGGAAACCGGCTGGGTGTGATGTAAGAGTGCTCAATATGGCTGAAGTAACTATGCTTACAGCAGGGGTAGGCAACCTTTTTGAGCCAGGGGCCGGGTTGCTGCCCCTCAGCCAAAGCACCATAAATAAATAAATAAATAAATAAATATTTTTTTTAAAAAAAATTAAAAAATATACATGCGCACTCTCTCAGCCCCAGAAAAGCCATGGCAAAACCACTGTGGGGATTTTGCCAAGAAAACCCCACAAACAAGTAATAACAATAATCAATATCATCATAGCGGGCGGCGGTGGGGAGCAGTGGCGGCAGTGGCAGGATCGGCCTGGTGCTGGTACAAAGGCCTCGGGGGGCCGCATCCAGACCCCTGGCCTTAGGTTGCCTACCCCTGGCTTACAGTATCTTTTATAGATATCCCAGCCTTTTCAAATGTATTCCACCACTGAATTAAATTAGCTCGTCTCTGCGCTCACCAAAGGACTGCACTCATCCCACCACATTTGCTGCTTTGACTTTTGCGGATTTGATTATTCACGGATTTTATTAATATGTTCTCTCTAGGAATATCTAGGTCCTCCAACGCAACTCTATGGTCAACTTTAACCAAAAGTCGCACTGGAGGACCTAGAGATTCCTAGAGAGCTGTTCTAAGTGTTTTTGTTATTTGCGGCTTTTCCACATTCATGGGGGATCCTGTGCCCCTAATCCCAGCGAATGTGGAGGGACGAGTGTAAACACCATCTCTCAGGTGATAGCTGCTCTTAATTTGGAAATGAAAGAGTTAAGAGAGGCCATTCTGCAGAAAAAAAGCAACCATACTTATTGCTCAGACACTACTGTGAGTGTCAGGATATGTGTTGCTTCAACCTGTCTGACAATTTACAGATGGTGGAAAGAAAGGTGAAGCAACTTCAGGAAGTGATGTCACAGCTGAAATACAGGGTCTCCACCTTGGGACCCTGGAAGGACTATGGAAGGTCAGCAAAGGGTAGGCTACGCAGTGGTCACTTTGTGAATATCAAGTAACCTTAGGCAAGTCACACATTCTCAGCCCTCAGAAAACCCAGCGATAGACTCGACTTAGGGTTACCATACGTTGAAAATGAATTGAAAATACACAACAACAACAACAACAAAGCGAATATCCCAAAGGATAGGCTTAGAATTCAAAATGACCTCAGCAGACTAAGAGAGCTTGGCCAAAACTAACAAACTGAATTTCAACAGGGAAAAATGTAAGGTACTACACTTAAGCAGAAAAACTGAATGCACAGTTATAGGAAGGGGAACACCTGGCTTGACAACAAGTTATGTGAAAGGGGTCTAGGAGTCCTAATAGACCATATGTGTGATGTGGCAGCTAAAAAGCCCAATGTGATTCTAGGCTGCATCAATAAAAGTATAGCATCTAGAGATTAAGGGAAGTGATAGTACCACTCTATTCTGTTTTGGTCAGGCCCCACCTGGAATACAGATGAGCTACATGGTGAAAGTTCTACAAACCATGCCCTAAGAGGAGTGACATAGGGAGCTGGGTATGTTTAGCCTGGAGGAGAGAAGGTTAAGAGGTGATATGATTGCCCTGTTTAAATATTTGAAGGGATGTCATATTGAGGAGGGAACAAGCTTGTTTTCTGCTGCTTCAGAACTAGCACATGGAGCAATGGATTCCACCTCAACACTAGGAAGAAGTGTAGAATAGACTGAGGGTGGAATAGACTTCTTTCAAGAGTGGTGGAGTCTCCTTCTTTGGAGGTCTTTAAACAGAGGCAGGATGGCCATCTCTCGGGGGTGCTTTGATTCTGTGTTCCTGCATGGCAGAAGGGGTTGGATTGGATGGCCCTTGGGGTCTCTTCCAACATTATGATTCTATTCTATTCTACATGATTCCTGCCACTGTTGTAAACCCCTGTGAGCATCTTGTGTTTATTTTTCAAGATCCAGACTCTTAGCTTATTCTATTTAACAAGTGTTTTATCAACAGCAATTTTTAGTTCTAAATCAGATTGACAGGTCAAGCTCCCCATTTGAAGCTCGTGGAGTATAAACATTTCCCTAGGACACTTACAGCGGAGGCCCAGGAGGGTGAAGGTAGCTGGCTAGCCAGCCAGTTGGCCATAATTTGCCCCTAAACACCCACTAGGAGGTACAGGGAGCCCCAAGAGATGCCAAAAGCAAGGCAAAACTGCCCTCTACAACACCTAGATGTCTATGGGGCAGACATTTGGGCACATTTTTTTAATTTTATTTGCAGGGAGCTGTTGCAGCAATGGTCTCCAATGTGGCCCCTAACCCGCTGGTTGCTCAGCTTTGCCCTATAGGAGAGGGCAGATGTACACCTGGGTATCCCCTGGGAGTCACTGCACAGCCTCAGAAAAGCCAATGTGCCAGCCACCTCCTTGTGCCACATTTGAAAAAAGAACAACAGTGTGCAACTATTAAGAGTTTACTAGTTGCCATTCATCTGTTAGGGGACCTAGGATGGTCACACACCCCAACACCTTTTTTGGCCTCAATTGCGCCCAGGATACTGGGTACAATTTTGCCAGATTTATGCCTTTTGGGGCCATTTTGGAGCCAAGAGAGGCCCCCTTTTTTGTGCAGGAAGTGATCTGGACTCAACTTCCAGTCAGAAAGAAAAGCCTAAAAGGATGGGAACCAGTGTGATATAATGGTTTGAGTGTTAGACTATGACTCTGGAAAGCAGTGTTCAAATCCCTGCTCAGCCATGGAAACCCACTGGGTTACCTTGGGCAAGTCACACTCTCTCAGTCTCATGAGGATGGCAATGGGGGACCCCTCCTAAAGAAATCTGTCAAGAAAATCCCATAATAAGGTAGCCTTAGGGTGGCCATAAGTCAGAAACAACCTGAAGGCACACAACACCACCATCAACAAAGGCCTAAAGGCTCACAGTGGGGTGTGGGGAGAAATGTGATAAAACTGCATTTGAAGGGAAACGGGGGAACTAGGGAGCTCTTCTCATTCCTGTAGCCCCAGTTACATTATGAATCCAAGATAATAAAAATCTCACCTTTTAACTTCTTGTCTTTCTCAGGGTCTGGGACAGACGGATCTTTCCCTTCTTCCAGCTGTGAGATGAGATCAGGTTTGGGAACTTTTTGGAAAGGGAGGGAAAAAGAGAAACAAATCAACCCATCAACTATACTGCTGTTCCAAAATCGAACCGGTACTGATGGGAAGGAAGGGTAGTCCTGTGAATGTTTAAATATGGTTTTAAGTAAGTATGGAAGAAGGTTAGAGTAAAGGCCTAAGCAGACTGCTAGAAATAGTGCACATTAAATTGAGGCACTGCCCTGGCTCAGTGCTAGGGAATCATGAGAATTGTATTTTTTTCTGAGACATTGAGCCTTCTCTGTCAGAGAGCTCTGGTGCCACAATAAATTACAGTTCCCATGATTCCCTAGCACTGAGCCAGGGCAGTGCCTCAATTTAATGTGCACTATTTCTGGCAGTCTGCAAAGGCCCTAAGTGAGATAAGGTCTGAAGAAAGAGGAAGGAAAGTAGGAGTTAGTGGTGGGATAGAGACTGGCATAGCTAGGAGTTTAGGAGAGTTAGGAAGTTAGGATAGTGATTGGTACTTGGGGAGAATGTGGAAAAGTGAGGAATGAGAAGAATGAGAACAAAGGATGAAAGGTCTGATTTTGAGAAGGTGTAAGAAGGTTTAGGTAAGAAGGTCTAAGTAAGGGGATAAAGAAGTGTATGGAAATGTGCAAATAAGAGAGAATTGGATTGTAAATGCTGTTAAAGATGGCAGTAAAAGAACTCGATCAACACTGGTATTTATATATGTACGTTATAGCCTGAATATAATATGTCTTTTTATTTCTGCATGTGTTTACATAAGGAAGTTCCTCTTTTTTATATGTGTAATATTACATATAATACCACAAGTATACTGCTGTTCCAAAAGAGTTTGCAGTCATGGTCCTAACCTCAGCCAACCCCAATCATAAATGATATTAATGAAAGAAAGCCCTCAGCTCCCACACATAGGACTAGAATAATCCAAGTGACTGAAAAGGCATTTCTGAATATAAGCACACGGCTTACGAAGCTTGGGCCAAAAGGCAATTTTGTAGGAATGACATTTTGAATGCATCCAGATTATGTCCTTATAGCTGTTTTAATACCACTGCAACTGTCATGGCTCCACCTCATGGAATCCTGGGATTGGTAGTTTTGTGAAATACTTAGAATTATTGGATGGAGAGGGCTAGCCCTGTATTTAAGGCAGCAGAACAGAACTCTTTAGCAGAGAATTCTAAATACATCCCCATGCTACAAATCCCAAGATTTTGTAGGATGAAAGCAAGACAGTTAGTTACAATTTAAGTTTACTATGAAGAAAGCTAATGAATTAATGATATAGAAATTGAAGGAATTTTTCTTCACTGGAGGTTTGAAAATCATTAGTGTGGCCATCTCTCGGGAGTACTGCATTGCTGCATTGGCAGTGGGTTGGTCCCTTCCAATTCTATGATTCTAAGAATCAACAAACTACAAATTCTGTGCCATGATAAATCACAAGCAGAACCTGCAACAAAATGTTACACCATGGATACGTCCGATCAGTGTCCCACCTCTCCTTCCCAGTTTCCCATCACACTTACGCCAAATCAATTGGCCTGGACACTGAGCATGCGTGGTCCTCTTTACGATTTTGTTTAGAAGCTTACCTACCCATCCCACATAGGTGACCAGCAAGTCACACAGCTTGCTACCAGCTTTCCCTGTACAATCCTTGTTGATGCCAGCATGCGCTTTCATAAAGTTCAGTCTACTTCCTCAGATGCATTTAGTGGAGTGGAAACCAGGGACATATATATGCGCCATTGGTAGGTGAGAATGTCAATTCAAATTCAAAATCCTTTGTGTATAGAAATGAAGTAGCAAGTCCAGTTTTATCTATGGTTGTTACTTGAACAAGGACATTGGGAACTGGCCAGTGTGCATACAAATGAAGACGCAAGACCCGCTTGGCATTGAAAACTAGCCTGTAGGTGAAGAGAATAGATGAGAGTAGGACGCCCCCATGAAGATGGGGTCAGATAATGTTGAAATGTGTGTAGTGAGTCAGGAAGCCACTGTCCCTGTTCAATCCATTGCTGAGGGACTGTAGTTTATGGATGAATTCTAATTCTGCTGTTTCTCTTTCCAATCTACCTTTGTAGTTCTTTTGTTCAAGGAGTGTTCTGAGGTCAGAGGGAATGTCCAGGGAGACTGGAATGTTCTGCCACCAGAAACAGCAGAATTGAAATAGCATCCTACACTCATCTATTCTCTTAACCTACAGGCTATTTTTCAATGCCAAACTGGTCTTGCCTCTTCATTTCCTTATACATTGGCCAATTCCCAATGTCTTTGTTCCATAAGGACCATCGTTAAAACTGGACCTGCCACTTCATTTCCATACACAAAGGATTCTGAATTTAAATTGACATTCCTAAGGACCATAGTTAAAATTGGACCTGCTACTTCATTTCCATACACAAAGGATTTTGAATTTGAATTGACATTCATAAGGACCAACGTTAAAACTGGACCTGCTACTTCATTTCCATACACAAAGGATTTTGAATTTGAATTGACATTCTCACATACCAATGGCATATACTGTGCATGCATATATATATATGTGTGTGTGTGTGTGTGTGTGTGTCTGTCTGTCCCTGGTTTCCACTCCACTAAATGCATCTGAAGAAGTATACTGAAGTCTATGAAAGCTCCTGCTGCCAATTTCTTTCTTTCAATGAATCTCAAAGGTGCTACAAGATCTCTCTACATACTGATTTTACAGACTAACATGGTTGTATCTTTGAATCCTTGTCAATGTTCTTGTTGTGTGTCTTCAAGTCATTTCCTTATGGTAACCCTAAGGTAATCATGGGGTTTTCTTGGCAAGTTTCTTCAGAAGGGGTTTGCCACTGTCATCCTCTGAGACTGAGAGAGTGTGACTTGTCCAAGATCGCCAGTGGGGTTCCATATCTGAGCGAGGATTCAAACCCTGGTTTCCAGAGTGATAGGGAATAATGGGAATTGTAGTTTTTTCTGAGACATTGAGCCTTCTCTGTCAGAGCTCTGGTGCCACAATAAACTACAGCTCCCATGATTCCCTATTACTGAGCCAGGGCAGTTAAAGTAGTCTCAAACTGGATTATTTCTGGCAGTCTGTACAGGCCCTTAGTTTTCATTACAAGAGAATATAAGGACAGGTTGGGGGAGGATGTGATAAGCAACAAAACCATGTACGGTACCTTTTATTTTAGCACTATCTAGGTCCCTGAGAGCCAGCGTGGCATAGTGGTTTGAGAGTTGGACTACAACTCTGGGAGATCAAGGTTCAAATCCCCACTTGGCCATGTAAAAACACTGGGTGATCTTGGCCAAATCACACTGTCACAGCCTTGGAGGGGAGCAAAAGCAAACCTTGCCAAGGCAAATCTTGCCAAGACAATCCCAAAAAAGCGGGTTGCCTTATGGTCCCTGTAAGTTGGAAATGATTTGAAGGCACACAACAAAAACAACTGGATCCAGCCATAGGTGTCCTTACCTACAGATGCCACATTCCTGTAATTCTCAAGCATGACCTCTCTGTACAAAGCCTTCTGGGCCAGACTCAACAGAGCCCATTCCTCCTTAGTAAAATACACAGCCACCTCTTCAAACATTGTGTGCTCCTGGAAAAGGAAAATCAGGACATTTTATAAATCTTTCCTTGTCAGCACTGACTTATAACCTAAACAGGCATCCCTCTGTTAACAACGCTTCTGACATTGAAGCTCCTTTTTACAAAGTCTTTCAATGGCCACCTAGTCCCCATTTTTTATTCCTCATCCTCCGTCTAGCTGAAAGCTTTTTTTTTAAGCAATATCAGTAATGTCAGAATTGTGAACAAGGGCTGGAGAAAGATCGACTTTTGGTGTTGGGCTGCAGCAACGTGTCTGCAACAAAACAATGCAATGAAGCCTGAGCTGAGAACAGGGTGGGTTGGTTTAAACCAGAGAAGAGGGTTTAAGAGGGTTTAAACCAGGGGTAGGCAACCTTTCCCCTTTAAGGGCCAAGGGACTTCAGCTCCCAGAAGCCTCAGCCATGTTGACCAATAGTCCCATGTTGGCCAATAGCTCTTGGAATTCTGGGAGCTGAAGTCCCTCGGCCCTTAAAGGGGAAAGGTTGCCTACCCCTGGTTTAAACCATGGTTTGTTTAAACCAAATGACCTTAAAAAAAACATTCTTTTTTAAAAAAAAGAAGGTACTAATCTGAACATGGTCCAATGCACACTGCATAAATAATCCAGTTTGAGACCACTTTAACTGCCCTGGCTCTATGCTAGGGAATACTGGGAGCTGTAGTTTCAAGAGACATTTAGCTTTCTCTCCCAGAGATCTCTGGTGCCACAATAAACTACAATTCCCAAGATTCCCTAGCTATAAACCAGGGCAGTTAAAGTGGTTTCAAATTGGATTATTTTTGCAGTGTGCATTGGACCATATTCAGATTAGTACCTTCTTTTTAAACACTTTATTTTATAGTGCAAGAAATACCCTTCAGAAACAAATCCTTTAACAGAAGTTCAACCAAAACAATTTGCTTTTAAAAAACACTTTTTAATAAAAGAACAATTATTATTACTGATGCAAGTGGCCATAACTTCTGAACTGCATTTTGCTATTTAACTTCCTGATTTAGTTGGGATTTACTTGGTTTAGTTGTTTAGTTCTTGTGTCGACCCATGCAGTTATCCTTCGGTACCTATCCTTGGGCAAGTCACACTCTCTCAGCCTCTGGGAAACAGAATGGCAAACTTCTTCTGAACAAATCTTGCCAAAATAAACCCATGAGAGGGGTCTCCATAAATCAGACACGACCTGAAGGCACACAACAACATCAACAACAACAAGTTCCCATATACAGGCTACGAATTTGGAAATATAATTCTCCAAGCTGTACTAAAAGATATTAATCATATCAAAGCCTCTTTGGATTGTTAAGGTGAGAAAACACTGTTAATTGTTAAGGATTGTTAAAACTTTGGATTGTTAAAGTTAGAAAGTATTAATAATTAAGGATTGTTAAAACTTTGGATTATTAAGATCCGAAAGCATTAATTGTTAAGGATTTCTAAAACTTTGGATTGTTAAGGTTAGAAGGCATCAATTATTAAAGATTGTTAAAACTTTGGATTGTGAAGGTTAGAAAGCATTAACTGTTAGGAATTTTTAAATCTTTGGATTTTTAAGCTTAGAAAAAATTGTTAAAGGATTTTTAAAACTTTGGATTGTTCAGGTTAGAAAGCATTAATTATTAAGGACTGTTAAAACTTTGGATTATTAAGATCTGAAAGCATTAATTGTTAAGGATTGATAAAACTTTGGATTAAGGTTAGAAAGCATTAACAAACTGGTTGATCCAGCTTTCTAATTCATAAAGTAATGTTTCACAACATTCATAGTATTATAAGCAGTTGGGTTTTTTCCCCAGTGAAACATTAATGCAAAAAATAAAAACCTGGTTTAAACTGGTTAAAAAACAAACAGAGCAAAAAAATTTTAGGGTTTTTCTTTTTAAAAATATTTAATTTAATTAAACTGTTTGATTAATTTGACTAATCTAAGCGTTAAATTAAGATATTGGCTGCAAAAGAGAGCCCAAGGCTGAGCCTGGCCATTCCCTTCCACTCACCTTCCGCGTGTTCCAAGGCAGGGACTCCATGCGACCGCCAACTAAAGTTAAAGAGACTGAGCAAAACAGCTGGAGCTCAATGGACTTCCGCTGGCAACGCACACTTCCGGTTCCTCATATATTCCCTCACCAATGGCCGCCATTTGCGGGGCAGGAATCTCTATTTTATTTTATTAAATAAAGGGAAGGAGGCGGCTCTGGGAATCCCTCTTTCTCTCAGAGATAATCCACACTGCAGAAATGAAGCCGTTAGACACCACTTTAACTCTCAGGGCTCCATCCTGTGGAATCCTGGGATTTGTAGTTTTGGTGAGAAACAAAGTTCACCAAAACTACAATTCCCAGGCCTCTGGAGGAGAAGTCATGGCGGTTAAAGGGGGATCAAACTGCTCTATTACTGCTGTGCTTCACCTGTTTTGTCCTGACTAAAGTCCAAACTGCACGGCAAAAATAATCCAGTTTGAGACCGCTCTAACTGCCCTGGCTCAATGCTAGGAAATTCTGGGAGCTGTAGTTTTCGGAGACATTTAGCCTTCTCTGTCAGAGATCTCTGGAGCCACAATAAACTATAATTCCTAGGATTCCCTAGCACTGAGCCAGGGCAGTTAAGGCGGCCTCAAACTGGATTATTTCTCCAGTGTGTTTTGGACCGAAGGGCCTGTACAAACTGCCAGAAATAATGCAGCTTGAGGCCACTTCAACTGCCCTGGCTCAGTGCTAGGGAATCATGGGAACTGTAGTTTATTGTGGCCCCAGAGCTCTCTGACAAAGAAGGCTCAATGCCTCAGAAAAAACTACAATTCCCCTGATTCCCTAGCATTGAGCCTGGACAGTCTCAAGCTGCATTATTTCTGGCAGTCTCTATAGGCCCGTAATATATCTCCCACATCCATAGTCTTCTCTAACCAGGAAACACACACAGAGAGACAAAGTACACCCACACACAGGGGTAGCCATGTTTGTTGTTGCTGTTCTTGTGTGCCTTCAAGTTGTTTCCAACTTATGGCGACCCTTAGGCGAATGAACGTAGGATGGGGTTGTTATGACTAGCTATATGTCTTCCATTTTAATATCTGAAATGTTGTGAGGTTCACCCCTTCATGGCCCTCAACGCAGCCGCCAGAAGCTCTCAAGCATAAGGTCATGTCAGCAGTGCCTTCACCTTCCCATAATCCTTTCTGTCTTTGAGATCCAGCCTGCCAAAAGCCTGCTCGGATTATGGATTTCAGGCAGAAGGATGGTCAGGAACTGCTCCAAGATCAGCAGCTCCAGAATTTGCTCTTTGGTGTGTCTTTTCACTTTGAGCCACCGATGGCAAACGTCCCGGAGACGGCTGTAAGCGCCTCTCGGCCCTTCATCCTCCTGGTAGCAGAAGTGTCGGAAACGGTGACACCAACGCTCCCTGGCCAGAGCGTCCTGTCTCAAAATGGCTGCCTTCACCTTCCCATAATCCTCTCTGTCTTTGAGATCCAGCCTGCCAAAAGCCTGCTCGGTTTCTTCTGCTGCTAATCCCTCCCTCGGCCTTAGGCCTCCTTGCTCTGGCTCCTCCATTTTCACGCCGAGGAAGACCCACTGCTTGAAGGCAGCTTGGAGCTGGATCTCTGGTGGGTTCCCCTGATCTGGATCCATTTTCTCTTAGTCAGCAGCAGAGGACAGGAGGGAGAAGGTTCTGGATCCTTCTAGAAGAGGGGACTGGTTTACCTGAAGAGCGTAGAGGTTTTCTTCCTCAGTTGTCCAACCTTGTTGTATTGGAAGACAACCTAGGAGACAAGAATAGAGTAGTCAAAATTGGGCCAAATGCCTATGGAAAAGGATTTAAGGGAGTTGCAGACTGCTAGAAATAGTGCAAATTGAGTCCACTTCAACTGTCCTGGCTCAGTGCTAGGGAAACATGGGAATTGTATTTTTTATGAGACATTGAGCCTTCTCTGTCAGAAAGCTCTGGTGACACAATAAACTACAGTTCCCATGATTCCCTAGTACTGAGTCAGGGCAGTTAAAGAGGACTCAATTTGCACTATTTCTTAGTTAGTTCGTTCTCTCTGTTAGTTAGCACTTTCTCAACTGAGAAAAAAGAAACAAATGGCAAGGGCTGAAGTTTACCTCAGATTTACCTCAGTCTCCGCTGTTACCTGAGCTTAGCTAAAATTCTGCTCTTCCACAAAAGAATCGGTGCTTGAAAAAATTACTTTCTTTGGATTCCCAGACTCCCTCAGTGAATTATTTTAAGTCAATATCCCATTATGCTCTTATAGCGCTATTCTTCCACTTTAACTTCCATGGCTGTCTCCTGTGGAATCCGGGGATTTGCAGTTTCGTGAAGCCTAAGAAAAGAATTCTGGCTGAAATTCTAAATTCCCTGAACTGCAAATCCCAGGATTCCCCAGGAGGCGGCTGTAGCACTTAAGGTGGAATAATAGCACAATAAAATAAATATTGAGTTATTTACTCATCTCTCTGCGGGAGTTTGGACAGTTCCACTCCTCCAGTCCCAGGGGATTTTGAGCGTTGTAGTCTAAAGGGTGATTTTTCCTAAACTCTAATCCCTACAGTTCAGTCTCAGGATCTCCCAATTAGGAATATTAAGAAGTCCCTCTACGATCACGCGAAAGGCCTCTCTATTTCAGCATAAAGTCTATTCATAAAAGCAGAGTACCCTTTTTTACTACAAAATTATAGCACTTTGATACCATTTTAACCACCATGATAACATCCTAACCTAAGGAATCATGGGATTTGCAGTTGGTGGCATTGTGTGCCTTCATGGTGATCCTAAGATGAACCTATCCTGTACAGACTGCCAGAAATAAGGCAGCTTGAGGACACTTCAACTGCCCTGGCTCAATGCTAAGGAATCATGGGAACTGTAGTTTTTTGTGGCACCAGAGCTCACTGACAGAAAAGGCTCAATGTATCCAAAAATAAATACAGTTCCCATGATTCCCTAGCACTGAGCCAGGACAGTTAAAGTGGTCTCAAGCTGCATTATTTCTGGCAGTTTGTACAGGCCCATGGGCTATCTTTCTTTTGTTCAGAGGAGGGTTTGCCTTTGCCTCCCTGAGGCTGAGAGTGTGTGACTTGCCCAAGGTCACCCAGCCGGCAAGTAGGGATTTGAATCCTTAGCCTCAAAACTCTACCCCACGCTGACCATTTAGACTTCTCAGCCAGAGAGCTCTAGTGCCTCTCCAGACTACAAAACCCTAGAATTGCTTAGGATGTTACCATGGCAATTAAAATGGTATTGAAGTGCTATAATTATATAATGTGACACGATAAAAGTGTTCCCTGTTGTCAAGGTTGTCAAGTCGTGTCCGACCATGTCAAGTCCTACATGACTTGACGTATGTGACACAATAGCCCTGTTTAAATATTTGAAGGGATGTCATATTGAGGATGGAGAAAGCTTGTTTTCTGCTGCTCCAGAGAAAAGGACCAGGAGCAATGGACGCAAGCTACAGGAAAAGAAATTCCACCTAAATATTAGGAAGAGCCTCCTGAAAGTAAGAGCTGTTTGAGAGAGGAACGCACTCCCCCAGAGAGTGGTGGAGTCTCCTTCTTTGGAGGTTTTTAAACAGAGGCTGGATGGCCATCTGTCGAGGGTGCTTTGATGGTGTACTCCTGTGTGGCAGAATGGGGTTGGACTGGATGGCCCCTGGGGTCTCTTCCCATTCTAGGATTCTATGAAACAAACCCTAACCTTGGACCTGGGGTCATGCAAAAGGGGCCCTGAGAATGAATGAGGCAGTGGGTGGATGATGGGCCCAGCAGTCAGGTGGGTCCAAACAGGGGAAGGAATCGTAGTGTTGCTTTCCTCCCTGGCCTCAGGCAGCAGCTGGGCTTAGGCTGCCACAATGATACCTCTGGAAGCCCACAGGCAAGGCACACATTTTGCTTCAACACTGACAATGTGGCGGCAACATCGTCCATGGCATCTAGATGAACTCGGCTGCCTTCCGTCAGGCTCCTCAGTGCGTTTAATGAGCGCCCGTGTGGCCTAGTGGTTTGAGCATTGGGCTGTGACTCTGGAGACCAGGGTTCGAATCCCAGCTCGGCCATGGAAAACCACTGGGACGTCCTTGGGCAAGTCACACTCTCTCAGCCTCAGGGGAAGGCCATGGAAAACTTTCTCTGAACAAATCTTGTCTCCATAAGTCAGAAATGGCTTGAAGGCACCCAGTACCCACATGGCCGAACAATGCCTTTGACTCCAGATTTTGGGGGCTCCTTCACAAGACTCTTCTAAGAAGTCAGAGCTGAGTCTTTTTCTAAAATCTGATTTTTCTCTTTCTCTGCTTTGCATTCTGCACAGAAAAAAAAAAAAGGGGGGGGGAAGAAATCCAAAATCTAGCATTGATTTTCCCTTTCTCCCAAGTTCCCTGCAGCCAGCCAAGGGCTCCCCCAATTTCCCTGGTTTCCTTTTTTTGGGGGGGGGGCTGCATTTGCAAAACCCAAACCCAAACCCTTCCCCCCTTTTTGGCCCTTCCCAGATCCTCCTCCTCCTCCTAAAAAGGGGATCCCTGGCCCCCCCAAAGCAGAGTCTGCTGCCCCTCCTGGGAAAGAAAAGGGCTTCCCAAAGAGTCCCTTTTTGGGGGAGGGAGATCCCAGGGAAAAAGACAAGGTTTGGGGGGCAGCCCAGCTTTTTTTGGGGGGGATCTCCCCTTCCAGACTCTGCCTTTGGCTCCTTTGCAAAAGAAGGAAGGCAGCCAGGAAAGAGCCAGGAATGGCCTCTGCTTCTCAAGGAGGGAGGTTCATAGTTTTCAATATAGTAGATGTATATTTCCCCCCCATCCTCCAAAATACCTTTCTGATGGTTCTTCCCTCCCGGCTTCAATTTCTTGGTTCAAAAATCATATTATTCCCCCCCCCCCACCCCTTCCTTTTTTTTTACAGGAGAGCATGCAGCTGTCTCGCAAGGGCTCCTGGGAGTTGTAGTTCGCAGCCTGGGTGCTCCTGATTGGTTCCAACACACACCCTCGGTCCTATGGGATCAGTCCTTGAATGATACTATGTTGTTGGTGGTGCTGCAGTTTCTCCTCTGAGGCTGAGAGTATGTGACTTGGCCAGGGTCAAAACTGGATCTGCCAGTTCAGCCCCATGCATAAAGACCAGTTTCCTATGTCTTTGTGCATTAACGACCACCATTAAGACTGGACCTGCCACTTCATTTCCATACACAAGGGATTCGTAATTTGAATTGACATCCTCTCATATATATATATATATATATATATATATGTCTGTCTGTCCCTGGCCTCCACTCCACCAAATGCATCTGAGGAAGTAGAGTGAAGTCTAGGAAAGTTCATGCTCCCAACTTCTTTCTTTCAGTGAGTCTCAAAGGTGCTACAAGATCTCTCTACGTACTGATTCTACAAACATAGCTATAACTTTTAATAATAATAATAACAACAACAACAATATGCATCTGAGGAAGTAGACCAAAGTCTAGGAAAGTTTATGCTGCCAATTTCATTCAGTGAGCCTCAAAGGTGCTACAAGATCTCTCTACAGACTGAGGGGGGTTGCAGACTGCCAGAAATAGTGTGAATTCAGTTCACTTTTAGGGTTAGGGTTAGTGCTAGGGAATCATGGGAACTGTTATTTTTCTGAGACATTGAGCCTTCTCTGTCAGACAACTCTGATGCCACAGTAAAATACAGTTCCCATGGTTCCCTAACTCTAACCCTAACCCTAAAAGTGGACTGAATTCACACTATTTCTGGCAGTCTGCAACCCCCCTGACTCTACAACATGGCTATACCTTTTTAATAATAATAATAATAATAATAATATGAGGAAGTAGACCGAAGTCTAGGAAATCTGCTGCCAACTTCTTTCTTCCAGTGAGTCTCAAGGGTGCACACAACACCAGCAACAACAAACATTGCATGAACAGACTGTCAGAACTAATAGTTTGAGACCACTTTAACTGTCCTGGCTCAATGCTAGGGAATCAAGGGAATTGTAGTTTTTTTCTGAGGCATTGAGCCTTCTCTGTCAGAAAGCTCTGGGACCACAATAAACTACAATTCTCCTGATTCCCTAGCATTGAGCCTGGACAGTCTCAAGCTGCATTATTTCTGGCAGTCTGTATAGGCCCGTAATATATCTCCCACATCCATAGTCTTCTCTAACCAGGAAACACACACAGAGAGACAAAGTACACCCACACACAGGGGTAGCCATGTTTGTTGTTGCTGTTGTTGTGTGCCTTCATGTTGTTTCCAACTTATGGCGACCCTTAGGCGAATGAACGTAGGATGGGGTTGTTATGACTAGCTATATGTCTTCCATTTTAATATCTGAAATGTTGTGAGGTTCACCCCTTCATGGCCCTCAACGCAGCCGCCAGAAGCTCTCAAGCATAAGGTCATGTCAGCCATTTTAATAATTGCACAAGGGCTGAGTCCCTCATGTGAACCCCAGGAAGGCTAGGCAATCGGATCAAGGAATCAGTACTTAGAGAGCTCTTGTAGCACCCTTGAGACTCACTGAAAGAAAGAAGTTGGCAGCAGGAGCTTTCCTAGACTTTGGTCTACTTCCTCAGATGCATATTATTATTATTAAAAGGTTTAGCCATGTTTGTAGAGTCAGTCTGTAGAGAGATCTTGTAGCACCTTTGAGACTCAATGCAAAAAAAGAAGTTGGCAGTATGAGCTTTCTTAGACTTCAGCCTACTTCCTCAGATGCATATTATTATTATTATTATTATTATTATTATTATTAAAAGGTATAACTATGTTGGTAGATAGAGTCTGTATAGAGATCTTGTAGCTGTAGCACCTCTGAGACTCACTGAAAGAAAGAAGTTGGCAGCATGAACTTTCCTAGACTTTAGTCTACTTCCTCAGATGCATTTGGTGGAGTGGAGGCCAGGGACAGACATATATATAATATATATATGAGAGGATGTCAATTCAAATTACGAATCCCTTGTGTATGGAAATGAAGTGGCAGGTCCAGTCTTAATGGTGGTCGTTAATGCACAAAGACATAGGAAACTGGTCTTTATGCATGGGGCTGAACTGGCAGATCCAGTTTTGACCCTGGCCAAGTCACATTCTCTCAGCCTCAGAGGAGAAACTGCAGCACCACCAACAACATAGTATCATTCAAGGACTGATCCCATAGGACCGAGGGTGTGTGTTGGAACCAATCAGGAGCACCCAGGCTGCGAACTACAACTCCCAGGAGCCCTTGCGAGACAGCTGCATGCTCTCCTGTAAAAAAAGGAAGGGGGGGGGGGGGAAATAATATGATTTTTGAACCAAGAAATTGAAGCCGGGAGGGAAGAACCATCAGAAAGGTATTTTGGAGGATGGGGGGAAAATATACATCTACTATATTGAAAACTATGAACCTCCCTCCTTGAGAAGCAGAGGCCATTCCTGGCTCTTTCCTGGCTGCCTTCCTTCTTTTGCAAAGGAGCCAAAGGCAGAGTCTGGAAGGGGAGATCCCCCCCAAAAAAAAGCTGGGCTGCCCCCCAAACCTTGTCTTTTTCCCTGGGATCTCCCTCCCCCAAAAAGGGACTCTTTGGGATGCCCTTTTCTTTCCCAGGAGGGGCAGCAGACTCTGCTTTGGGGGGCCAGGGATCCCCTTTTTAGGAGGAGGAGGAGGATCTGGGAAGGGCCAAAAAGGGGGGAAGGGTTTGGGTTTGGGTTTTGCAAATGCAGCCCCCCCCCCAAAAAAAAAGGAAACCAGGGAAATTGGGGGAGCCCTTGGCTGGCTGCAGGGAACTTGGGAGAAAGGGAAAATCAATGCTAGATTTTGGATTTCTTCCCCCCCCCTTTTTTTTTTTTTCTGTGCAGAATGCAAAGCAGAGAAAGAGAAAAATCAGATTTTAGAAAAAGACTCAGCTCTGACTTATTAGAAGAGTCTTGTGAAGGAGCCCCCAAAATCTGGAGTCAAAGGCATTGTTCGGCCATGTGGGTACTGGGTGCCTTCAAGCCATTTCTGACTTATGGAGACAAGATTTGTTCAGAGAAAGTTTTCCATGGCCTTCCCCTGAGGCTGAGAGAGTGTGACTTGCCCAAGGACGTCCCAGTGGTTTTCCATGGCCGAGCTGGGATTCGAACCCTGGCCTCCAGAGTCACAGCCCAATGCTCAAACCACTAGGCCACACGGGCGCTCATTAAACGCACTGAGGAGCCTGACGGAAGGCAGCCGAGTTCATCTAGATGCCATGGACGATGTTGCCGCCACATTGTCAGTGTTGAAGCAAAATGTGTGCCTTGCCTGTGGGCTTCCAGAGGTATCATTGTGGCAGCCTAAGCCCAGCTGCTGCCTGAGGCCAGGGAGGAAAGCAACACTGCGATTCCTCCCCCTGTTTGGACCCACCTGACTGCTGGGCCCATCATCCACCCACTGCCTCATTCATTCTCAGGGCCCCTTTTGCATGACCCCAGGTCCAAGGTTAGGGTTTGTTTCATAGAATCCTAGAATGGGAAGAGACCCCAGGGGCCATCCAGTCCAACCCCATTCTGCCACACAGGAGTACACCATCAAAGCACCCTCGACAGATGGCCATCCAGCCTCTGTTTAGAAACCTCCAAAGAAGGAGACTCCACCACTCTCTGGGGGAGTGCGTTCCTCTCTAAAACAGCTCTTACTTTCAGGAGGCTCTTCCTAATATTTAGGTGGAATTTATTTTCTTGTAGCTTGCACCCATTGCTCCTGGTCCTGTTCTCTGGAGCAGCAGAAAACAAGCTTTCTCCATCCTCAATATGACATCCCTTCAAATATTTAAACAGGGCTATCGTGTCACATACGTCAAGTCATGTAGGACTTGACATGGTCGGACACGACTTGACAACCTTGACAACGGGGAACACTTTTATCGTGTCACATTACATAATTATAGCACTTCAATACCATTTTAATTGCCATGGTAACATCCTAAGCAATTCTAGGGTTTTGTAGTCTGGAGAGGCACTAGAGCTCTCTGGCTGAGAAGTCTAAATGGTCAGCGTTGGGTAGAGGTTTGAGGCTACAGATTCAAATCCCTACTCAGCCAGGGAAGCCGGCTGGGTGACCTTGGGCAAGTCACACTCTCTCAGCCTCAGAAGGAGGCAAAGGCAAACCCTCCTCTGAACAAATACTCCCAAGAAAGATAGCCTATGGGCCTGTACAGACTGCCCGAAATAATGCAGCTTGAGACCACTTTAACTGTCCTGGCTCAGTGCTAGGAAATCATGGGAATTGTAGTTTTTTTCTGAGACATTGAGCCTTCTCTGTCTGTGAGCTCTGGTGCCACAATAAACTACAGTTTTTATGTTCTGTTTAAATTATATTAATATATCTGTATGGAAATTTTAATGTTGTAAGCCGCCCCGATTGCTCTGCAGAGGGGCGGGATATAAATTATTATTATTATTATTATTATTATTATTATTATTACAATTCCCATGATTCCTTAGCACTGAGCCAGGACAGTTAAAGTGGTCTCAAGCTGCATTATTTCTGGCAGTCTGTACAGGATAGGTTCATCTTAGGATCACCATGAAGGCACACAACACCCCCCACTGCAAATCATCCCATGATTCTTTACTTAGGATGTTATCATGGTGGTTAAGTAAAGAATCATGGGATGATTTGCAGTGGGGGGTGTTGTGTGCCTTCATGGTGATCCTAAGATGAACCTATCCTGTACAGACTGCCAGAAATAAGGCAGCTTGAGACCACTTTAACTGTCCTGGCTCAGTGCTAAGGAATCATGGGAACTGTAATAATAATAATAATAATAATAATAATAATAATTTATATCCCGCCCCTCTGCAGAGCAATCGGGGCGGCTTACAACATTAAAATTTTGAGTGCTATAATTTTGTAGTAAGAAAGGGTGCTCTGCTTTTATGAATAGACTTTATGCTGAAATAGAGAGGCCTTTCGCGTGATCGTAGAGGGACTTCTTAATATTCCTAATTGGGAGATCCTGAGACTGAACTGTAGGGATTAGAGTTTAGGAAAAATCACCCTTTAGACTACAACGCTCAAAATCCCCTGGGACTGGAGGAGTGGAACTGTCCAAACTCCCGCAGAGAGATGAGTAAATAACTCAATATTTATTTTATTGTGCTATTATTCCACCTTAAGTGCTACAGCCGCCTCCTGGGGAATCCTGGGATTTGCACTTTAGGGAATTTAGAATTTCAGCCAGAATTCTTTTCTTAGGCTTCACGAAACTGCAAATCCCCGGATTCCACAGGAGACAGCCATGGAAGTTAAAGTGAAGAATAGCGCTGTAAGAGCATAATGGGATATTGACCTAAATAATTCACTGAGGGAGTCTGGGAATCCAAAGAAATTAATTTTTTCAAGCACCGATTCTTTTGTGGAAGAGCAGAATTTTAGCTAAGCTCAGGTAACAGCGGAGACTGAGGTAAACTTCAGCCCTTGACATTTGTTTCTTTTTTCTCAGTTGAGAAAGTGCTAACTAACAGAGAGAACGAACGAACTAACTAAGGGCCTTTGCAGACTGCCAGAAATAGTGCAAATTGAGTCCACTTTAACTGCCCTGGCTCAGTGCTAGGGAATCATGGGAACTGTATTTTTTTCTGAGACATGTAGCCTTCTCTGTCAGAGAGCTCTGGTGCCACAATAAACTACACTTCCCATGATTCCCTAGCACTGATCCAGGGCAGTTAAAGTGGACTCAATCTGCACTATTTCTGGCAATCTGCAAAGGCCCTAAGAAATAGTGCAAATTGAGTCCTCTTTAACTGCCCTGACTCAGTACTAGGGAATCATGGGAACTGTAGTTTATTGTGTCACCAGAGCTTTCTGACAGAGAAGGCTCAATGTCTCATAAAAAATACAATTCCCATGTTTCCCTAGCACTGAGCCAGGACAGTTGAAGTGGACTCAATTTGCACTATTTCTAGCAGTCTGCAACTCCCTTAAATCCTTTTCCATAGGCATTTGGCCCAATTTTGACTACTCTATTCTTGTCTCCTAGGTTGTCTTCCAATACAACAAGGTTGGACAACTGAGGAAGAAAACCTCTACGCTCTTCAGGTAAACCATTCCCCCCTTCTAGAAGGATCCAGAACCTTCTCCCTCCTGTTGTCTGCTGCTGACTAAGAGAAAATGGATCCAGATCAGGGGAACCCACCAGAGATCCAGCTCCAAGCTGCCTTCAAGCAGTGGGTCTTCCTCGGCGTGAAAATGGAGGAGCCAGACCAAGGAGGCCTAAGGCCGAGGGAGGGATTAGCAGCAGAAGGAGGAGAAGGCTCCCTTGGCCTCCACATTGGGGGTGTCCAAGATGGGGGATCCCTCCAGAAGAGACCCGGAGAGCAGATTAAGCAGGAACCGGAGGAAGGCTTACTTCAGCACTGGGATGCCCAGTGGCAGGAGTTTTTGAAGACGGTGGATCCCTCTCGCTCCGGCTGGGGGCCCACTCCGTTGCCCGAGGAGCCCACGCCGTGGGACGACACTCAGGGTTTCCTGGTCTCCTTTGAGCAAGTGGCCGAGGCCTGCCGATGGCCCAAGGAAGAGTGGGTGACCCGTCTCCTGCCGGCCCTCAGCGGAGAAACCGAGCAGGCCTTTGGCAGGCTGGATCTCAAAGACAGAGAGGATTATGGGAAGGTGAAGGCAGCCATTTTGAGACAGGACGCTCTGGCCAGGGAGCGTTGGTGTCACCGTTTCCGACACTTCTGCTACCAGGAGGATGAAGGGCCGAGAGGCGCTTACAGCCGTCTCCGGGACGTTTGCCATCGGTGGCTCAAAGTGAAAAGACACACCAAAGAGCAAATTCTGGAGCTGCTGATCTTGGAGCAGTTTCTGACCATCCTTCCGCTGGAAATTCAGAATTGGGTGCGGGAGATTGGGCCAGAGACCTGCTCCCAGGCGGTGGCCCTGGCCGAGGACTATCTACAGATGCAAAGAAAAATGGAGAGGAAGGACAAGCAGGTGAGATACTTTGGTCTCACAAAATGTGTGAGTTGTGATCATTATGAAAATTCCTCACATCCAAAAATGGTGAAGTGGAATTGAGTGCCATCTGGCTGTGAATCCCACTGCCTGGCTTCCCTGTGTTGTTGTTGTGTGCCTTTCAAGTCATTTGCAATTTATGGCAGCCCTATGGCTGAATAATCTACCCTCTACACTCAGATCCTCAGGGCATTTTTACTTCAGTTTGCCAAAACTAGACTGACAACTGTTACTAGTTTCTTTGGCCGCCCACAGATTGTGGAATGACCTGCCAAAAGAGATTTGTCAGCTGCAGATGCTGTCCGTATTTAAAACAGCAGTAAAGACCTGTTACATCTGGTAAACATAAACACATTATGTTTAAATTATGAAAGTTAAAGTATACATTGATTGATTTTAATATGTACTGGTTTTATATGTTCGATTAACTGATTCTATGTGTTATGTTATCTATTGTTTTTCCCCACCTCTATCTATAGGGAGAGGTGGGTAAGAAATACTTCATCATGGGAATTTCTTGGTGAGATTTATTCAGAGGAGGATTGTCTTTCTCTGAGTATGAGAGAGTGTGACTTGCCCAAGGTGGATTTCCATGGCTGAGTGGGGATTCAAACCCTGGTCTCCAGAGCTGTAATTCAACGCTCAAACCACAACACCACACTGGCTCTCAAGCCTGCTTTTCCTGAATCAGCAAACAAATTCTCTGCTCTCATCTCTCTCTTTATAGATTGCATTAGGTCTGCACATGTTAGTAATGATGACCAAGGACTTTCCAGCACTTTCTTATTTGATTCCTTTAACTCAGGGTGGGATACATGTGGCCCACTGAGTGCATGTGGCCCCCTTTGGCTTCCACCATCTCACACACCCAAAATATGGTACCACAGCAAAGTGGCATGATGGTAGCATTTTCTTATTCCCTTCCATACCCTTTTGGAAGGGCACTCTTGCTGTACCAGTCTACAGGTCTCTGCGATGCAAGAGGACATCCTCCTGTATCATAGAGAGTAGCACCTGCCAAGTTTTCTTTGGGATCTGCTGGTGGGTTGCTGGGGGTGGCGGCTCAATTTAGCCCCATGACACTGAGGAGTTTATTTCCCGTCTTTGAATGGGAAGTGCCAGGGACTAGACTTGGAAACTTGTATGTGAAGAAGGGCTGCCATGAGTGTTGGGAAACACTTCCCCTTATTTTTGCCAATGGCAATGCAGAGGCTGTTGGCCATGGACCAGGGGTGCGCAATTGTTTGGTAGGCCAGTTTTCTACCCCACTGCTCTGGTGACAGACAGCCATTTGCTACTAAAAAATTGCTTGAAAATTGGCCTGATTTTTTTTTTTTTTAATGGGGATGTTCAGGAGCTTAAGACGTCTCCCAGGGAATTTTGTGGGCTGTAAGAGTGATGTCTGGGGGCTGTATGCAGTCAACTTTTCCCACTCCTGCTGTACTGTTTTTCTCCCCCTTCCAGGTGTCATTTGGAGAAGCATCATTTGAGGAGCCAACCTTCGAATCAGGGCAGGCTGTGGCCAACACAGGACAGAGGCAGCTATATCAGGAGGCCAAGTTGGAGGGCAAGTGTGGAGGTACTTGTTCCCAAGGTACAATCGTCCCTTTGTATCCATGGGGATCCATTCTAAACCGCACGTTTTAAAAAAGGGATCTAAAGTCCCATTGTTTCCAGTGGCAGGATGACATACACCTCATATGCCTTCATTTAAAAACAACAGGGCTTGCCATCCATGGAAACTCAAATCCAGTGAATAAGAAGAGCCCACCGTATCAACAATTTCAAACCCTCAGAACAGTTTCAGCTTTGGCTTCATCTTTATTCCCCACCACCTACAGTATTTCATTGGCTGATAGCACAAGTAGAGGAAATATAGATACAGGAAATAGGCTATTGGTTTGATCCAACATGGGGACACTTGGGATCAGATCAATGGCCTGTCCAGTCCTGCATTCAGTTCACACTGTTGTCAATCAGAGACCTCCAATATGTAGCCCTCAAGCAGGACCTGATTGTAGCTTACAGCCTCCATTTCTCCAACAACTGATACACAGATACTTACTTCCTGTTGTGTGAAGGGATCTGATCCATCACTACATCTTGTGGCAGTCCGTTCCACAATTAAATTAAGTGCTATATGATCAAATCCTTTTTCTTAAAAATATCTCTCAACTTTTCAGTTTCAGTGGATTGCCCCATTGGCTTCTAATATTATGTGAAAGGGGAGAACATCCACTATGCCAACTGTCTCTATACCATGCAGATGAAGTTCTCCTGCCTCCAAAGAATTGCAGGCTGTTCATATTCTTTGAACACTTACCCTAAAATTCATTTTCAAAAACAATTCCTCATCACCACCTCAGATTGCTGTCTTACTCCTTGGACCATCAAAACTTGTCATAATAATTGGGACCTCGATACTGTCCCTATATAAAGCCTGCCCAGGGTCTGAGGTCTACTAGAGAGGCCCACTGTATTCCTGCTCTCAGGACAATCCACTGTGGGAGAACATAGGAAAAAGCCTTCTCTGCTTTGGCACTCCAGTTATGCAGTATCCTCCTCTATGTGCTTTTAAATCATTTAAAACTATTGAACCAGTTTTCATCTGTCTTTTTAACTTGTTTAATGAGATGGTTGCCACACTTTGGTCTTCAACTCCCAGAAACTCCAGCCAGCTTGGCCAGCAATCAGGAATTCTTGGAATTGAAGTCCAATATCTCTGGCAGACCAAAGTTTGGAAACTGCTGGTTTAATATGTTTTTTATTCTGTTAAGATGATTTTATCGATTTCCACTGTTTGAAATTATTTCAGTTAGTTTTATTGTACACCATCCTGAGATCTTTAGTTAGAGAGCAGGATATAAATATTTAAGTAAATAAATGTGATTGTCTTTCCCATTTTCGCAGATTATGTGCAAGAGGAAGAGGGTGAGAAGCAAGGCGACCCAACCAAAAGATTTGAACCTGAGGAACCCTCCCAAAAAAGTATTTCCAAGACTCATAAAGAGGGGGACACCATTGAGGATCAAATTGAACTGAAGAGTTGCCAAAGGGGACATCTGAAGGATTGGGCAGGAGAAATGATCCCATCTGTGGCAAGTGAAAAATCTCTTGGGGAATCCGCAGCACAGCCGCAAGGAATATGTGGTGATCCAGGAGAAAGATTTGAACCAAATTCCGGCCTTATAAAATATGAAGAGGTGGAAATCCAGGAGCACATTTACCAAGGTGAGGAGGAGAAAGATTTAGGCTGTCAGGAGCACCACCTCCTGAGACATGTGAGAGGGAAACCGTATCAGTGTTCCTATTGTGGGAAGACTTTCAGCCGCAGGTCGCACCTAGTGACACATGAGAGGACCCATACAGGAGAGAAACCCTACAAGTGTTCGTACTGTGGGAAGACCTTCATCCAGAGCTCCCACCTCATTCTCCATGAGAGGACCCACACAGGGGAGAAACCTTATAAGTGTTGCGCCTGTGGGAAGAGCTTCAGCAGCACCTCAAACCTTCTTGCCCATGGCCGGACCCACACAGGGGAGAAGCCCTATAAATGTGTGGTATGCAAGAAGGGCTTCATCACCAAGCCACATTTAATACGGCACCGGAGGAATCACTGCATTGAGAAGCTGCCATCGGGAAGATGTGGTGCTGGAGAAAGCTTTTGCTTGAGCTAGTTTCTTATGAGACACACACAGAGAAGAATCTGTACTGGAGAAAAGCCATACCATTGTATTTCACAGGAATAAGAAAAACAGCAGTCACACACATTCACATCTGTATACATCAGAGGTGGGCAATTGCAGTAAATCTGGGAGCTAATTCCCCCTGGACTCTATCTCTCTGTGGACTGTACCTCCCACAGCAAGACCAAATACCTCTTTTCCTCTGCAGGCCCTCTCAAAATGGTGACAAGAAGTGATGCAACATCACTTCATGTCACAATTTTGAGAGGGACAGTAGCATTAAATAGAAGTATTTGGAGGTTGTACGGTGCTTTAGATGCCTACCACTTGGGGGTATGATGATGTGTTTGGAGGTCTTTCTGTGTAGTTTCGAGGCAAAAATTGTCTGAAAATAATGCTTTTTTTTTTTTAGAGAACTGTTAGAGGATTCAGGGGCTACAAAAGAGTGAGGGTTCAAGGACCATGTGCAGCCTATAGGCTAAACTTTGCCCACCCTGATCTACATCAATGTAGATCAATGTATGTACGTATGTCAATGTACATAGCCCTCCAGATAGACTGTAGTTCCCAGCATTCCTCATTATATTAGGAATAGCATTATATGTCAGGGATATTTACACCAGTGAAGAAATCCAGGACATCAATCCTGGAAGCCAAGTGGAGAGCATCTGGATAAAAATTAAAGGGGAAGGAAACAACAGGGATGTTAGTGTGGGAGTCTACTACAGACCCCCAACTCAAGCAGAAGAATTGGATGAAGCCTTTCTAGAACAGATGACCACACACTCAGAAAGGAGAAATATAGTAGTGATGGGTGACTTCAACTATCCGGATATTTGCTAGAAGTCAAACTCGGCAAAATCCTCAAGGTCTAGCAAATTCCTCACTTGCCTCGAAGACAATTTCATTGTTCAAAAGGTGGAAGAGGCAACGAGGGAGTCAGCTATTTTGGATCTGATCCTAACTAACAGGGAAGACCTAGTTAATGGAGTGCAAGTGGTTGGATCCTTAGGCGGGAGTGATCATGTCCTCCTGGAGTTTATTATACAGTGGAAAGGAGAAGCCAGGCATAGTCAGACACGCATTCTAGACTTTAGGAAAGCTGATTTTACTAAACTTAGAGAAATACTGAGGGTGATCCCATGGACAGGAATACTAAAAGAGAAGGGAGTTCAAGACGGATGGGAGTTTCTCAAAAGGGAGATACTGAAGGCACAATTTCAAACCGTGCCAACGAGGAGGAAGAATGGGAGGTGTCTCAAGAAACCAGGATGGATGACTAAGGAACTTGCAACTGAACTATGTTTTAAACGGAACATGTATAAGAAATGGAAAAATGGGGAAATCACCAAAGAGGAATTCAAAGAAATAGCTAGCACGTGTAGGGGTAAAGTCAGAAAAGCTAAAGCGCAGAATGAAATCAGGCTTGCTGGAGAGGTTAAGAACAATAAAAAGGGCTTTGGGGGGCATGTCAGTAGCAAAAGGAAAAAGAAGGAAATGGTAGGGCCACTGTGTGGAGAAGATGGCAAAAAGTTAACAGGGGACAGAGAAAAGGCAGAATTACTCAACACCTTCTTTGCTTCAGTCTTCTCAGAAAAGGCAAAGGGTGCTCAACTTGAGGATAATGGAGCAGAGGACAGAATAGGAGAATTTCAGCACAGAATAAGTAAAGCGATAGTACAGAAACATCTGGTTAATCTAGATGAATATAAGTCTCCAGGACCAGATGAATTACATCCAAGGGTATTAAAAGAACTGGCAAATGTAATATCAGAACCATTGGCAATAATCTTTGAGAATTCCTGGAAAACAGGAGAGGTCCCAGCGGACTGGAGGAGGGCAAATGTTGTCCCCATCTTCAAAAAGGGGAAAAAAGAGGATCCCAACAATTATCGTCCAGTTAGTCTGACATCAATACCCGGAAAGATTCTGGAGCAGATCATTAAACAGAGAGTCTGTGAACATCTGGAAGATAATTTCATAATCACAAAAAGTCAACATGGGTTTCAGAGAAACAGGTCATGCCAGACAAATCTGATCTCTTTTTTTTTTTATAAAATTACCAGCTTGGTAGATGAAGGGAATGCTGTGGATATAGTATATCTTGATTTCAGTAAGGCCTTTGACAAGGTTCCCCATGACATTCTTGCAAGCAAGTTGGTAAAATGTGGGCTAGACAAAGTAACTGTTACATGGATTTGTAATTGGTTAACTGGTCGAACGCAAAGGGTGCTCAACAATGGCTCCTTTTCAACTTGGAAAGAAGTGACCAGTGGGGTGCCACAGGGCTCTGTCCTGGGCCCAGTGCTATTCAATATCTTTATTAATGACTTGGATGACGGTATTGGGGGCATAGTTATCAAATTTGCAGACGACACCAAATTAGGAGGAATAGCTAATACCCCAGAGGAAAAGATCAAAATTCAAAATGACTTGAACAGACTAGAAAGTTGGGCCAAAGCTAACAAAATGAAATTCAACACGGAGAAATGTAAGGTACTGCACTTAGGGCGGAAAAACGAAAAGTACAGATATACGATGGGGGACACCTGGCTGAATGAGACTACGTGTGAGAGGGATCTAGGAATCCAGGTGGACCACAAGTTGAACATGAGTCAACAGTGCGATGCAGCTGCTAAAAAGGCCAATGCAATTTTAGGCTGCATCAGTAGAAGTATAGTGTCTAGATCAAGAGAAGTAATAGTGCCACTCTATTCTGCTTTGGTCCGGCCTCACCTGGAATACTGTGTCCAGTTCTGGGCACCACAATTCAAAAAGGATGTGGAGAAACTGGAGCGTGTCCAAAGGAGGGCAACTAAAATGGTGAAGGGTCTGGAAACCAAGCCCTATGAGGAACGACTTAGGGAGCTGGGGATGTTTAGCCTGGAGAAGAGAAGGCTGAGAGGTGATATGATAGCCATGTTTAAATATTTGAAGGGATGTCATATTGAGGAGGGAACAAGCTTGTTTTCTGCTGCTCCAGAGACTAGGACCCGAAACAATGGATGAAAGCTGCAAGAAAAGAGATTCCACCTCAACATTAGGAGGAACTTCCTGACAGTAAGGGCGGTTCGACAGTGGAACACACTCCCTCGGAGAGTAGTGGAGTCTCCTTCCTTGGAGGTCTTTAAGCAGAGGCTGGATGGCCATCTGTCGGGGATGCTTTGATTGGGAGTTCCTGCATGGCAGGGGGTTGGACTGGATGGCCCTTGTGGTCTCTTCCAACTCTATGATTCAATGATTCATGATATCTATGGCTGCTGGGATCTGTAGTGTGATAACATCTGGAGATCTGCAAGACCCCAACCTGATACAGATACATGCATACATACCTATATGTGGTCCTGATTGTGACCAAAAGCATCCACCTCCATAAAAGCACCTTCCCAAACCTGCTGATCTCCAAAAGTTTGGGACTACAACTTCTTGGACCTTGCCATCCTGGCCAGTGGTGGGGGATGATAAGTGTTATAATGGAAAACACCTTGAGGGTGCCACAATGTTTGACCACGGGTCCTGTGCCCTTGACCTGGCCAGCTCTATTCCCTGTGTCCATACTCATGCTATTGGCTTGCAAGGCTTGTGATTCCCTAAGCACTGGTTATGCTGGCTAGAACTGAGGAGAGTTTCAGTCCCCCAACATCTAAAGGGCAACATAAGTCCCATCCATGCAATATAGATTCATATAGGAAAATGTAAAATATTTGCATTAGATTATGGCATGGGTGGGCAACTGTGGACTGCGTGGGGGGGGGGGTCATCATTGGTCCTCCAAGAGACTACAGAGGGTCGTACCCATCTCTGCAAAGAAAATAATAAATGATGGGGGCTTTGGGCTCCAAAATGCCCTCTACAAGGCATGGTGGTTATCTTTACTCTATTTGGGGACGTTCCATTTTAAACCCCAGCAAGTTACCAGAAGTCACTTCACGTTTGGTTGTTTACAAGTTCATTGAAAACAAAACGAAATCCTTATACGAATATAAAATTCCCAGTTCTTCAAGTCATTTTAATATTTTGTACATAAAACAACAAAATAATATTTCTCTTTCACATTTCTCATGTTCTCCTGACATTAAGCCCTTTCTATTTCATTAAGAAGTTTATCTTTTTGGTCTCTCCCGCCTCCCTTTTCCTATTTTTGGTTTCCCTTCTAATTTCTAAAGGAAAACAAAGATTCCCCCAGCTCTGTTTCAAATATCAACTTTATTTCTAATATTAAATCTCTCACTCATATTTCTATATTCCATTTTTTTTCGAACCACTTGCTTTGTTACTGCCATCTTTTCCTGCAAAACTCTGTCACGGGAAACCATTCTTCTTCAGTCTTTTCTATATCTTTTTGATTTAGCCAAAATCTGCTATTTTAATCTAATAAAATTACTGTCCTTTGAGTATCTTGATATATGATTCTTGTTTTTTCTTGTGGATTTCACCAAATGCTTTCCAGTCTTTGCACCCCTCCATTTTGGTTGGAACTACCAGTTGGATTTTGTTGGTGTTGTATGCCTTCAAGTTGATTCTGACTTATGGCGACCTTAAGGCAACCCTATTATGGGGTTTTCTGGGGCTGAGAGGGTGTGACTTACCCAAGGTCACCCAGCAGGTTTCCATTGCCAAGTGGGGAATCAAATCCCATTCTCCAGGGTCCTAGTCCTACACTGAAACTACTACATCAGGGGTAGGCAACCTAAGGCCCGGGGGCCAGATGCGGCCCCCCGAGGCCTTTGGACCTGCCCCAGGCTGGTCCTGCTGCCACCGCCGCCCACCATGATAATATTGATTATTGTTGTTATTACTTGTTGTTGGGGTTTTCTTGACAAAATTTCCACAGGGGTTTAGCCATGGCTTTTCTGGAACTGAGTGTGCATGCATATTTTTTAATTTTTTATTTATTTATTTATTTATTTTGGTGCTTCGGCCCCCCCAATTGTCTGAGGGACAGCAACCCGGCCCCCAGTTCAAAAAGGTTGCTTACCCCTGTACTACATTATGCTTGCTCTACCACTTGGATGTAGGCATCTGTTTTAGGAAAGATGAGAGAAAGGACAACACCTCCTTCTGAAAAGAGTGCTGTGCCATTTTCTCTTTGCAGTAAGGACTTATACTGAGTTTGCTCTAGACTTCAATTACCTGCATTAAGGGCCTTTGCAGACTGCCAGAAATAGTGCAAATTGAGTCCACTTTTAGGGTTAGGGTTAGTGCTAGGGAATCATGGGAACTGTATTTTATTGTGGCACCAGAGCTCTCTGACAGAGAAGGCTCAATGTCTCAGAAAAAAATACAATTCCCATGATTCCCTAGCACTAACCCTAACCCTTAAAGTGGACTCAATTTGCACTATTTCTGGCAGTCTGCAAAGGCCCTTAGTTGTCCCAGAAATCAATGAGATGCCAATGAAATGCTGAACTTTTCACATTAATTTTGAAGGAGGAAGTAAGTAATAACTTAGGTCTCTTTCGCACTGCACTATTATACCACTTTGGTACCAGTTTAATTGCCACATTTGCTATCTGACCAAGCCCTAGGATTTATTGTTCCATGAGGCATTTTGGATTCTTTGCCAGACAGTCCTGTGCTTGGTTCCAGTATAAAAAAAAACAAAACCCATGGACCAAAATCCATGGATGTTCAAGTCCCATTAAATAAAGTGGTGTAGTAAAATAGTGTCCCTTATATAAAATGGCAAAATCAAGGTTCGCTTTTTGGAATTTATGCATTTTTTGAATATTTTCAAGCAATGAATGCTTGAATCCGTGGATAAAGAATCCATGAATACAAAGAGCCAACTGTATCTTTAAACCAGGGATGGGCAACTTCTGAGAAACAAGCCACCTCTTGTTATCCTACTACTAGACTTTCCAAGAACTAAATCTAGCCAGCCTTTTCATACAATGGCATGGGAAAAGGAGAATTTTTGCTTGGAAGTGTACCATTAATAGGATTGTCCTGAAAAATGAGGCATACGCTCCATGAGTTTCGTTTCAAGGCAAAAATGTACCTTTCCCTGTGCTCTAAAAAGCTTAGTGCAAGTGGGCTAGCTGAGGCCATATATGGCCTACTCTGTCATAAATTGCATCAGACAGATATTGCAGCCCTGACACCAATAAAATGGAATTAATTGAAGGTAAGGATGGGAATAGTCTGGTCTTCCAGGCGTTGGATTGCAATTCCCAGCAGCCTTCGCTAGTGCAATGCTTGGAGGGAATTACATTCTAACATCATCATGAGGATGCAATTATTCCCATCCGATGTAAAGAAAGCATTAGCGATAAATATTCTTGGGATACTGTCTGCTGGCATTATTATTTTTTTCCAAGCTGGTAAATGTGTTTGTCAGAAATGCCCTAAACTTGGAAGAGGAGCTGGAACAGAGGAAGGGATGCAGGAAAACAGAGCCACAGCAGTTAAAGTGCTGTCAAACCGGATTATTTCTCTAGTGCAGATGCAACCTAGGAGGGCTCATAGCACAGGTCTGCATCAGGCTTCTTTGTAAACCAAAGGTCTACAATGAAGGCTGCTGCAGGTCTGTGCTAAAAGTCCACTTGGAGATCTTTCCATACATGTCTCTGGGTTGAAGTTGAAGGCTTTAATGGCCGGCATCTATAGTTTTTTGTGGGTTTTTCAGGCTGTGTGGCCATGTTCTAGAAGAGTTTCTTTCTGACGTTTCGCCAGCATCTGTGGCTGGCAGATGCCAGCCACAGATGCTGGCGAAACGTCAGAAAGAAACTCTTCTAGAACATGGCCACACAGCCTGAAAAACCCACAAAAAACGATGACCCTGGTTGCTGGAGCACATCATTACCAACCCTCATGCTCTGTGTTATGCATGTATGCTGGAAGTTATAGCCCAATTGTGTTTTTGTTAGCCACACTCCCAGCAGCACAATTTTCTTGTTAGTAGCCCATTCAAACTGATTCAACTAATAAGTTCAATGGCACCCATTCGTCCTTACCTTACAGTCTGCATAATTTTTTTTATTATTATTAATCAGACAGTCTTACGGTGTTCAAGTGTCCTTTACCTTTCTGTTAGATATTCCCACCATTTTGTTATCAGAGCAAGAAGTGATGCAGGGAGGGCATGATTTAGCATGGTCCGTGGAGTGCATGTAGTTCCAGAGTAATTTCTGTGGCCTTCAGGACCCCAAACATTGTTTTGAAAATAATTTTTTGGAGAAAAATATTGTACCTCAAAATGTCTCTCTATGGACCTTTCTAGGGCTAAGAGGAGAATGCAGAGGGGGGCACATTTTTTGTAATTTTAGCCCAGGAAAAGGTCTATTTTTCCAACCGGAGGTGGTGCAGAAACCTAACTTCCAGGTTACATCTTCTCCTGGGCCTAAAACAGCCCATAAAGAATTAAAAACATGTCGACATTGCCGCAGGAGCTTGCTAAGGGTATTGAGAGATGGCAAAATTACTTTCAGGCTATGTGTATAAGATGTACGTGAAACAAATGACTTTTCTGTTTAGACTTGGGTCCCATCACCAAATATCTCATTGTGTACATATATGCAAATACAGGTATTCCAAAATCCAAAACACTTCTGGTCCCGAGCGTTTCAGATAAGGGAGACTCAACCTGTAGCACCTCAAGTGAGAGAAAGAAAGAAATTGGTAGCATGACCTTTCGTAGACTTGAGTCTACTTCCTCAGATGCATGAAGTGGCATGCCTAGGGGGAAAAGTCTTTATAAGCAGGCTGTGTGTGTTAATAGCAATACAAATGCAAAACCTGTAGGTACAGTGATGGGGTGACACCATCAGTTTTGAGAAAGGTCATTGGGGAATAAAAGCAGGAGGAAGGATGTTGCCTAAAGCCAAAGTGAGTAGATAACCATATGACTGGTGCTAGAATTCAAAGACATAGCCCTGTTAGTCTGGACTATCATCATGCAAAGGGATCTGGTAGCATCTTTGAGACTAACTAAGCAAAAGAAGTTGGAGCATCAGCTTTTGTAGACTTGGTCTACTTCCTCAGATGCATGGAGTGAATTGATGCTCAGGAAAGCACCTTTAAAATCAGACTGTATGAATAGCCATAGAAATGCAAAATGTGTGCGTATGGTGATGAAGTGACAAGTTCAGCTTTATTGATGATAACTCAACCTGTAGTTGTTAGTTGCTTTTAACTGATATCTAGTTTAATTGATTTTTAAGGGGACTTATATTATTTTAAGTTGTATGTATTTTAGCCTTGTAACCGCCTAGATTGGCTTGCCACCGGGCGGTATATAAATAAAATTTATTATTATTATTATTATTATTATTATTATTATTATTATTATTATTATCTGAGGGACAAAAGCAGGAGGCAAGGTGCGTGGCCATAAAAATGGTGGAGTGAGTTTTGGAATGTAATATGTGCAGGCTAGGAACCAGAAAGGAGATGTGATAAACTGTCCAGGAGCATCTCCTTTGCATAGTAGTGGTAGTGGAAGTTATTGGAGTGTAGTGTGATGCTAGCCGGGAACCAGAAAGGAGATGGGATGAACTGGCCAAGAGAGCCCACATGAGGCTGGGGTGTTAACTAGCCTTATAATCTGTGTAGTGTGCCAGGAAACCATTGTCTCTGAGTATTCTGATGTAGTACATTTGAGGGCATTTCAGAGAAAGAGGACTGTCACATAGTATGTGTTGTGTTGCTTGCATTGCTGGACAGCTACTTCCATATGGTTGGAGAGCTACCCATGGTCCTGAGCCCTATTCTCACAGCACATTCAGTGCCTTGGACCAGTGGATCTCAAACCTTTTAGCCTTGTGACCGCCTTTACATCTCCATGCGGACCACCTCACCCCACCCTGCTCGATACAGTACAGTGGTCCCTCCACATTGGCTGGGGTTAGGGGTGAAGGACCCCCGTGAATGTAGAAAACCCACAAATAAAAAAACCACTCTTCTTTTTACCTAAGAGAAGACCTCTCTAGGAATCTGCAGGTCCTCCAGTACAACCCTATGATCAACATCTGCCAGAAGCTGATCATAGAATCATGCTGGAGGACCTACAAATACCTAGAGAAGTGTTTTCTCTAAGAACTTCTAAGTTCTCCAGCACAACTCTGTGGTCATCTTCTGGTAGAGTTGCACTGGAGGACTTAAAGATTTGTAGACACAACATGTTAATCAAAAACGAAAATAATCAAATCCGCAAAAGTCAAAGCTGCAAATGTGGAGAGCCAGCTGTATATGAATAAAATATTTTGTTAGTTTAGTGAGCATATTTTCCATTCATACGTTCATGTATATTCTTCTTTTAACATTTTATAAGGAAGCAGCTCTCCTCCTCCTCCTTCTTCAGGCAATCTCCAAGTGCCCTCTCTTCCCCTCCAGGATAGAAAAAGTTTGGGAAGCAGAGGAAGAAGAGGAGGAGGAGGTGGGGGGGATCAGGGCCTCCAAGTTTCATGCCCCCCTTGAGCAATTTCCAATGGATGCAAGCTACAGGAAAAGAGATTCCGCCTCAACATTAGGAGGCACTTCCTGACAGTGAGAGCTGTCTGACAGTGGAACACACTCCCTTGGGGTGTCATAGAGTTTCCTTCTTTGGAGGTCTTTAAACAGAGGCTGGATGGCCATCTGTCGGGGATGCTTTGATTTTGAGTTCCTGCATGGCAGGGGGTTGAACTGGATGGTCCTTGTGGTCTCTTCCAACTCTATGATTCTATGATTCTATGAATTCATCCCCACCTCATGGGTCCTGCCCCACAGTTTGAGAACTATTGATTTAAGGCAGTGCTTCCCAGGCTGTCTGATGTGGGGGGGACTGGCAATTATTGTTTTCCAATGTGCCAGAGACTGGCACTAAATTTGTGTGCATAGGCTACAATTTTCTTTCCCGGAGACTCATCAGGGACTGGTAGCCAATCGCTCAGGGATCAGCACTGGTCCAGGATCCGCTACTTTGAGTAGCAATGCTTTAAGGTTTAGCCCCACCACCACCACCACCACCACCACCACAGTTGGAAATTATGAATCTTCATTTTCAATATATGATTTACAAACAGCGAAGAACAAGGAGAAGAAAAGCAATTTATACACACAAACATAGAAATGACTTTCAAATCAGACGAGTGAAGGTTGGATGTGAATTCTCTGGTGCCTGATAAGATGTTTGCTGCGATAGAAACTTTCTTCACACTTGGAACACTTAAAAGGTTTCTTCCCAGAGTGACTTCTCTGATGTCTAATAAGGGTAGATTTGTCGCAAAAACTTTTGCGGCACTCCAGGCATTCAAACGGTTTTTCTCCGGTGTGGTTTCTCAGGTGCGTAATAAGGTGCTGGCTCTGGTTGAAGCTTTTCCCACATTCGGAGCAGGTAAACGGTTTCTCTCCAGTGTGGTTCCGCTGATGCGTTATAAGATGTTGCCTCTGACTGAAGCTCTTCCCACACTCCAAACACGTGTATGGTTTCTCTCCTGTGTGGGTTCTCCGATGCCTGATCAGGCCCGATTTGTGACAAAAGTTTTTGCCACACTCAGTACATTTATATGGTTTCTCCCCTGTGTGGATTCTCTGATGAGAGATAAGGTTTGTGCTGCGATTGAATCTCTTCCCACAGTTCAAGCACGTATAGGGTTTCTCTCCTGTGTGGGTTCTCTGGTGACTATTAAGGTCGGAGCGTCTCCGGAATATCTTCCCACAGACTGAGCATTCATGCGGTTTCTCTCCCCCATGGGCTGTATTAAGGTTTGATTCATCTTGGAAAAGATTCTCGCTCGTATTGACTTTGTTTCTTCCCCTCTTTTTGAATATTCCTTGTGCTGATCTTTCACAGACATTGTCATCCTGGCAAGAGATGAAGTTCTTTCTCCATTTCTCTGCTTCGTGTCTCTGAAATGTCTCTGGTCTGTCTTTGGCTCCAAGATGTATTTCCTGCTCCTGATCCATTCTTCTTCCTGGTGATAGCCAGAACATTTCTCCATCATTCCCATCTTGATTCCTATTACCTGATGGAATGCAGAAAGGAGATGGATAAATACACACTAGAGCAAGGGTTGAGAAAGTGTGGCCCAGAGGTTGTATATGTCCCTATTGGGCCCAATTTTTATTTTTATTTTTTATTTTTATATTTTTTTTTACAGGGGCAAGCAATAAAAAGAATGCTCACAAAATTTCCCATAGGCAGCTGTGTGTATGTGGGGGGGCAATCTGGACTAGATTTTGTTCCCCTCATAGCTGTTTTAGGCCCAAGGAAGTACATTTTTACAAGAGGACACGATCTGAAAGTCAGTTTCTGGATCACGTCTTGTTGGAAATGGCCAAGAGAGATCCAAAAAAATGTGGTGAAATTCCAGTGGTCCCTCCACATTGGCTAGGTTTTGAGGTAAAGGACCCCCATGAATGTGGACAAACCACAAATATAAAAACATTATTCTTTTTACCCATGAACAGCTCTCTAGGAATCTTCAGGTCCTCGAATGCAACTTGATGGTCAACATCTGCCAGAAGTTGATTACAGAAACATGTTGGAGGGCCTACAAATGCCTAGAGAAGTGTTTTCTCTAAGAACTTCTAGGTTCTCCAGCACAACTCTATGATCGACTTCTGGTAGAGTTGCACTGGAGGACCTAGAGATTCCTAGAGAGAACATATTAATCAAAACTGCAAATATGGCAGGCCAACTGTACAACTATGGCCACTAGAGGACATAGAATCATAGAATCATAGAGTTGGAAGAGACCACAAGGGCCATCCAGTCCAACCCCCTGCCATGCAGGAACTCCCAATCAAAGCATCCCCGACAGATGGCCATCCAGCCTCTGCTTAAAGACCTCCAAAGAAGGAGACTCCATCATCCTCCGAGGAAGTGTGTTCCACTGTCGAACAGCCCTTACTGTCAGGAAGTTCCTCCTAAGGTTGAGGTGGAATCTCTTTTCCTGGAGCTTGCACCCGTTGTTCGGAGTCCTATTCTCTGGAGCAGCAGAAAACAAGCTTGTTCCCTCCTCAATATGATATCCCTTCAAATATTTAAACACAGCTATCATATCACCTCTCAACATGAGGGAAGGAAACTCAAATAAAAATTTGTGGGAGGGAATGGCAGGAGTATGTGCAATTGTCTAACTTGTCCTGGGGAGCCAATGTAGCCCTAAGCTTTCATCCTTGTGTCAAGAGTAATGGAAAAGTAATGTAGAGAATTAAGGATGCAATCAATTAAATTAGATAGCAAGATATGTTGTCATTTGTGATTCTGTAGCTGGCTTTTGTTTCATACAACCACCTGTTACCTCTCTCTTCTTGTTCTGAGCTAAGCCAAGTGACTCAACCACTGGCTGGGAGAAACTGGGAGTCACAGTCCAGAGAAAAAGGAGTATTTATCACTTCTGGCCCTGGGTGGCATCCGGTATTCCTGTCAGTCGTAACCACCACCATCCCAGTATCTCCAAAACAGCTGAAACACTAGGCCAGTTTCAGATGGGATAATGATTCAAGGCAGAGGAGACCGATGGTTTCTATATCAGTGGGTTAGATGCATCTGCTCCTGTGTGTAGTCCAAACTTTAAGGAAGGGTCTTCAGCCCAATCTACATATGTTTGGCACCTTCGACAAATTAATTTACAGTTCAGATTAAAACCCTAGGGCGCACTTTCCCTGTCTTTTCCGCCGCAGCGTGTGCAGTCGCTGCGGCGGGAGGTTGCCCCGGAAGCGCCGGCCGTGCAGAGGGCCGGCAGCTCCCAGGGTGACCTCAGGAAGAGGAAGGAGCGCCGCTCGTGCTGTGGCTCCTCCTCTTCCAGGTCTCGCAGACGACTCAATTAGTCATCTGCCGAGGCCCATTATCTCAGTTTTCCAATGCCTTGCAGAAAGCATTCGTGCAGCCGTTACCATGTATAATATAACACTTTTAGTTTCCACCACATCTATTATATTTAGGAAAAGCAACTCTGGCTTTATAGGAATGTTTTTCTGTATTATATTACACATAGCCTTGTGGATTTCCTCCCAGAATTCTTTTACCTTATTACATTTCCACCACATATGGTACATAGAGCCGACTTCTTCCTTGCATTTCCAACATTTATTATCACTTCGTTTGTTCATTCTTGCTAAGGGTGTGTGTGTTTCCTTACCCAATATAGTGCCACCTCCCTCTTTCTCTTGCTTGAGCTCACTGCTGAGTTCCTTCGAAGGGTGTTCTGGAGTCATTCCTTTTCCATTGAACATCACAGCAACTTCCTAGAACGTTCCTGGTGCCTGAAATGCCTGTGAACATATTAGTCGAGTCAAAAGCTTAGAAAGCAATATTTGAAAAAGTAATTGATAGTCAGCCCTCCATTTTTGCAAGGATCCATTCCGGACCCCTCCTCCCCGTGAAAACGGAGATTCACCAATATTCAAGCCCCATAGGCTTGAATGGGGTGCACCCATTCATTGATTTTAGCAGAGGTCGCCCCTTCGTGAATATGCAGAACCGCGGACTTCAAGTCCGCAAGAACGGAGGGGCAACTGTTGGCCTTTGCAGACTGCCAGAAATAGTGCAAATTGAGTCCACTTTAAGGGTTAAGGTTAGTGCTAGGGAATCATGAGAATTGTTTTGTTTTTTTCTGAGACATTGAGTCTTCTCTGTCAGAGAGCTCTGGTGCCACAATAAACTACAGTTCCCATGATTCCCTAACCCTAACCCTAACCCTAAAAGTGGACTCAATTTGCACTATTTCTAGCAGTCTGCAAAGGCCCTGTATTGCCATTACTCATTACAATGTCTTAAAGACAAACTCAGTTAATTGTTTTTTTCCTTTTGTCATTAAAAAAACCCAAAAATCTTGGGATCCACAAAACAAATGTCACCAAACTTGAAAAAAATTACTGTCCATAAAAATGCCATTTAAAATTTGCTTTAGAGCACAAGTGGGCAATTGTGGGAGGGGAGGCAATGGCCAATCCACAGGGCGTATCCTCCCACAATAGACCTTTGTTTTCCTCTGCAGTCCCTCTCAAAATGGCTACCGGAAGTGATGTTACTCCCTGTTGCCATTTTGAGGGGGACTGCTGGGGACAACAGGGATATATGAAGGTAGTACAGGAGTCTGAGATGCTTGGAGGAGTGGGGCATGCGTATCAATTTTTAATCAATTTTTATTTTACCTATTGTTTTTGTATTTTTAGATTGTACGCCTTTGGCAGGTTTTTATTTATTTTAACGCTTTGATTATCTCTTTGTACAGTGCTGTGTACACTGACAGCGCTTTAGAAATACACTTTAATAATAATAATAATATTTCTGCACATTTGGGGGATTTCTGCATGGTTTGGAGGGGGCCAAAGCTACCTCCAAATTAAAAAATATATTGGGGAAGGTTTGGCGGTTTGGTGGGCAGGATTGTTGGGAAGTTTCTGGAGCCATAACTTGCCCAGAATGTAGCTAGAAAATTTTACCCCCAAAGGCCTAAATTTTGTACTCTAACATCGTCATATTGTTCTTTCTCCTGTATGATTTTGAACACCTTTGCCTGATGAAGAAACCAGTGGAGCTTCGAAAGCTTGCACCAGGTATAATGTGCATTTTGGTTGGCCCAATAAAGGTATTGCTGTTTCATGGATTTTGAATGTTATTGTATTTTGCTGTATGGCCAACGCAACTAACCTTGGGATATGTTTTCCGGATTTGGGGATACCACAATTTAGCTGCAACAGAGGAGTCCTAAAGCGGGAGCCAAGGGACTGGGACTTAACTCTTTGAGGTTTCTACCTCCAACAAAGGTGAAACCTTTTTAATTGGGACAACATTCGGCATGTTTTACATAAACAGCATCTAAAAGTTTTCCAAATCCTACAGCAAAGAAGCTTTTTTAATATATATATTTGTGATGTTTTACTATTATAAACCGCCCCGATTGCATTTGCAGAGGGGCGGATTATAAATAATTTATTATTATTATTATTATTATTATTATTATTATTATTATTTTGAGAAATTAAATGTTCTTTGCCTAATAAGGTGGTGGGTAGTCTCCCAAAGTACAGGGGCAGCCTGGATCTCAAAGGAAATATCTTTTTGTGTTGCTAATGGAGTTTAATTTAATTTTATTTCTTGAATTTTATGTGTCTTTGTCTAAAAGGGACAAGTGGCTATGTAGATATCCCTTCGTACCATCTTAACTGAGAACAACAACAACAACATCTTGATAAGATGTAGGCCGATGACTCTTAACAACCTCATATTTTTCTTTCTCCTGTGTGATTTTTAACACTTTTGGCTGATGAAGAAGCCGGTGGAGCTTTGAAAGCTTGCATCATATATTTTGTGCATTTTGACTGGTCCAATAAAGGTACTGCTGTTTTGTAGATTTTGGATGTTATTGTTCCCGCTTGTTACTGACCTCTGAAATGTCCATGCTGACATAAAACTGAATTTTTTTTCCTTGCCTCTGATTATTTGAAGGAGCCCATCATTCAGTGACGGTTTCTATGTTAGTTAGAGAGGCAAATCTGCTCTGGCTTTTTCAGTCTGAACTTTGGAACTAGCCCTGTAACCTATTGTTTTTATTTATTTATTTATTCTATAGCACCATCACTGTATGAGGCGCTTTACAAGTAAAAGAGCAACAAATCAGTTTCCTGCCTTCTTGTTTTTTTATTTCGTTTGTTTGTTTGTAATCAGAGTTAAGTCTTAGCTGATTCTTTTTGTGAACCGCCTTGGGTCCCACTCCATCTGAAAGGTGGCATATCAATAAAATAAAATAAAATAAAATAAAATAAAAGGCAGGGTATCAATCAAACAAAGGCGTGGATCGATACATAAGCAATGACGATCTGCTGTGGCTCCCCTACCATCCCGTTCTCACCTGCTGTTCTGGCTTCTCTCCTTGGTTCTTCAAAAGGAAATCCTCTGCAAGAGCCACAGCCTGGAAACAGCTCTCAGAGCCTCTCCCTACCCAGCTCCGCATTTCTGGGGGCAGGATAGCCAGGAATTGCTCCAGAATCACCAGGTCCAGAATCTGTTCCTTCGTGTGTCTCTCTGGCTTCAGCCACTGGATGCAAAGTTCCCGGAGTCGGCTATAAACCTCGCGAGGGCCGTGGACGGCCTGGTAGCAGAGTCGCCTGAAGTGTTGACGCTGGACCTCCGAGCTGATGGCATTCTCCATCTTGATCTCTTCTCTTGGCCCATGGTCTCCTTTGCCACCTGCAGGGTCTGGCCTGCTGTCAGACTGCTGGGCCCTTCCATTAAAAGTAGGATGGAGTCCACTCTCCTCTGTAGTCTCCCGGATGCCGACTGCTTCTCCCTTGAAGACAGGCAAGGAAGATTTTGTCTCACCCCACGGCACAGTCTCGGGCAGTTGTGTCTTGCCTTCTCTAGACAAAGGGTTTTGCACCACTTTAAGGAAGTCCTGCCATTGGGCTTCCCACCCGAGGGATGAAAAGCCCTCCGCAGGTTCTTCTTTAATGCGCAGGTGAGCATCTCCTGTTTCGCTCAGGCCCACACCTGCCGTAAAGCCCAGCGACTCCTCCAGCTCCATCTTCATTCCTGGCCTCTCGCTTTCCCCAAACACGGCCTGGAATGGGAGTTGCAAAGCTAGGATTGTCTCCCTCTGTTCTGCAGACACTCACTTGAGAACGTCCCTTTCCTCAGTCCAGGCTCACCTGTCCTGTTCTGGCTCACCTGTCCTGTTCTCCCATGGTGGGGAGGCAGAATCTGGCTGCTCACTTGGCATCTGCAGGTACATCAGTCCAGGTGAGGCTCCCCAGAGCATGAATGGGTCTCTCAGGTAGGTCTTACCAGGAGGAAATGGGTCCCTCAGGTAGATCTCACCAGGTCACATTTCAGGTTCCGGAGACAGTTGTTCGAAAATCTCATGGCTTTCCTTGGCTGCTGGCTAGCCATTCACCCTGAAACGGAAATGTAAAGAGCATTGAAGAAATGTACAGATCTGTTTGATTCTAAACACAGAAACAGGGAGACAGAGGGTGCATCTACAGCAGGGGTAGTCAACCTGTCCCCTTTAAGGGCCGAGGGACTTCAGCTCCCAGAAGCCTCAGCCATGTTGGCCAATAGTCCCATGTTGGCCAATAGTTCCTGGGATTCTGGGAGCTGAAGTCCCTCGGCCCTTAAAGGGGACAGGTTGCTTACCCCTGATCTACAGTGCCGAAATTATGCAGTTTGAACTGCCACGACTCCAGCCTACAGAATCTTGGGATTTCTAGTTTTGTGAGGCACCAGCACTCTTTGGCAGAGGAAGCTAAAGACCTTGTAAAGCTACAGATCCCAGGACTACATAAGATGTGGGTATGATCTGGCTTTTCTTCGCAAACGAAGATTCAGGAAGGACTCATCCCACGCTTTCTGCAAGCGCGCCGATGACTAAAAAGGTCAATCCGAGATAAACAAGTCCAGTTGCAGAAAGCACAGCAGAAGGTCTCCTTGGGTGATGTTTCCGGGTTGTGATTCTTTCTGCGTTGTCGTTTCTCTTTGACACTTGTTCAGCGTGATTTCTCAAATAAGGCAGCAGCATTGTGGATAGTGCGTCTCCATGCCTCCCGATGTGAGGCCAGGGAGGACCATTGTTGGTGATCAATTTGGCCGAGCCTCAGATGTTGTTTCAGGGAGTCCTTGTATCGCTTTTTTGGAGCGCCCCTCTTACGCTGACCCGTGGCGAGTTCACTGCAGAGTACTATTTTTGGGAGGCGATGGTCCTCCATCCTAGAAACGTGCCCTGCCCACCGCAGCTGCGTTTTCAATAGCATGGCCTCAATGATGGTGATCCCTGCTTGCTCAAGGACAGCAACATTCGTCACATAGTCAGTCCAGTGTATATTTAGGATTGTGCGTATACAGCGCTGATGAAAGCGTTCGAGGAGTCGTAAGTGTTGGCGATAGGTGACCCATGTTTCAGACCCGTAAAGGAGAACAGACAGTACAATGGCTCTATACACACTGATTTTTGTGCTTCGCCTCAGGTGCTTGTTACTCCAGACTCTTTTGTAAAGTCTTACAAATGCGCTATATGCCTTTGCTAATCGGTGATCGATCTCTTTGGACGTTATCACACGGGGAGTTGTGGGGAGAAAGTGGAAATAAAATGGACGAGCGGAAGACTTTAATTTACGGGATTTGTCCCGTTCCGCCTCGTCTGATAACTAAATTCGAATTTAAAAGGGGGTAAATTCGAACAAAAACCTGATCTTTTCAAATCCTCAAAAATCCCGAAAATGAAAAGATCAGGTTTTTGTTCGAATTAACCCCCTTTTAAATTCAAATTTAGTTATCAGACGAGGCGGAACGAGACAAATCCCGTAAATTAAAGACTTCCGCTCGTGCCCATTTATTTCCACTTTGTCCCCACAACTCCCTGTGTGATAACGTCCATAGTCAATCTTGGCGTCTGAGGAGATGATGCTTCCCAGGTAGGTGAACTGCGGATGTGGGTATAGCACCTAAAGTATTGTCAAACTGCATTCATTCTACAGTGTAGATGCACCAAGAATGAAGGGTTTCTAACACAGGACTAGCAAAATTTCCCCTTAAAGCATGCTCCCTGAACATCGGGGGGGGGGGGGGGGCAGTGGAGCCAGGTCCGGGGCCAATTTTTGGTCCATGGCACCCTTGGGGAAAGGGCATACGGACATCCAAAATTGTCCAAAAAGCAAAATTGGAGTAGTTGGAAATCCACTTTTTCATTCTTTCCCTTCCCGCCCCATGCTAAACAGCGGAAGGAGGGCTGCAACCTATTTGAAGGTGACTTGCCACTCCTATAAGCTTACAGAAGAGGCAATTCAACATTATTTTTTAACCAGTCTGGGGACCGTGGAGACATGGAGGGCCACAAAATCAGCCTTGAGAGGCCACATATGGCTCCCAATTTTGTATTTCATCTGCCCCTATTTACCGACAGAGTTCCATTCCCATTGTAATGTGGGCTGTGTCGGTTTTAAAAGAAAATAATACACCATATTCATCAGCTCCAGGCAACACGTTCTCCAGCCAGGCTAGCCAAGGATGATGGGAGTTGTGGTCCAAGGCATTTGGGGGAATGCCAGCTTAGGGACTGGCTTCCTTAGAACAAACTGGGCCCATGGAAATCAGTGGACCCTTTTCCTGAAATACAGGTGCCAAAAGAAAGCTGGGGAGAGGTGTTATCTTGTTATGGCCTGCGTCTACGCTGCAGAATTAATGCAGTTTGATAGTGCTTTAACTGCCATGGCTCCATGCTATGGAATTCTGGGATTTGTAGTTTTGTAAGACATTTAGCCTTCTCTGTCATAGAGCTCTGATGCCACAACAAAATACAAACCCTGGGATTTCATAAGGTGGAGCCATGAGAGTTAAAGCAATGTCAAATTTCATTAATTCTGCAATGTGGCAGCAGTCCCAGAAGGCTTAGTGCTTGTCGTTGTTGTTGTGCGCCTTCAATTTGTTTCCAACTTACAGCAACCCTAAGGCAACTCTATCAAGGGGTTTTCTTGGCAAGAGTTGCTCAAAGGAGGTTTGCCTTTGCCTTCCCCTGAGGCTGAGAGAGTGTGACTTGCCCAAGGTCACCCAGTGGGTATCATGGCCAAGTGGGGAATCAAACCTTGGTCTCTGGAGTCACATCCGAACCACTACGCCATGCTGGCTCCATGATGACACAATTCCACTGCAGAAGTGATACAGTTTGATACCACTTTAACTGCCACGGGCTCAATGCTATGGAATCCTGGGATGTGTAGGCTTGTGCAAGACAGCCTTCCATGTCAGACAGCTATGATGCCCCACCAAACTACAAATCCCAGAATGCCATCGCATTCCATGGAATCATGGAAATTCAAGTGGTGTCAAACTGCTTTATATCTTCCTTAGGCTCAGTGATGCCCAAACTTTTGTCCTCCAGGAGCCCCAAGCAGCTTGGCCAACAGTCAGGAATTCTGGGAGCTGAACTTCAAAACTTCTGGAAGACCAAAGTTTAGGAACCATTGCCTTAGAGATCAATCCTTCACTATTTCTCCCTGTGCTTTAGCCTACCTCACAGGGATGTTGTGAAGATTTTTTTAAAAAAAGAAAGAGTTGGAGGATCTTGCATTTTTCCCTGAAAGAAAGGCAAGGCTGGAGCTATATGGAACAAATGCAAATAATTCATGATGAAAATTGTAATCTCTGCTGCAGAAATTACCAAATTTCTTCTTCCTCAGTTCCCCCCCCCCACCCCTTTAAATGCTACTTTTACCTCAATGCTTGCAGCAGATCATCCTTAAAAACCCAATTTTGGGGAAGAGCTATTTGGGGGAAGGGAGGAGAGGGGAAGTGCATGAAGGTACATCCATCTTTTCCATCCCCCTCATGGTCATTTCCTTCCTCTCTAGAAACCCCTTGTTCTGGTGGTTTTAACATCTGGAGTGCCAGATGCCAAGGCTTTTCTTAATACTAAGCAATCTTTGCTTCTTTAATGTTTGAGATATCCTGTTTGAGTACTGGAAGGGATGTCATATTAAAATGGAGCAAGCATATTTTCTGCTGCTCCAGAGAATAGGACCCGGAGTAATATGGCAACTACCGATTAATGGTTACTTAAGTTACAAGACATGGCTGATGAAGAAATTGCGGTTACCTAAGTTACAAGACATGGCTGATGAAGAAATTGTAATATATCAATTACCGATGAACGGTTACTTAAGTTACAAGACACGGCTGATGAAGAAATTGTAATATGCCAACTACCGATGAACGGTTACTTAAGTTACAAGACACGGCTGATGAAGAAATTGTAATATGTCAATTACTGATGAACGGTTACTTAAGTTACAAGACACGGCTGATGAAGAAATTGTAATATGCCAACTACCGATGAACGGTTACTTAAGTTACAAGACACGGCTGATGAAGAAATTGTAATATGTCAATTACTGATGAACGGTTACTTAAGTTACAAGACACGGCTGATGAAGAAATTGTAATATGCCAACTACCGATGAACGGTTACTTAAGTTACAAGACACGGCTGATGAAGAAATTGTAATATGTCAATTACTGATGAACGGTTACTTAAGTTACAAGACACGGCTGATGAAGAAATTGTAATATGCCAACTACCGATGAACGGTTTCTTAAGTTACAAGACACGGCTGATGAAGAAATTGTAATATGCCAACTACCGATGAACGGTTACTTAAGTTACAAGACACGGCTGATGAAGAAATTGTAATATGTCAATTACTGATGAACGGTTACTTAAGTTACAAGACACGGCTGATGAAGAAATTGTAATATGCCAACTACCGATGAACGGTTACTTAAGTTACAAGACACGGCTGATGAAGAAATTGTAATATGTCAATTACTGATGAACGGTTACTTAAGTTACAAGACACGGCTGATGAAGAAATTGTAATATGTCAATTACTGATGAACGGTTACTTAAGTTACAAGACACGGCTGATGAAGAAATTGTAATATGCCAACTACCGATGAACGGTTACTTAAGTTACAAGACACGGCTGATGAAGAAATTGTAATATGTCAATTACTGATGAACGGTTACTTAAGTTACAAGACATGGCTAATGAAGAAATTGTAATATGCCAACTACCGATTAATGGTTACTTAAGTTACAAGACATGGATGAAGAAGGAATTGTAATGTGCCAACTATGGATGAACGGTTACTTAAGTTACAAGACACGGCTGATGAAGAAATTGCAATTACGGATGAATGGTTACTTAAGTTACAAGACACGGCTGATGAAGAAATTGCAATATGCCAACTACTGATGAATGGTTACTTAAGTTACAAGACATGGCTGATGAAGAAATTGTAATATGTCAATTTCTGATGAACGGTTACTTAAGTTACAAGACATGGCTGATGAAGAAATTGTAATATGTCAATTACCGATGAACGATTACTTAAGTTACAAGACATGGCTGATGAAGAAATTATGGTTACCTAAGTTACAAGATATGGATGATGAAGAAATTGTAATATGTCAATTGCCGATGAACGGTTACTTAAGTTACAAGACACAGCTGATGAAGAAATTGTAATATGCCAACTACTGATGAACGGTTACTTAAGTTACAAGACAAGGCTAATGAAGAAATTGTAATATGTCAATTACTGATGAATGGTTACTTAAGTTACAAGACATGGCTGATGAAGAAATTGTAATATGCCAACTACCGATGAATGGTTACTTAAGTTACAAGACATGGCTGATGAAGAATTGTAATATGCCAGCTACTGATGAACAGTTACTTAAGTTACAAGACATGGTCAAAATGGATCACTTAACAAACTTGATACACGGGAAATCAGAAGATGAGGCTGAGAAGGAATGGGGAATAGTTAATAAATATTGCAAACATAGATGGAACTAGAGCAGAGAATGAATGACAAAATAATAGGACCAGAGAAATTAAGGAAACAACAGGAATACTGAAGTTAACCAGGGACACAGCAGTAAGCCAAAGCAGAATTAATTCACAAGAAACAATCATACAACACAAATGTTATCAACGGAAGTATAATAAAAAGAGACACAGTTCAAAGATATAGCCGTGTTAGTCTGTAGAATCAGTATGCAGAGAGATCTTGTAGCACCTTTGAGACTCACTGAAAGAAAGAAGTTGGCAGCATAAGCTTTCCTAGGCTTAAGTCTACTTCCTCAGATGCATTATCGAAAGCTCATGCTGCCAATTTCTTTCTTTCAGTGAGTTTCAAAGGTGCTACAAGATCTCTCTACAATAAGAGACACAACATAAAGAAGAAAGCAGTAATTTGTAAGAAGTAGAAAGTTTATTTATTTTCAATATAGCTAATTTAAATAGTAGGATAGTAAGCATAATTGTATATATGTAAGACAAGAACGTTAATCTATCTATCTATAATGTTATATCAATAAAAGTAAATATTTTTTTAAAAGAAAGAATAGGACACAGAGCAATGGATACAAGCAACAGGAAAAGAGATTCCACCTAAACATTAGGAATAACTTCCCGACAGCAAAAGTTGTTTGACAGTGGAATATGCTGCCTCAGAGTGTGATGGAGTCTCCTTCTTTGGCAGTCTTTAAACAGAGGCTGGATGGCCATCTGTCGAGGGTGCTTTGATGGTGTATTCCTGCATGGAAGAATGGGGTTGGACTGGATGGCCCTTGGGGTCTCTTCCAACTCTATGATTCTATGATCCAAAAATGGTGAAGTGGAACCGAGTGCCATCTGGCTGCGAATCCCACCTCCTGCCTTGTGTTGTTGTTGTGTGCCTTTCAAGTCATTTGCAATTTATGGCAGCCCTATGCCATATAAAATACCCTGTACATTCTGGTCCTCTGGGGGACATTAACTTCAATCAGCCCAAACTAGATGGACAATGTCTTCTCGGAGGACATTTTCTTTGGCCACCCCCAGATTGTGGAATGACCTGCTAGAGGCCTTTACAGACTGCCAGAAATAATGCAGCTTGAGGCCACTTTAACTGCCCTGGCTCAGTGCTAGGGAATCATGGGAACTGTAGTTTATTGTGGCACCAGAGCTCTCTGAGAGAGAAGGCTCAATGTCCCAGAAAAAAATACAATCAGAGAGTTCTGGTGCCACAATAAACTACAGTTCCCATGATTCCCTAGCACTGAGCCAGGACAGTTAAAGTGGACTCAATTTGCACTATTTCTGGCAGTCTGCAAAGGCCCCAAAGGTGACACCACTGCTCCTCAAATTTATTATTATTATTATTATTATTATTATTGTTATCATCATCATTTATATCCCACCTTTCTCCCAACAATGGGACTCGCGGCGGCTAACAACATTTTAAAGCAATACAGATTAAAAACACCACCAAAATTAAATGGAAGTAGAAAATATACAACGAAACAATCATATGTGAAAACAATTCAAAACACCAGAAGGCATTCAAAACAATACAAAAGATAAATCCCTTATAATCTAAACCACGAGTTGCTCTTACACCCACACCTGCACCCCAAAAAACTGCAGGGATCGACAATCATAACAATAATGCCTCTTTTCAAAATGGTTTAAAAATAACCCCACCGTGATCAAATATTTGCAGAATATTTCTTTTTGCAGAAATGGGTTGGAGCACCCCCCTCTGTCCCATTAAAAAGCTGAAGAGAGAGGCTGAGTGGGAGGAGAAAGGGAAGGCCCTTGAATTTCAAAAAGTTAATTTTTAATTTTAAAAAAAATGTAAAAAAAATCACATTTTACCAAATTTTCACTTTAAGCACGTGGAACTATGTATATGTAAATACATTTAGGCTGTGCATATGATATTGTAATTTAATGGTATAAATTTGAATTGTACAAGCAGGGGTAGGCAACCTTTCCCCTTTAAGGGCCGAGGGACTTCAGCTCCCAGAAGCCTCAGCCATGTTGTCCAATAGTCCCATGTTGGCCAATAGCTCCTGGGATTCTGGGAGCTGAAGTCCCTCGGCCCTTAAAGGGGAAAAGTTGCCTACCCCTGGTACAGTGGTTTGAGTGCTGGACCATGACTTGGAGACCAGGGTTCAATTCCCCTTTTGGCCGTGAAACCCACTGGGTGACCTTGGGCAAGTCACACTCTCTCAGCCTCAGGGGAAGGCAATGGCAAACCTCCTCTGAACAAGTCTTGCCAGAGAAAACTCCATGATAGGTTCCGCCATACGTCAGAAATGACTTGAAGGCACCCAACACGCACAGTTGTTGAGGTCACACTATTACCATGATGTTCAGTGAAATATGATAATTGCGATTAATGAGTAACAGTAGTACAAAAAAACTTTAGTGAGGTTTTTGTATGGTGTGCTATGGGAGGAGGTAAATGCGGATTGACTGGTGAGTTACCGCAGAATTAATGCAGTTTGACACTGGTTTAACTGTCCTGGCTCAGTGCTATGGGATTCTGAGAATTGTGGTTTGTTGTGGCACTAGATATTTTGGCAGAGAAGGCTCAATGTCTCCCAAAATGTCAAATCCCAGAATTCCAGTTAAAGTAGTGTCAACCTGGATTTTGTCTGGACTGCAGTTGCAGTTTTGGGTCTGATCTGCACCGCAGAAAGAATGCGGCTTGACGCTGCTTTAACTACCATGGCCCCATGCTATGGAATCCTGGGATTTGTAGTTTTGTGAGATATGTAGCCTTCTGTCTGAGAGCTCTGGTGCTACAGTGAACTACACATCCTAGGATTCCACTGCATGGCAGTTAAGAGGGGGAGTCAGGCTGGATTATTCCTGCAATATGGATGCAGCCAACAACCTACAAATCCCAGGATCCCCAAAGCGGTGTCAAACTGCATTAATTCTGCAGTGTGGCAGCTTGCCTGAGGCTGCTTACGCTATAACTTTCGCCCAGTTTGGGTGCATCCGCACTGCAGAAATAATCTGGTTGGACACCACTTTAACTGCCATGGTTCCAGGCTATGGAATTTCTGGGAATTGTAGCTTGCTGTGGCACCAGAGCAGAATGCTGGGATTTGTAGTTTTGTGAGACATTTAGCCTCCCCTGTCAGAGAGTTCTGGGGCCACAACAAACTACAGTTCCCAGAATTCCATAGCATTGAGCCATGGCAGTTAAAGCGGTGTCAAACTGGATTATTTCTGCAGTGAAGATGCAGACCAAGTCTCAAAGGTGTTATGTAGAGAAGCTACTTTTTGGAGAGGGGAAGGCGGTCGTTACTGTGGTGAAAGTATCTTGGCTTTTCCTGCCTCTAGAGAAGCAAGAGGAGGCGCCTCCTGTTTGGCCTTCAAGGGGTTAAGGGCACAGAGTTACGGTTCCTAGAGAGGAAGAGAACTTGAGTGGCAGGGAAAGAGGGCGGGTCTTTCAAGGTACAGACCAATCCCGCATCACTTCCGGTCTTTCCCTTGTTAACTCCCACTTCCGGTCTCTCTCTCCTACTCCGGAACAGGACGTGGAATGGATACTTCCGGTCGGTGCATCAAGGAAAAGCTTCCCCCCGTTGCCCCTTTGGGTGAAGAGGGGAGTCCTGAGGGTGAGTGAGAAGGGGAGACGGTGGGGCGGGAGGAGGAGGAGAGAAAGGGAAAAGGAAGGGGTTTTAGGAGTGACCTTGACTGGGAGGGTAGAGAAAGAAAGAGAAGGAAAAGTCTTCCCCAATAAACCCCTCCATAAGAATGCCGCCCAATACATTTTGCTGCCTGAGGCAGCTCAGCAAGCCCTCCCCTCCCTCTCTTCCTTAATCCTAGAATCCTAGACTCATAGAGTTGGAAGGGAGCCCAAGGGTCATCCAGTCCAAACGCATTCTGCCATGCAGGAGCTCTCTATCAAAGCACTCCCTGTGACAGATGGCCATCCAGGCTCTGTTGAAACAAGCTTGTTCCATCCTCAGTGTGACACTCCTTTCAAATACTTAAACAGGGCTGTCATATCACCTCTTAATGGGCCAGAAATAGTGCAAATTGAGTCTACTCTAACTGTCCTGGCTGAGTGCTAGGGAATCTTATTTGGGGGCTATTTGGGGGAAGGGAGGAGAGGGGAAGTGCAAGAAGGCTATGTGTTATGTTATCGGTTGTGTTCCCCGCCTTGGGAGAATTGGGCAAGAAATAAATATCATTATCATCACGGAGATTACTTGCCAACATTGATTGGCTTCACTGGGAGAGTGCAGGGGATGCGGACCACACCAGGTGACACCCTTTGCAGACTGCCAGAAATAGTGCAAACTGAGTCCACTTTAACTGTCCTGGCTCAGTGCTAGGGAATCATGGGAATTGTATTTTTTTCTGAGACATTGAGCCTTCTCTGCCAGAGAGCTCTGGTGCCACAATAAACTACAGTTCCTATGAGGCCTTAGCATTGAGCCAGGACAGTTAAAGTGGCCTCAATTTGCACTATTTCTGGCAGTCTGTGAAGGCCCAAAGTCTTTTCTCCAGTCTAACACATACCCAGCTCCCTAAGTCTCTTCTTATAAGGCATGGTTTCCAGACCCTTCACCATTTTAGTAACCCTCCAGCTTCTCAACATCATTTTTGAATTGTGGTGCCCAGAACTGGACACAGTATTCCAGGTGGGTCCTGACCAAAGCAGAATACAGTGGTACTGTTACTTCCCTGGATCTAGATACTATACTTCTGTTGATGCAGCCTAGAATCATATTGGCCTTTTTAGCTGCTGCAACACACTGTTGTCTCATGTTCAACTTGTGGTCTACTAGGACTCCTAGATCCCTTTCACACGTAGTCGTGTTAAGTCAGGTGTCCCCCGAGGAGAACAAGGGCTCACATGTTTATTGTGTCTCCTCCCAGTATCTGAATCTCCAGTTTTCTTGAGTCACCTGCAGGCATAAAGAGTTGCAAATTCAGGTAAGAGGAAAGGACTGAATAGAAAGGTGGGTGGGTGATGCCTATGTTTCTTCTCTCTCAGTTCTTGTGGTGCTAGGGCTCACCTTCTGCTCTGCTCGAAGGAAGATGGCTAGATTAAGCGTCCTTCTTCCTCTCATCCTTTCAGCTCCAGGGGACAACAATGGCAAACCTCTTCTGAATGAACCTTGCCCAGAGGAGGTCAACCAAAATGGTGAAGCGCCTGGAAATCATGTTTTATGCGGAACAACTTAGAGAGCTGGGTATGTTTAGCCTGGAGAAAAGAAGGTTAAGAGGTGATATGATGGCCCTGTTTAAATATTTGAAGGGATGTCATATTGAGGGTGGAGCAAGCTTGTTTTCTGCTGTTCCAGAGAACTGAACCTGGAACATGATTATATACTGCAGGGTGGGAATTCCAGTGCAGTTCTAGGCTGCATCAATAGAAGTATAATGTCTGGATTGAGAGAGTACAGTTAGCGCTCCGTTTTCATGGGGGATCCATTCTGGACCCCCCTGCGAAAACGGAGATTCGGGAATATTCAAGCCCCATAGGCTTGAATGGGGCGCCCCCCCCATGGGCGTACACCCTATTGATTTTCACGGAGGTCACCCCTCTGAATATGCAAATCTGCACATTTTTAAGTCCATGAGAAAGGAGGGGCAACTGTAATAGTACCACTCTATTCTGCTATGGTCAGGCCTCACCTGGAATAATACTGTGTCCAGTTCTGGACACCACAGTTCAAAAAGGATGTTGAGAAGCTGGAGCATGTCCAGAGGAGGGCCACCAAAATGGTGAAGGGTCTAGAAACTATCCCTGTAAAGGGAGACTTACGGAGCTGGGTACGTTTAGCCTGTTTAAGAGATGATGACAGCCCTGTTTAAGTATTTGAAGGGGTGTCATATTGAGGATGGAGCAAGCTTGTTTTCTGCTGCTCCAGAGACTAGGACCCGAAACAATGGATGTAAGCTCCAGGAAAAGAGATTCCACCTCAACATTAGGAAAAGCCTCTTGACAGTAACAGCTGTTTGACAGTGTTAGACTCTCCGTTGGAGATTGGTGGAGTCTCCTTCTTTGGAGGTCTTCAGACAGAGGCTGGATGGGGATCCTTTGATTGCAAGTTCCTGCATGGTTGGACTGGGTGGCCCTTGAGGTCTCAGGAGGTTCCCAAAATCAACAGCTGGCACCCGGAGGGAGGAGCTGAATGCAAACCACTGCTCTGCTTCAGCAAGGCAACTTTTACCTGTGAGAGGAATGAAGCCTGCACATGTTCCATTTGTTTCTAAAACAAAACTCTTGTTGTGCATGCCTTCAAGGTGTTTCTGACTTAAGGAGACTCTGGAGACCAGGGTTCGAATCACCAGTTGGACATGGAAACTCACTCGGTGACCTTGGGTGAGTCACACTCTCTGTCTCAGAAGAAGGCAAACACATCCCTTCTGAACAAGTCTTGCCAAGAAAATCCTGTGATAGGCTCACTTTATGATCACCATAAGTCAGAAACAACAAAGAAAGATAGCAAGGAAAGTGTCAGTCTAACCTCTGCGAAAGAAGTTCCGGAGCTTGGAAGCAGCCACCAAGAAAGTCCTCTCCCTAAAGGTACAGAAAAAAGAACCTCCCCAGCAGATTTCAAAACATGGTCAGATTCGTATGGGAGAATACAGTCATTGAGATAATCTGAATTTAGACATCCATTGTCATTTCTCGGTATCCTGCTTTGCGACTTCAGGAAAAATGGGAAGGGAAATTAATAGTTGCATCCTTTAGACCAGGGGTAGGCAACCTTTCCCCTTTAAGGGCCGAGGGACTTCAGCTCCCAGAATGCCAGGAGCTATTGGCCAACATGGGACTATTGGCCAACATGGCTGAGACTTCTGGGAGCTGAAGTCCCTTGGCCCTTAAAGGGGAAAGGTTGCCTACCCCTGCTTTAGATTGAGATTGAAATTCACTTTTAGTATATCCAGACTGCATAATTATAGCAGTCTGATCCAAGTTTAACTGCCATGGCTCCATCCTAGACCCTAGGACTTGCAGTTTGGTAGTATTTATAACCCTCTGCTAGGATACTCTACTGCACTCCCCTTAACTACAGGATTACAGGAATTAGGCAAAAAATACAAGAACCTCACACGCTACAAATCCCAGGATTCCATAGGATGGAGCCATGACACTTAAAGTATTATAAGAATGCTATATTTTTGTAAAATGGGATACACCCTTTGTTACTTGAGGCACATAAAATCTGTCACATATAATTCTATTTGGCATAAAATTGCCAGCTTTGGTGTATTACAATTACACACAGGAATTGCAAATTGTTTTTTTTTTAATTTTAATTTTGATTTTTTCTTACAAACGGAGCTAGAAGGTTTTGAAATGTGAGAAAGATCTGAGCTGCAAAGAACCTCTCTAGTTTTGCCAGTTTATCAGGAGTAGGCAAGAAGCAATAAAAACAAAAGAAACCACCAACATTAGTAAAAGAACAACAAATATTTTGCCATCTCCCATTCTATGTAGTGTCAACCAGGTTCCATAAAAAAATTGAGCAGGAATTACAGTGGAATAATACTGTACATCTTTCATAAAAGTCTTCCTGTTACATAGTACTTAGAAATCATGTTGAGGGAATAAAAAGATGAGCACTTGTCTGTAACATCATTATAACAGAAAGTACAGTATAATCCATTTTTTTCCTGAGTAGGGAGAGAGACTGGGAGCAGGGAAGTGTTTTTTTCCTGAATTTTCCCATCGCCCTCCCCCCAGATTTTCATATCTCTGCACTTTCCCTTTTTTTCTGTCAAAGTTACCTACTGGGAAAGTTACGAATGCCACTCGGGAGTTTTATATCCCAAGGATAGTACTCAGGCAACTAACTCACTTGCAGTTTACTTTCATAGATTTTCTTGACTTATCTGTGAGGAGAAAATACTTACCTTTTCTTTCAGGATATTAGCGGATGTTGCCGTGTATTTTACAAAGGAGAAGTGGACTCTGCTGGATGATGAGTGGAAGGCTTTTCGTAGAGGCATCATGGGGGAGATCTGGAGGATTGTGGCCTCTCTGGGTAAGGATCCTTCTTTCCCTGGTTGGTAATATTAAGTTACGGAGCATGCTGAAGTAGTTTGAGTGTTAAACTGCGACTCTGGAGAACAAGCATGGACATGAAAAACAACCCACTGGGTGACCTTGCAGAAGTCACACACTCTCAGCCCCAGAGGAAGGCAATGGCAAATCCCCTGAACAAATCTTGCATGTGCACACACATACACAAAAGCCATGATAGGTTTGTTGTAGAGTTGCCATTAGTCAGAAATGACTGGAAGGTACAGAACAACAACAACACTGCAATTTGGATTTTTATTTTATTTAATTTATAACCTGGCTAAAATCATATTTATGTAAGTTAACAACAGTTACACAAAGAGTTGTATTTAAAAAGCACATAGTTAATATAATTTAAGTTAAAGGTTTCCCCTTTGACAAGATTGTCTCGTCATTTCTGACTGTAGGGGGCTGTGTTCGCTCCGTTACTAAGCCAAAGAGCCAACATTGTCAAAGGCAACTCCAGTGGTCATGTGGTCTACATGACTGCACAGAATGCAGTTTCCTTCTCACTGAAGTGCTACCTATTTATCTACTTGCATTTTTACATGCTTCCAAAGTACTAGGTTGGCAGAAGCTGGGACTAGTGATGGGAGCTCACTTCGTCATGTGGCACTTGGGCCTCCAACTGCCAACATGCAGGTCTTGGCAACTGTCAGAGTCAGTACCTTAACTGCTGAACCACCGCATAAACAATTTAGTATACATATAGTTATTAAAGAGAAAAGTCTCTTTTGTGTATTGGAAAACTAACTGTTCAGCGCTTGCAAGTTCAACATGAGCAATTTTGTTTTATTTATGGAAAAGATTTTGGAACCAAAAAACCAAAAATATTGGAGTGGGGGGGGAAAATGTGGCCCACAATCACATATCCCCCATAAGGCCATTTTTGAGGTACTCATGGACACCTTAGAAACCAAAATAAACATGACATAAATGTAAAAGTTACAAATTTCCACTTTTAATGTACATTTTGATGCAGATCTTAAACCTATAATTAGCCACTGAATGTAATTACAAAATTTGTTTTTCTAAGGTAAATGAAATTGAATTAGATTCTGTTATCAGCTTCGGCTGATACGCCAGCTGCGCCCGTTTTTGGAAGTACGGGATCTTGAACTGTTGTGCACGCATTGGTAACCTCACGCCTTGACTTCTGTAATGCACTCTACATGGGGCTACCCTCGTGCCTGGTTCGGAAATTACAGCTGGTACAGAACATGGCAGCCAGACTTGTTTCCGGAACATCTCGGAGGGATCACATCACTCCGGTGCTGAGATCCCTCCACTGGCTGCCTATCAGCTTCCGGGCCAGGTACAAGGTGTTGGTTATCACCTTTAAAGCCCTAAATGGCTTGGGCCCAAACTATCTCAGAGACCGCCTTCTCCCATACAATCCTCCCCGCGCTCTTCGATCCTCCGGGAGGAAATTGCTGCAACCTCAGAAAATGAGGCTTGCGGCTACCTCCCGGAGGGCTTTTTCAGCTGTTGCCCCTAGGCTCTGGAACGACCTGCCGGATGAGATCCGTCAATTAACATCTTTGGATAGCTTTAAAAAAGCTATTAAGACGGATCTCTTCCGGCAGGCCTTTCCAGAGTAGTATACCCCCACCCCGGATATAGGTAGCCATGCTAAATGATGTTCCTGCGTGGCCCCATCGGCAGATGGAAGGGATCATCCAGCTTGCTTACCGATTCTGTGTGGATTTTAATATAATTAATCATGTTGATTTTATATATTGCCTGATTTAATAATTTTTTAAGGGGGGGTGGGGGGGTTTCTGTATTATGTTTTATGTATATTGTGTTTTAAATGATGTAAGCCGCCCTGATTGGGTATCCATTGGGCGGGGTATAAATAAAATTTTATTATTATTATTATTATTCAGTCTAGTAATGATTAACTAAAATCATTAGTCCTCTTTTTTCTACCAACCAGGATCAAGGGCTTTCCCAGCAAACAATAGCAGACAATATCCTTGTTTGCATATCCTCCCACCCTGAAGCCATGCCATCAACAACAGAACAATACCCATTCAACAACAGAACAATACACAGTTTACATGGGAATCACTCCTCCCTACCCAGGGTCTCACAGTATATATAGACCCACTCTCTTCCATTCCAGCATTCTCTGAAGATGCCAGCCACAGATGCTGACAAAACGTCAGAAAGAAACTCTTCTAGAACATGGCCACAGAGCCCAAAAAACCCACGAAAAACTATGAATGCCAGCCATGAAAGCCTACGACTTCACATTGTCACCTATTTATCTACTTGCACTTTTACATGCTTTTGGAGTGCTAGATTGGCAGAAGCTGGGACTAGTGACAGGAGCTCACTCTTATCACGTGGCGCTTGGGTCTCAAACTGCCAATCTGCCAACCTTGTGATCATCAGAGTCAGCATCTTAACTGCTGAGCCACTGCGTTCCTTCTACCCATTGCCACTCCATTTATTTGGAAATAAAAATCTTTGTCATAATCTGACATATTGTTGATGAAAGTCTTCCTGTTGCATAATATTGAGAAGTAATTTTGAGGAAGTAAAAATATGAGCATTTGTTTGCTAACATTTTATTCATCTGTATGATGGAAAGTATTCCATAATCCAATTTCGCCTTAAATTTTTCTGCTAAATAAGACTTTGGGGAGGAGGGGAAATATGGTTTTTTTATGATTTTTTTTCCATTCCTGCCCCCTAGGCTCTCTCATCTCTGCACTTTCTCTTTGTGTCTATCAAATCTGCCCACTGGGATAGTTGTGATTGCATAAATCAGGAGTTCTGTGTCCTGAGGATAATAGCCAGCTCACTTGGTATTTATTTTCATAGACTTCTTCCCCACCTATCTGTAAAGAGAAAATACTTTCTTTTTCTTTCAGGGCCCCGTGACTTTTGAGGATGTAGCTGTGTATTTTACAGAGGAGGAATGGGCTCTGCTGAATGATCAGCAGAAGGCTCTTCATGGGGAAGTCATGGAGGAGATCTGGAGGCTCGTGGCTTCTCTGGGTAAGGTTCCTTCTTTCCCTGTTTGATAATAGCAGTTTACGGTACAACACTGCATGTTGTGGATGTGCACTGTATTGTATTGCATTTACACCTTTCTCCTGGCAAGGGACTTGTTTTCAAAACAAAATTAAAACATAGTCCAGCTTAAATCATATTTGCATAAGTTTTTAAAAATATTTATTTATTTATTTATTTATTTATTGAGTTTATATCCTGTCTTCCTTCCAAGATGGGATTCAAGGTGCCTTACAATAATTTTAAAGGTAAAACATTATTTTACAACAGTGAAAAAAATAGCAATTTTTTTTAAAGTGAGTAAAACCTGTTTTGAACACTTGAAGCATATTTAAAATATAATTTCGGGTAAAATATTTAAAATACAACACACCACTTTACACATACACTACAGCTCCATAATCAAAATTCAAAGGTCTTTCTGAATAAAAACGTCTTCACCTGCTGACCACAGCTGAGGAGGGAAGGAGCCAACTGGAGCTTCTGCAGAAGGGAGTTCCAGAGTCTGGGAGCAGCCATGGAGAAAGCTCTCTCCCTAGTCCTCACCAAATGCGCTTGATAGAAAGAATTAAATTAAACAAAGAATTGTGTTTTAGAAACTGATAGTTAAACAATTTAGAATATATAATACGATCATTAAAGGGGAGAAATTTAGTTTGTGTATTGGAAATACCAACCATTTAGGGCTTGAAAGCTCAACATGAACAATTTTGTTTTATGAAAAATATTTTGGAACCAACACTAATATTGGAGCAGGGGTGGGGGAATTGTGTAGCCCACGGGTCACATACTTCTTCCCCACCCCAGGCTATTTTTGAGCTAGTCATAGGCACCCTAGAACCAAAAATAAATGTGACATAAATTTAAAAGTTGCAAGTTTCCACTTTCTGTATAAGTTTTGGTGTGTTTTTATAACCTAAAATTGGCAACTGAAAGTGAATCGATAATTATAAATTTCACTTTTCTAACATAAATGAAATTGAATCAGATTCTTTTGCCTTGTAATGGTTAACTGTTTCAGCCAGGGTGGTGTAGTAGTTCGAGTGTTGGGACTATTGACTTTGGAGACCAGAGTTCAATTCCCAGCTTGGCCATGAAACCCACTGGGTGACCTTGGGCAGGTCACATGTTCTCAGCCCCAGGAGGAGGCAATGGCAAACCTCCTCCAGATAAATCTTGCTAAGAAAACCCAATAATAGGGTTGCCATAAGTCAGAAACAACTTAAGGCATATGACAACAACCATTATTAACTAAAATAATTTTCCTTCTTTTTCTTTCTTACTACCTTTCCTATGAAACTTCCTGACAGTAAGAACTGTTCAACAGTGGAAACACACTCCCTTGGAGAGTGGTGGAGTCTCCTTTGGAGGTCTTTAAACAGAGGCTAGATGGCCATCTGTTGGGGGTGCTTTGATTGTGAGTTCCTGCATGGCAGAATGGGGTTGGACTAGGTGGCCCTTGTGGTTTCTTCCAATTCTGATTTAATGATTCTATCTTATCTAATTTATATCCTGTCTTTCTCCCCGTTTACAACAAGACAGTTTACAAATTAAAACAAAGTAGAGCTAATCCTGTGTGAACCTATTATAAAGTCAGCCCCCCGGAGTTCATATTCTTAGGGGACATATTCTTAGGGTTGTCAAGCAATTGAGTACGCAAAGTCTTTGGAAGCTTTCTTCACTTCACAGAGAAATTCACCTGGCGACCTTGGAGCTGTCTGGCTGCTTTGGAATGCATTCCTCCCTGCTTCTGATGAAACAGACTGAAGAGCCAGGTTTAACTCCAAAGAGGCACTTTTATTCTTTAGTTGCAGTATGTACAAAACTATATACACCCACAACAACAACCCACATGCTGTGGTCTCGGGTTTTTTTATAGACACTTGCCATGCGGCCTCCAAGTCCAACCTCTTCCTGTGATGACTTCTTGTTTCACTTGAATTGTTGTCCCCCAAACATGATGACATAATGTGTCTACACTTGGTCTACATGCTCTCTGGCACATCCTGACCTTGGACACTGCTAAGATGTTTTGAGTCCCAGCTGCAAACAACTTTCCCAGCTAGCACACTGTAAAGTGACTTGTAGTACCCTTTGTCACTTTCCCACATCTGGACATTTAAACTCAGGTTACAAATCCCAACAAGTGTAGTGTGCCTGAATTTCAGGCCTAACTGGATTAGGTGCCAACCTCCAGGATTGGGGATGAATCCAGGGCACTTGGAACACAGTGGCCAAAAATACATTTTAAAAAATTAGGAATTGGCCATTGTTCTGTCTTCAGTGAATCACTGAGTTTTTTTGTTAGGTGGAGTGCAAAGGCTGTATTTGTAAAGCTATTTTTGAATATTTTTTCAGCTCTATTACCCTCTGTCAAGCCAGCCTACCTCACAGGTTTGTTACATGGGTAAATGGCAAATTGTTTTCAATAATTAGTTTTTAAACAGTGAATTTTAAAAACGTTTTAGGGAAAACATTTTTTCTTTTTATTCATCGCTTTGGGGGAGGGATAGTGTGGTTTTTAAAAAATGATAAACAAAGTCTTTAAATTAATAAATAAATTGCTCCATTTAGCCACACAACAATCCTATGAGGTAGTTGGCTGTAAAGAGAATAATTGACCCACGACAACATAGAGAGGTTCTTGTTTGAGCTTGGTATGTACCCAGGTCTCCATGTTGTTATGGAGTTCTGTATTATTTCTCATTTAGCAAAATAGAAGTTTAGTGAAGTAATTTCTATGCAAGCTATAGTAATATATTAACAAAGTTCTTTTTCTTCTATACCAGCCAGATCTTTATTGTAAACTGATTGTATTTTATGATATTTTCTATTTTAATTGGGGGTTAGGGAATTATGTTTAATTAATGTTATTGTGATATTTTATGATTGTTATTTGCCTCGATCCTTACCAGACCTCAAAGACATATAAGTTCCCATAACCCACTTTCAAGCCTTTGTGAGAACAAAAGTGTATAATATGTAGGTATAGGTAAGTTAACAAAGTAGTTGCATTCCTGGGCTTCCCTTCTTCAAGAAAACTTTTGGTACCAGAGGTACAAATAATGTGGAAAGAACAGGGATAGGTTCCTTCTCCATGAAAAAAGAAGAGCAGTTCACCATGTTTCAGCAAACTTTCTGTATAAAACTTACAGTATGCACATGTGAAATGAAACAAGCAGGACAGGTAAGCCTGGCATAGTAAACAAAAACATTTTGAAACTTTCAGAGACCACATGAAAGCTTCATCAGAAATTCATTGCAGGATGATTTTCTTTTTCTTTCCACAGTCACCACTTTTCTTAAGATTTACATTGTGGTGACGAAACTTATACATCAATGCTTTTTCAACATGCCAGAGGCAAGCTCATCTGCCTTCCTCTTTTTCTTTCTGTTTTGCTCTTCATACACTCAGTATGTGATTCCTGAGGCAGCTGTTTACCTTGCCTGTTGTACATAAGCTCACATAGCTACAGTAGGACCAGCTAGAGTCGAATCCCATTCATTTACAGGTCAAGCTTTATTGTATTGTTTACTACAGGCACACTGCTGCAACTCAACACTACAAGTCTGTCTTTCTCTGGCCCACTTAACAAGAAGCATTGTTAACAGGGCTTGCCTGTATATGAAATTACATATTGGCAGGATTAATGTGACCATGCAGCTGCCTAGATCACTTGGTCTCATGTCTGTCTATGCACCATATTTGATACCTGTTGTCCTATTTATGTGCTTGTTGAACCCTGACTCAACGTTTTACAGAAAGGTTTGCCTATCAAGACTTGTGGCATCTTTGAATCCTTCCAATTTCTTCCTTCTCATATCTTTAATGACCCTAAGAGTGAGGCAGGGTTTTCTTAGCAAAATTTGTCAGAGGATATTTGCCATTGCTTTCTCCTGTGGCTGAGAGCATGTGACCTGCCCCAGGTCACCTAGTGGGTTTCAGGGCCAAGCTGGGAATCAAACCTTGGTTTCCAGAATCGTTGTCCAACACTCAAACTACTACACTATGTTGGCTTCCATGTAGATGCAACTGCCTTCTAAGAATTTTCCACTTTAAGCAGTGGAATTCACTGGGTAAAATTTGCCACCATTGTATAAGTAAAAAGTCCTTTATTTGCAAAAACAGCAAGGCATTGCAATAGAAATATGATATTCTAATAAAGTTAAAAGTGACCATTTTGTAATGTCCATAACCCATTATAGTTAAATGAAGTCCGTGAAGTTTAAAAGATTCTGAAAGTTATATAAGATCAATATTCAGAGCTACATAAAAGCAAGTGTTGTATTTGGGGATCCATGATCTCACAGAGTTCTGTATTATTCCGGTTGCCAGTTAATGCAAGTCAGCAATGAGGTCTGCCTTTTCTCTGAGGATTTTATTTGCAGTTCTTCAGTGATTTGTGATTCCTTTTAAGTCAGTCTCTTCACAGTTTCCCTTTTCATTCCAACAGATTATGATGATGAAACTTGTCCTATGGGAGAACTACAAGAGGACTCACAAGAACAGAAAAGAATTGACTCTGGAATTCACACCGGTGAGAAGCCATTTAAGTGCTTGATGTGTGGAAAGAATTTCAGGTTGAGCACAGACCTCTCTTGTCATCTAAGAGTTCACAAAGGGGAGGAGAAACCGTATAAATGCCTGGAGTGTGGAAAGGACTTCAGTGTGAGAAAGAACTTCACTATTCATCAAAGAATCCACACAGGGGAGACTCCCTATAAATGTATGTTGTGTGGAAAGGCTTTCAATCAGAGGTCAAATTTTAGGAAACATCAGAGAATTCATACAGGGGAGAAACCATATCAGTGTCTGGAGTGTGGAAAGTTGTTCCATCAGAACAAACATCTCAGTATGCATCAAAGAACCCATACCGGGGAAAAACCATATAAATGCTTGGAGTGCGGAAAGGACTTTCGTGTAAGAAAGAACCTCACTACTCATCAAAGAATCCACACAGGAGAGAAACCCTATAAATGTATGGTGTGTGAAAAGGCCTTCAATCAGAGGACAAATCTCAGGAAACATGAGAGAATCCATACAGGGGAGAAACCATATAAATGCTTGGAGTGTGGAAAGAGGTTCCATCTGAACAAACACCTCGGTACGCATCAAAAAATTCATACTGGGGAAAAACCATATAAATGCTTGGAGTGCGGAAAGAGTTTTGCTAGAAAGAAAGGCCTCATTGCTCATCAGAGTGCTCACACAGGGGAGAGACCATATGAGTGCATGGTGTGTGGTAAACGTTTTACTATGAGTGGAAGCCTAAGCAGACATCAAAAAATCCATTCTGAGGAAAAAACATATAAATGTCTAGAGTGTGGGAAGTCATTCAGTCAGAACAATCAGCTCAGTACACATCAAAAAACCCATACAGGGGAGAAACCATATAAATGCCTGGAGTGTGGGAAAGGCTTCCATGTGAGAAATTATCTCACTATTCATCAAATAATCCACACAGGGGAGAAACCCTATAAATGTATGGTGTGTGGAAAGGCTTTCAATCAGGGAACAAATCTCAAGAAGCATGAGAGAATCCATATGGGTGAGAAACCGTATAAATGTCTGGAGTGTGGCAAGAGTTTCACTAGAAGAAGAGGCCTCGTTGCTCATCAGAGTGCTCACACAAGGGAGAACCCATACCAATACATAGAGTATGGAAACAGTTTCACTTTGAATGGAAGCCTAAGCCAATATGATCAAACACACACCGAGGGAAGAATCATAGCAGTGTTTGGAGCTTCAGTTTGAACACAACATCAGGCAATCCCCAGCAGGGAGAAATCCTATCAGTACTTGGGAGGGTGGAAAGAGCTATAGTGTAAAGACCAAATTCACTTGTTACTAAAGAAGTCATGATGGGTTGAAAGAGCACAAATGTTCATTATGTGCCAAGAGATTCTGTATAAATGCGGACCTCACATCTCATCAGAAACATGGGGGAAAACTAGAAATGTTGCCATATGCAACAAGATCTGAGGGGTGATTGATCCACATTTTACAGAGTCCACCTGTATTAAGCTGTATTAAGCCCAGTGAAAGAATACTGTCCAAGGTGCTATATGTACAAGTTGTTTTATTTTCCCTCTTACATTACTAATCAGTGAGAAAGAATGGCTTAAAATCATGCCTAATTCCAGACTGTGAAAACAATCTTTGGGCTTGTCTGCATGGGACCCTACTTTACATCGTCTTGTCCAAATAATGCATGGCCAAAGGCCCGATTCTACTGTGGACTGACTTCACATGAGAAGGGCAGTTCCACAGTGAATTTGGGCCATATCTCTGTAAAACTGCAGTTTAAAAAATCCTCGCTATTTGCTCCAGATCGTCACAGAAAATCCAGAGTGACATTGGGCAAGTGTTTACAACGCATGTGCTGCCAGACACTGCCACTGTCAGTGCAAGTCGCTGCTCAGGTCAGAACATGATTGAAGCTGGGCACCACATTTTTGGCCTCAGAAGGAGTGACTTGCACTAGTGGTAGTGATGCCAGGCAGCACAGTGGGAAGTACCTTATGTGTAAACAGCAGCCTGGCATTACTCTGGAGTGCCAAGGGAATGGGGGGAATTTGGGGCAACTTCTGAGCCAGAATATGCCAGGAGTAAAGCAGAGTATTCTGGCAAGTGTAGACTCGTCCTTAGTCTCTTCTTGTGCCAACTTGTCTTAACAATATTAACTTCCCTTAAAGATATAAAGCAGACCATATATTTATCTGAAGACCTTGATTGTCAAGGTTATTGTGTCATATACCATTGACAGTCAAGATTGTGAAGATCTTTAACATTTTCCCAAGTTCATCCTTTTCAGATACTCTTTTCAGAGTCTGGTAGAGGATCCATCACTTTCTTCATAGTGTTCCTTCAACCCTTCTCCCTTGTCTTATATTTGACGTTCAACACAGTTTCAAGTCTTGGAGATATTTCCTCATTCCAGACTGCAGTTTATTATAAAAATATGATAAAATGTAAAAGGGGAGCCACTGTGGTGTAGTGGCTTGGGTGTTGGCTGCGATTCAGGGAGACCACAATTCAAATGAACTTGGGAGAAATGGGACGTGTTAAAAGATCTTCACAATCTTGACTGTCAATGGTATATGGCACAATAACCTTGACAATCAGCGTCTTCAGATAAATATATGGTCTGCTTTAAATCTTTAAGGGAAGTTAATATTGTGAAGACTAGTTGGTACAAGAAGATCATGTTTCAAACAGCAGCCGCCTCCAGAATCCCTTACTTTCTTGAGAGCCTTCATGTCCTTTCTGACTTATGGTGACCCTAAGGCAAACCTATCATGGGGTTTTCTTTGCAAATTGCTTCAGAAGGGGTTTGCCATTGTCATCCTAGGAAGCTGAGAGAGTGTGACTTGCCCAAGGTCACCCAGTGGGTTTCCATGGCTGAGCTGGGATTTGGACACTGATCTCCAGGGTCTTAGTCCAATGCTCAAACCACTACACCATGCTGGTTCTCAGTGAGTATGCCCAAAAACAAACACCCTCACTGAATACGCCCAAAAAGGGAAAGCAAGCAAGCTTGCCACACAAGTTCCCTCCACCATGTATAAAACGCCATAGATCTGGATGCCAAAATGGAAACCATAAGAAAAATTAAGCTTGGGGAAAGAAAGAAAATCCCTCGATGCACTTAGGAAGAAGCTTCATAAGGTCTCCAGAAGGTTCCAAATGTTTTGGTTACTTCTGCAAGGCTTCCCAGTCCTGGTTATCTCATTTTACTTGTGCAGATTGTTGGTTTTGAATAAAAAGTTTGCAGAAACGTTTGGTACATTTTTTAAAAAAAATGTGTTAGTCTGGAATAACCAAAATGCAAAGGGATCTAGTAGCACCTTTGAGATGAACTGAGGGAAAGAAGCTGTGGCATGAGCTTTCCTAGCCTGGGTCTTCTTTCTGAGGTACATCTGAGGAGGTAGATTTAAGTTTATGAAAGCTCATGCTACAACTTCAGTTACTCTCAAAGTTGCTCCACAGTTTGTGTGATGTAGGAACTATCCCTGGGGTGCATCATCTAATAATAATAATAATAATAATAATAATAATAATAATAAATTTTATTTTTACCCCGCCTTTCCATAAAATGATCAAGGCGGCTTACAAAAAAATTAAAAATACAAAGATTGTTACAATTTAAAGATTAAAAGCCGGTCCAGGGGAAGAGAACAGGAATCAAGCAAATCACGACTATAGGGGGGAATGAAACAGTCCAGGGTCAACAGGGTAATACATGGGGAAAGTGTACCGTTACTAAGATGGAAACGCCAACCGGAATAAATACGTTTTTAAGTTTTTCCTACAAGAGGCTAAAGAAGCAGAGGAGCGAAGCTCTACGGGAAGCTTATTCCAGAAAAAAGGGGCAACGATGGAAAAAGCCCTCTGGGAGGTCCTCGCAAAGTGAGACTTAGGGACCTCTAACAAGGTAATCCCAGATGATCGAAGTGTGCGGGGCGGATTATGTGGGGAGAGGCGGTCCTTCAAGTACCCTGGGCCCAGGCCATTTAGGGCTTTATAGGTTAAAACCAACACCTTGTATTGAGCTCGGAAGCGAATAGGCAGCCGGTGAAGGTCTTTTAGTATAGGTGTTATATGGTCCGACCTGGAACTACCAGCGACCAATCTAGCTGCCATATTCTGCACCAATTGCAGCTTCCGGGTTTGGTACAAGGGTTGCCCCATGTAGAGCGCATTGCAGAAGTCCAACCGAGAGGTTACCAAAGCATGTACAACAGTTTCAAGGTCCTTACGGTCCAGGTAGGGACGCAACTGGCGTATCAGCCGAAGCTGATAGCAAGCACTCCTGACCGTCGCATCCACCTGAGGTGTCAGCTGGAGCGACGAATCAAGGAGTACTCCCAAGCTGCGCACCGAGTCCTTCAAGGGGAGCGTGACCCCGTTCAGGATCGGAGAACGAATCTCACCACCCGAAACTGGGGAGCCTATCACTAGTATTTCCGTTTTCCCTGGATTCACACTGAGTTTGTTCTCCCTCATCCAGCCCATTACCGACTCCAAGCTCCAATCTACACTGTAGAAAGCAGTGATGTAGACTTGCATTTGTTGACTCAGACTCAAGTTGCTTCAATGACCCTACTTGGACTTGTTTCGGCAATAAATAATGCACTGACTTGACGAATTCAAAGGTATAACCATGTTGGTCTGTAGAATCAGTATGTAGAGAGATCTTGTAGTACCTTTGAGACTCACTGAAAGAAGTTGGCAGCATGAGCTTTCATAGATTTAAGTTGTAGTTCATTTTTATGGCACTGTATGATTTACACACAAGTCTACTTAGATGACTTGACTGGATGACTTGACTTGGAAGAGACCCCAAGGGCCATCCAGTCCAACCCCCTTCTGCCATGCAGGAACTCAAAATCAAAGCATCCCCGACAGATGGCCATCCAGCCTCTGTTTAAAGACCTCCAAAGAAAGAGACATGTATGTTTTTAGCAGCCAACTTGCTGGCCTAACATCTTCCAGTAACAGCAAATGCATTTGGCAATGGGCTAGAGGCAGAGCTTGATGTCTACATGATAGCACTGGGGACTGAAATTAGAAAATGATTCCTTAATATTAAATTTCTATCTCATGGAAGAAGCCTTAACTGAGACTATGAGAAGACGCCTTTGTCTAACAAAGAGAAAACAGATGTCAGTTTTGGAGCATCTGTGCATGAAATGTTTAGGTTAGATTAGGTTTCTGTAAGGGGGACCTTGTTTAATTGACTGATGACTTGACATATGTTCTGTGTTTTTCTTTCCATGTATTATTTAGTGGCATATGTAACGGATATAAGTGAACATCTGTTGGACTCCGATGTAGTAGTTGACATAATAGCTTTGCCAGGGTCTAAAAGAGTTGAGAATTGGCCATGTCTTTGCTAACACTGATTCAAGTGAGACACACTCCAGTTTAGCCATTTTTTGATTTGCAAATCAAATAAACCTAGTTCCTGTTTTAATAGTCTGACTCTTGTCTGGAAATTGATTACTGGACAAGAGAATAGTTGCCTTTTTTAGGCTGCATCATACTCGGCAGCCTGTTCCCATTGCACATTGAATTGCACATTTTGAAAATTTGAACATTTTGAAAAAGTTTGAAAATTGCACCTTTTGAAAAGCTTTAGCCGAGATCGGGCATGTTCTGGGTGGCATGGCAGATTGGCTTCAAAAAATTAACGGAGTAAAAGAAACGGACAGATTAACCCACATAATTAACAATAGGCCAAAACAGAAAATGGAGAAAGAATGGGAGTCGGTAATTGATTTCTGTGCGAGAAAATGGGAAACAAACAAAAATCTTCTTTAAAGGTATTAAATATTAGCATAAAAATAAAATGGAAAACATCTAAATTTGGTAATACAAAATAGTGTGAAAGTAATTAAAGAAATAAGTTGAATAAACAAACTTTGGGGCTAATTTGGAGAGTTCTCAGATAGCAAAGGGGAAACAAAACAAAAAAACAAAGATAAACACTACAAGTAGAAGATTAACACAGGATGGGATGTACATCAGGATCACTTTGAAGGAGAAACTATAGTTTCAGTAGTAAGCTAGCTTTGAAGAAAGTACTGTATGGAAGTTAAAGAATTGAAGATATGTTTAACTGAAACATGTAAGTAGTGGCTATATTAAATTATTTTTAAAATAAAAATAAAAAAAGCTTTAGAAGGACCCTTCCACCTCAAGCCCATTGCCCAAAGCATTTGCTGTTCCCTTCAGAGAATTTCCCCCCTAACTTTCTATATACATTATTATTATTATTATTATTATTATTATTATTATTATTATTATTTCTGCATATCATCTTGATTTTCTAGTTAGTAAAATCCATCCACTGAAGACACATCACCACCACCTCCTTTTTTCTATTAAAAGTTGGCTCCCAGACTTGACTTGAAAGTATCTCGCAAGGACTTGAGACGTGAAGGTACAGACTTGAAACTTGGAGTAAAAGACTTGAATACTTCACTGGTAGAAAGGATGCAGTTTGACACCACTTTCACCCAATCCTATGGAATCCTGGGATGTGTGGTTTTCTAAGGTCTTTAGCCATCGTGGTTTGAGCATTGCATTAGAACTCTGGAGAGCAGGATTCAAATCCCAGTTTGGCCACAAAACCTTTTAGGTGATCTTGGGAAAGTCGCACTCTCTCAGCCTTAGAGGACAGCAATGGCAAACCCCTCTTTGGAAACATGCCAAGAAAACCCCAGGATAGGTTCGCTATAAGCTGGAAACAACAAACAGCAACAAAGCCCTCTCTGCCCAAAATTGCTGGTGCTTTCCCAAAACTACAAATCCCAGGACTCTGATGGGATGGAAACATAGCAAAGTGGTATCAAACACTGCATTCGTTCTGTGTAGAAGATGCACCCTTCACTAACTGAGCAACTTGCTAAGGGAGGATGGACCCACTTTTGGACATTGTTCCTTTCCTATTTTTAGAACTGTCCAGACCTCTATTGTTCATAAGGACAAATACTCTATCAGAGACAGGATTTTTGAGTTGGGTTCCTTTGAAACTATGCTTGCCAGCCAACAAGAAGTGTTCTCTCCATGGTAGGTAAAGATAAAGGTATTCCCTGTTGACCAGGTTGTCAAGTCGTGTCCAACTGTAGAGGCCAGTGCCAACTGTAGAGGCCAGTGCTCATCTCACTTATTAAGCCAAAAAGCCAACGTTGTCAGAGACTATTCTGTGATCAGGTGGCCAGTATGATGGCACAGAATGCTGTTTACCTCCCACCAAAGTGGTACCTATTTATCTACTTGCATTTGCATGCTTTCGAACTGCTAGGTTAGCAGAAACGGACTAGTGACAGGAGCTCATCCCATCATGTAGCACTTGGGCCTCGAACTGCCAACCTGCCAATCTTGCAATCAACAGAGTCAGCATCTTAACCACTTGAGCCACTGCATCCCTCTCCATGGTACAGTCTTATAAAGAGCGAACAATCTTTTCAACAGTATTGCCAAGGCTTAATTTTCATTGCTCTGAGAAAAGCCTTTACTGCCCTCCGTTTTCAGACAGTGCCTTCAGCTCACATAGAGAGAAGGTATAAGGGATCCCTTACACACAGCGTTTATGTCTTTGTGGTTCTAGGGAGGTGGAAGACCTAGTGCATTATCTTTTACAGTTGTATCTTTTTGTTGTTGTTTACTGCCTTTGCATTGATCTTGACCCATGGTTCCAGATGTACACACCCCGTGAAAATGGCGACTCGCAAATATTTGAGCCCCATTGAAGATAATGGTGCGTGCTGCCATTTTGTCCTTCCCGCGAAGAGCGAAGTTGCGGACTTGATGGAGGGACGTGTGTACACTGCCCACTGTATAGGGATCCCAGGAACCTGGGAGACCTTTTGAAAGCGAGGGCAGGTTTGCTGCTGCCTGATACTATTTATTTGTGATCTGTTGGCAGACCGCTCCAAATCTATTACACTTAAGGTGGCTACCTTCGCAGCAGCAGCCGCCAAAAAGATCTGCTTCAAATTTCTAAAAAACATCATCAGTGGTCTACAAAGGGGACCAGTTGTCATAGCCCTATTGTTGTCCTGGCGTTTCCCCATTTTATCCCTGTATTCCCCTTGTATTTTGTAGATGCTTTTCTGGGAAGCATGCTGGTTGCATTATAATTTTGCTGCAGTGCTTTTGTAGTATTTAGTAATGGACCTTGTGCTGCACAGACAAATAAACTTGGTGGTGATGAACTGAGGCAAATGAAAAAATCCATTTCATTAATTCATTAATTGAGGTAAATCAGTCATTAAGGTTAATGCTTCCAGAAGAGGAGCCTCTCCTGTTTAGCCTTGCTGTGATTCCCCAAACTGTTCCCCTTTAAGGGAATTTTGGACTTCAGATCCCAGAATCCCAGACTATTGGCCAACATGACTGAGGCTTCTGGGAGCTGAAGTCCAAAATTCCCTTAAAGGGCACCGTTTGGGGCTCACTGTAAGGGAACAACAGAGCTAGGATTCCTAGAGAGGATGAGAACTTGAGTGGCAGAGGAAAGAGGGTGGGCCTTCCAAAGCGCTGACCAATTTCGCATCACTTCTGGTCCTCCCCGGAAAAGGAAGTGGGGCGATAACTTCCGGTTGGTGCATCAAGGAAAAGCTTCCCTTCCTGTTGCTGAGGTTTTTGAAGAGGGGCGTCCTGAGGGAGGGTGAGAGAGAAGGGAAGGCGTAGAACAGGGGTAGGCAACTTTTCCCCTTTAAGGGCCGAGGGACTTCAGCTCCCAGAAGCCTCAGCCATGTTGGCCAATAGACCCATGTTGGCCAATAGCTCCTGGGATTCTGGGAGCTGAAGTCCCTCGGCCCTTAAAGGGGAAAGGTTGCCTACCCCTGGCGTAGAAGAAAAGGGGATGGAGGGGGCTTGGCTAGAAGGGTGGAAGGGGTGGGGTGCAACATAAAAAGACTCCCTCCACTTTCCTAACACCCCATAAAAAAGGGGGGCAGGGGCTGCTCAGCTGCTCAGTCCGGGTTCCCCCGATGCCGCCCAAGACATTTTGCTGCCTGAGGCAGGGCAGCAAGTGCGCCCTTCTCCGCCCGGGTACCCAAAGCTGGCCCGTTGGTTGTGCCACGACTTGTAGTTCCCTTTTGTAGTCCCCACAGTCGGCTAGTTAGAATCATAGAGTTGGAAGAGACCACGAGGGCCACCCACTCCAACGCCATTCTGCCATGCAGGAACTCACAATCAAAGCACTCCTTGTGACAGATGGCCATCCAGCCTCTGTTTAAAGACCTCCAAAGAAGGAGACTCCACCACTGTCTGAGGGATTGTGTTCCATTGTCTCATTGTCAGGAAGTGCCTCCTAATGTTGAGCTGGAATCTCTTTTCCTGTAGCTTGCATCCATTGCTCTATGTCCTATTCTCTGGAGCAGCAGAAAACAAGCTTGCTCCATCCTCAATCTGACATCCCTTCAAATATTTAAACAGGGCTATCATATCACCTCTTAACCATCTCTTCTCCAGGCTAAACATACCCAGCTCCCTAAGTCTCCTCATAGGGCTTCATGATTTCCAGACCCTTCGCTTCCTTTAGACACACACCAGTTTTTCAACATCCTTTTTGAATTGTGGTGCCCAGAACTGGACACAGTATTCCAGGTGGGGCCTGACCAGAACAGAATACAATGGCACTATTACTTTTCTTGATCTAGACCAGGGGCTGGCAACCTACGTGCCCCGGGCCGGTTCCGGCCCAGGTCGCCGGACTTACCAGCCCAGGCGGACCCCTGCCGCCGCTGCCGCGCGTTTTCTCATCCATGCGGCCGCGCGTGCTGTGGCCGCCATTTTGGAAAACAAAATGGTGGCCACGGCACGCGCAGCAGCGGCGGCGGCCATGTGTGCCGCAGCGGCGGCAACAGTGGCAGCAGCGCGTGGGGGGTTGTGCGTGGTGGCAGGGGGTGCGCACGCACGCGCGCTGCCATTCCCCCCCCCTCGGCCCAGTGGAGACGAGGACTTTGGGGGACCAGCCCAGGACCGAAAAAGGTTGCCTACCCCTGTGCTAAATGGATGGACTCTATTAAGGAGGTCATGGGTATGAATCTGCCGGACTTAAGCAGAGCAGTGAAGGACAAAGGGTCTTGGAGATGTCTCATCCACAGGTCACCGTGGGTCGGGATTGAAGGCGGAAAAAACTCGAAAGTGGTTAACAACAATAAATATAGGTTTCTTTTATTTTTATGATTTTTAATGCATTTTAACAGCAATAGCATTACACTCATACTTCAACATTCACTGGGGTTAGGGACACAGGACCCCTGTGGATGTGAAAAAAACTGCAGACAACAAAAATACTATGTTTTTACCTGAGAGAACACCTCTCTAGGAATCTCTAGGTCAGGGGTAGGCAACTTTTTGAGCCGGGGGCCGGGTTGCTGTCCCTCAGACAATTGGGCCGAAGCACCAAAAATAAATAAATAAAAATATTTTTTTTAAAAAAAAATTAAAATTTAAAAAAATATGCATGCACACTCTCTCGGCCCCAGAAAAGCCATGGCAAAAGAACCGGCCTGGGGCTGGTCCAAAGGCCTTGGGGGGCCGCATCCAGCCCCCGGGCCTTAGGTTGCCTACCTCTGATTTAGCATGTGGCCATCCTCTCGTTCTGCTTCCCTCCACCTTCCCTATCTTTCCTAGTGAGTCTTGCCTTCTCATGATGCAACCAAAGTACGACAGTCTCAATTTGGTCATCTTGGCTTCCAGGGAGATTTCAGACTTGATCTGTTCTAGGACCCATTTGGTTTTCTACAGTCTCCTCGGGCCTCTTCTCCAGCACCACATCTCAAATGCATTGACGTTTCTCTTACTAAGTGTCTTCACTGTCCAGCTCTCATTTGTACATAGTGATGGGGAATACAGTGTCTTGGAAGATTCTTACTTCAGTGTTCAGTTATATATCTTTACATTTTAGGATCTTTTCTGTACTGCAGCCACTCATTCATAAACCACAAGGTTGCGAGTTCAATACCAGCCAGGGCTGAGGCTCGACTCAGGCCTGCATCCTTCCGAGGTCATTAAAATGAGTACCCAGCTTGTTGGGGGGCAATCAGCTCACAGTTGTAAACCGCTTAGACACCCCATAGCGTGGTATGAAGCGGTATATAAAAAAATGAAGCTGCTAGTCTTCTTTCATTTTCCTGACTGCAGTCGTCTTCCTGATCGATATTTTATACAGACCCTTAAAAACTTCAACACTACACAGCATTCAGAGCACAACCTCAACAATTTGTAGAGGGCTGGCAGCTCAAAAATATTTTTACTTTTGCATTTTATGGTTAAATACATTTAACATTTGGATTGCCCCCTGCCCCCTTTTATCCAGGGGAGGTGGGAATTGTGCAGCCTTCTTGCTTTTGGACTGCAGCTCCCAGCAGGCCTAGTCAGTACACTTAAGAGCGAGGAATGCTGTAAGTTGGAGTCCAGCAACATCCAGAGGGCTATATGATTTCCCACCTTTGCAAATGGAAGGGCTGGCCCAGATGCGGGGGCAAATTGAATACAAATAGTAATAATAATAATAATAATAATAATAATAATAATAGTTTTTATTTAATACCCCGCCCCTCTGAGCACAATCGGGGCGGCTTACATCATAAAATCACAACATAACAATTAAGAGCAATTTCCTCCCCCTCCCCCCCTTAAAAAGTTATTAAACCAATTACAAGTTAAAATAAATTATAAAAGAGGTAAATTCCTCCATACAAACACCACCAACGATACATACAAAGAGAAAGTGCTGGCGATATATAAACACTGGCTCATATGACAACCTGGTCACAGAAAGGAGAGAGTCTCGGAGGGAGATTCTGGAGCCGGAGCTGGTAAAATTAATTAATCCAGGAAGGCCTGCCGGAAGAGATCCGTCTTGACAGCTTTCTTGAAGCTGTCAAGTGATGACAATTGGCGGATCTCCTCCGGCAGGCCATTCCACAGTTTGGGGGCAACTACCGAAAATGCCCTCTGGGAGGTCGTCACCAGCCTCGTTTTTTGAGGCTGCAACAAATTCCTCCCAGAGGACCGGAGGGTGCGGGGGGGATTATACGGGAGGAGGCGGTCCTTGAGATAGTCTGGACCCAAGCCATTTAGGGCTTTAAAGGTAATAACCAACACCTTGTACTGGGTTCGGAAACTAATAGGCAGCCAGTGGAGGGATCTTAATACCGGGGTAATATGGTCCCCCCTGGATGTTCCGGATATTAATCTGGCCGCCATATTTTGAACCAGTTGCAGTTTCCGAACCAAGTACGAGGGTAGCCCCATGTAGAGCGCATTACAGAAGTTGAGGCGTGAGGTTACCAATGCGTGCACAACAGTCTCAAGATCTCCTACTTCCAGAAAAGGGCGCAGCTGGCGTATCAGCCGAAGCTGATAACAGGCACTCCTGACCATCGCATTAACCTGATTTGCCATCAGGACGAATCAAGGAGCACCCCCAGACTGCGAACACAGTCACTGGAGGAGAGTGTGACTCCATCCAGGACTGGAGGTTGCAACCCAATTCTTGGTTTCGGGGCCTTGGTTTCGGGGCCTGCACCTCCGTCTTGTCTGGATTCAGTTTCAATCTGTTTTTCCTCATCCAGCCCATTACCGCTTGAAGACATTCATTGAGAGAAGAGATGCCATTGGAATTCGAGGCTGACGAACGAGACACGTAGAAATAGATTTGGGTGTCATCAGCATACTGATAACACCCAGCCCCATAACTCCGAATTATCTCGCCCAGCGGCTTCATATAGATGTTAAACAACATCGGGGACAAAATAGCTCCCTGAGGGACCCCACAAGTGAGCTCCCTTTTGCTGGAGCTACAGTCCCCGAGCAGCACCCTCTGGGACCGACCCGAGAGGAAGGACCGGAGCCACTGCAAGGCAGTGCCCCCGATACCTAACCCCCTCAGGCGGCCCAAGAGGATGCCGTGATCTATTGTATCGAAAGCCGCTGAGAGGTCTAGGAGCACCAACAGGGTCACACTACCCCTGTCGATGCTCAGACGCAGATCGTCGGTCAAGGCAACCATGGCAGTCTCGACCCCAAAGCCTGTCCTAAAGCCGGTTTGAAATGGGTCTAGATAATCGGTTTCATCCAAGACTGCCTGGAGCTGAAGAGCAACCGCCCTCTCGATCACCTTGCTCAAAAATGGCAGCAGTGAAACAGACCTATAGTTCTTCATATCCAGGGGGTCCAGGGAAGTGCTCTGCTTTGGCAATGTAACTTTTAGCTGGGAGGGGAATGACTCCTCCATATGTTTCACGTGTGTGATGCAAAGCCAGATATGTTTTAGCTGGGAAAGTAAATATTTTGCATATGCAAATTCAGTGGGTGAATATTATTGCTGGATTTATTTATATTGTGCCTTTCCCCCAGTTCAAAACAGCTTACAACAGTTAAATATAGCTTAAAATGTACAACAGTTAAAATGTAACTAAGCTATCAAAAAATTAAAACTCGTTTTAAAAATGGTTTTAAAAGGAAAGCAGCAAATAGACAATTCAGCCCTCTCAGGGCTGCTGAAACAAAAACAAAAAAGTATTTGCTTACTTGTAAAAAAGATATCAGGAGGTTGGCATTCTGACCTCTGGGGAGGGAGTCTGAAAGCCTGGGAGCAGCCACCAAGAAGGCCCTCTCCCTTGTTCCCTCCAGATGTCCCTGTAAAGGCGGTGGGACAGAATGAAGGGCCTCCCCAGAAGATTTCAGAACAGGGCAGGTTTGTGTGAGAGAATGTGGTCCTTCAGATATCCGGGACTTGGTATAGGACTGTGTAGGGCATAACCAACACTTTGAATTGTGTCTGGAAACAGACTGCCAACCCATGGAATTGTGTGCTCCCTGTGACCAGCCCCAGTTAATAATCTAGGGTTAATAAACTCTATATAAGTCAGATATGTGTGTTAACTAATCATTTCTTTCATAGGTGATGAAAAAATGCCGGCAAGCAATGTCCAGCCATCTCTTCCTTTTGGCGGAGGGGAAATTGCCATGCAGTGCGCTCAGGTAGGGGGAAGAGTCTGGCTATTTTTGTATCAGAAGGGGTGAGCACACGGTAGGATAGCGGTCGAGATTTCCCGTGTTATCTTTGGGTGTCCTACTTTGTGACTTCCTCTCCTGCTATATGTCATGACGCAAAGAAAAGAACTCAGCATCTTCCTTAATTCAGCATGGTCTCTCTTGATCCATCATGGCCTCTGCTCCATTTCCATATGCCACTTGTTACTTGAGAAATGTAAAGTGCATTATGTATAATTTGGGTTGGCATGAATCTCATCAGCTTTGTTGTATTAAAATTACAGTTTCTTTTCGTAGGAATTACAAATTGCATTTCTTTACGTTTTTATTTTTCCTTACAAACGGAGCTCGAAGGTCTTGAAGTGGGAGGAACATCTGAGCTGCAAAGAACCTCTCTAGTTTTGCCGGTTTATCGGGAGCAAGCAAAAAGGCAGGCTTTTTAACAAAATAATCATGACAGGGTGGTTTTATATGGGCTGTGTGTGTTTTAGTTATGTTTTAACAAAAAGTCTGTTTGATGCTGTTTTCATTAGATGATTTAACTCTTTTTAAATTCTTACAATTAGTTTTTAAAATGTTTTTATCTCGGAAGCCAACTTGGGTCCCATTCTGGGAGAACGGCGACATAAATGAAAATAAATAAAAGGAATAAAAACAGACAAAACCATCAACATTAGTAAGAGGAAGAAAAATATTTTCTCTCCTGTTTTCCATAATGCCAAGCAGTTTCCATAAAAAGAACTAAGAAAAGGAAAGCTGGAATTGAAGGATATAATTTTGTATAATAATAATAATAATAATAATAATAATAATAATAATAATAATAAATTTTTATTTATATCCCGCTTAAATGAAAACAATCTAAGCGGCTTACATCAGTTAAAACCCCATACAACAAAATTCATACCCCAACCCACCCCCCTTAAAACAGTATTAAATGACAAGATAATTAAAACAGGAATATAAACATTCCAATACAGATAAAACAAACATAAAAATATAAAATATAAAATTATAAAAATGCCCTGATTAGACTCAACTGCGCTCCCCATCCATCAGCAGTTGATGGGGCCACGGGGGGAGCGCAGGGATCAAAGAGCCCAAGGCCAGGAGAATTAATCTGGAAAGGCCTGCCGGAAGAGATCCGTCTTGACAGCTTTCTTGAAGCTGTCTAAAGATGTCAGCTGACGGATCTCGTCTGGTAGGTCATTCCAGAATTTGAGGGTGACGATAGAAAAGACCCTCTGGGAGGTCGCCGCCAGCCTAGATTTTTGAGGCTGCAGCAGATTCCTCCCAGAGGACCGGAGAGCGCGGGGAGGATTGTATGGAAGGAGGCGTTCCCTGAGATAGCTTGGACCCAAGCCATTTAGGGCTTTAAAGGTAATAACCAACACCTTATACTGGGTGCGGAAGCTGATAGGCAGCCAGTGGAGGGACCTCAAAGCAAGAGTAATGTGGTCCCTCCTAGATGTTCCAGAGATAAGTCTGGCTGCCATGTTTTGGACTAATTGAAGCTTCCGAACCAAGTACAGGGGTAACCCCATGTAGAACGCATTACAGAAGTCAAGGCGTGAGGTTACCAGTGCGTGCACAACGGTCTCGAGATCCCTTCCAGCAAAGGGCGCAGCTGGCATATCAGCCGAAGCTGATAACAGGCGCTCCTGACCGTCGCATTTACCTGATTTCTCATCAGGAGCGACGAGTCAAGAAGCACCTCCAGGCTGCGAACACAGTCACTGGAGGAGAGTGTGACCCCATCCAGGACTGGAGGTTGCAATTGGATTCAGTTTCAATCTGTTTTTCCTCATCCAGCCCATTACTGCTCGAAGACATTCATTGAGAGAGGAGATGCCATTGAGAGAGGAGATGCCATTCATTGAGAGAGGAGATGCCATATCTTCTTACATAAAATACTTCCTGTTTCATAATAATCAGAAGTAATTTTGAGGAAGTAAAAATATGACCCACTTGTCTGTAATATTTTATTTAGCTTTATAATGGAAAATATTCCATAATCCAATTTCCCTCTAATTCTTCTGGAAAGTAAGATGGGGGCAGAGGGGAAGAGACCGGGGGGGGGGGGGATTTCTGAATTTTTCCATTCCACTTCCCCAGGCTTTCACATCTCTGCACCTTCACACCCAGAGGATAATATTCACCGGCACATGGGCTTTATTTTTTGTAGCTTTTCTTCACTTGTCTATAAGGCACTTCTTCACTTGTCTATAAGGCTTTTCATGGGGAAGTCATGGAAGAGATCTGGAGGATCGTGGCCTCCCTGGGTAAGGCGTCTTCTTTCCCTGGTTGCAAATTCCAGGTTACAGATATAACAATGTAATTTGTTGTTTTTATGTTACTGTATTGTATTTATACCCTTCTTCTTTCCGGGCAAGGGACTCAAAGTTGTTTACAAAACAAAATTAAAATACAGTCCACCTAAAGTAGTATTTGCGTGATTTAAAAAAACCTAGTATTTCCCCTCAATCTTTTTGTGTGCCTTCAGGTTATTTCCGACTTATGACAACCGCAAGGTGACATTATCATGGGTTTTCTTGGCAAGATTGTTCAGAGGAAGGTTTCCATTCCCCTGAGGTTGAGAGCATGTGACTTGCCCAAGATCACTATAAAGTTATAAGTAACATCACTAAGCATAGATATTTGTATCAGTATATAGCTGTTAAGCAAGTAAATGTCTTATGCTCATACAGCAAAATATAAGTTTAACAAAATTATATTTGTTACGCAAGTTATAACAAAATATTAATGAAGTTTTCTTACTTTACCAACAAGCTAGGCCAGGGGTCCCTGGACTTTTTGATCTGGGGGCCGCTTCGCTGGCCCCCAGATCTTCCGGGGGGCTGGAGGGCACACTACTCGGGCGCCATTTTGTCTTCCAAAATGGTGCCTGGAGTTGTGTGCATGCGCACGCAACGCCACACACATGCACACAACTCCGGATGCCATTTTGGAAGACAAAATGGCATCTGGAATCATGTTCATGCGCACGCAACGCCAGGCGCATGCACACAACTCCGGATGCCATTTTGGAAGACAAAATGGTGTGCGGTGGGCACGGGTGGCGGCAGGCTGGTAGGAAGGCCTCAGCGGGCCGGATCCAGCCTGCGGCCCGTACTTTGGTGACCCCTGGGCTAGACAGACTTTCTAGCAAGGGGAAACTATGCCTCTGGGCTCCAATTGAGCCTTTACATAAGATTGCCATATACATGTGCATGACTTTACCAGACTTCAAAGACACATCCCCCCAGCTTTGATAGTCTCATCCCTCAAACCACGTGATATACAGAGATACCTCAGTTAATAAGGTAGGTGCATTCCCGCACTTTACCTCTTTAAGAGAAGCTTTGCTACAGGAAGTAGAAATAATGTGGAAAGAAAAGAAGAACAGTTCAACATGTTTCAGCAAACTTTTTATTCAAAACTAACATGAAATAATCAGGTCAGATAAGCCTTGCATAAGTATACAAAAACATTTTCAATCTTCTAGAGACCACTTGAAAGATTAATCTAAAATGCATCCTGAAATTACTTTTTTGATTCAACATCCTCCACATTTCATATGATTTCCATTTCCACAGCAAAACGTATAGATCTATGCTTTTTCAACATGACAGAGTAACTGGTGAATCAGGCTTATCTGTTCTCCCCCTTCTTTCTGATTTGCTCTTCATACATGCTCACTTAAGCAATTCTGGAGGCAGGTGTATACTTTACTTGTTGTAGACAGGCACACACAGCTATAGTAGGATAATCTAAGATAGAATTCAATACTTCCCCGGGTCCCTTTATTGCATTGCTTACTGAAGACACACTGGTGCAATTCAGGATTGAAAATCTGTCTTTCTCCGGCCGTCCTTCAGTATCTTCCCAATGCCAATGCTGCAAAAAGCAAAACATTTACATTTAGACAGAAGACAAACAGGGGACTGGCCTGGACTCCCATAAAAAGACTTGTAAAATGGAGCTTTTTTGTTAGAGTTTTGTTAACTGAGGTATGCCTGTATGGTCCTCTTACTATAAGACAAGATATGAACTATCTGTACTATCCCAGTTGCCAACTAATGCTAATCAGTAATAAGGTCTGCCTTTTCTCAGAGGGTTTTAATTGTAGTTATTCAGTGATTTGTGACTTTTCACACCAACAGATGATGATGATTATGGTGAAACCTGGTTTATGGGAGAACTGCAAGAGGACTCGGGAGAAAAAGAAAAAGGCACCAACAAAAAGACCAAACAGAAGAGAATGAAAAGTGAAATAATTAAAGGGAGGGGAGAGAAGGCCTCTCACAGCAGTGACTACCCTGATATCACAGCCATCCAAAACAGCCATAAGGGAAAGGAGATGTATCTATGCCTTGTATGTAAGAAATGTTTTGCTTCTAAATCCTACTTGAAAGTTCACTCCAGAATTCACACCGGAGAGAGGCCATTTAAATGCTTAACATGTGGAAAGAATTTCAGGTTGAGCACACACCTCTCTTCTCATCAAAGAGTTCACACAGGGGAGAAACCATATACATGTTTGGAGTGTGGAAAGTCATTCCGTGAGAGCACACGCCTCACTTCCCATCAAAGAACTCACACAGGGGAGAAACCTTTCAATTGCTTGGAATGTGGAAAGAGCTTCAGTTGGTACTCAAGCCTCAGTGATCATCAAAGAATACACACAGGGGAGAAACCCTATAAATGTTTGGAGTGTGGAAAGTGTTTTAATGTGAGCTCAAGCCTCAGTACCCATCGACGAACCCACACAGGGGAGAAACCCTATCAATGCATGGACTGTGGAAAGACTTTTGGCCGGAGCGCAAGCCTCAGGATCCATAAAAAAACTCACAGCAGTGAAAAATCGTACAAATGTTTGGAGTGTGGGAAATGCTTTAGTGTGGGGACAGAGTTCACTTCTCATCAAAGAACTCACACAGGAGAGAAACCACTGAAATGCTCAGAGTGTGCAAAGAGTTTCCATTTGAACAGAAACTTAAGCAGACATCAAAAAATCCACCTGACTCAGAAACCATATGGATGTTTGGAGTGTGGAAAGAGATTTAATCGGAGCTCTAACCTCAGGACACATCAAAAAACCCACACTGGGGACAAGCCATATACATGCATGATATGTGGAAAGAGTTTCAATCAGTTGTCAAACCTTAAAGCACATCAAAGAATCCATACAGGAGAGAAGCCATATGAATACTTGGAATGCGGAAAGACTTTCAATCAGAGCACACACCTCAGTAGACATCAAAATACCCACACTGGAAACAAACCATATCAATGCATGGACTGTGGAAAGAGTTTCACTCAAAAGAGCACCCTCATTTCTCACCACAGTACTCACAGAGGGGAGAAACCATACGAATGCTTGGAGTGTGGAAAGAGTTTCACTTTGAGTGCAAGCCTCATCAGGCATAAAAGAGCCCACACAAAGGAGAAACGTAGGAGTGTGGGAAATGCTTATGTTTAACAGCTACCTATACTAGTCTTCAGAGACACGCTATAAACAGTGTGAAAGAGCTTCAGCAGAAACGCACAACTCATTTCTCATGGAAAACTTCACATAAGAGAAACTGTACATATAATTGCAATATTGAACATGATTCAGTTATGTTTTAATCTTCCTTTTACACCTGAGAAGCCATTTAAATCATGTGGTGTAAAAAATAATGTTGGAGCTGGAAACACTAATTTAAACAACAGTGAAATGCATAGATTGTTTAGGTTCAAGTCTACAAAACCTCATACTACCAGTGTTTTTCTTTCATTTAGTCTCAAAGGTGCTACTAGATCCCTCTGCATATTGATTTTCCCGACTAACATGGCTAAGTTTTTGAATTCCTCTTCCTTTAATACCTAGTGAGTGGGAATGGTTTAAAATTCATAGATTTCCCACACTGTGAAAGAAAAGGGATTTTCTGATATTCTGCTTATTGTTTTCAGATAGGTTTGATATGCACTGGTTTTTGTGGGGTTTTTGGGCTGCGAGGCAGTGTTTCTAGAAAAATGTATTCCTGACATTTGGAACGTCACATTTATATGCACTGGCTCACATTACAGACATACCTAAATCTAATTTCTTGTAATTGTACTAATCCTCAAACAATAAAGTGGTTTTGTCCCTCTGTCACTTTTACCAGGTTCTCTTCTCTGAAATAACCAAACCAGATTTATCTGACAGAATAGGATTGGCATATCAGGATCTTTGGATAAATTGTAGTTCCTTGGTTTTTGTATTTTAAAATATTGATCAACTGATTGTAAAGAGTGATTCAAGTTCACCAGTTTTCAGCTGCTGGTTTCAGAGAGTCTTGGAGCAACTGCAAAATTTATCCATTTTCCTGTGATGTTTCTTCATTTCTCACTTTCTTTCTGTGCAACATTTACTGCAGTTTTAGATGCCCACAAAGTCCTACTATTTGCTGATTCCAGCAACTGGATTCTGGATGTTTTGAGAGTATGACAAAATAATGTTTTTTTCAGATGATGATTTGGTCTTGTATGTCTTGGACAAAACTGAAGCTGTTGTACTTTGGACATCGTTCGAGATGCCATGACCGACTGGAAAAGACCAGTAAAGTTGGAATGCATTAGGAAAGAGGAAGATCACACTATTCAGTTATACCTCAAGTTAGCAAAGTACCTGTAGATGTGTTCCAGAGTATGACTTCATTCACAGTACGCTTGGTACCAGAGGTAGAAATAGCATGGAAAGAATAGGGATGCATTCCTATACCACAAAAAAGGAGCAGTTCAACATGGTTCAGCAAACTTTTCATTCAGAATTAACAACATGCATATGTTCAAAGATATAGCTGTGTTAGGGGCTATGCAGATGGGCAAAAAGGGGTGCTTTGAGGGTGACTTGTAGGTGTGGCCTTTAGATGACGTAAACCTAAAAGTCTCCAGGTAAGCGCCCTCTAGCCGTCCTATGCCGAGAAAAGCCACTCCAAAAAGGATCTGCTTTTTTTGCTCCTTTGAAGATGCACACCTTCGCATATGTGTATGTATGCAGCAACACTGATGCACCAGAAAACGGCACTGTCTCATATGCGGTAGAAATTGACTCAGCAATCCAGAGCATGCACCCTACGATGTAAGCTTTAATTGAAAGCGCCCTATGCTTGCAGGTGTGGATGCACTGGCGCAGGTGCGCTTGAATATTAGAACCCTAACCCTAACTGTAACCCTACGCATGCGCCCTAGCAATTGTCTTCTATTATGACAATAAATGCATTCTGTTGAATGTACGCTTGCTGTCAGCATGCACAGCAGTTTGCATGAAAGAGGCTTTTGTGACCTGTGCAGGTGTGCAGAAGACCTACACAACACTTCCTGGCATGATGGGGGGGGGGAGCTCCTGGAGTAATGTTTGTCCTTGTGCCCTGTTGACTATGTCCTTTGCATGACCACCAGCTGCATGTATCCAGTTTGTCCACACAAACCTCCCTTGCATGTACCTCTTCCCTCCCCTTGATGCGTGGGACATGTTTTGTGGAGGAGGGTGGAGTGTCTTTTCTGTTGACAAACCCGTTCCTTTGCCCCAAGTGTGGCACAATCTGACAGTGGCACCTGTCTATTGCACCCACTCCTTGGGGGAAAGCGGAGGTCAGTGAATCCTTACATGATATGTGGGTGTATGACAGGTCCTGTGCAGGTGCACAGGAATGCCGAACATCAGTCACCTTTGTGTACAGAGTGACAGACTGTATTCTAGCCTATGATAGGTCCTGTGCAGGGATGTTTTCCTGCACAGATGTGCAGGTGTGGAGAGATGATCCTGTGCAAGTGCGCGTGCATTTGAGAACAAACAAAAAAATTAAAGCAGCTGCTGCTGGCCCATGCGGTTGCTCCGTCTCCCTTTGCAGTGTCCTTGGGGCTGGCGATGCGGTTGCTGGGGATTCAATATAGCCTTGGAAAAGCTGCACTGACTCCCCCAAGTGCGGTTGCTCTGTCCCCATTTAGGGCAACCTCAGGGCAGGCAGTGCGGTTGCTGCAGCTTAGGGAAAAGGCAGCTTCAGGTCACCTTTTCCTGCCCGTCTGCATAGCGCCTTAGGGCCTTTGCAGACTGCTAGAAATAGTGCAAATTGAGTCCACTTTAACTGCCCTGGCTCAGTGCTAGGGAATCATGGGAATTGTATTTTTTTCTGAGACATTGAGCCTTCTCTGTCAGAGAGCTCTGGTGCCACAATAAACTACAGTTCCCATGACTCCCTAGCATTGAGTCAGGGCAGTTAAAGTGGACTCAATTTGCACTATTTCTGGCAGTCTGCAAAGGCCCATTGTATGTAGAATCAGTAGGGAGAGAGATCTTGTAGCACCTTTGAGACTAACTGAAAGAAAGAAGTTGGCAGCGGGAGCTTTCTTAGACTGAAGTCTACTTCCTCAGATGTGTTTGGTGGAGTGCCATTAGTATGTGAGAGTGTCAATTGAAATTCAAAATCCTTTGTCTATGGAAATGAAGTGGAAAGTCCAGTTTGAACATTATTTTCCTGGCACACTAGACACATTTCAACACTTTTTAACCCTCGTCCTCACGTGGGTGACCTTGATCTGTTCATACATATATGATAGCCCTGTTTAAGTATTTGAAGGGGTGTCATACTGAGGAAGGAGCAAGCTTGTTTTCTGCTGCTCCAGAGAACAGGACCTGGAGCAATGGATGCAAACTACAGGAGAAGATATTCCACCTCAGCATTAGCAGGAACTTCCTGACAGTGAGAGCTGTTCAACAGTGGAACACAGTCCCTTGGAGTCTCCTTCTTTGGAGGTCTTTGAACAAAGGCTGGATGGCCATCTGTCGGGAGTGCTTTGATTGAGAGTTCCTGCATGGTAGAAGGGGGTTGGACTGGATAGCCCTTGGGGGTCTCTTCCAAATCTATCAATCTGATCTATGACATCACCCTCTATTTCCCACATTCTATCCTCCTCACCTACAGGCTAATTTCCTCTGCCTTTGTTCACCAATGGCCATCCTTAAAACTGGACTTGCCACTTCATTTCCACACACAAAGGGTGTTGAATCTGAATTGACATTCCCCCACACTAATGACATTATATAGGTCTGTCCCTGGGCTTTCCACTCCACCAAATGCATCTGAGGAAGTAGACGTAAGTCTAGGAACGCTCCTGCTGCCAACTTCTTTCTTTCCGTTAGTCTCACGGGTGCTACAGGATCTCTCTACTACAACATGCATGTGCGAAATGAAACAACCAGGTCAGGTAAGCTTTGCCTAAGTGACAACGGGTGCCTGGCTGACAGTCAGGAATGCTGAAGCTTGGGAACCACTGCTTTGAGCAGAGGTTGGATGTCCGCCTTTCAGGAGTACTTCAGGTGTGCATACCTGCATAGCAGGGGGTTGGAATAGATGGCCTTTGTGGCCCCTTCCAACTCATTTATACCTATATAATTCTTTCCACCCTCTTAGTTTTTTGAGGCACTGCAAGGAGGTCCAGATGTTCTTGGAGGACCAACCTTGGAGGACTACTGATGGGCTCCTGCCCCCCCCCCCCACATCTTGAAAGGGATATATAGTCCACCCATGCTGTTGAGAAGAGGGGAGTCCCAAGGGTGGGTGAAAGGGGGTAGCAATGCACCCACTGATGGGGAAAAGGGGGTGGGGGGAGAATGCCAGCCCTGGAAGTCACCCTGGGCAGGTCACACTGTCTCAGCCCAAGAGGAAGGCAGTGGTAGAACAAAGCTGAACAAGAACCATAAGAGAGGGTCTCCATATGTTGGAGTTGACTTTGAAGTAGTGTTGTCCCTTCAAGTCAATTCTGACCTAAGCAAACCTATCGCAGGGTTTTCTTGGCCAGATTTGTTCAGAGAGGGTTGAGAGAGTGTGATGTAGAATAGAATCATAGAGTTGGAAGAGACCACAAGGGCCATCCAGTCCAACCCCCTGCCATGCAGGAACTCCCAATCAAAGCATCCCCGACAGATGGCCATCCAGCCTCTGCTTAAAGACTTGCCTAAGGTCACCCAGTGGGTTTCCATGGCTGAGCAGAGAGGATTTGAACTCTGGCCTCCTTGCCAAGGAAGGCTCAGAGTAGTAGGGTTGCCATGAACAAGAGTTGACTTGAAGGCATATAGTTGTTCTTCTTGTTGTATGAGTTCAAGTCATTTCTGACCTGAGGTGAATGTGTCATAGGGTTTTCTTGGCCAGATTAGTTCATAGAGGGTTGAGAGAGTGTGACTCACTTGAGGTCACCCAGTGGGTTTCTCTGACCAGGGGGATTTGAACTCTGGTCTCCATCTTACCAAGAAAACTGCAGGGTATGTTTGCCATAAACATGAGTTGATAGCTATTGTTGTTGCTGTTGTTATTGTTACAGTTGGCCCTCCATATTCATGGATTTTTTTATCCACAGTGTCAACCATCCATGGATTGAAAATATTCCAAAAATATAAATCTCCCAAAGTAAACCTTGATTTTGCCATTTTATATAAGGGACACAACTTTACTTTAATGGGACTTGAGCATCCACAGATTTTGTTATCCATGAGGGATCATGGAACCAAACCCTAGTGGATACCAAGGGCTCACTATTGTTGTTGTTGTTGTTGTTATTATTATTATTATTATTATTATTGTTATTATTATTAGGGACTGCCGTAGTTTGCTTTTGCCTGAGCCTTCTGGAGGGGAATGATAATAAAAATAATAATAATTTCTTATCTATCTCTCCCTATGGGTCAAGGCAGGGAACAGCAACATATTAAAATGCAACACATCAGTTTAGCCTGAAGAAGAGACGGTTAAGAGGGGATATGATAGCCATCTTTAAATATTTGAAGGGGTGTCATGTTGAGGAGGGAGCTAGCTTGTTTTCTGCTGCTCCAGAGAATAGGACCCAGAGCAATGGATTCAAGCTGCAAGAAAAGAGATTCCACCTGAACATTAGGAGGAACTTCCTGACAGTAAGAGCTGTTCGAAAGTGGAATACTATCCCTTGGAGAGTAGTGGAGTCTCCTTCTTTGGAGGTCTTTAAACAGAGGCTGGATGCCCATCTGTTGGGGATGCTTTGATTGAGAGTTCCTGCATGGCAGAATGGGGTTGGACTGGATGGCCCTTCAGGTCTCTTCCAACTCTATGCTTCTATGATTTTATGAAATGCCTGGAGTGAGGGAAATTCTCAGTAGGCACCAAAGAACACACATTGGATAGAAAGTGTATTTGAATGTAGAAAAAGAGACTAGATGAACGCATCGAGGATCATTTCGGGGGGGGGATAAATGTTTAATATATAAATGTTTGGAATGCAGAAAGTTTCAGGTTCAGGACAAACCTCAGTAGACATGCATGAGAAAAATGTTGCAGATGCCCTAAATGTAGAAAGACTTTCAACCAAAGCACCAATCTCATAGTAACCACACAGTACAGAAATCTTGCAAATGTTCGGATCGTGATCACTTTGAGCAGCTGCCTCACTAAACATCAAACTTTCCAAACAGAGGAAAACCCATCTAAAGGCCTTTGCAGACTGCCAGAAATAGTGCAAATTGAGTCCACTTTAACTGCCCTGACTCCGTGCTAGGGAATCATGGGAACTGTAGTTTATTGTGGCACCAGAGCTCTCTGACAGAGAAGGCTCAACGTCTCAGAAAAAAATACAATTCCCATGATTCCCTAGTACTGAGCCAGGGCAGTTAAAGTGGGCTCAATTTGCACTATTTCTAGCAGTCTGCAAAGGCCCTAAGTGCCTTGTAGGTAGAAATTGCTTCCGCAAAAAGAGAAGTCTCATTTCTTGTCAAACAACTCTTAGATGGAGGAACTAGATGGTTGTCATTCCTAGATGGAGTGTGGGAAGAACTTCAGTCTGATGACAATTCTCTTTTCTCATTAAAAAAAAATCCACTTCATAGAATCATAGAATCATAGAGTCCTAGAGTTGGAAGAGACCCCAAGGGCCATCCAGTCCAACCCCCCTGCCATGCAGGAACTCCCAATCAAAGCATCCCCGACTGATGGCCATCCAGCCTCTGCTTAAAGACCTCCAAGGAAGGAGACTCCACTACTCTCTGAGGGGAGTGTGTTCCACTCTCGAACCGCCCTTACTGTCAGAAAGTTCCTCCTAATGTTGAGGTGGAATCTCTTTTCTTGCAGCTTGCATCCATTGTTTCGGGTCCTAGTCAAGGAGAAACTGTGTCAATACTCGGAGTGTGGACACTGCTGCGCTGTATGCGAAGGAGGCTTGCGATTGTTAGAATATGGATGGGTTATACAGTCAAAGGTGAAACGTAGAGATGTGTGTGTGTGGAATTTTCCTCATGAGAACAACATCTAGAGAAACAAAGTGAATCTAACACCAGATGGCCAAGAAGTCATAAACATGAACTTTCCCAAAGGTACAACTCATAGACACAGATTTTGTTATGAGAAAAGCAAGATAACAATACATCAGCATCATTAGGTCTTGGGAAAGGAGTCACATGGGGGATGATGGACAGCAAGAGGCTGGGTTAATATACATCATACAGACATTAACCAATTAGCACAGGGGTAGGCAACCTTTCCCCTTGAAGGGCCGAGGGACTTCAGCTCCCAGAAGCCTCAGCCATGTTGGCCAATAGTCCCATGTTGGACAATAGCTCCTGGGATTCTGGGAGCTGAAGTCCCTCAGACCTTAAAGGGGAAAGGTTGCCTACCCCTGAACACCCAAAAGGTGGAGTATGGGAAGGGACAAGAAAATCCTTTGTCTAGTTATGTTTATAATTCAAGATGTGAGTGCGTGTGTGTCTGGCAGTGGATTTTTAACCATGGAGTTAGGAGATAGCTTCTAATATGTTTATACTGCTTTTATAATGTAACTCCTAGATCTGGAAACATGGATCTGTAACTTCTTCTTAACTTTCAACTGCAACAAGTTGGGATCCTATGCTTTTGGGATTGTTAAAGATGTAACCTCTCATGGCTGAACTGGATTAGTTCATCACAATGGATTTTACTTAGCTATTTTATTTTATTTTATTTAGTCCACTTTAAGGGTTAGGGTTAGTGCTAGGGAATCATGGGAATTGTATTTTTTTCTGGGACATTGAGCCTTCTCTGTCAGAGAGCTCTGGTGCCACAATAAATTACAGTTCCCATGATTCCCTAGCACTGAGTCAGGGCAGTGCCTCAATTTAATGTGCACTATTTCTGGCAGTCTGCAAAGGCCCTTAGTTATCTTATTTTTCTTTTATATGCATTAATAAAACTATGCTTTTGGACTTTCCAATGTGTCTTCTTGACTGAGGAAGACAGGATGCCTGAAGAAGAGAAGCTGAGCCAGTTGATGGTAAGAGATGCAAAGTGGCTGTGGATCATAGCAGCCAGCTTGTCCTGCAGACTCTGCTGGGTGTCTAAGAGCATCACTGCAACACCCATCATCCACACACTGTCAGTGATGTATTCTGTAGTCCCACCACAACTCTCTTAAACCAGCTACTGAAATCAGTGACTGAACCCTTTCGATCCAGCCAAAGAATATTTGAAAAATGAAGGAAAAATGGGATTTATTTCTAATTATTAATTAGGTGGGTTAGGGGAGTGCTAGAAATCGTCAAAGACAGAAAGTACAGTCAGAACTTCCTTTTGGCAACTTAAGGGGTAGCAGATAATTTGTTGCACCCAAGGTTCATGGCACCGAAAAAGACCAGACTTAGTTGGCATATGCTTTCAGAGTTCACTCCTTCTTCTTCTTCTTCTTCTTATTATTATTATTATTATTATTTATTTATTTATTTATTTATATCGTGCTGTAGATTTACACAGTGCTGTATATAAAGTCAATAAAATAGATTCTCAAAAATAGACCCTCAAATAACTGTTGTGGGAACACAGTTCATGAAGGATGCTGACAAGCTCGAACCTGTTTAGAGAAAATTGTCAAAGAACCGGAAACCAAGCCTTATAAGCAACAATGGAGAGAACTTGGATATGCTTATTTTAGAGAAAAGAAGACTGAGGGTTGACATGATAGCCATCTTTAAGGATCTGAAGGGATGCCATGGAGAAGATGGAGCAGGTTTGTTTTTCTCCTCCTTCAGAGACTAGATATGAACCAGTAGATTCAAATTGCAAGAAGAGAAATTCCATCTAATTTTTTTTCCGCTTTTTATTTTTACTGTAAGAACTGTTCAACAGTGGAATACGCTGCTTTGGAGAGTGGTGGGGTCTTCTTCTTTGGAGGTCTTTAAACAGAGGCTGGATGGACATCTTTCAGGGGTGTTTTAGTTGTATCCTTACATGACAAGGAGTTGGACCGGGAGGCCCTTATGCTCCCTTCCATCTCTATGATTCTGTGAAATAAATAATGGAATTGCTTGTTTTGTACATCTGGTCCTACTGCGAGAGGTGCGGAATAAGGATCGTTCCATTTGGGCTTCTAAGGGGGAAGGAAAGGAAGGGCATATTTGAGCAGCTGAAAGAGTCTGGAGTCTGCCAAAGGCATCTGCTCAAAGTGAGGGTCCATGGACCAGGGCCATTCCCCAAGCCATAGAGAGTTTCCAGGAAAGTCCACTCTCTGGTCCAGAGAGTTTCCAGGAAAGAAAGAAACAGTAGAAGCCAATGGAGTTTCCAGGAAAGAAACAGTAAAAGCCAATGGACACAAATATGGTGATGGTCCCTGGCACACAAGTAAAAAAGTCTGTCAGTCCCTTGTCTTAGGGCAGGGACCGGCACCCTATAGCCCCCGGGCCAGTTCTGGCCCAGGTCGCCGGACTTACCGGCCCAGGCAGAATCCTGCCACCGCCGCGCGTTTTCCCGTCCATGTGGCCGCCATTTTGAAAATCAAAATGGCGGCCACAATGCATGTGCGCATGTGCAGGAGTACTGCGCATGCGCAAATGACTCGCGGCTGCCATTTTGGAAATCAAAATGGCGGTCGCGACATGTGCTGTGGCAGCTGCGCCCGCGCCCGCGCGCGCTGTGGCAGCAGCAGCGGGGGCACATGCGGGGGGGTCACGCGCGTGGCGGCGGAGGGTGCACCCGCACACATGAGCGTGCGCCGCCATTCCCACCCACCCCCTCAGCCCAGCGGAGACCTGGACTTCGGGGGACTGGTCCAGGTCTCCAAAAAGTTGCCTACCCCTGTCTTAGGGCCTTTGCAGACTGCTAGAAATAGTGCAAGTTGAGTCCGCTTTAACTGCCCTGGCTCAGTGCTAGGGAATCATGGGAATTGTATTTTTTTCTGAGACATTGAGCCTTCTCTGTCAGAGAGCTCTGGGCCCACAATAAACTACAGTTCCCATGATACCCTAGTACTGAGTCAGGGCAGTTAAAGTGGACTCAATTTGCACTATTTCTGGCAGTCTGCAAAGGCCCTAACTTAAGAAGTCCCGCCTGCTCTCTCTCACCTGGACCATAAGAAAGTGTGTCGTCTCTTCCAATTGTTGCGTTTCCTGCCATTTGAGAAGGTCCTGCGCCCATTTGTGCAATTGGATGAAGGGAGGGAACCAGGACTGCAGGGGAGAAAGTAGGAGACAATAGGAGTCAGTGGAAGGATGGGATGACCCTCTCAGCAGGGATGGCCAGATTTTAGGCTTTCATAATTCGAGGAGAGAAGCTGCATGAGTATTTATCAGTCCAGGGATCATGAAGCCAAAAAAACCCAGTCAGTAGCATAAAAAAACAAGCTTGGCAGAGGAATGTGCAAAATAATATAGTCGTGCCTCTACATTTGCAGCTTTGACTTCACGGATTTGATTAATATGTTCTCTCTAGGAATATCTAGGTGTGTGAGGGGGTGTGTGTGTGGAAATACACGTACGGCTGAAATGTCTACTCTTTTGTGCATGGAATACGTAAAGGACTGAACTTATCATCAACTGTGTGTTATATTTGGTTATGAACTAGTTTAGGCAGGACAGACATTACTTTTATCTATAGCTACATCAATTTCTATATTTTTTCCTTTCTCTATATCTATTCCTATTCCTATTTCTATATATGGAGATATAGACATATAGCCATACATATACACCCACATAGCTATCTATCTAACTTCACTACTACCTACCTACCTATCAAGCAATCCATCTCTCTATATTGGTTACATATATTGTTTGGCAGGCCAAACCAAAGGGGTGATCTTCTCATATCTCCTGTTAGCCCTGTAAACCGCCTAGATTGGTTCGCCACCGGGCGGTATATAAATAAAATTTATTATTATTATTATTATTATTATTATTATTATTATTATTATTATTATTATGTGCACTTCGCCCTCTTCATCATAGCCATCGTAGCCTTGGATGACAGCACTGGGCCTTTTTGGAATGAATGTCACATTGAGGTTGGGGGCAAGCATATCTTCAGCCGAACCGAATTGAAGGGCATAGAGAAATGTTGCGAAGTTCCAGGAGCGCAGGT